>OX493326.1:9326732-11921119 GCA_950371115.1 Anania fuscalis | reverse complement strand
TACTCTTAAATAAACAACAATCGATGCATTTGGGTCTAAGCGACATAAATTAAATGAAATAATAGTTATTTATTGATATCTTTAACTCGAGAACCTGCCTTATTTACTTGTACATATCTGGGATTAATTTGATCAAAGTCGTTTCAGTAGTTTTTTTTTAATGATTTTTTTTTAGAAAACTAAAACTTTAAACCTCTGTCCTGACACTTTTACAAAATGTCGCTTAACCCCTTTTGCCTTTCACCCCCCGATATCATACAGAGAACTATTACAAACCTTATTCAAATATTGCAACACACAAGTAAGGCGCAATAATAGATATAAAAATAAATTAAATCTTCCGTTAGGTAGACATCTCCAAATTTCCAGATCAGGTCCACATTGGATGTCTATTAAAATTTATAACTGTGTCCCAAATAGTATTAAAGACATAGAAAAGTTTAATATATTTACTACCAGTCTGAAAACATATCTATTAGTTAAAGCTTATTACACACTGGACGAGTTCTTTGAGACTTGTCCTCAAGGAACCGGTTCAGTGTAAAGCAAAGCAGAGCAAAAAAAAAAACTTGCAATTGTATGTAGAAGTCAAATTTGCTAACAAATGAAAGGATAAGTGTGGATAACATATTATATTGTGTATTTAACCGTTAAAAGGCCCTATGTTCGCTTAATTTGCGGTGCCCCTACGGGGTGTCATGTGTGCAATGTACTTTTAATTGTAATAACACCTGTAATTTACCATGTGACAAGCAAATAAATTATTATTATTTTTCGCTCCATAGGCCGAAAACCTCTCGCCTCTTGGGCGGTAATGACCGGCAGGTGCACATTTGGCTGGGTTCAGGGCAAAAGAGAGAGAAATCGGCGGACGATGCGTGCGGTATCAAGCACCACCTGGAAGCGAGCCGCCGATGAATCCCAGCCTTTTCAGGTGTGAACCTAATGTGGCTGGGATTAACCCGTTTGCCGATATAACAATTGGTATGATTTCAGTGGACGCCACTTCCCACATTTCGGTAACCTCGTGTACTAGGTCCAAGTACTTGCGTTGCTTTTCGGTCTTGGCCTTCACAAGGTTCTCGTCACGAGGGATAGTGACGTCCACTAAAAACACCTTCGATTGCGCCCAGTCCATCAGCACTATATCAGGCTTATTCGCAAGAATAGTCCTGTCAGTGATGATGGGCCGGTCCCAGTAGAGCCGGATACTGTCACTTTCGAGTAGTTGGATTAAAGGATACACAACTAATCTTAATCAATACGTTGATGATGTTATGGCTGGAGAATTACTTAATAGTTTGGCCCCGGATTTTGTATTTTCACCTTCTCCAAAATTTTTGTCGCGTAATAAACTATTATCTAGCGATATTTCTTCCGCGGAAGTGGAACATAGTATACCAAATAAAAATACCTCGCCTGGTTCAGATGGTATATCCTATTTAATAATAAAACATCTCCCATCGAATGGCAAGCGTATACTTACAGAATTATTCAATAAGTTTTTCGAGTCTATCTTATTGATGAGATAGGGCGAAGTCTATGCAAAGTTTTTCACAACATTTTAAACAAAAGACTAGAATGGTTTTGCGAAAAAAACAAATTACTTTCCATTAATACTACAGGATTCAGAAAGGGTCACTCTTGCTATGACAATTTGGCAAACCTCGTATGCAGGGCTATAGCTGGCTTTTCTAAGGAAAAATTAAAAGTCGCCTGTTTCCTCGATTTTAACAACGCCTATAATAACATTGATGTGACATCACTACTTTTAAGTTTGGATGAAATAGGAGTAGACTTTAAAATATGTAGGTACCTATTTATGGAACTTCCTTAGCGAAAGAAGTCTGAAAATACAACTAAATAACAAGAAGATTTGCAGAAATACCAATCTGGGTTTAGCACAAGGCGATATATTGTCACCTTTATTATTTAATATTGCAATGCGAAAGATATGTAACCTAATAGATAATTTTTTCGTTTCGCAGTATGCCGATGATTTTGTAATGTATAAGACGGGCAATAATCTATCAGCTATTACCATAGACCTTCAGTCAGCGTTGAATGCGATACTAGTATTTTTGTCGGAAATTGGATTAGACATTTAAGCATCTAAAACAAAAGCGTTTATGTTTGGCAGAAGATACAGAAAAGAATTATTTGAACTAAAAATTAAAGACAGTTCTCTTGCAGTTGTTGATAGTTTTAAACTAGATGGTCGAAACACTTGAAAGAACTAAATGATGAATGTCCACTAGTAGCGGTTGCTTTTTATGTTGCCAGTAACGCCCATTACATAACACTTGCAGGTGGTTTAATATCTCAATGTCCTTGGCCATAGGGCCTCTTAACAGTTAAATACACAATATAATATGTTATCCACACTTATCCTTTCATTTGTTAGCAAATTTGACTTCTACATACAATTGCAACATTTTTTATTTGCTCTGCTTTGCTTTACACTGAACCGGTTCCTTGAGGACAAGTCTCAAAGAACTCGTCCAGTGTGTAATAAGCTTTAACTAATAGATATGTTTTCAGACTGGTAGTAAATATATTAAACTTTTCTATGTCTTTCATACTATTTGGGATACAGTTATAAATTTTAATAGACATACAATGTGGACCTGATCTGGAAATTTGGAGATGTCTACCTAACGGAAGATTTAATTTATTTTTATATCTATTATTGCGCCTTACTTGTGTGTTGCAATATTTGAATAAGTTTTGTAATAGTTCTCTGTATGATATAAAATCGTTTTTTTTTAAGTTTCTCTTTCTTGTTGATGGGCATGAGGCAGGCATAGATGTTGATAATTTGACCATTTTATGGTCACTTCTCAAAGTCTCATTTAGAACTACATAGTCAACGTTCAATGCGATATCAGATGATGCCATCGAAATGTCTGGTGAATATTGGTGCAAAATACCGTTAACAAGTTGTACCCTAGTCGGGGTTCCGCCATTTAGAGTGACAAAGGGATGGTTGTGTAAAGCATCGAGTATTTGATTTCCTCTCGGGTCTGTTTTGCGTGACCAACTAGTATGGTGACCATTAAAGTCACCAACTATAATAGTTTTCCTGTTAGAAATAGAAAATACTTTATCCCAATCATGAGCAGTTGTACGTGCTGAAGAAGGGCAGTAAACGGCTATAATGTTTTCAAGATCTGTACAGTTGTATACCCTGACTTGAATAAGTTAGATGTCTGGGTTAACATGGTTAACGCCAATCAGTCGAGATACTTAATTGATCTGTGGACAAAAATCGCTACTCCTCCGTATTTATCGTCACAATCAGACCTATAGATATTGTAATTTGCTATCCTTAAACTACTGTCGGGCTCTAACCAAGTCTCACAAATGGCAGCAATGTGGATTTTTTCTCGGATTAACACGTTTTCATAACACAGTAATTTCGGCCTTAAGCTCTGGCTATTCTAGTTGAGTATATTAATTTTTATGTCCTTATTTACTTTAAAACCATAATAATTTAAGATTGATTTCAAAAACGGCCATTCAGAAATGTTTTCTACAGTTATCAAAATTAACCACTTATTAAGGTAAGGTAAACACAAAGTAAGGTTTTTAACAAATATAATCTCTTTCAGCCTGGACAGAAGTTCTCCAAAAGTAACGTCTCTCTTCTTGATATGTTCTTCTGGGTCATCCTGTGTATGTTTTGCTTTATCTGAGGTGTATACAAAGTCCTTGCTCCAAGCTGGCGATGCTTCAGGTCGACGTTGGTGGCGGGAAGAGGAATCGAGTCTATTTCGATTTCTCGGCTTGGTCAACAGCAAAGTAGTCCCACTTTGCTGTTTTGGAGTCTTTTCTGGGTGAACATCTGCTTGAAACGTCACGACTTCCGTAAAAGATGGCGCTGATTTCCCAAGGTGTTTATTTTTTACTTGAGTATTGGGGAAAATATTGTTGGAGGGGGCCGAATTTTTTTTTCTGGCTGAAGATCTGGGAAGTCAAAAGGGTCTTGTAAGATATCTTCCTCGGGGGGCGATGTAGGTGCGTATATACTTTTAGCCTTTCTATACGTGTAGTTAAACTGTGACATGATTTCTCGGAACTTTTTTTCTCTTAGATACGCTGGACAAACCGACTTGTTTAAGGAAAAGTGGTCACCCTGGCAATTCACACATACAAATTTATTGGTGTCACAATTTTCATGTTTGCCGCTGCATTTGGGGCAAGTAGTATTTTCCGATGGGCAACGTGACCTTGTATGACCTAATCTCCAGCATTTGGAACACTGTGAGACAGGAAATACAAACGGATCGACTTTTATTCGTAAATCATCTACATATACATATGTTGGCAGGAAAGAACCCTTAAAAGCTAGTCTCACAGTTTCGCATGGCATCCAGTCACCCTTAGCACTGCGTCTGTTTAGCCTTATAGCAGAAACAAAAGATGCCGGACTGTCACATTTGATCTTATTTGGATTTCTTCATTTGATAGGTCCAAATCAACATCTTTGATGGCTCCGTATGTGTGTGAAACTTGTTAAGATTTTTGGAATATTTGGTAAGCAAGTCTTTGCAAGTAATAATTTTTTCGGCACACTATTCATTCTCGAATTCAACTCTGATTTTGTATGGATTTATTTACTTAATTATTATTTCTGTTATTAGTTTAGGTCTTTAAATAATTTAGCCAGCGCTAATTGTTTAGGCATTCGGTCTTTGGATGATACATATACTTCAATTTTATTTAAACTTTTAATCTTTTTTCCTTTTGTTACAGTTTTCTATTCTCCTTCTTGTTCTTCTCTGTCTCTTTTAGTAGGTATGCAAGTAAAATTTCCTTTATTGTTGCTCGACAATATAATATTTTCTGTCATCATGCTTATATATTGTTCATCTATCTTCTTTACGTTCGCATTCAAATACTCCGAAGGACTTGGAGTTCTTAATTCGCTAACATCGTTTGTTTCTTCCAATCCGTCCATATCCGTGAAACTAAAAGCTAATTTAATTGGAAACTGCAATTTTTTAAATTGAAATGGCAATTCAGAAGAGATCAGTGGTATTCTAGGTATAAATACTGTGTGTCCTTTGTTCTTTCCAGAAATAAGTTCAGCTCCAATGACATTATTCGATAGCTGTTTTACGATCATCCTCGTTCCATTACATAGTTTTGGGGAGTTGAGATTTCTGAGTAGTATGATTGGAGATCCAATTTTCAGACGAAGGCAGTGTAATGGCATTCCTGGTACTTGTAATGAGTTTAGAAATTCAGTTGGGAAGTTGACACTTTCTTCAATGGATACCATCGTTTCGATCGATTTATATATTTTCTCTTCACCAGGTATTTTCTTCAGAATATTGAAATTGATATCTTCAACAATATTATTTCTAGTGGCTAAAATTGCTCTTTGAAATAACCACTCTACGTTGGTATAGTTCTGAATATTATTTGGGTAAATTGTCTCGATTAGTTCGTTTTCAATAGTGGCTATGTTACAGAAATCACTATTGAGTTCAATGAGGCCGGTCGTTTGGTCAGTAGGATATGTACCTTCGCCTATTTGTAAAAGTATTTTAGCAAAATGTGCTGTTATTTTATGTTTTGATAATTCAACTCTTATGTTTTTTGTTAATTGCAGTATTTGCACTTGTGGCCAGAGATGTGACTTTTTTAAGCATGCATTGATCTCGTCTGCTGGTGTTGATTTAGGAATAACTGGAAGTGTTTGTCGAAAATCTCCTGAAAGTATGAGTAGAGCTCCTCCCATTATTTCAGAGTTTTTTCGCTTTCGCATGGCTTCTAATGATTTTTAATGGGCCATGGTGCATTCATCCCAGAAGATAATTTTAGCTTGTTTTAGAAGTTGACCCCGCCCAGATTTTCCTAAGATTTTACATACCGGGAATTGTTGTTCGGCTAAATTCAACGGTAGTTGTAAGGCAGAATGGGCAGTTCATCCTCCTTCCATGAGTGTGGCTGCAATGCCGGATGATGCTAGTGCCAGTGCGATGTGTTTTTAGCACGTATTTTCGCCAGTATTAGATTTATTAGAAACGTTTTACCGGTGCCTCCTGGTGCGTCCAAGTAAATAATTCCACCAGTGTTGTTATTTATCCGGTTCATTATAACGTTGTAAACTTTTTTTGATTGTCATTGAGGAGTGGTTTATTGTGAGCAATGTATTCAAGTAGTTCATTGACGTTGTAGCTTTTTTCCTTTTTAATTTCGTAGTTTAGCACACTGAAAGCATTTCTTTGTGGTGCTGGCATTCCAAGTTCTACTAAAGTCTGGTTATTTGTTGCTAAACATTTGTCTTCTAAGCGAATGAGTGTTTCATTGAAGATGTCGTCATTGAATTCTGTAGTCAGTTCTCGATTAGCTTGTCGGGTTTGGTACAATATATCATCACTCATACTCCTTTTGAAAGAGTCCCATATCTGTTTTGGGTTTGATGGGTTACATGTCGTTAGAATTATGGCAAATAACTTTCGAATTTGCTCAGCTGAAGCTGTGAGTGTGGCTTCTTGTAGTGTTAATTCCCAGTGGTTATCTTTTTCCAATAATCCTAAGCGTTGACATGCTTCTCTGTACGTCTGGCATAGGTAGCCGTCAATGGTCCTGAGATCTGATCTGTGTATGTCGTGTAACAACATCCGAAGATAGAAACATTCGGCATTGTTTGGATGTATAGTGTATACTCGACCTATTGTGTTAGTTTTCATGATTTCTGGATGACCCTCCTCTAGCATTCCTCGTTTTCGTCGTTGAAAAATTTTCCTTGTATTATCCCACGTATAATAAATAGGAACGTCGACATACAGTAATGTTTTTGCGAATGGATCCGTTTGGCACAGTTGGAAAAAAGCTGTTAATGTTGTGTTCTGAGGTGGTTTATTTGCAATTTTTCTAGCCGAATCTTTTGTGAATTAAACTCTCTGTCCATTCTCCAAATGTACTGCTAGATGTTGCACAGCTGGTTCGCGTTCGTGTATGGAAAAACTAAAAATCCTCCACGCTGCTTCGTTACTATTGATGAATCTTCCCATTTGGTACATGAGGATCTCATCATTTTTGTTATTTTGTTCGCTATTTTGGGCTATTTGAAATACTGACATATCACTACCTTTGTTTACGTACTTACATATATATTTAATAGATTTTACTGAATTGCAGTATTCAACGTTTATGTGTGCTTGGAACATTTTGGAAAGTAGTGGGTTATATGGTACTACCCATTGATTATCTATTTCCAGTTCGTCTCTGCCTTGTATTCGTATTTTTGCTGTGAAACCACCGTTTCTCGGTGATCGTTTTCTATATTTGGGATAGCCGTCATCTTCAGTTTTTGTATCGTCCAAGTATGGTTTTGGATATTTTTTGGTACATTTTCCATCCTTCATGCACGGAGCATTGAAGTTTAATGGTCCGCATGGTCCGTGAATCATGTTTTTCACTACTATGTTGTATAGTTCCGGATCTTTTTGTGGATTAAGAAATTCAGCTTGGATGATTTTGTCGATATCCGTGGGATTTTTTTTATCGTGTAGCCATATGAGATTGTGTGAGTGAGGTAATCCTCGTTTTTGCCACTCGATTGTATACATCCAGCATCTAACGGTTCCAAAGATGTGGTATTTTGTGATAACTTCAATAAATCTTATTTGTTTTTGTCGAAAAACTCGGGCTATTATGTCGTGTCGATCCATGGAGGTTTGTCCGTATTTTAGTTGTTCTTTGATTTCTGGCCATGATGAGTTGCATGTAAATTTTATAAAGAGATCAGGTCATCCATATTTTCTTACATAGGTCATAGCATCTTGATTATAGTCATGCATATGTCTTGAACTTCCTATGTATGATGAGGGTAAGATTACCATTGTTCCAATATCGTCAATATCGCCGTCATTTATGATCGCGTCTCGAAGGTAGATGTATTCTTCTACGCGTAGTTTCTTCTGATTCAGTCTTATGTAAAGCATCCGCTCTGCTTCTATTTTTGCGTACATATCTACCAGAAATTGTTGGAATAAACGGCGAGCGTTGAGAATCTGATCATTAAGCGGTAAGCATAGAACTCTTTGGAAGTGACTTTTTTGTTTGTTCCTATGCCTGTTTCAGGATGAATTTGTTTTATATTGAAATGATATCCGTCCTCTCCATGCAGAAATATTAACGGATATTGCAGAGCATCATATGAACGGTGTGTCTCCGCAATGCGTTGTAGTCCTTTTCTTCTTCGTTGTACAATTATGTCACGGCTTGTATTTTCATTGTCCACAATTACGATGGCGACTTCATCTATCTAAGGTGCATTAAATCTACGTTCGTTTTCTCCATGTGGTCCTTTATCGGCTCGAATTACAATTTTATAGTCATCAGAAATCATGCGGTCTAGTGTTGTTTTGAATATTTAAATCAGTTGATTGTATTTGTGTAAGATCCTCTGTACATTTTGGATTATTTCGATCAATTTCTTGTTCTTCATCTCCGATGAAATATACTTGTAGAAATTTATGGTCTTCGTTAGGCATTGGTAGTAACGATCCTATTTTGTGATAAAAATGCCCTTGAATTGAAAATACATATTCAAATTCATCTCTATTAGTGTTAGTCGAAGTAACGCCGAAAGAAGTCATTTGAAAGCAGGAGTTGTATGATCTTATATTTTGAAGAAAGTGTTTTGATTCTAGTGTTTCCCCAGTCATGTAATGTAGAAATTCCTGCGGAGGTGCTTCCAGTGGTGGTAATCGAATTTTTCCATTCATGCAACAGAGACCTGGTGGTTCTTTACTGAATTTTTTCGCGTGGCAAAATTGGCAAATGTTATTCATTTTTCCGATTACAACATATTTATGATTATAATATGTTTCGTCGGTTCGTAGTGGAATGCTTCCTTTGTTAGATTATCTTTTAAAATTCTCGATTCTTCAATACTTTTATTTTCTTTTCTTTCTTTGCTTTTTCTGCTTCTCAGGGTGCTCATTCTGGTTCGTTGATTTTTTAAACGTGCTTCGTGTTCTTCTCCCGTTTCATTTCTTCGATATTCTTTTTCTTTCCGCCGTTTCGCTGCAGAACTGGCAAGATCTCCTCCTCTTTTACGTCTAGGTATTGTATTCTGTAAAAGAATTACCATCCATTAACCATTTTTTTTTATCTTTTTTATCTGATCTTAGAATTAATTAAACACAGTATTAAAAATACTCACATTTGATATTTCACAATAAAGGCTCACAGACAATTTTTTTTTCTTCGCTTCGAAATCGAGAATTAAGGACACTATTAAAAATACTTCAAAATAAAGGCTCACAGATAACTTCTTTCTTTTTCGTTTCAAAATCACTTGTTTCGCTGTTCAAATCGAACTAACTCTGGCGGGCGACACCGGGCCCTTATATATTCAGAGCGCTAGGCTCTAGGATATTCGAGAAAGTTTGGAAATATTTTCTTTCTTACACCTTCTAGAATGTTCTCGACATTATCGTCTGCCGTAACAATAGGTTTTAAAGTTATAGCATACGTCGTAAAGGCGCGAAATTTAAAAACTTAAATTTTAAAATGTTTTCAGAACTAATTTGAATAACTAAAATTATGTCGCTTTAACTCCAAAATATAAGTTAGCTACTGCTGTATAAATACACAAAATTAAATGTAATTTAAGACTTTATTGAAATTGGAATTTTAAATTTCGCCCCATTACTACATATGCTGCAATTGCTCGCAGCGCCTTTTGAAATGCACCCCAAACAATCGTTGTTCTTTTAAGTCCATTTTGTGTTCAATGAATGAGGTTCAACTACTCGACAACAGATGGCGCCACTACACTTAATTTCCAAGTTAAAGGGTTGAACAGGCCCTTATATCTTTAAAAACATGCCCTTTAGGTTAAAACGGGAACGGGAACGGGTTTCTTGTTCGAGGGGGGATAAAGGGCTATCACACTATATAAGTCCCTTTATCGTGCTGAGACTAATTCTTCAGTTTTATCGGCACGCACATTTTATCGCTTGACTTTTATTATATATAATGATTTTTTACTCTTTGGAAACTGGAACTTGGATTTCTGTACCATTCAAAATTTTTTGTAAGTTTACATCTTCTAAAGTTTCTTTTTTTAACTGTTTCAACCTTCTACCTAAAATGGCTAACTCTGTCTCAAAGTACTAACTCTTGCAATGTTGGCTCTACTTTACAATTTTCTTTTATAAAATTTCTAGATAAAAAATCTGTAACAAACATTTTTGGGCCTGGCACATATTGAACATCTATATCATATTTTATAAGTTTCAAAACCATTCTTTGTAACCTAGCACTTATTTTATTTATATCTTTGTTTACAATAGCAATTAATGGCTAATGATCAGTGTGGACAACAATTTTTCTACCATAGACGAACTGGTGATATTTTTCTTATGATGCACAAATAGCAAACATCTCTTTTTCTATAGGGGCCCATCTTTTTTGACACTCAGTATATGCTCTAGAATAGAATGATATAGGTTTATTATTTTGTAACAAACATGCACCTAAACCATTTTTATAACTGTCTGTTTGTAACATCACAGACCTCTCTTTTGTCAAAATACCTAAAGTGGGAGCACAACTAAGTTTGTTTTTAACAGTTCGAATGCTTCTTGTTGTTTAGAACCCCAAATAAACTCCTTTTCTTAACAGTTGTCTTAATGGCTCTGTATTTTAAGAATAGCCTGGTATGAATTTACTTATATAATTGGTCATTCCAATAAACTTTTTTTATTCTTTTACATTACTGGGCTCACCTAAACTTGTGATAGACTTTACATGATCTGGGTCAACCTTTATACCATCCTTAGACACAAAAAGCCCTACATACTTTACATGATCTAACTTAAATTGCAACTTACTTTTGTTAAACTTTACATTATATTCTCTTGCCCGCTGTAATACTTTATTTAGAATTTTATTATGCTAAGAGCTATTTTTGCCTCCTATTATTACATCATCATAGAAAATGTACACACCTTCAATGTCACCAAAAATTTGCATATAATTTTTTTGCATAACCTCTGGAGCTTAACAAATACCAAATGGCATCCTTAGAAATCTATACCTTGAATATGGATTTTTGAATGTACAGCACATTTCCTCATTATCCAACTCGATCTGAAAAAAGCCATCTTTAATATCTAGAACAGAGAAAACTTGTTTTCCTGCCAACCCATTATTAAGTTCCTCTGGAGAAGGTATATAGAACTGTTCCTTCTTGATACACAGATTAAACTCCTTTGGATCCAAACAAAGTCTTAAGGACTTGTCTGGTTTTTCTACAATCACCAAGTTATTACACCATGTCGTAGGTTGACTAACTTTTTCTATATAGCCTGTACTCTCATATTTATCTAATGTTGCTTTCAGCCTATCTTTTATTGTATTAGGAACTCTCCTGGTTGGTTTTATTATTGGCTCAGAATTTTCTTTCAATTGTAATTTATAAGCCTACCTATTTTTCCTAAACCTTCAAATACATCTATGTAATTGGATATGAACTATTATTTTTCTTTCTTTAAACTATGTAAATTATTATTAATTTTTTACTAAGTTTTACTTAATACAGTCATTCTAACCCTAAAACTGGTTGCACACACAAATTAATGACAGTAAAACATACCTGGGTACTTAAATTTTTCACAATGCAGTTTAACTTAACTTTACCTACTGGTCTAATCTGTTCCCCATTATATGCTACTAAAACTGATTCACAATCTTGTAGTTTAGCATAAGTACATATTTTTTTATAAATACCTAATGACAATGTGTTGCACTCCGCTCCTGTGTCCAGTTTGAAGTTTATTTTCTTTCCTTCCACATCTATTTCCTACTTCCATTGTAACCTCTCGACGCTATCTACACAACTCAATCCATCTAAATGAAACTCAATCTCCTCCTCCTCTTTCTCTTCCAAAGCGTTAATATTCCTGTTCTTTGTCCATTCTCCATTCTTTCTTGCAACTCCTTGTTTATTATTATTTCTGCATACTGCTGCGAAGTGATGGTATTTACCACAGTTTGCACACTGCTTCCCATATGCATAACATTTTCTTTCGTCATGTGTCCGTCCACACTTATTACAGTTTCTTAAAAATGATTTCTTCTTTACTATAACATCTATATTGCTGCTTTTTTCATCTACTGTTCTAGCATTTATTTTTCCAGTTTCAGAGCTTCTACAAATATTTGACGCTTTTTCAAATGTTAAATTTTCTTCTCTTAACAATACTTCTTTAAGACCCTTGTCTGATATTCCTAAAATAAGCATCATTGTTTCCATTCTGTCTTTTAATTTGTCAAATTCAACCTCTTAATTTCTTCATCTTCTTCTTGTTTTAATTGCAAAAAATTGTATGTTTTCATAATTATATTTTTTCTAGGTTCAGTGTATTGGTCTAAATAATTCAACAGATTTTTCAAAGTTGTAGGTTTGTCCGCCATTTTCTGATACACATCTAATACCTCGTCGCCAGCGCAATTTAAAAATACTGCTATTTTTCTTTCCTCACTCTGATCACCGAGTCTAGCTGCTATTAAATAAAAATTGAATTGCAATTTAAATCTCTGCCAATTGCAGTCTCTGCCCGTTAGGATCAGGCCCCGAGGAGGAGTCATAATAGTCTCCATAATTAAATTGCAACACCCTCGTGCTCGTGCGTCGTTGTGCACTGGCGATATCAAACCAAACTGACCGCCGTCCGCCACAATTATCCAATGCTTTTAAATTCCGTAAATTTATTACAACTTTTCTTTATATTTAATTAATTTTGCTTCCACTTTTGCTATGTTCTTCTGACACCATGTTATAAATGATAACGCCATGTTTTCTTGAATGGAAGTGATTTATTTTTTTAATTCTTATTCTACGTCCAGAGACATCACACAGAGCTGCTTGAGGTATATCTAAAGAGCTGATAACCTATATAGAACAGATGGCATATTGTATGCCTGCTGGCACGCTGCATGTCTGTATTGCATGCTGCTTACTGCATGCCTGCTTGCATGCTGCATGCTTGCTTGCAAGCTGCATGTCGTTACTCGAGAATAGCTTTACCAGTCTGGATAATATTTTTCTATGATGCATGGAATACTATAAGGTCTGACGGGAAAGCTACTATTTATTTGTTTTTAAATTTAGGAACGATATATTAGAAAGTCGCATTATAACGAGGTTTTATTTTAGTAAATAAAAGCACTCAGGTTAAATATAATTTTATGTAAATTAAAATAATTCTAATTTAATTATTTTTACCACTCTTATTTGCATTTAAAAGCAACAGCAGATTACAACGAAATATGAACGAAACATCGAAAAATTACTAAAATACAAATTCATAATGAAACACTATCATACGTTGATAATTAATAATATAAAACGTGGTTTATTGCTAAAACTTTTGTGGTTTGTCCACCTACATTTATTTAATTATACGCACGCACGTATGCGCAGCTACAACCCATCAATATTAAAACAGTTCCTAATGATGGTTTAAACATACACCGGGTCTGCATTGGGTTTTAACTGTATCGTTTGATCGTACAAATTAGTGGTAGTCAATTTATCGTTAGGTAGATGAAATACATCAGAGAATTGAGCGCAAATATCACGAATGGAATCTCTTTCTTCGTTATTTAAATGACTTAAATTAAGTTGTGAAAACATCAAACGTACTCTTTCTCCATCATTCCCACTAGTCTCAAAGTTACATAAGTTGTATTCGGTTAAACTATGTATTTCCGGTCTAAAATAACTTAGATTCACTTCAGACTCGCGGGTATTTAATATTTGTAAACAAATTTTACCATTTTTTGGCTTACATATACTACCAGCCATAAAAACTCCTTGACATAATTCTTCTGGCAAAACTACACAGTCGTCGTTAATACTGCTGTTTACTAAAAACATTTTTTCGCATCTCGGTGGTATTGTTATGAAACTCCCTTTTCCTAACGATCCATTAATCATTGGCACTGTGATACTTTCGTTATTTAAATTATTTAATTTAAGTGTATTATTTTCAAAGTCTAAAATAGCTTGATATTTACCTATTTAAAAAATCTCTACCGATAATTCCAAATTGCAAACAAGGTAGGTATTCGATAACATAAAACTTGTGTTCAAATTCGTTTCCATTTAAATTAGGTGTAACAAAAACATATCCAATTGATCGTACATTGCCTCCAATTTCATTTATGTGGATGCGTTCATTATGTACTGGAAGGTTCCAACTCAATGCAGTTTCGTATTTCAGCGCTGACATCGATGCGCCTGAGTCTTATAGAAAGCTATATTTGGAATCTCCAAATAACAATTCCACCGAGCTCCTGTAATCACATAACAATATGAAATTATTATCGAAAAAACTGTTGTAATGTATTACTTTCTGTTCCTGAAATTTGGTTTGATGTTGACGGTTGAACCATGTCACTAACCAAGTTGTTGTTGTCGCTATTCATATGAATAGCGACAACAACGTTCATTATAACGACAATAATGTTCATTATATAATGAATTATATTATGACCGCGACGAAAAGATCGATTTTGTCTACCGCCGCGAAAAGGCCTATTCTGTCTATAACCATTACTCCCGCGTGGTTGATCTAAGGTTCGACCTCGCGGTTGGTTAGCAAAACCATTTCCTTGGTAACCCCGTGTAAATGCAGAATTAGAGTAAACCCTTGAGCAACCCCTGTAGTTACCCCTATTACTACCAATGTTACCTCGGTAATTTCTATAAATGTTAGAACGTCCTCGCTGACCAAAATATACCGTGGCCTCTGAAGTTTGGTTACTGCACGAGGCTTCTTCACCTTTTGCCGCACGTATTGTGTCCTTCAGGAAAGAATAATTTCTCGCCGATAAGATGGTACTAAGTTGACGATTTCGCAAACCGTCGGTAAAACTTTTTATTGCAAGTTTTTCATTTAAAGGTCGCAAAATTTTGTGCGCTGCCTGATTACCGTCGGCTTGTGATATTGTCAAATTGACAAATAACTCCTCAATTTTACTACCGTATTTATCAATGGACATTCCGTTTTGTCGCATCATTAATAACTCGTTTTGAATGGAAGTGCTCAATTTCTTGGTAAGTAAGTGGTCTTTTAAACTTTCATGGTCACTAACATTAGAATAGTTTGTTACGGGATTGCTACCATGTACCTTATTTTTGAGTTCCCGATATTTCGGTTTAAATTGTCAAGTGTCTGGAATCCAGTGATTCGTATGTGCAAAAACCGGAAAAAACAACAAACTGCTGTGTCGCGGTCAGATACTGTTAGTGTTGTGTGTCGAGAACAGGTGCGAGAAAATAGTGAGTTTGTAGACAATGGTACCGACGCGTGCAATAAAAGACTGCGAAAGAGGGTAGACCGATATGTTTGCCCTTAACAACTTACCCGCAAGATCTTCAGTTACTCCGTGATCATGGCGCTTGCAACAGTGCCGAAATATCGGGAACTCAAAAATAAGGTACATGGTAGCAATCCCGTAACAAACTATTCTAAAGTAAGTGGTCTCTTATATCTTGTAATAATGATTCATAGCTATCATATGATTCTGTTAAGCGTAACTTAGCACTTTCATTTAAACGTGTTTTTAACACAAAATTAATTAACATCTTCTTACCAACAGCATCAAGGGTGGAGCCATATAATTCTATGGCGTCAATTAATGATTTGGGGACGGCCTCCTCACCCGTCATCACCGGCAGTAACGATACCGCTGTCTTAAAATCAAAGGTTGCCATGGTGTTTTGCGTTATAGTACTTTCAGGATTCACGATAGTGCACTCAGCTTGGGCACAGAACATCTCTATTTGCTCATAAATATCTTTAAATAAATCGCAATATGATTGTATCTCTTGGAGAACCTTACCTTTGATATTACAGAGTTTAATCTCATTTAATATTATTAACATACATTCGTCAAACTCATTGCGTAACTGGTTGGCGTCATTTAGTTTTTGTCGTAACGTAATTGGAGTTCTTCTAGGATAACTTAATTTTACAAGATTATCT
The DNA here is from genome assembly GCA_950371115.1 of Anania fuscalis. NCBI lineage: Eukaryota > Metazoa > Arthropoda > Insecta > Lepidoptera > Crambidae > Anania > Anania fuscalis. The sequence continues at coordinate 11,905,097 of OX493326.1, read as the reverse complement.
TTCATATTTTCTTAATATCTTCAGCCATCCAATTATGCAATCTAATTATTTAAAGTACTTAACCCTTAATTCGACAGGAAAATAACGAATCTCTTTTGTTTTTTTTTATATGAAATTTAGTTTAAATTACATCCAAGTATATAAGGTGTACGTGAATTAGTGTCAGATATTTTAAGGGTAATAAGTTTACGTTATGACAAAAAAAAAATTAAGTATTTTTTTTTATTCGAGCTTTAGTTTTAGAGAAAAACACGATCAAAACCTTGATATCAAACGCAACTATCAACACCCTCTAAGCAGCTGATTACTAGGTAGCGGACAAGAAGCTACTACTAAAGTACAACAACAAACGCTCGCTTGTTTGTGTGCGTGCGCTACTATGATTTATTGCCAACAGCCGCCGAAAAACAGACAACACCCATCCAATTTTAAACTCTAAAATAATGTGATTAGATTTAAATTTAAAAATTGTATCGCAAGGGCCGGCATCGTCAAACGCAAATTCAAAGAGAGACCGCCAGAACACAGTCGATACTCAAGTTTAGATTCTAACGCTTCGTCTTAAGGTTCATTTGATTTATTAACCGACTCTGAAGGCGGCGGAAGACACAGACTTTGGAAATGCCGAAAGTCAAATAGCGAAATGAAAGTACCGTTAGCAAAAACACTTTTATTTTTTTTACTATTCTGAGTAATTGGAAAACGGCTGATGAATGACAGAGTAGTTTTACGTGTAAGGTTGAGGTCTTGGATCCGATCCCAAACTAGGCTAGTTATGTTTTGGAATACTCACACTGACCATGCATGATTTAAATCAAAGGGCAAAGGCTCTAATCTGAAAAAAACTTCTTTTTAACCTGCTTTCTATTTATTATTTTTGATACGTTTATTTTCTCAGATTTTAAAGTAAAGTCAACCAGGCGTTGATTAGGGTCAAACTGCGGTATTGCCTGTATTACGAATCTGTTTTTAGTCCCCCAAACACTTGCTGAATAATTTAAAGTATTTTTGTGGTTTGCCTTGACCGGAATTTGAACCCGAAACCCTCCACGCTAAGGGCGAACTCCTTATCCACTGCGACTACTACACTGCTGGTTTTTAGTGTATTTACATTTCATTATCATTTTATCATTTCATTACAATTCAAATTTCAAAATAAATCTACCCAATGTAGACCAATAATCCAATGTTGAGTACTTACGTACTTTCAGGTAGGTACAAGTACCTTGCTGTAGATAATGCTGAATGGGAGCTAAAGAGGGAGACAATCAGCTAGTACCTTTCAAGCTTAACGTTACTAGCTACTAGTTATTACCAAAAACGTGGTGTTGGTTTTCGTAGAACGTTATCTCTGTAGAACGGATAATCTCTCTTAACTACAGCCACGTTCTGTGCCTAGGTACAGATTTGTTTTGGTTATATTGGTAACAGAAGTAATCTTAATTATAAAGTTTAGTACATTGATACAAGATTCGAAATGTTAAGTAAAAAACATCACCGAATATTCTCTTTTTTTTTCTAACGCTACACTTACCGTTGCCCTTACGCACGCTTTTTTATTATTAAGTTACAAAAATAAGTCAATCGGCGCTGGACCACCGCTTGAGTTACACGCATACAAGTATTCGAAACCTGACTACCTCAACTTAACCATGGTTTTGTGCTACCATGAGCCAAACTACAGCCTATCGGAGTCACCACCCGACAGCCAGAACGAGGAATGCTGCTGCAGCCGTCTTCGGTACGTGTGGAAACCGCCAAAGAGTGAAGAAAGGAACCCCTACCACTTCACGAGAGTGCAGGAGTGAGGAGCTGAGATCGCAGGACTAACGTGTCACGCACGCGTGGAGTTCTGTCACTGGATTGACAGCACTAGCACTACCAGCAAGACGGCGCGCCCGCGCCTTACGACCGCCGTGTTCGCGAGAACCTGACAGCACAGTTCCAGGGTCGATGGAGTAAACGCGGTGGGCCTATTACCTGGCCTTCACGCTCGCCTGACCTGACTACGCTGGATTTCCACGTGTGGGACCATATGTATGATCAAGATGGCCAAACCATCACCAGTGCTGTACAGTTAATGCACGTAGGTATTATTAGTGCTTTCGAAACAATACGAGGTGACCGTGACAGTGAAACATTAGTGCGTGGTAGTAGACACACTTTTAAGGGCTGCCCTCTGCATCCACCAGAATGGGAGGCAACAAAAATCTACCTACTGTGATATGACAAGTGTGATGGGAGGTCAAAGTTCATTGTCTGCGTTGTGTTATTTAAAATGGTGTTTGTAAAAAGTGTAATGCAAATTTAATAAATACCATTTTTTTTATTAAACTGTGTTGTGTTGTTATTTTACTGTAAAATTGGTAGAAGCAATTACCCACTCTACGAACGACTGGTGTAGTTATTTGGGTTTCGGACGACAAAGTCGGGCAGTTGCGGGTTCGAATCCCGAAAGAGGCGAATGTTTGTGTGATGGGCACGAGTAGGTATTTGTTCCAAATTAAGCAAAACATGCTTAACTTAGGCAAGTTAAGCATGTTTTGCTTAATTTGGAGCTAAATAATTGGTGTAATTGTAAAAACAAATTATTTTTAAATAAATTACAGCATAAAGTGATTAATCGTCATCGCATCAGTTGCTGAAAGTATTATTTTCTTTAATGTCGTCTATTAATGTTTATTTTTGCATTTTGTGTACTGAAGTTAGGTTATAAACCTGCATTATGGCATCTTTAAAGATTATGAGATTTTCTGCAACTCGCGGGTAATAAAATCTAAAAGATGTACGTCACAGACGCAACTTACACACCCAATGATAATAATAATATGAAACGAGTGAGTGAAATAGAAATAATAACAATGTTTCTATCTCAAAGAGAATTCATTTATAGACACACACTAGTAAGTTATGAACATGTGTGTAATACGATTTTTTGAGTGCATGAATGTGATCCTGGAGAGATTATGAATGGGCTAGCGTTGTGTGAGTAGTCTACTTGTGGTGTTTGGGTTCATGTACAGGATGATGTTGATTCTTTATTTTAAAACTTTTTATTTATTAAAGTTTGGTCAATAATTTTAAATTTATCTTATATGTGATCCATGTGATGATCTAAGTTACTCCTAAAAATATCTGACACTAATTCACGTACACCTTATATAGTAAAAAATAATTCAAAAAATATTTATATTATAGTTTTTAAGAAATTGACAGTATAATATACTCGTACTATACATATCCAGATCTACACCGTGAATTTTGAGATACCCGAGAAAATTAACTAACATACTCAGATATTGATATACATCGAATTCGGCGAATAAAGAAAAAAATTTTTTATGAGAAATTTATTTCATAGGTCCCTAACATTCCTTAAAAAATATGCACTATAAAAGTCCTGCTAATTCAAATAGTAATCATTATCATTCCAACATTAACGGAACCAAAATCCACCTAATTTAGTCGCGTAATATTGGCGTACGGAAGGAATAACTATGAATGATTTTTTTTTTCATTCATAGTTATTCCTTCCGTACGCCAACGCCGTACGCCGTTCCGTTTTTTTTATTCGCCAAATTCGATGTATATCGGTATCTGAGTATGTTAGTTAATTTTCTCGGGTATCTCAAAATTCACGGTGTATAACAAACAACCTTATATCGAGTATGCCTAACTGGCTATACATTTCTGTTAAAAATCAAGAACTAAGGCAACTAATAGTTTTTTATTTATTTTCGTTTTTAATTAAATTTTAAGTAGTATTATATTTTGTTAAGCGTGTTCTCATTGTAAGCATCTAGCTTAAAATTAGATCGTTAAGTCATATATTAAATTAAGGTACAGACCTGCAAGATGAATCATTACTGTTCATGATTTGGGTAAATAAATGGAAGATATTTTATTTTGAATTATTATTTATTGTGAAAATTATAAAAACAATTCCTCTTATTAGGAATAAAGCAAAGCCTCATCTGGCATTTTGTACAAAATACATTAGTTTGCCCCTTTTTGCAATATCGGCAACGTCCATATGACGTACCTGCTTGATTATGGCCAATATTATCGAATCGTACGTCATCACAAGGACGATTTCTTTTAGGATGGGAGATTTTTTTGGAACTCTGCAACTGTGGCACATAAGCAGAAAGCCCAGTTCGTCCAAACTTTTGAAGATCTTCACTCGCATCCATCCGAAAATGCTTTAGCATTTTGGTTTTAGCTCTAGTTCTTTTAGAATCACGTTTGTATGTGAGCCAGGCATTGTTTACGCAAATGTCTATCATCTGGGAAAATATTGATAGGTACCATCGACGAGTCTTCATTTCAGTGCGATAAAGTGCTATATGCATATCAGCAAGGTCAACTCCTCCCATATGCGCGTTGTAATGCTTAACGATTTGTGGGAAATTTACGTCAACCTTGCTTTTGCTGGCTTTATCATATTATTTCTTCTTCAGGATATGAATCAACGTATGAACTCACCAGTGTCACGCATTTATTGTCATACCATTTGACTACAGCAAGCTGGTTGTCGTTGCAAATTAATTGGGCAGACGTACCGCGTCCTTTCTTTTTGAGCGTCTTATCGTCTGGCAAAAGTTCTTGACATCCTTTCAGCCGATTTGCTCTGATAGTATCTAAGCTGAACAAACAGTACTTTTGGCGCAGTATTTCAACAAGTTTCAAGGATGTGAAGAAGTAGAAGTAGTTTCTTCTCATTACCAGCCGATATGTTGTCCCGAAGCGGTGGTAGGGCTAAGTTATATGTTGGGACGTGTATAAGTGCCCGGAAGAGGGCCTATATACAGAATAAAGAATTTCATTTCATTTCATTTCATTTCATTTCATTTCATTTCAGTCAAAATATACAACTGAAGGCTTTTTCTTAATATTAAAAAAAAAAAAATCAAAATCTTTATTTGCTTAAAAAACATGGTATATTAGTTTTGCAGAGGGCTACCACTGCTTTCCCTCCCCAACCCAAATCAGCCTCATCATCTTCAAATTGGACATCAAAATATCGGAAACTGTCATCACCACAGTAAAGAAAAAAATCATACACGATGCCTGAGGCTCCAGCACGAACAATATTTTTGAATCCCCATTTTTTTAGCTTTTGTGGATTGTATTGTTTCTTCTTTCCGGCTTTTCTACCTTTGTAAGGTATGACCATCTCGTCAATGCTATTGCTTGCTTGCTTTGCTTGGGTGGCGGGAGTAATTGCGGTTCTGTATGTGCAGATACATTCTCAAATATAGAAATAAGACACAATGAGCTTTTGCAGAAACTAGAGAGTCTAGATGTCAGCAAGGGTGCAGGGCCTGACGGAATTCCACCACTTTTCATAAAGCGCAGTTCAAAATCATTGATGCCACCCTTGTTGAAGATATTCAATGCCTCATTGAGCACGGGTGTCTTCCCTGAACAATGGAAAGTGGCAAAAGTAGTTCCAGTTTTTAAAAACGGTGACAACACAGACATTAGAAATTATAGACCAATCTCTATTCTCAGTACTTGTGGTAAAATATTAGAATCGATGGTCTGCTCAGCTGTACAAGGCTACTTTAAGCAATGTGTTTCAGTCCATCAGCACGGTTTTGTCCAGGCTAGGTCCACCTCTACCAATCTTGTGACTTTTATTGAAGATGTCACTGATGCCTTAGATAGAGGCAAACAAGTTCACGTGTTATACACTGATTTCCGCAAAGCCTTCGACACAGTTCCCCATGACGTTCTAATTTTGAAGCTCGCATCATATGGCTTTTCCGGATCTCTGATTAAATGGCTAGAGTCCCATCTTCTGAACAGAACATTTTTTGTTGTGGTAAATGGGTTTCAATCAGGAAGATATAAAGTAACTTCGGGCGTCCCTCAAGGCTCCCATTTAGGCCCTGTTCTTTTCAACATCTTTGTAAACGACATCCCAGAACGAATTGTACACTCAAAGCCTTACATGTACGCTGATGATTTAAAAATCCTCAAGGTTGTGCTGACACCCACGGATCCCGATTTACTTCAGATTGATCTTGATAATCTTGCCAATTGGTGCCGACTCAATGGCATGTACCTAAGCGCTAGTAAATGCTTCTTTATTAACTTCACTCGGAAGGTCAGCGATATAATCGATTATAAATATGCAATTGACGGCTCTCTGTTGACTGAGGTGGATTCAATACGCGACTTGGGTATTCTGCTCGATAGAAAACTTACTTTCGTTCCTCACATCGAAGGAATTGTCACCAAGGCTTCCAGGACCCTAGGATTCGTGCTTCGAAATGCAAAAACTTTTAAAAATTACAAAACGAAAGTCCTACTGTATAACTGTTTGGTGCGAAGCACATTAGAATATGGTTCAGTTGTATGGCGACCACACTACGCATGTCACACGCTTAGGTTAGAGCGAATCCAAAAGAGATTTTTGTGGCATTTGGCTTTTGCAGCAGGCAAAGCGAAGACCATTAGATCCTACAATGACAGATTAAAAGAATTCAGAATGATCAGCTTGGACGAGCGTAGAAACATACTAGACTTGACATTTTTATTCAAAATTCTCAGAAATATGATCGACTGTCCACAACTTCTAAGTAAACTTTACTTTAAAGTACCTTTTCATTACCCCCGCAAAAAAATGAACACAATATTATGCCCGCCACAACGTAAGACTGTTTTTGGTGGCTGCTCGCCTATTCCACGTCTCTGCAAACTATACAACAAATACACTGATTATTTGGATATCCACTGGGACTCAATCTTCCGATTTAAGAAAAGTATAAGATCTAGGAGATCTATGTAGCATTGTCAGGTAGCCCTTTCCTTTCCTTTCTTCTCACAGCTTTCACAAAATTTGAATGCCATAATGTTTATTTATTTTTGTCTTTTCTTTTTTTTCTCTAAATAATCATAGTTTATTGTAAACACATCCCACACATGTGCGAAATATGGTGCATTTTGTGTTTATCTATAAATCTGTTGTGCAATATTTCTTATTTACCTAAGCATGTTTCCTCTAGATTAATATTATTGTAACTACAGTTGATATTCCTATTCCTAATAAATAAATAAAAAATAAAAAATGCTATATCTGCTTTCTTCTTCTGTTTTCAAGCAGTTTTGTCTTACTCTTTCAACAAATGGGCGTATTTTAAAATATGGATCTGCATCTACTGTGGTGTTGTCAACAAAGTGTAAGTATCGGCGAATTTGATCGTAGCGCTTCAAAGGCATAGTGTCAGAGATAAATGAGCACCTTGTCCTAGCGGCCCAGTAGTCTAAATAAGAAGGAGCATCTATAATACCCATCGTTAGTTTTTTTAACGGAATATAAATTGGTATGATAAACTAGGGACTCAAAAATATCTTTTTTTTTTCTTTTTTTTTTTTTAAATTTATTTATTTAAACACCAAAGATAAATCACATGATTGTTATTCTGCCAAACTGTGGAACAGTTTGTCGGCAGTAGCTCTCGTGAACTAAAATACTACCAACAATGATAAACACCTAGCAAATACAAAAAAAAGTCCTATATGTATATGTTTCTTAGGATAAATCTAAAATAAACTAAAAAATTACACATTGAAACATTTAGCGTTTTTATCTTTATTCACGCACTTAAAAGATAAAAGAGGAGGTTCTGTCTAAAGAATACTGTCGGACGTATTGCATAAGAGGTTGTGACTCGGATTTATTGCAAATGGAGTGAACATAAAATCATTGCCCACGAGAACATGGGTATATTCTCGTAGGCAATGACTTTATGGACAAAATGATAGGTAATGTTTTGTTAACAAGGTCTTTAAATGGTTTTTACTGAATGCATTCCTAATTAAGCCATGGGGAAGCTCATTAATATACACAGGTGTCAGCCACCTTCTCTCACGTTTGCCGTAATAATTCTTAACTCTAGGAACAACCAACTTAGGTATTTTTGACAAACGGGTTGGGTACGTATATTGCCTTTCCTTTTTATGCTTATTGTTGTTACACTGCTCAGTCAAAATAGCTATCTTCACTTTACTTTCCACTGGAAGTATTTTACAAATTTTAAAAAGTTTTTCGTAGTCCTTGTTAAGCGAGTCTTTGACTTTATTATCTGCCAATAGTTTGAGTAATCTTATTTGCAAAGTTTTAATCTTATTCAAGTATGACGGAAATGTAAGACCATACGCAGCCAACCCGTATGATATGATTGCGTCTGCCAATGAGTAGTACAGCATGTACAGTATGCTTCTAGTAACTGAAAATTGTAAACTGAGTAATTTACTAAGGACAGATCGCAGTTTGTTACATACTGAGTTAACATGAATACTAAAGCTAAAATGACTCTCAACAGTCAGCCCCAAATATTTATAGCTGTGCACCATTTCCAGTTTTTCACAAATACAGTTAGTCTTATCTTTATGCAAACACTCGTAAGAATGACCTTTTATAGCTACCTTTATTGTCTTATGTTTACTGTATGGGGATTGTATAGACATACATTTAGTTTTACTCATATTTATAAGTATTCCGTTGTCATGGGCCCAACGGACAATATTATCAAAGTCTTCTTGCATAACATTCTGTATCTTATTTTGGTCCGTGTCCGTATACACAATGCATGTATCGTCAGCGTACATATATGTTGTGCATTCTTTAATCACGTTTGGCATACTGTTGACATGCATTATGTACCCCACGGGACCATACACTGAGCCAGTAGGAACTCCATACTTAATATAGCCTCTATTACTCTCGGTTCCGCATATACGAACTTTGATTTGTCTATTCGACAAATACTCCCTAAACCATGCATTTATTGGTCCCCTTATTCCACACTCATGCATGGACTGCAGCAAGCCATCGTGGTCCAGGGTATCAAAGGCCTTTTTGAAGTCTATAAATATCGCAAATACAATTTTTTGTTCATTCAGTGCATTGTTTACTTTATCAACGAACTGAGAGAGAACGGTAGCCGTGCTTCTATTGGACCGAAAGCCATGCTGTGAGTCATTAATAATAGGATTGCATTCCATAAATTTTGTAATCTGGCCTACTACTAATTTTTCTAAGATTTTGTTTAAAATATTTAAAATAGCTATCGGCCTATAATTTGTAAAATCCGTGTGAGAGCCTTGTTTATAGATCGGTCTGATCACTGCTAGTTTTAGTTCATTGGGGTAACTACCATTTATTATGCTTAAGTTTATGAAATGTGCAATTACTGGTGATATTTTAGTTTTAATTTCTTTTAAGTCCCTTATTCTGATACCATCCGATCCCGGGGCTTTACTACAGTCCATGTTGTCGATAACTTTAATTACATGATCAGCGGACACTTTCTGAAACCTAAAGCTGACATTACTTTCACTAACATAAGACTCTCTTTTAAGAAACAGGTTTTGACATTGGTGTTGACTTTTGATGTCCTCTATCTCCCTCGTAAAAGTGTTACAAAATTCCTCGCATACTTCAGCCTTACTGTTTGTTTTTAACATGTACTTTTCAATTACACTGTCGACCGAAGGCTTGCTTCGCCCTAGCCAGTTATTTATGGAACCCCATATTTTACGCATATCCCCGTTACAGGTTTTTAATGTGTTTTTTCTGTCTTCGTTCCTAGCCCGGTTTATTAGTTTGTTAGTGTAATTCCTATGCCTAGTGTACTCAAGTCTAAAAACATTGCTATCTGGATGGGATTTCCATTTTCGAAAAAGAAAATCCTTTTTTTCAAGTTGATTTTGCAAGTTTTTGTCAACCCATGATTACGAATATCGCTTATTGTCACATTTTCTTTGAAAAGTACATGTTTTATAAACATCTTGAAAAACATCTAGAATATTAGAATAAAGAACCAACGGATCTTCTACTTTTAATAAATCGAGCCAATTAAAATCATTCAGTCTCTTGGCAATATTCTTATTATCATACAGCGTTAACAAGACTGAGTCACCTACTTGTTTACCTAAATCAGCTGACAGGCCAACAATGTAGTGGTCCGCCACCTTTCTCCTGACTGTGTATGTCTGCACCGCTCTGTCAGTCCGCACGAAGACATGGTCGATGCAAGACGTGACTCGCCTCCCCGCTGTCATGCTTTCGCGCGTAACGTCCCGCACACCACACTGCAGTCCCAGTTCGCTCAAAGCATTTAAATACCTAATTGAGATCGTATCGAGTTCCGGCTCCAAAATATTTATATTTACGTCCCCTACCATAATAATGTTATTTCTTCTAGGCAAACGGCAAATTACACTATTTAGTTCAGCGATGAAACCTGTTTTACTTGTGTCCGGAGGTCTGTATATCACAAGTATAGTAAGTTGTCTGTAACTCGCCTGTTAGCATCTCACAATGAGTAGCGTGCGTTTCCTCGGGTATGAACGTATACTCGTTCCTTACATAAAGTAGGATTCCCCCACCTCGCCGCTTTTCTCTTGTCCAACTATGCATGATAAAGCCTTTAATTTGGTATCTGAATGTTTCTTCCCTTTTTATATTTATCTCCGTAAAACATATTATATCCAGCTTATGTATGCAATCTTCCAGTAAAACCAGTACTTCAATAAAATGTTTTCTTATGGAGCATATGTTCCAATCCATGATCTGGAGCTGTGATGACTCACTATTAACCATCTCATACCATTCTCTTATTTCGGTGTATCTATGGTAATCAATATCTTGTACACTTAACTGCGGTATAAAATTAGATGTTGAGGACAAGATTGTGTCCATAGTGAGTAGGTATAGTGCTGCAGACAAATATTTTACTTTTCTTCTTCACTCTTAATAAATGTATCGATATCGCTTTCAAAGTTTATTTGGTATACTTTTTTTTCGTTTTCTTCCTTCTTAATAAGCACTTTTCCATCCTTTATCCATATGAATTTAAATGTATCTCTTAGTCTGTTTTTTGAACTCCAAAACAGTTGACGCGTTTGACGTGTTACTTGCTCATTTATGTAGATACGGGAGTTATTTCCATTTTTATATATGGTGTCATTGGAAATAGTCGTTTTTCTACACTTCAGCCATTCCACTCGAGCCTCCCGGGTACGTAGTGATACTACTAGGGGTCTTGGTACTTTGAAGTCCCCGGGAACTCTCCAGACTTTCTCTATGTCTTCTTTCTTTAGTCTAAGCACCTGAGCTATTCTGCCTACAGTATTTATCAGGTCTTCCCCTTCCTGCTTTTGTACGTTCATGAGCTCAATTTTTGTCTCCATTTCTTTCTGTTCCAGTCTCATAATGCGCTCTTCTAAAGCTTTATTATATTTTTCCAAATATATGTTTTTTTGCATTACGTCTTTCATTCTATTGTCTTGCTTTTTAGAGTCATCTTTCATTTCCTTACTTGTTTTCTCTAGCTCGACATACTTATCTCCAAGATAATCTACTTCTTTTTCTATAACTGTTTGCGCTTTTTTTATGTCATTTATTTGGTTTTTTATTTCAGACATATCCGTGTGAATCCGCGAAAAACGAGCATTCTGTTCCTCTTTCATAGAGTTTAAGAGCATGTTCATAGTCTCCATCTGCTTACTAAAGGCAATTAAGTTACTATTCATTGCGTCTGAACTGCAGCAGGCCGTTTTCTGTCTCCTAGGCTCATGGGATCGGCCAGAATCGCTATCCGTATCCATACGTATTTTCTTTTTCTGACGATAGTTGACCCAGTTCTCGACGGTTAGACACTTATCTTTCATTGCCGCAACGTTTGGCTCAGAGGCATGAAAAGTCCTAGTCTTCTCCGGCGTTCGTTGCATTTTCTTAAGCTTTCAAGTAGGCCTAAATTTACGTTCGCCGTCGGCAGTCAGGTAGGGTATGCGTTGCTAGTGGGCGTTACCCTTTGATTGCAGAGTGGGAGCGTGGGCGGAGTTATCTGCGTACGCGCTTAACTTCGAAACTAAAATTTTGTAAACACTTCACAGGAAAATTTTGTCAAGTAGGTATCCAAATTTAAATATAGTGTTTTAGTATAAAATTTTTACTATGGAAACGAAAGTGAAATCGAGAAAAAAAAACTATACATTTTAGTTGAGTGTACGTAGACTACACTATGTTTTCTACGACTATTGGTCCCGTAATATGCAGTCTATAATTATTAATATGCATACTCATTAAAAAAGTCACCTGTATAAACATCATCACTTTATTTATCTGGCATCAATGAAAATATAAACACTCAGACTCAAAGCAAATATTTGTTAACATAAATTGAATACGTAAAAATTGTATAAAATGTAAATAAAACCCAAAATTTTGCCAAAATTTCCAAAACATGCTTAAAATGTTAGGTTAGTAAGCATCAAGAAATGATTATTCCAATATACATAACATCTAACGGCTTTTTTTCTAAGCAAACAGAAATGTATAACGGGCTATACAGTTGCTTCAAACTTGGAAATTAGTAGATAAAAACAATAAAATTAAGCCAATTGTTACATTATGAAATCACCAGAATAATTACAAATGAAAAGGCAATACTTACATTTAATTTTAAACATCAAAACTTAATAAAATAGCTTTACTTACGGAGACGCCAACGGTCCATTTTGCGTAAAACTTTCTGACAAGTGACAGATGTCAATGGCCACAGACTATTAATTCTATTTTTATTAACGAGTAAAAGTGCTGCCCGTATTATGTGCTTTAAAATTATACTATATATGTTATTAGAAAGTCAGCTAGAATTTATTGAAGTAAACGTATAAAATACTATACAACGTCGAATTAATGGTTAAGTTATAAAAATTAAAGTAACAAAATAGTAAATAAAATATATACTTAGTTCAAATGTTCATCTGTATAGTCTCGTGATTATTTCAAAAGACCGTATTTTTAGCACTTTAAAATGTTTTCTCTTACCGATTCACTTTACACATTGTTTTCACTTTTTCTGCACACTGGGTCCTGACGGCGTTGGCACTCGTAGCACACGCGAGGCTCCCGGGTCGGTCGACGAAAAGAACGTCTCAAGTTCTGCTCTAAGACTTCTTTACGAATCCAGTTGTGGTGGCAAATCTTGTAAAGTAAATAAAGTCCAAACAGTCCAGCAACCGCCAGCATGGTGCATATTAACATCAGTACAATGCTTATGTTGGATATGTGGTAATCTGCAGAATTTGACCCCGAGGAATTTTGGTTAAAAACACCTCGTCCTTTTCTATGTTGGAACGGCACATTTTCACTGAATTTACTTTTTACTAAACAAATTACATTTTGTTGAAATCTAATCTCGCCCGACCGAACTCCGGCAGACCTCCAAAAATGGCAGGGTCACCATGTAAGGATGGGAGCTCGGGAGCATAAAGTAAACGACTGTATCTTAAGTATCTTTTCGTTTAATAATGACAGATTATAATAAATAAATAAATAAATAATAAATATTTGACAACATCACATACATTGATCTGATCCTAAGGTAAGTAGCTAAAGCACTTGTGTTATAGAAATCAGAAACAATGACGGTACCACAACACCCAGACCCGAGCCAATACAGAAAAGTTCGTTTTCCACATTGACCCGACCGGGGATCGAACCCGGAACCTCAGAGATGGCGGCGCCTAAAGTCCGGCATGCTCGCCTCTCGGCTACGGAGGTCGTCAGGTAATAGGAATCGTATATATTTATACATTGAGTGCTAATACACTACAGCATAGAGTCGAGCTCGACGTCGACGCGCTCGCGCAGCGCGTACGGCAGGGGCCGTGCGCGACAAAAGATGGGCACCGCGCCTTCGCGTACACGCAGCTCGGCCGAGCCTCCAGTGTATTTGCCTAATGTGCCGTCGAATAGTGTTTTATACCTAAAAATTAATTCATCTATTATTTTACGGTTTTCTGGTTTGCTATTCGCCATATAATTATTCTGGAATGGGTTTTTACATACAGTTATAGGTATTTTTAATTCGGCTAGCCATTGCCGGCCTAACAAATTCGTTGTTCCTTTGTTTATAACATACAGATCTAATTTCTTTGTAACACCCTTATACTTCACAATAGTTTCTATAAACCCTAATGGTTGAATAGTGGACCCATCATAAAATTTTATATTTAACGAACAAGGAATTAACTGTAGGTTACTAAACAATTCATTATATATTTGTTTGCTTATGCAAGATAAAGCGGAACCAGTATCAACTTCCATCTCAATTAAACGATTTTGAACTTTAATCGTAATACGTACTGAGTGACATCTGATACATATTCTGTTCCGTCGGGTCCTCTTCGTCGTGATGTTCGCTATCGTAGACTATAGTACTGTCGTGTTGTTGCTCATTCAAGCGGTATACAGGAGTCCGCTGCTGATCCACGCCCCGGGCCACACCAGCCGGAGCGGCCGCGGCCTGCGCGTGCGTCGCTTGCCGTCCCCGTCCTCGGGACCGCCCGCCCCCGCGCCCTGCGCCGATCACTCGCCTGCCGCGTGATCTTGAATTGTAATAACTACCGCCTAATTCTGCCATGTCCGACTTCCACGCTCGATTGGATGCTTGAAGTTGGGATTGCTTTTTTGGGCACATCCTTATTAGGTGACCGATATCATGACACCAGCTGCACTCATAATCCTTATATATGCAATCCATAGCCTTATGTCTTTTGTCTCCGCATTTAGGACATTCAATAACAGCCAATTTATGTACGCCCTCCGTCAGTTCTGTACGTTCTACAGCATTCGAATCGCGCTCGGCAGCTTCTAACGACAATGCCAAAGCTATCGCTCGATTATATGATATACTTTCTTCGGAGAATAATCGCTGTCTAATTCCTTCGCTTTTAAGACCACATACGAACTGATCACGGAGATTTTCGTCCAAAGTAGTGTTAAATTCACAATATTTTGCTAATTTCTTTAACTCGGTGACGTAATCAGCTATAGATACCGCCGTAAGTTGTCGCCGTTGCCGAAACTTAAGCCTTTCAGCCAGAACTGACGGCTTTGGTTGCAGATGAGCTGATAATAATTCCACTGCTCGGTTAAAAGATAACTCCGATGGCTTCTGGGGACTGGTCAATGTAGACAACAAGTCGTAGGCTTCTTCGCCCATAACCGAAATTAACGTCGGTAATTTGAATTCCACTGCTACCTTGTTAACAATAAAATACATTTCAATTCTTTCCACATAACTAGTCCAATTTCCTGATCTCACATCAAACTCGCGCATTTGCCCGACCGACATCTTATAAACAATACTGCTATTTTTCCAAAAACGAGATTTTTTTAAAGATAGGTATATATATTTTTTTCGCGTTCGCCACTGCTAAATCGTGTACATTTTAAGGATTATTACAGGGTATTAAATGAAAATATTTACTTACGAAAGAAAAATATTATATTTAAATTTCTTAAGCACGAAATATTTACACAAGAACAGAAAAAGATAGCTTTGTCAGCGAATGATGATAAACATATTATCTTAAGAAACAAAATTTCTACTTTGTCTTCGGGTCACTGTGATACTATATCCTTATTTTATTGTTTAAAAATAATCATTTTCCTGTACTCATCCGATGTTTGATCTTTTTTAAGTGAATTCATATTTTATTAATGTAATTTTATGTAAAGACTACTTTTGTATAACTGCCGTTTAGGTTACTAGCTTTGATTTTACTGTACTCGTCAGATATTTTGATCCCATTTGTGATTGTGCAAACAAATAACTTATGATTATGTTATGTATCAATAGTTTGTAAGTGGTTAAAATAAATACTTACTACTTTTGTTTAATTAGGTTATTGGCATCAGATTTCCTGTACTTAGAGGATATTTTATTTATGAAAATAAATTGCTGTATCGACTAATAACCATTTTTATTTAAAAACTTGAAAAGCATTTAGTTATAATGCCTCATCAACATATTTATACCGCCTCATATGCATATTTGAGATAGTATAAATAGCTATTAAAATTGGGTATTTTTAAAATTAGTTTCATTTACTAACAGTTGTAACGTTGCACGTAAATTTTCATACAATTTTGCAGATTTTATAACAATAATATAATGTAATAATAATAATAATTTAAAACTGACCTACAATAAAATTAAACATAACTTTATCCTAAATTTGTCTTAATAATTGACTTAATCATATTATAGTAAAACGATCAACCGTTTTATTATTTCACGGGTTACTGCGCGGGACCCTAACACACGCGCGGAATTTCTATTGTTCTCTCGAACATTCGAGACGGGCAACGGCGGCGGAGATGCGCCGCGCTTGTATGAGCATTCACCGTACAGCTCGCGTTCTGTGCGCTTAACATATTGAATCCTTCGGCGGACGTTATCCGTAAGGAAAGTAAACTAATATTATAACGGTCACTTAATGACATAGTTACAATCCGAATCTTAGAAAATAATTAAATTGTGTGTGTTGTGCTATTCCCCGATAGGGTGAGTGATGAACAGTGTTATTTTGTTTGTTTTTCGTAGGTAATTGCGTAGTAGCTTTGTGTACAAAAATATAACGGTTTTCTCTTTGAGCATTCAGTGTTAATGTTTTCCTTTTGCATCTTGGCGTAGTTACATTATAATTAATCTTCTTGTATTTGCAATTGGCGTAATAAGTATACGTAAATATTTACCGTAACTGTATTTTCATATGTAAACTCCGTACTGATTGATTGCGATCACGGCCACTTCACCTTCTACTTATTAGAACATTCTTCCTGAGTGGCTTGGCTTGGCTTGGCTTTGCTATGCTGGTGTGATCGTAATCGTCAGGCGTCGTCAACTGCCTGGCTTAAGCTGGATCTTCATATCTTCCAGGGATCCAGATTAGGAGTCAGAGATTTGGAATCAGGAAACGGGACTTCGGACACGGAGGATTGCACCAGCACAGTCTACGGCTAGCCACTTGCCACCTTCGGCCTACACACCACAGGGAAGTTCGGATCTGCGGAAGTAGCTATCAGTCGGGCCCTTGTAAACCTACATTGATACCCCAATAAATTTTGTGTGTACGTTGTGGGTTTTTTTTACAACGCCTTAAATAGGTAGGTACCCACACGTAAAATCTAACACTGGCGCCGACGTGGTATTAATGGGCTGATAGTTCGCTTCCGTAGTGAGTAGTTGTGTGTTGTGTGCTTTTTTGTGTACCGTCCTGTTTTTGTGTTATTTTTTTTTAGCAGCTAGTGCTTGTAGCTAGTGCTTGCGCTTTTAGTTGCTTTTTTTTAGTTACCTTGAATAAATAATTTTCATCATCATCATCATAAATTTCACCTTAGCTTCATTTATTGTAACAGTCGGAGTCTTTACCATTTTTTTTCATCAGCTTTCTTTGTTAAACACTGTATCATCATTTTTCCTATTAGGACTTTAGCGTTTCATCAAATTTTTAACATAAGACTTACTTAAAAAATATATTACCAACCTACCCACATATTTTTTTTCTCGGGTTCCGTACATATTTGAAATATTTTAACAATGTCGTTTCCCATAAAATTTTTATCATTGCAAAAGGCAGAGTTAGAATACGATTTACTTATAAGGGCATCCACTCCCGCGTCTACGGTGCAAGCCCGCGACAGCGCTTCACACAGTACACATACTATCTGCGCGCACACTAAAGTAATAGTGTCGTCTGTCGCGCATGTATAAATGTAAAACCCAGTTATTACCTGTGCGCACACTAAAATTATAGTGTCGTCTGTCGCGCATGTAATAATGAAAAACCTGCCTAATTTAACTTAGATTATATAGTAATAAAACGTGCTTTTTAGTGATGAGGATAAAAGATTTAAGTTTTGTATGGATGCGTCAATATTCCATAATAATGTCTATTGTTGTTTTTTTTTAATGCGTGAAATATGAAAGGTAACAATAAAAGTAAACAATAATTTGGGATAAAAGCAAACGTAACACATATGTATATAAAATGCGGATTTTCTCCTGAGGAATAAAATCCTTGGTGACCCGGGGGGGTAATGTAACGTTGCACGTAAATTTTCATACAATTTTGCAGATTTAATAACAATAATATAATTTAATAATAATAATAATTTAAAACTGACCTACAATAAAATTAAACATAACTTTATCCTAAATTTGTCTTAATAATTGACTTAATCATATTATAGTAAAACGATCAACCGTTTTAATATTTCACGGGTTACTGCGCGGGACCCTAACACACGCGCGGAATTTCTATTGTTCTCTCGAACATTCGAGACGGGCAACGGCGGCGGAGATGCGCCGCGCTTGTATGAGCATTCACCGTACAGCTCGCGTTCTGTGCGCTTAACATATTGAATCCTTCGGCGGACGTTATCCGTAAGGAAAGTAAACTAATATTATAACGGTCACTTAATGACATAGTTACAATCCGAATCTTAGAAAATAATTAAATTGTGTGTGTTGTGCTATTCCCCGATAGGGTGAGTGATGAACAGTGTTATTTTGTTTGTTTTTCGTAGGTAATTGCGTAGTAGCTTTGTGTACAAAAATATAACGGTTTTCTCTTTGAGCATTCAGTGTTAATGTTTTCCTTTTGCATCTTGGCGTAGTTACATAATGATTAATCTTCTTGTATTTGCAATTGGCGTAATAAGTATACGTAAATATTTACCGTAACTGTATTTTCATATGTAAACTCCGTACTAATTGATTGCGATCACGGCCACTTCACCTTCTACTTATTAGAACATTCTTCCTGAGTGGCTTGGCTTGGCTTGGCTTTGCTATGCTGGTGTGATCGTAATCGTCAGGCGTCGTCAACTGCCTGGCTTAAGCGGGATCTTCATATCTTCCAGGGATCCAGATTAGGAGTCAGAGATTTGGAATCAGGAAACGGGACTTCGGACACGGAGGATTGCACCAGCACAGTCTACGGCTAGCCACTTGCCACCTTCGGCCTACACACCACAGGGAAGTTCGGATCTGCGGAAGTAGCTATCAGTCGGGCCCTTGTAAACCTACATTGATACCCCAATAAATTTTGTGTGTACGTTGTGGGTTTTTTTTACAACGCCTTAAATAGGTAGGTACCCACACGTAAAACGTAACACAGTAAACTATAAACTACAGTCAACTTCTTACAACTATCAAAATGGTAAGTAATATAATTGAGAGTGTTTTATCTTAAAATATATAATTCTAAATCTATTTCAGTTTGTTTGTTTAAAACTCATGTGGTCTTATTTTTATTTCAGAATACACAAAAAATAAGTTTAATAAAAAACTAAAAACCGACTTCAAAATGAAACTAAAAAGCGAAAAATAATATTGACTATCGCTTTTTAGTTTCATTTTGAAGTCGGTTTTTAGTTTTTTATTAAACTTATTTTATTTTACAATTTTAAGTGTTAAGTCCTCTATTTTTTCCCTCCTAACTCCGCCAAAAATGACTTTACAGCAAAGTAGCCATAACTAATGTTGGTCCTCTATGAACCCCCCATCTAATGGTATGATAAAAATAAGGTGTTATATAGGGTCAATTTTTCGACGAAAATTTGTAAGTCTTAAGGAAAGGGTTTTCCTACACTCCAACTAGAACGGCGGCTATTTTGGTGTCGTAACCATAGGATAAGGTCTTGCGTTAAATACTGAGTCAATATAAGAAAGAAACTTTTAAATTTTTTTTCGTTACTGGGTGTGCGGGTAGGCCCCCAGTAAATAAAAATTGGCGGTCTGGTACCTCATAAGCTCCACGTCTGCTCAACACACTGCCAAATACGTTCTGTCGACAAATTGCAGTATTATCTTCTAACTCCTATCCGTTAAGGAGTTCTGTGGCTTCCATCATCAGGTCAGCAACATGACATGATGATTACCAGACCCAAAAATCAGCATCGAGTCAGAAAATATATGCAAAACATTATGGGTGCCTATAAAAGTTGAGGGTTGCCCTTGATTTCCCTGGGATCCCATCATCAGAATCTGACTTGGTGGAAATGGGACCACCTCGGAAGTATACTCTTTCAAACTAAAAAATAAATTTTGAAATCGGTCCATAATTGACGGCGTAATCGCGTAACAAACATACAAAAAAAAAAAAACATTCAGACGAATTGAGAACCTCCTCCTTTTTTTTGAAGTCGGTTAAAAAGTCAACACACCCTGCTACGCTATTGCCAGTGGGGAGCCTTCATGCCTTTTGCAAGACGCGCAAGATCCGTTGGAGGGGTCTACAGAAATGTACACGCTGCAAGACAAAGTACGACGAGCTATTAACAAGAAAAAGACGGTTCAGAAAAAATCTCACATAAAACGCCGTATTAACAAAAGTGAGTCGTATGTGATAACGAGTAAACCGCAGACTGGACGGCGACTGATACGCATTGAAGTATTAGATCTGGAAGCGTCTGGTGAGCAGGAAGAAGATGGAGATCTGCTACGTGCGCAGTACGTAGTTACTGATAATCACGATTCGATATTGGATCAGACCGAAAATATTATCAACAGCATTTCGAAAAAATTATGCGGTTATAGTTATGGTTTCTAATTTTATAACTCAAATGCTTTGAACATTAAAATTCTCAGGTAGTTAATTATGTGTGACATAATTACTTAGTCACGTATAACCTACAGAGAAGACATTTATTTTAATTAATTTAATAAATTTTACGTTATATAATATATAATTTTATACTATGAAAACTTTTCTTTGTATTAGATTAGATGATTTTCTCTTAAATAAATAAACTTTTTATTAATATTTTGTTTTACTGCTAAAAGGAATCCTAAAAATAAAAGAGTTTTTATATGACATCAATTTATTTATTGAAAAATATCTACAATGTTATTTTCGTTAAACCATTTTCTTAAACATATAACATTTTGCAATGCAATATTTTACATGAGTAAAACAATTAAATGCAAACACATCTCTACAGTACTGTTTATTTAGGGCTTCCAAGTTAGGTACACCTTTGTCGCTTATATCTAAAACATTTTCATGTCCACATAATTCTTGAATCCACTTAACTTTTTCTTTACCTTTTACTAAAATTTTACGCTTATAAAAGTAGGGTTTTATAATTCTTCTGAATTCTGCGAGATCAAATCAGAAATGAGGAGATCCGTGAACGAACCAAAGTCGCTGACATAGCCCGACGGATTAGCCGGCTGAAGTGGCAGTGGGCGGCGCACATAGCACGTAGAACTGACGGCCGATGGGACAGAAAGGTTCTGGAATGGAGGCCACGTACCAGTAAGCGCAGCGTAGGACGCCCACCCACAAGGTGGGCAGACGACCTGGCAAAGGTTGCAGGACGACGCCGGATGCAGGCCGCTTCCAATCGGCCGATCTGGAAGTCACTGGGGGAGGCCTATGTTCAGCAGTGGACGTCCTGTGGCTGAGATGATGTTAGAGTAGAAAATGAATACGATGGTTTTATTAGAAATATCTGAGTATGCTCAGTAGTAGCGATAGCTAATTCTTTTATTATAAATTCATTTTCCTTATTTTTAAAGCCCTGAAGAACCACTATTATAGTATAGGTATTCATGATATTTTTTTCGCTATGCTACTCAATGGCTTATACTCGAATATGCAATCGTTTAATATTAAACAGTAAGCAGCTGTCTGATCAGGTATTTCTTGGTCTGCCTCTATTTCTACTCTTACATCAATAGAACCTTTTAACGATTCGTGTTGACGGGAGCAATCAACAACGAATAAAGGAGCGACGTCTCTAAATTCCTTTAAAGTCATGAACGGCTCTGGTCAACGTCCGTAATAAGATTGTTGAAATCTTGAATACTGTTCGTATAATAAAGTAAATTTATCTTCAGAAAAACTAACATTCAGTCCTTCGTACGGGTAATGAATTTAAAAATACTCTTACGTCACGTACATGACAATGATCAAACTCAGCCATTGACAAAACACTGTTATGTTTACGGTTAGTTTGTAATGCTATTATAACATATCTTGGCTTTTCTAATTGAGATGATGTTTTAATAGACCATGTATGTTTACTTACGAGTTTATGGTAATAACGGATATTCATATAAATCCCAATTACGAAATGCTAATTGCCTTGTTCGATCTCTTTCTAGATGTTTTAATAAATTGATTCTTTCACGATCTGATACTTTAATGTGAGGGACCCGCCAAACGATTTTATTAATTGTAATATCTTGTACGACTTCGTCAGATTTTAGCTTCAAAGCATTGAGATTTGTATTGCCTCTTAATAGTACTAATTCATGTTTACAGTTCATTATATTTTTTTCATAATCTTCTGCAAAATCCAACATTTTGTTTAAAGGTATGGAAACGAAGAAAACACCATCACCAACATTAGTTGTACCTATAGTCGACCATCCCCAGGTTTTTGCGCTTTTAGACTCATTTTCATTCAAAGATAAATAGGACTTAATTGTTGTCGTAATATCTGCATTTTTAACTTTATCTATTTCTACTCCATTAAGTTTATATCGAATATCTTGAAATAGGTAGGAATAATATCGGATTATTTACAAAATGCACGTTAGTCACTTTTTCGTTTTTGCTGTTAAACAATAACTTTGCCTTCAATATATAAAGTGCTAAGTGAGGGTAACAATTTTGTTGATTAATAGGTATTCGTATTTCATCATTCTTGTTGAAAAATTGTTATATACGGTTTGTACGAATGATATTCGAAACTTTCAATGCTATTATCGTATGACGTTTGTTGGGATATATTTAAAATATTCATTATATTAAGCCTATTAACTTTAAAAAATCTTTATTGCTTTTAGTTAGCTTCTTTTTCAGCTGAACCGGTGTTCTTTTATGAGATGCTCTTTTAGGACTGGCTTGAATACTCGAGGTAGATGGGTTTTTATTAAAATCGATCATTTTTTTCTGAAGTGCAAATACAACTGCACTTCTTCACCGCGTAAATTGATTTGATTATTTTCAGCGTCTAGCAACTTTATGTTGATTGCAGTTATTGAACTTTGGTTGACTGGAAAATATATTAAGTTCTTTGGTATTTCAATGATCCGATAGCAAGGTGGTACGTTAGGAACAAATTCATAAAGAATATGACTTGCTTTTCCGTTCACAAACGATCCACTAACTACGTCACATTCGATGCGCACGATGGTTGTTGGTAAAATACTGACAGGATACTGAGATTCAGTCCTTATAAGTGCCTTTACTTTTTTCTTCCCAAATCCCAAAATTCTACCAATTGAATCACTTCTGTCAAAATGAATATCTTAAGAACAAAGAATAGTAGTCTTTTATGTGTTGTTATTACAAATAATTCGGAATGCAGTATTTTTTATGCTACTTTTTAAATAATCACAATATCTTGAAGTTCATATGATCCTTCAGGTATTGTAATGACTTCGTTTTCGTCATAATAGAATTTATTATTTCTTTCATCGATGTTTGGAATTGAATTAAATGTAGAAAAGTACAAGAGACCGCATTCGTAGTCACCACATAATTCTAAAGTGGGTGAGTAATCTGTTGTTAAACAGGCTCCTCTTCCAGTAATAGATACAGTGAAAGACATGATTAGACTGGCAATATGTTTATTCATTTCAGTCCTTTTATAAATGTTTTTTCCAATAATTTTTCAAAAATTGTATACAATGGTGACCACAGTTTGTAGTGCCAAAAGTTTGATGCCGTACATAGTTATAATAAATGGGTAAGTTATGAAAATATTTAGTTAATTCTAAAGGTGGCTTCAAATTACCGAAACTATCATAATATTTCACGTAATCGTTTTGCTTAACGATGGCTACCCAATGAGTTCCAGGATTTGTGGAACTATCCAAATTCATAATAGCACACTCTACTTTTTGTGGTTTTGATGGTAATGTATCTCTCATATAAACCCCCCGAAAAAACGGGATGTCGCTGACGTGTTCTAATATATCCGAGATCTCGCCGCAATATTAAACCGTGGATTATTCCAGTAATTATGAGATGCATCAAAAATAGGAATCAAATGCAGTGTAAGCTTCGAGCTGAACCTGATAATCAGATTCTTGGAGTCACGTACAGAAGATATCGCAATTTTTGCAATAACTTAATAAAAAAGTTAAAAAGAACATACGAAAGGCAACTACTTCGCGACTCCGTTAGTGACTCTAGGAAGCTTTGGAGTAACATTGCTACAGATGCGCATTTAAAACAAAATAATTCAGACAATACGACATTACTTACCATTAAATCCTTTCCACAACAGTCCGTTGATTTTATAAATAATTACTTTAGTAAAATAGGCAAAAATCTAGCTAACTCCATAAACCAACCTAATGGCAAGTTTATCGTTCCAAGACCATCGCAACTCTCCACCTTTGTTATGTTTGATACCGATGAGGAAGAGGTTTACACTGTCCTTATGGGCCTTAGGTCTAATTGTGCACCCGGTTGTGACAATATTCCCATAAGCATCCTAAAACTTACTGCGAATGAGGTGGTGCCTATCATCACTCATTTGTGTAACTTGTGCTTTGATAAGGGCGTGTTCCCTGAACCTCTAAAATATTCCATTATTACACCGGTATATAAGGGTGGGGACAGGGAGGCTGTCAGTAACTACAGACCAATTTCGGTGCTTCCAGCACTATCCAAGATTATTGAGAAACTCATCAACAAGCGACTTTTGCGTTATCTTGAAAAATTCAAAATCTTGGCTGAACCACAATATGGTTTTCGTACCGGAAAAAGTACCGAGGATGCTGTTGGTGCTTTGACATCCCTGATTGCTGACGAATTGGATAGCAAAACAAAATGTTTGTCAGTGTTTTTGAACCTAAAAAAGGCATTCGACACCGTCTCTGTTCCCACCCTTGTGAAAAACTAGAGAATATAGGTATACGAGGAACACCTCTTAATCTGCTGAAGGATTACCTTAATTACAGGACTCAGAGAGTGAAGGTGGGCCAATTTGTGAGTAATAGCACCGCAGTAACATACGGAGTTCCGCAGGGAAGTGTCCTTGGCCCTACCCTATTCCTTATATACAAGGTGTTTCAAAAAAACGAATAATGCCTGAAATGCGATAGGTGGTGAATGAAACTGAGATTACTGGCGCTGTCCTTTTTGTTCTAGCTGTTATGCTTTCGAAAAAAACGTATATCGAAGTTTTTAAAAAATATCGATATGAATTTATCGTAATTTCCACGCTGTTCTATCAGCTGTGCGAGTCATTGACCTCATAAATCATAGACTATTTTAAATTCAGAATACAACTTTCTCCACATTAAGCGCCTATTTTGCCCATGACACGTAATATTACATGCCAATTTCATTAACATTATGTTAATGTAATAAAAAATAGTAACCTTTAATCGTGATTTATCATCCAAAAACATAAAACTTGCTAGAAGCTAGGAGTTCAATCTTCGCACTGGTCGTGGTTTCACAGAAGACCAGAAAAAAGAAGCTGAGACTGATATTCTAATGCTTGTAATAATTAACTGGTTTACGGCTGTCGGTTTAATAACACTCAAACATCGTATGAAAGTAATGATAATTTTTATGTCTTGTTCCTATTATTTGAAAGTAACTTATGATTAATCACCACACCTAAACCAGAACCACCAGAACTAAACCTAAACTTATGTGCCTGATGCATTATCGGAAGTTGCCAAAGACTTTTCCGTTATTGATTACTCTTTGCAACGTTTCATTTCACTCCTTTTTGCTACTCTTGGTAGCGATTCTTTAGTGTGTTCCGAAGAAATAAAAAACTTTTTGATTTCCGACCATAGGCTGCCAATCGTCAATAATTATTAATTTGTTTGTTAAAAAAAACAAGACAGAAGCTGAGGAAAAATCTACGTTGTCGCTTTTGCAAATCTGGTAAAATACATTGTACATTCACCTTGAACTTTACCATACACTTAATATCGTTAAAATAACCGGCAGAATCAAGTAAGAAAATACTATACTTCTTGGCTTGTATGCTGGGGTGTATGTCTGATACACCCTGGTGTTAGACTTTATCAGCCGCTATTTTAACATGATATTTTATTTTTGACTTAGAAATCAAACCTAGAACCTTCGGTCACCGAGTTCCATACTCGATCCACTAGATTAAGGCGTTTACGGGAAAGAAGTACTAGGGCAACATCACTGTTCCCGCCCACGTATTTTGGTTTTTACAGTTTTTCGTGGAACCAAAAAAAATAGAGTTACACAACATTTTAAAATTTTGTTGATTTTAAATTAAATAAAACTTAGCAGATGACAATTTGATTAACTAACCTAGGAGACAAGTGATAAAAGTTGGTCATCGTAAGACAGCAATTTGGCTCATTTATCATAAAAGTTTTAGTTCGATTAGCTTACTTTCAAACTTCGTTGATCGCTTGATCGAATATTCGAATCGAATCATTTGTTGTATGAAGATCAAAAATTACCTAACGTTACTTACAGCCCTTGGCTCGACCATCGACCAGCTGATTCGATTTTAATTAGTGCGCATCTGACATCTACCAGCTCCTTGTCGATTTTTGTATGCTGTTTTAAAATCCGGCTTTACGATATCTCTTGCTCAAACAGAAAAAAAATAATGACTGGCTATCGAGACTTAACCTATCAAGCGGCAAATACCCACCGGCGGCCGCGTAATAATTCAATTTTCATGGAGTCTTTTGACCTTGGCCTGATAGGTTAAATAAAATAGCAACATCTTTTACGTTCTGTAGGTTATCCACTTATCTAACTTAATAGGTAAATCTGTTAACGCGATAAGCCACCAGCACCTTACGTAAACTAAACTAGGTTTAACTGAAAGAAAATTATTTTTGCGTACGTCAATGTTTTGTACACCTTATTATTGCAATAAAGATTTTAAATAAATGAAAATAGGATTTTAAAATAAATTCGAAGTTGAATCGTTTAAAAACAAAATACACGTTACCAACTGTTGACGACTACTACCCGAGTACCAGGGCTCACGCGTTGCCGGGGCAACGCAATGGGAACAATGGGCGCCCGCGCCGACAAACGGCGGCCATGATAGTTTGTCGGCGAGCCGCCGCCCGAGCTGCGGCGAGGCGGTCGGTCAGCCTTCAGTCGTTCATTTGCTTTGTGCGTGTTCGGTGTGATTTACTGGTATTTTCGTTGCGAAAACTGTGATTACGTGTGTTTTGAAGATGTCTGTGTCTTGAGATTTCCCAATGCGGAATACTATGAAATAAAGTTGTGTGTAGGTCGAGCTGATGGAAATCTAGCTCGAGCACGGGATATTTATCGGGAAAGATTCATCGACGGTAGACTGGCGGCTGAAAGGCGACGTCTGCCGTCGTATCAGTGTTTTCACAACATGGTGACTCGTCTTCACTCTACGGGTTCTTTTCATCGTTCAGGTGGCAGTGGGCGTCCGAATACTAATGAAGAACGTGTAGAAGAGGTTTTGCAGCTTTTCGAAAGTGAACCGACGACCAGTACAAGGCGTGCCGGGGCGAGACTTAACATGAGCCATATTTCAATGTGGCGAATACTTAGAGATGATGGTCAACACCCGTACCACTACCGTCGTACCCAGGAATTAATTCCGAATGACTTCGCGCCTCGGATCACGTTTTGTGAGTGGTACCTCGCACAGCTGGAAGCCGACCCCAACTACGTGAACCGGGTTATTTGGACGGATGAGGCCACGTTCACCAGGTCCAGCATCTCGAATGTTCACAATGAACATGTTTGGGCACACGAAAATCCCCGCGTATCACGGCAGGGCAACTTTCAACATCAATGGCGTCTCAATGTGTGGGCAGGAGTCTACAACGGCCATGTCATCGGTCCGGTCATTTTACCCGCCCGGCTAAACGGTAATAACTACGTGACATTCCTCCAAACTGAATTCGAAGACGCCATTGATGACATCCCGGTAATCGAAACCGATTACTTCGAGCAACAAAACGACATGGTGTTCCAGCACGACGGTGCCCCGGCACATTTCGCTCGTGATGTACGAGCCTATCTGTCTTCTCGGTTCCCAGGAGGATGGATTGGCCGCGAGGGACCCGTAGCTTGGCCGGCTCGTTCCCCCGACCTTACGCCACTGGACTTTTTTTTGTGGGGTTATGTTAAGGACAGAGTTTATTTTACGGACTAGAGCATAGATGGGATCTACGATGGAGCGAGCTTGCCCAGAAGATGCCTATTCACTCTGGACTTAAAGAGAGTCAGGTTATATGACTGCCATACAGTGGCTGAAATGGAACACCGTGTGCGGTCTGTGTTCGCAACCATAACGCCTGCAATGGTGTGAAATGCACAGGCCATATCGAGGCGGGCAAGATTGTGCATCCAAGAAGGAGGACAGCATTTCGAGCCACTATTGTAGGAAAAA
Source organism: Anania fuscalis (assembly GCA_950371115.1). Lineage (NCBI taxonomy): Eukaryota > Metazoa > Arthropoda > Insecta > Lepidoptera > Crambidae > Anania > Anania fuscalis. Next base: position 11,876,860 of record OX493326.1, on the reverse strand, counting down.
GTACCCAAACTTTCTTAATTTTAAAATAATATTAATTAATTGAATTGACGTAAGCGTCATGATAATGATTGTGTTTTGTGCTAGTTATTTTCGTTTATTTGTTTGACTTTGTCTGGTACGTAAAAAAAAAAGAGAAATTTGAGTTTGTTCGTGTGTGTACTGTGTAGGGAAAAATGTACTAGGCGAACATGACTTATTGGTGGCTATTTCAAGTTTGTGAACTCGAAAAAGATAACCAAGAGGGAGGAGGTTGTTGTTATTATTACTCCTAGCAGGGTAACGAACCTGGATAAGTGATGTGCTGCACGTTATCGATATTATTATTTAAAATTATTTTTACTCGAAATTAATGCAATAAATGTAAGAAATTAAATAAGGACTCCTCAAAGGAGTATATTTAACACCCTTCAGTTATTACGGGTTTTTTTGTAACACCTTGTATATTAATGACCTCTGTAATATTTGTATCAGCGGGGCCAGGATCTTTTCTTAGATGACACTGCTGTGGTATTTACTGGTGACTCATGGAGTGCTACGAAAGCAGTAGCAGAGGATGGACTGTCGGCTATCGCTAAATGGCTTAAAATTATTAAGCTAACACTAAATACCCAAAAAACTAATTACATGTGCTATTCAATTAATGACAGGGGGCAACCCACAATTGATTTCGATATTAAAATACACGACTGCACCGCTACTGCCCCTTTTCAATGTCCTTCTATAGCGAGGGTATCTTCGACTAAGTATCTTGGCGTCATGCATGACCAGAGACTTTGCTGGCACTCCCATATTGAACTTGTTGCGGGTAGAACTCGTAAATTAATGTGGATTTTCAAAATGCTAAGATACGTAACTGATAAAATACAATTACGCGTTAAGGTTTAACTATAGTATTTTAAACGATTGGTATGTGATTGCGGTGGTATGATATTCACTACATTTATTTACTTATTACGCGTACGATTTGTAATGCACTTATTTTTAGAAGTCTGTTTAACAGTCTAATTACTGTATAATTAATTATTACAATGTGTACTTATAAATGTAGGTATTACGGATAATATAATTTACTGTTTAAATTTAATATTCTACGGGTAACGTGTTGAACAATATTAGGTATACTAATATGGTATCTATAATTTACTGTTTAAACATGATATCCTACGGATACGGATACGAATGCCTAAGTGTTGTTTGAAATTATGTTAAAAAAAGGAAGAGATACGACCTAGTTGTTTTCGGTTCCTTCTTGCGCCCGGATGTTCTGGATCCATGTCCTGGGTCGTCCGGTGCGCTTCTTTTTCTTCCCCCGCTTGCGTGGTCGACTCCTAACCACTCTGACTAGCTCCCCAGATCCTCTAGGTTCTCCTCGCGGTTGTCCGGTCTCGTAGGCGGTCCCAGTATTGGTTCTCGTAGGTGCATGTTGGCCGGGGTTGCTGGTCTTATTTCGGCTTCCATCATCGTGGGCTTTTACTAGTATTTCTTTTTGTTGTGTTTTCCTATGAACATGGCAAGTCGTACGTAAAGACTTGTCTTTACGTACTTTGCGACGTCTTTATACATGCCTGGCCAGTAATATCGTTGTGATATTCTATTTAGTGTTTTAGCCATCCCTAGGTGGCCTGCTGTCGGTGTGAAGTGGTTTTCTTTTAACACGTCGTGATTATCTCTATCGGGCACACATAACTTCCACTCAGATGTCGGTTTTAGTCTTGGACCTTAGGCGTAATTAGTTATTTTTCGGTACAGGTTCTGGTTTTCGGTTTTATAAACGGTATTTTCTTTTCGGTTTATATCTTTGAAATTTTTTCCCTGTACAATCTGTGATGTCTTTTTCGATTGCACAGATCGGGTTTGTTTGTTCTTCGTGGTTATGTGTGTCGGTTTCATTGGTCCAATTTATTTTTGCCCCTATTCAACTAAGTAGGTCCATTCCAATTATTATTTTAGTGATTTGCGGGTGATACAACATTTGATGACTTATATGCCTTCCTCTTGTTTTAATTTCTAGTGGCAGCGCTTGTGTGATTTTTAGGGTTGCTCCGCTTGCTGTGCTTGCAGTTTCTGACACAGTTTCAGGCTTACGGCTTTTCTTTAAGTATTTTTCGTATATTGCGTTGTTTATGTACGACCTGGTCGATCCTGTGTCGACTAGTGCATGGTATTCTGTGCCTAAGACTGTTATTTTTATGTACGGACGGTTGTCTCCATTTTTCGTCAGTGTTTCCAATATCATGGACTGCACTATGTTGCTCTTTGCCTTGCAACATTTGATGCTTAAAACGTCGATTTTGCCGCATCCTCCACAAAACAATATTTTACTTCCCCTGCATTCTCTGGATGTATGTCCGGGTTCACCGCAACTCCAGCAGCATGTGTTCGGGTCGTAATTGGAGATGTATTTTGTCGTTTCTCTGGGAACTTGTTTTACTTGTGTGAAGTGCGTTTCTCGGTAGTTTTTCGTTTCGGTTTGGGCGTTTATACTGCTTCTGTTATTAAAATGTCTATCGACATTCATCTAACGATCATCTGTGATACTTTCGTAGTCTTTTGCTAGTTGTATTAGTTGATTTACGGTGCTAAATTCGGTTCTTTTTATGTAAAACTTGTATTTCGGGTTCATATTTTCATAAATTCTGTTTAACTTTTCTTCTTTTGTCATTTTTGCATATCTGCGCATTAATGTTTGTAAATCAATCAGGTAATCGGTAAATTTTTGAGTGTAATTTTGCCGTGATGTTACTATCTTTCTGAGAAGTTCATTTTCGTAATTGTTTGGCATAAACGTTACGATGAAACACTGGTTAAATTCTTCCCATGACGACCACGAGTCTTTATTATTCCGGTACCACAACACAGCCTTACCTTTTAGAAGTCTTGGTATCACTTTTAGAAGGTTTTCTTTTTCTATTTCGCCTGTTTCGGCTAATTCGTCCAGCCTCTCGATAAACTCCACGGGGTCGTCGTACGTATCGAAATGCAGGTTCCACCTTGATACTATGCACTCACTTGTGTTAGTACTATGCGGCTTGCCATTTTTCAATTGACTGACGTTTATATCTTCTTGTGACATCTCTGTGTCTTGAAATTCGGTGTCGGAGTTGTGTGTAAGTTCTTCTTTTTCGCTGGAGGACTGGTCAGGTTTTTCGGATCGGTTTTTCGGTGTGTCTGTGGTTTCTTCCCTTACCACTTGCGCGAGGTTTTGCCTCAGGTCTCGCACTGTCAGGTTTTCGGTTTCTATGTTTCTTTTCTTGCACTCTGCTTCGAGTTCTTGTTTTTTCAAGTTATATATCCAGGATGTGGGCATTAGATTTGGTTTCCTTGTCGATGGCGAATGGCGGCTACTACCAAGGCGTTGCTCTCTTTCGGAACTATTTTTCCTGGGTGCGACGGCTCGGTCAGTACCCTTCCCTGGGGATTATATGGGTTTTTTCGTTGGGCGCCAATGTAACGAAGAACCCTTCCGGCTAGCCTGGGCCTGAGTTCCTCGTCAGCATATGTACTGGCCCCAGCCCGCGATGCGTGCGGAGAGGGGATGTGTACCTAAATGAGGGTTATCCTACCAGGGAATTGACGGAAACCAACGAGACGTTTTCACACTATTTATTGCACCGTGCAGGTTCACAAATTACACAAGTTCCTTATAAACTAGTACACTTCCTAACACTTATTCTATGCCTAAACCTGTGACTGCTGTCTGAAGCGGTATGGACGGGCGAGGCAGTGCGACGGGAACCGGCGTGAATCCCGTGGGTGAGTTACGGTCGACGCGAGCGAGGTGGGTGTTAGTAAACTAATCTGTTTCTACTGGAAATGAAGGCTGGCATGCGGCGCCACGCGAACGAGCCGCGTGGGCGACCGGGCCGGGGACGGGTTCACCGCAGGAGTGCGGTCAAGGTCTAGGATAGAGGTCTCGAGCCTACGAACGAGCCGCTGGCCACGGAAAACCTCTGGACTAGGATACGGGTTGGGTACTTAACTAGGTTAGTAGGGAAGAAAGGGCAGCCAATCGCCAGTACTCCGATGTTCCGAGGCAATGGGGAACGGGTGACATATGCGCGCGCGAGAACGTCTTGCCACGGTAACGGAGCACGGACGACTGCTGCGGAGCTCCCTCCCACCGCGCTTGATATAGCATAGTCGCAGGTGGGGCGCGGGCGCCGCGGTACGGCGGGCGTAGGGCTGTCGGTAGTCGATACGATGGTTCGCGTGCTAGTGATGTCGATAGTCGATACGGCGGTTCGCGTACTAGGGATGTCGCGCCGCCGGATCCTCGTCACATATTATACCTACAACTTGTCGACAAAACTTTTTGTTTCTTTATGTTATCAAATATATTTATTTATTTCATATCAATTCTAAGTTTAAATTTACTATGTACATAATTCATTATTTACACAAATAACATTAGAACTTACGTCTTAGGTATAATCGCTAGTATTATCATGGTCCGAATCACTTTCCTCGGAATTAGAATCGCTGTTAATTGCTAAAGCTTTTAAATGGATCCATGGTTTCATCCGATCAACCGATACCACAGTATCATAGGGTCTTTTTCGAGAAAAACCCGGTATGTCAGATATTTGGTACCTATCGTTACCTAAACTCTTTACCACTTTGTATGGACCAATGAATTTAGGGAGTAACTTTTTGCTCTTGCCGTTATTGTTAAAGCTTACCTTGGTATTTTCACTAAATCTCCTTCTATATACACTTTAGCAGGCTTTCTGTTGCAATCAAAAGCTTGTTTCTGTTTTTCTTGGGACTTCTTAATATTGTCACTTGCTTCTTTTCTCATTTGTTCTCTATCACTCACACTCACATCTGCACTTTCAGGCGTATCTTCTGTAGCACTAGTTAATTTATTTTCTAAAGCATTATTTAACTTCGTTCCGAAAAGAAGTTCAGACGGAGGTTTCTTTGTTGATGCATTAACTGTGTATTGATGCCCCACTGAATTTTACCTAGTTAGGCATCCCAGTCACGTTCGTCGTTATTGAAGTTTTGCGTCGATAATGCTGTTAGAATGGTCTGGTTAAATCTTTCAGCCTGTCCATTCGCTCTTGGACAGGCCACTGCATTTAAAATATGTCTTATTCCATTAGTTGTGCAGAACGTTTTGAACATAGAAGAGGTGAATGCTGTTCCACGGTCCGAGATTATCCTTGTAGGAGTGCCAAAATCATGAAAAATTCCCCGGAGTATTTTGATAACGGTTTTACTTTTTGTGACTTTAACCGATCGCACAAAAACATATTTGGTAAATTCGTCAACTACAGTTAAAATATGAGTATTTCCACCCTTGCTCCTAACAAAAGGACCGAGATTTTATTTATTTATTTATTAACCACCACCATTTTACACTATCATTACAGGAGAACCCCAATGCGATAGTATCAGCCTGATTAACATTTCAATATAAATGAATTACATATACATATTTATAATTTCTTAATTTATCTTTTAACAAATAATATAATGTGCTATTCTTGTGAATTCGCTCATAGTACAGAAAAATAGGTCCAGCTCAACCGATAAAAAGTTTAGAATACGCAGCGCACGCGTCAGCGGTGCCTTGCTCATCAGGTGAGTGCGTCCGCGCGGCAGGGCCAGCAGTTGCGGCCGGCGCCGCCGCCACACGTATCTGTCGGGAACACATAAATGTATCCTCTCCAAAATGCTTGCATTCGCTATTCTCCCAACAAGAATATTTAGCAGGTATGTAGTAAGAGCTACATCCCGTCTAACCCCTAACTGATTGTATCCAACCATGCCCAAAATAAATAACGTTGGGTACATCAGAGGGTAAACTCGGATACACCCCATACAATCGCTTGTATAAATATCTTAGATATTTATTTTGCACACGTTCCAGCATGACATTATACTTAGTCTCGTGTGGCGCCCATATTGATGAATTAAATTCCAACTGACTTCTGACTAAGGTGTTATATAATGTAATGATGACAGTCATATTTGTAAAACCTTTTACCCTACGTAGGACAAAACTCAATCTTCTGTACGCTTTCTTACAAATATTTAAAATGTGCTCCTTAAATGTCAGGTCCTTGTCAAACATGACTCCCAGATCCTTTACTTGCTGCACCCTGGCCATAGGTAATCCTTCCACAGTGTAAGTATGATTTACAGGTGTTCGTTTACGGGTAAAAGATATTGTCTGACACTTCGAGGTATTAAACTGCAATCGATTTTCCTTGCTCAAGATTACCACTCTTTCTATATCCCTTTGAAGTCTTTCATAGTCTTTCTCATCTTTGACATCTAAATACACTTTAAGGTCATCCGCAAATAATAAACATTTAGCGTCCTGGATTACTTTCGGCAGATCATTTATCATTACAATAAATTAAAGAGGTCCCAAATTGCTTCCTTGGCTCATCCCCGATCTTGTAAAATAAGGTTCGGATAACTGACCTGCATAGTCCACGTATTGCTGCCTATTTGTCATATAGCTTGCAAAGAAATGTAGCAAATGTGGGGTAAAACCGACACTCGCTAACTTTTTCAGCAGTATGTCGTTATCGACCAGATCGAACGCTTTTTTAAAGTCAAAGTAAGCGGCATCAATTTGTCCCCCACTATCCACCATCGGTAACAGTTCAGTCATGTAGCTAAGCAGATTACTGGCAGTACTTCTAGCCGGGCGAAAACCGTGCTGAGCTTCAGAGAGCTGCGCACTCACCAGCGTAAATATATTCTTATGGACGGCTGATTCGAACACTTTCGCTGGTGTGGAAAGTACTGCCACAGGCCTATACCCCTCCACTTTCGTCGAATGACTCCCTTTAGGAACCGGAATTACCTTAGTTATTACCTTAGAGATGATCCAGATGAATCGTGTAGAATGGGATGTCTTTCTTTTCTATTGGATATAAATACTCACTTTTTCCCTTAGCTTCAGCATCCTTATTATATGCACAATCCAGGCAAGCGGCGACATATTTTTTTTACAAATCGCCTAAGTTTCGGAAACCAGTACCGGCTTTGTATTCGTTCAAGGGTTTTTGAAACACCAAAATGGCCAATATCGTCGTGATTAATTTGCATATTTGCCATCGGGCATTCCTTGGCGCCACTAATAGTTGTTCGTCATTAACTTTTCGATAAACCAAATGATCTTTTATTGTGTAATTGTTCTTAATTTCTTTTGCTTCTTCATTAGTCTCAGGCTTTAAAATTTTGGTAATCTTCATTATTTCAGGGTCAGCTAGCTGTAAAGTATGTAACCAGTTTTCAGTGGAAATTTTAAACACATTAGGAAACTCAGCAGTATCTAAGCTTCCGTTAATGTGTGCTGTATTTGGCACGGGCTTTCTGCTAAGTGCGTCTACATGGTTCATACGACACCCCGGTCGATACTCTACATCAAAATTAAACTCACTAATTTGGAGCCACCATCTTGCAATGCGGGGTATCAGATCTCTTTTAGTGAGTGTATGTCTCAGAGCATTACAATTCGTATAGACCATAAATTTAGATCCTAATAAATAGGGCCGAAACTTTTTCAGTGAACAGACAACCGCTAGAGTTTCCAATTCATACAAATGAAGGTGACGTTCCTCTACGGTTGTCTGCCGACTGAAATACGCAACTGGCTTCAGAACTCTTGGGTTATCTTGCCACTGCAAGAGTATGCCTCCTAGACCCAAAGAGCTGGCGTCCATATGCAGTTCCGTATCTAGTTTCGGATCATACAATGCCAAAATTGGTCTCTCTGCTAGCTTTTGCTTTAGATTTTGAAATGCCGCTTCTTCTGAATCAGTCCACTGCCATTGCGTCTTTTGTTTCAATAGGTTGGTTAAGAGTTTTGCTTTTTCGCCAAATCCCTTTACGAACTTGCGAAAATAACTCGATAATCCTAGGAACTGCCTAACTTCGTGTACATTACGAGGAGTCGGAAATCGTTTGACAGCTTCGATCTTACGTTCTCCCGGCTTAATACCATCAGCTGAGATTTCATAACCCAAATATTCAATTTGAGTATCGAAAAATCTACATTTTTCCAGGTTCAAAGTTAAACCAGCATTTTGAAAAAGCTGAAGAATATCTTCCAACCTTTGAAAACCCTCTTCTACCGATGCCGATGGCACCACAAGATCATCTATATACGCTAGAGCTGTAGTGAACCTACGAGTACCTAAGATCTTATTCATGGTCTTTTTGAAAGACTGCCGAAGCGTTTGCTAATCCAAACGGCATTCTCTTAAACTCATAATGGCCGTCTGGAGTAACAAACGCTGTGAGATGTCGACTTCCACTTGCTACCGGAATCTGGTAATATCCAGACGCTAGATCTAAGGTTGTAAAAAAGATATTCCCGCTCAAATTTGCAATTTGATCTTCAATGACTGGTAAAGGATACTTATCCTTCACAGTCTTACTATTGAGGCCGCAAAAATCTATGCATAGTCGCGCTTCTCCGTTTTTCTTTTTTACCAGAACTGAGCTGGCGTAATTTGATTGGGATTCTTTAATTATATTATTTTGAAGAAGCTCTTTAACTATATTGCGAACTTTATCACGTTCATGAAACGACATGCGATACGGTCGATAAACGACTGGTCTTTTGTCGTGTAGTACAATACGCATTTCTACTTCTCTTGTACAACCCAATTCACCAAGATTGGTTGCAAAACAAGAGCGATATTTCTGCAAAAGATTATTTAATCTTTGTTGGTCTGAAGTGCACAGTTTTGGGTCTACTTTGACCTTCGCGACATCCAAAGGATGAGGTTTCGTCGTCTCGATTCTATTTACCTCGGCTACTTTTGCTTTAAATATTGGATTTACTCTTGCCAACAACATATCACGTTTAAAGGTTACAATGTTACTGTTCAAAATCGATACAAACACAAAACCTGACCCGTTTACTAACTTATAGCAACCTCGATGAAAATAATATTCCTGGTTCGGAAAAAGGTTAGTGTTTCTATCTGCATAAACTTCACCAGTGAAATTTTGATCGGTGTAGACCTCCAAAATTCCTCCTTTTCTTACTTTAGTTTCAGAACTAACGAATAATTTGATAACTTTGTTATCTTTGTCAAGTAATTCAACTCCGCTTTCAGGACTACAATAGTAATATAAGCTATCACTCGTTTTAAGCACAATAACAGAAGGATTTTCAGTAAAATTTTGACCGATTAACACTGGTGTCTGTAAAAACCTATCATCTACGACCAACAATTCTAAGTGTGACTCTACATCATTTACCTTCGTTGTGACCTTAGCTTTTGCAATAGGACTAGTAAAGGAATTGCCAAAACCCCTAATGACAGGAAGTTTATCTGTGGTTTGACACAAGCCAAGTTTTCGAGCCTCCGTGAGTCGTATAAGACTACACTCACTTCCAAAATCGACGTACGCTTCTAGATTGGCACCACCAATCATAATTGTCTTATAAAACTTTTTATTGGAGTTGGATATATTCGTTGAAGACTCGGATGGCGCAGACATATTTTTAAGGCTTTGCGAACTAATCTCTTCGGCCTTTTTAATGTCTGCTTCACCTACGGCTATTCTAAGAACCTTTTTATCAGAAGATGGGTTATGCGATAGTAAAGGCTTTCTAAAACAAGTCTCGAAGTCATGACCAATACGTCCACACTTACGGCATTTCACAATGGGTCTGGGACACGCAGTATAAGAGTGCCCTCGATCTTTGCAGTTGAAACACAACATGAAATTAGGTCCATTAGGATTGTTACTATTTTTTCGATTACCAAAACCACTTCCTACGTTTCGTTACTCTCTTCTTTTAGGCAGGTGTGGTGGCTGAGTCAAATTTTCCTTTGTTTGTTGCGAGGCTAGGTAAGACAATAGGTCTTAAGGCTCTTTGCACTGGAGAACCTGTGCACCGTTTCTAATGGCCATATTTGAAATCCCATAAACGACACAATCAACGGCCTTCTGTCCTATAATTTCACATCGACTGACCAAAGTTAACTTCTCATAAAAATATTCCTTTAGGCTTTCACCCGGACGAGACACACGCGCTAGCATTTCTTCCAACAATTTACCGTAATTTTCGTCACAAGGAAAAAGCCTTTTGCAATTTTTGTTGCCATTGTTCCCAAGAGTAAGTAAGGGTAGAAAGTGATTCGTACCATTTCTTTGCTAATCCTACTAATTTTTGTAAAGAGAAATGGATAGTCTGCTTCTCGTTCCACCCGTAAATCGCACTACATTCGTTTACTTTGCCCAACCATCTATTTATACTTTGGGATTTATTATTGGGATCAAATTCCGGTATTACATTGTTTTGATGGTTGGGTATAGCACTTGTTACAGATTTTGAGGACTCACCATGAAGGGATGCAATAATCTGAAGCAATTCTTCCTTAGACAACTCATCATTAGTTGTCTTCGGGATCTTTTCGGGTAGGTCTACTTCTTCTTCACTATCTGAAGAAATTGCCATACACCTGCGTCTCTTTCTCCTGAGACGGTTTATGTATTCATTATCCTCATCAGAGCTCATCTGAAAGATAATTAATCCATGTTTATTATTTGTAACTTTGACGTACCCCAAAATAGCATACATTATTTTAGGAATGTAACTAATTATTTATCTTAATAGTATATCTCTTCAATTGTTTATTATAATAGTTTGTATTCGTGTAATATTAAATTAATCAAGTTCACTCCAAAGTTTAAACACATAAGGCTAAGGCACATAAGGCTAATAATATTCTATAAATACAATACAAAAGTATAATTTTTACTCGTACATATTTAATTCTAATGTGAATTTAATATACAGTATCTAACGAAATTAGTAACATTCCTTTATAGGGTGGTATCTATAAATTATACTAAATACGATGCCAAAAAATAAGGTACTGTTTCATAGTCATTTTTAAAAGTTATGTTTTCTAACAAAATAAATCAATAAAATCACAATCAAACCTGAAACACTCTGTATCTTTTCCAACACATGTGCAAGCTGTAGTTTACAGATAGTGTATGTACGTAGTGTACGTACACAGCGCACACTAGCAAGTTCGTTGCGTGTATACTAACTGTTAAGTCAGCTGCTCTGCGATTGGTTTAGCAGCACGGCCGGGCTGTCTCGTCGACCAATCACAGACCAATTGTAATCTGCTCCTCTTCATGCACACATGTACCTACATGTGTGTGTAGAATGCGCTTCTTATCATAATAATAATGATTGTTATCAAACATTAAAACCAATGCCAATTAAATAATAGCCAACATTGTTTTTTTGTTAGTTCGAACTTCGAAGCTTAAGAAAAGATAATTTCAATGTTTTATGACTTAGATTGCATCCTTATTTTAAGTAGATAAGGTATTTACTTGATTTTAATTGTTGTAATCAATAAGTAATTTTAAAGTTTTATCTTTCCTTAGCAGAGTCAGTAGGCGGATAGAAATAAAAAATTAAATACGGTTTTAATAACATTTATTTTTTATGACACCCTATCACTTTTTCACAGGCTACGGCCTTGCAAGTAAAGCGTTGGTTGTAAGTGTAACTACCTAGGTACCTATCTAATAAATAAGTTTTTTGACAAACAACTGAATAAATTACAAATCAATCGAGTAAATTGGTGCCGCTTGGTCCCAATCCATGCTTACCTTGCTTAATTAGGAGTCAGTTTGTTTTAAGGCATTTACAAATCACCAATTTATAAAAAACATATGAAAATATCCTTCACTGACGCCTACAGACCAAAGGTCCGACTGACGTGCTTTTTTACGCGCAATAACGTGCCACTGCCACTTTTCAATTCACTTTTCGCTTTCGCTATTGTGATGTGACGCACTTTGAATGTTAAGATCATTTCATCACACACTAAGTCCTTTACTTCTCATGGAAGTCGAGAGGCGTAGGGACCGAGCTACGCGCGATGCCCGTACCTGCCCGAAAGGTAGGCAGGCAGGTAGGCACGCACGTGCAACGCGGTCGTAGTCGTAGTGCGCCGGGCACAGATCACCTCCGCCGGGGCTCCATCTTGCTGGAAGTACTGCAATCCACGGCGGAGATGAAGAGGGATGTTAGCTAGCAGTTCCTCCAAGGTTCTTTGAAGACACTCGAGGTAGCTGTGTCCATTGAAAGGCTCCAAAAATACTGCGCCAATTAGTTCATCAACAAGTTGGTAATTGGCAATAGGGTTACATAACCATTTGTTATGATCGTCGAAATCGTATACCGATAGAACATCGTGTTGCACCTGACTGACACGTCACACACGCAAGGAAGCAAGTAAGGGACTGACTGAGTGAGTGACTGACTGATTTATTTCACTACACACAAAAACTGCAGCGCGCGCGCTTTGCAAAAACCGAAAAAACGCCAGCTAGGGATGCGCTTATGATTGGATTATTTGTAAGATACGAAAACATGCCTGATTGACAGCGGATCGTGAATTGGGAATCGACACCCCGTTTTAAACTAAATCGAGAGTGCGACACAAGTTTTTGACGTGATAACGTCTTATAAATCGATGACCGACTGCACCACGACTGCACGCACGAAAGTTTCACGTTTCGCGTACAAGCGAGAGCGCGGAACAAGCGATAGAGAGGCACTATCGGCCTAAGCTTTCAGCTTGTGACGCATCTATCTCTCTTACACTCCATCGGCCTATGAGTCCGAGTTGCATCAATGTTTTATCGAACTCATTCAGTCCAAACCAAACAAAGTGTGTTAAAGATACACACGCACTGATAAGTGATAACAATTAAGGACGTTTTAACTATTGTTTTAACAAATTCGGACATATTGAACTGTATCAGACATTTTATTCTTAACTTACAGGCGTAAAGTTTTTTTTTTATTCTTAACCACTTAGGTTTTATTGTTAGCGGCAAAAGTAAGGGATTTCTAGAGAAATCAAAACACTTATAAAATGTATAATTTTTTAGCACGAAGACGCATAAAACATTGTTGTCGTCATTAAGACTAAAATAATAACAATAAATCGCATTCGTTGATATTTGTTACAAAATGTACCTAAAAAAGTTTATTACTTAACAGTACTAACTTTCAGATAGTGCAAGCTGTGCAAGAATAAAATCTTTATTAGTAAAGTCCAGTCCGACCTCCGCCGTGAGTCGAAAATTTTTAGTCCTAAAATCGGATCTAATGTGGGCTGTGGCACATCTCTAGCTCGCTCATGCTTTGACCTTGCCCGACACGTGCCCCGGCGGCACCGGCGGCCTTTCGGCGCGAGCGGCCAGTCGGATACTCTGCGACTTGTTCTTGCCTTACTTTTACCCCTAAAATTTATTGAAAAAATAAAGTGGAATTTGAATGGCAAGAAATTAGGATTTAATGATATTGTAATTTTTTGTTTATAATTGAGACTAGCTGTTAAATTTAATGTTATGATATCATTAAACGACACTTCATAAATTTCGAATGTTAGTTGTTTTGTTTATAAAATTTAATAACTCATTACACGACAAGTTGGCGGCCGTGATGAATAACTAATTAATCGTGTACCTAAGTGGTTTTATTAAAGCTGATTACGCAACATTACTTGAGCTTGCGACAACAATAAAATAGTAGCTTGTCGTTGTCTCCGCGGTTTTTTTTTAATAATTCAAAATGATACGTAAGTAAGTACAGCTTTGATTATCGAAGAAAACGAGTGAATCTTTTCGTTTTTTGACGTGAATCAAGTCGCAAGTTCAGATTACACTCTTTGGTCAGTTTGCGGCATCCTGATCCCTTCAATTTTGCGTACCTATTTTCGCAACCGCGTTGGCTACGTGATAGCGTGAACATAAAAATCATAGGTAAAAAACCGTTCGTTAAGTTTTACTGACTTAACATCACAACATTAATTACAAACCTAGTCGTATTTTTTCTTATTACTTTATCGAAAAAAAAACAACTCAAAAACTTTAATTTACCCTAAAACCAGGGTACATTTTTTCATGTTGGTATTCCTGACCCGGCATCTTACCCCACCGCTGACCGCGCTTGATTCTTGGATTTTTAGTTTGCTTGTGTGCGTATTTAGTGTGTCATTGTAGTAGTAATCAGCTGTAAAGGGTGTGGAATTTTGTAGTTAGGAAATGAGATTGTTATAATGAATATCTCCGAAACTAGCCTGAATTTTTCGCTTAAATTTTGTCAGGGTCCTTGGTATGACGTATAGATACCCCCATTAAGAGGAATGTAACTAATATCGTTGAATCTTATATATCAAAAGAAATAAAATTCAATTCCATTTTTAAAAAAATATATTTTTTCCATTCGCTTAAGAATCATATTAACTTTTTTTTTTGCCAACATACATTGACAATTTCTGTTGTAATACATTCGTCATTTTAAACATTTTTTTTGTAGGTATTTCGACCATCTGTTTACATAGTCACTATACTTCACATTCTCATGTAACTTTATTAAATAAATATTATCTACCTGATATTTTGACCACCAACATGATCACATTTCTATAAATTTCTATTCTTTACATTATTATACCACACCACCTACATGATCAGTTTTCTGTAAATTCGCCTAAAGTAATAATTAATCACCTACAAGACTATATAATAATGTCTATACTATACGGTTTTTTTTGTTTTCAAGACCACTTAAAGCTCACCTTTCTATGAATTTGTCTTATATGATCATTAGGCTCCTACAAGACCAATATTATTATTTTCTATTCCTGCCTGTATTTTACAAGACCACCTACATGATCACTTTTTGAGTTCATATGATAATAATCATTAGGCTCCTACAAGACTAATGTTAATTCTATTCTATACAATATTTTACAAGACCACCTACATGATCACCTCTCTAGGAGTTCGTATGATAATAATCATTAGGGTCCTACACGACTAATGTTATTCCTATTCTATACAATATTTTAGAAGACCACCTACATGATCACTTCTCTATGAGTTCGTATGATAGTAATCATTAGGCTCCTACAAGACTAATGTTATCCCTATTCTATACAATATTTTACAAGACCACCTACATGATCACCTCTCTATGAGTTCATATGATAATAATCATTAGGCTCCTACAAGACTAATGTTACTCCTATTCTATACAATATTTTAGAAGACCACCTACATGATCACTTCTCTATGAGTTCGTATGATAGTAATCATTAGGCTCCTACAAGACTAATGTTATCCCTATTCTATACAATTTTTTACAAGACCACCTACATGATCGATATTTCTTCATATATTTTCTTATTGTAATAGTACCCTATCGGCAAAACTGATATTCCTATCTTAATTAGGCAAAGTACTTATTAAGATCACATACAAGGTCACTTCTTAACATAATGGAAAAAAAAACCCACGTTTATAATGAAATTAAAATCTTTAAATTTATTTTTTATTTTTTCATAATTTAAATAGTATTCATATATTAAATCATACTTAAATTCGTAATTTAATTAACATTATTTAATACCACATTTTAAAGTGTTGTTCCGTTTATTTCTGAATTAAAGTTATTAACATTTCCGCTGAGCAAGACACAGACTAAATATATCACTTTGTTCATTTAACATCTTTTAATTTGAAATGGACTCAATAATTTACAATAAATTCTTTGAAATTCATAAAATATTTAATACAAATTAACTGTAATCATGACAATTTACATTATTATGCTTACTCGGAAAGCCTATGATCGCCAGGAAGAGTCAAAACTCTTACTGGCTTTGAAGGAACTGAAGGCATCCAAGGAGTTGGTTGAGCAATTGAGTAGTGAAAGAGAGGACAATGAAAGGGAACTAATGGATGTATGGAATAAAAATACTAATTTAAAAAAAAAGTTTAATAAAAAACTAAAAACCGACTTCAAAATGAAACTAAAAAGCGAAAAATAATATTGACTAAAACATAACTAATCAATTCTTTTTGGAGTCGGTGCCAGCTATCGAGAGTTAAAATATGTTCATTCGCACCGACTTCAAAAAGAACTGATTAGGTATGTTTTAGTAAATATTATTTTTCGCTTTTTAGTTTCATTTTGAAGTCGGTTTTTAGTTTTTTATTAAACTTTTTTTATTTTACAATTTTAAGTGTTAAGTCCTCTATTTTTTCCCTCCTAACTTCGCCAAAAATTACTTTACAGCAAAGTAACCTCAACTAATATTAGTCCTCTATGGACCCCCCATCCAATGGTATGATAAAAATAATGTGTTATATAGGGTCAACTTTTCGACGAAAATTTTTAAGTCTTAAGAAAAGGGTTTACCTACACTCCAACCAGAACGGCGGCTATTTTGGTGTCGTAACCATAGGATAAGGTATCGCGTTAAATAACAGGTTAAATTAAGAAAGGAACTTTCAAATTTTTTTTCGTTACTGGGTGTGCGGGTACGCCCTTAGTAAATAAAAATTGGCGGTCTGGTACCTCATAAGCTCCACGTCTGCTCAACACACTACGAAATACGTTCTGTCGACAAATTGCAGTATTATCTTCTAACTCCTATCCGTTAAGGAGTTCTGTGGCTTCTTGGTGCGAATGAACACATTTTAACTCTCGATGGCTGGCACCGACTCCAAAAAGAACTGATTAGGTATGTTTTAGTCAATATTATTTTTCGCTTTTTAGTTTCATTTCGAAGTCGGTTTTTAGTTTTTTATTAAATTGAAGTCGGTTAAAAAAAGAGATGGCTGAGCTGCACTCTAACTATTTGTTAGTTGTTGACGAGCGGAATAAACTTCAATCCGTGATTGATAGGTTCGACCAGTGCAGCGAAGAATATGAGCTCCATTTAAAACGCATGTCTTTGCTTCATCAAGACCTCAATGACGCCCAGGACCACATCCTACACCTGGAAACAGAGAAGCAAGATCATGTTGACTACCAAACTAATTGTTTATTCAATAAATTAGTTGGAAGTGCGCCCAGTCCCCTCCAAACTTCATCTAGCAATAAATCAATTACAACCATTGATTTAACAGGTGACATAACTCTAAAATCCCCTTATCCTGGTTGCCTTGCTAAATTAAGTAAAAATAAAATAAAATTAGCAAAAATATGTCCAAGGTAATAAGTTTATTAAAAGAACTGAGAAATTATTCAAAAAGCAGAAAATATGTTTACAGTCTTACACCAACCAAATAGATGAAAGAAGAAAATTAGGCGATAAACTAGATCAATACTCTATTTTTAACCGACTTCAAAAAAAAAGGAGGAGGTTCTCAATTGGTCTGAATGTTGTTTTTTTTTTTTTTTTTTGTTTGTATGTTACGCGATTACGCCGTCAATTACGGACCGATTTCAAAATTTATTTTTTAGTTTGAAAGGGTATACTCCCGAGGTGGTCCCATTTATACCAAGTCAGATTCTGATGATGGGATCCCTGGGAAATCGAGGGCAACCCTCAATTTTTATAGGCACCCATAATGTTTTGCATATATTTTCTGACTCAATGCTGATTATTGGGTCTGGTAATCATCATGTCATATTGCTGACCTGATGATGGAAGCCACAGAACTCCTTAACGGATAGGAGTTAGAAGATAATACTGCAATTTGTCGACAGAACGTATTTCGCAGTGTGTTGAGCAGACGTGGAGCTTATGAGGTGCCAGACCGCCAATTTTTATTTACTGGGGGGTACCCGCACACCCAGTAACGAAAAAAAAATTGAAAGATCCTTTCTTAATTTGACTTTTTATTTAACGCAAGACCTTATCCTATGGTTTCGACACCAAAACAGCCGCCGTCCTGGTTGGAGTGTAGGTAAAGCCTTTTCTTAAGACTTAAAAATTTTCATCGAAAAATTGGCCCTATATAACACCTTATTTTTATCATACCATTGGATAGGGGGACTATAGAGGACCAATATTAGTTAAGGTTACTTTGCTGTTAAGTCATTTTTGGCGAAGTTAGGAGGGAAAAAATAGAGGACTTAACACTTAAAATTGTAAAATAAAAAAAGTTTAATAAAAAACTAAAAACCGACTTCAAAATGAAACTAAAAACCGAAAAATAATATTGACTAAAACATACCTAATCAGTTCTTTTTGGAGTCGGTGCGAATTAACACATTTTAACTCTCGATGGCTGGCACCGACTCCAAAAAGAACTGATTAGGTATGTTTTAGTCAATATTATTTTTCGCTTTTTAGTTTCATTTTGAAGTCGGTTTTTAGTTTTTTATTAAACTTTTTTTATTTTAGAAAAAAATGTTCAAAACTTAGAATTATGTAATCTTAAGAAATCACTAGATGTAATGACTCAGCGCTATGTTATCACAAAAAAAGAGTGTGGTGAACACATCTTGGCTTTGACGAGCCTCGTGTCGTCGTGTAGTTGTAATAATATAACTATAAAATTAAATGAAAGTTGCTCACTTGGCTCTCAGTTAGGATGTGAGTCACCAGTTACTCTAAAATTAATAAACAAAAAAAGTATTAACTCAAGCCATATCTCCGTTGGTTCCCAAGCAAAGAAAAATCATATAAATGGCCCTGTAAAATCAAGTTTGGTTATGTTCAGCGATAGAATAGAATAGACGACCTCCGTAGCCGAGAGGCGAGCACGCCGGACTTTTAATGGCGCCGCCATACGTCATGCTTTACGGCGGAACCACTTTTGATTTAACTAGTATAAGTGACTCAATCAAATCTATTAAATGTCTATTGAATTCTAGTTCTATTAAAAAAATATCTGTCTCAAGTTTCGCCTTATTTTGTTATTGAAAGTGGTTGCGCTGCGGAGAATCCTTCCAGCGAAACCACTATGAAATATCTATTACTATACATAGTGTAATAAAATATATGGTATCAAATAATTCTATAACAATTCTATATTGAATTAGGACTCCCTAATCGTCACTTGAATTTAAATATACGGACTAAGCGGTGCTTTAATTTTCTCTTTGAAATAGTCACAATTATACTATAAATATTCTACAATAATAATTTAACACAATAATAATTATTTATGTGCTATTAATGTTTTACCTCTGAAATATATGTAATGTTAAAATTGCTAAAAACTTTACTTTAGGCGTTTAGCAACTATTTCAAAGAGAAAATTAAAGCACCGCTTAGTCCGTATATTTAAATTCAAGTGACGATTAGGGGGTACTAATTCAATATAGAATTGTTATAGAATTATTTGATACCATATATTTTATTACACTATGTATAGTAATAGATATTTCATAGTGGTTTCGCTGGAAGGATACTCCGCAGCGCAACCACTTTCAATAAAAAAATAAGGCGAAACTTGAGACATAGATATTTTTTTAATAGAACTAGAATTCAATAGACATTTCATAGATTTTAGTGAGTCACTTATACTAGTTAAATCAAAAGTGGTTCCGCCGTAAAGTATGACGTGCCGCCATCTCTGAGGTTCCGGGTTCGATCCCCGGTCGGGTCAATGTAAAGAACGAACTTTTCTACATTGCCTCGGGTCTGGGTGTTGTGGTACCGTCGTTGTTTCTGATTTCTATAACACAAGTGCTTTCGCTACTTACCTTAGGATCAGAGCAATGTATGTCATGTTGTCCAATATTTATTTATTTATTATTATTATTTAAAAAAAAAAATAGAAAAAAATATGGGCCCTTTACTGAACACATACTTGGGACAAAGTGTTATTAATCACTGCATGCCAGATTCAACATTTTTTGATATAATAAAATATGTTGTGAATTATAAATTTAATAAAAATACAACTTTTATGATATTAATAGGTGATAGGGGCAATGTAAACAAAAAGGACTTGACAAAATATTTAGACTCATTGCAATTGTTAAATGTAAATAAAATTGTGATGTTTACACTCCCCTATAGCGTCAGTTTGCCACAAGAAGAAAATAATACTCGCTACAAAATGAATCTTTGTTTAAATACCATGACATAAAATTCTGATAAATTTCATATTATTGACATAAATAATTACATTGAAAAAAAATCAATATCATTTCGTTCGTTCGTTTCAGCCACAGGACGTCCACTGCTGAACATAGGCCTCCCCCAGTGACTTCTGTCATCGGGGGGTTGTTGCCATACTCGCCACGCTTGGCAGGCGGGTTGGCGAGCGCAGTTTTTTTATTATATCGCACGCACACGCTGCTCCCCGTCTCGTGCTACAGGATTTAGCAATATCATTTGACCAGGGATAAATATTATCTCAGTGGAAAAATCAAAAGACAGATAGCAATGTCGCTATCATATTATATTAAGGCCAGGGTATTCGGCGTGTTACTCTAATTGCGGGGGTGGGTAACTCCGCCCACCGCGGGGAGCTGCCCACGCGGCTGGGTGCGCGCGGCGCGTAAGCAACTGAGCGCCAAATTTGAAATAGGCCTTGAAATTTCCTATCATTAAGCTTAAAGAGCTCAGACTATAGCTCAGAAGTGTATTTTTATTTTAATATTATGTCATCGTAACCTTTATATTTTCTAAGCTAAAATTATAAATTATCACCTGATCCACTCATGGCAATTATGACAAAATTTCAATATTTTTAAAGTTTATCGTAATATTTAAGCTAGGTTATACCTATTATTGTTTCATTTTGATATATTTATATTGTTTTGTAATATGTTCAATACTAATACGGTGTAATTTTTTTTACGTGGGCGTGGAAGGTCGAATCCAAAACTATGAGAAATTAAGAAAAACACTCAAAAGTTGTCTCGGGCCCGATTTTGATGAAAACTAAAACTGCATTATTAGATGTTTGAAAAATAAACTTATTCCTATCTGGCAATCGAACTGAAATCGAAAAAGCCGGTCAAGTGCGAGTCGGACTCGCGCACGAAGGGTACGTAACGTACGTAAAAAAATCACGTTTGTTGTATGGGAGCCCCCTTAAATATTTAAAGTATTCTGTATAGCATTTGTTGTTATAGCGACAACAAAAATACATCATCTCTGGAAATTTCAACTATCTAAGTATCTAGTAAGTATCATGAACCGTGAGTTCATGAGATACAGCCTGGTGACAGACGGACAGACGGACAGCGGAGCCTCAGTACCTAATAGGGTCCCATTTTAACCTTTGGGTACGGAATCCTAAAAAGTAAAAGAACCGGTATTATTATATCATTCGATAGTGTCGATAAGAACAAATTCTGGGAAGTAGTGACATACGGGAAACTTAGGGAAAACCTAATTTTTAACAAAATTACGTGGTGGGTCGTTCTTCGCACTCATTTGGTCAATGCTTTGCACGGGCGCGTAGGGTTTGTTCCCCGGAATTCTTGGTACTGAAATAACCGGAAATTCCCGGGAAAATTCATTGATTGGAATACCGGCAAAAATTAGCTAATAGGAAGTATTTCCCAGGAATTTCGATACTACAATTGGATGCCTCCTACGTAAACTATCATAATGTTTTAAAATCCAACTTTACAGGAGCACCATCTAAAGATATTATTGGGTGCAGTTCTTCTGTCTTTTGCCTAGGAGTACAAATTTTTACTATCTATAGTCGAAGTATAGCTTGCTATCACAATATATTATACAGCATGTATTTGTTAATATATTACAGTTTCAGAGATATTGTTGTTACGGTACTTTACGGCGGATAAAACTAATCTCAAAAATGGTAACTCAATAATACGATTATTTAAGTTGTATAGTAGTAGGTAGCAAGTAAACTATTAAATTAGTATAATACCAATAAGTATTTAAATAAGTATAAGGGTAGAGGTAAAATTAGTATTTAACCAAAATTGGGTGGTCTTTAATATATTCATATAAGACTATAATAGCGGTTGCTTATTTCGGATAATACATCTTATATTTTTCAGCGCCAGTTATTGTGAAATTGTTCGTATTCCTAAAGAATGGTGCATTTTTTAGGATTTTAAAGTAGCCTATGTTCATCAGAAATAATGTAGGGATCTAATGGTGAAATAATGAAATTGGCTCAGTAGTTTTGGAGCCTAATCAGTCCATATAAACAAACAATGAAACCTATCCTCTTTATAATATTAGAATAGATCAACAAATTATACTATGAAAGGTTCTTACTTTGTAGAAAGTGATTCACATAATGATTTTATTTGTAATTACGTTTCGATCGGGTTACACCGACCGTGGTCATAGGTTGACTGGTGAGCCAAAAAAAAAAAGGACAGGCTGAGTCAGCTTGTGACCACACCACCCCTGTGTAACCCGGTCAAAACGTCAGGCAAAGGAGGTTATATTTTGTTCCTAAATTATAATCGCGTTAATTTCCGTTTCATTTATTTTAGATTTTATCCCTTTTTTTGGTAATTTGTACGTAAAAATCATTAAAACAATATAAATCATCCTATCAATTGTTTCTTATTAATAACAAAACAAATATAATTTTTAGCATATATATTTTACGGGTCGCCAGAGGCCAGTCAGATTCCATCCATATAAAGATCCGGTGCTTGGTAAGACGCGATCTCCAAAGCTGAAACTCCTGCCTCATATAGGATATAAGGCGCCATGCAAAATATTCGTAAACTTATTATTCTTGGTTGTTGAGCAAAACCGGTGTCAAAAGTTTTTTCCCAAAGAATGGGGAGATCTCATTTTACAAATCTAAAAACCTAGGATGACAGAACCATCACAGCAGTTTCGGAAATTCTCGCCTAGATCTCGATCTAGAAGTCCTCGGACTTTTATGGCCGCTTATATGCCTCGCATGTCCTGAAAGTTCCACCTGACGCGAATGAACCTAGAGCCAAGCTTATACGCCACTACAGCGATGGTTTCCCAGAACTAGACATAGACGAAATTGAGTCGGCTCTCAAACATCTTAGCTAGGCAAAGCTGGAGTCACTTCAGAACTTCTAAAAGCAAGAGGGCTACCCATCCTTGGGGAACTAAGGTGATTGTTCAACCCCGTCTTAGGCAATAAGACTACGCCGAGGGCGTGGAGCGAGGGCGCGGTTACTCGGTTTTTCAAAAAAGGAGATAAACTCTTGAAGAACTACAGACCGATCACGCTCCTGAGCAACGTATAGACGTTGCTCAGGAGCGTGATCGGTCTGTAGTTTTTAGAATAGCTTATAGAAGCTATTCTAAAAAGTCGTTACAAATCGTCGAGGCGCAAGAGTTGACGCCCTCCAGCCAATAAATAAAACAGTGTGTCTGGGTTTCGACCGGCGATAATTTAGGGGCTATTAATTCATCTATCGACAAAAAACTCGTCATGTTATTACAGCACTGGAAAAAATGTAAAGAGATTGAAATAAATTTTGGCCTGCGCGTGGACAAGATGTTCAGGGAAAAATAATCTTCATTCTCCTATTCCCTGCCATTTTTGCAATTCTTTTAGAGAAATATAATATTACCTGAAATTATTTTATATATACTTTTCCCTATTTACTATCATAGAATAATAACTAAATTAGTCAAGTCAGCGTTCTTAAAATGTCTAGTTTACGGCGGCGAATATAGAAATCAGTATAAAGTGCAGATAAAAACTGAATTGCTTAAAAAAGCTGAGTGATACAGAGATATGATTTTTTTTAAAGTAACATTCAATAATTAAAGATTTTAGACAATATTATTTTTATCTGAATATCATGTCCGTGACTTCTTTGAGCTTCGGCCTGAGCTTCAAACAATTTGGACAGTGTCATTTAAGTACTTATAAATATGATAATAGTTGTAAGTTCAGACGCGTCAGAATGGCGGGTATATGTCCTCAAACGATAATGCCAATTTATACAATAAACAAAATACATCGCTTCTGTAGCAAAGTTTCCCAAATTTTGAGATTTGTTTTCCAATTGGAGCAAAAAATAAAGTAAGGATCAGTAGTAGGATAAGTAGTAGAATGTAGGCTGTGCAGTACCGGTGCTGAAACTGATTTTTGAATCCTCGGTACAGTAGTCAGCGAGTACCGGGAAATACCGAGAATACGTTCTTTTCGTTCGTTCGTTCGGATAAAAAACTAAGATAATAATACTGTGTTAATTAGTCGTGGTCGTGTTTAATAGCTCAGTGTAAATTACAGATTTTTTACTGAGTATTTATTTACAAAATATAGCCATTTTTGTGTAATCTTTTTAATTACTTTAAAAATTTAAATGACACCTTTGACGAAGGGGAAAGGGCGTTCTTCTGTTTGTAGGTACTTCCGAGCAGTGGGAACCATAGGTTACTTGAAGCCATGTATTTTCCCGGGAAGTCCCAGTTATTTCAGTACCGAGAATTCCCGGGAAAACTTCAAAAGGAAGGAAAAAAGGAAGGGAAGTCATGCAAATTTTACTTCAGACCAAAAGTCAAGGGATCCATTAGCGTTAGTTTAATAATTATAGCTAAATCTATATGTATACAACGGCAACGGTATGCAGTAAAGCTATAAAGCTATGCTATTCGATTCGTGTAAATTTTGTTTGCAAATATTATTTTAGTTTTATAAATATTAAAATAAAAAAATATGTAAGAAACCTGTAGACTTATTGAGATCCCTCATTTGAGACCAATGGCATTAAGTTCGCCTACTATACATTTTGTACTTAAGAATAAAATAAATAAACGTGTAGAACTTGTTGAGGGCTCTCATTTCAGACCAATCACGAGGGGTCTATTATCGTTGGTTTACAAATCAAAGTCAATAAACTAATTATTAACCTAAGAATCGTAGATCTAGTCGATACCTCTAATTTGAGACTAAACACGGTCTATAGGGGTTTATAATCGGTTGTTTACTAGTTATAGAAATTACGAATTATTATGAAATATATATATAATATACTTTTACATTTTAAATTGTAAATTATGTATGTACTATCACCGTATTACTTACAACAAATTTACAGAGTATTTCTTGTACATGTAATAATTTTGTATTTTCATTAATGTAACACCAAATAAAGTAAAATTGAGGTTGAGGTATGCCTGGCTCCACACAAAAAATCTAAATATTTTATAAGAATTAAATTTCCTAGCTATCGCGATGGTGTGCGGGGGGGCGGGGGGGGTGACCAAGCGCAACACAACACAGGTCCTACCTCGGCGACGTCCTACTGGACACTGGCGGGGCGGCTTGCACGCCTTTTGTGCATGGTTTTCGAGGTTTTTTAATCTTTGGTACTTAATAACATAACAAAATTGATTTTTTTTTACACCGAGACACTAGCATATTTTGATTTTTAGTAAACTGGTTAATTTTTACATACTTGTATAATATAATTTTTTTCCAGAAAATCGATCCAAAAATCATAAAACGACCTATTTTTAAGAATTTTTTCTATCGAGCCAAGTTATAATTATCGTGTTTTGGTTTCACCGAGACATTAGATAAAAGATCAAATATTTTAATAGTATTTTTATTTTTCTTATAAGTTCCTTAGTTTTGTGAATAAATCCGTCGAAAGATGACTAAAAGTAAAATACTCCCGCCTTAATTATTCAGCCAAGAACTTGGCTACCAAATCTGCTTCTATTGAACAGAGTAATGACATGTTAAGCCACACCTTGGAATCAGTTCCAAGTAATAATAATATACATTTAAATTAATTAATAAGACTGTGACGAAGGCGTAGCCTAGGCCTAAGTTCCTCGTCAGCATATGTACTGGCCCCAGCCCACGATGCGTGCGGTGAGGGGATGTGTACCTAAATGAGGGTTATCCTACCAGGGAATTGACGGAAACCAACGGGACGTTCTCACACAATTTATTGCACCGTGCAGGTTCACAAATTACACAAGTTCCTTATAAACTAGTACACTTCCTGACACTTATTCTATGCCTAAACCGGTGACTACTGTCTTAAACTGTATGGACGGGCTAGGCAGTGCGACGGGAGCCGGTGCGAATCCCGTGGGCGAGTTACGGTCGACGCGTAGCGAGGTGGGTGTTAGTAAACTAATTTATTTTTACTGGAAATGAAGGCTGGCATGCGGCGCCACGCGAACGAGCCGCGTGGGCGACCGGGCCGGGGACGGGTTCACCACAGCAGTGTGGTCAAGGTCTAGGATTGAGGTTTCCAGCCTACGAACGAGCCGCTGGCCTCGGAAACCTCCGGACTAGGATACGGGTCGGGTGCTTAACTAAGTTAGTAGGGAAGAAAGGGCAGCTAATCGCCGGTACTCCGATGTTCCGAGGCAATGGTGAACGGGTGACGTACGCGCGCGCGAGAACTCTTGCCACGGTTGCGGAGCACGGACGACTGCTGCGGAGCTCCCTCCCACCGCGCTTGATATAGCATAGTCGCGGGCGTAGGGCTGTCGGTAGTCGATACGATGGTTCGCGTGCTAGTGATGTCGGTAGTCGATACGGCGGTTCGCGTGCTAGGGATGTCGCGCCGCCGGATCCTCGTCACATCTCCTTTTGGAGATTTTTTACCTGTAAAAATCACAAGGTCCGGTGTATAATCCATATACAAAAAAAGACAAAACTTCTGACTCGGTGTAACAAACTCTTAGCTTTCCTTAATATTCAAAATTTGCTTACATGATCTGATTAAGATTTGACCAATATTATAATTTACTGTCTTTACGGGGGGGGCTAAATTTTTATGTTATACTAGGTATAAAATGTATTAATTTGACTTATTTAATTTGGGTGGTAAAACATTCTTGTTACTCGGTTAATATTACTGGTGTTCATTTACAAAGTTTAACAGGTATTTATTTCTACTAGATCGGCAAAACATCTTGAGTAATCAGTTAGGTAATTTATCTAATTAACATTTACAATGTGTACTTATTTACGTACATTTGTAACACACTTCTTTATGGATGTCGGTTAAACATATGCTTATCGGTTTAGTAATATAACTATTTAATTACATATCTTTTTAATATACTTCTTATTAAGAAGTCGGTTAAACATATGTTTATCGGTTTAGCAGTATAACTATTTAATTACATATATTTTTAATATACTTCTTATTTAGAAGTCGGTTAAACATATGTTAATCGGTTTAGCAATATAACTATTTAATTACATATCTTTTTAATATACTTCTTATTTAGAAGTCGGTTAACACGTTCCCTGTGTGTGACTCACATGTGGGGCATTTCGTGGTTTAGCTGAGGCGTGAGAGACATGTGGGTCACGCCACTGTATAAAGTTTTAGTCTTCTTAAATCTCGCACGTATGAGTTGAAGCACTCGAATTGCCTCACACGTGTGGGCTATGAAATTATAAATTAAAACACATAAGTACCCGCAGGAGATTTTGCCCAATGTTGCCATATAATCATTGCAAAAAAGGGACTAAAATAAAACCATAATATTATACTGTTTGGAGTTTATTTGAATCTTGCTAATAATAAGAATTCTTCAAAAATATATCTAAAGCAGGCCGTAAATGTATCTAATAAGTCAGGCTATAAAATACAAAATAAAATCACAAATTATGAGAAGTATTGTAGCAACTAAGGCACAAAGCTTTGTTACATATTTCACATTGAGTGTCTGTTTTCTTCGCCTTTTTACGAGCTTCTTGCACTGTGTGTCCCTGTTCAGTAAGTAATTTATAACAACCAGTACATCTTTTCCTAAATATTTTGTTGCCGTAACGTCGAGGAATTTTCTTCAAAGCATGCTGGTGACTGATGGAACGAACGAAACTGTTTGAAGAGCTAGACCGAAAGGATGGACCTGCTGAGGATTGAGAATCTTGAATGTCCAGGAGATGCTTGATAATTATTTCATGGCCTGATAGTAAAGTCATTTTACTAGTGGGATTAAGGTCCTTGTAGATCAGAATTGCGTTTACAACAGCAACTGCCATCAAGTCCGCTGCGATTTTTTTATACCAAAAACAAGTTTTGCGTACAGGCGAATTGTAGCTGGCAAGCTGGTCGGCTATATCAATGCCTTTCTTGCCGCGGTTGTACTCCAATATAATTTTCGGCTTCAATATTGGTCTATATCCAGTAGACATAGCCATTTAATTGTCATGACATGTAGATAAAACCAACACATCTCGTTGATCCTTCCATTTCAAAATTGTCATACAGTCATTTTGTTTAGCAACTATTTCCCCTTTTTTATAAAGTTGCGTTTACTACATCCGGGGGAAGATTCCGTCTGCTCTTTCGTACTGTGCCACAAAAATCTGTTGTATTTTTTTTCAAAAATCGAGCAAGAGGCACACTTGTATAATAGTTATCTGTAGCTTATAACCTGCCTTCGTTCAACAATTCTTGAGCCATTACTTGATCTTCTCCCGAATAAACTTTATAGCTCCAGGTGAAACCTGTATCAGAACATAATTTATAGATCTTCATTCCATATTTGTCACTTTTTTGGGGATTGTATGTGCGGATGTTCAATCTTCCTCTAAAGCCAACCATTGACTCGTCCACTGCAACACTATCTCCTGGAGTAAATATTTTTCGCGATTTATCTATGATTTTATCTATGAGAGGTTGTATTTTGAAAAGTCTTCCTGTGTGTTCACTTGTATTGTCTGCAAAATGCCAACATCTAAGAATTATACAGAATTTATCATATGACATTAAAATTTCATGGAGAAGTGGATGGTAGTATAACCTAGCCCTTTTCCAGTAACATTCTGTAGTAGGAAAATCAATTAGTCCAGTCAGTAAATATACGCCGATAAATTTTCGCATTTCGTTGGCAGTAACATTCTTCCAGCGTTTTATACGAGAATTTAGCTTCAATGTAGGTAGTTGTTGTAACTGTGCAGCATATATGTTAGTCTGGGTAACCATTAAATTAAGAATTTCGTCATCAACAATTGATGAAAATATGGTCCATAAATTAGTACCACTTGGGAAACATTGAGTTTGTCTCTAATGATCATAGCCTGTAAATATTTCCCTTTCCAAAGGTCTTATTTCAGACCTCCAAGCTGTAGGTAAAAGATTGCCTAGTTCAGTTCTAAGCGTCTCGGCGGTCTAGCATTTTCCTCAACTCTAGGAGCTGGTGGTGAAGCAGGCACGTGAATCTCATTTTCTTATGCTGGCAACACAGCAGGCTCCTCAATTTCATACAGTGGTACCAAACTTCGTTCAGGAGATGACATTCTAGGTTGCTCGAAAACAACGGATTCTGATGAATTGTAGGGAACTTCTTCGTAAAGATCACGGTTGACAAAAGTTCTTATGTCATCAATAGTCTCTGTAGTGTGAGATAAAGAAAACTCACCAGTATCCTCCAATTCTTCCATAAGTTCATCTTCACCGTCGCTATCTTATAGAATACTCCATATTTCTTCCGATGTGTACTGTGTTATATTTTTTCCTTTGGGTCTTGATGGTTTCATGGTGAACCTCTAATACTTTGAAATAAAAACACGAAAACAAGGACGATCGACTGTTCCACTCGTTTCAATTGTTTGACACTGACATTGCACCTACGACAAACCCGTGTTAGTAACAAACTTGTATGTACCCCCCAAATAAATATTGAAAATAACTTCATACGTGCGTGCACCACTTATGTATGGCACTAAGTTAGGAGCTTACACGTGCATGCCCCACATATGGGGCACTGAAGAAAAACCGGAAAAACTGAGAAAGGAGTATTAGATAATATTTTTCTTGTCATTAAATTTCCTTAAATACAATATTCGAATAAGTTAACAAAAAAATGTGATTGCACTTGAAGACTCAATGTCTAATATTCAGTTACACAGCTAACGTGTTAAACATGATTGTTTAATTAGTTGTGTAATCCATCTAATTACTAACTTTTACAATTGTACTTATTTACGTACGTTTGTAATATACTTCTTTATAGAAGCCGGTTAAACATACATGTTTATCGGATTGACAATTTAACTAATTGCTAATTAATACAATGTGTTGTTACCTTTTTGGTGAACTTCACACTGTTCGTGTACGTTCGCGCAGCAAAAAGTATCGCCTTTTCAAGGATTGGATGATGCAGATAATTAGTGCCCTATATCGTGTAAATGTGCCCGAAATTTTATATTTGTGCCTCCAACAGCTTCAGATTAATTTAAGAAAAACGGATTCTGCTGCACGAACGTTCGCCCAGCAAATTTTTTTTTAATTGATGGGCCTAGCTGTATATTACATATGCAAAATATAGCTTATATACGATCATAAATGTGCCGTGAAAGCCAGATTTGTGCCTCTTAAGATATCAGAGTAATTTAGTTTTTTGCTGGGCGAACGTTTTGGTGATTGCTGTATATCGGAAACGGTTGAACGCACATTCATGATTTTTTGTATACAGATTCGGTACATTTGTGCCTATTTGTGTCGGAATTTTCATTAACATGACTAGCATGGTTCAGATGCAATTCTTTTATTTCCTAAAAAACGGAAAAATGCTCTGGCTCCCGAACGAACAAGACCAAGGAATTCGCGTTAGTGCCGACTGGTAGCCATTGTATATTTACATGATCCTGTAAAGTTTCGCGGGCCTACTGCATATCATTTCCGATTTCTTAACGATTTTGTCTTTTTTTTGAGGTTATCTTGAGTGAAATTACTTAGAATACGAAAACACTAGTTTCCTGTGAGCTGGCTTATTACATGTTGTGGTAACGTCTTTGTTTCTTTTTCTATAACACAAGTGCTTTAGCTACTTACCATAGGATCAGAGCAATGATTGTGATGTTGTCCAATATTTATTTATTTTTTATTATTATTTATTTCATTCATTCATTATATAATTTATTTTAAATAATAAATTACAAATTATAGTGTATTATTGGGTACAAAAAAACAATTCACATTTTATTTCATGTCCCAAATACCTATAAACTATTTTCCAACTTAATGATTCTCTACGCATCTGTACTATTTAAATTTCGTTACAACGCCATCAAGTGCGGAAGGATAGTTTGATGTATCGTGCGGCCGCTTTTAATGTTCGCTACAATTTGGTCGGATAATCTACCAAAAATATTTCGAATAGTTTTTTATCGTTATTGTCTAAAGTAATGGGTATACATACATGATTTTTTGCACACGTATTTCTTAAAACAGCGCTCATATTATTGTAGAAGCATGTAATAAGCCAGCTCACAGGAAACTAGTGTTTTCGTATTCTAAGTAATTTCACTCAAGATAACCTCAAAAAAAAGACAAAATCGTTAAGAAATCGGAAATGATATGTAGTAGGCCCGCGAAACTTTACAGGATCATGTAAATATACAATGGCTACCAGTCGGCACTAACGCGAAGTCCTTGGTCTTGTTCGTTCGGGAGCCAGAGCATTTTTCCGTTTTTTAGGAAATAAAAGAATTGCATCTGAACCATGATAGTCATGTTAATGAAAATTTCGGCACAAATAGGCACAAATGTACCGAATCTGTATACAAAAAATCATGAATGTGCGTTCAACCGTTTCCGATATACAGCAATCACCAAAACGTTCGCCCAGCAAAAAACTAAATAACTCTGTTATCTTGAGAGGCACAAATCTGGCTTTCACGGCACATTTATGATCTAAATGAAACTACTTTTACGGATTATTTCGCGATTTATTAACATTTTATTTAACCTGACGTTTCGAACACTTTACAGCGTTCGTGGTCACAGGTAGACTAAGGTGTTATTCGTCTTTACAATATTTTGAAAAATATAAACTACCGTCACTCAGTTAATATTAATTTGTGTTCCTATCTACGCAAAAAGAGCTAACTGTATCTAGAGGTCTTGCAGTGCGGGGCCTAGCATGGGATTTCGTTAAAACAGGATCCCATGCTGGTGGTATTTTCCAACCATCTTCTCTGTTGAAATTCGGGTGTCTTCTAATTTCAATTGCCTCCCGTAACATGCGAGGAACAAATCGTCGTTCTCTTGCAAGGACTTTAGGCTGGTCAAATCGTATGAAATGGTTTGGTGTATCTAAGGCATGTTCACACACTGCAGACTTAGTATTCCGTCTATGTTTGATGTCGGCTATATGTTCTTTTACCCGCACGCCTATACTTTGTTTTGTTTGACTGATATAGGAGAGCCCACAGTCACATTCCAGTCTGTACACCCCCGCATCTTGAAGAGGTATGTTGCACTTGACAGGTGGTAAAAATTGGTTAATCTTTTTCGGCGGCTTGAAGTAGGTTTTGATTGAAGCGCGCTTCAAAATGTTTCCAATCTTGTCAGTGACACCCTTCATATAAGGTAGTACAGCAGGTTGGCGTTCGACGGTGGACTGCTTGACCCGGGGTCTGGAACGACGTGGTACCGGCAACTGGTTTTCCCGTAGTACCTTCCTGACATGCTGGAGTTCGCCAGCCAGGTGTTGGTCGTCACAGATACCCCTTGCTCTCTGAAACAATGATTTGCCTACGGTAGCCAACTGTCGAGGATGATGGTGAGAGGCACCATTGAGGTATTTATCTGTATGGGTGGCTTTACGAAAAACTGTATGACTAAGAGTATGATCCGGATTCCTAGTAAGTAAAATATCTAAAAAAGCTAGTTTATTGTTTGCCTCAATTTCCATACAGATAAATACCTCAATGGTGCCTCTCACCATCATCCTCGACAGTTGGCTACCGTAGGCAAATCATTGTTTCAGAGAGCAAGGGGTATCTGTGACGACCAACACCTGGCTGGCGAACTCCAGCATGTCAGGAAGGTACTACGGGAAAACCAGTTGCCGGTACCACGTCGTTCCAGACCCCGGGTCAAGCATTCCACCGTCGAACGCCAACCTGCAGTACTACCTTATATGAAGGGTGTCACTGACAAGATTGAAAACATTTTGAAGCGCGCTTCAATCAAAACCTACTTCAAGCCGCCGAAAAAGATTAACCAATTTTTACCACCTGTCAAGTGCAACATACCTCTTCAAGATGCGGGGGTGTACAGACTGGAATGTGACTGTGGGCTCTCCTATATCGGTCAAACAAAACGAAGTATAGGCGTGCGGGTAAAAGAACATATAGCCGACATCAAACATAGACGGAATACTAAGTCTGCAGTGTGTGAACATGCCTTAGATACACCAAACCATTTCATACGATTTGACCAGCCTAAAGTCCTTGCAAGAGAACGACGATTTGTTCCTCGCATGTTACGGGAGGCAATTGAAATTAGAAGACACCCGAATTTCAACAGAGAAGATGGTTGGAAAATACCACCAGCATGGGATCCTGTTTTAACGAAATCCCAAGCTAGGCCCCGCACTGCAAGACCTCTAGATACAGTTAGCTCTTTTTGCGTAGATAGGAACACAAATTAATATTAACTGAGTGACGGTAGTTTATATTTTTCAAAATATTGTAAAGACGAATAACACCTTAGTCTACCTGTGACCACGAACGCTGTAAAGTGTTCGAAACGTCAGGTTAAATAAAATGTTAATAAATCGCGAAATAATCCGTAAAAGTAGTTTCATTTAAATGTATCGTGTTCGCGTAAATAAAAGACAACAGTACATTTATGATCGTATATAAGCTATCTTTTTGCATATTTAATATACAGCTAGGCCCATCAATTAAAAAAAATTTTGCTGGGCGAACGTTTGTGCAGCAGAATCCGTTTTTCTTAAATTAATCTGAAGCTGTTGGAGGCACAAATATAAAATTTCGGGCACATTTACACGATATAGGGCACTAATTATCTGCATCATCCAATCCTTGAAAAGGCGATACTTTTTGCTGCGCGAACGTACACCACTGTTCTTATCAGGGTTCGGATTATTGAGAAGTCCGTTTATTTGTCGATAATAAACGTTTCTTATACTTTATACTATCTTTGTACTAAAAAAATATCACTTTATGTGTGTAAAATGATGATTAATAAGAAAACGGTATTTGATTTACAAACGTGGACATCGCGATGGTCGCGTGTTGTGCGCGGATGAAAAAATTGAGCGTGCATTCGCCGTCGCGGGTCGATTTGCACTGCCTCCAACTAACTGCCTCTGCCTGTCGAGCGGACGGTGGGTGCGCTTGCGTTCCATTGTTCGCGCACGTACCTAGCGTATGTACAATTACGCATTAAGGTTTAACTATAATATTTTCAACGATTGGTATACGATTGCGGTGGTATGATATTCACTACATTTATTTACTTATTACGCGTACGATTTGTAATGCACTTCTTTCTAGAAGTCGGTTTAACAGTCTAATTACTTGTTAATTAATTATTACAATGTGTACTTATATGTAGGTACTACGGATAGTATAATTTACGGTTTAAATGTAATATTCTACGGGTAACGTGTTGAACAATATTAGTTGTGCTAATATGGTATATATAATTTACTGTTTTAATATAATATACTACGGATAACGGTGCCTAAGTGCTGTTTGAATCTAAGGTATGAGGGGAAGAGATACGACCTAGTTGTTTTCGGTGTTTTCGGCTTGTTCTCGCGTCTGGATTTTCTGGATCCATGTCCTTGGTTTTTCGGAGCGCCTCTTCTTCTTTCTTCGCTTGTGTGGTCGACTCTTAACCACTCTGACTAGCCCTCCAGATCCTCTAGGTTCTCCTCGCGATTGTCCGGTCTCGTAGGCAGTCCCAGTATTGGTTCTCGTAGGTGCATGTTGGCCGGGGTTGCTGATTTTATTTCGGGTTCCATCGTCGTGGGCTTTTACTAGTATTTCTTTTTGTTGTGTTTTCCTATGAACTTGGCAAGTCTTACAAGTCTTAACGTACTTTGCGACGTCTTTATACATACTGTGATATCTTGTTGTATGGAGGGTATCCACGAATTCATAAATTTTACTCAGTGCACCGCTCATGTTTTTTGTCTTGTAATAAACTCGCCATAGTAAAGACGTCTTTCCTTAATTTCCTTATTAGTTTACCCAGTGCCTGCATATATCTCAGTGGCGACGACTACGGACCTAATAATCGCGTGTGAAAGCATAATTAACTATATCTGTGACTATATCGATCGGAAAAATCTCGGAGTTTAACCTACAAACGGACAACTGGAAGCTATATGTGGAACGGTTAGAACAATACTTCGTAGTAAATAAAATTCCGAGTGAGTTAAAGGTGCCTACATTGATCACGGTTATGGGAGCAGATAGCTATGAGCTATTAGTAAACTTGTGCACACCTGAAAAACCGTCGGTTAAAACCTTCGAACAACTCTCGAACATTCTCGAACGTCACTTACAACCCAAACCAAGTATAATGGCCGAACGATATAAATTTCGTCACAGGAAGCAGGAAACGGGGGAAAGCGTCGCGGAATATGTGGCAGTGCTAAAAAAGATGTCAAAATCTTTTAAATTCGGCCAGTGGTTGGAAGATAGCTTGAGAGACCAGCTGGTATGTGGCATCACGAGCGAGACCATTAGACAGCGCCTATTCGCAGAGGACAAGCTGAACTACATCACAGCTTATAATCTGGCCGTCAGTATGGAAGCAGCAGAGAGGAACGCAGCTGCGGTGGTAGACGGGCGTGTTGGAGCTTCGCAGCTGACCAGCGTCGCGGATTGCCAGGTGGTGGCGAGGGCGCGCCGCCCCCGCCAGTCCTTCGGAAGTGCGCCAGCGGGACGTGGCCGGGGCCAGGTTGGACGGTTGCGTGTGGGAGCCGAGGGACAGTGCACAGCCTGTGGCGGGTCACATGATGTGAACGGTTGTCGTTTCGCAGGTTACGTCTGCAGAGTTTGCAATCGCCAGGGCCATTTGAAGCGTATGTGCCCTAACAGGTCCCAGCATCACTGTGTAGAAGTGGTGTAAGCTGGGAACACACACACATCAGACGACAGTGAAGGTAGCGAAGAGGTAAATTTTACTTGTTTAAATCAGCTTAGTATCGACCAGTGTAAACCGATCATGTTAACGATTAATATTAATGGTAAAAGTATCGAAATGGAGTGTGACACAGGAAGCGCAGTGTCGTGTATTAGTCACAAGTTGTATAAAAACAGTTTAGTGAATTCGAATTACAAACATGTCCTTTAGTTTTAAGATATTACACAGGGAAGTTAGTAAAACCTCTAGGGCTTATTCGACCTCTAGTGAAGTACAAAGATAAGGAGAAATATTTAGACTTGTATGTAATCGAAAATGGGAAATCCGTTCTTTTAGGCCGACAATGGATTTTAGAGCTAAATATTGTAGTACCTACTAATGTACATTGTAGTACGATAAATGTAGTAGATGAGGCAGGCTTTAATCTTAACACGTTTAGTTCCAGATATTGTAAGGTGTTTGCGGATGGTTTGGGATGCTTCACTGGCGGCAAGGCGAGCATCCACTTGCGAGATGGCGCGCGGCCGGTGTTCCTGCGCGCACGTCCGCTCGCGTACGCTCTGCGCCAGCCAGTGGAGCGCGCGCTAGAGCAGCTGGTGCGCGACGGCATCCTGACCCCCGTCGAGCGCTCCTACTGGGCCACACCGATAGTACCAGTTTTGAAGAAAGACGGTAACATTAGGATTTGCGCTGATTACAAGATAACTTTAAATAAAGTATTAGAGATTGACCGTTATCCGTTACCGAGGGTAGAGGACCTGCTCGTTAGACTACACGGGGGTGAAAGTTTTTCGAAAATTGATCTTTCTCAGGCATATGCTCAGCTGGAGTTAGATGATTCTTCAAAGTATACTGTAATCAACACCCATAAGGGTCTTTTTCGATACAATAGACTAGTTTATGGTTTAGCTTCAAGTCCCGGAATTTTTAAAGAAAATTGGAAAGTCTTTTTGCAGACTTACCCCAAGTAGGGGTATTCTTAGATGATATCATAATCACGGGCCGTGACTCTAAAGAACATATTCAGAACCTGCATAAAGTATTTGATCGTTTACAATCTTTCGGACTTAAAGTAAAAAAAGAAAAGTGTGAATTTTTCTCTAAAACTATAACTTATCTTGGTCATGTTATTAGTAATAAGGGTGTACATACTTGTCCGGATAAAATAGAAGCGATATTTAAAACGCAAACTCCCAGTAATGTATCTGAACTAAAATCATTTATAGGTATGATCATGTACTATGGAAAATTTGTAAAAAACGTGAGTACAATTCTTGCTCCTTTGTATGGACTCTTAAAAACGGGTATCAAGTTTTTTTGGAGTAGGGAATGCCAGTTAGCTTTTAACGAGATTAAGAATAAACTAGTGTCCAGCGAGGTGCTGGTGCTTTACTCACCGGAACTAGAATTGGTGTTGACCGCGGACGCCAGCAGTGTCGAGGTGGGCGCAGTCATATCACACATGACGCCGGAGGGCGAGCGCCCAATAGCATACGCTTCGCGATCTTTAAATAAATCGGAACGCATGTATTCACAAATCGACAGAGAGACCCTTGCTATAGTATTTGGTGTTCGCAAATTCCATCAGTATTTATACGGCCGCAAATTTATTCTTAGAACGGACCATAAGCCGTTGACGTACATTTTGGGAGACAAAGTAGGTATACCGCTCATGGCGGCATCACGACTTCAACGTTGGGCGGTGTTGTTGTCTGGATATCATTATACCATTGAATATGTGCCATCAGACAAAAATTGCGCCGACGCCTTGTCACGTTTGCCGAGCCTAAATAAAAATTCAAAGAACATTCAAGAAGTAACTTATGTTAATTTCGTAGAGAGTTTTTTACCTATAACCCATGATGAAGTAAGACGCGAAACTGCTAAAGATTTAATACTAAGTAAAATTATGTTATACTTACAGACCGGTTGGCCGACAAGGGGTCATGACGTAGAAGTTAAACCATATTTTATACGACGCAATGAGTTGTACATAGATAGGGGATGTATAATGTGGGGATATCGCATAGTTTTACCAACAACCTTACGCCAAACTATGATCAAACAGTTACATGTCAGTCATATGGGTATAGTAAAGAGTAAGTCAGTGGCCCGCTCGTATGTGTGGTGGCCGGGCATCGATGCGCAGCGGCGTGCGCGGCGTGCGAGACTTGCGCGGCGGAGGCCGGCCAGCCTGCGCGCGCGCCCCCACAGCCCTGGCCATATCACCTGCAACCCTGGTCTAGGATACACTTAGACTTTCTAGGTCCGTTTAAAGGCCAAACTTATTTGGTACTAATCGATTCGAGTACTAAGTGGCTAGAAATATTTGAAATGTCAAAGACAAATGCAATAAGCGTCATAAAGGTACTACGTCGCACCTTTGCTAGATTTGGTTTACCAACTGAAATAGTTTCTGATCAGGGTCCGCCCTTCACGAGCCAGGAATTTAAACAATTTCTCAAAATCAACGGTATTTTACAGTCGCATTCGCCCACCTACCACCCATCATCGAATGGAGCCGCGGAGAACGCAGTTAAGATTTGTAAACAAGCTATTAAAAAAGCGTATAAGGACGGCATAGACGTTGATAGTGCGTTACAGACATTTTTACTGAATTACCGTAATACCACCCATTGTAGTACTGGAGACAGTCCAGCAATGTAACTCCAGCGACGCACACTGCGCTCACGCCTGGATTTGTTGCGTAGTGGACGCGCCTTAGAGCAACGCGTGCTCAATGCCCAACAAAAACAAATAGACAATGCACCGGGAATGCCTACGGCGCGCAGTTTTAATCCAGGTGAGGAGGTATGGGCTAGGGAGTTCCACGGTAGCAATAAATGGACGAAAGGTACAGTTAAGAAGGGTATAGGTTCACGAAGATATTTACTCGGAACGGAGAACCGTCAAACTGTTAGTAAACATGTCGATCAAATCAGACGCAGATCGCGATTGTCCTGTGTCCCTTGTCCGGGCTTCGGTAGCGGGGTCGGTGCCGATGCACTTAACGAAAGCCAAACGTGTACAAAGAGTGATACACAGTGCACAGAGGGCGACAGTAGCTCTGTCTTGGAGAATTTAGTATCGGACGATAATCAAGGGATAGTAGGTGAGCCTGAGGTTGAGATCACCCCGTATACGGCAAATAAGTGCGAGTCGCCGATTATGCCAGCTCATCCCAAACGTATCCGCAAACCTGTAATAAGATATGGAATAGATACTTAGTTTGTAATTTAATTATACATAGATTTTATAGTGTACAGATAAGTAGTGGAGACTCATTGTGTACCTACAGATAAGTAGTGTAAAATAGGTTATTTTTTTGTTTTGTGTAATTGCTAGTTTAAGTGCCACCTAGTGTTTACCCAGTGCCTGCATATATCTCACATACCTGGCCAGTAATATCGTTGTGATATTCTATTTAGTATTTTAGCCGTCCCTAGGTGGCCTGCTGTCAGTGTGAAGTGGTTTTCTTTCAACACGTCGGGCTTATCTCTTTCGGGCACACATAACTTCCACTCAGATGTCGGTTCTAGTCTTGGACCGTAGGCGTAATTAGTTATTTTTCGGTACAGGTTCTGGTTTTCGGATTTATAAACGGTATTTTCTTTTCGGTTTTTATCTTTTAATTTTCTTTCTGTCCAATCTGTGATGTTTTTTTCGATTGCACAGATCGGGTTTGTTTGTTCTTCGTGGTTGTGTGTGTCGGTTTCATTGGTCCAATTTATTTTTGCCCCTATTCTACTAAGTAGGTCCATTCCAATTATTATTTTAGTGATTTGCGGGTGATACAACATTTGATGGCTTATATGCCTTCCTCTTGTTTTAATTTCTAGTGGCAGCGCTTGTGTGATTTTCAGGGTTGCTCCGCTTGCTGTGCTTGCCGTTTCTGACACGGTTTTAGGCTTAAGGTTTTTCTTTAAGTATTCTTCGTATATTGCCTTGTTTATGTACAACCTGGTCGATCCTGTGTCGACTAGTGCTTGGTATTCTGTGCCTAAAACGGCTATTTTTATGTACGGGCGGTTATCTCCATTTTTCGTCAGTGTTTCCAATATCATGGACTGCACTATGTTGCTCTTTGCCTTGCAACATTTGATGCTTAAAACGCCGATTTTGCCGCATCCTCCACAAAACAATATTTTACTTCCCCTGCACTCTCTGGATGTATGTCCGGGTTCACCGCAACTCCAGCAGCATGTGTTCGGGTCGTAATTGGAGATGTATTTTGTCGTTTCTCTGGATACTTGTTTTACTCGTGTGAAGTGCGTTTCTCGGTAGTTTTTCGTTTCGGTTTGGGCGTTTATATGCTTCTGTTATTAAAATGTCTGTCGAAACTCATTTGACGATCATCTGTGATACTTTCGTAGTTTTTTGCTAGTTGTGTTAGTTGATTCACTGTACTGAATTCGGTTCTTTTTATGTAGAGTTTGTACTTCGGGTTCATATTCTCGTAAATTCTGTTTAATTTTTCGTCCTTTGACATTTTTGCGTATCTGCGCATTAATGTTTGTAAATCAATCAGGTAATCGGTGAATTTTTGAGTGTAATTTTGCCTCGATGTTACTATCTTTCTGAGAAGTTCATTTTCGTAATTGTTTGGCATAAACGTTACGATGAAACACTGGATAAATTCTTCCCATGACGACTACGAGTCTTTATTATTCCGGTACCACAACACAGCCTTACCTTTTAGAAGTCTTGGTATTACTTTTAGAATGTTTTCTTTTTCTATTTCGCCTGTTTCGGCCAATTCGTCCAGCCTCTCGAGAAACTCCACGGGGTCGTCGTACGTATCGAAATGCAGGTTCCACCTTGATACTATGCACTCATTTGTGTTAGTACTATGCCGCTTGCCATTTTTCAATTGATTGACGTTTATATCTTCTTGTGACATCTCCTTCAAGTGTCTTGAAATTCGGTGTCGGAGTTGTCTGTAAGTTCTTATTTTTCGCTGGAGGACTGGTCAGGTTTTTCGGATCGGTTTTTCGGTGTGTCTGTGGTTTCTTCCCTTACCACTTGTGCGAGGTTTTGCCTCAGGTCTCGGACTGTCAGGTTTTCGGTTTCTATGTTTCTTTTCTTGCACTCTGCTTCAAGTTCTTGTTTTTTCAAGTTATATATCCAAGATGTGGGCATTAGATTAAGTTTTCAGTCAATGGCGAATGGCGGCTACTACCAAGGCGTCGCTCTCTTTCGGTTTTTTTTTCCTGGGTGCGACGGCTCGGTCCCCTTCCCTGGAGATTATATGGGTTTTTTCGTTGGGCGCCAATGTGACGAAGAACCCTTCCGGCTAGCCTAGGCCTGAGTTCCTCACGGGGGAGTCGGCCGTCCGTTAAAAGAGGCCCGTGGCGGTGTTGCCCGTGTCCCGCGCGCCGTCTTACTGAAGACCGGGGGGAAGACCGTTCTCCCTGAAGCTGGGTGGCGCTTGCTAGCAGCGAGCCACAGCCAGAGGCGGAACTGCGGACGAATGCCCGGGGTAAACGCCCGGGGCGCTGACCCGTAGTTCCTACTCACTTAATGGCACCGGTGGACACCGTCAGGTTTTTAGTGGTTATAGGGCTCTCACATCAGAGGTCCGGAGTCCCACATAACCCCCAACCGCCCCCGCGGCTGGTGTGGTATGCGTAAAGCATTTTCCTGACGGAAAAAAAAAAAAAAAAAAGGCCTGAGTTCCTCGTCAGCATATGTACTGGCCCCAGCCCGCGATGCGTGCGGTGAGGGGATGTGTACCTAAATGAGGGTTATCCTACCAGGGAATCGACGGAAACCAACGAGACGTTTTCACACTATTTATTGCACCGTGCAGGTTCACAAATTACACAAGTTCCTTATAAACTAGTACACTTCCTGACAATTATTCTATGCCTAAACCTGTAACTACTGTCTTAAACTGTATGGACGGGCGA
Organism: Anania fuscalis; assembly: GCA_950371115.1. Lineage (NCBI taxonomy): Eukaryota > Metazoa > Arthropoda > Insecta > Lepidoptera > Crambidae > Anania > Anania fuscalis. The sequence continues at coordinate 11,835,397 of OX493326.1, read as the reverse complement.
GGCAGTGCGACGGGAGCCGGTGCGAATCCCGTGGGCGAGTTACGGTCGACGCGTAGCGAGGTGGGTGTTAGTAAACTAATTTATTTCTACTGGAAATGAAGGCTGGCATGCGGCGCCACGCGAACGAGCCGCGTGGGCGACCGGGCCGGGGACGGGTTCACCACAGGAGTGTGGTCAAGGTCTAGGATTGAGGTTTCGAGCCTACAAACGAGCCGCTGGCCACGGAAACCTCTGGACTAGGTTTTTTTTTTTTTTTTTTAATTTGAGATGGGCTTACTCTTGACCCCAATCTTGCTCTAGAGCATAGATGGGATCTACGATGGAGCGAGCTTGCCCAGAAGATGCCTATTCACTCTGGACTTAGAGGGAGTCAGGTTATATGCACTCGGAAATACAGACGCAGGCAGGGAATTCCAATCTTTAGCTGTGCGCACAGCTATTATAAAAGATGATGAGAAGCGCTTAGTGCGGATTATGGGTATATCAACTAAGAACGGATGGTAGCCGGCCGTGCATCTGGAGCGTGCGTGAGGATACGGGTCGGGTGCTTAACTAAGTTAGTAGGGAAGAAAGGGCAGCTAATCGCCGGTACTCCGATGTTCCGAGGCAATGGTGAACGGGTGACGTATGCGCGCGCGAGAACGTCTTGCAACGGTTGCGGAGCACGGACGACTGCTGCGGAGCTCCCTCCCACCGCGCTTGATATAGCATAGTCGCGGGCGGGGCGCGGGCGCCGCGGTACGGCGGGCGTAGGGCTGTCGGTAGTCGATACGGCGGTTCGCGTGCTAGGGATGTCGCGCCGCCGGATCCTCGTCACAAGACAATAGAGGAAATCTCTTGCAGTTATCCTATAATGACAAAGGAAAAGTCTAACTGCCTCAATATTGTTCATCAGAATATACAAGGCTTTTCTGGCAAAGAACTGGAATCAACATTATATTTACAAGACATGAATATACATGTCCTTTGTCTTATTGAGCACTGGCTTAAGAAATGTGAAGTGCTCATAGGGATCGAAAATTGGAAAGTCATTAGTTTGTTCAGTAGAGAGTCAGCTCAACGAGGGGGATCACTAATTCTTATTAAAAACAATATTAAGTCCAAAGAACGCACAGACATCGTGGCACTCTTTATAGAGCAAACTATTGAACTAGCATGTGCTGAGCTAGAGCGGTATATCATTGTTAGTGTACTTATATAAACCCCCATCGGCAGATAACCTTCCTTTTGAGTCCACCATGGAACAGGTATTAAATAAATTATCAAAATCTAATAAGAAAATAGTTGTATGTGGCGACTTTAACATTGATTTATTAGAAGTAACTCAAAACTCTGTAAGGTTCCAAAATCTTTTTAAATCCTATAGTTTAATTAACCTTTTTAATGAACCTACTCGTATCACTCCTACAACAGCTACTTGCTTAGATAATATTTTCTGTAATTGTAAAGTTAGGCAAAAATCAATTATAAACTGCCTAAGATTCTGATCTTGATCTATGATCTGTCATAGTGGACAAATAGCCACATTTGAGCACCATCATGTTTCACCTATGGTAGATATTATTTGTAGGCCAGTCACTGCCAATCAATTAGATAGATTTAAGAAAAATATTGGTTATGGAATAAATGTATTACCATTCAACTGTGACACTACGGATGTGTCGTATGAAAATTTGTTTGGGTTGATTAAAGATGAGTTTAACAATATATTTAAGCAAAAACACCTTAAAATAAATACAAATAAATGTAAATTCAGTAACTGGGCTATGATTAAAACAACTTTAATGAAAAAAGGATATTATACTGTAAATGATTATATAAACGATAAAAATATTTGGAAATAAATACTGCCCTGCTCGCACAGGTACATTTATCTTGTAATGTAAAATATATACTATTAAAAAGAGGCTGACAATAGTGACCGAGTTTCTTGCGCTACTTCTTCTCGGCGCTAGCCCAAAATTTTCCCGAAGTAGTGGTAGGGAAAAAAAATATTGGGACGTGTAAAAGCGCTTAGTTTAAGCCTATTACATATACAGAAATAAATTGGTTTTAATGGTTTTGGTTTTAATGGTTTTTAATGGTTTTAACGACTGGAATTCATAAAAGTAGGAGAAAATTATATGAATTGTATGACCTAAAAGCGCAAACTCAAGACCCTAAAATTATTGAACATGTCAAAAAATACTCTAAAATCTTTAAAAAGTATGTTCAGTGGCCAAATCAAATTACATTCGTGATACTATTGCTAGCTCCAAAAATAAAATAAAAGCCACTTGGAACATTATTAATAGAGAAACATGTAAAACTAAACATTTAGATCGCACATTTAGCCTTAATGTTGATAATAAAATTATTCAATCCGACAACGTAGTAGCAAACGCGTTTAAGGATTTTTTTTCTAATATACCTATTGCCACAACTAGTAAATTAAACTCTTCACAAGGTCTTGCAGAAACTTTTTTGAAATTAAATGTCGAGGAATGCATATAAATCCCGAAATTATTGTTAAAACTTTTAGAGAGCTAAATTTAAAAAAAAACAGAAGATTTATGGGGCATTTCAATTAATATAATCAACCATATAATTGATAGTATAGCAACGCATCTTGCTTGTATATTTAATAAGTGTATTGATGAAGGCTCATTTCCTAATTTAATGAAATACAGCAAAATCATACCCATATATAAATCCGGATATAAAAGTGATCCTTCTAACTATAGACCGATATCAATACTACCAGCTCTTAGTAAAATATTTGAAAAAATAGTGTTTAATTAACTCTTATCACACTTTAGAATGAACAAACTATTGCATGAGAATCAGTTTGGTTTTACCAAGGGTAGAAGCACAACTGATGCGGGAGTTGCACTCATTAAGTATATCTTCGATGCGTTTGAAAATAAGCAAGATGCTCTAGGGGTTTTTTGTGACTTGTCTAAGGCTTTCGATTGTGTAGATCACAATACGTTATTAATGAAATTATGGCATTATAGTGTCTCAAATGAATCAGAAAAATTTTAGAGTCACACCTCACACATAGAACGCAAACAGTATATGTCAATGGAACCAACTCTTCTGGGGCCCTATTACGCATGGGTGTACCCCAGGGCTCTATATTGGGACCTTTATTATTCATGATATATATAAATAACCTCCTTACTTTACTAAAGACCTTTGTGAGATAGTATTGTTTGCAGATGATACATCATTGATTTTTAAAATTGACAGAGGTAAAGCTGCCTTTGACGATGTGAATGATGCTCTCTATCAAGTACTACGATGGTTTACCGCTAACAATCTGTTACTAAATGCAAAAAAAAAAACAAGTTTTACTATGCCCAATGTTGGGCAGGTTAGTACGCATATTTATATGTCAGACGATCATATACAGGGTGTAAAAAAAGGCTTAACGAAGCCTTAAACCACGAATTCTATATATAAAACCAAGTAGAATGCAAAAAAAATAATTGCTGGGAAATAAATTTAATTTTTGGGTTTTGGAAAAACATAACTTATATCTAACCCGCAATGTATAGCGCGCACGCCACAGACTATGCCTGTGTGTGTAAGCGGTTGGCGGGCGAGCGGGTGGCGCGAGAGCACTGCGCACGATTCATTGCCGGCTATGCCCTTTAAAGGCCTTTTATGAAAGAAGGACTGAACATTTTTATCATGTTTCTTTGTAAAAAAGTTTAGTATTATCAAACAGAAGTCAATTTTGTAAAAATCTTTGAAAAAATTGTTTAACTTTGACAGTCAATAACTCTGTAACCCGTCATTTCCCAGGTACAGTGTAAAAGAAATAAAATGATCGTAATAATACGCAGAATATGTGGTATTCGGCTTGGTTAAGCCTTTTTTTACACCCGATAGATGCAGTCGATTCAACAACCTTTTTGGGAATTACAATAGACTCCCGACTGCAATGGGGTCCCCATATAATTGCCTTGTCAGGAAGGTTCAGTTCGGCGGCTTATGCTGTGAGGAAAATAAGGCTTATAACTGATGTCGAAACGGCAAGACTAGTATACTTTAGTTATTTTCATAGCTTGTTGTCGTATGGTCTATTGCTATGGGGCTCAGCTGCTGATATTGAGTCAATCTTTGTCTATCTTTATCGAGGTCTTTAAAGATATTAAAATATTAACAGTAGCGTCACAATACATTTTTGACAATATTATGTATGTTAGAAAAAACCTAAGTTCGTTTAGCCTTAAATGTGATTCACATCATTATAATACTCGGAATAAAAATAAACTTGCCGTTCCGAGCTTCAGATTAAAGAAAGTGGGTAATTCATTTTTGGGGAAATGTATAAAAATCTTAAATAAAGTACCACAAACTCTTGTTGACTTATATGTTTATGAGTTCAAGAACAACATTAAAATAATCCTCATGGAAAAAGGATACTACAAAGTTGAAGATTACTTGAACGACAAGAGTGCATGGACTGGAATAGCCTGCCTAGCTCGCACTTACACTATCTTGTAATTGTATTTCCTGTAATAAAATCAGGCTGACAAAGGTGACTGAGTTTCTTGCGCCGTTTCTTCTCATCACCAGCCGATATGTTGTCCCGAAGCGGTGGTAGGGCTAAGTTATATGTTGGGAAGTGTATAAGTGCCCGGAAGAGGGCCTATATACAGAATAAAGAATTTCATTTCAATTCATTTCATTTCATTTCATTTCATTCGTTTGAGGATTAGTTTTATTAACCTTTATAATACGAAAATTTTCTGTAGACCAGTTTGGTGTGTAACCTTTATAAAAATCTCCTTTTTATTTACTTATTCGTACTAAATCATCAACCCGAAACGTACATCTCTTACATTTTTTGTATTTTTTGGTTTTATTAATATTAAACAATACTTAATTTTGGTTCGATTTAGTAACTTTAGCAGGTTTTAATTTAGTAGTTCGATGTACACTATTATTATAGTCCTGTACTACTGAATCTATAGTATTCATATACCATTGGTATTGTCCATGTAGACTAAAAATTTAAATAGATGTCCTTTTATCTTTCTGATTACTCGTTCTACTATACATGCTTTTTTACAGAATACGATGAGTAGTGGTTAATTTTATACTTTTTCATTAATTGTTTGAAAGATTCATTATAAAACTCGGTTCCAAAATCAGTTTGCATATTTTTAGGACTTTGGGAGGAATGAATTAATATTCTTTGCATTGCATTAGTAACACAATGTTTATTTTTTGATTTCAAAGGTCGAACCCATACGTACTTTGACAAAGCATCAATTACTATTAGACATACTTAAAACCTCTATTAAATTTTGAATACTTTTGAAAATCTATTAAGTCAGCTTGCCATAAATCATCTATCCCTTTTATAATTGTACTTCGACGACAAAAATTTCTCCTCGCTGCTTTGTGAAGTTCATTAACTATGTCTTGCTTACTCATTTTGATATGATTTTGCTATAATTAGTTGATCTATTTCAGTTTTTGTGTAATATGAGGTACTTAAAATCTTCGAAGTAGCCGTCTCTAAGCTTTTCAAGTAATTTTTAACATTGTTTTGAATTTGTTTCATTTCTTTTCTCAACTCTTCAATATTTTTATCTACAAACGCTTTATTTGCAGCTTTGTCGTCTTGTGTAGGAGATTGCAAACCCTTTAGTCTTGTTGATTTTAAATCAAAATCACCGGTGTCTGATTTTAATAATGTATCCGCATAAGTGTCAATAAATTTGGTTAATCTTAAACGTTTATATACATGATGACCGAATTTGTCTATATTCATTGTAGTCTATATGGTTTCTTGACTGTAATAAGACTACTCAATTTTCCCGATGGATGGTCTTTATATTCTAAAGTTTTGACGTCGGCTTCGCACAGTTCTTGAATTATTGCGTTGACTTCATTATCTACTTCTGTGTTTCCAGCTTGTCTTGATGAGAGTAGTAATTTTAATCGTTCCACTAATTCATTCGGATCGTCCCAGTAAACCAAATCAGTATCAGTCTTAACTTTCTGCAAAATATCAATACCTTGACCTTGCGCGATGCTTTCAATGCTTTTCAGTCGATTACGAGAAAATTTAAATAATGGTTTTAGAATATTTGTATATTTAAATCCTTTATTGCTGTTTATTTGTTTTGTTGAATCCCAATTTCGTTTATGAGCATTGGTGTCAATTAGTAAATGTTTATAGTTTTCTAAGTCTTCCTGCGTAACAAGAATTAGGTTTGGTATCTTTTTATAAAGCAACTCTTTTATACCCCGAGTTTTTTTCAGAGTACGATTTCCAACTTTCAGTGTTCGACCATCATCATAAACACGTGTTTTGCCAAGCATAAGTGTCTAATTCCATAAGGTATGTCTTTTTTTACTTCAGATGACCATGATAACGATGTATTTGCAATACTCGAAGGCGATGACTGAAGCGATTTAAATGAATTCTCGCTCAAATTATGTTCATCTGATGGGAACGTCGTGGCGGTTTGATCAGATGTTTTAAAATCCTCATTTTCGGAGTTATCTTTTTCATCACTAGGTACCTCAAAATCTTCACTTAAAGAGTCTGATGATTCACCTTCACTATTGTACTTAGTTTTTTTTGGAAACGGGATTTGTTCCGTTTCTTCATTTGTTTGTTGTTTTTCGACTGCTTTGCTTCACAGTAAGTTTAGTGGATCAACAATTGGCTTAAACATAGTTTCCAAAACCATAATATTAGCATTTTTAACATCTTTTATCATTTCTATCTTCCTTTTTACAGCTGTAGCTGATTTAACAATTTGTTTTTTTAAATCTCTATCCATTTCAATAAGTTTCCACTCAGCATGGAATCGCAAATTAAACTGATTCTTTTACCAATGTTACAAGCATTTATGAATGCTAGTCTACCACTATGAACGTATCAAATGTCTTTCTATAATATGCTTTATTTCGTTCACAGTCTTTATTTATTACTTAATAGTTGTAAGGTTTATCCCAAACAGTAGAGCACGTTTCGCGGAACTGAGTTCACGACATATCAGACCCTACATGCTCATCATAAACATGCTTAAAATTTATATCGTCTTGCTAAAATTTTATTATCAGGTTGGCATTATCCCTTACGAGTTGTTTCGGTATTTTAGTATAAGTTTGATTAATTTAAAAGCAATCAATATTTTTATGACGTCCCATTGCAAAGTAACCTATGATGTTATTTTGATTTTCACAAGCAACATCATTTAATATAATAATTGAGTTAGGCAGCGCTTCATGTGGACTCAAAATTTCACTGTTATGATTATAATTACTTTTAAACTTTCGCGCTGCATAATTTAAAACTCAATGAAACGGGAATTAACGCGATCATAATTTAGGTACAAAATTAGATTGTTCGTAATAACATACCACCTGGTGATGCTGATACTATAAGACAAGATGTCGCAGTAATTTTACGAAAGTCGAAACTTCCAGCCACCAATGTCACTATAGAAGAGCGTCAAGCACTAATAAACATTCGAGAAAACCCGGATATTTTAGTGCTTAAGGCCGATAAGGGAAACGCTACTGTAGTGATAAACACAGACGATTACTATCAAAAGATACGAGTTTTGTTAAGTGACGAAGAGGTGTACAAACCGGTTTCGTATAATCCCACGGCCAGAGTAACGCGTAGGATCCGTGCTCTTATCCGAGAAAATCAAGACCTTTTTGCAGAAGACGAGTACGAAAAACTGTATCGTTGTAAGTCACACCAACCACCTAAGTTATATGGTCTGCCTAAAATTCATAAGACTAACGTGCCATTGCGTCCAATTGTAAGTCAAATAAATTCGCCTACTTACGATCTTGCAAAGTACGTTGCATCAGTATTGCAGCTTCTAGTGGGAAAAACACCGTCTTTTGTAAAAGACTCACGCCATTTTGTTCAGATTATTAAAGAACTAAAGTTGGAACCTGATGAAGTTATGGTGAGTTTTGACGTTGAGTCATTGTTCACCAACGTTCCAATTAGGGAGTGTCTGGACATTGTAAAGGAAAAACTGTGTGACAGCGAAATGGCCTTCAATTATATGGATTTACTGGAAAACTGTCTAGATGGGAATTATTTTCTTTTCCAAGGTCAATATTACCTCCAGATTGATGGTGTCGCAATGGGAAGCCCTGTAGCCCCTGTACTTGCTAATATCTGGATGGAACATTTTGAAGAAAAGGCGCTGCAACTTGGCCCTGGAACCGTCAGACTATGGAAACGGTACGTTGATGATATTTTCAGTATCATCAAAGGTAACGAGCAAGAAGTAGATCGATATTTAGAACATCTCAACTCGATTCATCCTAAGATGAAATTTACATATGAGTTGGAATCGGCCAGGTCGTTGTCATTTCTGGATATCAAAATTACAGTGAGATCGGATGGATCCTTGTCGCACTGTGTCTATAGAAAGCCAACACACACAGATAGATACTTACACGCTGACTCACATCACCATCCACGCCACTTACAATCCGTAATGTCATCATTAAGAAATAGAGCATATGACCTCTGTGACCCTGACCATTTGAAGCAAGAGCTAAATCATGTTCAGGAGGTTCTCATTAAAAACGGATACAAAGTGTCACCACATCTGTTGAAGCCACCGATAAAACGCTCTCTAAGTCCGAATGTAAGCAGACATCCCGCATTTTCGCCTTACGTGAAAGGAGTGACTGATAAAATTGGCTCCCTGCTAAAGAAATGGTCCATTCCCACGATTTACACCCCGGGGTTAAAAGTGCAGACTTTACTAGGCACACCGAAGGATGTCTTGCCGTTACAAACACCAGGTGTTTACAAAATAAACTGTAGCTGCGGGAGTTCCTACATAGGCCAAACGAAACGAACCATCGCTGAAAGGCTTAAAGAGCATTTAGCTGCTGTGAAAAACCGCCAAACTGCAAAATCAGCGATTGCCGAACACCTTCTTGAATCGGGCACTAATCACTGGATTGAATTTCATCAAACGCAAGTTCTTTCCACGGATCGCCACTTTTATTCAAGAGTTGTGCGTGAAGCTATTGAAATCAAAAAGTATAAAAATTTCAATCGGGAAGACGGTTTCAAATTATCCGCGACATGAAATCCAGTGATTAAAAATATACAATCTCGTTTTGTTTCGCGATCGAGTTCTCACCTGAATACGGACGCGGCGGTTAGTGTGCAGAATAGGGACACAGTGAGTGTAGTGTGTGACGGTACTTGGCGTGAAAATAATATTATGAGGGTAGATGAAGAATCTGCCTCTCATACGGAGTGAAGACATCGCTGTTCCAGTCAGCCTGTGACCACGGTCGGTGTAACCCGATCGAAACGTCAGGCAAAAGAGGTAACATTTTGTACCTAAATTATGATCGCGTTAATTCCCGTTTCATTGAGTGTTATGATTATATTTGAAATAGGATATGCCTGCTACCATATTTACGACTTGTTCTAAAAATGTGTATTTAGGCTGATATAAAGATTTAGAGTATACGTAAAGGTTGTGAAAACGCGGACCCATCTTGATGTAATAACAAACTTATGACTAAGTTTGTTTTCCCACAATTTGACGGACCACAAACAAGACTGCGAATAGTGTTTGGTAATAAGTTGCCATGACGTTTTGGTTTCTATTGATGATACAGGACAGACGCATTCTAGTTTTAATGACTCTTTTTGCTTGAAAAACTTCATTTCAATAATTTACTTGAGATGACTGGTAGCTTTCACGAGTTTTCGCAAAATGACAATGATACATCGCGTCAAAACATATAAATGGTATAGCTTTTTATGTTAGTTATAATAAATTTTAGGTATCCCATCGTACTCGATTCTCAAAGTGATTATTGGGAATTCTATAAAAGTTTTTTTACATTATTGATCGAACGACAGTGAGATCGATGATGTGAAAAAACTGTTTTAGAATGTCCAATTATCAACTAGTAAAACATCACTTTTAAAAATGACTATGAAACAGTACCTTATTTTTTGGCATCGTATTTAGTATGATTTATTGATACCCTATAAAGAAATGAAACTAATTTCGTTAGATCCTGTATACAGGCATTCTGTACTTCTTCCTCTTCTTCTTCTTCTGTTGTTAGCGACACGCACTTTGCATTATACTCCTGCTGCATAAGCCTACAATAGGCTGCGTGCACCCAAAGCACCTTTTGGGCATCCACATCCGCAATCAGGTGTTCCCTTAGGCAGGAACAACGAGGCTCGACTCTTGGTCGTATGATTTTATCGTTCACCTCCGGCCTTGATGAACCTCTTCCACGTTTATTGTCAAATGACAATAGCCGTGGAAAAGTTTGCGAAGTGACTGGAGAGGATAAGTTCATGGCATCTGTCTCTAAACGTGGAAGAGGTGGCAACGTAACTGAGGTGGGTACAAACACGTTATCTGACAATAAATGTGGACGAAATTTCGAAGTAACTGGGGTAAATACGTCCACACTATCTGTCACTAGACGTGAAAGGGAGGGTGATGGAACTGACGTAGGTAAAAACACGTCATCTAAATGCTGAAGAGGTTGCATTGTAATTGGAGTGGATAAATCCACACCATCTAACACTAAGCGTGAAAAAGGTGGCGTTGGCACTATAGTGGGTAATTCTCCTACTACACCTACTTCTTTATGATCAGGCAGTATTGGAGTATTTTTCAGCTGGGGACATTCTGTTTGTAAGCCAATAGTATATGATTTATTTAGCGCTAGCGTTAGTACATTGTTATCGATGGGTGGTTAAATAAGAGATTCTTGATATTCAGAAGCTACAATCTTAATTGGACAGTGAGTGTGGTAAAGATGAAAGATTTGTAGGCGTTACACTTGCTCGCTAAAGCCTTGCTGTAACTGCTTGGAATAGGTAAGAACTTTTGTTCCTTCCGGACCTTGTAACTGGTTAAGGTTGGTAAGGCTACGATTGTAGGAATCATATCTTATGCATCTTGTCTAGTTCTGGGAACTGGGCGAAGCAGATCTTACGATGATTGGAATATTAGAGCTAATGGCCCTTTTGGCATGTATGGGTGTAATGCTGAATGGGACACAGCAACTCACTGGGAAATGACACTGCAGACGAATTGGCCAAAACAGGATCGAAGGTAGTAGTCCATGGACCAGAACCACTACTGCCTATACCTCAGGCCCAAATTAAAACGTGGCTGCGTGAAAGAACCACAGAAACTCACCATACCGAATGGATGAACAGTGTAGGATGCAGGCAAACAAAAGATGCAATTCCGGTAGCAACAAAAAAGCTTGCCCGCAGCCTCATCAGACTAAAGCGGAACGAACTTCGGAAGGTTGTAGGTACTATAACCGGTCATTGTTCTCTAAAGAGGCACCTATTCCACATAGGAGTAACAGACAGCCCCACATGCAGAGGATGCATGGAGGCAGAGGAAACGCCGCGGCACGTGTTCATGGAGTGCGAGAGTGTGGCAAAACAACGGGCACAGATTCTCCAATCACCAGGATCACTCTCGGAAGCCTTCAGGAACCTGAAAGGTCTGCTGACCTTCTGGGATGACGGGCTGGTTGGAGTAGGGGAAGGACACAGCACGCACAATGGCCCAATCAAGAGGCTAAGTGCGGATACCTCCCAGCTAAACTAACTAACTAATATGTCTCGAATCACTGATCTGTCAACATTTTTAATTGGTTGACCAATCTTTAGACAAGTGTTTAATGGTAGTCTATCTTTTTTGTAATGCCATTTATGTTTATGGTAAACACAAAAAAGCAGCAATGGATAAAGCAAAACATCATACATCAAATGGAATCCGCACATCCTCATCTCCCAACACTGCCTGTTTTTCCGAGGATTGCATAGGTTAGCACATGAGCGGAAGGAGGACGTCCTCCTGTCCCTCGCTTGTGCACCTCTTGCTCTGCTACTTTTCGCTTGACGCGATATTTAATATCGCGCCAATACTAAACATGCCATTAAGCAACAAAAAAATTGTTAGTGGAAACAAAAACATGAAATGCATTGAAACAAAATGATGAGTAGAAAGAAAATGGTTTGTTTTAGTGGAAACACAAGACAAAATGAAAGAAATACATAGTGTAAACAAACAAGACCAAAATAACTATAAATTCATAGTGCAAACAAACAAGACCAAAATAACCATGACCCAAGATTACAACTCTGAAATCATCACACACTTACTTCACGCCACTGCCCTGCGGTTTTAATATTATAAATATTCGGCTAATGACTCACCCCTTTTGTTTGTGTCCTTACTTCCCCACAGCGGGTGATGTGCGTTGCAGTCTGCGGAGATGATCAGGTCCCATTCTTGTGCTTCGCAGTGTTGTACCAGTTGGGCTAGTTCCCTTGCAGGAATTTCGCCCTCACTTGGCATATACACCGAAGCTAACACTAGAACGGTTTGTTGTACTGTAGATATCTTCACTGCTGTGAGGTCTCTAGAACAGAATTGGTTAAGCAAGGTTGTTGTTACGTTTTTAGGCATGTAGATGCAGGTACTCGGTTTGTCAACTGAGGTGTCCAACAGTAACTTACCACCGATGTTGTTTAGACCGCAGACTCTATTATTCCTGATCCAGGGCTCTTGGATCAGAGCGACGGTCTTGTTGTTTTCCTCCAGCACTCTGCGTAAAGTTGCCGCCGCTATCTGCTTGTGCTGGAGGTTTGTTTGTATAACATTGAGGGAGCTAAGGGCTACGCAGGACGTCATCTTCGTCGCTGGTGCTCCCCTCAATGTGCAGCGCCGAGTTTGTCTCCATCTCGTTCAGACCCGGTTGGGGAGCTGAGGTGGATGCCGCTGGGTTGGATGTTGTCCCTGTGGCCTCACTCGTCGGTTGTTGGTTCCGGTCCGGTTGTTACGGGCTCGTCCGGAGAGAAGAAGCGGATGTAGCCACTGCCGGACATATGGGCTACCCGGCGATCTCTCTCCAGGATGGTCTGCTTCTGGTCTTCGGGGATTCCCAGGATAACGTGAATCATCTTTTTCCTAGAATCCTCTTCTTGAGGCTTGTTGTCCACCGTCATATCATAACACTGCCAGGAATCAACTTTGTACTACAGGTTCTGGGCACAAAGGACTCGGTGCAGTATGGCAGCGTCAGTGATACGGGAGTGGACAAGCAGCCCCGCCTTCAGCCTTCATCTCTGACTGTTTAATAACAGTCAGAGTGGTGCCCGGTATGGGTGATGGTAGGGTTTTGACCCTGTCGACCAGCCAGCCGAGAGCGTTCGCATCCTCACACCACATCGCTAGTGCCCCATCCAGAAGGAAGGGGTGGCCGCGGAAGGAAGGAGCTTGCGCGCTCGGAGAGAGTGAAGACAGGACAGCCTGCAGGATACTATCGTCGATAGTCTCCTTGAGCTGATCTGCCTGGGCGGACGAGAGGTCCTTCGGCGGAACGGTGGTAACCGCTACTCTCAGATGCGATTTATTTGCATCTGCGTAGCTCATCGTCCGCTTTGGTCTCGTATCGGTTTTTGCGCGTTTGGCTTCGCCCCTGGGTGACTGAGTCTCGTCCAGGCGAACTAGCTTCGAGGAAGTTCGCTCACCCGGGCGGTCCCCAGGCCCAGACTGCTCCTTTTCAGGAGCAGGGGAAGCATTCGCAGCAGGTATCCAGCAGCTACCAGGCTACGATGACCTCTCGGCTTCTTCTCCTTTTCGACTGTGCTGGTGGTAGTGGTGTTGGTGGTGGTAGTGGCGGTGGAGCCGGTATAGTCTGTGCCGCTGCCACCTCCGTGGAGGTGAGCGGCGCAGGTTCGCGCTGCGTTTCGCTGCTACGTCGGCTGCCGCTTTGGTAATAGGCTTCCGGGCTTTCCTTTTCGCGCGCCGGTTGTGGCGACTACGTTCCGGTTGTCCCGTTGGCCCTTGGTTTGGTGTGTGGTTCTGTTTGTGTGGAGGAGCCGCTGAGCCAGCCTTCCCCTTTTTTAAGGGGCGCTTGTGGGCGAATACGGTCCACTGGTGTTGTGGTGACACAGATTCTGTGCCCATAGGTATGGCCTCTGCGAGGCCTGACAGGTCCAGGCTGGAGCCTGGTCCTGTTTGTGGTGTACTGCCAGTAACATTCACCGACGCGGGGGCCTGGACGTCCACCCCTGTGCGGCCTTCGGTAACAAATTTCACACTCGCAGGCCCGGGTACCTGCGAGCGCCGGGCGTTAGCCGGATCGCATGACAGAATCTCATTATTACTAGCACTCATGTCATAAACGGGGGGGGGGGGTTTGGGTAATAAACACACAGCACTTTCCCAAGGTGCTGTGGCCGTGCTTTCAGAAGGGATTTAATCCTTCTGGGCTTACGGATGCCTGTGTGTGGTTTTGCGCTGCCACGGTTTGGCTATGCCGGTTTGGAGAGGGAATTAAGATGGGACTGGGGGTAAGGATTTTTTGGGATACGGCCAGAGGTTTCTGTAATACCAGTAGCTGAAGGCAATTGGCCAAGAACGGGCAGCAACCTCGGGAAGGATAGTCCACTGGCCTTGTTTACGGGATCTCTGCGACCTGCGCTCCTCCTTAGACCATTTACCAACCCCAGCATCGCAGATGCTGGGAGTAGGGGAAATGCCAATCAAAGTATTTATTAAAATACAGATGTTGATTGATCGTGCCTCCGCCCAAAGCTCGAGACATATTATTAGCAAACATTTTTAATTGGTTGACCTATCTTGCAACAAGTGTTTAAATTTAGTCTATATTTTTGTAGTAAGGCCCTAAGGCTTTACACTACACTGGTATTATGTTATGTTATTTGACTCATATGCTCAAATAATGCAATTTAGTATTTATTTTCTAGCACAATAATCAAGCTTTTATCAATAGCATGACTTCATTCACACATACATAATGACACTTAGGTTTACTGTGATGTTTGTTTGTTTAGCATAATTTACAGCAATTATTTCTTAAAATAAACTGTGTTCCTGAGCATAACTTTGTAAAATACTTCTATACCTTTTTAAAAAAAAAAACTTACATGATATTTATATAGGTATATTTGTAACTTCATTTTATTCAATCATTAGACAATTTACATTCAAGCGTTTAGTTTAAATGAAAATTAAAAAATAATAATAATAATAAATTGTACCATTCAAAATGTACTTTTCTTTGTGTACTGCTTGTTTTATGTGGTGTGCAATAAAGAGTATCTATCTATCTATCTAATAATTTTAAATGACTGTTATGCCCATAAAAATAAGGTCCGATTTTATTAGTGTTCATCCTGTTAACCTGTGACTATATAGGTGAAAAGCAATCGTAAAAACTTATTTTCAAATGTGTACCATAAAAACTAAAAAAGTTAAAAATCAACAACATTGACTTCAAATTGCATAAACTCGTCCTATCTTTGCTACGTTTAACCATCTGATTATCTGTCTTATTCCTTCCCCTTGTACAGAGCGAGAAAGAGTTGAAGATAGGACGAGTTTATGCAATATGAAGTCGATGTTGTTATTTTGTAATTTATTTTTAACTTTTTTAGTTTTTTGGTTGGTTTTTACGATTGCTTTTCACCTATATAGTCACAGGTTAACAGGATGAACACTAATAAAATCGGACCTTATAGACATAAAATTGCCAATTTAATGGTCTGAATAACAGGCAAAACATTATGAATATCCCCAGGAACATGGTATATACATACCTTCTTAATCATTATCATTGACCTATGACAATCAACTGCTGGACATTGCCTCCCAAAAAATAATCTGCCATCACTACACAGCAAACATTGTTATATTGGTACAAACATGCTAGTCTAAAAAATATTATCTACTTGTATTGTGACACTTTCAATCATGACTCTATCTACCGATGTTAATTATTTATAATACTTTTTTTACATTTACATCTTCAGAAAGAAATCCCTCTCCCGGCACTGCCAAGCCCACCCTCGCTTGGTGCAGAAGTAGAGGTGAGCTCCCCTACAGTCGACGAGCCTGCGCCACTGCTCTTGCCAGCCCCACTCCCCAGACCACCAGCCTCCCAGCCTAGCACGAGCCGTGCTCCTCCAAAAGAAGGCAAGTTTATTTTCTTGTCTATCTCTTGGTTTCGAAAGTCGTCGAATAATAGGTCATTAAAAATAAAGGTGGTATGCGAAACCATTTTTCGATTCAGAGGATCCTTTTGCGAGATATTAAGCTTAAAAGTGCTTATTTTTGTTAGTTAAATGGTTGTATTTGGATAATAATATGTGAAAAAAATTTGAGGTGGCTATAAATAAATAACCTAGTGAAAAGGAAAACTTTCACAGCTAAGTCGGCTTACAATAGAAAATGTACTTCGAGAAATAAAAATGAATGTTCCATAGAAAATTATTACTAAGCAGTATGGAATTATATTATATGTGCTTAGAAGTTAAGTAGTCGTGTAAAATATAAAATAAAACTACTTAGTCCTACACTGTGCGTAGCCCGACACGCACTTAGCCGGTTTTTATCTAATTCAAATTAAAATTGTTTATTGCACACATGTGGTTGGAGAGATGTTTTACATTTTCATAAGTCCCATAACATGTATCCCTGGCAGAGCATAGCAACTTAATAATAAATCTAGTAAACATTTGTGTAAAAAAGTCGGTTCCTAGTTTTTAGGGTTCCGTTCCCAAAGGGTAAAACGAGACCCTATTATAAAGGCTCCGCTGTCTGTCTGTCACCAGACTAATATCTCATAAACCGTCATAGTTAGAGAGTTGAAATTTACACAGGTGATGTATTTCTATTGCCTTTATAACAACAAATACTAAATAAAAACCGGCCAAGTGCGTCAGACTCACGAACAAAGGGTTCCGTACCATCATCTATAAAACTTACTTACTTACTTCTATAAGGCTCCCTTCCCTCGCACTTGGCCGTTTTTTATAGATAATTGTACGGAACCCTACGTTTGCGAGTCCGACTTGCACTTGGCCGGTTTTTTTTTATTTTAACCACTAGTTTGTTGCTGCTAAGCTAAAGTTGCGGGTTCAAGTCCCGCCCGTAATTAATGTTTTTCAATGCCTTTATTTATAAAGGTTGTTTTCACGGTAACATATCATTTCAGCTAGTCATTATGACTATTTTCAATTCAACTACTATCGAAATATCTATTGGTTGACAAAGTCAAAGTCATTTATTTCTGCAAACCACTAAACCAACGATAAGTTAAAAAAATGCGTTATTGTAAACCGTTACTTTATTGTATAAATAAACTATAAATAAGTACCTAGTTTAAATAAACTATACGCGGTACCTTCGTTTTAGCAAATAATTGAACGCGGCGCGCAGTATTGATAAACAGTACGTGTGTCGTACATTAGGTATTTCGTACGTAGTTGAAACAACCAATATCTTAAACAAACATTTGATGAATAGTCCGTTAGTTCAGATAATTTTAGTTCAAGTGAAAATAAGTGAGTTGAACAGTAGTTGAGTCGTCCAATATACGAGATGAACTTATGTGAATCGACCGTAGTTGATTGATAATAGTTAAATTAACTGTTGTAATAATACGTAACCGTTTTTACTACCCTGTTTTTATTTTTCCAGATCCCACAGCCATGGAAATCCCACAGCCGCGCTGGGCATGGGAGGCGGAGCAGAACCGCCTCGCCCTCGATCAGCGCAGGCTCGAGGCCGACGGAGGGGTGTCAGAGTAACCTCCTCGTGCAGCGGGGTGTTACTAATTACATTCGGTTACGAATCAAATCAAATCAAATCAAATCATTTATTTGCTATAAATAGGTGGTTACAGAGTTGGTAAGATACAATTTAAGTTACTTAAGACCTACTTAGTCATAATGCTATGGCATGCAAATTTAAGAGAATGTCACAAGATATTAAATTGTTCGAAGGGTTCAATAAATCTATGCATCAATAGTACGAAATAATTATGTTTTATTGTTTATTTTCGACAAATTCCTTAACTGAATAAAAAGTGTTTTTTATTAGCCATTTTCGCAGCGCTCCTATAAATTCATTACATGGCAGTTGTTTAATATGATTAGGTATCTTGTTAAATATTTTTACACACATTGCAAAACAGTTTTTTTGGAAGCGTTTTGTTTTAGGTATCGTGTCTAATATAAGTCTGTCTTGGTTTCTAAGCTGTTTATTTGAATGTTCTTTTGCTTTTGTGAATTTGTCTCGGTTTTGTATTACGAATTTACCAACCTCAAAGATGTAAAGACATGGCAAAGGGAGAATATTAAGGGATCTAAAGTACGGCCTACAAGATATATCTGGTGCTATATGGCATATTGCACGTATGGCAGCTTTTTGAGCAATAAAAACTTTGTTGCTATTCGTACCGTTACCCCACAGGATTATACCATATCTTAGCACCGATTCAAAGTGAGCAAAGTACGTAGTTAAAGCGGTTCCTTTACATGCCACAATTGATAGCTTATATAAGGCGTACGCCAAGCTGTTTAGCTTATTACAAACTTTTTCCGTCTGCTCTTTCCAATTTAATTGTTCTTCTATAGTAAAACCTAAAAATGTCTCACTTGCTGCATGCTTTAGGGTTTGTCCGTTAAAGTTGATGTCAATGTTAGATTTCTTAAAGTTATTAAAATTAATCATATTTGTTTTTGATAAATTGATTTTGAGATTATTATTTTCGAGCCAGTTTGTTATTAATGTCAGTGTTTCTATGATGTCTGATTTATGTCGTTCAATAGAGTTATCTCTATCTGACGCCACTACCACAGAGATATCGTCAGCGAAAAGGATAGTCTCATGCTTTGTAATGTAGGTAATGTCATTTATGTAAAGCAAAAATAACAATGGCGAGATCACGCTACCTTGTGGCACACCATGCTTTGTTTGCTTATAATCTGATCTAACTGCAATGGTGTTTTTTTCTGAGTTTAAATAGTCAATTTCCACACATTGGTTCCTATTCTTTATATATGTGCTGATCCATTGATATGCGGGACCCCGAATTCCGTAATTCTCTAGTTTTAGTAAAAGCGTTTCGTGACAAACTAGATCGAAAGCTGATGACATGTCTAGAAACAATGCGGTGGTTGTCATTTTGTCATTAACACTGCGTAAAACCTTGTTTACTAGGTGAAATGCTGCGTGGGTTGTGTTTTTATTTTTCTGGAAACCATATTGATTTTTTTGTATAATATTATGAAGGTTTAAAAAAGAAACAAGCTGATTATACATTACTTTCTCGAATATTTTCGAGAGTATGGGTATGAGAGCGATTGGTCGGTAGTTGGTTACTTCCGTTACACTGTTTTTTTATGTATTGGCTTGACAATCGAGTATTTTAATTTATCTGGGAATTTGCCATTTTCCATAGATAAGTTTATTAAATGAGTATATGTAAGAGGTTTTCTCGGCATGATTTTATTACCTTAGTGCTTATTGAATCATAGCCTTCGGATTTAGTATTTTTTAGAGAAATTATTATTTGTCTTACATTTCCTTCGTTTACAGGTGTCAAATAAATTGAGTTTCTGTTGCACTTAGGCATCGCAGGTTTTTCCTGATCTTTGTTTAATTTTGTGGTTTTGTCAATAAAATTATTATTAAATATATTGGCTATGTAAATGGGGTTAAATATGTCCGATCCATTATATGTCAATTTATTTATATGTCTTTTGGTGCTGTTTTGACCCATTTCATTTTTTATTACTGTCCATGTGGCTTTTCCCTTGTTTTGGCTATTTATTACAAATTTCCTATTGGCTAACTTTTTTGCGTATGTTGTAGATTTTTTTAGTAATTTATTATAGGCTAGGTATTCTTTACGATCATTTGATTTTTTACTGGTATAGTATTTGTACCTTAGCTTTCTATTTGTAATGCAACTTTTGATTAGGCCCTTAGATGTCCATCTTAGCTTTTGGGATAGTTTAATTTTTGTTCTAATATTTGGAAAACATAGATCATAAATCAAGCAAAATGTATCGTAGAAACAATTAAACGCGTTATTTACATCTGCTTGGTCGTATGCTTCAGCAAATGATATACTACATAAATGTTTTTTTAAATATCTCTATGTTTTCTTAAGTGTACGCCCTTTTAAAAATAAAATATTCTTTTGGCGTAGCTTTAAGATTATTTAAGCGGAATTTCAATATCTGTGCAGTATTATGATCAGATAACCAAAGTGGAATAGTTGATCCATACCCACTTGGGATGTTGCTTATTATTAAATCAATACAAGAGTTTAGCCTAGTAGGTTGAGTTATGTGCAGGTAAAGGTTGGATTTTTTTAGGACAGCATTAAATCTCACCGTGTTTGGATCTGTTTCGAGCATGTTTATGTTGAAATCTCCTGCAATTACAATTTTTTTGTTGCCAAATTTAAAGTAACATTTATAAACTAGGTGCTCAAATTTTTCGAAGAAGTGGTCTATATGCCTCTTTTTCTTGGTAGGGATCCTATATAGACATATAATAAATATGTTATTTTGGGTTAAATTTGTGGCACAAATTTCGAAGTGATACGGCACTGTGAGTTCATCAAAGTATTTTACTTTTTTATGCTCGATCCCTTTTTTAATCATAATGCATGTCCCTCCCCTTTTAGTTTGTCTACAGTAGCTGTTTACCACCTCGTAGTTATTTATATTTAGCTGTGTGTGTCAGCTGATTCGTTTTTATTGAGTTTTTGTTAAAATAGTATGGTATAGTCCCTTTCCTATCAATATTTATTTTGTCAAAGTTTAATTTATTTAAGCTGTTTAAGTTAGGCTTTTTTGTGGCTTCTCGTCGTATGAGATTTTTTAAATTTCCGATTGTTAGGTATTTATTTTTATACTCCCTATAGTTGATGCGTAGATTTATCTTGTCACAAATATAATTTATATAACAATTTTGGTCCAAATTAAAATTATGAATACGATCGAGTGAAAGGAGTAGCATCCTGTCCTGTTTCACCCTGGGCAACGGGGGTTAGTAATTTCCTTCGGGTTATTGCTAGCTCACGGCTAAACTCTGCGGAAGATGCTCCTGGTGGGCTTTGGCAGCCCGCTTGTGAATGCGTCTCGGGCGGCACTTGCGGGGGGTGATGGATGACTCCCTACTCGTGCTGCCTAGACGGTGGTCGCGGATATGACCCGCGACCTGGCCGCAGGGTGCTGACCCTGCGGTTGGTGGTGTCTCTCGCTTCCCAGTATGGTTCAAGCTATGCTGGGCAGCGAGTGGGAGTAAGACGTGGGCGGCCTTTTGTTGCGACACTATGTCGTCGCAAAGGGTGGTCACGGATCGGGCTGGGAAGCTTAAACCCTTGCTGACCCGATATGAAGTCGTAGAAGAGGGCGGAGGAGACGGCGTTGTGCCGCGCTCAGCTTCCCTCTTCTAGCGGACTAGTGGGTATGGGGCGGGGGCCTTTAGCTCACATTGCACAGTCTGCCAGTCTGGGGTGATCCCGTGTGTACAGGATCACCCATTCCTATGCCTGAGGCCCGGCATAGCATGCCGTACGTTTGTGACGCATGGACGGAAACCAGAACACGGGTCCCCATGTGTTACTCGCATACGTTGCGTGGTACACCGCAGGTTTTTTAGTGGGTGATACTTCGTCATGGCACAGCGGCGAAAGCCGTTGTAAGATGACGAGGGAGTCCCACATAACCTACCGCTGCTCCCGCGGCGGTAGGTATGCGAAATGCATTTTTCCTGCGCACCAAAAAAAAAAAGGTTTGAGGCCGACGAGCAAACGGTGGCGCTCTTTGCGCGAGCCAGAAAACTCTTCGAGCAAAGTGTAGCGGCCCAGGAGCATACAAACGCTGCCCTTCAAACAATAGCCGCGGCCCAGGAGACGTATTTTTGAAGCATTCGAAATTAATCTTGAATTCGAACACGAATACGATTCGTGTGCGAATTCTATTTCTATCACTCCCGATATTACGCATTGTTGAATCACTCGAATTCGGTGTTGCTATTAAGGTAAAATTCTTTAACTATTTTCGTTTCACGCAGAAAATATTTAAAACCGGAATGCAAAAACTTATTGATTTTAAAAACCGGCAATGAATTGCATGGAACGGAACGAAAAAAAAGTTTTTAATCTGTGAACCGTAAGTTTACTTGTCAAAGTCATACTTCTAAACTTCCTACTAGTAGAATCGAAATACGAGTGGGTCGGACAACTCGTTGCAGAATTCACATAATGAATTTTCAAAAATAGCGATTTTAGTCATTCGCATGCGAATCTTGCCATTTCGTATTCGAATTGGAATTCGCTTGATTCAAAAATACGTCTCCAGGACCGTGCAGCCGCGGCCCAGGGAGAAACGGCCGCTTCACTTCGCTCGATAAGCGAAAACCTAGATAAACACTTTGATAATTATCCCTGTTTTTTAGCGCCAATCCTCTCCTTCCCTATGGTCAAACTAGTTTGTCCAACAGGAATAATTTTCCTTGTGATCGAACTGTCAAACTAGTCTGATTAACAGGAAAAATATTCCATGTGTTCTAACTTATCATAAGTAAGGCACATAGCCTTAGCTCTCCTTCCCTATGGTCAAACTAGTTTGTCCAACAGGAAATTTCCTTGTGATCTAGCTGTCTTGATTAACAGGAAAAATACTCCGTGTGTTCTAACTTATCATTAAGTAAGGCACATAGAACCTTAGCTCTTCTTTATTCGCCTAATATTAGATTCTCAATATATACATTAATAATTCTTAAAATAGCCCTATGCTATATCTAATCTATGGCTAGCTTTTTTGCTAAGTGGCCACTTTCACAAAAACACTCCACTTATCTAACCTCACGTACCCTTATCTATCGACGACCTCTGTGGACGAGAGGCGAGCACGCCGGACTTAAATGGCGCCGCCATCTGAGATTCCGGGTTCGATACCCGGTGGGGTCAATGTCGAAAACGAACTTTTCTATATTGGCTCGGATCTGGGTGTTGTGGTACCGTCGTTGTTTCTGATTTCTATAACACAAATGCTACTACTTACCTTAGGATCAGAGCAATGTATGTGATGTTGTCCATAAAAATGACAGAATAAAAAATGTTATGGAAAAGAGCCACAATAAAAAACCAATAAAACTAATTTATTTTTGCAAATAGGCTTAAATTCCCATGGGTGCAATTATCAGTGTTTCTCTACTATTATTATGCATGTATTATACATATAAACCTTCCTCTTGAATCACTCTATTTTAAAAAACCACACCAAAATCCGTTGCATAGTTTTAAAGATTTAAGCATACATAGAGACAGCGAAAGCGACTTTGTTTTATACTATGTAGTGATAAAGTTGCAATAATACAAATCAGTCTCAGTCGAACATTTTTAAGAATATAATCTATTAACCACAGGTATTGCTTAGGCAGCTGTAACTACATCTTAGGTTTTCTAGAAATTAATCCTAACATTATTTTTCTATTCAGCATTTCTTTTTTGCAGTTTTCTACTGTTGTTTTTTGTACGTTCGCGCAGCAAAAAGTATCGCCTTTTCAAGGATTGGATGATGCAGATAATCAGTGCCCTATATCGTGTAAATGTGCCCGAAATTTTATATTTGTGCGTCCAACAGCTTCAGATTAATTTAAGAAAAACGGATTCTGCTGCACGAACGTTCGCCCAGCAAATTTTTTTTTAATTGATGGGCCTAGCTGTATATTAAATATGCAAAAATATAGCTTGTATACGATCATAAATGTGCCGTGAAAGCCAGATTTGTGCCTCTTAAGATATTAGAGTAATTTAGTTTTTTGCTGGGCGAACGTTTTGGTGATTGCTGTATATCGGAAACGGTTGAACGCACATTCATGATTTTTTGTTTACAGATTCGGTACATTTGTGCCTATTTGTGCCGGAATTTTCATTAACATGACTAGCATGGTTCAGATCCAATTCTTTTATTTCCTAAAAAACGGAAAAATGCTCTGGCTCCCGAACGAACAAGACCAAGGACTTCGCGTTAGTGCCGACTGGTACCCATTGTATATTCACATGATCCTGTAAAGTTTCGCGTGCCTACTACATATCATTTCCGATTTCTTAACGATTTTGTCTTTTTTTTGAGGTTATCTTGAGTGAAATTACTTAGAATACGAAAACACTAGTTTCCTGTAAGCTGGCTTATTACATGCTTCTACAATAATATTAGCGCTGTTTTAAGAATACGTATGCAAAAAATCATGTATGTATACCCATTACTTTAGACAATAACGATTAAAAACCACTCGAAATATTTTTGGTAGATTATCCGACCAAATTGTAGTAAGCATTAAAAAGCGGCCGCGCGATACATCAAACTATCCTTCCTCACTTGATGGCGTTGTAACGAAAAAATAGTACAGATGCGTACAGAATCATTAAGTTGGAAAATAGTATATTAGGGACATGAAATAAAATGTGAATTGTTTTTTTTTGTACATAATAATACACTATAATTTGTAATTTATTATTGAAAATAAATTGTCGACCTTTTGAGATTATAATGAATGAATGAATGATTTTGCACCATAAATCTATACCTAACCACATAGCTTGATAGCTGATTAAGCTTAATAGCTTGATGTGCCATTGACAGTATATTTGTTTTTTTTAGTTGGTAAGTAAAGCGATTTGGATAAAAGGAGATAACAAAACAATATTGGTAATTCCTAATTCTGGCACAAATAGGCACAAATGTACCGAATCTGTATACAAAAAATCATGAATGTGCGTTCAACCGTTTCCGATATACAGCAATCACCAAAACGTTCGCCCAGCAAAAAACTAAATAACACTGATATCTTAAGAGGCACAAATCTGGCTTTCACGGCACATTTATGATCGTATATAAGCTATCTTTTTACATATTTAATATACAGCTAAGCCCATCAATTAAAAAAAATTTTGCTGGGCGAACGTTCGTGCAGCAGAATCCGTTTTTCTTAAATTAATCTGAAGCTGTTGGACGCACAAATATAAAATTTCGGGCACATTTACACGATATAGGGCACTAATTATCTGCATCATCCAATCCTTGAAAAGGCGATACTTTTTGCTGCGCGAACGTACACTGTTGTTTTTTCAGTTTTTGATGTAAAACTAAACAAGAAGTTAGTTGCCGGACTAGCTGAAGAAAGTTCTTGTGAAGAATGTACTTCTTGTTTTGAAATTTGTACTCTTGTCTATCATTGTAACTTTGCACTGTGTTCCAACATAAATTATATCTGTTGAATAAATTAATATAGTTGTAGAATGAAATAGTTTATTTAAGCAATTTAGATATTATGAATTCAAAAACATAGAAGATCACATTCAAGTTAAGTATTATAAGGGATTAGCGTGTATTGTGTCATGTTAAAAAAAATTAAATGGTTTTTTAATTGATTTCTCAATGTATTTTAGATTCCACTACAAGAATACTGACGTAAGTAAATTATTGTTACAATGTGAAACAGAAAGCACTTAAATATAGTATAAGAGATAGATAATGTCATACTAAGTACATCTACAGCTTTTGAAGCACCCTTATAGGTACTTTAATGGACATTAAAGTACCTGTATAAATTTTTAGTATTTTGGGCAATTTTTAAAATGAAGAGATAAGAAACAACATACATTTTCTGGTTAAGTAGCTATCGTTGTAAATTACGGGTTTATGCATAATTTATAGGTACTTATGGTACTTTTCAAACCCTCTTCGAAATCAGTTTGTTTTGATCAACTAGAGAACCATTTTTTCTCATGACAGTAGTACATACAATGTACAATACACGCCCATCTATTGTAATACTTAACGTGAACGTGATCTTCACAACCAAACATTATTTGGACTGTAAAATACTTCACATTTACTTCTGGACAACACTTCTCCCTTAAGTTATTTGGGTAATTGGTCGAAATATTTTTGCAGCTAGGAACAAAGCAATATCTGTTTCTATGTTTAACACATTGTTTACAGTCTTGTGTTTGTGAAACTAGGAAATTAAATAAAATCGTATTTCGTTTACGTGGAGGTTATGTTTTGACATTAGTATGTGACAAGACAATAGTGGTTTGCACCGGAGAATTTCCGGTGAAAGTAATCGGTGAAATCACCGGAGCAAAACGGTTTTTCTCCGGTGATTCAAATTCAAATTAATTTATTTACATGAAACATGGTATTGAGATGATATTTTATAACATTTAGTATTCCGGCATGTCTCGCCATACTTAAGATGGCATGTAAATATTTACAATTATAGGTTTGTACTTTAAAATCATTGTTCTACCTAAGCAATACATATTGGTTATAATAATTAACATGCAAGTTTTTCTTGGTCAAGGAATTCCTTAACACTGTAAAAGCAGGAGTTGGTCAGCCATTCCCGAAGTTTTTTGGTCATTAATTGAACCGGACCATGTTTAAATTTGTCAGGAATTTTGTTATAAATTTGTATACTCATGCAATAGCAATTTTTCTTACATAGTGCTAACTTTGGAGTAAAATCAACCACAAGTCTATTAGGCGCTCTGGTATTTCTAGGGTAAATTTCAGCAGCAGTTTTAAATATTTTAGGATGTTGTCTTACAAATTTATAGATTTCAAGTATGTACATCTTAGAAACATAAATTATACCTAGTTTTACAAATAGTGGTTTACATGTTTCATAAGGCCCTTTACCACATAGGGCTCGCACACACTTTTTCTGGGCTATAAAAATCCTCTGTATATCTGTGCTGTTACCCCAAAGTATCAGTCCATAGCGTATTAAAGAAGCAACGTAGCCATAATAAGCACTAAGCGAAACATTCAGAGAGGTGAGCCTAGTCAGTCTTCTGAGGACGTAAACAAATCTGTTTATCTTGCTACATATATTGTCAACATGATTCTTATAGTTTAATTTATTGACCAATAGAATCCCCAAAAACGTTACACTGTTAGCACAATCTAAAGCTTTTTCGTTATTGTAATGAATGTTCATTTTGACTTCTTTACGTCCCTTAACATTAAATTGAATATACATTGTCTTAGATAAATTTACACATAGATTATTTATATGTAGCCATTTAATTACATTACTAATTGTATTATTTATGTCATATTCAAAAAAAAAAAAATTGTCAGCATCACATTTTATTAAAATTGATAAATCATCAGCTAATAAAATACACTGTTGTGTTGTAACAAGTGGTAGGTCATTGATATAAAGTAAAAACAGAAGCGGTCCCAGTACGCTTCCCTGAGGAACACAGAATTTGTTTGGTTTGAAATTAGATCGAGACGCACTCTTGTTATCCTCGTGTAACGTTTTACGTTAATCTAAACTAAATAAACTATAACTAACAGTAAAAAAATAAATAATTAAATTAAATAACTAAAATTTAAAACTACTTAATACTAAACAAGTAGGCATAATAAATAAAACTTAATAATAATTCACCTTAATTAAAAGGAAACCAAAACATTATCTTAGGAATTATTATTTGCAACGTAACGTTCTAAAACTCATTACTGACTGCGACATTGCTCATACGTTGCTCGGTCGGTGAATGCGATTCGAAGGTCACGGATGTTCGTCCCTGTGTCACTCGCCCGCTAGATACGCTCCGAGGAAGGCGCGTACTAGCTTTATTAATTTTTCAATCACTAACCTACTTATCTACAGTGCTACTCTTAGTGCTACCTATTGGACGTCTAATACGTGTGTTTAGTACATTGTGAATTCCCCATAATTATCGAGTGAGTGTTGCAAAGTGTTCTATGTAGTTGTAAGTAAGCTTTCAGCTGTTGTAGTTAACTTACTCATTGGATTAAATTTGGCCTATAATTACGCTGCGTCATGTTGATATTACTATATTCAAATACGCACGTAAACTACGATAATTAAGCTTTGCAATTATTTAAATATTAAAGATCGTTAAGATATTGTACATAGCAATTAAGTTGCTACACTTGTAAAAATCACAATATGAAGGTAGGTCACATATTGCACCACCTATATGGTACATGACACTGCGTGAACTAATTAGTACCGTAATTCATATTCCTTCCTTTCTTCGTTTGTAAGATTTAGTAATACTTAAGTAATTAATTCCAACTGTTTTGCCCAAGGACGTTGCGAGTTTCCGCAACGAAAGAAGGGATATTTTATTAGTATAGTTATGAATAGCTAATCTGATGCTGTGTAATAGTAAATTAGTGTGCCTCATCATTGATCACTATTTTTTGCAAATCATTATTATCTGTACCTTCTACCCACCGCTTTGTTGCCGAACTTTGGATGTTGCAGCTAAACTACGAATAGTTGTAAAATATTATGTTTACACTATAACAGGGTCCACCTACCCGGTACCGTACTGTTATCCCCTTTTTTGTAAATAGGCTTTACTATAGACAGTTTAAGTGAATCAGGGAACTGACCCGTTTCAAAAGATAGATTTATTAAATATGTTAATAAAGGTGCCAATTCGGCATTACAAAATTTTAGAATATTTGTGGAAATTTCGTCATATCCACATGCATTGGAATTATTTAAAGATTAAATTATTTTACGAGTTTCTTCTACACCGAGGGGGTCCAAGAATATTAAATTAGGAATAAGATTAATATTAGTCAGTATTTTCTTTCTTTTATCATTATCGTAATTGTATTGGTCACCACATATGTCTATATAATAATTATTAAAAGTTTCAGCTATTTTCTGAGTGTCAACTATTGTATCGCCATTATAGTTTATTTTTGAAATATTATGCCTTAAAATACTGTTATCCGTTTCACTTTTAATTATTTTCCACGAGGCTTTACATTTATTTTGGCTTTTAAGTAAGTACTTGTTATTAGAGTTTTTTTGAGCCATCATAATGCATTTTTTAAATATTTTGGAGTATTTTAGGTAATGCTGTTTGTCATTTTGGATATTATTTTTATAAGATGCAAAGCGAAGTATTCTTGAAGATAAATAACACTTGAAAAAAAATCATCGACCTCAGGTGGGACACGACCCTACGTCCCATCGCAGTGATTTTTTTCAATTGTTATTTATCTTCAATTAAACCTTGCATGGAATTGCTAAAAACAAAAATTTACGAAGTATTCTTTTTCTCTTGACGCATACTTTTAGACCTTTTGTGATCCACTTTTGTTTACGCGGTTTATTATTTAGCTTAAATATCATTTTTGGAAAGCATTGATTATAAAGTAAGCAGATTATATTATTATCATGAAACAAATTAAATGCTACATTCGTATTCTTCTCTTGGTACACATCAGAAAAGGACAGTGACCTTAAGTAGTTGCGAAATTTTAATTGATTTTCAATACTGAAATCCCTTTTATGCCCATACCAGTTTTGAGACAGAGTGACCTTTTGAACAGGTATAGTTATCGTTTGCGCAGTGTCATGGTCAGACAGTTGCAATGAAAGTATCTTTCCAACCCCATTTTTGATATTGCTAAGTATGTGGTCGATGCAGTTCCCTCCCCTTGTTGGTTGTTTTATATGGAAAGTTAGGTCAAACTGACTTGCAATATCTGTTAGGTCACGGGAAGATTTGGAAGCTACTAAGGTGTTGATATTAAAGTCACCAGTAATAATATTTTTTTGTTTTTATTTCTCTTTATTAGTTCGTGTATTACTATCTCTAGTTTCGTCAAGAAGCTGTGAGCATATTTATTGTGTGAAGTATATACGCAAATAATGATTAAGTTATGGGCTAGGACTTCCACGCCGCAACATTCAAATATGTTAGGTAATACATATCTACTGAAGCAGGTAAGCTCTTTGTAAGGTATTCCTCGCCTCAACAGAATACGTTGACCACGTTTTGTTTCTCTAGAAAAAATTGCATAATTTTTGAGGTTTCATATTCCTTTCTTCCCCTCTTTTTACGTGTGTCTATAGAACTATGCAGAAAGATATTTTTTTACAATTATTTAACATGGAGCTTACGACAAACACAACCGCTCGGCGCGGGGCGCGCGGGTAGTATTTCAGCTTATAGCAGATTTCAGCTTATAAAGATTAAAGGAAATATTAATATAACCGTTGTTTTTATTTGGCACTATTTGATGTTATTATTTTTGTAAGGGTCACGTTGTGCATACGCAGCACATCATGTGCGAGCGAAAGGCAGGGGTGAGCTCGACGAGTAGTCGATCGCCGGACACTACACGCGTTTTATAGATTCTGTAAACTGTACTCAGAGTCAGCTATTAAGTAATAAATTCAAGTCATGTTTAAACAATCGATGATTAAACGAACTTCCAAGTGAAGTTCTATCATAATTATATAAATAGCTTTATTCGAAGATATTATAATTAACCAGGTAGTCCCTTTTACCTACTAGGTGATCTCGCACATCTGTATTAGATATTTACAAAATTACATGTGTTTTTTAAAACAAGAAAGGGCCTTAGCTATAAGCCTACCTATCTCGCAAGTATTTAGTAATCAACTAAGTAACATGGTTATTATTAAGATTGATCATTGTTAAGCGGGCACACTGATTTTGCGAACAATTCTTCCTCTTGGATGTCTCGGCGGTAGAATCGGGCAAAGGTACTTGACGTATCGGTCCAACCTGCCGCTTTTCTAATCACGTCTATACTAACACCCGCACGACTGGCAGCTGATGTGGCAGCGTGGCGTGTACTGTGTGCACTAAAAATATTTATATTAACCCCACTGTCTGCAAGCACCTGTTTTATCCAGCGACTTATTGTTTGTGTGGTTGCTGGTGTATGAGGTGCCTTGAAGGTTAGTAACAACCTATCAGAGTTCGATTCTCTCTTAGGTTGTGTTAGAGTGATGTAATCCTTCAAAGTAGTGGCTGGACAGATATTAATATTTTCATGAAAATAAGGTAACGTTAGTATGGGTTGTTCCCTACCGGGGCCGGATGTTTTAATAATATCTGTAACGATTATTTCAATTAAGTTATCTGTTATTGTAATGTTTTGTAACTTAATAAGCGAAATAGGGTGACGGAACCACTAGCTGACCAGTCAACCAAAGCTGCCTAAAACGGGGTTTCATTGCAGTATTAAAAAATCAAAGCAGGCAAAATTGATAGTTTTTGGTTTTTTAATAATGGCAACACTATATCTGTCAAGCCTCATATGAATTTGCTTCCTATTGGTGGAAAAATGTCACTTTCTCTTGCTGCAACAATGGCTCCGCGTGAGTAGTCAAAAATTTTGAAGACTTACAATTTCGTATTACTTTGAAAATCGTAATCCATCTTCGATTACATTAAAGTTTATGAATTCACTACCAAAGTTAATAAGGAGCTTTGTTTTTAGACATTTTTAACAATATTTGTGCCATTTACGATTCAATGTGGTTTTTATAGCTCTAGTCATGTTTTGGAGCACCAAAAGAGCCCGGCAAGAAGTGGGTTGCCTTATTCTATGATCGCCATCCGGAAATCAGTGAAAAGAAAGCAGAAGGGATGTCTACATCACGTGCACTAGTCTCTACCGAGGACTTAAAACAGTGGCATCAGTCACTCAAAGAGCATTTGATCGAGGAAAATGCTCTTGACATCATTGAAGACCCGAAACGCATTTTTAATGCTGACGAATCAGGATTCCAGACTTGCCCAGAGTCAGGCAAGGTAATAGGGCCAGCCAATATGAAAAATTTCTGTGAAATTAAGTCTAGGAAAGAAAAAGAACAACTGACAGTCATGCTGACTATAAATTCTGCTGGTCAAATAGTCTCCCCGATGATTGTATACCCACTGGTTCGAATTTCGAGAGAAATTGCAGTAAATGTTCCGGAAAGTTGGAGCATAGGCAAGTCTCCGTCAGGTTGGATAAACGGACCATTGTATTACGAGTACATCGTAAATGTCTTTGACCCGTGGCTAAGGGCGAACGATATACAAAAGCCTGTTCTGCTTTTAGTAGATGGCCATCGCTCCCACCTGACGTTACAAGTGTCTCAGTATTGCGCGGAAAATCAAATAATTGCTTTCGCTCTTTTCCCGAACTCGACGCATATTTCCCAGCCAGCTGATGTATCTGTCTTCAAATGCTTGAACTCGCTTACTGTGGTTTTCCAGCCACTTGGCTGGAAAACCACAGTAAGCGAGTACAAACAAAATAGCGGGAACAGGCAGATTACCCGTGCTGGTTTCGCACCATTGCTTGCTAAAGTCTTTCAAGAAAAGGTGACTTCAGAGATTGTCGCCAATGGATTCAAAAGATGTGGACTGTATCCATTCGACGTTAACGGAATAGATTTTGCAAGGTGTATGGACCATGACTCTCTTAAAACTGCGCCTGTTTCAGCTCCTTTATCTACAAACTGCGTGGCCCCCACTCCCATAGTGGAAGTAGAAACACTTCTGCTTTTTGAATCATTTATGAGACGAGGCCGCGTACTAGAGTTTAGACGTAGCAATGAACAGTGGGAAGGAGAGGAGAGTGCAAGGGAATTATTTTATACCTGGAAAAAGTTTCGTCAGTGCAGCCTGTTTGATTCTCCCGCTTCTAGTGCAGGAAATGGTAACGATTTTACAGATACCTTCAAATCTCAGCGTGCCGACCACTGTCTAGTGGTCACAGCCTTATTTACAAGATTCGGCGTCTCTGAAGATAGAAGTCTTTCTATCTTTAGAGACGCCGAATCTTGTAAATAAGGCTCAAGACATTCTTACCACATGTAACACTCCAGTTTAGGAAGTGCCAGTTTGTAGTACCCCAGTTTCTAATGCACCAAATCTTCTAGAGGTATCTAAATCACTTAAAGGAATAACCACTGCGATCGTGAAGGGACCAGATCTTCTTGAGAAATTAAAAACTCCCACTGATACCCCCGTCTCGCAGATCATGGTCCAGATACCTGATCTTCCAAAAGGATCTGAAACTCCAACCGCAAGTACGTCTCCAGTCTCGAAGGCGCCAGATTTGCCGAAGGGAACTGAAACTAAAACTCCAGAAAAAAGCTTGAAGGCTCGTACCACAAATACCCAAACAGGAAAGCCGCCTGGCCCTACGTCACCTAGAACTACGTTACCTGGCCCGTCATGCGACTTTCAAGGATTTTCCAGTTCACCGAAGAATGTTACTTTAATTATTCAGAAACAAAAACAAGTAAGTCCTGCTTTCGGAAACCATTTAATATAGCCATCAGATTCTCCAGTGAAAAAAAACAAGAAAAGAACGTTTACCATTTGCTACTTCATCCAAGAAATGGCAAGACTACTGGATTATGAAGGATGATGAAAAAAACACAGAAAAATATACAAGCTGAAACCAGGAAACGCATTCGTGAAGAAAAGAAAGCCCAGAAAACTGCAAAAGCAAAGAAAAACAAAATGAAAAGAGTAGAAAGAAGCGACAGCAGTGAATCAGACGAAGAAATGATAGACCAAGAAATTACAGTTAGTGATGGTGAAACAGATATAGAAAACCAAGCCGAGGAAGAATCTGATGAAGAAACATTTCATGAAGCTCAGGGCAATAACTGTCGTTCAAGTATGGTTTTGGCAGGATTCAAGAAGGGGGATTTCGTTATATTTATTTACGAAGGTACATACTTTGTTGGCCAAATTGTATCGACATGTGAAGAAGGCTTACTGATCAAGTCAATGTATAAGTCACTGAATAATTGGAGATGGCCGGACAAAGAAGATCTCAATTTGTATCGAATCAAAGATATAAAAAAAAAGATTCAGGAGCCTCGAAAAATAAACCAGAAACCACGGACGTAAGAAAAATACGGACGTAACCTCGTCTAACCATAAGTGAAGCATAATAATGGCCGCCCGTTAAGGCTGTGTGCGTGATTTAAGGGTTGCTATATAAACCATCAATATACCTGCTGTTTGGTGGTACCAATCGATCTCAAGTAACTTTTGTAATTTACATATATTTTTTAACAGAAATATAAACGGTTGATCTATGTTGACCTACCAACCATATTTTTTATGATCACTGTGATAGAAAATAAAACACATGTTACGTACAAAGAAATATATTTTTACACATGACAATAATAGTGATAAGGCTATGACTATCTATAAAATTAACCCCTTAATAACAAAAAGTAAAATTGAAAAATTTTGAAAACCCCACGACGCTTAATACGTAATTAAAAAAGGATAAAAATTCTACTAGTCAGGCCTTTCATTGGATACCCATATTGAGGGAGTTTAACAAAAATATGTAATCCGCCATTTTGTTACGGCGGCCATCTTGGACCGATTTTCATCAAACAGAGCTAAAAACACACTCGACTAATTAATCATTCAAACGAAAAAAACTAAATCAAAATCGCTCCATCCGTTCGGGAGCTAAGATGCCACACACACACAAACACACACAGACACGTCAAACTTATAACAACCCGTCGTTTTTGCGTCGGGGGTTAAAAATTAAAAATACGTTTACATCATATATCATAATGGTATAGTAATAATGTTAAGTACGTATATTATTATTATTATAATTAATAAAGATGCGCTAAAATCCTTTATGTTGTGTACACTTTTTGTACACTTGTCTTTTGTTGCCTAATGTACGGGAAATACTTTCTATTTTAGAAATATGATGATATACGTAAGAGATATTTTATATTAAAAGTATGGGGATCTTTTCAAAAGTAAATCTTTTGAGAAACGGTACCCAAAATCTGACGAAATCTGATTTCAGAGAGTCACATACATAGTTTGTTGCATACAAATATAGATTTCCCCACCTTTAGGGTAATTTTCCCATTAATAAAGTGACAACACTGTTTGCATTTTACCTCTAGAATTCTTGGCAAAGTATTTAAAACATAAATATATTTTTTTTATAACGAATCGTAATAACTTACGTATGATAGGTGATTCCATGTGACTTTTTACGTTTACTCATGTAGTTTTTACATGATTTAACAACACAAGACGGCATTTTTGGAAAATAAATCGTTGACGCAACGAACGCATTTACTACGTGTCACTGGCGCCGTCACTCGGGGCGAAATGGCGGCGGATTGTCGTACCTGGTGTGTATGTGTGAGTGTAAATCATGTACAACAAACAAAATTGTAGTACCTTGCATGCTTCACATTTTTTTAATGTGATGTTACGTCCGTATTTTTTTTACGTCCGTGCCAGAAACGGAGTATTTACAGCGTTCCAGAATTTGAAAAGTACAGATACTTATTTAATGTAAACCTTACCTAAAGACAAATTCTAAGAATAGTTTAAAATTTCATAGTGTTCAATGAATAAGATCTCAAGTAGATATATATGTACTACTTTATGCTTAATATCCAGTTGTTTTTTTATTTTAATTTAAATTATCGTAGTTTAATATAATTTCATATTAATAATAACAAACTGTTTCATTTAAATCCTCTGATATGTTACTATCTTGAACTATGTAGGGTAATTAACCGTTTTCAAAATAGGAGGTTCTCAATTCGACTGAATGTTGTTTTTTTTGCAAATTAATTGACTATTTGAGGCGGTCAGGTATTAGGTAAAGTAGTGGTCATCCGTTGGTGACTGGTGGTCAGTTAATGGTGACTTGAATTTTTTGCTTTGAAGAGGCCGCACAAAAAATCTATTGTAATATCTGAATAAATGTTTACCTTATTTGTATGAGTATGTATCTTAGAATAATTGTACTAAAGGCAGCATCGCTCAAATTAAAACTGTGTACATAGTGACCGCACTAAAGTAAAAAACCGCTTAAGTGGTCCTCTATTGGTTCCGTCACCCTAGTTTGTACTCTATGTGCTGTGGAAATTGTCAATACTGCCGTCTATAAGCTTAAAGGCCGCTAAATGACATTTGGTCATTTTTCACTTTTTAAATGTTATAGTATATAGAAAAAAATCTCTATCGATCTGTCTAGGAACGGTTATTCTATCTTTTACCGTTTTCGAGATATTTTTTCTAAAAAGGCAGCTAAATACAAAAAATATATACTTCACATCGCATAAAGGCCGCTAAACAGCCCAACTAGATTAAAAGGCAGCTATAGTACTTTAACGTTTGGATCGATCAAACATTTTTACCATCAATGCTAAACTAAAAAACCGTTATTATTTAACAATAAGCTAAAAGGCAGCAAAAGTATTTTAGCGGCCTTTTAGCTTGGTTACGTTGGAGTATAATACCTTGCATAGACTTAACTAAATGGCGGTAATTACGCTCTTACCTAACTAAAAAGCAGTTAGAATCATTTAGCGGCCTTTAAGCGTTGTATTGTTACTACTTTTACAATTTATAAACTATTATAGAAAGCCATGCTTGTCCGTATCTAAAGTAAAATAAATATTTTTTTCTATGTCTTGCATAGCAAAAAAGACGTTAAATAGCGATACATCGCTAAAAAGCGGCAAACTACGCAAGCTCCTGCGCCTCTCATTGGGATTTTTTTGGGGTTGCGGAGGACACAAGTCAAGTTGTCAGCACACTAGGATAGTGCGACGAACCAAAATTTTAATATCATTGATGAAAGGGGCGTTTGCGTATTTCTAGAAATTATTAGATCATTTGAATTACTGACTGATAACGCCTCGCATTGGTAGGTACCGTTTTAAACGTGACTCTTTGTTTTCATGGAACTAACTTTGCGAAGTATTAATTATAGACTTTAGCAGTTTTGGCTATGACTTAATTATTAGAAGCCATTAATAGGCGAATTTAGGGCAAAAATGAATCTATCGTTATTTTTGTTTCTATTCTGACTGGTATGTTTTCCAGACTTACAGAAAATCTAACGGAAACTAAAAAAACTCAAAATTATTATTCGTAACATCCGCCCTTTTTATTCACCTTACATCGCGAATTATGATATTAATTCTCTTGGGTTTCGCGCCAAAATCATCAGTGATCATGGTGGCGTGAAGGTTTCTGGGGTAAGTATTTTATTCACGTAGTTATTTAAAACCAATAAAATTATCATTATCAGTAGACCATCGAGAGGCAGCCGGCTTATGTTCAGTTCTTGAGTCAACCTACCCGCTAAATCCGCT
Source organism: Anania fuscalis (assembly GCA_950371115.1). Taxonomy (NCBI): domain Eukaryota; kingdom Metazoa; phylum Arthropoda; class Insecta; order Lepidoptera; family Crambidae; genus Anania; species Anania fuscalis. Next base: position 11,798,549 of record OX493326.1, on the reverse strand, counting down.
AATAGAAACTGAGTGATGTTGGTTGAGCAGTGTCTTTAGTTCGTCCGTCAGCTAAGATTGTATGTGTGGACTGAGGGACCACATGATATTTAGTAGTTGTGCAGTGTTGTAGTTTTTTCTGTGGAAGTTGTAGTAAAAGTAGCAAGCATTTTGTAAAACGAATAGTACACTTATACAAAAATACACAAAAATAATAAAAAATTCTATGCTTAAATACTAAAGTGTAGTCCCTCAGTCTTCTGTACTCTGTACTTTCCACTGCGAGACGATTACTCAGTTGGCAGGAATGTTTTGTCATTAGATATTTAGTATGACATTTTTAAACGTTACCAGAATGATAAAACGTGATCTGTCAATAATTTTATGCAATATTAAAATGTGGTCCCTCGAGGACCATAGAAAGATCACTTGAATAATATATAATCATTACACATACACAACGTACGCACGCTAAGGACTGATGAGAAGATTGTTGAGCTTGAATAAGACTTAAGTAGGATGCACTGGAGTACCATTGGAATATCAGAAGTCGGACAAAAGGGCGAGGAGGATACGATAACCCTGAAATCTGGCAACCTACACTATCACCGGAAGGGCGAACAACTGTCTCAAAGTGGTGTCGAGTTTCTCGTCCACAAGTCCCTCATCGGAAGTGTGTCGAGCTGGGTTGCATACCTGATACTTTAGAGTATGGAATAGATACTCGCTGAAGGTGATACAGCTATATACACCGACCTCTACACTAGATACTTTGATGAGGAAGTGGAGGCTATGTATTAGGATATCAGTAAGGCCATGAAAACCACTAAAACTTACTTCAATGTTGTGATGGGGGTTTCAACGCGAAACTGAACAAGCGAAGCGATAATGAGCTGAGAGCAGGGCAATTTGGGTATGGGCAACGGAACCCCAGGGGAAAAAGGCTGGCCAAATTTCTGGAAAGGGAGGACCTTTTTTGATAAATTCCTTTTCTCAGAAGAAGTTGACCTGGATGAGTCCCGATGGGCCCACGAAAATGAGATTGATTTTATCATGACTACAAAGCGACGAGTGTTCAATGATGTCTTCGTGATCAACAAGGTGAAAACCGGAAGCGATCACCAAATGGTTAGAGGCACATTAAACATTAATGTCAAGCTAGAAAGGTCTCATGTGAAGTCTACGCTCCGACCTATTAATGCCTTCAGCTTGGGTTGTCAAATCGCTTTGAACGCCTAGAGATCTGCGAGTTAGTGAACGAGATTTACAATAGATTTGTATAAACTGTCCAGGCGGTCGGGTCGAAATTTTTCAAACCCCGTGGTAGAAACAGGTCGCAAAATATACCGACCATACACTCAAACTCATGGCAGAGCGACGTTCAATGGCATTGCAGACCTCCGTTGACGCTAAGGCATATCGGTGGCTCAATAAGACAGATATAGAAGTCCTTGCGACAGGATATCCACAATTTTAATACAAACTTTATTTGATAATATTTTTTATTGAGTTTTGACACGAATAAATACGGACTGTTTTACAATAACAGAGTGAAACTAAAATTAAAATAGAAATTTTAGTGCATGCTAAAACTGTCAGGTACTGCGGGTTGAATAAGTATGATTCTGTTACATAGATTGCAATTAATGTAAACATCGATGATGATGAATGATTATAATTATTATTACTAAGTAAGACTTCCTATCTAATACGTGAAATTTCAATTTCTGAAATATTTTTTGATTAGCCATGCTATTTTTGGTTCTTAGTTCTTAAAAAGTATTATTTCAAATTTAATTTGTTTAGAAGAGGTCACATTTTTTTATTTTATAATGTCTTATTCCCGGTAGTTTTGTGGAAAGCACATGTCTTTGAAAAAACTTTGCTGCATTTTAAAAGTTAACGTATAATTTTGCAGGATTCAAAACACAAATGCTAGGATAATGCTAGCCTAAAAAGCAGTTATATGAAAAGGTTTAGTAATTAACTGCTTTTAAGATATGCACAGGCTGTAATAAAAGTTGTTGATACATTATGAAAGAGAAGTTAAGCGATATCTACTTGGCTAAAAGGCGGCTATGTGTAATTAGCCGCTTTATAGTTATGGATAAGATCGATAACTTCCTGTCCCAAAAAACTCTTTTGACAGTTATCAATAAATCCATAACTATAAAGCAGTTATGAACCTTTAGCCGCTATATAGTTATGCACACTTGAAACGTTCTTTAAAATTATACAAGATTAGAAAGGAAAATATGTATTTATTTACATAAATGTTAATATTTATCAAAATTATTATTAATTTCATGTGAAGGTTGAAAAGAAAACCTTTCTTTTGGTATATAGCAACATGACTAAATGTTTATAGAAACTGAGTAGCATCGGTTTGAAAATTTTGCCGCTTTTTTTGGCTCTAGCTCAAAATTCGTTTTTGTCATTTAGCGGCCTTTTAGCTTATAGACGGCAGAATAAACTACTTGAATACATTGCTCACAATAAACCACTCCTCAATGACAATCAAAAAAAAGTTTACAACGTTATAATGAACCGGATAAATAACAACACTGGTGGAATTATTTACTTGGACGCACCAGGAGGCACCAGTAAAACGTTTCTAATAAATCTAATACTGGCGGAAATACGTGCTAAAAAACACATCGCACTGGCACTAGCATCATCCGGCATTGCAGCCACACTCATGGAAGGAGGACGAACTGACCATTCTGCCTTACATTACAACTACCGTCGAATATAGCCGAACAACAATTCCCGGTATGTAAAATTTTAGGAAAATCTGGACGGGGTCAACTTCTAAAACAAGCTAAAATTATCTTCTGGGATGAATGCACCATGGCCCATAAAAAATCATTAGAAGCCATGGACAGAACATTACAAGAATTGCGAAAAAACTCTGAAATAATGGGAGGAGCTCTACTCATACTTTCAGGAGATTTTCGACAAACTGATTAATTTCTGAGTTCTTTTAATAAACTTATTAACTTTGACATATTTCCTAATTTTATTTTTACTTAATTTAGCAAGGCAACCAGGATAAGGGGATTTTAAAGTTATGTCACCTGTTAATTAATGGTTGTAACTGATTTATTGCTAGATGAAGTTTGGAGGGGGCTGGGCGCACTTCCAACTAATTTATTGAATAAACAATTAGTTTGGTAGTCAACATGATCTTGCTTCTCTGTCTCCAGGTGTAGGATGTGGTCCTGGGCGTCATTGAGGTCTTGATGAAGCAAAGACATGCGTTTTAAATTGAGCTCATATTCTTCGCTGCACTGGTCGAACCTATCAATCAAGGATTAAAGTTTATTCCGCTCGTCAACAACTAACAAATAGTTGGAGTGCAGCTCAGCCATCTCTTTTTTTAAATAAGCATTTTTATTTAAAACTTCCATTAGTTCCCTTTCTTTGTCCTCTCTATCACTACTCAATTGCTCAACCAACTCCTTGGATGCCTTCAGTTCCTTCAGGGCCAGTAAGAGTTTTGACTCCTCCTGGCGAGCATAGGCTTTGCGAGTAAGCATAATAAGGTAAATAATGTATCACGATATGAAAAATTACTCCAAAAAATCGATAGATCAATTATTATCTATGAGGTTAAGTATTTCAGTTTGAAAATATAACCTCAACGCGGGTGATGTCAATATCACAATAGAAAATAAGTCGACTTACTGTTTATTTATGTACACTAAAGCAAAAACACAATGTTATTAACTTGCTATATAAATAATTGGAATAGAGAACAATGAATAACAATGGTACGAAACTTTTGTAATTGCAAATTTGCAATGTCATTCACTCTCGTCCACCGGCGATAAGTAAGTACGCAATACACATAAAATACACACACTTCAATCTCACAAATTATTTCTTAACACAAATTACACATTAAGGTACGTTCAGCGATAAATATTAGGCCTCAAAATTAAAATTTAACAATTAAATAAATAAAATTCTCAGGACGAGATCTTATTGCCAGTGTTGCCACAAGAGTTCTACGAACGCTGCCAGAACTTATTTAGTACGATCATGACGTACATTACTCTTAATGAAACCGTTCCGTCCGTAACCGTCGAGTCTAAACGAACCCTCTTTAGTAAATTAACCCTTCAGGCCTATTTACGTGGCTTAAAAGATCCCTTAGGGTCAAGAGTCTGTTGCATGAGACCCGAAACCATGGAAAAAGCCCTGGAATTCGTTCAAGAAGAGCTAAACACTCTTTATCTTCAACAACGCAACGAAGTCCCAAACCGTAAAGATTGGCCACAGCCGTCATCCTCTAACTTACATTATAATCTGCCCTTAAATAACTTCTCTCAGAAACTACCTGCTTTTAATATGCCCGGTCCCTCCAGACCACATGTCATGAATATTCCTGGATCATCCAGACCACAACCTATGCCTATGCCACTACAGCCTTTCCAAGGCTACAGACCTAATAATATGCAGCAGATGCAACCTCCTCGTGGTCCCTCTTGAACCCAGCAGATATTTCGAGCCCCGCCACCAAACTACAACCCTCAGAATAACGCCTTCAGAATGCCTAATAGGCCTCAACAGTCACTCAATTTCGGTGCTCCGCGTCCAATGAGTGGTATAAGCCACTTTACCTCTAAACCCCTAGCCCCAACTGGCCATGATTGGCGCAAATTTGGCAATCCACCACCTAGCAACTACTTTAAATCACGAGAAGTTAACTTCAACGTCGAATGTAACCAAGAACCCTACTATGAATATGACTATGGTCAATATGATTATTACCAAGACTTTAATAACTACGAGCAATATTACCCGGATTACTATTATGGCTATGAACAAGCCCAGACTCACGAGGCTCCTGTAGTCGAGGAGATCAGTCCGAACCCTGCCCCTTCTGAAGAGGAAAATTTTCAGCAGGCTTCTAAATTAGACAAGCGAAAATAGAAGTTAACTTTCACATTCAGATGCAGTTGGGCTACATACAAATTAGCGATCCCCTCTGAAACTTCTTCTTGACACCGGAGCGAATCAATCTTTCATTAGCCCTCAAGCTGTAGAGAAATATTTTGGCCACATTCCACTTAATTACGAACCTTTTCAAGTTACTAATGTACATGCCACAAGTACAAACGATCATTCTATTTTATTACCTTGTTTCAATGAATTTAAAGAGTCAGGCGATATTAAATTATTCGTTTACGATTTCTATAAATACTTTGATGGGCTTATTAGTGGAGGCAGTTACGCATTTCACCTATTTTTTTTTATTAAGCTTTGAGCTTCATACAATATGTGCCTTGAGTAATTCTAAGCATTTATAGATTAGGAACCAATAAGGATCTCGAGGCTAGTCGTATCATTTTCGTATAAAGCAAAGACGTAGAATTCATTGCCGATATTAGTATTTTTGGTTTCATAGTATATTTACTAGAAAAACGTAAAAAAGTCAAAATTTTGGTTGGACTACATTTAGAGCTAATAACTTTTGTATAAATAAAATAAAAAAACTCATACAAAAAAAATTGTTATAAAGCGCCATTTATGCAGATTTTAAATATATATACTTTTTATAATATCCTAATGCAAAAAGATGGTGAAAAAGATATTAATTGACCGCAGAGCGGGTAGCTAGACTCGCACTAGGTGGTGTTTATCCTACAAAATGGTCGAGTACGAGTATCGGCTTATGCTTACTTTGTTAAATTGTATGATGCTATATAAAATACTTCATATATATACAAGGTGTAGTTTTGAACAGCAACGCTCGACTCAGGGGTACAAAAATTTACAATGTTTTAGCATTTCTGATCTTAGCCAATAGTCAAATATTTGTAAAAATATTTCTATAGGGTGTTGACGGTAGTATACTACTCAGCTATACATATAGCTACAACATTGATCAGAATACACTGGCTTTGACAGCGAGAAAAAACACTTGAGGAATTTCATCTTGTCACGTGACGTTCTCGGTAGCTTAGTGGTCAAAGCACTCGCCCGGTATGCGATGGGACGTGGGTTCGAGTCCCACCTGAGGTCGATTATTTTTTTTCAAGTGTTATTTATCTTTAATTAAACCTTGCATGGAATTGCTAAAAACAAAAATTTACAAGGATTTGGAAGCTTTAAGAGAGGCACTAAGGCATGTCCCCAGACATGGGTCTCTTTGATATATTATTATATTACCCAAAGTGTGTGCCGGCGAAGAGTGGCTTCCGTTGGAGGGATGTTTTCTTGCTGTCTATCCTTCTTGGTAAATAGATATTTTCTACATTAATTGACTATTTCGCAAGGGCTTGAGCTGAAAATAAAGTTTTGGAATCATTCTTACGCCATTCTCTACATAATAGACTGTAACTATTATATATTTAAAAAAATACCATGAATCTGTATAAACCTTGTTTCTACTAACTGCTCGTACAGTGAAATAATATATTTCTAAGAAAAAGTATCCACTACTGCCAATGTTTCGTCCAACAATGCCTTGAATCCACAAGGTACTTCTGGGTAGCTATTTAAGGCATTAAATGTACATGCTCTTACCTCTCCCATAAAAAGAAGATACCCGTATCGGATCTTGTCGAGGCATGGAAAATTGGCGGTACTTGAACTCTTTCTGGCCTTATAATATTTAGGAATACATTTGTTAGTATGTATTTACTGCGGAAATTTACACGTTTTCATTAGGGCATGGAAAACACGTACCGAGTGCATTGGCAATGGTGTGGCATGGAATTAGTGTGGTTGTGGCTTGTAATTTTCCATGCCATAACAAGATACGATACGGGTGTTTTTTTTTTTTATGGGAGAGGTAAGAGCATGTACATTTAATGCCTTAAATAGCTACCCAGAAGTACCTTGTGGGTTCAATGCATTGTTGGACGAAAAATTGGCAGTAGTGGATACTTTTTCTTAGAAATATATTATTTTACTGTACGAACAGTAAGTATAAACAAGTTTAATAAAAAATCATGGTACATTTTTCAATATATAATAGTTACAGTCTATTATGTAGACAATGGCGTAAGAATGATTCCACAACTTTATTTTTCAGCTCAAGCCCTTGCGAAACAGTCAATAAATGCAGAAAAAATCTATTTACCAAGAAGGATAGACAGCTAGAAAACATCCATCCAACGGAAGCCACTCTTCGCCAGCACACTCTTCGGGTAATATAATAATATATCAAAGAGACCCATGTCTGGGGACAAGCCTTAATGCCTCTCTTAAAGTTTCCAAATCCTTCTTTCTGAAGCTGGAGAGGACAGTGAATGAACTCCTGTTTGGTCAGATTTACCAATTATCACAAATGAGTGCCTGGATTCACTCACACATTGCAGGTGCAAGACAGGTTTCCAAAATCTTTGCAACTGCCTTAATCCATCCATCCATCAGCCGTAAGACGTCCACTGCTGGACATAGGCCTTCCCCAAGGATTTCCACGAAGATCGGTCCTGTGCCACCCGCTGTGAAACTGCCTTAAGGGAAATTTAAAATGCACAGAATTATGTCTGTGTACCGGAAACTGCGGATATTAAACTGTTTTATAAATATATATGTATATAAATATTTTATTTGGCATCATACAATTTAACAAAGTTAGCATAAGCTGATACTCGTACTCGAACATTTTGTAGAATAAACGCCGCCTAGCGCATGTCTAGCTACCCGCGTTGCGGTCAATTAATATTTTTTCCACCATCTTTTTGCATTAGAATATTATAAAAAGTATATATATTTAGAATCTGCATAAATGGCGCTTTATTACAATATTTTTTGTATGAGTTTTATTTATTTATACAAAAGCTATTGGCTCTGAAAGCAAAAAGGTCCAACCAAAATTTTCACTCTTTTACGGTTGAAAAAGAGTTATATCAGCAATAAATTCTACGTTTACGGTTTAAACGAAATTGGTACCAAACACGCCCTAGTAGCAAACAGGACGTGAACAGATTTTTTAAAAAGATGATCGGTGTTGGCCATCTTTTCACCAGCCCAGCTGGCTGGGTTGACGGTCTTCGTCTTCACAAGTGCTGCTTCGAATGGAGGAGAGGCGCACTGTCGAGCGTTCTACCGCAGGAGGCGCCGCCACCGCCGGCCGCGCCCGCCGCCACAACAGCCACGCGCCGATGATGATTGCGATGCCGATTATGATGTAGAGTAGAGCGTACTGGTGTACATCGTGGTATGACACATCTGTGCTTAATACTGCTTGCTCTTTTAAATCCTTCAGTCCTTTCTCAATGTCTGAAAGTTGCCTTTAACGATCATTGATGGTGTCGTCCACTATGGATGTTATTGGGATTGAGGCGTTAATGATGTTGTTGATCGGACTAATATTTTGTATCTTGATATCGGAACTTGTATTGATAACGTTGCGATCAAGGTTACGAGCGTGCACCGTAAATCGGTCAGACTTGACAATGCACCCGTGTGAAATGCTGACGACGCCGGCTTGCTCCAGCTGTGGCGCGGTCACCTGATCCGCGAATATCACTCGTAACTGACACTTCTCACAACAAAAGTACAAGTACTTGTTTATTGTATTTAGTTCGACCCACTTATTGATGCAGGAGTGAATAACTGTTTTGCATTGTTTCTTGTTAAAGTCAAATTCACAGAGATTTTCTTCTTGCTTGAGATGATACACAGGTTTTTTTCAGATGACATAAGTAAGTCTGTTCTTGATGGGAACATGCCGTAATACCTTTCTTTGTCATGGTGATGTAAGCATCTTTTGCTAAATTAATGGCCAAATATTCCGAAATCGGGACAGTATCTATCATCTTGCTATGATTTGTTGCGGTTGGTACAGGGATGAGGTGAAATATTTCGAAGGAATCTCTGCTAACTAGTGGGACCTTTGTCTCAAAAAAAAGATAATCATTGCACATCCTGGCTTTGATATTAAGTAAGTGATAAATGTTCTGTAGACTTGTGTGTATGTTTTCTATAGGTAGAGCTAGCTCATTTGATATCTGACTTGCTATGACGCTAAGCCCGCTTCTAAGTTGCTCCGGTGATAACAGATAAAAGTTAAATCGTAGATCCCATCTATGCTCTAGAGCAAGATTGGGGTCAAGAGTAAGCCCATCTTAAGTAAAAAAAAAAAAAAAAAATCTTCCATGGTAAACATCTGTGATGGTATTTAAAAGTGATTCTTGAATATTTCGCAGTTCGAATATCATGTTGCTTGCAGCTACAGCGGTCAATGTTATGTAATTTGATTGCGAAATGTTGTACACCTCTGATTTTAAAGTGTTGACTGCCTTCTCTATTTGTAATAAGTGTTTGTTTATTAATTTGTGTTGCTTATTTATGGCGTCCTCGCTTCTTTTGAGTAAATTATATTCTGCTTCAACAATAGACGTTTGATTTCGCCACAAAGATGCCAAATGATGTTGGTTGTCCTGTATGAGCGTAATATCTTTCTGGTATTGCTCTGCAAACTTTTCATCTAAGACTCCGAACAATGTATTCGCGACTGATCCGATCGCGTTTATGAGGCCGCGCCTTCTCCGCGGCTTCTGCGCAAGCGCGTGCGTGAATGTTGCGTCATCAATATCGTATTGTATTGTTGAAGTTCAGCGTAGCTGTGACGTAGTTGCCCGATAATGACGCCACACTGTACTAGTTCATTATTTTTCTTGCATGTTTCTTCTAGATAATTAAAATATGTTTCAAACGTTTTTATGCCTTGCCAATAGGGTTCCATCTTGTAATATATCACTATTGTCCAGTCGTCTCTGATTACTTGCATATCAGAAACTTTATCAAAATATATTTCTTGATTTGGTTTCAGCGGCGTGTTAATAAAGGTGCATGATGAGTTGGTAAGTATGCTCATAAAATATAACATAGCCAAAGCTAACGTTTTGAAATTAAAACGTGGTTTCCTTATGTGTTTTTCTTCGGTTTTTGCTGGTTTGGCGGTACTGGCTGTGTTTGTTTGCTTGTGGGCTTGATTTGAGTTCTGATTAATAGGTAGTAAGGATAGCTTTACTACCGGTCGTTTCAAGTAACCGTTCTTGGTTTTTAGTGAAACAACTCTCACATATCCGTCGGATCCGGGATGGACATCGACGACGCGCCCCATTGCCCACCGTCCTGCTGGTAGGTTATCTTCATGTATGATTACAAGATCGTTAATTTTGATATTTTCTTGATTTTTCCTCAACTTGCTTCGGGTAGTTAATTGACTCAGGAATTCTGAACGCCATCTTTTCCAGATATCGTTGTTAATTTTTTGACAAATATACCATCTTGTTCTCAAATCATGCTCTGTTTCGAGTAATGATAGCACAGGCCCACTTGCCAGGAAGTGCGATGGGGTGAGGTAGTTCAGGTCTTCCGGGTCTTCACTGAGGGCACACAATGGCCTTGAATTTAAACATCCTTCCAGTTGTGACAATATGGTGGTGAATTCTTCGTACGTCAGTTTTTGTTCACCGACGACGCGTTTAAGGTGGTATTTTAAGCTTTTTACTGCACTCTCAAATAGACCGCCAGCTGAAGGCCAGGAGGGAGCATTGAAGTGCCACTGGATGTTCATGTCTGTAACTTGTTGCATTAATTCCCTGTTGTTTTTGCTAATTGTATCTTGCAGTATTTCATATTCTTGCTGTATGACTTTGTTGGCTCCGACAAAGTTGGTGCCATTATCACTGTAGATATGATGTGGCGTTCCTCGTCGAGCCGCCATTCTTTTAAGAGCTGCCAGAAATGCTGCTGTCGTTAAATCTGACACAAGTTCAAGATGTAGCGCTTTAGTCACCATACAGACGAAAACTGCTACATAACCTTTTGTGCACTTGATGCCGCGCCCTTTGCTGCTCTTTATCATGATGTGACCGGTGAAGTCAACCCCAGTATGACAAAACGGGCGGGCTGGTTACTTCTAGCATGTGGTAAGTCACCCATTATCTGATGTTGCTTGCTTGTGTCGAATCGCCTGCATCTTACATATTGACGCAAACGTTTTTTGGTGGCTCTGTTACCTCCAACAATCCAGTACCGTTGACAAAGGAATGAAGCTGTTAGTCGTGCTCCTCCGTGATAAGTAAGGGCATGAGCTTCATCTATCAACAAGTCTGTAAGTTTGCTTGCATGTGGGATAATAATGAGATGTGTCATGTCTGCGCTGATCTCTGCGTGTCTTAGTCTTCCACCGACTCGAAGAACACCTTCTTCATCTAGTTGTGGGTTTAGGTTTAATATCTTGCTCTTAGAGTTGACACAACCGCTTGCTTTCAGGTCATCTATCTCTCTTGAAAAATATTCTCGCTGTACTTGTTTAATGATTCTCAACTTAGAACTTCTTATCTCTTCTAAGGTAAGAAATGATGGTAGATTTTTCTTGTTAAGTGACGTCAGTTTAAAACGGTATATCCATGCTAGGATATGAACTATTTTCTTGAATGTGCTGTATTTCTGTATGACTTCGTTTATAATCATGTTGTTGTCTTGATATGTACATGTGTTAACTTGCTTTTTCTGGTTTTAGCTCTTCGTTTGTTTCGAATGATACTTGCTCGGGTTGATCTTCGTATGAAAGTAACCAAGTTGGACCTTGCCACCACAACGAATGCTTTTCTAATTGCGTGGCAGTCAGGCCTCTAGTCGCACAATCAGCTGGATTCTCCTGAGATTTCACGTACCGCCAGTCGCTTCCAGGCAATACTTGAGTCACTTGCTTGACCCTGTTTGCCACGAAGGTTTTCCACTTGTTAGGATCACCTCGCAGCCACCCCAGTACTGCTGTTGAATCAGTCCAGCCGTAAGAATTGACTTGATAATTCGGTAAAGCTTGTTTCACCTTTTCAATTAATTGTGACACTAAAACCGCGCCGCATAACTCTAATCGAGGCAACGTGACCGTTTTGCTGACCGGAACTAGTCGCGTTTTTCCAGCGACCAGAACCACTGTACTGTGACCTCTTCGAGTTATTTTGCAGTATATGACGCAAGCGTATGCTTTTATTGATGCGTCGCAAAATCCATGCAGTTCAATGACATCGTTTTCTTGAGTTTCGAGCCATCTTTTAACTTTAATTTTGTTAATGTTTTGTATGTCTTCTATGATTGTTCGCCATTCCATGTTAATGGCATCTGGTAGTGTGTCATTCCAGTCCATGTTTGACAGCCATGTAGATTGAAATAATAGCTTAAGCTTGACTGTGACGGGTGAAAGCCAGCCGAGAGGATCGAAGATGGTTGATATAGCAGATAGTAATGTTCTCTTTGTTGTTTTAGCCTGTTTTGTCTGTATTTTTGACTCAAACGTAAAATTATCTTCCTGTGGGTTCCACCGAAGCCCCAAATCTTTTGTGGATTCAGTTCCTCGAAAGTCAAAACTTTCTTCCTTGTTTGTGTCCTCGACTAACTCTGACACATTGGATGACCACTTCTCTTAATAGTTTTGCTCTTCGTCATCTGCGAGTTGCTTTAGCATCATCATAGATAAAAATGGTGCGGCCTTGGTGCCGTATGTGACGGTGGTTAGTTGATAATCTTGTATAGGTTTTGCTTGACTGTCTCGCCATACGATTTTGTGATATTGTTGATGTTCTTCACTCAACCATATTTGACGAAACATTTTTTTTATATCGGCTGTGTATGCATACTTGTACTGTCGCCATTTTAAAATTAAAAACTGAAGGTCTTGTTGTAAATTTGGGCCCCTGTACATGAGATCATTGAGGCTCATCCCAGTAGAAGTTTTCGCGGATGCATTAAATACAACTCTAAGTGCTATTGTTTTTGATTCCGAACGTAGTACACAGTGGTGAGGTAAGAAATATTCCGGTCTCGTGTTTCCGGTAGTCGGCTGCATGTGACCCGATACTAGGTATTCGTTGATAAATGTTTTGTAATTATTTGCGGTGTCATTTCGCTTTGTAAACCTTTGTTCCAGTTGTGCGAATTGCGCAATGGCCTTGTGTTTCGATGGCCCCAATTCTTGTTGGAAGTTTGGTTTAAGGGGAAGTTTTACTTCGTATCTCCCATCTTTACGTCGAATGGTTGTTGACTTGTAAAAATCTATGCATGCTTGATCTTCAGATGATAATGTTGACTCTTGAGTAATGTCTTCAATTTGCCAAAATCGTTGTAAATCTTCAATGTTGTTTAATAGGACGTTGCATTGTAATGTTGTAGAATTAGCGCTTCCGCTTAATATCCAACCGAATCGAGTTTGTTGTGCGATTGGCGTTAGGTGATTGTTTTCTCTGCAAATGCCATCAAAGATGATGTTGGAGTATACCTCTGCTCCCAGCAGCAGGTCTACAGGACGACTTTTGTAGAATTCAGGGTCTGCCAGTTGTATGTTTTCCAGGAACGCCCATGATGGCCTTGATAATGTATGAGGTAGTTTGTTTATTAAAGTTTTCATAATCAGCGCGTCGGTATTTAATGAATATTCGTTGTTATTCGACTAGATAGTTATGTTTATTATTCCTTTGCAATTATTTTCTTTTGCTCCAATTCCGGTTATGACTCCTTTGCATTGACGTCTTGGTAAAGATAAAAGTTGTGCTGCTTTCTCGGTTATGATGGAAGTCTGCGATCCTTGGTCCAGAAGTGCTCGGAAGTGGTAGTATTGGCCATTGGCGGCCTGAACCTGAACGATTGCAGTGGCTAATAATATTTCAGACGTATCGTGTTGTTGCGCTGGAGACTTCATGCTGGACGAGTTGCTATGATTAGCCATTCTCAATGTACTTGGACGACTGGCGTTGTTGGACGTTGCAAATGCTTCATGCAAAATAGTGTTGTGTTGACCTTGACAATCACGGCATCTTTTTAGCGAGGTACATTTTCCATGATGGTTAAATAAACAATTGGAACATAGCTTGAGTTTAGATACCGTGCTGAGTTTCTGCTGAGGCGACATTGATAGGAATTTCTCACAAAAGTAGATTCCGTGATCGTTGTTGCAGAGTGGACACTTAAAAGCTCGATTTTGATTGTTTTTCATGTTTGTTTGTTCAGCCGTGTTGTTGTTAGAATAAAACCAATAAAAACCAATAAAACCAATTTATTTTTGCAAATAGGCTTAAACTAAGCACTTTTACACGTCCCATTGTTATTTTTTTCCCTACCACTGCTTCGGGACAAGTTTGGGCTAGCGCCGAGAAGAAGCAGCGCAAGAAACTCGGTCACTTTTGTCAGCCTCTTTTAAAAAGTTTTAAATATACATAACAAAATATTAAATTACAAGATAAATGCACCTGTGCGAGCAAGGCAGTATTTATATCCAAACATTTTTATCATTTAAATAATCTATAACAGTATAATACCCTTTTTTCATGAGAATCTTTTTTACATGAGCTTTAAATTTAAACATGGGCAGTTCAGCAATAGATGCTGGTAATTTATTAAAAAAGCGGATACATTTCCCCATGAACGAATTACCCACTTTATGCAGTCTGAAATCTGGAACGGCAAGCTTATCCTTATTCCGGGTGTTAAAATTATGAATGTAACTTTTCTTAGGGAACTGATCCATATGTTTGCGAACGTAAATGATATTTTCGTAAATAAATTGCGAAGCTACTGTCAGTATATTAATTTCTTTAAACAGTTGTTTTAACGAGTCACGAGGTCCAAGGTTATAAATTGCTCGTATAGCTCTCTTTTGTAATATAAATATAGATTCGATATCTGCTGCTGAGCCCCATAATAGAATTCCATATGACATAATGCTGTGAAAATAGCTAAAATATACCAATCTTGCCGTTCCCACATCAGTCAATTGTCTTATTTTCCTCACGGCGTAAGCAGCAGAGCTAAGTCTTCCTGATAGAGTCTCAATATGAGCACCCCATTGCAAACGGGAATCCAAAGCTATTCCCAAAAAGGTAGTGGAACTAGACGTATCAAGTCGTTCACCTTTTATAATTAAATGTGTTGGGACCAGTTTTACGTTTGGCATTGTGAATTTAATACACTTTGTTTTATTTGCATTGAGCAAAAGATTATTAGTAGTGAACCAATGCAATACTTGAGAGAGAGCATTATTTACATCGTCAAACGAATCTTTACCTCTTTTGATTTTAAAAATCAATGAAGTATCATCTGCAAACAACACTGTCTCACAGAGGTCTTTCGTAAAATATGGAAGGTCATTTATATAAATTAAAAAAGCAGGGGTCCTAATATCGATCCCTGCGGCACGCCCATAGTTAGAGAGGAGCCAGAAGACTCAGTACCATTAATACAAACTTTTTGTGTTCTGCCTGTGAGATAAGAGTTTACCAAATCTAGGACGTCATTTGAAACACCATAATGTCTAAGTTTTTTTAGCAAAGTTTGATGGTCCACACAGTCAAACGCCTTGGAAAGATCACAAAAAAACTCCCAAAGCATCCCGCCTACTCTCCCACGCATCAAACACGTGTTTTAAAAGTGCAACTCCAGCATCAGTAGTGCTTCTACCCTTTGTAAAGCCATATAGTTTGTTATGTTAAAGTTTATTCAGGACAAAGTGAGATAAAAGTTGATTAAAAATTACTTTTTCAAATACTTTACTGAGTACTGGTAAGATTGAAATCGGTCGAAAATTGGAGGGGTCATTTTTCTCGCCAGACTTAAATAAAGGAATAATTTTACTAAATTTCATCAATGTAGGAAACTGTTTGTCATCAATACATTTGTTAAAAATTATTGCAAGATAAGGGGCTATTGTGTATAGAATTGTATGGATAATATTGACTGAGATTCCCCATAAGTCCTCAGTTTTTTTCATGTTTAATTCCCTAAAAGTTTTTATTACTACATCGGGGTTATTATTTCTAAAATGAAATGGAGTAGTACACTCATCAACACCCGCCCTGAGAAGGGATTCAGCTAGTTCGGCAGAGGAAGCAAGTTCCCTAGTTGTAGAGGGAGCTATGTTTGAAAAGAATCCCTCAAAAGCATTGGCAACCTCTGCATTTGAATTAATTAGTTTATCCCCAATTTTAAGAGAGTAAGCACGATCATTTGGTTTATGCCTACAGGTTTCTTTATTTATAATGTTCCATGTAGCCTTTGCTTTATTATCAGAACTCCGAATAATATTACGCAAATGAGTTGATTTTGCAGAGGCACATACTTTTTTAAATATTTTAGAATAACGTCTCACATGGTCAATAATCTGTGGGTTCTGAGAGCTTGCTTTAACCTCCTGAGAACCACAATTTTTTTTTAACCTGTCAGGCCAAGGTCAAGAGACACAATAAAAATTCTATTATGTGATCCAACCGGTGGGGCAATTGAAGCTTGATAGGTTAAGGAATTTGATTAAAAACTATCTGGATCATTTTAATAGGTAACTAAATGTTCCCAAAAAATGTGAAAAAAAGAACTGTTGGAAAATCTAGATTTTCTCAATGTAGTATATATACAACATCAGTTGCTTACACCTAATGTGTAAAATGTAGTATATTTACGACATAAAAATATTTTATCAAATAATGGTATTACTTATTTAGATTTGCTACTTAAATATTTTAACGTATAGTAAAAACAACTTTAAAATCAAGTAACGAGGCATTTATTTACTCATTTTAGTCTTAGTCATTTATAAATCACAGTCAGCAGATTCTCTTAAAATTCTAACATACATTTTTGTACTATAAATCACAGACAGCAGGTTTGCTTTAGCATCTTACAATTAGAAAGTATTAAGTATCAAGTCAGTCGTAATAGAATCTCAATATTAAAAAAAAACATAGTTTTATCAGAATTAAAATAACAATAAGCAATCAAAAGTTTGGTGTGTGAAACTCCACAAAACAATTTCGTTTTCTTGTGCTACACAAAAATACGTTGCATTTGACACAGTATGCTGTGGTATGTTTTTTGCAATTAAAATTTCTACATCTCTTTTGTGTATCAGAATAAGCAACTAAATGTTCTGCTTTGTGGTAGCAAGAATGTTTAGCCGGTATCGGTTGAATTACAACCTTGCGTTTCTTATGTTTTGGCTGCAGTTCTTCGATTTCATCGCAAGATTCAGAATCTGAGGACAGCATGTTTTTAGTAATCATAGATTCTCCAAGCAATAACCTGAATGCCCTTAGTTGAGGAATATTTTTTTGCGGGTGTATTACGTTGGGTCTTACCTACGATCTTTGAATTGGAACCAAGACTTACACACTGCCAAACCTCCTTTGTCCTCGCCCACCTCTGGTTCTTGCACGGCCTCTAGACCAACCACCACGCGTACGGGGTCCACTAATGGTTCTGGCACGACTAATGTGGGTAACAGTAATAGAAGAGCACAAAGAATGTTCAGATTCCGGACGGATTCTATCTTCTGTGTCCGAAGAATTCGAAGAACCAGGGCCGGAGTCACTGCTATCATCATTTCGCGCTGAATGGATCTCTTCTGTTGGGTTCTCTTCATCCGACAAATCAATATCTGAATCTTCTAAGATGTCTGTTGTTTCATTAACCCGTAAACATATCAAAACAATTTAAAAAAAATGTAATGGAAAGCAAAACAAGTGTAAATGTCTTAAGTTGTATAGTTGCTACACTGGAAATGCTGTGAACATACACGTTGTTGAGAACCAATGTATTACTAGTACAACATAAAGCTTTCATTGTTAATTCCTTAGTTTTTGTGCGTTGAAACACAGGAACGTTTTGTAATTAGGATAAATGCATCAAAACAAACAAATAACAAACAAATAACTATAAAAATCTTTACAAAAAACATAGTATTTCAAAAAATATCTAAACAAACTTACCACGGGGTCCCGGTACCGACGCCATCGTCCAAGTAAAATGAACAATAAACAAAATCTAAGCCACTTCCTCAGCCAATCAACGCTCAGTATGGCGGATAAATATTTTGCCTTTCCAACAAAAACAAAAGTTTGAGCAAATTTCGTTAGATGGCAGTGTAGGATTTTTTTCTTTCTATGTTGTAAATATACTACAGTTTCACTCAGGAGGTTAAGACTATACAAATCATATAATGTTTTTCTACTTTTATAAATACCGGGTGTTGCCCATTCGTTAAACTTACATCTCAGTTTATTTGCTTTTATATTTTTTTGTGTAAAGATTTGATCAAATTCGTTTTTAATCAATCCAAAAAGATTCTCATATAAAAAATCGACACTATCGCTATCACTTGATTTTAATGAATTTATGCCATCACAATTTTTTTCCTTAAATCGGTCTATTCTATTTACCGTTATTGGCCTACAAACAGCATCTACAATTCCTCGGACATAATGGTGCTCAAACGACGCCTTTTGTCCGCTGTGGTCAGATCTCAAATAATTAATTAATCTATTACAGTGCTATTGCAAAAAATATTATCTAAACAAGTAGCTGTTGTGGGAGTCACTCTCGTAGGTTCATTGAATAAGTTTATTAAATTAAATGATTTAAAAAGATTAACCCTTGAGTCGTCGCGTGGGGTCTTTTAAAGCCCAGGTTTTAAAAAAATGCAAATATTTTATACTTTGGGTTGTGCTATCGCTTTGAAATTTTAGGTACCTTCGCAAAAGTAATCATTGGTGCCGCGTTGACTACTAGCTGTCAGTTTGCGCGCACGCGCCGTATGATACAGACGTGTTATTGTACGCGAGGCTCCTAAAGACCCCACGCGACGAATCGCGTAAGTAAAAACTTGTGTATGATATTCTAGTAATTTCTGCATTTGACTGTTTTTCGGTGCTTATTTCTGATTATTTACATTTTATTTTGTAGAAATACATAACTGAATCTCATAACAATGGATGAACGTCAGCAGCAGCGCATTTTGCGGTGGTTAGAAGAACCTGACGAGGAGATTTTAGGTGGTTTGAAGGATGAAGACATGAACCTGGCGTACTCCGATGAATTTAGCGAACACGACACAGATTCAGAGCAGGAATGTGAAGAAATTGAATCTGCTGCAGATCAACAGCTCCAGGTCCCAAATCTATCAAATTCAAGTGATAGTGAAGACGACATCCCTCTTATAAATTTTTCTACGCGCAATTTTTTTATTGTAAAGAAAAAGGGAAGAAATGCGAGCTATTCAATCGTTTATAAATGGAAGAAGTCTCCATTTTTGCAAAGTGTCAGGACAAGGCTACACAACATAGTCACAGAACGACCAGGTCCTCAAGGCGCAGCGAATGAGGTTAGTAATCCTTTAGAAGCGTGGTATTTATTTCTCGATGAAGATATCTTGAAAAATATCACAGAGTGCACAAATATAAAGATTACTACTGTACAGCCAAATTATGGAAGAGAGCGTGACTGTGAGCTGACCAATCTAACTGAGCTGAAAGCATTGATTGGAGTTTTGTACCTGATTGGATTACATAAATCATCACACGCGTCAATCGATGAAATTTGGGCAAGTGACGGCACTGGTATATATATAATCCGTGCTGTAATGTCTAAGCAACGATTTCAGTTTTTGCTACGCATGTTACGTTTTGACAACATTCACTGTCATCAAGAGCGAAATGACGTCGATAAACTAGCCCCAATAAGGGAGTTCTATGAAGCATTTGTCGCGAATTGCGACAAACATTACAAAACTCATGAATATGTCACACTTGATGAAATGTTGGAAGCTTTCAGAGGAGCATGTAGATTCCGCCAATATATACCAAGTAAGCCAGCAAAATACGGGATCAAGCTTTTTTCATTGGTAGATGCTGTTACATTTTACACAAAAAAACTCGAAATTTATGTCGGAAAGCAGCCAGAAGGTCCACATCACCAAGACACTTCTACAAAAGCAGTTGTGAAAAGAATGATTGAACCTATATCAGGCACAGGGCGTAATGTTACCATGGACAATTGGTTTACTAGCATTCCATTAGCAGAAGAACTCCTAAAAGATCACAATTTGACCATAGTCGGCACCGTAAGAAAGAATAAGCCAGAGATTCCGAATGAGTTCAAGCAAAAAGGAATGGAAGAACACTCCACACTTTTTGGATTTACGCAAAATAGCACATTGCTTTCTTACTGCCCAAAGAATAATAAATTTGTTATGTTACTTTCAACCATGCACCAGGAAGGTGTCATAGATGATACCAGTGAGAAAAAACTTCCTGAAATTATTGGTTTCTATAATAAAACAAAGAGTGGCGTCGATGTGGTAGACAAGCTAATTGGTTCCTACTCTGTTGCACGAATTTGTAATAGATGGCCTCTTAGACTCTTTTTCACTTTCTTGGATGTTGGAGCTATAAATGAGCATATAATTCTGGACTCATTGACTCAAGATAAAATGGAGAGAAAAATGTTCCTAAAGACTATAGCGTTTCATTTATTTCGTCCGCAACTTCAATCTCGTATAGCCATCAAAACTTTACCTCGAGAAATCAAAAATTTAGTACGAAGGTTTGCATTGCCACTGCAATAGATCCCACCAGAAAATGACTTTGTCCCGATGAGGAACGTTGTGTTCATTGTCCCAGACAAACAGATCGAAAATTCAAGGCGATTTGTCACTTTTGTAAGGGAAACATATGTCCGATCTATACCAAATCTATTTGTACCGATTGTATTGCGAATCAAAATTAGCGCTAGTTTCAAATTAAAGAAGATTATGTTTATTTTCGTTAAACTTTCTCAATTTTATAGTTTATAAGTTCCTGATCTCATTGCCAATTGGTATGTTGTGAAAAAAAAGTTTTCAGAATTTAATTTTTTAGAAGATTTAAGTTTTTGTTCTGTGATGATTTTTTCCAAATAAAAATTGTTCCTGATATTTTATTTTATTTCTGTATTGTATTATTTAAGGATAACTGTAATAAATGTCAGTAAATAATAAATTTTGTTTTATTTACTACACAATAAAAATAATATTTCTTATCAAACATCATAAAGTATGGTCAAAATAGGCTTACAAACTTTGGGGTCTTTAGTGACCCCGCGCGACGAATCTCGTATGTGAAAAGTGCGCGACGGGCCGAGGGTTAAGGAAACGATAACGATTTGCATTCTGTGAATTTACTAATATATCAATGTTAAAATCGCCACATACAACTACTTTCTTATTAGAAATACAGACTTTTTTTAAGACCTCTTCCATAGCGGTTTCAAAAAGCTGCTAATTAGCAGATGGGGGGCTGTAAACGCTTATTATAATATACTGCTCTAGCTCAGCACATGCTAGTTCGATAGTTCGTTCAATCGAAAGTGACACTATATCTTTCCGAATTCCGAATAAACTTGAAATCTTGCTTTGTTTTGCTTTGCTATAGGTTGATATGATTGAGGCCTTATTGAAGGTTGATCTTGTTTTCTGCGTGAGGACTCCATTGTTGTAAATTTACACTCGAGGAATTTCAAAAAATCTGACAGTCTTGGTAACTCTCGTGGTTGCTCCAGGCATTCATTGTAATCATTGAATGACTCATTGTCTAGTTTTTGCGAAAGTAGATGTACCAGCAGTGGATCCCAGGTGCTTATATCAATACCTAGGTTTTTCACGGCATTGAGTGTTTCAAATGTAGTGTCATGAAGTCGCTTGATCTGATTTAGAGATTGCTGTTGCATGGCAGGAATCGTCAGTAAGTTATTGATGTGCGAGGTAAATATGAGTTTTATGTTGTTGTATCGATGGTTGTGTATTTCCCAGCATACGTTGTAGTTTTCAGAACTAATTGGTAGATGTTGTAACAGTCTCTCTGCTTCTCCTCGTACCTTGCCCTTGAGAAACTGCATTTTTTGGGCATTCGATAACGAGGGGTTGTTATGTATTGTTTCGACGAATTAATATTTAAAAGATGTCCAATGCTGATAGTTTCCCGCGAAAGTAGGTATGTCCATCAGCGGAGTTGATTTTTCCCGATGGGACACAGACCACAACTTGCTGTTAATGGATCGTTTGGTGCTGTTGTACATTTGCTCGTAAGATGAAAATGTTCGCTCATAGTCGTTGTTAGTACCTTGAGTTTCACTGTCAATTTCCCAGTGTAGATTATCAATAGCAGACCATCTTGATTGTAGAGAATGAAGCAGATCTTCTAATTCCCACTTTTCTGTTACAGAATCAATGTTTATGTTCGAGGTTGTTCGATGGAATGCTCTGAAGTTACTTGCTTGCTTTTTCAGTAAATCTTCAGTTTTGCTGCTAGTGCCTCGTGATTCCTTAAATGTTGGCGCCACGGAGCCTGATGATGTTTTTAATGGTGTCGCAGGTTTTAATATGCTAGGCGTCGGCGGCCTTGTTTCCGTCGATACCTCGTATGTTTGAAGTGTTGTTTTGATACTTTCGTAAGTACCTTTTGTATTTTCGTACTTATTTTCGGTAAAGTAGGCATGAGACTTGTCCTGGCATGCCCACAGTTGAAGATGATTGTTGTTAAACTCCATCCAGTAGCTGTCTAGAGCGCTTATCCTGCGATTGATGTAGTCAGTCGTCTTCCTCTCACGACTATCTTTTTTGAAGTTAGTTAAGATTTGAATAATTGCTTCGATAAGTTGATGCTGAGTAACTAATAGATCTTCCATTGACGACGTGTTTGTTAACTTGCTTGATTGCTTGATTTACTTATAAAATGCTTGTAGTTAATTGAAATCTGATTATATGCTTACTTGCTTGCTGGTTCTCAGTGTCCTTGTAGTCCTGGGCACAGATATGCGCTTTCTCAATTCGATTAGTGATACCCGCTTCTGG
The DNA here is from genome assembly GCA_950371115.1 of Anania fuscalis. Taxonomy (NCBI): domain Eukaryota; kingdom Metazoa; phylum Arthropoda; class Insecta; order Lepidoptera; family Crambidae; genus Anania; species Anania fuscalis. The sequence goes on along the minus strand of OX493326.1, from coordinate 11,775,949 downwards.
GAGGCCAATGAACCGATTCGCTCTATGCACAAAATCCACAAAACACTGAGCCTTTTCGAAGGACCATAAAGATGTACGGTCTGCTGCTAACCACACACCTTTCTTGCTATGCTGATGATGATAATGATAAAACTCCTTGTTGAGCGTAGAATATTTATTTATACACGTAAATACAAATGTTATTAAAATGCTGTGAGCCGCGGCCGTCTTGTTAGGCACGTAATTGCGAACTAAAATATAAATTAATAAAAGGTATGCATTTAGGCCAGCCGCGCATAGTAACGTTTACGTTTGCAAAAATGTACGGTGACGGACCTTACAAATGTTGAGTTTGAACGTACTGAGATTTTATCAGACCGAGCTAAGGAAGTTTTATCGCGACTTCGCACAGATCACTTAAATGTAGAAGAACGTGTCAACCTAGAGAAATTGTGTGCAGACAACGCGGATGTGTTTTACTTTGAGGGAGAACCGCTAACATTCACCAAAAAGATAAAGCACAAGATAAAAAGTACTGATGAGATCCCAGTACACGCTAAAACGTATAGATATCCTTATTTCCACCGACAAGAAGTGCGCGATCAGATTAAGATGCTCGAACAGAACATTATAAGACCTTCGGTCTCTGCATGGAGTTCTCCAATTTGGGTCGTTCCCAAAAAGGCTGACGTTTCAGGCAAAGTGAAATGGCGTCTTGTCTTGGACTTCAGGAAAGTAAACGAGAAAACAATTGACGATAAATACCCGATCCCAAATATTACAGATGTACTGGATAAACTTGGCAAGTGCCAGTATTTTACCACCCTCGACTTGGCCAGTGGATTTTATCAGGTGGAAATGGATCCTATGGATATTCCCAAACTGCATTCAATGTCGAGAACGGACATTATGATTTTTTGAGATTGCCGATGGGACTTAAAAATTCTCCATCAACCTTTTAAAGAGTGATGAATAATTTGTTAAAAGGCCTCCAGAATGAAGTATGCCTGGTCTATCTGGATGACATCATTGTATTTAGCACATTCCTACAGGAACATATACTTAACCTGGAAAAAGTATTCAAAAAACTACGAAAATCGAACTTTAAGATCTAGATGGATAAATCTGAGTTCCTGAAGTAAGAGACTGAGTTTTTGGGTCATGTTATCTGCAATGATGGCGTTAAGCCTAACCCTAATAAGATCATAGCAATTCAGAATTACGTTATACCTAAAACTACTACGGAGATCAAACGTTTTTTCGGTTTACTCGGATAGTATCCCCAATTTCGCTAAAATAACGAAACCTTCTAAATTATTATGAAAATTTAATTATAATGAATGTAGAAAATATCTATTTACCAAGAACAGGATAGACAGCAAGAAAACATCCCTCCAACGGAAGCCACTCTTCGCCGGCACACACTTCGGGTAATATAATAATATATCAAAGAGACCCATGTCTGGGGACATGCCTTAGTGTCTCTCTTAAAGCTTCCAAATCCTGCTTCCTGTGGCTGGAGAGGACCGGGAATGAACTCCTGTTTGGTCAAATTTACCATATATCACAAATGAGTGCCTGGATTCACTCACACATTGTAGGTGCAAGACAGGTTTTCAAAATCTTTGCAACTGCCTTTTAAGGGAAATTTAAAATGCACAGAACAATTATGTCTGTGTACCGAAAACTGCGGATATTAAACTGTTTTATAAATATATATATATATATATATATATATATATATATAATGTCCGATTTTTTTAGCACTCATCCTGCTAGCCTGTGACTATATAGGTGAAAAGCAATCGTGAAAACCAACTTTCAAATGTGTATCATAAAAACTAAAAAAATGAAAATAAAAATACAAAATAACAACAACGACTTCAAATTGCATAAACTCGTCCATCTTCAAACGTAAAACCATCTGTGATCATCTGTCTTATTCCTTCCCCTTGTAAAGAGCGAGAAAGAGCTAACAGACGTAAAAAATGGCCGGAGTTCATTCATAAACTTATACTACACGGTCAGATGTTTGGCTTGTTTACCTTTAACATTGTTAACTTAAAATTAGGGCTTAAATGTAGCTTAGTGCAAATTTTCTAATTTGAAAATCTACATCATTTAGAACAAACCAATTAAAAAAATACAATGTCTTAGCTAAGTAAATGTTAAGTTATCAGCTTACCAATGGTAAAACCAGTAAAACGGCCCTCATATCAGCTTATCAAGTAAGTACGGTATGGTAAGGTATGCGACTTTATTATTGAGAAAGGTAATTAAAACTAACCGAAAACGATAAGTTAGATTATTCTAACTCAATGAAATTCAAAATACCTAACATAATTTTATGATAACTCGGCGTGTTTAAAAATTTGAATCATCTCTCTAGGTACAACGATTGTTTATTTACACTGTTCCTTACTATCGAAAATTGAACTGATCATGATTAAAAATACACGAAAACATTCCTCATCTAACTCAAGATTTAGGTATTCTAGTTTCTACATTTTTTATTACACTGACCGACCACTCACACGCACACTCACATTGTGACTTTTTGATGGTTCTACATTGACTAACTATCACAGAACAAACTAGGTTAAAATTGTGTTTTTAATAAATGACAGATTTTGCGATACTACGACGCGCGCGGAAGCCGGAAGCGCGTCCGTATGACGCATCTAATCGCGACAGGCGCACGACCCGAACTAAAAGAAAGCGAAGCGCACTGCGCAGCAGCGATCGGTCAAAGTGCGGCCGCCAGCGCACCAGACGAAGCATTAGTGATGTAGTATCTATCGAGATAGTGCGGATCGATACACTGTCATTTAATTTTAATACTAACAATTAGAAGAAGTTCAATATCATTTTTGTTTCTGTAAATTAAAAATCAAAAAGTGATTTAATTTAAACGGTGTAAGGCCGGGTATAGCAAAAGTCTCATTAAATGCCACAGGATGATAGCTTGTAGCCGTTTGAGTTCTTGCTTTTGAAATTTAAAACCTACCTACCGTCATGACGGGTGGCCTAAAAGTAGGCCCAGCTCTGGTTATTTTAAACTTTTCTGCTAAGATCGACTGATAAAGAAGGCTACAGAACGTTTGCCTTCCTCTGCACTTTGTTTGTGCTAAATGCAACTGTTCCCAAATTGGGAAGTCGCCAGTTGAGAAGTTATTAAAAGAAATATAAAATTATGTTATTTCTTAGTAAAACAGTCTCGCATAAGCAATCGATCCAAAAGTAAAAGTAATAGTATTCTTTATTTGCATAATACAAATTGCTTTTACTCTTTGATTAATTCGATCATAAGTGAAATTATTACTTATAATTGTTGATATTGTGACGTTTACAACGATATCAATTGCATAGCGAGGTGAATGCCAATAGTTTTACACGTCGATACATTTCCCTTTTGTTACTCATCCCTAGGTGTCTTTAAAATTCCGACAATTTAATTGGCATAGGCTTAGAGCTAATTTGGTCAAAACAAATGATTGCATGCATGGAGGTAGGTCTTGCGTTTGATTCACGGGCTCGATCTTTTTAAATGACACAATAGTCTAGGCAGCACTTCTCAACTGAGGTTGTATGCTCGATTGATAGTTAGTCTAAAAATGATTCAGTCAGTACCCAATGGCCAAAAAAAAAAACTACAGGAAATCGGCACAATTTATAAACTAAAGATTTTAATTAAGTACCATGAACTGTGCCAGGAAAAGGCCGACATAACTCGTAACTTTATATCGCGCTCAGAATACCCACAATCTAGGTACGAACAGCCTTGGCCAACCTACAAAGCGCTAAACCGCCTTCAGAGGCCGAACCGCCGCCGGCAGAGGTTGGCCCATACAGATAACATTTGATAAAAAGATAGAATCAAACTTAGGAATCTTAGTAATTAGGATAGGAATAAAAACAAATAATTATTATTATTTCATGAGCCCTGGCAATACGTCAAAATTTTTAGAGATTGGGTACCTGGACGCTTCGAGTCAATTAGAGCGATTGGGAACTTGTATGGCCTTTGCGTAGGTAAAGGATCTCGGAGATAAGATCACTAGCTCCTGGTCTAATTTTAGTCGGTCTTTTCGGTGCATCTCAAACGATCTAGTACAAAGGGGCCGCCGGCCGCCGCGCTTTTCGGCAAGTGTTTTCGCTGCTTGCCGACAAGGCGGCTAATTCAAAGAATGTTTGGCACGTGTCAAGGTAAAGATTCACCTGAATTTTAGTATCGAAAATCTAGTTGCACTAGCAAGACGTGTGATATCGATCACAATTTTACGATCATGCCCTACCGATACTCCAATCAGGAGTACCTTGATTTAAAAAAAAAAAAAAAAAAAAAAAAAATTGTGATTACTTTAGTGTATATAAACTGAAACCAGTAGTGTAAATATGAGGAACAGTGTGTTAATATTCGTGTAAATAAACAATCGTTGTAGAGAGTGTTGATTCAAATTTTTAAACACGCCGAGTTATCATTAAATTATGCTTATTCATTTTTTTAGTTTAATCAAACATACCTAACTTTAATAAACTTGCATACCCCTAACACAATAAATTCTAGCATGATTTTGGATAGCTCGTCAGTCCACAGCCTGAGAAAGTGTGATGGGAAATTTGAATCACTCCCTGTCTGAAAAATACCTACACCCCTTGAAGATTAGTGTACTCACCTGATAAGCTGATAAGAGGACCGCAAATAGGTAAGCTGACTTAACATATACTTATTTAAGAATTTTCAAAATTATGTTTTTATTTGTTTGTTTTAAATTATGTCGATTTAATCATTCGAAAATTTGCAAAAGCTACATTTAAGGCATTTTTTTTTATTAGCAAGGTTGAAGGTCATTCCCCCTAGTTATTCAAGCCAAACATCTGTGCGTGTTATAAATGAACTCCGGCCATTTTTCACGTCTGTTAGCTCTTTCTTGCTCTTTACAAGGGGAAGGAATAAGACAGATGATCACAGATGGTTTTACGTTTGAAGATGGACGAGTTTATGCAATATGAAGTCGTTGTTGTTATTTTGTATTTTCAATTTTTTAGTTTTTATGATACACATTTGAAAGTTGGTTTTCACGATTGCTTTTCACCTATATAGTCACAGGCTAGCAGGATAAGTGCTAAAAAAATCGGACATTATATATATAAAGTATTTTATTTCGCAACATACAATTTAACAAAGTAAGCATAAGCCGATACTCGTACTCGACCATTTTGTAGGATAAACGCCGCCTAGCTCGAGTCTAGCTCTGCGGTCAATTAATATTTTTTTCACCATCTTTTTGCATTAGGATATTATAAAAAGTATATATATTTAAAATCTGCATAAATGGCGCTTTATAACAATTTTTTTGTATGAGTTTTTAATTTTATTTATACAAAAGTTATTAGCTCTAAATGTAAAAATGTCCAACCAAAATTTTGACTTTTTTACGTTTTTCTTGTAAATATACTATGAAACCGAAAATACTTATATCGACAATGAATTTTACGTCTTTGCTTTAGATCACAACGAAGTTGAGTGTGTCTCTTTTCAATGTGAGCAATCGGACGCGATAGAAAGTCATAGGCTCGTTGAGGCCCACACCGAGGTTTCGAAAAGTGTGAGCGAGAGCCTCAACGAAACCTGTTCGAGCAGCGCGGGTAAGCAGAGTGGGAGTGGGACCGCGCGTCATTTGCTGCGCTTGGAGGCCACAGAGCGCACCGCGGTTTCGAATGCACCGGTTTTAACTACCTGCGCGAGCGCTGACGTCATCCCCCGTAGTGTTATCTCGAGTGTAAATAAAACAGCTGTTTCTTTGGTTGCTGCGCCATCACGTAATCGACATGAAGTTAAAGTAAATCGAGTAACCCAGGACTGCATGAAGGTTCCAGATGAAAATAGTGAGTGGCAAATTGTGCAGTCCAAAACCGCAAAGAGGTATAAACTTATTGGTCAGAAAGGGCGAGCTTCTACAGCGCCCGATGTGAAGTTGAAGTGAAGTTTAAAGCTGCGAATGTTATGGTCCCGTTGTTTATATCAAACGTTAGTAAAGAAACAAGTGAGCAGGATATTGTAAGTTATATTAAAGACAAGACGAAAGAAACAGTGACGTTAAAAATGATAAAAATGAAATATAACAAGGAATATCACGCGTATAAATTGTTTGTGACAAAATCTAATCTAAATTTATTTTTAACCGATGAATTTTGGCCTGATGGCATTACTTTTAGGCGTTTTGTACACTTTATGTATGGAAATAAGCAAAATGGTCGTAAAGTTATAGTTATTGGTATTTTAAGCGATGTTTAGTTATCAAAATAATAATAATAATTTTAAATTAATTAGTTTTAACTGTAAAAACTTAAAGACTTCAATCGAAGATATCCGGACCTTATGTAGAACCAACAATATAGTGTATTGTTTTAAACTTTCATGGTCACTAACATTAGAATAGTTTGTTACGGGATTGCTACCATGTACCTTATTTTTGAGTTCCCGATATTTCGGCACTGTTGCAAGCGCCATGATCACGGAGTAACTGAAGATCTTGCGGGTAAGTTGTTAAGGGCAAACATATCGGTCTACCCTCTTTCGCTGTCTTTTATTGCACGCGTCGGTACCATTGTCAACAAACTCACTATTTTCTCGCACCTGTTCTCGACACACAACACTAACAGTATCTGACCGCAAAACAGCAGTTTGTAGTTTTTTCTTCCGGTTTTTGCACATACGAATCACTGGATTCCAGACACTTGACAATTTAAACCCATCCTCGCGATTGAAATTTTTGTACTTTGTAATTTCAATCGCTTCCCTGACCATTCTTGGTATGTAGTGGCATTCTGTCGCAATGATCTGAGGGTTGTGAAACTCAATCCAGTGATTTAGACCTGATTCCAACAAACGTTCCGCGATTGCCGATTTCTGTTTGTCGTTGTTTTTGACCGCTTTTATGTGTTCCTTTATTCGGCACGCTATGGTACGTTTTGTTTGGCCGATATATGAACTTCCACAGCTGCAGTCAATCTTATAGACACCCGGTTTCTCCATTGGAAAACTGATTTTTGGAGATCGTAGACATTGTGTTACTTTTCTTAATGGAGTGAAGACAGTATTAAGTGAGTATTTATGAAGTACGTTTGAGATCTTGTCTGTCACTCCTCTTATGTATGGCAAGAACACAGGTTGCCTGTCTACTGTGTCTTTAAAGTATCTTGAGTTGTGTCTAGATGGTAGCTGCCCTCTATATCCATTATTCTGTAAGACTTTTTGAACATGTTCCAACTCTTGGTTTAGGTGTTTAAGGTCACACAAGTCATAGGCTCGGTTTTTCAGTGCAGTTACTACAGAATTAAGATGTCGAGGGTGGTGATGCGAGGTTGCGTTGAGATAGCGGTCAGTGTGAGTGGATTTTCTATAGACAGAGTGACTCAGTGAACCGTCACTCCGCACTTCAATCTTCACATCCAAAAATGCTAGGCTTCTGTTTTCTTCTATCTCGCAGGTAAAATTTATTTTTGGATGGATACCATTTAAATATGACAGGTGAGTTTCTACATCTTGGTTGTTTCCTCTCAATACACACCTCTTCCATAGTTTGATTTCGGTGCGGGCGGTGGCCAGGGATTTTTCTTCGAAAAACTCCATCCAAATATTAGCTATAACTGGAGCTACGGGGCTGCCCATCGCGACTCCGTCTATTTGGAGATAGTATTGACCCTGGTATACAAAGAAATTCTTCGACAAACAATGATGTAGAAGTGTGCCATATTCCATCGGGATGTCATTATCTTCCGACTTCACCTTAACCACTTCAAGACAATCTGCTACTGGGACATTTGTGAAGAGTGATTCTACGTCAAAACTGACCATCAACTCATCCATATCAACCTTGTTTTGGTGCAGGATTTCAATGAAGTGACGAGAATCTTTGACAAACGATGACGTACGGCCTACTAATGGTTGCAAGACTTTAGCTACGTGCTTGGCCAGGTCATACGTAGGTGAGTCTATCTGACTCACAATTGGTCGTAGTGGCACGTTCTGCTTGTGTACTTTAGGCAAGCCATATAGTTTCGGGGGCTGGACATTTCTAGGCCGCAGTAAGTATTTAAAAGTCTCGTCGTCGAAAACGTCCTCGCACTGTCTAATGAGTGAGCGAGTGCTTCGATCCGTTCTCGCCGTTGGGTTGTAATTTACCTTTTTGTATGTATTGACATCACTGAGTAGATTTTGGATCTTTCTATCGTACTCAACGACATCCATTATAACAGTCGCGTTCCCTTTATCAGCTTTCAGAACCAGTATAGTTTCATCCTTTCGGAGTTCATTCAGCGCAGTTGATTCGGAAGAAGTGATATTCGGCTTTGGTGGTGCTACGTGGCGTAATATCACGGCAATATCCTGTCTTAATGTATCCGCGTCTACAGATTGTATTTTATTACGCACGATACATTCTTCAACCGACCCAATCACCTCCTCATAGGGAATACGTTTAGGTGTAATGGCAAAATTCATCCCTTTTTCAAGAACTGATTGTGCAGCAGCAGACAACTCGACACTCGACATGTTGACTACCGTTCGAGTTGCGATCGAGTTCTCGTGGTAGGCCGCTGGCTTTTGTTTTCGTCGTAATGATTCGAACTTACGATCCTGTTTCATAGCACTAAGTTCTCTTGAGCGCTGAGCTTGTAGGTAGGTAACACGATCACAAGTATCAAAATCACTTTTAGAAAGCAATTCACTGCACTTTGGTGTATTTCGTATAACTCACACTGAAACTGGTCAAGTTGGTACCTAAAATTGCGTATTAATTTTCGCAATAATTTTACACTCGCATATCGCAGAATACTTGCGGAGCCGTGAATGTCAGGTCGAGGTTTTATCCGAACACACACTGGGATAATGTCCGTATCCCGACACTTCACTAAGAATGACAGGGACTCCTTCAAACATTCACACTTTTTCCGCGCGCGTTCTAGGTGTTTTATTGTATTTGCTGTTTCCGGCCCGTACCGGTTAACAATATATTGTTTTAAACTTTCATGGTCACTAACATTAGAATAGTTTGTTACGGGATTGCTACCATGTACCTTATTTTTGAGTTCCCGATATTGCGACAGAACGCCACTACATACCAAGAATGGTCAGGGAAGCGATTGAAATTACAAAGTACAAAAATTTCAATCACGAGGATGGGTTTAAATTGTCAAGTGTCTGGAATCCAGTGATTCGTATGTGCAAAAACCGGATGAAAAAACTACAAACTGCTGTTTTGCGGTCAGATACTGTTAGTGTTGTGTGTCGAGAACAGGTGCGAGAAAATAGTGAGTTTGTTGACAATGGTACCGACGCGTGCAATAAAAGACAGCGAAAGAGGGTAGACCGATATGTTTGCCCTTAACAACTTACCCGCAAGATCTTCAGTTACTCCGTGATCATGGCGCTTGCAACAGTGCCGAAATATCGGGAACTCAAAAATAAGGTACATGGTAGCAATCCCGTAACAAACTATTCTAACAATATAGTGTGTCTACAGGAGACGTGGCTTCTCAGTCATGACGTTCCGCTACTGGGAACGGTTTCCAGTGATTTCGAGTATACCGGTAAGTCTGCTGTGGACACATCTGCTGGCATTTCGAGAGGGAGACCGTACGGTGGAGTAGCCATCCTCTGGAGGAAGGGCATTTTCGATACTGTGTCGGTCGTGGAGTGTAGTAGTAAACGACTAGCGGCTATTAAAGGCACTATGGGTGGTCGTACTATTTTAATATTCTCAGTTTATATGCCAACTAAATCGTATGAAAACTTACCCATTTTCACTGAAGTGCTAAGTGAGATCAGTGCAATTGAAGATAGTAGCGATGTCGAAACTATATTTTTACTAGGCGATTTTCATGCTCACCCATATGAACTTTTCTATCGTGAGCTAAGTGGTTTCTGTACTGATCGGTCTTGGACTTGTGCGGATGTAGAAATATTAGGAGCCGACTCATACACATATGTTGACCCGTACCATGGTAGTAGGAGCTGGTTGGACCACTGCGTGGTCTCCCTATCAGCCGGCAAACTATTGTAAATGTAGGGATTTTGGAAGACGTGTTTGTATCGGATCATCTGCCTATTTATTTGGATTGTAACTTAGATTCTGTAAGGCCAAGGCTGCTGATGCATGGTGTGCAACGTAGTTCTGTGATTTTGCTGGGGGAAAGAGACGAATCTCAGATCAACAGATATCGTAATCTTTGTCATAATGGCTTACGAGACATTGACTTTCCTCCTGAGTTTGTGGATTGTAGTCATGGGTCATGCGGCTTAAAGAACCACCAGAATATTTTGGACAGTTTTTACAAACAAATAGTAAATATTTTGCAGGATGCGGCTGTTCAGATTGGCCGCGGCCACAAACCACGGGGAAATAAAGTCTTGTGTGGGTGGAATAAACATGTTAGGGAAGCTCACCGGGAGGCCAGGTTTCGGTTCCAAGAATGGGTGTCTTATAATCGACCTCTATCAGGCTTTAAACCTACATGACGCGCAGTTCGGGTTCCGGCCAGGACTATCGACTGAAAGCGCAATACTGAGCATCAGGCATACTGTCCAATATTACACAGACCGGAGGACGCCTGTTTACGCCTGTTTTCTGGACCATTCCAAAGCCTTCGATCTCGTTTCATATGACGTGCTTTGGAGAAAGATGGAAGACAGGGGTATTCCGGTGGAGATGCTGGATATTTTTCGGTATTGGTATGCAAACCAGACCAATCATGTGAAATGGTCAAACAGTTTCTCCGAGTCATATAGGTTGGAGTGCGGGGTGAGGCAGGGGGGGGATATCGTCTCCGAAGCTCTTCAACCTGTATGTTCATCTCTTGGTGGAGCTCAGCAGTATGCGTGTCGGATGCCGCGTGGGTGGTGTTAGTGTCAACAGCATCAGCTTTGCGGACGACATGGTGTTGCTGAGTCCCACTGCGAATGATATCGGGGAGATGTTAAAAGTTTGCGAGACTTACGCTGCATCGCATGGTCTTGTGTACAACATTAGAATAAGTGAGTACATGGTCTTTAGGGTTACCGGCAAGTGTCCGGAATCTATCCCACCGATAATTTTAAATGGGTCAGACTTAAAACTGGTTTACCAGTTTAAATACCTAGGGTATATTCTTGTCGATGACCTTAAAGACGATCTAGATATAGCGAGAGAGCGTAGGGCTTTGGCGGTACGCGGCAACATGCTGATCCGTAGATTTGCCCGCTGTTCGGACCCGGTCAATATAACGCTATTCAAAGCGTATTGCCAGGGTCTGTACAAAGGCGGTCTGTGGACTAAGTATGCCAAAAAAACGCTAAACACCCTACGAGCCCAGTACAATAACGTTTTCAGAATGATGTTGGCGCTTCCCCGTTTCTGCAGTGCCTCTGGAATGTTTGCACAGACCCAAACTGACGGTTTTTTTTTAATTTAATTAAAACTGTTATACTAACACCTAATTTAATTCAGCGTAAATACTAACCCATGGATCATTGTTGTCTTAAAATAAATAAATTTGGATTTAGTTAGTTTAGCTGGGAGGTGTCCGCACTTAGCCTCTTGATTGGGCCATTGTGCGTGTTGTGTCCTTCCCCTACTCCAACCAGCCCAAATCATCCCAGAAGTTCAGTAGACCCCTCAGGCTCCTGAAGGCTTCCGGGAGTGATCCTGGTGATTGGAGAATCCGTGCCCGTTGTTCTGTCACGCTCTCGCACTCCATGAGCACGTGCCGCGGCGTTTCCTCTGCCTCCATGCATCCTCTGCATGTGGGGCTGTCTGTTACTCCTATGTGGAATAGGTGCCTGTTTAGTGAACAATGACCGGTTATAGTACCTACAACCTTCCGAAGTTCGTTCCGTTTTAGTCTGATGAGGCTGCGGGCAAGCTTTTTTGATGCTGCCGGAATTGCATCTTTTGTTTGCCTGCATCCTACACTGTTCATCCATTCGGTATGGTGTGTTTCTGTGGTTTTTTCACGCAGCCACGTTTTGATTTGGGCCTGAGGTATAGGCAGTAGTGGTTCCGGTCCATGGACTACTACCTTCGATCCTCTTTTGGCTAATTCGTCTGCGGTGTCATTTCCCAGTGAGTTGCTGTGTCCTTTGATTCATTGCAGAACTACTCTGTTCGTGTTTGCAATGGATTGGAGTGCATTGTGACACTCTAGTATGAGTGCGGAGGTTACGACATTGTTTTGAAGGGCTTGGAGTACGGATGCACTATCCGAGACAATTTTTATACCAAGGTCTCGGACGTCTCTGGCTGCAACCGCCTGTGCCGCTTTGGTTATACCAATGCATTCTGCCTGGAAGATGGAGTTTAACTTGTCTAGTGTGGTCGATATGTTTATGTTTAAATCATTCGAGAAGACGCCGGCTCCGCTACCATGTGCCGTTTTTGAGCCGTCTGTATATATCCTAACTTCATCGACGCCAGAGTTGTCTTTTGGTTCTTCTGTGAGTTGGATATTGTATCTTCGATCGAAGATGTGTTGACACGGAATTCTGTCCATGGGCGCCTCGAGGAGTGGTAATTCCTTTAGGACCTCCTGCAGAACTTTTGAGTGTGTTGTTTCTATGTTTTGTTTCCATAGTCCGTTTGCTCTTAGTCTTAAGGCGGCTGACTGTGCTTCCTCCTGTATGATGAGATCTAGCGGTCTCAAGTTTAGGAGGAACTCGAGCGCGGCTGATGGGGTGGTTCTCATGCATCCAGTAGTTGCTACGCTCGCTAGTCGCTGTAGACTCTGGAGTTTTGTTTTCACTGTGGTCAGTTGTGTTCTGGGCCACCATACAACTGATCCATAAGTTATAGAAGGTCTGATAACGGATGTGTATAGCCAAAGTGTGATTTTTGGATTTAGACCCCAGCTTTTACCAACTAGTCTTCTACATTGACAAAATGCTATACAGGCCTTCTTTATTTTTGTATCGATATGACTCGCCCAATTCAGTTTGTTATCAAGGATAACGCCCAGGTATTTTACCTGGGTTGATAGCGAGAGTTCTGTGTTAAATAATTTTGGTAATTGTAGTGGAGGTAACTTCCTTTTGTTGGTGAAAAGGATAAGTTCTGTCTTTTTCGGGTTTACTGATAGTTGATGCTCGTCACACCATTTTTCTACTATCTGAAGTGCTGAACGCATAATTCCGCAGAGCAGATTTTCAGCGTTTCCGTTAATCAGTATGGTTAGGTCGTCTGCATAACCAATAGTAGTGTATCCTCTTTCGTTTAGTCTGTACAGTAGGCTATCCACTACTATGTTCCATAGGAGTGGTGAAAGGACACCACCCTGGGGGCATCCTCTTACTACTTTTGCTCTTGTGGTAGTGTTCACCACTATTTAAACCGCCCTTTTACTTATTAATTGCGTTATCCAGTTTCTTATGACTGGGTCGACGTTGTATTTCTGTAGGGCGTGGTTAATGCTGTTGTGCATGGTTTTGTCGAAAGCCCCTTCTATGTCTATGAAGGCAGCTAGGGTTGAGGCTTTATTTGTGATAGCCGTTTCTATTTTATGCACCACCATGTGCAGCGCTGACTCTGTTGATCTGCCTGTTCTGTATGCATGTTGTTGGGGATGTAGTTGCTTACGTTTTAGCGCTCCGTCCCTTAGGTATCGGTCTACTAGTCTTTCCAGTGTTTTTAGTAGGAATGATGTTAGACTAATGGGCCTGAAAGCTTTGGCATGCGTGTAGTCTTCCTTGCCTGGTTTTGGCAGGAAGACTACTTTGGCCTCTCTCCACGTTTTCGGTATGTATTTAAATGCAATGCAGGCCCTGTAGATTGGTAGTAGATATTTTGTTACTTGGTTGGTCTGCCATTGTAGTAGTGCTGGGAAGATTCCGTCCAGCCCTGCCGACTTGAAGGGCTTAAAGCTCTCTAGAGCCCATTCTATTCTATTTGTCGTTACTACCTTGTCTGCAATTTCCCATTCTTGGGTTGTTGGTGTGCTATGTTGCTCGTCAGACCACCCATAGTCTGACGTTATTTGACAGCCTGGGAAGTGAGTTTCCAGTAGTACTGTACTGGTTTCCTCATCTGTGTTTGTGTAAGTGCCGTCTTCTTTCTTCAGGGAACCCAGGAGTTTGAGATCGCCTTTTGAAAGGATCTTCTTTATTCTTGCGGCTTGGTTGGTTGAGTTAATGGTACTACAGAAATCATGCCAGCCTTCCGTTCTCCGGAATCTGATTCTTTTCTTGTAGTGTTTTTGTGCTGTTTTGTATTTTCCCAGTCTTTAGTGGATCTGGTGTTTTTTGCTCGGTTAAAGAGTGTCCTGAGTCCCTTGCGTAGTCGGTCGAGTTCTGGCCCCCACCAGGTACTTTTACCCGAGGTTTTGGGTGTTACTTCAGGACAAGCCGGTTCATAACTGTCTCTAAGGGATTCAGTTAGGAGCTGAACGTTTGATTCTATGTTATCAGTACTAAGTGTTACGTCTGTTAGTTGTACATCACCTAGCGACTTGGTTAGTAGATTTGTGTACCTTGTTATATCTGTTTTGCGGGGGTTGCGATATGGAACAGGGTCTGTTTGTGTGTACTGTATTTGGAAACAGACGCGGCGATGGTCCGCGAAAGAGGGTTCATTTGAAACATGCCAACCCTCAATGAGGTCCGCCGCCGCATGTATTGCCAAAGTAACGTCTATGATAGATTGATATCTTGAGCTTACGAAAGTGGGTTCTATACCTCTGTTCATAATGTTTAGGTTTGCTTGGTGTAAATATTCGGCTAAAGACTCACCCCTTTTGTTTGTGTCCTTACTTCCCCACAGCGGGTGATGTGCGTTGCAGTCTGCGGAGATGATCAGGTCCCATTCGTGTGCTTCGCAGTGTTGTACCAGTTGGGCTAGTTCCCTTGCAGGAATTTCGCCCTCACTTGGCATATACACCGAAGCTAACACTAGGACGGTTTGTTGTACTGTAGATATCTTCACTGCTGTGAGGTCTCTAGAACAGAATTGGTTAAGCAAGGTTGTTGTTACGTTATTAGGCATGTAGATGCAGGTTCTCGGTTTTTCAACTGAGGTGTCCAGCAGTAACTTACCACCGATGTTGTTTAGACCGCAGACTCTATTATTTCTGATCCAGGGCTCCTGGATCAGAGCGACGGTCTTGTTGTTGACCTCCAGCACTCTGCGTAAAGTTGCCGCCGCTATCTGCTTGTGCTGGAGGTTTGTCTGTATGACATTGAGGGAGCTAAGGGCTACGCAGGACGTCATCTTCGTCGCTGTAGCTCCCCTCAATGTGCAGCGCCGAGTTTATTTCCATCTCGCTCATACCCGGTTGGGGAGCTGAGGTGGATGCCGCTGGGTTGGATGTTATCCCTGCGGCCTCACTCGTCGCTGTCGGTTCCTGTCCGGTTGTTGCGGGCTCGTCCGGAGAGAAGAAGCGGATGTAGCCACTGCCGGACATATGGGCTACTCGGCGATCTCTCTCCAGGATGGTCTGCTTCTGGTCTTCGGGGATTCCTAGGATAAGGTGAATCACCTTGTCCTTGGAATCCTCCTCTCGAGGCTTGTTGTCCACCGTCATATCGTAACACTGCCATGAATCGACTTTGTACCACGGGTTCTGGGTGCAAAGGACTCGGTGCAGTGTGGCAGCTTCAGTGATACGGGAGTGGACAAGCAGCCCCGCCTTCAGCTTTTTCTTCATCTCTGACTGTTTAATAACAGTCAGAGTGGTGCCCGGTATAGGTGATGGTAGGGTTTTGACCCTGTCGACCAGCCAGCCGAGAGCGTTCGCATCCTCGCACCACATCGCTAGTGCCCCATCCAGAAGGAAGGGGCGTCCGCGGAAGGAAGGAGCTTGCGCGCTCGGAGAGGGTGGAGACAGAACAGCCTGCAGGATACTATCGTCGATAGTCTCCTTGAGCTGATCTGCCTGGGCGGACGAGAGGTCCCTCGGCGGAACGGTGGTAACCGCTACTCTCAGATGCGATTTATTCGCATCTGCGTAGCTCATCGTCCGCTTTGGTCTCGTGTCGGTTTTTGCGCGTTTGGCTTCTCCCCTGGGTGACTGAGTCTCGTCCAGGCGAGCTCGCTTCGAAGAAGTCCGCTCACCCGGGCGATCCCCAGGCCCAGACTGCTCCTTTTCAGGAGAAGGGGAAGCATTCGCAGCATGTGTCCGGCTACGATGACCTCTCGGCTTTTTTCTCCTTTTCGACTGTGCTGGTGGTGGTAGTGGCGGCGGAGCCGGTATAGTCTGTGCCACTGCCACCTCCGTGGAGGTGGGCGGCGCAGATTTGCGCTGCGTTTCCGCTGCTACGTCGTCGGCTGCCGCTTTGGTAATAGGCTTCCGGGCTTTCCTTTCCGCGCGCCGGTTGTGGCGACTACGTTCCGGTTGTTTTGGATTTATACGAAAATGATACCAAACACGCCCTAGTAGTAACAAGGACGCGAACAGATTTTTTAAAAGATGATCGGTGGTGGCCATCTTTGAACACCCCCCCCCCCACCCCCCCCCGACTAGCCTCGAGATCCTTATTGGTTCCTAAACTATAAATGCTTAGAATTACTCAAGGCACATATTGTATGAAGCTCATAGCTTAATAAAAAAAAATAGGTGAAATGCGTAACTGCCTCCACTAATAAGCACATCAAAGTATTTATGGAAATCGTAAACGAATAATTTAATATCGCCTGACTCTTTAAATTCATTGAAACAAGGTAATAAAATAGAATGATCGTTTGTACTTGTCTCATGTACATTAGTAACTTGAAAAGGTTCGTAATTAAGTGGAATGTGGCCAAAATATTTCTCTACAGCTTGAGGGCTAATGAAAGATTGATTCGCTCCGGTGTCAAGAAGAAGTTTCAGAGGGGGATCGCTAATTTGTATGTAGCCCAACTGCATCTAAATGTGAAAGTTAACTTCTATTTTCGCTTGTCTAATTTGGAAGCCTGCTGAAAATTTTCCTCTTCAGAAGGGGCAGGGTTCGGACTGATCTCCTCGACTACAAGAGCCTCGTGAGTCTGGGCTTGTTCATAGCCATAATAGTAATCCGGGTAATATTGCTCGTAGTTATTAAAGTCTTGGTAATAATCATATTGATCATAGTCATATTCATAGTAGGGTTCTTGGTCACATTCGACGTTGAAGTTAACTTCTCGTGATTTAAAGTAGTTGCTAGGTGGTGGATTGCCAAATTTGCGCCAATCATGGCCAGTTGGGGCTAGGGGTTTAGAGGTAAAGTGGCTTATACCACTCATTGGACGCGGAGCACCGAAATTGAGTGACTGTTGAGGCCTATTAGGCATTCTGAAGGCGTTATTCTGAGGGTAGTTTGGTGGCGGGGCTCGAAATATCTGCTGGGTTCTAGAGGGACCACGAGGAGGTTGCATCTGCTGCATATTATTAGGTCTGTAGCCTTGGAAAGGCTGTAGTGGCATAGGCATAGGTTGTGGTCAGGGCCCTAATTCTGCTAATTTAAAAGTTGCATTATTGTATAATTATTGGATCGTATTGTAATTTTTTTACACATTTAGTATTCTGCTAAAAATTTTAGATCATTGGTCATTCCATTGTATTGCCATTGAACTTTTTGGGAACTGCTCCCTTATCGTTTTATAATATAACACGATAGTGACTTAAAATGGTATTCTACTCTTATTTTGACGTTTTGGCCGATGGACTTTACGTGTCAATTTGACTATAGACGTACGATAGTGCAATAACACCATTCGGCTTGGATTTGTTGAATTGTTTCTGTGATAAAATCTATAATTATGAGCCAAAGAGAGAAAGGCAACGACGGGATTAAGTCAGTCAACCTAAGGAAATAGAAGAACTAGAAAAAGAAACACGAAGAATGTCAATCCGGCTCAGCATTTGTCGTCGGTAAAGCCGAAGCCTCAACGAGGCTGATTTTAAGCGAGAACCCTAACATTAGGACGTACAGCGAGTCACATATATTATTATATGACCACCAAAGTGAAACAACCTTGAAGGAATCTTCAGCAGACTCCGAGCCCGGCGGGGTCGGTCGAAGAAACCAGGCACTGGCAGGATCCGATGGACCGACAACCGAACCGCTGAAGCTGCCCACATACAGGTACATACGGTTGCTTTGTTTGCATGAAGTTACTCAAGAAAATGGGCAGTTGCAATGTGTATTATTGTGATGATTGGGGCAAATTATTCCATTGTTAAAAGAGACAGTAGGTAATTCAAATGTGTAGGCCTAAACTTGGCTAGTCGGTGATAGTTTTGTGATTTGACTTCATAATTTTACTCAATTAGATAATTGGGCAGTTTACTATGTAATACTATAAAGTTGCATTTGAGAGTAAGTAAATAAAATTAATATAACTAACACTAAATTGCTCATATGAAATATGTTTAAATTAGCACATGATATATTAAGGTATTTCAGTGATACTTAAGTTGCTGTGTGACATAAGCATGGCATGGTTATCTTGTTTGATTTTTTTAATCATCATAGGTACTTTAACTTTTGTAATTTCGGTCAAAGTGTACTTTATAGTATGAAACACTTTTCATTTTATTTCATACAAATATAAAGCCTTTTAAATTGTACAGAGTTATAAAAAGCATTTAAAATTGTACATTATAGTATATATAGAGTTTTGGTCCTGAGGTATGTTGCTAAGGCATTTGTGTTATAGATATTGGAAAGATAGACCCACGGCATAGACCATACTGCAACACCCGAGCTTGATACAACATAGAAAAGTTATTGTAAATTTTTGTTTTTAGCAATTCCATGCAAGGTTTAATTGAAGATAAATAAAACTTGAAAAAAATCATCGACCTCAGGTGGGACTCGAACCCACGTCCCATCGCATACCGGGTGAGTGCTTTGACCACTAAGCTACCGAGGACGTCACGTGACAAGATGAAATTCCTCAAGTGTTTTTTAACATAATAACACTTAAAGGACGTGGGTTCGAGTCCCACCTGAGGTCGATGATTTTTTTCAAGTGTTATTTATCTTCAATTAAACCTTGCATGGAATTGCTAAAAACAAAAATTTACAATGTTTAAGCATTTCTGATCTTAACCAATAGTCAAATATTTGTAAAAATATTTATATAGGGTGTTGACGGTAGTATACTACTCAGCTATACATATAGCTACAACATTGATCAGAATACGCTGGCTTTGACAGCGAGAAAAAACACTTGAGGAATTTCATCTTGTCACGTGACGTCCTCGGTAGCTTAGTGGTCAAAGCACTCGCCCGGTATGCGATGGGACGTGGGTTCGAGTCCCACCTGAGGTCGATGATTTTTTTTCAAGTGTTATTTATAGAAAAGTTAATTTTCTACATTTATCCGGCAGGGAACTAAACTTGGGGCTTGCAAATATCAATGCAAAGTCACCTCTCAGCTATGGTGGTCATCCTGTTGCCTGTCCATTATTGTCTGTCTAGACTATTGAATTCAATACACTAAAAACAATAAATAAAATTGATTTATCTTATTTCACAGTTTGAAACAGAAATAAATGCAGCAGCGGCAGGACAGCAACAAGAGGGAAATCCACAAAGTGTTACCTCTGATCTCCGCAGAGGAAGAATACTACGAAGGCACTCATTGAAACAATATGGCGGGGACCTAATTTTAATATTTAATTAAAGGTTAAGCTGACAGAAGATGCTTTCTTATTGTTTAAATAAAACATTATTATTTTGTAAATTCTTTTTAATTATAAAAGATTATGTTTTTTTTTTTTTTTTACTTGAGATGGGCTTACTCTTGACCCCAATCTTGCTCTAGAGCATAGATGGGATCTACGATGGAGCGAGCTTGCCCAGAAGATGCCTATTCACTCTGGACTTAAAGAGAGTCAGGTTATATGCACTCGGAAATACAGACGCAGGCAGGGAATTCCAATCTTTAGCTGTGCGCATTATAAAAGATGATGAGAAGCGCTTAGCGCGGATTATGGGTATATCAACTAAGAACGGATGGTAGCCGGCCGTGCGTCTGGATGTCCGATGGAAGAAAGGTGACGGTGGTATGAGCTCATGCAGCTCATGAGCACACTCTCCGAAGTACAATCTGTAGAAGACCGATAGGCAAGCAACTTTGCGGCGGTGAACCAGGCTGTGCAGCTTGGACGCCACCAGTTTTTTATCACCTATTATTCTCTTGGCTCTGCGTTCCACCGAGTCCAGTGCAGCAAGTTGGTATTTCGCCGAGCCGTCCCAAAGGTGGCTGCAGTACTCCATGCAAGATCGGACTTGGGCTTTGTAAAGAGTTAAAAGCTGTCCAGGCGTGAAGTACCGCTTGACTTTATTCAGGACGCCCAACTTTCTAGCTGCAATTTGAGCCTTAGACTCGATGGTGGTGCCAAAGTTGAGGTCAGAGGACAACTCCATGCCAAGAAGTTGTAGAGTGTCGGTCACTGGAACAGATGTACCTCGGAAAGTAGGAGAAAGGGTGAAAGGACTCCTTTTTGTAGAGAAAAGACACGCCTGCGTCTTAGAGGCATTGAAGCTGACGAGATTGTCATCGCCCCACTGGGAGACATTACTTAACGTCAGGCTCGTACGCTCAACCATGGCCTATCTCAGTCTTTGGACCTCAACTCTACTGGCTCCTGCACTAGACAGATACTTCTCCGTGACAGTACTGTCATCTGCGTACCCAACAATACCTGAAGAGCAGGTCATTAATGTGCAGCAGGAAAAGAGTCGCAGAGAGCACAGACCCCTGAGGAACTCCGGCGTCAATGGCCTTGAGGTCAGAGGAGCAGCTGTCAATGACTACTCGGATCGACCGTTCTCTCAGGAAGTCAGCCACCCAGCTACAGAAGCCAGTGGGGATACCGTACGCTGGAAGCTTGCTCAGCAGACTCGCATGCCAAACCCTGTCGAAAGCCTTCGAAATATCCAGCGACACTGCGATTGCTTCGCCGTGGTTTTCGATGGCTTCGCCCCAGCAATGCGTTACATACACTAGAAGATCCCCAGTTGAACGTCCCCGGCCGAAGCCATATTGACGATCACTGGGAAGATCATTGTCTTCTAATGATTAATTATTAATCATCTATTCACTATCAGAATCACAAATAACTCCACTTGGATTCTGCTGATCGGACACCGCTGGTAACTGAGTGTTCTTAGAGCCGTTGTTCCTGAAAAAGAATAAATTATTTTGAGTAGATGTTAAAATAAGTAAATTATTAAAGAGCAAGCAAATTATTTTGTATATAAAATGTATAGTTAGTTACAAAACCCAATATCAATTTTGTGACAAGGATTCCGTCCCGCGATAAGGGCTCCAATACTAAGTCAATATTGGTCTCTTTTATTATTTACAAAGTAGGATTTTGTGTCAGCGGCGCGTCAGAAATCTTTTACCGCATTGGACATAGGGCTGCAGGGATCACACAGGATCTACGTAAACGACCATTTGACGGCTCGAAATAAGCAATTATTGACCAAAACCAAGACACTGGCAAGTGAAAACAATATCCAATTCGTCTGGGTGAGACATAGCAAGATATTTGCCAGGAAGAATCCTACATCTCCTGTGTTCACCATAGCAAAGGACAGCGATTTATCTAAACTCAGTGCCAAACCAAATAAACAACCGGAACTTACTTCAAACCAATGAAATTAATTAGTATTTATAAATTATTATATTCAAACCACGGTTCGTTAAAAAAGGTGCTGAATGCAATTTACAAAGTTTATAATTTGCTTAAATTTTACCATCGGACGATTTTCATAATTGCCATTGCTTTACTTGTATTATTACAAAACACTACCTATAAAGGCTCCTCTACATGATGGGCCATCATGATGGTCCATCGTAGTGGGCCACCATATAGAGGGCGTAGTGGCGTAGGCTGGCTTGTGGTGCGTACGATGGTGGCGGAATGGCCGCGGTATCGGTTTTTCGTCCACACATCAAAGGTAGTGGGCCAGCGATGGCGGTACCCATCTACACGTCGGCCATTACTCAGTTTGCGCTCAAATGCGGTGGAGAGCAGACGTGCAGAGTACCTCGTGCGTGTCATGATGTCGACTGCCTGGCCACATAGCGAAATACTAAATTTTTTGGAATTCTACAGAGCCGAAACCATTATATGGAATCCTAAACATAAAAATCATAAGGATAAAAACAAGGTAAGTAAAACTACGGTAAAAGACACATTTAACAATAGTTTTTAATTGTCGTTCTCGCCCTCAAACCGCCTTGTTTGTTTATTTTTTTGGCGCCATTTTGATATGGGAAGGGTAAATAAAATTAATTTTTGTATAATTGTTTTCAGGTGTCAGATGCATGAAATCGCATAAGTAATAACATGGGCATTCCAGTTGATGACTTAAAAAAGAAGAAGGAAACGTTAATGACAGCTTTCCGAACAAATCTAAAAAAGAAAAAAGAGTCTATGAGGTCTGGGGCTGGACTCGATGATATTTATACCCCGTCGTGGCCTTTTTTTGATGTAATGGAAAGTTTTTTAAAAGATGTTTATGAATGCAAGAGTATTATAAAAACAGACGGCAGAGTAAGTAAATAAAACTTATTATTTAATTTTATATTTAGTTTATTATTCTATATTATTATAAAAATAGTGCATAAAAGATTGTCTTATTTGAATTGCATCATTAGTTGATCTACGTGGTTGATTTTGTAAGGGAAGAAAACTTGTATTACTATAATTCCTCCAATTACCAGCGCGTATCAATTCTCCACTGTCATTATAGGTATCAAATGTACCTGGAGGTGCGTATAAGTGGCGAGATGTTCGGCTTTTCCGTAAAAAGTTATGTATCAGAACACAAGTCATAGTAATAATTGAACATTTAACAGGGTGGAAAGGCATAGCTGTTTTAAAAACTCTAAATTTGTTAGAAATAATTCCAAATGTGTTTTCAACAACTACACGTGACTGAGAGAGTTTTTGATTAAAAACCCTTTCTGGAGAATTTAACTCGTGACGGCCAGAAAAAGGTTTCATAAGATTTTTAGTTAAACTAAATGCTCCATCGCACAAAAATACATAGGGTAAATCAATCTCACATCCTGGTAGTGAACTAGGAGGCGGCAAATTGATGCTATTTTCCGAAATTTTTTTTGATATACTACTTTGATTAAAAACGCCACCGTCACTTATACGCCCTTGAGCGCCTATTTCAGCAAACATGAAACAGTAATCATAATCTACTATTGCTAAGAGGACAATGCTAAAAGAATGTTTATAATTGTAATATTCAGTTCCGCTATGAGGAGGTGGCAGTATTGTCACATGTTTGCCATCCATAGCACCAAGGCAATGAGGGAACTTGAATCGTTCAGCTTTGGAAAGCCATTCTTCTGTTGTTGTGGGGATCTGTAAAAAAAAAACAAGACCGAGCATAAGACATTAAATTAGTTTTTTGTTTTACAGATTTTTTTTTAATTTATATTATAAACGTGAAAGTTAATATCGTCAAGTATGTATTAGTAAATAACAAAATATTTTAATTTTTCAGGCTTCAACCTCGCTAGATGACGAAGATTCAAAAATGTCACAAAATGGAAATCTCGAAAATGAAAACCCAAATGCTACAGTGAATTCTGAAATAAACATTCCTGTAGTACGACGTCGTTCTAGAAATCCACCTGAATTACAAGAGGCTAGTAACGAAATGAAAAGGGCCTTTTCATCTTTGAACAGCGTACTCAGCAGTAAGCAGCAAAAGATTGATAGCGAAGACGATTGCGATCTATATGGAAAACTGCTCGCTAAAAGGTTAAGACAATTTACAGATTTGGAAAAACAAGAGTTGATGTACGAAATAGACGGCTTATTATTGAAAAAACGTCAATTGTCATATAGACAAAATACCGGTCGTTATGTGGTCCAATCTCCATCCCAAATAATAATTTCTACCAATCGTCCTGTGAGTGGCCGCACCTGCACCTCGCCTTTGTTCTCTGAAGAACAAAATATTTCCTGTCGTCCCACATCCTCTTTGAGCACTTATTCCACATCGTCTTACCATCCTCAATCCATTGTTTCTCCTCCTTATTTCTCCCCCAGTCCTAATGCGACCCCAGAAGAAGAATTTCCTGTCATCAGTATACCAGAGCAGCCTAATCTTCCCCTACAATCTCACCCACAATCACAAATTTTGCAAGAAGCTTTAAACAACGCTAATATAAATAGTCAAAATATGTAATTTTTAAAAAGAAATTAAAGATATTATATTAAAATATAAGGTGTATTATTTGCAACTGTCAAATTACAACAATACATTTTAGCCTATGTGTCATTTTGATGACTGTTAAGTTTCATCAAAATCTATCCAATAGTTTTTGCTTAATTGAGTAACACACACATACAAACATTCTTACAAACTTTCACGTTTATAGTATTAAAATAGGAAGTTATTACCTTAACAAAATCTTTCAAAGCTTCATTGAGAGCTAGACATACTTCAGGAACAATTCTTGAAATAAGTTGGCTTGAAACTTTGAATAGGTAGTGTAAACTACGAAAGCTATCACCAGTAGCTAGGTATCTTAGTGTCAATGCGAGACGAATTTTTACAGGTATTGCTTCCCGCCAATCTGTATCCTGTTTTGCAACTATAGGTGATACTTTTTGTATTAAAAATTCAAAATCGCTGTTTGACATCCTCACGAAGTTATCGAATTCACCAGATGGTTCAGCAAGCATTTCAGCTAGCTGATTATCCATAATTTGCCTGAAAAAAATATTTTAATTATACTGAATTATAAATAACTAAAAGTATAAAGAAAATTAAATTTAAGCAGTTACTTACTTAGTCCTGTTGCGATGAATAGTTAACATCCACCATCTTCTTCTACGCCATTTCCTTTTAATAACTTTTTTTTTGTACACATTAAGAAAATAATTGTACGTGCTAAATAAATATATAGCTGCTGCGGCTAAAGCTTCCACGTCCATTTTGTTCAACGCTAAGATCACAACTGAACATCGCCATTGTGTAGATCCTTTTCATCCATCGCATGGCCATTTTGCTGGACAAGCGCTGGCCCATCATGTAGAGGAGCCATAAGATGTTAGTGGTAGCGGCCCACCTGCTAGACGCCCTTGCAACAGGTGTAGAAGTGCATTGTTCGCGAGTACTATGCATCGCCCGTCAAGTTACTTTTAACTACCGCATTATTTGTGCTGATATTTACGCAGGTAACTGCTTTCTATTATTGATGAAATATTTAACAACTGTGTTTATTAAGCCGATCCTATCACTTCCTTTTTATACTGTCTTCATACTTTTTGGATACAACTTAGATTATGCGCTTTTTAGCTACAATATTAAATCTAAATATGTCTTTAATGCATATCTAAATGCAAAATTGTTGAATTCTACTACTATTAACGATTATGTTGTTAGTGTTAGTATATTAAGTAATGGATAGTAACGTCAATTTTAGTATCTATTACCAAAATGTAAGGGGGTTGCGAACAAAAACAGATAATTTTTTGCAAAACTTAAGATTGAATAATTATGACATAATTGCTTTGACGGAGACCTGGCTTTTGGACGGAATATCAGACTGTGAATTATTTGACGACCGTTATGTCGTATGGCGCCGAGACAGAGACTACTGTAGAACCCGATAGACAAGAGGTGGCGGAGTATTACTCGCGGCCCACCGTGACTTATTGGTTACCTCCAAGCCCCAATGGCAATCTAGTGCTGAGGATATATGGTTTACTCTTCTTATTACCCAAACTTCCAATGGCCAGTCGAAACGGAAAATCTCGTTCAATTTGAATGTCTGCACTGTTTATCTATGTGAGGAAAATCTAGGCTACAATTTTGCTACACAATTATCAAACTTTTCCAATAAGCTTATTTCGATCACTAATGACAACCCGTCCGATAAATTCATAATACTAGGAGACTTTAATATGAGCAATATCGTTTGGAAGATATCTGGGCAGGGATTTATGTCGGCGGAGTTATCCAATCAGATCAAAATCGATTTCGTTAATACCATAAATTATTGTGGTTTCGATCAATTCAACTGTATTAAAAATAATTTTAATCGTATTTTAGACCTAGTGTTTTCTAATGACTTATTAACAGTGTCAGCGTGTTCGGATCCACTTGTTCCTGAAGACCCTCACCACAGAGCTCTGGAGATTACGGTTAATTTTATTAATATTCTTCCACTTAAACCTACTCCTCACTCCGTTTATATGTATCGACGTGCCGACTACGACCAAATATGCTCAAGCCTAATAAAAACCGACTGGAACCAAATTCTTGGACGGGGTAGTGTCGACGATGCCGTCGGTGCATTCTACGACATTATCTATAAGTTAAGAAACGAGTTCGTTCCTGTTAGATCATCCAGTAAAGTAAAATACCCTCCATGGTTTAGCGCACCATGAATAAAAATTCTAAAGGAAAAAACTAAGTACCATCGTAAATTTAAAGTCTACGGGAATAAGTCTGACGAGCAGTCATTTAGGGTGCTACGCGATAGGGCTAAAGGGTTGAACTGGAGTCATATAATAACTACATTTCTTCTATCGAAAATTCTATTAAATCGAATCCAGAAGCGTTTTGGACTTTTAATAAAAACATGCGTGCTTGTCCCTCGATTCCCTCAAGTATGTCCTACTTGGGTGAATCGTGTCACGACAGGCCAGAAATAAGTAACCTTTTCTCAAGTTATTTTAGTTCAACGTTTTTGAAATGTGACCCAAGTTTAAACTTAAATGTCCAAGATGACTCATCAGGGCATGTTGATGACTGTTCTTGCGATATTGCCTCCATAGAAGTAGATGTAGATCAGGTCTGTAAACTTCTCAAGTCCTTGGACTTAAAAAAGTCTGCGGGACCGGATGACCTACCTGCAGTATTTCTGGTGCGTTGTGCTGATGAACTAAGTTTACCTGTCTCCATTCTTTTTGAAAGGTCTCTACAACAGGGTATAATGCCGGTTAAATGGAAGCTTGCATACATTATGCCGATCCACAAGAAAGGTCCAAAGGACTGCATTGAGAATTATAGACCTATCTCAAAGCTTTGTTTACTGGCTAAGGTACTTGAGCGTATAGTATTTAACCAAACTTATGGTAGTTTGAAACTTCGTTTTTTACCTTATCAACATGGTTTCTTAAAGAATCGTTCAACCGTCACTAACCTAGCAACTTTTACTGACTTCCTTACTGATCAAATGGATCATGGCAATCAAGTGGATGTAATTTATACTGATTACGCAAAAGCATTTGATCGTATTGACCACAAAATTCTTCTACAAAACTTCAAAGTATGGGCATCAGAGGTGATCTGTTCAGATGGTTTTCCTCATATATTCAAAATAGATATCAAGCGGTGGTTTTAAAAGGTTACATGTCATCTTGGATATGTATTCCCTCAGGAGTACCCCAGGGATCGCTGCTGGGACCTCTATTATTTACAATCTTCATCAATGATATCGACCAATGCTTCCCTAGCTCTCGCTTTCTACTCTTTGCAGATGATATGAAAAATTTTCGAGTGGTCAATAACCAAAACGATGCCATACAACTTCAAGCTGACTTATCTAGATTGGATGCTTACTCAAAGTCAAAGTCAAAGTCAAAGTCATTTATTTTTGCAAATTGGCCATCAATGGCACTTTTACATGTCCCAATTTTTTTTTTCCTACCACCGCTTCGGGACTACATATCGGCTGGTGATCGGCATATGAGAAGAAGAGGCGCAACAAACTCAGTCACCTTTGTCAGCCTGATTTTATTACAGGAAATACAATTACAAGATAGTGTAAGTGCGAGCTAGGCAGGTTATTAAGTACATGCACTCTTGTCGTTCAAGTAATCTTCAACTTTGTAATATCCTTTTTCCATAAGATTTTTTTTAATGTGGTTTTTGAACTTATAAACAGGCAAGTCAACAAGAGTTTGTGGTACTTTATTAAATATTTTAATACATTTCCCCAAAAAAGAATTACCTACTTTCTTTAATCTAAAGCTCGGAACGGCAAGTTTATTTTTATTTCTAGTATTATAATGATGTGAATCACATTTAAGGCTAAACGAACTAATGTTTTTTCTAACATACATAATATTATCAAAAATGTATTGTGACGCTACTGTTAATATTTTAATATCTTCAAAGACCTCCCTCAGAGAGTCGCGAGGCCCAAGACAATATATTGCACGTACAGCTCTTTTCTGCAACACGAAGATTGATTCGATGTCAGCAGCTGAGCCCTATAGCAATAGACCATACGACAATAAACTATGAAAATAACTAAAATATACTAGTCTTGCCGTTTCGACATCAGTTAAAAGCCTTATTTTCCTCACAGCATAAGCCGCTGAACTGAGCCTTCCTGACAAGGCAATTATATGGAGACCCCATTGCAGTCGGGAGTCTATAGTAATTCCCAAAAAGGTTGTTGAATCGACTGCGTCTATGTGATCGTCTGACATATTAATATGCGTACTGACCTGCCTCACATTGGGCATAGTGAATTTGATGAGCTTGGTTTTTTTGCATTAAGTAAAAGATTGTTAGCAGTAAACCATCGTAGTACTTGAGAGAGAGCATTATTTACATCGTCAAAGGTTGCTTCACCTCTGTCAGTTTTAAAAATCAATGACGTATCATCTGCAAACAATACTATCTCACACAGATCTTTAGTAAAGTAAGGAAGGTCATTTATATATATCAGGGATAATAAAGGTCCCAATATAGAGCCCTGGGGCACACCCATGCGTAATGGAGCCCCGGATGAGTCAGTTCCATTGATATTAACTGTTTGCGTTCTATCTGTGAGGTATGACTCTTAACAATTTTCCTGACTCATTTGAGACACCATAATGCCGTAATTTCATTAATAACGTTTTGTGTCGAAAGCCTTAGACAAATCGCAAAAAACCCCTAAAGCATCCTGCTTACTTTCAAATGCATCAAAGATATTATGCTTAATGACTGCAACTCCCGCATCAGTTGTGTTTCTCCCCTTTGTGAAACCAAACTGATTCTCATGCAATAGTTTGTTTATTCTGAAGTGTGATAAGAGTTGATTGAAGATTAACTTTTCAAATATTTTACTAAGAGCTGGTAAAATTGATATCGGTCTATAGTTAGAGGGATCACTTTTATCTCCGGATTTAAATAAGGGTATGATTTTGCTGTACTTCATCAAATTAGGAAACGAACCTTCATCAATACACTGATTAAATATACAAGCAAGATGCGTTGCTATACTATCAATTATATGGTTGATTATAATAACTGAAATGCCCCATAAATATATTTTGTTTTTTTCATATTTAACTCTTTAAAAGTTTTTACAATAACTTCGGGATTTATATGCCTAAAATTTAGAATAGAAGTACATTTTTCGACATTTGATTTCAAAAAAGTTTCCGCAAGACCTTGTGAAGAGTTTAAATTACTAGTTGTAGCAATAGGTATATTAGAAAAAAAATCCTTAAACGCGTTTGCTACCTCATTGTCGGATTGAATAATTTTATTATCAACGTTAAGGCTAAATGTGCGATCTAATTGTTTATTTTTGCATGTTTCTCTATTAATAATGCTCCAAGTGGCTTTTATTTTATTTTTGGAGCTAGCAATAATATCACGAATGTAATTTGATTTGGCTACTGAACATACTTTTTTAAAGATTTTAGAGAATTTTTTCACATGCTCAATAATTTTAGGGTCTTGAGTTTGAGCTTTAAGTTCATATAATTCATATAATTTTCTCCTACTTTTATGAATACCGGTTGTGGCCCAGTCGCTGAATTTACATTTATTTGTATTTATTCTAAGGTGTTTTTGCTTAAATATATTGTTAAACTCTTCTTTAACAAATCCAAACAAATTTTCATATGACACATCCGTATTAGCGCTGTTGAATGGCAATATATTTATTCCATAATCAATATTTTTCTTAAATCTATCTAATTTATTGGTGGTGACTGGCCTACAAACAATATCCACTATTGGTGAAACATGATGGTGCTCAAATGTGGCTATTTGTCCACTATGATCTGATCTTAGACAGTTTATAATAGATTTTTGCATAACTTTACAATTACAGAAAATATTATCTAAGCAAGTAGCTGTTGTAGGAGTAATTCGTGTAGGTTCATTAAAAAGATTTATTAAATTAAAGGATTTAAAAAGATTAAGGAACCTTATAGAGTTTTGAGTTACCTCTAATAAATCAATGTTAAAGTCTCCACATACAACTATCTTCTTATTCGTTTTTGATAATTTTTTTAATACCTGTTCCATAGTGGACTCAAAAAGAAGGTAATCGACAGATGGGGGTTTATATACACTAACAATAATATACCGCTCCAGCTCAGCACACGCTAGTTCAATAGTTTGCTCTATAGAAAGTGCCACGATGTCTTTACGATCTTTTGACTTAATATTATTTTTAACAAGAATTAGTCATCCCCCTCGTTGAGCTGACTCTCTACTGAACAAACTAATGACTTCCCAATTTTCAATCCCTATGAGCACTTCACATTTCTTAAGCCAGTGCTCAGTAAGACAAAGGACATGTATATTCATGTCCTGTAAATAAAGAGTTATTTCCAGGTATTTGCCGGAAAAGCCTTGTATATTTTGATGAACAATATTAAGACTGTTAGACTTTTCCTTTGTGGATACAGGTGGAGTGCAAGAGATTTCCTCTATTGTCTTATTAATTAATTTAAATTATTATAATTTATTGGAACTGATTCCAACGTATGAAATAATATGTCATTTTTCTGCTCAACAAAAGCAGCTTTTTTAGCCAAGTTCTTGGCTGTACATTCAATAAAAAATGATAGCGACATAGCTACCTGTCTTTTAATTTTTCCACTGAGATTATATTTATCTCTGGTCAAATAAATTGATTTATTTTTCAAATAATAATTGATGTCAATAACATGCATTTTTTCTGAATTATAAGTCAAGGTATTTAATAATAAATTCATTTTATATCGTATGTCATTTTCCTCCTGTGGCAAGCTGTTACTATAAGGGAATGTAAACATTACAATTTTGTTTAAGTTCAACAAATGTAATGTGTCTAAATATTTTGCTAATTCATTTTTGCTCACATTGCCATATTACCAATAAAAATTAATAAAGTGGTATTTTTATTAAATTTATAATTAATAATTCGGTTCATAATTTCAAAGCATGAGGAACCTGGCATGCAATGGTTAACAACTCCTTGTCCCAAATATGTATTTAGTAATAGGCCCATGTTTTTACCTATTTCATCGCTAAACATAACTATATTAGATTTAACAGGTCTACTTATATGATTTTGGGTTGATTGGGAACCAACGGAGACATTCATTGGGTTTATGTTTTTTTTGTTTTTTAACTGAGTAACTGGTGACTCACATCCTAACTGAGAGCCAAGTGAGCAACTGTCATTAATTGTCACATTATTGCAGGTACATGAGGACATAAGGCTCGTCAAAGCTAGAATGTGTTCACCACACTCTTTTTTAGTACTAGTGTATCGCTGAGTCATAACATCTAATGAGTGCTTAAGTTTACTTATATCTAATTCTAAATTTTTAACATTTTTCTCATAATCAGAGATATTTTTTTCTAATAATAATGAATACATATCTAACTTATCACCTAATCTCCTTCGTTCATTTATTTGTTTACTATAAGACTGTACACATTTTTGTTTTTTTATTAATTTATTAGTTTTCTTAATGAACCTATTAATTTTTACATATTTCTTAATTTTTTTATTACTACTTAATTTAAAAATGCCAATTGAATTAGGGGATTTTAAAGTTTCATCACTAGTTAGATCAATTGTGACAGTTGGTTCATTGTTTGAAGTTTGAGGAAGGCTGGGCGCACTGCCAACTAATTTATGAAATAAACTATCAGTCTGGTAGTCAATATGCTGTTGCTTTCTGTCTCCAGGTGTAGGATGTGGTCCTGGGCATCATTGAGGTCTTGATGAAGCATAGATATACGTTTTACATTGAGCTCAATTTCATCGCTGCACTGATCAAACCTATCTATCACGGATTGAAGTTTGTTCCGCTCGTCAACAACTAGTAAAAAGTTGTTGTGCAGCTCAGCCATCTCTTTCTTTAAATTAGCATTTTTATTCCATACTTCCATTAGTTCCCTTTCATTGTCCTCTATTTCACTATTCAATTGCTCAACCAACTCCTTGGATGCCTTCAATTCCTTCAAAGCCAGTAGGAGTTTTGATTCCTCCTGGCGAGCAGAGGCTTTACGAGTCAGCATTGTGTCGTATAACGATTGAAAATAAAACTCCAAAGAATTGATAGATCAATTTATGAGGTTATTTCAATATGTAAATATAACCTCAACGCGGGTGATATCAATATCACAATTTAAGAAAATAAATCTACTTACTGCTTTATAGGGATCTTCTAGCACAAACACATTGATATTATTATGTTGATTTTTAAATTGAAACAGGTAACAATGAATAACAGTATGTACAAAACCTTTGAAAGTGCAATGTCATTCACACTCGTCTAACGGCGATAATTTAGAAGCGTAATATACACACACTTCAACGTAAAGTACACACACTTCAACCACACAATCTAATTATAAACACTAACAATACATTTAGTTACGTTCTGCGATAGTTAATTGGCCAAAAAATATTATTTTTACAATAAATTTATTAAAATCATTTAGGACGAGATCCTATCGGAAGTGTTGCCACAGGAAAAAAAAAACTGTCGCAATAATAAACTTGATCTCAGTGTATCTAAATGTTTCTCAATAAGTTTTTCTCGGAAAAAACACCCCTATGCTTTTAATTACACTATTAAGAATCATAAATTAACCTCTCAAAGCGTGGCGAAAGATTTGGGAGTGATTCTCGACAGTAGACTTCTATTTGATAAACATATAACCAGTATAACAAATAGAGCATCTAGAGCCCTTGGTTTTGTCACTCGTATGTCTAAGCCTTTT
The DNA here is from genome assembly GCA_950371115.1 of Anania fuscalis. NCBI lineage: Eukaryota > Metazoa > Arthropoda > Insecta > Lepidoptera > Crambidae > Anania > Anania fuscalis. Next base: position 11,743,029 of record OX493326.1, on the reverse strand, counting down.
AAAAATATGAAGACAATAAAATTTTTTTACTGTGCCTATGTTCGCAGCCTCCTTGAATACGCTAGTGTGATTTGGAGCCCATGTTACGATGTTTATAATACCTCAATCGAAAAGATCCAAAGAAAATTTACTAAATTTCTAAATTTCAAATTTCGTATCCCTAAATTGTCGTATGAGGAACGTTGTATGAGGTTTCATCTTTTGCCACTTAGCTTAAGGCGTAATATCTCTGATATTGTATTTCTTATAAAGCTGGTGAGAGGTGGAATTGATTGTCCCGATTTGCTCAATAGGATCTTATTTAGAATACCCTCGCGGGCACTTCGTAATAATGTTTATAAACCGTTTAGTATTCCTTTTTGTCATACTAACTATAGGCGTAATAGCTGTCTAGTTAGAACTTGTCAAGCATTTAATAATATTAGTGTTAATGTTGACTTATTTCATGGTAGTATTAATAGCATCAAAATGGCAGTTTTGAAATCGGCTGAATCCGTGGCACTTTAGTCTGTTTGTTTACGTGTTTTGCTATTCTTTTTAAGTATAAATTTAATATTAATCAGCAATACTGTTGTTGCACTTTTTGTTATCTATTTGTGGTAGCTTGTTATTAGCTTCTAGTTGTTAATTTCCTAAATTTGTAAGCTGTAAGCTATCCTAAGAAATGAAAAAAAATATATATAATTTGAAATATATTTCAATTCATCTATATGAATAAGTACTTTTATTTGATCAATTAACAAACGAAATAATAATTTTCTTTTTGTTTTGATTTCTAGAAACTTAGAATGAAAAAGCACGACTTAAACTACCATACTTCTCATATACTATCAGAATAATGTAGAACAGTATAGTGAAAACTTTAAGCTTCTATAAAACAACAAAGTTTATTTTATCATATTGTGAAAGAGTAGGTAGGTACATAATTAATGATATAAAGTGTGTACACATAGTGTGCAAACTGACAATAATAGTTGTGGTAGAAACTTACTGGTAATTCGCAGGCTGTCCATCCTCTCTTTGGAGCGTGAGCAGCGCCCAAGGGATAGCTCCGGCTGCCCTTCTATGGGTGCCTCCAATGGCTGGATCCTCATCTTATTCGCCTAAAAGAATTCATTACATTTTACAAAACCGATTTATAAAACTAATTATGTAGGCACTCACTAAAGTAAATTTTCAGTGTGTTTTATGTAATTTTGCAATAACTTACCGACTTGAAATGTAAAGAAAATCTAAAACAAAACAAGTTCACGTATATAAAACACTGATCAAATAATTTATGAAATAAGTTTTTTTTTTTTTTTTTGTTATATGGCAATCTGCGTTTCCACAATTTATTCCGCCAATATCACGTGCGTAACCAATACAAGACAGGGAGTTTTTGTGATTTAAAAAAAAAAAAAAATTAAAAAAAAAATTGGGTTAGGTTTTCTCTAAGCATAGATATCCTAAAACAAAGAGACGGCACAGTACAGACATCACATTATAAATAAAGAGATAGATAACACATAGAATAAATTAAATAGATTAAAGCACAATAATGTGGAATACAAATACATGAGCTAAGTACAGGACAGAATGAGTTACATGGACAGTTAGGGAAGCTTGGTGACAATTAAGGAAGAAATTAGGATTTCTTTCATAATTGTCACTTAATATCTAAGAATCTAAAGTTTTATTTTGTATTTCACAATAAATTTGGAGAAGATTAAAAGAAAAGGAGTATTAAACAGGGAAAGGACATACTTAATGTTGCAAGGACGTGGAATAAAAGCTGGTAGATGGTCGTATAACGACCCTCCTACACGAGGACAGTTGAAGAAGATGTGATCGGCTGATCCTTCGTCCAATCCACACTCGCAAAGAGAGCTGTCCTTGACTTTGATTTTAGCAAGATGAACTGGGGTAGAGGAATGACCCAAACGAAGACGACTTATAGTAGAAATTACAGGTTTTGAAATAAGTTTATGTTTAAAAAACCAAGGAGAGTTTGGGATTGTTCCTTGAATATCATAATAAAAACTACCAGCCGCTCTTCTAGAAATTTGCCAGTCTGTGGACCAAGACTTAAAAAGGTTGGGAACGGGCTAGGCAAGGGAGATCGTGGGAAAAAGTTTAAAATGAGATAGGGTGCCAGTCGAAATTGCGTTCTTAGCGCAGGAATCCGCTGTTTCATTTCCAGGAATGCCATTGTGGCTGGGGATCCATGCAAGGACAACATCTTGTTTTTTAAGTTGACATTTCAAAAGAGCTTCTCTAATTTTAAGAATTGTGGGAAATTTGCATTTTGACTTAAAGGGATTAGATAGTATAGCCTGAAGACAGCTAAGAGAGTCAGTGAATATTATGGATTTTTCAACATTGTGAGATTCAACAAAAAGTATTGCTTCCAGGATTGCTATAGATTCACCGGTGAATGTGGACGAAAGAGAGGGAGATTTAAACATTAGAGCGATTTTAAAGAAGGGTATCCAGACAGCAGCGCCGACTTCCCCATAATCGGTAAGTTTAGAGGCATCTGTGTATAAGAGGAGCCGATCTGCAGATATCTCTTTTAAGAAAATTTGAGGGGCACCTGGGGAGTCCTTTTTAATACCAAAATTTAAAATGACATTCGGTTTTATTACTAAAGACTGGTAGCTGTTTAGCAACAGAGGATTAGAGGGTGTTTTATGAATAGGAGTAGGAAGCCGGTTAATTTTGTGAAAAGAAAGTAGAATACAAGGGGGATTTTGAGTAGAATCAGCGGGGTCAATTAGTGAGGATAAATGACAGAGTTTTTGATATAATGGGTGCGAAGAATTATGAGCGACTTTAAGATAGAAGCGATCACTAAGGTATTGTCTGCGAAGGTAAAGCGGAGGATCAACACACTCTATCTGAAGGGCATTGATGGGGGACGATTTCATCGCACCTAGTATGATACGGAGGCATTTAGATTGAATCTTGTTAAACTTATCTAGAGCAGCTTTATTACAGGGATCCATAAGAAAAGAGGCATAATCTAAGTGGCTGCGGACTATCGAATTGTAAATTAATTTCTGGCAGTAAGGGTGAGCGCCCCACCAAGCTCCTGAGAGAGCACGAAGAACATTCACGCCTTGTTCAGCCTTTTTTACCACTAAATTAGAATGGGGAGTGCCTGAAAATCTCGAGTCTAAGATTACACCGAGAAACCTAACTTCATTTTTTAAAATGATAGGTACACCATTAAATTTAATTTGTGGGTCTGGAATAACCCGTTTTTTTGTGAAAACGACCGTTGAGCATTTCTCTACAGAAATGGATATACCATGGGACTCCAACCAGTCCCCTAAGTACTCAAGGGCGGAATTTAATCGAGATGACGCTTCTGAGATGGATATAGTCGGTACATAAAGGGCGATATCGTCGGCGAATTGGAGAATTTCAACAAAAGGATCAACTGTTTTTTCAAGATCATAAGTGTAGATGCTGTAAAGGAGAGGGCTCAGTACGGAACCCTGCGGTAGGCCTTTCCAAACAAGGCTAGGAGGAAGTAAGATGTTTTGGAATTTGACAACTATAGATCTGGACATCAATGTATTACATATGAATGTGACTAACTTCTCTGGAACACTCAGCTGTAGCAATTTCTGCCTGAGTACAGAAAGGAGAACATTGTCATATGCAGAGGCTATGTCTAAGAATACTCCTATAAGGAATCCTTTACTTTTGAGAGCGGCACGAATGAATAAGAGGAAAGAGAGTTATCTGAGCTAACATTGGGGAGGCAGTTAATCTTATCGTCTACTGATGATGAAAAAGCAGGCCAATCAGCCTTTTCTAGTTTATATTTTAGGAGAGAAGGAGGAGGAGAGGAGACTGGTGAATTATTAGGAATGTTAATTAGGATTGGGAAGTGATCACTTCCAAATGTACTATTCAGGACACTCCAAGGAAGTAATGGAGCTAAAATCGGGGAGCAAAAACTTAGGTCAACGGCTGATGCTGGATTTTGTGGTGGAGAACATCTCCTTGTTGGAGAGCCATCATTAAGAAGGCACATGTTCATAACATCCAGGAGATCTACCAGTAATAAACCTGAAGAGTCAGATCGATAGGAGCCCCATGAGACATGGTGGGAATTGAAGTCACCCATCACAAGGATTGGAGGAGGGAGGGATTAATAATTAAGCGAATTTCTTCGAGCAACTTAGGGTTAGGATAAGGAATATAAACTGATAGAAAAGAGATATCATAAATCCTCATAGCCACGACATTAAAGCCTTGGCTATGTGGAGGAAGGGAAATTTGACGATAAGAAAGGGAGCGCTTTACTAACAAAGCGCTCCCACCATAACCGTCGTCTCTGTCATCCCGGAGGCAAGAGTATCCTGAGACACGAAAAAGTGAGTCAGGCACTAACCATGTCTCCGAGATGGCTAAGACGGACGGGGAGTATTTATTAATTATATATAGCAATTCATGTTTTTGCGTCTAATGCTCTGACAATTCCATTGTACTATTGGCAGTGCGAATGTTAATAGAATTAGGGATTTGATTAAGTTTCTGGGCAACGTTGTGCGGTAGGGAAGCGCTATGGCTGGATAAAAAGTCTAATAACATAGATAATAAATTATCTAAAAGAGAATCTCTTGAAGAGGGCTCAGGGGGGTCTGTGCATTGGTTTAAGGCACAACCATTGGGAAGTGATGACGAATAGTTACGGACAATGGCTTGGTGGGATTGCTTATCATAACCCCTAGCCATAGGGGCATAGGAACGCAGAGAGCGAGTAATTGTTTTTCTATATGAGATAGTCTGTGGGGATGGAGAAGGTGACTGACGATGAGAGGAAAAGACCGGTTGAGATGATACAATTTTGGTAGTGTCAGCATATGAACGACGAACGTTCGGGAAGTGAGATGAAGCTTCCTCATAAGACACATTATCTTGAGACATGACGAGTTTAATCGATTTTTGTCTGGAGTGTTATGGGCAAGACTTGTTTAAGGCAAAGTGGGGGCCAGAGCAGTGTATACAAGTGGCTTTGTTTTCAGCCACATCACAGGAATCAGCGGGATGGGGTTGATAACAGCGAAAGCATCTTGGTCTTGATCTGCATTGAGCCTTTACATGGCCAAATCTGCAACAGTTCATACACTGGATCGTCGGTAAGTGGTATGTCTCTACAGGAAGAGAGGTGTGATAGCAGAACACTCTGGATGGAAGAATCTGACCTTTGAATGTTACAACCACAGCTTGGGTAGGAATCCAGGAGGATTGTCCCTCTGTGACCCTTTTCCGGTTAAGACGCCTGGCTTTGAGCAGAATGCCGCAGTCATTAGGTACTATAAGGGACTCAGCAAGTTCATCCATGGACCAGTCAGTGGGAATGCCCCTGATAAGGCCCATTCGAGTGACATTGTATGTGGGGATTGAAGCCACATAGTTATGCATTGGTAGAAGATCATTTGACAAAAAGTTGTTAGCCTCACTAGCGGAATTGAATTCGACAGAGACACGGTTTCTGCCAATTTTTTTAACACCATCTTTGACGACATTGTAAATTCTGTTTTTGAATAGGAACTGGCCAAATTTAATGGCTTGAAGGTAAGTTCCAGATGTGGAATCAGTTTCTATTTTGGATACATGCACGATAAACGGGCCCTTATCAATGTCATTGTAGGTCTTAGGGGAGATGACCAGAGATGGGTGGGAGTACACAGACTGATTTCCAGAAGCTGTAGGCGGACTAGAGGGGTCAATTGTCGCTCTCTTTGCAGACTCAAAATTATAATCTGTTACACCGCGTCGTTTTGTTGCCGATTGTGAGAACATAGGAGGAGACAAAGGAGTAGGCGTCGTCAGCTCCATCGGAGAACAAGCCTCATCCGGAGGATCAGGCGGGTCTGGAGGGCGGGTTTGTTCCATAGTTAGTAATCTACTTACCTGGAGTTATTTATATGACACACAACACAAAGATAGGCTAGATATTGATGAATAACAGTTCACGAACAGCCAAAATACCACCAAATTTCAAATAACGCGTTTTCAATATTGTCAAATCATGTTTTAATTAGTTTGAATTACGAAACGGTTTATTTTGGTCAAAATAATTTGTAATTGATTCACAGAAAAGCAAAAAAACGATTATTTTAAATAAAATTATGATTCGTTCACTCACGCAGTTCCTTGGTAGTTTTTATAGGGCAACACCAACAACTTTGCAACTGCGAACCCATAACGAGACTATTGCTATAACCGTTAAAATTTAGCAGAATACCTATTTTTTCTCCATATAACAGACCTTGACATTGATTGGAAACTGTATATCAATAGAATTTGATTTTTACAAAATTAGCAGATTTGGGGCCCTGGATGATCCAGGAATATTCATGACATGTGGTCTGGAGGGACCGGGCATATTAAAAGCAGGTAGTTTCTGAGAGAAGTTATTTAAGGGCAGATTATAATGTAAGTTAGAGGATGACGGCTGTGGCAAATCTTTACGGTTTGGGACTTCGTTGCGTTGTTGAAGATAAAGAGTGTTTAGCTCTTCTTGAACGAATTCCAGGGCTTTTTCCATGGTTTCGGGTCTCATGCAACGGACTCTTGACCCTAAGGGATCTTTTAAGCCACGTAAATAGGCTTGAAGGGTTAATTTACTAAAGAGGGTTCGTTTAGCCTCGACGGTTACGGACGGAACGGTTTCATTAAGAGTAATGTACGTCATGATCGTACTAAATAAGTTCTGGCAGCGTTTAGTGGTTTGCTCCGGAGTGAAATCTCGAGAACCGGAGAAATTCACCGGTGATTGGCCGATCTCCGGAGAATCTCCGGAGATCTCCGGAGAATTTTGTTGTATAATTGGAAATTTAGCCTCTATTCAGTTAAGGATCGTTAATATTGTGAAATTTGAAGCTTGTAATGAAAGATATAACTTACATAAATGTATTTATGGGATTGGACAAAAAAAAAACATTCAATAAACGTATAAAATAGTCTTTATTAAATGAAAATTATGATTTTAAAAGGGGAATTATAAGCAAAAACTGGGTTGTGATTAATCAATTTCAGATATTAAAATTCTATCCGTGCGACGAAATTACTAAATGAGCGACTAGAAATACAGAGAGGGCAACTTCAATATTAAGATAGATTCGATTTTTCCAATTGAGGTTTTACTTAACGAACTACTAAAAAGTTCATTCAAGCAAAGTATTGTCAGCTGCTTTCATCATCATTACATCACCAGCCTATATCAGCCTACTTCTGGACACAGGCCTCTCCAAAAGGAGGATTTTGCCATAATCGCCACGCTTGGCAGGCGGGTTGGCGATCGCAGTTTGGCCAATGGTGGATAAGAGACGCTGCTGCCTGTCTTCTTATGGCGGTTCTCCTGTAGCCGCCTCTTACGACACCCATAGGAAGAGAAGGGCTGGTGCAATTCTTTTAACGTGCCGGCACCACACGGTGCCGGCACGTTAATTTAAGCTATTTTAATTAGTTAAGTTCTTTTAATCTGCTTTATTTATGATTATTGGTGACTGGTATTCTTTTTCAGGTCTAATGTTTTTTAATTAGATACGACTTTTTAATGAAAATATCAGATTGTTTAATGCACGCGAATCCGAATGGGGGCGGAGGAAATAGTTAGTCCAGAAACAATAGCAAAAAAATTGGGTTTTAGTGACAGGAACGAATCGCCGTAAATCCAACTCCAAGCAGTCTTGACTGCCCTACCCCTAGTGTGTAATTTAGAAACGCGTAGGCTGATTACAGTAAAGATAAGCTTTCAGAAAAAGATGATTCAACAAATTGTAGCTCCGAGTACGAGTACAAATCTGATGAGTACAGCCAGAACGCACAACGCTTTCCTAGTCCTGATAATATTAAAGATACGAAACGAAGCTCATCACTGCCGCATCGAAAACAGTTTTGTGATGCGGCAGTAATGACAACAGTTCCATATGAAGAACGTATCGATGAAAATATGAGAATTTCAAATTTAATGTTTTGTAAGTTCATCTCGCATGAACTCTAACAATATACTGGAGATGAAAGATTAAATCTAATGCAAAAATCATAGAAGTCTTGAAAAAGAAGAACAAATAAAATCAAGAAAAAAATGATTATAAATAATATAGAGATGCCTGACGACGGGAGTATCAAATTAAACTTAAAACTGTTTAAATGATTTTCATTTATTACCTAATTACTGACACTGAGTACCTACAGTTTACAAAATACCCGTATTTGTCTAGATCAGGTGTCCGGCGATCGACTTATTCACGGTCGGGCCCGGTCACCTCTTATCGTGACCCCTACAATAATAATAAGATGAATCTGTACCTAATAAAAACAACGGTTATCAATAAATTAATATTTCTATTAATCGTCTCTATAAGCCGAAAGAACCGGAGATAAACCGGTTTTTCTCCGGAGAATTCTCCGATGACTTTCACCGGTGATTCACCGGAGATTCTCCGGAGATCTATGCTCCGGTGCAAACCTCTAGCAGCGTTCGCAGAACTCTTGTGGCAACACTGGCAATAAGATCTCGTCCTGAGAATTTTATTTATTTAATTGTTAAATTTTAATTTTGAGGCCTAATATTTATCGCAGAACGTACCTTAATGTGTAATTAGTGTTAAGAAATAATTTGTGAGATTGAAGTGTGTGTATTTTATGTGTATTGCGCACTTACTTATCGCCGGTGGACGAGAGTGAATGACATTGCAAATTTGCAATTACAAAAGTTTCGTACCATTGTTATTCATTGTTCTCTGTTCCAATTATTTATATAGCAAGTTAATCATTGTGTTTTTGCTTTAGTGTACCTACATAAACAGTAAGTCGACTTATTTTCTATTGTGATATTGACATCACCCGCGTTGAGGTTATATTTTCAAACTGAAATACTTAACCTCATAGATAATAATTGATCTATCGATTCTTTGGAGTAATTTTTCGTATCGTGATACATTATTTACCTTATTATGCTTACTCGCAAAGCCTATGCTCGCCAGGAGGAGTCAAAACTCTTACTGACTTTGAAGGAACTGAAGGCATCCAAGGAGTTGGTTGAGCAATTGAGTAGTGATAGAGAGGACAATGAAAGGGAACTAATGGAAGTTTGGAATAAAAATACTAATTTTAAAAAAGAGATGGCTGAGCTGCACTCTAACTATTTGTTAGTTGTTGACGAGCGGAATAAACTTCAATCCGTGATTGATAGGTTCGACCAGTGCAGCGAAGAATATGAGCTCAATTTAAAACGCATGTCTTTGCTTCATCAAGACCTCAATGACGCCCAGGACCACATCCTACACCTGGAGACAGAGAAGCAAGATCATGTTGACTACCAAACTAATTGTTTATTCAATAAATTAGTTGGAAGTGCGCCCAGCCCCCTCCAAACTTCATCTAGCAATAAATCAGTTACAACCATTGATTTAACAGGTGACATAACTTTAAAATCCCCTTATCCTGGTTGCCTTGCTAAATTAAGTAAAAATAAAATTAGGAAATATGTCAAAGTTAATAAGTTTATTAAAAGAACTCAGAAATTAATCAAAAAGCAGAAATGTTTACAGTCTTACACCAAACAAATAGATGAAAGAAGAAAATTAGGCAATAAACTAGATTTGTACTCTATTTTATTAGAAAAAAGTGTGTCTGGCTATAAAAAAATGTTCAAAACTTAGAATTAGAATTATGTAATCTTAAGAAATCACTAGATGTAATGACTCAGCGCTATGTTATCACAAAAAAAAAGTGTGGTGAACACATCTTGGCTTTGACGAGCCTCGTGTCGTCGTGTAGTTGTAATAATATAACTATAAATGAAAGTTGCTCACTTGGCTCTCAGTTAGGATGTGAGTCACCAGTTACTCTTAAATTAATAAACAAAAAAAGTATTAACTCAAGCCATATCTCCGTTGGTTCCCAAGCAAAGAAAAATCATATAAATGGCCCTGTAAAATCAAGTTTGGTTATGTTCAGCGATAGAATAGGAAAAAATATGGGCCCTTTACTGAACACATACTTGGGACAAAGTGTTATTAATCACTGCATGCCAGATTCAACATTTTTTGATATAATAAATTATGTTGTGAATTAAAATTTGATAAAAATACAACTTTAATGATATTAATAGGTGATAGGGGCAATGTCAACAAAAAGGACTTGACAAAATATTTAGACTCATTGCAATTGTTAAATGTAAATAAAATTGTGATGTTTACACTCCCCTATAGCGTCAGTTTGCCACAGGAAGAAAATAATACTCGCTTCAAAATGAATCTTTGTTTAAATACCATGACATATAATTCTGATAAATTTCATATTATTGACATAAATAATTACATTAAAAAAAATCAATATCATTTGACCAGGGATAAATATTATCTCAGTGGAAAAATCAAAAGACAGATAGCAATGTCGCTATCATATTATATTAACTAGCTATGATACCCGGCTTCGCTCGGGAGTTGATATGAGATTACGTGGTAGTTGAAATAAAAAAAATAAACTATGACGTAAAAAGTAAAAAAATATATTGAAAACATTTTCTCATTATTTACACTACTTGTTTATAAACAACATTTTTCATTTTATTGTCCGGGGTATATATATATAAATTTTTCGAACTTCCTACTCTTGAGCAAGCTACATATAGCTGACCATGAGAGAAGCAGGATTCTTTGAGGTTGATGCCACAATATTTTAAAGTTTTCCCTTGCGCTTTGTTAATTGTGAAACTAAAGGCTTATTTAATTGGAAACTGCAATCTTTTAAATTGAAATGGCAATTCAGAAGAGATCAGCGGTATTCTAGGTATAAATACTGTGTGTACTTTGTTCTTTCCAGAAATAAGTTCAGCTCCAATGACATTATTTGATAGCTGTTTTACGATCATCCTCGTTCCATTACATAGTTTTGGGGAGTTGAGATTTCTGAGTAGTATGATTGGAGATTGGCAGTATAATGGCATTCCTGGTACTTGTAATGAGTTTAGAAATTCAGTTGGGAAGTTGACACTTTCTTCAATGGATACCATCGTGTCGATCGATTTATATATTTTCTCTTCACCAGGTATTTTCTTCAGAATATTGAAATGGATATCGTCAACAATATTATTTTTAGTGGCTAAAATTGCTCTTTGAAATAACCACTCTACGTTGGTATGGTTCTCAATAATATTTGGGTAAATTGTCTCGATTAGTTCGTTTTCAGCAGTGGCTATGTTACAGAAATCACTATTGAGTTCAATGAGGCCGGTCGTTAGGTCAGTAGGATATGTACCTTCGCCTATTTGTAAAAGTATTTTAGCAAAATGTGCTGCTGTTTCAACTTTTGATAATTAAACTCTCATGTTTTTTGTTAATTGCAGTATTTGTACTTGTGGCCAGAGATGTGACTTTTTTAAGCATGCATTGATCTCGTCTGCTGGTGTTGATTTAGGAATAACTGGAAGTGTTTGTCGAAAATCTCCTGAAAGTATGAGTAGAGCTCCTCCCATTATTTCAGAGTTTTTTCGCAATTCTTGTAATGTTCTGTCCATGGCTTCTAATGATTTTTTATGGGCCATGGTGCATTCATCCCAGAAGATAATTTTAGCTTGTTTTAGAAGTTGACCCCGTCCAGATTTTCCTAAAATTTTACATACCGGGAATTGTTGTTCGGCTATATTCGACGGTAGTTGTAATGTAAGGCAGAATGGTCAGTTCGTCCTCCTTCCATGAGTGTGGCTGCAATGCCGGATGATGCTAGTGCCAGTGCGATGTGTTTTTTAGCACGTATTTCCGCCAGTATTAGATTTATTAGAAACGTTTTACTGGTGCCTCCTGGTGCGTCCAAGTAAATAATTCCACCAGTGTTGTTATTTATCCGGTTCATTATAACGTTGTAAACTTTTTTTTGATTGTCATTGAGGAGTGGTTTATTGTGAGCAATGTATTCAAGTAGTTTATTGACGTTGTAGCTTTTTTCCTTTGTAATTTCGTAGTTTAGCACACTGAAAGCATTTCTTTGTGGTGCTGGCATTCCAAGTTGTTGTTCCAATGTTTAGCAATAACATAAATAAATAACATTTGTCTTCTAAGCGAATGAGTGTTTCATTGAAGATGTCGTCATTGAATTCTGTAGTCAGTTCTGGATTAGCTTGTCGGATTTGGTACAATATATCATCACTCATACTCCTTTTGAAAGAGTCCCATAGCTGTTTTGGGTTTGATGGGTTACATGTCGTTAGAATTATGGCGAATAACTCTCGAATTTGCTCAGCTGAAGCTGTGAGTGTGGCTTCTTGTAGTGTTAATTCCCAGTGGTTATCGTTTTCCAATAATCCTAAGCGTTGACATGCTTCATATGTAGCCGTCAATGGTCCTGAGATCTGTGAAACTTGTTGGTTCCCGTATTTCGTGTAACAACATCCGAAGATAGAAACATTCGGCATTGTTTGGATGTACAGTGTATACTCGACCTATTGTGCTAGTTTTCATGATTTCTGGATGACCCTCCTCTAGCATTCCTCGTTTTCGTCGTTGAAAAATTTTCCTTGTATTATCCCACGTATATTAAATAGGAACGTCGACATACAGTAATGTTTTTGCGAATAGATCCGTTTGGCACAGTTGGAAAAAAGCTGCTAATGTTGAGTTTTGAGGTGGTTCATTTGCAATTTTTCTAGCCGAGTCTTTTGTGAAGTAAACTCTCTGTCCATTCTCCAAATGTACTGCTAGATGTTGCACAGCTGGTTCGCGTTCGTGTATGGAAAAACTAAAAATCCTCCACGCTGCTTCGTTGCTATTGATGTATCTTCCCATTCGGTACATGAGGATCTCATCATTTTTGTTATTTTGTTCGCTATTTTGGACTATTTGAATACCATGTCACTACCTTTGTTTACGTACTTACATATATATTTAATAGATTTTATTGAATTGCAGTATTCAACGTTTATGTGTGCTTGGAACATTTTGGAAAGTAGTGGGTTATATGGTACTACCCATTGATTATCTATTTCCAGTTCGTCTCTGCCTTGTATTCGTATTTTTGTTGTGAAACCACTGTTTCTCGGTGATCGTCTTCTATATTTGGGATAGCCGTCATCTTCAGTTTTTGTATCGTCCAAGTATGGTTTTGGATATTTTTTGGTACATTTTCCATCCTTCATGCACAGAGCATTGAAATTTAATGGTCCACATGGTCCGTGAATCATGTTTTTCACTACTATGTTGTATAGTTCCGGATCTTTTTGTGGATTGGGAAATTCAGCTTGGATGATTTCGTCGATATCCGTGGGATAAATTTTATCGTGTAGCCATATGAGATTGTGTGAGTGAGGTAATCCTCGTTTTTGCCACTCGATTGTATACATCCAGCATCTAACGGTTCCAAAGATGTGGTATTTTGTGATAACTTCAATAAATCTTATTTGTTTTTGTCGAAAAACTCGGGCTATTATGTCGTGTCGATCCATGGAGGTTTGTCCGTATTTTAGTTGTTCTTTGATTTCTGGCCATGATGAGTTGCATGTAAATGTTATAAAGAGATCAGGTCATCCATATTTTCTTACATAGGTAATAGCATCTTGAGTATATTCGTGCATATGTCTTGGACTTCCTATGTATGATGAGGGTAAGATTACCATTGTTCCAATATCGTTAATATTGCCGTCATTTATCGTCTCGAAGGTGGATGTATTCTTCTACGCGTAGTTTCTTCTGATTCAGTCTTATGTAAAGCATCCGCTCTGCTTCAATTTTTTTGATGGTTGGTTGTTTGGTTATGATGGTTTTCGTGATATTGCGTTGAGACGATTCCATGCAATGGAACGTCGTTTGTCACGTGATCTCGTTGTGCATCAACAATATTGTGAATTCATGGATGATTATGAAAAATCCGGTCACATGTCCATAGTTAGTACTGAGAATCTCGACCAAGTAAATATTACATTCCGCATCACTGCGTGATAAAGCCAGATAGTGTCACAACAATGTTACGCGTCGTCTTTGATGCATCAGCAAAAGATGTCAAAGGCAAATCGTTGAATGACAAATTGTTAATTGGACCCAAGCTACAGTCTGATATCGTTGGGGTTCTCCTCCATTATCGAATGCATGCTGATGTTTTTATGGCTGACATACGTCAGATGTATCGACAAATTCTGATCTCCAATGATCATAAAGATTACCAGAGAATATTTTGGAGAACGGGCCCTGGTCAAGTTCTAAAGGAATATAGACTGATCACGGTAACCTACGGTGTTTCTTCCGCACCGTTTCTTGCTTGTAGGACGATCAAAAAATTTGCAGAGGACGAAGGTAGTAAGTTTCCTCTTGCTCAACAAATAATTTCAACTGATATATACGTCGACGATATCGTTACAGGTTGTGAAAATCTAACCACTGCGTTAGAAATGAATTCTCAAATCGTAAAACTCTTCAAACTAGGTAATTTCGAGCTAAGAAAATGGGCTAGTAACTCGCCAGGTTTGCTATCAGATCTTTCCCAAGAAGAATGTCTTCTGGATTCTAAATCGTTCTCTGATGAGCAATACCCTACCCTAAAGGTACTTGGACTAAAGTGGAATCTTTCTCTTAATTGTTCATCACGCAACCTATGCAAAAATTTCACAGCAAAATCTTTTTGTAACATACTAAAACTTTTATTTACGGTTCCGTACAATTTTTATCGTACCTTGACGTCTTCAAGGGATTTATACTTCTTTTGATAATAATTTTTTCAAATATTTTTTTTACGGTTCCGTACATTTTTTATGATGGATTTTCCAGTTAAATTTTTATCTTTGCAAAAGTCTAAATTAGAGTACGAAGTTTTTATCAGAGGCACGAGTCCTGCTACTACGGTTCAGGATCTGCGCAAGCAAATTGCTAAATTAGGACCTATGTTCCCTTCAGAGGACATTTTAGATAGTCCCTTAGAACCCACAGACGATCTTAATGGTGTTATTGAGACCCTTAGTAAAATTAAAACTAATTTAGAGTCCGATTTAGATAGAAGTGCCTTGTTACGCACTCAAAACTACCTTAACCATTTATATCACCGTATTAACCGAATAATTAGCAATGACGACACCAAGGTTCAATACGATGCCTGTGTTAAGCAATTTAAAAAATATTTAGACATATTTAAATTTGTTAAAGATAAAGGAATAGACCCTTTAACTTCTTCAAGTAATATCGAGTCCTTTACTCCTTCTTCGACATTACCTATGAATATCTCGGTCACTTGTGATCGTGGAGGTTTGGTTGATTTAGGTAGGCTGAAATATGATGGAAAGACTTGCGTCCGAGCTTTCATTCAACGTATTAATGAATTTTGTGATGATAGAAATATCTCAGGTTCAAAAGCTTTTTCATATGCCACAGAGATTTTTACGGGTGACGCTCTTCACTGGTATAGGAGTGTGAGAGATCGAGTGTCTACCTGGAGCGAACTCATTACCTTATTGAGACAGGATTTCGATCAGTCTGATTTTGACTACAGACTGCTTTCGGAAATTCGAACAAGAACCCAGGGTGAATCGGAAAACATCACTATATATTTATCAATAATGTCTGGCTTATTTTCGCGGTTATCGAAA
This sequence comes from Anania fuscalis, assembly GCA_950371115.1. Classification (NCBI taxonomy): domain Eukaryota; kingdom Metazoa; phylum Arthropoda; class Insecta; order Lepidoptera; family Crambidae; genus Anania; species Anania fuscalis. The sequence goes on along the minus strand of OX493326.1, from coordinate 11,727,452 downwards.
ACAATACCAGAAGAAGATAAATTAGAGATAATCCTACATAGCATTCGACCTTGTTATGCTAGCACCTTGGCATCAGCAAATGAAATTAAGACCCTCAATTCACTACAGGCGTTGTGTCGTAATTATGAAAATATCCAAGCACGTCTAGTTAACTTCCATGAACCAAACAGTGCGACACCAAACACCCTAGCTCCTGAATTTGCATATAGAGGCAACAAAGACCGATTTGTTACTAAAATAATTCCACATAAACAAAATAATAACCCTTCTAATACCTTCTATAAATTTAATAAAACTAATAATAATACAAACTTTAATCTAAATAAAAATAATTCTAACAATTATCCTAATAAATCGAATTCAAACCAAAATTATATACATGCAATCGAAGCTCCTAAAGGTCGGTTTTGTCCTAGGTGTCGTGTAAACACTCATAATTTGAGACAATGCACCGAAAATAAAGACAATATCTATTGTTTTAAGTGTGGTCGTCAGGATGTCAAAACCCCACAGTGTCCAGACTGTAATAAAATACAGCCTTCTACCTCAAAAAACTAGTAGGGCAGAATTGTGGCAGCACACTTAGTCATTTTAATAAAAGCGATTGGGAAAATTGGCTTCAGACCATTAAAGTTTTTTTCAGTTCATATAAAACTGCCACAATTCATGGAAAACACAGTAATGATACTAGACCTTATGTTTCAGTCACCATAAATGACGTTTCTTTCAATGGCCTTCTTGACTCGGGCTCCGCGGTGACAGTTTTAGGGAATAATTCTCACATTCTATTAGGAAATCATGGCCTCAAACTATTAAGCGATCGTTGCATCAGCGTTACAGCTGCAGGAGGTCAGTCATTGCGAAGTATAGGCTACATGAATGTCCCTATAAATTTCGAAAACCAGTTTCACATTATTGAGGCTGTAGTTGTGCCACAGGTTGAAACGCCTCTTATATTAGGCGTTGACTTCTGGCGAAAATTTCAAATATGTCCTAAATATTTAGGTAGCATTTCTCTTAGTATTGTTAATACCGACCCACAGATAAATAGCGAGACCCTTATTCATAGCTATGAGAATTTGAGTGAATCCGAAAAACTTATTGCAAATAATATTATCGAACAATATAAAGATATTTCGTTTGAACGTAGAGGCCTTGGACAAACTACTTTGATTACGCACCACATTGACACCGGAGATGCTCAACCAATTCGGCAACGGTATTATCGCATGTCACCGGAGAAACAGCGTATTCTAGTCGAGCAGATAGACGAAATGTTAGCTCTTGGTGTGGTCGAGCCTTGTGAAAGTGCCTGGTCTTCGCCAGTATTATTAGTGAAGAAAAAAAATGGCCAGCCGAGATTTTGTCTGGATAGTCGCAAGCTCAATTCCGTGACCAAAAAAGATGCTTATAATCTTCCATACATCTCCGAAATTCTTGACAACCTCCGCGATGCTCGTTACCTTAGCAGCATAGATTTGTCTAAATCTTTCTGGCAAATTGACATCGCACCGGAGGACCGCGACAAGACTGCATTTTATGTACCGGGCAGGGGAACCTTTAGATTCAAGAGAACCGCGTTTGGGTTGACCAATGCTCCGGCCACCCAACAGCGTTTAGTAGACCTTATGTTTGGTGAGTTTGGTCCTAATGTCTTTGCCTACCTTGATGACGTCATTATCATAACAAAAGATTACAACAGTCACGTGACGCTTCTGCTAAAGGTTCTGAAAAAACTCCAACACGCAAACCTCACTGTCAATTTGGAGAAGTGCAAGTTTTTTCGTGGCCAGCTTATATATCTAGGGTACGTTGTTGATAGCCGTGGCCTACGGACCGATCCCGAGAAGGTCGAAGCCATAATAAACTATCCGACACCTTCTTGTCGGAAAGACTTAAAACGCTTTCTCGGTACAGCTACTTGGTACCGTCGTTTTGTGCCCGATTTCAGTACAATAGCAGGCCCTTTGAACAAGCTAACATCTACCAAGAAAGGCACACCCCTATTCAAGTGGACTTCTGAGGCTGATGCTTCGTTCCAGAAACTAAAGGAATGTTTGGTTTCCGCTCCGGTGCTGACGTGTCCCGATTATGACCAGCCGTTTGAGGTTCATACAGACGCAAGCAATTACGGCGTAGGCGGCATGCTCACTCAAACAAAAGATGGTAAGGAGCATCCTATTGCTTACATGAGCAAGTCATTATCAGCGGCTGATAGGAATTACAGCATAACGGAGCGTGAGACCTTGGCTGTGATCACTGCCTTAGAGCATTGGCGGTGCTACTTAGAGAATGGAAAAACATTCACTGTCTATACAGACCACAGTGCCCTAAAATGGTTCCTTTCTCTGAGTAACCCGACCGGTCGATTGGCTCGCTGGGGCGTACGATTGTCCTCTTTTGATTTCGAAATTAAACACCGTCGTGGAGTTGACAATGTCATACCCGATGCTCTTTCACGGTCTGTTTTTGTTCTGTCAAAGACGATTGGTACAAATCTATTTTCAACGGTTGCATTAACAGACCCCAAGATTTTCCAAATTACTTAATTAAAGACAATATTTTATATAGACTAACAAAGAGTAAATGTAGCTTAAATAATGAATTTTTGTGGAAGATCGTAGTTCCTTCAGAATTACGTGATAAAATCATTTCAGAAAATCATTCAGAACCAACAGCTGGCCATTTGGGCATATTTAAGACATATCACCGTCTTATGCTTCGTTATTTTTGGCCAGGTATGCACAGCGACGTAGTAAAATTTATTGGCTCGTGTCAGAAATGTCTTGAGTACAAAACTCCCAACCATCAAACTTTAGGTGTTATGGGTCGTCCTAAACAATGCTCTCGTCCCTTTCAAATGGTTTCGATCGATCTTATGGGCCCTTTGCCTGTAAGCCGTAAGCAAAATTGTTATATCTTTGTCGTTACGTGTTGTTTTTCTAAATTTTGTCTAATTTTTCCCATTAGAAAAGCAACTTCTGATGTCATTATTTAAATTTTAGAAGATTCAGTTTTTCTCGTCCATGGAATTCCACAATCAATTTTTGTAGATAATGGGTCACAATTTATAAGCCGTGAAACCGCAACATTATTTAAAAAGTATAATATTCCCAATATTTATTTTACTCCACAATATACACCGCAAGTCAATACAATAGAACGCTACAACAGGACTATAATAACGTGTATATCAATGTATGTGGAAAATGACCACAGAACTTGGGACGTCTTCATTCCAAAAGTGCAATTCGCTATCAATAACTCTGTGAATGAGGCTACGGGCTTCACGCCATCTTTTCTAGTCTATGGCAGAGAACTTGTCACCTGTGGTACTCACTACACAGAATCAGAGTTAGGCAATGAAGTCTTGTTTCTACCTCGGGATATTTATGCCGAAAATTTGGGATGTCTTTCAAGTATTTTTAATGATGTACAAGGAAAACTATGGCATGCGCATAAGAAAAATACTGCTCATTATAATCTGCGTCGTAAGTCGGCAGAATTTAATGTGGGAGACATTGTTATGAAACGCGCTTACGTTTTAAGCGATAAAGACAAATATTTTAGCAAAAAATTAGCACCGAAATTCATTAAATGTCGGGTAACTCATAAAAAGTCTCCTCTGGTATATGTACTAGAAGACATGTCAGGTAAAGACTTAGGCACTTGGCATATCAAAGATTTGAAATTAATCGGTCTGAATAAGTAAATATGAGAGTAACTTTCTTAAATCGTCCAGTTTAAAAAATATATTATATACTTAAAATTATCATTACCTATATACGCCAATGTTACATACTTCGCGTTAATAACATCAGAATATTTAGTTTGTATGGGTTACTAGTTTACAAATTTAACTGTAACCTTTTAATGTTAAGGAGCGTCATTATTCTCATAATAATTGTTTAATGTTGTCATATGAAAGCGTGACGTATGAAATTTTATGAATGAGATAATACAAACATTTACTTAATGCTTTAGTGTGGATTTTATTTAAAAAGTAATAAAATCCTTGGTGACGCGGGGGGGTAATGTAACGTAATACGTAACATATTTACATTAAATTAAAAAATAAAATAAACTTATACTAATCTAACTTAAAATATGACAATAAACAAGTTAAAATAAGAAAGTAAAGCTAAAAATAGATTTCCCACAGTAAAAATATGCTACTTAGAACTAAAATAACCTAAATAAATAAAACTAAGGATTTAACTAATTATAAAATTCAATTAAATCTAACACACAATAATAAACATAAGTTGTCACTGATAATGGTTCGGTTACTTGTCGCGCGGGACCCTAAAACGAATTCTATTCAATCCTTTGTGCGCTTTGTCTCAAAAACATCGTATGATCTTGTGGGCGGAGTTAAAGACTGCAAGCGGTTCACGCACCGGGCCCGTGGGCTGCTCGCGCAGACGACAAATGAGCATATTCACATACGATCGCGAGTTCGCCTCCGCAGTTTTTACTTACGATCCTCATTATTTTTTTTAATTTTTAATCATTGCTCAAAAATAATTAACGTGATTCAAATATTATAAAACTTACATATTTTTTAATATAAAAAGTGCAGTGTATCTTTCCCCGATAGGGTAAGTGATGAACAATTATTGTTTTAACCGCTTTAGTTATTAAGTAGTTAGCGGATTAGTTACTGTTTTAGTTTTCATGTAAAACTTAGTGTCTCTGAATTTAGAACCTTTTTTGCCTATTCATGCAGATATATATATTATACTTTTGTTTTTGGCGCTTGCTTCCAAGGAGCAATTAAATATAATATCCATTAGTGTCAAATGAAAGTTTTAATACCAAATAAAATTAATCGCTGTTCGCGTACATAATCATGTATATCCAAATTGTTATTTATTCGCAATCGGCGTAATACTTTGCATAGCCGTACCTACCTTGCTTATTGTTTTCTTCCATGCTTACCCTCCGTTCTGATTGCGACCGTTACATTGCCAATTTGCCACCACACCTTCTACTTAATTATTCTAACCCGGCTTGCTTGGCTTGGCTGAAATGGTGGTCGCAATCTACGGAACTCAGATACAGAAGCTTAAGCTAGAATATTATTCCCCAGGGAACATAGTTTGGGACACAGAAGCGGCCCTTTTCGAATACGGGCTGAAACCTGGGCCGCCCGCCTTATCTACTGCACCCATCAGCTGCTTCGCCCCATACCTACGGCCGCCATCCACCTTCGGCCTCATACTTCAGGGAAGTCCGGGTCTACGGAGCAAACTATCAGTCGGGAATCGAACCCGCTTCCAATTACATTTAATAAAAGAATATTTTTTGTGTACGCTTTTGTTATTATTTTTACGCAAACGCGACAGCGAGTGACACAGGGACGAACATCCGTGACCTTCGAATCGTCTTCACCGACCGAGCAATGTATGAGCAATGTCGCAGTCAGTAATGAGTTTTAGAACGTTACGTTGCAAATAATAATTCCTAAGATAATGTTTTGGTTTCCTTTTAATTAAGGTGAATTAATATTAAGTTTTATTTATTATGCCTACTTGTTTAGTATTAAGTAGTTTTAATTTTAGTTATTTAATTTGATTACTTATTTTTTTACTGTTTGTTATAGTTTATTTAGTTTTGTTGCAAGCATCATTAAATTAATGATGAGGCACACTAATTTACCATTACACAGCATCAGATTAGGTATTCATAACTATACTAATAAAATATCCCTTCTTTCATTGCGGAAACTCGCAACGTCCTTGGGCAAAACAATTGGAATTAATAACTTAAGTATTACTAAATCTTACAAACGAAGAAAGGACAAATAGAAGCTAAAATATAATATGCGTACTTATATTAATTGCGGTACTAATTAGTTCACGCAGTGTCATGTACCATATAGGTGGTGCAATATGTGACCTACCTTCATATTGTGATTTTTACAAGAGTAGCAACTTAATTACTATGTACAATATCTTAACTTAACGATCTTTTATATTTAAATAATTGCGAAGCCTTATTATCGTAATTTACGTGCGTATTTGAATATAGTACTATCAACATGCCGCAGCGTAATTATAGGCCAAAGTTAATCCAATGAGTAAGTTAACTGCAACAGCTAAAAGCTTACTTACAACTACATAGAACACTTTGCAACACTCACCCAATAATTATGGGGAATTCACAATGTACTAAACACACGTATTAGAAGTCCGATAGGTAGCACTAAGAGTAGCACTGTAGATAGGTAGGTTAGTGATTGAAAAATTAATGAAGCTAGTACGCGCCTTCCTCGGAGCGTATCTAGCGGGCGAGTGACACAGGGACGAACATCCGTGACCTTCGAATCGCCTTCACCGACCGAGCAATGTATGAGCAATGTCGCAGTCAGTAATGAGTTTTAGAACGTTACGTTGCAAATAATAATTCCTAAGATAATGTTTTGGTTTCCTTTTAATTAAGGTGAATTAATATTAAGTTTTATTTATTATGCCTACTTGTTTAGTATTAAGTAGTTTTAATTTTAGTTATTTAATTTAATTACTTATTTTTTTACTGTTAGTTATAGTTTATTTAGTTTTGTTGCAAGCAACATTAAATTACTGTTAATTTTATTATTGTGGCAACACTGAACGCCACTTCCTTTTTCTCTATTAAAAACGTTGTATAGCGATTGTGTGTCTCGAAGTTATAATAAATCCTAAATATAACTTAAATGGTGTTTTCGTAAATGTGCATCGCCCTCTACCAGACATCAGTCCCCAGACACACTCTATGCACCCAAACATTGGTCCTTCGCAATCGGAAGAAAGGGCTGGTGCACCGATTATAATTTTGTGCAGTGGCGTGGATCCAACAGGTAACGTGCAGTACCAATACGCCGAAACTGACCACGCATAACGCCAAACAACAAGCGAAAACGCCACAATTTTTGTTACAAGATGTTCTAAAGAAAATTTTGCATGCGAAGAAGTCGTAAGAAAACTTTGTTTCAAGATTGCAATTTCCATCTTTGTTCAAATTCATCGGACGCCATTTTTTTTCATCCATTAAGCAAGTCCAGTCCAGAGTCAAGAACAAGTTTGTTCAACAAGAATCAAGAAGGCAACAGCAGCGCGAGAATCGCGGCAACGCAAACAGCCCAATCACAGTGCAGTAAAGTGGAGTTCAAAATTCGCGCGAGTGGATCGCGCGCTCTTTGGTTAGCAGCTATACCGGACGTGCGCCGTCATTGGTTTCCGCGCGTGGCGTGTGAACCCCGTCTCGAGTCGCCTGCTTTCCTGCAGCGTGTGCGTTTCCTAACGTGATTTCTCCTCGTTCCGTTCGCCATTTTCGGAATTGTGTACTGTGCAGTGTTTGTTTGTACGATTTTGCATTTCCAAAGTTATTTTAAAGACTTTAAGTATCTTGTCTCTTCTATACAAACAAAATGGAAAGACCTAATGAAAAGCAAGGTAACGAATTGGCTATTTTAATTAGGCAAAGAGGCGCAATCAAGGGTTCAATAACCAAATTGCATAATTATTTTTCAGACTTGCCAGTTAACTTAACTAAGGAAGCCCTCCTCATAAAGGAGGACCGCATTCGCTCATTATTTGTAAAGTATGAGGAATACAATCTAAATATCATTGGTTTGGTGGACCACGATGAGGAGGACCCTGATATTGTTGAGGAAAAATACACTCAAACCTTGGCAATTATCATGAACCTTCAATCATCTGCCTCTTCATCCAAAGAAGTAGTTGCAAAACACGTGCCTATCAGGCTTCCTGATATTAGCATTCCGCCATTTACAGGTAAATACTCAGAATACAAAACCTTTATTGAACTGTTTGAATCCTTGATTGACAATAATCGCAGCTTGGACAAAATTCAAAAATTTTACTACCTAAGAGGATTTTTAAAAGGTGAACCATTTGACCTTGTTAAGAATTTGCCAATGCTTGCCGAAAGCTACGATGAAAGCCTCAAAATATTAAGCCAAAGATACAATAATGTTTATAGAATAAAAAGTGAACACATTTATTTCCTGTTAGATATACAACCTATTGTAAAATCAACTGCATCAAACTTAAGAAACTTTGTTTCCATTGTTAAACAACAACTTGCTGCTTTAAAAAATTTAAATTGTAATGTAGAACAATGGGATGCCATAATATTGTGTGTGCTAATACGGAAATTGGATTCTATTTGTAATAGGGAATATCAATTTATACATAACAATGAGCCCACGGTTAAGCTACTAATTGAATTTCTAGAAAAGCGTGCCCTTGCACTCGAAAATTCAGAACGTCCAACCCCAAACCATGACAAAGGTCCTAAGGTTTGTGGAGCTGCGGTCGTGGAGGAGCCACCCTTGTTGCAGAAGATGGAACGGTAGTACTTGTCAAAGCTCTATTAGACAGCGGAGCACAGATTTCCTTAGTGACTACAAAACTAGTGGAAATTTTACAATTACAGCCAAAAACAGTTAAGTCAGGAGTCATAGGTATAGGCAATTCTGTTAATAAATTAAATAAATATGTGACACTTCAAATACATTCTTTGATTAATAACTTTAATACACAGGTGTCATGTTTTGTACTAGACAGAATAACATGCAAACTTCCGCAGCAAAAAATAGACCTGTCAAAGTTAGTTTTGCCATCAGAGATTTTCATGAGCCGAGTAACATACACATTCAAATAGGAGCTGACATCTTTTTCCAGGTGTTGCTGTCCAGTGAGCCTGTGCGTGTCCCTGAGCCGCCTATAAAGCAGCCAACTGCCAGCGGCTTCACCAGTGATGTTTACTACCCTACACTTCTCAACACACAATTCGGCCATGTAATAGCTGGAAATGTTTCTGGCTCTCCTGTTAAAAAGGTTGTATCTTTGTTTTGCACAAGATGTGACTCAGATCTTGATGAATCCTTAACTCGCTTTTGGCAAACTGAGTCAGTACCTGTGGTTTTCAAAGAAAGTTTGTCAGAGCACAGTACTAGTGAAGAAATATTTAAAGAACATGTACAGCTAAAAAATAACAGGTTTGAAGTTGCTTTGCCTCTCAAGCTCCCTCTTACCTCTGTCAATGAAACACTAGGTGACTCCTTGCATCTAGCCTTGAAAAGATTTTATAACTTAGAATCTAGATTACATAAGGATCCTGCATTGTTCGATCTTTACAAAAAATTTATACAAGAATATATTGATTTAGGTCATGCTACTAAAATTTACATTAATCACTATGATCTCAATAAAGACCCAGTCTACTTTTTGCCACATCATCCCGTAATAAGAATGGACAAAAAAACTACTAAGTGTAGGACTGTATTCGATGGGTCGATGAAGACAAATAAAAAAGTTTCACTTAATGATATTCTTTTAAACGGTGATGTGGTTCAAAGTGAATTGTTCGACATTTTAATACTGTTTCGCTTTGAAGAATTTGTATTTGTAACTGATATAAAACATATGTTTCGAGCAGTGTTGTTGAATTCTAAATATCGATCATTACAAAATATTCTATGGAGACAGTCTCCGGAGAAAGAAATTTATTGTATTCAATTAAACACAGTCACCTATTGGCTCAAAAGCTCGTCATATTTGGCAACTCGTTGTTTGTTAGAATTAGCTGAACGCAATGCAAAACAATTTCCAAAAGCAGCATTTATTTTGAAACATCAAACATATGTTGATGATATTTTGGCAACTGATAGTTCTTTAAAGTCATTAATTGAGTCCAAGGAACAGCTATGCAACCTTCTGGACCTAGAAGGCTTCCAATTACATAAATGGTCATCTAATAGAGTTGAGGTTTTGTATGACGTTCCTACAAGTAAACAGTATTTTGATGAGATTGACTTACAAAAGAATAATGTACAAATGAAAACACTGGGTATTAATTATGACATCAGAGCAGACTGTTTGACGCTTGCTGCGCCCAAAAATGACACAATCCCAAATACAAAGCGTGGAGTGCTTAACTTTATAAGCAAGTTTTATGATCCATTAGGTCTAGCAGGACCACTTGTTGTCAAAGCTAAAGTCATTACGCAAAAGCTATGGCAAGCCCGCATGGATTGGGACTCTGTCATACATGATGAATTGCAAACGCTTTGGTATGAGTTTTATAATAGCCTAGCAATAATGAAACCTATTAACATTAACCGCTAAACAAATTTACAAAATGCACAGCGCTTGCAATTGATAGGTTTCGCTGATGCTTCAAGTTCGACTGCATATGGGTGCTGTATTTACTTAAGAGTTATTGACTGTGATGGTAATGTGAAAATTTCCTTATTGTGCTCTAAATCCCGAGTTAATCCACTCAATCAACAATTAACTGTTCCTAAGCTCGAACTTAACGCCGCATTGTTACTCGCCAAGCTTATTATTCGTGTGCACAACAAATTGTCATTAAAAACCACAATATATAATACAGTATTATATTCAGATTTTTAAATCGTGTTGGCATGGATAGGCACTAATACTGCAAAGCTTAATACGTATGTCGCGAACAGAGTGAAGGAAATATCACAACTTACTGATTGCTTCACTTGGGCATACGTCGGCACCACTGATAACCCAGCTGATTGCTTGAGCAGAGGTGTGCTGCCGCATGACCTAGAGCAGCAACGACTTTGGTGGCAGGCACCAGATTTTCTTCATGACAGGCATTACATGGTGCCAGATGACGAGGCGCCTGAGATCGACAATCTGCCCGAGGTAAAAAAGGGTTCCGACGCTTCTGAGTTTTCGAGTGTACTGGCTTGTACTAATACAAACAATACTGAATTGTGTTTAGACTTTATATATAAATATTCTGACATAAACAAGATGCAGAGGGTTCTTGCTTATGTGTTAAGATTTTGTCGTAACGCACGCACAATATCAAACAAAACTTTACATTCTTATCTTACAACTACAGAATTAAATGATTCTTTACTGTTAATATTAAAGCATGAACAACAAATGTATATGAATGATGATATTAATTGTTTAAGGAAAAACGATTGTGTAAAGAGTAACCTTAAATCATTGTATCCCTTCATTGATGAGAACAGATTGATCAGAGTTGGTGGCCGTTTACAAAACGCCAACATACCTTACTCTCAAAAACATCAAATTGTACTGCCTAGAGGTTCCATAGTAACGAAATTAATCATAGCAAATGAACATATAAAAAACCTTCATGCAGGACAACGACTTGTTTTGTCATCTTTGAATTAGAAATACTGGATTGTTAACGCATTACGCGAAATTAAAAAGGTAATAGATAAATGTATTACTTGTTTTAAGTTAAAGAAAAATGTATCTCAACAATTAATGGGTTCTCTACCCCACGACAGGGTCAATGTATGTAGACCATTTCAAAAGGTTGGTACTGATTTTGCTGGACCTATCACTGTAAAACAATCTAGAATAAGAAAATCAGTACAATCCTCTGGCTACATATGTGTGTTTGTATGTTTTGTCACAAAAGCGTTGCACTTAGAATTTCTATCTGATATAACTACGGATTCATTCCTCGCATGTTTTAGTAGGTTTATCTCGCGCCGAGGGCTTCCTACCGACGTCTATTGTGACAACGCATCCACATTCAAGTGTGCTAAAACTAAATTAGACGAATTTTATAAATTACAATCTTCTAGAGAACATCAAACTCAAGTGCAAGTCTTTGCTTCTAATAAAGGAATTAAGTTCCATTTTATTCCTTGTTATAGTCCAGTTTTTGGAGGACTTTGGGAATCTTCTGTTAAAAGTGTTAAATATCACTTAAAAAGAGTAGTTCAGAAAGCTTTGTTAACCTATGAACAGATGTCTACTGTGTTATGTAAAATTGAAGCAGTACTAAACAGTAGGCCCCTAGTTCCTTTGTCCAGTGATGTTAATGACTTCTCCTACTTATCACCAGGGCACTTCCTGATTGGCACGGCTTTAAATAGTTATCCCGAAGAAGATTTGTCAGATATTCCAGATAACCGACTTAAATTTTGGAAAATATGTACTAGTATGCAGCAGTCATTCTGGAAAATATGGCAGAAACACTATTTAAATATTTTGCAATCTCGTCCTAAGTGGAGAGACACTGTACCTAATATTGAGGTAGGCTCGCTTGTAATTTTGCATGAGAATAATACACCACCTATGTACTGGCCGATGGCAAGGGTGACCAGAGTATTTCCTGGCACTGATAATAATGTACGCGCCGTAGAGGTTAAAACAGTAAATGGTAGAACTCACACGAGAGCTGTCGCACGCTTGAGTGCACTACCTATAGATAATAAAAACTAACCATCTGTTTAGCATAAGGAAAACTAATTAAAATAATACTCTTCTGAGTTAAAAAATCTGTAATTAAGCTATTGAATCTTTAGTTCATAATGTTCATAGTTTTGATAAAGTAAAATGATGGTATTCTTGCCTTTATAACCTTTGTACTTGTAAAAACAAAGTGTCCTTTAGTACTTAATAATTTCATACTTAAATAAGTATTTGTCGGTTGCAAACATGTTTGCCGAGGCCGCAGCATGTTGCAAGCAACATTAAATTACTGTTAATTTTATTATTGTGGCAACACTGAACGCCACTTCCTTTTTCTCTATTAAAAACGTTGTATAGCGATTGTGTGTCTCGAAGTTATAATAAATCCTAAATACTTAAATGGTGTTTTCGTGAATGTGCATCGCCCTCTACCAGACATCAGTCCCCAGACACACTCTATGCACCCAAACAAGTTTAAATTAACGTAAAACGTTACACCTAGCTTTAGATATTGTTTGTTTCTCTCCGCTGATATAATTGTGAGGCGCTGTCCATTGTCACGTCCTTCTGACTTTTGCATGCATTTATGCTATTGTATTAAGTAATCCGTGGAAATCTGTAATTAGCCGTACTTAATTGTTAAGAACTTTTAAGGTAATTTTTTCTGTATCGCCGTTGATTTCCCAAATAAAATAAAATAAAAATCCATGTGGTTCTATTTTAACTGAAAATGAAAACGATCAATCGTTACTATGAATCGTAAAATCAGTTCAAAATTTGTCATTCAGCGATGAAATACAACGTATTAAGTCTAAACAGTTGTTGTCTAAACCGTTTCAAAAATTAAATCCATTTATCGATGGGACAGGTGTTCTCAGGGTGGGCGGTCAAATATCCCGCGCTGGTTTAGAATTTGACCAAAAACATCCTGCGCTCTTACCTTGCAACCATCCATTCACAGATAAGGTTATCAAATTTACTCATCGCAAACACTGTCATACAGGGCAAAATACTACGAAGTATTTATTCTTACAACGATTTTGGATTTTATCTGCTAAACGAGCTATTCGTCGTTGTTTTTCAAAATGTATCGGATATAATCGAACCAAGCCTAAACCGTTAGAACCATATATGAGCGATCTTCCGTCCTATCGAGTTTATCAAGTTAAACCGTTTTCGATAGTTGGCGTTGATTTTGGCGGACTTTTCCGCATTAAAGTCGGAAATCATCGTGGTGCTAAGATGGACAAAGCTTACCTCTGTTTATTTGTTTGCTTATCTACCAAAGCAGTCCATCTCGAGGTAGTATCATCTTTTTCCACTGATGGATTTATAGCTGCACTGCGTCGCTTTATAGAATATCGTCGCGGACGTTGTAGCATAATCCATGCAGATTGTGGCACGAACTTCGTCGGTGCTAAAAACTATTTGTCTTTAATTCAACATGCTTCGCAAGCCGAGCACATTTTCAATGTTCCTTCAGGGCCACGTTTTGGTGGTGTGTAGGAAATTCAGATTAAGGCTGCAAAGTTGCATCTGTACAGTATTGTCGGCAATCAAGTTTTGACATTTGAGGAACTTAGTACCTTATTCGTGCAAATTGAATCCGTATTAAATTCGCGACCCTTGTGTGCTTTGAGCACAGATCCAAACGATTTACACGTTCTGACCCTGGGTCATTTTCTTACTCTGGAACCACTTACGAGTGTTCCTGATGAGGATTATTCCTCTGTTAAGCTGTATCGACTTAATCGTTGGCAACTTATCCAATCTTTTGTTCAAAACTTTTGGATGCGTTGGAAAAACGAGTACCTAACTTCGCTCTCTCAACGCATGAAATGGAAAAAAACGTGTAAACCTTTATCCGTTGACTCTATAGTAGTCATCATAATGATAATCGTGCTCCTTTGCAATGGTCTCTAGGAAGAGTATGCGAATTGCACCCCGGTCCGGATGGAATCGTTAGGGTAGCAACAATTAAAACTAAAGACAGTTTTATCAGGCGACATCTTGTAAAATTGTGTCCTCTTGCTACAGAAGCGTAATTCTCGTAGTTATTTGTAATTTACATAAGTTAGTTACGATTGTATTCGCTGTTTTAACTTACAAAATAGTTAATATTACTCGTTTCAGTCATCACAACTTTATTTGTAAGTTAACTATGTAAGTCGTTAATATTACAACAGTAGGTATTTTAACTTTATCATTATTCGTTGTTTATCCGGAAAAAAACAGCTGTATTTTATAATAATAACTAGCATTTGCCCGCGGCTACGCTCGCGCTAATCTAGATTTAAAAATAAGGGACAATATAAACTTAATCCAATTACAATATTAAAATAAACCTTGACACACATAACTAAACCGTAAAAAAAATGTTTTTAATTAAATCGCTGAAATTATATAACGTACGTATTGTTGTATAGGTTGTAGCGCGAGACATCGAAGCACTTTTATTAGTCTGATAACATAAAAATACACCGCGTTTTAAAATGTGCTCATGTAGTGTCACTTAAGTACCATAAAATTACAGTTTATCGACAAAGGTGAATTCTGGACTCTGTTCATTTTTCAGTACAGGCATCATGTTGCAATTTATTTACATCTAGAAAGCAGAGTTGTAAAGCCAGGCGACCATTTCAGAGATATTTTTTATCCGCGCAAACAGTACTTTTTTCTGATGTCGTTTTCTGAACCGTAGACAACATCTGTGTCACAAATCATGATAATTGGTAGAGTTGTAAGACGTGAAAGCGTAACAAACAATCATCAAACAATGTCACTTACGCCTTTATAAAATAAAATAAGTTAGGATTGAAGTTTGTATATTACCTATAATTCTAATCCCACAATTTACAAAAAAACTTGCTTTGTTATAAGTTATTCATTTGCAAAATCCCAAGTCCCTAGGTCCAGTGGTTAGGACTGCGCGTTGATATATTATAATATTACCTAGTCAGTCAGTTTTCCATTTTATATAATTATACAGTGTCCGATCAGCTGTAGGGGTAGATAAATGGGACGGTCAATTTTTTTTTAATTTTTCAATCTAAGTTCCCTTAAATGTTACACACTTTCACGTTTTATGTGAGGTATCAGGAAATACCCTACGCCATACTCCATATACAAAAGTACCTCAACTATTTCTAGACAGCTGAGATATTTGCTCGTGGTAGATAGACAGATGGATAGACTTGCGGAAGTAGAGATTAGAGAATTAGTAATAACACGAAACACGTGACAATACATTATTTTTTACAAATACAAAATTGAAACCCATTTTAAGTGCTATAATTCAGAAAAATCTTATTGTGTAAGACTCCAACCATAAGCCTTAATATTTATTTAATAAATTCAGTAATTTTAGTTCGACATTGTAGAACGAAATTAAATCCCCTTTTCACGGGGTTAAGGGTTCAAATTCCAACAACATCCATATACTTTGCCGTAGCTTTAAACTATAAGCAATATTATTATTGTGATTTATAATTTGAAAACGAAGGAATTCCCACACACAACTTCATCCCTCTTTTTACCCCATCGGGGGTTAATTTATAAAAAAAAAACGCTGAAACACTATTAATTTATTTTCATACGTCAGCTTAAACACAAAATTTGGAGATCCATACTTCAAAATTGACGACGACAAAATTGAATACTTTTACTCCTTATTTTAATCCCTTAAGGGTGGAATTTCTAAAAAACCTTTAATGGATGACTGAACTGCAGGTATAACCGATTGCGTTAGTGCCTAACCATTAAGTATATTTATTTACTTCGAAAATAAAGAACTTCAAATACAAAATGTACCCTTTTCACCCCCTTAAGGGTTAAAATTCCAACAACACCAATGTACCTTGCTTGAGTTACAAATAGGTACAAAATGTATCCCCTTTTAACCCCCTTAAGGGTTAAAATTTCAACAACACCAACATACTTTGCGTGAGTTATCAACTGTAGGCCTAAATAAAAAATTGAGTTATTTTTACTTAGAAATAATGGAAGATCAAATAAAAATATATCCCCTTTTCACCCCTTTAAGGGTTGAAATTCCAATAACAAAGATATGTCTTGCGTAAGCTACCAACTATAAGCTTAAATAATAAATTGAGTGAATTTTAGTTAGAAAATAAAGAACTTTAAATACAAAAATCCCCTTTTTACCCCCATAAGGGTTAAAATTCCAACAACAACGATATACTTTGACTGAGTTCCCAACCGTACGCCTAAATAATAATTTTAGTGATTTTTACTTTGAAAACGACGGACTTTTAAATACACAACTTTATCCCCTTTTTTACCCCTTTGGGGGTTAATTTAGCAAAAACGCTGAGACACGTGTTAATTCATTTTTATACGTCAGCCTAAACACATAATTTGGAGAATCCTAACTTTAAAACTGACGGACTTTCATACAAACCTTCACCCATTATTTAACCCCCTTAAGGGTGGAATTTCCAAAAATCCTTCCTTAGTGGATGCCTACACTGTATAAGGTATCTATGTGCAAAATTTCAATTCTCTAGGTTCAGCGATCTGGGCTGTGCGTTGATAGACCAACAGTCAGTTTAAAATTTTATATAGTAGAAGATAATGTATCTATATATCCCGAGGAAATGTGGTGGTCGAGGCCTGTTAAGTGCTAAAACCATGCACGAACGCGAGGTATCTAGCCTCAGCGTATTTCCTGGCAAAGACCGACACAACGATGCACGTGATGAATGCGCACTGACCTCGATATCGTCAGATGGCGTAAACTGCAAGCGCTGCACCCTGCCGATCGTCACTACGTTCCAAATTCCGATCAATATAAAATATTTTTTATCATTATAAACCTAACTTCGGTTCTAGCAATAAGTCTTTAAATTGTAATTTTATTGTATTAATTAAATAGTTTAAATTATTTTTCGGTTATTTCTTCATCCTCCGGCTGTAGCCTTCGTAATTGGCGCAGTCGGTAGGATCTTCGAGATCAGTTAGGGAATTCTTATATCGATCCCGTCGCGTACTAAAATCGTCGTCACGTCGAGCTGATTAAGCTATCTAGCCTAATCGAAGATCCAGAACCTGAAGGGCAGCTGGGGAGTATCCAGAAATCGATACGCGGAGAATTACCGGAATGATACTGTAAGTACACTGAATTTTTCTAGTGTTGCTTCCTTACCTTAACTCCTATTTTCAACCGAATTCCAATCATGTAAAAGAGGTCCTATCGCGTCTGCGCGTAGATCATCTTAATGAAGAAGAAAAAGCAAACATAACATCCCTTTGCTCTCAATACGCTGACGTTTTTCACATAGAAGGTGAACCTCTAACTTTTACGAACAAAATCAAACACTCTATTAAAACTTCAGACGAGATTCCAATATACACTAAGAACTATCGATACCCCTTCGTTCACCGCCAAGAAGTTGCTGACCAGATCTCAAAAATGTTGGAACAAGGAATTATTCGTCCTTCTGACTCGGCATGGAATTCTCCCATTTGGGTTGTTCCAAAGAAAGTAGACGCTTCGGGAAAATAAAAATGGAGAATCGTGGTTGACTTCCGTAAACTTAACGAGAAGACAATAAACGACAAATTCCCCATTCCCAACATTACTGATGTCTTAGATAAGTTAGGGAAATGTCAGTATTTCACCACCCTGGATTTAGCTTCAGGTTTTTACTAAGTGGAAATGAACCCTGATGATACGAGTATCCCGAAAACCGCATTTAATGTAGAACATGGGCATTGGGCACTTCGAATTCCTTAGGATGCCGATGGGCTTAAAGAATTCTCCATCTACCTTTCAGAGGGTGATGGATAATGTTTTGAGAGGTCTCCAAAACAGCATTTGCTTAGTATACTTAGATGATATCGTCGTATTCAGCACTTCGCTGCAGGAACATATAATCAACTTGGAAAAGGTGTTCCAGAGATTAAGGGAATCAAACTTTAAGATCCAAATGGATAAGTCTGAGTTCCTTAAGCGGGAAACAGCTTACCTAGGTCATATCATCAGCAACGAAGGTATCAAGCCAAATCCAGACAAGATCAAAGCCATTCAAAACTATCCAATACCAAAAAATCCCAAAGAAATAAAACAATTCCTAGGACTCGTTGGCTATTACAGAAAGTTTATCCCCGTTTTTGCCAGGATCACTAAGCCTATGACCCAATGCTTGAAGAAAGGTAGGAAAATCACTCTCGATTCAGAATATATCAAATGTTTCGAACGTTGCAAATCACTATTAACCAACGATCCCATATTGCAGTACCCCGATTTCAACAAGGAATTTATTTTAACCACCGACGCCTCCAACGTAGCTATTGGAGCCGTACTTTCACAAGTCTCTCTAGGATCTGATAAAACCATATCGTACGCTTCACGTACCTTGAACGAAAGTGAACTAAATTACAGCACAATTGAGAAAGAACTACTCGCAATTGTATGGGCCACTAAATACTTTCGGCCATACTCGTTCGGTCGAAGGTTCAAGATCTATACAGACCATAAACCTTTATAATGGGTAATTAGTTTGAAAGAACCAAACGCTAGACTCACTAGGTGGCGTCTTAAGCTGTCTGAGTACGACTTTACAGTCGTATATAAAAAAGGGAAACTTAACACTAACGCAGATGCTCTGTCTCGTGTTGAGATTGATTATGAGGAAATTAGTTCTATGGCAGTTAACCCCACTAATAATGAACCTTCTTTATCGGGTTCTTCTACAGCTACTATACACACTAATTTAGAGAATCCGATCCTAGAAATACCCATTACAGACGACCCATTAAATAAATTTCATCGACAGATTCGCTTGAGTATAGTAGGTGATATTAAAAGACGCCCAATAGTTTCCAAACCGTTTGATACGCATACACGAATTTCCATACAGTTATGCGAATCTAGCTTAGAAAGTGATCTAGTTAGCGCGATAAAAGAATACGTAAACCCTAAGGTAAACACAGCACTACTTATAACTCCACCACTTGCATTATATACTATTATACCCATATAACAAGATACATTCCGTAGTTCCGCAATGAATCTAGTACTGGCAAAGACAGAAGTTGAAAATATTAAAGAATATCTACGACAACAAGATATAATCCGACAGTATCACGATGGTAAAACAAACCATCGAGGCATTAATGAGTGTTATTTAGCATTGCCTCGTAGATATTACTGGCCTAAAATGAGAGAGCAAATAACAAAATTTATCAGCGACTGTACCATTTGCGGTCAAGCCAAATATGACCGACAACCCATAAAGCAACAATTTAATATAGTACCACTGGCCACTAAACCTTTAGAGATTGTGCACATGGACTTATTTACCACAGATAATGAGAAATACCTAACGTTCGTAGATGTTTTCTCAAAGTATGCACAAGCCTACCATTTACGTGATGGCACTGCTCTTAGCATCATACAAGCTTTATAAACATTTGCCACGCATCATGGATTGCCATTAACTATTGTAACGGACCAGGGTACGGAATTCACAAACCAAATGTTTTCAGAGTTCACAAAATTTCACAAGATTATACATCATAAAACCTTAGCCCATTCCCCTAATGACAATGGGATAGTAGAACGATTTCATTCTACACTCTTAGAGCATTTACGCATATTGCGTTTGCAAAAAAAGAATGAGCCCGCGCTTAGTCTAATACCCTATGCCCATTTAGCTTATAATAGTTCTATCCACTCTTTTACAAAATGTTGGCCCTTTGATTTAATATTAGGACACTTTGATCCACGAGATCCACTCGATGTAGACCTGAATGAAATTTTGTTACAACAATATATACAATCGCATAAATCTCAGATGCAAATTGTATATGACATAATAAATGAACAGTCTCTTAACAATCGAACTAATTTGATTGAGCAATGTAATAAAAACCGTGAGCCTGAAATTGATTATGAACCGGGACAGCAAATATTCGTTAGAAACCCTCTAGCCAATAGACAAAAGTTAGCCCCACGCTTCACGCAAGATAAGGTACTAGCTAATCTTCCCATACATATATATAAGGTGTACGTGAATTAGTGTCAGATATTTTAAGGGTAATAAGTTTACGCTATGACAAAAAAAAAATGTAAGTATTTTTTTTTTATTAGAGCTTTAGTTTTAGAGAAAAACACGATCAAAATTTTGATATCAAACGCAACTATCAACACCCTCTAAGCAGCTGATTACTACGTAGCGGACAAGAAGCTACTACTAAAGTACAACAACAAACGCTCGCTTGTTTGTGTGCGTGCGCTACTATGATTTATTGCCAACAGCCGCCGAAGAACAGACAACACCCATCCAATTTTAAACTCTAAACTAATGTGATTAGATTTAAATTTAACAATTGTATCGCAAGGGCCGGCATCGTCAAACGCAAACTCAAAGAGAGACCGCCAGAACACAGTCGATACTCAAGTTTAGATTCTAGCGCTTTGTCTTAAGGTTCATTTGATTTATTAACCGACTCTGAAGGCGGCGGAAGACACAGGAACATGAACCCAAACACCACAAGTAGATTACTCACACAACGCTAACCCATTCATAATCTCTAGGATCACACTCATACACTCAAGAAATCATACGACACACAAGCTCATGCAAGACGACATCCTAGTATGCAGATGTGTGTGTATGAATGAATTTTCCTTGAGATAGAAACACTGTTATTATTTCTATCTCTCTCATTTCATGTAATAACACCCAATAGGGTGTGTGTGTGTGTTTATGTTCATGTGTGACGTACCTACCTACAAATCTTTTAGATTTTATTTTGCGTGAGTTGCAGAATTTAATAAACGATATTAAAAAAAAGAGAGCAGAGAATTTAACAGCCCCGTCATATTATGCTTTATTGATTATACAAAAGCCTTTGACTGTGTACAATGGGATAAACTGTGGAATGTGATGCTTGAAATGGGAGCTCCTGAACACCTCGTTGCTTTGATCCAAAGTCTGTACACTGAAAATCGCTCTTTCATCAGAATAGGAAATGAATGCTCCAATATGTTCCAGACTAAAAAAGGAGTGAGACAGGGCTGTATATTGTCTCCAGCACTTTTCAACATATATGGAGAGCACATTATTCGTAGGACTACGGAAAACTGGGAGAAGGGTTTCCCTGTGGGTGGTAAGAGACTTTCAAATCTCCGATATGCCGACGACACCATTCTTTTGGCAACATCCATGGAGGATATGAACGAGTTGTTCCAAAGACTCGAGCTTGAAAGTGGAAACATTGGTCTAGCAGTGAACAGAGCAAAGACGAAGCTCATGATAGTTGATCGAGCCGGAAAGTTAACAAATGTCACCTGCAACATTCCTGGCATCAACAAAGTCGATCACTACATATACTTGGGCTCCCAAATCAACAGTGATGGCAGCTGTGTCCACGAGATTAAGAGGAGAATCGGTATGGCAAAAGATGCAATGTCCCGTCTAAACAAAATCTGGAAGAAAAGAGGAATTGGTATCAAAACCAAGGTCAGACTGATACGAGCCTTGGTATTCCCTATCTTTCTTTATGGAGTAGAAACGTGGACAATCCTGGCTCGAGAAAGGCAAAGGATTGATGCATTCGAGATGTGGTGCTGGAGACGAATGCTGAGAATACCTTGGACTGCAAAACGCACCAATGCATCAATTCTAACCCAGCTCCAAATAAAAACTCGCTTGTCCACCGTGTGCCGACAACGTATTCTCTCATACTTTGGCCACACCATGCGCAGAGGCGACAAAAATCTTAAAAAATTGATCATGGTTGGGAACACTGTAGGCAAAAGATCGCGCGGTCGTTCGCCAACAAGATGGGCCGATCAAATAAAAGACTCGTCATCTGGATTTTACTCGGTTGTAAGAGACGCGCTGGACAGAAACCGGTGGAGGCAGATCATCCGCTCCAGATGCAACCCTGATGCTGACCACGATCCTCAGACATGAGGGACCGACCCGAGAGAGAGAGATTAAAAAAAAAGGTTTCAGCAACTGACGGTTAATCAATTTATTTAAGCAAAGTATTTAGCCCCAAACTAAGCAAAACATCATTGATTAGGCAAAAATAGGTACTCGCGCTCATAACACAAACTTTTGCTCATTTCGGGATTCGAACCCGCAACCACTTTTCCGGCCAGAGCGCAAACCACTACACCATTGCACTAGTCGGTCGTGGAGCTGCTAATTGCTTCTATCAAATTTTACAGTAAAATAAAAACACTATCTAATTTTAAAAATGTATTTATTACACTTGCTCAATTAGTAATTACATACAGATAAGTAAAGCACTTTTTACAAACACCAGTTTAGATAATACAATACAAGCAATGAACTTTGACCTCCCATCACACTTTTCCAGGCTTTGGACTGGCAAGTAAGGGTAAAATAATTTATTTCTTATCACCTGATTTAATGCAACATAATTACATGGAGATATTTTAACCACTAGGGTTTTCTGTGAGTTAATGCAGATGATAAGTGTTCATAACTTACTTATTCTTACTTGGCGTGTTTAAAAGTAGTTCATTATTATTTACAAAATCACAGTCACTTATTTACAAAACTATTTACACTAATTGTTGGAAGTGCCTTCCATTTTGTTGGATGCAGAGGGCAGCCCTTTTTAAAATGTGTCTGTTTACACGCACTAAAGTGTCACTATCACCTCTCATCGTTTCGAATGCACTAATTATACGTGCTTTTAATTGTTCAGCACTTGTGATGGTGTGGCCGTCTTGCCCATACACAAGGTCCTTAGCACGGCCCCACACGTGAAAATCCAGCGGTGTTATGTCTGGCGAGCGTGCCGGCCAGGCAATTGGCCCACCGCGTCCAATCCAGCGACCCTGGAACTGCGCTGTCAGGTATTCGCGAACACGGCGGTCGTAATGTGCGGGCGCGCCGTCATGCTGGTAGTAAATCTGCTGCATGAGGTTAAGCGGCACATCTTCTAGCAGCTCCTCTAACTCTGTTTCCAGGAACTGCATGTAGACGGCCCCATTCAGCCGATTAAAAATCACTGGTCCCAGTAGTTTATGCCCCAGAAGTCCAGCCCAAACATTAACACTAAAACGTGTCTGGAAGTGATCTGGACGCGCCAAATGTGGGTTCTCCTCAGACCAGTAGTGGGCATTGTGGATGTTGAACATGCCCACTCTGGTGAAGGTGCACTCGTCTGTCCACAAGATGTTAGCTGCGCTGTTCCGACGGATCCAGTGACAGAACTCCACGCGTGGCGCGTAGTCCTGTGGCATCAGCTCCTGCACTCTCGTGAAGTGGTATGGGTGCCTTTCTTCACTCTTCAGCACTTTCCATGCGTACATATGGCTAATACCGAAGACGGCTGCAGCATCCCTCGTACTCGCTGTCGGATGAAAATCAAAAAAGTTTGAAACGCTTTCTTCGAGCTGTAGCGAAAGGCGCGGTCTGCCAGCGTCACCCGCAGGCATAAATCTACCGCTGTCACGAAACCGTTGCTCGGCCCCCAAGATCGTCCGTGGACACACGCGTATGCCGTGCTGTTCGTGGAACAGCCTCACCGCTTCCGGTAGGCTGTAATTTGCCTCATGGTAGCATAAAACCATGTTTAGGTAGTCCGATTCTGAATACCGGTAGGGCATGGTGACAATTATTTCGAATTAGTTACTAGCGTCAAACACAAGAGGAGGTTCATCATCGACTGACCGATTTTTGTAACTATTTTGCTATTTGCAAAAGAAATAATAAAAAAGCGTGCGTAAGGGCAAGTGTAATTGTGGCGTTAGCAAAAAAAAATACGATTATTCATTCTTGTTTTTTTTACTTAATTATTCTTTTTTTTTCTAATGAAACTACTTTTACAGATTATTTCGCGATTTATTAACATGTTATTTAACCTGACGTTTCGAACACTTTACAACGTTCGTGGTCATAGGTAGACTAATTATTCTAATCTTCTACTACCGTTTAATGGCGGCTGTACATTCTCCAGCCAGTGCTCTCGCCATGTCTCGCCGAGAGCACTCGCGCGAGAGGGCGTGTGACTACTGCTACCCTGTACACTCTCATTAATTCAGTATACGGTTCGAGCGTCAAGAAGATGGACGCGTTGTTGTCTAAGTTGCGGCGGCTGCTGCCCTATGCGCTATCAGCTACTACAATTGCGTGATCTTTACACACACAAATGTCCCAAATACGAATGCATCCAACCCATGTCCCAAATGAGAAAGGCGTCTGCCCGATTAGAATTCTTGTGCTTGAAACTGAACCACTCAACCGAGAGTGTACAGTGACGCACTCGCGTCGCCTCGCGCGGGCAAGCGAGACCCTTTGACTCGCACACAAAATACCGACTCTGAGTGGAGAGCAAAAGAGGCGAGGCGAGACATAGCGAAGCCAAGCGAGTGTAGCATGTACACTCTCGCACTCGTGAAGTCTCGCGGTCCCTCGACAAGAGTGTACAGCCGCCATAATGGCGGTTGAGAGTCTTTTCTCGCCCCGTTTGCTCTCCGCTCAAAATCGGTATTTTGTGCGCGAGTCAAAGGGCCTCTCTTGCCCTCTCGAGGCGATGCAAGTGCATCACGTTACACTCTCGTTCTCTCGCACTCAGTTTGGCACAAACATTCTAATCAGGTAGACGATTTTCTCATTTGGGATATGTGTGGTATTTGGTATTTGTATTCGGGTCAATTAAGTAAAAGAGTAAAGATCACGTAATTGTAGTAACTGATTGCGTATAGGGCAGCAACCACCGTAACTTAGAACGCTTCCATCTTCTCGACGCTCGAACCGTATAATGAATAAATGAGAGTGTACAGGGAAGCACTCGTCACTCGACATCTCGCGTAATGCTCTCGGCGAGACATGGCGAGAGTACTCGCTGGAGAATGTATAGCCGCCATAAAACTTTATAATTAAAATTACTTCTGGTATCAATGAACGTGGCGACGACAGTAAAGAGAGATAACCCGTGCTACGTAGATGACGTTCTACAAAAACCGACATCATGCGTTTTGTACTAATTACAAATAACTTGTACTTAGTAAGGTAAGCGTAGAGGGTTTCGGGTTCAAATCCCGGTCAAGAACTTCACAAATCACGTTAAATTATACCGCGTTTATGTGTTTGGGAAGGAAAAAGTGTTTCCTAGTAACTTACAAGCAATACCGCAGTTTGGCCCAAATCATAGATCTGAGTAAATAAACCAACACATAACGTATCAAAATTACTTATTTTGAAAGCAGGGAACAAAGAAGTTTATTTATTTTAGATAAGCGCACTTGCCCTTTAAGTCATGGTCAGTGTAAATAACAAAACATAACTACCTAGTAAAACAACTGTATCATTCATCAGCCTTTTTCATTTCTCAGAATTGTAAAAAAAAGGAAACTGTTTTTGCTAACTGTATTTTCATTTTAGCATTCCACTTTCAGCATTTCCGAAATCCTGTGTCTTCCGCCGCCTTTAGTATTTAATAAAGTCGTTTAAAAATACAAATCAACCTTAAGGTAAGACGTGAGAGTCTAAAATTGAATATCAAATTTATGACCGAGGCCGGCCGAGGCGGTGTCTTTGAGTTCGCGTTTGACGATGCCGGCCTTGCAATATTTTTTTAAAATTTAAATCTAATCACATTGGTTTAGAGTTTAAAATCGGATGGGTGTTGATGGTTGTTAAAAATTGTATCGCAAGGGCCGGCATCGTCAAACGCAAATTCAAAGAGAGACCGCCTGAACACAGTCGATATTCAAGTTTAGATTCTAACGCTTTGCCTTAAGGTTCATTTGATTTATTAACCGACTTTATTAGACTCTGAAGGCGGCGGAAGACACAGGACTTCGGAAATGCCGAAAGTCAAATGGCGAAATGAAAGTACCGTTAGCAAAAACAGTTTTATGTTTTTACTATTCTGAGTAATTGGGAAAGGGCTGATGAATGACAGAGTAGTTTTACGTGTTAGGTTGAGGTCTTGGATTCATTCATCCGGGTGGTCAAACTAGGCTAGTTATGTTTTGGAATACTCACACTGACCATGCATGATTTAAATCAAAGGGCAAAGGCTCTAATCTGAAATAAACTTATTTTTAACCTGCTTTCTATTTATTATTTTTGATACGTTTATCTTCTCAGATTTAAAAGGAAAGTCAACCAGGCGTTGATTAGGGCCAAACTGCGGTATTGCCTGAACTACGAATCTGTTTTTCGTACCCCAAACACTTGCTGATAAATTTAAAGTATTTTTGTGGTTTGCCTTGACCGGAATTTGAACCCGAAACCCTCCACGCTTAGGGCGAACTCCTTATCCACCGCGACTACTACACTGCTTGTTTTTAGTGTATTTACATTTCATTATAATTTTTATCATTTCTTTACAATTCAAATTTCCAAATAAATCTACCCAATGTAGAAAAATAATCCAATGATGAGTACTTACGTACTTTCAGGTAGTACAAGTACCTGGCTGTAAATAATGCTGAATGGGAGCTAAAGAGGGAGACAATCAGCTAGTACGTTCAAGCTTAACGTTACTAGCTACTAGTCATTACCAAAAACGTAGTGTTGATTTTCGTTGAACGTTATCTTTGTAGCATGGATTATCTCTCTTAACTACAGCCACGTTCTGTACCTAGGTACAGATTTGTTTTGGTATCATTGGTAACAGAAGTAATATTAATTAAAAAGTTTAGTACATTGATACAAGATTCGAATTGTTAAGTAAAAAACATCACCGAATATTTTCTTTTTTTTGCTAACGCTACACTCACCGTTGCCCTTACGCACGCTTTTTTATTATTATGTTACAAAAATAAGTCAATCGGCGCTGGACCACCGCTTGAGTTTGACGTTAGTTAAAAATTGTCACCAAGCCCTACAAGTATTCGAAACCTGACTACCTCAACTCAACCATGGTTTTGTGCTACCATGAGCCAAACTACAGCCTATCGGAGTCACCACCCGATAGCCAGAACGAGGGATGCTGCTGCAGCCGTCTTCAGTACGTGTGAAAACTGCCAAAGAGTGAAGAAAGGAACCCCTACCACTTCACGAGAGTGCAGGAGGGAGGAGCTGAGATCGCAGGGCTAACGTGTCACGCACGTGTGGAGTTCTGTCACTGGATTGCTAGACAGCACTAGCACTACCAGCAAGACGGCGCGCCCGCGCCTTATGACCGCCGTGTTCGCGAGTACCTGACAGCACAGTTCCAGGGTCGATGGAGTAAACGCCATGGGCCTATTACCTGGCCTTCCCGCTCGCCAGACCTGACTACGCTGGATTTCCACGTGTCCTTGTGTATGATCAAGATGGCCAAACCATCACCAGTGCTGTGCAGTTAAATGCACGTAGGTATTATAAGTGCTTTCGAAACAATACGAGGTGACCGTGACAGTGAAACATTAGTGCGTGTTAGTAGACACAGTTTCAAAAGGGCTGCCTCTGCATCCACCAGAATGGGAGGCAACAAAAATTTACCTACTGTGATGTGACAAGTGTGATGGGAGGTCAAAGTTCATTGTCTGCGTTGTGTTATTTAAACTGGTGTTTGTAAAAAGTGTAACGCAAATACAATAAAAACCATTTTTTAAGATTGAACTGTGTTGTGTTGTTATTTTACTGTAAAATTGATAGAAGCAATTACCCACTCTACGAACGACTGGTGTAGTTATTTGCGTTTCGGACGACAAAGTCGGGCAGTTGCGGGTTCGAATCCCGAAAGAGGCGAATGTTTGTGTGATGAGCACGAGTAGGTATTTGTGCTTAAGTCAAGGATGTTTTGCTTAATTTGCTTGAGCTAAATAATTGGTGAAATTGTAAAAACAAATTATTTTTAAATAAATTACAGCATAAAGTGATTAATCGTCATCGCATCAGTTGCTGATAGTATTATTTTCTTTAATGTCGTCTATTAATGTTTATTTTTGCATTTTGTGTACTGAAATTAGGTTATAAACCTGCATTATGGCATCTTTAAAGATAATGAGATTTTCTGCAACTCGCGGGTAATAAAATCTAAAAGATGTACGTAAGTACGTAACACACGCACATGCACACTTACATACCCAATGATATGAAACGAGTGAGTGAGATAGAAATAATAACAATGCTTCTATCTCAAAGAGAATTCATTCATAGACACACACTTGCATACTAGGATGCCGTCTTGCATGAGCTTGTGTGTCGTATGATTTCTTGAGTGTATGAGTGTGATCCTAGAGATTATGAATGGGCTAGCGTTGTGTGAGTAGTCTACTTGTGGTATTTGGGTTCATGTACAGGATGATGATGCATTCTTTATTTTAAAACTTTTTACTTTTTAAAGTTTGTTCTATAATTTTAAATTTATTTTATATGTGATCCATGTGATGGTCTAAGTTACTCCTAAAAATATCTGACACTAATTCACGTACACCTTATATACATCGAAGAAACGCGGCCCCATTGCAAAATCTAGATTAAAACGTATCCCTAAGAAGTCCGAATTGTTTCAGGTTAATGCTGATCACTATGCTCCACCTCCTGCATGCTCAGCAGATAAAACTTGAGAGTCTGGATAGCGGACCGGGAATCTTACCTTTTAAATTGGGTCCTATGTCCTTAACTACTCATTATCATACGTTCTTGCAATACATAGACTTAGATAACATCGAGGAAAAGATTCAGTCGGTAACCTCTCAACTTTCACATGTTAAGTTACAATTAAAATTTGATAGGGCAATATCTCTTTTTTTCGAGAATCAATTAGAACACTTTAGTAGTAGATTAGATAGAGCTCAATACGAACTTAAGAGTCTTGAGCCAAACCGTGTTAAGCGAGGTCTTATAGACGGTCTAGGTTCTGTTATCAAAAGTATAAGTGGTAATCTAGATTATATGGATGCAAAGAAATATGACGATGCCCTGTCAGTTTTAAAAACAAATCAAGATATCTTAGTCTCTGAATTTAATAGCCACATAAGCCTCAGTAAAGATTGGATGTCTCGTTACAGTAAAGTACTCACAAACATTGTAGAAAACCAATCTAAGATCAATGATACATTGGAGATTCTTATGAGAACAGTAGGTAAAAATGACATGTTTATGAATTTAATCAAATTCAAACAGTTACTGATTATTGTTAGCGAAAATATCGATGATTTGTCTGATGAGTTGCACAGAATAGAAGACACTTTAGCGTTCACGCGTACATCGGGAACGCACTATTCCTTGTTAGGATTAGATACATTAAAAAACATGATAGATAAACTGAAATCCATATATGGTTTAGATCAAGTATTAGAGTTAGATTATAGGGAATATTATAACATAATAAATAGCGGACCTTACTATGTAGGCAAGCGTATAGTTTTGGTCTTTAAATTTCCTATAGTATCCTCCCATATATATAACCTCTTTAAACTAGCAATCACTCCAAATAAAAATAACCAGGTCCTTATTCCTCCATATCCCTATATAGCAACCTATGAGAACATTAATGTGTACATAGAGGCAGAATGCCCGAAGTTAACCAACCGGTATCTCTGTGAGGAGAAATTGAACCATCAAATAAGAACTGAACCGGATTGCATCCTGAAGCTGATCAACGAGCAAACCTTTGACAAATCCTGCCAGATGACCACACTATCATTCGCGAAGGAAACCATGGAGAAATTAGATGATCGCCATTATGCCATAGTACTACCTCGTCCAACTAAGATCCATCTCATCTGCGAACAAGATGACTACAGGACTCTTAATGGCAGTTACCTCGCAACAATTCTACATAACTGCTTGCTGCGTACCAAGGAGTTCACAATCACCAACATCAACGATAAGATAAAAGGAAGACCATTGAAAATCATTCAACCTTCATTCGAAACGTCTTCCAACGAAACATCCTTAGCACCATCAAGAATACGCTCGGCTAATCTCAACGAATTACATATTCTGCAGCATAGAGTAGACCTGCAAGAACAGTTCACCCCGAAATCTGAGCATGTGCAGTCACTGTACCACACAACCATCCCTATTTATGGTATCATACTTGGCACATTTACGATTCTCATTATTGTATGGATCCGACGCCTTAGAGGTCGCAGTCAAGATCAACCAGATGTCTCTCAAGATCATCAAGCTACAACGTCCACATCGGGATCATCTGAAGAACAACCCCAGCATCACGCAAATTTCACACTAAACATATTGAAATAGTTGCGTGTCTACGGGTGGAGGTGTTACATACGGAACCCTAAATATGAACATCGATGGACATTGCACACTTGATGAATGCGCATTGACGTCGATATCGTCAGATGGCGTAAACTGCAAGCGCTGCACTCTGCCGATCGTCACTACGTTCCAAATTCCGATCAATACAAAATATTTTTTATCATTATAAACCTAACTTCGGTTCTACCAATAAGTCTTTAAATTGTGATTTTATTGTATAAATTAAATAGTTTAAATTTTTTTCGGTTATTTCTTCATCCTCGGGCTGTAGCCTTCGTAATTAACGTATTCGTTCTATATTCAAAATATGACGCCAAAAGGCTTGTTCGTTCTTTCGCTCAGCCAATAGCAACGCCCAATCCTAAAGGGCATATCGGTGGGAGTTAATTTTGATTGGCCGCTACTTCGAGTGTGATGGCCGTCCCCGTCGCGAGCTGCAAGCTTTAACCGAAGGCTGCAAATCTTTTATCCTAACTTTTGTGCTCTGTGTTATCATCGGTGCGCTAAACAAGTGTCGTCTTGAACGTCTGTAATTTGTGTAGACAGTATTCCTATAAATACCAGCTATTACCTGCCCTCGTGGACAACCGCGTGGCAGAATCCTCGTGCAATCCCAAGAAGAAGTCATATCAGGACCATCCTGTCCACTCGTACGTGGAAAAGCCAAATGATAAAGTTAAAATACCTACTGTTGTAATATTAACGACTTACATAGTTAACTTACAAATAAAGTTGTGATGACTGAAACGAGTAATATTAACTATTTTGTAAGTTAAAACAGCGAATACAATCGTAACTAACTTATGTAAATTACAAATAACTGCGAGAATTACGCTTCTGTAGGAAGAGGACACAATTTTACAAGAGGTCGCCTGATAAAACTGTCTTTAGTTTTAATTGTTGCTTCCCTAACGATTCCATCCGGAACGGGGTGTAATTCGCATACTCTTCCTAGAGACCATTGCATAGGAGCACGTTTATCATCTCTGATGACTACTATAGAGTCAACGGATAAAGGTTTACACGTTTTTGTCCATTTCATGCGTTGAGAAAGCGAAGTTAGGTACTCGTTTTTCCAACGCATCCAAAAGTTTTGAACAAAAGATTGGATGAGTTGCCAACGATTAAGTCGATACAGCTTATCAGAGGAATAATCCTCATTAGGAACACTCGTAAGTGGTTCCAGAGTAAGAAAATGACCCGGAGTCAGAACGTGTAAATCGTTTGGATCTGTGCTCAAAGCACACAAGGGTCGCGAATTTAATACGGATTCAATTTGCACGAATAAGGTACTAAGTTCCTCAAATGTCAAAACTTGATTGCCGACAATACTGTACAGATGCAACTTTGCAGCCTTAATCTGAATTTCCTACACACCACCAAAACGTGGCCCTGAAGGAACATTGAAAATGTGCTCGGCTTGCGAAGCATGTTGAATTAAAGACAAATAGTTTTTAGCACCGACGAAGTTCGTGCCACAATCTGCATGGATTATGCTACAACGTCCGCGACGATATCCTATAAAGCGACGCAGTGCAGCTATAAATCCATTAGTGGAAAGAGATGATACTACCTCGAGATGGACTGCTTTGGTAGATAAGCAAACAAATAAACAGAGGTAAGCTTTGTCCATCTTAGCACCACGATGATTTCCGACTTTAATGCGGAAAAGTCCGCCAAAATCAACGCCAACTATCGAAAACGGTTTAACTTGATAAACTTGATAGGACGGAAGATCGCTCATATATGGTTCTAACGGTTTAGGCTTGGTTCGATAACATCCGATACATTTTGAAAGACAACGACGAATAGCTCGTTTAGCAGATAAAATCCAAAATCGTTGTAAGAATAAATACTGCGTAGTATTTTGCCCTGTATGACAGTGTTTGCGATGAGTAAATTCGATAACCTTATCTGTGAATGGATGGTTGCAAGGTAAGAGCGCAGGATGTTTTTGGTCAAATTCTAAACCAGCGCGGGATATTCGACCGCCCACCCTGAGAACACCTGTCTCATCAATAAATGGATTTAATTTTTGAAACGGTTTAAACAACAACAATTTAGACTTAATACGTTGTATTTCATCGCTGAATGACAAATTTTGAACTGATTTTACGATTAATAGTAACGATTGATAGTTTTCATTTTCAGTTAAAATAGAACCACTATGGCGCTCACATAGATTTTTAGAACGGATATTGTCCACAAATCTACGAATATAAGAAAGGATATGATTTATTTTTTCAAGAGAAGAAAATCGTTTAAGCAGAGTATCGAATATCGAGTTTTGTTGTTCATCGCTATTATGATTGGTCATCAGTGCAACTGAATGACGCTCCTCGGTACGCGCAACTGACTCTTCATCATCGGTAAGAAATCTTTAAGAGTCATTTGGCCAACAATCAGATGTTTGTGACAACTAAGACGGTCCCGACCACCACAAAGAATTGTTAAGACGATCGAAGGGAAGCTGTCCACGTGAACATACGTCAGCGGGGTTGTCACCAGACGTGACATGATGCCACAATTCCCCAGGGATGATCTCCTGAATTTGGCTGACTCGATTTGCCACAAATGTAGTCCAGCGCGAAGAATGCGACCGAAGCCAGGACAAAACAACAGTCGAGTCGGACCAAAGATAAATCATATCGATAGGTATTTTGGCCCGATACGTATCAAGTACGAATTTGGTCAAGTCTGCGAACATTACAGCTCCACAGAGCTCTAGACGAGGCAAAGAAAGACGTTTGAGTGGAGCTACACGTGCCTTGGCGCACAATAGCCGAGTATGAATAGAACCATCGGCGCTCAAGATGCGTAAGTAGATAATTGCTCCATACGCGAGTTCAGAACTATCGCAAAAGCCATGTAGTTCGTATGAAACTACATCATCAAAAGAGAGACGACGTGGAATACTCAGCTGACTCATATTAGGCAACTGGTCACAGAAGGTTTTCCAGACTTGAATTATTTCTTCAGGCGGTGTATCGTCCCAAGAAATTCCGAGAATCCAAAGCCTTTGCAATAGACATTTGACTTTGATTGTAAGAGGTGATAGGAAGCCCATCGGATCAAATATTTTTGCGATCTCACTAAGGATAACCCGCTTAGTACATGGTCGATTAGACGAGCTTACATTGAATAAAAACGAATCGGATACTGGATTCCACTTTAGTCCAAGTACCTTTAGGGTAGGGTATTGCTCATCAGAGAACGATTTAGAATCCAGAAGACATTCTTCTTGGGAAAGATCTGATAGCAAACCTGGCAAGTTACTAGCCCATTTTCTTAGCTCGAAATGACCTAGTTCGAAGAGTTTTACGATTTGAGAATTCATTTCTAACGCAGTGGTTAGATTTTCACAACCTGTAACGATATCGTCGACGTATATATCAGTTGAAATTATTTGTTGAGCAAGAGGAAACTTACTACCTTCGTCCTCTGCTAATTTTTTGATTGTCCTACAAGCAAGAAACGGCGCGGAAGAAACACCGTAGGTTACCGTGTTCATTCTATATACCTTTAGAACTTGATCAGGGCCCGTTCTCCAAAATATTCTCTGGTAATCTTTATGATCATTGGAGATCAGAATTTGTCGATTCATCTGACGTATGTCAGCCATAAAAAACAACAGCATGCAATCAATAATGGAGGAGAACCCCAACGATATCAGACTGTAGCTTGGGTCCAATTACCAAGTTGTCATTCAACGATTTGCCTTTGACATCTTTTGCTGATGCATCAAAGACGACGCGTAACTTTGTTGTGACACTATCTGGCCTTATTACGCAGTGATGCGGAATGTAATATTTACCTTGGTTGAGATTCTCAGTACTAACTATGGACATGTGACCGGATTTTGCATAATCGTTTCTTTTCATAATCATTATTCTTTTTTTTTGGGCGGTAGCTGATAAAAAAGTAACTTCGGAAAATTTGCTCTCTTGAATTTTTAATATTTAAAAATAGTAAACAACATTATTAATTAATGTAACTGCACCCACCTGCTGTCACCTATCGGCACTACATTCACACAAACAAGAACGGACTTATTATTGACACCTCTCTGAAATTTCACTCTTAGCTGACTAAAGTCGTCCCAGGATGAAATGAAAGCACAACTGTCAAAGCGAATGGCAGATTTTAAAGCACAGTTGAAGGCTGCGTCAACTCCGGCAGATTCACTTAACAAAATGGCAAGTGATTTTTATATGTTCCGTGATCTTGTATCGGGTCTCCTGAAGGATATGAGATGGCAAATTACAATGTGTGTTGACTCCATCGACGCTATTGAGATGCGCCACCGCCGCAAGGCTCTACTCCTCAGTGGCATTCCAGAAAATGTGGATAATGTCTCGGATGCAGTGATCGACACCATACAGACAAAGCTGGAGCTGCCTGTTTTCGACGCTTCCCAGATTGTGTTGTGCCACCGCCTCGGACAGAAGTCTGACAAACGCTGTAGACCTATACTGGTGCGCTTTTACACATACAATTTGAAGGCGGCAATATGGAAGAAAAATACACTTCTCAAGGGCACCAGTGTCTTTGAGCGAGTTCCTAACCAGGTCGAGGCAGGCTACGTTCATCGGCGCGCGCTCGCATTTTGGTATGCGTTATTGCTGGAACTCCGATGGGAGTTTATTACTGTCAAGCTTCCCGACGGCGTCATGCGTAAAATCAGCACTAAGGATGAGTTGCAAGAGCTTATCTACCGATTCCCGAAACCTGCAATCAAGGACCCTCAGGCACCAGTTACATCAAGACCTATTCCAGTGGCCTCGAGCTCATCATCGAGGATCGGAACTCGTAAGCAGACCGCTAAAAAATAACTCTGTGACTTTACATCTACCCGGTGGGTATTTGAGTACCTTCCGGTCACTTTTTCTACACGCGGTTTGACTTAATTGAAAGGTATACTAAAACTTATTCGTAAATTCATTTTGTGGGTCGAATAGTACCGTATATTTTGTATTCTGTTTAAATTTTTCAATCAACTCGACAAACTAATACAAAACAAATCTCAATAATATGTCCTGTCACAACTGTCACTGTCATCCATAGCTTTGGAACCTCATACTTATTTTAATGTCAAAGATGT
Source organism: Anania fuscalis (assembly GCA_950371115.1). Lineage (NCBI taxonomy): Eukaryota > Metazoa > Arthropoda > Insecta > Lepidoptera > Crambidae > Anania > Anania fuscalis. The sequence goes on along the minus strand of OX493326.1, from coordinate 11,691,945 downwards.
CCATACCTAGATAGTAATGTTTTTGCAATTGTTTTGTGGCATATCTTCTTTTTTTCTTTTGTCGAGTTTTTGTTTGGGAGTAGGTGAATAAAATTGTTTGAACATAATGATTATTGTGAAGTACTGCCGGTGGGTGATGCATAAAGTATTGGATATTCTGTAATCCTTATTTTTTTACCTCTTAACGTTCTGGTATATTTTTATTTTATTTATCATTTTATGTATAGGTAGATATATTTATATTTATGCAATTATGTCTTTAAACGATTCATATTTTTCAGCCAACTCTTCAACTTCTTTCCATTCTTGCAACGATTCATTTAACGATTCCACCGTTGAGACGCTTGGTACTCAACTTCAAAAATGTTTCATAAAAAATAAGAGCAATCTAAATATCTGTCATATTAATGCTCAGAGTATTGCCAAGCATTATACTGATCTATTAGACAGTTTTTCATCTCACCTGATCCATGCAATTATTGTATCTGAATCCTGGCTCAAGCCGTCTCTTTCCTCAGTCTCGTATAGCTTGCCTGGTTTCATTCTTATCCGGAATGATCGCACTGGGAAGGGTGGCGGTGGAAAATAATTTCTTCATCGCCCCATAATTATTCAGCTACTGCGGAATATTTGTTTATTGAGATTTGTCTTGGTGGAGCTAGGGCTGTTCTGGGAGTCGTGTATTGCCCACCTAGTATCGATTACTTTTCCGATCTTGAACTCGCCCTGGAGTTGCTGAGCACTGATTATTCCCATCATATCATTATGGGTGATTTCAATACCGACATTTTAAGGGATTCCTCACGATGTCATAAATTTCTAAATTTGCTTAAATCGACTGGTTTTGTCCATCTTCCTTTTCTCCCCACTCACCATAATGTTGACTCCTGTGAAACTTGGATTGATCACGCACTGATTTCTTCGGCCCAATCTGTAGGTAAGCATGGTCAAATGTTGGCTCCTGGTTTCTCTAGACACGATCTGCTCTACGTTTCTTACAAATTGCGAGCTCCAAAATGCAAACCGCGGACAGTCCAGCTAAGGAGTTACGGGCGTATTAACGCTGAGAGCCTACAGCAAGATGCGCTGTTGGTTGACTGGGAACCACTACTGGCGGCAAGTTCGGTCGACCTTAAAGTGGAGTTGTTTAACAGAAATATTCTTGACCTATTCGACAAACTTGCACCTATCCACACAGTCCGCATAAGGCGTCCGCCGGCGCCGTGGATGACTGAAACCATTCGCACTGCAATGTCAAAACATAACAAGGCCTTCCGTCGTTTTAAGGGAAACAGGGCTGACCTGAACTGGTCTATCTATAAATCAGCGCGTAATCGGTGTAATCAGATGATACGAACGGCCACACGTCACCATATCCATCTTCAAATACAAAACTCTTCGGCTCCAAATGTTTGGAAATTTCTCAAATCGCTTGGTGTTGGTGGATCAAAATCGGATGATTTACCGATTTCTACGAATCTCAGTGATATTAACCGCCACTTCACAGATCTACCAACTCTCAATGCATCTGCAAAAACCAATACTCTGGCTTACATAGCCTCACTTCCCACGCCCGATACAGAGCCATTTTCATTCAATCTACTTTCTGAGGACTTCATTCAAAAAAAAAATTCTGACTATCACGTCTAAGGCGACCGGAGTGGATGGTATAAGTCGCCTTATGATAGCACCTCTGATTAAGCAATTCTTGCCTGTTATCACCCACATCATAAACTTTTGCTTAATTTCTGGTGACTGTCCTGACATATGGCGTAGGGCTGTCGTATGTCCACTCCCCAAGGTCCCTAATCCTTCTACACCTAGCCATTTTCGACCAATATCTATCTTACCCTTTCTATCTAAAGTAACGGAATCTTGTGTGTTAGGACAATTATCTGCTTATCTCACTCAAAACGATCTATTGAATAATTATCAATCGGGTTTTCATCCTGGCCACAGCACAACTACTGCTCAGGTTATTGAGGACATTCGGGAGGCGATGGATGCCTCTAAGGTCACTGTTCTTGTCTTGATAGACTTCTCAAATGCTTTTAACACAGTAGATCACGGCCTTTTTCTCGCAGTACTTTGCTATTTAAATGTCTCTGCTCCAGTACTGAAATGGTTTTCATCCTACCTACGTGGTCGGCAGCAGTCTGTCAAGACAGAGCATTCCAACTCCGACTGGCATAAAATGTCCTCTGGGGTACCACAAGGTGGTATTCTCTCTCCCCTGTTATTCTCCATATTTACTAATCTAATCACCCTCAACCTTCGCTGTTCGTATCATCTGTATGCCGATGACCTATAATTATACGCACACTCCGATGTTAGTGAAATTTCCAAAACTGTCAAAATTATTAACGAGAGCTAGAATTACATTTCCTCCTGGTCTCGCGATTTTGGTGTTTCAGTGAACCCAACGAAGTGTCAGGCCATTGTTATTGGCGGTTCTAGACAGTTAGCTAAGATTAACACGGCGCTCTTGGATCCTATTGCGTATGAGGGAACTGTTATTCCGTATTGTTCTAGTGTAAAGAACCTAGGCCTCTTTATTAACCCTACACTTGGCTAGACTGCTCACGTTACTGAAGTTAGCCGGAAAGTATTTGCGTGTCTAAGGAGTCTTCATCGCCTTAAGTTCTTCCTCCCTTCGGAAATATGGCCTTCGGAAATATGACCATATTTCAAATCATAGATCACAACTTAATTGGCTTCCCATTCGTCAGCGTAGGAATCTTAGAATTCTTGGCATCCTTTTCGCCGTTCTCAATAACCCATCTTCACCCTCTTACCTTAAGAATAGGTTAACCTATTTATGTAATTCCCATGACCGTTCTCTCCGCTCTTCTAACAATCTCCAACTACTTCAAACAATCGTTTACAGTGAGGGCCGCACGACTCTGGAACTTGCTTCCCCTTGACATCAAATGCTCGGATTCTAAACTTTCTTTTAAAAATAAACTCCGAAAATATTTCAGTACATAATTGCATTAATATAGTAATAGTATGTATGTTTATTTATTTATCAATTTTTTATCTTATGGTATATAAATGTATAATGTTATATATATATATATAATTAATTTTAGATTTATAAGTAGTTTATCATTTTCTTTAGGACCTTTACCGCACCCAATACCCGCTTTTTTTTTTTTTTAATATTGGACAACATCACATAGATTGTTCTGATCCTAAGGTAAGTAGCTAAATCACTTGTGTTATAGAAATCAGAAACAACGACGGTACCACAACACCCAGACCCGAGACAATATAGAAAAGTTCGTTTTCTACAATAACCTGACCGGGGATCGAACCCGGAACCTCAGAGATGGCGACGCCATATAGTCCGGCGTACTCGCCTCTCGGCTACGGAGGTCGCTTTCTGCATGACCCAAAGTTTGGCTGGCAGAGAATGCTTTTAGCATTAAGTCCTCCTGTTGTACATTTTTAAGTTTGTGCAATAAAGTTTTTAATAATAATAATCATCCATGAATTCACAATATTATTGATGCACAACGGGATCACGTGAAAAACGACGTTCAATTGCATGGAATCGTCTCAACGCAATATCACGAGAACCATCGAAGATTGGTTCGACTATGTCCTTGAAAGGAAGACGCACTCCATATCTACCACCAGTATCAGTCGTGTAAAGTTCTTCGCACAAGATATCCTCAGGTGTCACGCATGAGGGACGCTGTCAACTTCCCAGAAACGTTGGACGGCTAAGTTCAGTTCGTTGTCGGATTTAGAAGAGACTTGCACTAATGATGACGATATAAGTAGCGTTCTACCTAGTAGAAGCCAACCGAAAACAGAAGTTATTGCAAGAGGTTGATTTGAGTTGCCTCTTATACGGTGACTAAGAAGAGACTCAGCGAAAACGTCTGCACCAAGTAAAACATCGATAGGGCCAGGGATATCGAATCCTGGATCGGCTAACGTTAGCGAATTAATGTGAGTCCAACTCGACGTATTAAGTCTAGCTAGGCTGCTCACCACAAATATTTGAAATAACGTGCATGTGCAAATCGAATATTTGTTTATTATTTGATGCAACTGAACAACGTATAAAACCGGTGACATCAGCAGCAATACCTCCTAAACCATTGATATTAGTTTCGCATGACTGTGGCTGAAGATTTAGGTATTGAACTGCCTTTCATGTAATGAAATTGTTTTGACTACCGGTATCGAATAAAGCACGCATCGAATGATAGTTACCGTCTGAATCTTGTATTTGAATAATAGCCGTAGCTATACAGTCGTATTTATTTGTTTGATTGAAGACTTTGAATTTTCTCCCTTTACGAATAGGGACACTGATCTAATCTGTGGAGCCGTTATCAATACTAGGTTTTTTATCAGAACGTTCTTTATGAAGTAACGTGTGATGTTTATGTTTGCATTTCAAACAACGAAATATCGAATTACAATCTTTTAGTTGATAGGACGATTTTAGACAGTCAAAACAAAGTTTAGCTTCTATAGTGTAAGAGACTACTGATTTAGCTAGAAACGATTTACAACGCGTAATTAAATGACTATCTGAACACAACGAACACTTCAAGATTGGTTTATTTTGATCCAGAGTCTTAGTTTTATTTGGGTTATCTGTCAATAAGGTATGAGTAACATTTTGACGCTTTGGATAGTTACTAATAGAAGACTTCGAAGCGTAAGTCCGAGTAGGTGATTCCTTGACTGAATGACTAAGTTTAGAAAGTTCAGAAAAATGATTATTGCGAAAAAGGGATTCACATTTTGAAGGTAAATAATCTCTTAATTGAGAGTATTTAGGAATCTCCGCACTAATGAACTTTTCTTCGAATTCACGACGCAACTTTGAATCTAATCTAGACAAAATATGGTATACGAGAATAAAGTCCCAATTATCAACCGGAAGATCTTGTTTACGTAAAATGCTTAAGTTTTCGTCAATGCAATCTAATGATCGACGAAACTCAATTGCATTGTTTAGTTTGAAAGAAACGTTTAAAATGTCTTTCCATCAGGTAAAAGACAGTTCACGCTTATGTTGATAACGTGCGACTAAGGCCGCGTACGCATCGGAGTAATAATCACCTGTTATGGGAAATTTTCGAATAAGCAATAAGGGATCGCCGCTCAATGTCGATACTAGGTATTGAAACTTCTCCACGTCGGTAAGAGAATGACAGTCATGGATCAGCGAATTAAACGTATCAATAAATTCAGGCCACTTGTTGTGTATTTGAGACTTGTGTGTGTGAATTTGATTGAAAACACCGAATGACACTGTTCACTGTTTATTTTAATGACTTGAACTATTACAATGTTGCACTTTCGATTTGAACTAATTAAAATAAGATATACAGAGCGCACAGTAGCGGCGTGCGTAGTCGGACGGCAAAACAGGAAGCGCCTCGGTGGCGACCTCTATTCGTAAATTTAGTTACAATACTAAACATACTCGCCCCTCTTAGCAAGGGAAGCTAGCTAACTAAGTTATAGGTAAGCATCTAGTTTTAAGCTAATTTAAATTATAGGTAGCATAAGGCTTTAATAGTATACAGCTTTATTTAGTTAGGTACTTACATACAGCAAAGGTTATCAATTAGTACAAATTATTGGATAGAAATGAAATATTTATATGTTTAGTTACAGCACATAGTTACTAATCACATTACTGTATGTAAAGAAATGATTATTGATTTTTAAGTTCAGTTTACATAGTAGGAAAGTAATGTGCTAAGCAAACTTAGGCAGTTACTAGTTAAAATTAATATATTTTTATCTTAAACATATAACTAAAACAACACAAGTACGTAGCATTGTCAAGAATGCCAAATTATTTGTAAGTTTACAAAGTTTTATTTATGTACTTAACAGATAGCTTAATTAACATTTGTCTTGTACATACACAGTTATACAGAATATTTATCTAGTGTCGTGATTCGATGTATTTTAATTAAATGTTGGCAACACTAACTGTCGACCAAGAATAGGACTTGACGTAATTGAGTTGTGGTGGGGAAAACACCGCAGCAGTATCGGAAAAGATCGCTATTCAGTCAGTTGCTCGTCAGCGTTCGAACCAAGCGGTAGCTAAGAGGAAACTCTGTCGGCCGTAATAGCAATTATAATTAATACAATAAGCACATAATTTGTGAGTTACCTAATTAATTATTCTATTCTTATAAAATGAAATCAGTGAAGTTCAACAGTGGTATTATTTCGTCAAAACTCAGAAGTGCGATGAAGCTGCAGCCCACAAAAGGTATGTACGAAATTTTCAATGGAAAATTATTCTGAAATATTGCCCATGATAAATGAAGTAGTTTGATATCATTTAGATTGTCGCTAAGCATTGTATTAGGATAGTATTCTGCTACGGCGAGACTATAGCACTAATCATTTTACTTGTTTCTATATGTTTTGAGAAATTTTATTATAACTAGTAATAAAAGCCTTTTAAATAGAAGCCAGTGAATCCTTTTTATTAGGTAGGTGAAGCAGCCATGTGAATCGCGTGGGCCAAGTGTGTCCTTTAGTAAATACCTCTTTTTATTAGGTAGGTGAAGCGGCCATGTGAGTCGCTTGGGCCAAGTGTGTCCTTAGGTTTTGTAGATAGCAGGAATAAGGGCCAAGTGTGTCCTTAGTTTTTACAACGAGTACAACGGCTAGGTGTGTCGAGTGCTTGTGTCAAGTACTTCCTTATTTTGAAGCAAGTAATCAATAGTCAATTTGCAACAAATCACAAAGCTTATTTATGGTACAGAAGTAGTACAGAAGTAAATAATTAATATGCCTTTTATACTACTTTACGTAGCGGCTAGTTGTGTCGTGCGCTAAGGGTCAAATGAGTCCTAGATCACTTAATCAAAGGTACTCTTTGACGTCGTTTTATGATATTTATATTAATATTTAACCCGCAATAAGAAAGTTGATGACATTACCTAAACCTATGACGCTATATAAACCATTTATGCTTCAATTTTAATGCATGCATGTAAATCGTGATCATCATGAACCTTCAGTTCATTAGGCTAGGTCTATCGCACATTTTAAGCAGAAGCTCTGAATAAAAACGTTTTATATGGTTACCGATGTAGGTAAATCTCATTATAATGCTTACAATAAGCTAATTAGGAAAGAGCGATTATAAAGCCCTCTACTAAATGTATTCTACTCTGCCTGATTAGGTACTACTATTTTGGTTGTTTATCCAGCAGGTTCATTAATTTAGAAAGCATCAAACTTTGATGAACCTACATGTTATATTGACCAAAGGTTTAATAATTAGGTGGAATACTTGACTGACTCTTTAAGAACAATGATTAGGATGAGTATATAACTAATGCTTTTGTTTTAATTATTTTCGGCGCCATGGATGAGATCTGCTGTCGGCAGAGGCGACTGCAGGCGCGAGTGAGGTCGCTCGTAGCTCCCTTCAGACATGAAACTTTCATATCGGGATGGGTGTCGAAGGGATAAGCCCAGCGAGATCAATTCTACCAACACCAGGATGATCCATCCGTACTCATCAATCCTTGAGGTTTTACTACAGATTATTAAATTTATTTAATTACCCCGCTCCTTCATAAGCCGCCCTTATAAGCAGGCCATAAATTTTGCTCTGCACAAATTAAATTTTAAAAAAAAGTTTAGACTTGGAAGCCTTTCCAATCGTTGGATATTCTTGATTTTAAAAAAAAGGTCCTGTTTCTCAGACTCAATCATTTCATGCAATTGATGGGGTTGGTAAAATGGGTAAAATTATGCTACAATTAATTGCCACATTAGCTAGCCTTTAAACGTGAATTATTTCGTCATAATCACTTAACAACTTCTATCCACAATAGAATTTTGAAAAAAAAAAAAATATGTATTGATATTTGATGCTAAAAGCTAAGGATCACATTAGGATTTGTGTTGACATATAATATGATGGGGTTCAGAATCTAAAGACGCTGTTGTTGCTATCTTGCTTAGGAATATTACTATTTTGGGGGGTAGGGCTGGAAATTTAAGGCTATTCTATTTTTTGTGGATATAGTTTTTCAATTAATTAACCGAATTAAATATGTTTAGTAGAAATTCTTAAATAAGGTAATGACGAAGGATCAAGAACAGCAAAAATTAATTTGTAAAAGAAACATCAGAGTTTATTTAAGTAGTGCTTACAGTTTGGTGTAGACATACAATGAATGATATCGACACATGCTAATAAATCATTGTTTATAAAAGAAAATGATCGTGCCTAATAGTATAATATTATTAATATTCACGCTTCTAATCCAGGCTTATAAATACTTACATTGCGCAAGTTGTATACTTGCACATCATAATAGGAAATTATTATATGATACAGCAGGCATATCGGTACGACGTTGACTATTTTAGATATCTAAACTAAGTAAGCAGTAATACATATGTATTGTATCTCAGGCATCAATTTGTACTAAATACATTGTAAGGTATTATATATTAGAATATTTTAAATAACAAAAAGTGTACAAGCTACTAAAAATGGTACCGAACTTTACATCTGACTGGTCCAAACGTTATAAGTTCAAAAGTTATAAAAAAATATTAATAACTTAAATTTAGCTACTATGTATTTGATTAAATTTTTGTGTGCCCTCTTTTGACCAATTTCATTTCAGCCGGGCTTTTATGTTCAACAGGTATTTTATAAAAAGTCTCGTCTATAGTTTTATTTTTAAATATGTGAACGTTACCGTTTATCTTGAACAGTAGAGAAGGTTCAAAGACAAGTGTAGTTCTGCGTCAGTTAGTACGAAAATGCGTGGTCCTGTTGAAACGGCCATGTGTGCTGTTAAGGAGCTATGTATGTTCCACCACAACTAGTTAAACGGCCATGTGTGCTGTTAAGGAGCTATGTATGTTCCACCACAACTAGTTAAACGGCCATGTGTGCTATTAAGGAGCTATGTATGTTCCACCTCAACTAGTTAAACGGCCATGTGTGCTGTTAAGAAGCTATGTATGTTCCACCACAACTAGTTAAACGGTCATGTGTGCTGTTAAGGAGCTATGTATATTCCACCACAACTAGTTAAACGGCCACGTGTGCTGTTAAGGAGCTATGTATGTTCCACCACAATTATTTAAACGGCCATGTGCGCTGTTCAAGAGCTATGTGTGTTCCACAAAGAGTTTGACGACCGTCTTGTGTCGTGGTTTGCGCTCCGGACTACAACGCCTGGCGGTTGCGGGCTCGAATCCCGCAAGCGGCAAATGTTTAGTGTGATGAACACTAGCATTTGCACATAAGTAATGGATGTTTATAAATATATATATAGGTATGTTTATCCGTTATCTAGTAACCACAGTACAAGCTTTGCTTAGTTTGGGGTTAGCTAGTTGGTGTGATTGCCGAAAAAATTCATTATTATTCGTTTTCATTTTAGGATCCAGGTAATTATCGGAACACGCTGTTCTAGTTTTTAAAGATGACCTCACGGGCTATTTGTTATTACTCGTATTATAGCATGATTGATGCAGACAGGATAAGGCCATGGGTTAACATGAATTTTTAAAGTACAATAAGCATTCCCATATTTCTCTAGAATAGTATATCTACATGTGATTCTAGATAGTTTTTTTTCTAAATGTGATCGAAGTACCTACCCTGTCTAAACTGTTGGTTGCATTGCACCTTTACGAAATCCGTCGGATTTATTTTTGTGAGAATCGATAAAATTTACGGGGCAAGTTTAATATATTTTATCTGAGTAATTATTTATTGTCACTTTACAAAACAATATGATTAGTTAAAAACAGAAAACACTTAATGGACATACGCATTCTTATTAAACCCAACGCCATTGTTAGGTTTTTGCGGAAATACCGCATTGATTCTGCCGATTCATAGACTGAGTGTCGATTAGGCAGTACCAATCTTTTAAAGAACATTATGTTTAGTGCTTAAATTACCATATAATATTTTATTTAAATCATTCTTAGGCGTTTAAAATGTTTCATTTAATATTTAATTGATCATAAAAGCTAGTGATAGTAACACGAGATCAAAACGGGATCCAAATAGACAATAGTGTTCTGCCTTACAATGTGTTTAAAGATATACTTACAATAGAATTCCAGATGACATAAGACAACTAAATCCCAACCAATTAAAATCTATATTATATAAGGGACTTCTTGATAAATTAATACATGACATGAAAGATTTTGACTACTGGCTGTCCCGGCGAACTTCGTACCGCCAAATAATAAATTTTCCGTCAACTTTTTAATGTTTTTATTTTTATTGGGACGGAGACAAATCCAACAAATCATAAACCATGAAAATCGGTCCAGACGTTCTCTTGTTATAGGTGTTGCAACAAACACGAGTTTATTTTATTTATTAAAGATTCCTAAAACGACTGAATTTACCTGACATATTTTATCATTATTTTACTTTAATTTAAGAGACACCGTCTGTCATATCACTAATTGATAAAAAGTAATTAATCAGAAGATTTACAACTCCCTTATCTATCATGCAAGATTACTTACAATGTTTTTCGGAAATAATATTCTGATTCTGGATGAATTTTCCCCAGTCAATATTTTTAAAGATTATTGCAATGTTTTTTTTTTTAATTGCATAATATTCAATTATCTAGTTCGTAAGTAGTATATTTAACCAGCAATGTTAAGTGTCACCAAACTCGTAAATGTGTGACTTATAAAGTCAAGTAAATAAACGCAGATCTAGTTTAGTTATGTTTACAAATGTCGTGATATGATTTGTTATGTGCACAGTATTATGTGTCTGAAATGTTATGTGTTATTTAGGTTAGTTTAAACCATTAAGAACTTATATTGACGTGTACTCAATGTTGGACATAGCCCAACCTTGTAAATTTACATAATGTATCCAGAATTGAATATGTAAGCTTAAGAAACCATAATAGTTTAGACGTGGTTAATTATTGACCTGTATACGATGTTAATTAAACATATCCCAACCTTGTAAATTTATATAATATACCCAGAATGTAATATTTAAGGTGTGGGACCAAAGTTAAAGCAACTGATTTAGTAGCGGACGTGCACCGGGAGGTTGCACTGTGCCGGATGGCCGAATGTCGTGATTCGATGTATTTTAATTAAATGTTCGCAACACTAACTGTCGACCAAGAATAGGACTTCGATATCGAAACAAAACTTAAGGAGCCAAGTATGCCAAGGACTTCCCAAGATCATTTGAAATTATTAAATGAATTTCAGCATTTAGCTAGTACAGAATGAAATGCGATTAGACATTTGGATACTCAAAAAAATTATATTTGTTCTCCTGGTTATACAGAATTAGACTTGAATGAGGAGGTTAAAGTTTATAAATCCCCTCGCCAATTAATACATGCTGACAGAGCATATGCAGCGTTGACGATGTGTGCGGTAGAGCAAAGAGAGTCATTGCAAACAATTTCGCGTGACTTGTTGGAGTGGGCTAAGGATTCTGACAATCTTTGTTATGACTCCCTCAATGGGAAGATTAATGAACTTTTTTCAGGAGGAGAATTCATTAAGACTTCATCAGATTTTTTGCAGCTTATTTGTGGCCACCGAGCTGAAGTAATACAAACGAGAAGGGACTGTGTTACGAAGCAAGTGAAGGATCCATTAGTTAAATCTAATTTGAAAAGGATTCCACCCACCGCCACAAATTTATTTGATGCAGAAAAATTCACTGCCGCCGTTGAAAAGGCTGGCGGTGTACGAAAATGCTTTTGGCCATTAAAAAAGACCAACAATAACTCTGCCTCGCAGGCTGAGCGTAGTAAACCAAGCACTTCCTCGCAGGGAGTTGCATCCCGAAAAAAACCTACACAAGGTTGTTCTCATGGGTCTTATAGTGGTGCGCACTGCACTTATGCCACCGATTACTATACTCCACCTCCGCAAGGTGGTTGTAATTCACACTGTACTTCGCAAGTACATAGTCACCATTCAGCCGCATCGAATAGTCAAAATTCTTTTCGTGGCCGTTTCTTTCAATCGAGCGCAAGAGGACAAGGGCAAAATAGAGTTGGTCAAAAAAGGACGTCAGCACAACCAAGACCTGACCAAGATAATAAGCGGAAAAAAATCTGACTCAATGGGGTTTCGAGCGGGGCCGTCTCAAACAATATGTTTACAAATGGGAACAGTTAAAAGCACCCAAATACATCTTAAAAATACTAAATGGGTATCGCATACCCTTTTACCGACAACCACCGCTTGTTCATCCAACTGTTCTGAAAAATCAGAGTGTACCACAATCAGACGAAATGTCTGCGGTAATAAAACAAATGAAAAACCAGGGAGTTCTGACATAAGCTTCTTCAGGCCCCAGTTTTCTATCGTCAATTTTTCTAGTCCCCAAGAGCGACGGCACGTTTCGCCCCATATTCAACTTGAAAGGCCTCAATCAATTCATATTAACAGAATAATTTCGATTGCTCAATGTTGCCCGTATACCAGATTTTTTACAATCGACCGATTGGCTATGCAAAATAGATCTCTCACAAGCATATTTCCACCTTTCTGCCGCTCGCAGCCACAGAAGGTTCCTCCGACTGATGTATCAGGACGAGTTGTTAGAGATGACGTGTTTGAGTACAGCTCTAAAAACGTTCGCAACATTGACCAATTGGATTGCTCAGATCCTCAGGCAAAGGAATGTCCGGATAGTGGTATTTTTGGACGATTTTCTGATCGCTCATCAAGACAGAAATATGCTTCAGAGTCACGTGAATTTAACGATTCACACGCTGGAGTCATTAGGTTGGATAATCAACTACGACAAATCGGTCCTTGTGCCATCAAAAGCTCTAACTTACTTGGGAATCCAGTGGAACCCGTGGTCGAATCAGAAGTGGCTTCCCGACTGACATGACAGAATGGCATATTCTTCCCAAGGGCACCCAAAAAGTATTTGCCAAATGGGGGATTCCCCAAATAGATCTATTTGCGTCCAGTCGCGCTCATGTCGTGATCAATTATGCCTCTCTGGACATGAACGACCACCAAGCGTTGTTCCACGACTCATTCTCACAAATTTGGAATTATGCTCTGGCTTGGATTTTTCCTCCACCCTTTCTCATTCCCAGAGTGTTGAGCCATCTCAATTATTGTCAGGGAACATATCTTCTTGTAGTACCTCGTTGGGATCGAGTCTTTTGGAGGGCAGATGTAAAAACTCGTGCAATAGCGCCTCCTTTCACACTTCGGAATCTAGAAGACAGTCTAATAGACTTATCGACAGGTCTCCCACCACCGAATGTGTTCGAAATGACGCTGGAGGTGTGGGGGTGGACGAAAAATCTAGCAAATTGGAATACTGATCAAATTAATCTTCTCCAAAAATCTTGGCGACCTTCAACTAGGAAAACTTATGATTGCGCGTGGAAGAAATGGCTTGGATGGTCCAGAGATCATAAAATTGATCCATCTAGCCCAACTGGTAGTGATGTGGCGAAGTATTTAACAGATTTGTATTTGGTGCATAAACTTTTTTTTTTTTTTTTCACAATCACACCAATTATCTAGCCCCAAACTAAGCAAAGCTTGTGCTATGGCGACTAGATAACGGATAAACATACTTATATACGTTTATAAACATCCATGACTTAGGTGCAAATGCTCGTGCTCATCACACTAACATTTGCCCCTCGCGGGATTCGAACCCGCAACCGCCAGGCATTGTAGTCCGGAGCACGAACCACTACACCAGACGGTCGTCAACTATCATACAACACTATACTGTTACATAAATCTGCTATTTGTACTCTTTGCAATCCGGAATTCGCAGGTGCACTGAGTTCTCACACGTTAATAAAACATGTTTTGAAATCGATATTGTTACAAAAACCCATATGTTACAAAACCACCGGTTTGGAATATAGATACACTAGCTTCGTTTTTGGAGAACCACAATGTTAATATTAACAATACCTTTGAGACACAACAACATACAGCTGCCTTATTACTGTTGAGTTCTGGACGAAGAATTCATGACTTAACTTTACTCAACGTTGACTCTCATCATTGCTATATTTCAGATGATTATGTAGTTTTTTGGCCAGTCTTCGGATCCAAGACCGATACTGCCGATTACAGGCAATCGGGCTGGAGGTTGATTGCAAATCCGGGTTGTCCTAATCTAAACCTTGTTTTTTTGGATAAATCGTACAATCGATTTAATTAAACCTCACAGAGAATCAGCCAAATGCAATTCACTATTCATTAGCACCAAGGGTAAACCAAAGCCTGCTTCACGGGCCATTATTGCGGGTTGGATCAAAAACCTTTTAAAGGATGCAGGTATAACAGCAACTCCGGGGAATATAAGGTCTGCAGTTGCATCCAAGAATTGGGTTAGACAATTACCCATTGGAAGACATATTGTCAAGGGGCAACTGGCGTTCTCTGAACACCTTTTGTAAATTTTATAGGCGAGAAGTTATGCCTTCATCTGTAACACCATCCGTGACTGCTTTATTTAATGCAGCAGATTAGACATGGGCGTTTTCGATATTTTACAGTAACCGATATGTAACCGATATGGAGTTTCAATATCGAATATGATATCCGATATCACATATCGATACGATATACTGTTTATTCAGTTATGATGGTTATACGGTTTATTCAGTTACGGCTCAGATATCGATATTGCCTAGTTGTAGTCGGTTTGCTAACTAATCGATACAAGATAAATTGACTCTTATTGCTAGCAAATAAGAGCGGAAATCGCCTTCTCGTCACGCCACAATATCTGAATAACCGCGTCATCTCTTTTACTCCAATGTAAGCATACCGACTTAGAAAGAGACGAAGCGAATATCAACTGAATAAGAATATCGATCGATAGTACGTTCGGTTATGAATAGTTTCGGCGATATGAGTTTTGTTGTTTCGTTGCAGTTTTTCCATATACAGTTTTGAGTTTTGGTTGATATTATAGTTTTTGAAATATCAGTCACGTAAAATCGTATATCGATACGATATGATATTGAACTGATAGCCGATATAAGATACGTTTTGATATATCGGGCTCATGTCTACAGCAGATTGATTTAGAGCTTGCATTTACCTTAGCATTGTAACCTATGAAATATAGTTCATCGAATAAGTACCTATTATTTTTGTTAAGTGAAAATAAAAGTCTCAATACGTATAAGTATGTGGATTTTATTTAATAATACAAATTACATTAATTTATGTAGGCTATATTATTTGGAGTTCATTAATTTATCCAAAATGAATATAAAATAAAAAAATACCTATTGTCACATTGGCGTCTTCGATAACAAACACGTCTCAATTAAATAAGCTTCGAATAATGGTCAAGTCAAATTAATATGGGCGTTTTACCTACCAATAAAACGCTTATTAATTTACTTACCTTATTCGAAGCTTATGAATCATTCCTGGCAGGTGGATTTACGACTCCATGATTTACAAAATTTGTGGACTTTCCTGCAATGGTCGCCCTCACTGCCTATGGTGGTGGAAAGAGAGGGATAGACGTATAGGGTAGAAAGAGACAGCAATATACGGCGGGAAAGGTAGTGCCTATCTCAATTAAATAAGCTTCGAATAAGGTAAGTAAATTAATAAGCGTTTTATTGGTAGGTAAAACGCCCATATTACCTTAACCCTTTACCTTAACCTTCACCATAAACTTTACCTTCGTATTTACCAATGAAATTACCTATCTATTTATTTTATTTACCTAAGGGCATTTGGGTAGGGGAAACTAAAGATAAAATATCAGTTCTTAATAATAATAACTAATCTCTATTTTAAACTAAATATCTATTTATTAATTGTCATAAAATATTGGTTTGCTGTCAGCGAACAAGGTAGACTTCGCTTTCTGCAGGAACCTCTGCAGATAGGTCCACTCAGGCTGGTCACAGTCGAGCTGCACCTTGAGGGTGACGAGCGCCTTCTTGTAGCGTGTCTTGGGCGGCGCGGAGAGGGCGTCCTCGGCGAGGTAGACTCGTGTCTCGACGTAGTACTCCCCGTCGAGCAGGGCGCGCCGCACCACGGAGCCGTTCGCTACGCGGCTGCTGATGCTGCTGTCCAAGCGCTTGCCGCGCGCTGGTGTTCGTTTAGCGTGATCAGCAGCTGCGCTTGTCTCGTCTTCTGACAGCAAACCAAGTACATCCAGCTTTTCTGTCTTGGCGTGCTTGGGTTTTTTTGATGACGAGGATCTGTAACATAAAAAAATGTGTTACTTAAAAGATAAATCCCATTAAACAACCAGAAGCTAGAAGGTTGAAATAAAAAATAGATAGACGTACATCTGTTAACACGGAGACTGAAAATCTAGAAAAACAATGTTAGTTCTTTACCTTTTACTGTCCTTGAATCCGGCTATTTGTTTCTGAATTGATTTTAGTTCGGGTTCGAATATGTCAAGCTCCGAGTCAGACCTGTAAAAAATACACACACACATTTTAACTCACGACATTACAAATAAGCTTGACGTCAGATTAAACTATGGAATAACGGTCAGTCGAACATCACGCCTTAAAACACACCACCCTTAGCAGTTACAATATTGTTCAATCACCTAAGTTATGTAAACCTCTCCTAACATGAAGCTACATTAATCTTAGGCCAATTACATACTCGTGCTTTGGACATGTGTACCGCGGCTGCATCGTTTGCGTCAGGGTGCGCTCGCGCTACTTACCGCACGTCTGAATTCGTGAGTGTAGAACCTACCTTATGCCTGCAGTCTCAACGACAACGGTGGATAGAGCGATAGTAGCGAGAGCTTGTATACAAAGTCAAACTTAACTAGATTAATACATTACATACTATATAAATAGATAGATAACAATACGGTACATACATACATATAATATACTTACACATATACACGCATATAATATGATTGTACACAGAACCATGCCAGCGAGGACCATTGGGAAATGAGAGAGGGTTAGACTTTGAAATGAATGCGCAAAGCCTTCTTAAAAGAAAATTTCGATGTGGATTTTTTGATTTTGAGAGGGAGTTCGTTCCACAACCGTACAGCCGTTAGGGTGAATGCATTGGACATAAAACCAGAAGTGTGAGGTGGAGTATATAACTGAAGAGTATCATTGGAGCGGAGGTTTCTATGATGAGAAGTATGGAGAAAAGAAAATTTTTATTGAGATAGGATGGAGCCTTGAGGTCGAAAAGTAAAGAGTAAAGAACGCAGGGTATCCGAACACTTCTGCGATGTCTAATGGGGAGCCAGCCGAGCTGGGATCGAAATTCGGAGATGTGGTCGTACTTGCGCAAGCCGAAGATAAAGCGGATACAGTTATTCAGAAGGCGGTCCAATTTATTGAGAAGATCTTGGGAGACATTAGTACAACACACATCCCCGTAGTCGATGATAGGCAGAACCAGAGACTGCACCAACAAAGTCTTTGTAGAGGAAGGAAGAAAATGCTTGAAACGATAGAGTGCTCGTAGAGTGCCAGTAACCTTTTTGCTAACTTCTTTAACATGCTGGCACCAACTCAATGTATTGTCGATGAAGAGTCCTAAATTTTTGACAAACGGAGAGTATTTTACGACGACACCATCAAAGACAATAGGCGAAATGGAGTCCATGTCGAGTTTACAGAGCTGCCTTGGGCTACCGATAATAATTGCCTGGCACTTGCTAGGGTTCACCTTGACTCCGAATTTACTGGACCAATCGCTAATAGCACGCAAGTCGTCATTAAGCCGGCAAATAACACCATCGATTTCAGAAGTCTTTGCCTGGGAGTATAACTGAAGGTCATCAGCATAGAGATGAAAAGCAGAAGAGAGGTGAGAAGTAAGAATATTTATAAAGATTGAGAATAAGATGGGTAAAAGAATACCCCCCTGCGGCACACCGGTTGACAGATCTGACCAATCCGAGTAGGTTTGACCAAGACGCACAGCCTGCCGGCGGCCGCGGAGGTAAGAAGAGAACCAGTCTACAGATGATGAAACTCTAAGATGTGAAAGAATTGCTAATAGGATGTCGTGATCAACCGTGTTAAACGCGTTAGAAAAGTCTATCAAGACCAGTAAGCTAACACGTGACTCCTCCATGCCAGCTCTAACGTCGTCGGTAATTTTTAAAAGAGCAGTTGTGGTGCTGTGCCCAGGGCTGAAACCGGATTGGAAGCTGCTTAGTAAATCGTTTTCATGAACAAATTTGGAAAATTTATGGTGAGCCACAGCTTCTAGAACTTTGGAAAGGAAAGGTAGAATAGAAATCGGTCAAAATTGGTTGAGAGTGCTAGGGTTAGAAACCTTTGGTAGGGGAATTATGTGAGCACAGCGCCAGATGGTGGGAAAACATCCGCTGTCAAGGAAGGAGTTAATGATGTGTGTAATGGCGGGCAGAATAGCATCCAATATGAAAAGAATCATAGTTCTGCTGACGTCATCAAACCCTACTGCTTTGGATTTTATTGATAGAATAATCTTTCGAGTCTCATCATCAGTGACTGGGGAGAAGAAGAAGGTGTTGTCGGAAGGACTAGGAAGAGATTGCAAGTGTGAAATAGTGGCAAGCTTAACAGAATTACTTAAGATAGAGGTAGAAGTGAAGTGAAAATTTAGTTCATTAGGTGAGAAAGTTAACGGGGCAGTAAGAGATGACTTACCGAGGCCAAGGGTTTTCAAAAACTTCCAGACATCGGAGCCAGAGGTATTAAGAAAATTTTGATGTATGTGCCGGCGTTTCGCGGCTCTGACCAAGTTGTTGCAGCGATTTCTGGCACGTTTAAAAGCTTCCCATTTGACGGTGCACCGATCGTATTTAAAGCTTCAAAACGCAGAGTCACGTTTAGCCATAGCCTCACGAACTGGACCCGTCATCCAAGGAGCCGGTGGACGCCTAACACGAACCGATCAAATTGGTGCATGCCTGTCAAAAAGCTGCAGTATGCTGCTATTGAAAAAATTAACCATGTCATCTACCGTCTCTTCATGAGTCACCTTAGTCCAATCGATCGCAGAAGAGTCGACCAGCAACTTATCATGGTCAATTCTAGAAAAACTTCGCATGTGCATAATCTCTGGTTTGCGCTTGGATGGACAAAGATTGTTTATTTATTTATTTATTTATTTATTTAAGGAACACAAACAGTGCAATGTACAATCTTTGCTTCATATCTAATAACATTTTGTTTAGTTCTAGTACATACACCAATAATATGTGTCCACAACACTAGCCAAAAATAATAATACCATGCATGCAAATTTACTTACAAAGCAAAATAACATTAAAGAAACTTTAATTTATAACTTATTTATATATTTACTACATAAAACTCTATATATTTATGTTTTACTTATAAACCTACTTATAACTTACGTAATTTATTTATTCAAATATACATTTGTGCAAATTGGTCTTGAACTGTGCTGGTTTACCGCAAAAAATGTCTAAGCTGTTAAAATTCTTCGTGTTCAAATAGTTAAACGTACCACATAATCTGTTCAAAGGGGAATTCCTACCAAGATTGGTGCGACATCTGGCTAAAACGAATACACTTTTAATAGGTTGCCGAAGTGGTGGTGGTCGAAACGGAATTTTAAATTTAATTTTCGACAAAATTTCAGAATTATAATATTTTCCGTTTATTATTCCGTGTAAAAATGTTAAATCAGCAATTTTACGACGTTTGCTAAGAGAATCCAATTTAAAAAGTCTAAGTAGATCCCTATAATTATTTCGCTGCCTCCTTAACCCAGTATATTTCCAAGACAAGTGTCGAGTAAAAGAACGCTGTATGGATTCAATACGCTGTGAATGATTGGCATAAAAAGGGTTCCAGGCGACGCTGGAATATTCTAATATGCTTCTCACAAGAGCTTTATATAAAAGTAGACTAGTTGTAATTTTTCGGAAACTTTTCGTATTTCTTTTAATGAATACTACCATTTTAGCAGCTTTAGTAGTAATATGATCAATATGAGCAGTAAAATTTAATTTTTTGTCGAGTAATATGCCTAAATCACGAATATTTTCTACTTCTTCCAGTTTTTTATTTTTAATAGTGTATTCAGAATTATAATATAGTTTTTTGCGGGTAAATTTAATATGGAAGCACTTGGCTGGATTAAGACACATATTATTATTAACGCACCATTGTGATATAGTATTGACATCATCTTGTAAACAATTACAGTCTTCAAGATTATTAACCTCTTTATACAATTTTAAATCGTCGGCATAAAGGGAACATGAACTATAACATACACAGCTAACAATGTCATTGATAAAAAACACAAACAGCTTTGGGCCCAGCAGTGATCCCTGAGGCACACCCGAAAGGGAAAAATAGGTTTCAGATGTGTAACCATTTACTACTACATTCTGCTCTCTACCCGTAAGATACGAGCCAAGCCATTCCTACGCAGTTAGTGACGCACCGTACCGCGGCGCCCGCGCCCGCACCGCGCCCGCGACAACGCTTTATAAGGCGCGGTGGGAAGGAGCTCCGCGGCACTCGTCCGAGTTCCGCAGCCGTGGCAAGACGTCTTCGCGCGCGCGCACGTCCACCGTTCACATTGCCTCGGATCATCGGAACTCTGACGATTTGCTGTCCCCTGTTCCTTACTAACATTAGTTAAGTACCCGACCCCATCCTGATCCAAAGGTTCGTAGGCCTAGCGGCGAGCTCGCGTGACTCGAACCTTTACTCCCAGACCTTGACCGCGCTCCTGCGGTGAACCCATCCCCGGCCCGGACGCTCTTGCGGCGAGTTCGCACACGACTCCGCATGCCAGCCCTCCATCACCCGTAGACAAAAGTAGATTATTAACAAATACCCGCCTCGCTACGCGCCGACCGTAATCCGCGATACCGTCCGTGGGGACCGCGCCGATCCCCGTCGCCCTGCCTCGTCCGTCCGTGTAGGATAAGTTAAGAGTAAGACAGCAGTCACAGGCCTAGGTAGATTAAGAAGTGAACTAGTTTTAAGGAACAATTGTGTGTCTTTCAATATAGAGAGTGCAAACGTCCTGTTGGTTTCCTTGGTTAATTCCCTGTTAGGATCCTAAAAGTAAGTACACATCCTCTTGCCGCACGCATCGCGGGTTGGGGTCAGTACACATGTTGACGAACTCAGGCCTGAGCTAGCCGAAAGGGTTCTTCGTCACATTGGCGCCCAACGAAAAAACCCACAGAATCCACAGGGAAGGGTACTTACCGAGCCGTCGCACCCAGGCAAAAGAAGGCCGAAAGAGAGCGACGCCTTGGGAGTAACCACATTCCGTAATTAACCAGAAACCAAAACTAATGCCCACGTCCTGGATATACAACCTGCGAAAACAAGAACTTGAAGAAGAGTGCAAGAGAAGAAAAATAGAAACTGAAAACTTGACAGTACGAGACCTGAGGCAAAACCTCGCACAGGCACTAAGAGAAGAAAAACCGTCCAGACAGAAAAACCGATCCGACCAACCAGACCAGTCCTCCAGCGACAAGGAGGAGCATACAGACAACTCCGACACAGAGTTCCAGGACACAAAGATGTCACACGACGAGCAGAACGTCGTCCAATCGAAAATTGGTAAGCACAGTGCTAACACAAGTGAGTGCATAGTATCGAGGTGGAACCTACATTTCGACACGTACGACGACCCCGTGGAATTTCTGGAAAGACTGGACGAACTGACCGAAATGGGAGAAATCGAAAAAGAAAACCTGCTGAAAGTGATCCCGAGACTCCTAAAAGGTAAGGGTGTGTTGTGGTACCGAAATAACAAAGACTCGTGGACGACGTGGGAGGAGTTTATCGAATGTTTCATCGTTACCTTCATGCCGCATAACTACGAAAAGGAACTCCTAAGAAGAATAGTAACATCGAGACAGAACTACACCTAAAAATTTACCGATTATTTAATCGAGTTACAGACATTAATGCGCATATACGCGAAAATGTCTAAAGAAGAGAAGTTGAATAGAATTTACGACAATATGAACCCAAAATACAAGTTATACATAAAAAGATCAGAATTTAACACAATAAACCAATTAACACAGCTAGCAAAAGAGTACGAGAACGTCACAGAAGACCGCCAGAGAAGTTTTAACAAGAAACTCAATGGAAGAAGCAATATTAACACCCAAATGGAAACAAAAAACCAGGGAGAAAAACAAGCCGCACAAACACAACAAGAACCTAGAGATTCCGCAAAATACATTTACAACTACAACCCAAACACATGCTGCTGGAGTTGCGGCAAGCCCGGACACGCGTCCAGAGACTGCAGAGGAAGAAAGATAATATTCTGTGGAGGATGCGGTAAGATCGGCGTGCTCAGCATCAAATGTTGCAAGGGAAATAGGAACATGATACAGTCCATGACTCTAGGCGCAGAAACAAAAAACGGGGACAACCGCCCGTACGTAAAAATCACCACGCTAGACACAACGTATCAAGCTCTAGTCGACACCGGAGCAACAAGGTCCTACGCAAACAAACAGATATACGAGGAATACCTAAAGAAAAACCTCAAGCCCGAGATAGTGTCAGAAATAGCAAGTACAGCGAACGGGGAAACAATAGAAATCAGACAGGCCCTGCCATTACAAGTAAAGATTAAAGAAAAACTAATAAAACACCAAATGTTGTACCATCCACAAATAACGAAAATAATCATCGGTATGGACATACTAAACAGAATAGGACTAAAGCTAGAATGTAACAACAAAATACATACAAAATAAAGAGGAACAAATAGAAACTATCACTAGCACCAACAATATCATAGATACAGAAAAGATGGACCCAACCCTTACAGCCGAACAAAAGACAAAATTACAGAAAACAATAGGCGAAGAATACGATAAATGTGACAAAAACCCCAAAGGCAACACATGGACAACACATGAAACAAAACTGAAACACGACCAACCAATAAAACAAAAATATTACCTGAAAAACCCGAAACTTCAAGAAATCATCAACCAACACGTAGACGAAATGCTGAAAAACGACATAATCGAAAAATCAAACAGCCCATACAGCTTACCAGTAGTGTTGGCAAAGAAAGCAAACGGAGAATACAGGTTCTGCATAGACTTCAGAAAAATCAACCAGATATCACACAAAGACGCGTACCCAATACCACAAATAGACAACACCCTAGACAAGCTAAGGAACGCTAAATACTTCTCGAAAATCGATCTGAAAAACGGCTACTGGAACGTGAAATTAAAAGAAGACAGCAAACCAATAACAGCTTTCACCGTTCCAGGTAGAGGACTGTTCCAATTCAAAGTAATGCCGTTCGGACTTCATTCAAGCGGAGCTACATTCCAGAGATTACTTGACACAGTAATAGGACCGGAAATGGAGCCACACGCATACGTCTACTTAGATGATATAATAATTTGTAGCCCATCATATAGCCTGCATATAAAACACTTAAAAGAGATATTTAAAAGAATAAGAGAGGCAAAACTAGAAATAAACAAGAAGAAAAGCGAATACTGCAAAACAGAGATCGAATATCTAGGACACATAGTGAACAGGGACGGAATAAAAATGAACCAAGAAAAAATACGAGCAATTACAGAACTGAAACCACCCTCAACAGTGAAAGAAGTAAGAAGACTAGTTGGAATGACATCATGGTACAGGAAATTCATACCAAACTACACAGAAAAGATGAATCCACTGTTAAAGCTATTGAAAAAGGACACAAAGTTCGTCTGGAACACAGCGCAAGAAAAGGCATTCACCGAGATTAAACACACCATTACACAAGACCAACTACTCAAAAGAGCAGATTTTAACAAACCCTTCACACTGCAAACAGACGCAAGCGACATAGGCCTCGGAGCCGTACTCCTACAGAATCAAGACGGAACAGACTACCCAATAATGTACGCAAGCAGATCACTAAAACCAGCAGAAAAAAAATACACAACATCAGAAAAGGAATGCCTAGCAGTAGTATGGGGGATACGTAAAATGAGACCATTCCTAGAAGGTTACCAGTTCACAGTCATGACCGATCACCAAGCACTAAAGTGGCTAAACACAATCAAGGACCCGTCAGGACGACTAGCCAGATGGGCACTGGAACTACAGCAATACGACTTCAACATAGAATACAGACCAAGAACCCTTAACAAGATAGCAGATGAACTATCCAGAAACCCAATATGTGAAATCGGCAAAAACAACACAGAATGGACAGAAAGGAAGATAAAAGAGATCAACCAAAAAGAAGACAACGACTTCAAAATCGAAAACGGAAATCTATACCGAAAAATAACCAACTACGCCTACGGTCCAAGGTTAGAACCCACCTTGGAATGGAAGTTATGCGTTACCGAAAAAGACAAACAAGACGTAATGAAGGAAAACAACGATACACCGACATCAGGCCACCTCGGAACAGCAAAAACACTTAACCGAATATCACAACGATACTATTGGCCAGGAATGTATAAAGACGTCTCAAAATACGTAAAAACTTGCAAAACTTGCCAAGCTTACAAGAAACCGCAACAAAGACAGGCAGGACTCATGCACATAAATAATGCAGAATCACCCTGGAGCATAGTATCGACAGACCTCATAGGTCCATTACCAAGATCGTCAAACGGATTCACCTGGATTATAGTTTTTCATGACAAATTCACGAAATGGACAGAAATAAAGCTTTCAAAGAATGCATTGTAATGAGATACGGATTCCCGGAAACAATACTAAGCGACAACGGGAGACAGTTCACGAGCAAAATATTCGAAGAAGAATTAAGAAAATACGGCATTAAACATAGACTGACCGCACCATATTCACCTCAAGCTAACCCCACCGAACGCGTAAACAGAACCCTAGAAACAATGATAGCAACTTACATAAGCGACAATCACAAAAAATGGGACGAACACCTACCGGAACTGAACTTTGCAATTAACACGTCAACTTACGAGTCAACAAAATATACGCCGGCATTCTTATTATTCGGGAAAGAATTAAGAGCCCCGAAAGACAGAAACGAACTCCCTATCCCACACCTGAAAGAAAAACGAGCACTCGCAGAAATCCACGAGGTCGTTAAAGACCACCAACGCACAGCATCACTACAACAAAAACAGCACTACGACAAAAACAAAAAAAATTGGAAACCAAAAAACGGCGAAAAAATCATGAAACGAAACTTCACATTATCAGACGCCAACAAACATTTTTGCGCAAAATTAGCACCGAAATACAGTGGCCCATACGAAATAATATCCAGCAAATCACCGGTCATCTTCGAGCTACAAGATCTGACAACAAAAAAAAAAATGCACGGCACACATTAAAGATATGAAACCGTACCACGAATAAATATCAACCGAGAGACACCCAAACCCGTAAAAGAAATGACTTCGTAAACTCAAAAGAAAAAAAAAAACAAATTACCCACATAGTTAGTAAGAAAAATTACTTAAACAATATAAATACCGGGAACACCCAACACACAACAGTGCGAACTGTCACATCCGAAACGATGGAACCCGGCATTAGAAAACAAACGAGACCGAAACCACCACCAACCGGACGGCCAGGATCAGTCACGGTTTGCGGTAAGGCCTGGCAAATAATGATCAGGACAAACAACTGGGTACAATTAATAACCCCAAACCCTGACTTCAGTACAACAACACCAGCGACCACGGCCAACGCGCAGCCCCGAAACCCCGTACCAGGAACATCGACAACGGAACCGAGTTACGAGGAGGAGGACATGGAGCCGGAGGGCTGGTCGGACCTACTAGGGGTCGAGTATTTGAGCGAAAGCGAGATCCAACCGGTGAACCAAATCGACCTCCTTAGCAACGCTAGCGACGAACTGGAACGGCCAAGAAAAAAAAAAACACAAACGAGGGAAGAGGAGGAGGCGCTCCGGACAACCTAGGACCTGGATCCAGAGGTGCTCGCAAGACGAACACACCAGGACCAATTAGGTCGTATTTTTTTTTATTTATTTTTTTATAAAACATAGATTTCAATAGCAGAGCCCGTTTTTCAGTAGTATATTATATGTAAACAATAGATTATAGCATCCGTAGTGATATATTATAACAGATTTAAACAGTAAATTCCTTTATCAATATCTATATAAAGTAATAATTTAAACACATTTTACTAAAATTGTAAACGTTAAGTAATTAGTAAGATTATTTAACAAGTTAAATAAAAATATTTAACCGACCTCAAAAAGAGGCACATTACAATATAGTGTATTTAGGACCTACATATTATATAAGTACATATTGTAAAAGTTAATCAATTAAGTAGATTGTTTAGCAAGTTAAATAGAAACATTTAACTTTGTACATTACAAATAGTACACTAGATAATTATATAAATGTAGTGACAGTCATACCGCCGCGATCGCATTACCCATCTTTAAAACATTAAAGAGGAACTAGAATGCGTGATTGTACATGCGCTGATTGTACGCAAACAATAGAACGCAAGCGCATCCATGAATCGTTGGACAGGCAGAGGCAGTGCAAATCGATCCACGACGGCGAATGCACGCCCAATTCTTTAGCCGCGCACAATACGCGAATTACGCGACCAGCGCGATGTTTACATTTGCAAATTTAAAAAACCGTTTGCCTGTTAATTATTATTCTACTTACGTAAGTGATCATTTTCATAGTGCATCAGTATGAACCGAAACCTGATAAGAACCCTTAAAACTTTGTAACAAAGGTACCTACACATTATAATAATAATTAGTAATAAGTTAGAATGCTAAACCGATAAACACATATGTTTACCCTGACTTCTAACAAGAAGTGTATTACAAAAATATAAATTGTAACAATAATAATTAACAATTAATAAGATTGTTAAACCGATAAACATATGTGTTAACCGATTTCTAAATAGAAGTGTATTACAAATGTACCTAATTAGATAAACATATTACTTAGCCAATTAAACAAATATGTTTAACCGATTTCTGAATAAAAATGTTTTACAAATGTAGATAGATACATAGATAGATACTCTTTGTTGCATACCAAACAAAGAAGTCACAGTTGATATTTACAAAAAGATGTACAATTTAGGCGGTCTTATCGCTAAAAAGCGATCTCTTCCAGACAACCTGTACAAATGTACATAATTAGATAAATAGATTACTTAGCAAATTAAACAAATGTATTTAACTGACTTCTAAAAAGAAGTGCATTACAAATTGTACGCAAATAAGCATAAATTGTTAAAATTGGTAAATAATTATATGTATTACTTATCAAATAAAACAAATATGTTTAACCGACCTCCAAAAGGAATGTATTATAAACCGTGAAAACATTGTAAAAATCAGTAAGTAATCAGATTTACCGACAAAGAAAAAAAATTGTAAAACTTAATCCCCGTAACATTAACTGAACATCAAACATCGTTTAATCATCATAAATAAATTAATTAGACCGAAACCTTTTGTAAATACAGTAACAAATAATATTGTAAATATTTGGCCCAAAATATAGTAAATTAAAACATCACTAATTTAAACCGAAATAATGAAGCTTGTATGTATAGTAAAGAAATAGATGTCAGTTGCTATAATACCGAGTCCGAATTTTTTTTATGTATACAGATGGTACACCTCAACTTGTGATTTTTACAGGTAAAAATCTCCAAAAGCGGGGAGGAGGTGTGACGAGGATCTGGCGGCGCGACACCCCTAGTACGCGAACCACACTATCGACTCGACAGCCCTACGCCCGTCGCCCATGCCTACGCAGTTAGTGACGCACCGTACCGCGGCGCCCGCGCCCGCACCGCGCCCGCGACAACGCTTTATAAGGCGCGGTGGGAAGGAGCTCCGCGGCACTCGTCCGAGTTCCGCAGCCGTGGCAAGACGTCTTCGCGCGCGCGCACGTCCACCGTTCACATTGCCTCGGATCATCGGAACTCTGACGATTTGCTGTCCCCTGTTCCTTACTAACATTAGTTAAGTACCCGACCCCATCCTGATCCAAAGGTCCGTAGGCCTAGCGGCGAGCTCGCGTGACTCGAACCTTTACTCCCAGACCTTGACCACGCTCCTGCGGTGAACCCATCCCCAGCCCGGACGCTCTTGCGGCGAGTTCGCACACGACTCCGCATGCCAGCTCTCCATCACCCGTAGACAAAAGTAGATTATTAACAAATACCCGCCTCGCTACGCGCCGACCGTAATCCGCGATACCGTCCGTGGGGACCGCGCCGATCCCCGTCGCCCTGCCTCGTCCGTCCGTGTAGGATAAGTTAAGAGTAAGACATCAGTCACAGGCCTAGGTAGATTAAGAAGTGAACTAGTTTTAAGGAACAATTGTGTGTCTTTCAATATAGAGAGTGCAAACGTCCTGTTGGTTTCCTTGGTTAATTCCCTGTTAGGATCCTAAAAGTAAGTACACATCCTCTTGCCGCACGCATCGCGGGTTGGGGTCAGTACACATGTTGACGAGGAACTCAGGCCTGAGCTAGCCGAAAGGGTTCTTCGTCACAACAGTATTGAAGCTATCTCTGTGTGGCATTCCCTACCTACACCGTCTCGTGTCTGTCTCTCGGGATTATTATAAACTGACGAAAAGTGACTCGCAAATAAGTTACATACCGCCTGACCACCAGTACCTATCTTTGTGTCTAACGTCATAACTTCGGGAAATCTACTCTTACCACCATTTTTGGATTTGATGTAACTCCAAAACTTTTTTGTATCCAAAGCTATATTACTCTCCATGCCCTGCAAATATGACTTGTAACATTTGTCATACAGTTTATTGCATCGTTCTCTAAGAATAGAGAACTCAAATTCATCTCGAGGGTTATGAAATTTACGATATTTTACTCTGATTTTTTCTTTTTCTTTTATTAACCGAATAAGTGACGGACTAAACCAATGTGGGTACTTATATCTATTTTGTTTCTTAGGTATACGTGGTGGCACGTGTAATTTGATAATTTCATTGATTTTATTATAGAAAGCAGTAAGAGCATCATCGACATTTACATTTTTAAACATTACTTGCCATTCAACAGAAGCTAGTTCCGATTGTATTTTATAAAATGGAGCTTTATAAAAATTATAATCCATTCTCTCTCTATTCTGAAGGTAGTTATCTATTTCATTTGGTATTGTTATTAATAAGTGTGGATGGTAGGCATCAAGTTTAGCTAATAAATTGAGAGGCGTGGAGTCACATCAGTAAAAGTAGATAATACCAAATCCAAAATACCATTATGTGAGTTGACAATATAGTTAAATTGATATAAATTATTCATATTTAGAAAGTCTATAAAAGTAGTATTTAACGTTGAATTTGAATATGGTGGCATTGTATGATTAACACCATCTTCTGGCTTCCAAAAAATAGTGGTCATATTAAAATCTCCTATCACTATAACTTCATCTACCCGTTGCATCACCTTTTCCAGGCTACTAAGAAAAACTTTAAGATCATCAATTTTCACAGGGGGTGGCATATAAACTGCACACAACCCCACATTAACCCTACGGTTCCCGATAGTCATATCAACAACAATCCACAAGTCCTCGCATTTAGATTCATAAGAACAAACTCGCTCTGATCTAAAGATATCCCTAACTGCTATCATAACTGCACCCCCCCGTTTATCAGTAGTGCTTAACGAATTGCTACGATCCCTTCTGTACACAATATAACGGTTGTCTATCAGTTCATTATCTTTTATATGAGCATTCAGCCAAGTTTCGGTAAAAATTATAATATCGTGATTACTTTGCAAAATGTTACCGTAAATACTATTGGTTTTTGTCCTCACTCCTCTAACATTCTGATAGTACAAATTGAATTTTGATAATATAAACTATAATACTACTGTTTAAAGCTAATGATAATTAATATACATATTATATAAAACGTTAAAGAGACTGGAGCTTAGCCAAATTATTAATGAAGATTGCTTGGCTGTCTTCATCTTTCCGTACATAAATATGCCCGTTACGGACCCATGTAAATTTGTAGTTTTTTAACTTAGCTGCTTTTCTTGTTTCGGCGTGAAGTGATTTATTTTCCGGGCTCAAATGTTCTGCAACAAAAATTGACCTTTTCTCGCCCCCAAAACCCAAGTTATGGGAATTTAGCTTGTCTTGTTTGTTACTTCTATTATATTTGGTCACAGCTGCTAATAAAGCATCGCGCCGAAAAGAGGTATTTAGTTTTATAACTACAGCACGAGGTCCTTTTGATTCTTTATTTATTTTTGCTACTCTTTTGCAAAACAGCATTTCATTTTGTTCGAAAGGGTTGTTTACCACTTTCGCCAGCTGATTTATAATTGTTGGTAAAAACTCATTTTTATTTTCTGGTATGCCGTTTATTTCAATATTAGTTTCACGTAAATATTGCTCCATCAATCTCACTTTTGTAGTTAACTGTAATACTGTAGTCTGCAGTACTTCCTTTTCTGCTATCAACGATTTTATTTTTTCCAGATTTGTGGCCAAGGACTCTTTAATAGTATCATATTGTTGACTTATAAAATTCATTGAATCACCAATCTCCTCCAGCTTTTTATTTGTAGAATTGAATTCCTGTCTCAACAAGTTGCGCAGTTCCTCGCGTATTATTTGTTTTAGCTCCAATTTAATATTTTCGTCCACATACGAAGAGTTAGCATCTTTAGCGCTGTTTCCCGATGACTTATT
Organism: Anania fuscalis; assembly: GCA_950371115.1. Classification (NCBI taxonomy): domain Eukaryota; kingdom Metazoa; phylum Arthropoda; class Insecta; order Lepidoptera; family Crambidae; genus Anania; species Anania fuscalis. The sequence goes on along the minus strand of OX493326.1, from coordinate 11,661,240 downwards.
TTTACCCATTTTATAGTCTAAAATAATAATAATAAAAATATATTATTATATTAATTTGTTTCACAGCAATAAATGTCCCTGTTTGACTACGAGAATGCTTCTTCACACTAATAAATGCTCTCGATCCACTACGCACTCACTAAGCAGTACAGTTTGCACGAAGTGTCTTGTTTCTTCGCGGCTAAAAAGTATTAAGCGCCGTGCAGCTTGCGTCGCTTACGCGTTTCGTCAGAAGAGTCCGCTGTTTGTGCAGGCATACAGGTTCCGAGGTTATGATTTTGTTGTTTATTACAATATTTTCACAAATATACCATAAAATCCAGTAGTTAACATAATTATAACTTCACTTTATTATAGCACTTGGTAAATAACTTAGACAAATACTACTTTTAAGCACAATTCTTGACTTTTAGACCAGTTTTACGAATTAATTTGCTCACAATATTTAAAAACGTGTTCAATGCACAGTAGTCGCCGAACCGAACTTGTTGTAACATAGAAATATTAAATCGTGTCGAGAAAAAGCAGGGGCGAGAAGCTGACCATGCTTCAGAGAGAGGTCGGGGCAAGATGTGATGATTAAATCTATCCAGGTATCATCGGTATCAAGATTGTGATGGGTTGGATTTAACGGTAGTACAGACAGACTCACAGAATCAACTATAGATAAAAGCTGGCAAGACCGGGCAGTCTTCTTAACCAAATCTGTGTTGAAATCGCCCATGACAATCAGATGGGCATATTCTGAGCCAATCATTTCCAAGACTGATTCTAGATTGGAAAAATAATTGACTGAGGGTGGGCAGTAAACAACTCCGAGAACGGCTTTTGTGCCCTTCACTAAAATTTCAAAAAAAAGATACTCGAGAGAGCTCGAATATTCACCAGGAGTAGAGTGAATTATTTTAAAAGGAATATCACTGCGTAAATAAATCGCCACTCCACCGCCACCCTTCCCGATTCTATCATTTCGGATGAGTACAAAACCCGGGAGCGGATAGAAGGATGAATCGAGATGTGGTTTAAGCCAACTTTCAGAGATAAGAACAGCATGAATATTGATAGAGGAGAAAGTTTGGAGAAATTCGTGGTAGTGCTGGGGAATGCTTTGAGCATTGATATGAGTAACGTTAAAACCGTTAGAGCAATTTTGTAATTCTAAAGAAAGATTGGTAAAAAGAGAAGCTGAAGAGTTAAGAGAGTGAAAGGAAGAAGACAGATCACTCGCTGAATGAAATGAATCATCACTTGACATTATTCTGTGTACGTTTGTATATATAATAAAATAGATACGACAATAATAAATATATTAATTAATAGAAATAAAATGGTGTTTCAAAACAAGACCTGCCGGTTGACTGCTTACAAATAACGACCATAGAATCAATAACATTATTTTTAACACAACGACCAAAATAACGTAATTATATAAAAAAAAATAACGTTACTGTCACCTTAAAAAACACATAGACAATATAAGGCTGCATAACAGGTAATGCAATTGCAATGTACATGTACAAAAAAAAACATTTGAGTGACAGTCTGACTGAAGTGACATTTCTATCAAAACAAACAAAAAAGTAGATTAATATTGATGTTAACGTGAGAAAATTTAATTTAAAGTTACCTAAATATGATTTTACAAGAATAAAAGAAAGTGAGGGTGGTAAATACTTGTGTCTATAAATGTACCCTGTAAATAACTACGGAAACTGAATGAGATTTGCAGATTATAATGTTCAATTCACGACTTCTCTATTCTACAGGAACGTTTCGACTTTGAAGGCCCGGCTTTGGGGACGATTGCAACAAGAGGAGCGGTTTTCTGTGGGGCAGACTGTTGAGGGGCCGCGACGTCCAGTGTGACTGCAACATGTGCCCCCATGAGTCGATCCAGCTGATCACTAGTTGTAATGCGCTCTCGGTCTCCATTTGGCAGCTTGACATAAATATTACCGTCGAGTGTCCACACGCGTCTCATGCCGAAGTGCCTGCGAGCGCTCAGGAACATTGCTTGCCGGGTTTTGGTCAAGAACTCGGAAATAACATAGGGGGTGCCCTTTAGCAAAGTCTTCTTACTCCAAACAAGTGACCGAGTGGTAGGACTTACAAACTTTATGAGGAAGGGCCGGCCGCGTCCCTGCCGTGCTGCACCAAGCCTGTGACAGACAGCAATAGAAGACTTAGTGATGTCAGAAAGTCCAAGGCTGTTCTGGAGAACCGGTAGAATAGCAGCTGAGGCATCTTCATTATCTGCCTCGGGTATGCCGGTCACAATTACATATTTACGTCTGTGTCTTGCTTCCATCACATCAACAGCCCTACTCAGCTCTGAAATTTGCTTTCTCAAGATGTTCAGAACTCCCAATGTGTGCTCCCGAAAAGTGTAGAAGTCTCGAGATAATGAAGCCAGACTCTCAGCCTGAACAGGCGATGACGCTTTTGTTGCTCGGAGGTGCGCTTCAAACTCAGACATCCTTTGCGCCAGGGACTTCTCTAGTGCTTGCTGGGATTCCAAAATATTGCTGTAGTTGTCCATGTTGCTGCTGTGAGTTATGGTGTCAGTTATGTGAAGCGAAAGAGGAGTCAAGTCACCGGCAGGTAATTGCACTAAACTCACTAAATAGCCATAGGAGAGTATGGTTCACACTTTATATAGTACAGGGTACTATAATGTACAAAATTCGGTGTAAATATCTATTGAAATTTGTAATTTACTATTTTAAACGATTTTTAAATACAGAGCTGATGTTAACGTGTTTGCAAACTACCGCCGAAAAACTCGGTTTGAAAATTTCGCCGCCTTTTTTGGCACTAGCCAAAAATTCGTTTTTGTCATTTAGCGGCCTTTTAGCTTATAGACGGTAGATATGTACTCGTTACTAACTAGTAACTGTTACTCCGTGATCAGGGCGCTTGCAACAGTGCCGAAATATCGGGAACTCAAAAATAAGGTACATGGTAGCAATCCCGTAACTAACTATTCTAATGTTAGTGACCATGAAAGTTTAAAACAATATAAAACAATGTGAATATAGTAGTCATTCAAATGGGTTATACGTAGACATTTTCGACTATTTCATATAATAACAAATAGTAACGCGTACATATGATCAAAGCAACCGTAATTTAATTATGAATGTGCAAGTTACTCTCTAGTAACCATCTCAATTTCAAGAAACCACCGATTTTTATAATTTTACAATAATTACTTATTACATAGAAAAATATAAAACCTAGTTCAATCATTTAATTTGGTATTTTACAACATTAATAAGAACTTCTATTAAAATCTGGAATTTAATAAGTAATAAAATTCGTCTTAGCATTTGTACCAGCCCTGAAGCAGTTTCCGTCGTAGTGCGTACAGTACGCATCATGCATTTTAGGCAACGTGACTGTTGCTAGCACTACGACGGAAACGATTGCGCTTACTGACGTCATGCGGTTGATCGAAACTTTCCATCAAACACTGAAATAATGTGTCTATAAATCTATCAATAATAATCTAAAAGTTATCTTATTATTAACCATCCTAATGTATGTTAGCTTTAAATAATATGTATGCACTGGACTATGACTTCGCTTATTGTCTCAGAATTGTTTTATTCGACAGCTCTTACGCAAGATCTAGTGAATTAAAATATTTACCTGTTTTTAAGTTATGACTAGCGAACCGTCCTGGCTTCGCACGGTAGTTAGAAGGATTTTTTCCAACGTGATCAACAAATATCATTCAGCTAAGTATCATTAAAACTAAATAATACATTGCAATCCTATTATTATTATATATAAATCTTCCTCGTGAATCAATCTATTTAATAATAAAAATCGTATTCAAATTTGTTCAACAGTTTCAGGTAATTTGCATTTACATGACAAAAAGATAGACAGACAGGCGAACGCAGACGGACTTTAATTTGTAATTAGCTTGATTAAGTAAATAATAAATGTAAAAAAAAAATAATTAAAAAATATTAGAGACAACATCTAACCACTGCGTTAGAAATGAATTCTCAAATCGTAAAACTCTTCGAACTAGGTCATTTCGAGCTAAGAAAATGGGCTAGTAACTCGCCAGGTTTGCTATCAGATCTTTCCCAAGAAGAATGTCTTCTGGATTCTAAATCGTTCTCTGATGAGCAATACCCTACCCTAAAGGTACTTGGACTAAAGTGGAATCCAGTATCCGATTCGTTTTTATTCGATGGGAGCTCGTCTAATCGACCATGTACTAAGCGGGTTATTCTTAGTGAGATCGCAAAAATATTTGATCCGATGGGCTTCCTATCACCTCTTACAATCAAAGTCAAATGTCTATTGCAAAGGCTTTGGATTCTCGGAATTTCTTGGGACGATACACCGCGTGAAGAAATAATTCAAGTCTGGAAAACCTTCTGTGACCAGATGCCTAATATGAGTCAGCTGAGTATTCCACGTCATCTCACTTTTGATGATGTAGTTTCATACGAACTACATGGCTTTTGCGATAGTTCTGAACTCGCGTATGGAGCAATTATCTACTTACGCATCTTGAGCGCCGATGGTTCTATTCATACTCGGCTATTGTACGCCAAGGCACGTGTAGCTCCACTCAAACGTCTTTCTTTGCCTCGTCTAGAGCTCTGTGGAGCTGTAATGTTCGCAGACTTGACCAAATTCGTACTTGATACGTATCGGGCCAAAAAACCTATCGATATGATTTATCTTTGGTCCGACTCGACTGTTGTTTTGTCCTGGCTTCGGTCGCATTCTTCGCGCTGGACTACATTTGTGGCAAATCGAGTCGGCCAAATTCAGGAGATCATCCCTGGGGAATTGTGGCATCATGTCACGTCTGGTGACAACCCCGCTGACGTATGTTCACGTGGACAGCTTCCCTTCGATCGTCTTAACAATTCTTTGTGGTGGTCAGGACCGTCTTGGTTGTCACAAACATCTGATTGTTGGCCAAATGACTCTAAAAGATTTCTTACCGATGATGAAGAGTCAGTTGCGCGTACCGAGGAGCGTCATTCAGTTGCACTGATGACCAATCATAATAGCGATGAACAACAAAACTCGATATTCGACACTCTGCTTAAACGATTTTCTTCTCTTGAAAAAATAAATCATATCGTTTCTTATATTCGTAGATTTGTGGACAATATCCGTTCTAAAAATCTATGTGAGCGCCATAGTGGTTCTATTTTAACTGAAAATGTAAACTATCAATCGTTACTATTAATCGTAAAATCAGTTCAAAATTTGTCATTCAGCGATGAAATACAACGTATTAAGTCTAAACAGTTGTTGTCTAAACCGTTTCAAAAATTAAATCCATTTATTGATGAGACAGGTGTTCTCAGGGTGGGCGGTCGAATATCCCGCGCTGGTTTAGAATTTGACCAAAAACATCCTGCGCTCTTACCTTGCAACCATCCATTCACAGATAAGGTTATCGAATTTACTCATCGCAAACACTGTCATACAGGGCAAAATACTATGCAGTATTTATTCTTACAACGATTTTAAATTTTATCTGCTAAACGAGCTATTCGTCGTTGTCTTTCAAAATGTATCGGATGTTATCGAACCAAGCCTAAACCGTTAGAACCATATATGAGCTATCTTCCGTCCTATCGAGTTTATCAAGTTAAACCGTTTTCGATAGTTGGCGTTGATTTTGGCGGACTTTTCCGCATTAAAGTCGGAAATCATCGTGGTGCTAAGATGGACAAAGCTTACCTCTGTTTATTTGTTTGCTTATCTACCAAAGCAGTCCATCTCGAGGTAGTATCATCTCTTTCCACTGATGGATTTATAGCTGCACTGCGTCGCTTTATAGGATATCGTCGCGGACGTTGTAGCATAATCCATGCAGATTGTGGCACGAACTTCGTCGGTGCTAAAAACTATTTGTCTTTAATTCAACATGCTTCGCAAGCCGAGCACATTAAATTCGTTTTCAATGTTCCTTCAGGGCCACGTTTTGGTGGTGTGTAGGAAATTCAGATTAAGGCTGCAAAGTTGCATCTGTACCGTATTGTCGGCAATCAAGTTTTGACATTTGAGGAACTTAGTACCTTATTCGTGCAAATTGAATCCGTATTAAATTCGCGACCCTTGTGTGCTTTGAGCACAGATCCAAACGATTTACACGTTCTGACCCCGGGTCATTTTCTTACTCTGGAACCTCTTACGAGTGTTCCTGATGAGGATTATTCCTCTGTTAAGCTGTATCGACTTAATCGTTGGCAACTCATCCAATCTTTTGTTCAAAACTTTTGGATGCGTTGGAAAAACGAGTACCTAACTTCGCTTTCTCAACGCATGAAATGGACAAAAACGTGTAAACCTTTATCCGTTGACTCTATAGTAGTCATCAAAGATGATAAACGTGCTCCTATGCAATGGTCTCTAGGAAGAGTATGCGAATTACACCCCGTTCGTGGAATCGTTAGGGAAGCAACAATTAAAACTAAAGACAGTTTTATCAGGCGACCTCTTGTAAAATTGTGTCCTCTTCCTACAGAAGCGTAATTCTCGCAGTTATTTGTAATTTACATAAGTTAGTTACGATTGTATTCGCTATTTTAACTTACAAAATAGTTAATATTACTCGTTTCAGTCATCACAGCTTTATTTGTAAGTTTTTTTTTTTTTTTTTTACTTGAGATGGGCTTACTCTTGACCCCAATCTTGCTGTAGAGCATAGATGGGATCTACGATGGAGCGAGCTTGCCTAGAAGATGCCTATTCACTCTGGACTTAAAGAGAGTCAGGTTATATGCACTCGGAAATACAGACGCAGGCAGGGAATTCCAATCTTTAGCTGTGCGCATTATAAAAGATGATGAGAAGCGCTTAGTGCGGATTATGGGTATATCAACTAAGAACGGATGGTAGCCGGCCGTGCGTCTGGATGTCCGATGGAAGAAAGGTGACGGTGGTATGAGCTCATGCAGCTCATGAGCACACTCTCCGAAGTACAATCTGTAGAAGACCGATAGGCAAGCAACTTTGCGGCGGTGAACCAGGCTGTGCAGCTTGGACGCCACCAGTTTTTTATCGCCTATTATTCTCTTGGCTCTGCATTCCACCGAGTCTAATGCAGCAAGTTGGTATTTCGCCGAGCCGTCCCAAAGGTGGCTGCAGTACTCCATGCAAGATTGGACTTGGGCTTTGTAAAGAGTAAAAAGCTGTCCAGGCGTGAAGTACCGCTTGACTTTATTCAGGACGCCCAACTTTCTAGCTGCAATTTGAGCCTTAGACTCGATGGTGGTGCCAAAGTTGAGGTCAGAGGACAACTCCATGCCAAGAAGTTGTAGAGTGTCGGTCACTGGAACAGATGTACCTCGGAAAGTAGGAGAAAGGGTGAAAGGACTCCTTTTTGTAGAAAAGACACGCCTGCGTCTTAGAGGCATTGAAGCTGACGAGATTGTCATGTCATGTCAAGTTAACTATGTAAGTCGTTAATATTACAACAGTAGGTATTTTAACTTTATCATTTGGCTTTTCCACGTACGAGTGGACAGGATGGTCCTGATATGACTTCTTCTTGGGATTGCACGAGGATTCTGCCACGCGGTTGTCCACGAGGGCAGGTGATAGCTGGTATTTATAGGAATACTGTCTACACAAATTACAGACGTTCAAGACGACACTTGTTTAGCGCACCGATGATAACACAGAGCACAAAAGTTAGGATAAAAGATTTGCAGCCTTCGGTTAAAGCTTGCAGCTCGCGACGGGGACGGCCATCACACTCGAAGTAGCGGCCAATCAAAATTAACTCCCACCGATATGCCCTTTAGGATTGGGCGTTGCTATTGGCTGAGCGAACGAACGAACAAGCCTTTTGGCGTCATATTTTGAATATAGAACGAATACGTTAATTACGAAGGCTACAGCCGGAGGATGAAGAAATAACCGAAAAAAATTTAAACTATTTAATTAATACAATAAAATTACAATTTAAAGACTTATTGCTAGAACCGAAGTTAGGTTTATAATGATAAAAAATATAATAAATAATAATAAATAAAGCGTTTATTTTCTCATCACAATTTAGGATTAAAAAAAGTACATTCTTTTAGGCTTATTAAGACAATACGATAGCTCCTATTCATTGTGAGAGACTGGTGCCTGAAGTAGGTTTCAGAAAAACCTGAGACACAGGTCACCAGTTGAGACTTAAGAGTACTACGATTACTAGTTGGTAAACATCGTAATTATGCGTAGGCACAGAAACATTTGTGAAAGGGAAAAGACACGATATTTTATATTAAACTAAGATTAACATGTATAAGTAAATATAATTAGACGAATTTAGTGTATTTGTGCGTGTAAGCTATAGTAAGTGAGAAATTGTGTATGGGGGCGTTGATGTGTGTTTGTATGGGTGTGTGTGCATATTATGTTTATGAGTGAGTGAGTTTGTACGTATAAGTGGAAAAGGTGTGTGTGTATGTGTGTTAGTGTTTGAGTGTGTGGGTTTGATTGTGAGGCCACTTGTGAATGTGGTAGGAGGAGTATAAAATTAAACTTTTTTGTATTTATTAAAACTTAATATTAATATTTATTTTATATTTTGTATTGATCGGAATTTGGAACGTAGTGACGATCGGCAGAGTGCAGCGCTTGCAGTTTACGCCATCTGACGATATCGAGGTCAATGCGCATTCATCAAGTGTGCAATGTCCATCGATGTTCATATTTAGGGTTCCGTATGTAACACCTCCACCCGTAGACACGCAACTATTTCAATATGTTTAGTGTGAAATTTGCGTGATGCTGGGGTTGTTCTTCAGATGATCCCAATGTGGACGTTGTAGCTTGATGATCTTGAGAGACATCTGGTTGATCTTGACTGCGACCTCTAAGGCGTCGGATCCATACAATAATGAGAATCGTAAATGTGCCAAGTATGATACCATAAATAGGGATGGTTGTGTGGTACAGTGACTGCACATGCTCAGATTTCGGGGTGAACTGTTCTTGCAGGTCTACTCTATGCTGCAGAATATGTAATTCGTTGAGATTAGCTGAGCGTATTCTTGATGGTGCTTAGGATGTTTCGTTGGAAGACGTTTCGAATGAAGGTTGAATGATTTTCAATGGTCTTCCTTTTATCTTATCGTTGATGTTGGTGATTGTGAACTCCTCGGTACGCAGCAAGCAGTTATGTAGAATTGTTGCGAGGTAACTGCCATTAAGAGTCCTGTAGTCATCTTGTTCGCAGATGAGATGGATCTTAGTTGGACGAGGTAGTACTATGGCATAATGGCGATCATCTAATTTCTCCATGGTTTCCTTCGCGAATGATAGTGTGGTCATCTGGCAGGATTTGTCAAAGGTTTGCTCGTTGATCAGCTTCAGGATGCAATCCGGTTCAGTTCTTATTTGATGGTTCAATTTCTCCTCACAGAGATACCGGTTGGTTAACTTCGGGCATTCTGCCTCTATGTACACATTAATGTTCTCATAGGTTGCTATATAGGGATATGGAGGAATAAGGACCTGGTTATTTTTATTTGGAGTGATTGCTAGTTTAAAGAGGTTATATATATGGGAGGATACTATAGGAAATTTAAAGACCAAAACTATACGCTTGCCTACATAGTAAGATCCGCTATTTATTATGTTATAATATTCCCTATAATCTAACTCTAATACTTGATCTAAACCATATATGGATTTCAGTTTATCTATCATGTTTTTTAATGTATCTAATCCTAACAAGGAATGGTGCGTTCCCGATGTACGCGTGAACGCTAAAGTGTCTTCTATTCTGTGCAACTCATCAGACAAATCATCGATATTTTCGCTAAAAATAATCAGTAACTGTTCGAATTTGATTAAATTCATAAACATGTCATTTTTACCTACTGTTCTCATAAGAATCTCCAATGTATCATTGATCTTAGATTGGTTTTCTACAATGTTTGTGAGTACTTTACTGTAACGAGACATCCAATCTTTACTGAGGCTGATGTGGCTATTAAATTCAGAGACTAAGATATCTTGATTTGTTTTTAAAACTGTCAGGGCATCGTCATATTTCTTTGCATCCATATAATCTAGATTACCACTTATACTTTTGATAACAGAACCTAGACCGTCTATAAGACCTCGCTTAACACGGTTTGGCTCAAGACTCTTAAGTTCGTATTGAGCTCTATCTAATCTACTACTAAAGTGTTCTAATTGATTCTCGAAAAAAAGAGATATTGCCCTATCAAATTTTAATTGTAACTTAACATGTGAAAGTTGAGAGGTTACCGACTGAATCTTTTCCTCGATGTTATCTAAGTCTATGTATTGCAAGAACGTATGATAATGAGTAGTTAAGGACATAGGACCCAATTTAAAAGGTAAGATTCCCGGTCCGCTATCCAGACTCTCAAGTTTTATCTGCTGAGCATGCAGGAGGTGGAGCATAGTGATCAGCATTAACCTGAAACAATTCGGACTTCTTAGGGATACGTTTTAATCTAGATTTTGCAATGGTGCCGCGTTTCTTCGATGTATATATGACGGAGGGAGGAGCGGGATCGGCGGAGAGCTTGGTTCATCTTCGTCCGCCATCTTGGGTAGTGTGGGTGATGTTTCTTCGAAATAAACTCGCAGATTAATCACAAACAACCCCTTTAATCGATTTACTTAGTAATTCACATGAAATATGGTAACTCTAGTGCGATGTAAACGGATCGCAATACGAAACGTGGAGAGTTCTGCGCTTGCGTCCGTTCAGTATGGCGGCTCACGTTCGGATCTCTCTTCTAAACCAAGCACAGACCAAATAACTACGAGAATTACGCTTCTGTAGGAAGAGGACACAATTTTACAAGAGGTCGCCTGATAAAACTGTCTTTAGTTTTAATTGTTGCTACCCTAACGATTCCATCCGGACCGGGGTGCAATTCGCATACTCTTCCTAGATACCATTGCATAGGAGCACGATTATCATCTTTGATGACTACTATAGAGTCAACGGATGTAGAGAGAAATGTAGTCCAGCGCGAAAAATGCGACCGAAGCCAGAACAAAACAACAGTCGAGTCGGACCAAAGATAAATCATATCGATAGGTATTTTGGCCCGATACGTATCAAGTACGAATTTGGTCAAGTCTGCGAACATTACAGCTCCACAGAGCTCTAGACGAGGCAAAGAAAGACGTTTGAGTGGTGCTACACGTACCTTGGCGCACAATAGCCGAGTATGAATAGAACCATCGGCGCTCAAGATGCGTAAGTAGATAACTGCTCCATACGCGAGTTCAGAACTATCAAAAAGCCATGTAGCCATGTAGTTCGTATGAAACTACATCATCAAAAGTGAGACGACGTGGAATACTCAGCTGACTCATATTAGGCAACTGGTCACAGATGGTTTTCCAGACTTGAATTATTTCTTCAGGCGGTGTATCGTCCTAAGAAATTCCGAGAATCCAAAGCCTTTGCAATAGACATTTGACTTTGATTGTAAGAGGTGATAGGAAGCCCATCGGATCAAATATTTTTGCGATCTCACTAAGGATAACCCGCTTAGTACATGGTCGAGTAGACGGAGTCAGCTCAACGAGGGGGATCACTAATTCTTATTAAAAATAATATTAAGTCAAAAGATCGCAAAGACATCGTGGCACTTTCTATAGAGCAAACTATTGAACTAGCGTGTGCTGAGCTGGAGCGGTATATTATTGTTAGTGTATATAAACCCCCATCTGCCGATTACCTTCTTTTTGAGTCCACTATGGAACAGGTATTAAAAAAATTATCAAAAACGAATAAGAAGATAGTTGTATGTGGAGACTTTAACATTGATTTATTAGAGGTAACTCAAAACTCTATAAGGTTCCTAAATCTTTTTGAATCCTTTAATTTAATTAATCTTTTTAATGAACCTACACGAATTACTCCTACAACAGCTACTTGCTTAGATAATATTTTCTGTAATTGTAAAGTTATGCAAAAATCTATTATAAACTGTCTAAGATCAGATCATAGTGGACAAATAGCCACATTTGAGCACCATCATGTTTCACCAATAGTGGATATTGCTTGTAGGCCAGTCACTACCAATAAATTAAATAGATTTAAGAAAAATATTGATTATGGAATAAATATATTGCCATTCAACAGCGCTAATACGGATGTGTCATATGAAAATTTGTTTGGATTTGTTGAAGATGAGTTTAACAATATATTTAAGCAAAAACACCTTAGAATAAATACAAATAAATGTAAATTCAGCGACTGGGACACAACCGGTATTCATTAAAGTAGGAGAAAATTATATGAATTATATGAACTTAAAGCTCAAACTTAAGACCCTAAAATTATTGAGCATGTGAAAAAAGTCTCTAAAATCTCTAAAAAGGTGTGTTCAGTAGCCAAATCAAATTACATTCGTGATATTATTGCTAGCTCCAAAAATAAAATAAAAGCCACTTGGAGCATTATTAATAGAGAAACATGCAAAAATAAACAATTAGATCGCACATTTAGCCTTAACGTTGATAATAAAATTATTCAATCCGACAATGAGGTAGCAAACGCGTTAGAGGATTTTTTTTCTAATATACCTATTGCTACAACTAGTAATTTAAACTCTTCACAAGGTTTAATTGAAGATAAATAACACTTGAAAAAATCATCGACCTCAGGTGGGACAACAGGTCTTGCGAAAACTTTTTTGAAATCAAATGTCGAAAAATGTCCTTTTATTCTAAATTTTAGGCATATAAATCCCGAAGTTATTGTAAAAACTTTTAAAGAGTTAAATATGAAAAAAACAGAAGATTTATGAGGCATTTCAGTTAATATAATCAACCATATAATTGATAGTATAGCAACGCATCTTGCTTGTATATTTAATCAGTGTATTGATGAAGGTTCGTTTCCTAATTTGATGAAGTACAGCAAAATCATACCCTTATTTAAATCCGGAGATGAAAGTGATCCCTCTGACTATAGACCGATATCAATTTTACCAGCTATATTAAATAGTAATAGTAAAATATTTGAAAAGTTAATCTTCAATCAACTCTTATCACACTTCAGAATAAACAAACTATTGCATGAGAATCAGTTTAGTTTCACAAAGGGGAAAAACACAACTGATGCGGGAGTTGCAGTCATTAAGCATAATATCTTTGATGCATTTGAAAGTAAGCAGGATGCTTTAGGGGTTTTTTGCGATTTGTCTAAGGCTTTCGATTGTGTAGATCACAAAACGTTATTAATGAAATTACGGCATTATGGTGTCTCAAATGAGTCAGGAAAATTGTTAGAGTCATTCCTCAGAGATAGAATGCAAACAGTTAATGTCAATGGAACTGACTCATCCGAAGCTCCATTACGCATGGGTGTGCCCCAGGGCTCTATATTGGGACCTTTATTATTCCTGATATAGATAAATGACCTTCCTTACTTTACTAAAGATCTGTGTGAGATAGTATTGTTTGCAGATGATACGTCATTAATTTTTAAAACTGACAGAGGTGAAGCAACGTTTGACGATGTAAATAATGCTCTCTCTCAAGTACTAGGATGGTTTACTGTTAACAATCTTTTACTTAATGCAAAAAAAAACCAAGCTCATCAAATTCACTATGCCCAATGTGAGGAAGGTCAGTACGCATATTAATATGTCAGACGATCACATAGACGCAGTCGATTCAACAACCTTTTTGGGAATTACTATAGACTCCCGACTGCAATGGGGTCCCCATATAATTGCCTTGTCAGGAAGGCTCAGTTCAGCGGCTTATGCTGTGAGGAAAATAAGGCTTTTAACTGATGTCGAAACGGCAAGACTAGTATATTTTAGTTATTTTCATAGTTTATTGTCGTATGGTCTATTGCTATGGGGCTCAGCTGCTGACATCGAATCAATCTTCGTGTTGCAGAAAAGAGCTGTACGTGTAATATATTGTCTTGGGCCTCGCGACTCTCTGAGGGAGGTCTTTAAAGATATTAAAATATTAACAGTAGCGTCACAATATATTTTTGATAATATTATGTATGTTAGAAAAAACATTAGTTCGTTTAGCCTTAAATATGATTCACATCATTATAATACTAGAAATAAAAATAAACTTGCCGTTCCGAGCTTCAGATTAAAGAAAGTAGGTAATTGATTTTTGGGGAAATGTATAAAAATATTTAATAAAGTACCACAAACTCTTGTTGACTTGCCTGTTTATAAGTTCAAAAACCACATTAAAAAAATCCTAATGGAAAAAGGATATTACAAAGTTGAAGATTACTTGAACGACAAGAGTGCATGGACTTAATAACCTGCCTAGCTCGCACTTACACTATCTTGTAATTGTATTTCCTGTAATAAAATCAGGCTGACAAAGGTGACTGAGTTTGTTGCGCCGTTTCCTTTTATCACCAGCCGATATGTAGTCCCGAAGCGGTGGTAGGAAAAAAAAATTGGGACATGTAAATGTTCCATTGATGGTCAATTTGCAAAAATAAATGACTTTGACTTTGACTTTGACTTTGACGAGCTCACATCGAACAAAAACGAATCGGATACTGGATTCCTGTTTTGTCCAAGTACCTTTAGGGTAGGGTATTGCTCATCAGAGAACGATTTAGAATCCAGAAGATATTCTTCTTGGGAAAGATCTGATAGCAAACCTGGCAAGTCACTAGCCCATTTTCTTAGCTCGAAATGACCTAGTTCGAAGAGTTTTACGATTTAAGATTTTATTTCTAACGCAGTGGTTAGATTTTCACAACCTGTAACGATATCGTCGACGTATATATCAGTTGAAATTATTTGTTAAGCAAGAGGAAACTTACTACCTTCGTCCTCTGCAAATTTTTTGATCGTCCTACAAGCAAGAAACGGCGCGGAAGAAACACCGTAGGTTACCGTGTTCAGTCTATATTCCTTTAGAACTTGACCAGGGCCCGTACTCCAAAATATTTTCTGGTAATCTTTATGATCATTGGAGATCAGAATTTGTCGATACATCTGACGTATGTCAGCCATAAAAACAACAGCATGCATTCGATAATGGAGGAGAACCCCAACGATATCAGACTGTAGCTTGGGTCCAATTAACAATGTGTCATTCAACGATTTGCATTTGACATCTTTTGCTGATGCATCAAAGACGCCGCGTAACATTGTTGTGACACTATCTGGCTTTATCACGCAGTGATGCGGAATGTAATATTTACCTTGGTCGAGATTCTCAGTACTAACTATGGACATGTGACCGGATTTTTCATAATCTTCCATGAATTCACAATATTGTTGATGCACAACGGGATCAAATGACAAACAACGTTCAATTGCATGGAATCGTCTCAACGCAATATCACGCGAACCATCGAAGATTGATTCGACTTTGTCCTTGAAAGGAAGACGCACTATATATCTACCACCAGTATCACGATAGTGGTCAGTCGTGTAGAGTTCTTCGCACAAGATCTCCTCAGGTGTCACGCATAAGGGACGCTGTCAACTTCCCAGAAGCGTTGGACGGCTAAGGTCAGTTCGTTGTCGGATTTAGAAGATACTTGCACTAATGATGACGATATAAGAGCGCATGCATTTATGAGGTTTTACCTGAAACTAGAGAATCTTCGGAATTGGTAATCTAAAGAATCTAATTCGTAATTTATGTATAGTCTTTTGCATTTGAGAATATCTAAAGCCTCTAAACACTGTGTCAAGCAAGAAATAGAACTAATAATATGAATTTGTTATTATTTATTAGGTTTTACGTGAAGGGTATTTATTATAAGGGTATATTTTAGTTCTAATATCTAATCTAATTTAAACTACCTAACATTAATTATTCTATTCTAATTTTATTGACATCAATATTATGTGTAATTTAATAACTGAATTTTTGCACGTCTGCGAGCAGGCTGAACACATGCGCTACTTACTTTTAAAATAATGTTATCCTTATTTACTGTGTTCTTGGCAAATAAACGTTTGAGTTTGAGTTTGAGTTTGAGTAAGGGAATTTGTTAAAATATGCCAGTTATTCACCAGAATCTCTATACAAAAAAGTTTTTTCTTTAAACTTACAAGTAATGAAATAAAATCACTTTTAAAGACAAGAATTTAATTTGCTGTAGTAGCTAAAAACATAGTTACAGTGCAGTAGAAATCAATTTTAAATTTTAATAAAGACATTACACATTTTCATTTTCATCAGACTCTTCATCGATTGCAGGTTCAGGCAAGCAATCTGGCTTATTAGTAGTCGGCAACGAGTAATACCACCCACGGTATTCGTCTGGTATATTTTTTTTTGTGCACAGTCCAATAAAATTTCTTCAAATGAGTATCATCAAAAACATTAAATATTTTTTTTTCCAATATTGAAATTACTATTTGATGAACATTTTCATCTCTCTTAGTCAGCAATTGAACTGCTACTTTCTCTATGTGCAAAGATTCATCTAAGATCTCGACCTCGTTGCCTGCATTTTGTCGATCATCCATATTGAATAAATCTTGCGGCTGGATCAGATCCATTATATATGGATCAGGTTCATAAGTCAGATCTGCAACAGAATCATCACTGTTCAACACGCGCTCCATTTCCACTGTTTTGTTTTCTTTTGATTTGCTCAGAAAAAAAAAGTTATTAAGATAGGTATTTTGAAAGGTAGGTGTAACGCTAATAATGGCATAAAATACACTACTATTTATCACTGATATATAATATTGCAGGGCTGATTCTGCTGCTCAGACACAGCCACTTTTTATTTAATTTTTCCACTGAGATTATATTTATCTCTGGTCAAATAAATTGTTTTATTTTTCAAATAATAATTGATGTCAATAACATAATTTTTTTCTGAATTATAAGTCAAGGTATTTAATAATAAATTCATTTTATATTGTATGTCATTTTCCTCCTGTGGCAAGCTGTTACTATAAGGGAATGTAAACATTACAATTTTGTTTAAGTTCAACAAATGTAATGTGTCTAAATATTTTGCTAATTCATTTTTGCTCACATTGCCCCTATTACCAATAAAAATTAATAAAGTGGTATTTTTATTAAGGCGGGGGTATTCGACGTGTTACTCTAATTGCGGGGGTGGGTAACTCCGCCCACTGCGGGGAGCTGCCCGCGCGGCCGAGCGCGCGCGGCGCGTAAGCAACTGAGCGCCAAATTTGAAATAGGCTTTGAAATTTCCTATCATTAAGCTTAAAGAACTCAGACTGTAGCTCAGAAGTGTATTTTTATTTTAATATTATGTCATCGTAACCTTTATATTTTCTAAGCTAAAATTATAAATTATCCCCTGATCCACTCACGGCAATTATGACAAAATTTCAATATTATTAAAGTTTATCGTAATATTAAAGCTAGGTTATACCTATTATTGTTTCATTTTGATATTTTTATATTGTTTTGTACTATGTTCAATACGGTGTAATTTTATACGTGGGTGTGGTAGGTCGAATCCAAAACTATGAAAAATAAAGAACAACACTCAAAAGTTGTCTCGGGCCCGATTTTGATGAAAACTAAAACTGAATTATTAGATGTTTGAAAAAAAAACTTATTTCTATCTGGCAATCGAACTGAAATCGAAAAAGGCGGCCAAGTGCGATTCGGACTCGCGCACGAAGGGTACGTAACGTACGTATAAAAATCACGTTTGTTGTATGGGAGCCCCCTTAAATATTTAAAGTATTCTGTTTAGTATTTGTTGTTATAGCGACAACAAAAATACATCATCTCTGAAAATTTCAACTATCTAAGTATCACGGTTCATGAGATACAGCCTGGTGACAGACGGACAGAAGGACAGCGGAGCCTCAGTACCTAATAGGGTCCCGTTTTACCCTTTGGGTACGGAATCCTAAAAAGTAAAACAACCGGTATTATTACACCATTCGATAGTGTCGATAAAAGCAAATTCTGGGAAGTAGTGACATACGGGAAACTTAGGGAAAACCTAATTTTTAACAAAATTGCGTGGTGGGTCGTTCTTCGCACTCATTTGGTCAATGCTTTGCACGGGCGCGTAGGGTTTGTTCCCCGGAATTCTTGGTACTGAAATAACTGGAAATTCCCGGGAAAATTCATTGATTCGAATACCGGCAAATATTAGCTAATAGGAAGTATTTCCCAGGAATTTCGATACTACAATTGGATGCCTCCAACGTAAACCATCATAATGTTTTTCTGTCTTTTGCCTAGGAGTACAAATTTTTACTATCTATAGTCGAAATTTAGGGGCTTTTAATTCATCTATCGACAAAAAACCCGTCATGTTATTATAGCACTGGCAAAATGTAAAGAGATTGAAATAAAGAGAAAAGGAAAATGTTCAATTTTGGCCTGCGCGTGGACAAGATGTTTAGGGAAAAATAATCTTCATTCTCCTATTCCCTGCCCTTTTTGCAATTCTTTTAGAGAAATATAATGTTACCTGAAATTATTTCATATATACTTTTTTCCCTATTCGCTATCATAGAATAATAACTAAATTAGTCAAGTCAGCGTTCTTAAAATGTCTGGTTAACGGCGGCGAATATAGAAATCAGTATAAAGTGCAGATAAAAACTTTGAAAATGAATTACTTAAAAAAGCTGAGTAATACAGAGATATGTACTGTTGTCTTTTATTTACGCGAACACGATACATTTAAATGAAACTACTTTTACGGATTATTTCTATTTCGGATTATAGACTCAGTCTACCTGTGACCACGAACGCTGTAAAGTGTTCGAAACGTCAGGTTAAATAAAATGTTAATAAATCGCGAAATAATCCGTAAAAGTAGTTTCATTTAAACAGAGATATGTGTTTTTTAAAAGTAACATTCAATAATTAAAGATTTTAGAAAATATTATTTTTATCTGAATATCACGTCCGTGACTTCTTTGAGCTTCGGCCTGAGCTTCAAACAATTTGGACAGTGTCATTTAAGTACTTATAAATATGATAATAGTTGTTAGTTCAGACGCGTCAGAATAGCGGGTATATGTCCTCAAACGATAATGCTAATTTATACAATAAACAAAATACATGCGCTTCTGTAGCAAAGTTTCCCAAAGTAGTTGTTGTATGTGGTCATATTTGAGATTTGTTTTCTAATTGGAGCAAAAAAATAAAGTAAGGATCAGTAGTAGGATAAGTAGTAGAATGTAGGCTGTGCAGTACCGGTGCTGAAACTGATTTTTGAATCCTCGGTACAGTAGGCAGCGAGTACCGAGAAATACCGAGAATACGTTCGATACGTTACGTTCGATACCGGATAAAAAAACTAAGATAATAATACTGTGTTGATAAGTCGTACTTGTGTTAAATAGCTCAGTTACTGAGGATTTATTTACAAAATATAGCCATTTTTGTGTAATCTTTTTAATCACTTTAAAAATTTAAACGACACCTTTGACGAAGGGGAAAGGGCGTTCTTCTGTTTGTAGGTACTTCCGAGCAGCGAGAACCATAGGTTACTTGAAGCCATGTATTTTCCCGGGAATTCCCAGTTATTTCAGTACTGAGAATTCCCGGGAAAACTCTAGTCATGCAAATTTTACTTCAGACCAAAAGTCAAGGGATCCATTAGCGTTAGTTTAATAATTATAGCTAAATTTATATGTATACAACGGCAACGGTATGCGGTAAAGCCATAAAGCTATGCCATTCGATTCGTGTAAATTTTATTTGTAAATATTATTTTAGTTTTATAAATAAATTAAAATAAAAAATATGTAAGAAACCTGTATGACTTATTGAGATCCCTCATTTGAGACCAATGGCATTCAGTCCGCCTACTACACATTTTGTACTTAAGAATAAAATAAATAAACGCGTAGAACTTGTTGAGGCCTCTCATTTTAGACCAAACACGAGGGGTCTATTATCGTTGGTTTACAAATTAAAGTCAATGAACTAATTAACCTAAGAATCGTGTAGAACTAGTCGATAACTCTAATTTGAGACTAAACACGGTCTATAGGGGTTTATAATCGGTTGTTTACTAGTCATAGCAATATTATTTTAAAATATATATATAATATACTTTTACATTTTAAATTGTAAATTATGTATGTACTATCACCGTATTACTTACAACAAATTTACAGAGTATTTCTTGTACATGTAATAATTTTGTATTTTCATTGATGAAACACCAAATAAAGTAAAATTGAGGTTGAGGTATGCCTGGCTCCACACAAAAAATCTTAATATTTACAAGAATTAAATTTCGTAGCTATTGCGATGGTGTGCGGGGGGCGGGGGGAGTCCGAGCGCAACACAACACAGGTCCTACCTCGGCGACGTCCTACTGGACACTGGCGGGGCGGCTTGCACGCCTTTTGTGCATGGTTTTCGAGGTTTTTTAATCTTTGGTACTTAATAACATAACAAAATTGATTTTTTTTGCACCGAGACCATAGCCAATTTTGATCTTTAGTAAACTGTTTAATTTTTACATACTTGTATCATATAAAATCTTTCCAGAAAATCGATCCTAAAATCACAAAACGACTATTTTTAAGATTTTTTTCTATCGAACCAAGTTATTATTATCGTGTTTTGGTTTCACCGAGACATTAGATAAAAGATCAAATATTTTAATAGTATTTTTATTTTTCTTATAAGTTCCTTAGTTTTGTGAATAAATCCTTCGGAAGATAACTAAAAGTTAAATACTCCCGCCTTAATTTATTCATAAAAGACTATAATAGCGATTGCTTATTTCGGATAGTACATCTTATATTATTCAGCGCCAGTTATTGTGAAATTTCTCGTATTCCTAAAGGTTGGTGCATTTTTTAGGATTTTAAAGTAGCCTATGTTCATCAGAAATAATGTAGGGACATTTATCTTATTTATTTTTAACAAAAATGCGCGGTTGGTCGTTTGTTCGCACGCGCGCGTAGGATATGCTCTCGGGAATTCGTGGCAATGATATAACAGGAAATTTCCGGGAAAATTCATTGCATCGAATGCCGGCAAATATTAGCAATCGAATTGTTGGTCCTAAATTAACCGGATTCCCGGGAAAGTTAATTGCTTTGAGTATCGGGTAATATTAGCTATTTGCCGGGAATTTTGATACTACAATTACATATTATTGTAAGGCGCTTTGCACACGGCGGGGCGGGCCGGGCCGGTCTGACCGCGAAGCAATAAAGACCGCGTCTGCCCGCCGTTGCCCGCGGCTGCCCTCGCCGCGAACACAAAGCACACCCCCGCGCCGCCAGAGTCCGCCGGGCACCTGCGGCGCGGTCTTTTTGCCCTCCATGTGCGTTGGTAGTATAGGATTCCCTTTGCGCTATCCATTGCGGTGAAATTTACCAGCCCGGCCCGCCCCGCCGTCTGCAAAACGCCTAATAGGCGGAATTGGCGCAGAGACATAAAACAGTAAAGGTAGTTGTTTTCGATTTTTCATTAGTAAAAAAACATTTAAAATTCATCAAATTCATATTTTTTTGTTGAAATCTGATTTTTTATCAAAGGTTGGTTTTCTTTTTCATTTTTCTTGGAGTCAGTTTCTGACACATCACTGGCTTTGTCATCTTTCAATGTAATGTATCTTAATGGCATGCCACGTACTTCACGTGCATCAATAATTTCAGGCAAAAGACATTTCATATAAAAGTTGACAATGTTTTGCTCCATGTTGTTATGCCAAAATTCGTCATCTCGTCCTATATATTCAACAAGCATTGGATGATTGTCCCCATACCAGATTCCAAAAATACATGAACTTCTTCCAGTAACATGTAATTGCCCCTGTATTTGGTAGTACCAATTGCTCTTTTTGTTTATTTCTATCGACATTGTTTTCTTGTTATACTTAAAGATTTGAATTTTATTGTCTTTTATGGCAGCATCAATTCCCTGTTTAAACGCTGTTAACGGACACTTGATTTCAACCACAAAATCTTCTCCAACTAAGCCGTCTGGTGTAGCTCCTATGAATGGATATTTTTGGTCTATAAACAGGCCACATGGCTGAACCGCTATATTTTCTTGGATTTCTAGTTTTTGCAGTGCATGTTTCTCATTTTCTACACCGTGAGACACTGATATAACATTGGCTAAACTTTTCTTGTACAGAATATTTTTTACCAATGGTGCAGTATTTCTGGACTTTTGCCTTTTGCAAATACTGCCGAAGTTTGATGCCGTTATGATATTTTTTCTTGTCTCCAGCCACTCACTACAATCTCTTTGTAAAATTGTGTTTCTCTCAATACTATTCCTGTCAGCCGTCAAAGTTTTCAAATTCACAAGAAAGTCTTCTTTTGCCTTTTCTAATTGCTCAGGATTTATGTCTGGAGCCGAACTATTTGGTCCATAGTCATTTTGAACACTTAAAGCTGCTTTCTTCACATTTCGAATCTTTTTTACAGGATGTTCTCTGTTAAATTTTCTTTTCAGTGCTCGTCGTTTTTCCATTTCTTTTACTTTCCCTTTAGGGCTTTTTCCAAGAATCGCCTTTTGGACAGAAGATATTGCAGTTTCGTTATTATATGATACGACAGCAGCCGAACATCTTCCCTGATATCCCCGCCTCAATGCAAAATTTATCCTCTTACCACCCACAAATTTAGCTATTACGCTGTTAAACCGTTCCACGGAGTTTGTGTCAACGTCTTCAATAAGACTTCGCGCTTTAGCTGCTGCGGTCCCTACGATAGCATTAACTCGAAACAGAAATGTAGAGTTTTGAACATCTTTAAATGAAGAATTAATAAAGTTTTTATCTTTGCTGCAATTGTAATCGTTACATAGACGATGATCTCCATAGGCATGCGCCACTGAGTTACTTATATCTTTGTGAAGTAATGAGATGGCAACTTGTTTTGGTCCATCAGAATTTTATGGTGTTTGATTGATTTCACAATTACTTTTCTCATGCTCATAATTTTTTCGTTTGTCAATGTTTTTCTGTGTGCAATTGAATATTTGGTCTCTTTGGTCACTGCTCGCAGCTTGTTACAAAAGTTTCTTAAAACATGGTTCCTGCATTCGATCTTCTCAACTGTAAAATTGTGTATCTTGTAGGGGTCTGCTTTTAATATTTTATCATAAGTTGAAGCGTCTCCGTCAGCAACCATTCTTGCGTATATGATTCCGTACATTTCAAGCGATGCCTTGAATCCTTCTGTAATCAGCTCAGCTTCCATGGCGCCAGAGGGGCCGCTGTAATTTTTAAAGCATTCATGTGGTTTTGAATCAATACCCTTTTTTTCAGCCTGAGCACAAATCAAGCAGTATTTGTTTTTGACTCCCATGTAAAGGACTTCCCCAAATTTTGTGCCAATAATTGCCGCTGTTCCTGATGCTGATCTATAATTATTACCATACGACCTTAAGCCCCAAGCGCCATCAATATATACGTCCACCAAAGGTATTCCATTCTTAACCCTTCCTTCTGCGATGGCCGCTTCTTTTTCCCTCATCGCAGCGGCTTTCATTGATTCAGCTGCAGTTTGCTCCCAATTTTCGTAAACACTGTCTTGTAAACGAGTAAAATATGTTTTTGAAAAAACAGGTACATCCATGGCAGAAAGCAACTCCTCAAATTGAGCATATCCTATGCACGTGGCAACTATGCCAGTGGTAGCAGCAACATTTATATTTACATTTTCTTCGCTTTCTGGTTCATCTGAATCAATAACAACGTTGTTTTTACAAACTGTACATTTGAATTTAAGTTTAGAAATCAATCCTGTTCGTTTTTCTCCAACTAACTGAAAATAACCCATCTTGCAATCAAACAAATCAATATGATGCGATTTTTCCTGCAATTGAGCCATAACATAGTTGATGTCAATGATTCTTCGACCACTAACCGGTTGAAACCCACCTTCTACTTCAACTTCTATGTTCAATGGGTAGTCTTCAATATCTTCAATTTCTCTAAAAAATTAATAAACGTATAAGTAATATGTATTTTTCTCTATACTGATTACATTCTTACTAAAAATTATCATAAATCGGTGTCAGCCTTAATTTATTAATAAATTACTGACATTTCCTACTACGAATAATACTATCAAAATCAGTTTACTGGTTTAGCAGTCACAAGGAAACAAAGAAACTGATTTACAGACGGGTTAAAATTTATTGTAACTCTTATATTGTGCTTCACCGCAGTCAGATGATGAACGGATTACTTACTCAATACATTGGGTGTTTTCTCCAGTAGAAGTTTCTGGTGCAGTCAATGTATTTTCTCCAGCGGAAGTTTTAAGCGGAGCCAATGTAATGAAATTTGATTGCATAATATTTTGTCTATTATTGTTTATTACAGCACTGGAAAAAATTAAGAGGTTGAAGTAAACTGAAAAGGAGAATGTTTAATTTCTGAGCGTGGCTAAGATGTCTAGAAAAAAATAATCCTCCTTCTGAACTTTATTTGATTTTCCTATTCACTATCAGTGTCCTTTAAGCACTTATAAATATGATTATAGTTGTAAGTTGATACGCGTAAGAATGGCGGGTATATGTCTTCAAACGATGGTGTCAATTTGTACAAGAAAACCTGCCAAGTGCGTGTCGTCCCACGGGCAGTATATGGTTCCGTAGCTGCCTATTGTTACCACAATATATTTCAGCAATTACTTAATTTAAGTCAATTTAAATGTTTTCCTCTAAGGAATTTTTGATCGACTAAGTCTGTCGACTATTACTCTTAAATTAACTGATCTTTCTTACCCGTTATGATTATTCTTAAAAGTTCCTAAAAAGCACAATTATCAAGAATTTTTAAGCCAGTAGTTTAGCTTTTAAAGAGGGGGGGGAGGTGAATTTTAATATTTTGCAAACGGATCACTAAATCAAAAAATATCCTTAGCAGCCCCTAAGTATATAAATGTATATACTTAGATGCTAATATTTAAAAAAAAACTTATTTAACGATGCCCCACATGATGGGTTAGACGATGAAAAAAAATCATCCCCACGTTACATGTATGGGAGCTAACCTAAAAAAATATTTCTCAACATTTTATTATACCACTTTGTTGGCGTGATTGTTATACATATCTCCAGAAAATTATAGCTCTCTAGGTTTAACAGTCTCCAAGCAAAACCTCGGACGGACAGACAGACGGACATGACGAAACTATAAGGGTTTCTTGTCAGGACTACGGATCCCTAACAAAATATATACAACTGATTTTACAATTCCCAGTACTGGAGTCAGTGAGTACCGGGAAATACCGAGAATTTTGATACCGGATAAAAACTAAGATATACCGTGTTGAATGTTGGTGCTCGTGGTAAAGAGGTCAGGGTAAATTAAAGATATTTTTACTGAGTACTTAATCACAATATATAGCCAGTTTTGTGTCATGAATTTTACCGGGAATACCCGATTATTTCAATACCGAAAATTCCCGGGAGCATCCCTAATCATGCAAATTTCAATTCAGACCAAAGTCGAAAGGTCTATTATCATTGGTTTACAATTATAGTCAAAAAACTAATTGACAAGAATCGTGTTGAACTAACTAGGCCTCTCATTTGAGACCAAACACGACGGGTCTATTTTCGTTGTTTTACGCATTATTATTGAATATTTCATTTACATTTTTATTAATTGTAAATAATGTAAGATAAATAACACTTGAAAAAAAAAAATCATCGACCTCAGGTGGGACTCGAACCCACGTCCCATCGCAATCCGGGCGAGTGCTTTGACCACTAAGCTACCGAGGACGTCACGTGACAAGATGAAATTCCTCAAGTGTTTTTTCTCGCTGTCAAAGCCAGCGTATTCTGATCAATGTTGTAGCTATATGTATAGCTGAGTAGTATACTACCGTCAACACCCTATAGAAATATTTTTACAAATATTTGACTATTGGTTAAGATCAGAAATGCTTAAACATTGTAAATTTTTGTTTTTAGCAATTCCATGCAAGGTTTAATTGAAGATAAATAACACTTGAAAAAAATCATCGACCTCAGGTGGGACTCGAACCCACGTCCCATCGCAATCCGGGCGAGTGCTTTAACCACTAAGCTACTGAGGAATTTCATCTTGTCACGTGACGTCCTCGGTAGCTTAGTGGTCAAAGCACTCGCCCGGATTGCGATGGGACGTGGGTTCGAGTCCCACCTGAGGTCGATGATTTTTTTTTCAAGTGTTATTTATCTTCAATTAAACCTTTTATGGAATTGCTAAAAACAAAAATTTACAATGTAAATAATGTACTTATGTAACTAAAAACCGTATCACTTACAAGAACAGAGTATTTCTTGTTTATAATTATTTTATCTTTTGATGGGGTATTTTTCATTGGTGTGGGTTGGTACACCAAAAAAAGGAAAATTAAGATTGAGGTATGCCTGGCTCCACACAAAAAAGTTTGTTCTCCTTTGGTTTGAAAACATACTGCAGCCATCTAAGATCCAGATCTTCGATCAAACTCATCGTCAGACATTATTGTTTACGTTGTTATTATTATTAGCACTGAGTACATATTATTAGGTACACCTAACTTATTTGTTGTTAGGTTTTACTTTTACCAAAAATATTATGTTGTGGGTAGTGTATTTAGATACTAAATAGATAAAAACAGAACACAGAAATAGATAAGTTACTTACGTTTTCTTTTGCAACATTTTCCTGTATGCTCTAGTTCTTAGTGGGATCTATAGATGATAGCTGGGCGATTTACTCCAAACACCTGAGAGAGAGTGCAGAGCGAATTCTAGGAAAACCTCCCAAGAAGAACCAGGATTGGTTTGATGCCTGTGACGCAGACGTCGGAGCTCTTTTTCGGAATTATCGGCACTCTCTGTGTAATCCTGGCACCGACGCCAAATCAGTTCGTCAACTGTTCAAGTCCAAAGTGCGCGAACTTAAAGTCCGTTGGTGGGCGGAAAAAGCAGCTGAAATACAGCATTACGCTGATACGAACCAAACGGGTAAATTTTTCGAGAGCATTCAGGGTGTTTTTGGTCCAACTTGCAGGAAAACAGCTCCAGTATTTTCCCGTGAAGGTAACGAACGCCTTACCAACCAGAACGACATACTGCGTAGATGGGCTGAACATTTTCATGACGTCCTGAACCCTGCAATGCAAACAACAGATTTTGATTACGTAAATCAACTCGAAAACTTACCTGTTGCTGAGCACCTTGCTGATCCTCCTTCACCTGATGAGTTTATGCAAGCTCTGAAGAGGCTTAAAAATGACAAAGCACCTGGCATTGACGGTCTACCTGCGGAAATATATAAGTACAGCGGCTCAAACATCCAGGGCAGGCTCTTTGAACTTGTTTTGAGAGTCTGGGAGTCCGAAACGATACCGCAGGAATGGAGAGATGCCTCAATCTGCAAACTCTACAAAGGAAAGGGCAATATATCTGACTGTGGGTCCTACAGAGGTATTTCTCTTCTTTCCTCAGCTGGTAAAATCTTGGCACATATTATCAACACACGTCTAACGTATCTCGCTGAACAAATTCTGCCGGAGACTCAATGTGGGTTCAGACCGTCCAGAGGCACAGTGGACGCAATATTCGTCGTAAAGCAAATCCAGGAAAAAAGTCTTGAACAGTATCAACCGCTGTTTATGTGCTTTGTAGATCTGGAGAAAGCTTTCGACCGAGTTCCACGTCAAGCTCTCTGGACCGTCCTGGCAAAGGCTGGCTGTCCTGCAAAGTTCGTTAACCTTATAAGGCAGTTCCATGACAACATGATGGCCAAAGTACAGCATGGTAACGAATTTTCGGACTGCTTCCCTGTCACAGCAGGCGTTAAACAAGGGTGCGTCATGGCTCCAACCCTGTTTGCCTTGTATTTCGCCGCGGTCATGAGTGACGCACTCACTCGCTGCAATGGACAAATAAATCTCAATGTGCGCACAGACAAAAGCGTTTTCGATCTCTTCCGCTT
This sequence comes from Anania fuscalis, assembly GCA_950371115.1. Classification (NCBI taxonomy): domain Eukaryota; kingdom Metazoa; phylum Arthropoda; class Insecta; order Lepidoptera; family Crambidae; genus Anania; species Anania fuscalis. The sequence goes on along the minus strand of OX493326.1, from coordinate 11,633,375 downwards.
TAAGGCCAAGAACAAAGTATTGCACAGCTCTGTAGTTGATATTCTCTACGCCGACGATGTATGCCTGATGACTAATACACTGGAAGCCTTGCAACAATACCTGGACTCTCTTAGCGAATCGTGCTCTAAGTTTGGCCTGGTCATAAGCGTTTCCAAGACCCAAGTGCTCAAGCAACCACCAAGAGGCTGTAGCGCTGACCAGTCAAATGTTTCTCTGGGTGACTCAATCTTGGAAGAGGTCTCAACTTTTAAGTACCTGGGTAGCCAGATTCGGAGTGACAATCGCCTAGCATCTGAGATTCCCACCCGCATAGCCAAGGCTGCTGCAACTTTCGGAAAGCTAACACAGAGAGTCTGGAAATCTCACGACCTTAAGCTGCACACCAAGCTTTCTGTTTATAAGGCACTAGTCCTTCCAATACTCACGTATGCCTCCGAGACTTGGTGCCTATACAAAAATGATATCAGGAAGCTAGACACCTTCCACATGCGGTGTCTCCGTAATGTCTTGCGGATCACATGGCAAGATCGTGTACCTAATAGTGAAGTGTTGCGTCGTTCGGGTATGGTCGGCATGGAGGCATTACTCATGAAAATGCAGTTAAGATGGTGTGGTCACGTCCACCGTATGGATGACTGTAGACTCCCAAAGTCCGTTTTCTACTCTGAATTAGCTAGTGGAAAGCGCAAACGCGGGGGGCAGTATCTGCGGTACAAGGACGTTTTTAAACGTAACCTGGCCGCTTGCGGTATCTCCACTGAATGCTGGGAGGAGCTTGCTGTTCTCAGACCCGAGTGGCGTCATTCTGTAAAAAAAGGGGTAGCCAACTTCGAAGAGTGTCGTCTGAAGGAACTCGACGAAAAGCGCCAAACTCGCAAGAATCGTCCTAAACCCAGCTACAACTACACCTATAACGCGGATGGACAGCTATTCTGCCCCCTATGTGACCGGGTGTTCAAATCAAAGTTTGGCTTCGCCAGCCACATTCGTGCTCACGATAAAAGAGTCTGAGGTCGCCGTTGTCGGACACGACAAGGAGGACTATATATATAGTTCTTAGTTTTCTTGATTTATAATTTCTTTTGTTTCCCATTATAAACAGCCAATATAAATCTTATATACACAATTAAAACTAAACTAACACTAATTTTATCTCAATAAATACTTTATTACAAACAAACACCTAAAATAATCTTAATATTTACAAGAATTATAGCTATCGCGACGGTGGGGGGTGGTGGGGGGAAGTCCGAGCGCAACACAACACAGGTCCTACCTCGGCGACGTCTTACTGGACACTGGCGGGCAGTGGCGGGGCGGCTTGCACGCCTTTTTGCATGATTTTCGAGGTTTTGGGAAATTTTAACACAAAAAAATTGAAATTTTTAACACCGAGACACTAGGGAATTCAGATCTTTAGTAAACTGTTTGATTTTTATATACTTGTACCATATAAAATCTTTCCAGAAAATCGATCCAAAAATCATAAAACGACCTATTTTTAAGATTTTTTTCTATCGAGCCAAGTTATTATTATCGTGTTTTGGTTTCACCGAGACATTAGATAAAGGATCAAATATTTTAATAGTATTTTTATTTTTCTTATAAGTTCCTTAGTTTTGTGAATAAATCCGTCGGAAAATGACTAAAAGTTAAATACTCCCGCCTTAAATTTATAATTAATAATTTGGTTCATAATTTCAAAGCATGAGGAACCTGGCATGCAGTGGTTAACAACTCCGTGTCCCAAATATGTATTTAGTAATAGGCCCATGTTTTTACCTATTTCATCGCTGAACATAACTATATTAGATTTAACAGGTCTACTTATATGATTTTGGGTTGATTGGGAACCAACGGAGACATTCATTGGGTTTATGTTTTTTTTGTTTTTTAACTGAGTAACTGGTGACTCACATCCTAACTGAGAGCCAAGTGAGCAACTGTCATTAATTGTCACATTATTGCAGGTACATGAGGACATAAGGCTCGTCAAAGCTAGAATGTGTTCACCACACTCTTTTTTAGTACTAGTGTATCGCTGAGTCATAACATCTAACGAGTGCTTAAGTTTACTTATACCTAATTCTAAATTTTTAACATTTTTCTCATAATCAGAGATATTTTTTTCTAATAATAATGAATACATAAATATCTAACTTATTACCTTATCTCCTTCGTTCATTTATTTGTTTACTATAAGATTGCACACATTTTTGTTTTTTTATTAATTTATTAGTTTTCTTAATGAACCTATTAATTTTTACATATTTCTTAAATTTTTTATTACTAATTAATTTAAAAATGCCAATTGAATTAGGTGATTTTAAAGTTTCATCACTAGTTAGATCAATTGTGACAGTTGGTTCATTGTTTGAAGTTTGAGGAAGGCTGGGCGCACTGCCAATTAATTTATGAAATAAACTATCAGTGTGGTAGTCAATATGCTGTTGCTTTTCTGTCTCCAGGTGTAGGATGTGGTCCTGGGCATCGTTGAGGTCTTGATGAAGCATAGACATACGTTTTAAATTGAGCTCAATTTCATCGCTGCACTGATCAAACCTTCACGGATAGAAGAATATATTTTAACGGTTTAGTTATGTGCGTTAAGTTTTATTTTACTATTGTAATTGGATTAAGTTTAAAGTTTATATTGTCCCTTATTTTTAAATCTAGATTAGCGCGAGCGTAGCCGCGGGCAAATGCTAGTATATAATAAGGTACGCTGGGGTGAGAGAAGCCCTGAACAATGTGACTTGTATAGTAATTTATGTAATAATAACTTAAAATTGATTGACTTTCCGATTAAAATGATTGAATGTTGTGACTATGTATGCACTAGTGTAAACCACCGACTTATTATTGATAATATGTACGATAGAATAATTCACATACTAAAACCAATAAAACTAATAAAACCAATTTATTTCTGTAAATAGGCTTAAACTAAGCGCTTTTACACGTCCCAATATTTTTTTCCCTACCACTACTTCGGGACAATTTTGGGCTAGCGCCGAGAAGAAGTAGCGCAAGAAACTCTGTCACTATTGTCAGCCTCTTTTTATTAATAGTATATAGTTTACATTACAAGATAAATGTACCTGTGCGAGCAGGGCAGTATTTATTTCCAAATATTTTTAACATTTATATAATCATTTACAGTATAATATCCTTTTTTCATTAAAGTTGTTTTAATATGCGATTTAAATTTTAACAGGGGCAGTTCTACAATAGACGCTGGTAATTTATTAAAAAAGCGAATACATTTTCCCATAAACGAATTACCCACTTTATGCAGTCTGAAATTGGGAACGGCAAGTTTATTCTTATTTCGGGTGTTAAGATTATGAATGTCACTTTTCTTAAGGAATAAGGACAGGTTTTTGCGGATATACATTATATTTTCATAAATAAATTGGGATGCTACTGTTAGTATATTAATTTCTTTAAACAATTCTTTTAAGGATTCCCGGGGTCCAAGGCCGTAAATTGCCCGTACAGCTCTCGTTTGCAGTACAAATATAGATTCAATGTCTGCTGCTGAGCCCCATAACAATATTCCATATGACATTATACTATGAAAATAGCTAAAATACACCAATCTTGCCGTTTCAACATCAGTCAGTTCTCGACAGAGTCTCGATATGCGCACCCCGTTGCAAACGGGAATCTAAAGTGATTCCTAAAAATGTAGTGGAACAAGATGTATTAAGTTGTTCATCTTTTACAGTTATATGTGTCGAGACAAGTTTTACGTTGGGCATTGTGAATTTGATGCACTTTGTTTTATTTGCATTGAGCATAAGATTATTGGTGGTGAACCAATGCAATACTTGCGAGAGTGCATTATTTACATTGTCAAATGAGTCTTTACCTCTCTTGATTTTAAAAATCAATGAAGTATCATCTGCAAATAACACTGTCTCACACAGGTCTTTCGTAAAAGATGGAAGGTCATTTATGTAGATTAGAAAGAGCAGAGGCCCTAATATCGAACCCTGCGGCACGCCCATAGTAAGAGGCGACCCAGAAGACTCAGCTCCATTGATACAAACTTTTTGTGTTCTGCCTGTGAGATAAGAGTTTACTAAATCTGAGGCATCGCATGAAACACCATAGTGTCTAAGTTTTTTCAGTAAAGTTTGATGGTCCACACAATCAAAAGCCTTAGAAAGATCACAAAAAACTCCCAAAGCGTCCTGCCTACTTTCCCAAGCATCAAACACGTGTTTCAAGAGTGCAACTCCAGCATCTGTAGTGCTTCTACCTTTCGTGAAGCCATATTGTTTTTTATGTTTTTATTGATGTTTTAATTAATGTTTTTATTGAGGACAAAGTGTGATAAAAGTTGATTAAAAATTACTTTTTCAAAAACTTTACTAAGTACTGGTAAAATTGAAATTGGTCGAAAATTTGAAGGATCATTTTTCTCGCCTGATTTATATAAAGGAATTATCTTACAAAATTTCATCAAAGTAGGAAACTGTTTTTCATCAATACATTTATTAAAAATAATTGTAAGATAAGGGGCTATCGTATTTATAATTGTATTGATAATATTGACTGAGATCCCCCATAAGTCCTCAGTTTTTTTCATGTTTAATTCCTTGAAAGTTTTTATTAGTATATCAGGATTAATATGTCTAAAATTAAATGGAGTTTTGCACTCATCAACACCCGACTTGAGAAGGGATTCAGCTAGTTCAGCAGAAGAAGTCAGTTCTTTAGTTGTAGAGGGAGCTATATTTGAAAAGGATTCCTCGAAAGCATTTGCAACTTCTGCACGTGAGTTAATTATTTTATCCCCAATTTTAAGAGAGTAACACCCAGTTGCAGAAAGCTGTCTTTAAAAACGACATTAGATAATGTGACATTACCGCTAATAAGGTCATTAGATTTAAAGTCGTTGCACAAAACTACATAAACATCCTTTAGTGGTCCTTTAACTAAAGACTATATAATGCCGACATTATTAAATGTTGCAAGTCAAAAAAATAATTTTGAATGAAGTGAGTGAATGGTTGCGTTTTGTTACTGTGTTTTGTCATAGAACATGCATTGTCAAAGAATGGGTTTGCAAAAATAAAACGTATGGAAACGTCAAATGTCCTATTTCAAAATCAATCAATTGTCAAATGAAAAAATCTGAAATTGGCGGAATTTGGTGCGAGTTGTAGTATTGTGTTGAACTTACCTGCTCTATCTCATCTACATTTAAAATGGCACAACAGCAAATGCTAAAACAAGGGGCAAGCTACACTCAAGAACAAAAATCATTACTACTGGATCTTGTGATGTAGGTAGTGAGTATTCAAATAAATAGTTTTCACAATCACTCCAATCTATAATTATAAACTGTGTTCACCTTCCTTTTTACTTTGATATTGATCTTTATCATTATAATCTTACAGATACAAGCACATAGTAGAGTGCAAAAGAACGGGGGGCATATACATACATTGAGATGAAGAGAGAGGCATGGAATGCTATCACAATAGCATACAATATAGAAAAAGTCGTTTTCTACATGGACTCGACCGGGAATCGAAAACTGTTATCCTGACACATACAGAGACTGCAAATTTTGCCTAAGAAAAGGGAATATAATCTAAAGATGGAAATTTTATAAAATAAAGTAAAATAGCCGAATACAATGTTGAATAATAATGTTTTAATTTTGTCAGTAATATAATATTTTCACATAGCAATAAAATATTTGTATAAGGGTAATGTTTTGTTTTTTATTTACAATAGGCTTCTAAATAAAGGCCTTTTAATACTTAATTTATAAGTTTAGGAATTCATGTTTCTATAAAGTATATTTTTAGAATCATGAATAAAACAATAATAAGTTGTGAGTACCATTTACAAGTAGTTGGTGAGTTTATTTTAAAAATAGTTACGGAACAATTTTATTTAAGAGAAAACACTATTTACAATTGCAGCCCGGTCAGATGTCTGAACAGCCTGTGAACTGGAGTAGATAATGGTTATCATCTCCATCATTATCAATTTCTATGTCAATAGAAGGTTGCACCTATAGTTCTTTACACATATTATGCATACCACACATGCAACAATTACTTGCAGGACTGTTGATGTTTTGTTTAGCGTAATACCTTTTTCAAGGCAAGGGCAACAGCGTTTAGTACTCCAAAGCATCTTTCTACTGTATTTCGGGTTGCAATGACTTTGTTATATGCTTCTGAATTATTTTGAGGACGCAGAAAGGAAAACACGACGTGTCTCGGAACATATTGCTCGGGATTCGATAAAGACGAAAGGCTTGAGAGAGACATTATTTACCTATATCACACTGAAATCCACTCTAATAAGCGAAATATTAGGTGTGAAATTAATGTTTACACAGATTGCACAGCTAATGACAAGTTTAATGGATGTTTGAGCAGGCATTAAAAATTATAACCTCGAACTGTCAAACTAATGCCCCTTTAGCTCTAATGAGGTTTTGTGCAACGTAAAAATATTGATTTGACGTTCGGTTCTTTAAAGTTAAAGCAGCATTAAAATTTGCGTCAAATGCTTTTCGTGCAACACTTTAAAGATACATTAATGTTTAAGGTCGCTTTAAAAATTTAATGTCCGTTTCTGCAACTGGGTGTAAGTGTGATCATTCTGTTTACACCTACATGTTTCTTTATTTATTATGTTCCATGTGGCCTTTGATTTATTATCAGAACCCAAAATAATATTTCGAAGATGGTTTGATTTTGCAGTGGCACATACTTTTTTAAATATTTTAGAGTAATTATAACATGATCTATGATCTGTGGGTTCTGAGTGTTTGCTTTTAGACTATACAAGTCATATAATGTTCTTCTACTTTTGTAAATACCAGGTGTTGCCCATTCATTAAACTTACACCTGACTTTATTTGCTTTAATTTTTTTTTGTGTAAAAATTTTATCAAATTCATTTTTAATCAAGCCAAAAAGATCCTCATTTAACAGATCAACACTATGGCAACTGCTAGATTTTAATGAATCTATACCATCACAATTTTTTTCTTTAAATCGGTCTATTCTATTTACGGTTATTGGCCTGCAGACAGCATCTATAATTCCTCGGACATGATGGTGCTCAAACGACGCCCTCTGGCCACTATGGTCAGACCTTAAATAATTTATAACTGATTTATCTATTACATTACTATTGCAAAAAATATTATCTAAGCAAGTTGCTGTTGTGGGAGTCACTCTTGTTGGTTCATTAAATAAGTTAATTAAATTAAAGGATTTAAAAAGATTTAGAAAACGACTTAATTTGGTGAATTTACTAATATATCGATATTAAAATCTCCACACACAACTATTTTCTTACTAGAACTACAGACTTTTTTCAAAGCCTCTTCCATATTGGATTCAAAAATCTGGTAATTGGCTGATTTTTATTTTTTATTTATTTATTATTTATTCATAACTTAACTTACAAACTACCATTACAGGTTGCCCTATTGCGATAGCGAAGCGACTAACAAACAGAAACAAGTAAAAACCCTTAATAACTATACAATTTCTACTACTTATACCTATAATCTATTGCATTTTGTATGACACTGTCAATAGTGCCACCTTTGTGAATTCACTCAGATGGCAACAAATGATGGGGGGCTGTACACGCTTATTATTATATACTGCTCTAGCTCAACACATGCTAGTTCAATAGTTCGTTCAATCGAAAGTGACACTATATCTTTACGTTCTTCACAGTTTAACTTACTATTTAATAGGATAAGTGACCCCCCCCTCGTAGTGGACTTCCTTGTGAACGAACTGCCGATTTTATAATTTTCAATGTTTATCATTAACTCATATTGATTAATCCAATGCTCTGTTAAACATAGAACATGTACATTTAAATCTTGTAAGAATAAGGCTAATTCTAACTCTTTGCCAGCCAAGCCTTGCATATTTTGGTGCACAATATTAAAGGTAGGCTTAGCTTTTGTCTGCTCTCTTAGTTTAAATTATTTGAGATTGTCACAGGAATAATATTTAAATTAGTACTACTACTAATACGTTGGTCACAGTTTGAATTTTTATTAATTAATAAATTGTTAATATTATACGCTAACAAAGTAGCAATTTGTTTTTTTAATTTATATGGCAGGTGTAAAAAGCCGCCCGTTAATTAATTAACAAATTTATTGTTAGTAAATTTGTTTGTGTCAAAAAACACAAACTTGTCACTATGACGTTCTGTTTGATTGTAAAATACACTATTCAATAAATGAATTTTGTCATTTTCTTCCGTTGTTTGGTGCCTACAATACGGTAGGGCACACAAAACAACTTTTTTACATGAAGGCTAGACAAGATTGAAAAGTTTTTTATAATGTTTTTTTTTTGTTATATTTTTGCTATTACCGATTAAAATTACAAGTATTGATTGACTATTAAATTTACTGTTTTCTATGCGTTTCATAATTTGATCATAAGACGCATCTGGCATACAATTGTTAGTTACATTACACTTAATTGACTTGTGTAACAATGAGCCGTAACCAACTCCTAACCTATCTGAGAAAACAATAACATTGCTTACAGGCTTACATGAGGCTAATTGAGAGTGAGATGCAGATATTGACAACTGTCTGCTGGCATCCATCTGTAGACTTTTATCTAATACCTGGGTGATTTTAATATTGGGTAGTGATTTAAAATCTTGGTTGGAATTGTCTAATTCTAAGAGTTTGTTTGCAGCCAGGATGTGCTCATTAATTTGGTCCTGAGCAGAGTTATATTTAATAGTCATGGATTTTAATGAGTCATGTAACTTTGAGATGTCAGCCTGAAGCCTTTCAATATCCACATCATATTTACATCTACTTTCATGTAATTTATTTTTTGATTACATCATTTAATTGATTAAATGATTTTGATAAGTGTTAGAAGTACAATGTCTGCAGCAAAAGGTTGTTTTCATCAACTTTACTTCCACTGTACGTCAAGTAAAGAGAGGCACAACTAGGCCGAATGTGATGAATTGTGACGAGTCTCACTTTCGTGAGGTTTGTGCAGTGTTAAATGTTGTGAAAACAGTATTACAGTAGGTAAATAGTTGATAATTATCACTATGTACTACTACTATGTACTACTATACTTGTAATTTATAGGTAACCTCAACTTAATTGAATAAGTAAGTAATTTATGAGTCAAGATTCACAATCAAACTAAATATAAATAATAATTGAAAACAGTACTCCCCTGGTTTTAGGTAATCCGTTTAACTCCTTTTAAATTTCGTTGTCAAAGCCGGCGGGCAGCTTTGTCAGATTGTATTATGTACCTAATTTGTATTTTAAGGTTTGTTTACACGTCACTTATTGTTTGTCATGTTTTGTTTTTATGATTTAGGCCTAATTACGGTTAATTTACACAAAATATTAATAAATTTTACAACAGCTGTTTTAGCTGCGTCTGACAGGCAAGTCAGGCAGCCTGTGATGCTCACTCGTCGAGTATTCCTAGATACAATAGGCCGGTAGTGGGTTGGAATAGACACGTTAGCAATGCTCACAGGGCGGCCCGGGAAAAGTTTCAGTTGTGGGTGCTGTATGGTAGGCCGGCAGAGGGTCGCGTGTGGGATGACATGCACACAAGTCGTAAGATTTTCAAATCGCGGTTACGCTGGTGTCAGAATCATAAAGACCAAATTAAAATGCACATTCTGGCGTCGCATCATTCCGGAAGCGACTTCCGCAGTTTCTGGAAGGCTACAAACAAGCTTAATAGTAAGCCGGGTCTACCTGTGAGTGTCGATGGCGCCTGTGATCTGACGGAAATAGCGGACGTTTTCAGGGAGCATTTTGCCGTAAGATCACTTTTGGGTCCAACACAGTTGTCGAGCAATGAGGGTTGTAGTGGCTGCGAAGTCAACGTTCGGTTTACGGCCAAAAACGTGCGACAGGCAATAAAATCAATGTCAAGGGGCAACTGGCCACGACGACTTGAGCATCGAACACCTTAGGTACGCGGGATGTCATCTACCCAGAGTACTGGCAATGTTCTACTCCTTGTGTATGGGACATTCGTACCTGAGCCGATGATGAAGTCTGTAGTGGTACCAATTTTCAAGAACAAAACTGGTGATATTAGCGACAAGTGTAATTATCGACCGGTTTCGTTAGCTACTATTCTCGCGAAGGTGCTTGACAGTTTGCTTACCACACAGCTTGATAAACATCTACATATACACGACAACCAATTTGGTTTTAAGTCTGGTCTCTCTACTGAAGCGGCGATACTGTGTCTAAAGCAAACGGTTAAGTACTATACGGATAAAAACACGCCTATTTTTGCGAGTTTTTTTAGATCTTTCGAAGGCGTTTGATCTGGTTTCTTACGATATTCTATGGCAAAAATTATATAAAACATCGATGCCCGAAGAATTAATTCGTACTTTGGATGGGAGCGCGTGCGCGAGAGAAGGTGGTAATGACGCACTTTGAAGTATTAAACTCCGAAAAAATTTTTTGCTCTAGGAGACCACTCTGTCTATGTCTCTTTGCAGCTTAACACAGTCATCCTCGGTATTAACAGGTAAGTATAGTTTGAGTTCGTCAGCAAACATTAAACATTTAGCATCCTTCACTACTTGCGGCAGATCGTTTATCAAGATTATAAACTGGAGGGGCCAAAGGTTACTCCCCTGGCTCACTCCCGACCTGGTAAAGTAAGTGTCTGATGTATAACCCGCGTATTCTACATACTGCTGCCTATCTTTCATATACCCAGCAAAGAAGTTCAGCAGGTGGGGGTGAAACCGATACCCGCCAGTTTTTTAAATAACACGTCATTATTTACCAAATCAAAAGCTTTCCTAAAATCAAAATATGCGATATGCGGCATCGATTTGCCCCCCGCATCCACCACTGGTAGAATATGGCTGACGAGCCATATAACTAAGAAGGTTACTAAGGTGGTGCTTCTCGCCGGCCTAAATCCATGCTGTGCATCTGAAATTGTGAACTAACTTAAATGAATCATTGACTTATATATTACTTCGTAAGGACAGGGCGGACCACACGTCTGGGTGTTGGACCTAAAATGACCCGACCGAGGCCGATGTGACGTAGTCAGTGGTCGGCGGTCATCGGGATCTGACATTTGTATGAAAAAATAAAAATGCCTAGATGTTCACTGAAAGGTTGTTAAAATTACGACAGAAAGGTCATTAAAACAAATTCTAATATTACTTCTTACCAATAAGCCGCGTATTTGATAAACACTAAATTTATTTACATTACTTTAACAATTTTCTAACTTCTTTGTCAATTTTACGAAGCAACGCCATATTTACCGTGCAAAAACGAATACAACTTTTAGCGGCGTGCATTAGTTGTATGGTTATAGTATAGCCATTATAGTGCTCACAGTGCACTGAGTGCAGTCCAGTACATGCGATGTAATATAAATATTTTATTTTATGATGCTTCATTAAATACTTATTATTTTAAGTTTACGTGATAAAGCACTATGAGTCAAAAATTGAAAACATGTCTAACTAAAATAACAAAAGGCAAAAGTTAAAAAAAATGTTTTATTCGAAGGACAGTGAAATGTAATTAATAAAAATATAAATTATCTGATATAATTCTTTTAGAAAAGTTTTAAGGTATGATTCTGTATATAAAAATAAATTGTATCCACAAACACCTAATTATCTAGCCCCAAACTAAGCAAATCTTGTGCTATTGCGACTAGATACAGATATAAAACATACTTAAATACATTTATAAACTACTAAAATACATTTATATCCATACATTTATAATATCCATGCCTTAGGTGCAAATGCTCGTGATCATCACACTAATATTTTCCCCTTCGCGGCATTCGAACCCGCAACCGCCAGGCATTGTAGCCCGGAGCGCGAACTACTACACCAGACGGTTGTCGATGTAATCTCATATAATTAATTTTATTTAATTTATTGAATTTTGATGTGTTTTATTATTTTATTATTTATTGTTAATGTGGATTTTGTATTGATTATTATTATTAATTTATCTGTATCTGAATTGGTCCTGTGCTATTTATATAAGAAGAACGTATAACGTAACATTACTCCCTCGCGTCACCAAGGATTTTAATATTATTTTTAAATAAAATCCGCACTTAAGTTATATAAGTAAAGATTTGTATTAACTTTCACTCATATCTTTCATACATCATCATCATCATTCATCATCATCTCAGCCTATTGCAGTCCACTGCTGGACGTAGGCCTCCCCCAAAGAGCGCCAAAGAGCACGATCTCCCGCTTTTTTCATCCATCCACTGCCAGCCATCTTCCTAAGGTCGTCGGTTCATCGAGCTGGGGGTCGTCCTACACTACGTTTGCCTAGGCGTGGTCTCCACTCGAGAACCCGTTTACTCCACCTTTCATCGGTTCTGCGACAGATGTGGCCAGCCCACTTAAGCTTGCTACATTTTTGGACTATGTCCGTTACTTTAGTCCTCTGCCTGATGATCTCATTTCGGATTTTATCCTTTAACGAAATCCCAAGCATCGACCTTTCCATAGCTCGCTGAGTGACGTGTAGCCGGTGGGCCAGCATTACTGTCATATTCCACGTTTCGGCTCCGTAGATCACCACCGGATTTCATACATCACACAAACATAAAAGCAACAATAAATATGATAAGAAATATTGTCGCGTCCTATCAGTAAAGAGGTCCCTGCTATTATTTAACTTGTAACCCATAAAAATTATAATAGTTAATGAAGTTATTTATGCGCGAGTAGGTAGTGGTATTGTTTTTTTAACTTTTTTTTAAAATAATAAATGAATTAACATTTTTTATTTACAACAAAAAATATTTCATCATCATATGCTCACGCCCGTAATCCCTATCGGTGTGGGCAGAGTTGCAAGCTATCAAACAATACCACGAAGCTAAATTTGGTATAGAAATCCTCAAAGTGAATATGATAAGCCGAATGGTGACAGGTCACCAGCCCATCGCCCATATAAATGACTCATCATGTTAGTAAGGACATAATCCCTTAGTCGCCTCTTACGACATGCCCGGGAAGATGAGCAGCTGAACACATTCTATACTTTTTTTAACTTCCAGTCCAGCAGAGGAGGATTTATTTATTTAGGCCAATTAATTTTAAATCTTAAATATGCCATGTAACTATATGTTTACCTGACATATTTTCTAATACGTAAACCAGTGGTGATTTTTTGGCAGAGACTCGAAATTTTATAAATTTTGGTGCCAGCTTTTGGCTCAAATATTTGTCTTTGTCGCTTAGGACATAAGCACGAATTTAGCTGGTTTACGGCGCAAATTATAATGAGCGGTATTTTTCTCGTGCGCATACCACAATTTCGCCTGTACATCATCAAAAATGGTAGAAAGACAACCTAAATTTTCGGCATAAATATCCCGTGGTAGAAAAAGGACCTCTTCGCCTAACTCTGTCTCTGTGTAGTGAGAACCACAGGTGACAAGTTCTCTGCCATAGACTAAGAATGATGGCGTGAAACCAGTAGCGTCATTCACTGAGTTATTAATGGCAAACTGTACCTTTGGAATAAAGACGTCCCAAGTTCTGTGGTCATTGTCTACAAAAGTAGAAATACAAGTTGTAACACGTCGTTACAAATATTTTTGTCTTTGGTTTAAAACTATTAAAATATGACCTATATTCACTGCCTAGTATACACCTGGACTGTTCGGTTTGGCTTTCGCGCGTGCATCCCCCCGTGCGGACGTGTAGTCTGACGGTCAAAGGGACTCGTACGTAATTTCTTTCGATAAAAATGTCGACGGTAGTGAAGTGTGTTTCCTGCCATATTATTATAGACGAAATGTTAGCTTATGTACAAAATAAGTTATCAGTGATTGATGAGGATACACTAGTTCGAATATGTTCATCTGCGTTCACAAGTGAAGAGATTGAAAGGTCAAAGGAGCTGCTGTTTGAAGCGGTGCCGGTTGAAAGTGCCAAAATAAAGCGCAAGAACAAGGGAAAAGAAAAGAAAGATCTTGTAGACATCGTGAATGTGTTTAGATCGGTGGAGCCAGATCTATTTCCTATCTTTGTTGCAAAAAATCTGGAACGGTTGCCACCTATTCTGTTCGATCACTTTGATTGCACAAAGCTACTTAAAGATCTCCTTCGAGTGCAAAACGATCTTAAGGAAGTGAAGGAAACATATGTCACGCAGGCACAATTGGACGAAGTGAATACGGATATCTTAAAAACGTAGAATGACTCATTAGTACCTGCATCGGTGTGTAAAATTAATATGAAACGAGGCGGATGGTTAATGGACAGTGGCCCCATTGGATTATCACACGTACAAGATTCGTCATTAGATGATGAGTGCTTAAACGCTGTCGAGGATTCCACACTTGACGATAACACACTGCGTTTTCGAAACATAAAGACGGTAGATGGGCATATATCGAAGAATAATATAACGGCTACGATGACGCAGAGTATGCGGGGAGCCAGCGAGACCACCCCGCCCCGCGTCGCAGGCAACGACGGCCCGAGCGCAGCCGATCAGCCGCGGCGCCGGCCAACGGAGACGTCACCGCGGCGATCTGCAGCACCTGCGTCCCCGCCGAGCCAGAAAAAATCGTTATCAGCTGTAATGAATAATATTGAATGCGTAAACAAACAGGGAACTACGGAGCGTGCAAGCGATATTATTAAGGCCTAAAAACATGTGTCGGCTCGCAAGGATAATACTGAAGGATGGCAAAAAGTATCATATCGTAAGAGACGTAGTAATTACCGTTATCAAGGCTCAGCCGGCATTGCCAGAGATAACGAAGGGAAGTTCAAGGCGGCCGTGAAAAATGTGCCAATATTTATTACGAAGGTACACAAAGATACGACAGAAAAAGATATAACTGAGTACATCTATCAGAAAATGGAAGAAGTTATTAAGCTTTAACAAATATTGTTCAAACATCCGAAAGAGTATAATGCATTTAAGTTCTTTGTGCCAGAATCTAAATTATCTTTTTTTTTTTAATTTGTTTAAAAAAGAGGGTTTTTTTTAATAGAAAATGACACCCCCATAAAGATAACAAAATTAATTCCCACTCACAATATCTCCGCTTCATCGCAGTTCTTACAAGAGAATACAATTTCTTTGCTACATCAGAGAGCAGGTTAGCTAGAATACTGTTACAGATACCTGTCTCATTGTGAAATTTAATTAATTGTAAGAAATCAAGTCTCTCGGACTCGTTTCGGACACATTTTATTATAACATGGTACACATCTTCTATGGCGTTACACTCACTACACATCGGTGACGATGTTTTTTTCATCAAGAAGCCGAAACTATTTAAAGGTATGTGTCCGGAGCGAAGTCTGAGAGCTATAACTATATCGTCCCTGCTCATACCCGTGCCATCGAACCAAGGAGATCTGCACAGAGAAGGTTGGATTGTTCTGTACCAGATCCCCCTAGAAAGCGATCGTTCATAAAAATATTCTCTCCATTGATTCACACATCGCCTTTTTACAACAGGTAACAAATCCGAATAGGTGGGCAAAAAGTTTACGTCAATACCATCGTACGTGGCTTTTTTGGCTTGTGCATCAGCTATTTCATTCCCAACAACACCGGTATGGGCAGGGACCCACTGTAAAATTACATTTTTATTTCCCTTGCGCAGGGATGAAATTGACTTCAAAATTAAGTAGGTTATCGGTGTTCCTCGAAAATTCGAGGTACACCGAGCCAAGTATTGCAAAGCGCTCTTGAAGTCAGTTAGAACAACAAAACTGTGGTGATTAACTGATGCAGCGTATGAAAGAGCCTCCAATATAGCAATAAGTTCTGCGTACATAATGCAAATTCTGGAGTCAATTTTAAATCTACCTACAGTAAATATCAAGTTGAGGGTCATAAAAAGCGGCGCCAATACCACTACGCTCTTTTGAACCATCTGTAAACAGTTTGTAATATTCTGAATAATTGCTATCGAGGGCCTCGTTACATAGTTTAAGCAGTTCATTGTGACTATAGAAGTTTTTGCTTTTAGTTACATTTCCTAAGTTAATCAAAATAAAGTGTAGAAGATCCAAATTACTGGTCCATGTACTTAAAGAAAACATTCCGAGCTGTTTATTACGGTGTATTGGTAATTCATTTAAGTATCTGTGAACATAGATTAACAATGGTAATTTCTTTCTACTCCAGTAACGACTATGTGGCGGCTCTTCGAGACCATTTAAAATATTTATTAGTTCGTTACCCAAAAGAGATTTACACTTTAACCAATATTTGGCTGCCAGATAGTGCCGTCTGATAAAAAGCGGTGGTAAACAAAGTTCGTTCTCCATAACATGGATAGGTGTAGATTTGATGAATCCTCCGATCAATCTCATGCATTGGTTTTGTAAAATATCAATTTTCCTTAGCAGTGATTGACAACAGTTATCATATAAGAAACTTCCGTAATCTAATCTACGGCGTATCAAAGCCAAATACAAACGTCTTAGATGCGTAGGGTGTACGCCCCAGTTGGATCCTTTTAAAATTTTTAAAATGTTCATATATCTCATTACTCTTTCTTTCATCTCATTTAAGTGTTTTGACCATCTCAATGACCTGTCGAACCATATACCCAAATATCTAACGTTATCGACCACCTCCAAATGATCTTGTTGAATTTTAACTTGAATTGAATCATGTTCAAAACCTCTTTTAAATACACAGACTTTAGTTTTGTTGATTGAAACCTCCAAACCGATATCTGATATGAGATCAACAAACTGATCTATTGCTTGTTGCAACTTCTGAGTGCCTTCAATCAAATTCTCGCAGGTATTATAAATAACAAAGTCGTCAGCGCATTGAGAGATGTATACGGTATCTATGGACATACAAACCTTTTTTGTAGCAATATTAAATAAAAGAGGTGATATCGGGTCGCCCTGTGCCAAGCCTAGACTTGCATTTCTAGATATCATATTATCACGTACACGAATTTTAAGAGTTCTCTGATTCAGAAAATTCCACAGGCAAGAACAGATTTTGGATCCAGCTCCAACATTGTCTAATATCGAAAGTAGGGCTGTTATATTCATATTATTATATGCACCATCAATGTCGATAAAACACGCTACTGTGGGTTTTCGCTTTGTAAAACCTTTCAAAACTCTATATGTTAACACGCTAAGGTTATCGTAACATTAGTACCCTTTTCTGAAACCGGTGGAATACTCTGATAAAAGGTATTTTTTTTCACAAAAGTAGTCTAGTCGCTTATTCAATACGTTATGAAATATTTTACAGAGGCAAGACAGCATGGATATAGGGCGTAATGATGAGATTAATGACTGATCCCTCCCAGGTTTTGGGATTGGGACCACAATGATTTCTCGCCATTGTGTCGGTACAAAACCAATTTCAAAAAATACATTAAATAGTTGGGTTAAATAGTATAAGGCATTTTTGGGGAAGTGCCCTATCATAAGATAACTGATGTCATCTGAGCCCGGAGATGTATTTTTGACTGGAATGCAGTTTTCCACTTCAGTTATAGAAATCGGATTCTCTAATTGTGGATTCCGAGACGAGAACTTAGGACAGGAACTAGAGGCATAATCAGGAGTCATGCTATGCAGTAATTCACCTGCCAAGGTTTCGTCGACATATTGATAGTTTGAGGTAGAATTATATCCCTTAATTCATTTCATTTTAGCCCAGACATCTTTGGCGCTTGTGGCTTGATCTACAGAAGCGCAAAAAGTTTGAAAACTATTAATTTTAGCTTTGCGAATCAGATTTTGTGCAGTTTCAATTTTACTTTTTAATATGTCTAAATTATAAGGGGTTGGGTTTCGACGAAAATGGGATAGAGCCAGGCGACGTTCCGCAACTGCTTTTGAAAGTGTTGAACTCCAATAGGGCTTTGGGGTGAATTTACTCTGGGGATGCATATTTATAGTGGTATAAGGAAAACAGATTTCGGCAGCAATATTTATATTGTCAACAAACATATCATAAGATTTTTGGAGGTCATTTGAGACTGAGTAATTTTCGAATAATTTTTCAATTATTTCTTTGTATGACACAAAATCAGCCTTCTTAAAGTTCCTTTTTCTACAGGCTGGTAAACTTAACACAGGAATGGAAATCTTCATCATTCTGTGATCGCCACCCAACGTTTCATTTAAAAGTCGATATTCAAACTTCAAAGGTATATCACAGGAGGCCATAGAAATGTCTGGAGAGTATGGTTGTAAAATTTCATTGACCATTTTTATTCTTGTTGGTGTGCGATCATTAAGTACAACAAAATTATTTTCTAATAGAGCATCATATATTTGGTTTCCCCTTTGATCAGTCTTAAGAGACCAATTTGAGTGGTGACCATTAAAATCGCCGAGGATCACAATCTTTTTATTAGCTAAGGAGAAAATATGGTCCCAAACACCAACACCCGCACGCACTGAAGAGGGGCAGTATACAGCGATTATGTTTTCAATGTGCAAGCAATTATATAACTTAGTGTGAATGACTTGTATCTCTGGATTAGGATGGGTAACCCTTACAGCCTGAGACTGAACAGACTTATGAATAAGAATCGCCACACCGCCGTAGGAGTCATCGCGATCATAACGATAAATATTATAGTCCCTTACCTTTAATCGACTTTCTGGTTCTAACCAGGTTTCGCATACGGCAGCAATATGGATCCTGTCTTGGACAAGAATGTTTTTAAAGCAATTTTATTTAGGACGTCAACTTTGGCTATTCCAAAAAAGTATATTGCAATTATTACTTATGTTTTTTCTATCTGCTGACATATTCTAGTATTAGTTTCAAAATCGGCCACTCAGCAATATTTTCTACCATTATTAAAATTAACCATTCAATACAACACTTAATGGCACACTTAATTTTTTGTTGAATTGGATCGCTTTTCATGAATATAATTTCTTGTAGCCTTGACAGTAATTCCCCAAAAGTAACATCCCTCTTCAATTGTGGCTCGGGCTCGGGGTCCGGATTGAAAAGTTTCTCCTTATCACACGGCATATATGGAGAGTTCTCGGGGTGGGTTCGTGGCTCCAACAAGTTTGATTTGTTTGAAGTATACGATTTTCCGGCCATGAGTCCTGGTATTTTCTTCATCTTCGGAGTTTCTCGTCTCATGTTAAGTGATGTATCGGTGTGGATTTCTGCCTTTGTTTTTACGATTGAGGCAAAAGTGGGAGTTGTAGCGGGTTGTTTAGCCGATGCTATGGTATTATGTTCAACCAATGGTGAAAACATATTGGAGTGAGGTGAAGCACCCGTGTATTTAAGGTAAGTTGGCTCCGGAAATGTATAGCTTCTCATATTTTCACCACCAGGTGGTATTGGCACATCGATCGTGCTTGACTGTATGTACAGTTGAACTCTGACATAATTTCACGGATTCTTTTTTCTTTCAAATATTGAAGGCAAGCCGACTTGTTCAATGCCATGTGATCACCGTCGCAATTAACACACACGTAGACTTGAGTATCGCAGTTTTCGTGATTACCGCTGCATTTCGGACAAACAGGTTTTTCTGACGGACACCTTGATCGAGTGTGCTCTAATTTCCAGCATCTAGAGCATTGTAATACTGGAAACACGAATGGCTCCACTTTAATGCGCAGGTCGTCTACAAAGACATAGGGTGGCAGATACGAGCCTTGAAAAGCCAATCTGCAAGCCATTATCAGTTTCACTGGGTATTCACTCTCCATTAGAACCACGTCTTTTCAAACGAAAAACTGAAGACAGACAGACACGCGCGGCCACCGCATTTAATGTTATTTTTAACTTCCTCATCACTAAGATCCAAGTCAACATGTCTATTAGTACCATGCGAGTTGGTAACTTGTAGAGGCCTTTGAAAATGCCAGCCCTTATCAATTAAATGCGTACAGGAGATCATTTTTTCCATGTTTAATTCATTTTCAAAATCCACTCTAATTTTGTATGAGTTTAGGTATTTAATTTTGATGATACCTGCAATTTGAAGTTCCTTGAATGTTTTGGCAAGCATAAATTGTTTGAGGAGCTTTTCTTTTGACGTAATGTAAACTTTAATTTTATCAATGTTTTTTGGCTTTTTACCTTTTTTTACTAATTCCCATTCTCCTTCTTCCTTATCGCCTCTGATTCTCTTTGTAGTTCTTCAGTCATTTTTTCTATATTTTCCTCTATAATACTTATAGGTTCTGTCATATTGCAGTTGTTCTCATCCATGTTAAAATAAATAAGCGTTTAAATAAATACTCGGCCTCGGTGTCCTTGGCTCGCCTGATGTTACCAGCTCATCTAAGTTTGTTATTTCATTCGAGTTCTCACTCATAATGTATAGTAAAATAGTTTACTACGAAACGAACAAATAGGTACGGTGCATACGCATCATGGATGGACCGAAGACAATAGGCCGCGATAAGCGACCCAGCCGGCCGGCCGCTCGCTGAGTTTAGTTACCTACTTATGCGTCCGGAAAACAACTCGCGAAATAAAATTTGCTCCACACAACACGACTGCCTCGCACAAGTACCGCGGCGAACCTTATTTTTCTTAAATTATTTTTATTTCTCGATAGTAAACTGTGGCCGGAAGGAATTATATTTAGACGATTTGTGAATTACAAATTTAGAAAATCGAACGCGAACGGCGCAGTCAAGCGTTACGTCGTTACAGATTCATTATAATCATCTAAATGGATAAAAAGTCGAAGTATATACTTATTAATTACAACTGCAAAAGTGTGAAGCGTTCCGTGGAGTGTATAAGGCAGTTATGTCGCACATCCGACATAGTAGCCTTACAGGAAACGTGGTCGCTGCCGGGAGATATACCGTTCCTGAGCGAGATCGACGTGGAGTTCGGGTGCACCGGGACATCAGCGGTGGACACCGGCGCCGGCATGCTGCGCGGGCGCCCCTACGGCGGCGTCGCGTTGCTGTGGAGGAAAAGTGTGTTTACCGACGTATCGGTTGTGCAGTGCGGTCACCCGCGAGTGTGTGCCGTTAAGGTGAACGCGGGTCAAAGGTCGTTCTTGGTGTTCAGTGTATATATGCCAACGGATAAGGAGGTGAACCTGACGGAGTTTGCAGATTGTCTGAGTCTGGTGAGCGCTATCATAAACAATAGTAGTGTAGAATCCGTGTATATACTCGGAGACTTTAATTCTCATCCGCATGAACGATTTTATTTTGAGTTAGAGAGCTTTTGTGTAGAACCAGGGTGGTTATGTGCGGACGTTGAGCTACTAGGCTTAAACTCTGGAACTTATATATTTATAAGCGAGGCTAACGGATCGAAGCGATGGCTTGATCATTGTGTAGTCACTCGGTCCGCGCGGGAAACTATTGTAGGTGTACGAGTTTTGGAAGACGTTCGCTGGTCCGATCACTTTCCCCTTGAGACAGAAATATTGTTAATTACGGCATTATGGTGTCTCAAATGAGTCAGAAAAATTGTTAGAGTCATACCTTACAGATAGAACGCAAACAGTTAATGTCAATGGAACTGACTCATCCGGGGCTCCATTACGCATGGGTGTGCCCCAGGGCTCTATATTGGGACCTTTATTATTCCTGATATATATAAATGACCTTCCTTTCTTTACTAAAGATCTGTGTGAGATAGTATTGTTTGCAGATGATACGTCATTGATTTTTAAAACTGACAGAGGTGAAGCAACCTTTGACGATGTAAATAATGCTCTCTCTCAAGTACTACGATGGTTTACTGCTAACAATCTTTTACTTAATGCAAAAAAAACCAAGCTCATCAAATTCACTATGCCCAATGTGAGGCAGGTCAGTACGCATATTAATATGTCAGACGATCACATAGACGCAGTCGATTCAACAACCTTTTTGGAAATTACTAAAGACTCCCGACTGCAATGGGGTCCCCATATAAGGAGGAGAATAATTGCCTTGTCAGGAAGGCTCAGTTCAGCCGCTTATGCTGTGAGGAAAATAAGGCTTTTAACTGATGTCGAAACGGCAATTGCTATGGGGCTCAGCTGCTGACATCGAATCAATCTTCGTGTTGCAGAAAAGAGCTGTACGTGCAATATATTGTCTTGGGCCTCGCGACTCTCTGAGGGAGGTCTTTAAAGATATTCAAATATTAACAGTAGCGTCACAATAGATTTTTGATAATATTATGTATGTTAGAAAAAACATTAGTTCGTTTAGCCTTAAATGTGATTCACATCATTATAATACTAGAAATAAAAATAAACTTGCCGTTCCGAGCTTCAGATTAAAGAAAGTAGGTAATTCATTTTTGGGGAAATGTATAAAAATATTTAATAAAGTACCACAAACTCTTGTTGACTTGCCTGTTTATAAGTTCAAAAACCACATTTAAAAAATCCTTATGGAAAAAAGATATTACAAAGTTAAAGATTACTTGAACGACAAGAGTGCATGGACTTAATAACCTGCCTAGCTCGCACTTACACTATCTTGTAATTGTATTTCCTGTAATAAAACCAGGCTGACAAAGGTGACTGAGTTTGTTGCGCCGTTCCTTCTCATCACCAGCCGATATGTAGTCCCGAAGCGGTGGTTGGAAAAAAAAATTTGGACATGTAAAAGTGCCATTGATGGCCAATTTGCAAAAATAAATGACTTTAACTTTGACTATTTCACGACTATTTTTTAGCGTTGACAAAATTCGTTTTCATTGAAATTTCAAATATGAGGATTCCAGCTTGAAGCACACGAAATTTGGCATGCAGGTAGATGTTATGACGTAGGCATCCGCTAAGAAAGGATTTTTCAAAATTCATCCCCTAAGGTCATCGCCGCTCGTTCGCGGAAGCAAGATGTTTAGCACAGTGAACTGTACGAAATGCAATATCGTTATAAATGAAGTTCTTGCTTTTGTGTGTAATAAAATAGACGTTATGGACGAAGACAGTATTAGTTTGTGGAAGTGCTTTCTCACAGAGTGATATTACGACTGCAAAAAAATTGCTGTTTGATTCTGTTTCTAAATCAAAACAGAAAAATCGCAAAAAAGAAGGTAAAACAAAAAGAGAGATTGAAGACATCTTATGTTTGCTGAAGGATACAGAGCCTGAGAGTATTCCAATTTTCGTGGCCAGGGAGTTGCAAAAACTGCCCCCGGTTTCTTTTGATCACGTAGATGTTACTAGTCTCTTAAAAGATATAGTGAAAATGAAGGCCGACATCGAAAAGATTACGGAAGGTTACGCCACAAATGAAACAGTTCAATCACTAAAACTGGAATTAGATGCACTAAAAGAAACATCCATTGCAAACAACTTCCGTCAGAATGTAATTGTAAGGAGAGGAGCTTGCCTTTTAAATAGCTATGACTACGACAGCGGTCCCATGGGACTGCCACCGATGCCATCAAACACATCGCCACAAAACATTCCCAGCGATACGTCACTAGAGGGTAGCTCAGCACCAAGATGTTTACGCCCGCCTATAACACATAGCATCGAAGGTAACTCGAGCGCGACCGAACTAAAAGCGACCGGTGTAGTCGAAACTACGAGACACTAAACGGCATTTGAATGCGCGCGGACCCGAAGCAATGAATCACCCGACGACGGTCGCGTCCGAGGCGCAAGCGCAGGCAAGTGCAGGACACACTGCCTCCGCGGCCGATCGCAAATCTTTGGCAGATATAGTTCGTAACGGCGAGTGGAAGGAGAATAATCATAGCTTAGAATGGAAATGGGTTAAAAAAAAGAAGCTAAGAAATCGCTTTATTGGACAAACGGGCAAAGCTATGACGGAAATTAATGAAAATTTTAAAGCGGCAGATATAAATATTCCTATTTATATTTATAATATTGCGAAGGAGGTGGCTGTGTGTCACATCACAGATTACATTGAAAAGAAGGCTAATATCCGAGTCAGTTTAGAAAAAATTAACATGAAAACTATGAAGGAGTACGATTCATACAAAGTCTTTGTACCTAAACATAAGTTTAGATGTGTTTATGAATGACGAGTTTTGGCCGAATGGAGTATCATACCGGCGTTTCGTGAACTTTAGTCATAAAAGACGTGTGGTAAACAAATCGAATAATGCCAGAAAGGAACAATCAAAGTAAATTCGAACATAAACTGATTACTTTTAAGTGTAAATCTCTTAAAAGATCTATTGAAGGAATTCGATCACAATGCCATTCTGCCGATATAATAGCCCTTCAAGAAACGTGGCTGTTGCCCCATGATCTGCCGCTGCTTAGTACTGTTGATGAGAACTTTGGGTGTACCGGCACGTCGGCGGTGGATACGTCTACTGGGCTGCTGAGAGGCCGTCCGTACGGCGGTGTGTGTGGCTATCTTGTGGCGAAAGAGTGAGTTCGAAACAGTTTCGGTAATTGATTGTGCCAGCGCTCGGGTGGCCGCGGTAAAGATAACAGTAAGTACTCGATCTATAGTGGTTTTTAGTGTCTACATGCCAACTAACTGTCAAGAAAATTTACCAAAATTTACGGAGTGCTTAAGTTCGATACGGTCTATTGTAGAAGTGGAGGAGAACCTGGGTGTTGAATCCTTTTAAATTCTTGGTGACTTCAATGCTCATCCTAACGAGATATTTTTTTAATGAAATGATCGATTTTTGTATCGAGCAAAAATGGTTGTGTGAAGATATCAATATTTTGGGAATAAACTCTAATTCATATACCTTTATAAGTGAGGCTAACTGAAGTTCTAGGTGGCTAGACCATTGTTTACTTACTGAATCAGCTAGTAAAACAATAAATAAATTGTATATAAAATATGATATGTACTGGTCTGACCACTTTCCACTTATACTTGAATGTGATTTGTTTAAGGTGAAACCTAAAATGATATTACCTACTTTTAACCACAATAGCCTTAAAAGAGTAACGTGGAGTGCAAGGCAAAAGTCTCAGATACAGGAATATAGCCAGCTTTGTTATTCTAAATTTAGAGAAATAGACTTTCCCAACGAATTGGGTAAATGTTGCGATATTTATTGTATTAATTCCGATCATAGGGCTATTATCGATAGAATGTATGAAAATGTAATACGCATATTATCCGACGCTGCAGCAGCGACGTATCGCGGTGGATGCCAAAAAAGGAATAGGTATAATATAAAGTGTCTAAACATAACTGCCACGCTGTCTTCAGACTAAAGTCGGTATTTAGGCTGTTATAAGTCCAGATCGGGGATCTTGATGAATGTCGCTGGGGTGGTATAATGTCTCAAGTGTATTCTGAATGGGCATTCCTTGACGTAAGCACTTCTTCCACTCAGACGCAGCAGCGTTACTTCAACGCCAGGCAGGAGGAGGCATATGAGCTAGAACAGGAAGCCAAGGGAGTGGGGTAGGTTTTATCAACCACGTAATTATGCGCATTGCCTAGTTTAGTTGGGTTTGGGCCCACATTGTTTGTATGCGCGCTGCGATACCATACTGGTGGTGGTGCGCTGTACTCTACCCAAGTATTTGCGTCCACGTCGCGTCCCCCGGGCAACGACCGGTCCAGTCTACAGTAACGGAGTGGCAGGCAGGCGGCGAAAGGATACTGGATCTACCTGGTGCATCGGACTGTTCCTTTCCCAAAGGTCACTAAGTTTGTTGCGCCGCTTCTTCTCATCACCAGTCGATATGTAGTCCCGAAGCGATGGTAGGGAAAAATGGGATATGTAAAAGTGCCTTTGATGGCCAATTTACAGAAATAAATGACTTTGAATTTCCCGGTGCCACCGCTGCGCTCCCACCATGAATCCTAAGAAAAGCTCTTTTCAGGGCTCAACCAACTACCGCTCTACTCAGAGTTGACACAATGACAGTCACACAGTACCATACTCTACGTCAAGAAGTGCTGTGCTGTTTCAAGTACTGCTTATTTTAAAAATCTAAAATGCTCAGCAGTGGACTTGCTATGGCTCATATATGGTAATGAAAACGAAGCAGCATTGGACAACGAAGCGTTGTTTTCACGAAACACTTTTGTTCCAATAGTAGCAAACTGACTGATCCCCTTTCAAGCGCTTCATAAGACGAACAGACATTATTTATTGTTTTCCGTATAATGCATTTTTAACTCAACCATGATAATAGACATTATACTACGTCCTACTGATATTTGAGTTGTTTTCAAAATTGTCTACTTACACAAATTCGCTTTGATCGCCCTCTTTTGGAGAGTAGAAGTTACAAATATTGTAAGAGTATGCTACATTAAAGCAAGTTAACTCACTAATCAACGCCATCTATTGTCAAGTAGATAACTTACCAAGAACCAAGGTTCCTTGTGCCATGTATCATAAATATTACAAAACTTAAAGCGAACGTTGCTAAGTTACCTTGTTTAAGAAAAACAAACAAACAAACACACTTTCATAAAGATATAACATAAGCTGTAGACCACATTGGACCCTTTTGGAAAGGGACCTTTCGTTGCTTCATATTTGGATTCAGCCAGTGCCATCTATTGATGAGTAGTGGCCCTAACGATAAGCCGTCTGGCCATGAGCGTTTCTTTGTTATCACATACCACGAATGTATGATATTTTAAATCTGTGCAATAATTTTTAAATTAATTAAATATGCTGCGTAGACCACAAACTAAATTCATATTGTATTATTAATTATCTCCTGTCTACCAGTAACTTGCATGAAAACAATAAAACAACGTTACTGGCTAGATTACTTCGCGCCAATTGCTTGAGAAAAACTATTTGTTGGTAAACGATACATTTATGCACTTTTGTGCAAATTTGCAAGTTTAAATCCACTCGTGAAACACGTCTAACCAAAAATCGGCCGTCTTTGGGTAGCTTAGTTTTGCATTTGGCAAGTCATTTTTACATCATTTTTTATTAATTCAGTCGGCAACAGATGTAGCTCATGTATTAAAAATATATACAAAATGACTAACCAAACTTCAAAAAAAAATTTATTATCGTCTTGTTTTTTGTTATTTGAAGCCTTTTAATAATATTATCTAAACCTGGACTGTAACATAATTGTTTTTCCATAAAATATTCTTGCCAGCTAGAGTTACATTACATAGTAATCAGCGCCCTCTATAATGAATTATCTCGTATCCCTCGGGAATCGTGCATTTTTCTGGATTTTAAAGTAGCCCATGTTACTTCAAAATAATTGAGCTTTTTAATGGTGAAAGAATTTTTGAAATTGGCCTTGTAGTTCTTTAGTTTATCCATTGCAAACATCCAAAAATACAAAAATACAAATCTTTCCTCTTTATAATATTAGTATAGATAAATATTAATTTCAACATAATTATGATATGACTGACATCTATGTACCTATGAAACTACTTTTACGGATTATTTCGCGATTTATTAACATTTTATTTAACCTGACGTTTCGAACACTTTACAGCGTTCGTGGTCACAGGTAGACTAAGGTGTTATTCGTCTTTACAATATTTTGAAAAAATATAAACTACCGTCACTCAGTTAATATTAATTTGTGTTCCTATCTACGCAAAAAGAGCTAACTGTATCTAGAGGTCTTGCAGTGCGGGGCCTAGCATGGGATTTCGTTAAAACAGGATCCCATGCTGGTGGTATTTTCCAACCATCTTCTCTGTTGAAATTCGGGTGTCTTCTAATTTCAATTGCCTCCCGTAACATGCGAGGAACAAATCGTCGTTCTCTTGCAAGGACTTTAGGCTGGTCAAATCGTATGAAATGGTTGGGTGTATCTAAGGCATGTTCACACATGTAATGTATCGTGTTCGCGTAAATAAAAGACAACAGAATCTATGTACCTAATTTAATCTAATGCAATTTTAGACTCAATTTTATATTTCAATTTAGTTCAATTTTATATTTAATTTGCATGCCTCGTGTTAGCTAAACATGCTTGGTACGTTTATTTTAAAACACCTATGCATACTGTGTTTAAGTAAATAAAGATTATTTTAATTTACTTTAATTTATGTTGACGTATTTAATTTTAAAAAGCAAAAAGTTATGTTTACTCTGATACTACTTTAAATATAGAATCTGTGAAATAAAAACTTTTTTTTAGTTCCTCTTTCGTTATAAGCCGCTCATACAAGGTTACATCGCGCGCCGCTATGGGTAATTTTGTGGATACTCTATGATGCTATTTGACAGTTGGCATCAAAGTCTAACAGATGGGGTTAGTGTGTCATGTATGGAGGAAATGCAAGGCGATTTGTTCTGTCAGCCGTATCTTTACTTTTTACATCAATCAATAATTATTACATTATTTGAGTTATTATATTAGTGCAGTAGTTGATATCGAACCCCAAATGGCTGACAAAGATAAATTAATAATTCCATTTGGGCAAGCGTCGGAGACAAATCATTTCACTAGCCAAAGATATTTTAATTTTGCAAAATGTTCTCTAGGCTAGTATTTCTTTTAGACAAGTGTCTCGGTATATTAAACCCCGTTATAATAATAATGCTGTCAGAGCCGATTACTACATATGACTGCTATAGCCAATTTTGGCTTAAATAGTAGGTATGCGGTACACCACTGCTATAATTGTAAACTAAAGCCGTAGGTGGTCTGGCTTTCAAATCGTCTTTCTTAGCGTCAAGTTAATCTCTTCGTAACCATTCAAAATCGTCGATGTTCTGCTCTAAGAAGCTGGAGACGCTTGTAGGCTTTAGCAGCCACTGATTGCTATGATGAGGGGTCAATATTGCAGTTTTTCGTATGCCTTTTAAGCACATCCTTATACCGAAGAAGTTGTCCTCCTTTCTTGCGCTTGCCCTCTTGAAGCTCATAGTAAAAACTGTGTTTTCCAAGCGGTTTTCAGGCATGCGAAACACTAAACTACACCACCTTAGCTGACGCCGCATCAGACACGTCAGTCACTTTCAATGTTACAAATCTTAGCGCAACGGAGAACTTCCTCGTTTCTGATACGGTCCGTAACATCCTGCAAACAAGGCAAATGGATTTGATCCAGTACGTCTACGGTACAGACACCAGATATCTGAGGAGTTTAGTAGGCTTTACAAGCTAATCACTTTATATGTATACACCTAGTTTAAGATCATGGAAGCAGAAGTACCTTAATCGGATCTCAAACTAGCGACAAAAGAAGCTGAGGTAGTAGCAATTTTGCTGTTATTTTGGGCTTCAAGGTTGCATAGCGATTTCATTATGCTCCCTCGGTATTTCAACTTCTCTACACACTTCCGATCATCCTGAACGAGACAGATTTAAAGAGGTTTGATAATGCAATGCCTATTTTACCTGATTTCTACCCAATTTAATTTTTGCTAAAATATAATCCGCTCTTCTTTTCATTTTATAAAGTTATTTCCTTTCGCACCTTAAAATTAAAAGAGTTTAAGATTGTCAAATGTTTGAAATGTAACGACAACACACTTTTACAAAATATCACGTTAAAACCCATACGGGCTCATGTCTGAGTAAGTCCGTGTTAATGTTATATTTTTTATTGAAAGATGGACACAAACAATATTATTTTCTAATGAAAACATGATTTTTTATAACGACAAGGACCTTTTAATCAAAGCGTCCTGTAAATCATTGATGTGTACAGTTTTAGAGTGACTTATTGATAAGTAAGTCACAGACAAACGTCGTATATTTAGACTCAATTCTAAATAGGTCATTCCTTTATTAAAAAAGATGACAACGACTTACCTGTGTATTTAATCCTGTACCGCCCTAATCCGGTTTAGGTCATCACAATGAAAAACAAGTAACGACCTGAGGTGCGATTGTGTAAAGCAATCGTATTCATTTGACGGTTCAAAACGTACGGTATGATCTGTCAAACGGGAAATTCTAATTGTGTAAGGAGTTCATAAATCGTTAACGATTGGGTCGTCAATTTTAAACGATGAGTGAATGATGTACATGATTTTGACAGATAATTCGAATTGCGTATTTTTTTGAGCTTATTGCTAATGTCAAATGATTGCGGTGACTCTTGACTCATGACAATCGTAAATATTGCTGGCAAACTTACGTTCGCTCGCCACCTAGAACAAAGAAGAAGAACTAAATATTGTGTAAATAAAGTGTGTTTTAACGGTGAGTGTTTATTGTTAAAATGGAAATAAAAATTGGTGAGATTCAAGAGTTCTTTTTCAGCACAATTTATTGTTTATCTGTGTTTTTTTTAGAATAAAATGGCTCACGCCTATATGATGGGTTTGATAGAACGCGAGCGTCGCATGAGACGCTCGCAGATGAGGAAGAGGGAGCTGCGGAGATCGTCGATGCCCTGGGACATGCCGAATGGCGAGTTCATGAACAACTACAGGCTGTCGTTACCATTATTTCAACAGCTTGTTGATGAACTCGCGCCGTTCATGCCCCAAAGGCTGAGATCAACAGGGATCTCTGCTGAGCTCAAAGTAAGTCTCCTTTTTTCATATTATAGATCATGGCTGCCTTAGATTTTTACGCCGGCGGCAGCTACCAAAGAAGAGTTGGGAAGGATTTCAATTTAGGGCTCTGCCAGACTGCCGTCCACAAGTGTGTGGCTGAAGTCACAGATGCCCTAAATAATCCTGAAATACTTAAACGGCACATCGCCTTTCCCAGCAACCGCGAAGAGAGAATGGCGGTAATGAGAGGGTATGTACCCATTCCAAGCTGATAGTATGACTAAAGAATAGAAAGGGACGTTAACCAACTTTTTTTTACAGATTCATGGATGTCTTCGGCTTCCCCGGTGTTGTGGGCTGTATTGATGGCACACACATTGCCATCATACGGAGGAAGCTTTTTTTAACCGAAAACATTACCACTCCCTAAATGCAATGATCGTAAGTTTTATTAGTATCTACCTTAGTTTGCTACGCACTTCTAATATTAATTTATTGTAGAAAAATGAGCAGGGTTGTTTAAAGTTTTTATTTTAATTTATAATGTTCTAGATTTGTGACGCTGGCCTCAACATTCTCCATGTAGACGCCTCTTATGGAGGTGCCAGTTATGACTCGCATGTGTGGAATAGGAGTGCTTTGGAAGCCCACATGCGAAGTCTGACTGAAGCCGGTGAAGTGTGCTGGCTTTTAGGTAATACTTGGAATAATATTCACCTTTTATATGTGTTTATCTTGCATCATACCTAAGTAACTTATTTTTACCTTAAAGGGGATTCTGGATACGCCCAGCGGGAGTGGATGATGACTTCATCTTTTCTGCGGGCAGCTCCGGATTCCCCTGAAGCCCATTACACGGACCTTCACTGCAGCACCCGCAACACCGTAGAGCGCTGCATTGGAGTGTTGAAGGCAAGGTGGCGCTGTCTGCTAGCGCACCGAACCCTTCACTACGATCCAGTGAAAGCTGGGAAAATTGTCAATGCATGTATCGTATTGCACAACATGTGCAATCGTGCACGCATTGAAGTTCCCACACTGGATGAGTATGATTTAAGGAGGGACGGTAGGAGACAACCACCAGTGCAGCCAGTCAATTTTGGAGATGGGGCCACTTCGCGACGAGGGTTGGTGGAAAGGTTGTGGAGGGATCGGCACAACAGATAAGTAACTAATATAACTTTGCTAAAATAAATAAAACTTTATAAATATTTTACACATTTTTTTTATTTAATTAGTCACGTATCAAACGACTCCCGGCAGTCGCTTAAACAAAAGAATAACAATAGACTAATATCATATATATCAAAGAATACCAATAGAATAATCAGCCTTCATCTCTTTACAAACGAACAAACCTACCTATTAGGACTTTTTGAACAATCATCAACAAGATATATTTAAAAAATCAACATCCTCCTCACTCATTTGTACTTATGTTTTTTTCTAACAAATAGTTAAGCAGCCTTTAGCTCTAGAGTACCTTACAAACTAAATAAATATTTATTTAAACATTTAAATCACAGCATCTCATTCGGTACTTATGGTTTTTTGTAACAAATAGTTAAGCAGCCTTTAGCTCTAGAGTACCTTTCAAACTAAATAATTATTATTTAAACATTTTAATCACAGCATCTCATTTGTACTTATGGTTTTTTCTAATAAATAGTTACCAGCCTTTAGCTCTAGAGTACCATACAAACTAAATAAATATTTATTTAAACATTTTAATCACAGCATCTCATTTGGTACTTATGGTTTTTTTGTAACAAATAGTTAAGCAGCCTTGAGCTCTAGAGTACCTTACAAACTAAATAAATATTTATTTAAACATTTTAATCACAGCATCTCATTTGGTACTTATGGTTTATTTGTAACAAATAGTTAAGCAGCCTTTAGCTCTAAAGTTCCTTTCAAACTAAATAATTATTTATTTAAACATTTTAATCACAGCATCTCATTTGTACTTATGGTTTTTTCTAACAAATAGTTACCAGCCTTTAGCTCTAGAGTACCTTAAAAACTAAATAAATATTTATTTAAACATTTCAATCACAGTGTAAAAAACTTAATCTAATAAAAACATATTGGTCAACACTTCTCCTGTATAGCCCCAGTGTTTGTTCCGCGATCTCGACAAGGCGTTCAAGCAGGCGCGCTCGTTGCCTATCGATACGAAGGCGCTGCTCTTCGTATCGTCGTGCCCACTCAGGAGGGTCATCGTAGCGCATTCTGCGGTCTGAAACAATATTATTATTGATAGTTCTTTAATGTAAGTTAAACTTAATATAGCAAGCACCGTAAAACCAGGCAATAGTAAACCTATTATTTGCACCCCAGGGGTACTTAAATGCTTGCAAGGTTGAGGTGTACTTAGGTCCTTGCAAGGTTAATGTATTTATACACACTTCAATAGAGACATGCTGGGAATTAAGTCTAGTCGTAACATTATAGGGTGCTTATCGTCACCCTGCTGAGAAAACCATGTTATGCATTCAACATAATTTGTATATGTAGTATTATTAGTACTCACAAGGTCGAGTGTTGCGGCCTTGAGCAGCAGTTCGACCCCTCCTCGGTCCAACTGGCACCGAATCTTCAGACGTAGTGGACTGAGGAGTTGAAGGACCAGCATTTTGATGCTAAAACAAAAAATACAAATTAAGATTCACATGTTAAACTGCAGGGCACTGCTAGTAAGGCTGCAATGTCAGTTATCAAAATCGGTTCAGTAAAATATAGCCTATTAGTCTGATGCATTGACGCCTACATACATATGACGCAGCCGTATGTTACTACTAGCTAGGACATGGCAACAACACATAACTTCATAACAAAATACATATATTTGACATAAATCATACTGTTATTATGTATATTGTTTTTATACATACATTCTGAGAAATTCCACAACTCGTGGATGGTAATGGGTCGATCGGTAGGGCAGCAGGTGCAGGTTCAGAGTTCGGGAGCTGTAAAAACAAAAAATGAGATCCACATTAATAGCTACAAGGCACTACTAGCTAGGACATGGCAACAACACATAGCTGTATAATAAAATACATATATTTCCCCCTTTTCACAGATACTGTAGAAATAAGTAGGTATAAAAGACATTATTTAACTCACATTTAGAGGAATTTGCACCTCTGGATTCCCAGCATAAGAAACTGTCCCCAGTAACTGGAGAATTCGGCTCTCAGTTACTGTGAGTGGTTTCTTAGCTGGTCCTCCTCCAGTCCCCTGTGCGTGTTGCCGGATTTCGGTATCCCGCTTCCGTGCCCGGTACTTTAGTTTATGCCAATACTGAAAAAATGTGTTTATCTTAGTCACTGTTGCGTTAGTATCTTGATAAGTTTATTGGTTATTGTCAGTAAAAAGCATGCCTTACAGTTTTCCAGGCTTGGGCCTCTTTTGTAGCCCCATCTCCCAAGCTGTTGAGGGTTCGGGCGGTGTTGCGCCAAAACTCATCGACGCGCTGACCGGCCAAGGCGCCCCCCATCACGCGTCCTCGCGCTATTTCCACATTGGCCTCCAAGAGGCCTAGTAACGTCTCTCTGGGCATGGAAAACTATTCTCGCCTTTGGCACTGAAAATGTTTTTTTTTTTTTTGATATGATGTTACCATTAGGTTACAGGAATAATACGACTGTTATAGTGAAGCTTGGGTTGTTTTTATTTAATATACACTTTGTGTTGTTTGTTTTTGAGAGAGTGCCTTAAATTAGTACAATATTTTTTACTTACTTGTGTTTCTACTTGAAAACAAATTTAAAAGTTTTCTGACGCACTGACACACTGACAGTTAACACTTGTCATTCTTCACAGCACAGAACATTTTACGCAGTCCACTAACGCCACCTATTGTAGAGTAGCAAAAAACTTTGCCCATCCTCTAGGGACGGGTAGCGAAACTCGTATTTCATTCGTTCTTTGCGTTTGGTTATTTCAATTGCAGAGTTAACTTTTTAGTTTTAATTCAATGTTTTAATGAATAAAAGTTTGTTCTTAAGGTGAAATCGTAAAGTTTGATTAAAAAACCGCACTTTTATTTGAATTTGATTTAATATTTGTTAAAAAAAAATGAAGTTTTACCGAATGTTTTGCGATAATAAAACGCAAATCCATGAAATGTTTTTATACCACCGGTCACTTTTCGGTCTTCATGGAATGGACAAAATTACACAATTCGAATTACTTTAAACGATCGATGATCAATTGTATTCATTATCCATCCATGAACAACTTTACACAATCGCACCTCTGCTCATGACACTCACGGCACTATACTGGAAAGGGAGCGGAATTAAAGAGACCAAAGTATACGTTTGTCCCTTTCTACGTTGAAATCGGACTCTGTTTGAATTGGTGATGAAGGTGCTTCTCCTGAGTCGTTGTATGATTATAACTCAAAACCCCTATTTATATGTTAAGTCTATCCAATTCTGAAGGTGCGTAATGTTTACTGGTCTGCATTTTCGTATAGACTTATGGTTTATCATAGTATTTGCTCGACGACCGCCACCGGCCGGTGTTTTGTCATTTTAGCGATAAAGACGCTATTAATTAAGTTAAAGTAAAGTTGCGACAAAGACGCTATTAGTTAAGTGTGTACTGTGATCATCATGCCGTCTTCCTGGAGCTGTGTATTTGGATATGTGACTAAAGTGTAGGAATCAGAAGTAAAAACACCGGACAGTACTTCCAAACTCCATTATAATTTTTAAGCGTTAACACAACTTCATTTTTAAATTTATTCCTTTTTATGTTAAATATGTCTATAAAATTAAATGTATTATTAAATATTTTAAACAATCTATTATTACACGGATTTTCTAAGTAAAACGTTATAATTACTAATAAAATATATTGATACGGATTAGCGCGCGAAAGCACACGTACGATGCGTAGTAGAATGACGTCCCGATGACAGATGACCGCTAGTGTCGGGAACCCCTCATAGGGATGCCCCCATCAATCGATTCCTCGCTAACAGTTCGGCCATCCTGCAGCTCCTTCGTCCCGAAGGAGAACTCGGTCCGCCACGATGTGAAGTTGCGTCTTCCTCCGATGTATCCGTGGGCGCCTGGTTGTTCGGTTACCATAGCCACCACGATAAAGTTGTTCTCTTCTTCTTAGTCTTCTTCTCCCACCAGAAGACGGCAGCTATTTATCACAAAGTGAAATTCAGAGACTACACTTAGCGTAGTTGCTCAACCACGAAATACGACAACAAGCGCCTCAGATAACATGTTTGTTTGCTTACATTGTTAGACAGTGTACTGTAATATAGTCAAAAGTAGATTAACTAACATCTCATTCATCTGATTATACACCCAACAACAAGAAGGTGTAGGTTTAGTTATCATCAACAAGATTAATCATTCTATCAGGCGGAATCTCACACACATGGAGCGTCATATCACTTATTAAGTTAACTCAAATGTTACATATCCTTGATATTGAACTGAATTCGTTTTACTCCACATTCACCAACCTGAGCATAGAGTTACGTCAAGTATTTATCTAAAAGTCACAAATCTTTAATATTGGACTAATTCAGGTTCTACTCCCCATTCACTAACCTACCCCCAAAATTAATTGCTTTACGCCTTCATTTAGTCATAGTGTTATTGGTTATCTCATACCTGTTATGTTTAACATAAGCTGACTTTCACTGTCCTTGGTTAAACTTGAATGTCTTGAGCGACACAGACACCCTCAACAATAACATTGTTAAGGTTCAGCGCGGTTCCAGTTAGGGGTGTGGAACTGCCGGCACCTTCTCAGTACTCTCACGTCATGATTGTGATGACTGATACAACATCCACCATACCCCATCGGTGAAACGACATCGCTGGTATATGTCACCTCTAGATAATATTATAAGTAACTTACAGTCATCGAATCAAGTTTGCTGTCAACAAGTCCTTTGTCGGCCACCTTTGTATTCGTCTACTGATGCAGTGTTCTGTCGGCGATTCATCAGAACTATGTTAACTGAAAGTGCAATGCAGTCCTCAGTCTCATAGGTTACACTTGCTCACTGACGCAATCCCCTAACAGCCTGCGTTTGCGTTTCCCTGTCAATATTCTTTGTAGCACTCTGGCTCCTGATGCAATCCCCTGACGGCTATCATCAGAGGTACCTTCTTGCATAATTTAGTGATAACGCTTTTCCCTGTTGGCACTTTTTGTTGTACTCTGGCTACTGATGCAATCCCGTGACGGCTATCATCAGAGCTACCTTCTTATGTGATATAGTGATAGCGCGTTTCCCTGTTGGCGCTTATTGTTGTACTCTGGCTACTGATGCAATCCCCTGACGGCTATCATCAGAGCTACCTTCTTGCGTAATAAATATAGTGGTAACGCGTTTCCCTGTCGGCACTCATTGTTGCACTCTGGCTACTTATGCAATCCCCTGACGGCTATCATCAGAGCTACCTTCTTGCATAATTTAGTGATAACGCTTATCCCTGTTGGCACTCATTGTTGTACTCTGGCTACTGATGCAATCCCCTGACGGCTATCATCAGAGCTACCTTCTTATGTGATATAGTGATAACGCGTTTTCCTGTTGGCGCTTATTGTTGTACTCTGGCTACTGATGAAATCCCCTGACGGATATCATCAGAGCTACCTTCTTGCGTAATAAATATAGTGATAACGCGTTTCCCTGTCGGCACTCATTGTTGCACTCTGGCTACTGATGCAATCCCCTCACGGTTGTTATCAGAGCTACCTTCTTGTATGATATACTGGTAATGTTTCTCTCTACACTCATTGTTGCACTCTGGCTACTGATGCAATCCCCTGACGGCCATCATCAGAGCTATGTTCTTGTACGATATACTGGTAATGTGTTCCCCTCTCTTCACTCGCTATTGCACACGGGCTCCTGATGCAGTTCCCTCACGGCAATCATCAGAGCTACTTTCTTATGTAACGTAGTGCTAATGCGTTCCTCTGTGGGCAGTCATTGTTACTCCGTGGCTACTGATGCAATCCCCTCGCGGCTATCATCAGAGCTACCTTCTTATGTGATATAGTAATAGCGCGTTTCCCTGTTGGCGCTTATTGTTGTACTCTGGCTACTGATGCAATCCCCTGACGGCTATCATCAGAGCTACCTTCTTGCGCAATAAATATAGTGATAACGCGTTTCCCTGTCGGCACTCATTGTTGCACTCTGGCTACTTATGCAATCCCCTGACGGCTATCATCAGAGCTACCTTCTTGCATAATTTAGTGATAACGCTTATCCCTGTTGGCACTTATTGTTGTACTCTGGCTACTGAGTCAATCCCCTGACGGCTATCATCAGAGCTACCTTCTTGCATAATTTAGTGATAACGCTTATCCCTGTTGGCACTTATTGTTGTACACTGGCTACTGATGCAATCCCCTGACGGCTATCATCAGAGCTACCTTCTTATGTGATATAGTGATAACGCGTTTCCCTGTCGGCACTCATTATTGCACTCTGGCTACTGATGCAATCCCCTGACGGCTGTCATCAGAGCTACCTTCTTGTATGATATACTGATAATGTTTCTCTCTACACTCATTGTTGCACTCTGGCTACTGATGCAATCCCCTGACGGCCATCATCAGAGCTATGTTCTTGTACGATATACTGGTAATGTGTTCCCCTCTCTTCACTCGCTATTGCACACGGGCTCCTGATGCAGTCCCCTCACGGCAATCATCAGAGCTACTTTCTTATGTAACGTAGTGCTAATGCGTTCCTCTGTGGGCAGTAATTGTTACACCGTGGCTACTGATGCAATCCCCTCGCGGCCATCATCAGAGCTAAGTTCTAGTACGAGTATAAATGCGTTCCCCTGTGGGCAGTCATTGTTACACTGTGGCTACTGATGCAATCCCCTCGCGGCCATCATCAGAGCTAAGTTCTAGTACGAGTATAAATGCGTTCCTCTGGGGGGCAGTCATTGTTACACTGTGGCTACTGATGCAATCGCCTCACGGCCATCATCAGAGCTACGTTTTAGTTGGATGTAGTGTTAATGCATTCCCCTGTGGGCAGTCATTGTTATACTATATTTGCTGATGCGGTCCAAAGCTCTACCAAAAACATCGCGTCCATTGCCCCGCTCGGCAGTCGCATAGTCGGAGCTATACTCCGGCTCTGGCCCCGCAGTCGCAGCCACGACATCCCAGCTTTGCCCCTGAGGCAGCTGGCGAGCCACGACTGCTCTACACCAAGACATCTGTTCACATAATAATAGCATGGATAGTATATTAGGACATTAACTTTACAGTTTACAGATGAAGTAGACTTTATTGGCAATACACATTTCGGATCATCATGACCATTAACCTTACTGTTTAAGACCATTAGCAAGATCAAGTTCTCACTATCACAATCTGGCAGGAGCAATGTTTGTATGCCATTCTTTGTCAAACTTTAATAAGGATATTGCAGATCATTACAAGATCTAGTAATAAGACAGCAATATTTAATGATACTCACCAAGCATTGCGCTTCTCTCTATTTCAAAACTAACTTACAATAACTTTGAGTGTCCTCACATTAACACTGTGCCAACCTTCAATTAATTCCTATACAGTGTTACAATCAGCTGCAGGTGTTAGTCATCATCCATGCAGATGCAGCATCACAGTGCAGTTGCACATGCACAACTAAAACTTAACATTTATCATTAAAATATGCACACTATATTTATGCTATCAATCACCAGTCAGCATACAATATAGGCAGCAGTTCACTGCGCAGCCAAGGGATTGTGATATATTAAAGTGACTATGTCCACGGAGCTGAGCCGCATTATATAGCTCACGGCTAGTGAATCTTTAAGTAACTATATTTTAATAATTCAATAAGATTTAAACATTATTGTGAATAATCCTTTTTGCTTAGGTGCTCAATATTACTCAGAGATTCAGTCATGTAACATCACTGCAAACAACTTGCTATAATCACACTTCATAATACACAATAATGTTTGCATCCTATTTTATTTACCTTGAGAAACTTTATTAAGTTTAATATTAATTTAGATAGCAAAATTAATAACTGATCAAGTTGTTAAATTAACCAACACTTCTGTTAATCTTGTATCAAATTTAATTAAAAAATCAACTACTGGCGCCATCTATGTAACGTATACTTACATGTATACAACTTACTTGTCAAATAAACTCAGTCTATTGAAACGTCACACTGCGTATTATTATCAGGTTATGGACCCTTAGAAAACGACATTGTTTTTATAGAACTTAACGAATAGTACTGTGCGGTTTTGTGAAAAAATGACGTCTAACTATATCGCTAATATACCGAAGCTGAAAGGACGTGAAAACTATGAGGACTGGTGTTTTGCGGTGCAAAATGTGTTGGTGCTAGAAGGCATGGCATCCGCCATTACGGAGAGGTTACCGGTTTCGCCTACAGCAGCTCAATCATCCGAAGATGCGAAAGCAAAGGCGAACCTAGTACTAACTATCGACCCCACGCTTTACGTCCACATAAAACATGCAGCAACGGCGTATGATTTATGGAGCAAGTTGAAGAATATGTTTGATGACGCCGGCTACACAAGAAAAATTAGTTTGTTACGCAAACTCATCAACTTGGCTTGAAAATCGTGACTCCATGACGCAGTATGTAACTCAGATTATCGAAACCGGCCAGCGGCTTCAAGGTACAGGCTTCAAAATTACCGATAAGTGGATTGGAGCATTAATGTTTGCAGGATTATCCGAAAAATATGGCCCCATGCTAATGGCCATAGAGCATTCGAGTATAGATATTAGTGCGGATGTCATAAAAACAAAATTGATGGATATGTGTAGTGAAGGTGAAATAGTTTCCGGTTCGGAGAATGCTTTTGTCGCAAAAGGTGCGCAGCGGTCGAAAAATAGCAACACTAAAATTGGCCACAAACAATCCAATGAAATGACAAAAGCTGTCAAAGTTATAAAATGTTATAGATGTAAGCAAACCGGTCACTATAAAAACCAGTGCCCCAACTCCGAAAAAAACAACAGGAAACAATCGAATGCTTTCAGCGCTATTTTCCTAAGCGGCAAATTCAATTGCACCGATTGGTATGTTGATAGCGGGGCTAGCAAACACATGACAGCGAAACAAGAATACATCGCAAATCCATCATATGTTCATATGATGAAACAAAAGAAATCATTATGGCAAACCAGGAATGTGTCCCAGTGCTGTGTTCTGGTGATGTAAATATGATCACAGTTGTGAATGGTTTAGAATATGATATCACAGTTTCAGATGTATTGTGCATACCAAAATTGACTACCAACTTGCTTTCTGTGAGTCAGTTGATCAAAAATGGTAACAGTGTAGTTTTTAAAGAAAACAGTTGTTACATCTATAATCGACAGAAAGATCTCGTCGGAAAAGCAGAATTAGTGGAAGGTGTGTACAGATTATACACCATGAAAACAGAACAGTTATTGGCGGCACCAGCTTAGGCATCGAGTGAAATATGGCATCGACGCCTGGGGCACATCAACAGTACTAGTTTAAACAAAATGAAAAATGGAGCTGCAGAAGGTATTTCATACACAGATAAGGTAAACATAGACAAATCTAAGTGTAGTACTTGCTGTGAGGGGAAGCAGGCTAGACAGCCGTTTCAGTCAAGTTCCAGTAACACCAAGGAGTTTTTAGAAGTGATTCACTCTGATGTGTGCGGTCCCATGGAAAACCTATCCATCGAAGGATCCAGATAC
Organism: Anania fuscalis; assembly: GCA_950371115.1. Taxonomy (NCBI): domain Eukaryota; kingdom Metazoa; phylum Arthropoda; class Insecta; order Lepidoptera; family Crambidae; genus Anania; species Anania fuscalis. The sequence continues at coordinate 11,592,258 of OX493326.1, read as the reverse complement.
TATGTTTTGTTTGTTGATGATTACAGCAAAATGGCTTTCATTTATTTCATGAAAACAAAATGTGAGGTATTTAAGTTCTTTAAAGAATTTCAGTCCATGGTTGAAAAACAGAAAGACAGTAAAATAAAAATTCTAAGGACAGACAATGGAGGTGAGTTCTGCAGTCAAGACTTTGAAAGATATTTAAAGCAGCAAGGAATAATCCACCAAAAAACTAATGCCTACACGCCACAACAAAATGGTGTGAGCGAAAGGTTGAATCGATCATAAGTTGAAAAAGCTAGATGCCTTATTTTTGATGCTGGGTTACACAAAAAATTTTGGGCAGAAGCCATAAATACCTCAGTTTACCTCAGAAATAGATCAGTTGTTACCGGTCTGAATAATATGACTCCATATGAAGTCTGGACAAGCAAGAAACCCAACTTAAGTCATGTACGCATTTTCGGAAGTAAAGTGATGATGCACATTCCAAAAGAAAAACGCCTAAAGTGGGATAAGAAATCTAAAGAACTTATTTTAGTTGACTATGCTGATAATGTAAAAGGTTATAGAGTCTATGACCCAGAAACTAACTCGGTAACAATAAGCAGAGATATCATCGTAATGGAAACTGCAACTGAAAATACAGTTAATTTTCCTGTTGAGTGCAAGGTTTCAGCGGAGGAAGAAAAATTAGAATAAAACAAAGATACAGAAAGTACAGACACTGAACCTGAACATGATGATGATAAAGACAGTACATATATTCCAGAAGCTCATTCGGTGAGTGGTTCAGAAAGTTCCTTTGACACGGCTTCAGAGCCAGATGTTTCACTAGTGAATTTAAATCAAGAAATGCCACCCAAGCGAGCAAGAAAAGTACCTGAACGTTTTGGTTATAACAATCTATGTATTGCAGAGGCCGAAGCTTACAGCGAGAAGGATATTACGCTCGAGGAAGCACTAAATGGGGTCCATTTTTGGAGAGTCAGTTTTGAAGAGCAAGCATGGAGGAAGAATTAGAATCTTTTAAGAAAAATGATGCATGGGAAATTGTAGATCGCCCTCAGGACTCTACTATAGTACAGTGTACGTGGGTATTTAATAAGAAATACGACAGTGCAAATAATGTGCGGTATAGAGCGAGACTTTTTCGAAGAGAAGGTTTTTCGCAGAAGGCTGGCATTGATTTTAACGAGACATTCTCTCCTGTGCTCCGTTATTCTACATTGAGGTTATTGTTCTCTATAGCAGCAAAACTTAGTTTAGACATACGTCATCTTGATGTAACAACAGCTTTTTTGAACGGATTTCTGAATGAAACTGTGTATATGCAAAAACCTGTAACTTGTGAAGCCAATAGTAATGATAATAAGGTATTAAAATTAAAACGTGCCATTTATGGTCCTAAGCAATCATCCCGTGCTTGGTATCAGAGAGTAAATGATTATTTGATAGAACTTGGTTATCTGAAATCAAAATATGAACCTTGTTTATTTACAAAAATGGAAAGCAATGTTAAAGTCATTATAGCATTATTTGTTGATGATTTTTTTGTGTTTTCAAACTGCAAAATGTCAACTAATAAATTGATAAACGAGTTGAGTAGTAAATTTCAGATTAAAGATTTAGGCCAGATTAAGCAGTGCTTAGGTTTAAAAGTAAATATGCAAAAAAAATGTAATAACGATAGATCAAAAAAAATATGTAGAATGTTTACTAAAAAGATTTAACATGTCATATTGTAAGACTGCTGAAACTCCTATGGAGACAAATTTAAGGTAAGAAAAGCCTCAAAATGATTGTTGTAATAATAATTATCCATTTAGACAATTATTAGGTAGCTTGATGTACTTGGCAGTGCTAACCAGACCAGATATTGCATTTAGTGTCAATTACCTAAGTCAATTTAATAACTCGTATAATGAAACTCACTGGAAACATTTGAAAAGAATTTTAAAATACTTAAAGGCAACTAAGAACTATGGTCTTGTATTTTTCAAAGATAAGTTTTGTGTTGAAGGTTATGTAGATGCAGATTGGGGTTCAGACACAAATGATAGAAAATCTTTTTCCGGATTTTGTTTTAAATTGTCAAATTCAGTTATCTCTTTTGAATGTAGGAAATAAAGAAATGTAGCATTATCTTCAACAGAAGCTGAATATATTTCATTGTTTGAGGCTAGTAAAGAAGCTATTTACTTTAAAAAATGTATTGTGTTAACTGTTAGGTATTTCAGAACCAATAATTTTGTTTAATGATTGCCAAAGTGCACAAAAATTGGTTTTGAATCCAATATTTCATCGGAGATCTAAACACATAGACATTAGGTATCATTTTATACGAGAGGCTGTAGCAAATAATTTTGTTAAAATTGATTATCTGGAGACAGCCGAAATGCCAGCAGATATTTTGACCAAAAGGATCTGTTAAACATAAGTATTTCACTAAAAGGCTTGGCAATTTACCTGTTTCACAGTACTTGTAATTTGTTTGGTTTTAGATCGTTTAATAATTTTGATAAGCGGAGGTGTTAATCTTGTATCAAATTTAATTAAAAAATCAACTACTGGCGCCATCTATGTAACCATGTATGCAACTTACTTGTCAAATAAACTCAGTCTATTGAAACGTCACACTGCGTATCAACTTTATCACAGTTTGTTACATTCTGATACTGTTCCTTGCACAATTATTTACTGTAATCATTAATTGATTTGATATTTACCAGTAGAAACTGCAACTCACAGTAAGCCTCAACACTGTTTACTTCAGTAACATCCTCTGTTTCCTATTCAAACCTCGAACCCGTATGCTTAACATTTATTGTAAAAATGCTTACATACCATATAATCTTGTTCCTTTTGGGCATCTGGTATCAGAAGTTCAGAACCCATCTGGCATTTCCCAACTACTATTATTTATACTGTATGCTAAGAAATAAGAATTAGATAAAGGTTTACTAAGCTGAGAGCTCGACTCATTTAAACATCAACTTAAATCTTAGCAAATGAAACAATGTTATTTCATCCTAATGTTAGTAAGTAAAGTTATAATTAATCGTAGTCTTTGAAGTAGATTAACACTCAAGTCGATACCAGCACATGTATAACCAAATATTACACTTAGCGCAGCCCAGCATATAATTAATTGTTAATTTGTTAAGAATGCTTGTTGATGTCCTCCAACACAAAACGACACAATTAGCTTTTATTAACAATTTAAAGAGCATAAAGTGATAATAATGTATAAGCAAGAACACTTGATGCCCAACCATATTCATGTTTAATTTAGTAATTTTGGTGCAAATCACAAATCCTTGAAACATTCATTCCTTTAGCTTTTAAGTTAATTAAGCTCAACAGCTGATGTATCAGCACACAATGAATACATTGTCCTTCAGCCATTGCTTTTCACACACATATTAGTTTACTAAATATTTCACTTGTCTTGGTTATTTAGCTCAAAACCTCATGCAACTTAAGTATAATGTAATATTTACACCTTTGTTTCGTACAGACAACTTCAATTTGTCTACAAAAAGGGCGCGGTGTTTGCGTCTACGCAGTTAACAATAAAAGGTACTTACAGTCGATATTTTTCGTTTTACCTTGGGTTCTCGGTTTACCTTTCAGTAAGTTTTACATCCCATCACCCTTCCATTGCACATGCATTTGTATTTCAAATATTTTTAGATGGCATAGCGTCACAACAAATGACGCCATCGGACGCCGGGTTTAAATCTGAAATATCACTAAAAGGGCGCGTAAACACTCGCGACGCGTGAGTAACTATCCCAATTCTGATACTATTACACGGATTTTCTAAATAAAACGTTATAATTACTAATAAAATATATTGATACGGATTAGCGCGCGAAAGCACACGTACGATGCGTAGTAGAATGATGTCCCGATGACAGATGACCGCTAGTGTCGGGAACCGCTCATAGGGATGCCCCCATCAATCGATTCCTCGCTAACACTATTATACGGTGATCGTTTACCAGCATTTGTACGGCATTTTGTTAGAGCAAATCTTTCAATTTTCCGACAAGAACGAATAGAGGCTTTTCTTGGCACTGAAAACCGCAGTTTATCTGTTAGTTCATTACTGTCGTATTTATTATGGCATAAGTCATATAGCACAACCATGTCCAATATTGACCGCCCAATTATCTGGATTACATAATACTTCATATTGGCTTTCTGGGACTCCTATTATGAATGACGCGTAATCCCTTTCGGATTTATGCTTTATTTTGTCTACTTTGATAGGTACTTCTTTTCCTAACAGCGTACGGACATAGTTTTCTAATTTCTCCACTGCGGTGTCCTTTTGTAGTCGCCAAACATGCAAGTATTTTTTTCGCTCGATACCTTGAATGTCCACTAAATTAGTACTTCCTCCTTTTTTGACCTCATTATTTGGGTATCTAGTCTTTCTTCTATTTACTACTGACCAATTTCCTTCTTTTTCTCTATCATTTTCTTTTCTAATAATATTATCTTCATTTTTTTCTACGTAAGTGCTGGTCTGCCCATTATTGTTTTGTCTCATTGCCGTCGCTGGTTTTGTGGCCCCACTTTCTTTTGTGGGTATCTGTTTTTTATCTGAGTTTTTCTTTAACACCTTAGCATATGATACTAATGGTTCTTCCGGTATTGAGTTAGTCTTATGAGAACTTACTTTAAGGGCGGTTTCCAATTGGGCATTCTTTTCCATCAAAGTAGTAACATACATCGACTTTGCTCGCCTTTTTTTTTTCTACTACCTTCATAATATTTTTTAATTCTCTTAATTCAGTTTCCGTGTTTATAAATCTATTTTGCAGTAGTGTATTTTTCTTAATTTGCTCGTCCAGACGGGATTTTATTTCTAATCGAAATTCACGCATTCCTTCTAGCATATTGGTGTCGCTTTCCATTATAGACAGTTCATTCGGGTTTAGACGTCCTCCTCGTTCAGTGTTTACGAAGCAGCTTGGTGTGAAAGTTTGATTCATTGGAATACCTCGGATCGGTGTATTTGAGTTATCCCGTTTTGGAATAGCGCACATGCACCCAGGACATATCCATTGACTCTTACATTCCTGCATCATGGCTTCGAATTTCTCCTCAGTCAGCGCCACACACTTGAGGTGAATATTTTTTTACATGTTGTTTGAGAACACTCCATGTATGATAAATCGTATATAGCATTAACACAGCCATTGCACTTTGTGCCCATAACTGTAGGAGGCAGGCACTACGCTTATTTTTAAAATTTAAATCACACGAACAATACGACACGACTCGACTCGAGCGCGACTGACCGACGACGACTTTAGAAACTCAATATATAAAATAAGGTGTTATATAGGGTCAATTTTTCAACGAAAATTTTTAAGTCTTAAGGAAAGGGGCAACACTCTCACTCACACTCCAACCAGAACGGCGGCTATTTTGGTGTCGTAACCATAGGATAAGGTCTTGCGTTAAATAACAAGTCAAATTAAAAAGGGAACTTTTAATTTTGTTGAATCTGACTTGGTGTAAATGGGACCACCTCGGAAGTATACCCTTTCAAAGTAAAAAATAAAATTTGAAATCGGTCCATAATTGACGGCGTAATCGCGTAACAAACATACAAAAAAATCAACATTCAGTCGAATTGAGATCCTCATTCTTTTTTTGAAGTCGGTTAAAAATGTCTTAAGGACTTGGTGGGAATTGTTAACCCGTTTACTAATATACCGGACTTCGCCTATAGCTTTACGATATTTAGCTGTATCCGTGTAAAGTATGGCCCTCATAGTCAGCTTCAGTTTCAGACAATCTATTTATTTTAAATCACGAAAATAATGTAGGTAACTAAACTCACTTTCGGTTTCAAAAAATTTGTAAGGAACAAATAGAACGGGACGGCACAGATGCACGCAGTGGGTTATGTTATGTAATTATGTTACGCGTAAACAACTCGCACATGCAGTGATAGGTAAGGGCGGGAACAATAGCATTCCAATGCGGCCGCGCGACTCGATGCACTCGGTAGGTAAATAATAACGCAGTAAACAATTAATTTATTCGGAATAATTTATGTAATTCAAAGCACTCGCCCGGTATGCGATGGGACGTGGGTTCGAGTCCCACCTGAGGTCGATGATTTTTTTCAAGTGTTATTTATCTTCAATTAAACCTTGCATGGAATTGCTAAAAAAAAGATATAGGTAAATATTATATTCTTAAGGTTTAACAAATAGGTTATAGGTATATTGTTTTAAACTTTCATGGTCACTAACATTAGAATAGTTTGTTACGGGATTGCATTGCATGGCTTGCAACAGCGCCGAAATATCAGGAACTCAAAAATAAGGTACATGGTAGCAATCAAATAAGTACAAAGTTATCGAATTAAAATCACCTATGACAGACAGTATTTAACTCGTCTTAGAAACAATTAATAAAATTAAAAAACGTTACTTGAACAATGTATAAGGTCAAATCACAGCTAAGTAACGTTAACTATGAACCTTAGTTTATAACTATACAGTATACAATACTAGCGTTTAATTCTACCATAATTTTTGGAAAAATGTTTCAAACATAACCTAAAAACGAACGAATATTTTGTTTAAATTACTTACCTGTAGGAATTTCTGGAAGTTGGACTTACCTTTTTTTTTTTTTTTGGTGCGCAGGAAAAATGCATTTCGCATACCTACCGCCGCGGGGGCAGCGGTAGGTTATGTTAGCGACTGTTCCATGACGAGGTATCACCCAACTAAAAAACCTGCGGTGTATCACGCAATGTATGCTAGTGACACATGGGCACCCGTGTTCTGGTTTCGTCCATGCGTCACAAACGTACGGCATGCTATGCCGGGCCTCAGGCACAGGGAATGGGCGATCCTGTACACACGGGATCACCCCAGACTGGCAGACTGTGCAATGTAAGCTAAGGGCCCCCGCCCCTCGCTCACTAGTCTGCTAGAAGTGGGAAGTTGAGCGCGGCGTAACGCCGTCTCCTCCTCCCCCTTCGTCGACGACGGATCGGATCAGCAAGAGGATTTTCCTCCCTGGCCCGCTCCGCGGCCTCCTTCTGCGACATGACGTCTACACAGAAGGAAGCCACTGCCCCCCAAGCCTCACCGCTGCCCAGCATAGCTCTCACTATGCTGGGGAGCGAGAGGTCCCCTCCCACCACCGAGGTCAAAGTGCGGCGCTGCTGGACCCATGCTGAGCACTCCCGGAGGGTGTGATCAGCTGTATCCTCCGCAGCACCGCACTCGTGGCACTCGGGGGTGCGCTCCCTACCCGCTATACGGTGCAGATACCAACCAAAGGCACCGTGCCCGGTTAGGATCTGTACCATATGGAAGGTAAGGGAGCCGTGCTTCCTTGCAATCCAGTCATCGAGGACCGGACGTTAATAACGCAGCTGTATCACGGCTAACAAATTGAGATCCGTTATCCATAAATATAGTCTGTGGAACTCCATGGACTAGAAAAACAGTATCTTCCATGATTTTATTAATTACGTCCGAAGTAGCTTTTTTAATGGAATAGATTAAACAAAATTTTGAAAAACAACAAGTGATAACTAAAATGTAGCTATTTTGCATGCGACTAGTAGGCAAGGGGCTCATGAGATCTATTGAGATCATCTGCCAAGGACGTGAGCACTGTTGATTGTGTGTCTTGGATTCGAGACACTTCTGACAAAAACCAACAAATTTGACGACATCTTTGTGCATGCCTGGCCAAAAATACCGCAGCATAAGGCGGTGGTAAGTTTTGAAAATGCCTAAGTGTGCAGCAGTTGGCTCCGAATGGTTTTCTAAAATTACCTTTTCTCGCAGTTTAAAAGCAACTACGATTTTCCACGAAAATTCGTTAATTCGTCGTTTAAGTTAAATTTACTTTTAGAAAGTCTATACAGAACATTGTTTTGAATTAAATAATTTGGAAAATGCTGAGACCTATTTAGATTACCGTTATAAATAGTTTTATACCATTCGTCTTTAGTGTCCGATATATCGGTAGAAGTAATGGCATTAACTGGAACAGCTCGCGAGAGAGCATCGGGTATAACGTTGTCGACGCCACGACGGTGTTTAAGTTAGAAATCGAAAGAGGACAAGCGTACTCCCCATCGAGCCAATCTGCCGGTTGGGTTACTTAGAGACAGGAACCACTTTAAAGCACTGTGGTCTGTGTAGACAGTGAAGGATTTCCCGTTCTCTAAGTAACATCGCCAATGCTCTAAGGCGGTGATCACAGCTAATGTTTCACGCACTGTAACAAATCACCTTTGTCTAACTCTAAAAATATGGAAATTAAAAATGAATTGAGATCGAAACGGACTACGTTAATAACGTTTGGCTTTGATAATTTAAATTGGCTGTGTGATCGTCTAGTTTAAATGGTAGGACCGTACGTTGTATTAATAGTCGGAAACCAAATTCTTTTAGAGGTACGTGGATGTTATAATTAAGTTTTCTCGAGAGTTTCATGCGCATTCAAGGAAGAGGAAAAAGAACGCCCCGAGGGGCGCCTAGCGAGCCCCAACACCAAACGCTCACCAGGACCAAACAATCATCCCAAACAAGCAATCTGCCACCCCCAGGAATAGGACTTAAATCTGAAACAAAACGCATTTAGCGTAATTATGCGCAACTAAGGAAACAACTGAGTTTAAAGAATTTAATATGACATACTAAAATCTACCTATTTGACTGCATGATAAGTCAACCAAGGGTTCGGGGTCCTTAAATGAATTACCTTAATAAGTAATCTGAATCCCTTAGTCCAATATAATTCCAAAATGATCCAACAGTATCGATGACAACTCGTATAAGACCGGGTCCTAAAATCTGCATAATGTCCTATGTGAAGTCATCGATACTTCCACATCAACCAGCATTATTTAGATTAAAGATTCTGATTATTTTCCGACTAGTAAATAAATTTATACTAAACCCCTCTATATGAAATATAGATTGACCTAACAATATCCATGAAACCAAGTAATGTCAGATGGATATTCCCACATCAATCAAAATCGTTTGGATTTGAAATAAATGTTGCAATTAGTTCAATATAATACCAAGATGATCAGACAGTATCTATGACAACTCGTATAAGACCGGGTCCTGAAATCTGCATTATGTCCTATGTGAAGTCATAGATACTCCCACATCAACCAGCATTATTTTGAATTTAAAATAATGGCCCTTGAATTACTTATGATTTACAAAATATTTTAATTTGAAAATAATCTCAAAACTTATATTAAATTCTTCTCTTAGTTTTATGGATATAGGATTTTGTATAAGGATCCCTAATAATAGCCCATTTCCTAATTACCTATTTACTACAATGGCTAAACTAAACAAATGAAGCTATTTTTAGATGGTAGGATGAAACAGGTATTGGGAAGGATATGTTATTAAGGAAAAAGGGGTACCTACTCGTACCTAACGGTATCTCTGCCTGAACTACATATTTACGAACTTAGAACCCTACAAAGAAACGTATAATCCTAACTGTACCCTACCTACTTCCCACCTACAATATTAAATAATTAAGTTTGTTTGTTTTTGATTAAAGTCCGATGTCTCAACGTCAGAACGTATACCTGCCTACCAAATTGTAGTTATCTACAATAAAATTATGATATCTGTGAGTACTCAATATTTCTCCAAACGTTAGTTAAAATAGATCAAGTAAGACAATTTGGTAAACGTAAAGGTTTATAAGTCAAATATGCGTTTTTATGTAAAACAAGATCAAATGACCTTTGATTTACAACAGAAATATGTCAAAGTTTAATGGCTCTAATGAGCGCTAAATCGTCAATTAATAAACGTTGTGATACGTAAATCATATTCAAAACCCATTAAATATTTTCAAAGAGTTTTAACACGTAAGATGAACTTTAAATAATCCGCGTTAATTTAGGTACCACAAATAAACTCAAAATAAAACACAAAAAAAGGTCTAATAAAATTAGCATGCACCATGTCATCAGGAAATTAAAAATGGGTTCAAACCAATATTAAAAATCAATGCACACAAAATGTTACCCAATAATCGAAATTAGGTAAATTAATAGCAAACAACATGTCAATCTTTAAAATCAAAATAACCAAGCTACAAAATAAACATTATTTTAATTCATTTGGCATTAAATCTGTGAAATAAGTAGTTATGATTTAAATAGCTTTATTTTACGTTATATTTATTATTATTTAAAGCATATCAAATTAAATCCCATTTCGCTTTCTATGAGGACATGACAAAAATTTGCTAAATTCCTTTTGATAAGAAATTACGAAAAACAAGAGAATTATGTAAAATATTATAATGACGTTTTAAATAATTCAATATAAAATACTTTATCATCGATACATCATACTTTACTTCATCATACTTTACTTTATCATCAGCATTAACATCATCATCGTCATCAAAATTTAAAAGTTACTGTGTCTTCAAATATTTTAATTAAAATACTTTCAAAAGGAATTTGTAATAATCAAAACACTTACCCCTCTGCATCTTTTCTTAGGACACACGCGAGCACCATCCCGGGTGCAATTCAGACCATCTACGTCAGACCGCCCAAATCTGACTGTCCCTCAAGCCTAACCTGCTAAACTATTTGAACATCATACCTCCCCTGCGTCCCGTGCATCATGTTTGTTTTTAAAAGCTGACCTTCGAAATCTTTCAAACTGCAGGGGTTCTCAACCATGATTTACGATCCACGAGTCTCATTTCAACATTTTCAACATAACACGATGAATATTCAAACACATACTCTAACTTTCTTAAATTTCTATTATTTTACTTTATTGAACTAAAACAAATATGACTGTCTGAAAATATAAATTTTCTTTCTTTTAGTTTATTATATTAATGCATATGTTTACCTTCTTATTTAATGTTTAATATTTGTCATAATGTAAATAGTTAAATGAATATAAGTTAGCTTTCATGTCTAAGACTTACGCTCACTAGTACATTAAACATGATTTAATTAAATCTTAATAACTTTTAATATTATATTTTAAAATCGTTCAAACGTTAACAACATCTGACCTCAAGTGTACTCGCCTTGCTATGGGATACACGTGCGTAGTTTCGCCTGCGGAGTTAATGGCGTCCCTTTCTATGGTCTTTTGTTTCAAATGCAGTATTTATTTGTATAGTTTCACATTTCTAAATAGAAATGTTAAAATTCCTAAAAGCTGTTTTTTTATGCTATGGCTCACAATTTATCAGAATCATATGTCCAGCGTCAGGCACAAAAACATTACAACGTGCGCTCGCGCAATGCACTGAAGGATCCGTTAAACAAATTATCTTATTGTTTATCTGTCCATTCCGGTCAATCCTCTGTAAAAAGCTTGTTTTATTAGGGTTTTGAATTGGTTAAAAATTACGAAGAAAGCATGGTGTTTAATAAGTTGCCCTTTTTAGTTAGAAATAATTTGAAGAGAAAAATTTTATATTTTTTTTATTAATTACTTAAATCATACTTTGATTTGAAAGGGTATGGTCGTTACAGCTCCGTGACACTATAATTTCGCTCTGATGCTGTCAAGGATCGACTCATGTAGGCGATAGGATGTTCTTTTGCGTCTCTGATCTGGATGAGCATAGCGCCAACTCCATAGTTGCTCGCGTCAGTATGAACCTCGAAGGGTTGGTTGTAATCAGGACAAGCCAGAACGGGGGTAGAAACTAGACACTCCTTTAGCTTCTGAAAGGAAACATCAGCCTCCGTAGACCATTTTAACGGTTCCCTTTTTCAAGGATGTCAACCTATTTAAGGGGCCTGCTATGGTGCTGAAATTGGGAACAAAACGACGATTCCACGTGGCCGAGAAAACGCTTTAGATCTTTCCGACAAGTAGGTGTCGGATAGTTAAAAATGGCTTCCACATTTTCAAGGATCGGTACGTAGTCCACAAGCGTCAATGACATATCCAAGATGTTTCAGTTGACTTCGGAAAAACTTACATTTTTCAAAGTTCACTGTAAGGTTGTTTGAGCTTTTCCATTGCTTTCAGCAACAGTGTCACATGACTTTGGTAATCTCTACTGATGATTACGATGTCATTTGGACCAAATTCGCCAAACAAGAGATCAACCAAACGCTGTTGAGTAGCTGGCGCATTGGTCAAGCCAAAGGCAGTACTCTTAAATCGAAGCGTTCCTCTCTCTGGGACGTAAAATGCGTTCTTGTCACGATCTTCAGGCGCGATACAAATTTGCCAAAATAATTTGGACAGATCTATGCTGCTTAAAAACGAGCGTCTCGGAGATTGTCCAAAATCTCGAAGATGTATGGCAAATTATATGCGTCGCGCTTGGTTACAGAGTTTAACTTCCGACTATCGAGGCAAAATCTTGGCTAGCCGTTCTTCTTCGTCACCAATAAGACTGGCGAAGACCAGGCGCTTTCACACGGCTCGACTACATCTAGAGCTAACATCTCATCTACCTGCTCAACCAAGATACGCTGCTTTTCCGGCGACATGCGGTAGTACCTCTGCCGTATTGGTTGGGCATCACCGGTATCGATGCGATGCGTTATCAAACTAATTCGGCCAAGACCTTTACGCTAAAACGAAATGTCCCTAAATTGCTCAATTATGTTGTCCGCAATAAGTTTTTCTGATTCACTGAGGATTTCATAACCGTGAATCAGGGTTTCAGTAGGCAAACCTATATGAGTATTAGAGGTACTAAGGAAAATGCTACCTAAATATTTGGGACAAATTTTGAATTTCCGCCAAAAATCAACACCTAATATAAGCGAGGTTTTAAGCTCCGGGACAACAACAGCTTCTATTAAGTGAAATTGATTTTCAAAATGTACCGGAATGTTAATATAACTGTCGCTTTTCAAAGTTTGACCGCCAGCAGCGGTTACAAAAATAAATCGGTCAGTAATCAATTTAAAACCATGGGATTGTAATAAAAGATGGGAATTATTTCCTAAAATAGTGACTGCTGAACCAGAGTCAAGAAGTTCAGTAAAAGGAGTACTATTTATTTTTACAGTTACATAAGGCGTAACGTCATCGATTGGTTTACTAAGATTGTGGCAGTTCTATACGACTTAAAGAAAACGCTTAGGTATAGTGCGAAGCCAATTTTGCCAATCATCTTTATCAAAATGACTTGTTGATGAACTTCCACAATTCTGCCTATCTAGCTTTTTGAAACGGAAGGCTTGTCGCTGTTGCAATCTGGACATTGGGGGGTCTTTACATCCTTGCGGCCACATTCAAAACAATAAACAATATCCTTGTTTTCTGTACACTGCCTTAGATTGTGGGTATTTACACGACACCTAGGACAAAAACGAGCTTTAGGAGCTTCAATTGCATGTACATATTTTTCATTTACATTTGTTTTATTAGAACAGTTGTAAGGATAGTGTTTATCTTGATTATAATTTGTATTGTTATATTTATTGAATTTAGAAAAGGTGTTAGTCTGATTAAAATTTGTTTTGTTTGTATTACTTTTGAATTGAAATTTGTCTTTACTGCTATTGCCATTATATGCAAATTCTGGTGAAAGCGTGTCCGTGGTTGGACCTCTTGGTTTGTGAAAAATTTGAAAGACGTGCTTGAATATTTTCAAAATTACCACAGATATTTTGTAAGAAATCGAGTGTCTCAACTTTGCCGGCTGATGCTAAGGTGCTTGCATAGCAAGTTCTAATATTATGTAATATTATTTCTATTTTTTCGTCTTCGGATCTAGGTTTCGATAAACGTGAAAACAATCCAGACATCATTGAAAGATAAATGGTGATGTTTTTAGATTCACCTTGCGTTCTCGCACGAATTTCATTAAGAAGTCTATAAATTAAAATCAGAATGGGTGAAATCGTTTTGTAATAATGCAATAAGTTCGCTCCAAGAAGAAACCTTATCTCTCACGTTCCTAAACCAATGTAAAGCATCACCCGTAAAGATCTCTGTAGCGTAGGATAATGCTTTTGGGCCTGAGAAATTTCTCGCGACACAAAATTCGGTACCCCGCTGAAGCCGCTGAAGCCCGAACTGTTTGTTCTGTCACATGTGATCCCCCACGATCACATGTGACAGAAATGTTAAAGGGTAAAGCAGAGGTTGCAGACTCGCTACTGCTGTGAGCGCTTAAATTGTCAACCGCTTGATCTTTATAAGAAGCTAAAATTTCTGAGAAGTTTTTAAACTGCGCAACGTATGCATCATATTGAAGTTTGATATTATCGTTTATAATGATTCGGTTTATGCGATGATACAAATGGTTTATTAGATTTTGGGTGCGTACAAAAGAATTTTTATCTAATTCTGACTCTAAATTTAATTTAATTTTAAATAAAGTTTCACTTACGCCCCTCAAGTCCTCCGCAGGCTCATAAGGGCTTTCAATAATGTCCTCGGAAGGAAATAAAGGTCCGAGCTTCGAAATTTGTTTGCGTAAGTCCTGTACCGTATGATCCGGGGTCGTGCCTCTGATATAAACCTTATATTCTAGTTCTGACTTTTGTAAAGATAAAAAATTAACGGGAAAAGCCATTTAAAAAAAAGATTATACGGAACCCTCAAAAAAATAATTAATAATTGTGGGTAAGTGATGATCTAGCTTTAAACGATACTATCTATTAATAAAATAACTCTGTATGTTACAAATAATGTTACGACGAACACAAAAGTTATATAAAGGAGCGAACTAAAATAAAAAACGAACATAAAACCAAAAATAAGATAATAAAAAGACGTTACACAAAAATAAGCACACAACACACATACTACTTACTAGGAAGGAAGGAGGAAGTAATGTCCTCTCGACTCGTAAAAATTGTGTCCTGCTTTCCACTTCCAGCGACCGGCTGCGGTGGCTTGGCCCCGCACCCAAGATCATACGATTTCTCGCAAACAAAGGAGGAGTTAGGTATCCGCGCGACACTCAAGCGAACCATTAGCTTAATACGTTTTATGCAGTTGAGTTTTTTTTTATAGGATATATTTATTTGGTATGTTAATTAATTTGTTTTTTATCTACTAATTATGAATCATATTTGATGCATGTGACATTTTGATTTAAGAAATAATAATATTTAATTTTAAGAATGTAATTTATATTAGAATCTTCAATTTTAATTAGTTTGACGTAGATTAATTATTAACAAAAGTTTTAAGTTTTAATTTTTTTTTTTTGAACAATATTTAACTAACTATTTATGTAAGAAGAACGTATTACGTTAGACTACTGATATGCCGATCTAGCTCCACTTTATCAAAAATGGCATCGATTTTGTCCGTAATAGGGCGACCAGAGCGACGTGCATTTTTGACATCAAAATTTCCGGATTGAACACGCTTAAACCAAATTTGTGCTACTCTCACAGACACTGCACTAGGTCCATAAACATCGCAAATTTTTTTCGCGGCTTGCGTTGCATTTTTACCTTTTTTGTAGTAAATTTTAAAATGTATCGAATTTCTTCATTAGATTCACTCATCTTGACAGTACGAAAAACAAATGAAAAACACACATTTTCCTAATTTGAATTTGGAATTATCTTCTTTAAAATTTAAACTTTTAATGATACCAAAACCAGCCAGATACAAATAGAACAGCCAAAGAGATTTTATTACAAGTTCATACATACTATAATGCGAAAATACTTTTTCCCCAACCTAATATTTGACGATGTAGCTTGAGAAAACCAAAACAATATACGGGATTATTTTGCCATGGTTCGTCACAAGAACATTGATTGTTTTTATATTAATTAAACTTACACTAAAATTGCCAAACAATTAGTAAGAGATAATGCTAACCTGAACATATTGTTTATGCAAGATAACATAAATCTGAGACACGTTTACGAAGAACAGTTCAGTTTCCTAGGCATTCACAGGGTAGATGGCGCTGCCGTCATTTTTACTTCAGCTCAGTGTAATAAAATTGTTTAAAAATAAATAAAATCATCGGAAAGAACAGCAAAAAAATAAATGGAAATGTCTAAAATACGTGCAAAAGCAAAGGGATAATCAAATAAACATGCAAAAAAATATATCACTAACAAACGTCACTACAAGAAAACAAAGAGCTTTGCAAGACAAAGTACTAGATATCATTGAAGTCTTACCATCACCAATATTGCATAAATCTTAATCTACTGAAGAAATAAACAATACTTGTCAAATTTTCAACGAAACATAATCACGAAGTACGGAATCATTATACGACCTAGAAATGGTTAAATCAAGGAATCGGCAATCAACTTGTCTTAGTTTTAGCCCTATAAACAGCTCTGCGAAACAATCTGAACATGCTGAACAAATAAAAGAGTTAGAAAAAATATAATTAATTTACAGAATAATATATGAGAAGCTAAAGAAGAAATTAGCACACTTAATAAAATCATAAAAAAAACTATCAAATAATTTAAAAATACATAAAACAAATGACAAAGAAAAGAAGGAATTTAAAAATTCAAAAACTAAACAATTTAAATTAAGCACAAAAAGAAAAAGAAAACATTATATAGTATCAAACAACAACCGATTTAAAATAGCGCAAATGATGCACTTGCATCATTTGCGCTATTTTAAATCGGTTGGTCATCTACTTAGATGACTTTTATAACCAATTTGACTTATTTCACTACATTTATACAGGATACGGAATCGACGTACTACTTAGAGATATTAAGAATAAAACAAAATATTTCACGAAGGAAGATTATTGCGTGATAATGATAGGTGAAACGGACTTCTACTATTCTCAAAAAGTTGAAATTTTGGTTGAAAATATTCGAAAGAAACTATCAGAAATAAAAAATACCAATGTCATTATAGCTGCACCGAGATACATATGTGGAAAAATAATATACAGCGTGTAAGTGGCAGCGCGTAGTTACATTAAGGAGATAACACAGTAAACGATTCTGATCATGAATAAATAAAATAAAACCGTACCGTACCGTACTTGTATTTTCATGAGACTATCCACATTTATCTTAAATTTTGGTCGCACGTGGCTTACCCGCTTTCCCACGGGCCGTTTCTGTCTTTCGGCGCACCATACAATTACAAACAAATAATAAACACATTACAGCTCTCTTCCTGGGCGGCTCAAAACGTCCGCGCTGCCTAATGTTCTCCTCGAGCCCGGCGACAAGCCGCGCTCCGTGCCCTCGGCTCTCGGTCAATTGCCGCCTAGACTCGTTACTATTAGCACGTGCGCGTTTACAGAGTTTGACGGTCGCAAATTCGCAATACAAAACTTTGAGTGCATCATGGTGATTTCACAAACATTAAACTTAGTGAATTAGTTTAAACTTATGGTGAAAGTGTTGGTAGCTTGGCTGCTGCTACCATAAATTCCTGGAGAGAACGTTACCCAAATCGTTCTGTACCTAAGGAACGACGCATTTAACGTGCGATTTAAAATCTTCGTACTAAGGACAATTCAAAATTTACTGCCCTGCACTGCCCACAATTCACTGTCGACGTACAGTACGTCGTACGTAAATCCCAGTTAATTTACAAGAATATCAAAAGACTTGTTTATTCGGATAGAGAAGATGAGGTCAATGACCGTTATAAACTACGCAGGTCGCAGACGAATTTAAAAGTGCTATCGTCGAAGTGAAAAACAATCAGCTGATTCTTTCGAGTTTAAAAAACAATTAACGACGGACGCCACTTCTAACATTTGTTGCAATATAAATAAGTTTCACTTCACATGATGCCCATGTAAACAACTCAATCATTGTAGTTATGTTGATTTATTTAGTTTTCCAATAGAGACGGTGAGGTCAATGACCGTGACAAACTACAAGACGTTTTGAAAGTGAAAATGTAATAAAAATAGTGAACTGATTTTACAACGACTTGTGACAATGTGTTAAGTGCAAAATGGACGTCATCTCAAACACTTACTGCTTGCAAAACGTAAGGTTTTATACCTAACTAGATCGTGATAAAATAATAAGATCTCCTCACCGTCATATCTTAAGAATATGTTTTCGTATCTTTGTCAATCTCATGATCGCTCTCTCCGTTCTTCTGACAATCTTCGACTGGGTACGCCTGCTCATCGTTCCACTTTCGTAGCAAAATCTTTCTCTCTAAGGGCGACACGACTTTGAAACTCACTTCGCCTTGATATTAAAAGTTCGGATTCTAGAATGGTTTTCAAGAAAAAAGTACGCCAATTCTTAAAATAGATAAATTGCACTATATATTTGTATTTAAGTATATATATTTATAGCATATTTGTATATATTAGTATGTATTTATTAATATTTTGTTGTGTATCTATATTATTTATTAAAGTATATGTATAACATATTATATATAGGTATTTAGCTAGAATAAGTTTGTGGAATTATTGTTGCCTTAATTAACTTTTTTTTCTATAATTTTATCTTACCGCATCATTTGCAAGCTTTCTGCATGACCCAATGGTTGACTGGCAGAGAATGCTTTTAGCATTAAGTCCACCATTTGTACACTTAATGTAAGTTTGTGCAATAAAGTTTTAAATAAAATAAATAAATAAGATAATTTACATAGCCTGTACCAGTTACGGGTTCGAATCCCGCGAGACGCCACTGTTTGTGTGATGAGCACTAGCATTTGTACCTAAGTCATGGATGTTTATACGTTATCTAGTCGCCATAGTACAAGCTATGCTTAGTTTGGGGCTAGCTTATTGGTGTGATTGTGACAATAATAATAATAATCATTTCAAATACGTTAATTGAGTTTTTTAACTACATAAAAGCACATAAAGCGAATAAGGGATGTTTTTGTAAATTCCCTTTTTTTTTAAATCATTTCTACAATTTATTCTAAATATTAGATTTTAGGATAAACATAAATTTCAAGTTTTAGAGGCTTTGCTGGTCCTAAGTCGGTAAAAATTATGAAGGAGAAACTGGGTCAAATAATTAACGATCACGGTTGCGCGGCCCGGCTCACGTTGTACTCATTAGTTTCAGTCGTTTTGCGGAATGGTTCCCGATGTGATAATTTAATACATGTCTAAATTTATTCAGTGAAATATTTTTATCTACTATCTAGACTTCTCATTTGACCTTGACTTTCATTTACCTACGCGCTGCCCTATATACACCCTATTTAATTATATAATCGAATCATTTAATAATGAGATTTATGAAAAATGTTGTGACTTAAGTAATGTATATGTATGTATTCGACTCAAATAAGAAACTTGACTTTGAAATGTTTTCTAAGATTAATGGAAAGATAAACAAGAAAGGTATTAAATTTAATCTTAATAGCCTGGCAGATTTAACAATTAATATTCAAGAGGATTCCCAAGATAATCAGTCTGTGATTAGCAATGAAAATGAGAACCTTATTGTAGAGGATGATGGAAACAGTGCAGGAACTTCGCAGTTTTTTCTTCCACAAAAAGTTAAACATACTACTTTTTTTATTTATTTATTTACCACCATTGATGTAAAAAGTAAAGATACGGCTGACAGAACAAATCGCCTTGCATTTCCTCCATACATGACACACTAACCCCATCTGTTAGACTTTGATGTCAACTGTCAAATAGCATCATAGAGTAACCACAAAATTACTCCTAAGTAACCTTGTAAGAGCGGCTTATAACGAAAGAGTAACTAAGAAAAAAGTTTTTATTTCACAGATGTTATATTTAAAGTATTATCAGAGTAAATATAATTTTTGCTTTTTCAAATTAAATACGTCAACATGAATTAAGGTAAAATAAAATAATCTTTATTTGCTTAAACACGGTATGCATAGGTGTTTTAAAATGAACGTACCAAGCATGTTTAGCCAATACGAGGCATGCAAATTAAATATAAAATTGAACTAAAATGAAATATAAAATTATCTAAAATTGCGCTAAATTAAATTAGGTACATAGGTTTAAATGAAACTACTTTTACGGATTATTTCGCGATTTATTAACATTTTATTTAACCTGACGTTTCGAACACTTTACAGCGTTCGTGGTCACAGGTAGACTAAGGTGTTATTCGTCTTTACAATATTTTCAAAAAAAATATAAACTACCGTCACTCAATTAATATTAATTTGTGTTTCTATCTACGCAAAAAGAGCTAACGGTATCTAGAGGTCTTGCAGTGCGGGGCCTAGCATGGGATTTCGTTAAAACAGGATCCCATGCTGGTGGTATTTTCCAACCATCTTCTCTGTTGAAATTCGGGTGTCTTCTAATTTCAATTGCCTCCCGTAACATGCGAGGAACAAATCGTCGTTCTCTTGCAAGGACTTTAGGCTGGTCAAATCGTATGAAATGGTTGGGTGTATCTAAGGCATGTTCACACACTGCAGACTTAGTATTCCGTCTATGTTTGATGTCGGCTATATGTTCTTTTACCCGCACGCCTATACTTCGTTTTGTTTGACCGATATAGGAGAGCCCACAGTCACATTCCAGTCTGTACACCCCCGCATCTTGAAGAGGTATGTTGCACTTGACAGGTGGTAAAAATTGGTTAATCTTTTTCGGCGGCTTGAAGTAGGTTTTGATTGAAGCGCGCTTCATAATGTTTCCAATCTTGTCAGTGACACCCTTCATATAAGGTAGTACAGCAGGTTGGCGTTCGACGGTGGAATGCTTGACCCGGGGTCTGGAACCTGGAACATGCCTTAGATACACCCAACCATTTCATACGATTTGACCAGCCTAAAGTCCTTGCAAGAGAACGACGATTTGTTCCTCGCATGTTACGGGAGGCAATTAAAATTAGAAGACACCCGAATTTCAACAGAGAAGATGGTTGGAAAATACCACCAGCATGGGATCCTGTTTTAACGAAATCCCATGCTAGGCCCCGCACTGCAAGACCTCTAGATACAGTTAGCTCTTTTTGCGTAGATAGGAACACAAATTAATATTAATTGAGTGACGGTAGTTTATATTTTTTTTGAAAATATTGTAAAGACGAATAACACCTTAGTCTACCTGTGACCACGAACGCTGTAAAGTGTTCGAAACGTCAGGTCAAATAAAATGTTAATAAATCGCGAAATAATCCGTAAAAGTAGTTTCATTTAAATGTATCGTGTTCGCGTAAATAAAAGACAACAGTATAGGTACATAGATGTCAGTCATATCATAATTATGTTGAAATTAATATTTATTATTTAAAAAACTCCTTTATGGTATGTGAGATTAGCCACTTATTCAATTTTGTTTTAAATTGATTATTATTTAATGTTTTGAATTCATTAGGTATATTATTGAAATTTTTTTTATACTCATTGTTATACAGCTTTTTTTATACTGCATTGTTATTGGAGTTTTAGTAGTAACAGGATATTTTGATTTCTTGTGTTCCGTGGATAAATATCAAATGCCATATTAAAAATATGCATAATTTGCATTACAAATACACATGTTTCAAATATATACAGGGACGTCAATGTTAGTAATTGCAACTGTGCAAATAGAGGACGACATGATGTTCGTGGAGGGACACCGCATATTGCTCTTATGCATCTTTTTTGGGCAATAAAAGCTCTATTTATATTAAGTAGTATCACATCAGTAAACTGTAGCGTAATTTAGAACCAACAATGCATGATAGGTAGCAATCGCAGTTTTTGTTACAGATCTAACCTGCTTTAAAGCACAAATAAACTTATTGACTCTGTAAGGATAGGTCCAGATCTGGCTAACGCGCCGTGAATGCACAGGACGCGCACAGCGCGCGATTTGCGCGCGAGCTGCACGCGCGCGGCGTGCGATCCGTTACTGCAACAGATTGGTGCGCCTCTTTAGCGCAACTCATGCAAGGCTTGTACAATGCGCGCGATCTGCGCGCGTGCAGTTCTGGTTCACGTTCGAGCCAGTTTAAAGGTCGCGCTGCGCCTGATGTTCAAACATTATCTATATGCGTTTTCCAATTTACGTCTTGTTCTATAGTTAAACCTAGGAACTTCGTTTGTTTTACTTCGTTAATTTTCGTGTCTTTATAATGAATATCAATATTTTTGTTTCTGTTTAATTGTATCTTAGTAATTAGTAAATACTTTAACATCAACATTACTTTTAAATAAAACTATACTTTTCTTATAAGTTGTAATGATGACTAATCTATATAATACATATATAATCTATAATTGAAGCTATAAAACAAAAAACAATTTCTCTCTCTATCTCTCGAAATGAAACAAAAGGTATGATTCCGAATTCAGCAGCACGCAGTAGTGCTGGTCCCCATATTTTCTATATGAGTTTATATGAGATTACATCGACAACCATCTGGTGTAGTATCGCTCCGGACTACAATGCGGGTTCGACTCCCGCGAGGGGCAAATGTAAGTGTGATGAGCACGAGCATTTGCACCTAAGTCATGGATGTTTATAAATGTATTTAAGTAGTTTATAAATATATTTAAGTATGTTTATTATCTGTATCTAGTGGCAATAGCACAAGATTTGCTTAGTTTGGGGCTAGATAATTAGGTGTTTGTGGATACAATTTATTTTTATAAGTATACGGACTCATACCTTAAAACTTTTCTAAAAAAACTATATCTGATAATTTATTAATTACATTTCACTGTCCTTCGAATAAAACATTTTTTTTTACTTATGCCTTTTGTTATTTTTGACATGTTTGCAATTTTTGACTCATAGTGCTTTATCACGTAAACTTAAAATAAGTATTCAATAAATCATCATAAAATAAAATATTTATATAACATCGCATGTACTGGACTGCACTCAGTGCACTGTGAGCACTAATGCACGCCGCTACAAAGTTGTATCGGTTTTGCACGGTAAATATGGCGTTGCTTCGTAAAATTGACAAAGAAATTGGAAAATTGTTAAAGTAATGTAAATAAGTTTAGTGTTTATCAAATATGCGGATTATTGGTGAGAAGTAAAATTTGAATTTGTTTTAATGACCTTTCTGTCGTAATTTATGCAACCTTTCAGTGAACATTTAGGCATTTTTATTTTTTCATACAAATGTCAGATCACGATGACCGCCGACCACTGACTACGTCACATCGGACTCGGTCGGGTCATTTTCGGGTCTCTTTAGGTCCAACACCCAGACGTGTGATCCGCCCTGTCCTTACGAAGTAATATATAAGTCAATGTTTACCACATTAAACAACATTAGAGAGATATTTATGAAAGTCGCATTCTAAAACCACTGAGGTTTGTATTGACGCGACCTGAGTCGACGTTTAAATTAAATAATAATAGCAGTAGGTATGTAATCAATAAAATATCAATAAAACCATTTAATAACCAAAAAAGTGGAATCGAGAAAACGCACATCTGCCAACGGATTCAATTATAAGTTTTCTAGAAAGTGTAATTTTAACTTTCGTTTTATATTTTTCATATTTAAGCTATCGCGCAATTCGGTAGGTAAAGTGTTTATCAGTCTTGGAATAATAAAACTCGCCGTTCGCTCCCCGTACATGTTGTTTGCACGACTAGTCTGTAGCTTACGACTGCTTACCGCGCGCGTACATACGGGGTGATTTATTGCCTTTTTTAATGTGTCATCAAAACAGTGTTTTTTTTAGAAGTACATATTTTAATTGCGTATGGACTGGGAGAACATTGCAGTGCTTGAAGAGCAAACTGTCATCATCGTGAAGTTGACGACGGATTTTATCTAGAGTGAGTATATTTTATTCAAATAAGTGTTAAAAGTACGTCCATAGCTTCCTAACCCGTAAAGTATATATGATTCTGCAAGAGAGTGATACAGCATTAGCCTTACATGGAATGGAATTCTCTTTTTTAAAATGGTAATATTGGCCAATAATTATCTCAATTTAATGCAAACATGTTCAATATGTTTATGCCATGTAAACTTACTATCGATCTGTAGTCCAAGGCAGGGCTTGTTAACGATACCAAATTCACGCTATAATTATCGTTACATAACGATATTTTCATTAAGTTACAGTTTTAACGGTAACACGGGTAACGGTAGTTTAGTATCGAATCCACTATAATAATGTTAACCAATTAACGTTAAAAGTATCGATATTTTTTTCGTTACCTTAAGCGTTGTTGTCAAACCGGCGCGGTGGCGCGTGCCTGGCCTGATCACGCGCGCCGGCCGGCCGGCGGAATGGCAACATCGCCAGCCAGTAGATAGATGCAAACAAACGTAGGCTTTCAGATTGGCCGGTCTGTGGCCTCCATTCTAGAACTTTTCAGCTCGCTGTGCAACCTTGAGCTTTTTTATAAGGCCCATAGTGAGAGGCTCGGTTTCTGTTTCGTATGTCATTACTGGTGACACACACTGGATGTAGGTTTTCGTTTTTAGGCACTGGGGTATTTTGGACGAGTAGATGTTGTTTAGTTTAGCTCAGCTGCCCAGCCTAGTTGGATTTGTCCTCAAAATTGGACCTTTTATATATATAAAAGGCAAAGCTGACTGACTGATGGATCAACGCACAGCCCAAACCGCTGGTTCTAGAGATTCCAAATTTGGCTCGTAGGTTCCAAGGTGTAGGGGTACACTAAGCAAGGATTTCTTTTAAATTCGTCCCCGAAGGGGGTGAAATGGGGGCCCAAAATTTGTATGAAACTTTTTATTCCTTGGACATATTTGCATGAAATTTAGTATGAATTCAGTACGACAAAAATAATGAGTTACCTTTTTTAGGGATTTCCAAAATTCAACCCCTAAGAGGGTTAAATAGGGGAGGAAAGTTTTATAATAACGTACAAGCCAAACTCTTAGGGCTAGAAACTTATAATTGCGCACACGTATTCTTCTTTTGACGTGAGCATCCACTAAAAAAGATTTTTTAAAAATTCAACCCCAAGGAGTGTAAAATAGGGAATGAAAATTTTAAACAATCGCACTGTTTAAACCCTTTAGGCTAGAAACTTTTAATTTCGCACACGTGTTCCTCATATGACGCAAGCACCCACTAAGGAATGATTTTTCAAAATTCACCCCCTAAGGGGGTGTAATGGGGGTCCAAAGTTTTTATGAAACTTTTTATTTCTTGGACATTATTTGCATGAAATTTCGTATGAATTGTGTACAGTACAAATAAAGATTAAAATATTTCAGCGTTTTTTAGAATTCAAGCCCTAAGAGGGTAAATAAACACAGGCCACTCCCTTAGGCCTAAAAACTTACAATTTCGCGCACGTATTCCTCTTATGACATAGGCATTAATTAAGGAGGGTTTTTTCAAAATTCCACTCCCGAGGGGTTAGCCCCCTCAGGAGTTTAATTTATAAAATTTATAAATAGCAAGGATTTTTCAAAATTCAACCCGTAAGAGGGTAAAATAGGGGATGAAAGATTTAAATAATCAAAATTCATCCCCTATAGGGTTAAACCAGGCCCCAAAGGTTGTATCAAACTTTTTATTCCTTGGACATATTTGCACGAAATTTCGTATAAATTAATAACGGCAGAAATAATGAGATGAATTTCAGGGTTTTCCAAAATTCAACCCGTAAGAGGGTAAAATAGGGGATGAAACTTTAATATTACCGCACAAGCCAAACCCTTAAGGCTAGAAACTTTAAATTACGCACACGAATTCCCCTTATGACGTAGGCATCCACTAAGGAAGGATTTTTTTAATTTATAGGGGTGTAAGTTTTTAGAGAACTTAACGTTTATATAGCTTATTTACAGTATTTTATAAAAATGCAAAGTTTTGTGTTTTTCTTAATTTAAACCTCAAGCGTTTAAAGTGTATTATTTAAAGTGAAGTATTTGCGATTCATTAGTTTATTTTTAAATCTAGATTAGCGCGGGCGAAGCCGCGGGCAACTGCTAGTTGTAAGGATACAGCTATGAAATGGTACTGGGTAGGGCGCCACATAGGCATGTTAACTTTGATTTGTCTGAAGGTCTACCTGTTGGGAATGTCTATGACAGCATCGAGCATTGTGCTGAGGTCTTCCAGCGAGCACTGCCCAAGTCTCGATCGAATAGAATGCCTTCTCATATTTTACAAACGCCGAGTATAGTGGCAAGTTATATCGATCTTCTGTATAACTTGTGGTAGCGCCTTGTTTTTCCTAAGCTGTAAGAGCCCTTGTTAACACTTTGGAGCCTTAGTTCCGCTCTATCGCCTCTTTAATACTGTTCGTATTAAAGTTGCGGATATCCTGTCGCACGGACTTCCATATTCGTCTGTTGAATTGCCGATATGCCTTATCGTCAACGGAGGTCTGCAGTGCCATTGAACGTTGTTCTGCCATGAGATTTTTTAATAGGTAAATACGAGGACTCGTAAAAATTTCTCGTTTCTAGGTGTGCTTGTTTACGCCCCCAGTAAATAAGATAGCTAGGCTGTCTGGTACCTCGTCTGCCCTATACACTGCGGGAAATACGTTTTGACGATAAATGGCAGCATTATCTCATAACTTTAAACCGTTAAGGAGTTCTGAGACTTTCATCATCAGCTCAGCAGTATGATGTGATGACTCCCAAACGCAAACATCGGAATAAATTGTTTAAAAATAACAAACACTCTTCATTAGGTGACTAAATTTAATGAGTATTCTCCTTGATTTCCCTGTGATTCCATCATCAGATCCTTACTTGCTGAAAATGAGACCACCTCAGAAGTATACTCTGAGAGAGTAGCAAAAGAAATTTGAAATAGGTTCATAATTTCAATTCAAAATTAAACACAATTTCGCCATTAAGTGTCGATTCTGTCAATGATGCGCCAATAATAAATGAAATGATTGTCATAACTAACTTGCTTGCGTCGTTGTAGGCTCCAACACGTCCAAACACCTCGTGGCACCCCCGCGCAACTGTCAAATCTGCCGATTTTTTTACTACGGGATCGCTCTCAAAATGGCCGATTGACAAACGACATTAGTGCCCTCTATCAAAGACTATTGAAACAATAGCTCTGATAATTTTACCCGTGCATACTGCACGTAATGAGAACGTTTGGTATCAAAATGTCATTATTGAGATTTTTGCAATTGTGATGTTGTTGTTTTGGATGAGCGATATTATAATTATCCCACAGTCAAAAGACACCTTCATGGTCATACACGATCATGATGCACGACCGTGGAGAGGCTTGCCAGACGTCAAAAATAATTATTTTTGCGGAGAAATAAAAAAGTATGCCATCCGTTAAGCCTACACACGGTAGTCTTGCATCGTGCATGACCGTGGTTGTGCATCGTGCATGGAAGGATGATGCGTAGACCACTTTACGGTATATTAAGTTCCTTCAAGAATATTGCGTAGGCACTTAAGCCTTTCAGTATCTATAAAAATAAACAAAAACATGTTATACTTACCATTTTATTTCACTAAGTTTTTGCTAAGGAATTATGCACAGTGCGGGCATTCGTGCGTTAAGTTTAATCAGTCGAATAGCCACCACCACATCACTGACTGACTTAAATCTGCGCGCAATGCGCGCATCGAAAATAACGAATGAAAGAGATAGATAGAAAGTAACGTTTCTTTTAACGATACTTGTAGTATGCATTTGGTATCGTTAACAAGCCTAGACCATGGTAACATTATCACTTACCGATAAAATAATCGATAACGTTATGTCAGTTTAACGGTAAAAGGCCATCCAAGGTATCGTTACCAAGCTTATCGTTACCTTTGCCATTAACGCTACCTTCGTCCGGCGAAGGTAACGATACCTGAATTTTAACGGTATTCAAAGCCCTGGTCCAAGGTATGTTTGTGTTGTGACAAGATCTATGGGTGGGCAAACACAAGAGTTACTGGTGAAGTGGAGGCAATGATGATCGTGAGCAATTATGCGCTTTGACAAGGCAGCCTTGATGTAGGGAGACTTAATGTGTAACAATTTGGTTTTAGCTGAGTTAAGAACCAGTCCATTGTCATGACACCATTCTGCAAGCATATCAAAGTCTGCCTGTAGCAAATCACACGCCATATTTAGATCGTCATCAGCAATAAGTAAACATGTGTCATCAGCAAACTGGTAACACGAACAATGGCTCAAGTAGTAGCTCATGTCATTCACATATGACAGAAAAAAGAGGGCCCCAAGGACTGAGCCTTGTGCTGTGCCTTCTGTTACCGAAATTGAGTCACTATATTCGTCATTAATTCTTACACAAACTCTCCTATTTTTTTAAATAGTTCGCACACCACTCCAGAAGAGGTCCCCGTATCCCACAACTATCCAGCTTTGTGATGATTTGCTTATGGTCTAGAGTGTCAAATGCCCTTGAGAAGTCAATAAATAGGACTAGTACATGTTTTCTGCTGTTCAGATATCCATTAACTTCATCGAATAATTTCATCAAGAGGTCATTTGTACCCTTCCCTGCTTGAAATCCGAATTGGTTATGAAATATGACATTGTGAGTATTATAGAATTCATGAATTTGTTGACACACATATTTTTCCACTATTTTGTCAATTGATGATAACAATGTGATTGGTCTATAGTTCATGCAATCATCTCGTCTTCCCTTTTTGTGAACTGGTCTAACGCATCCTATTTTCAATTCATTGGGATAAATACCTGATTTCACACTAGAATTTATTAGGTTGGCAATGGCCGAAGCCCCTTCTGTATCCATACATTTTATGTCGAAAACCCTGATATTATCTGAACCTGGCGCTTTTTTAGATTTGAGGTTTTTTATTACATTAAAATGTATGTATGTGTACCTTGATAAGGTGATTGGAGTCATACGCGAAGTGGGAAACAGGCACTTTAAGGGAAAGCGAGCGTGCCGAGAACTTTCGGGCGGGACTTTGGAACTGATGAAACGTCGACGGGAAATGCCAGAGAAAGCTTCGTCTGGCACCAATAAAAAGATCCGGAGATTGGTGAGACGCGACCTCCGCAGCTACAATACTCGCCCAATAGAGGAGGCGATTGAGCAGAATTGGGGGTCGAAGGTCTTTACAGAATATAAGACCAGATAAGAATGTCAGAGAAAGAAAAAAGCCGGACAGGTATGGTTATAGCAATGTGTGCATTAAAACAAATATAAATCCATGTGGAGACCAGCTTATAACATATGAAAAGGCCATAAATGGGCAAGAATCAAAGGAATGGTGTAAAGCCATGCAGGAAGAGTTGAAATCATTTGAAGAAAATGAAGCTTGGAAACCTTTCGCACATCCCATTTTGTTCCGTGGTATAGGGGTTGGTTCGCTGATGAACTATGCCACTTTGTTTCAAAAGGTTCTTCATTTCATTGGAACAAAATTCTGTGCCATTATCTGTTCTCAACACTTTTATACTACAATTCATCTGTTTTTCAACCATGGCTTTGAACTCTTTAAACAGGAGTAGACTTAACTTTTCTTTTGCAAAAAATAGACAAATGACATCCTGCTGTAATCATCCATGAATAGCAATAAATACCTGGATGAACCGATTGATTTGGTCTCCATCGGTCCACACACGTCTGCATGTATCATCTCAAGAACACGCTCACTCCTGTGATTGCTATGTGGAAAAGGTAATCTGGTTTGTTTGCCCTCACAGCACACCATACAATTGAACTTGATGATCTCAGCTTTTTTATCAAACTCCAAACCTTCAACAGCGCCGTCTCTCATGTCATTCATGTCTTTGCTGTTTATGTGGCCAAATCTTCTGTGCCATATCACATCTGAGGTTATTGTAGCCGAAGCTGCAAACAAACATGCCGACTTAGTGTTCAACTTGTAGACTCCGTTCACTAACTGTGCTGTACCAATCGGTTCATTCTGCCGATTCCTGATGTAACAACATTCTCGCTGAAAACTGACTTTGTTTCCATGCTTTATCAGCTGACTGACAGACAGTAAGTTTGTGGTGAGATCGGGAATACATAACACATCTTTAACAACAATATCATATTCCTTGTTGTTCACAACAGTCCTGATCTGTGTATCTCCTGAGCACATCACTGGCATAGTTGTTTTATTTGCAACTATAATCTCCTTAGTAGTGAGGTTATGTGACGCATTCTTTAAGTTTTCTTGGCTGATCGTCATATGGTTACTGGCACCGGAGTCGATGTACCATTCTCGTTTATCAAAACTGCCATTAAGAAACACTGCACTAAAAGCATTTACTTGTTTTTCCTTTATTTGTGGGCATTGGTTTTTGTAATGGCCAGTTTGTTT
Organism: Anania fuscalis; assembly: GCA_950371115.1. NCBI lineage: Eukaryota > Metazoa > Arthropoda > Insecta > Lepidoptera > Crambidae > Anania > Anania fuscalis. Next base: position 11,562,134 of record OX493326.1, on the reverse strand, counting down.
ACATCGATAGCATTTAATCACTTTGACAGGTCGAGATGACGTTTCTCCAGTCTTGCCAACTTTGTTTTCTTTTTGACGCTGCCAACCTTTAAGTTGTACATATTTTGTGGGAAGATTATGATGAAAATTATAACCAAAATGCCATCAAATAGCAAAAGGTTTTTGGGAGGATTACATATTTATCAAATTGTTAGAAAGTGCAAAATCAAATAAAAAACTGATTACTCTTATAATTTTTTTATTGTCATCTCCTTGCAAATTAATAAGTCATTCCAATCATTTGCACATTTGAGTACCTTATTTTAAAATACTAAGACAAAATATATAAAAAACTTGCCAATACCTACCTCAATCTTTCGAAACATTTAATGATATCTTTGTTCTAGATAGATCAAGTTGATCACTTATTCTTTAAAGAGAGAGAAGCGAAGGTTCTGGGTTCGATTCCCGGTCAGGTCAATGTAGAAAATGAACTTTTCTATATTAGCTCAGGTCTGGGTGTGATGGTAACATCGTTGTTTCTGATTTCTATAACAAGTGATTTAGCTAGTTACCCTAAGATCAGAGCAATGTATATGTGATGTTGTCCAATATTTATTTATTTAAGTAATCTTTTTTTTTTGTGAATAAAGTTGCAATAACACAAATCAGTCTCAGTTAAACATTTTAAAGAATATAATCTATAAACCACAGGTATTGCTTATGCAACTGTAACTACATCTTAGGTTTTCTAAAAATGTATCCTAATTTATATTCAACATTTCTTTTTTGCAGTTTTCTACATATTTTTTTCAGTTTTTGATGCAAAACTAAACAAGAAGTTAGTTGCCGGACTAGCTGAAGAAAGTTCTTGTGAAGAATTTACTTCTTGTTTTGAAATTTGTACTCTTGTCTATCATTGTAACTTTGCACTGTGTTCCAACATAATTATACCTGTTGAATAAATTAATATAGTTGTAGAATGAAATAGTTTAGATAAGCAATTTAGATATTATTAATTCAGAAACATAGAAGATCACATTCAAGTTAAGTATGTATTATAAGAGATGGGCGTGTATTGTACATTGTATGTACTAATGTCATGATAAAAAAATGGTTCTCTAATTGATTTTTTAATTTATTTTAGATTCCACTACGAGAATACTGACGTAAGTAAATTATTGTTACAATGTGAAACAGAAAGCACCTAAATATGTAAGTATAAGAGATATATAATGTCATACTAAGTACATCTACAGCTTTTGAAGCACCCTTATAGGTACTTTAATGGACATTAAAGTACCTGTATAAATAATTAGTATTTTAGGCAATTTTCAAAATGAAAAGATAAGAAACAACATACATTTTCTGGTTAAGTAGCTATCGTTGTAAATTACGGGTTTATGCATAATTCATAGGTACTTATGGCACTTTTCAAACCCTCATCGAAATCAATTTGTTTTGATCAACTAAAGAACCATTTTTTCTCATGACAGTAGTACATACAATGTACAATACACGCCCATCTCTTGTAATACTAAACGTGAACGTGATCTTCACAACCAAACATTATTTAGACTGTAAAATACTCCACATTTAGGTACTTATCGACAAAACTTCTCCCTTAAGTCTTCTTTAATGCGAACAAATTATTTGGGGAATTGGTCGAAATGTTTTTGCAGCTAGGAACAAAGCAATATCTGTTTCTATGTTTAAAACATTGTTTACAGTCTTGTGTTTGTGAAACTGGGAAAATATTCAATTAAATTGTATTTCGTAGAAGTTATGTTTTGACATTACTCTGTGACAAGACAATAGTGGTTTGCACGAAACGGAGAATCTCCGGTGAAAGTAATCGGTAAAATCACCGGAGAAAAACGGTCTTTCTCCGGTGATTTCAGCTTATGCTATAGAGAAGATTAAAGGAAATATTAATTTATTGATAACCGTTGCTTTTATTTGGCACTATTTGATGTAATTATTTTTGTAGGGGTCACGTTGTGCATACGCAGCACATATGTGCGAGCGAAAGGCAGGGGTGACCGAGCCCGATGAGAAGTCGATCGCCGGACACTACACGCGTTTTAGAGATTCTGTAAACTGGACTCAGTGTCAGCTATTAAGTTATAAATTTAAGTCATTTAAACAGTTTTAAGTTTTATTGAATACTTCCGTAGTCAGGTATCCATAATTAATTATTTTTTTATTTTTATATTAAATAAATTTAAAAAAAAACCTTCTTTCAATGGTACTGTCAGTTGTCATTACTGACTGCCACATCAGAAAAGACCACTGTCGTTATACATTATGTTAATCTACGCACTGTATTATCTGGCTGGTTTACTTCACTGAATGTCTCCGTTATACTCAACAGAACCTTCTTGTGATGCTTGAATCATAGTTTTCTCCATTCACACTGATTAAAATCACACGGTCAACATACGGGCACATGCCGGAACTTGTTGGCATTTTTATTGTTTTAATTACCCATTTTACCAACAAATTGTGTGTAGGTTATGTATAAAATATATACAAATGTACTCTGTGGACGAGTCTGACGAAGTATCAACAATCAATCGGGGCTGAGCGTGCACAGATTAGACAGTACGGTGACATGTGTCATTCGGGGTACGTTCCGAACTGGACCGAAATCGTTTTTGGCTCAACAGGGCTGATACTTCGTTCGACTAGCAAGGAAAGGAGAATAAAAGTGTATATTATTTAATTATATATGTATATTGTGTCTTTTTTCTGTCTGTTACTATTATTATTATTCTTCTTCTACTGTCAATATTATTATTTGCTTGTTAAGCTTTTTTTTTTTTTTTTTTTTTTTATTTGAGATGGGCTTACTCTTGACCCCAATCTTGCTCTAGAGCATAGATGGGATCTACGATAGAGCGAGCTTGCCCAGAAGATGCCTATTCACTCTGGACTTAAAGAGAGTCAGGTTATATGCACTCGGAAATACAGACGCAGGCAGGGAATTCCAATCCTTAGCTGTGCGCATTATAAAAGATGATGAGAAGCGCTTAGTGCGGGTTATGGGTATATCAACTAAGAACGGATGGTAGCCGGCCGTGCGTCTGGATGTCCGATGGAAGAAAGGTGACGGTGGTATGAGTTCATGCAGCTCATGAGCACACTCTCTGTTTAAGCTGTTAGTTTTTTCTTTTCCTGTCTCTAGTGCCGTGCTTTTGTACCCCTAACGTTAGGGTCCCTGCTGAAAATCAGCGTCGTGATATGTCCCTGGCTGTCACGACAAATTCTGAGCCTTTTTGACACATTTTTTTTTCTAATCTTAATTCTTTTGTATTCTATGTATGATGTGTGTCAAATAAATATTTTTCTATTTCTCTTCAAAAGCTTATTTTCTTATCTTTGGTTATATAAGGTTTACGTGAATTAGTGTCAGATATTTTTAGGAGTAACTTAGACCATCACATGGATCACATATAAAATAAATTTAAAATTATAGAACAAACTTTAAAAAGTAAAAAGTTTTAAAATAAAGAATCTGCATCATCCTGTACATGAACCCAAACACCACAAGTAGACTACTCACACAACGCTAGCCCATTCATAATCTCTAGGATCACACTCATACACTCAAGAAATCATACGACACACAAGCTCATGCAAGACGACATCCTAGTATGCAGATGTGTGTGTATGAATGAATTTTCCTTGAGATAGAAACACTGTTATTATTTCTATTTCTCTAATTTCATGTAATAACACCCAATAGGGTGTGTGTGTGTGTGTTCATGTTCATGTGTGACGTACCCACCTACAAATCTTTTAGATTTTATTTTGCGTGAGTTGCAGAATTTAATAAACGATATTTAAAATAAAAAATGTTTCAGCAACTGACGGTTAATCAATTTATTTAAGCAAAGTATTTAGCCCCAAACTAAGCAAAACATCATTGATTAGGCAAAAATAGGTACTCGCGCTCATAACACAAACTTTGCACATTTCGGGATTCGAACCCGCAACCACTTTTCCGGCCAGAGCGCAAACCACACCATTGCACTAGTCGGTCGTGGAGCTGCTAATTGCTTCTATCAAATTTTACAGTAAAATAAAAACACTATTAAATTTTAAAAATGTATTTATTACACTTGCTCAATTAGTAATTACATACAGATAAGTAAAGCACTTTTTACAAACACCAGTTTAGATAATACAACACAAGCAATGAACTTGGACCTCCCATCACCCTTTTTAGGCTTTGGACTGGCAAGTAAGGGTAAAATAATTTATTTCTTATCACCTGACTTAATGCAACATAATTCTATGGAGATATTTTAACCACTAGGCTTTTCTGTGAGTTAATGCAGATGATAAGTGTTCATAATTTACTTATTCTTACGTGGCGTGTTTAAAAGTAGTTCATTGAAGATAAATAACACTTGAAAAAAAAAATCATCGACCTCAGGTGGGACTCAGGTGGGAAGCTTAGTGGTCAAAGCACTCGCCCGGTATGCGATGGGACGTGGGTTCGAGTCCCACCTGAGGTCGATGATTTTTTTCAAGTGTTATTTATCTTCAATTAAACCTTGCATGGAATTGCTAAAAACAAAAATTTACAATGTTTAAGCATTTTCTGATCTTAACCAATAGTCAAATATTTGTAAAAATATTTCTATAGGGTGTTGACGGTAGTATACTACTCAGCTATACATATAGCTACAACATTGATCAGAATACGCTGGCTTAGACAGCGAGAAAAAACACTTGAGGAATTTCATCTTGTCACGTGACGTCCTCGGTAGCTTAGTGGTCAAAGCACTCGCCCGGTATGCGATGGGACGTGGGTTCGAGTCCCACCTGAGGTCGATGTTTTTTTTTTTTTTTCAAGTGTTATTTATCTTCAATTAAACCTTGCATGGAATTGCTAAAAACAAAAATTTACAAAGTAGTAGACTCTTTAAGTAGTAGAGGTAGACTCTTTCTTTTAAGTGCATAGCACCTGTGTCAGAAGGAGCCACTCTTCCATAGCAAACACTTATAATTTAGTAACACAATTTATTGTACTTAGTTAACTACTTACGTCTAATAATTGAAAAAGTGTGTGTGTGTGTGCGCGTGCGTGCGTGCGTGCGTGCGTACGTGCGTGCGTGGGTGGGTGTGTGTGTGTGTGTGTAATACGTAACCAAGTAGGTCATTCGATATAAGAGGGTCGATAAATTTACAAATTGATTACGGGCGAAAGCAGTGTGTATACATTGTAATTCAATTACTTTATGTTTTATTCTTTTTTGCGTGATATTTGGACTGTACAGTACAGATCTATGTGTTCTTAAAATAACGTGTAATACATATAGTTTCCTAATTATAAGTAAATCAGCCATACAGTAGAGTGTTTGAGTTGAAAACCCACGTTTCTTGAAAACCATAACTTTTAATAACGCCCTTTGTGCTCCTTTCACTTCCAGAAATTTTGTTTTTAATGCCCCACCCCAAACAGTAACGCAGTAAATTATGATTAATTGAACTAGCGTTATGTAAATTTGGTTCAGCAGTTTTTTTGTGGCTACGTGTCTAAGTGCTTTGAAGATCCACATTAATTTTTTTTTAGTCTAGCCGCTACTAAATCAATATGAGAATGCCACGACAGTCGTTGGTCAACCATAACGCCAAGGTACTTTGCACTGCTTACTCTATCTATCGTAGGGCAATCGCAAGCTATTTGGTACTGTGTGCAGTTGTGTATTTTGATTTTATACGAGTCTTTTGGTTGCGTCTTATTTAGTATAGAAAAACACAAATAATTTGTTTTAAGAGTGTTTAGTGTGAGCAAATTCGTTCTCAGCCAGGTACTGATTTTTATAAGGCCAAGCTCAGCTTCCGTCTTGATGTTGTCCCACGAGTCACCAGTAAAAACGATGGCAGTGTCATCTGCATACGAGAAGATGTTAGTGTTTTCGATCTCCATGTTGTAAAGGTCGTTAATGTAGAGCAAAAATAGCGTAGGGCCCAAAATACTTCCTCGTGGGACACCGTAGTCTACTTGAGTTTTTTCGCTAATAGTTTCGCCCACTTTTACCTACCCTGCAGGTAGCTTCTAAAGAGGTCAAGAGTAATACCACGTATACCGACGCATTCCATCTTGTCAAGAAGAATAGAGATGGAGACTGTGTCAAAGGCCTTATCTTATTTATTATATTATATATATTATTATTTACAAAATCACAGTCACTTATTTACAAAACTATTTACACTAATTGTTGGATGTGCCTTCTATTTTGTTGGATGCAGAGGGTAGCCCTTTTTAAAATGTGTCTGTTTACACGCACTAAAGTGTCACTATCACCTCTCATCGTTTCGAAAGCACTAATTATACGTGCTTTTAATTGTTTAGCACTTGTGATGGTGTGGCCGTCTTGCCCATACACAAGGTCCTTAGCACGGCCCCACACGTGAAAGTCCAGCGGTGTTATGTCTGGCGTGCGTGCCGGCCAGGCAATTGGCCCACCGCGTCCAATCCAGCGACCCTGAAACTGCGCTGTCAGGTATTCGCGAACACGGCGGTCGTAATGTGCGGGCGCGCCGTCATGCTGGTAGTAAATCTGCTGCATTAGGTTAAGCGGCACATCTTCTAGCAGCTCCTCAAACTCTCTTTCCAGGAACTGCATGTAGACGGCCCCATTCAGCAGATTGAAAAACACTGGTCCCAGTAGTTTATGCCCCAGAAGTCCAGCCCAAACATTAACACTAAACCGCGTCTGGAAGTGATCTGGACGCGCCAAATGTGGGTTCTCCTCAGACCAGTAGTGGGCATTGTGGATGTTAAACATGCCCACTCTGGTGAAGGTACACTCGTCTGTCCACAAGATGTTAGCTGCGCTGTTCCGACGGATCCAGTGACAGAACTCCACGCGTGGCGCGTAGTCCTGTGGCATCAGCTCCTGCACTCTCGTGAAGTGGTATGGGTGCCTTTCTTCACTCTTCAGCACTTTCCATGCGTACATATGGCTAATACCGAAGACGGCTGCAGCATCCCTCGTACTCGCTGTCGGATGAAAATCGAAAAAATTTGAAACGCTTTCTTCGAGCCGTAGCGAAAGGCGCGGTCTGCCAGCGTCACCCGCAGGCATAAATCTACTGTTGTCACGAAACCGTTGCTCGGCCCCCAAGATCGTCCGTGGACACACGCGTATGCCGTGCTGTTCGTGGAACAGCCTCACCGCTTCCGGTAGGCTGTAATTTGCCTCATGGTAGCATAAAACCATGTTGAGGTAGTCCGATTCTGAATACCGGTAGGGCATGGTGACAATTATTTCGAATTAGTTACTAGCGTCAAACACAAGAGGAGGTTCAGCATCGACTGACCGATTTTTGTAACTATTTTGCAATTTGCAAAAGAAATAATAAAATGCGTGCGTAAGGGCAAGTGTAATTGTGGCGTTAGCAAAAAAAATACGATTATTCAGTCTTGTTTTTTTACTTAATTATTCTTTTTTTTTACCCACGACGGAACGGAGATGGTATATGCGTGCGACGGTAAACACGCGTTTCATTGCACTGTTTATTTAAAATAATTAAAATAAGAAATAAACTAATTTAAATCTTTTAAATGAAACTACTTTTACGGATTATTTCGCGATTTATTAACATTTTATTTAACCTGACGTTTCGAACACTTTACAGCGTTCGTGGTCACAGGTAGACTAAGGTGTTATTAAGTAAGGTGGTGTTGAAATTAGAAGACACCCGAATTTCAACAGAGAAGATGGTTGGAAAATACCACCAGCATGGGATCCTGTTTTAACGAAATCCCATGCTAGGCCCCGCACTGCAAGACCTCTAGATACAGTTAGCTCTTTTTGCGTAGATAGGAACACAAATTAATATTAACTGAGTGACGGTAGTTTATAGTTTTTTCAAAATATTGTAAAGACGAATAACACCTTAGTCTACCTGTGACCACGAACGCTGTAAAGTGTTCGAAACGTCAGGTTAAATAAAATGTTAATAAATCGCGAAATAATCCGTAAAAGTAGTTTCATTTAAATGTATCGTGTTCGCGTAAATAAAAGACAATAATTTAAATCTAGTAAACAATAATACGGTGTGGCTAGGTCATTGTATTACGTGGTGGTAAACTGTAATCAGTCAGTGTAGCGCTTTTTGTGTGTCGGTTAAAACGTGCGTTTATTGTGACCAAAATGTCGTTAACTTGCAACGGATGTCAGAAACCTTTGTTGCTTTCCAAGCTTAGTTATTATGGCCTTGACGCTCGAGCTGTGAGATGGTTCCACAGTTACCTTACTCACAGGACACAACTTGTGGAGCTGCAACAAGCAAATGGTTCTAAGCTGCGGTCTAGCCGGAGGGTGGTGAACCGGGGAGTCCCCCAGGGATCGATACTGGGCCCTATCCTTTACATCTTGTACAGTGCTGACATCACATCATGCATTACACACTGTTCTCACCACCTTTACGCGGATGACCTACAGCTATATCTTCTCTTTGATCCCGCTGACCATGCCAGCGCTATTATAAGGGTAAACAGTGACCTGCAAAGGATATCTGACTGGTGTATGTCAAATTGTCTAACCCTCAATGCAAAAAAATCGAAACTAATGGTTTTTGGAAATCCTAAAACTATTGGAAAAATTAATGATGTTTCAATAGCTATCTCTGCGAATGGGGACCAAATTGAAAGGGTGAATAAGGCACGGAACCTGGGACTGGTTTTTGACAGCGGGCTAAGGTTCGAGGCCCACATAGTCGAATGTGCAAGAAGTTGCTTTTACAGACTGAGGCTGCTCTACAGAATCAGACAATATTTAAGTGAAGAGCTCCGCATTAGCCTCTGTGAGTCACTTATATTGTCAAAATTCAATTACTGTGATACTGTGTATGGTCCATATCTGCTGGCTCGATCAGCCCAACTTATCCAGAGAGTACAGAATGCCTGTGCTAGGTATTGCTTTACAATTCCACCGCGGTCCCATGTCTCTCCTTTTCTTAGTGCTAGGGGCTTGCTTAAGATGGAAGCACGCAGACGGCTGCATCTAGCCACCATGTTATTCGGAGTCATTGGATCGCGAATACCAGGGTACCTACTTGATAAGCTGCTGTGGGCCCGGGGTCGCGATGTTCAAGGTAAACGGGCATGTGCTCGCGTGTTTCTAACACCAAGCCATCGCACAGTCGCCTTTCGGGGCTCTTTTCGATTTGCCGCCTCGAAGTGCTGGAATGACTTGCCACCACTGATGCGCGCTCTGAAAACGAAAATCACGCTCAGGAAAAAACTTAAAAATAACCTGCTGATTTGCCAGCGAGTAGAAGAAAGTTAAATTTTAACTCACAAGCAGAGTATGCGCGTCGCGTGGGCGGGTATAGGCGTCACTTCCCGGCACTTTGGGGGCGGCAGCTGAGGGCGTTACTAGGTTTCTCGCAGCCGGTTCATCGATGTAGTGACCAAACATATTCTGCAATTAAAATAATGGTACATTCAATAAAATTTATTGATGTTAATGCACACTTTACACTATTGAATCAGCGTAGTAGGTACTCACTTGAAGACAGGCGGCGTCGCACATTCATTGCTTGCTTGCACTTTGAGATTTATGCGTCATCACTACACACATTAAGATGTTGCTTTTTCAAAATATAAACCATGCCACATGAGTCGTAACATGTGCATATTACGTGGCATCACACCCTTTTACGCAAATTACCTGTGTTGCGAAAATGGCGGACAGAGTGAGTAGTAGTCAAGGAGTATTCAATAATCACTTAGTTATCTTTGGCCGTGCAACCAGAGACTATTTGTTATTGTTTGTTAGGATTTTGTTGATTTTTTTATTTTTTTTATTTAATTATTTTTGATTGTTTGAGGCCCTCGCAGAATATCAGTGTCGTGGCAGACTTAAGTTGCCACGGCGAATACTGAGCGAGGGTCCTTTTTGCCACGTTTATTTATTTTTATTTTTTATTAATAATATTAAAAAAAAAAATGCGTTTGGGGTGAGAGGTTGTTTGTGGAATCCAATGTTGCCAATTATCTCCAAAATTACTGGTCCGATTTTGATGCGGTTTTCAGTGATAGGTCCAGTTTTGATTTGTGCTAGTGTAAATAAACCTAATTACAAAAAAGGTGACAAAATCGTACAAAATTTTCAACCGGTTTTGACATCCAAATTCAAAAGGAGTTTAATTCAACGGATTACCTAAAACCAGGGGAGTACTGTTTTCAACATTATTTTAATCATAATAGGAAAGTGTTATAATAAGTGTGATTGCAATCTAGACTTTAAAATTACCATTGCAATTAAGTTCAGGTTATATCAATAGTTGTAACTTGCGTAGCTTTGGTACCTACTTGATGACAATTAGCAACTATTTACCTACAGCAATACTGTTATCACAACATTTAACACTGTACAATCCTCACTAAAGTGAGACTCGTCACAACTCATTGCATTTGGCCTAGTTGTGCCTCTCTCTACTTGACGTATAGTGGAAGTAAAGTTGATGAAAACAACCTTTTGCCGCAGACATTCTACTTCTAACACTTAACAATACATTCAAATAATTACCAGTGGGAAATGTTGATAGTTATTTCAAGTAATTTATTGTAAATTATTTCTTAATAGTCGCAGGAGATTTTAATGCAAAAATAGGGAAACCTACACAGCATGAAAACTTAATAATGGGCAACTATAGCTATGGCGAAAGGAACGAGAGAGGTGAACAACTAATCAACTATGCCTATGAATATAAACTATCGATCATGAATACCTATTTTAAGAAAAGAGCCAGCAGGAAATGGATATGGTGCTCCCCAGATCACAAAACAAAAAATGAAATAGACTTCATATTATCAAACAAACCGAAATTAGTAAGCAACATAGAAGTTCTGAGTAATGTTAATTTTACGACGGATCACCGACTGTTACGCGCAACACTGAAACTGGCTAAACTCAAAAAAATCAGAACAAACTTTCACAAATCACCTAACATTCCTATCTCAGAGTTCGAAATCAAAAGTTACTTAGAAAATCTTCAACAACACACACAGATGTTTAGAAGTGACAACCGACAAATAAACAATATCCAAGAATACTATGATAGGTTACAGGAAGCTATTACTGTAAGTTTGACATCTGTAAAAAACGCAAACAGAAGCACCAAAATTTTTAGTGATAATACTAACGCACTTCTCAAAGAACGCTCAGAGCTGATAAAAGTAAAGAATAAATCAAAGGAACAAAAGATGAAACTGAGTGCTCTATACAAGGAAACTAGCAAGTCAATCAAAAAGGATTACCTCTTACATAGGCACAGCGTAATAGAAAGAAACCTAAAGAATTACCGAAGTACGAAAAGGGCATACAAACAGCTAACAATGCACAAAAATTGGATACAGAATCTAGAGGACCGTTCAAAATCAATCACATCAAGGAAAGACATACTAAATAGTGCTACAAATTTTTATAAACAACTTTACGAGAAAAACAGCTATAATGAAAATACAGAAACAAATAATAACTGTGAATGTGAAGAAGTAAGTAGCAGGGAACCAATTCGAGAGAGTGAGGTGTGCTTTCATATAAAACTATTAAAAAACGAAAAAAGTTCCGGCCCTGATGGAATAAGTAATGAAGCACTCAAACTAGGCTCGACTATTCTAACTAGCATATTGACAGAACTATTTAACTTGGTATTCAAGACAGAAAGTGTGCCAGAACAGTGGTGCAATTCCGATATCATACTTCTGTATAAAAAGGGGAACCCACTCGATATCGCGAATTATAGGCCAATCAGCTTACTACCTAGCATCTATAAACTCTTCAGTTCGCTCGTGCTCCAACGGATAAACAAACAAATCGATTCTCTCCAGCCAGTGGAGCAGGCGGGCTTCAGATCAGGGTTTTCAACTGTAGACCAAATTCACACACTAGAGCAAGTTATGGAAAAATTTAAAGAATTTAACAGACCCCTCTACATAGCTTTCATTGATTACAGCAAGGCGTTCGATTGTGTAAGCCACAACTCCATCTGGGCAGCACTAAAAGCTTGCGGTGTCAACGAGGGATATATCAGTGTCATCCGAAAAATTTATGATAATTCCGTGCCTGGCGTGAATACATTGATAAGTCGACTTGCATGATTTTTTTTATGGGCTCAATGGCTTTCTATGGTCAAGACACATCCCTGGAAAAAAATACAACTCTAAATATTAAAATAATGGCGGTAAATTGCCGTCGTTCACAACTGAATAACTCCATTTTTACTGAACATCATCGGACATATTGACATATCAAATTAAATATTTACTTATCACTATGAATAAAGATTCACAACTCGATTTATCAATTTATGGTCAATTCATATCAAAATGCACAAAAATATACAACTAGACTTACTCATTTATGAATTTCAAACACGAATAAACATAAATTGACATGTTCAGGTATCAAGTTCTGACCGGTTAAAATAGGTCGATCAAAGTTTGATATATCGAGTTGTCAAGTTATTCCCGCGTAATGCCAGTAAATTCAAACGTAATAAGTATATTTGTTAAAATTCAAACAATTTCAGACAGATTTCTGAATTATTGAATAAATGTACTTGTTAAATTTTGATAATTGTTATATGTAAGCCAATAAACGTAACGTTCGGTTAACGTCCAGATTGGCCATTTGAGGCACTGATGTAGATATTTTATTTGTTAAGCAGGTTTACTTGATGTGCCTTATGCTAAAATTACGAATTCGAGCCTTTTTTAAATAACGCTTTGTGCTCAATATTTTTCTTAATTTTTTAATTTATATATTTATTAATTTCAACCCTTTTTATATTTATGTGCTGGTAACACTGATTAACGGATCGTGTTTAAACTTATGTCACGTAGCACTCGTCTCGCCCGTTAGTTCACTTGTTAAAATTATCGTGTATTCTGTCTTATAATAATTGCGGTGATACCAATTATCAAGTACGAGGAAGGTGTTAAGTAGTGGTTTGTAATGGAGGACAAGGAAAAAGTGAGTATACATTGAAATACGTTTTCTTTGTAATATAGGTTATTTCATTTTATTGTAGGTAATGTTTTAATGTGATAACTAACTTTCAATGAAGTTCTGTGTATACATGTATAACGTAATTTATGGTAAATTTTATTGCAGAATCAGATATCGTTGAATATTTTATTAAGTAAAAAGCGAAAATTGTTGGAACTCCGAGAAGTTATAAAAGCCAAATCGCCTTGCAATCGATTAAATGATCTGGAGCAAGATGGTAAGAAACCCTTTAACTACAATAAAATGTAGAAAAGTTCGATAAGCGCGTACTGAATACGTACCTAACCTATAAATTTAATATGTGAATTTATTTGAACAGGTAGCCGATGTACTCGCAGATTAGGGGTTGTATTGTAGGTACCTGGGTATGAAGAGGGCATAAAACAGCAATATTTTTATGAGTGTATGTCTTAATTTTTATTAAAAAAAGGAACTGCGGCATTCAGGATTAATAGTTTTGCGTCTTGTTCGTGCTTGCTCACTTTGCGTACTAAAATAATTGTTTTTGGGTCTATATGTACGCATGCAGTGCACGCACGCATATCTTTTTGCCACATGAATAATGGTCTAAAGGGGCTTTTTAAAATTTTGTGCTTTTACACCGTGACTTAAGGTTACTACAATAAGTCGCGTGTATGGATGGATCATTTCACCGCAAAAAGTTATTGTGGTTAATATCATGGTGTATAATTACTTTAATTTTCTATTCTATTTCAGATATATGCTATTCTGAAACATTATTTTCTAATGATATACCATCAATTACACCACCTCCGTTTTCCCCTTTGACTCCTTTAATAGTTAAAGCAAAACAGACGAACGAAAATAAACCACAAGGTGAGTATATTTTTTAGTATGTGTGTGTTGTATTTAATAATTTGTAGGTAGTATGTGAATTTAGGTGTAAGGTATCTATTTCAATGACATAATTTCACAGAAGTACAAAGTAGGTACAAAATAATACAAATTGTCAACATTATTTTTATTGGTTCAGAGAATAGTACAACTTTCAAACATCTGTTTAAAATTTTCTGTAATTATCAAGACACATCAAGACACATTACTATAAATGAGTGTGATGAGCTGGCTTCTTTACATTATATAATTTTAGGTAGTTCTTATCATTTTGTTCCAGGTTAACCAAACTCTGATTTTGAAAATGATATTGTAAGTCTTGCAAGCACACCTCTATTATTAAGGAGTCTGGATGAATATGATGATCCATTATCATCTCCGCTTCGACCAATGACTCCAAAAACACAAGAATTATACAATGTATTAGTTGAAACTGGAGAATTGCGCTGCTATTCTGATGCTTCTGATGATTTAGTTAATAGCCCTAATTTTGTGATACAAAATTCGAAACAAGCTGCTAACTGTGATTCTGAAACAAATTGTGAAAGTGATGAAGAAATTCCTAAGTTAATACAAAGATCGCATATAAATGACACAGAGACACGGAGAGAAACAGTTAGTATAAATACTATAGGTGAAGAAGACAACACACTAAAAAACATTTCAACAGAAAAAGAAGCAGCTGATAAACAGAAGGAGATGTGTGATAAACCTTTGCATGAGATTAGACCATCTATTTCAGGTGAGTTGGAAACATTAACTATTACTACTTTAACTATTATAAAACTAATAGATACTATATTTTTTCACTTGAATTTCACTGACAGTACAATTTACATAAAACATTGTTTTAGATGACGTAGCAGAAACTAATAAAAATCCGACGTTAACTGCAGACATTGAAGAAAGTACAGAAAAGAGTAAGAAGGGCAGATCACGAAAGGAAAGGCAAAATTGTAAGATACTTAGGAATACCGGAAAAAGCTATGTAACGGAAAAGGGTAAAGTGGTTCCTGAAAGAGAACTAAAAGATTTAAGATCCTGTCGATTGAAGTGTGCCGAAAGAATCTCAGTAGCTGAACGAAAACACTGCTTTGAACAATATTGGAAATTAGGAGAAAGAGATAGAAGGGCATCATTTATATCAAAATCAGTAAAAAGACTACCGAAAAAAACGCAAAGAACTGACAGCATTAATATTAGAAGAGATTGTTATTGCGTATATAAGCTATATATTTCTAATGAGGATAAATTGGTTTGTAAGGAGTGTTTCTGTAGAATATTGGGTGAGACCAAGGGATTCATTAATGTAATTATAGAAAAGAAGAAAGAGACATCTACAGGAATTGTTGACTCTGATCAAAGAGGTCTTAAACCCAATAAGAATAAAAAAACTATCGAAGAATTATCAGTTGTACGTAATCACATCAATAGCTTTCCAAGTTATGAGAGCCATTAACAACGTAGATTGTATCTTGACCAATAGATTCTTTTTAAAATTTGTCGTAACGGATTTGACTGCAACATGCTTATAAACCAAATTTACCTGCGCATACCTAGCCGCTCCCGGCGTATTCGTGATGCTTATACTCGTTGTCTATTTGCTCCTAAGCCATGTCGAACCAACGCTGGTAAACGAGCTCCTTTACAGCGATTAATGAATGCATATAATAAATACTTCACTAAAATTGATTTATTAGAATAGTTTGTTACGGGATTGCTACCATGTACCTTATTTTTGAGTTCCCGATATTTCGGCACTGTTGCAAGCGCCATGATCACGGAGTAACTGAAGATCTTGCGGGTAAGTTGTTATGGGCATACATATTGGTCTACCCTCTTTCGCAGTCTTTTATTGCACGCGTCGGTACCATTGTCTACAAACTCACTATTTTCTCGCACCTGTTCTCGACACACAACACTAACAGTATCTGACCGCGACACAGCAGTTTGTTGTTTTTTCCGGTTTTTGCACATACGAATCACTGGATTCCAGACACTTGACGATTTAAACCCATCCTCACGATTGAAATTTTTGTACTTTGTAATTTCAATCGCTTCCCTGACCATTCTTGGTATGTAGTGGCGTTCTGTCGAAATGATCTGAGGGTTGTGAAACTCAATCCAGTGATTGAGACCTGATTCCAACAAATGTTCCGCGATTGCCGATTTCTGTTTGTCGTTGTTTTTGACCGCTTTTATGTGTTCCTTCATTCGGCACGCTATGGTACGTTTTGTTTGGCCGATATATGAACTGCCACAGCTGCAGTCAATCTTATAGACACCCGGTTTCTCCATTGGGAAACTACCTTTTGGAGATCGTAGACATTGTGTTACTTTTCTTAATGAAGTGAAGACAGTATTAAGTGAGTATTTATGAAGTACGTTTGAGATATTGTCTGTCACTCCTCTTATGTATGGCAAGAACACAGGTTGCCTGTCTACTGTGTCTTTAAAGTGTCTTGATTTGTGTCTAGATGGTAGCTGCCCTCTATATCCATTATTCTGTAAGACTTTCTGAACATGTTCTAACTCTTGGTTTAAGTGTTCAATGTCACACAAGTCATAGGCTCGGTTTGTCAGTGCAGTTACTACAGAATTAAGATGTCGAGGGTGGTGATGCGAGGTTGCGTTGAGATAGCGGTCAGTGTGAGTGGATTTTCTATAGACAGAGTGACTCAGTGAACCGTCACTCCGCACTTCAATCTTCACATCCAAAAATGCTAGGCTTCTGTTTTCTTCTATCTCGCAGGTAAAATTTATTTTTGGATGGATACCATTTAAATATGACAGGTGAGTTTCTACATCTTGGTTGTTTCCCCTCAATACACAGAATACGTCGTCTACATACCTCTTCCATAGTTTGATTTCGGTGCGGGCGGTGGCCAGGGATTTTTCTTCGAAAAACTCCATCCAAATATTAGCTATAACTGGAGCTACGGGGCTGCCCATCGCGACTCCGTCTATTTGGAGATAGTATTGACCCTGGTATACAAAGAAATTCTTCGACAAACAATGATGTAGAAGTGTGCCATATTCCATCGGGATGTCATTATCTTCCAACTTTACCTTAACCACTTCAAGACAATCTGCTACTGGGACATTTGTGAAGAGTGATTCTACGTCAAAACTGACCATCAACTCATCCACATCAACCTTGTTTTGGTGCAGGATTTCAATGAAGTGACGAGAATCTTTGACAAACGATGACGTACGGCCTACTAATGGTTGCAAGACTTTAGCTACGTGCTTGGCCAGGTCATATGTAGGTGAGTCTATCTGACTCACAATCGGTCGTAGTGGCACGTTCTGCTTGTGTACTTTAGGCAAGCCATATAGTTTCGGGGGCTGGACATTTCTAGGCCGCAGTAAGTATTTAAAAGTCTCGTCGTCGAAAACGTCCTCGCACTGTCTAATGAGTGAGCGAGTGCTTCGATCCGTTCTCGCCGTCGGGTTGTAATTTACCTTCTTGTATGTATTGACATCACTGAGTAGATTTTGTATCTTTCTATCGTACTCAACGACATCCATTATAACAGTCGCGTTCCCTTTATCAGCTTTCAGAACCAGTATTGTTTCATCCTTTCGGAGTTCATTTAGCGCAGTTGATTCAGAAGAAGTGATATTCGGTTTTGGTGGTGCTACGTGGCGTAATATCACGGCAATATCCTGTCTTAATGTATCCGCGTCTACAGATGGTAAAGGGAACGCGACTGTTATAATGGATGTCGTTGAGTACGATAGAAAAATACAAAATCTACTCAGTGATGTCAATACATACAAGAAGGTAAATTACAACCCGACGGCGAGAACGGATCGAAGCACTCGCTCACTCATTAGACAGTGCGAGGACGTTTTCGACGACGAGACTTTTAAATACTTACTGCGGCCTAGAAATGTCCAGCCCCCGAAACTATATGGCTTGCCTAAAGTACACAAGCAGAACGTGCCACTACGACCGATTGTGAGTCAGATAGACTCACCTACATATGACCTGGCCAAGCACGTAGCTAAAGTCTTGTAACCATTAGTAGGCCGTACGTCATCGTTTGTCAAAGATTCTCGTCACTTCATTGAAATCCTGCACCAAAACAAGGTTGATGTGGATGAGTTGATGGTCAGTTTTGACGTAGAATCACTCTTCACAAATGTCCCAGTAGCAGATTGTCTTGAAGTGGTTAAGGTAAAGTTGGAAGATAATGACATCCCGATGGAATATGACACACTTCTACATCATTGTTTGTCGAAGAATTTCTTTGTATACCAGGGTCAATACTATCTCCAAATAGACGGAGTCGCGATGGGCAGCCCCGTAGCTCCAGTTATAGCTAATATTTGGATGGAGTTTTTCGAAGAAAAATCCCTGGCCACCGCCCGCACCGAAATCAAACTATGGAAGAGGTATGTAGACGACGTATTCTGTGTATTGAGGGGAAACAACCAAGATGTAGAAACTCACCTGTCATATTTAAATGGTATCCATCCAAAAATAAATTTTACCTGCGAGATAGAAGAAAACAGAAGCCTAGCATTTTTGGATGTGAAGATTGAAGTGCGGAGTGACGGTTCACTGAGTCACTCTGTCTATAGAAAATCCACTCACACTGACCGCTATCTCAACGCAACCTCGCATCACCACCCTCGACATCTTAATTCTGTAGTAACTGCACTGACAAACCGAGCCTATGACTTGTGTGACATTGAACACTTAAACCAAGAGTTAGAACATGTTCAGAAAGTCTTACAGAATAATGGATATAGAGGGCAGCTACCATCTAGACACAAATCAAGACACTTTAAAGACACAGTAGACAGGCAACCTGTGTTCTTGCCATACATAAGAGGAGTGACAGACAATATCTCAAACGTACTTCATAAATACTCACTTAATACTGTCTTCACTCCATTAAGAAAAGTAACACAATGTCTACGATCTCCAAAAGATAGTTTCCCAATGGAGAAACCGGGTGTCTATAAGATTGACTGCAGCTGTGGCAGTTCATATATCGGCCAAACAAAACGTACCATAGCGTGCCGAATGAAGGAACACATAAAAGCGGTCAAAAACAACGACAAACAGAAATCGGCAATCGCGGAACATTTGTTGGAATCAGGTCTCAATCACTGGATTGAGTTTCACAACCCTCAGATCATTTCGACAGAACGCCACTACATACCAAGAATGGTCAGGGAAGCGATTGAAATTACAAAGTACAAAAATTTCAATCGTGAGGATGGGTTTATATTGTCAAGTGTCTGGAATCCAGTGATTCGTATGTGCAAAAACCGGAAAAACAACAAACTGCTGTGTCGCGGTCAGATACTGTTAGTGTTGTGTGTCGAGAACAGGTGCGAGAAAATAGTGAGTTTGTAGACAATGGTACCGACGCGTGCAATAAAAGACTGCGAAAGAGGGTAGACCGATATGTTTGCCCTTAACAACTTACCCGCAAGATCTTTAGTTACTCCGTGATCATGGCGCTTGCAACAGTGCCGAAATATCGGGAACTCAAAAATAAGGTACATGGTAGCAATCCCGTAACAAACTATTCTAATGTTAGTGACCATGAAAGTTTAAAAGAATATAAAATTGATTTATTTGTCTTGTCACCAACGCAATTTAAAAAGTGTATCTTTCATACCTTAGTGAATATTGGTTAACTGATTTTTCGTTTCTCATTAATTTAAATATGTAAAGACAATGTTTGTTTGCTAAGTTTGCTTGTACTTAATAACTACTTATTGTTCTAATATTATTTTGAGAATAATGGTGCTGGTTGCGTAATTATATAAGTTTTTCTAATATTAATGTAGTAGTATTAAGCATTATTGCGCAATTGTTTGTTATTCCAAACAAAAATAAAATAAAATTATTGTAGAAAATCAACTGGTAAAAAATATTTGCCCGCTGATTTGTCAATATCAAAAATGTATCGAGATTACAAAAACTCTGTTTCAAAACCAGTGTCATTGAAATTATATGCTAAATGCTTCCACGACCTTAATCTATCATTCAAACAGCCATCAAAAGATACGTGTAACACCTGCGATGTTCTTAACACTAAAATAAAAGTTGCAGATGGGGATAGCAAAGCACAATTAATTACTGAGTTGACCGAACATCAAACTTTAGCTGAAAAAGCATATGATGAAAAAAGGATTGATAAGGATATAGTTAAGGCCAATACTTCCATAAAGGCATTTACCTTTGATCTGCAACAATGTCTACCGACGCCTTACTTAAAAACTTCGGTTTCTTTTTACAAGCGGCAACTATGGTCGTTTAATTTAACGATACATGATTTATCTAATAATGAAGCCACATGCTACCTATGGGATGAGACTATTGGGGCACGAGGTGCCAATCAAATAGCGTCTTGCTTGTGGCACTTTTGCAATGGTTTGGCACTAGAAGTCAAAGAAGTTATCTTTTATTCGGATACTTGTGGTGGACAGAACAAAAATAACATTGTGGCTATGATGTTCTTATACTTAGTCAAACATCATCCAACACTGGAAAAAATAAGTCACAAATTTTTAGTAAGCGGACACACGCATATGGAATGCGATTCTGACCATGCCATAATAGAAAAAACAAAAAAAAAAGACTCAGATGAAGATAAATCATTTATATGATTGGGTGCAATTAATAAGAACCTGTAAAGTACAAAAACCTTTCCAGGTTGTAGTAATGACGTTGGAAGATTTTTTCGATTTCTCTTCTTTAAAAACCAAAAAAGGTCCCTATACCATAAAGAAACAAGATGAGTCCGGTGAAAAATTTCTTTGGCAACCAGTTCAATGGTTACAATATAACAAAACTGTTTTAGGCAAGTTTTTGTTTAAAGACAATCTCAATCGTAATTCTTCATTTAAATCAGTAAATTTTAATAAACGAGGAAAGCTAAGCAACAACTCTTTTCGATTAAACCAAATTTCCAAAGAGTCCTTGCCTATCAGTGCTGAGAAGAAGAGTGATTTAATGGATCTTCTTGATTTAATAGATCTATCGTATCTTTTCGAGAATTTTACATAAACCTAAAAATTACTGATAGTAAGAGTACTGACCCAGACATCGATGAAGTGAATCCTGATCTAGAAGAAGACTAACTACTAACTAAATACTTTTTAATAAGGAAAAGAAAAAGAAGCTGAAGAAAAAAGAAGGAGAAGAGCAATTAAAAGAAAGAAAAGAATAAAAAAAAATATACTTACCTTTTAAAAATTGTTACTTTGTCGAAAATTAGATAAAAAGTCATTAAAAATAATTTAAAAAAATATTTTTATGTCTTAAAATTGTAACAGAAAAAGTTGATTGTGATTAAATAAATGAAACTTTATACTTTAATATGTTTATTAAATAAATTATCCTTAATGTATGGGTTAATAAGTTGATAAGTCGTTGGTGAATGAATTGACAAGTCTTATTCAAAGAAAACTTTAATAAATTAAGCTATGAGGCTTACACCGTTCGAAAGATCAGAAAAAAATACGTCTATAGAAAGGCACAGCCATTTACTAATTTAATATCCTGATTTACCAGGCAAAGCCAAACTTTAAAACTGCCGTCCTGTAAAATAGCCATTTTAGACTTGTCAACTTATTCACGCCAGGCACGGAATTGTTCAAGCAGACTAAAATTAGAAAAAAGGGGCGAGAGAATTGAGATTAAAAGAGGAGTCCGGCAGGAAGATCCTCTGTCTCCAAAACTGTTTATAGCTGTACTAGAACAAATATTTGCAAAGTTAGACTGGAAAGATAAAGGTATCAGAATAAATAACAGGTACCTAAATCATCTAAGATTTGCAGACGATATCGCCATCTTTGCAGAAAGCGCAAGGGACCTAGAATACCTGTTGGAAACACTCGCCCAGGAAAGCTCAAAAGTGGGCTTGGAACTAAACGATAATAAGACTAAAATAATGACCAACAGCCACAAGAGACCAATCCATGTTAGGGGCAAAGAGTTAGAATTTGTTAGTAACTACATCTATTTAGGAAAACAAGTGTCGTTTAATAAAACGTGTAATGATGAAGAAATAGAAAGACGTATCAACACAACTTGGAAGAATTTTTGGGCCCATAAAGAAATCCTTAAAGGAGACTACCATCTTAACATGAAAAAAATTGTAATGGATACTTGTCTCCTACCATGTCTCACATACGGCTGCCAAACATGGATATTCACAAGCAGAACTAAATCTAGATTAAGGACATGTCAGAGGGGAATGGAAAGGAGTATCTTAAAACTTAGGAAAATCCACAAAATTAAAAGCGAAATAATCCGACGTAAAACAAAAGTGACTGACGCATTACAACACGCTTTAAAAATAAAATGGCAGTGGGCAGGTCATGTCACACGCCTCATGGATAATAGGTGGACTATCAACACCACAAAATGGAAAGGCCCAGGCGGCAAAAGAAATGTTGGTAGACCTGCTAAGCGGTGGTCCGATGATATTTCTAAAATAGCAGGGAAAGATTGGATCATGATAGGAAAAGACCGAAATGCATGGAAAATGATGGAGGAGGCCTTCACCCAAGATGGGATCCAAAACTAAAACTAAGATAGTTTACTAACCACTAGTTATAAGTTATACTAACCACTGCTCATCAGTGTAAATGTTGAACAAATGTAATGTTTTGGAATAATAAAGGCTTTATTATTATTTTATTTATTATTATTGTAAATTAGCTTAATAAATTATCTTTTTATATTCGTTAAAAATACCCTCAAGGAAAAAGTTAATAAACGAAAATTGTACAGTAAATCTGTATTTCTTTAAAAATCGATTATTTTATTTAAAAGACTTATTTTTAATATATTTTAAACTAAAATCAACCACATACAATTAATAAATTCAGCATATAAGTACCTATTACTATCAGTCTCCTTGCTTATCTTAACATAAATTTAAATCAAAACATCGGCTATACACTTCTTTCTAAATAATTCCAGGTGAGGCCATATAAATCCAGCAAAATGACCACCAAGAGTGGAACTATGACCCGGAAAATGGCTTCGCTGAATACTGAGCTCAAACTCAAAAATGCACTTGAGGATTTGAAACAGAGTAGGGAAAGCTGTGACCAACTTGTTAGGGAAAGAGAGGAGAGTGAAGAAGAGATTAAAATTACTATAAATATAAACTCCCAACTCAAAAAAGAATTAGTTGAATTGCATGCCCAACTCCATGAAGTCACCGAGCACCGTGATGACTTACTAAATACCATCAACACCTTCAACCAGTGCAGCAATATTTTCGAACAGACACTATTGCGCAATAATGAATTGGAGACTGAACTTCGAGATGCCAACAGGACTTTATTGCATTTCGAAGAAGAAAAAAAACAGCAAGAGATCTCGCAGACCTTGAACCTCTATGAGGAGTTGATTGGGAGCCCGGGTGGGCATGCAGTAGTTTCTGATTTAGAATTAAGTAAAAGAGGTCAATTTGATACTAAACATAATATAAAATTAACCAGTAAAAATAGACTAAAGAAATATTTAAAATTAAATAAATTTATCACAAAAACTAAAAAATTAATTAAAAAACAAAAATGCTTTTATAATAATATTAAGTTGAGGAAAGAACGTGCAGAGTTAGTGGACAGTCTAGAGATCTATCATAATAAACTGTATGAAAGCAGATCTAGATACAATGTTGACATTGAACGAATGCAGGCTGACATCTCACAGTTACATGAGTCTTTAAAATCTATAACATGCAAATATGTTTCTGCCCAGGAACAAATAAATGAGCACATCTTGGCCACAAAAAAACTTTTAGAAATAGGAAACCCCAAAGCAGATTTCTTATCACTACCAAATATAAATGTAACACCATCTCAGGGGTCCATCTGTTGAATGTTGACCGGCAACCTTCAATGTCAACACCACAATATAGTAATACCAAGATAAATGTAATTATGTTTTCAGATAGGTTAGGAGTTGGTTATGGTCCTCTACTAAGTAAGAAATTAAGTTGTAATGTTATTAATAACTGTATGCCAGGTGCATCACTTGATATAATAATTAATCGTATACAAAATAGTAAATTAAACTCTGACTCTATCCTTGTTATAATGCTAGGAAATAGTCAAAACCTTAATAAGACAAAAATCATTCAAAGTTACTCGATTTTGTCCGGCCTAAATAATAAAATATAATTTAAAAAAATTGTGCCCTACCTTTTTGTAAAAATCAAATAGCGCAAGAAAATGACAGTATTCACTCATTGAATACATTAATTTATAATATGACTCAACGTCCTAACGACAAATTTGTGTTTTTTGACACAAATAAATTTATTAATAATAGCTTTCAATTGACTGGCAGCTCTTTACCCTTGCCTTATAAACTAAAGAAACGAGTAGCTACTTTGTTAATTATAATATAATATTAACTGTATTGATTTAAAATACAAAAATGAAACCATTTGCAGTGATAATATTAGTATTTGTACTAATTTAAATATGAATAATGATAATAATATACATTTAAATAAATAAGAAGAGGAAATCTCTTGCAGTCAGCCCATTATGACAAAGGAAAAGACCAACAGCCTCAATATTGTTCATCAAAATATACAAGGCTTTTCCGGCAAAGAACTGGAAATAGCATTATATTTACAAGACATGAATATACATGTCCTATGCATAACTGAGCATTGGTTTAAGAAATATGAAGTGCTCATAGGAATCGAAAACTGGGAAGTTGTACGTTTGTTCTGTAGAGAGTCAGCTACACGAGGGGGATCATTTATATTAATTTAAAAAAATATTAAATC
Source organism: Anania fuscalis (assembly GCA_950371115.1). Lineage (NCBI taxonomy): Eukaryota > Metazoa > Arthropoda > Insecta > Lepidoptera > Crambidae > Anania > Anania fuscalis. Next base: position 11,537,470 of record OX493326.1, on the reverse strand, counting down.
CAAGGAACGAAAGGATATCGTGGCACTTTCTTTAGAGCAAACTATTGAACTCGCGTGTGCTGAGTTAGAGCAGTATATTATTGTTAGTGTATACATACCCCCATCGGCAGATTACCTTCTCTTTGAGTCCACTATGGAAGGGGTATTAAAAAAGTTATGTAAATCAAACAAAAAGATAGTTGTATGTGGAGATTTTAATTTTAACATATTAGTAGAAACACCAAGTTCTGTGAGGTTCCTAAATCTTTTTAAATGTTTTAATTTGATAAATCTTTTTAATGAACCTACTAGAATCACTCCTACAACAGCTACCTGCTTAGATAATATTTTCTGTAATTGTAAAGTAGTAGATAAATCAGTTATAAATTGCCTTAGATCAGACCATAGTGGACTAAAAGCCTCTTTTGAGCACCATCATGTCTCGCCTATTGTGAATATTGTTTGTAGGCCGGTCACTGCTAATAAATTAGATCGATTTAAAAATAATATTGATTGCGGAATAAATTTATTACCACCAAACAGTGATACTGTAGATGTATCATATGAAAACCTATTTGGATTAGTCAAAGATTTTTAATAATATATTCAAACAAAAACATATAAAAGTAAATACAAATAAGCATAAATTTAGTGACTGGGCCACGACTGGTATTCACAAAAGTAGGAAAAAATTATACGAAACGAACTCAAGACCCAAACATTTTTGAATATGTTAAAAATTCTCCAAAATTTTCAAAAAAGTATGTTCTGTAGCCAAAGCCAATTATATCCATGGTATTATTACAAACTCCAAAAATAAAATTAAAGCTACTTGGAGTATTATAAATAAAGAAACAGGCAAAAATAGACAATCAGATCGTACTATTGACCTCAATATCGACAGTAAAATTATTAAATCTGACAGTGAAGTAGCGAACGCATTTAAGGATTTTTTCTCTAAAATACCTTTAGTTACAACTAGTAAATTAAACTCTTCACACGGTCTTGCCGAAAATTTTCTAAAATCCAATGTTGACAAATGCAATTCTTTATTTAATTTTAGACATGTTAATACAGAAATTATTATACAAACTTTTAGAGAGTTGAATATTAGAAAAACTGAAGATTTATGGGGAATTTCGACTAATATAATCAACCATATTATTGATAGTATAGCAATGCATCTTGCTTGTATATTAAATCGGTGTATTAATGAAGGTTAATTTCCAAATTTAATGAATTACAGTAAAATTATACCTTTATTTAAATCCGGTGATAAAAGTGATCCCTCGAACTACAGACCTATATCAATACTACCAGTTATTAGTAAAATATTTGAAAAGATTATATTTAATCAACTCTTATCACATTTTAGAATTAACGAATTATTGCATGAGAAGCAGTTTGGTTTTACTAAAGGTAGAAACACAACTGATGCGGGAGTTGCACTCATTACGCATATCTTTGATGCATTTGAAAAAAAGAAAGATGCTTTAGGAGTGTTTTGTGATTTGTCTAAAGCATTCGATTGTGTAGATCACAAAACGTTAATAATGAAATTACGGCATTATGGTGTCTCGAATGATTCAGGAAATTTGTTAGAGTCATACCTCACTGACAGATTGCAAACAGTTAGTATTAATGGAACTAAATGACTCTTCTGGAGCCCCATTACGCATGGGTGTGCCCCAGGGCTCTATATTGGGACCTTTATTATTCCTAATATATATAAATGACCTTCCATACTTTACTAAAGACCTTTGTGAGATAGTATTGTTTGCAGATGATACATCTTTAATTTTTAAAACTGATAGAGGTCAAGCTACCTTCGACGATGTGAATGATGCGCTCTCACAAGTAGTACGCTGGTTTACTGCCAACAATCTCTTACTAAATGCGAAATAAACCAAGTGCATTAAATTCACTATGCCCAATGTAAGGCAGGTCAGTACGCACATAAATATGTTAGACGATCATATAGATGCGGTTGATTCAACAACATTTTTGGGTATCACATTAGACTCACGACTGCAATGGGGTCCCCATATAAATGCCCTGTCAGGAAGGCTCAGTTCAGCGGCTTATGCTGTTAGGAAAATAAGGCTGTTAACTGATGTCGAAACGGCAAGACTAGTATACTTTAGTTATTTTCATAGTTTGTTGTCGTATGGTCTATTGCTATGGGGCACAGCTGCTGACATTGGATCAATCTTTGTGTTGCAAAAAAGAGCCGTACATGCAATATACTGTCTTGGTCCTCGAGAGTCTCTGAGGGAGATTTTTAAAGAGGTCAACGTATTAACCGTTGCCTCCCAATACATTTTTGAAAATATTATGTATGTAAGAAAAAATCTAAGTTTGTTTAGTCTTAAAAGTGATTCACATCATTATAATACTAGAAATAAAAATAAACTTGCTGTTCCGTGCTTCAGATTAAAAAAAGTTGGTAATTCATTTATGGGGAATGGTATAAAATTTTTCAATAAATTACCACAAACTCTTGTTGAACTACCGATCCATGAGTTCAAAATTAACATTAAAAAAGTCCTTATCACAAAAGGATATTACAAATTAGAAGATTATTTAAACGACAAGAGTGTATGGACTTAAACTGCCTAGCTCGCACTTACTATTACTAGCTCGCACTTACTATTGTAAAATGTATTTCCTGTAAAATCAGGCTGACATAGGTGACTGAGTTTGTTGCGCAGTTTCTTCTCATCACCAGCCTATATGTAGTCCCGAAGCGGTGGTAGGGCTAATTTATATTTTGGGACGTGTATAAGTGCCCGGAGGAGGGCCTACATACAGCTGCTTACGCTACAAGTGCTTTAATCTTGTACATGAAGTTATCCTTGGTCTTAATGCTAAACAATGTACTATTGTGCTCTTCTTTGATATGTCCAAAGCCTTTGACCGGGTGGTTCATGATGTATTGTTGGACAAACTAGAACGTTATGGTGTGCGTGGCAACGCACTTTTGTGGATTAGAACCTATCTTCAAGATAGACAGCAACTAGTGGAAAGAAACGGATCCGAGGATAACAAGAGTGCGTCTTGATCTAATTTCAAACTAAACAAATTCGGTGCTCCTCAGGGAAGCGTACTGGGACCGCTTCTGTTTTTACTTTATATCAATGACCTACCACTTGTTACAACACACCAGTGTATTTTATTTGCTGATGATTTATCAATTTTAATCAAATGTGATGCTGAAAAATTATTATTTTTTTAATATGACATAAATAATAAAATTAGTAATGTAATTAAATGGCTAAATATAAATAATCCATGTGTAAATTTATCTAAGACAAAGTATATTCAATTTAATGTTAAGGCACGTAAAGAAATCAAAATGACCATTCATTACAATAACGAAAAAGCTTTAGATTGTGCTAACAGTGTAACGTTTTTGGGGATTCTATTGGAAAATAAATTAAACTATAAGAATCATACTGTTGTCTTTTATTTACGCGAACACGATACATTTAAATGAAACTACTTTTACGGATTATTTCGCGATTTATTAACATTTTATTTAACCTGACGTTTCGAACACTTTACAGCGTTCGTGGTCACAGGTAGACTAAGGTGTTATTCGTCATTACAATATTTTGAAAAATATAAACTACCGTCACTCAGTTAATATTAATTTGTGTTCCTATCTACGCAAAAAGAGCTAACTGTATCTAGAGGTCTTGCAGTGCGGGGCCTAGCATGGGATTTCGTTAAAACAGGATCCCATGCTGGTGGTATTTTCCAACCATCTTCTCTGTTGAAATTCGGGTGTCTTCTAATTTCACATACATCTAGATACAGTTTGCTCTTTTTGCGTAGATAGGAACACAAATTAATATTAACTGAGTGACGGTAGTTTATATTTTTCAAAATATTGTAATGACGAATAACACCTTAGTCTACCTGTGACCACGAACGCTGTAAAGTGTTCGAAACGTCAGGTTAAATAAAATGTTAATAAATCGCGAAATAATCCGTAAAAGTAGTTTCATTTAAATATAAGAATCATGTTGACAATATATGTAGCAAGATAAACAGATTTGTTTACGTCCTCAAAAGACTGACTAGGCTCACCTCTCTGAATGTTTCGCTTAATGCTTATTATGGCTACGTTGCTTCCTTAATACGCTATGGACTGATACTTGAAGGTAACAGCACAGATATACAGAGTATTTTTATAGCCCAGAAAAAGTGTGTACGAGCCCTATGTGGTAAAGGGCCTTATGAAACATGTAAACCACTATTTGTAAAACTAGGTATACTTTCTGTTTCTGGGATGTACATACTTGAAATCTATAAATTTGTAAGACAACATCCTAAAATATTTAAAACTGCTGCTGAGATTTACCCTAAGAAACTTAACTTAAGAAAAATTACTATTGCATGAGTATAAAAATGTATACCAAATTTCGTGACAAATTTAAACATGGTCTGGTTCAATTAATGACCAAAAAACTTCGGGAATAGCTGACCAACTCCTGCTTTTACAGTGTTAAGGAATTCCTTGACCAAGAAAAACTTGCATGTTAATAATTATAACCAATATGTATTGCTTAGGTAGAACAATGATTTTAAAGTTCAAACCTTATAATTGTAAATATTTATATGCCATCTTAAGTATGGCGAGACATGCTGGAATACTAAATGTTATAAAATATCATCTGAATACCATGTTTCATGTGAATAAATTAATGTGAATTTGAATTACGGATCTGAGACGTGGCCGCTAACGATGGGCCTCATAAGAAAGCTCAAGGTCACTCAAAGAGCGATGGAGAGAGCTATGCTCGGAGTTTCCCTTCGCGATCGAATCAGAAATGAGACGATCCGGAGGCAAACCAAAGTCACCGACATAGCTCTCAGAATCGCAAACCTTAAGTGGCAGTGGGCGGGGCACATTGCTCGCAGGACTGATGGCCGTTGGGGCAGGAAGGTCCTTAAATGGGGGCCGCGGGCCGGAAGGCGTAGTGTTTGTAGGCCCCCACAAGGTGGACCGACGATCTGGTGAAGGTCGCGGGAAGCCGCTGGATGCGGGTGGCACAAGACCGATCTTTGTGGAAATCCTTGGGGGAGGTCTATGTCCAGCAGTGGATGTCTTTCGGCTGATGGATGTATGGATGGATAGATAGATCTCAAGTGGCATTGAAAACTCCAGAACAGTTAGACTTTAAAGTTGAAAATTATATTTTAAAAAATTCACAGTCAGCTTGGTGCAATACTCCTGAATTAACAAAAAATATTAGGGGCCCAACATTACCCAAGGAAATAAAACAACTCATAGCTGACAAGCGTCGACGGAGGAAAAAATGGCACCAAACCAGGTCTCCTGAAGATAAACGTATAGTAAATATGCTTACGAAAAAACTCAAACGCAAAATACAATTATTCAATAACACTGTTAGTAAAGAATTGATTGAGCAACTGACCAGTGACGGTAGTACAGACTACTCTTTATGGAAGGTGACAAAGCAAATGGACAAACCTGTGCAAGCCATTCCTCCCATTAGAGAAATTGATACACCGATACACTTCGGGGTAGGGTTTACGATAATACTAATGTCAAATAATGATCGGTCGGATCGACTGAAATGCCCGATCCAACCGACCGAGCATTTGCATTTCATATTAGGAAATGCCCGATGCATCAGTCAGTTTGTTAGTAACAAACGCCAGGCAAATACCATAATTAGGGACAGATAGAATACTAAGCAATTTTGAATGTTTACATCCTGTTATTGTGAGTTTCCTTCGAGATTACTAACTGTTACTTTGTAAACATATTTACTATCTAGTACTCTAGTTAACAGAATACAATAACAGCAGCAGCAGAATACAAAACCCCATCTGCCGATTACCTTCTTTTTGAGTCCACTATGAAACAGGTATTAAAAAAATTATCAAAAACAAATAAGAAGATAGTTGTATGTGGAGACTTTAACATTGATTTATTAGAGGTAACTCTAAACTCTATAAGGTTCCTAAATCTTTTTAAATCCTTTAATTTAATTAATCTTTTTAATGAACCTACACGAATTACTCCTACAACAGCTACTTGCTTAGATAATATTTTCTGTAATTGTAAAGTTATGCAAAAATCTATTATAAACTGTCTAAGATCAGATCATAGTGGACAAATAGCCACATTTGAGCACCATCATGTTTCACCAATAGTGGATATTGTTTGTAGGCCAGTCACTACCAATAAAATAGATAGATTTAAGAAAAATTTTGATTATGGAATAAATATATTGCCATTCAACAGTGCTAATACTGATGTGTCATATGAAAATTTGTTTGGATTGGTTAATGATGAGTTTAACAATATATTTAAGCAAAACACCTTAGAATAAATACAAATAAATGTAAATTCAGCGACTGGGCCACAACCGGTATTCATGAAAGTAGGAGAAAATTATATGAATTATATGAACTTAAAGCTCAAACTCAAGACCCTAAAATTATTGAACATGTGAAAAAAAACTCTAAAATCTTTAAAAAGGTATGTTCAGTAGCCAAATCAAATTACATTCGTGATATTATTGCTAGCTCCAAAAATAAAATAAAAGCCACTTGGAGCATTATTAATAGAGAAACATGCAAAAATAAACAATTAGATCGCACAATTAGCCTTAACGTTGATAATAAAATTATTCAATCCGACAATAAGGTAGCAAGTGCGTTTAAGGTTTTTTTTTCTAATATACCTATTGCTACAACTAGTAATTTAAACTCTTCACAAGGTCTTGCGGAAACTTTTTTTAAATCAAATGTCGAAAAATGTACTTCTATTCAAAATTTTAGGCATATAAATCCCGAAGTTATTGTAAAAACTTTTAAAGAGTTAAATATGAAAAAAACAGAAGATTTATGGGGGATTTCAGTTAATATAATCAACCATATAATTGATAGTATAGCAACGCATCTTGCTTGTATATTTAATCATTGTATTGATGAAGGTTCGTTTCCTAATTTGATGAAGTACAGCAAAATCATACCCTTATTTAAATCCGGAGATAAAAGTGTTCCTTCTAACTATAGACCGATATCAATTTTACCAGCTCTTAGTAAAATATTTGAAAAGTTAATCTTCAATCAACTCTTATCACACTTCAGAATAAACAAACTGCATATTGCATGAGAATCAGTTTGGTTTCACAAAGGGGAGAAACACAACTGATGCGGAAATTGCACTCATTAAGCATATCTTTGATGCATTTGAAAGTAAGCAGGATGCTTTAGGGGTTTTTTGCGATTTGTCTAAGGCTTTTGATTGTGTAGATCACAAAACGTTATTAATGAAATTACGGCATTATGGTGTCTCAAATGAGTCAGGAAAATTGTTAGAGTCATTCCTCAGAGATAGAATGCAAACAGTTAATGTCAATGGAACTGACTCATCCGAAGCTCCATTACGCATGGGTGTGCCCCAGGGCTCTATATTGGGACCTTTATTATTCCTGATATATATAAATGACCTTCCTTACTTTACTAAAGATCTGTGTGAGATAGTATTGTTTGCAGATGATCTTCATTGATTTTTAAAACTGACAGAGGTAAAGCAACCTTTGACGATGTAAATAATGCTCTCTCTCAAGTACTACGATGGTTTACTGCTAACAATCTTTTACTTAATGCAAAAAAACCAAGCTCATCAAATTCACTATGCCCAATGTGAGGCAGGTCAGTACGCATATTAATATGTCAGACGATCACATAGATGCAGTCGATTCAACAACCTTTTTGGGAATTACTATAGACTCCCGACTGCAATGGGGTCCCCATATAATTGCCTTGTCAGGAAGGCTCAGTTCAGCGGCTTATGCTGTGAGGAATATAAGGCTTTTAACTGATGTCGAAACGGCAAGACTAGTATATTTTAGTTATTTTCATAGTCTATTGTCGTATGGTCTATTGCTATGGGGCTCAGCTGCTGACATCGAATCAATCTTTGTGTTGCAGGAAAGGGCTGTACGTGCAATATATTGTCTTGGGCAGTGTTGGCATTATTCGATTATTTTTTCAATCGATTAGTTAATTTGATTAACTTTAATCGGATTAAAATTACTCGTGATTAAAATAATCGTGATTAAATCAATCACGATTAATATTGTAATCGTAATCGCGATTAAAAGAAATACTCATTAGTCGTTAATCGTTAATTTGATTAAAGCCGATTAAACTATGTTCAATAAAGAGAAAAAAAAACGTTTATTTAGATTTAATCAACTACGTTTTCAGATGACATCCAGCCACGATATCGCTACTTATAGTTTACTACAGGGCTAAGGCAGCGTAATTGGAATTTTTCATGTTTTTCAAAACATTGTAGTCCTAATCATATTATTGTCATTTATATAATAACACATGGGTATCCTTTTTTATGGTTTTAGGGTTTTGTTTTGACTATGGCTTCCATTTTAAATTCTGGCAATGGGGGTCTAACTTGTTTTTCACTTCTTGAACTGTTCCAAACTGCATTAGTCATATTTTTTTAATCGTGATTAACGATTAGTGATTACGATTAATAATCGTAATCGTATAGATTTTGATTACGATTAATTAGTTTTATTCGTTAATCACAATCAACTTTTTAATCGTTAATTTTTAATCGTTAATCAAATTAACTTTTTGCCAACACTGGTCTTGTGGGCCTCGCGACTCTCTGAGGGAGGTCTTTAAAGATATTAAAATATTAACAGTAGCGTCACAATACATTTTTGATAATATTATGTATGTTAGAAAAAACATTTGTTCGTTTAGCCTTAAATATGATTCACATCATTATAATACTAGAAATAAAAATAAACTTGCCGTTCCGAGCTTCAGATTAAAGAAAGTAGGTAATTCATTTTTGGGAAAATGTATAAAAATCTTTAATAAAGTACCACAAACTCTTGTCGACTTGCCTGTTTATAAGTTCAAAAACCACATTAAAAAAATCCTTATGGAAAAAGGATATTACAAAGTTGAAGATTACTTGAACGACAAGAGTGCATGGACTTAATAACCTGCCTAGCTCGCACTTACACTATCTTGTAATTGTATTTCCTGTAATAAAACCAGGCTGACAAAGGTGACTGAGTTTGTTGCGCCGTTTCTTCTCATCACCAGCCGATATGTAGTCCCGAAGCGGTGGTAGGAAAAAAAATGGGACATGTAAAAGTGCCATTGATGGCCAATTTGCAAAAATAAATGACTTTGACTAACAACAAAAAAACTAACTTAGCGTTAGCATTCGCAGGAATCTGTTTAAGAACGACTTTGCTGCGCCCAGTAGACGATTAATTGAGCCCGCGCTAACGGTTTAGCGCGGGCTCAATAAATCGTCCGGTTTCCAGCAGGGCATAGACCGGCCCCAATTTGGAATGGCCCATTTCGGAACGTGCGCCCGACCTGACACCTCCTAGAGAGAAAATCATTAAGCATTGCGTGTTTCTAATGATGTCTTTAGTCATTAGGCTCCAACTCAAGACCAGAAAGAGGGATCCTGGGATAGTATTGTTATATTAAGAAGCAAGAAAGCACCAAAACTGAGCCACCAAAACCATGATTCAATTTCAGAATTAATTATTTAAATATATAATTCTGAAACTTCACTGCTTAAGTTAAATGTCTTAATAAAGACATAGATTACACTGAATATTAAAATCCTAAATAACCTTGTAAATTTTTGTGCGTAAACTAAAAAACGTACTAAGAATACGACACACCAATCTTAAAAGTCGTTGAACAAAACGCCACCAAAAAGCTTAGGAAAATTCTGACGGTCAAATCATGCGTAAAGTGTCACTTCCAGTCTAAGTAATCGCTAGGGTAGACCAAAGAATTGCAGGCTTTATCAAAGTAACACGTTTCTGAGCATTCAATGACGTGCTGACACGACAGACTGAGGCTGAGCGACATGGTGAAATTGCACCACCAAATTATAAAAAGCCGGGAGATATTCGCATGGGAGATATATTTTAGAATTTAAAACTGTTTAAAATATTTAACAAATTTTAAAACGAAACATAATATGATTTAAAAAAAAACTTGAAAAAAAAAACTTCATCAGGTGGGACCCGAACCCACCACCCACCACGAATCAAAATCAATTCAAAATCAAAATATAAACATTTTATGTACATAAATTGTTTAGTTTTTTGATTTTGTACATTTGAAAACTGTTAATTATTCTTATCAAATTAAAAATAAAACATAATATATTATGGGCTTCCCCCCTTTGGATGTCAGCTCGGTCGGTCGTGTGGCCCCTGTGCTAAATTTTTTCACAAATTTAAATTAATTAAATCCCAAACAAATAGTGACAGTAACAGGAGTGTATACGCACGAGAAGGCCGCTACGCACTGAGCGACAAGGACACAGTGAGTGAAACAAGCATATTTCCTGGCCCTGCGCCTCACCGACCCCGCCCACAATCACACGCAAACAGGTCCTGAGGCTCCGCCTACGCCCGCTTGCGCAGGAGTAGGACTAGACGTTGTGCCCGCCCCCTATCTGTGACTCATAGCTACGCTGCGCGCGTCGTTTGCCGACGGAATCAAATAGGCCTACAATCACGGACTATCACTTACCGTATTTAAACATAAGATGTCTCGCAGCCCCGACGATGTACAATTATCAGCTTTTGGATCGGCCCCTGACCTCCGTGGATAGCCTCTTGAAGATAGTCCAAACGACCATATCACCCTTCGCACAAAAAGGTCGCGTTGTAACTGCGGTGCCGCTAGGCAGGAGTCAAAGCTCGATACTTTTATAAGCACTTTAACCACTTGGAAACATGATTCGAATGAGAGACTCGCCGGTATCCAGGACTCCATAAACGAGATGAAACGCCAAAACTTGGACTAACTTGCTTCCAATGCCGAAATCTAAAGTCTATTGATTATTTATTGTCTAAGTATGATGATGTCTGTGCTCAATTAACAACCTTCCAAGCTCAATCTAAAGCATGTGATGAGAGACTTTCAAAGATAGAAGATGCCTCGGAGGAGGTTGAGCGACTTTCCCGTGCTGGTTCTTTGGAGCTTCGAAACCTGCCTCTGAGGCTGCCCCTGTCTCAAGATGACCTTTTACGCATCTCCCTACTTATCTTCTCCGAGCTTTCTGTCGAGGTTAGTTTATCGGACTTTTACGACATCCGTTGTCTCCCCTCCAAGCTTGACAACAAAACAATATTAATCACGCTGAATTCTGTAATACTGGAACACCGTATCTTGAAAGCCTTCAGAGACTACAACAGAGCGGCCTCGGGCGGAAGACTGAGTACCTCGGCCTTGGGACCGGATTATCCACGTCAGCCTATATTTACCTCTGAAAGTCTGACGGCGCGAGCACGAAAGCTCTTCTATCTAGCGCGCGAATTTTCCAAGACAGAAAATTATAAGCACTGCTGGACTGCAAACGGCAGGGTGCTTCTTCGTAAACATGACAACGATAAGCTTATTGTCCTTTCTTCCGAATCCCAGCTTGCAAACCTAAAGAAGTCAAAAAACTAGCAAGATTACTACTTTGTATCCAGTCTTCCGTTTCTTATCCGTTTTTATGTTTCTTATTATTAGTAACACTATCCACTTATCAAACTCACCACGCACAAAAACTTACTTACACTCACATTTTCATACATATCACCTCCAATATTACTCGCTTATCTCATACCATACTGTCTCATTTCACTTACCCACGCCAGATCACCTTGTCCCACAACCTCATTCTAGCTTTCACCCTAACCGTATCACTCCTACTTACCCACACCCTTCTTTTCTTGCGTCTACCCACTGTATGCAACAAGGCCCTTACATGGCTGTCTAGGTATATTTTTTCGGTGCCTACAATTATTGTTCAATTTTTCTCAAATATTAAAATTCACTTGTGATCCCGAATTACTTAATAGAATCGACAGTGTATCACTCTGCTATGCTCTGACCTGTGACGACACTGATGTCTCCGACATCTTAAAACACAACTCTTCAAATCGATCTTTAAAAATATTAACCCAAAGTATTCGCAGCGTAACAGCCAATTTTAACAGCTTATCGGTTTTATTAAACAACATTGACCTTAGCCCTGACTTCATCATTTTGACTGAATGCTGGCTGATGAGTCAATCTCATTTTCCTTCTCTAGATGGTTTTTCAACTCATTTCTCTTCAAACCCTGTAAATCAAAACGACGGCGTCGTTGTTTACTATTAAAACACAATCCCAAGCGTTAAGCTTTCTCAATCTATCATCTCTGATGCTAGTTGCATCCAAATTACTATTAAGGAAGACACCGCAATCCTAGCTATATACCGCCCTTCCGCTTTCAAGCAACCAAAACGTTTTATTGACTAACTCGATCCTGCCCTCGCTGCTCTTAAGAAATTCAAAAATATTATTATCATGGGGGACATCAATATTAATATCCGCTCCCCATACTCTGATCCTAACACAGCAGAGGATTACCTCAACTCTCTTGCCTTCCATGGTTTTCGTCCGGCACATACCTTGCCCACAAGAAACCTTGGATGCTTTGATCACGTCATCCTCAAAACATCTCTTCCTGCACTTACTTTGGTCATTCAATCCGCCGTGACTGATCACGATGCTGTCCTACTAGCCATTCAGGTTAAAAGGACTACTAACCCACCTATCAAAATTAATTATGACGAGCTTCACGAAACTATTAAGGGCATTGATTTCTCTTCCATTCTGAAACAGTCTGACTCTAACGTAGCGACAAACCTTCTTATCGACAAATTGACATCAGCTATCGCTCTCCACTCTCATTCGCTTACTCTGTCTCGCCGCCGAAGGATCTTTAAACCGTGAATAACACCAGGTTTGTTAAGGTGTATCCGCCATAGAGACTGCATGCACAAGAGAATGAAAAAAGAACCGTCCAACGATACCCTTCGTTTATCCTATCTTCGCTACCGTAACTTCTGCAATTCTCTTCTTAAAAAAGTAAAACAGGCCTACGACAGGGACCTTATAAACAGAGCTGGTGCTAACAGCAAAAGGTTTTGGAAGGCTATCCGAGATGTCACCAGTCTAAATAATTCCCTTTCCCGGGCTAGCGAATTACTTTCATGCTTGCCTTCTCCATCACTCTCAGTCAACCATGTTAACTCCTTCTTTGCGGAAGTTGGTAAATCTCTCGCCGAAGACATTCACAATAAGCAGCCTCCAGTATCCTCTGCCTTACCACAAGCTCTCCCACTCTCTGTCCACTCTCCGAGTTCTAATCCCCAATCTCTAGTCCTCACAAACACTTCCCCAGCAGAAATCGAATCACTCATTACATCGCTTAAAGATGAGCCCGGTTGGGACAAAATCCCTTTAGCTGTAATAAAGCGATGTAAAGCCGAGCTCACCCCTCCTATCAGCCACATTTGCAATCTATGCCTCGAAACTGGTGACTTCCCTAGTGCCTTCCAAAAAGCCCTAGTCCACCCTGTACACAAGTCTGGTGACCGTTCCCGGCCGAATAACTACCGCCCTATATCGGTGCTTCCGGCCCTTTCTAAGATATTGGAGAGACTTATTAACTCCAGGCTTACCGGTTTCTTGGAGAAGAAGAACCTCTTGTCTCCTGGCCAGTATGGCTTCCGACCGGGAAGGTCTACTGGTGACGCTGTCCATATTCTTACTGACCACGTCGCTAGAGCTCTTGATGGGGGAAAAAAATGCCTCTGCATATTCCTCGACCTTGCCAAGGCCTTCGACTCGCTTTCAATCCCCTTACTCCTGTTGAAACTGGAGGCCTGTGGTACTCCCGGCCGAGCAGTTTGGTTTCAGACGTGGAAAATCCACAGAAGATGCGGTGTTAGCTGTAAGCGAAGTAGTGTCCAAAGCCCCAGACAAAAATAAAAACTGCTTAGGTATTTTTATAGACCTGGCCAAAGCTTTCGACACCGTATCAATTCCGATATTACTACAGAAGCTCAACTGCTTTGGCTTTAGAGGAGTGTCGCAGGAGTGGTTCCGAAGCTATCTCACGGGTCGTCGGCAGTGTACCCGTGTGGGTTTTGATATTAGCGACGAACTAAAAGGCTTGGTATACTGTCAGTTCCAAACTCATTTTGCAAAACACACCGGTGATTTTGAGACACCAAAAGAAAGAATAATCCGTGAAAGCACTAGGGGGAAAGATTTCAATAATAAATGTATATCCCATCTAAACCATGTCAAGCAGAGTTCTTACTATCAGTCAGTTGCAATATTTAATAGATTACCAATCGAATTAAAAAGTATAGTGTACAAGAGTAGCTTCAAGTCGGAACTGAAACATCTTTTGTTGGAAGAATGCTATTATTCAGTTAATGAATTTATAAATAATATGAGAAACGTTGTATGACAAAGGTACTTAGTAAATAAAAATTGACATATTTATTTTAAATCACTGAAATTATATAGAATTAATATTATTATCTCTTTTGACTTTTTATTTTTATTAAATAATTATTACTATAGAATTTGTATAATTAATGATGCATGTTGTATTTTTATCTTAATATTGAAATGTAATTTAATTAATGTTCGACACAATGTAAATTGTTGTGAATAAATGAAATGAAATGAACATGTAGGGTCTGACATGACGTGGTCTCAATTCCGTGAAATGTGCTTAATTGTTTGGAATAAACCTTTTAATTATATTGTCATCAACAAAGACTGTGAACGAAATAAAGGCTGTTACAGAATGTAGTTTGATACATTCATAGTACTGGACTATTTTTTTATATACTTACCTATCACATTAGGCAGCAATCAGTTTCGTTAGAGAAGTCAATTAGAGTCGAATCCTCAATAATGGAACGAACCCTCAAGGAACAAAATATAAAATCAGCAAATGCTGTAAAAAGAAAGGTGGAAATGATTAAAGATTTAAAAAATAACAATGATTTGGCTTTGGAAACCATATATAAACCTATTGTCAACCCACTTAAGATATTAACAAGTAAAACTGAGAACAATCGTCACACAAATGAAGAATCAAAGCAAACCCAATTAGTAAAAAGATCTAAATACAGCGAAAGCGAGTCATCAAATACTTCTTCTGGAGATCACGTAGAATCTGTCGACGATGAAGAATCAGATAACGATGGTTGTAAAACACCTGACAAAACCCTTATGAGTATGAGTATGAGAGTGGAGTAGTCAAGTAAGTCATGAGACCGCACTTAGACTCAAAGTCGATCCTTTGTACGTGGGGGATGTGATGGTTACGGTTGCAACCAGCCTAGCTCCGCCCAGAAGCGCAGAAGTTGTTGTGTGTCGGTTGTTACGTGCGTTTATTGTGACCAAAATGTCGTTAAGTTGCAACGAATGTCAGCAAGTGATTGAGGACAGGAGGTTCTTGACCTGTAGCCAGTGTAGCCGGTGCTACGACCTTGATTGTGCAGGGGTCCCCGAGAAGCATTTTTATAACTCGCTCACCTACGAGTGGAGGGATGTGTGGAGGTGCGTCGGCTGCACCAGCAAGCAGCCTAAAACCGACAACACCGAGACGCCGAGGCGCGCGGGCGAGTGGGGTCACTCTGCGTCGGTTCGCCGCCAGGACGTGTCCCATGGACCTGGACGCGTCGCTTCTCGACCAGACCGAGCGGGAGAACCCGGACGACACGGCGCATAACGTGACCGTAGAGGTCACCGACATCCAGGCCCTCGCCATGGAGATGCGCCAATTCAGGGAGGAGATGCGGGACGAGCTGAGGGCGACGCGAGCCCAGATCGAATGCCTCCGGGACGAGGTGCTGGAGCTGTCGGGGCGGGTGACGCGCTGCGAGGACCGGATCGGTGTCATCGAGACAGACGTGAGCGCGCGCATCGGGGCGCTCGAGCAAAGGATGGAGGAGGCGGACCGGCGCCGGGCGGACTCGGGCCCGGGCTCGGGCTCGGAGGCGGTGGCGGCGCTGCAGCGCACCGTCGCCGGGCTGCGGCTGGAGCTGGGCGAGCGCGAACAGGAGGCGCTGCTCGCGGACCTCGACATCGGGCAGCTCCCCGAGGAGAAGGGCGAGAACGCGTTGCACAGCGCCATGGTGCTCGCGAGCCGCCTCGGGGTGCCTGTCGAGGAGCGGGACGTGGTGTTCGCGGAGCGGCTAGGCGCGCGCGCCGCGTGGTGGTGCGGCTGGCGCGCCGCCACCTGCGCGACGAGCTGCTGCGCGCGGCCCGCGCGCGCCGCCACCTGATGGCCGAGGGCGGCGCGCGAGTCTACGTCAACGAGCGGCTGACGCGCGCGAACCGCCTGCTATTCCAGCGGGTGCGCGAGGAATGTCGCCGGCTACAGTGGAGGTACTCGTGGACGAGGCGCGGACGCATATTCGCTCGCAGACTTCCATGGATCTGTAAAAACAGTGCCCGGATCAGTCATAAGAACATATATAAAATACCGTGTATATTGTTTGTCCATGTAGAATTAATATTGGTTTCAAATTCAATGTTATTGTGCGCCTACTTGTGTTACCTGTTTTTAAGAAAAGAGCAACATCATATTTTAGTAAATTCATTTATATATAATCAAAACAATGTTTACTTTACACAGCCAGAATTACCATCACTATTCAGTACCATAGATTCCAATTACAATCATATTATTATAATTATATATCGTTTGACATACAGCTTCATTGGAATAATTATCTTACAACATTTACATATAAGAAATTGCCTTAATCCAATCATCACCGACATCCCACAATATTTATATATTTTTATTATTATCCACTGCAATCAAATAATCATTGACATTACTATTTTACAATATTTACATATTAATATTCACTGCAATCCAATACTTATTGACATTACTATTCCATATTATTTTCATATTACTATTTACTGTATTCCTGTAATAACTGACATCATTATTTCACATTATTTATTCAATATTAATTTCACTTGGGTCACACAGAATGGCTATGCAATTATTTTCAATCACATTTACACTACACTTTATTTTAAAACATTTTGGTGTTTATATTACTTACAGAGGTCACAGGCCTTGGGTTAAAAAACTTATCAGTTGGTCTATACAATGCAGGCTCCTTAAGTACAAAGCACGAGGAATTCATCGTGGCAATGGAGGAACTGGACCCAGACATTATGGCCATAAATGAGACCTGGCTCAGGGCGGGGGAGGAAGGCAGAGCTCCCCGGCTAACTGGATATAAACTAAGCCATACACCAAGACCGGACCACGTGAGAGCGGGGCGCGGTGGGGGAGTCGGTTTTTACATCCGCAAAGGCCTTAATGTTAAGCTGTGTCCGCACCCTAATTCACATTTACAGGTGGAACAAATGTGGATGTCGGTACGTCTGAACAGTCAGAACTTGATTGTAGGTACAGCCTACAGACCACAATGGCTGGATGTAGACGAGTTCCTTGACTCCATTTCTGAGACGGTGGCCACCTTTGCAGGGGCAGATGGGGTTATATTGGCTGGGGATTTTAATATAGATCTCCTGAACGGTGGGTGTGGCAAATGCAGGTCTTTCGCACAGTTTACTCAAAGTCTTAATTTAAAACAAATAATTACTGAACCAACACACTTCACTGACCATAGTAGCACCTTGATTGATGTGATATGTACTGATGTCAGAGCTTTACGGGTGACAGTGAAACACTGTCCTGATTTGGGAAGGCATGCTATGTTGCTAACGGAATTAAAAATTAAAAAGGAAAAGTGTATCCCACAGAAGATCTCGTATAGGCCTCTAAAGAACATACTTTTGGACCAATTTAATAAAGATTTAAATACCATTCGGTGGGATAATTTTAAAGAAATTAAAGGTGTCAACGGCCTGGTGGAAGCATTTACACTGTGTGTTAGGGGCCTTTTTGATCTGCATGCACCTGTACAGACACAAAAATTCAAGCACGCCCCCCACCCCTGGATCACAGATACGATTAAGACAATGATGCGGATTAGGGACAGGTATCATAAGCAGTATAAAATGCATGGTGCTGCAAATCTCAAGGCAAGCTACAGGGAGATGCGACACGAAGTCATAGCAGCGATCGAGCGAGAGAAGTCGTGTTTCTTCAAAAAGCATATTAATAACAACATTAAAAACCCAAAAATGCTATGGAGAAAGCTTACAAGCACAGTATTGCCAAACAAAAAAGCCTCAGCTGAATTGTCCCCATCTCTCAGTGATCCAGAACTGTTGAATGCACACTTTTTGAATGTGCCTGGCAGCGGCATGGTCTTTGCCGCTGCCAGGCCATTGCTGACCCTACCTCACTCACTGGACACCATTACTACAATAGTCAATAGCTCTATAGTGGAGGGTGTGTTCCCTGAGGACTGGAAGATAGCAGTTGTAAAGCCGCTGCCAAAATCTAGTGAGCCTGTGACAGTGCAAGACCTACGCCCAATAAGCCTTCTCCCGTTTCTCTCTAAGGTATTGGAAAGAATAATTTGTGACCAACTGACGGAATACTTGGAGAAGCATCATATGCTTCCTTACTTTCAGTCTGGCTTCCGCAGGGGCTGTGGGACAGCAACTGCTCTGGCAGATGTGGTTGATGGTCTGTTGACTGCCCAGGACCAAGGAAAGGTTGCTCTTCTGCTCCTACTTGACTTTTCTCGTGCTTTCGACTCGATAAGCATACCTTTGTTGCTGTCCAAGCTTAGTTATTATGGCCTTGACGCTCGAGCTGTGAGATGGTTCCACAGTTACCTTACTCACAGGACACAACTTGTGGAGCTGCAACAAGCAAATGGATCTAAGCTGCGGTCTAGCCGGAGGGTGGTGAACCGGGGAGTCCCCCAGGGATCGATACTGGGCCCTATCCTTTACATCTTGTACAGTGCTGACATCACATCATGCATTACACACTGTTCTCACCACCTTTACGCGGATGACCTGCAGCTATATCTTCCCTTTGATCCCGCTGACCATGCCAGCGCTATTATAAGGGTAAACAGTGACCTGCAAAGGATATCTGACTGGTGTATGTCAAATTGTCTAACCCTCAATGCAAAAAATTGAAACTAATGGTTTTTGGAAATCCTAAAACTATTGGAAAGATTAATGATGTTTCAATAGCTATCTCTGTGAATGGGGACCAAATTGAAAGGGTGAATAAGGCACGGAACCTGGGACTGGTTTTTGACAGCGGGCTAAGGTTCGAGGCCCACATAGCCGAATGTGCAAGAAGTTGCTTTTACAGACTGAGGCTGCTCTACAGAATCAGGCAATATTTAAGTGAAGAGCTCCGCATTAGCCTCTGTAAGTCACTTATATTGTCAAATTCAATTACTGTGATACTGTGTATGGTCCATGTCTGCTGGCTCGATCAGCCCAACTTATCCAGAGAGAACAGAATGCCTGTGCTAGGTATTGTTTTACAATTCCACCGCGGTCCCATGTCTCTCCTTTCCTTAGTGCTAGGGGCTTGCTTAAGATGGAAGCACGCAGACGGCTGCATCTGGCCACCATGTTATTCGGAGTCATTGGAACGCGAAAACCAGGGTACCTACTTGATAAGCTGCTGTGGGCCCGGGATCGCGATGGTCAAGGTAAACGGGCATGTACTTGCGTGTTTCTAACACCAAGCCATCGCACAGTCGCCTTTCGGGGCTCTTTTCGATTTGCCGCCTCGAAGTGCTGGAATGACTTGCCACCGCCGATGCGCGCTCTGAAAACGAAAATCACGCTCAGGAAAAAACTTAAAAATAACCTGCTGATTTGCCAGCGAGCAGAAGAAAGTTACATTTTAACTCACAAGCAGAGTATGCGCGTCGCGTGGGCGGGTATAGGCGTCACTTCCCGGCACTTTGGGGGCGGCAGCTGAGGGCGTTACTAGGTTTCTCGCAGCCGGTTCATCGATGTAGTGACCAAAACATATTCTGCAATTGAAATAATGGTACATTCAATGAAATTTATTGATGTTAATGCACACTTTACACTATTGAATCAGCGTAGTAGGTACTCACTTGAAGACGGGCGGCGTCGCACATTCATTGCTTGCTTGCACTTTAAGATTTATGCGTCGTCACTACACACATTAAGATGTTGCTTTTTCAAAATATAAACCATGCCACATGAGTCATAACATGTGCATATTACGTGGCATCACACCATTTTACGCAAATTACCTGTGTTGCGAAAATGGCGGACAGAGTGAGCAGTAGTCACAAGGAGTATTCAATAATCACTTAGTTAGTAGTAAGTTCTTTGGCCGTGCAACCAGAGACAATGCAAACACTCCGGCCGACGCTTATAAAGGCATGCGCACACGCACACGATCGGTGCTGAGCTATCGGCTGAGCTGGTTGTCATTGTCTCTGGTCTAATGTTTTTTTTCTTTTTTGTGTTACGTCGTGCGGTGTATATTCTTTTCTTTGTTATTGTTTGTTAGGATTTTGTTGATTTTTTTTATTTTTTTTATTTAATTATTTTTGATTGTTTGAGGCCCTCGCAGAATATCAGTGTCGTGGCAGCCTTAAGTTGCCACGGCGAATACTGAGCGAGGGTCCTTTTTGGCACGTTTATTTATTTTTATTTATAATATTATTATTAGTTCTGTGTCAATCTATGTTATTTTCTTTTTCATGTTTGTGTCAATTTTGAGTGCCAAATAAATAATATTCTATTCTATTCTATTCTAAGTTTCCTGGGTTTTTCACAGGCTCCGCGGAGCGACCTTGGGTTTTCAAGGATTTCATTGCGATGTGATGCTACCGCCTCGCAGTCCAGGACTACATAGGCGGCGGTTTCATCTGTAGTTAGACAAGCCCTGCAGATAGGGCTGTCTGTGTTTCCTATGGTGTAAAGGTTTTTGTTTTTGGGGAGGGTCAGTGTTTATGCTTTAATAGTTGCGACGCCTAGCTTGCACAGTGCTTTTCTGCTTTGCTCCTTGTGTAGTATAGATGCTGGCCTACCTTATCCGTCTCTCGGCGGGTAAGGTGGCGTCGGCCTTGAGGGAGAGCGCCACAGTCGTGATGATCCTCAAGGCAAGTCTGGAGGTTTCCTGCACGTGGTTGCCACCCTGCTTTTGGTCTAATTCCCTAAGAAATAGACGTAACTGAAATTTTCAGGCGCAGTACCGCCAGGATGCCGAGGTCATGTCCAGGCGTGTCCACTATCTACAAAACCAAGATAGTGGATGCTAGAATGACCTCCTGCGTGTTTGTGCCGTGCGCAGGAACCCGTACGGGTGGATGAAGGGGACCTGGAGGTTGAGAGATCGGTGAGCCTGTGGTTGTTGCACACCGTGATCAACACACCTCTTTGGCCTGGATTTTACCTCACACGGGCGGTTGAGGACTAGCCATCCTCAATCAATCGGCTGTGGCTTCCCATCCGAGGGAAGCCGGCGAGGATCCCTAACCGTGGGACGGCAGGCGGCGTTGCGCGGAACCCGGAGGCGAGCGCGCCACTCTCTCTCGGTGGCGAGCAACCACGGAATTCTTCGCGACGTGCGGCCTCGCTGGTTTCACGGGGTGAGCTGCAAATCCATTGCACGGGTCCTATATCTGTGTAGTAGCTCTGGCGATCGTGCGCAGAAGCGCACGACGTCCCCGACTGAGGACTCCGTGGCGGGTGGAGAGTTACGCAGACGAAATAAAAACCCTCACACCCATGGAATCTGAGAGTAAAAACCCACCCACAACCCCCCTCTTCTTGGTTGCGCCCTCAAACGCACCAACCCCACCCAAGACCGCTACGCCCGTGGGCGCAGCGGGCTCCTCCAAGGTTGCGTTTCACAACGCACCTTGTGCTTCAGGGACTGCGCTTCATAGCGCACCCTCCCTAACCGACCAACCCAACCACACCAAGGCCGCATCCAACAAGGCACCCAGCACCGGCAAGGCAAGGTCCCCGACTAAGCCGCACCGGAGCAGGGCCGTCTTGACGGACGCGACGCCTAAAAACCCCACCAACACCACCAGACCAGGGCCGCTCGCGTCTACCCAGACTGCAACGCCCTCGGTAATAGAGCTTTCAGCGCTGATGAAAGCCATCCCACCACCACCGACAGAGCCCGACTGGACCGTAGTAGAGTCTAGGAGGAAGCAGCGGACCACCTCGGCCAAGCCCCACCCGCCTGGGAGGAAGTCCAAAGCCAAGATGGAGTCGGGGAAATTGGCAGCTCCCAGTGGGCGACGACTCCACACCGGAGAGGAACCCGCGACCGGGGAAGGCAACACCGCCCAACCGGTCCCGTCTGAGGCACTGCCGAAGACGAGTGGCGGCCCCAAACCTAGTTTAGGCCTAAAAAGCAAAAACAAAGCAGAACTCATAATTTGTGCTAGTGTAAATAAACCTAATTACAAAAAAGTGACATAAAATCGGACAAAATTTCCAACCGGTTTTGACATCTCAATTCAAAAGGAGTTCAATTCAATGGATTACCTAAAACCAGGGGAGTACTGTTTTCAACATTATTTTAATCATAATAAGAAAGTGTTATAATAAGTGTGTTTGCAATCTAGACTTTAAAATTACCATTGCAATTAAGTTAAGGTTATATCAATAGTTGTAACTTGCGTAGCTTTGGTACCTACTTGATGATAATTAGCAACTATTTACCTACAGCATTACTGTTATCACAACATTTAATACTGTACAAACCTCACGAAAGTGAGACTCGTCACAATTCATTGCATTCGGCTTAGTTGTGCCTCTCTTTACTTGACATATAGTGGAAGTAAGTTGATGAAAACAACCTTTTGCCGCAGACATTCTACTTCTAACACTTAACAATACATTCAAATAATTACCAGTGGGAAATGTTGATAGTTATTTCAAGTAATTTAGTGTAAATTAGCTTAATAAATTATCTTTTTATATTCGTTAAAAATACCTTCAAGGAAAAAGTTAATATAAGAAAATTGTACAGTAAATCCGTATTTCTTTAAAAATCGATCATTTTATTTTAAAGACTTATTCTTAATATATTTTAAACTAAAATCAACCACATACAATTAATAAATTCAGCATATAAGTACCTATTACTGTCAGTCTCCTTGCTTATCTTAACATAAACTTAAATCAAAACATCGGCTATACACTTCTTTCTAAATAATTCCAGGTGAGGCCATATAAATCCAGCAAAATGACCACCAAGAGTGGAACTATGACCCGGAAAATGGCTTCGCTGAATACTGAGCTCAAACTCAAAAATGCACTTGAGGATTTGAAACAGAGTAGGGAAAGCTGTGACCAACTTATTAGGGAAAGAGAGGAGAGTGAAGAAGAGATTAAAATTACTATAAATATAAACTCCCAACTCAAAAAAGAATTAGTTGAATTGCATGCCGAACTCCATGAAGTCACCGAGCACCGTGATGACTTACTAAATACCATCAACACCTTCAACCAGTGCAGCAATATTTTCGAACAGACACTATTGCGCAATAATGAATTGGAGACTGAACTTCGAGATGCCAACAGGACTTTATTGCATTTCGAAGAAGAAAAAAAACAACAAGTGTTCTCGCAAACCTTGAACCTCTATGAGGCGTTGATTGGAAGCCCGGGTGGGCATGCAGTAGTTTCTGATTTAGAATTAAGTAAAAAAGGTCAATTTGATACTAAACATAATATAAAGTTAACTAGTAAAAATAGGCTAAAGAAATATTTAAAATTAAATAAATTTATCACAAAATCTAAAAAATTAATTAAAAAACAGAAATGTTTTTATAATAATATTAAGTTGAGGAAAGAACGTGCAGAGTTAGTACACAGTCTAGAGATCTATCATAATAAACTGTTTGAAAGCAGATCTAAATACAATGTTGACATTGAACGAATGCAGGCGGACATCTCGCAGTTACATGAGTCTTTGAAATCTATAACATGCAAATATGTTTCTGCCCAGGAACAAATAAATGAGCACATCTTGGCCGCAAATAAACTTTTAGAAATAGGAAATCCCAAAACAGATTTCTTATCACTACCAAATATAAATGTAACACAGGTGACAGATAACACCATCTCAGAGGCCAATCCGTTGAATGTTGACCGGCAACCTTCAATGTCAACACCACAATATAGTAATACCAAGATAAATGTAATTATGTTTTCAGATAGGTTAGGAGTTGGTTATGGTCCTCTACTAAGTAAGAAATTAAGTTGTAATGTTAATAATAACTGTATGCCAGGTGCATCACTTGATATAATAATTAATCGTTTACAAAATAGTAAATTAAACTCTGACTCTATCCTTGTTATAATGCTAGGAAATAGTCAAAACCTTAATAAGACAAAAATCATTCAAAGTTACTCGATTTTGTCCGGCCTAAATAATAAAATATAATTAAAAAAAATTGTGCCCTACCTTTTTGTAAAAATCAAATAGCGCAAGAAAATGACAGTATTCACTCATTGAATACATTAATTTATAATATGACTCAACGTCCTAACGACAAATTTGTGTTTTTTTACACAAATAAATTTATTAATTATAGCTTTCAATTGACTGGCAGCTCTTTACACTTGCCTTATAAACTAAAGAAACGAGTAGCTACTTTGTTAATTATAATATAATATTAACTGTATTGATTTAAAATACAAAAATGAAACCATTTGCAGTGATATTATTAGTATTTGTACTAATTTAAATATGAATAATGATAATAATATTATATACATTTAAATTAAATAATAAAACAATAGAGGAAATCTCTTGCAGTCAGCCCATTATGACAAAGGAAAAGACCAACAGCCTCAATATTGTTCATCAAAATATACAAGGCTTTTCCGGCAAAGAACTGGAAATAGCATTATATTTACAAGACATGAATATACATGTCCTATGCATAACTGAGCACTGGTTTAAGAAATGTGAAGTGCTCATAGGAATCGAAAACTGGGAAGTTGCTAGTTTGTTCTGTAGAGAGTCAGCTACACGAGGGGGATCATTTATATTAATTAAAAAATATATTGAATCCAAGGAACGAAAGGATATCGTGGCACTTTCTATAGAACAAACTATTGGACTCGCGTGTGCTGAGTTAGAGCAGTATATTATTGTTAGTGTATACATACCCCCATCGGCAGATTACCTTCTCTTTGAGTCCACTATGGAAGGGGTATTAAAAAAGTTATGTAAATCAAACAAAAATATAGTTGTATGTGGAGATTTTAATTTTAACATATTAGTAGAAACACCAAGTTCTGTGAGGTTCCTAAATCTTTTTAAATATTTTAATTTGATAAATCTTTTTAATGAACCTACTAGAATCACTCCTACAACAGCTACCTGCTTAGATAATATTTTCTGTAATTGTAAAGTAGTAGATAAATCAGTTATAAATTGCCTTAGATCAGACCATAGTGGACTAATAGCCTCTTTTGAGCACCATCATGTCTCGCCTATTGTGAATATTGTTTGTAGGCCGGTCACTGCTAATAAATTAGATCGATTTAAAAATAATATTGATTGCGGAATAAATGTATTACCACCAAACAGTGATTCTGTAGATGTATCATATGAAAACCTATTTGGATTAGTCAAAGATGAATTTAATAATATATTCAAACAAAAACATATAAAAGTAAATACAAATAAGCATAAATTTTGTGACTGGGCCACAACTGGTATTCACAAAAGTAGGAAAAAATTATACGAAACGAACTCAAGACCCAAACATTTTTGAATATGTTAAAAAATTCTCCAAAATTTTCAAAAAAGTATGTTCTGTAGCCAAAGCCAATTATATCCGTGGTATTATTACAAACTCCAAAAATAAAATTAAAGCTACTTGGAGTATTATAAATAAAGAAACAGGCAAAAATAGACAATCAGATCGTACTATTGACCTCAATATCGACAGTAAAATTATTAAATCTGACAGTGAAGTAGCGAACTCATTTAAGGATTTTTTCTCTAAAATACCTTTAGTTACAACTAGTAAATTAAACTCTTCACACGGTCTTGCCGAAAATTTTCTAAAATCCAATGTTGACAAATGCAATTCTATATTTAATTTTAGACATGTTAATCCAGAAATTATTATAAAAACTTTTAGAGAGTTGAATATTAGAAAAACTGAAGATTTGTGGGGAATTTCGACTAATATAATCAACCATATTATTGATAGTATAGCAATGCATCTTGCTTGTATATTTAATCGGTGTATTAATGAAGGTTCATTTCCAAATTTAATGAATTACAGTAAAATTATACCTTTATTTAAATCCGGTGATAAAAGTGATCCCTCGAACTACAGACCTATATCAATACTACCAGCTCTTAGTAAAATATTTGAAAAGATTATATTTAATCAACTCTTATCACATTTTAGAATTAACGAATTATTGCATGAGAAGCAGTTTGGTTTTACTAAAGGTAGAAACACAACTGATGCGGGAGTTGCACTCATTACGCATATATTCGATGCATTTGAAAAAAAGAAAGATGCTTTAGGAGTGTTTTGTGATTTGTCTAAAGCATTCGATTGTGTAGATCACAAAACGTTCATAATGAAATTACGGCATTATGGTGTCTCGAATGATTCAGGAAATTTGTTAGAGTCATACCTCACTGACAGATTGCAAACAGTTAGTATTAATGGAACTGACTCTTCTGGAGCCCCATTACGCATGGGTGTGCCCTAGGGCTCTATATTGGGACCTTTATTATTCCTAATATATATAAATGACCTTCCATACTTTACTAAAGACCTTTGTGAGATAGTATTGTTTGCAGATGATACATCTTTGATTTTTAAAACTGATAGAGGTCAAGCTACCTTCGATGATGTGAATGATGCGCTCTCACAAGTAGTACGCTGGTTTACTGCCAACAATCTCTTACTAAATGCGAAAAAAACCAAGTGCATTAAATTCACTATGCCCAATGTAAGGCAGGTCAGTACGCACATAAATATGTTAGACGATCATATAGATGCGGTTGATTCAACAACATTTTTGGGTATCACATTAGACTCACGACTGCAATGGGGTCCCCATATAAATGCCCTGTCAGGAAGGCTCAGTTCAGCGGCTTATGCTGTGAGGAAAATAAGGCTGTTAACTGATGTCGAAACGGCAAGACTAGTATACTTAAGTTATTTTCATAGTTTGTTGTCGTATGGTCTATTGCTATGGGGCTCAGCTGCTGACATTGAATCAATCTTTGTGTTGCAGAAAAGAGCCGTACGTGCAATATAGTGTCTTGGTCCTCGAGAGTCTCTGAGGGAGATTTTTAAAGAGGTCAAATTTTAACCGTTGCGTCCCAATACTTTTTTGAAAATATTATGTATGTAAGAAAAAAACTTAGTTTGTTTAGTCTAAAAAGTGATTCACATCATTATAATACTAGAAATAAAAATAAACTTGCCGTTCCGTGCTTCAGATTAAAAAAAGTTGGTAATTCATTTATGGGGAATGGTATAAAATTTTTCAATAAATTACCACAAACTCTTGTTGAACTACCGATCCATGAGTTCAAAATCAACATAAAAAAAGTCCTTATGACAAAAGGATATTACAAATTAGAAGATTATTTAAACGACAAGTGTGTATGGACTTAAACTGCCTAGCTCGCACTTACTATTGTCTTGTAAAATGTATTTCTTGTAAAATCAGGCTGACAAAGGTGACTGAGTTTGTTGCGCCGTTTCTTCTCATCACCAGCCTATATGTAGTCCCGAAGCGGTGGTAGGGCTAAGTTATATTTTGGGACGTGTATAAGTGCCCGGAGGAGGGCCTACATACAGAATAAATAATTTCATTTCATTTCATTTCAAACCTCGGCGACGTCCAAGGCGGAGGAACCGAAACCAAGGTGGGCGCGGAGCTGGCCCCACACCAGCTGCAACGGAACAGCTCACCTCTGGACCGGCACAGCAGAGCAAACGACCCCGACCCGACGACACAGTCACGCCCACGGGCGACAGTAAGCGTGCAAAACAGGGTTCTGCCAGCTACGCAGAGGCCCTCAGAGCTAACGAGCTGTGCGTCGCGGTAATGACCGACCCGTACCACGACCTTTCGGCGGAACAGGCCACGACACTGCGCAAAGCCATCGAGGGGCGGCTGATGGAGGGCCTCCTGCGTCCAACGACCTCCGCGCAGACCGGCAGGGTTAAATTCCGGGGCAGGGCACACTTTAGTGACGGTGTCCTAAAGATGTGGTGCGAGGACGACCTTGCCCTTGCCTGGCTGCGTGGAACGGTGGACTCCATCCAGTCGCCCATCGCTGGCTCGGCGCTAGTGGTCAGACCACAGGCCGAGATCCGGCGGAAATACCTGTGCGGCCTGTTTGTCCCCGATGACGACGAGCTGGACATCAACACCCTGCTTAAACTTCTGGCAGCACACAACCAGGTCAGGGCCGAGAGGCAGCCCGACCTTGACACACCTGGCGTTCACCTCCTCCTAAGAGTGCCGGAGAACGATATCGACCTGCTGCGACGACGCGAACGCAGAATGTACTGGCTGTGTGGCAACATATACCTCAAAATTCTTGAGGATCTTCCGCCGCCAGCCAGCACCCTACACACCCCAGCTCAACACGCTCCGATGGAGGAGGAACCTCTTCCCTCGTGCAGCAGATCGGAGGAAGACTGCTTTCGGGACGTCGAGGGGAGCGAGTGCAGTGAAAGCTGCCTTGACTCCTCTCCGTTTAGAGAGCAGTAAACCCCTCCGCATCATCCAGACCAACCTCCAGCACAGCCAGACTGCAACGGCTTGCCTACGCAGAGCGCTGGAGGCAGACACCGCGACCATAGCCCTGATCCAGGAGCCGTGGATCAGGAAGAGCTCCATCTGTGGTCTAAACAACATCGGGGGTGACCTCCTCCTTAACACCAACGTAAGCATTCCGAGAACTTGCATATATACACCCAAACACATACAGAAAATTCTAATAACAGACTTCTGTTCCAGAGACCTCACGGCTGTTAGGTTTCTAGCAGGTCCTAACCAACCAAACTTTGACCTAGTGCTCGCATCGGCATACCTTCCAAGCGACGCTGACATCCCAACACCGGAGCTTATATCTCTGATCGAGTACTGTGACAAAGAACAACTTGAACTCATTGTCTGCACCGACTCTAATGCACACCACACCTTATGGAGCTGCATAGAGAATAACAAACGAGGAGATGAACTGGTAAATTATCTTATATCTACTAAACTAACCCAGATTAACAACAGCTCGGAGCCGACATTTGTCAACTCAAGATACCAGACCATAATTGATCTAACACTCTCCACGGAGGCCGCATCCCACCTGATCTCTGATTGGCACGTATCTTGAGAAGCCTCGTGCTCGGATCATAGGTGGATACGCTTTAACCTAAAAATGACTCTCCCGCCACCAGAACCAAAACGCCATCCTCGCAAAACGGACAGAAGCTCTTTTGCGCGAATGGTTAAGTCGGCCCTGGATGGCATGAGCAAACTAACAACTAACTCCAATACCGATGATATTGAACAACATGTTAACAACCTAAGCAACTTACTAATAAACAGCTATGAGCATTCATGCCCCCTTACTAAGCCACGGGTAGGATGTAACGACCATACCCTTTCAAATCAAAGTATGATTTAAGTAATTAATAAAATATATATTAAATTTTTCTCTTCAAATTATTTCTAACTAAAAAGGGCAACTCATTAAACACCCTGCTTTCTTCGTAATTTTAACCAATCCAAAACCCTAATAAAACAAGCTTTTTTACAGCGGATGGACCGGTATGGACAGTTAAACAATAAAAATAGAAAGATGAAACTTGCAGAGCGTTGCGTGAACGCACGTGGTTATGTTTTGCGGCTGTCGTTGGACATAAGATGCGAAATCGTGGGAAAAGACATTAACAAAAAGCTTTTTAAAAGAAGTTTTAAGTAACAATGTGCACCTATAAAAAAAGGGAGAAACCTGCATTTGAAACAAAAGGACAGTGGACGCACATTTTAGCACTTAGGGTGATACTCCCATGTGCAATCCATAAATTTGAACAATATTTTAGAAACTTCATTTTTTGTAAGGATATGCCGAAATTCGTCACCCCACCACATTCTGGAAGCATCGTAGTGCTTGGGTATAAGAGGGACTGACGGAACAAGAAGCGGGGGCTTTTTAGTTGGGATTGGGTTCGATTTGCATCATGTAGATGCCCGTGTGTGGTCTACGGGAGAGTCCAAGGAGGAGGTAAGTTGGAGTGACGGTCAGATTTGGGCGGTCTGACTTAGATGGTCTGGGTTGCACCCGGGATGTTGCTCGCGTGTGTCCTATAAAAAGTTGCAGAGGGGTAAGTGTTTTGATTATTACAAATTCCTTTTGAAAGTATTTTAATTAAAATATTTAAAGACACAGTAACTTTTAAATTTTGATGATCATTTTGATGCCGATGATAAAGTATTTAATATTGAATAGTTAAAACGTCATTTTAATATTTTACATAATTATCTTGTTTTTCGTAATTTCTTATCAAAAGGAATTTAAAAACTTTTTTCATGTCCTCATAGAGATCGAAATGGGATTTAATTTGATATGCTTTAAATAATAATAAATATAACGTAAATAATTGATTTAAATCATAACTACTTATTTCACAGATTTAATGCCAAATGAATTAAAATAATGTTTATTTTGTAGCTTGGTTATTTTGATTTTAAAGATTGACATGTTGTTTGCTATTAATTTACCTAATTTCGATTATTGGGTAACATTTTGTGTTGATTTATACTATTAGTTTGAACCCATTTTCTATTTCCTGATGACGTGATGCATGTTATTTTATTTGACTCTTTTTGTTGTGTTTTATTTTGAGTGAGGTAACTACACCCGACCCTGGTAACTACAGACCGATCGCCATCACTTCCGTACTCTGTAAGGTTATGGAAAAAGTCCTAAATTGCAAACTGCTTTCATACCTAGAAGACAATGATCTTCTCAGTGATTGTCAATATGGCTTCCGCCGGGGACGTTCAACTGGGGATCTTCTAGTGTATGTAACGCATTGCTGGGGCGAAGCCATCGAAAACCACGGCGAAGCAATCGCAGTGTCGCTGGATATTTCGAAGGCTTTCGACAGGGTTTGGCATGCGAGTCTGCTGAGCAAGCTTCCAGCGTACGGTATCCCCACTGGCTTCTGTAGCTGGGTGGCTGACTTCCTGAGAGAACGGTCGATCCGAGTAGTCATTGACGGCTGCTCCTCTGACCTCAAGGCAATTGACGCCGGAGTTCCTCAGGGGTCTGTGCTCTCTGCGACTCTTTTCCTGCTGCACATTAATGACCTGCTATCTTCAGGTATTGTTGGGTACGCAGATGACAGTACTGTCACGGAGAAGTATCTGTCTAGTGCAGGAGCCAGTGGAGTTGAGGTCCAAAGATTGAGAGAGGCCATGGTTGAGCGTACGAGCCTGACGTTAAGTAATGTCTCCCAGTGGGGCGATGACAATCTCGTCAGCTTCAATGCCTCTAAGACGCAGGCGTGTCTTTTCTCTACAAAAAGGAGTCCTTTCACCCTTTCTCCTACTTTCCGAGGTACATCTGTTCCAGTGACCGACACTCTACAACTTCTTGGCATGGAGTTGTCCTCTGACCTCAACTTTGGCACTACCATCGAGTCTAAGGCTCAAATTGCAGCTAGAAAGTTGGGCGTCCTGAATAAAGTCAAGCGGTACTTCACGCCTGGACAGCTTTTAACTCTTTACAAAGCCCAAGTCCGATCTTGCATGGAGTACTGCAGCCACCTTTGGGACGGCTCGGCGAAATACCAACTTGCTGCACTAGACTCGGTGGAACGCAGAGCCAAGAGAATAATAGGCGATAAAAAACTGGTGGCGTCCAAGCTGCACAGCCTGGTTCACCGCCGCAAAGTTGCTTGCCTATCGGTCTTCTACAGATTGTACTTCGGAGAGTGTGCTCATGAGCTGCATGAGCTCATACCACCGTCACCTTTCTTCCATCGGACATCCAGACGCACGGCCGGCTACCATCCGTTCTTAGTTGATATACCCATAATCCGCACTAAGCGCTTCTCATCATCTTTTATAATGCGCACAGCTAAAGATTGGAATTCCCTGCCTGCGTCTGTATTTCCGAGTGCATATAACCTGACTCTCTTTAAGTCCAGAGTGAATAGGCATCTTCTGGGCAAGCTCGCTCCATCGTAGATCCCATCTATGCTCTAGAGCAAGATTGGGGTCAAGAGTAAGCCCATCTTAAGTAAAAAAAAAAAAAAAGAGTGTTTAAAGTTCATCTTACGTAAAACCTTTGAAAATATACAATGGGTTTTGAATATGATTTACGTATCAAAACGTTTATTAATTGATGATTTAGTGCTCATTAGAGCCATTAAACTTTAACATATTTCTGTGGTAAATCAAAAGTCATTTGATCTTGTTTTACATAAAAACAACCCCAGTGGTTTTATTTAACAAATATGACTGTCGTTTATCTTTTAAATGGTTGCTCGATTAGTGAGTCAATTCACAACAACACAACTTTGAAATCTTCAATTTACCTTTTACTTATTATTATTTTACGTCTAGGACTACGCATATTTGACTTATAAACCTTTACGTTTACCAAATTGACTTACTTGATCTTTTTTAACTAAAACTTTGTTTGGAGAAATATTGAGTTCTCATAGATATCATAATTTTATTAAGTAGGTTTGTATACGTTCTGACGTTGAGACATCTGACATCAAAAACAAACAAACTAAAATATTTTTTATTGTAGGTGGGAAGTAGGTAGGGTACAGTTAGGATTATACGTTTTTTTTGTAGGGTTCTAGGTTCGTAAATATGTAGTTC
Organism: Anania fuscalis; assembly: GCA_950371115.1. Classification (NCBI taxonomy): domain Eukaryota; kingdom Metazoa; phylum Arthropoda; class Insecta; order Lepidoptera; family Crambidae; genus Anania; species Anania fuscalis. The sequence continues at coordinate 11,504,758 of OX493326.1, read as the reverse complement.
AGACAGAGGTACCGTTAGGTATGAGTAGGTACCCCTTTTTCCTTAATAACCTATCCTTCCTAATACCTGTTCCATCCTACCTTCTAAAAATAGCTTCATTTGTTTAGGTTAACCGTTGTAGTAATTAGGTAGTTAGGAAATGGGCTATTTTTAGAGAAAAGAGACAAATCCTATATCCATAAAACTGAGAGAAGAATTTAATAAAAGTTTTGAGATTATTTTAAAATCAAATATTTTGTAAATCATAAGTAATTCAAGGGCTATTATTTCAAATTCAAAATAATGCTGGTTGATGTGGGAGTATCTATGACTTCACATAGGACATAATGCAGATTTCAGGATCCGGTCTTATACGAGTTGTCATAGATACTGTTGGATCATCTTAGTATTATATTGAATTAATTGCAACATTTATTTCAAATCCAAACGATTTTGATTGATGTGGGAATATCCATCTGACATTACTTGGTGTCATGGATATTGTTAGATCAATCTATATTCCATATAGAGGGGTTTAGTATAAATATTTTACTAGTCGGAAAATAATCAGAATCTTTAATCTAAATAATGCTGGTTGATGTGGGAGTATCGATGACTTCACATAGGACATAATGCAGATTTCAGGACCCGGTCTTATACGAGTTGTCATCGATACTGTTGGATCATCTTGGAATTATATTGGACTAAAGGATTCAGATTACTTATTTAGGTAATTAATTTAAGGACCCCGAACCCTTGGTTGACTTATCATGCAGTCAAATAGGTAGATTTTAGTATGTCATATTAAATTCTTTAAACTCAGTTGTTCCCTTAGTTGCGCATAATTACGCTAAATGCGTTTTGTTTCAGATTTAAGTCCTATTCCTGGGGGTGGCAGATTGCTTGTTTGGGATGATTTTTTATCACATGGCCACCACTCCTGGTGAGCGTTTAGTGTTGGGGCTCACCAGGCGCCCCTCGGGGCGTTCTTTTTCCTCTTCCTTGAATGCGCACAAACCCATGAAACTCTCGAGAAAACTTAATTATAACATCCACGTACCTCTAAAAGAATTTGGTTTACTACTATTAACACAACGTATGGTCCTACCATTTAAACTAGACGATCACACAGCCAATTTAAATTATCACAGCCAAACGTTATTTACGTAGTCCGTTTCGATCACAATTAATTATTAATTTCCACATATTTATAGACTCTGACGAAGATGGTTAGTTACAATTGTTACCGTGTTCCAGGATTTAAAAAAAAACACTGGATCATTTTTAGTCGGCTTTTTAGCCTACAATTGCTGTCTGTGAAATAGAAAGAGGTTGAAAACGTGGATTTTTGATTTAAGTATATCGGAGTTATTTTGTTGTGCGCATTTAAGGATATTGGAATAGTGGGGGCGAAATGTTTAGGTAATTAATCAGAAACATTATAATTGAGATAGGTTGATAAAAGATTCATAAATAAAAAAGCTTCATACCAATACCATTACATAATGCATTTATATACTTAAATGTTCATTTACGGAAAAGTTATTTTTTTACGATAAATTACAATGTTAGTTACTCTTCAGAATTTCATTACAAGCTTAGGTTTGATTAAAATATAATTAAGTTTCGTACGTGTTATAAAAAGAGTGGGTCGAGATCTTTTAGGTATTTGTTAAAATATGTTTAATTGTTTGTATTAGGTCATTTAGTATTTCAATCAATCAATCAATTAGATTCAGTGGTGCCTTCTTCGATAGGTTCGATATTATGTTTTACGGAAAATAATAATGTAATTGCTGATTACATTATTTAAGTAATTCAAGGATACATGGGAATAACACAGATCGTAATAATGACTGAATCTATTTTTAGAATAGTACAGAGTCTAAGAATGCGTTTAGTATTTGTACTACACTAGTGTAGCAATAGTGTAAGCTTCAACGCATTGCATTTCAGCCAGATAATCATAACAAGATATCAGCAAGTTCTTTGTTCAAAGATCGCCGAATCATTTCATGGGATTAGTTTATATTTCATTACTTTAGTCGGCTAGCAAAAGCAGTCACATAAACATTTTGCGTATCATAAACATAGAGAACAAAGGTTCAGGTCTCCCATGATCGACATAGGCATTTTAAAAATGTAATAGGATATCGAGTTTAAATAAACAAAACTAATTATTACGGCACTAATTTAAACGGCACTCAACTTTATCGTTTCGTTGTAGATTTCGAGCGTGAGAGTTAGACTCGAGTGTGTGTTTTTAGAGTTACAAAACTAACGTTATAAGTGTTTCACATAAATAGTCTTTAGAATTGGTTATTCATATTTTTTGTACCCTGTTGTCACATTTACGAGAAATGTGTCGGAATTTAAAGTGCACTCTTGGTCCTAATGTTGCGTCAAATGGCAATAAATTATAGTTTAGGGTATGTCAAGTGTTACAATGTGGCCAAAACATGCTAATCGTGCCAAAATATTTTTTTCCAAAATTTGGTTATCGATTCTAGAAACGCTTAAGCTTGTTAATTGATTGATAAAATATTAGAGAAATTTCGTAATATGGTTTCATTTATTTAGATTGCGCACATTATTTTTGAATGATTTATAGTTAGTGATATTATTCAATTTTTAAACTAATGTATATAAGTTATTACCTTATGGCTTAGTGGTTATTAAGTTCACGTAGACTCTCTAGCTAGTAACTTAAATGTAGTTTATTATTGTGGGGGCGATAAATTAATGTAGTTAAAATAAGTACCATAATAATACTTAATAGTAGTTGACTGGTAGATAAAACTTAGAAGCAGGCAATCAATTATTTTAAATTTACTTGTAAGTAAGGTTATAGAATAAGGATTATAAAATAAAATTTAATTGAAATCAATCTATTTGTATCAATAGGTATAAGTGGTTTGCTCTATCTTTGTCTCTAAGACCCGATGACTTAGTGATTAGAAAAAAAATAATGCAGTGTGGACCCGGATTCGATTCCGCGGTCAGCAGTAAAATGGTTGTTTTTAGTGTTTGACTACCTGTATAAATTATGGTTCTGTTAAGTTTATTATAATCTAATAGAGCAGTAGTTAAAGCTTTATCTTAGTCCTTGGTTAGATTCCAGGACATGGTCGTACAGATTTTATTAACATTTTAATTATTTTAGAAATTAAAGATTCCAATTAATGCTAATAGCTTTGTGGTATAAAGTATTCCGGGACACGGTTATATAGGTTTTGTAGAAAATTTTCAATTAAGTGTAGAGTTTTAATTTTAATAGCGCAGACGGCTTGTTGGTTGTAAGTTAAAATAGTCACAGTTACGACTTCGGACATGGTCAAATTTTACCTTTACCGGGGGCGATAATTAATAATAGAAATAACTTAGTTCAATGGTTAAATGATTAACATAGTCTCTGGTTTGATTCCAGTAACAACTATTTATTTATCATAAGACTGGTTCGACTCCAGCTTAGTGTTAGATAGTTATAGGTCATTGAAGGGGTTTAGGTATTTTTAATATTTGCATATAGCTTAGTGGTTGGGTGAACGACATAGTTTCTGGTTCGATTTCAGAACTATTTATTGATCATGGGTTGGTTCACATCTAACACAAGGTTAGAGAGTTGTAAGTCACTAAAGGAGATTGAGTAATCACATAAGTGATACATATAGTGTAGTGGATCAAAGAGTAACGTAGTATTGGGTTCTATTCCAGTACATTGGCAAATAGATGGTTAATCTATGACACGTAATTAATTAAAAAAGTTAACTTTAGTAATAATTTAGTGCTAAGAATTTGATAGATATAAAACATCATAGTCACCGGTTCGATTCAGTGACTAGCTACTTGTATCATACTGCGACTGGTTTGATTCCGGTTCAATGATCAAATGGATGATTGACATAGGAAGGAGTTTGTTTAGATTTAAATTATTAATTAATTTAGATTTAAGTTAGTATTAACTTACTAGGTTATTTTGAGATGAGAGTTCAGTGGTTTGGAAATAGCATCCTGACCTGATGCTCACGGGTTTGATTACGGGACTATAGTTATTTATTGTAAAGGCGATGACTTAACATTTTAGGGTACCATGCCTAAAGCGTGAAACAGGACTCTTTACTAAGATTTCGTGAACCGTGATATTTGGACAGATAGGGTTTTCGCAGATGATGTATTTCTGTTTCTATTATAGCAGTGAATGCTAGGATCCAGAAAATGAATGTTGTAGGGGCTCCCTTGCAACAAACTTTAATTTTTTCATACGTTTTTATAAATAATGGTTCGGAACCCTGCGTGCGCTGGTCCGAGTTGCACGTGGCCAGTTTTTGCACAAATAATAAAAAAAAAACTTGTGCAAATAATGTTACTTTGATATAGAGACATGCCTATCCGTCTATTCAATACAGTACCTAATCGTTAGCGATAAAGGTTGTAGATAAATTGAGACAGATAATATAGGGAAAAATTAGTGAATTACGCATAACGTAGGTACCTTTCCGATTGTTTCAGGAGATTTGTTATATTTACATTTCAGTGAGTTATTTGGTAGATTAGCTAAACTCGTAACTTGATCTCATTTTTTAAGGGATTTAAATTTCATTTTCCTTCGACACGGTCAGTTTAAATAAGTTTTATTAAATTGGAACAACGTTTTGTTGATTTGAAGGCTCTGGATCTTTTATGTTTTTAAAATTCTTATTCCAGTAAACTGTCTAACAATTTTGGGGGCGACTGTAACGACCATACCCTTTCAAATCAAGGTATGATTTAAGTAATTAATAAAATATATATTAAATTTTTCTCTTCAAATTATTTCTAACTAAAAAGGGCAACTCATTAAACACCCTGCTTTCTTCGTAATTTTAACCAATCCAAAACCCTAATAAAACAAGCTTTTTACAGCGGATTGACCGGTATGGACAGTTAAACAATAAAAATAGAAAGGTGAAACTTGCAGAGCGTTGCGTGAACGCACGTGGTTATGTTTTGCGGCTGTCGTTGGACATAAGATGCGAAATCGTGGGAAAAGACATTAACAAAAAGCTTTTTAAAAGAAGTTTTAAGTAACAATGTGCACCTATAAAAAAAGGGAGAAACCTGCATTTGAAACAAAAGGACAGTGGACGCACATTTTAGCACTTAGGGTGATACTCCCATGTGCAATCCATAAATTTGAACAATATTTTAGAAACTTCATTTTTTGTAAGGATAGGCCGAAATTCGTCACCCCACCACATTCTGGAAGCATCGTAGTGCTTGGGTATAAGAGGGACTGACGGAACAAGGAGCGGGGGCTTTTTAGTTGGGATTGGGTTCGATTTGCATCATGTAGATGCCCGTGTGTGGTCTACGGGAGAGTCCAAGGAGGAGGTAAGTTGGAGTGACGGTCAGATTTGGGCGGTCTGACTTAGATGGTCTGGGTTGCACCCGGGATGTTGCTCGCGTGTGTCCTATAAAAAGTTGCAGAGGGGTAAGTGTTTTGATTATTACAAATTCCTTTTGAAAGTATTTTAATTAAAATATTTAAAGACACAGTAACTTTTAAATTTTGATGATGATTTTGATGCCGATGATAAAGTATTTAATATTGAATAGTTAAAACGTCATTTTAATATTTTACATAATTATCTTGTTTTTCGTAATTTCTTATCAAAAGGAATTTAAAAACTTTTTTCATGTCCTCATAGAGATCGAAATGGGATTTAATTTGATATGCTTTAAATAATAATAAATATAACGTAAATAATTGATTTAAATCATAACTACTTATTTCACAGATTTAATGCCAAATGAATTAAAATAATGTTTATTTTGTAGCTTGGTTATTTTGATTTTAAAGATTGACATGTTGTTTGCTATTAATTTACCTAATTTCGATTATTGGGTAACATTTTGTGTTGATTTATACTATTAGTTTGAACCCATTTTCTATTTCCTGATGACGTGATGCATGTTATTTTATTTGACTCTTTTTGTTGTGTTTTATTTTGAGTGTTTAAAGTTCATCTTACGTAAAACCTTTGAAAATATACAATGGGTTTTGGATATGATTTACGTATCAAAACGTTTATTAATTGATGATTTAGTGCTCATTAGAGCCATTAAACTTTAACATATTTCTGTGGTAAATCAAAAGTCATTTGATCTTGTTTTACATAAAAACAACCCCAGTGGTTTTATTTAACAAATATGACTGTCGTTTATCTTTTAAATGGTTGCTCGATTAGTGAGTGAATTCACAACAACACAACTTTGAAATCTTCAATTTACCTTTTACTTATTATTATTTTACGTCTAGGACTACGCATATTTGACTTATAAACCTTTACGTTTACCAAATTGACTTACTTGATCTTTTTTAACTAAAACTTTGTTTGGAGAAATATTGAGTTCTCATAGATATCATAATTTTATTAAGTAGGTTTGTATACGTTCTGACGTTGAGACATCTGACATCAAAAACAAACAAACTAAAATATTTTTTATTGTAGGTGGGAAGTAGGTAGGGTACAGTTAGGATTATACGTTTTTTTTGTAGGGTTCTAGGTTCGTAAATATGTAGTTCAGACAGAGGTACCGTTAGGTAGGAGTAGGTACCCCTTTTTCCTTAATAACCTATCCTTCCTAATACCTGTTCCATCCAACCTTCTAAAAATAGCTTCATTTGTTTAGGTTAACCGTTGTAGTAATTAGGTAGTTAGGAAATGGGCTATTTTTAGAGAAAAGAGACAAATCCTATATCCATAAAACTGAGAGAAGAATTTAATAAAAGTTTTGAGATTATTTTAAAATCAAATATTTTGTAAACCATAAGTAATTCAAGGGCTATTATTTCAAATTCAAAATAATGCTGGTTGATGTGGGAGTATCTATGACTTCACATAGGACATAATGCAGATTTCAGGACCCGGTCTTATACGAGTTGTCATAGATACTGTTGGATCATCTTAGTATTATATTGAATTAATTGCAACATTTATTTCAAATCCAAACGATTTTGATTGATGTGGGAATATCCATCTGACATTACTTGGTGTCATGGATATTGTTAGGTCAATCTATATTCCATATAGAGGGGTTTAGTATAAATATTTTACTAGTCGGAAAATAATCAGAATCTTTAATCTAAATAATGCTGGTTGATGTGGGAGTATCGATGACTTCACATAGGACATAATGCAGATTTCAGGACCCGGTCTTATACGAGTTGTCATCGATACTGTTGGATCATCTTGGAATTATATTGGACTAAAGGATTCAGATTATATATTTAGGTAATTAATTTAAGGACCCCGAACCCTTGGTTGACTTGTCATGCAGTCAAATAGGTAGATTTTAGTATGTCATATTAAATTCTTTAAACTCAGTTGTTCCCTTAGTTGCGCATAATTACGCTAATTGCGTTTTGTTTCAGATTTAAGTCCTATTCCTGGGGGTGGCAGATTGCTTGTTTGAGATGATTTTTTATCACATGGCCACCACTCCTGGTGAGCGTTTGGTGTTGGGGCTCACCAGGCGCCCCTCGGGGCGTTCTTTTTCCTCTTCCTTGAATGCGCACAAACCCATGAAACTCTCGAGAAAACTTAATTATAACATCCACGTACCTCTAAAAGAATTTGGTTTACTACTATTAACACAACGTATGGTCCTACCATTTAAACTAGACGATCACAGCCAATTTAAATTATCACAGCCAAACGTTATTTACGTAGTCCGTTTCGATCACAATTAATTATTAATTTCCACATATTTATAGACTCTGACGAAGATGGTTAGTTACAAGGACCTAACGGTCACTGGTGGAACAAGGAGCTCCAGGAGCTAAGAAGAAGGGTAAGAAAACTATTCAACAGAGCAATGAACACTAGAATAGTTTGTTACGGGATTGCTACCATGTACCTTATTTTTGAGTTCCCGATATTTCGGCACTGTTGCAAGCGCCATGATCACGGAGTAACTGAAGATCTTGCGGGTAAGTTGTTAAGGCCAGGGTATTCGGCGTGTTACTCTAATTGCGGGGGTGGGTAACTCCGCCCACCGCGGGGAGCTGCCCGCGCGGCGCGTAAGCAACTGAGCGCCAAATTTGAAATAGGCTTTGAAATTTCCTATCATTAAGCTTAAAGAGCTCAGACTATAGCTCAGAAGTATATTTTTATTTTAATATTTTTTCATCGTAACCTTTATATTTTATAAGCTAAAATTATAAATTATCACCTGATCCACTCACGGCAATTATGACAAAATTTCAATATTTTTAAAGTTTATCGTAATATTAAAGCTAGGTTATACCTATTATTACAACACAGACAGCCCTCTCTGCAGGGCTTGTCTAACTACAGATGAAACCGTCGCCCACGTAGTCCTGGAATGCGAGGCGGTAGCATCACATCGCAATGAAATCCTTGAAAACCCAAGGTCGCTCCGCGAAGCCTGTGAAAAACCCAGGAAACTTCTGCGCTTCTGGGCGGAGCTAGGCTGGTTGCAACCGTAACCATCACATCCCCCACGTACAAAGGACCGACTTTGAGTCTAAGTGCGGAAAAGGGAGTCCACTCTCACACTCATACACATACAAGGTGTTTGTTTAGGAGACCGTGACCGGTCACTGTCCCCACGATTATGCGCAGATTTTGTCTTTCGAGGTTGAGTATACGCCGAGTCAATTTGAGTGTGACCCCTGAGAGGGTCAGTTTCGATTGTCTGCATGCTGTACTCATGGTCCATCGTTTGTTTTGTTGGGATAGTGCCCTGTGTCGAATCCAGGCGCGCAGTTGGGAATATGGTAAGGAAAGGATCGGGGGTGGCCCCTCTATGTCCGAGCCCCTTCTCGCCAATGCATCTGCGGCATCGTTGCCCAAGGAGTTACTATGCCCTTTTATCCACTGCAGTGTAACCTTGTTGACCCTTTCAATCTTTTGCAGGGGTAGATAGCATTCGTATACAAGTTTTGAGTTGCTGGTGTAGCTGTCAAGGGCTTTTAGCACTGCCATGCTGTCAGAGAGTATCCGGATGTTGAGGTCAGTGATTTCTCGTCTGGCGATGGCATTGGCAGCTTCGTTGATAGCGACACACTCGCATTGGAAGATAGAGCTTTGTGTGCCTAGTGCCATGCCTATGTTGATGTTGAGATCTAAGGAGTGGATCCCTGCACCCGAACCTTCTTTGGTTTTTGATCCGTCAGTGTAAACGCGGACTTCCGCGGTGCCTGATTGGTCCTTCTCTGTCTCAAATGGTTGGATCTTATATAATTTCTGTGTTAGATATTTGCTAGGGGTCCTGTCAATTGGTGCCAACATGATTGCACTCATCGTCGCTTGCTGTTGAATAAGGAGGTCGAACAGCATTTCCAGGGCGTCTGTGGGTGAACTTTTCATGCAGCCAGTAATTGCAGTGCACGCTAATCGTTGCATTTTGGTTCTGTTAGTTATAAGTGTTGTTCTTGTCTGCCATACGAGAGCTCCGTAAGTTAGTGTTGGTCTGAATACCGCTGTGTAAAGCCATCTGATGATTATTCAGGGAGAGGCACCACGTTTGTCCTAGCATTTTCTTGAACTGAAAGAACGATGTACAGGCTCTTTCTAGTTTGAGGTCTAGGTGTTTGTTCCATAAAAGTTTGCTGTTTTTTTAACAATGTTTTATGTAACAATGTGCACCTATAAAAAAGGGAGAAACCTGCATTTGAAACAAAAGGACAGTGGACGCACATTTTAGCCCTTAGGGTGATACACTCATGTGCAATCCATAAATTTGAACAATATTTTAGAAACTTCATTTTTTGTAAGAAAAGGACAGTGGACGCACACTTTAGCACTTAGGGTAATACACCCATGTGCAATCCATAAATTTGAACAATATTTTGTAAGAAGGGCAGGATAGGCCGAAATTCGTCACCCCACCACATTCTGGAAGCATCGTAGTGCTTGGGTATAAGAGGGACTGACGGAACAAGGAGCGGGGGCTTTTTAGTTGGGATAGGGTTCGATTTGCATCATGTAGATGCCCGTGTGTGGTCTACGGGAGAGTCCAAGGAGGAGGTAAGTTGGAGTGGACAGTCAGATTTGGGCGGTCTGACGTAGATGGTCTGAATTTCACCCGGGATGGTGCTCGCGTGTGTCCTAAGAAAAGATGCAGAAGGGTAAGTGTTTTGATTATTACAAATTCCTTTTGAAAGTATTTTAATTAAAAAATTTAAAGACAAAGTAACTTTTAAATTTTGATGACGATGATGATGTTGATGCTGATGATAAAGTATTTAATAATTCTCTTGTTTTTTCGTAATTTCTTATCAAAAGGAATTTAGCAACTTTTTTTTCATGTTTTATAGAAAGCGAAATGGGATTTAATTTGATATGATTTAAATAATAATAAATATGACGTAAATAATTGATTTAAATCATAACTACTTATTTCACAGGTTTAATGCCAAATAAATGTAAATATTGTTTATTTTGATTTTAAAGATTGACGTGTTGTTTGCTATTAATTTACCTTATTTCGATTATTGGGTAACATCTTGTTAGTTATTTTTTTACGATAAATTACAATGTTAGTTACTCTTCCGAATTTCATTACAAGTTTAGGTTTGATTAAAATATAATTAAGTTTCGTACGTGTTATAAAAAGAGTGGGGGCGAGATCTTTTAGGTATATGTTAAAATATTTTTATTAATTCGTTTGTATTAGGTCATTTAGTATTTCAATCAATCAATCAATTAGATTCAGTGGTACCTTCTTCCATAGGTTCGATATGATATGATCGTTTTACGGAAAATAATAATGTGATCGCTGATTACTTTATTTAAGTAATTCAAGAATACATGGAATTGTATCACTTCTTTTAATAAAATAACACAGATTGTAATAATGACTAAATCTATTTTTAGAATAGTACGGAGTCTAAGAATGCGTTTAGTATTTGTACACCAATAGTGTAGCAATAGTGTAAGCTTCAATGCATTTCATTTCAGCCAGATAATCATAACAAGATTACAGCAAGTTCTTTGTTCAATGATCGCCGAATCATTTCATGGGATTAGTTTATATTTCATTTCTTTAGTCGGCTAGCAAAAGCAGTCATTTTGCGTATTATAAACATAGAGAACAAAGGATCTGGTGTCCTATGACCGGCATAGGCATTTTAAAAATGTAATAGGATATCGAGTTTAAATAAACAAAACTAATTAGCCATAATTTAAACAGCACTCAACTTTATCGTTTCGTTGTAGATTTCGAGCGTGTGAGTTAGATTCGAGTGTTTTTAGTGTTACAAAACTAACGTTATAAGTGTTTCACATAAATAGTCTTTAGAATTGGCTATTCATATTTTTTGTACCCTCAGATTTAGATTATTAATAAATTTAGATTTAAGTTAGTAGTAAGTACTAGGTAATTTTGTGATAGGAGTTCAGTGGTTTGGAAATAGCATCGGGTCAGGTCACGTGTTTGATTACGAGACTATAGTTATTTATTGAAAAGGCGATGACTTAACATTTTAGGGTACCGTGCCCTAGGTGAAACGGGACCCCTTACTAAGTTTTCATAAACCGTGATATTTGGACGGATAGGGTTTTCGCAGATGATGTATTTCTGTTTCTATTATAGCAGTGAATGCTAGGATCCAGAAAATGAATGTTGTAGGGGCTCCCTTGCAACAAACTTTAAGTTTTTCATACGTTTTTATAGATAATGTTTCGGAACCCTGCGTGCGCTAGTCCGAGTTGCACTTGGCCAGTTTTTGCACAAATTATAAAAAAAAAACTTGTGCAAATAATGTTACTTTGATATAGAGACATGCCTATCCGTCTATTCAATGTAGAATCTAATCGTTAGCAATAAATGTTGTAGATAAATTGGTAGATAATATATGGAAAAATTCGTGAATTACACATAACGTAGGTACCTTTCCGATTATTTCAGGAGATTTGTTATATTTACATTTCAGTGAGTTATTTGGAAGATTAGCTAAACTCGTAACTTGATCTCATTTTGTAAGGGATTTAAATTTCATTTTCCTTTGACACGGTCAGTTTAAATAAGTTTTATTAAATTGGAACAACGTTTTGTTGATTTGAAGGCTCTGGATCTTTTATGTTTTTAAAATTCTTATTCCAGTAAACTGTCTATGAATTTTGGGGGCGAATGTAACGACCATACCCTTTCAAATCAAAGTATGATTTAAGTAATTAATAAAATAAATATTAAATTTCTCTCTTCAAATTATTTCTAACTAAAAACAACTTATTAAACACCATGCTTTCTTCGTAATTTTAACCAATCCAAAACCCTAATAAAACAAGCTTTTTACAGCGGATTGACCGGTATAGACAGTTAAACAATAAAAATAGAAAGATGAAACTTGCAGAGCGTTGCGTGAACGCACGTGGTTATGTTTTGCGGCTGTCGTTGGACATAAGATGCGAAATCGTGGGAAAAGACAGCTTTTGAAAAAGAAGTTTTATGTAACAATGTGCACCTATAAAAAAGGGAGAAACCTGCATTTGAAACAAAAGGACAGTGGACGCACATTTTAGCCCTTAGGGTGATACACTCATGTGCAATCCATAAATTTGAACAATATTTTAGAAACTTCATTTTTTGTAAGAAGGGCAGGATAGGCCGTAATTTGTCACCCCACCACATTCTGGAAGCATCGTAGTGCTTGGGTATAAAAGGGACTGACGGAACAAGGAGCGGGGCTTTTTAGTTGGGATAGGGTTCGATTTGCATCATGTAGATGCCCGTGTGTGGTCTACGGGAGAGTCCAAGGAGGAGGTAAGTTGGAGTGGACAGTCAGATTTGGGCGGTCTGACGTAGATGGTCTGAATTGCACCCGGGATGGTGCTCGCGTGTGTCCTAAGAAAAGATGCAGAAGGGTAAGTGTTTTGATTATTACAAATTCCTTTTGAAAGTATTTTAATTCAAAAAATTAAAGACAAAGTAACTTTTAAATTTTGATGACGATGATGATGTTGATGCTGATGATAAAGTATTTAATATTGAATTATTTAAAACATCATTATAATATTTTACATAATTCTCTTGTTTTTTCGTAATTTCTTATCAAAAGGAATTTAGCAACTTTTTTTTCATGTTTCATAGAAAGCGAAATGGGATTTAATTTGATATGATTTAAATAATAATAAATATGACGTAAATAATTGATTTAAATCATAACTACTTATTTCACAGGTTTAATGCCAAATAAATGTAAATATTGTTTATTTTGATTTTAAAGATTGACGTGTTGTTTGCTATTAATTTACCTAATTTCGATTATTGGGTAACATTTTGTGTGTAATGATTTATACTATTAGTTTGAACCCATTTTCTATTTCATGATGACGTGATGCATGTTATTTTATTTGACTTTTTTTGTTGTGTTTTATTTTGAGTGTTTAAAGTTCATCTTACGTGTTAAAAACCTTTGAAAGTATATAATGGATTTTGAATATGATTTACGTATCAAAACGTTTATTAATTGATGATTTAGTGCTCATTAGAGCCAATAAACTTTGACATATTTCTGTGGTAAATCAAAGGTCATTTGATCTTGTTTTACATAAAAACAACCCCAGAGGTTTTATTTAACAAATATGACTGTCGTTTAACTTTTAAATGGTTGCTCGATTATTGAGCCAATTTACAACAAAACAACTTTGAAATCTTCATTTTACCTTTTACTTTACGTCTAAGACTATGCATATTTGACTTATAAACCTTTACGTTTACCAAATTGACTTACTTGATCTATTTTAACTAACGTTTGGAGAAATATTGAGTTCTCATAGATATCATAATTTTATTGTAGATTACTACAATTAGGTAGGCAGGTATACGTTCTGACGTTGAGACATCTGACATCAAAAACAAACAAACTTAATTATTTTATATTGTAGGTGGGAAGTAGGTAGGGTACAGTTAGGATTATACGTTTATTTGCAGGGTTCTAGGTTTGTAAATATGTAGTTCAGACAGAGGTACCGTTAGGTAGGAGTAGGTCCCCCTTTTTCCTCAATGACCTATCCTTCCTAATACCTGTTCCATCCTACCTTCTAAAAATAGCTTCATTTGTTTAGGTTAACCGTTTTAGTAATTAGGTAGTTAGGAAATGGGCTATTTTTAGGGATCCTTATACAAAATCCTATATCGTTGTAAATTTTGTTTTTAGCAATTCCATGCAAGGTTTAATTGAAGATAAATAACACTTGAAAAAAATCATCGACCTCAGGTGGGATTCGAACCTACGTCCCATCGCATACCGGGCGAGTGCTTTGACCACTATTATTACTTATTTTTTTCAAGTGTTATTTATCTTCAATTAAACCTTGCATGGAGTTGCTAAAAACAAAATTTACAATGTTTAAGCATTTTTGATCTTAACCAATAGTCAAATATTTGTAAAAATATTTCTATAGGGTGTTGAAGGTAGTATACTACTCAGCAATACATATAGCTATAACATTGATCAGAATACGCTGGCTTTGACAGCGAGAAAAAACACTTGAAGAATTTCATCTTGTCACGTGACGTCCTCGGTAGCTTAGTGGTCAAAGCACTCGCCCGGTATGCGATGGGACGTGGGTTCGAATCCCACCTGAGGTCGATGATTTTTTTTCAAGTGTTATTTATCTTCAATTAAACCTTGCATGGAATTGCTAAAAATAAAATTTACAATGTTTAAGCATTTCTGATCTTAACCAATAGTCAAATATTTGTAAAAATATTTCTATAGGGTGTTGAAGGTAGTATACTACTCAGCTATACATATAGCTATAACATTGATCAGAATACGCTGGCTTTGACAGCGAGAAAAAACACTTGAAGAATTTCATCTTGTCACGTGACGTCCTCGGTAGCTTAGTGGTCAAAGCACTCGCCCGGTATGCGATGGGACGTGGGTTCGAATCCCACCTGAGGTCGATAATTTTTTTCAAGTGTTATTTATCTTCAATTAAACCTTGCATGGAATTGCTAAAAATAAAATTTACAATGTTTAAGCATTTCTGATCTTAACCAATAGTCAAATATTTGTAAAAATATTTCTATAGGGTGTTGAAGGTAGTATACTACTCAGCTATACATATAGCTATAACATTGATCAGAATACGCTGGCTTTGACAGCGAGAAAAAACACTTGAAGAATTTCATCTTGTCACGTGACGTCCTCGGTAGCTTAGTGGTCAAAGCACTCGCCCGGTATGCGATGGGACGTGGGTTCGAATCCCACCTGAGGTCGATGATTTTTTTCAAGTGTTATTTATCTTCAAAATCCTATATCCATAAAACTGAGAGAAGAATTTAATAAAAGTCTTGAGATTATTTTCAAATTAAAATATTTTGTAAATCATAAGTAATTCAAGGGTCTTTATTTCAAATTCAAAATAATACTAGTTGATGTGGGAGTATCTATGACTTCACATAGGACATAATGCAGATTTCAGGACCCGGTCTTATACGAGTTGTCATAGATACTGTCTGATCATCTTGGTATTATATTGAACTAATTGCAACATAAAATCATAAGTAATTCACTGCTCACTTCCGACTGCCAAGGATAGGCTACCAAGGGTCAATTTTACAACATTTATTTCAAACTCAAAATAATGCTGGTTGATGTGGGAGTATCTATGACTTCACATAGGACATAATGCAGATTTCAGGAGTCCCGGTCTTATACGAGTTGTCATAGATACTGTTGGATCATCTTGGTATTGTATTGAATTAATTGCAACATTTATTTCAAATCCAAACGATTTTGATTGATGTGGGAATATCCATCTGACATTACTTGGTGTCATGGATATTGTTAGGTCAATCTATATTTCATATAGAGAGGTTAGTATAAATATTTTACTAGTCGGAAAATAATCAGAATCTTTAATCTAAATAATGCTGGTTGATGTAGGAGTATCGATGACTTTACATAGGACATAATGCAGATTTCAGGACCCGGTCTTATACGAGTTGTCATCGATACTGTTGGATCATCTTGGAATTATATTGGACTAAAGGATTCAGATTATATATTTAGGTAATTCATTTAAGGACCCCGAACCCTTGGTTGACTTATCATGCAGTCAAATAGGTAGATTTTAGTATGTCATATTAAATTCTTTAAACTCAGTTGTTCCCTTAGTTGCGCGTAATTACGCTAAATGCGTTTTGTTTCAGATTGAAGTCCTATTCCTGGGGGTGGCAGATTGCTTGTTTGGGATGATTTTTTATCACATGGCCACCACTCCTGGTGAGCGTTTGGTGTTGGGGCTCACCAGGCGCCCCTCGGGGCGTTCTTTTTCCTCTTCCTTGAATGCGCACAAACCCATGAAACTCTCGAGAAAACTTAATCATAACATCCACGTACCTCTAATAGAATTTGGTTTACTACTTTTAACACAACGTACGGTCCTACCATTTAAACTAGACGATCATACAGCCAATTTAAATTATCACAGCCAAACGTTATTAACGTAGTCCGTTTTCATCTCAATTAATTATTAATTACCATATATTTTTTAGAGAATGTTAGACGAAGGTGGTTAGTTACAGTCTACAGCACGCAGCTCCAGTGCGCATCGGATCGGCTTCTGCGCACGACCTGTACTAGGCTCCGCAATTTTTCCCGCGCTCGATTTTTTCGCTATATCTTTGTAATTGCTTGCACAATATAAGTTTTCCTTGCTTAGTCGCCTTTAACTTCTACTATCCTCTCAACTAATAGGGATTAGGACTTCTTACCCCTTAGTGGTGACCCCAGACCGAACACGCTTTTATAAATTATATTACGCGTCGTTTTGTGCTCATAACTTCGCCGTTAAAACATGGACGCAGCTACGCCGGCTACGGCTACGGATAGTGCACCGTCGAATCGCGACGATGACGCGGACGTTGAACAAGATTTTAAGGACGCGACGAGTGATGATACTTGTGCTATGGGCCGCGTTGCTTTGCGCTTACCTCCATTTTGGGCGGAAGATCCAGAAATTTGGTTTGCTCAGGCGGAAGCTCAATTCGCGTGTACTTTGACGAAGAAAGACAGTACCAAATTTTTTCCGTCATCCGTGAGTTAGATCAACGCGCGCGAAGTTAGGGATATTATTACGAATCCACCAGCTAGTGGCAAGTATGAAAAATTAAAGCAGGAATTAATTAACCGCCTTTCTGTTTCTCGAGAACATCGAATGCGACAACTTCTTACTCACGAGGAATTAGGAGACCGTAAGCCGTCGCAATTTTTGCGCCACCTTAGAGCGTTAGCCGGTGATGGAGTTAACGACGATTTTCTGCGTAGTTTGTGGTCAGGTCAACTTCCCACATACATACAAGTAATTATTGCGTCGCAAAAAGCCACGTGCCTAGATGAGATTGCTGTTCTCGCAGACCAAATTAATGATGTCGTCCCTACCCCCACAAATCAAATTGCTAGTACCTCCGCCATTTCAATGGAAGGGATGTTCCAGCGTTTGGAGCAGACGCTTACATCACGAATTCAAGACGAGTTAAGTCGTCAGATTTCCCAATTGAATGTTAATACTAATCGTGAGCGTAATTCGTTCCGGGGCCAGCCAAATATTTCGAAAAGTAGATCTAATTCTAGAAGTAATACGCCAAGTCGGTTACGGCAATCCGGAATGTGTTGGTATCATTATAAATTCGCCGATAAAGCAAGCAAATGTATTTCCCCCTGTAATTACAAGAAGAAAAACAGTCGGGACGGTCTGTAGAGGCGACAGCCGACTGTCTCACAACTACCCGTCGCCTTTTTATTACTGACAAAAAGAGCAAAGTACAATTTTTAATCGACACGGGCTCCGATCTATGCGTTTTACCTCGCCGTTTTTTACGAGAATATAAAACACCCACTGATTACAGCCTTACAGCAGCCAACGGTTCCAGGATTCGTACCTACGGAATAATGAAGATGCGCCTTGATCTCGGTCTACGACGCGACTTTTCTTGGAACTTCGTGTTGGCAGATGTGGAAAAGCCTATCATAGGGGCAGACTTCATCGCACATTACGGTTTGCTGGTTGATTGTAAGAATGGACGTTTATTAGACAACCTAACCTCTTTGTCCACTGCAGTTTCAACAAAGCCATGTCAGTTACCCAGCATTAAGGCGATTTCCGGCAAAAGTGAGTACCACACCTTGTTAGCTCAATTTCCAGCATTGACTAAGCTATCAGGTACGTTCCATGAAGTAAAGCATAAGACAGTTCAGTACATCCGCACAACACCTGGGCCGCCTGTCTACTGTAAACCTCGACGTTTGGCACCAGATCGTTTGAAAGTTGCCAAGGATCAATTTGAAGAGATGCTGCGTGATGGAACTGTTCGCCGTTCAGATTCTCCATAGGTCGGCGCTGCATTTGGTTCCAAAAAAAAGTGATAGTTGGAGGCCGTGTGGAGATTATCGGGCGCTAAATGCTCGAACCATACCTGATAGGTACCCCATAAGGCACATCGAGGATTATTCACACAGGTTGGCAGGATGCACATTTTTTTCTAAAATAGACCTCGTAAAAGCTTACCATCAGATACCGGTATTTCTCGAGGATATTCCGAAAACCGCTATAACTACACCTTTTGGAATGTTTGAGTTTCCGTTTATGTCGTTTGGATTAAGAAATGCGGCTCAAACATTCCAACGATTTGTCGACGAAGTACTCTGTTTGTGATGATGATGAATAAAACTCGTTTCTTCAATAGCTTCTTATAATGACGTTGGATTAACAATAATTACAATTGATTTTGTGAATTTGAATGCCCTAACGGTGCCAGCGACGTATAGACAAAAAGTGCAGAGGCGATGCGTGCGCCCCCCGTCCCGTAGCGCCCTCTCGGTGTTGCTAGTGTCGGTGGAAGACACGTAGACATGCTCCCCGCCTTGGAGTGTCTGCCTCCAACAAATATTAGAGAACAGGAACGAAGTCTAAGTCCATTTACTCTTCCTGTAGCAGAGGACACAGCTTTCGGTAACTTCTACGAACTATTCCGTTACTAGTTTTGATATCTGCTACTCTTGCTAATCCATCAGTTCCAGGGTATATGTGTGTTACTCTTCCGAGACGCCATTTCAGTGGTGGTAAATTATCATCTTTAATGAGCACCAATGTGTTAGGCGCTAAGGTATCTTTGTTAGTCTGCCACTTGGTCCTGGTCTGTAATTCTCCGATGTACTCTTTCGTCCAGCGTTGCCAAAAGTTCTGACGCATTTGTTCGACGCGCTCATAGCGGTTCAGGTGCGAAGTGGATGCATTTAAGACATCTTTGTATGCAGGCGCAACTAGCAGCCGGCTAATCAGGAAGTGGGCTGGAGTGAGTGGAAGTAATTCGTTGGGATCGGAAGACATTGAATACATGGGTCGGGAATTGAGGATTGCTTCGATTTGTGCTAATAATGTGGAATATTTCTCATATGTAAGGTTCGCGGTCCCTAACCTGCGCAGATGGTGCTTGCAAGACATGATCCCTGCTTCCCAGGAACCCCCAAAATGAGGACTAACTCATCTTCACAAAATATTTTTATTCGATGCGCACAGTTCGGAGTTTCACACAAGACTGAGGGCAAATCGTCCGGCTTGCTGCTTTATAAACGATTCTCCCCACTACCCCCACCTTGCAACTACTACGTCAAGAAGGTGGTGGTGTTTTTGCATTGCGAACGTCGTGTTTTTGTAGCAAGCCGCACGAGTTGTTTTCTATTACATTTTAAATAATATAATATATAATATTAAAAGATAAATACTTATCATTCTTATTACTACTTTGTAGGTAAATACTAATTTATAAAATAACAGTAATTCAACAATTAAATAATAAATTAATATTATTTGTAGCTGCGCTATCACGGCCATACTGACAAGCAGCTCGTGCTCGAGCTAGCGGTGTTGTTCATCTGTAACAATTAATTGTTTTATATCTTGTTCTAGTTATAAGACTAATAGTTTTAATAAAATTGATGTTCAGACTCAGAGGCTTGTGAACAAGCTTGTTCTGAAAGCTTGTCAAACTCAGCGGCCAGCAATATAGCTTGTTTCAACAGCACTAGGAAAAAAAGGAATATTTGTCAAGCTCAGAGGCTCTTGGCTTGGATTGGTAACAGTTCTAGTTCCCAATTGTACCTGAAGAACTCAGAGGCTATTTGTGGCTTGTTTTGACAATTAGTTTTACCGTTATTTGCTATCACGGTTCATTCGAGATTTGGATTTGGCACTAGTCTTACGTTTTCGTGAGATATAACAGTATTTTTTTGTCCAGGACGGAGACTTTGTACTTCGTATCGATCATTCGAAAGAAGTTTTACTATTTTATACGGCCCTAAGTATTTAGGCCCTAGCTTATCACTAGACCACTGTGTGTCTTTACAAAGCACAAAGTCTCCAGGCTGAAATAACTTCACCTTAGCACACTTGGAATCGAAGCGTTCTTTGGTTTTAGAAGATTGTTCGGCTATTCTGATAGCAGCGTTTGCTCGGATAGTATCTCTATCGACAGTATTGGACAATAAACACATTTGTTCAATTGCTGGGGCAGATCCTTGTTTGCCGATTAAAAGCTCTAATGGGGAATATCCAGTTGTTTTACATTTTGTACTGTTTACTGTTAATTGGAGTTCGCCAAGTTTCGTAATCCAGACTCTAGCTTAATTTTGAGCAATTACGGTCAAATAATCTTTTAATGTTCTCATTATTCTTTCTACTTGCTCATTTGCTCGAGGGGTTCCCCGTGCAATAGCATGATGTTATATATTACCTTCTTTAAAGAAAAATTGTATTTCGGTACCCATTATGGCAGATTCGCGATCGGAGATAACTCTTATTGGAGTGCCGAAAAGGTAGATTAACTCTTGGAGACATTTAAGTATCATATTTGAGCTTTTGTCTTTTAATGGACGTAGAAAAATAAATTTTGTAAATGCATCTATGGCTACGAAGGCGTAGGCTTTGCGCGTGGACCCAGTCAAATTACCCATAAAATCAACATGGATTGTTTGAAAAGGCGTATCAGATTTTTCAATAGGGTGGAGACATATTTGTTTTTTCCCTGTATGCCCTTTTCCAATTTTGCATGGAAGACACCTATCGCAAAAAGACCGAACCCTTTTGGTCATGTGGCTAAACCAAAACTGTTCCCTAAATTTTTTCTAGTGTGCGTTCCCAACCTGCATGTAAAAGAGTGTTGTGGTATCGATCGATTAACGGTATAACAAGTGAGTTTGGTACCACAGTACGGGTAAGAGATTCCCAATGTTGATTCTCAAAAGTTATCATCAAAAGGTTATTTTTAAGACGATATTTTTTGTCAAAATGCTCTTTGTTTTTTATCGCATCGCGTATTTTTGATAATTCTGAGTCTCTTTCCTGCTCGACAATTATCCAAGGTGGATCTTTGGTCAAAGTATTGATTTGGAGATTTCGACTAAGAAAGTCTACATGGGCCATCTGTTCTCCCTTACGGTAAACAATGTCAAAATCAAAGTTTTGCAAGAATGTCCACCAACGATGGACACGAGGTGATAGTTATTTTTTGGTGCTAAAAGCTTTAAGAGCATTACAGTCTGTATGGACGGTAAATTAACGTCCGTAGAGAAAATGTCGAAAATCTTTGAGAGCTCTTATAACAGCTAAGGTTTCGAGCTCGTACGAATTATATTTTTCTTCTGTATCAGTTGTACGCATGCTGAAATATTCTACGACTTTTCTGCGAGTATTATCAATCTGTATAAGCATGTAGGTGAGGTGAGACCGTGTGTACCTAACCTAACAGCCTAACGGTCGTATAAGGAGCTTAAATTAAACGCCGTTAAAAATCAATTTTTGGTTATAATTATTACTAAAGGAATTTACAGAGATAGAACGTAGATACAAGAAAAGAAAGTTCAAGAAAACAGTTTTAGGACAGAGAGGGAAAAAATAAGTTAAGTTACAAAGCGTGAAATAAGAAAATAAGCCTTGAGTACTAGGGAACCTAATTACGAGCTAGATTTGTGGAAGCGCGCGCGCGGCCTCTCTGCGTGGAATACGAAATCGGTCTGTGAAATGGGGAAAGTCGATGGTCCACGATCGTACGCCGACGACGCCCGAAGTACGAAGATGCGCGGAGCTGGCCGAGCGCCTCCGAAGACATCGCGCCTGGCGCCGCGTAGTGGTGGCGATCTTCAACTCTTGGATTGATACAGTTTCCATACTAAATGTGTATCACTGCTACAGTACTCCCCTGCTGAGACCGTTACTACGGTCGGTAGTAATCTGGAAAATTGACTCTTCGGCCGCAGCGAGTTCTCCTCTCGCTAGCAGCGTTTTCTGTGTGTGTTAAATCAGTTTCCCTCAACATGTATGCTGGTTTCAGGCGGTCCACAGAAACATTAACCTCTTTTCCAGATACGTCCAGCTTATAATGCTTTGGGCGACGTTCTAAGATCTTGTATGGTCCAGCATATGGGGGTTCTAGTGGTCTTCGTACATGATCCAATCGCATAAATACATGGGATGTAGTAGCAAGATCTTTAGGTAAGTAAAACGAACCTTTTCTATGCCAGGCTGTCTGTTTGG
Organism: Anania fuscalis; assembly: GCA_950371115.1. Lineage (NCBI taxonomy): Eukaryota > Metazoa > Arthropoda > Insecta > Lepidoptera > Crambidae > Anania > Anania fuscalis. Next base: position 11,482,229 of record OX493326.1, on the reverse strand, counting down.
GAGCTAGTTTGGACATCTGTATGCGCAGTTGAGTAGCGAAGTCTGCGATGTCATCAGATTCATGGTGTTGCGTTGGTGCTAGAAATTGTCCAGGTAGACGGAGGGCTTCGCCGTATACTAACTCAGCAGCTGATGATTGGATGTCGTCCTTCCATGCACTGCGTATACCAAGCAGTACCAAAGGGAGTGCTTCGGTCCACTGAGAGGTGTTCTGGCACATGATCGCGGCTTTCAGCTGACGATGGAGACGTTCGATGATGCCGTTTGAGATGGGATGATAGGCGGTGGTGCTGAAGTGGTGTGCGCCCATCAAAGAAGTCAACGCCTTGAATAAGCGCGACTCAAACTGGCGACCTCGATCCGTCGTGATCTTCAGAGGGCAGCCGAATCTAGCTACCCAGCCAGATACCAGTGCGGCTGCGCAGGTCTTCGCGGTGATGTCGCGAAGTGGAACTGCCTCCGGCCATCTTGTGAATCTGTCGATTATTGTCAGACAGTACCTGTAATCACAAGAAATTGGTAAAGGGCCGACGAGGTCTAGATGGATATGAGAGAATCTCGACGATGGTTTAGGGAAAGTGGAAAGGGGAGCATGGGTGTGTCGGGTAACTTTGGAACTTTGACATTCCATACACTGCTTTGCCCACTCTCTACAGTTTTTTCGAATCCCTGGCCAAACGAATCTCTGTGTCACCAGTCGAACTGTAGCTGTCCGTCCGGGGTGACACAAGTTATGAAGACTATCAAATACTTGTCGTCTATATTGAGAAGTAATAAAAGGTCGTGGTGTAGCAGTAGAGATATCACAGTATACCTCATGCTTCGATTCTGGTATTGAAAGTTTTTGCAATGTAAGTGTGGTTACATTTTGTAAGAGATCTCGTAACTCAGGGTCTACTTCCTGTGTCTGTGCGAGGCTCTCATAATCGATCGTTAGTGTGACTTCTTCAACCCGTGATAGTGCGTCTGCTACAACATTGTCTCTGCCCGGGATGATATCTTATTTCAGTTGTAAACTGAGATATAAAATCAAGGTACCTGTATTGTCTCGGTGAGCACTTTTCCTTATTTTTGTGAAACGCATAGGTAAGTGGTTTGTGGTCCGTGTACACGACGAAATCTCTAGCCTCTATCATATGGCGAAAATACCTAATGGCTTCATAGATCGCTAGTAGTTCTCGGTCGTATGGGCTGTATTTTTGCTGTGATGGTTTGAGCTTATGAGAATAAAAAGCTAGTGATTGCCAGTTACCATTCTTTCTCTGTTGGAGTACAGCACCGATTCCAACATCGGATGCATCCGTTGTAATCGCTAACTCAGCTGATGAATCTGGATGTGCTAATAGTGCGGCTTCTGATAGGGATCGTTTACACTTATCGAAAGCTTTCAGCTGATCAGGTGTAAAGTTGACAGGGCTTGAGCCTTTAACCTTAGGTCCAACTAGCAACTGATTCAATGGGCCTTGAATATAAGCTGCATTTGGGATAAAACGACGATTAAAATTCAACATTCCCAAAAATCGTCGAAGTTCTTTCACCGTTTTGGGCAGGGTGAATTCCTGGATGGCCTGGATTCTAGTGTCCGTCGGTCGGGTACCTTCTGCTGAGACACTGTAGCCTAAGAAGGTTACCTCGGATTTGCCCAATGCACACTTTGAAGCGTTGATCAAAATACCGTAGTCTCTCAAGCGGGCAAACAGCTGACGCAGGTGTTCCTTATGGAGGGATGGAGATTCAGAAAAGACCAAAATGTCATCAATGTACCCGTAGCAGAACTCTAGGTCTCTTAAGACTTCGTCCATGAAGCGTTGGAACGTTTGTGCTGCGTTCCGGAGACCAAACGCCATGAATGGGAACTCGAACAGGCCAAACGGAGTTGTAATTGCGGTCTTGGGTATATCAGGAGGGTAGACCGGGATCTGATTGTAAGCCTTGACCAGGTCTATTGTAGAGAAGATAGAGCATCCTGATAATTGATGAGAAAAGTCCTGAATATTACGAATGGGGTACCTGTCAGGAATTGTGCGTGCGTTGAGTGCTCTATAGTCACCGCAGGGTCTCCATCCGTCGTCCTTCTTCTTGACTAAATGTAAAGCTGAAGACCATGGACTCTCGGACTGCTGAGCCGTTCCACAAGCTATCATATTATCAAACTCCTTTTTAGCAATTTTCAAACGTTGTGGGTCTAGGCGTCTCGGTTTGCAAGCTACAGGTGGGCCTGGTGTAGTCCTAATATGATGCATCGTATTATGTTTAGGTATATTACACGTACCTGCTGGCCTGGTCACTTCTAAAAATTCACGCATAATGGCATGGTACTCTGACTCATCGCGAAAGACTTTCACCGATGATATGTCGTCACTGGAGTCTTGTCGCTGTGCCGGCACTGACATTTTAGTGGTACCGTCGATAAGGCGTTTTTGTCTGCAATCAACCATTAAATTATAAAAACTTAAGAAATCCATTCCAATTATAGGCTTTGACACGTCGGCGATGGTAAAATTCTATGTAAAATTGCGCCTAAGTCCAAGGTTCAATTGAAGCGTTATGGGTCCATAAGTATGAATTACTGTGTTGTTGGCTGCTGTCAGTTAGTATTTACATTTAGTACAGGGCGCCTTGGTAGCTGACCGGGGAAATACGCATAAATCAGATCCAGTATCTACTAAAAATGTCATTCTAGAAGATCGGTCAGTAACGAAGAGGCGGCCTGAAGTCGATAGGCAGTCGTTGGCCGCTATTTCCGGCTGCCTTGTGAGTTTTCCGACGAAAACAAGCAGGGCTGGACACACTTCTTAGCTTTTGAGCCAAACGTGTAATGGTACCAGCAATGCGGGTGGTCGGCACGTGGTTGGCGTGGCTGCGAGTTGCTCCGTTGAACTTTATTTGACCTAGACCGCGAGCATGCTCTGGAGTTACCGTTGAATTTATTAGTAAGTGTAGCTACTTGCCTGGTCAGTTCACTTATTTGCTTAGCCATTAGTTGGTAATCCGACGATGATGGAGCATCTGTAGACGTGCTGGCCACTTGTGGAGTCGAAGGCGCGATCTCGTGTACCTTGTCCGCCAGATCTGCTAATTTTTCCAAAGGTAAATCATTCTGTCATCAGCATCGCTCCTAGCCCTTTAGAACTGGCATCTGTATGAACCTCGGTTGGTAAATCTGGATTGAATATGCAAAGTATTGGTTCAGAAGTTAAGAGATCGATGACCTGTAATCTAACCTGCTCGTGATTTTCAGTCCATGCAAAGTTAATATCCTTTTTTGTCAAATTGTACAATGGAGCCATCAGCTGGGAAAAATTTGGAATAAAACGTCTAAAGTAACTTGCAAGACCATTAAATTGCCTGAGTTGTTTTAAATTTTTAGGGGGTTCTGAATTTTTCAAGGCATTGATTTTTTGGAGAATTGGGTCTAACTTGACCATTCTCAATAATATTACCAAGGTATTTCAACTGATCGCATCAAAAATTTGCGTTAATTGTAAAACCTGCTTCTGAAAGCCGTTTAAGAACTAAATCGAGTCGTTCGAGTCCTTCTTCTTCACTATCTGAAGGTATAAGGATGTCATCCATATAAATAAATAAAATAAAATAAAATATTTTTATTTCAGGTAACAGGAACCCATATTACAATAAACAACAAACAATGATTGGAAGTTTAAACTGAAATGAATGAATTAGAATTAAAATTATAATAAAATAAAATAATACAAAATAATAATTTAAATTGTGATAAATAATACATACGTTTATTATTTATGTGATGTGACCCGCCGTCACAGGGGCATCGGTTCCTACCTCATGCCGTGGCATGCAGCCGTATCCAGCGCCCAAGTAGCGGCGAGTCCCATCTATCTGCCATAACGTTTAGGATACTATTGGAGCCGCCCCGCAGACGCTTCAGCAGCGACGCAATACGCTTTCTAACGATGGCATGGAAACCATCTGTGTGCATTTCCGCAAACATTCCAGACGCGCTGCAAAAGCGCGGCAGCCCCATCAGCATCCTAAACCCATTATTATACTGGACGCGCAACGCGCTGTACACCCGCTGCGTATAGTTAACCCATAGGTTATCCGTGTAAAAAGACTGGCAGTAGGCTTTGAAAATTGTAATCTTAACCTGCCTACTGCAACGAGCAAACCTACGGGCCACCATGTTACAGCGGGTGGACAGCGCCCTGCGTTCCCGCTCAATATCTACGTTATCACGCAGATCCTCAGTGACCCAGTGACCCAGATACTTAAACTGTGAGACACGTTTTAGTGGTGAGCTGTTAAGAGTAAAGGTAGTGGCACCTGGACAGGATTTGGCTCCTGCCTTGAACACCAAGAATTCGCTCTTTTTCACATTGTATCTGAGTCCATGGCACATCGCATAAGCTTCACAAGTCTTTAGTAATTTACGCATGGCTCCAATCGAAGGGGTGAGCAGCACCATGTCGTCTGCGTAACTTATGTTATTGACACATACACCATCAATATAGCATCCAACATTAGTGCCGCTCAACTCCTCGATCAGGCCATTAATATATAAATTGAAAAGCCTAGGAGATGTAAGCCCACCTTGTCTCACTTCACATTCAAGCCTATAGACATCAGAGTATGAGCCTGCCCATCTAACACAGTTGGTCTGCCGCTCATACCAGGACCGCAGCACCGCAACTAGCTTTTTCGGCACATCAGTCTCACGTTGAAGTTTTTTCCACAATAAACCATACGACACCAAATCGAAGGCCTTGGACAAATCAAGAAAACAGGCAAAGACTGGAGTGTTCCTGTCAGTGTAGTACTTGACAGTTTGCTTGAGACACAAGATAGCGCTTTCGGTGGACAAACCTGGTTGAAAGCCAAACTGTGCGTCATTTAATTTTACGTGCCTTCTTAAATGTTGATCAAGCAAACTGTCCAGCACCTTAGCCACCACAGTAGCCAGTGATATTGGTCTGTAATTCGACAAGTCCGATGGATCCCCCGATTTGTTCTCAATTACTGGCACAACTATAGTTCGCATAAAGTCATCTGGCAGGTAAGAGTGGCTAAGACAGAGATTATACAGCAAAGATAAGACCCTCGGTAGATGGATTCCTGCGCACTGTAGATGTTCTATGCTGAGGTGGTCATGACCAGGGGATTAACCCCTTACCATTCCCTTGATTACGCGGTTCACTTCCTTCGCCGAAAATCTTACATTAAGTTTGTCAGCACCACACTCACCACCAAACACCGCAGCTGTAGGCCCAAGGACGGAGTCCACCTTGAAGTGAGTCTGAAAGGCTTTGGCTATCTCCCTAGGCTCATGAATGCCAGCGACGCTCACCGGCAAACTGGATTTTGGGTTAAGTTTATTTGTTGTTGTTGTATATAAACTAAGGCAATTTTATCTCTGTAATCCTCTTAAGCAACATTTATCGCACGCTGGTAGACTGATGGTGCATTACATAGCCCAAACGGCATAGTAACATACTCGTATTGTCCATCAGGTGTTACGAATGCTGTCTTTTCAATGGACTCTTCCAAAATAGTAATCTGATGAAATCCGGATTGCATATCTAAGCTTGTAAAATAGCCGGACTTGCCTAATTTATCAATTTGATCCTGGATTAAGGGAAGTGGGTAATGGTCACGGACTGTGTTTGAATTTAGTTCCCGATAATCAACGCAGAGTCTATCATCTCCGTTCTTTTTTTTAACAAGTAATATGGGACCGGCAAAAGGAGAGAAACTATCCCTAATGATGCCTTTAGATTTAAGATCTTCAATAATATCCTTGACTTTCTCTCTTTCTGTGGGGGCAAGCCTATAAGGACGTCTTTGAACAATGCGGTTAGGGTCCTTAAGTCTTATGTTGAGACAACCAGTAGTAACGCGTTTTGTTTGATTAAGTTTAAAAGATTCAGAATATTTTTCGAGTATAGTTTTCAGGGGTTCAACATTTTCAAGATCAGAATGAAAGCAACTCGACAAAGAGGGAGAGGTTTCACAAAAAAGGATATGTTTCTCTCTTTGTATGGAAACCCCTTGGCTTGAAATAGAAACTTTTAAACCCGGCACGCGTAACGAGTCGATTCCAAGAATTATGTCATAGATTAGGTCGTCCACGACATGTAATTTAATTTCAAATGTTACATCGTCAAGTATTGCTGTCGTTTTAATTACTTCATTCGAGATAATTGAATTTCCAAAAAAAAACATTTAATTTGATTTCTTCAATGCTACGTTTTCCTTTTATAGATCCAGCAATTTTAGTCTTAACGAGGGAACATTCGGCGCCTGTATCAATTAAACAATTAAGAAATACATCACCTATTTGCAGTCGTCTATGGCTGGGTGAAGAGCTCTGGACGTGGTTCACGCTGCGCTGGGTTGAAGGTAGAGCAGTAACTGCAGGCTTATTCTTGTACCAGCAGTTTTCGGAAGGATGTCCAGCTTTCTTGCAATGACTGTAGGTTTCTTTGTTTGAGCGCGCTGTTGTTCTTGACCGGCAATCCCTTGCTCTATGTCCAATCTTCCCACAATTATTGCATTTAATCTGGTCGGCATATCGAGACATTTTAATTTTTGGTGCTTCGTCTTCAGCCGTAGCAGTATCCGCATATCTTTTTCTATAATTTGCAAGTGTAGCTATTAATTCGGCCTGGGATTGGGGTACCGAGCGCAATAGCTCGGCTTGGTAAAACTTTGGCCTTACTCCGGATATGACCGCTTCTATGATTAAATCTTTTGGAGCGTTAGGTGAAATTCTGTTAAATAAACGCCAGGCCTCAGTCACATATTCTGCATATGATTTTGCGTCATTGGATGTGTACTCGCGGAATTTATTGCGCGGAATGTATTGATGTAAACAATATACCTTGTCTCGCCGCTGAACTGGGTAATTATTTCATTTTTAATATCTGACCAGGTAGCTAGGGAATGTGCTTGTGCATCTGCCCAATCTTTGGCACGACCTTTAAAACTAGATAAGGCCTTCATCATAGCCACAAACTGGGAACAGCCTCGGAGAGTTATCAGCGAATCGACTTGATTGCACCATTCCTCAATCGTTAGTTTATTGTCATCAGGATCAAAGTTTGGTAAGTATATTTCATTCAATTTGTAACTTGCCTGCGAATTCTGCGAGTTACAAAATACCATTTTTTGTAGTAGTTCGACTTGTTTACGGAGAAGAGACACCTCATTGTTGTTTCTGGCATTTACGGTATCCTCTAGAACAGGTGAGCGTCTCCTAAGGGTTTCTTGTTCAGTATTTGGGCGTGTAGTAGGTTCTTCATTCCTCTCTTCTGATGTAAGAGCACGCCGAGCATGCCAACCAGGTGGAGGTACTGGAGCGAGTGGTGATAGTGTACCCACACGTGGTACCTCGTCAGATGGTGACAGGGATCGTCGCCTAGGGCGCATGGCACCAGTGAAACGATAACTCATCTTCACAAATTATTTTTATTCGATGCGACTGAGGGCAAATCGTCCGGCTTGCTGCTTTATAAACAATTCTCCCCACTACCCCCACCTTGCAACTACTACGTCAAGAAGGTGGTGGTGTTTTTGCATTGCGAACGTCGTGTTTTTGTAGCAAGCCGCACGAGTTGTTTTCTATTACATTTTAAATAATATAATATATAATATTAAAAGATAGATACTTATCATTCTTATTACTACTTTGCAGGTAAATACTAATTAATAAAATAACAGTAATTCAACAATTAAATAATAAATTAATATTTTTTGTAGCTGCGCTATCATACATATAGCTACAACATTGATCAGAATACGCTGGCTTTGACAGCGAGAAAAAACACTTGAGGAATTTCATCTTGTCACGTCCTCGGTAGATTAGTTGGTAAAGCACTCGCCCGGCATGCGATGGGACGTGGGTTCGAGTCCCACCTGAGGTCGATGATTTTTTTCAAGTGTTATTTATCTTCAATTAAACCTTGCATGGAATTGCTAAAAACAAAAATTTACAATGTTTAAGCATTTCTGATCTTAACCAATAGTCAAATATTTGTAAAAATATTTCTATAGGATGTTGACGGTAGTATACTACTCAGCTATACATATAGCTACAACATTGATAAGAATACGCTGGCTTTGACAGCGAGAAAAAACACTTGAGGAATTTCATCTTGTCACGTGACGTCCTCGGTAGCTTAGTTGGTAAAGCACTCGCCCGGCATGCGATGGGACGTGGGTTCGGGTCCCACCTGAGGTCAATGATTTTTTTCAAGTGTTATTAATCTTCAATTAAACCTTGCATGGAATTGCTAAAAACAAAAATTTACAATGTTTAAGCATTTCTGATCTTAACCAATAGTCAAATATTTGTAAAAATATTTCTATAGGGTGTTGACGGTAGTATACTACTCAGCTATACATATAGTTACAACATTGATCAGAATACGCTGGCTTTGACAGCAAGAAAAAACACTTGAGGAATTTCATCTTGTCACGTGGCATCCTCGGTAGCTTAGTTGGTAAAGCACTCGCCTGGCATGCGATGGGACGTGGGTTCGAGTCCCACCTGAGGTCGATGATTTTTTTTAAGTGTTATTTATCTTCAATTAAACCTTGCATGGAATTGCTAAAAACAAAAATTTTTAAAGTTTAAGCATTTCTGATCTTAACCAATAGTCAAATATTTGTAAAAATATTTCTATAGGATGTTGACGGTAGTATACTACTCAGCTATACATATAGCTACAACATTGATAAGAATACGCTGGCTTTGACAGCGAGAAAAAACACTTGAGGAATTTCATCTTGTCACGTGACGTCCTCGGTAGCTTAGTTGGTAAAGCACTCGCCCGGCATGCGATGGGACGTGGGTTCGGGTCCCACCTGAGGTCAATGATTTTTTTCAAGTGTTATTAATCTTCAATTAAACCTTGCATGGAATTGCTAAAAACAAAAATTTACAATGTTTAAGCATTTCTGATCCTAACCAATAGTCAAATATTTGTAAAAATATTTCTATAGGGTGTTGACGGTAGTATACTACTCAGCTATACATATAGTTACAACATTGATCAGAATACGCTGGCTTTGACAGCGAGAAAAAACACTTGAGGAATTTCATCTTGTCACGTGGCATCCTCGGTAGCTTAGTTGGTAAAGCACTCGCCTGGCATGCGATGGGACGTGGGTTCGAGTCCCACCTGAGGTCGATGATTTTTTTTAAGTGTTATTTATCTTCAATTAAACCTTGCATGGAATTGCTAAAAACAAAAATTTTTAAAGTTTAAGCATTTCTGATCTTAACCAATAGTCAAATATTTGTAAAAATATTTCTATAGGGTGTTGACGGTAGTATACTACTCAGCTATACATATAGTTACAACATTGATCAGAATACGCTGGCTTTGACAGCGAGAAAAAACACTTGAGGAATTTCATCTTGTCACGTGGCATCCTCGGTAGCTTAGTTGGTAAAGCACTCGCCTGGCATGCGATGGGACGTGGGTTCGAGTCCCACCTGAGGTCGATGATTTTTTTTAAGTGTTATTTATCTTCAATTAAACCTTGCATGGAATTGCTAAAAACAAAAATTTTTAAAGTTTAAGCATTTCTGATCTTAACCAATAGTCAAATATTTGTAAAAATATTTCTATAGGATGTTGACGGTAGTATACTACTCAGCTATACATATAGCTACAACATTGATAAGAATACGCTGGCTTTGACAGCGAGAAAAAACACTTGAGGAATTTCATCTTGTCACGTGACGTCCTCGCTAGCTTAGTTGGTAAAGCACTCGCCCGGCATGCGATGGGACGTGGGTTCGGGTCCCACCTGAGGTCAATGATTTTTTTCAAGTGTTATTAATCTTCAATTAAACCTTGCATGGAATTGCTAAAAACAAAAATTTACAATGTTTAAGCATTTCTGATCTTAACCAATAGTCAAATATTTGTAAAAATATTTCTATAGGGTGTTGATGGTAGTATACTACTCAGCTATACATATAGTTACAACATTGATCAGAATACGCTGGCTTTGACAGCGAGAAAAAACACTTGAGGAATTTCATCTTGTCACGTGGCATCCTCGGTAGCTTAGTTGGTAAAGCACTCGCCTGGCATGCGATGGGACGTGGGTTCGAGTCCCACCTGAGGTCGATGATTTTTTTCAAGTGTTATTTATCTTCAATTAAACCTTGCATGGAATTGCTAAAAACAAAAAATTACAATGTTTAGGGACTTGTTCACGTCACTTGTAGATACAAACAAGAATATCGACAACGTACAAAAATTGCACTACTTGAAAGGACACCTTCCAGGGGAAGCCGAACAGTTGATTAGGCATACTCCTATAACAGCAGCTAATTACACTCAATGTTGGGATCTTCTTGAAAAGCGATATAACAACAAACGATACCTGGCCAATTGTGTTTTAAAAAGATTATTCGGACAGAAGCGTTTAAATTTCGAGTCCGCTTCGGGTTTGAAGGAATTGTTAGACACGACCACGGATTGCCTAGGTACTTTAAAAAACTTAAATGTGAACGTGACTACCTGGGACATAATTATCATCCATATAGCTTCACCTTCAAGCTTGATCCGGAAACTCGAAAATATTGGGAGTTGAACTTTTCGAGTAGCGACCAAAACAAATTGCCAACTTTCAAACAGTTTAGTTAATTTATTGAGAATCGATTTCGCGCTTTAGAATGTTTGGATTATAAGAGACCAATAACCCATCCAGTTAGTACAAAATCCCTTTTAGTTACAAATAATTCAAACCATTTACGTTGCGAATTTTGTACGGAAGGTCACAAGCTTTGCTTTTGTAAAAAGTTTTCCAAACAGACATATGATCAAAGAAAAGAATTTGTGATAAAAAATAAGATGTGCTTTAATTGTCTAGGGGGTAATCATAACGTATACGATTGCAAAAAGCCTACGACGTGCAAGCTGTGTAATCGTCATCACTCGTTGCTGCACTCCCCTACAATAGGGGATAGTAAACTTAAAACATCTACTGAAAGTAATACTCCAAGTACAAGTTCGTCTGCAACTAATGATTCACCTATCGTTACATGTTTATCGACCGACAGAATAGTAAAGTCTAAGCAGGTTATATTAGCTACCGCGCTAATAAATGCCGAGTCTAGAACAGGTGAATTACAAGTCGTGCGAGCATTATTAGATCAGGGCTCACAAGCTTGCTTCATTACGGAAGCCACAGTGTAGCTCTTGAAGTTGAGAAAAAGACCGCTTCATAATATTATATCAGGACTAGGTGAAAATAAATCTTTAGTCTCAAAAGGAGTAGTAGATTTTATAATTCAGTCGCGAGTGGACCCTTCAATTAAAATACTAATTAAGGCGTTTATATTGAGCAACATGACTTCTAATTTGCCTGAAAAACATTTGCATTCGGTAGATTGTATGGAGCTACAATACTTACCATTAGCAGACCCTCAGTACAACACATCAGGAAAAATAAACGTTCTGATAGGAGCTGATGTGTATAGCTACATTTTGAGAGAGGGGGTTAGAAGGAGCCCAACCGGATCATTGATTGCTCAGAACACTGCGTTGGGGTGGATCCTTTCAGGTGTAGTTGTCACATCAAATCCCCAGACCAATCATGATAAACTTGAAACAAATAAGATTCTTGCTATGCATACTCAAGTATATGAAGATGATATTTTAAAAAAGTTTTGGGAAATAAAAGAACAACCACAAACTTTAGAGAAAGTTTTTACGTAGGAAGAACAACGTTGTGAAGAGTTTTTTAAGAATACAACTAAAAGGACACCCGAAGGTCGAAATGTTGTAAAATTACCTTTTCGGGATGACTCTCCACAATGTACAAATTTTGGTTTAAGAGATGTAGCTGAAACGAGGTTTAGGTCATTGGAGGGAAGGTTGTCAAAAAATAAAGATCTCAAAGAAAAATACACAGAGGTAATAAATGAATATTTAAAACTAGGACATATGAGACCAGTTAATACTAAAAACAAAATTTATGCCGTGTACTTACCACACCATGCCTTCATAAGGAATGATAAAACTACGACGAAGGTAAGAGTAGTGTTTAATGCTTCTGAAAAAAATAAACTAAAGGTTTCATTAAATCACACCCTCATGGTTGGTCCAAAATTGCAAGCTGATTTGCGACATACCGTATTAAAGTGGAGAGTTCACCCTATTGCACTTGTAGCGGACATAATCAAGATGTACCGTAAGGTCCAGATAGCGGAAGAAGATGCAAAATATCAGCGCATTTTGTGGGTAGATGATCCCTGTTAAGAACTAAAGGAGTATGAATTAACAACAGTCACGTTTGGAACCTCCTCAGCGCCTTATTTGGCAGTCAAGGTCTTACAACAGATCGCTGAAGACGAAGGTAAGAAATATCCTTTGGCAGCCGAAAATGTTCGGGATTCGTTCTACATGGATGACCTAATGACTGGCTGCTCAAATGTCGAAGAAGGAATAGAACTTTATAAACAGATAAGTGAAATGCTAGAAAAGGGAGGGTTTATGTTACAAAAATGGAGTAGTTATAATGTAAACCTAGTGAAGATTATAGAAAAAATAGAACAGAAGAAGCGAAGGTCAACTGAAAACGATACACACGCGCAGGATAACAGCAACCACGACGAACCTGAAACAGAAATGGAAATTAAATTAGACAATACAACCAAAATATTAGGACTTACCTGGAATCAAGATGATGACCTTTTCCAATACTCAGTGAATCTTCCTTCCGCAGCAGCACCTGTAACAAAAAGAGCTATAATTTCTGATATAGCTAGGTTGTTTGATCCGTTGGGATGGAAAAATATTCATTCAACGGTTATGGCTAGCAGGAGTAGGATGGGATGAAAAGCTATCTACAGATTTAATGAAGGATTGGAATACTTACCGACAGTCCTTACCTGAGCTTTCTGAAATTCGAATACCGCGCTGGCTGGAGACTAATTCGGACGATATTGATGTAGCACTTCACGGATTTTCCGACGCGTCCAAATCTGCCTATGCCGCGGTGGTTTACATTAGAACGGTTGATGTTGATGGTAAAATAAAAGTATTTCTTTTAAATGCCAAAACTCGAGTTGCACCAATACGGCAAGTTAGTATCCCGAGATTAGAATTGTGTGGAGCAGTTTTGTTATCGAGGTTACTAACGGAAACAGCACAAGTCCTTAATATTTCCAAGGAAAAAGTCAGAGTGTGGACTGACTCGACCATCGTCTTAGCATGGTTAAATAGTCATCCTTCAAAGTGGAAAACGTTCGTGGCCAATAGGACCTCTGAAATTCTAACAAATATGAACTCCGCTCAATGGTTTCATATTTCAACCAAGGACAACCCCGCTGACCTGGCTTCACGGGGAGTTTTACCAGAAGTTTTATGCAAAAATAAGTTATGGTTTTCTTGCCCCGCTATGTTACAAGAACAAACGGTGAAGTATAAAAGAACAATTGATTCAGAGACCAATTTAGAAGCTGTCAAGGCGCATTTGACTACAACTACGCCAGAGGAATCATTAGTCGAAAGGTTTTTCTCATTGCCAAGATTACTCAGAGTTGTAGCATACTGCCGACGCTTCTACAGACGCCATTATATTGGTACATTCTATTTGTCAAAGACTGAGATCAACGAAGCTTTAAGCTGCTGCATCAAAAGGGATTGGTTTAGTATAGAATATGATGACCTACAGAGCAAAGGCACTCTACAATCTAAAAACTCAAATTTAAAATCTCTTAGTCCCTATCTAGATAAAGATGGGATTATGAGAGTAGGTGGCAGACTTCACAAGTCACTATTAGCCGAAGAAGCCAAACATCCCATAATTTTGCCTCATAATTCCCATTTTTCCAAACTTATAATATTTGATGCACATCAGAACACTCTACACGGAGAGTTACAGTTAGTAATAATCTATATAAGAGAAGCTTATTGGATTGTAGGGATCAGGAATCTGGTAAAACAACACATTCGAAATTGTGTGACATGCGTACGGCAAAATGCGAAAACGCAGAACCCATTCATGGGATCTCTGCCTTCTGTTCGATGCAAACCGGCTAGAGCATTTCTTCATAGTGGAGTGGATTATGCAGGTCCTATTAAGATTAGGACAACTAAAGGACGAGGCAATCGGTCTTACAAGGGCTATATTTGCTTATTTATCTGTATGGCCACTCGTGCTATTCATTTGGAGGTCGTGAGTGACATGAGCACTCAAGCATTTATTGCTGCGTTCAAGCGATTTGTATCGCGACGTGGTCATTGTGATCAAATATGGAGTGATAATGGTACGACATTTGTAGGGGCCTCTAAAGAACTTCAGGAAGTCATGAAAATCCAGGAGGATATTGCAGCATACATGGAAACTCACGGAACAGAGTGGCACTTTATACCGCCGCATTCTCCTAATTTTGGAGGATTGTGGGAAGCCGGAATAAAGTCCACGAAGTTTCACTTGAAACGCGTTATTGGAGAATCGACTCTAACTTTCGAAGAAATGAGTACGTTACTCAGTCAAGTAGAGGCCTGCGTAAACTCGAGACCCATGACAGTAGACAGTTCAGATACAAATGATCCGAGACCATTAACTCCAGGTCATTTCCTAATAGGGGAGCCCTTGGTAAACGTAGCTAAACCAAATTATCAGACTCATTCGGTGAGCTGTTTGAATAGATGGCAGTTCGTTCAAAGAATGCTACAATCATTTTGGAAACGATGGTCACATGAGTATTTGTCCAACATGGTGAACAGATACAAATGGACACATCAAGTACCAGAACCAAATATAGGTCAAATTGTATTGATTAAAGAGGATGATTTGCCTCCGAGTCGTTGGCTCTTAGGACGAATTGTAGAAAAACACCCGGGTACTGACAATATAACCCGTGTAGTCACTTTACGCACTAAAGGGTCTCATCTTAAAAGGCCTATCTCAAAAATTTGTATATTGCCAATAACAGAGTAAGCCATGTCATTGAAATGTTTTATAGATATAAGTTTTTTTATTACTGTAAAATTTGTTTGATTTGCTTTTTGTAATTTTATACCTAATTAAGTTAAGCACCAAATGCAAACATTGTTTATCTAGGACATTCTGTCAATAATGTCCTACGGGGGCGGCATGTTCACTACCCATAGTACTCTTACTCACTACTAGATGGCGTTGTCTTCGTTTACCCCGCGCAAGCAGTTGGTTTGCCATTTTATTATAAGACATCATAGTAAAATTTATAGTTACACTTTTTCTCAATAGATGGCGCTAATCTTAGTTACATCGCGCAATCATTTGGTTTTGTTGATTTGCTATATAGTTCATAGAAATTTAATAAATACACACTTTTTCATAGATCAGGCTACATTGTGGTTTTATTTGGAAACTCCCAATAGGAGCAGTTCCAGTACAATTTAGGGCATCCGCAACACATAGAAATCGGAACTGTCGTACTTGTTGGGCAGGATGATTGCCCTCCTTTAAGTTGGCCATTAGGTGTAATCACGGAAATTCATCCCGGTTCTGATAGAGTTGTTCGTGTCGTGACGGTTAAAACTAAACGAATTTTCAAGCGTCCGGTTGTAAAACTGTATCCCATACCAACTCAATAAGAATAATTATCATCTCTTATTTAGTTATATAAGGTCCGATTTCATTAGTGTTCATCCTGTTAACCTGTGACTATATAGGTGAAAAGCAATCGTAAAAACCAACTTTCAAATGTCTATCATAAGAACTAAAAAAGTTAAAAATAAATTACAAAATAACAACATCGAGTTCATATTGCATAAACTCGTCCTATCTTCAACTCTTTCTCGCTCTGTACAAGGGGAAGGAATAAGACGGATAATCAGATGGTTAAACGTAGCAAAGATAGGACGAGTTTATGCAATATGAAGTCAATGTTGTTGATTTTTAACTTTTTTAGTTTTTATGGTACACATTTGAAAATTGGTTTTTACGAATTCTTTTCACCTATACAGGATCTAACGAAATTAGTTACATCCCTTTATAGGGTGGTATCTAAAAATCATACTAAATACGATGCCAAAAAATAAGGTACTGTTTCATAGTCATTTTTAAAAGTTATGTTTTCTAACAAAATAAATCAATAAAATCACAGTCAAACCTGAAACACTCTGTATCTTTTCCAACACATGTGCAAGCTGTAGTTTACAGATTGTGTACGTGCTTAGTGTACGTACACAGCGCACACTAGCAAGTTAATTGTGTTACTAACTGTCAAGTCAGCTGATCTGCGATTGGTTTAGCAGCACGGCCGGGCTGTCAATCACAGACCAATTGTAATCTGCTCCTCTTCATGCACACATGTACCTACATGTGTGTGTAGAATGCGCTTCTTATCATAATAATAATGATTGTTATCAAACATTAAAACCAATGCCAATTAAATTAATAGCCAACATTGTTTTTTTATTTGTTCGAACTTCGAAGCTTAAAAAAAAAGATAATTTCAATGTTTTATGACTTAGATTGCATCCTTATTTTAAGTAGATAAGGTATTTACTTGATTTTAATCGTTGTACTCAATTAGTAATTTTAAAGTTTTATCTTTCCTTAGCAGAGTCAGTAGGCGGATAGAAATAAAAAATAAAATACGGTTTTAATAACATTTATTTTATTATGACACCCTATCACATTTTCACAGGCTACGGTCTTGCAAGTTAAGCGTTGTTGTAGGTGTTGTAAGTACCTAGGTACCTATCTAATAAGTTTTTTGACAAACAACTAAATAAATTACAAACCAATCGAGTAAGTAGGTGCCGCTTGGTTCCAATCCACCTTACCTTGCTTAATTAGGAGTCAGTTTCTTTAAAGGCATTTACAAATCAACAATTTATAAAAAAAATATGAAAATATCCTTCACTGACGCCTACAGACCAAAGGTCACACATACTGACGTGCTTTTTTACGCGCAATAACGCCACGAGTCACTGCCACTTTTCGCTTTCGTTATTGTGATGTGACGCACTTTGAATGTTAAGATCACTTTCATCACACACTAAGTCCTTCACTTCTCATGGAAGTCGAGAGGCATAGGGACCAGGGAACGTGCCGACCAGAGAGCACAACCAATCCTTCGCGCGATGCCGATGCGATGTAGGCAGGCAAGCAGGCACGCACGTACGTGCAACGCGGTCGTAGTGCGCCGGGGCTCCATCTTGCTAGAAGTACTGCAATCCACGGCGGAGATGAAGAGGGATGTTAGATAGCAGTTCCTCCAAGGTTCCTTGAAGACACTCGAGGTAGCTGTGTCCATTGAGACGCTCCAAAAATATTGCGCCAATTAGTTCATCAACAAGTTGGTAATTGGCAATAGGGTAGTACATAACCATTTGTTATGCAAATCGTCGAAATCGTATACCGATAGAACATCGTGTTGCACCTGACTGACACGTCACACACGCAAGGAAGCAAGTAAGAGACTGGCTGAGTGACTGACTGATTTATTTCTCAACACACAAAAACTGCAGCGCGCGCGCTTTGTTAAAGCCGAAAAAACGCCAGCTAGGGATGCGCTTATGATTGGATTATTTGTAAGATACGAAAACATGCCTGATTGATAGCGGATCGTGAATTGGGAATTGACACCCCGTTTTATACTAAATCGAGAGTGCGACACAAGTTTTTGACGTGATAACGTCTTATAAATCGATGACCGACTGCACCACGACTGCAGGCACGAAAGTTTCACGTTTCGCGTACGAGCGAGAGCGCGGAAAAAGCGATAGAGAGGCACTATCGGCCTAAGCTTTCAGCTAGTGACGCTTCTATCTCTCTTACACTCCATCGGGCTATGAGTCCGAGATGCATCAATGTTTTATCGAACTCATTCAGTCCAAACCAATAATAGTAAATGTGTGTGTTAAAGATACACACACACTGATAAGTGATAACAATTAAGGACGTTTTAACTATTGTTTTAACAAATTAGGCCATATTGAACTGTATCAGACATTTTATTTTTAACTTACAGACGTAAAGGTTTTTTTTTAATTCTTAACCACTTAGGTTTTATTGTTAGCGGCAAAAGTAAGGGATTTCTAGAGAAATCAAAACACTTATAAATTGTATAATTTTTTAGCATGAAGACGCATAAAACATTGTTGTCGTCATTAAGACTAAAATAATAACAATAAATCGCATTCGTTGATATTTGTTACGAAATGTACCTAAAAAGTTTATTACTTAACGGTACTAACTTTCAGATAGTGCAAGAATAAAATCTTTATTAGTAAAGTCCAGTCCGACCTCCGCCGTGAGTCGAAAATTTTTAGCCCTAAGATCGGATCTAATGTGGGCAGTGGCACATCTCTAGCTCGCTCATGCTTTGACCTTGCCCGACACGTGCCCCGGCGGCACCGGCGGCCTTTCGGCGCGAGCGGCCGGTCGGATACTCTGCGACTTGTTCTTTTCATACTTTTACCCCTAAAATTTGAATTTGAATGGCAACAAATTTGGATTTAATGATATTGTAATTTTTTGTTTATTATTGAGACTAGCTGTTAAATTTAATGTTATGATATTATTAAACGACACTTCATAAATCTCGAATGTTAGTAGTTTTGTTTATAAATTGAATAACTCATTACCTGACAAGTTGGCGGCCGTGATGAATAACTAATTAATCGTGTACCTAAGTGGTTTTATTAAAGCTGATTACGCAACATTACTTGAGCTTGCGACAACAATGAAATAGTAGCTTGTCGTTGTCTCCGCGGTTTTTTTTTTAATAATTCAAAATGATACGTAAGTAAGAACAGCTTTGATTATCAAAGAAGTGAATATTTTCGTTTTTTGACGTGAATCAAGTCGCAAGTTCAGATTACACTCTTTGGTCAGTTTGCGGCATCCTGATCCCTTCAATTTTGCGTACCTATTTTCGCAACCGCGTTGGCTACATGATAGTGTAAACATAAAAATCATGAGTAAAAAACCGTTCGTTAAGTTTTAATGACTTAGCATCACAACATTAATTACAAACCTAATCGTATTTTTTCTTATTACTTTATATAAAAAAAAACAACTCAAAAACTTTAATTTACCCTAAAAAAAGGATAATTTTTTTCATGTTGGTATTTCTGACCCGGCATCTCACCCCACCGCTGACCGCGCTTGATTCTTAAATTTTGAGTTTGCTTGTGTGCGTATTTAGTGTGTCATTGTAGTAGTAATCATCAGCTGTAAAGGATGTGGAATTTTGTAGTTACGAAATGAGATTGTTATGATGAATATCTCCGAAACTAGCCTGAATTTTTCGCTTAAATTTTGTCAGGCTCCTTGGTATGACGTATAGATACCCCCATTAAAAGGAATGTAACTAAAATCATTGAATATTATATAGTCACAGGTTAACAGGTGAACACTAATAAAATCGGACCTTATATAATTAATTTAATAAACATAATTCTAACAACTATAACTCACCTGAGTCCCACCTGAGGTCGATGATTTTTTTCAAGTGTTATTTATCTTCAATTAAACCTTGCATGGAATTGCTAAAAACAAAATTTACAATGTTTAAGCATTTCTGATCTTAACCAATAGTCAAATATTTGTAAAAATATTTCTATAGGGTGTTGACGGTAGTATACTACTCAGCTATACATATAGCTACAACATTGATCAGAATACGCTGGCTTTGACAGCGAGAAAAAACACTTGAAGAATTTCATCTTGTCACGTGACGTCCTCGGTAGCTTAGTGGTCAAAGCACTCGCCCGGTATGCGATGGGACGTGGGTTCGAGTCCCACCTGAGGTCGATGATTTTTTTTCAAGTGTCATTTATCTTCAATTAAACCTTGCATGGAATTGCTAAAAACAAAATTTACAATGTTTAAGCATTTCTGATCTTAACCAATAGTCAAATATTTGTAAAAATATTTCTATAGGGTGTTGACGGTAGTATACTACTCAGCTATACATATAGCTACAACATTGATCAGAATACGCTGGCTTTGACAGCGAGAAAAAACACTTGAAGAATTTCATCTTGTCACGTGACGTCCTCGGTAGCTTAGTGGTCAAAGCACTCGCCCGGTATGCGATGGGACGTGGGTTCGAGTCCCACCTGAGGTCGATGATTTTTTTCAACTGTTATTTATCTTCAATTAAACTATAACTCATTTACTTTTATTAATTTGTCTTCTTTCGAAAGTTCTGCGAACTTCTAAGGCGGGCAGCATGGTTGGGCACCTTAAGTGACCCAAATTAATTTTTAAAATATTTATTATTACTAATTCTAAGTAATAGGTAATTTCTTTAATAATAATTTATTATTTTCAAATGGTTTCTGTAAGTTAGTATCTGAGGCTATTTGGTTCACGCGCCATAAGGATCACGCTCTTGGATTCCTGGCGACACCAGCGCCATAGTTTTGGCTACCGTACACCGAGCGCCAACCAATGCGTGCATTCTTAACTTTTTCGAAATCTCAGGCGCGTCTTCTCGCGTAATTTTGGTGAGGAGTTCGTTTTTTCTCTGTGATGGACAGCTGAAAGTTGCATGAAACTCGTTATAAATACCTAGCAGTGATTTAACAATCTGTTTCGTGAAAGTGCTTCACGGTGTGAACTGCGGAGAGGAGCTGGTGAGGCGTTCCTGAGCTAATCTGCAAGTTAGTGGCCAATAGTTTTCAGTGCTGACGACGAAACCATTTCTCTTTTTTCAATTCGCAGGGTGGGTTTCAAAGGAATCAACATAATTAATCTACAAACATAATCTTTCATAATTGAGCTCCCCGCGTGTTGTCGGCTATTTACACGCTGCTACACCAGCGGTCTTATCGCTAAAAAGCGATCTCTTCCAGACAACAGAGACAGAGGACAACTACAAAGAAAGGGAAAAGTGGTGCAGAGTGCTTATTGTGAAATTTTATTTATATACTTACAATGTTAATATCAATAAGTATAAACTACATACACATACAAAAAATACCTATAAAATATAAATGCTAAGATGAAAATAAACATACATACATACTTAAATATAATACATATATATATATATACATATACCTATATTCTAGGAAATACCATGACTAACAACCAGTGATATTCCAGAAACAGCAATTCTCAAACCAGAAACGATTTGTCTCGCATGCAAGAAAATGTGCTTTAAGCCGACTTTTAAAAATAGCAATTGATTCGGATTGCCGTATTACTAAGGGTAAGGAGTTCCATAGACGGGTTGACTGAACAGTAAATAACCGCGTATAATAGTTTGTAGTATGGAGAGGAAATTTAAGAAGCAGGCTTTTGGATGACCGCATGTCATGACCCCGTGACGACTGCAGAAATTGAAAGCGCTATTTCAGATACGGAGGTGATTTCGGACAAAACAATATTGTGAAAAGTAAAGAGAGAATATGCATGTCCCGCCTGAGTCGGTATGGGAGCCATTTAAGCTGAGACCGGTTTTCGCTGACATGGTAATACTTCCGTAGACCAAAAACTATCCGGATACAGAAGTTTTGTAGGCGCTCAAGCTTGTTAAGCTGATTCTAGTCTAAATCTAAATAGCAACAATCTGCGTAATCTAAAATGGTAAATAAAAGAGCCTGAACAAGAGCAATTTTAGTGGGAATGGGTAAGAAATTACGAAGCCTATTTAGTGACGCTGCCGCTGCGAACATTTTTCTGCTGACTTCCGCAGTTTGAGTTGTCCAACTGAGCGTGCTTTCAATATGGACGCCTAAGTATTTTACAATTTTGCTGAACGGAATTTGGACACCGTCAAATGTGATAGGTTGCAAGGCCGGCCAGTTTATCCTAGCAATTTGCCTAGAACCTCCCACAACTATCACCTGCGTTTTATTAGGGTTAACCCTAACCTTGTATAAACTAGTAATTAAGGGTATGAATTGTAGAAATAGCTAGTAAGAAGTATCATGGTGTCATGTAATTTGTGTTTTCTATGAAGGTGACTTCTTCTATTAAGAAAAAACCTTCCTTAAATAAAATTAGATAATACTAACTAAACTAAGCTGCATACTGTTTACATGATCATTCTCTCTTCTGCCTTTGATATTGTGGTTTTGACGGAGACATGGCTTGTACCCAAAATTTTTAACAGCGATTAATTGACAACCGATATAATGTGTTCAGATGCGATCGTGACCGACCAGCAACTGGTAGAAGTACTTGTAGCCGTAAGAAAGGACCTTATACAAGTCAGCTTACTACTCAATCAGTACATCCCAGCAATTGAGCATATCATAGTTTCTATACCGGCCTCTGACCCCACAAAAAGTCACTATATTAGTGCTGCTTACACCCCACCGCAAACTCTCAAAGATATATACTACTCTGTCAAAAAAGTACCGGGAAAAGATTAATAATACACAAAATGTTAGTAAGTCATCCAAATTTATTTTATCACCTTCAAAGTATGCTCCTTCAGAAGCGATACACTTACGCCAACGAATAATTCAATCATCAAAACATTTTTTAAACGCTTTTTCCGGAATCGAGTTCAGTTCTCGCCGCGAATTCTCCTTTATGTCTTCTACTGAATGAAACCGGGTGCCACGAAGTGGTAATTTAAGTTGAGGAAAAAGAAAGAAGTCGGCTGGAGCCATATCTGGTCAATAAGGTGGCTCCTCGATGGTATTTATTGAGTTTTTGGTCAAAAATTCTTTCACAATGATGGCCTTGTGGAAAGGCGCATTATCGTGGTGCAAAATCCAAGAATTTTCATTCCACAAATACGGCTTTTTCGTCTAATTCGCTCTCTTAATCGCCGCATAACGCTTAAATAATACTCTTTTTGTTATCGTTTAACCTTCTGGCAAGAATTCTGAGTGCACAACACCGCGACAGTCAACGAAAATAGTCAACATGACTTTGACTTTCGATCGAGTTTGGAGCGGTTTCTTCGGTTTAGTTGGAAGGCGCCACTTTGGAAGGTTTGCATGTCAAACTCGTAAACCCACGTCTTGTCACCAGTAACAATGCGTTTCATGAATGTTGGGTCGGAATTGACTCGTTCTAGCATGTCCTCAGCGATTCTTTTGCGATTTAGTTTTTGGAGAAAATTCAGGTCTATTGGGACTAGCCGAGCGGCAACATGTTTCATACCCAATTGATTATTTAAAATGGTACGAATTGACCCGTGTGACACAGAAAGTTGGACGGCTCTCAAACTTGAATGAGGATTTTCAGTCACTATTTCCTTACTTACTTTTGCGATGTTATCTTCAGTAGCAGACGTTGATGGCCTACCAGAGCGAGGCAAATCTTCTATCACATTTCGACCGCTTTTGAACGCTTTGTACCACTCATAACCACGTGTTTTTGATAAAGTCGATTCACCGTTAGCCTTCAGTAACATTTTCAGAGACATCGAACTCGAAATCCCATTGGCGATGCAAAATTTAAGACAAACTCTTTGTTCGATGTTTTTGTCCTTTATGAAATTCGCAATACACACTAGATATGGTATAACTAAAAACAATACTGTATTTAATCTAATTATCAGATGTAACTCAAACTCCGCGCAAAAATGGAAAATTTTACATTATGGCATTAAATTGAATTTCGAGTAAAAATAATGTTAAATAATAAAATCGATAACGTGCATGCAGCACATGACTAATTCAGGTTAATGACCCTACTAGGAGTAATAATAACCAACCACCTTCTCCCTCCTGGTTATCTTTTTCGTGTTCACAGACTTGAAATAGCCGCCAATAAGTCATGTTCGCCTAGTACATTTATCACTACACAGTACACACACGCACAAACTCAAAGTTCTTTTTTTTCACATACGAGACAAAGTCAAACAAATCAAACAAATGTACAAAAATAACTAGCACAAAACACAATCATTAACTGCGTTTTAAACTAACTTCTAATCTGGATTAATTTTAAACGCGTTTTCCTAAACTCGGTTTAAATTGCAGACGGTGAATTTGGCCCTAAGTAATAAGAAAGTTTGGGTACTTTACCTACAATAGTGGCTCGAAATGCTGTCCTCCTTCTTAGGTGCACAATCTTGCCTGCCTTGATATGGTCTTTGTTGCATTTCGCACCATTGTAGGCGTTATGGTAGCTAACACAAACCGCACACGGTGTTCCATTTCAGCCACTGTATAGCAGTCCGTATAATAAAACCTGTCCTTTACATAACCCCACAAAAACAAGTCCAGTGGCACAATGGTCGGGGAAACGAGCCGGCCAAGCTACCGGTCCCGCGCGGCCGATCCATCCTTCTGGGAATCGAGAAGATAGGTGCGCTCGTATATCACAAGCGAAATGTGCCGGGGCACAGTCGGGAACACCATGACTGTTTGTTGGTCGAAGTAATCGGTTTCGATTACCGGGATGTCATCAATGGCGTCTTCGAACTCAAGTTTGGAGGTATGTTAGGTAGTTATTACCGTTAAGCCGCGCGGGTAAAATGACCGGATCAATGACATGGCCGTTGTAGACACACGCACACACGTAAACAAAGGTTTCGCAACGAAAACGTAACGAAAGCACCGAACACGCACAAAGCGAATAAACGACTGACCGCCTCGCCGCTCGCCGGCAATCAATCATAGCCGCCTTTGTCGGCGCTTGTGTCGGCGCGGGTGCCTATTATGCGCCCTGGTACTTAGCTAGTGGTCGTCAACAGTTGTAAACGTGTTTTTTTGTTTTTTAAAGATTTAACTTAGAATTTATTTTTAAAACTTATTTTCATTTATTTAAAATCTTTATTGCAATAATAAGGTGTAATGCTGGGGCTTCACCTGCGTGACGCCTACCGTTCAAATAAAGGCATGATTAGCGTTAAATAAATTAAAGCATTAAGCTACGCGCTAAGTGCGTGGCCACACTTATTTGATGTTTGATTCTAGCGTCTAGCGACGTAGTTAGCGTGTGATCTGTGAGTGTGTCTTTAAAATAAAATAAAAAGCGTCCAAGAACTTAATACTTTTTTTGCTTTGTCTACTCCATTCTAACTTAATAACTATACACTTTAACATATATATTTCACAAAGAGTTTATGAATGTGACCGTGTTTTAACATGTTTAGTGTAGTAGGTGTAGCCACAACAACGCACTAGACGCCCGCTTAATCCCTTTGATGTGTCAAAAGTTACCGCCGTTCGAGCTATCGCCTAACGTCTAATGTTATTGAAGCAAATTAGCACACAAAGACCGGCCACACCTGCGTACTACATCAAATAGAGCACTAATTAACGACATTAGATGCAGATGAAGCCCCAGCATAAGAAAACATAGATGTATGCAAAAAAAAAATGCTACTAGTTAAACCTAGTAGGTTCCGCAAGAAACTGTAAAAACCAAAATACGTGGGCGAGAACAGTGATGTTGTCCTAGTACTCCATTCCCGTCAAACGGCTTAACCTAGTGGATCGAGTATGGATCTCGGTGACCGAAGGTTCTAGGTTTGATTTCTAGGTCAAAAATAAGACATTATTTGTAAAAATAGCGGCTCATAAAGTCTGACACCAGGGTGTACATACGCCCTAGCATATCTTACTCCATTATGCCGGTTATTTTAACGATATTAAGTGTATGGTAGATCTCAAGGTCAATGAAGAATGAATTTTACTCGATTTGCAAAAGCGACAACGTAGTTTTTTTCTTACCTTCTGTCTTGTTTTTTCAACAAACAAATTAACTAATTAATAATTATTGACGATTTGCAGCCTATGGTCGGAAATCAAAAAGTTTTTTTTAATACGGAACACACTAAAGAATCGCTACCAGGAGTAGAAAATGGAGTAAAATGGAATGTCGCAAAGAGTAAACAATAAGAGAAAAGTCTTTGGCGACATCCGATAATGCATCAGGCAGAGAGGTTTAGGTTTATTTTACTCGGTAAAAAACTTGAGGTCAAGGGAGACAGAGGGAGTGCAATCTCTAGGGGACTCTGCCTGATATGTGGTAGCTTACAAATCTCACTGCGCTACACGCAACATGGACAGGTTAGGTGGGTGGCTGCCTACCGATTGCACTCTCTTCTAGCAATGAGCTCAGAAAATTATTATTAATCTTTATAATTATGAATTATCATTGTATTTTTTTTTATCAATTTATTGTTCTATTCTTATTGTTATTACTTTTAAATATAATTTATTATATTTATTGAAATAATGTATTTGATATTAATGTTGTTTGTTTCTTGTTTTTTAATTTATTTCTTTTTTAATTAATATTTTTAATTATTATTATTTTTATTTACTTTTTTATCAATTTAATCTATTTTTATTGTTATTTCTTTTAAATATAATGTGTTGTAGTAATGGATCTGATATTGATGTTGTTTGTTTGTTTGTTTGTTCTTATCTGAATTTAATTCATACTTCCTGGGCCACCGCAGAATATCAGTGTCGTGGCGGTTATTTTAGTTGCCACGACTAATGCTGAGCGGTTTTGGCACACCATTTGATTGTTATATTTTTTTCTTTGTTTTTTTTGTCGTTTTTAATTTGAATTTTATTTGTACCTGTTCTTTTGTGCCAAATTTCATAATCCTTGAACGCATTAGATGGACTTATAACTTGAGCTCTGTCCACCACCATCACTGGTCTTAGAGCGGTTTATGTGCAGACCAAATTTAAGACTCACTCTCTATACGCTCCAAGATCACAGCCATCTCAGACTCACTGGCTATAAGGATTGTTGTGTCATCGGCATATCTTAGGCTCGTGATCTTCGTATCGCCCACCGTAACGCCGCTGTCCCAGCCATCAAGCGCCTTCCTTATAATATACTCGCCGTAGAGGTTAAACAGCTTCGGAGAAAGTATGCATCCCTGACGGACCCCTCTTCTGTAACGAATGTTTCAAATTGTGATTCATCCAATTTCATAAAACTCGACCCGTCAAGGTATAGCCTCTGGACAAGGAAGACAAGGTGTGATAGCACGCCCATTTCCAACATCATCCTGAACATGGAATCCCATCTTACGCAGTCAAATGCTTTGGCATAGTCTATAAAGTACAACACAAGAGGTTTATTGAATTCGCGACATTTTTGAATGAGTAGGCGTACGTTCAGTATTTGCTCTCGTGTTATTTATATGGCGTTTAACATCAGTTTTATTTATTAAAAGTTTTATTGGACTAACAATAAGTTTAAATATTGTTTCTAAAGACATATCATTTGTATTTTTTGAATCTTTTAGCATTTCTACCTTTCTTTTTACAGCTGATGCTATATTTACAATTTGTTCTTTAAGATTTTGTTCCATTGTTAAGGGTTCCAGTCTCTTCGACTTCACTAATAAAACTGATTCGTTAATAACCTGGCAGCTACTTAAAAAGTTCAGTCAACTACTATGAATGTATCAAACATCATTCTGTAACAACCTGTTTCGGTCACAGTCCTTGTTGATGATGACATAATTAAAGGTTTATTCCAAACAGTTGGGCACATTTCGTGGAACTGAGACCAAGTCATGTCAGTTCCTACGTGTTCATCATAAATGTGTTTAAGGTTTATGTCGCATTGCTTAAACAATATTATAGTTAGCATTGTCTCTTACTAGTTGTTTAGGTATTTTGGTGTAAGTTTAATTAATATAAAAGCAGTCAATATTCTTATGACGTCCCATAGCGAAATAATCTCGTATAATATTCTGATTTTCACAGACAACATCATCAAATATAATTATAAAGTCTGGTAATGCTTCATGCGGGCTTAAAATTTCACTGTTATCGGAATTCTTGTTATAAGTTGTGTCTGCAACCATATCCATTACTCTTTCTAGAAATATGTACTTCGGTTGATATAAACTATTTTGAATAAACATAAAGGTTTCGAAAGCACAGACCATTCCGATGTAGTAACAGACTTATTACTAAGTTAGTTTTCCCACAATTTGATGGACCACAAACAATGCTGCGTATAGTGTTTGGTAGTAAGTTTCCATGACGCTTTTGTTCATTTAATAGAGCGGGAAAAATACGTTTTAATTCTAGTGATTCCTTCTGTTTCAGAAATTTCATATTCGACTTCAAAAGTGACTGTTGTGAACCAAGGGTTTCTACAAAATGATTTAAACATATACGAGTCAATCCTTTTTACCCATTCCAGGGGCTCAGAGCGCCCCAGCGAGCTTGCGAGCGGTTGGAATACAGCAGCGTGAGCTAGACTTTCAAATTCATTTACTACTTATGTGTCGCTAGTTTAAGATCATGGAAGCGGAAGTACCGTGATCGAATCACAAACTAGCGACAAAAGAAGCTGAGGTAGCAGCAATTCTGCTGTTATTTTGTGCGTTAAGGTTGCATAGCGATGTCATTATGCTGCCCAGGTATTAAAACTTGTCTACACACTTCCGATCATCCTGAACGAGACAGATTTTAAGAGGTTCGGTCATGACTTTTGCCTTGCTGACACTTATATTAAAACCAAACCTGGAACAAGACCTGCGAGATAACCATAAACTTTTAAAACAATCTTAAATCTGTCAAAACTGTCAATTTTGTACGTCTTTACGTACGAGATTTAACAGATTTGACAAGATCAGGTCAGCGCTGCTTTGCTTTATTCTGTTTAATATATTTTTTTGACCGCTTTGCTGTTGACGCAGAGGTCGCGGTGTTGTTTGCAAGCTTTACTTAACATCTCATCACTCTCATTAACCCAAACTTCGTGAAAACTCCTTTTAAAGCCCATTATTGTAACCCCGTTATTGTTATTGTCAATACATCACACTTCTTATCGCTTTTCAATTTCTAGAACCTACCCATAGCTTACGAATAATTACCTGCTTACAAATTGTTCTTCTTTACCTAGCTACTTAAAATTAACCCGGGTGTTGGTAAATAGATTGCGCACATTGTGCTTATAGCTAAAAGTCTCGCATTGTAGACACCCTAAAAATACTCCTATACAAAAAATATCGCATTGAAACCATTTCTAATGACTAATTTTTAATTTTATTAACTACCTACTAACCTAATTTATGACAAATAATTAGCTATATTACCTACATGGAGTAGTGTCGTGATTCGATGTATTTTAATCAAATGTTGGCAACACTAACTGTCGACCAAGAATAGAACTTGACGTAATTGAGTTGTGGTGGGGAAAACACCGCAGCAGTATCGGGAGAGATCGCTATTCAGTCAGTTGCTCGTCAGCGTTCGAACCAAGCGGAAGCTAAGAGGAAACTTTGTCGGCCGTAATATCAGTAATAACTAATACAATTAGCATATAATTACGTAGTTTGATATCATTAAAATTGTCGCTAAGCATTGTATTAGGATAATATTCTGCTACGGCGAGACTATAAAACTTATCTTTTTACTTGTTTCTATATGTTTTGAGAAATTTTATTATAACTAGTAATAAAAGCCTTTTAAATAGAAGCCAGTGAATCCTTTTTTATTAATATATTGTAGGTGTTATGGGCTTTTAATTATTACTATGTTCTTCTAGTATTCAACGTTTATTACTTAAAAAAATCACACCTTTTACAGGCCGCAGCCATATTTTTCTTGACACTTTTTCACATGCATATATAATACAAACACTCGCAAGGAGGAAATAGGAATGAGTAATGTTGCCACCTCAATACTCTTCCTCAACATAAGCATTCCTATCACACAAACCTAATCCTTTAATTATATTACAAAACAAATTTTAAGACAATGGCTTCGTTAAAATATCAGCTAACTGTTCCTTACTGTTAATATAAATTACTGTTAAAATTTGTTTTTCTACCATTTGTTTAATAAAGTTAAATTTTACATCAATATGTTTTAGTCTTTTAATTCACAGCTTTTCAGAGACTTTATAGTACTTTGATTATCTTCAAATATTGTAACAGATGGTACATCTATTTTTAAATCCTTCAACAACTTAATCATGAAATATGCTTCCATAACAGATTCACACAAACTAATATATTCAGCTTCTGTTGTACTAAGTGCAACAGTACATTGTTTTTTAGATTTCCATATTACAGTATTATTGTACACTTTAAATAAATATCCAGATGTTGACTTTCTGTCACTATCCCTTGCCCAATCAGCATCTGCATACCCAACAAGTGGCTTACTAGACTCATCTTTAGTGTAAAGTAATAAAAAAATAATTGTCCTTTTAACATATCGCAATAATCTCTTTAAGGCACGCCAAAGCTCAACATTAGGCTTTGATTGAAATCTACTTAGGTAATAAACAGATGTGGCTAAATCTGGCCTTGATCCTTCAGTTGCATACATAAGAGAACCTATGAGAGACCTACATTGCTTTTCATAAGACAAGTCAATTTCTGATTTTTCATCAAATTTAAAATTATGATCCATAGGTGTGTCACAACCTTTACAATCCTCCATACTACAAATATTTAAAATTCTTTTTAGGTATTTTGTTTGATCAATAGAAATTCCCTCAGAAGTCTTTTTAAAAGAAATGCCCAAGTACGTTAAATTATTGATCCTTCATTCATTTCTTTCATCATTTCATCAGATCATATCTTTCATTTTAAATTGTGTCTTCAGAAAGGTTTTTACTGAAATAATATTATTTAAATCTGATCCTAGGATTAATAAATCGTCTACGTATAAAAGTATGTATAAATCCCCTTTGCTGTATAAACAATAGTCATTAATAGAACGTTCAAAACCATAAGATGTGATAGTCTCATTAAACTTCTCATACCAGTACTTTGGTGATTTCTTCAATCCATATAGAGATTTCTTAGGGTTTTAGCTCATAATTCCTGCAGGTGGTTTTAGGTATACATCTTCATCTATTCTTCCATAAAGAAAGGCTCCTTTAACATCCATTTGGTGAATATGATAATCTCTCATTGCAGCTACTGATAACAAAGTTTGCATTTTTAAAACTGGTGAATATACATCTTCAAACTTCTCTTCCTGCTGAAAACCTCTTATGACAAGTCTTGCTTTACTTATTTTTCCATTTTCTGTTTTTTTTTTTGTAAATACCCATTTTCTGTCTAACACTTTCTTTCCTGTTGGTTTCGGAATAATCTCAAATGTCTCTTTCTTTTAACACTTTTAATTCTTCTTCTATTGCTTTTTCCCAATCTTTTCTGTTTTCTCTTTCCTCAATATCCTCATATTTTACTGGTATATCTTCATATTGACTACTTAATAATGCAAACAGTGCTTCATCACTTTCATCATTGAAATCTGTAATGTAATTTTCTTGCCATTTTGGTTTCTGAATCTTTCTCTTCTCTTTTCCTCTTCCTTCATCTTTATTTTCTTGCTCATCATCTTTGTTTTCAGTACTCTTTTCAATTTCTTTTTTTATATTTTTTATAGGTTCTTCAATTCTCATTTGTTCCTCTTTGTTTTCAATAGCGTCATAGTCAGGGATATAAATAGTATTTTCTGGTGTTTTAGATCGTTCATCAAAAACAGCATTTATTGCTGTCACCACTTTGTTATTTTCCTCATCAAATAGTTTGTATCCTCCAGTATTGTATCCAATCATTATCATTTTCTTGCCTTTATCATCTATCTTTTTCTTAATTCTTTTGGCACATGATTGTATGTAATAGATCCAAAAACTCTCAAGTTTGAAACATCAGGTTTTCTTCCATCCCACAGCTTACTAGGTGTTTTGTCTGGACTCCTGTTTGTAACATATGTAAAAAATAAAACGGCTTCTCCCCAAAATTCCTTTTTCATTTTTGAGTCGATCAAAATAGTTCTTGTTTTATCCATAAGTGTCCTGTTTATTCTCTTTGCTACTCCATTCATCTCCGGGTTGTAAGGTACTGTATGCTGCATGACAATTCCATGATTATAACAAAAATCCCTAAACTCATTTCACAAATACTCGCGTCCATTGTCCATTCGCAACTTTGTAATATTAGTATTAAAATGTTTAGTTACCACATTATGATAGTATAAAACTTTCTGAAAACCTCTGACTTTTGCTTGATTAAAAATACCATAGTAAAATGTGTGTAGTCGTCAATGAATGTTACAAAATAGTTTTTATCATCCCAAGTAGTCGGTGAAATTGGACCACATACATCACTATGAACTAGCTCTAACGGTCTACTGGCTCTTTAACCTTTATGATTAAATGGCTGTCTGGAACTTTTACCCAACAAACAAGATTCACATAACTCACTCTGAGTTGTTTTATTTTTCAAATCAAGTAAACCATTTACTATGCAATTTTTAGCTAATAAATTTAAGTTATTTAATCGCGAATGGCCAAATTGCTATGCCACAATTAAAAGAGATTTATGTTTGGCCTGTTTATCAAATTACAGGATTTTAAAAGCACACTAAGATTTACTGTATATAAAGTACCTGAGTTATTACCAATCATTATTATGTAATCTTTTTCAAAAATTCTTACCTTGCCTTGAGAAAAAGTCACAGTCAATCCAGCATACTCCATTTTAGAAACTGATAGCAAATTTTTCCTTAAATCAGGGACATAATAGACATTTTTAATTACACACTTATGCTGTCTGTTACCTACACTACTTAGTACCTCAATGTTACCGATTCCTATAGCTCTAAACTCACTCCATTTTTTGCTGCTGCAATCTGTCTTGGTTTCTCTAACTGTATATAGTCCACAAAATGTTCTTTGGTATTAATTAAATGATCCGTACAACCTGAGTCCACACAAAATGTGTTATCACTATATATATATTTTTTTTTTAAACTTTATTGCACAGACAAAAAACATGTGGTATAAATGGCGGACTTAATTTTCCACACTTTCAACACTAAAGAACGCACTAGGGTTATTCTCTGCCAGATGTATCTCTTCTTGACCTTGGTAATACCTTCCCCTGCTGCGGCCTCTTCCTTGTCCTCGTCCTGGATTTACATTCCCTCCACGACCAGTATATGAAAATCCTCCTCTATATATTTGTACTCGACTAGTGGTATAACCTCTTCCTGGACGACCAGCCCTGCACTCGTACTTTTTATGGCCTGGCCTTCCACAGCTATAACAGTTATATGCACTTGTACTCGTCTCTCCAGTATGTTCTGTAAATTTCTTTTTCTTTTCTTCTTCGGCTAAAAGTCTATCTTTAACCGTGCTTAGTTTTAAATCTCCCATAGTCTCTAATGCAGTCACTACTTCCTCATAGCTTTTAGGCATTGATAACAATATGTAGTTTACTTTTTCTTCGTCTGTTAAGGTTGACTCTGCTTCCTCTAATTGAGTACAAATTTCTTGTATTTTTGTGAAATGGTTTTTCAGTGGTTTATTCTCATTGTATTTTAGTTCACTTAACTGTCGTCATAGGAATAACTTACTGCGTGTACCTTTTTCTTTGAAATTTTCTTCCAAGTTCTTAAACATCATATAAGCACTATCTTTCCTTACATATTCCAAGTGACTATCTGCCACAGCACTTATTAATATGGCTTGTGCCCTCGCTCCTAATGACTTGTTTTTATGACTTTTACAAAAATCTTTCTCGAGAACCACCTGTACGCAATTAGCCTCGTTGAGAACGCTTTTTATTCTGAATATAGTCAAATATTTGTAAAAATATTTCTATAGGGTGTTGACCGTAGTATACTACTGAGCTATACATATAGCTACAACATTGATCGGAATACGCTGGCTTTGACAGCGAGAAAAAACACTTGAGGGATTTCATCTTGTCACGTGACGTCCTCAGTAGCTTAGTTGGTAAAGCACTCGCCCGGCATGCGATGGGACGTGGGTTCGAGTCCCACCTGAGGTCGATGATTTTTTTCAAGTGTTATTTATCTTCAATTAAACCTTGTATGGAATTGCTAAAAACAAAAATTTACAATGTTAAAGCATTTCTGATCTTAACCAATAGTCAATTATTTTTAAGATTATTTGAGTCAGATATTGATATTGTATTGAACAGTTTACCGACGTGAGAGACAATATACCACAGTGATAACCACTACACGTTTTGTAAATTTAACTTCCCGTGAATAGAACCCCAAGTACATAGTAACCTAAAGCGATTACTTAAGTATTATTTTCTAAAAGACTAATTTCGACAATCCGTAAACAACAACAAAAGCAGCCATGTTTACTCACGAACAGTAGTTTATTATATTGTTTGTTAAATTTACTAACTTTGGTGAATGAAACGCTATGATATTTATACGTCACTGTAAAGGGAATTTTGTTTAGAAAATTATAACACATCACACTAATAGAATTAGGTAATAAAATGAAAGTACTTACGACATTCTTCTTCAGCAGTTGTTGCTCACTCACAGTAAAAAAAATATGTTAAGTCGCTCCATAGATAAAACAGCGCATCAAATTGGATAGAACTAGGTTTCAACGACATCTATGATTCTTTCTTAAGATTAAATACTACACTGTGGCACAGATAAGCTACCGATTCTTAATAAATAAGTGTTTCCCAACGCTTCGAGTTTGTGGCACAGTAGTGCCACTGACAGTTTACCGTAAAAAAAAATGGCACTGTAGTACACACGGACAGTCAAGTGGCTAATTCAGTAATGCATTATTTTCGATGCATCGTAATCAGGTCATCTGAATAAGCATTTATACATAAAGGTTGGATTACACTGTTACATAAGAAGTTATTAAATCTTATTTGAATTAATGTTTCAATAGCAGATTCATTTATTTATTTAAGGTAGGTAAAGTACAAATGGCGGACTTAATGCTTAAAATATTTTCTACCATGGTTGACTAACCATGGGGTAGTGCGGATAGTTTAATCATTAATTTAAATTTATTTTATACCATAGCTACAATCAATTAAACTAACAGATATTTTTTCAATATTTTTTTATTTTTATTTATTTATTTATTTATTAGAATCATACATACATCGACCATTACAGGAAAAACCCAATTCTATAGCTGCAGCGTCACAAATATTCACATTAAAATAAAATAAAATACTAAAGATACAATAACACCATGCAAAATTAGAAAATCAAATTAAATTATTAAATATTCAAAATTTCACGGATTTCAAATTCATCATAATAGTAATAACATTAAATAATTATAGTTGAATAGTCAAAAAAAATGCATTAACTGAAAACATAAGTTAAAAATACATTTTAAATTAAATTGACAATCACCACTTTAGGGTGCCTAGCCACTTTAGGGTGCCTAACCTATCGGAAATTGAACTTAAACTCTGGTCTGGGAGGTAAGACGCCGTTGCGTACTTATTTCCGTAGTCTGACACACAACAAGTTAATTACTACGTCTCAGAAGGAGCAGGCGGTAAAGTTTAGAGTTAGGAAAATAATATCTAGACTACTCGTAGACGATCGCGCGGGAGGTGTCGAACGCGGGCGGCGTGCGTTCGGCGCGGAGTCGTATCTGTGAGTGTCGCGAAGGCTCGCGCTGCTTTGCCTCCCTCTTAGAAATCTACTCGGCGAAACTGGTCTTTGCTGTGCCTGCGGCGCGCGGTGCGTGCGGGGCAGGACTTGCACAGGGCCCAGCTCAGGAAGGCAGGGCCGGATTGGAGTAGGGTGTTTGTGGTAGACACCACATGTACAATGCACTTTTATAAATTCGCTCCGTGAACATAAAAACAAATCGTGCGAGGGGGGTGTCTTTCATGAGTCTAGTTCTACCGCGCGGCGCCGCGAACAGGCTCGGCCGGCGTCGCCTCTCTAGGTACCTGTCGGGCACGCACAGGCTTATCCATTGCAGCACGCCCGAGTTACTTACGATGCCGCGGAACACTTCCATCACGTACCTTGCCAACGATAGATCCCGCCTTGTTTCCATCTTGTTGTATCAAACCATGCCCAAAACAAACAGGGTTGGATACATCAAGGGGTAAAAAGGATAGACCCTATAAATCTCGTGAATTTGTTTTGTATACGCTCCAGCATGAGCTTATATTTAGTCTCATGCGGAGCCCATACAGCCGCATTATTCTCTATCTGACTTCTAACTAATGCCTCATACGATGCCGAAATGGCTTTAACGTTGGTGAATGACCCGGCTCTGCGAAAGACAAATCCCAGTCGTTTGTACGCTTTCCTGCACACATTAATAATGTGCTCACGGATTGTCAATTTAACATCCGCCTGAATTCGAAGATCACTCTCCAAGATCTCGGACTGATTCCTCCCTTCTCATCAGCTCGCCATCCACCTTGTAGCTGTAGTGGAGTGGTACCCTTGCTCGGCTGAATGTTAGGATAGAACATTTTGCCACGTTAAACTGCAGCTTGTTACTCCACTCCACTACTCGGTCGATATCTTGCTGAAGGCGTCGACAGTCATCCTCGCCCTCGATAGCTAGGAGTAGCTTCAGATCGTCCGCAAATAGCAGACAACTCGCTTCGCTTACGACTTCGGGCAGGTCGTTGATCATTATGATGAACTCCAAAGGGCCCAAATTGCTTCCCTGACTCACTCTAGATCTCGTGAAATAAAGCTCAGTGCAGTAACCATTGTACTCCACATATTGTTTCCTATCTTTCATGTAACTTGCAAAAAATTGGAGCAGCTTAGATGCGCAGCCAATTTTCGCCAGCTTCGATAACAAGATATCATTGTCAACCAAGTCGAACGCTTTCCCAAAATCAAAATAGGCGGCATCCACCTGCAACCCTGCATCAATATGAGGTACTAAATATGTCATGGCATTCAGTAGGTTGCTCGTTGTACTCCGCCCTGACCGGAAGCCATGTTGGGCGTCCGATAGTTGGGATGCCACTTGCTCTTGTACCGTTCTCTGAATGGCTGCCTCAAACACCTTTGCTGGTGTCGCCAGAACTGCCACTGGTCTAAAGGACTCGACATCTTTTCCGTCACCTCCTTTAGGTATCGGAATAACACGTGTAACTTTCCAACGCTCTGGAAAGTATGCATTTTCCAGACACAAGTTAAACAAATGTAACAGTGGTTCAGCTAGAACTTCGCGGCAATCTCGCATCACAAATACTGGAATCCCGTCCGGGCCCGCTGAGCGCTTCGGCTTGAGCTGAGCGAGCGCGGCGCGCACCTGGCCGAGCGCCAGCCGCGGCAATTAAGTTGACGAGCCAAAACACTTTTAAAAAAATAAATTTATTTATTTAATTTACAAAGGAATTACAGCATAACTACTGCACTAATTAAACGACAAATCAATATTCGATCTTATAATCTAAACTATGACTATTTATATTAATCTTAATGTCTATCTTGCTATTTTCTAATGACGCATGTCCCAGATAGGGGTGCTCAGGTGTTACTGCTAACAAATGACAACCTGCAAGGTTGTGCAACCTTAACTTCTCCCCCCTCAAGAGAGAAATTATCCGAAGAAGTATTAGACGGCTTCGGAGAATTTCTAATCTTAAATTTAGGTGTTAGTTTTGTCACAATAATATAAATTATACAGCTAATGACGATTAAATAAAGGCATATTGTCCATGTACTTATTTCACTTATTATTGAGAAATCACTATTTATGTCGCTTGCACTGAACTTAGCACTGTTTATTATTTTTTTAATGTCTCCAAAGTCTACGTTTCTTAAGTCCAACTGCTTAGGCTCCAGCTTGGTTTCTCCTCGCAATGCTGGTATCTCGACTACTGGGAGCTTGAGTTTGATCGCTAAGGTGTAGCTTTGGGCGTTGATAAATCTTTCGCCAATTTGTGTTCTGCAGCTTTGATTCAGTACCATCATGTATGTGCCTTGTACTTGATGTTTGTACACCTGGTCACTGCAATGTTCTGTTATTATTAAATTATCAGCAGTGTACAGAAGCCAATAATTCTTAAAGATTCTCTGGATCTTGGGGTCTTCGATTTGAATATCATGTTGGCGGCAGCTACTCTGGTTATTTTTCATCTGCATTATCTGCTCGATACAAGTTTCGGCTGGGTACTGCGCAAGTTGATCTTGTGTACAAAGATACTTTTCCTCCTCGATTTCTTCGCAGGGTCTCGTTGCTGGTCTGTATTTCAATCTTTTCACCAACAGGAATGGGTATGTAGGTAAAATAATGTGAGGCATTTTGGAATTGAATATAGGAACAGGGATGATTTTGTAATATGTGAAAATATCTGGTTCAATTATTGGAATATCTAATATAAATACTAAACTATCCTTTTTAAAATATGATTTAACTATTATATTCCTTTCTAATTTTACTAAGTTTTCTTTATTACACGGGTAAATTAATTTAGCATACTTTTCTATTTCTGTCAACATTTCTAATAATTCTGTAGAATTTACAATGGATTGATGTAATGTTTGTAACTTACTAAAAGCTATTGCTGTTTCTATTTCTTGTATAACATCAAAAATGGTTCGAAAACTACTTAATATCTCATAAAATGTATTAAGGACTGATACAACGTTATGTAAAGAATTTTCTTTTCGAATAATCATATCCACCTTATTATTAGCTAAACGATTGACGTTAGAATTTATGTTTTCTGAAACATTAACTAATTTATGAAAAACTTGTTGCAGTACTGAGATTCTTTGTTCTACTGAATGTTCTTTATTATTTATTTTTCTTATTTGATCATCGAAATGCTTGGCATCATCTTCATCTAAATTTCTCGATATTACTTTGACTAAAGATCCTAAAGGGCTAAAAATGGCTCGTTTACTTAATCTTGATGTAGGCATTATTTGGTCTACTCTATTTCCAGTTAAATATATAAATAAATCTATTTGCTTAATTAAACTATTAAATTCTCCCTTAAAATCGCTACTATTAGATATGATATTAATCATATAGTTATACTTATTTATATTAACGTTGATTTGATCTTGAATGTAATTTAAATCTAAAGTTTTTAAAATTGTCCAGGAACTATTCTGAATCACTGCTATCCCCGCTTTCAGAGGCGCTATTCCTGGATTGGTACCTAGGTTCTGAAGTTCCAGGCTGCTGCTCATTTTTGCCAGTGCCAGAAGTACTAGCCACGATCTTTGGAGGACGTTTAATATTCTTAATGGCTACTTTGGTTTTTCTTTTGTTTAATTGGACTGGTATTATGTTGTGAGTAGGTTTTCCAGTGGCTTTAGCTTTTTCAAAACGAGGTAGTTCTTTGGCCTTCCTAGTTCTGGTGGTTTTCATAAAAATATTATCACCTTCGCTTATTGGTGGGACTTCCTGACCACCTCTTTTTCTCTAACTTTAATTTTGTCTGTCTGAAGTTTTTCTGCAATGTATTCACTCATACAAAACATTCAAACGCTTTTTGTGATCCTGTATAAGTTTCTGCATTAAATTACGTTGGTTGTCTACATCGAAAACGTTACCTAAGTCCGTGTTACCAAAAGTGATTTCGAACGGTGTAAAATCCGTTGCCGAATGAATACTATTATTGTATGCCATGATTGCATATGTCATTACTGAACAAGCATCGAGATCACTTTTGTCATACTTGGCTAATCGATATATTTCGATTATGTCCGAATGTAAGCAGACATCCCGCATTTTTGCCTTACGTGAAAGGAGTGACTGATAAAATTCACTCCCTGCTAAAGAAATGGTCCATTCCCACGATTTACACCCCGGGGTTAAAAGTACAGACTTTACTAGGCACACCGAAGGATGTCTTGCCGTTACAAACACCAGGTGTTTACAAAATAAACTGTAGCTGCGGGAGTTCCTACATAGGCCAAACG
The DNA here is from genome assembly GCA_950371115.1 of Anania fuscalis. NCBI lineage: Eukaryota > Metazoa > Arthropoda > Insecta > Lepidoptera > Crambidae > Anania > Anania fuscalis. The sequence goes on along the minus strand of OX493326.1, from coordinate 11,442,684 downwards.
AAACGAACCATCGCTGAAAGGCTTAAAGAGCATATAGCTGCTGTGAAAAACCGCCAAACTGCGAAATCAGCGATTGCCGAACACCTTCTTGAATCGGGCACTAATCACTGGATTGAATTTTCATCAAACGCAAGTTCTTTCCACGGATCGCCACTTTTATTCAAGAGTTGTGCGTGAAGCTATTGAAATCAAAAAGTATAAAAATTTCAATCGGGAAGACGGTTACAAATTATCCGCGACATGGAATCCAGTGATTAAAAATAAACAATCTCGTTTTGTTTCGCGATCGAGTTCTCACCTGAATACGGACGCGGCGGTTAGTGTGCAGAATAGGGACACAGTGAGTGTAGTGTGTGACGGTACTTGGCGTGAAAATAATATCATGAGGGTAGATGAAGAATCTGCCTCTCATACGGAGTGAAGACATCGCTGTTCCAGTCAGCCTGTGACCACGGTCGGTGTAACCCGATCGAAACGTCAGGCAAAAGAGGTAACATTTTGTACCTAAATTATGATCGCGTTAATTCCCGTTTCATTGAGTTTTAAATTATGCAACGCGAAAGTTTAAAAGTAATTAAAATATAGGAAGTTGTCATGCACTTACTTTGTGTATAGAAAGAAAACAAAACTTGTAATTTGCAAAAAAACTCCGATTCAGGATGCGTACTACTCCCGTCAAATCAGTATTTACAACTTTTGTGTGGTTGAAACATCGGCAAGGAACCCAAAATTTTATACTTGGGTAGAAACTCAGTCAGGCAGAGGGGCTGTAGAAATTTGTTCAGCATTATATTCATTTTTGACTGAATTAGAAATACCACAAAATATCACAACTTTGAGGTTATTCTGTGATGGCTGTGGCGGCCAAAATAAAAACAGCCATATGCTGCATGTTTTGACTTTTTGGTTGATGAGGATGTCTCCAAGTCATGTGACAGAAATTCACCTTCTCTTCCCTGTCCGGGGACACAGTTTCCTTCCCGCTGACCGTGTCTTCGGACGCTTGAAAAAAGACATCAAAGTTAATCCAGTACTGGTTAATTAGGAAAATTACCATGACATTTACAAAAAGCATGGAGACCTTGCAATATTGGGAGAGGCATCTTTACGACAACAAAGGACTTGAAAAGTTTACAAAAAAATTATTGGAATCCTATCTAGGAAACGGTTTAAATTTAGAAAAATAAAGAGTGCACAGGGTCGGCCTGTTGATTGTAAAGTGAAAAGTTTTGAAACTACAGATTTGAAACAGGTGAAGAAAGAGAAGACAGTTTGAGTAAAAAAAAAAGCAGCACCCAATATCTCTTTCTCGGCTTGGAAGTAGTTACACACAACAAATTAGCGCAAACAAAAAAAAGGATGTGATAAGTTTACTTGTCAAACAGTTTGGCGATGAATGGAAAGAATTGCAGGAACTGGCAGGGTATAGAAGAGTATTGTGTGATGAATCTAATAATAATGATAATGAAGATATTGTTATGGACAATGATCATGAACATGAGGATGATGAGGACTGCTTGTGTTTGGTACCAGATATCGGTGACATAAGGGTATAGTTTGTCTGATTTCCTTAATATCAGTGTCTCTGGTGTATCTTAAGGATGATTTTTAAAATAAATAAAAGTTATAAATTTTAGTTTTTAGCAATTCCATGCAAGGTTTAATTGAAGATAAATAACACTTGAAAAAAATTCATCGACCTCAGGTGGGACTCGAACCCACGTCCCACCTGAGGTCGATGAATTTTTTCAAGTGTTATTTATCTTCAATGAAATAAAAGTAATTAAAAATTTCTTATTGTTTTTATTGGAAATGGTAACAAATAATGCATGCGTAGGCATATTCCTATTCAAAAAGTTACTTAAGTTAGAGTGTCCAATCAAATGGTTATATTTAATTAATGTATGGAACAGAAGGTTATATTTGTTAAGTGTCTGATCAGAGGGTTACATTTATAAATTGTTTTATTTTTTATCTCGAGATCCCCCCCCTTTCCCCAATAAATAATAGCACATATCAATAAAAACTATTAAAAGCTAATAATAAAAAAATGGTTAATTAAAACTGGGTAGTAATTAACGGCCATATTGTTTTTTTTGGTTTCTGGCAAATTAGAAAAAGAGTAAATATAACCTTTTGAACAGACGCTCCTCAAGTAAGGCCATGATATTACAAGCTTTAATTTAACCCTGTATAACCCTGTATATGAAAACCGTGGGGAACAGCTACTTAATAAGAAACAAAAGTGGTATTATCATTAATTATATAATATTTTACATTACTATTCAATTACATTTTTCCTAATTTTTAAAATTTTCCCGCATGATTAAAATAGTGGCAAAAAATTTCTCTTATCAATTTGGCATCGTTTGTTGAATTTCAGAATGAAGTTGGCTCCAAATCGAGCAGTCCATTTTCATTATCTTTTGTAACTTTCTAATTTGACGCCAAGTAGCGACGAGAAGAAGTTTTCATCAAGTAGTTATGTAAATAACAGCATGCCGTTACTATGGTTGCAGCTTTTCGTGGCTCGAAGCATATTGCCTTTTGGAAAATACCAAATTTGTTTGTTATGATACCAAAGGCACCTTCTATAACTGATCTAGCACGTGACAGCCGGTAGTTAAATACTTTCCGCTCATCTTTACATGCACTTTGAGGATATGGCTTCATCAAATTTTTTCCTAGTGCAAAAGCCTCATCAGATATGAAAACAAAGGGAAAACTTTGAGTTGTGTACGGCAATGGTGATGGTTCTGGTAAATTCAATTCACCTTTACTATAAAGATCCCAGAATTTTGTGTAAAAGAGAACACCGCCATCAGATACACGGCCATTCGCACCAACATCAATCATTATGAATTCTTTATTCGCATTAGCTAGTGCCATTAATACAATACTAAAGTGACCTTTATAATTGAAGAATAACGATCCTGAGTGATCGGGTTTTTGTATCTTTACATGCTTTCCATCTTAAGCTCCCAAACAATTCCAAAATTGATATTTATCCCCAAAATCAGCTGCAATATTTATCCACTCCTCCTTTGACGGCTTCTGAAATAAAAACAAAACAAAGCCACAATTAATATTACTAATGTAGGTATATTTTGTTTTTTGCAGGTTAGTGGTGATAATTACAATAAAGCTAAATCTGATTCTCCATATCCAGATCAAGAAATGACTACGACCATTTCTTCTTTTGAATCAGCACCACCGCCACCGGAAAAACCGTCTCCGCTTAATTCAAAGAAAAGTGTTGTAAAAAGACAAAATGAATTATTGGAACGAGCATGTAATTATTTAGAGACACCAGTTGGTTCACAAGTTAGAGATGGTATGTCAATTGCTTTCGAATGGGCTGAAACATTACAGCGACTAACTTCTACTCAAAGGTTATATGCCAAAAAGGCGATTAATGATATTCTTTTTGAAGCGGAATTAGGGAATTGAGACAGGTACTTTGTGCAAATAAATGTCACATCAACCTCACCCACATCATCTCTCTATTCAAACACACCATCTCCTAGCTACATGCTTACCCAAGCAGCTCCTCCCGCACAATCTCCTCAGTACGTGATCCCTCATATCTCATCTCCACCAGAATCATCTCCACACTCTAACTACACGCATACCGAGGTCATAGCTCCTCCTGCACAAACGTGCAGGAGGTTGTCTCAAATCTCATCTGCATCCACATCATCTGAATACTCACACACACCATCGTCCAACAACATGCATGCCCAAAAAGCTCCACCTGCACAATCCCCCCAGTACGTGATCCCTCATGTTCCATCTCCATCAGAATCATCTTCACACTCTAACTACACGCATACCGAGGTCATAGCTCCTCCTGCACGATCTCCTCAGTACACGATGTCTCAAATCTCATCTGCATCCATATCATCTCAATACTCACACACACCATCATCCTACAACATGCATGTCCAAAAAGCTCCACCCGCACAATCTCCATAATACGTGGTTTGTCATACCTCATCTTTACCAGAATCATCTTTACACTCTAACTACACACATACCGAAGTCATAGCTCCTCCTGCACAATTTCCCCAGTACTGCTTTCTGGTCGTTCCCTCAATGCTGAGGATCGTGACTGTATGTCAATCTTCTCCACTCGGTCCGGTTCTGCGCCATATGTACCGCTCCCTGTATCTGGCCTCCAGTCACCTCCTTGATTTCCCCAGTACACGATGTCTCAAATCTCATCTGCATCTACATCATCTTACTCACACACACCATCTGCTAAGTACATGCAAACCCAAGTCACACCTCCGCTCGCTCAATCAGAATACATTCTTCATATCCCTTCCCCATCTATTATGTCCCAAGACAGTGAATATACAGCTGGATCATTATTTGCTCAATTTATACCTGACACCGATAGTGGAGATGAATGATCTTTTGTATGTAACCTTTGTTGTTTATAATTAATTGATTTGTGATACCTACTAATTTTTTATAATAAACGAATTAAAAATTCGAAATGTTTTTTATGCTTACCTTGATGTATGACTGTAGGACATATATTAACGCTTCGCATGTCTCAATAATAGATTGACTGATAGCAGCAGGTGATATTATTGCTGAGTACTTCAGATCTCTAATATTTCTTCCTGTAGCGAGGTATCGCAAAGTGACAGCTAACCTTTCTTCGGCAGCAATCGCTTTCCTCATACATGTATCTTGTCTTGTCAAATAGGGCTTCACCATTTGCAGCAGATTATTGTAACAGGCTTCTTTCATCCGAAAGTAATTTTGAAAATCATCTTCTTCATTTTGATCTCGTATTTCATTTAATAAATTTAGATGAGTGTAATGATCTCTCCTTTGTAGCTAGCTTCTCATCCATCGCTTCCTTTTTATGCGTTTCTTTAACAGCAAAGCTATAATTATCTTAGCACACGCTTTCTTTTTCCTTATAATATCCATAACTGAGCACTGATAAATTAACAACTGACTGTCGGCTCCGCTATATAAACAGCGACTGACGTATGTTTTTTATCAGTCTGCTGTCAGTCTTGAATGATCGTGTAACCGTGAAAATCATCCGTCATTCTCGGATCAGTCAAGTCAATCCAGACTGATAGACCAGACTGACGCCAAACTGAGTGTGTAACCTTGCTCTAATAGTTCTAGTTTGGCAATGATTTCTCTGATAGATAATAATTTATACTGCTTAGTATGAAAGTTGAGAATACATACCTAAATTACTACCGATCGTTATAACGATCACAAAAGGTTTCATTGTTTTTTTTTTTTTGGAAAAAATACGAAAATTGTAATATTTATTATATAGTTTACTCCTACAGGGATAAATGTATAAAAAAATATGCAAAGAACAAATTTCAATCATAAACAACTTTATAAAGTTTACCGTTTTGAAAACATAGTAAAAAAATATTTCGCTAATACGATTTAAACTAAAAATGCACGTCTAATTATTTATCAAATGACAAATATGTACTCGCCGATACATTGCCAAATTATCATAACGTCGATTGACAAACAATAAGCAAAAGTTTTCCGTTTATAAGTATCGTTAATTTCCGGGTACTTTTAATGTATTTTTTTGATCTTTATAACGATCGGCCGCTGTAAAAGTGTTAAAAATAAACAGTTTATGAATCAACTTTGCAAATATTTGCTGCTAAGTTATAATGAAGACTGCCCAGCTCGCCTTTAAACCGATATGGTTTGAGATAGTAAATGATATTGCGCTGTGATTAGGCACTGTCTAGAATGCAGTGATATAAGTTTAATACAGAGCATAAAGTCAAGTAAGCTTGATTCATAAATTAATGCTGTAGCTTTTTGCTACGATGGCAGGTAGCTACGGAGGCTTAGCAAAAATTAAGTGCACTATTAAAGTACTAAATGTTTTTTCTATTGCAAAAGATCAGCAGCGCGTAGGTCAATGTCTTAAGTTTCGCATAGGATGTTCAACTATCCCACATAGAACAATACGAGTGTAAACTGGTACCAGTTCCATGCCAGTTGCACACATGAACACCTGTCATACCGATACACTCATTACATTTCAATCGTGTGTTCTGCTCATTAAATTTTCTATTGTAATATTAGGTATGTAACTTTTTGAGTAAAGGTGTTTTGCCATATGGCTCAGATGCCAAAGATAAGAATTTGAAGTATAAAATTACTCTGTGTTGTGCATCATTCAGTAAGCTAGTATAATAGTTATAATTTAGCGTTACGACTAGTTTAATAACCTGTTTTCGCTATTTTAAACACAAAGTGTATAGAAATAGCTGAAATTGGCGTAATCGAATGCGATTACAAATTAAAATGTGCTTCACGTGCGTATATCAAAACACCTACATACAAGCGCTGTCTTAATGCTAAAAGCGTGTTAATCCAGCTAAAGTAAATAACGACGCAGCTCATTTGCAAGCTACAACATTTGATTCCTGGTTTATAGCACCAAGTTTTACAAAAAGAAAATGTTTCACAGAACGCGGCGAAAATCATCGTCAGACAGATTGTACAACGGTGAGTATGTGATAAAAGAATGTGATTTTCTATTTTGTGTTCTTCTGTTTGCGACGAAAATCCAAAAGCTACTCAATAAATAAGTCGATGTTTTGGTTTACATCGCATTTTGCCATTCAGCAACAACAGTTGTGTCAGACGATCACAACTGCGAGTATGTAATACTACCCACACGTTTTGTTTGTTTTAGTAGAAATGGCAAAAGAATGCAATAGCTACTTTCTTAAATAAAATTGCCAAAAATCATTTATGTAACATGTAGTAGTTGTTACGTAAGTAGGTATAACTATTACTACCAGAAAATGCGGAAACAATTCTTTTTAGTGCGCATTTTTTAGGTTTGGATCTGATTAATTTTGCATATGTTGGGAAGGAGACTTTACGATTGTCTGTGGAGATTCTATCCACAATTAAGCTAGACTAGATCTGTTTTTTAAGTCGACTGATCTCAACTGACGTCAATCAACATCATTACAACACGGATGTTGAGCGTGGGCAAAAGATGCACAGAAGACCATTACGATTATGTGATTGGCGAACGCACACAAATCTTTATGATGATCGTTTCGTGAAATCGCAGAGCGATCCCCACTCTTTGCCCCAGCGCTTAGCATGTAGGTATTACAAGTTTTATCTAAGTAACGGGATTACGGGACACGCTGCATGGTCTTAATCTACAGCAAACGATGAATATTTGATTGAATTAGTGTGCAACTATTAACAATTTTACATTATGTATGGTACCTATGTGGTGTGGTATCCGCACATTGTTATGCTACAGTTCATACCCGAATAAATCAGTGTGGTGTCTTCAGCAAGTAGAGGTAGTACTCGCATTTTGCCTTTACGTCATCTTACCGCATCGATGCAAAGCTTTGCACATTAGATGTTACACCTGGCTGATAAAGCGCGAAAGTGTAGTATCCATGATTATCTTTAATCTTGTTTGATAAAAATGTCCGCAACTCGGGGTTTCATACTACGGTATGGTCAACTTCAAATAAATAGCGATTTATTCATCAAATTAAGAACAACGGTGTCATAAAAGTATGACTACTCTTAAAGGCGGGGTAGACTTCCATATGTTTATTGACCGGCCTAGATGTTTTGACATCTACCTTATAGATATAAGAGGTAATACCTCTTGAGGTATTACACCCTTTATAAATAGGCAGGGTTTTGTTGAGTTTACCAGAAGGAAGTCGTACTGCCGTTAAAAGATGCATGTGCTACGATCTCTCAGCTCTGAACAGTCCAATTTGTTAATGATGCTAATGTTTAGAGGGCAGCAGGTCATTGCGAAAACTTGTCACGCATTAATTGCCTATTGGTCGAGGGTAAACAAAAATATCATTTTTGTTATCTAGGTTGTTTGTAAAAAGTACGGCATTATTAGAACACGACCGTGATCATAGGTGTAAAACCTGAGTCTATTGGTTTTGTACTTTAAAATCAGATCTGTCAAGTCTTTTGAGCGCTCCGCTGCTTTTAGCATATTTTGTGCCAATAGTAAGAGTATACATATTAAAATATGTCTGAAGTTTATCCTGATCTAGGTTGCAAAAATAATAAAAAAAATGAATAATATCATATTAATCCTTTTAAGTAAGAGCTCGTTTCTCCTCACTGTACTGGTCAGTACCTATGATAAATGGCAACGTTAAGCCAGAACTTAAGTTGATCTCCTATCCCGATGGGATTTGGCAGATTAATTAAATTACAAAAGTTTTAAATTTTTTACAGGGATGGGTTCTAGTATTGTAAGTAATAAAAATAACGTAAGGCTACTTTACGACGTCATGACATTAAGTCAGATTATAAAAATTTAATATCCTATCCCAGTGGGATAAGGAGGATTATACTCTTTTATTTTTAACGTTAAGAGGATATGGGACGGTGCCCTAGTGTCCCCATTCCAACGGAAAAATAAAGTTGGGTGGTAATACGGCATGACTGTAGCGGCTACAGTGTAGACAGACCGTCATTTGATCTCCTATGCTGGCTGGATAAGGGAGATTTTAGCTTCTTATTCTCCATCGGCGGAGGTATAGTCATCGCCGAGCAATATACTTTCAACGTTTTGAAAACGTATGATGGTGCGCTAGTTCTCTTATTTCAACGGAAGAGTAAAATAGGTATTTGATCTCCAATCCCGGCGGGATAAGGAAGATAAGATTTTTGCTTCTTAACCTTGATTGTCGGAAGTTTCGAGACTTACCTGGTTGGTTTGGATTTCATTGACGAGCAATATGCTTTCAACGTTTTAAAACGTAGGGTGGTGTAGTTTCCTCATTTCAACGGAGGAGTAAAATAGGCATTTGATCTTCTATCCCGGTGGGATAAGGAAGATAAGATTTTTTGCTTCTTTACCTTGATCGTCGGAAGTTTCGAGACTTACCTGGTTGGTTTGGATTTCATCGACGAGCAAAATACTTTAAACGTTTTGAAAACATAGGGTGGTGCCCTAGTTTCCTTATGACAACGGAAGAGTAAAGTAGGTATTTGATCTCCTATCCCGGTAGGATAAGGGAGATTATTCGTTTGCTCTTTATACTCCATCACTTGCAAGACATACTTCGATGGTTTTGATTTCAATGGGAAACAATATATTTTCAACGTTTCGATAATGTAGGGCGGAGCCCTGACATTCTCATACCGACGAAAAAGCATAGTAGGTAGCTCTTATCCCGGTGGGATAAAGGAGAGCAGGTTATGCTAGTCATCTATGAACTGGAATGTAGGGTGGAGCCCTGACATTCTCATACCGACGAAAAAGCATAGTAGGTAGCTCTTATCCCGTGGGATAAAGGAGAGCAGGTTATGCTAGTCATCTATGAACTGGGTCCCATAACGTTAACAAATTCGGTATTTCCACATATTAGTTCTACCATGTTGGTTGTTCGAATATTATTCTTGTATAAATAGGGTAGGACAAGCTTTAATCCTCAACTTCAACTGAAAGCAAGGTTAATCCACGAAAAGAGGATACGTGAGCATGCATGTAGTTCTTTGTTCATTTCTGCTTAATGCAATAAAAATTAAACTTTTCTAACATAGGGTAGTTTATGAATATATTTTAGCAAAAAAAAAAACACTAAATGATAATTATGTTTTCTAAATTGTACTCACTCAATAATACAAGCCGTACTAGTTGCAATTGCTCGATACAGAACCTTGCATGTTTCACTTTTCATTTTATTTTTCGTATCCTTCTTCAAGGTTCCCTGATGTTCTTCTTGCACGCGGACAGACCTATATTTTCTAAAAACGTACACTTCTCTAATGGAAAAAACTGTTAGAGGCTTACGTAATCTTAAAAGAAAATTATGTATTAAAGTGAGTAGATTGAGAAAAATCTATCTCCAAACGGTAACACCGTTTTCCTTCTAAAAATTCACAGACGTCATCTAACGGAAAAAAATTCATATATTTTTAAAGTACCTAAGTAAATTGAAACCAATCTATCTAACAATGGCTTTAAACCATAAAAAACTGAAAACTTACTTGGTGTTAGAAATAATTTAGAAGTTAGAAATAACCAATATCCAGTCGACGCCGTTATTATTGTAACGGCTTAAAGTAAAGATAAAACTTAATCCTTGTGAGGGAGCCACAGAAATTTTGTTATCAAAGTAGTCACTGGTACCAGTGAGACGGCTCCAAACTAGCGAAGCTGTTCTGCGACCGTTTTGAACGAAAACTAAAACGCCAATAACACAAATATCGAACAATCCTTCAAGCTGCCTGTGGTGGCGCTAGTGTTGCATAGCTGCGGTGGCGGGCTGCGGAAATGTGGGTCACGTGGGCAGACCAGGAGTCATGTCCAGTACTCGAACCGGAAACGCGGATGCTACTCTCATGTAAAAGGCTTTGAATAACGGTACAGTACTGTTTAATTATACAATAATACAACTTTTAAATTAGCAGACTTGGGGCCCTGGTTGTGGTCGGGTCAGGAACCGTGATCCCCAGCCCGACCACAATCGTACTCTTATTACTCAAAAAGTACAAGTCACAAATTCTTGGGATAAGTGGCACAATAAAACACAATTAAAATTACTATTTTGTAGCAAAGTAAAAACTCCGTTCCATGTCGTGGTCGGGTCAGAAATCACAACACCTTCAGTTCATTAGGTTAGGTCTATCGCGCATTTTAAGCAAAAGCTCTGAATAAAAACGTTTTATATGGTTACCGATGTAGGTAAATCTCATTATAATGCTTACAATATGCTTATTAGGAAAGAGCGATTATAAAGCCCTCTACTAAATGTATTCCACTATGCCTGATTAGGTACTACTATTTTTGTTTTTTATCCAGCAGGGTCATTAATTTATAAAGCATCAAACTTAGATGTACCTACATTTTATATTGACCAAAGGTTTAATAATTAGGTAAAATACTTGACTTACTCTTTAAGAACAATGATTAGAATGAGTAACTAATGCTTTTATTTTAATTATTTTCGGCGCCATGGATGAGATCTGCTGTCAGAGGCGACTTCAGGCACGAATCAGGTCGCTCGTAGCTCCCTTCAGATCGAGACAAGAAACTTTCATATCGGGATGGGTGTCGAAGGGGTCAGCCCAGCGCGATCAATTCTATTAACACCAGGATGATCCACCCGTACTCATCAATCCTTGAGGTTTTACTACAGATCATTAAATTTATTTAATTACCCCGCTCCTTCATAACAATATTATTGATACATGTTTGTAATAATCTTATAATTACTAGTAGTACTTATCATGTGTGTATATTGGCAATTGTCTATTTTTAAACATATATCATTATTAATTTTACTATATTTATATAGTATGGCCAATGAGGCCGTATGTTAGCTTGCATATTGATGCTCGACAGAAGCAGGCAAAAAAAGGGTCCTGTTTCTCAGACTTAATCATTTCATGCAATTGATGGGGTTGGTAAAATGGGTTAAATTATGCTACAATAAATTAGCTAGCCTTTAATCGCGAATTATTTCCTTATAGTCACTTAACAACTTCTATCCACAATAGAATTTTGAAAAAATAATAATACACAGGGTGTAAAAAAAGGCTTAACGAAGCCTTAAACCACGAATTCTATGCATAAAATCAAGTAGAATGCAAAAAAAATAATTGCTGGGAAATGACTTTTATTTTTGGGTATCAAAAAAAAATAACTTATAATTACTAACCCGCAATGTATAGCGCGCACGCCACAGACTGCCTGTGTGTGTAAGCGGATCATGTTTCTTTTTAAAAAAGTTTAGTATTATCAAACAAAAGTCAATTTTGTAAAAATCTTTGAAAACAAATTGTAACTTACTGTCACTGACTGTCAATAACTCGGTAACTCGTCATTTCCCAGGTATAGTGTAAAAGAAAAAAATGATCGTAATAATACGTAGAATATGTGGTATTCGGCTTTGTTAAGCCTTTTTTTACACCCGATATATTTGATGCATAAAGCTAAGGATCACATTAGGATTTGTGTTGACATAATAATTTGTGTAACGACCGTAACCGTTATCTCGGTCTCTCTCTAATTTAATGCATAACGAAGGTATTCTGTGATTATTATAGTGTAGAAGTGCTAATGTCGATTTGATTATTTTGACACTGACAGCTAACTGTCAGTGTCAAGATAACTTCGGATCGTTGCTTTCGGTCCGCCATCATTCTGTTACGGACTGCCCTGGCGTATTGACTAAGGTTAGTACTTTTGGAATTTGTGATTTATGTGAGAGTTATAATAAATGAATAACATTTGTAATAGTTGTTTAAATTATATGGATCCCTTCTGAGGTGTTTTACATCTCAGAAGTGGGATATTTCTTAACAAAAGTTTCACAATTCCAACCCACAATCTCGACCATTTTGATTCATTTTGAAGTTCATAATCTATCTGCCACTTTTAACCGCAATATTGTTAAAAACAGTGAATATACTCAATATTTAATGTAATTAGCAAAATATATCTGAAATCCATGCAGGCGGTGGCTTGATGCAAATGGATTAAGTTGTAATTATTTTTTATTCATAATTTTTTTTCTTCTGATAACTAAATCCAAACCATACTTTCTAACGGAAATACGCATAGAACCAAGTGTAATAGTAAAATCTTACTCGAAAAAAAATATTTACAACTAAAATGTATCCAGTAGTTTGTTCGATGAAATAAGATTACTTTTTCTATTTTTTTTACTTGTAATCTTGAGTAATTTTTCATTTAATTTCTTTAACGAAATATTAACTTAGGAATGTGGTTCGTTCATAAAGTTCTGTAGTTTTGGTGATGCAAACAGATTAGATAATGTCATACTACGAATCGAATATTGATTAATATACGGTACATTAAATATATCTTTTCTGAGTTCCAGAAAATGAGTGACTCGGCATCGAAGGCGAGTAGAAGGCATCATCGGAACAGTAATACGTTCCGAAGCCGTAGTCGAGATCCACGAGAGAGTGTAAGGCGTAGCCGCAGCCGCAGCCGGCGAGACGAAGACCAAACGCGAACACGGCGATCTTGGAGCCGCACCGCGGCGCGCGATCATCGTCCAAGCCACCCTCGCAGTCGAAGCAATACCAGCATGCGCACACTACGAGAGCGAGAGCGCAGGCTGTCCCAGGAGAGAGAACGACTCAGGACACTAAAAAAGGAGGTAGGTAGAGAACGTGATCGATTAATGGATCGTGAAAGGAGCCAAACTAGCAGGCGTTTCGATACACCTGAAGCTAGCACGAGTTATAATAAGAGATTTTGTAGTCATTATGATGAACAACGCAATAATTCACTAGCGACGCCGACGAAACGACGCTCAACGAGTATAGATAAGGGTGATAACATTGGAAACCCTAAACAACCTAAATTAATGACAATAGATCTTTTTGAGAACTTTTTAAATGTACTAAAATCAAAAGCAGGGGATCGTGAATCGTTTGCCACAATGAATAATGTTATTCCAGAGTTTGACCCATTGTCGAAGGAACAGACAGTCAATGTCTGGCTCGATAAAGTTGACGAGTGTTCTGAAATTTATGATTGGTCTGATAGGCAAACGGTACACTATGCCCTGCCCAAACTTACGGGAATTGCAAAGACATGGTACCAGGGCCTGCCCTCTATTAAGCATAATTGGATGAAATGGAAAGTAATGTTGAAGGAATCATTCCCAGCTACTGAAAACTATGCTGAGCTACTAACAGAGATGCTTAATAGACGGGTGCGTCCTGAAGAATCATTTGAACTTTATTATTTTTCGAAAATAAATCTGTTAAATAGATGTAAGATTTTCGGAAGACAAGCAGTGGACTGTTTACTATATGTAATTGACGTTAGAAGCGTTCGCGTAGGGGCTTAAGCAGTCAAATTTGATAAACCGGAAGAAGTACTCGAATTTTTTAAAACCATTAAGCTAAAATTGATAGAATCAGGCGTTACTTTGCGGAAATCCATAACTAAATAATTATGAAAATGTAATTATTTTGCTTACAACTTCCGCTTAGTTACGCCAGCATAGAAACCCCAATTACACCACCTGTAACCCACAATCTTCAACGACGCGTCGAAGCGCAGCCGAGGCGACAACATCTCTCCTGATGATGCCACGTGAAGTGGCGAAACGCGCGTCGAGGTTTTTATGTCGGTGTTTTTTGCATTCGTCTGTTTCGCATGCAATTTGAGGGAGGGAGGGCGGTGCTCTTTGCATGTGCCTGTGATTGTCCTCAGATTGTGGGTTACAGGTGGTGTAATTTGGGTTCCTATGCCGGCGTAACTAAGCGAAAGTTGTAAGCAAAATAATTACATTTTCATAATTATTTACCATTAAGCTAACTCAAAATGATGCAAACAAAGATTTTAATCGGGATAAGCGTTCTAATAGTACATTATCAATTAGCAAACGTACAAGGCATTCGGATTTGGCTTTATCTAGGAGTAGCAACACAAAACCACCCGTTACCTGCTTTAACTGTAATGGTATTGGGCACCCCAGCTTAAAGTGCCCCAAACCCATTGTTAAGTGCAGTAATTGTTACTACTTAGGTCATAAATCTGCCCACTGCCCAAAAACTAAGGAAGAAAAACTTTCCCTTAAAGATAAACATGTTCTTGAGGTCTCTGTAGCTGAAAGTAGTAACGATAAATACAGGATCGTAATTAATGTTAATGGTATCCCTGTAGTGTGCCAGTTAGACTTAGGTAGTGAGGCTACACTACTGCGTGAAAGTGAAGCTGTAAGATTAGGATTGCGTTGGGATAGCGTAAGTGGACCATTTTTATGTATTGTTGGGTCACAGTTTTACCGAAAGACCTACTTTAAAAATCATCTATCAAGCTTCAGTTGCCCCACCGGTTGGATCGCATAATAGATTTTTTATTGTGTCTCTTGACCTTGGCCTGACAGGCTACGACACCTACATATATAAAATTCGAACGGACGGATTGCGATCACAAAATAAAGTTACACCTTACCACTACCTGCGATATAACAGTAAATGTTGGCGAAATGACAGCCATTCTTGATTTTTTTGAACAAGGCAATTTTTTCTTGTAAGGGTAAAATCTATATCGGCGGGTCCGTTAGGGGGCGTATAGGTCAAGAGTACTACCTTTTACCTGGGGAGTATCAGATTCGAGACACTTAATGTAATTTGTTAGTGCAAAATGTTAGTGCAAACGCAGTATAAAAAAGGACACCCGTGCATACTTTATGGGACCCGGAAGTGACAGCCTACGGGTTTTAAACGTTTCAAATAGTCTTCCAAGTACACCCAAGAGTGGGGCTCAATTGTCAGATAGTCAAAAACAACGTTGCAGTCAACTATTAGAGAAATATAAAGCCTGCTTTACTGGGATGCACGACCTCGGATACACAAACGTGACTGAAATGGAAATCCATCTCTAGGATAGAGGACCTGTTAGATCAACTATCAGGTCATTCCCTGTTCACATCACTCGATCGATTTAGCCTCCGGATATCACTAAATCCCGAAAACAAAGATGACCTCACGGGCTATTTGTTATTACTCGTATTATAGCATTTTTTTTTTTTTTAATAAATAAATATTGGACAACATCACATACATTGCTCTCATCCTAAGGTAAGTAGCCAAAGCACTTGTGTTATAGAAATCAGAAACAACGACGGTACCACAACACCCAGATCCGAGCCAATATAGAAAAGTTCGTTTTCTACATTGACCCGACCGGGGATCGAATCCGGAACCTCAAGAGATGGCGGCGCCCTCAGATCAGAGAAAGGACTAGATATGTAATGGAGGCGTGGCGCGTGACACCGCGACATGACCAGGAATGAACATCGCTTCCGAAACAAGCCTAACCACTCTTTAGTCACAGCTCAGACCTACAACAGTAATGTTCTCCGATATTTTTGCAAAATGCTGAATTATTGTGAAGTTACGTGCAGAAACAGAATGAAACGAAAAACTACAAGAATTATTGAGTTACTTACCTAAATTAAATATTAGGATTTCATTTTTATTTAGCTTAGAAGTAAAAAAAACGTAACAATATCGCGAATAAATTCAGTACCGAATGAGCTACCATAATGCCGAACTTGATTGTGATGTTTATTTAGACATGTTAGACATTGATGGCTTAGTACAGCAACCACATAATATTACATGTAATGACACCGCAATGTATTCTGATGCTACCGATAACCACTGCGTCGCGAAAATACCATGGTACGGCCGCATGCGCCGTTCGTGAAGTAGTGGTGGTAGTGCCGTGCTAGCTAGTGTTTATTGCAGTTTTAAATTGTGCGTGAAGTGCTTTTAGGCCAATCACAACACCTGTATACGTGTTGTCGTAGACTCTCAGGCTCCTCCTGATGTTTTGTTTTTACACAGTTGAATGTGTGTGTGGGAGCTATGGTAGGAGAAATCCGGCGACACCGGTGCTCTTCGAAATTACGTACGATGCGACTTCTCCTCCATTAATATTTCTATGGCGGCGCCATTTAAAGTCCGGCATGCTCGCCTCTCGGCCTCGGAGGTCGTCGCCGACCGTCGGAGCATGATTGATGCAGACAGGATAAGGCCATGGGTTAACATGAAACTTTAAAGTACAATGAACATTCCTATATTTCTCTAGAATAGTATATCTACATGTGATTCTAGATAGTTATTTTCTAAATGTAATCCAAGTACCTAACCTGTCTAAAGTGTTGGTTGCATTGCACCTTTACGAAATCCGTCCGATTTATTTTTGTAAGAATCGAGAAAATTTACAGGGCAAGTTTAATATATTTTATCTGAGTAATTACTTATTTTGCACTTTACAAAACAATATGATTAGTTTAAAACAGAAAACACTTATTAGACATACGTATTCTTATTAATCTCGACGCCATTGTTAGGTTTTTGCGGAAATACCGCATTGATTCTGCCGATTAGGCAGTACCAATCTGGGTGTCGATTAGGCAGTACCAATATTTTAAAGAACGTTATGTTTCGTGCATAAAGTACCATATAATATTTTATTTAAATAATTCTTAAGCATTTAAAATGTTTTATTTAATATTAAATTGATCATAAAAGCTAGTGATAGGAACACGAGACCAAAACGGGATCCAAATAGACAAGTATTCTACCTTACAATGTATGTATTTAATGATATACCAACTTACAATAGAATTCCAGATGACATAAAACAACTAAATCTCAACAAATTAAGATCTATTTTATATAAGTGACTTATTGATAAATTAAAACATGACATGAAAGATTTGGTTACTAGCTGTCCCGGCGAACTTCGTACCGCCAAATAATATTTTTTCCGTCAACTTTTTAATGTTTTTATTATTTATTCTGCTATTCGGGACGAAGACAAATCCAACAAATTATAAATCATGAAAATCGGTCCAGACGTTCTCTTGTTATAAGTGATGCAACAAACACGAGTTTATTTTATTTATTAAAGATTTCTAAAACAATTGAATTTACCTGACATATTTTATCTTTATTTTACTTTAATTTCCGCCGGGGACGTTCAACTGGGGATCTTCTAGTGTATGTAACGCATTGCTGGGGCGAAGCCATCGAAAACCACGGCGAAGCAATCGCAGTGTCGCTGGATATTTCGAAGGCTTTCGACAGGGTTTGGCATGTGAGTCTGCTGAGCAAGCTTCCAGCGTACGGTATCCCCACTGGCTTCTGTAGCTGGGTGGCTGACTTCCTGAGAGAACGGTCGATCCGAGTAGTCATTGACGGCTGCTCCTCTGACCTCAAGGCCATTGACGCCGGAGTTCCTCAGGGGTCTGTGCTCTCTGTGACTCTTTTCCTGCTGCACATTAATGACCTGCTATCTTCAGGTATTGTTGGGTACGCAGATGACAGTACTGTCACGGAGAAGTATCTGTCTAGTGCAGGAGCCAGTAGAGTTGAGGTCCAAAGACTGAGAGAGGCCATGGTTGAGCGTACGAGCCTGACGTTAAGTAATGTCTCCCAGTGGGGCAATGACAATCTCGTCAGCTTCAATGCCTCTAAGACGCAGGCGTGTCTTTTCTCTACAAAAAGGAGTCCTTTCACCCTTTCTCCTACTTTCCGAGGTACATCTGTTCCAGTGACCGACACTCTACAACTTCTTGGCATGGAGTTGTCCTCTGACCTCAACTTTGGCACCACCATCGAGTCTAAGGCTCAAATTGCAGCTAGAAAGTTGGGCGTCCTGAATAAAGTCAAGCGGTACTTCACGCCTGGACAGCTTTTAACTCTTTACAAAGCCCAAGTCCGATCTTGCATGGAGTACTGCAGCCACCTTTGGGACGGCTCGGCGAAATACCAACTTGCTGCACTAGACTCGGTGGAACGCAGAGCCAAGAGAATAATAGGCGATAAAAAACTGGTGGCGTCCAAGCTGCACAGCCTGGTTCACCGCCGCAAAGTTGCTTGCCTATCGGTCTTCTACAGATTGTACTTCGGAGAGTGTGCTCATGAGCTGCATGAGCTCATACCACCGTCACCTTTCTTCCATCGGACATCCAGACGCACGGCCGGCTACCATCCGTTCTTAGTTGATATACCCAAAATCCGCACTAAGCGCTTCTCATCATCTTTTATAATGCGCACAGCTAAAGATTGGAATTCCCTGCCTGCGTCTGTATTTCCGAGTGCATATAACCTGAGAGTGAATAGGCATCTTCTGGGCAAGCTCGCTCCATCGTAGATCCCATCTATGCTCTAGAGCAAGTTTGGAGTCAAGAGTAAGCCCATGTTAAGTAAAAAAAAAAAAAAAAAATTAAGAGACACAGTCTGTCATATCACTAATTGATAAAAAGTAATTAATCAGAAGATTTACTTACTGTAATTTTGTAATTTTCCATATTTGTAATAGCGAAACATGTGCACTCACTCCCTTATCATGCAAGATTACTTACAATGTTTTTCGGAAATAATACTCTGATTCTAGATGAAATGAAATGAAATTATTTATTCTGTATATAGGCCCTCTTTTGGGCACTTATACACGTCCCAACATATAACTTAGCCCTACCACCGCTTCGGGACAACATATCGGCTAGTGATGAGAAGAAACGGCGCAAGAAACTCAGTCACCTTTGTCAGCCTGATTTTATTACAGATAATACAATTACAAGATAGTGTAAAGTGCAAGCTAGGCAGGCTATTAAGTCCATGCACTCTTGTCGTTCAAGTAATCTTCAACTTTGAAGTATCCTTTTTCCATAAGGATTTTTTTAATGTGGTTTTTGAACTCATAAACAGGTAAGTCAACAAGAGTTTGTGGTACTTTATTGAAGATTTTTATACATTTCCCCAAAAATGAATCACCCACTTTCTTTAATCTGAAGCTCGGAACGGCAAGTTTATTTTTATTTCTAGTATTATAATGATGTGAATCACATTTAAGGCTAAACGAACTTAGGTTTTTTTTAACATATATAATATTGTCAAAAATGTATTGTGACGCTACTGTTAATATTTTAATAGCGCGAGGCCCAAGACAGTATATTGCACGTACAGCTCTTTTCTGCAACACAAAGATTGACTCAATATGAGCAGCTGAGCCCCATAGCAATAGACCATACGACAACAAGCTATGAAAATAACTAAAGTATACTAGTCTTGCCGTTTCAACATCAGTTATAAGCCTTATTTTCCTCACAGCATAAGCCGCCGAACTGAGCCTTCCTGACAAGGTAATTATATGGGGACCCCATTGCAGTCGAAAGTCTATTGTAATTCCCAAAAAGGTTGTTGAATTGACTGCATCTATATAATCGTCTGACATATCAATATGCGTACTGACCTGCCTCACATTGGGCATAGTAAATTTGATAAGCTTGGCTTTTTTTGCATTAAGTTACAGATTGTTAGCAGTAAACCATCGTACTACTTGAGAGAGAGCATCATTCACATCGTCAAAGGCAGGTTTACCTCTGTCAATTTTAAAAATCAATGATGTATCATCTGCAAACAATACTATCGCACAAAGGTCTTTAGTAAAGTAAGGAAGGTCATTTATATATATCAGGAATAATAAAGGTCCCAATATAGAGCCCTGGGGCACACCCATGCATAATGAGGCCCCGGAAGAGTCAGTTTCATTGATATTAACTGTTTGCGTTCTATGTGTGAGGTATGACTCTAACATTTTTTCTGATTCATTTGAGACACCATAATGCCGTAATTTCATAATAACGTATTGTGATCTACACAATCGAAAGCCTTAGACAAGTCACAAAAAACCCCTAGAGCATCTTGCTTATTTTCAAACGCATCGAAGATATGCTTAATGAGTGCAACTCCCGCATCAGTTGTGCTTCTACCCTTGGTAAAACCAAACTGATTCTCATGCAATAGTTTGTTCATTCTAAAGTGTGATAAGAGCTGATTAAACATTATTTTTTCAAATATTTTACTAAGAGCTGGTAGTATTGATATCGGTCTATAGTTAGAGGGATCACTTCTATCTCCGGATTTAAATATGGGTATGATTTTGCTGTATTTCATTAAATTAGGAAATGAGCCTCCATCAATACACTGATTAAATATGCAAGATGCGTTGCTATACTATCAATTATATGGTTGATTATATTAATTGAAATGCCCCATAAATCTTATGTTTTTTTTAAATTTAGCTCTCTAAAAGTTTTAACAATAATTTCGGGATTTATATGCCTGAAATTTAGAATAAAACTGCATTCCTCGACATTTGATTTCAAAAAAGTTTCTGCAAGATCTTGTGAAGAGTTTAATTTACTAGTTGTAGCAATAGGTATATTAGAAAAAAAATCCTTAAACGCGTTTGCTACTTCGTTGTCGGATTAAATAATTTTATTATCAACATTAAGGCTAAATGTGCGATCTAATTGTTTAGTTTTGCATGTTTCTCTATTAATAATGTTCCAAGTGGCTTTTATTTTATTTTTGGAGCTAGCAATAGTATCACGAATGTAATTTGATTTGGCCACTGAACATACTTTTTTAAAGATTTTAGAGTATTTTTTGACATGTTCAATAATTTTAGGGTCTTGAGTTTGCGCTTTTAGGTCATACAATTCATATAATTTTCTCCTACTTTTATGAATTCCAGTCGTAGCCCAGTCACTGAATTTACATTTCATCATCATCACCAGCCAATATCAGTCCACTGCTGGACACAGGCCTCTCCAAAAGGAGGATTTTGCCATAATCGCCACGCTTGGCAGGCGGGTTGGCGATCGCAGTTTGGCCAATGGTGGAGAGGAGACGCTGCTGCCCGTCTTTATTATTACATTTATTTACATTTGTTAATGCGTGTTTTCAGGTGGACAGGTTTTCTTCAATGATGAGCCTTTATTGTCGATGATTTTATGGATTTATTAAATACTTATAAGAATATAATAAATCGTTAGTAATAACACTGTGATGGGCGGTCGCTTGTGATGTAGGAAGAGTAATGGTGGTAGGCCAGTACGCGCGCCTGCGATGCCTCACATCCCGCTCCCCGCAACCATCCCCGCGTAGTTTATTGGCAGTGCCGTATGGCGGCCGCGGCGGCGCTGATGCGCGAACATGCCCCCGGCCTTGGAAGCGTTCGGTTCCAACGATGGCGTAATTAGGAAGTAGTTCTGGTTGACGTTAGATTTACAGCGGTAGAAGTGGGCATATGCGTGGGAATGACCGTTGAATTTCTCCTGTCTCCGTCTTGATAGTTGCGACGCGTGAAATGCCATCCTTGCCTGCGTAGGTCCGTAGTACTCGCCCTAGGCGCCACTTCAGAGGAGGCAAATTTTCGTCCTTGATCAAGACTAATGTATTTGGAGTTATCGTATCCTTGCGTGTCTGCCATTTGGTCCGTTTTTGGAGTTCTGAGATGTATTCCTTTGACCATCTTGCCCAGAAATGTTGTCGCATCTGTTCTGTCCGCTGACGTCACGGCAGGCAGGAGCTGTGAGCGGTCGGCCAATCAGGAAATGGGCAGGACTGAGAGGGAGTAAATCGTTAGGGTCTGTGGAAAGAGGTGACATAGGACGAGAGTTAAGGACTGCTTCTATTTGTGCTAACACTGTACTGAGTTCCTCGTATGTGAGGTTAGCGTTTCCTACAACACGATGTAAATGAAACTTACAGGATTTGATTCCAGCCTCCCACAGGCCCCCAAAATGAGGCGAATACGGAGCAATAAAGGTGAATTGAATTGAATTATCAGTAGCAAAATTAACTATGTCTTGTTTGTTATCGTTTAAGAACGTTGATAATTCCTTTGCGGCTCCTACGAAATTCTTTCCATTATCTGAGAAGATTTCTGCAGGTTTACCACGACGAGAGATAAACCTTTTCAAAGCAAGTAGATATGCTTGTGACGTGAGACTTGTAACCAATTCCAAGTGAATAGCACGTGTTGTGAAACATACGAATAAGCAAATGTAGCATTTTTCTAACTTTGCGCCTCTTCCTTTGCGATTTAATATGAACAATGGCCCGGCATAGTCCACACCACAACGTAGGAATAGAAAGCCTTGTTCAATTCTTTTATTAGGTAAGTTACCCATTTGTACTTGGTAAGGTTTGGCTTTCATACGAATGCATTTGATGCAAGTACGAACTGTTTGTCTAGCTAAGTCACGACCTCTTAGAGGCCACCAGCTTTTCCTAATTATAGCTAACAAAGACTGGGGCCCGGAGAGAAGCAGAGCTATGTGTTGTTGATGAAAAAGTAATCTAGTAAAGCTATGTTTACTGCACAATAACAATGGGTGTTTCTTTTCATAAGAAAATGATTTAGAGTTCGACAATCGACCACCCACTCTAATTAAATTGTGTTCATCTAAGAAAATGTTCAAACTGGAAATATTACGCGGAATGTTAGTAAGTCGTTTATTTTTTATATCATCGTAAAGTTTAGGAAACGATTGCCTTTGTGAAATTCGCGTTAGAGTTTTTGTAGCATCGTCCAATTCGTCCACTGATAGTGGACCAAAACGTTTTGAATTATTTTTATTACAATTGTGCAAAAAACGTAAAATGTATGCGGTCGTCCGCAACATCCGGTTATAAGAAGAAAACCGATAAAAAAGAAAGGTGTCCGACCGACTCTGAACTATCATGGTCACCCTAGTGTTATTTAATTCAGGTAATTGATCGTAATTTTCAATATTAAAATCACTTGTACGTTCCCAATCATTAAAGTTAAAATCTTGTAAGAATGACGGGCCGCTCCACCATAGCTGGGAAGAAGATAACGCGTCAATGTGTACCCCGCGCGATAACAAATCTGCCGGGTTTTGTTTGCCGGCTACGTGCGACCACGATGAGTCACCCGTTAGTTCGTTAATTTCTACAACTCTGTTTTGAACAAATGTTTTCAATACTGTAGGTGACATCCTAAGCCACCCAAGCACTATAGTGGAATCGGACCAAAAGTAAACATTATCGAATTTTAATCTTAATGATTTTATAATGTTGTCGTATAATCTAGCACCCACTAAAGCACCACACAGCTCTAAGCGCGGCACGCTAACAGGTTTTATGGGCGCAACCTTGCCTTTTGCACATAATAAATGAACTGTTATTATCGAATTATTTGATACGGTTCGTACATAAGCACAGGCGCCATAGGCGCTTTGTGATGCGTCCGTAAAAATGTGCAATTCTATACGTTGAATGTTTTTACCTTTAATATGACGCGGGATGCATAGGTTTTTTAAATAATGTAATTTACTAATAAAAATCTGCCACTCGTTTAAAATATTAATAGGAACAGGTTCATCCCAATCAATTTTAGAAAGCCATAGTTTTTGTAACAAAAGTTTTGCAATAATTGTGGTTGGACCTAAAAGTCCTAGGGGATCAAAAATTTGCGAAATAATAGATAGTATTGTACGTTTAGATACACACGTCGTTTCTTGTAAATCACACTTTGTGGTAAAGTATAATTCGTCACAATCGTACAACCACCCTAATCCTAATGTCTTTGTGTCACAGTTATCACCTAATGATAATTCTTTGGAAGGATAATCTGAACTTTGTGAATTAAATACCCATTTTCTTAAAGGAAAGCAGCCCGATTTTAGCACGTCTGAAACTTCGTTGCATATTTTTATTAATGTTTGTTTGTCATCATGACCTGTAATTAAATCGTCGACATAGAAATCGTCATTAATTACTTGTGCTATTACGTCATCGGTTTGTTCCGATGCGAGTTGCTTTAGGCATCGAATACTTAAAAAAGGCGCGGAAGCCGTGCCGTAGGTAACCGTGTTAAGCTGGTACACACCGATGGGGTCGGTAGGATTCTCCCTCCATAGAATTAATTGCAAATTACGTTGGTCTGATTGTATTAATATCTGCCTATACATTTTTTCGACGTCCGCACAAGCTACAAATTCAAACTGGCGAAATCTTAGTAATATTGAGATTAAATCATTTTGTAAGGCGGGGCCAATTAATTGAATGTCGTTTAATGATTTACCTGAAGTTGTTTTGGCACTTGCGTCGAATAACCCCCCTAAGTTTTGGTGTAGTACTATGAGCTCTAAAAACACCGTGATGTGGCAAAAAATAATGTGGTGAATTATAATCAGTAATGCGAGTCATGTGTCCTAAGCTTAAATATTCGCTCATAAAGCCGCTATACATTTGCTTGTATTCAGGTGCGCTTCGTTCTAACTTGCGCTCGAGTGCCCGGAACCTGTTTTCGGCTACAGTAAATGAATCGCCAAGTGCATCAGCTGACTCGATCAACGGAATGCGAACGGAAAACCGGCCGGTATTGTCGCGCGTAGTTGATTCTATAAACATTTTTTCGCATGAACTTTCGGATTTAGTTAATAATTTATTCGATGGAGTTATTTCCTCCAGTTCCCAAAAACGTCTAAGTTGTTTATCTAATGTGAAATTGCAATGTACTTTTTTAATACGTGAGTTATTTTTAGTATACACTGAGCCTGAAATGATCCATCCTAATTTAGTGTTTTGCAAGTAGGGACCATTTGGCAAACGAATTAAACCCTTATTTAAGAGTTCCCAGAATATGTCTGCGCCTAGTAATAAGTCTATTTCGTTAGATGAATAATAGTTCGGATCTGCGAGTTGAACGTTATCTGGAATTTGAATATTGTAATTATTTTTATTTGCTAATGACGGCAATTGAGCCGTAATGCAAGGCAAAACAAAACAACTAATGCGCGTGTTGTATGAACTGGTTTTAGACCTTAACTGAATCTCGCATGATTGTGTAGATTGTGTTACGCAATTACCTACACCCGTGATTTGAACAGAGGACTGTATCATTGAAATATTTAGTTTTTTGCACAATGAATCAGAAATAAAACAATGCTGACTTCCGTTATCGAGAAGCGCCCTGAATGTGTGATATTTATTATTTCTGTCTGCGATTTCCACCAAGGCAGTTGACAATAATACATGTTGTGCTAATATATGTAAATGACACTCAATATAATTATTGTCTTTAGGTAACGAATAATTAGCCTCCTGGGATACAGTATGAAGCGTGTGTGTGAGCTCACGCGACGATACAGGTTGTTGTTGTGAAGTTTGTGTGACAGCAGCCGATGATGATAATGATGCATCGGTATGAACACAGTTTTTGTGTAATAATGTATTGTGTTTACTATTGCAATGCTTGCACGAACCGAACCAACAATCTTTAACAGCATGTCCGCCTCGCAAACAGTTACAACAAAGTTTTTTATCGTTAATATATTTATATCTATCTGCTGTAGATAATTTAAGAAAAGCTTCGCATGCATATAGAGGATGATTCGCTTGGCACATAATGCAAGTATAACGCTTTGAACTGGACGATTTTGACGATTTACTACAATTACCCTTCTGCGTGGTAACATGACTATGCGTGAATTTAGTTTGGTTACACGACGGCAATTTCCTATTACTATTTTCTGCCTGTTTACTATGCGACACTTGAATTGTCTCTAATACATCGGCCCTATCTTTGAGAAATTTAATTAAATCTGATAATGTCAATCTTTCATTGTTGTGCGTGATTGTACTTTTATGAAGTTCCCACTCCCGTTCAGTAGACGAATCTAGTTTTGTGACGATAATGTAGACAATTAAAGTGTCCCACGTATCGGTAGGTTCGCCTAAAGTCTTAAGGGCACGAACGTTTCTTAAGATTGTGTCAATTAACTTTCGAATTTGGAATGCCGATTCTTTATTAACCGATTGTGCAGAAAATAAGGCTTTACAGTGGTTATGTACTAATAAACGATTATTGTTAAATCTATTTTCTAACAATTCCCAGGCTGTTACGTAGTTAGCTGAAGAAAATTCCAATGATTTTATGACTTGTAATGCGTTGCCGGTTAACACGGAACGCAAATAATGAAACTTCTGTATATTGTCTAAATCATTGCAATTATGAATAACTGATAAGTAGGTGTCGCGGAACTCGAGCCATTGATCATATGTACCGTCAAAATTAGGCAAAGAAATGGTAGGTAAGTTCACCATAGACTTACGATTGGGCGTGCTTTGTGATGATTCAGAATCGTTTAAAATACACTTACATTTGGCTACAAGTGCATAAAATTGATTTCAAAGGTTTCTCTCTCCAATAATTCCTTTTCTACCTGACTTTCAGGAACGATTAAATCTAACTCGTCTTGAATAGAGGAAAACTGATCTATCAAAACTTGCGACTTTTGAAAACGTTCTTTAAATTCTATTTTACTTAACTCAGTTAATTGCAAAGAATTTACAAATTTGGAAAATAATGTCAATTTACATTTCAAAATGCCTCTCTTTTTAACTAAATCATGAATTATATCCTCATTGGATTCAATATCTACACCAGATTGCCTCCGTCTTGGCATTATTATAGTGTATAAAAGGCGAAATCAAGTACCAAAAGTTCCACAATAATCTCGAAACTACGCTCGCGTTGCACAAAAATGAGGGTAGATGAAACTAGGTCGAACGCGAAAATTCTAGAATCTTGAAATACTACTGGTGTTAGCACAAATAAATAAGCACTGGAAAAGGTTTAGGAAAGGATGACTGGCCTGACCGTCTGATGCTGCTGGTGCGCTGGTCCCTCGATGCGATGATCCGGCGATGAATGGATCAATTTGTTAATGCGTGTTTTCAGGTGGACAGGTTTTCTTCAATGATGAGCCTTTATTGTCGATGATTTTATGGATTTATTAAATACTTATAAGAATATAATAAATCGTTAGTAATAACACTGTGATGGGCGGTCGCTTGTGATGTAGGAAGAGTAATGGTGGTAGGCCAGTACGCGCGCCTGCGATGCCTCACATCCCGCTCCCCGCAACCATCCCCGCGTAGTTTATTGGTAGTGCCGTATGGCGGCCGCGGCGGCGCTGATGCGCGAACAACATTTATTTGTATTTATTTTAAGGTGTTTTTGCTTAAATATATTGTTAAACTCGTCTTTAATCAATCCAAACAAATTTTCATACGACACATCCGTAGTGTCACTGTTGAATGGTAATACATTTATTCCATAATTAATATTATTCTTAAATCTATCTAATTGATTGGCAGTGACTGGCCTACAAATAATATCTACCATAGGTGAAACATGATGGTGCTCAAATGTGGCTATTTGTCCACTATGATCTGATCTTAGGCAGTTTATAATTGATTTTTGTCTAACTTCACAATTACAGAAAATATTATCTAAGCAAGTAGCTGTTGTAGGAGTGATACGAGTAGGTTCATTAAAAAGGTTAACAAAACTATAGGATTTAAAAAGATTTAAGAACCTTACAGAGTTTTGAGTTACATCTAATAAATCAATGTTAAAGTCTCCACATACAACTATTTTCTTATTAGATTTTGATAATATATTTAATACCTGTTCCATGGTGGACTCAAAAGGAAGGTAATCTGCCGATGGGGGTTTATATACACTAACAATGATATACCGCTCTAGCTCAGCACATGCTAGTTCAATAGTTTGCTCAATAGAGAGTGCCACGATGTCTGTGCGTTCTTTGGACTTAATATTGTTTTTAATAAGAATTAGTGGTCCCCCTCGTTGAGCTAACTTTCTACTGAACAAACTAATGACTTTCCAATTTTCGATCCCTATGAGCACTTCACATTTCTTAAGCCAGTGCTCAGTAAGACAAAGGACATGTATATACATGTCTTGTAAATATAATGTTAATTCCAGTTCTTTACCAGAAAAGCCTTGTATATTCTGATGAACAATATTGAGGCAGTTAGACTTTTCTTTTGTCATTATAGAATGACTGCAAGAGATTACCTCTATTGTCTTATTAATTAATTTAAATGTATATTATTATTACTTGGAACTGATTCCAAGGTGTGGCTTAACATGTCATTACTCTGTTCAATAGAAGCAGATTTGGTAGCCAATAACGACATTGCTATCTGTCTTCTGATTTATCCACTGAGATAATATTTATCCCTGGTCAAATAAATTTTGATGAATTTTCCCAGTCAATATTTTTAAAGATTATTGCAATGTTTTTTTTTAATTGCATAATATTCAATTATCTAGTTCGTAAGTAGTATATTTAACCAGCAATGTTAAGTGTCACCAAACTCGTAAATTTTCGACTTACAAAGTCAAGTAAATAAACGCAGATCTGGTTTAGTTATGTTTACGAATGTCGTGATATGCTTTGTGTGCACAGTATTATGTGTCTGAAATGTTATGTGTTATTTAAGTTATTTTACACCGTTAAGAACTTTATTGACGTGTTCTCAATGTTGAACATAGCCTTACCTTGTAAACTTACATAATGTATCCAGAGTTGAATATGTAAGCTTAAGAAACAATAAAGTTTAGACGTGGTTAATTATTTTCATTGACCTGTTAATGATGTTAATTAAACATATCCCAACCTTGTAAATTTATATAATATACCTTGAATGTAATATTAAGGAACTATAGTTAAAGCAACTGATTCAGTAGCGGACGTGCACCGGGAGGTTGCACTGTTCCGGATGGCCGAATGTCGTGATTCGATGCATTTTAATCAAATGTTGGCAACACTAACTGGTCGACCAAGAAAAAGACTTGACGTAAATGAGTTGTGGTGGGGAAAACACCGCAGCAGTATCGGGAGAGATCGCTATTCAGTCAGTTGCTCGTCAGCGTTCGAACCAAGCGGTAGCTAAGAGGAAACTCTGTCGTCCGTAATATCAATCCGTCCGTTACCTAATTAATTATTCTATCCTTATAAAATAAAATCAGTGAGATACAACAGTGGTATTATTTCGTCAAAAATCTATAAAGCTAACTCGGTAATATTCAAAACTAAA
Source organism: Anania fuscalis (assembly GCA_950371115.1). Taxonomy (NCBI): domain Eukaryota; kingdom Metazoa; phylum Arthropoda; class Insecta; order Lepidoptera; family Crambidae; genus Anania; species Anania fuscalis. The sequence goes on along the minus strand of OX493326.1, from coordinate 11,413,404 downwards.
CTTTGATAAACATCAATTTAAGTGTGAATCGAACCCATGACCATAAAGGGCTGAGAATTATAAAACTGGCCAAGTGCAAGTTGGACCAGCGCACGCAGGGTTCCAAACCATTATCTATTAAAACGTATGAATAAATAAAAGTTTGTTGCAAGGGAGCCCCTACAACATTCATTTCATTCTGGATCCTAGCATTCACTGCTATAATAGAAACAAAAATACATCATCTGCGAAAACCCCATCCGTCCAACTATCACTGTTCACGAAATCTTAGTAAAGAGTCCCGTTTCACCCTTTAGGCACAGTATCCTAAAATGTTAAGTCATCGCCTTTACAAGAAATAACTATAGTCCCGTAATCAAATCCGTGACCTGACCTGATGCTATTTCCAAACCACTGAACTCCTATCACAAAATTATCTAGTTAATTACTACTAACTTAAATCTAAATTTATTAATAAATTAAATCTAAACGAACTCCTTCCTATGTCAATCGTCCATTTGATCATTGTACCGGAATCAAACCAGTCGCAGTATGATACAAGTAACTAGTCACGGAATCGAACCTGTGACTATGATGTTTTATATCTATCAAATTCTTAGCACTAAATTATTACCAAAGTTAACTTTTTTAATTAATTTCTTGTCATAAATGAACCTTCTATTGGCCCAATTTACTGGAATCGAACCCAATACTACGTTACTCTTTGATCCACAACGCTATATGTATCACTATGTGATACATATAACGTTGTGGATCAATCTCCTTTAGTGACTTACAACTCGCTGACCTTGTATTAGAGGTGAACCAACCCATTATCAATAAATAGTTCCAGAATCGAACCAGAAACTATGTCGTTCACCCAACCACTAAGTTATATGCAAAACCTAAAAATACTTAATCACCTTCAATGACTTATCTAACACTAAGCTGGAGTTGAACCAGTCCTATGATAATTAAACAGTTGTTACTGGAATCAACCCAGAGACTATGTTAATTATTTAACCACTGAACTAAGTGATTTCTATTATTAATTATCGCCCCCGGTAAAGGTAAAATTTGACCATTTTTGAAGTTGTAACTGTGACTAAATTGAACTTCCAACCAACAAGCCCTCTGCGCTATAAAAACTAAAACTCTACAATTAATTGAAAGTTTTTTACAGAAACTATATGACCATGTCCCGGAATCGAACCGAGGATCTAGTCAACCTTTATACCACCGAGCTATTAGCATTAATTGGAATCTTTAATTTCTAAAATGATTAAAATGTTAATAAGATTTGTAAGACTATGTCCTGGAATCGAACCAAGGACTAAGATAAAAAATTAACTTCCACTCTATTAGAACAACTTTAACAAAACTATAATCTATACAGGTAGTCGAACACTGAAAACAACCATTTTACTGTTGGCCGCGGAAATGAACCCGGGTTCACACTGCATCCTTTTTTTCTAATTACTCTTAGAGACAAAAATCGGGTCTTAGAGACAAAAATAAAGCAAACCACTTATACCTATTGATACAAATAGATTGATTTAAATTAAAGGTCGATGCTTGGGATTTCGTTAAAGGATAAAATCCGAAATGAGATCATCAGGCAGAGGACTAAAGTAACGGACATAGTTCAAATATGTAGCAAGCTTAAGAGGCAGTGGGCTGGCCACATCTGTCGCAGAACCGATGAAAGGTGGAGTAAACGGGTTCTCGAGTGGAGACCACGCCTAGGCCAACGTAGTGTAGGACGACCCCCAGCTCGATGTACCGACGACCTTAGGAAGATGGCTGGCAGTGGATGGATGAAAAAAGCGAGAGATCGTGCTCTTTGGCGCTCTTTGGGGGAGGCCTACGTCCAGCAGTGGACTGCAATAGGCTGAGATGATGATGATGATGATGAAATTAAACTTTATTTTATAATCCTTATTCTATACCTAACCTTACTTACAAGTAAATTAAAAATAATTGATTCTCTGCTCCTAAGTTATATCTACCAGTAAACTACTATTATTAATATGGTACTTATTTTAACTACATTAATTTATCGCTCCCACAATAATAAGCTACATAGTTACTAGCTAGAGAGTCTACGTAATCTTAATAACCATATTAAGCCATAAGGTAATAACTTTTATACATTAGTTAAAAAAAATAATGATATAACTAAACTATTAATCATTCAAAAATAATGTGCGCAATCTAAATAAATGAAACCATATTACGAAATCTCTCTAATATTATTTTTATCAATCAATTAACAAGCTTAAGCGTTTCTGGAATCGATAACCAAACTTTGGAAAAAAAACATTGTCGAACGATTATCATGTTTTGGCCAACACTTGACATACCCTAAACTATAATTTATTGCCATTTTACGCAACATTAGGAACAAGAGTGCCCTTTAAATTCCAACACATTTCTCGTAAATGTAACAACAGCCAATTCTAAATACTATTTATGTGAAACACTTATAACGTTAGTTTTGTAACTCTAAAAACACACACTCGAGTCTAACTCTCACGCTCGAAATCTACAACGAAACGATAAAGTTGAGTGCTGTTTAAATTATAGCTTATTAGTTTTGTTTATTTAAACTCGATATCCTATTACATTTTAAAAATGCCTATGCCAATCATGGGGCACCTGAATCTTTGTTCTCTGTTTATGATACGCAAAATGTTTATGTGACCGCTCTTGCTAGCCGAACTAAAGAAATGAAATATGAACTAATGCCATGAACCGATTCGGCGATATTTGAACAAAGATCTTACTGTAATCTTGTTATGATTAACTGGCCGAAATGAAATGTGTTGAAGCTTAAACTGTTGCTACACTATTGCTGTACAACTACTAAACGCATCCTTAGACTCTGTACTATTCTAAAAATAGATTTAGTCATTATTACGATCTATAATATATTATTTTATTAAAAAAAGTGATACATTCCCATGTATCTTTGAATTACTTAAATAATGAAATCCGCAATCATATTATTATTTTCCGTAAAACATAATATCGAACCTATCGAAGAAGGTAACACTGAATCTAATTTATTGATTGAAATACTAAATGACCTAATACAAACAATTAAACATATTTTTAAAAAACACCTAAAAGATTTCGCCCCTACTCTTTTCATAACACCTACGGAACTTAGTTATATTTTAATCAAACCTAAACTTGTAATTAAATTCTGAAGAGTAACTAACATTGTAATTAATCGTAAAAAAAATAACTTTTCCGTAAAAGGACTTGTGGTGTATAAATGCAATGGTTTTGTATGATGCTTTTTAATGAATCGTTTATCTACCTAGCTCAATTATTATGTTTCTGATTAATTACCTAACTTACATTTAAAAAAAAAACCAATATCATTTGACCAGGGATAAATATTATCTCAGTGGAAAAATCAAAAGACAGATAGCAACGTCGCTATCATATTATATTAATTATTCAGCCAAGAACTTGGCCACCAAATCTGCTTCTATTGAACAGAGTAATGACATGTTAAGCCACACCTTGGAATCAGTTCCAAGTAATAATAATATACATTTAAATTTATTAATAAGACAATAGAGGAAATGAGCTGCATGAGCTCATACCACCGTCACCTTTCTTACTTCGGACATCCAGACGCACGGCCGGCTACCATCCGTTCTTAGTTGATATACCCATAATCCGCACTAAGCGCTTCTCATCATCTTTTATAATGCGCACAGCTAAAGATTGGAATTCCCTGCCTGCGTCTGTATTTCCGAGTGCATATAACCTGACTCTCTTTAAGTCCAGAGTGAATAGGCATCTTCTGGGCAAGCTCGCTCCATCGTAGATCCCGTCTATGCTCTAGAGCAAGATTGGGGTCAAGAGTAAGCCCATCTCAAGTAAAAAAAAAAAAAAAAAAACTCTTGCAGTCATTCTATAATGACAAAAGAAAAGTCTAACTGCCTCAATATTAGCCACATTTAAGCACCATCATGTTTCACCAATGGTGGATATTATTTGTAGGCCAGTCACTGCCAATCAATAAGACAGATTTAAGAAAAATATTGATTATGGAATAAATGTATTGCCATTTAACAGTGACACTACGGATGTGTCGTATGAAATTTTGTTTGGATTGATTAAAGATGAATTTAACAATATATTTAAGCAAAAACACCTTAAAATAAATACAAATAAATGTAAATTCAGTGACTGGGCTACGACTGGAATTCATAAAAGTAGGAGAAAATTATATGAATTGTGACCTAAAAGCGCAAACTCAAGACCCTAAAATTATTGAACATGTCAAAAAATACTCTAAAATCTTTAAAAAAGTTTGTTCAGTGGCCAAATCAAATTCCATTCGTGATACTATTGCTAAATCCAAAAATAAAATAAAAGCCACTTGTAACATTATTAATAGAGAAACATGCAAAACTAAACAATTAGATCGCACATTTAGCCTTAATGTTAATAATAAAATTATTCAATCCGACAACAAAGTAGCAAACGCGTTTAAGGATTTTTTTCTAATATACCTATTGCTACAACTAGTAAATTATTATAATTACGATTGCGGACTCTAAATCAACTCTAATTCAGCAAAGAAAGAAGATGAGAGGAGTCCATCTGATGGTGCAGTATTTTATAGAGCAAGACAAGGTAAATCATCTGTCGGCGCATGTATAGAGGACTTATGTGGAAATAGCTTAGGCGTTCTTTGTAGGATCCGAGTTTTCGGCCCATGCCACATCTATAACTAAGGATTTTCAGACAACGTCTCTGGACACCCTCCACACGATAACTATGAACCTTGTAGAAGGGAGACCAGATAGCTGAATTATATTCAAGGACACTACGTATTAGCGAGTAATATAAGTAAATTAAACGCTTACTTTGTCGAAACTGTTTCCAAGTAGACGATAACTACGCTCTACGATATTATTGTAGTGTTCTCTAAAAGTAAGCTTGTCGTCGAAGATTATACCGAGATCTCTGGCCACCTGATTGCGGGCAAGAACCCTACCATTAAGGGAATAGTCGAAAATATTTTTTTGCTTTTTCGTGGTGAAAGATATTACGAAGGTACTGCGCGCGCGATGGCGCACGAACGCACGTACTATTATCAGCTCCATCTATTTTTATTTCTAATAGTGGTAAAAAGTTAGTATTTCAACAAAAAATTTACAACGATCGACTCATTGTGAAAAATTCTAAAAACTGTGCTAGTTTTTCTAAGAAAACAAAGTGACTTTAGTGCATTAAAATCGACTGGAACATATCTGTTTTAAACCATCAACCAGTACTACAATGTGTGAAGTATTGTGACTCATCAAGTGATCGTATTCAAAACTCAGTATTACCATATATGGTCACAAACGAAGCAATACTATCTCTAACCGAGCAATCTGTACTGACTTTTCGGTGCGACGGTCACCTGGTACTGTGGAACAGTGGATAGCGCTATAAACCTTACACTCCACTCCCCTAAAACTGCGGGATCAAATTTACAATATTGACATTGCAACTTGTTACTTTTTTTTTTTCTATTATTATTATTTTTGTTTTGTAAATTTTTTTTTTTTTTTTATTAATATGGAGAATGTAACAATACGTCACAAGTTACTCAAATCAAAATCAGATTTGGACTTAGCAGCGCGGGAAGTTTTAAATTCGACAATATTGGACACGACTATGCTAAGCATACAGGACGATTCACAACTCAATGATACGTCAAATAGTGATGAACATACAAAGGAACTAGCTACATTAAAGTATTCGCTAGAAAGAGCAGAAGGAGAAATAAATAGTCTTAATTTGGAAAATATACAATTGAAGAGTACAATTAAGAACCAGGAAGAACAAATTAACTTGTTAAAATCTATGAGCCTTAGTCACAAGAACACAAAAACCTCTCCATTACGTCAGAAAATTATACAAATTAATACTAGTGTATCGAGGACATCACCACTACACATGGACAAATCTGTGATATTCAATACTACTTCTCCAAATAAACAGACATCTCTGCCTGTAGTAGTGGACAAATCATTATCATCCTGCGATACTAAGATCGACAAATTAACACATGACTCTGGTAGAACTATGGACAGGACCACAAAAAACAATACTACATCATCACAAATCTACATTCTTGGCGACGAACAAATCAAAAGTCTATCAAAAAAGCTACATAGTAGTCGGCACTGTATCCTAAATGACCCTTACGCGATTACTACCATGATGAAGACAGAGGCGACAAGTACCCAAGTTCTGAATACCTGCGACCACCTAAAACAAACTCTCAAGAAAGATGACATAGTAATACTGGCCGTTGGCTCAAACGATAAAAACCCTTACGTTTTACTCTCCGAGTTAGGGATAGCCCTATATAAATTAAAAGGTTTTAAAGTGTTTGTTGTAAATGTTTTATATAATCAATACCTAAACATTAATTTATTAAATTATAATATTAAAATGATTATTAGGAATTATGATAATTGTAAATTTATAGATATAAGGAATAGTAAAATGTATATAAAAGAATTATGCTTTAAAATTAATATAGAAATAGATTTTTTACAATATAATAAAGAGTATCTGACACCGCATAGAGTTAAAACTTTGTTGTTTAGGAACAAACACAATGGAATTGGCAGCTTAAATGTGGACAAAAATGATAGTACAATTTAAAAAAAACTAAAACAGTCATTGATACCATCTTATTTCCCTAAATTAACACAAAAGTCAACTGAAAATAATAAAAACATTGTGCTTTTTCGCGCCAAAAGTTAGACTGACATTATTTCACCAAAATATAGCTAGCATATTAAGCAAGCAAGATATATTTGAAATAACACTAAATGAACTAAATAAAGAACTAAATGGTGTTAATGTTATTTGTTTTTCTGAAACCTTTATGAAATTAGGCTCCGAAAAAAACCTTAATCTTAATAATTACAAAATAGCCGCCTCCTTTTGCCGAAAAGAACGTAGAGGAGGCACTTATATTTTGATAAATCGAGATTTGGACTACAAAAAAATAGAAATAAATCGAGCTATGCCATATTATTTTGAGTGTTGCGCGGCTGAGATCACACAACACAACCTCATAATCGTATGCATTTATAGAACTCCAAATTCTAAATTAGAAATATTTTTTCAACAACTTCAGTCTCTACTGAATATATTGACTAAAAAACGAAACAAAAACTTAATACTTTGTGGAGATTGGAATATAAATATGATGCAAAATAACAAATATAGCAAAGAATTAAAAAGCCTTTTAAGTAACTACAATATTACGAATCATATAAATCATCCTACCCGGAAAAATGCATGTCTGGATCTGATTACAAGTAACTTAAAACAAAATGTTAAATCAAATATCCATTGTTTGTGTTTATCAGATCATGAAACTGGCCAAAGTATAACTTTTGAACTTGACATGGACATAAATTATAAGAAGAAAGTAAGTTCTTGGTTCGAATATAGGTATGACATGTGTAAAGAAAACAAGAAAAAATATATTGACTCTATTTCAGCTCTGTCGTTTAATGAAGTTTTACAAGAAAGTAATATACATAAGGCATTTCATTATTTCCATGAACACCTCATTATTTTCTTTAATTTGTGCTTTCCAAAGATTAGGGTAAAAATAATAAACAAACCGCTAAAAAATCATTGGTTCACTAAAGGTATCAAGCGATGCTGTATTCGGAAAAGGCAGCTTTACCTTAAACATCGACTTTCTTCAGCGAACAAAATGGTTACAAAAAAACGCTACCAGCTCTACACTAAAATATTAAAAAAATGTATACTTCAGTCACAAAAGAATACAAATGCGCAATATGTTGCTAAATCAAAAAATGTATGCAAAACTTCATGGGACTTACTTAAAAAATACACACAAAACGTAAACCCTAAAAATGAAATACAAAAATTACGACTACACAATAATAATGACAAATATACTAATAATCCCCATGAAATATGTAACCAATTTAATAAATACTTTATAAACTTAACAAATAAGACTCAAACTGACAAAGAATCTCAATTTCAAGATGCACTGCGCAATATTCCATTTCATCATAACAGCATATATTTGACACCTATAAATGAAAATGATATAATTAAGATAATAAAAGGACTTAAAAATACAAACTCCACAGGTTATGACAACATCAACACCGATATTATTAAACAATGTGCTAATTATGTGGCGACACCTCTAGCCCACTTAGTTAATTTATCTCTTCAACAGGGTCTATTTCCAACAGAACTGAAACGATCTATTGTAAAACCCCTGTACAAAAATGGATCTCATGACGAAGTGAATAATTACAGACCAATTACTTTAATACCTGTAATATCTAAAATATTTGAAAAGGTTATGCATGATAAAATTTCTTCATTTACTTCAATAGAAAAGTTGCTGAAAAATGAACAGTTCGGTTTTCGTAGGGGCAGCTCAACGGCACTTGCTTGTTTTCATCGAATTAAAGAGGTAGCACAAAACTTAAACAACGCAATACATACATTACCTATATTTTTAGATATGAGCAAGGCATTTGATTTCGTCTCACATAAACTGCTTCTTAACAAACTGGATAGGTATGGTATAAGGGGAACTGCTTTGTCGTGGATAGAAAGTTACTTATCGGACCGCGAACAATGTGTGGAAGTCAAAAGACTAGCAGGGAATACAATAAAAACCTACTCATCATCATACTGCTACAATCGTTGCGGTGTTCCACAGGGCAGCGTCCTGGGTCCCTTGTTGTTCCTACTCTATATAAACGACTTGCCAAATGCCACCGACCAGCAATGTATACTCTTTGCGGACGATACAACGCTTATTGTCAAATGTAAAGATAAGGAAGAATTGGCTAATATTGCGAACATCAATTTTAAAAATATTGTCGAGTGGCTAAACCAAAACAATTTAAACCTTAATTTTACTAAAACGAAGTTTATTAAATTTAAAGCAAAATTCAGTGACGAATATAATTTTGACATAAAATATAATGATAGTATTAAGGTTAAAAATGTATCATCAACAAAATTTTTGGGTGTAACTATAGACGAATTCTGTAACTGGAAAGATCATATTGACTCAGTTATAAATAGAATTGATAGGTTTGTTTACGCATTAAGCAGAGTTAAGCAAGTCGCATCACAGGAAGCAGCGGTCATGGCGTATCATGGATATGTGTCATCCGTATTACGCTATGGCCTCATATTATGGGGAAACTCGGTAGATATGCCTAGAGCTTTTAAGGCTCAAAAAAAGTGTATAAGATCGATATGTGGAGCACATTACCTAGACAGCTGTAAACCTTTGTTCAGAGCTCTAGGCATTCTGCCACTACCTTGCCTGTATATTTTTGAGGTCATGATTTTTGCTAAAAAGCACATCTACTTGTTTAAAAAAAATAATAAAGACTTTTTGGGATACAGGGGTAGAAAACCAGATAACCTGTCCATTCCATCACAAAAACTGGTGCTCTACTCAAAGAATATTTATTGTATGACGATAAAAGTATTTAATAAATTTCCGAATGACTTAAGAGAATTACCGTTCACTAAATTTAAAAATAAATTATTTAAAATTTTAATGGAAAAGACGTATTATACAATGAATGATTTTTTGAATAATGAAATTTGACATTTGTATATAATTTAAGTTGACATTTTAAACTATTTATGTCTTATGTAATAATCTCTATTTCATTTTGAAACTCTAACTATTTTTTTTTATGATTTATTAAAAAACTATGTAGTCATATCCTAATTAAAATTTGCACATCGATAGGCGATAGAATATGTTGGAAAATAATTACATTTTAAGAACACATTGTAACCATATTCTGGCAAATAAATAAATGAATTGAATTGAATTGAATTGAAGCACTTTCCAATGTTAAGTCGCATATAGTTTCGATCACACCAGTCAGATAGGGTGTTTAGATCTGACTGCAACCTGGAGGCATCTGAACTACTACTGACAGTGGTAAATACTTTAATTTCATCCGCGTAAAGTAGGCATGGGCAAGACAAGGTGTCAATAAGGTCGTTTATGAAGATAACGAACAGCAACGGTCCCAAGTGACTGCCTTGAGGAACTCCGGATGTGACGAAGATTGGCTCTGAAATGTGACCCCTCAATGCGACAAGCTGACACCTACGACTCAGATAAGACTGGAACCAGCGAAGAAGTGAACCGTGCACACCAAAACGGCCAATGTTCTGGAAAGTATTGTGTGATTGACCTTGTCGAATGCTTTTGCGAAATCAGTATAAACAGAGTCCACCTGCATTCTTTTAGCAAAAGCGCTGCATAGGTAGTTCTTATACTCAAGAAGGTTGGATGTGGTAGACTTGCCGGTCACAAGTGCTGTCGTGGATGTAGAAAGGGCCTTACATGACCATATAAAACATCATACACCACACATTCGAATAGTTTAGATAGACAAGATAGAATGCTAATAGGTCTGTAATTGCTACAGTCTGACTTATCACCTGATTTGATGATCGGAATGACATGAGCCACTTTCCAGAAGGTTGGGAAGGTCCCTGACTTAATGGACTTATTAAAGAGTATCTCTAGAGGTAAACAGAGTTCCTTAGCACAGTTCTTAACAAATAAAGCAGGTATATCATCTGGGCCGGAACCCTTGTTCGTATCCAGTTTCTCTATTTTTCTCAATATCATGTCACCACTTATGTTTATGCTACACAAGGCATCAGAACATACACATTCAACCTGAGCACTGGCAATCGGAGAAGTAGCATCCTCATAAACCGAGCTAAAATATTTCGAAAACAGCTCACAAACTTCGAAAGGGTTGCTCGATGTAACGGTCCCAAATTTTATTGCTAGAGGAATTGAGTTATTTTTTTTTTACTTTTGACAAATCTCCAAAATACCTTTATGTCAGTGCTCAGCGAGTTCTCTACCGATGCTAGGAATTTCTTATGGCAAGTTTTTATTAAATGCTTAGTTTTTTTTTTTATAATAAGCAAAGTCATCGTAGTCGCGAGGATTGCCGAACTTTTTATAGCGCTTATGATGTTTCATTTTCATTTTAATACTATGCTTAAGGGCAGGGCTAAACCAAGCCGGATAGTTGTGATCGTTTTTCCTTGACAAAAGCGTATTTCTACCAACTATATAATTTATTACTACATAAAATTTAGTAAGGTCTATGTCAATATCGGTAGACATCAACACAACAAAGTGACATGCTCTTTTTATCAGTACTATCAAAAGTTTAACTCATTAATAATGTAAGACTAAAACACCCAGGTGATAATTGGCCATAGTTTTTTTAAAAAAAAAACATTTAAAAAGTTGACCTTGTACTGGTTCAAACTACAATTTTATTATTATTTCAATAAAAGAACACACTTAGCTTCTCTTAGCATTGCAGGTAGGTACGTTAGTGTATGGTGAACATTATTGCATAAATAGTTATTTAAAAGTAGTTACAGAAACGACAATGTAATTTATTTTAGAATTTGACAAACTATTATTTTTCTCCTTTCCTACGCAGAAGTAGTATCTCTGCATAGGTCAGATAAATTTCAAAAAACAAGCTCTATCACCCATAATTTTTCTCAATTCCGACTCCACGGTAATTTTGAGAAACATTACTTTAAAAGTAAAGGTCAATATTCAAATTTAGGGTTGTTACAGTAAGGTCGAAATTACTTTTATTTTATTTTTTTATCGTGTCCAGTTTAATCGGAGATTCTCTGGAGATCAATCTCCCATTGATCCTTGAGGCCTTTGTTCAGCAGTCAAATCAAACTCAAAGTCATTTATTCAGTATATAGGCCCTCTTCCGGGCACTTACACGTTCGAAGATATAACTTAGCTCTGCCACCGCTTCAGGACTACATATCTGCTGGTAATGAGCAGAAGCTGCGCAACAAACTTAGTCCCCTTTGTCAGCCTGATTTTATTACAGGAAATACAATTACAAGATAATGTAAGTGCGAGCTAGGCAGATTATTAAGTTCATGCACTCCTGTCGTACAAGTAAACTTAAACTTTGTAATATCCTTTTTCCAATATGTGGACTTTCAATACGTGGTTTTTGAACCAATACACTGATTAAATATAAATGCAAGATGTGTTGCTATACTATCAATTATATGGTGGATTATATTATTTGAAATACCCCTTTTTTCATATTTAACTGTCTAAAAGTTTTAACAATAATTTCGGGATGTATATGACTGAAATTTAGAATAGAACTGCATTCATCGGCATTTGATTTCAAAAAGTGGATGATGATGATTTGGCCTAATTTTATGTTTAATTTGTCTTTGGTAGGTTGTCAGATAAATTATTATCAGTACTTAAGAATACTGTTTCCTCATTATCTTCTAAGATAAATGAAGACTCTTGATCGTCTGAAGTAATATTTTCGTCTTCAGCATTTATTTTTGTATAGTCTTTAAACGGCTTAAACAAATTTACCACAGTAGCTGGCAGTGGGAGTCGCTTAAAAAATCTTTGACGGCAATTGACCCGAAGCATTGCGATAGCAGGATCCGAGGACTCTAACGCTCGATGAAATAGATCGATCATCGTTTTTTTTCGAACTATTTTGCGCCGAATCTTGTTCCGCGATTCAGCGGCCTGCTCAGAGAGCATTCCTATCGGAAGAGAATTGGCCTCGATAATCTCATGACCATGCAACAAAATTTTATGGATAGTAACTGTCATACCCCTCTAGCGATAAGTCCGCCGGTCGAGGCCCGGAAGGACATCCCTCAGCAGGTTGGGTAAGCCCCTGCTGAGGCAAAGTGGCGCCATGGGTCTGTAACCGCTCCATGGTGTCTCACCCCCGTTCCTCCAGGTTGCGTGTATTAGCACGAGGTTTAGCCAAAGCCTAACGAGGGTGGACCCCTTCCCGTTCTACACACAACCTTCATTAAAAAAATACCTTTTTTGAACGCTGCTTAAAATAAATCAAAAGCTACAAATTCATACAATAAAAATATTATACTGAGTCTAAAAGAGTATTAAATTATTATTTAATTTTTATTTCCTTAATTACGTAAGGTCAATTTTTGTGACAACCCTAACATTTTTAAGTTAATTATTTTTCCGCGGTAATTGGCGGAGTTGGAATACAGCAAAATTATGGGCGGTAGAGCTTATTTTAAGACATTTATCTGACCTAAGCAGAGATTCTAGTTTGGCGTAGAAAAAGAGAAAAAGAATAGTTTCTGAAATTCTAAAATAAATTATATTGTCTTTTCTATAACTACTTTTAAATAACTATGTATGCGATAATGTTTGCCATAAACCAACGTATCTGTAATACTAAGAAAAGCTAAGTGTGTACTTTTCTTGAAATAATAATAAAATTATAGTTTGACCCAGTGCAAGGTCAACTTTTAAAAATGTTTTTAAAAAAAAAAAACTATGGCCAGTTGTCGCCTGGCTGTTTTAGTCTTACATTATTAATGAGTTAAACTTGTGATAGTACTGATAAAAACAGCATGTCACTTTTTCGGGTAAAAAAAAACACTGTGCAACGTGCCAATCGACATTCGACAATTCAGATTGTACATCAAGAAACATGTTAAAACGTCTGTGAGAATTGCTCCTTATGCATTTCGAATTTCCAGTGTCAGTTCCCATGTCCATAGCCAAAGTAGGATGATGATTATCTAAACGAATAAGAGGACTTACACTAATACCTGAATGTCGATCGTATATAGCACAAGGTCAAGAAGGCGACTATTTTTATTTAATATACTATTAAATTGTTTCAGCTGATATAGTGACATAGTCTCACATAAAAGACGAGACTTTGGATCACAGGGTGCGCTTAAGTTCAAGGCTGTAGAGTCAGGTTCCTTCTGCCAATGCAAACTAGGAGTGTTATAGTCGCCAATACAAACAAAATCTGCGTCAAAACTAGAGTTTAAAATTATTTCATGACAATTATTGTAAAATGATTCAAGTAAATGAAATGGTAGATCCGGAGGCAAAGAGCACAGACATAATATATTTATTTTTTTACCACTACGAGACAAAACTGTAATCCACAAATCCTCCACAACGCTATCCCACGACATCTGTCTAATTACCTCGATATCTTTTTTAACAGCAATAACAATACCACCACTTTCAGTTTTCCTTACAGCGGTACTAGAGCGATCGCGACGGTAGATATTGTATCGAGAGTCCAGTAACTCAGCGTCATACACACTATTATTGAGGTTCGTTTCAGTAAGACAAATTATGTCGTAATTACAAGTCAATGCGTTAAGATATACATCAGTGATTTTCGATCGAATTCTGTTTACATTCTGATAAAATACTAACATAATGAAACTACAGGGGAATCAAAGCGCATGCATCAGAAAATAAAATAAAATATATAGTTACAAGTTCTCTAAAGTGTCATAGTTTTTAATATAAATGCAACCACTCTTATCGTCTTTGCGTAGATAAACTCTTCCGTATTTGGCCCATACGTATTTAAATTGATTATCAAACTTCGTAGCAGCAGCAAACAGCTGTTTACATTCAGGGGATAGGTGTTCGACGACGTATATTTTTTCAGATTGGACGGAGACTCCTAGATGCCGTGAGTTCAGGGTATCCTTGGGGTGTGCCTTGTTGTAACGCTGGACAGCAGACAGTAATGAATCCTTCAGCCGAGGAGAGGCCAGAGTAACCAAGATATTCCTGGCGCGTTTAGTAGTACTATCCATTTTAGCAACTTGGCGACAGGCTAAAATACTGCTGTCTTTGACAGGAAGGTTGACTATGTCGTATATTTTTTTAAATAACAGCGTCACGTTCTCTTTTCGAGTTTCAGGTACCGCTTGTATCTCGACGTTGTAACTACGTGTGGTTTTCTCCATTGCTGACATACGAGCAGTCAATCTGTGAAGATCTGCATGCATCTCCTCGCAGTCCGCCTCCAATATTTTAATAGTAGCATCTTTTTTGGCTATCTGGGATTTCAATATTTCTTGCTGTAAAGTTAAGAAGTCGGTAGCAGCATTAAGGTCGTCCTTAAACTCTTGCACCACACCACCTATTTCAGCACGAACCATTTTAGCAACATCTTCCTTCAGTGCCATACGAAAGCTATTCATAAAAGACGAAAGGGAGGCTTTCATTTTTTCATCAAAAAGGGTACTAATTTTTTCCATTGTTACTTAATTACTCTGAGATGTGCTGCCATCTGCGCACGAGATTGATACATTGCTATCATCAGGGATATCATATGACATGTTCATTGAGCTGTCACCCATAGGTATCTAGCGCTGGCAAACTGGAGTGTTGGCATTGATAAGTCGTCTGCAAGTGACATTGCTACAGGATGGGCAAGTCCAAGATTCCCTCTAAGATTGCGTTAATGCGTTGTAATGGTCATCTTCTATGTTAAGTCATTTATTGTGATAACATCCACGGCAATTAAGGCATTAAAGAAAGCCAGCCGATGACGCAATGGCGTTTAGACATCCTCAAGTGCACGGCATCGCTTAACTCTGTATTTATCGTCGTTTAACAACGCGAAACGATGGGTGCGCCCTCTAGTGCAAAATAACGGAGGTAGCAGACAAGGTAACAGTATGGTTGGTTAATAGCGCCCTCTGTTGAGGAAGAGGGGTACCACTTGGTTAAGGTCAAACAGATCGATAAAGCGCCGAGGATGGATCGAATAAGCGTCGCAAGCAATGATCTATAGATGTCACTAGGGTTTAATATTGATCTTGCTATTGCAGGATGATCATGCAAAATCGATATGGTTATCACAGTTTTGATATAATGTCAAATTATCAGCCAAATAATAGTACAGCACTCTGTTTGTTCCACACTACCGACGTTAAAATTGTAATTATGAATACAATTGTATCTTTTTGGATAAATTTCGATCCAAATCACTAGCACTGTCACAACACAATTTTATAACACCGAATAATTGTTCATTGTCACTGATTGGAATAGCCAAATTTATAGTAGAATATGTAGGTCCACATTTGCGTATCACTTTACATTAGTTGTTGATGACAATTTTTAACTTTAACTATTTTATTTCAAAAATAAATACGGGAGCGTTATTGAGTACTGTTTACATCGGACAGCGCCCTCTAGCGAAAAAAAAATCCTTACCCAGACGGATAACAGCATGATGCGGGATGTTACGATATTACTGACGAGGGATGTATCCCTCGTCAGTAATATCGGACTTGGCGACTTGTGACAAGTAACCCTTATCGACATAGTCATTTATTACGTCATTATAGTTTTTTTGTAAGTCAGGCGACTGTTTGAACTTTCGTTCCAAGGCCATCAATCGACGTTGAGCAGCAGTGCGAGAATTACCCAGTGCACTCGGGTCTTTAGAAAAAGGTAACGCGACAGAATACCGCCCATCATCAGCGCGAGTGACCGACGATGCAAACAAGTTCTCACATTCGGTTTCTTCTGAGCTTAAAAATTGCATATCAGGTATTTCTTCCAGTTGCCAGAATTTTTGCACTAAATCATTAAGTGCGAGTGCAGAAAAAGAAGCTTTATTAATTCTGTTTTGAGACTCATTACAGGGAAAGTCACCCATCAACACGAAACCGAACGCGGTCAATAAAGCGGGGGGCGCATTGGTGCCAGACTCCACTTTGTTGCCTAAGTAAATATACGGAAACAATTGCGCACCTAGTACGACGTCCACGTTCCCGGGAATATTCCACGTCAAATCAGCAAGGGGCAATTCCTCTAAATAGCCGACATCACCCTTGGTTATATAGTGAGTAGGCAGCTGATCCTTTATACAGTCAACGACAAGTGCATATATCGTGTATTTATTATTTGGGTATACGCGAGACTCAATGTCTAAATTAACGTACCCCAATATGGGCCGAGACGCGGAGCCAATTCCCTTAACAAAAGAATTACTTAAGGGAATTATAACTAAGTTAAGCGCCTTGCAACAGTCAACGGTTATCAAATTATTTTGAGAGCCATTATCAATAAGGCATCGTATTATTATTTTATTACCATTATTCGATTTCTCGTAAACTTGCGCATTTGACAATAAAATAGAAGAAGTAGGTCTAACTACAACACTTAATGACAGCGAAGGAATACCGGAGGAAACATCAACACTATGATTCGCGTTATGAATGCGCAGCGCAGGCGAAACAGGTGCGCTGTTATCAGCCGAGCAATTTTTCATAACGCACGAGTCTATGTTTACGTCGGCCTGGCCGGACATAGCGCGCGACGGAACCACAGGTGATGTCAATGACCCTTGACCGGTCGGGAGTTGAGACACTTGAACGTAATTATTTGACCTAATATTATGATCTTTTTCATCAAAGTGTAAGTAAGTGTGATGTTTCTTCTTGCATAAATCACAAACATGCGTAGACGTAATTGTGTGTGACCCACTTAAACAATTAACACAACCATGTTTTGATTTAATGAAATCAAACTTAAACAATTAACACAACCATGTTTTGATTTAAAGAAATCAAATCGCGCACGCGGAGAACTTAAGTTCTTAAACTGAGAACAAGCGTAAATTAAATGATCGGATTTGTTACAAAATTCGCACGATTTCGTAGGCAAAGTAGTATTAGGCACACTCTTATTACTCGCGATGAATGACTTGTAGGTATGAGTGCGGGACGACTGATTAGTGGACGGCTCACTTGAGCTCGCGCCAGCGTTCGATGTCCGCGTCGAGTAATTGTTTAAACGTTGCAATATTTTGCTTGATCTTGCACGAAAGTTACCAAGTCATTATAAGACGGAATTTCTTTATTTCGAAACGCTAACTCAAACGCTTGTACCGTTTGTGAATCGATTTTCCTAAGTGCGCAATGAAATAAAATAAAATCGGACAAATCCTCAATACCTAACTGTTTTAATACCGCCACGGAAGAGGTATACATGCCAATAAATGAATCACGACTATTAGACGTATTTATGCAACCCTTAAAGTCAAGAATATTATTTAAGTAATGCGTGCCCAATCCACGTTTATCTTGAAACTTTTTTACCAAACTTTCCCAGATGATATTATAGGTTTCACCCGTAGGAACAATGCCTGACGTGACCTTGAGTGCGACGTACGTAAGTTTACCTACTAGATACTATACGCGCTGCGAGTCAGTCAGCTGATTATTGTTATGAATGTTCGATTTAAAGCTTTCGTCAAATTTTGTGTTTTGCCATCAAAACTTGACAATTCTATTGGTGGCAACTTAATGTTGCATGTAACATTAGAATTAGACGATCCATTTCGCGATGAATTATCTGATCGCAACGCCTGAATAATATTATTTCGGATGTGCTTTACTCGAAGATATAGATCTTCAAACGCATCTACAGGCTTGTAATCTGGCTTAAACGTCAAATCAAGTGATAACTGGTGGTCATTTAAATTATTTATTATCATTTCGAACTGACTACGCATCTCATCAATTGGTTCAGACTTAGCCATTAAATTGTCATTACTTCTTGACGCGTAATCAAAAATGGTTTTTTGTAAGATTAAATAAATTATTCATCCGCGAAAAAGTCGTTCTTTTTTAGCCGTCAAAGGAAGAACTGTTTATTATTCGAATCACTAAACGTATTGTCTTTAACCGTAGACATTTTAAAGCAAGTATTCACAATGAATATGAGAAAAAATTAAAATGATAATTTCGAGTTGAATTATTTTAAATGACGTAAAAATATGTGGAATTTGCAAATGACGTAACCGGCGCGCAATGGCGGTACGCTGTAGGTGCTTCGAGAACTTTACCAAAAATTACGTAATAATCTGCGAACATCCAAGTACTTATATGGAAAATAAGTATTTTAAATGAAAACATGATATGCTAGTGCAATATCCAAGCTTAAGAAGGACCACTAAAATGGTGAAGCAGCGTATAAATAGCCGCTAACCGCGGGGAGCTGAATTATGAAAGATTATGTTTTTAGATTAATTATATTGATTCCTATGAAACCCACCCTGCGAATTGAAGAAAGAGAAATGGTTTCGTCGTCAGCACTGAAAACTATTTGGCCCACCAACCTACAATCCAGCTCAGGAACGCTTCACCAGCTCGTTTACGCAGTTCACACCGTGAAGCACTTTCACGAAACAGATTGTCAAATCACTGTTGGGTTCATTTCATGCAACTTTCAGCTGTCCATCACAGAGAAAAAACGAACTCCTCACCAAAACTACGCGAGAAGACGCGCCCGCGATGTCACAAAGGTTAGGAATCAATGCGCCTTGGTCGGCGCTCGGTGAACGATAGCTAAAACTATGTGGCGCTGGTGTCGCCAGGTTCAGCGAATTCAAGAGCGCGATCCTTATGGCGCGAACCAAATAGCCTTATATACTAACTTATAGAAACCTATAATAATATATTTTCATAATAAATTATTATTAAAGAAATTACCTATTACTTGGGTTTAGTAATAATAAATATTTTAAAAATTAATTTGGGTCACTTAAGGTGCCCAACCAGGCTCATTTCCTAATTTAATGAAATACAGCAAAATCATACCCATATTTAAATCCGGAGATAAAAGTGATCCCTCTAACTATAGACCGATATCAATACTACCAGCTCTTAGTAAAATATTTGAAAAAATTGTGTTTAAGCAACTCTTATCACACTTTAGAATGAACAAACTATTGCATGATAATCAGTTTGGTTTTACCAAGGGTAGAAGCACAACTGATGCAGGAGTTGCACTTGTTAAGCATATCTTCGATGCGTTTGAAAATAAGCAAGATGCTCTAGGGGATTTTTGTGATTTGTCTAAGGCTTTCGATTGTGTAGATCACAATACGATATTGATGAAATTACGGCATTATAGTGTCTCAAATGAATCAGAAAAATTGTTAGAGTCATACCTCATACATAGAACGCAAACAGTTAATGTCAATGGAACTGACTCTTCCGGGGCCCCATTACGCATGGGTGTGTCCCAGGGCTCTATATTGGGACCTTTATTATTCCTGATATATACATATATATATATGACCTTCCTTACTTTACTAAAGACCTTTGTGAGATAGTGTTGTTTGCAGATGATACATCATTGATTTTTAAAACTGACAGAGGTAAAGCTGCCTTTGACGATGTGAATGATGCTCTCTCTCAAGTAGTACGATGGTTTACTGCTAACAATCTGTTACATAATGCAAAAAAAAACAAGCTTATCTAATTTACTTTACCCAATGTGAGGCAGGTCAGTACGCATATTAATATGTCAGACGATCATATAGATGCAGTCAATTCAACAACCTTGTTGGGAATTACAATAGACTCCTGACTGCAGTGGGGTCCCCATATAATTGCCTTGTCAGGAAGGCTCAGTTCGGCGGCTTATGCTGTGAGGAAAATAAGGCTTATAACGGATGTCGAAACGGCAAGACTAGTATACTTTAGTTATTTTCATAGCTTGTTGTCGTATGGTCTATTGCTATGGGGCTCATCATCACATCATCACTAGCCTATAACAGTCCACTGCTGGACACAGGCCTCTCCAAAAGGAGGATTTTGCCATAATCGCCACGCTTGGCAGGCGGGTTGGCGATCGCAGTTTGGCCAATGGTGGAAAGGAGACGCTGCTGCCCGTCTTCTTGTGGCGGTTCTCCTGTAGTCGCCTCTTACGACACCCATAGAAAGAGAAGGGGTGGTGCTATTCTTTTAACGTGCCGGCACCACACGACGCTATGGGGCTCAGCTGCTGATTTTGAGTCAATCTTTGTGTTGCAGAAAAAAACTGTACGTGCAATATACTGTCTTGAGCCTCGCGACTCTCTGAGGGAGGTCTTTAAAGATATTAAAATATTAACAGTAGCGTCACAATACATTTTTGACAATATTATGTATGTTAGAAAAAACCTAAGTTCGTTTAGCCTTAAATGTGATTCACATCATTATAATACTAGAATAAAAGGAAACTTGCCGTTCCGAGCCTCAGATTAAAGAAAGAAGGTAATTCATTTTTGGGAAAATGTATAAAAATCTTAAATAAATTACCACAAACTCTTGTTGACTTACCTGTTTTTGAGTTCAAAAACCACATTAAAAACATCCTTAAGGAAAAAGGATACTACAAAGTTGAAGATTACTTGACCGACAAGAGTGCATGGACTTAATAGCCCGCCTAGCTCGCACTTACACTATCTTGTAATTGTATTTCCTGTAATAAAATCAGTCTGACAAAGGTGAGTGAGTTTGTTCAAATCAAATCAAATTTATTTATTTTTAAGAATATGGTAACATATTAAGGTCTTAAATCTAGGTTTGTTCTGCATATTCTGCCAGGTTTGGCGTAGAAATATCACATTATTTCATGAAATTGTAATACATTAAATTGATTAAAATAAGAATAATAATTTATCACAATGTCAACCACATATAATATTAACATGTTAAGTTTATTAATAAAATTAAAAAGTATAAATCATCCATCATGTCATGTCCCCCATTACATTATCTAAAAAATCTTTGGTCGAGTAGAAACTTTTTTTTCAACACAGTTGCTCGTAAATTGACTCTTATAACACCGTTTTTAGTTTCATAATTCATCATATTACGCACTTGTGCTGTAATAACATTATCGCACTAGTGCGGTAATGTAAACTTTTTTTTTTTGAAAATCCAGCAAAAGTTTATTTCTAAGAACATTGAATATTTTACCAATATTAAATTATTTTAGGGTTAAGATGACAAATAAATGTTTCATTTTATCAAATTGTTTTATT
Source organism: Anania fuscalis (assembly GCA_950371115.1). NCBI lineage: Eukaryota > Metazoa > Arthropoda > Insecta > Lepidoptera > Crambidae > Anania > Anania fuscalis. Next base: position 11,391,661 of record OX493326.1, on the reverse strand, counting down.
AATAAACACAAATTAACTTAACTATCATTTTTAAAAACAATAATTATAGTTTATTTTATTTCTTAAATTGCTGCTACTCCGGCTGAACAGCCAGTTTTTCCTGTGCCATTATTGAACCTGCGAGCGCATCGAAATTGCGGCGCGCGAAAAAAACAAAACTTACGTGCCATTTTCCCTAATTATTTGGTAAAGTTGTTGCTGTGTGGTTAATTACTATCAAAAATGTCTACTTTAAATAGTGAAGACGAGTAAAATGTTATTCAACCTCGTCGGAAATATTTATCAAGGCACGAAACGCAAGTGATAGCCTGTTGCCGCCAAAATCCAGAGAAAAACAGCAAAAACGGGGAAGGTATTCTAGATTTTAGTTTGGTTTTTTCCTCGCAATTATGTTGAAAAACGTCGTATGGAACTCGTGTGCATTGATTATTACACACTCGGTTTCCTTACCGCGCTCGCCTGCGGCTCGCGCTTACAATAATGCCTCGTGTATAATAATCAACTTTGCACACTTGTATCATAATGTACTATTAAGAGCCAGTTCGTTAGTGTATAATTAAACTCACACATTGGCAATGCTCTAACTTCAATAGGCAGTTTATTATAAATCTTTATTGCACGACAATACACATTATTTGAGTATAATTTTAACCTCTGGGACGGAATATACAACTTATAAATGTCTCTGCTGTTTTTCTTTTCAATCACCGTGTCATGCAAAGGAAAAAGATGAGGATTTTTCCTTACAAACATGCAGATATCGAGAATGTACTGGCAGGGTAGTGGTAGGATTTGAAGCTGCTTAAATAAAGGCGTACAGTCATGTGAAAATAATATTATGAGGGTAGATGAAGAATCTGCCTCCCATACGGAGTGAAGACATCGCTGTTCCAGCCAGCCTGTGACCACGGTCGGTGTAACCCGATCGAAACGTCAGGCAAAAGAGGTTACATTTTGTACCTAAATTATGATCGCGTTAATTCCCATTTCATTGAGTTTTAAGTTTATTTTGCTCTAGCCACTCAATGACGATTCCAAGGTCATGATTAGCAGCAGATTCAAGTAAGGTTCGATACTTACATCGTAGAACCAATGTGGTATCATCCGCGAACAATATACATTCGTGGCTAATTGCTTGGGACAGGTCATTGATATACAGTAAGAATAACAGAGGTCCTAATATGCTGCCTTGGGGTACGCCGGAATCGTTAATTCTGGAGGAAGATTGGGCCGTTATCATTTTATTATTAATTATTTTCATTATTACTGTAAATTGATTACGTTCGGATAAGTAACTTTGTAACCATTCGTGGGGTTTACCCCTTATACCATAACGTTGGAGTTTACAAAGCAATCTGGAATGGCACACAAAATCAAAGGCTTTGCTCATGTCAAGAAAAATGCCTATTACTGCTTCTTTATTATTTAATGATTCCGTAATTTTCTTAACTAATGAGAAACATGCATGAGTAGTAGAGCTGCCCTTTCAAAAACTGAATTGACTTCATTATTTATTGAAAACATTATTTTTACTTAAAAAGCTATCCAGCCTCTGTAGCATTGCTTTTTTAAACACTTTTGATAAAATAGGTACTAAGGTAATGGTCTATAATTTCCCATCTCATTGGGATCTCCTTTTTTATATATTGGCTTTATAACAGATGTTTTTAGTCGGTTAGGAAAGAGACCTTGTTCAAAGGAAAGATTTATTATATGTGGCAACGGACACGACATGAAATCTGCGCACATTTTAAATATTTAAGTATTGATATCATCATAGCCTGTTGAGTTGGTGTTGCGCAATGATTTGATGATATTTTTGACGTCAATCTCATTTATTCGGGTTAGAAACATACTACTCCCAACATTCCTAATTGGATTTTCGTTAATTTTGTTGGTACTAGAATTAATATTACTTTCACATGTCAAATCAATATAAAAATTATTAAATAATTTCGCTATGTCACAAGGTCGATTATAAGTTATGTCATTTTTCTTTATTTGCTTAATGTCATTCTTTGAGGAGTTAGTCAAAATAATATTACTTTTGACAATGTCCCATGAGGCTTTACATTTATTTTTAGAAGTCATTATGTATTTATAGTTATTAATTTGATGCGATTTTTGTATGCATTTTTTGAGGATCTTAGTATAAGTGGTATAAAGCATATTGTTGTGTTTCTTATTGTTAGCGTCATTATGGTATCGAAAATACAATAGCCTTTTCTTTGCACAGCATGTTTTCAATCCTTTTGTCATCCATTTATTTTTTAGTGCCTTTTTCCCTACTTTCACCTGTATCTTTGGAAAACATAGGTCATAGAAGAGCTTAAATAGATCGTGAAATATTTCAAAAGATTTATCACAATCACGTTCCTAATAAACTTCACTGAATGACAATGATGATATGCATTCACAGAACCTATCTATGTTTTCTTTGCAATAGTCTCGACGGTATTCAAACCAGTTTTTTGAAGGCTTCAAGTTATTTTGGATTTAAGGAACAGTAAATTATATAGATTGTCCCGTGTCGTGGTCGGACAAGGCAAGATTATGTATTTTGATCTTAACATTAGAAGCTCCCATGTTAGTGGCAATTTGGTCAATACTAGAAGCTTTCCTTGTTGGCACATCTATGTGTGGATACAAGTTATAATTGCTCAAAATAGCTTTCAGCTCTTTAGACTGGGGGCTGTCTTTTAAGACATCGATGTTCCAGTCTCCACAGATGAGCACGCGTTCCTTACTATTTTTATTAATTTTATTTAACAAATAAGACAGTTTCTCAAGGAACAGTTTTGAATCTGAGTTTGGTATCCTATAAATACAGATTATAAGAATATTATAATAAGTAAATTTTATGCCGCAACATTCAAATACATTAGGACAAGCTAATTGACTAGTGATTTGCAAGGGGGTGTAGCATAAATGGCATTTTATTAGTATACATGAACCTCCTCTTCTTTGGTTCTGTCTGGAGTAGTGTGATGCTAGCTTATAGCCCGGTAACCTTAAGTTACATTCCGATCCATTTATAAAAAAAGTTTCTGTTAGACATATGAAATCTATGCAGCCTATGTCATTCGAGAGTTCTGAAATTGTTAAATTAAATATTTCGTTTTTATTAAGAATCCCTGCTATATTTTTATGAAACAAAGTGAACATGTGCATATTTTGGTTTTTGACAGGTGTCACAAAGTCGTCGGAGAACGGCTTGTTGCCATCAAAAAATCCAAGTTTTTACGAGTTGGGGTCGATGTTAAAATGTTATCTATTTTTTTGTCTAACACAGGAAAATAGTATGGAATCGTGCCTCTTTCTTTAGGATTAACGTTTTCTTTTGCAGTGTTGGTTTTCTGTCTGTTATTTTTTAAGATTTCATGTAAGCCTTAGCATAGCACAGCACAGGTACGTGTCACAATAATATCGATAATCAATAATGAAATTAATTTGTTTACAAGTCAAATTTAGGTATGCATTAGAAGTATTTCGCAATTGGCCGTTATGTATGTTAACAAATTGACAATTAAGTATATTTCTACATAAGTTTAATATTAATTCGTTAAGTTTATACGTATTTAAAGATGTATTGTTATTAATAGCAAGTACAATAATATTTATAAAATTAAACCTTTTTAACTTTGACGCAAACTCTATGACTACCTTCATTGGGTTAGAGTCATCTTCACCTGCACACAACAATAGGTAGTTCCGGGGCGAGTCCTCAACGTTATCACATTTCTTCAGTATTTCCACGGCGGGAGCATTTGGTTTGGTAACGTCGGAGATGAAGTACTTGCTCTCGAGTCTAGAATGAACAAGGCAAGGTCCTAGGCCAACGCACTGCTGACCACCCACAATGTATATTTTTGGTGGTGTGTCGCCGGTCATGTCCGGAGTTTGCTTTTTATAAGATGGTGATGGCGGTGCAAGTGTTACCTGTGTCTCTTCCATTTTTCTTTCAATGCTTTGTATTTTATCTCCTGAAGCAATAGGTAGAGAAGATTTTCTAGAGGACAGACATGTTCCTTTGTGGCGGTTTGTCTTTATAGGTGTCAACTTGCGAGGCGTTGGTTCTGTGAGTCGTTGCTTCAGGACCTGTCCTTTTCTTTGTTGGTCATCTAATTTCTTCTTCAGATCAGTGACTTCCATGTTTAACTTATCGATTTCAACGTGGGCACTGGCCAATTTCAATTTTAGTAAGATTATTTCATCATGTAGCTCTTTAGTACCCGTGTTATTTATATCTGGTAGGCTCAGACAGGAATTTTCACATAATATGCTGTCAGGTTCAGTATTATCTGAAGAGTTATCGAGCAGTTCAACTGAGGACGCGCGTGGGTTTTTTCGTTGTCGGGTATTTACATTCTCATAGGTCGCATCACTCAGATCCCGATTTGTGCCAACATTGCTACTATTCCTTGCAGGTGGTGTTTGAGTAGGCAAAGGTGATTTATTTTTTACCAAGCATTTATCACATTTCTATTTCTTTTTTCTTTGTGCCTCCATTATATTGAATCTTACAAACGGTACATTGGCACATCCAAGATCAAGATTAAGTTTGCATTGTGAGAAAGTTAGATATTCTCGCCACTATGCGATTTAGACGATGACATGATGATTTCTTTCAGTACTAACAACAGTAACTAGAAATATTTTTATTAGAAAAATAAATATTTTGGGAGCGAGGTTTAAACCTGCGTTTTCCGAGGATAATATGCAAAGAAGTCCGGTGTATCAACCGCTGCGCTGTTCGTGCCTTGCATTTGTTGATGAAACTAGCAGACACATACTAGGCGCTCTCAGGCAGGTTAGATCGATGTATTATTTAGTACTCTCAACGTTCAAAAAATGTCGCCACTAGTCTATAGCGCCATCAATAATTATGTCCAGTAAAATGTAGGTAGTGTCCTCTATTCTATAAAGATGTCGCCACGATATATTTGAGGATCGCTATTGCTGGTTAGTAAGTGACTTTGATTTGATATTATTCTGAGTCAAGAGATGGCATTGTTGACACAGTGTTATGCTTAAATCGTCCTTATGTCTATTACAATAACATTGCTTTTTCCGGCACTATCACTATTATTCAAATAAAAGTAACGGTATGTTCAATGATGAATTAAAGTTTATGTCATTTAGTATTATAATTATTACACTGTGTTATGTCAAATTGTTCATCGAATGTTTATTTCACTTTATTAAAGTCGTATTTACACTTTGTTTATGTTCAATATCACTTTCGCTGTAACTTAAATCACGGAGATTTTACAGTCAATATCACTTCAACGTCCTTGGAAATCTTGAGAATAACATTTGTACTATATCCTGCGACAACACTTAACATTTTGTTTATATTTTTTCGTAAATTTTCCGAGAATAAACATTTTTTTTATATAAAAATCATAGAGCCGATGTTTACATGACGGCTAGCGCCATCTAGTCGTTACGCCGTTTCTTCCCATCACCAGCCGATATGTTGTCCCGAAGCGGTGGTAAGGCTAAGTTATATGTTGGGACGTGTATAAGTGCCCGGAAGAGGGCCTATATACAGAATAAAGAATATCATATCATATCAATATCATATCATATCATATATTATATCATATAATATCATTTCATATCATAAACATTTCGCCTCCACTATTCCAATATCCTTAAATGCGCACAACAACAAACTCCGATATACTTCAATAAAAAATCCACGGTTTCAACCTCTCTATTTTCCACAGACAGCAATTGTAGGCTTAAAGCCTACTAAACATGATCCAGTGTTTTTTTTTTTTTTTTAATCCTGGAACACGGTAACAATTGTAACAACCCACCCGCCTCTGGCTTGCTAAACTATTTAACCATCATACCTCTCCTGCGTCTCGTGCCTCATGTTTTTTTAAAAGCTTGTGACTAAGAACTCTTACGGCTAGCTCAGGCCTGAGTTCCTCGTCAGCATATGTACTGGCCCCAGCCCGCGGTGCGTGCGGTGAGGGGATGAGTACTTAATTAAAGGTTATCCTACCAGGGAATTGACACAGAAACCAACGAGACGTTTTATGATATATATTTCACTGAGATTAACACATACATCGAGTTCCTTATGCTAATGCACTCCTAACCCTTAACCTAGGCCTAATCTGTGACTGCTGTCTTACTGTTCACACACTTATACGGACGAGGCAGAGCGACGGGGATCGGCGCGGATCCCACGGGACGGTATCGCGAGTTACGGACGGCGGCGCGGAGCGTGGCGGGTGTTTTGTTAGTATCTAATGTAGCTACTAGGAGATGAAGGCTGGCATGCGGAGTCGTCAGCGACACGAGGCCGCGAGAGCATCCGGGCCGGGGTTGGCTCACCGCAGGAGCGCGGTCAAGGTATGGGAGTGAGGGCTCGGTTCCTACGACCGAAGTCGCTATTACCGATGAACCTTCGGATCAGGGAACGGGTAGGGTGTCTTAACTAGTGTTAGTCGGGAAGACGGGGCAGCGACTCGCCAGAGTTCTGATGTTCCGAGACAATGTGAACGGTTGACGTGCGCGCGCGCGGAGACGTCTTGTCACGGCTGCAGAACTCGGACGACTGCTCTTGAGCACCCTCCCGGCGCGCTTATAACGACGACGATATACACCGTGAATTTTTAATTACCCGAGAAAATTAACTAACATACTCAGATATCGATATACAACGAATTTGGCGAATAAAAAAAAATATTTTTATGAGAAATTTATTTAAAAGGTCCCTAACATTCCGTAAAAAATATGCACCATAAAAGTCCTGCTAATTCAAATAGTAATCATTATCATTCCAACATTAACGGAACCAAAATCCACCTAATTTGGTCGCGTATTATTGGCGTACAGAAGGAATAACTATGAATGAAAACAAATTACACAACCTGCCGACAAAAGACGTTTCTTTCTCACTCTGCAAACTCGCGTCTAAGCTCGAAGCTGGCCAGCACTCCCTTCATCAATGAACGGGCGGGCGGAGACTCACGCGTATCCCCCGCCCGCCCGCGCCATCATTGAGCTCAGTCCGTCGCGAATCTTAAACGGTCAAGGTTGTGTCACGCAAGGTCACCGGCGCACGCGACCTCCGCACCTGTGTTTACTTTAAAGTGAAGTGACGAATACCGTGATGGCCTATCAGTACTGTGTACAGTGCGCGCGTACCTAAACGGCGAGTTCGGAGCGCGGTGGATCGGCCGCGGCGGGCCCGTGCCCTGGCCTCCGCGGTCCCCGGATGGCCTTACGCCTGTGGACTTTTATTTGTGGAGCGAGATCAAGCGCCGAGTGTTTGTGAGTGAACCTACCAGTGTTGGTGACTTGCGAAACCGAATCATTGCGGCTTTTCAAGAGGTTCAAGCTCAAAGAAACGTGCTTATTTCTTTGAAGAATAACTTGCGGAAAAGAGCACGTGTTTGTATCTCGGAGAGAGGAGGACATTCTCTCCCCCTCTCCCCTTTGGATGTCTGGCAGAGCAGACGTGTCTGCGACGCTCCATCTTTTTATTTAATTAATCGATTTTTGTGACCGAAATAAGTGTGATTGTACCAGGATCGCAACGACTTGCGGAGTTTACTGCGCCCGGAACGACAGGCATAACCACTGAGTGAGTGAAACAAACATACGCACCTAACCCTGTCGTATTGTGCTCACTATCACCACTATACTAACTTTGCCACGCCCCCTCACTGCCATTGGACCAAACGCGGCCCACCCACTGGCGCAGGAGCAACTTTTTGAGGGGCGGACCCACAGCCGTACGTGAATCATCTTGCAACGCTCGATCCCTGCGCTGCTTGCCGACGGAACAAATAGGCCTACTTCTCGCCGCAGCTGTAATAAAACGAGAATGTCGCACTCACCGGCAAGTAAACAGGAGTCTACAGACACCTCCAAAGCAACCCTAAAACTGTACAGCTCCGCTCCGAACCTAAACCAGGACGTTGACAACGAAGCTGACGAGAATGTTACGTTCCGCACCAGTAAAAGACAGCGTTGCGACTGCGGCACGAAAAACGTATCCAAAATTGACACATTTATAAGGTCGATTACATCATGGAGACAGGAAACAGATTCAAAACCGTCCAGCATTTTAACATCCATGAATGACATTAAAAAACAAAACTCTGAATTGCTGGCATATAATGCAGAAATTGAAAAGTCGATCGAGTTCTTATCACAAAAATATGACGACATTTGCCTCCAGCTGAACGGCGCTCAAGCTAAGTCTAAGGCTTTCGATGAGCGCCTGGCAAGACTGGAGGACAGTGCCGAGGAGGCTGATCGGATCTCCCGTTCCAGTTCCTCGGAAATTCGAAATCTACCACTGAAATATAACTTATCACAGGAGGAACTTATCCAAACTTCAGTTCGCATCTTCAAGGAGCTATCCATTGACCTGTCCCCGGCTGACATCTTCGACATTCGTTGCCTACCAACCAGGTCTGCTGACAGCAGAGGAAGAACCATTTTAATGACGTTGAACTCAACTTTATTGAAAAATAGAACTCTTAAAGCCTACAAAGACTACCATAGAGGCAGCACCAGCGCTAGATTAAACACCTCAATCTTAGGACCTGACTTTCCCCGCCAAGTCATATACATCTCCGAAAACCTAACTGCTCGAGCGCGTAGGTTATTCTATCTGGCACGTGACTTCGCCAAAACAGAGAACTTTAAACATTGTTGGACCTCTAGCGGTCGGATCCTCCTGCGCAGAGAAGACAACGCTAAACTCGTGATTGTTACCTCTGAATCACAGTTAATGGATATGAAGTCAAAAAACTAGTAACTTTAAATATTTTGTGCACACACAAATGTCACTTCTTTTATACTTGTGTCTTTAAACTAATATTATACTTTGTAACCTACTATATTTTCTATAAACACATCTCACACATTCGCGTTTACACCACCACCACACACAATAAACTAGATTTATGGTGTATTAAACTACATTTATTACCACATGTAACACTCATAATTAAAAAATTCAACACAAAGCACTCCCACACGAATATCTTACTATCAATTTCTACATATTACTACCCTTATTACATACATTATACACTAATTCGTAAAATGATAGCCAAATGTACGACCAATGCGGTCCCTAAACCCCTAAGACATTATTTAGCTTTAAGCTTTCGTATGCAACAACCTACATTAAAACCGAGTGATTCACTCTGTGTTCTCTCTTTCAACTCAGAACATAGAAATCTTAAACTTAAAATTTAATTGTGACAGTGATTTGATAAAAAAAATTGACAGTGTTTCGGTCTGTTCCTCGCTTATTTGTGATCCTCATGATGTTCAAGCAGTTATAAACAAAAACACCAATTCCCTAAAAATATTAACACAAAATATCCGCAGTATTACGGCTAACATAAATAATTTAAACATTCTTTTAGGCAGGCTTAATATTCATCTTGACTTTATAATACTAACTGAGTGCTGGTTGCAAAGTAATCCAACAATACCTATTTTTGACGGCTTTTCCTCTTTCTCCTACCCTACTGACCCTCTAAATCAAAATGATGGTGTGGTCGTTTACTATAGCTCCAGTCTCTCCTGTGTTTCCTTGGCCGAATTAAAAATCAATGAAGCTAGTTGCATACTTATTAAAGTAAACAACGTAACCGCTATCCTAGCCATCTATCGTCCATCTGGTTTCCGGAGTGCACATAATTTTATAATATCTCTTGGCTCAACCTTAGAGACCCTAAAGCATTTTAAAAATATAATTATAATGGGTGACATCAACATAAATATAGTGCCCCAACATTCAGATCATGACTCCGAATTTTATTTAAACACCCTAGCATACTATGGCGTGCTGCCAGCTCACACCTTGCCCACTCGTAACCTGGCCTGCCTGGATCACGTAATATTAAAGTCATTAGTCCCAGCCCAAACGCTCGTCATCCAGTCCTCTGTGACCGATCACGACGCAGTACTATTTGCTATCCAGGTAAAAAAAGCTACACAAGCACCCCGATTGGTTAAAAAGATTAATTACACAAATATTTCTGTCACTCTTAATGAATCAAACTTCTCCCCTGTCCTAAATTCTTCCGACCCCAATACCGCCACCAATAAACTCATTCATATACTTCAGACAACAATTGATCTCCATACCCAGTCTTTCATTCTCCCTCGCCGACGCAGGATACTCAAGCCATGGATAACTTCTGGTCTCTTAAGATGCATTAAAAAGAGAGATAATATGCACAAAAAACTGAAGCAGACCCCAAGTAATGAAATTCTTAGAGCAACCTACTATCGTTACCGTAACTTTTGTAATTCTCTACTCAAAAAAGTGAAAAGAGATCACGATAGGGAGCTCCTTAGAAGAGCCGGCACTAATAACAAAAACTTATGGAAGGCTATAAAAGACGTCACAAACATTGGCAAATCACGGTCCTCTTCTTAAGACCTACTCCAATCTATGCCCACTCCGAAACAATCAGTTGACCCCGTTAACTCCTTTTTTGCAGGCATTGGTAAGTCCTACGCTGAGGAGGTCTTCAAAAACACTGAAAGGACGCGTACTTCTAATAATTCTGGTCTTCCTCCTATTCCGACTTCCTCGCCTTGCGACTCTCTCGTACTTCTGGAGGCCACCACTGCAGAGATCGAAATTCTCATATTATCACTCAAAGAGGAGTGTGCAGTGGGCTGGGGCAACATCCCCTCTGCTCTCCTTAGGCATTTTAGGCATTTGCTTGCTCCACCAATCACCCACATATGCAACCTGTGTATATCTTCAGGTTGTTTCCCCGATGCCTTTAAAAAGGCTCAAGTCCACCCAATCTATTAAGCTGGGGAGCGTGATAGTGCAAACAACTACCGCCCAATCTCGATCTTACCTGCTCTTTCTAAGATCCTAGAACGACTTATAAGCAAACAGCTCATTGGTTTCCTTGAGAGCAAGTCGTTGCTTTCCCCAAGGCAACATGGTTTCAGAACGGGAAAATCCACGGCTGACGCAGTTAATGAACTCACGGACCACGTTGCCAGAAGCCTGGATGGTGGCAAAAAATGTCTTACAGTCTTCCTCGATCTTTCAAAGGCCTTCGATACGGTCTCGATACCTATCCTACTACGCAAATTGGAAGCCTTGGGCGTAAGAGGTACCCAACTTCTACTATTTCATAGCTACCTCACAAATCGCAGCCAACATGTAGTGGTGGATGGTTTCATAAGCTCTGACCTACCTTTAGACCACGGTGTCCCTCAGGGCAGTATCCTGGCCCCACGCTGTTCCTGGTCTATATAAACGACCTATGCTCCCTAAGCATCCCGAACTGTAAAGTCGTATCTTTTGCTGATGACACAGCCCTGGTCTTTACAGCTGACACATGGAAAGACACCTTCCAGTGGGCACAATCGGGACTAAATTTAGTTACTGACTGGCTAAGAAATAATCTCCTCACACTAAATGTCAAAAAGACCCTCTACCTTACCTTTTCCATTAAAACCATTCCAAAAGACTCCCTAAATAACTTCTTTTTAGTTGCCCACTCTCATCCCAACCTTCCTGCTACATCTTGTACCTGCCCTCCCCTAACTGTCGCGGAGTCTACCAAGTACCTGGGTATTATTATAGATAACAGGCTTACATTCCAGTCGCATATTAACGTCACCTCTGGTAGACTTCGCAAGCTCATGTTTATTTTTAAAAACCTACGGCATATAGCAGATCCCAGCCTAGTCAAATCTGTCTACATTTCTTTAGCACAGTCTCTCCTAATTTACTGCATCACTTCCTGGGGAGGTGCGTCAAAAACTGCCTTAATAAAACTTGAAAGAGCACAAAGAGCGGTTCTTAAGCTGTGCACTTTCAAACCCATTTTGTTTCCTACGCGTGACCTATATCAATTCTGCCAAGTGCTTACAGTTCGACAGCTTTATATCTTGCACACTATCTTGCAACAGCACCGTATTACTGATCCAGTAGCATCTTCCTCACGTTCTCGCGGAAATCACCTGTTAACATTCTCCTTATTCAGAACGCAATTTTCTCACCGTTTTTTCTGTTTTATGGGCTCATACCTCTACAAAAAATTCAAAAAAACTCTTAACTTTCTTTCTGATACAAAATTCTCTTGCAAATCTAAAGTTACGAGTTACCTGCAAAGACTCAGTTATCAGGAAACTGAAGATGTTCTTCATCCAAACAAATAACACAGACTATTCACACACACACACACAACCACGCGCGCGCCCACACATACACACACACACACACACACACACACACACACACACACACACACACACACACACACACACACACACACACACACACACACACCGACACTTTTTTTATATTTTTATATTAGCTTTTCTCGGATCTCATAAGGGGTACCTACCTACTAATTCACATGCACATGCACAAACTGCACGCATCACGAGGGGAGAGTGCTGGTGTACTGTAATACAGGCATTTTTTGCTTAGCTCAGTCACCAGTCTCCCACTATCTTGTAATGTTTACTTGTGTTTTCTTTTTCTGTTATGATATCTTTTAGGATAGTTGGAGAAAAATAAATAAATTTATTGTTATTATTATTTTGAAAAAATACTGCAATACGTGTAAGGTATGTTGATATTTGTTTTAAGGTTTTTAGGTATTTGTATCATTTGTTAATCTTGTAAATACCTAGTGGATTTCATATTTTAAAATACACCTTAACTAAGTAATTAAAATAAACAATTTATTAAGCAGATGAAAAAACTCGTGAAAAGTGCTATTTTTATTACTTCGTAATGGCCACGACATACAAATCAACAGATATCACGTTTATTAAATGCTAGTGCAGGATGCGAACCCGCGATGCTTGGCGATCTTGACAATCGTTAGCACTAGGCGTAGCATACGCACATGCGCGGGAGACTGCGCGAGTGCCGCGCGAGTCTGAATGAATGCATGCGTCTCTCTCTCTCTTATTCAACAAATATTTCAAAGATGGTTTCCATGTTTTTGGTGCATTAACAGAATTTATTTAAAGTCCTATAAAACGATATTTTTGTATGAACGCTATAATATTTGTGTGTTACTTACTGATATACATATTTTTATAAACGCAAATTTTAGTTTTCTCGGGTAATTAAAAAGTCACGGTGTATATATCGTCGCGCGGAACGTGTAGGCGCGGTGCGGGCGCGGTGCGGGCGCGGTGCGGGCGCGTAGGGTTGTCAATTTGCCAGTTCGTGTTTAGGGATGTCGCACCGCCGGATCCCCGTCACATTTCCTCCCCGCTTTCGGAGATTTTTACCTGTAAAAATCACAAGGTCTGGTATATAATCTACAAGAAACAAAATGAAACAAATCTCGTGCTTGATTTAACATCTGGTATATTTATTTACTAAACAAAGTTAGTTCACACAATATCTATGTTTAAATAATTTACTGTATGTTCTGAACAATGTTATAATTTATTAAATTTACGGGGGTCAAATATTACTAACAGGTGTTTTGTTCTGATATGATTGATTTAATTGCGGTGGTTAGAACAATGCTTGTACTTAAGTTAATGCTACGGGGGTTAATTACAAAGTTTTATATATATATTTTATTTCTTGGTACGGTTAATTACTGACTTATTTATATTGGGTACAATTTACAATACACTTCATACTAGAAGACGGTTAAACATAATTGTCTAATTAGTTAAGTAATTCATCTAATAACTAATTTTTACAATGTGTACTTATTTGCGTACTTTTGTAATACACTTCCCTTTTTAGAAGTCGTTTTAACATCTTTGTTCATCGGTTTAACAATTTAATCAATTGCTAATATTATAATTACAATGTGTGCATTTGTAATAAATACACTTCTTTCTTGAAGTCGGTTCTACATATAATATTTTATTAGTAAAGTAATTATATCTATCTAATTATTTACATAATAATACGAGTATGCTCCTTTATGGAAGTTGGTTAAACATATTTGTTTATTCGGTGTAACAATCTAATTAATTGTCAATTATTATTATTATTACAATGTGTACGTTTGCAATACACTTCTTTTTAGAATTCAGTTAAACGTATTTGTTTATTCGGTTTAACAATCTAAGTTATTGCTAATTATTATTATTACAATGTGTACGTTTGCAATACACTTCTTTTTAGTGGTCGGTTAAACGTATTTGTTTTGTATATTCTTTTAAACTTTCATGGTCACTAACATTAGAATAGTTTGTTACGGGATTGCTACCATGTACCTTATTTTTGAGTTCCCGATATTTCGGCACTGTTGCAAGCGCCATGATCACGGAGTAACTGAAGATCTTGCGGGTAAGTTGTTAAGGGCAAACATATCGGTCTACCCTCTTTCGCAGTCTTTTATTGCACGCGTCGGTACCATTGTCTACAAACTCACTATTTTCTCGCACCTGTTCTCGACACACAACACTAACAGTATCTGACCGCGACACAGCAGTTAATAATAATAGTATTTGTTTTGGTTTGACAATCTAGCTAATTGTTAATAAATATATCATGGGTAGGTATCTTTACGGCCAACTTTAAACGATTCTTATCAGGATACGGTTAAATAATAAGTCCGTTTATTTGCCATTAACCCACTTGGTCCTGAATAAGTTATTTTTGTACTATTTATTTGAAATTTTGTATACGTCATAATTTTATAACTAAAAATTGATAAAAAATAGTGAAAAAAATATTCCATTTCCAGAAAAGCCGGAAAATGCCGTGTAGGAGAATCTACTACTGTGGTACTCAATTAAATTAAATTTCATAGATTTCACTTAAGATTATAGATTATAACATTTGTTTTAAGTATTATCGTTTTTATTATTCTTATGAAAAATATTATACATGCATGGAGTATGGTAAGCTTCAAAACATTCATAGTAGGAAAACAGAATACATCCATAATAAAATACAACTTAAGCTGGATGGGGCTTCCTGGTCTCCCAGGACTGGATCCCCGAATAAGTCGCACATCGAGTAGATGTAAACTTTGTTTCCTGATTTAAAATGCGAATGTCGAAGTATAATATACCCGTTGCTGCTAAACTACACATACGTCACGCAGGCATACATCAAGTTCGTAATTAAAATATTTATTAAGGTTCCGTATGTTATAAATAAAATTTCATTTTATAAAATTTACACAAAGGCTAAATGCTCGTAAATGACTAGATTTATTGAAAATTTTGTCTGTTTTTGTTTTAAAGTAAGATATGATAATTATAATATAATATGAAATTATTTATTTAACGTAATAAAGTAAATAGACCAGATACCTCAAAAGATAAAATAGGTAGTTAGGTACTTATAAATTTTTTAATAAAACTTATTCTAAGATATTTAAATTATTAAAAGTTTTATACAAACGAATACGTATATACAAATTGCTATCTCTGTCTTGCTGCCCTGTCCCGAACGACGGAGATATGAAGACTTGTACGGCGTGTAACCTCAAGGCCAGTAATGACGACTGTCTGGATTGTACTAAATGCGACGGGTCTTACCATCTTCTTTGCCTAAATATACAACGGGATAGCATCAGCCCCGATGCAACATCAAAATGACTCTGCCGTTTGTGCATGTGTAAACAACCCAAGGGTGATAACTCAGCATGTTTTGCCCGTCCATCTACGCCGACATCACAGGCAGAGATCTCTTTCAACGTTTCTCGCCGTAAGGCGCCTAGCAAACCGGATTTTTTTACTACTGCTAAAAGCGATGAATATATACGGCGCACGGAGCTACGCGAAATACTGAGAGAAAAGATGTTACACCTAATTAAAACTTACAATGAGAAACTGAAATCGATCTTTAACACCATTCTCAGATAAAATTTCTGATTTAAACTCATCAATAGAGCAACAAATTTGACAAGATCACTGAGGAATTTAAGCAACAACAACGAGTTATTATCGATTTAAAGAAAGAAAGTGATAATCTACGCACTGAGGTAGTTAGCCTCAGCAGCAAGGTACATCAATTAGATCAGCTGTCGCGCGCCTCGACCTTGGAAATACAATGCGTTCCCGAGAAAAAATCTGAGAATGTCGCGCAAATAATTAAGCAGTTAGGACGTGTCGTTGATTACACCATTAATGACCACGACATTCACTACTGCTCTAGAGTAGCTAAGCTCAATCCGAATAGCACCAGACCGCGCACAATCATTTAGTTCACCCTGAATTCGTGACTCGGTGTTGTCAGCAGTAACTCGTTATAATAGGACGAATTCGCAGGATAAGCTGAACACCGCTGATTTTGGCTTTGACCTCGAGAAAAAAACACCTGTTTTTGTTTTAGAAAGCTTATCACATGAAAATAAACAACTTCATGCTGCGCCCCGTCAGCGGGCCAGGGAACTAAAATTCAAGTTTGTCTGGATTAGAGCAGGAAGAATCTTTATGAGAACAAATGAAACAAGTAAAGCTATTTTTACTCGTCAGTACTCGATAAACTATAGTGTCATTTGTTCATTCTGTTTCGGTCACTCTATAACTCAAGATTTCGTGTATAAATCATTACTTAAATTTATAACCTCAATAAATTCGATGTGTTCTCATTCGCAAGATACTAATACTGTTAACCGTGTGTGTCTGTATATTATTAAAATCATACTTTTCTTTGCACATTGTTCAATGATTATTCAGTTTTATTGATAACTTAGAGGGCTGTCTTATTTTCCTTATATCTAACGAACAAAAACATATACTAGGTTTATGTATTAAGTCACACGTTTTGGTATTGTGGTCGGGCTGGTGTTGTGATGGGGTGGACGGGCCGTCTTCGGCGGTCGTCTGTTTGGTGTTGCGCGATAACATTCACCGTTTTGTGCAAGTGGCAGGCGTATGAAAACTGGTTAAAATAACAATAACATGGAATCTATCGTATTATTTATTCTGCATCGACCAGATGATCTATAGGGTTACACCGAAACGCACGACGGTTGGTACGACGTATTATCTCAGTGGTCTAGCGTTTGTGCTATCACATACATCATCACATAAATTGTGTAGGACGTACAGTCATATTTTCTATACAATCATCACAAACATTAACAGTTTACGTTTTGCTTATTTGAGGGTAGGTACAATTGATTGCGATGTGTGTGCGTTCTACAAATACTATGAAAGAGGAGTTATTTACAGTTTTTTAAATTTATGTTTTAAGAAACCCTTATACATGTATAGAATACACCGCATTGTACATTTTGTATGTGGTTTGAAGCCACTAGCTTACACGAGACTGGGTGTCTGTATCGTTTTCGCCTCCATCTGCACAAAGTTAAGTTGTTGTATAGATGCCATCGTCGCACTTATCGTAGCGCTTAACACTTATTACAGTCAAGATGAATAATACTGCAGACAACTTGAGCATATATTGCTTGAGCTTGAGGACTCCGGACTAAATGCTCAGAACTTTATAATAGTATAGCTTGTAATAACTACAATGTTTTATTGCTTACTGAGACATGGCTACAGGATGATATATTTAGTACCGAGTTGTGTGATAGTAGGTATGACGTTTTTCGCGTTGATCGAAACTTAGCTCTAACGAAAAAGAAGTCAGGAGGTGGTGTCATGACGTGCATAAATAAAAGATTTAGTCCTCAAGTTAGTTACCAATTTTCATCTAAAATAAACACGGAGTTGCTGTGAGAAGGTTATAATTGTTCGTTCTAATTCACTTTTTTCTCATTCGCTTCCTGCGTCTGCTCATTCGAAGAAAGTTAATTAGAGCGAACAATTATAACCAAAAAAAAGTGAATTGAAATCATATATTTTTGTTTGATCATTCGTGGATCATGCATAAATGAAAAGACTCCAAAGTGAATTTAACGCCCCCTTTGGTTAAGCAGTTATGATATTTCTACATTATACTATAGGAACATACCTTAAACCAATCCTTTAAGTCTAGTCACCACGCAACGTACACTTAAACACTATAATAACACCAATGCTCTTTATGCCAGCGGCCGTTTGCTCAAGGTAATAATTTTAGCCCGATTGATCGTACTAACACTTGACAACTTTCAGATTTACTAAGCCCACTATGATGAACTTTCTAATTGTTTCAAGAATTTAGTGGCACCTAGAATCGCACAGCGACTCTAGCCCGTTTGGTCGTACCAATAAATACCTACTTTATAATTATTTTCAAAAATTTACTGGCACCTAGAACCGCACAGTGGCTCTAGCCCGTTTGGTCGTACCAATAAATACTTTTAAAATATTTTCAAAACTTTAGTGGCACCTAGAATCGCACAGTGACTCTAGCCCGTTTGGTCGTACCAATAAATACCTACTTTATAATTTATTTATTTTAATTTTACTGGCACCCAACCTAGAACCGCACAGTGGCTCTAGCCCGGTTGGTCGTACCAATAAATAATTTTAAATTATTCTCAAAACTTTATTGGCACCTAGAATCGCACAGCGACTCGACAGCGAAAAGTAATCAAGGTGAACTGTTCGTCTTAATAGTTCACTACTCGTAAATGTTAGCACCTAAAATCAAACCTTCACACGGCAGTCCAGAGACTATGGCGTACACTTCAACAATGACTCGAGTAGCGAATCAGGTCATACAACAGTCAATTTGAGTTACAGTATTTACAAAAAAGGTTCCGTATGTAAGCATAATTAGAATTAATCATTACCAACCTTACGATTTACTATCTGAACTATTATATTAACACGTTTTTGTAATTATAAATCGCATCATACTTAAAAAGGAGTATTTCATGAAAGTATTGTCCATTACTATAATTCACTATAAGATATTGATTTTTAACCAACTAAAAAGGAGAGTTTCTCATCTCAAATATATTTTATATAAGACCAAAGATATACATTTATTTATGTTAGGTTTTTTGCGTCACCTTACATAATATAGGTAATGTAGTAATTTTTATCGACGGATAAAATAAAAATAAATCTGGAATATGTGGTGTTGCACATACATTGCTCTGATCCTGTTGTGAGTACTGAATTCACTTGTGTTACAGAAATCAGAAACAACGATGGTACCATAACACCCTGACCCGAGACAATATAAAACAGTTCGTTTTCCACATTGACCCGACGAACGAAATATTTAAATAATTACTTCAAGTGTATAATAATGTTTTTAAATACTCTTTCTGCAATTTAACTAAGGCGGTAAAATGGTTTGAAATTTTAAGGAACCCTAATCTTATAAGTTATAATGCTAGTATAATGTTACTGCTGAAACCACAGTTTTGAGCATGTAAGTAACGTCAGTAGTAAAAATTACTTAACAAATGTTGAAACACTATACTTTAATTTTGCTAATGAGCAAACATATTTAGAATTGACTCTATAATATAAAATCATTAGATACCCACCCGGCAGCATCAGGGGTATGTTTTTCTTAACTTTCCTCATGAATCTATCTATTATCTATTGGTTAACATAAGATGAAAACCTATGGTGTAGTTTTTGGGTTTAACGCGAATATACGAGCGCGGCGGAGGACTTTGTTTTATAATATTGTAAGAATAATGTTAAACGTTATCGTTTCTTTGAACAACTAATGAAAAACATGAAATAATGCATTCGAAGCCTTTTACATGAGACTAGCATCCGCGTTTCCGGTTCGAGTACTAGACATGACTTGTGGTCTGCCCACGTGACCCACGTTTCCGCAGCCCGCCACCGCAGCTATGCAACAATAGCGCTACCACATGCAGCTCAAAGGATTGTTCGAAATTCGTGTTATTGGCGTTTTAGTTTTCGTTCAAGACGGTCGCAGAACAGCTTCGCTAGTTTGGAGCCGTCTCACTGATACTAGTGACTACTTTGATAACAAAATTTCTGTGGCTACCCTCACAAAGAGTAAGTTTTATCTTTACTTTAAGCCGTTACAATAATAACGGCGTCGACTGGATATTGGTAATTATTTCTAACACCAAGTAAGTTTTCAGTTTTTTTATGGTTTTTAAGCCATTGTTAGATAGATTGGTTTCAATTTACTTAGGTACTTTAAAAATATATGAATTTTCTTCTTGAATAACGTAAGTCTGTAACGGGTTTCCCGTTAGATGACGTCTGTGAATTTTTAGAAGGAAAACGGTGTTACCGTTCGGAGATAGATTGTTCTCAATCAACTCATATGGAAGAGAAGTTAAGCGATATCTACTTGGCTAAAAGGCGGCTATGTGTAATTAGCCGCTTTATAGTTATGGATAAAACCGATAACTTCCTGTCCCAAAAAACTCTTTTGGCAGTTTTCAATAAATCCATAACTATAAAGCAGTTATGAACCTTTAGCCGCTATATAGTTATGCACACTTGAAACGATCTTTAAAATTTTACAAGATTAGAAAGGAAAATATGTATTTATTTACATAAATATTAATATTTATCAAAATTAACCAATTTCATGTGAAGGTTAAAAAGAAAACCTTTCTTTTGGTATATGGCAACATGACTAAATGTTTATAGAAACTGAGTAGCATCGGTTTGAAAATTTTGCCGATTTTTTTGGCTCTAGCTCAAAATTCGTTTTTGTCATTTAGCGGCCTTTTAGCTTATAGACGGCAGCACTTTATTACGATTACGATTACGTAAGCCTCTAACGGTTTTTTCCATTAGAGAAGTGTACGTTTTTAGAAGATATAGGTCTGTCCGCGTGCAAGAAGAACATCAGGGAACCTAGAAGAAGGATACGAAAAACAAAATGAAAAGTGAAACATGCAAGGTTCTGTATCGAGTAATTGCAACTAGTAAGGCTTGTATTATTGAGTGAGTACAATTTAGAAAACCTAAATATCATTCAGTGAATTTTTTTTTGCTAAAATATTTTTCTTCGAAAAATATATACATAAACTATCCTATGTTGTAAAAGTTTTATTTTTATTGCATTAAGCAGAAATGAGCAAGGAACTACATGCATGCTCACGTAGGTATCCTCTTTTCGTGGATTAACCTTTCTTACAGTTGAAGTTGAGGGGATAAGGGAGTCATTGTCATAACAGTGAAGCAGTGGTCGGGTAGAGCTGCCTTAAATCTGCCCCTGCCACGCAGTCGTCTCCTGGGACCGGCTGCGCGTGCACTCCGACGTATCGCGTCAGTCCGATGTCCCCGTGCCCCTCTCCTGCCAGCCCACGCCCCGCGCACACTTAGACGCCGCCCGCGGTTGTCGCTGTCCGTTTCTGAAGACCTCGTGCTTCAGTCATGTGAACACTGAAGTGAACCTGTGGCCAACATGGTAGAACTAATATGTGGAAATACCGAATTTGTTAACGTTACGGGACCCAGTTCATAGATGACTAGCATAACCTGCTCTCCTTCATCCCACCGGGATAAGAGCTACCTACTATGCTTTTTCGTCGGTATGAGAATGTCAGGGCTCCGCCCTACATTCTAGTTTATAGATGACTAGCATAACCTGCTCTCCTTTATCCCACCGGGATAAGAGCTACCTACTATGCTTTTTCGTCGGTATGAAAATGTCAGGGCTCCGCCCTACATTCTCGAAACGTTGAAAATATATTGCATCCCATTGAAATCAAAACCAACGAATTATGTCTTGCAAGTGATGGAGTATAAGGAGCAAAACGACTAATCTCCCTTATCCCACCGGGATAGGAGATCAAATACCTACTTTACTCTTCCGTTGACATATGGAAACTAGGGCACCACCCTACGTTTTTAAAACGTTGAAAGTATATTGCTCGTAACCAGGTAAGTCTCAAAACTTCCGACGATCAAGGTAAGGAAGCAAAAAATCTTATTTTCCTTATCCCGCCGGGATAGAAGATCAAATTCCTATTTTACTCCTCCGTTGAGCTAAAATAAATTAAGCTAAAATCTCCCTTATCCAGCCAGCATAGGAGATCAAATGACGGTCTGTCTACACTGTAGCTGCTACAGTCATGCCGTACTACCACCCAACTTTATGTTTCCGTTGGAATGGGGTCACTAGGGCACCGTCCCATATCCTCTAGACGTTAAAAATAAAAGAGTTCCTCCTTATCCCACTGGGATAGGATATTAAATTATTATAATCTGACTTAATGTCATGACGTCGTAAAGTAGCCTTACGTTTCTATTACTACTTACAATACTAGAGCACATCCCTGTAAAAATTTTAAAACTTTTGTAATTTAATTAATCTCCCTGATCCCATCGGGATAGGAGATCAACTTAAGTTCTGGCTTAACGTTGCCATTTATCATAGGTACTGACCAGTACAGTGAGGAGAAACGAGCTCTTGCTTAAAAGGATTATTATGATATTATTCAACCTTTTAATTATTTTTGCAACCTAGATCAGGATAAACTTCAGACATGTATACTCGTACTATTGGTACAAAATATGCTTAAAGCAGCGGAGCGCACTCCCAGCTTTTTTCTATATCAAAAGACTCGACAGATCTGGTTTTAAAGTACAAAACCAATAGACTTAGATTTTACACCTATGATCACGGTCGTGTTCTAATAATGCCGTACTTTTTGCAAACAACCTAGATAACAAAAATGATATTTTTGTTTACCCTCGACCAATAGGCAATTAATGCTTGACAAGTTTTCGCAATGACCTGCTGCCCTCTAAACATTAGCATCATTAACAAATTGGACTGTTCAGAGCTGAGAGATCGTAGCACATGCATCTTTTAACGGCAGTACGACTTCCTTCTGGTAAACTCAAAACCCTGCCTATTTACAAAGGGTGTAATAGCTCAGAGGTATTACCTCTTATATCTATAAGGTAGATGTCAAAACATCTAGGCCGGTCAATAAACATATGGCAGTCTACCCCGCCTTTAAAAGTAGTCATACTTTTATGACACCGTTGTTCTTAATTTCATGAATAAATCGCTATTTATTCGAAGTTGACCATACCGTAGTATGAAACCCCGAGTTACGGACATTTTTATCAAACAAGATTAAAGATAATCATGGATACTACACTTTCGAGCTTTATCAGCCAGGTGTAACATCTAATGTGCAAAGCTTTGCATCGATGCAGTAAGATGACGTAAAGGCAAAATGCGAGTACTACCTCTACTTGCTGAAGACACCACACCGATTTATTCGAGTACGAACTGTAGCATAACAATGTGCGGATACCGCACCACATAGGTACCATACATAATGTAAAATTGTAAATAGTTGCACACTAATTCAATCAAATATTCATCGTTTGCTGCAGATTAAGACCATGCAGCGTGTCCCGTAATCCCGTTACTTAGATAAAACTTGTAATACCTACATGCTAAGCGCTGGGGCTAAGAGTGGGGATCGCTCTGCGATTTCAGGAAACGATCATCATAAAGATTTGTGTGCGTTAGCCAATCACATAATCGTAATGGTCTTCTGCGCATCTTTCGCCCACGCTCAACATCCGTGTTGTAATGATGTTGATTGACGGTTGAGATCAGTCGACTTAACTAGATAGATCTAGTCTAGCTTGATTGTGGATAGAATCTCCACCGACAATCGTAAAGTCTCCTTCCCAACATATGCAAAATTAATCAGATCCAAACCTAAAAAATGCGCACTAAAAAGAATTGTTTCCGCATTTTCTGGTAGTAATAGTTATACCTACTTACGTAACAACTACTACATGTTACATAAATGATTTTTGGCAATTTTATTTAAGAAAGAGCTATTGCATTTTTTTGCCAATTCAACTAAAACAAACAAAAAGTGTGGGTAGTATTAGGGGAAGAGCGGCTAACTCCGGTCAGGAGATAATACCGGTCACTTTACTATTACATACAAAATGGCGCGCTAAATGCACACACACATCAAAACAAGGTGGCGTAATCGTTCCCATCCGCGCCCCGCCGACCGCCGCTCAGTTCCGATTACACGCTGAGCTGGAGTGCACGTCGTCAGTTTTCGCGCCATTTTGTTAGAATTTTTCGCCCGTCGAAAGTAAGGCGTAAGCCTTTAATTTATTACATTAAACCAATTCTTATTTGATTTCTAGAGTGCTTACTGATCGACTTTATAATATTTGTCGTTATTTCTCACCATTGTTTTATTCATTTTGTAAAAAAGTATGATTTACAAAAATATCTTCCGTCGCCTAATGCCGGTCACACTGACTGGAGTTACCCGCTATACTTTTCTAAAATACCGTTTGACGGGTAATTCTGGTCACCTTAAGAAAAGTGATAAATGTATTTTCTTCGGGTGATGCCAACACACAGACAACAAAACTCCTAAATCTCAACTTATGACCGACCAACAAAATGAAATCTCCAGTCCTGAAACTGTCTGCAACAGTCCCTCTCTCTTAAATGAGACCACTCATGATTGCCCATCCAACTCATTTTCGATAGTAGAAAGTCTGACCAACCTTGTATTGGAGAAAATTAATACCGAGACTTTTTCATCAGTGACTTTTGCTACAGCATCTATCTCTGCAGTCAAGACCCAGAAAACTAGCTCCGTCACCATTGGTCCGTCTACTTCGGGAGAACAGATATCGACTTACACACCATCATCACTGGCCTTTCAAACTCGACAGATACATCAACTCGTACAGCTAGTTTAACCATCCTTGACCCATCCACTTCAGCATCGGCGACATCTTCTGCCACAGCTAGCTCTTCTTTTGTTGGTTTGCCTATCACTGCAGTTAAGACAACTTTAGCTTGCTCTTTTGCCTGCACTGATTCTTCCAGCACTGCATTGCCAAAAACTGCAACATGCACGTCTAATTTTCTGTCTGTCACTTCTAAATGTTTGACAAATGTTAAAGATCTTCTGCCAATACCCAAGAAAAGCACAGAAAATAAAAAGAGTAACAGGAAACAACATGCCACCCACATAACAGGAACTCCATTTAAAAAAACATTGATTAAAAAAGAAGAAAGAAAACTGAAAAAAACTGAAATTAAGAAATCTGAGGCAAGAAAGAATCTGAAAAAAGAGGAAAGGAAACAGGAAAAAACTGAAATGAATAAGAAATCTGAGGCAAGAAAGAATCTTAAAAAAGTAGAAAGAAAACAGAAAAAGAGCAATGTTACTAATGAAGCCACTAAAAAGCAAAGTGAGGATAAGAAAAGGCAAAAAAAAGTTAATCCAAAAGGAAGGAAAAAACAGGCCACACAGTTAAAAAAAGAATTCTTCAGGAGAAAAATAGCACTAGCAGCAGTTCGGAATCTGATGTAGAGATGACTGACTTATATAAAGATGATGACACAGATATTGAAGAAAATAATGATTTGGAAAACAAGTGTGTTCTATGTGATGACTACGGGAGAAACAATGAGCTCTGGTATAGATGTGTTATTTGTGGGTTGTGGGCACATGCTGAATGTACGGGTAGTGACACACCTGAAAACTACATGTGTTATATATGTATCAGAAAAGCTTGACCGGACTTAGGCTTCGCTGACCGGCATAAGAACCGCGATGATCGGAATTGTCCTCCATGGAGTTTAACGCCGGTCAATCACATTTTTTTTTCTTAAGTTGTATATACCAAAAATACAATTACTATTGATCTCAATTCAAGTCATTCGTTAGAGGATAAGATTATGTTCCTTTTCTAAAAGTTTAATAAAGATAAGTTGATTATTTTATGAGTTGTTTGTTTTTGTCCTTAGGTGACCGGTAATACCCGCTCTTACCCTACATACTCGCCGTTGTGATCGTCTGACACAACTGTTGTTGCTGAATGGCAAAATGCGATGTAAACCAAAACATCGACTTATTTATTGAGTCGGTTTTGGATTTTCGTCGCAAACAGAAGAAAAATTTACTTACTGTTGTACAATCTGTCTGACGATGATGAGCCATATGGCAAAACACCTTCACTCAAAAAGTAACATACCTAATATTACAATAGAAAATTTCATGAGCAGAAAACACGATTGAAATGTAACGAGTTTATCGGTATGACAGGCGTTCATGTGTGCAACTGGCATGGAACTGGTACCAGTTTACACTCGTATGTGCTCGTGCTATGTGGGATAGTTGAACATCCTATGCGAAATTTAAGGCATTGACCTCCTCGCTGCTGATCTTTTGCAATAGAAAAAATATTTAGTACTTTAATAGTGCACTTAATTTTTGCTAAGCCTCCGAGCTACCTGCCATTGTAGCAAAAAGCTACAGCATTAATTTATGAATCAAGCTTACTTGACTTTATGCTCTGTCTTAAACTTATATCACTGCATTCTAGACAGTGCCTAATCACAGCGCAATATCATTTACTATCTCAAACCATATCAGTTTAAGGCGAGCCGGGCAGTCTTCATTATAACTTAGCAGCAAATAGTTGCAAAGTTAATTAATTCATAAACTGTTTATTTTTAACCAAGTATAGACTAAAAATAATTTTGATAATCCGAGGGTGTAATCGACGATCTCCGTAGCCGATAGGCGAGCACGCCAGACTTGGCATCTGTGGTCCCGAGTTCATAGCTAAGCCTGCTATCCGGGCTATTATATAAGCTTCTGCGTAAGATCATACGGGCAAAGTAGATGTGCTTGACCTGTCAAACATGTTTAGTTTAATTGGTCAACAATATTTTAGAAATATACACAAAACGCTGTTTTATTAGTCTGAATGACAACTAATAGGCTTATAGTAACTAACACATCGGTAATGTTTGACTGCACTTATGCAAAAATTAACACATTTCACACTAGCAACTGGATGTATTGTACAATAAGTCCAAAAAATTAGTTACTAGGAAGCTAAGGATACACAGTTATACAAATTTATACTATATTTTCAGTGGCTTGCATTCATAATGCAATTGTAAAACCTAATTAATGAGCTTAGATAATTTTATTTTATTTTATTATTATTGATGACATTGGCGACTACACAGTACACAGCGCCACCAAGCGATAATAAACACGTCTCTCATGTAAAAGGCTTTGAATAACGGTACAGACTGTTTAATAGCGACGTTTTACCTGAAAATAAAACGTTTATTAAACATACTTACCTTATTCAAAGCCTGCTTTTTAAACCGGCCTGGTGACAATAAAACGCAATGACACGAATATCGAACAATCCTTCGAGCTGCCTGTGGTGGCGCTAGTATTGCATAGCAGCGGTGGCGGGCTGCGGAAACGTGGGTTACGTGGGCAGACCATGAGTCATGTCTTGTACTCGAACCGGAAACGCGGATGCTACTCTCATGTAAAAGGCTTTGAATAAGGTAAGTATGTTTAATAAACGTTTTATTTTCAGGTAAAACGTTGCTTTTAAAATCATAGCTCCTCACGCGATCGGTTAAAATGATCGCATGTAACTTTACATAGAATATTTAAGAAATAATATAAATTATGTAGGTAACTAGAAAAAAATCATAATATGAAAAGAAAAAATATCATCATATAATTTTTACGTTGACTGTACAGCAATTATGCGGATGTCTGTGGTAAAACGAAACTTTTGTTTTTCACAAATTTTAATGTGGAACATTTTGTAATCGCTGATTATACAAAATATTAGGCCAGTGATCGTGAACCCTATTTTTGGTGGTTACTTTTGTAACTATGCGTTATACCTTACACTAGTGTGACACATTACACTTATAGTGCCTATAATATAATTAAGATAATTTACAAATGTGTGTGTGTGTGTGATGTGTAACTTTCATGAACTGTATTTTTGTTTGTTTTGTTTGTTTGTTAGCCATTTTACAAAGAACCTTCTACACTCAAAAAGTGTGAGCGGATAAATATTTACCTCTTTGTTTAATTTATTATATAAATAGGCAGATTGCCTTTTGTACTGCCTCTTAGCATATACGGATTTTAACTGTGGTTGAGGTGCGACGTTAACTATCCTTCTGCCATTACATTTACTTGAGTCGTAGAAAAGGCATCTGTGCTTCTTTAGGACAATAGACAATAAGTATAACTTCCTTACCGATAAAATATCGCTTGTCAAGTATAAGCTGTCAGTAGAAAATCTAAATGGTTTGAAGAACATTACCTTCAAGAGTGCTCTTTGCGCCCTCTCCAAGTTCAAAAACCTAGTTTTGGTTGCCCCTCTCCAGACTGATATACAATATGTTATGACTGGTTGGGCTAGTGAACTGTAGATTTTTCATAAAAGGCTCTTATCAGCAACATGCCGAAGTGTCTTAAATATCCATATGAGTTTTCTGACTCGACTCATAATTAGCTCCAAGTGATGATGCCAGGACAGGTTCTGATCAATCATGACACCGAGGTATTTAGTGTCATTTACCTTTTTTAGTTCGGGACAGGAGCAATGAGAACAGGAGCCATCACAGTTATGAAGCTTGATTTTAAAGTTTTCTCCGGGCTGACCATTATTGTACTTGGTAAAACAAATATAGTTGCTTTTAAGTATATTTAGAGTAAGAAGGTTTGTGTTTAACCAGTTTGATATTTTCACTAGGCCAGTTTCCGCACATTTCCTAAGTTGTTCCCAATTGGGAGCAGAAAATACAACAGCTGTGTCATCGGCATATGAGTAAATATTACCCCCTTCAATTCGCATATTACAGAGTTTATTAATGTAAGCTAGAAACAACGTAATACCCAAAACACTGCCCTGAGGAACGCCATAGTTGACGGTGGACTCAGTGCTGGTGATAGTACTAATTTTTACCCGTGTTTTGCGATCCCTCAGGTAGTCATTAAGAAGATAAATAACACTTGAAAAAAATCATCGACCTCAGGTGGGACTCGAACCCACGTCCCATCGCATACCGGGCGAGTGCTTTGACCACTAAGCTACCGAGGACGTCACGTGACAAGATGAAATTCCTCAAGTGTTTTTTCTCGCTGTCAAAGCCAGCGTATTCTGATCAATGTTGTAGCTATATGTATAGCTGAGTAGTATACTACCGTCAACACCCTATAGAAATATTTTTACAAATATTTGACTATTGGTTAAGATCAGAAATGCTTAAACATTGTAAATTTTTGTTTTTAGCAATTCCATGCAAGGTTTTATTGAAGATAAACAACACTTGAAAAAAATCATCGACCTCAGGTGGGACTCGAACCCACGTCCCATCGCATACCGGGCGAGTGCTTTGACCACTAAGCTACCGAGGACGTCACGTGACAAGATGAAATTCCTCAAGTGTTTTTTCTCGCTGTCAAAGCCAGCGTATTCTGATCAATGTTGTAGCTATATGTATAGCTGAGTAGTATACTACCGTCAACACCCTATAGAAATATTTTTACAAATATTTGACTATTGGTTAAGATCAGAAATGCTTAAACATTGTAAATTTTTGTTTTTAGCAATTCCATGCAAGGTTTTATTGAAGATAAATAACACTTGAAAAAAATCATCGACCTCAGGTGGGACTCGAACCCACGTCCCATCGCATACCGGGCGAGTGCTTTGACCACTAAGCTACCGAGGACGTCACGTGACAAGATGAAATTCCTCAAGTGTTTTTTCTCGCTGTCAAAGCCAGCGTATTCTGATCAATGTTGTAGCTATATGTATAGCTGAGTAGTATACTACCGTCAACACCCTATAGAAATATTTTTACAAATATTTGACTATTGGTTAAGATCAGAAATGCTTAAACATTGTAAATTTTTGTTTTTAGCAATTCCATGCAAGGTTTTATTGAAGATAAATAACACTTGAAAAAAATCATCGACCTCAGGTGGGACTCGAACCCACGTCCCATCGCATACCGGGCGAGTGCTTTGACCACTAAGCTACCGAGGACGTCACGTGACAAGATGAAATTCCTCAAGTGTTTTTTCTCGCTATCAAAGCCAGCGTATTCTGATCAATGTTGTAGCTATATGTATAGCTGAGTAGTATACTACCGTCAACACCCTATAGAAATATTTTTACAAATATTTGACTATTGGTTAAGATCAGAAATGCTTAAACATTGTAAATTTTTGTTTTTAGCAATTCCATGCAAGGTTTTATTGAAGATAAATAACACTTGAAAAAAAATCATCGACCTCAGGTGGGACTCGAACCCACGTCCCATCGCATACCGGGCGATTGCTTTTTTTTTTTCAAGTGTTATTTATCTTCAATAAAACCTTGCATGGAATTGCTAAAAACAAAAATTTACAATGTTTAAGCATTTCTGATCTTAACCAATAGTCAAATATTTGTAAAAATATTTCTATAGGGTGTTGACGGTAGTATACTACTCAGCTATACATATAGCTACAACATTGATCAGAATACGCTGGCTTTGACAGCGAGAAAAAACACTTGAGGAATTTCATCTTGTCACGTGACGTCCTCGGTAGCTTAGTGGTCAAAGCACTCGCCCGGTATGCGATGGGACGTGGGTTCGAGTCCCACCTGAGGTCGATGATTTTTTTCAAGTGTTATTTATCTTCAATAAAACCTTGCATGGAATTGCTAAAAACAAAAATTTACAATGTTTAAGCATTTCTGATCTTAACCAATAGTCAAATATTTGTAAAAATATTTCTATAGGGTGTTGACGGTAGTATACTACTCAGCTATACATATAGCTACAACATTGATCAGAATACGCTGGCTTTGACAGCGAGAAAAAACACTTGAGGAATTTCATCTTGTCACGTGACGTCCTCGGTAGCTTAGTGGTCAAAGCACTCGCCCGGTATGCGATGGGACGTGGGTTCGAGTCCCACCTGAGGTCGATGATTTTTTTTCAAGTGTTATTTATCTTCAATAAAACCTTGCATGGAATTGCTAAAAACAAAAAAGTCATTAAGAAGTTTTAGTGGTATTCCTCTTATTCCTATTTCATAAAGATCTTGTAGGATTGTGGGCACTGAAACAGTGTCAAAGGCCTTTTTCAAGTCAAAGAAGACTGCAAAACATTTCTTTCCAGTGTCAACGTGGTCCACTATGTAAAAGGTTGGGGCCAAAATTGCATCTTCTGTTGATAAGTTCTGCCAGAATCCGAACTGAGATGATGAGAGTAGGTCAAATTTGGAAAAGTAATTCATTAGTCGTGTGTTTATTAATTTTTCTAGAATTTTTGTTATTGTAGATAGTACCGAGATTGGCCTATAGTTAGATGGATTGCTCTTGTCACCACTTTTGTATATGGGTGTGATGG
Organism: Anania fuscalis; assembly: GCA_950371115.1. Lineage (NCBI taxonomy): Eukaryota > Metazoa > Arthropoda > Insecta > Lepidoptera > Crambidae > Anania > Anania fuscalis. The sequence goes on along the minus strand of OX493326.1, from coordinate 11,360,640 downwards.
TAGCATGTTTTAGGACTGACGGGAAAACTCCTTGTTCGAAACTAAGGTTAGCTAAGTGGACAAGAATTGGGACAACCTCATAGAAGGCTGCTTTTAGAAAGTGAGTAGGTATGTTATCATAGCCAGGAGCACTACTAGATTTCATTGACATAAGCAGGGTATAAATCTCCTCATAGTTAGTGTTAAAGAGTACAAAGGATGAAACTGGTTGGTTTGGTAATATGCTTGAGTCATCAGTTTGTTGCGCTGTAGTGTTAGCAATAATGTTCTCAGCCAACTGTTTCCCTGCTGTAGCAAAGTATATATTAACAGTATCCGGGGGATGGGGTTAGTTTAAGCAGTTCCAGGTTTTGCACTTTGGGTGGCTTACGCTGCGTAATACTGTCGATCGTTTTCCAAAGATTTTTAGGGTTTTTAATAGCTTGTTCTAGTTGGTATCCATCGTAAGTTCGTCCTAATTTTTTTTAATTAGGCAATTACAATAATTACGGTAGCGTTTATATGTGATTTTAAGTACCTGATTCTCCGGATTTAATTTAACCCTTCTTTGCATGTCATTTCGACTTTTAATACAACGAAGAACTCCTGGAGTGATCCAAGGCTTGATTATTCTTCTGTTCCTAGGAACCAGTGGTTGTGTCGACGTGTTTGCGAAAAGACATTCCTGTATAGTATTTGTAAGGTGTTCAACAATAATATTTAGGTCTCTTTCATGTAATAGTTTTGATAAATTTTTCGTTCTGAGACATTCTACTGCTTTTTTATAATTAGTGATTGTTTTATTTTTGTTATTATTTGTTATTTTTAGATTTGATAATTTGAGTAATATAGTGGAATGATCTGTGATACTAGTTTTAACAACGGCAATAGATGCCGTCTTATTACGATTACTTAGTTTAAGGATAAAGTGGTCAAGGCAGTTTTCACCTCTTGTTGGTAAAGAGTGTCCCGGAAGCATACCATGCGTGGCAAGCATATTAAGGTAAGTTATTCTGTTAGAGCGTTCGTATGTTGCTTCATCGGGTTTATATATTAGGTTTATATTTATGTCACCTGTAATGATAATATTTTTACCGTTTTGTATCGAGTCTAAGTAAGAGTTCAGTGAGTAGATGAAATCGTCAGCATTTGTTATCGACGGAGAACGATAAATACCAAGGACAACAATATCAGATGTACAAATTTGTAGACAGGATGCATGCCTTAGGTGTATTTCTGTTACAACAGCTTCGTGTTTGTTATTGAGAAAGGCTACTACTCCGTCCGCCTGATTTAGATGTTTGGTAGTATGAAATGACTTGAAGTTACTAATTTGTGGAATATTCTTATTAAGGTTTATTCTGCATTCACTAAGAACAATCAGATCCACATGAATATTAAAGTCACTCAAGTTTATTAAAAAGTCGTCCAAATTTGCGTAAATGCTTCGTATGTTCTAAGACACTATTTTGTAGTCAGATTTATGTACCTGGAATAGAGTGGGTAGCTCATTTGTTTGACATAAAGTAGCTGAAGCTATATCTGTACAGTCTATTTCATTTATATTAGTAATAACATTATTCATATTTGAAGTATGTAAATTTATTCGTTGCTTTATCTTTAACTGTTTTGGAATGTAATAGCGCTAAGAGATAATTTTTTCTAGTAAAGAGCGTGTTTAATGAGTTTGTTTTGAAGTAGAAAAGTTTGCCTTTGAGTGATGTTAGGGGATGTGTGGTTGCAGTTACTTTATTTGTAGTAGTTAATACCGTGAACAAGCACGTGTGTGTATATTGTGTAGAGTGTATATCTAAAATCAGATCCATTGGATTGCCAAAAATAGTTAACAGTAGATTACTATTACAAGATAGTCATTTAGGTAGTTTTAATTTTTGTACCTGGGATTCGCTTCTTACTAGGATTATAGGTAAGCTCTCATCTTTTCACAGGTACACTCATCCAAAAGTAGTCCAGCAGAACTTATAGCCTTCTGACTTTGCAAAGTCACGGGCTACGAAGTGTAGACGGGCTCCTTTTGCAGTCAGTTGTTCGGCTATGAATATGGATGTGTCTTCGTGTTTTTTGGCTCCTAGATGTTTTGCTCGTAGCTTTTCTTTGTTTCTGATGTTGAATAGTTTGCACATCTTCAGGATATCGGTTTTTAGTAACGTCGACGAGAGTTCGACTACAATGGGAGTGTTTTTACCCGCGTCTCTCCCACCACTTATTCTGTAGATATCCTTGATGTCTTCTCTCTTAACATCACAGTTTATGCTCTTTGCGAGGCACGTTACTATCTTAGTGAGGTCTTCATTCATTTCCGTGGGAAGCAGAGGCACGTTTTTTAATTCTATACTGGATTTACGACTTGCCCGCTGTAAGTCTTCAATTTTATCTTCGAGTATTTAAATTAGTCCTTATCGTTCTTTGTTCGAGCTTCAAGCGCTTCTATCTTCTTATTGAGTAGTTCATTCTGGGCGACGAGAAAACTGAGACTGTCTTGTATATTGTTGTTGGTTTGCTTAATTTCCATTTGTGTGGCTACAATTTTCTTTAGCTCTTCTTTTTGCGCTGTAAGTAATGATGTTATCAAATCTTTTACTTCTTTTTTAAACGTTTTGAGATCTTGCTCGAAATCGCGGTCTCTGCTTCTTTTTATAATGTGGTTTGGCGGCGTCTTTTTGCTGATCTGTTCAATATTCGAGTCAGACATCGATTTATTCATCTTGATGCACCAGGGCGCTATAAAAGTGTAAAAGGTTAAAAGTTCAATCTTCGTTTGTCGCTCAATATTTCTTGAAATTGCGGCCGCAGTAAGGTTTACCGACGCAAAGTACCCTATACGCACGCAAAGACTATATGGACGGGCCCTCGCCCGTCCATATAGTTTAAGTGCGACGGGGGCCGACGCGAATCCCGTGGGCGAGTTACGGTCGCGTAGCGAGGTGGGTGTTAGTAAACTAATTTATCTCTACTGGAAATGAAGGCTGGCATGCGGCGCCACGCGAACGAGCCGTGTGGGCGATCGGGCCGGGGACGGGTTCACCACAGGAGTGTGGTCAAGGTCTAGGATTGAGGTTTCGAGCCTACGAACGAGCCGCTGGCCACGAAAACCTCTGGACTAGGATACAGGTCGGGTGCTTAACTAAGTTAGTAGGGAAGACAGAACAGCTAATCGCCGGTACTCCGATGTCCCGAGGCAATGGTGAACGGATGACGTATGCGCGCGCGAGAACGTCTTGCCACGGTTGCGGAGCACGGACGACTGCTGCGGAGCTCCCTCCCACCGCGCTTGATATAGCGTAGTCGCGGTCGGGGTGCGGGCGCCGCGGTACGGCGGGCATAGGGCTGTCGGTAGTCGATACGGTGGTTCGCGTGCTAGTGATGTCGGTAGTCGATACGGCGGTTCGCGTGCTAGGGATGTCGCGCCGCCGGATCCTCGTCACACCTCCTCCCCGCTTTTGGAGATTTTTACCTGTAAAAATCACAAGGTCCGGTGTATAATTCATATACTAAAAAGACAAAATTTCTGACTCGGTACAACAAACTGTTAGATTTCCTTAATAAACAAAATTTGCTTACATGATCTGATTAAGATTTGACCAATATTATAGTTTACTGTCTTTACAGGGGGGCTAAATCTTTATATTATACTAGGTATAAAATGTATTAATTTGACTAATTTAATTTTGGTGGTAAGACAATGCTTGTTACTCGGTTAAAATTACTGGTGTTCATTTACAAAGTTTCTCAAATATCTATTTCTACTAGATCGGCCAAACATCTTTGATTAATCAGCTAGGTAATCTATCTAATTAACATTTACAATGTGTACTTATTTACGTACATTTGTAACACACTTCTTTATGGAAGTCGGTTAAACATATGTTTATCGGTTTAGTAATATAACTATTTAATTACATTTTTAATATACTTCTTTTTTTTTTAGAAGTCGGTTAAACATGATTTTTTAAATGTAATATACTACGGATAACGTGTTAAACAATCTTAGTTATACTAATATGGTATTTATAATTTACTGTCTAAACATGATATCTTACGGACGGCGTGTTCGATAATTTAAAATAATACATTGGAAAATCGAATCAAGACAATTTAATAACGAAAATATAAATCTATTTAAAAATCAATTAAAATCAATCAATTGGCGTGACATTATCAAAGAAAATAAATCTATTAATGAAAATTATAAATTATTTTCGAAAACACTACAGGATACACTAAATCAATGTATACCTAAAAAAATACATACTATAAAAAAAGTAAATCTATAAAAAATTGGCTTACAAAAGGAATAAAAACCTCTTGCAAAACAAAAGACTACTAAAAATACTGGTAACCTTTTCTAAAAATAAAACTATCACTAACTACTACAAAAAATATGCTAAGCTACTTAAAAAAGTAATATACAAATCAAAAACGCTTGCTAATATACAACGCATAGCAAGGTCTTCAAATAAGGTTAAAAGTATGTGGAAAATCATTAACGAAAATACTAGTAATGTTAAAAAACCCATCAACCAAAACATTCAACTTCATATCCACAATAATATTACGTCGTCTGATCCAAAACTTGTTTTCAACACTTTCAACGAGTACTTTGCGTCGATCGGGAGCTGCGCGGGCGCGCGTAGTGGGGAGCCATCCGCTGGCCGCCCGGCGCTGCGACCTACAACGAATACTATGTTTTTAAGCCCAGCTAGACCGCGCGAAATTAAAACAATAATACGTACCCTAAAAAGTAAATACAGCTACCGAGTTGATGAGCTGCCACCCGTGTTGATTAAACAATGCGCAGATGAGTTAACGGTGCCGTTCTGCTTGTTAGTTAACCAATCGTTTTCAGAAGGCACTTTCCCGGATTTATTAAAAATATCTATAGTTAAACCTATTCATAAAAAAAAACAGTAAATTAGACCCAAGCAACTACCGCCCCATCGCGCTACTGCCCACTTCTGCAAAAATCTTTGAAAAAGTTATGTGTAACAGAGTAAATTCATTCTGTGAGAAATTAAATATCTTTGATGAATGCCAAAATGGCTCTAGGCGTAATCGCTCCACTGTTCTTGCTGTTTTTAAATACATTCGGGAGGTATTAAACATTTTGGAAGCGAAACAGTATGCAGTGGGTGTTATGTTAGATATGACCAAGGCGTACGACCGAGTACAATTTAAATTACTATTAAACAAATTGTGTGACATAGGAATCCGTGGGCTAGCTTACGATTGGTTCAGATCCTACTTGCGAAACCGTGAACAATACGTCGAAATTCAACACTACGACCATGAATCTGGAAGAGTTCGTACTTGCAAATCAGATAAGCAGCCCATGAACAACTCTATACCCCAGGGTAGTGTCTTGGGCTGTATACTCTTCTTGATCTACATAAATGATCTCCAAAAAATATGTAATTCGCCTTGCGTGCTGTTTGCGGACGACCTTTCCATAGTAACACCATGTCACTCTTCCTCTGCTCTAAACGATGACCTTTCTACCATACTTCAAGGTATTGCCTCGTGGATGGATGACCATAACTTAGAAATAAACTTCTCTAAAACAAAAATCTTACAATTTAGACCCTACCAAAAAACAGAATTAAATATTGACTTTTCATTTAATAACCATAAGTTAGATACTGTTAGCACATTTACCCTATTAGGATTGAATATTGACACCCATTTAAACTGGAAAGAGCATATCAAAATCCTTAAGCTTCAAATGTCTAAGTTTATATATGCTTTAAGAGCACTAAAAAGAAACACTGATTTCAACACATCGTTAACAGCGTACTACGCGTATAGCTACGCCTGGTTAACGTACGGCATAATAATGTGGGGAAATAGCCCCGATATAGACGAACATTTCATTTTACAAAAAAAAGTGTGTACGTATACTCGCACACATAAAAAAACATAGACAGCTGTAGGTCATACTTCGTAAAATATAATATGCTTACCTTGACTTCAATCTACATATTAGAACTCGTGACGAAGGGTGACCGTAATCCAACAAGTAGCCGCTACAAACACAATTTACAAATACCAGAAAACAAGCTCAAGTTAACCTCTTCTGGCCCCCTGTCAATGACTATTAGGGTCTATAATAAATTACCAAACTATTTAAAAGCCGAAACAAAAAAGGATAACTTTGTTAAACAATTAAAGAAAAAAAATGCTACTACGACTTAAAAGAATTCTTTGATCATAAAAATATTTAATGCAAGTTCCTTGGCAACATAAAAAATGTTGGTCTACCCTCCACACAAAAACTATACCTACTTGACATGCTGTATTAACCTGCGTGATCCTCTTCTGTAATTTAATTGAATCTTAGTTTAGATGAATCTCGTGTATTACTTCTTGACTTATTTTATTTAACGAATATACTTTTATTTATTTTATTTAACGAATTTAGTATGACTGTTTTTATTTTGAATTTTAAATATGACGATTTTATAATTTAATAATAATAATAGTAATATTGTATTTGTAAATATAAATAAGAATGCAATACTCTTACAGGGTCCATAAGTATGATCTCACACAATGTAACACCTTATGTATACACTTATGACGCAATAAATGAATATGAATATGATTTTATTTCGGGTGCCATCATCGTGGGCTTTTACTAGTATTTCTTTTTGTTGTGTTTTCCTATGAACTTGGCAAGTCTTACAAGTCTTTACGTACTTTGCGACGTCTTTATACATGCCTGGCCAGTAATATCGTTGTGATATTCTATTTAGTGTTTTAGCCGTCCCTAGGTGGCCTGCTGTCGGTGTCAAGTGGTTTTCTTTCAACACATCGTGTTTATCTCTTTCGGGCACACATGACTTCCACTCAGATGTCGGTTCTAGTCTTGGACCGTAGGCGTATTTAGTTATTTTTCGGTACAGGTTCTGGTTTTCGGTTTTATAAACGGTATTTTCTTTTCGGTTTATAGCTTTTAATTTTCTCTCTGTCCAATCTGTGATGTCTTTTTCGATTGCACAGATCGGGTTTGTTTGTTCTTCGTGGTTATGTGTGTCGGTTTCATTGGTCCAATTTATTTTTGCCCCTATGCTACTAAGTAGGTCCATTCCAATTATTATTTTAGTGATTTGCGGATGATACAACATTTGATGGCTTATATGCCTTCCTCTTGTTTTAATTTCTAGTGGCAGCGCTTGTGTGATTTTTAGGGTTGCTCCGCTTGTTGTGCTTACAGTTTCTGACACGGTTTTAGGCTTACGGCTTTTCTTTAAGTATTCTTCGTATATTGCTTTGTTCATGAACGACCTGGTCGATCCTGTGTCGACTAGTGCTTGGTATTCTGTGCCTAAAACTGCTATTTTTATGTACGGGCGGTTGTCTCCATTTTTCGTCAGTGTTTTCAATATCATGGACTGCACTATGTTGCTCTTTGCCTTGCAACATTTGATGCTTAAAACGCAGATTTTACCGCATCCTCCACAAAACAATATTTTACTTCCCCTGCACTCTCTGGATGTATGTCCGGGTTCACCGAAACTTCAGCAGCATGTGTTCGGGTCGTAATTGGAGATGTATTTTGTCGTTTCTCTGGGTACTTGTTTTACTTGTGTGAAGTGCGTTTCTCGGTAGTTTTTCGTTTAGGTTTGGGCGTTTATACTGCTTCTGTTATTAAAATGTCTGTCGAAACTCATCTGACGATCATTTGTAATACTTTCGTAGTCTTTTGCTAGTTGTATTAGTTGATTTACGGTGCTAAATTTGGTTCTTTTTATGTAAAACTTGTATTTCGGGTTCATATTTTCATAAATTCTGTTTAATTTTTCTTCCTTTGACATTTTTGCGTATCTGCGCATTAATGTTTGTAAATCAATCAGGTATTCGGTAGATTTTTGAGTGTAATTCTGCCTCGAACTTCTCAGAAAGATAATAACATCTTTCTGAGAAGTTTATTTTCGTAATTGTTTGGCATAAACGTTACGATGAAACACTCGATGAATTCTTCCCATGTCGTCCACGAGTCTTTGTTATTACGGTACAACAACACAGCCTTACCTTTTAGAAGTCGTGGTATCACTTTTAGAAGGTTTTCTTTTTCTATTTCGCCTGTTTCGGCTTATTCGTCCAGCCTCTCGAGAAACTCCACGGGGTCTTCGTACGTATCGAAATGCAGGTTCCACCTTGATACTATGCACTCACTTCTGTTAGTAATACGCGGTTTGCCATTTTTCAATTGATTTACGTTTATATTTTCTTGTGACATCTCTGTGTCTTGAAATTCGGTGTCGGAGTTGTCTGTAATTTCTTCTTTTTCGCTGGAGGACTGGTCAGGTTTGTCGGATCGGTTTTTCGGTGTGTCTGTGGTTTCTTTCCTTACCACTTGTGCGAGGTTGTGCCTCAGGTCTCGCACTGTCAGGTTTTCGGTTCCTATGTTTCTTTTCTTGCACTCTGCTTCAAGTTCTTGTTTTTTCAGGTTATATATCCAAGATGTGGGCATTAGATTTAGTTTCCAGTCAATGGCGAATGGCGGCTACTACCAAGGCGTCGCTCTCTTTCGGTTTTTTTTCCTGGGTGCGACGGCTCGGTCAGTACCCTTCCCTGGGGATTATATGGGTTTTTTCGTTGGGCGCCAATGTAACGAAGAACCCTCCTGGCTAGCCTGGACCTGAGTTCCTCGTCAGCATATGTACTGGCCCCAGCCCGCGATGCGTGCGGTGAGGGGATGTGTACCTTAATGAGGGTTATCCTACCAGGGAATTGACGAAAACCAACGAGACGTTTTTCACTCTATTTATTGCACCGTGTAGGTTCTCAATTTACACAAGTTCCTAATAAACTAGTACACTTCCTGACACTTATTCTATACCTAAACCTGTGACTACTGTCTTAAACTATATGGACGGGCGAGGCAGTGCGACGGGGGCCGACGCGAATCCCGTGGGCGAGTTACGGTCGACGCGTAGCGAGGTGGGTGTTAGTAAACTAATTTATCTCTACTGGAAATCAAGGCTGGCATGCGGCGCCACGCGAACGAGCCGCGTGGGCGACCGGGCCGGGGACGGGTTCACCACAGGAGTGTGGTCAAGGTCTAGGATTGAGGTTTCGAGCCTACGAACGAGCCGCTGGCCACGAAAACCTCTGGACTAGGATACGGGTCGGCTGCTTAACTAAGTTAGTAGGGAAGACAGGACAGCTAATCGCCGGTATTCCGATGTCCCGAGGCAATGGTGAATGGATGACGTATGCGCGCGCGAGAACGTCTTGCCACGGTTGTGGAGCACGGACGACTGCTGCGGAGCTACCTCCCACCGCGCTTAATATAGCGTAGTCGCGGGCGGGGTGCGGGCGCCGCGGTACGGCGGACGTAGGGCTGTCGGTAGTCGATACGGTGGTTCGCGTGCTAGTGATGTCGGTAGTCGATACGGCGGTTCGCGTGCTAGGGATGTGGCGCCGCCGGATCCTCGTCACAGTTTTTTTTTATTTATTTATTTTTTATTGTCGATTGAGGTATTATTTACCTACTTGGGGTTTTAATGTACCTATCTACTTTAAATGCGGGAGTCACTTCTGTTTTGAAACAATATCTGCGAGCACAGACATACTTAGAAATTCTGCTTTTGTATTCCGGTAGGAGTTTGATCATTTTAACAGTTTAACAGTTAATGTTTGAAGTATTTTTTTTTTTATTACTCGTTCGAACTAAAATAATTGAAACTGTTTAAGTAATATTTAATGTGAAAAGTGAGATTTCATACACAAAGTAACATTCCAGTTATAAATCGATTTAGTTTTGTTTGAAACAAGTGAAAATGCCTACCGTTTTAAACTAATTTGATTGTTTGTTGGCAGGTTGAAACCGAGACATCGAAAAGCAGCCAAAAATTTAGTCTACGAGTCTAAAGACGAATCAGTTAATAAACCGTAAGTTTTTTTACCACTTTTATGTCGATTGAGGTATTTATTTTGCGTTGTAATATACTCGTACCTATCTATTTTAAATGCGCGGGGGTCACTTCTGTTTTAAAACAAATATTTATAAATTTATGCGAGCAACGATAAACTTACTCGTACTTAGAATTTCTGCTATTGTATTCCGGTCGGAGTTTTATAATTTACGAGTTTATGTTCGCAGAATGATGTTTTTTCATTCAATCTCTTATTCCAACTAAAATTACTAAAACTGCTCAAAATATTTAATTCCAAATGTTTTTTTTTTTTTTTCAGAACTTAATCATCCGTGAAAAAGTCCTCATCTACCAAACGCAAGTCAGCAGAGAGCTCGAGTGGCGAAAAACGAACTCGAACCTCAGGGTGGAAGCTGGACTTGGACGACGACGCGGACATCGAGAGCAGTCGCGCGCGCACGCCGCCCACCCGCCTGCAGTCTGTGCTGACGCGTCGAGTGGATGACGGGCTCCTGCGCCGCACTGCCACTCTACCTGGTGATCTCTTCGTGGAGTTGCGCCTCTACAATGAGAACGAGATAAGAGCTGTGGAGCCGAAAGATCGTTTGGAGAAAGCGGTCCTATAGCTTAAGTATCAGACCAATTCGGACGCCGAACATCTCGACCTACTGCGGCAATCCATCAAGCAAGCGCGAGAGGCATTTGAAGAGGACGGTACATTTTTCCCCGATAAAAAAAAATAGTCCGCGATAATTTATAATTAGTTATTTAAGGTAATAAAATAAAATAGTGAAATACTTTTATATATCTTAGTTTTCACGCAGCCTATTTAATTTCATTCATAGTAGGAAAAGAACGATATATTGCACAGTGTGCGATTTATCAGTTAAAAGTAATAGTTTCTCAGCTCATCGTAAAAGTAATACACATAAAAATAATTCAGCAATAGAATAAGAAGACAGCATAGATAAAATAAGTAGTGCTTTCCGTAGTCGAATAGCTACATATCGATTGCGCATTAGGGATGAACAAGTACAGACGCCAGCCGAGTTCATGCGCAGCATGCGCGCTCGCGTGCGCCAACTTATACAAGCGCGACAGCTAGCATTTAACAGCCTTAAAGTTAATTTCGAATTACTTGCAAAATTTTCTCTTAGAACTAATGACTCTAACAAATCTGAGCTAAAATCATTCGCTACAGAGAACTTTATCATACATAAGAACTACGTGTTTGACGAAATATTCCCTCAAGCAATAGCTATTATTTTAACTAAAATTGACGAAATGCAATAAAGAGACAGCGGTTGGTCTTTTCTTCGTAATTCGTACTTAGAAATTAACATTAATAAATATAATCCTTTAAAAGCATCAAAATTTATAGATTTACCAAAAGCTTTAAAACTTAAACGAGCTTGCATTAACGTTCTAAATAGTGATAAATTTTGTTTTTTTGTGGAGCATAATGGCAGCATTGTTTCCTGCTAAGCAATGCTCACCGTACTTCTTCATATCCTCATTTTGAGAACTTTCTCAATACAAAAAACATGTCGTTTCCTGTAAATTTTTCAGATATAAAAACCTTTGAAAAGAATAATCCCAGTATATGTGTTAATATTTATGGAATTAAAAACAACACCAATATTGTTGGTCCATTATACCGCACTCAAAACAAGAAAAAGAACCATATAAATTTATTATTTTTAGAAAAGGGAAATCTAACGCATTATTGCTGGATAAAAAATTTAAGTCGTTTTTTCAGGTCACAAATAACAAAAAACCACAGAAAAATATTTTTTTGTGATGATTGTATGGTATTCTTTAAAAACGAAATAAAATTAAATACTCATATATGCGGTGGCGTTGCTACTGTTTTACCAAAACCCGGAACACTTATACAGTTTAAAAACTATGAAAAAATGTAAGACATGCCGTTCGTTATTTACGCGGATTTCGAATCGTTATTACTGTTTATGACAACACTAGGTTAGATTATTCTATATTGGCAACATCGATTTAAGCAGCCATTACATTACTTACTTAACATGTCATTAAGATCTAACTGTGACTGTGCTATATAAAAATGAAGTGCTGATTAAAAGCAGTAATTATAGTTAATTCAACTGCGCTTTTTATTTCTATGTCCATAACTAACATAGAAATTGGTCCTTCAAAGAAATACAGTGCTGCGTTAAGAAGAATTGGTGGATTTTCATATGCCGGCTGGCGGCGTGTTTTACACAGCAGCTATATTTTACGGCTCCACTACTCTTCAGGTTCAGAATTATCAAACAAACATTGCGACTTGAAATTACCCAAATACATTGCGTAAATTTGGGCAAGAAAAAAGGATTTTTAGAAGATACCATTTTGTTCGAGCACATTCCATGGTGTGTAAGCAGGATAGAACAAAAAAAGATAAATAAGACAAAAGATAATTTAAGGGTGCTAGCTAGTGCTTCGGGTCTCGTTATACTTCAATAATCTTCGGTCTTACCTGTGGCGTTTCCGAACGTGTGTACTCGACATCTGGCAGCAATACGGCCAATCAGCGCGTAGCAGCAGCAGTGGAAACCAATCAGCGGACAACGCGTGCCACTCTCGACTGCGCGACGTTCCGATTGGACGATTGTATTATCTTTGCAGTTCACGCACGCCATTTCGTTCGATTGCTTTTCGTTTTCAAAACGTGTCTTTTGATTTAAAGCTACCTAACCTTTTTCCTAGTGATAAGTAATATTGATTTCGTTTTCACAGGTAAACATTATAAGTGTTTGATTTAAGACAAGTACTGGATTTGTTGCATTTTGTGTAAATTTACTAACATTGTGTATTTGTCTAGGTTTGTTGCAAACTTGCAAAAATGTCTGAAGCAAACTTAAAAGCCTTAGTCTCAGATCGAGGCTACATTAAGGGCACGATCAGTAGGCTATCGCAGTTTTGTAATACAGAGGACGATAGTGTAGGTTCTATTGAATTATTGCTTGCAAAGCGATCCAATTTGGTTAGGGCATTTAAAGAGTATGAAGCATTGAACAAGCAGATTTTGCTGTTAAACGCAAACGACTCTGAAAACTATGACGAATATGAAAATAAATTCTACAATAGCATTGCGGTTCTAGACCGTGAGTTAAATAAGAAGAACAAAGGTGAGTTTAATCAACATACAAGGTTTTGATGGAAAAAATGTTTTAGATTACTATCCATTTATAAACATGTTCAAAGCGGTGATACACACAGAATGTAACTTGAGTCCCTGTAAAAAATTATATTATTTGAGATTACTTTTGGGGTCAGAAGCTTTAGATCTAATAAAGAATTTGCCGCTCACAAATGACAATTATTCAGTCGCACTGTCCTTGTTAGAAAATAGGTATGATAACATTCCTAAAATTATTAACTTTCATGTTAATAATATACTTGATTTGCCTTCATTTACAAAATGCACAGCACATAATTTAAGATCAATTGTCAGCAATGTTAATTTGCATTAAGCTGCACTTAAAAATTTAAAGAAACCTGTAGACAAATGGGATACCCTACTTATTAATATATTAGCCAAAAAGGTGGATACATACACCTATAGGGGGTTTCATTTGGAAAGAGATTCCAAACAAGTTCAAACTTTAAATGAGTTTATTACATTTATAGAAAAACGTGCCATCGCGTTGGAGTATACAGATGATGAGAAGCTGCCTATGTCAGTTTCCAAACCAGTGAAGTCCAAAATTATTTCAGGGGTAACTACTTCTGAGACTCCATCATGTAAGTACTGCAAGCAATCACATAAATTATTCCAGTGTGCCAAGTTTAAAATGTGCCCGGTAAAAGAGAGGTGTGAGTTTGTCGATAACAATAGCTTGTGTACTGTATGTCTAAATACTCATGGTGGCAAATGCAGGCTGCGGCTTAAATGTTCCACTTGTAAAAAAAGGCACAATTCGCTTTTGCACATAGATTCACCACCAAATACTGAGACATCAGGTCATGTGGTCATTGCAAATCATGCTTCTTCTAATAATATTGCATTGACAATGTCAAGTACTACACAAGCTCAGGATGTTTTATTGCCTACAGCAATGGTACGCTTAATCAATAAAAATGGTACATTTACTTACGCTAAAGCTCTCCTGGATAGCGGCTCACAAGTAAGCTTTGTTACTGAAAGCTTGATAAAGCAGGTCAATTGTGATCTCTATGAATCACATCAGCTTATTTCTGGTGTGGTAGCAGGCACCAATAGTGTCTCGCAAAGGGCAAATTTGATTGTCCATTCATCTACAAACAATTACTCGATTGATATACGATATTGATCAACAATAACATATCAAAATTTTGGGAATGTGAAAAAGTGCCTACTGTCTATAAAAAAGGCACCAGCGAGTATCAGTTAGCAGAACAATGTTTCTTATAATCTGTGAAGTTACAAGACAAAAGATTTTCTGTTGCTCTACCATTAAAACTAGAATTAGAGAATGTGCAGCTGTGAGATTCTTTTTCCTATGCATTGCAAAGATTTTATAATCTTGAAAAGCGTTTATCAAAAGATGAGATTCTAGATCATCAGTACCGACTGTTTATCAATAATTATTTAGAGCAGGGGCATGCTAAATATGTCGATATCGATGATTATAATTTAAATACAGGGAATGTATATTTTCTTCCTCATCATCCAGTTATTAATCCTAATAGTAAATCCACGCCATTGCGCGCTGTATTCGATGCTAGTATGAAAACAAATAACGGTTTATGCTTAAATGATATTATGCTGAATGGGCCAGTTGTTCAGAGTGAGTAATTTGACATTTTGACATTATTTCGCACGTATAAATATGTCTTGCTTTGTGATGTCAAGGCAATGTATAGGCAGGTACTTGTCGATAACAATTATTGTTGCTTGCAAAACATATTGTGGCGTGACACCCAGCATGATTCGGTAAGGTGTATTCAACTACAGACTGTCACGTATGGCTTAAAAAGCTCAGCATTTCTCGCTACGCGGTGTCTTAAAGAGCTTGCACAAAGGTATGCAAATAAATATCCCTTAGCATCATTCGTTTAACAACATTCAACGTACGTTGATGACGTACAATGTGGAAGTAATGACATTTCCGAAATACAAGCTATTAAAAAAGAGTTAATTTCATTTGAGCGAAGGTAGTTTTTCGTTACATAAATGGTGCTCCAATTATAAGGAGATTTTGCAGGATATATCACCTGATTTGCGTTACTTTGGTAATATCAACTTTGATAAGAACAGCATGTGTATGAAAACGTTAGGTTTAATTTATGAAGTATCTGTTCAAAGTAACAGAAGTGTTAGAAAAATATACTAAAAGACAAATACTAAGTTTTATTAGCAAATTCTTCGACCCATTGGGCCTTATAGGTCCCATTTTAGTGCAGGCTAAATACATAATGCAGCAAATCTGGTACACAAATTTTAATTGGGATGATGTTCTGCCCGAGGAACTTAATAAGCAGGTGGTTGATTTTGCAAAAAGTTTGGTTCAGATGTCATGTAT
The DNA here is from genome assembly GCA_950371115.1 of Anania fuscalis. NCBI lineage: Eukaryota > Metazoa > Arthropoda > Insecta > Lepidoptera > Crambidae > Anania > Anania fuscalis. The sequence goes on along the minus strand of OX493326.1, from coordinate 11,345,240 downwards.
TTCTGTACCTAGAAATATAAATGTACAATCTTCCAATTTAGTTGAATTAGTTGGCTATGCTGATGCCTCAAATATAGCGCACGGTTGTTGCTTATATTTGAGAGTAATCGATTCAGACAACATTGTAAAAGTCAATCTCTTGTGTTCCAAATCTCGCATTAATCCTAAAAATAAACAATTAACTAAACCCAAGCTTGAATTGAATAGTGCTTTGTTATTGGCAATGTTAGCTAAACGTGTTTATGACACATTATCACGCAAATACCATGTAAAAACATACTTGTATTCAGATTCACAAATTGTGCTCGCTTGGCTAGATATAGAGCCAGTGAAGCTTAATGTTTATGTTGCTAATAGGGTAGCCAAGATTCAAAAATTGAGCGCAGGTTTTAAGTGGGCCTAGGTTAACACAGCTGACAACCCAGCTGACTGCTTATCACGTGGGATGGCTCCCAAGTTACTAGAGGATGAAGTTGCACAGTTGTGGTTCCATGGACCTCAATACCTAAGAAACATTGAGTTTGAACATTCAAATAATAAACATGTAGATCCAGTTGAAAATATTTCTGAATTGAAGAAACCTATTTCGATTTGAATTCGAAAACCAGTTATTACAAAGGCATACATAGTGATATTTGTATGTTTTGATATGCCATATAGAATTGGCTTCAGATATGACGACAAATACATTTTTGGCATGCTTGAAACGCTTTATTGCGCGTAGAAATAAACCTACAAAAATCTATTGTGATAACGCCTCATATTACAAGGGTGCTAAAAACGTACTTGATGATTTATATAATTTGTGTAATTCTACTGAGCATCAAACTGCAGTTCATGATTATTGCTGTTTAGAAAGAATTAATTTTCATTTCATTCCCTCATATTCGCCTGTATTTGCACGACTTTCCGAAGCAGGCATAAAAAGTGTTAAATACCACATAAAACGTGTAGTTGGAAGTACTGTATTGACCTATGAGGAACTGTACACGGTGCTTGTGCAAATAGAGAGCATTTTAAATTCTCGCCCGCTGACGCCTATGTCAATTAATCAGGACGATATGACATACCTGTCACCTGGACATTTCCTCACAGGAGCTCCTCTAATGTCATATCCAGAATTAAATTTAGTAGGTGAAAATGTTGGAAAATTAAGTTTTTGGAAGCTATGTGTGCAAATGCAACAAAGTTTCTGGAAACAATGGCATAAACAATATCTGGTCATGTTACAAAATAGACCTAAATGGAAAGGAGTAGAACCTAATTTGCAAAAAGGAGCTCTGGTAATCCTTAGAGATAAAAATGTATCACCTTTGAATTAGCCAATGGCTCGAATTGTTCATGTTATGCCAAGCAGGGATGGAAAAGTACGGGCTTTAGATGTAAAAACTTCAAAGGGGTTTATCATAAGAACTAGTATTATGAAAGTTTGTCCCTTGCCACTAGAAATAGAAAGTAATTAAATATACTGGATATATAGAAGTAACTAAAATAAGTATCATTGTATCCAACAACATATTTTGAATGTAAACTTAACAGTTAAGCGTTATCATAAACTCATGTCATATTATAGGCTATGTAATGTTTGCATTCCTTTATATATAAATGTATAGCATAAAAAATCTTAAGATGATATAGATTTATGTTGTTTTTTTATGTTTCGATTAGAAAAATTGTTACTTCAGTTGCTTTATGCATATAAGGCTTAAGCCTATTTGGTTACAGAAATGTAAAATGTTATATTTACTTTACTGTTTTGTTTCATAACGTTTATTAGTTAATTAATAAGCCTTGCCCCCCAATCTGTTTATGACAACACTAGGTTAGATTATTCTATATTAGCAACATCGATTTAAGCAGCCATTACATTACTTACTTAACATGTCATTAAGATCTAACTGTGCCTGTGCTATATAAAAATGAAGTGCTGAATAAAAGCAGTAATTATAGTTAAAATACTGTTATCTTTTATTTACGCGAACACGATACATTTAAATGAAACTACTTTTACGGATTATTTCGCGATTTATTAACATTTTATTTAACCTGACGTTTCGAACACTTTACAGCGTTCGTGGTCACAGGTAGACTAAGGTGTTATTCGTCTTAACAATATTTTGAAAAAATATAAACTACCGTCACTCAGTTAATATTAATTTGTGTTCCTATCTACGCAAAAAGAGCTAACTGTATCTAGAGGTCTTGCAGTGCGGGGCCTAGCATGGGATTTCGTTAAAACAGGATCCCATGCTGGTGGTATTTTCCAACCATCTTCTCTGTTGAAATTCGGGTGTCTTCTAATTTCAATTGCCTCCCGTAACATGCGAGGAACAAATCGTCGTTCTCTTGCAAGGACTGTAGGCTGGTCAAATCGTATGAAATGGTTGGGTGTATCTAAGGCATGTTCACACACTGCAGACTTAGTATTCCGTCTATGTTTGATGTCGGCTATATGTTCTTTTACCCGCACGCCTATACTTCGTTTTGTTTGTACAGACTGGCATGTGATTGTGGGCTCTCCTATATCGGTCAAACAAAACGAAGTATAGGTAGTATATTTAAATACACACATTTATCCTTTTTTTTTCTAAAAAATATCAGTTTGAGTTATTAAGACGCAAAGGGGTATACCTTTATGAATACATGACTAGCTGGGAATCGTATAAAGAAAAACAATTACCTCCGCGCCAATGTTTTTACAGTAGTTTAAATGAGTGTACTATTTCAGAATCTGACTATAAACATGCCGAGTGCGTTTGGAAAACATTTAATTTGAAATCTAGGAGATTATACAAAGTTATATTTAAAATCAGACTTCCTTTTACTGGCTGAAGTATTTGAAACATTTTGGTATACTTGTAAACGAATTATAATTTAGATCCTTCGTTTTATCTTACGGCTCTTAGTTTAAGCTTCGATGCTATGCTTCTTTTGACCAAAGTTAAACTTGAACTAATTGAAGACTTGGAAATAATTCGGTTAATCCAAAAGGGTATCCGCGGTGGTGTTTGTAAAGTTTCCACTAGATATGAAAAGGCAAATAATAAATACTTGTCTGATTACGATCCATCTTCTCCAGATAATTACTTATTTTATATAAGATTCAACGATATTAGTTACATTCCTTTTAATGGGGGTATCTATACGTCATATCAAGGAGCCTGACAAAATTTAAGCGAAAAATTCAGGCTAGTTTCGGAGATATTCATCATAACAATCTCATTTCGTAACTACAAAATTCCACATCCTTTACAGCTGATTACTACTACAATGACACACTAAATACGCACACAAGCAAACTTAAAATCCAAGAATCAAGCGCGGTCAGCGGTGGGGTGAGATGCCGGGTCAGGAATACTAACATGAAAAAATTTACCCTGTTTTTAGGGTAAATTAAAGTTTTTGAGTTTTTTTTTTTTTTCGATAAAGTAATAAGAAAAAATACGATTAGGTTTGTAATTAATGTTGTGATGTTAAGTCAGTAAAACTTAACGAACGGTTTTTTATCCATGGTTTTTATGTTTACGCTATCACGTAGCCAACGCGGTTGCGAAAATAGGTACGCAAAATTGAAGGGATCAGGATGCCGCAAACTAACCAAAGAGTGTAATCTGAACTTGCGACTTGATTCACGCCAAAAAACGAAAAGATTCACTTCTTTGATAATCAAAGCTGTTCTTACTTACGTATCATTTTGAATTATTAAAAAAAACCGCGGAGACAACGACAAGCTACTTTTTTATTGTTGTCGCAAGCTCAAGTAATGTTGCGTAATCAGCTTTAATAAAACCACTTAGGTACACGATTAATTAGTTATTCATCACGGCCGCCAACTTGTCGTGTAATGAGTTATTAAATTTTATAAACAAAACTACTAACATCCGAGATTTATGAAGTGTCGTTTAATAATATCATAACATTAAATTTAACAGCTAGTCTCAATAATAAACAAAAAAATACAATATCATTAAATCCAAATTTCTTGCCATTCAAATTCCACTTTATTTTTTCAATAAATTTTAGGGGTAAAAGTATGACAAGAACGAGTCGCAGAGTATCCGACTGGCCGCTCGCGCCGAAAGGCCGCCGATGCCGCCGGGGCACGTGTCGGGCAAGGTCAAAGCATGAGCGAGCTAGAGATGTGCCACAGCCCACATTAGATCCGATCTTAGGGCTAAAAATTTTCGACTCACGGCGGAGGTCGGACTGGACTTTACTAATAAAGATTTTATTATTGCACTATCTGAAAGTTAGTACTGCTAAGTAATAAACTTTTTTAGGTACATTTAGTAACAAATATCAACGAATGCGATTAATTGTTATTATTTTAGTATTAATGACGACAACAATGTTTTATGCGTCTTCGTGCTAAAAAATTATACATTTTATAAGTGTTTTGATTTCTCTAGAAATCCCTTACTTTTGCCGCTAACAATAAAACCTAAGTGGTTAAGAATAAAAAAAAAAAAATTACGTCTGTAAGTTAAGAATAAAATGTTTGATACAGTTCAATATGGCCTAATTTGTTAAAACAATAGTTAAAACGTCCTTAATTGTTATCACTTACCAGTGGGTGTGTATCTTTAACACACACATTTATTATTAGTGGTTTGGACTCGATGATTTCGATAAAACATTGATGCAACTCGGACTCATAGCCCGATGGAGTGTAAGAGAGATAGATGCGTCACAAGCTGAAAGCTTAGGCCGATACCTACTGCCTCTCTATCGCTTGTTCCGCGCTCTCGCTCGTACGCGAAACGTGAAACTTTCGTGCGTGCAGTCGTGGTGCAGTCGGTCATCGATTTATAAGACGTTATCACGTCAAAAACTTGTGTCGCACTCTCGATTTAGTTTAAAACGGGGTGTCAATTCCCAATTCACGATCCACTATCAATCAGGCATGTTTTCGTATCTTACAAATAATCCAATCATAAGCGCATCCCTAGCTGGGGTTTTTTCGGCTTTTGCAAAGCACGCGCGCTGCAGTTTTTTTTGTGTGTGATGAAATAAATCAGTCAGTCGAGTGACTGTACAAGACAAGTAAGAGACTGACTGAGTGAGTACTCAGTCAGTCTCTTACTTGCTTCCTTGCGTGTGTGACGTGTCAGTCAGGTGCAACACGATGTTCTATCGGTATACGATTTCGACGATCTGCATAACAAATGGTTATGTACTACCCTATTGCCAATTACCAACTTGTTGATGAACTAATTGGCGCAATATTTTTGGAGCGTCTCAATGGACACAGCTACCTCGAGTGTCTTCAAGGAACCTTGGAGGAACTGCTAGCTAACATCCCTCTTCATCTCCGCCGTGGTTTGCAGTACTTCCAGCAAGATGGAGCCCCGGCGCACTATGACCGCGTTGCACGTGCGTGCCTGCCTGCCTGTCTACCTAACGGGCAGATACGGGCATCGCGCGAAGGATTGGTTGTGCTGGGCCAGTTCTCTGGTCGGCACGTTCCCCGGTCCCTAGTTCCCTACGCTTCTCGACTTCCATGAGAAGTTAGTGTGTGATGAAAGTGATCTTAACATTCAAAGTGCGTCACATCACAATAACGAAAGCGAAAAGTGAATTGAAAAGTGGCAGTGACACGTTATTGCGCGTAAAAAAGAACGTCAGTAGGGTGACCTTTGGTCTGTAGTGTAGGCGTCAGTGAAGGATATTTTCATACCGAAAATGTGATAGGGTGTCATAATAAAATAAATGTTATTAAAACCGTATTTTATTTTTTATTTCTATCCGCCTACTGACATTGCTAAGGAAAGATAAAACTTTAAAATTACTAATTGAGTACAACCATTGAAATCAAGTAAGTACCTTATCTAATTAAAATAAGGATGCAATCTAAGTCATAAAACATTGAAATTATCTTTTCTTAAGCTTCGAAGTTCGAACAAACAAAAAAACAATGTTGGCTATTAATTTAATTGGCATTTGTTTTATTATTTATTAATGTTTGATAACAATCATTATTATTATGATAAGAAGCGCATTCTACACACACATGTGTGCATGAAGAGGAGCAGATTACAATTGGTCTGTGATTGGTCGACGAGACAGCCCGGCCGTGCTGCTTAGCCAATCGCAGTTCAGCTGACTTGACAGTTAGTATACACACAACTAACTTGCTAGTGTGCGCTGTGTACGTACACTACGTACGTACACAATCTGTAAACTACAGCTTGCACATGTGTTGAAAAAAGATACAGAGTGTTTCAGGTTTGACTGTGATTTTATTGATTTAATTTGTAAGAAAACATAACTTTTAAAAATGACTATGAAACAGTACCTTATTTTTTGGCATTGTATTTAGTATGATTTTTAGATACCACCCTATAAAGGAATGTAACTAATTTCGTTAGATCCTGTATAAACTGCAACAATTTATACAGATATGCAATGTGCTCATATTTACCTTATTCTGATTTTCGCTTGTTGAATGCGTCAGAATTTAATGCCGACGAAATTATAAACACGCCTGACGATGCTGAAGAGGGCTATATTTTAGAAATAGATTTAGAATATCCGGAACAGTTGCATGATTTACACAATGAACTCCCTTTTTGTCCCCAAAAATTTACTCCACCATGCTCTAAAACATCAAAGTTAAAACCAAATTTATACGATAAATTTAACTATGTTATTCACTATGTACATTTAAAAGTATGCCCTACTTATGGTTTGAAACTAAAGAAATTCCACAGAGTAATAAAATTCAAACAAAGCCCATATCTAAAGCAATACATTGATCTTAATACTGACTTGCGACAAAAGGCAACGTCTGCATTTGAACAAGATTTTTTTAAACTTTTGAATAATAGCATTTTCGGCAAAACACTAGAAGATCCGGAAAAACGACTTGATATAAAATAAGTAAATCAATGGGTTGATACTAGAAATAAAACAAAAAAACAGTACACGGCTCAGCAATCAATAGCAAGACCCAATTATCACAGCTGAACTGTGTTTTCTAAGAATTTTGTTGCAGTGCAAATGAAACCAGAGTCGATATTACTGGATAAACCAATTTATATAGGATTCACGGTTTTAGAAATTTCTAAAAGCCATATGTATAAATTTCATTATTCCATTATGAAACCATTCTACGGTGACAATTTAAAACTTTGTTACACAGATACGGATAGCTTTTTGCACTCCATACACACCAAGGACGTTTATAGAGATTTGAAACGTCAATTTGAATCTTACTTTGACACAAGCAATTACGATGAAAATAATTTGTATAACATTAATCGACAAAATAAAAAGGTTCCTGTTTTATTTAAAGACGAACTAGGTCGAAAACTCATAACGGAATTTGTTGGTTTAAGATCAAAATTATATTGTAAAAACTGAAAATAAAGAAATAAAAAAGCCAAAGGAGTAAAAAAACCAGCTGTTAAACAGTTACTTTTTAAAGATTACAATAATGTTCTATTGCACAACGAAATTATTAAAAAAACTAATGTAGTATTTAAATCGTTGAAGCATGAAATATTTACTCAATCGGTAAATAAAGTAGCTTTATCATCTAACGATGACAAACGTATCATAATAAAAAATAATATAAGTACATTAGCTTGGGGACATAAATCCAGGTTCTTTTAATTTGTTGATAATTTAAGTTCTGACCTGTATTATAATAACGTGTTATATTCTTTTTTGATAACTGAATGTCTTAGTCTTGTATCATAATTTGATGATATTAAATAGTCTGGGTTGAAATAATTCGTTCTTATGTTTAGATTAGGAAAATATTATATATAAAATGTATTTTTGAAATAAGTAATAAATAAATTTTAAACTACAAATGATTTGTTGTTTCATTTTACACAACTGTGAAAACATACATTAATAGTTTCGCAACATTTGCGCACGTGTAGGTAGGTGATACCTATTTAGATTTCAGGTCATATAATTTGATGATTCTATAAAGGACATCATTTTTTTTGGGCCTAAAATACGTGAATATTTAACAGGGTCATATTAAGTTGTGGATTACATTTGTACTTAAATACTTTCATTTAACATTATTTTTAGATTTTTTTAATACGCCCGTTTTCTTTTTGAAAATATTTTAATATTTTTGAAGATGCGTCGAACAGAACGTTGATTTATACCGCTTTTGACATTTGATTTGCTGGCACTGACATATGACAGATGTCAATATTTCGAAGTGAATACTAGGAACCAAACTAACCCCGAGTTGGCCTTATGAAGTTGTTGTAGTTGAAAAGAAGAAGTTTATTAAACACCGACACGATTTTATGGTGTGTTTTTTGTTAGGGGCATAAGTCGGAACGTCGTTTTTTACATTGTACATAGCTTGCTCACAGACGACGCAAATGAACGCGCTGCAGACGTGCGCTTGTATTTATATTTATATGCAGAGAATTTATTGCCCTTAAACAAGACTGCGCAGCGCTTCGAGAGCTTCCACTAGTTTTCAAGAGCTAGCTATCACAAATAGCAAGTGTTAAAAGCACAATGGAAAATTATATCTGCTGCGGTAAACAACATTGAAAACTTTTCCAAATATGCTTCACCTATTTTGATACTTCAGTCCAACCCTTTTTTGCTGGAAAAGTATTGAAGACAAGATGGATGACTGAATAAGTTACAGCTTATTGCAAGTGTTCGAAGGCTATCAGCATGAATGGAATTGCTAACCTTGTTTTGTGTCATAAAAATAATATCACCTACATCTCTTTTTAACTTCAACATAAGAGTTAAACCATAAAAACAGTACCTAACTTAAGCTTATTGCAAGTGTTCAAAGGCTATCAGCATGAATGGAATCGCTAACCTTGTTTTGTGTAATAAAAATAATATCACCTACATCTCTTTTTAACTTTAACATAAGAGTTAAACCATAAAAACTAGGAAAATAAAACAGTTCTCAACATTTTGATATTTCATTTATTCATCTTCTATCACTAAAATACCATCTAAGAATGTAGCAGGTGCTGATAGGGTATCCTGATGCCGAGCCCAACCAAGATACCAAACTATCGTCATCACATGAGCACATGTACCAACAGTTCGCTTGCCTATGATGCATGAGCAGTAATATCCGCAGATCTTGTCTTGCCAATTTGCTTCTACTGGATCCAAAAGTATATATCGATACTTTAAATCTCAAATGGCGTAACCGCCAATCTGGTCAAAATTACTTTTGAATGCAGTTTTATTTAGTTTTTTTCTCTCTATCGACCTGTATATTTAAAATCCTGAAATTCGCAAAAAAAATGGTCATTACGACCCAATGTTTTTTTATAGATTTGAACACTTTTATAAGGTAAATAGGTCGTAAAAGGCTATAAATTTAATGCATGAACGACGTCAGGACGTAACGAGATATTTTATTACATTAATATGGCGTGTCACACTTAGCCCACTTTACTTGGTGGTTACGCCCCTAGAAATTATTGTGACGTGAAAAAAATGACATAACAAAAGGGGGTAAGGGACATAATTTGCCGGTTTCGGCGTTTACACCACACAACATTTTTATTATTGAAAGGCATTGACTCGTAAGACACGCTATTATTCAAAATTGCAATTTAAAGAAACGCGTTTACACCCAAAATCGCTTAACACATGAGTGTCAGTATTGATGCGCGGGGGGAGGAAGATTGCGGGGAGCGGAGGCGTGTAAAACGCACGCACTATTAGTTTATTTGTAAACAAGCAAGCGTGCGTGATTGTGCCGGTGCTGTATTGTGAAGTTGTTACTGTTATTATGCAATTAGTGGACCTTTTTAGATAAGGATACGTATTGTGCAATGTCATGTCATGATGGAGCAGTCTAAAGATAATAAATTAGATGCTTTGCTGAAACGTCGTCAACAGCTTGTTGCGCTAGCCGATCGGCAACGCAAAATGACAAGGTATTTATGTTTATTTGTACCTCTTAAGTGTTTATTTCAGAATGAATAGAATAACGTCAGAAGGACCTATGCTCATTGGTAAATTATTATAATATAGTCATTATTAATACGTAACGTTAAACACAAGTAGTACCTACTAAAGATGTATGGATATTTGTTACCCCTTCTCCTAACTACGAACGAATTTTAATGAACCTTTACAGTATTATAGCTTATACAACAGAATAGTACACAGTCTGAGCAGTACGCAGGAAAAAGCTAATCTATTACCTATATAAATAGAAGTAGGTACGTACCTAGTTACCAGACTTTGATATTACTTCAAATAGGTAGTGAGTATTTCACATTGGTGATTTTAGCTTAGCTTTGTTAAAATATAAGTAGTAGGTAAAACGTAACAACTTAATTTGAAACATTTTTACTTGAGAAATATCTTTTGTTGGACATTAATTTCACAACACATTTAGATAGACAGTGGTTTTATACGGCGTTTACAACCAAAGTTTAATATTTTAATAAAATTATTTAAGGTCTTAACCACCACTGTATCTAACATGAGTAACAAGAGTTAGCGTTTACATCCCAACTTTACAGTCGCGCGCGGCCTTTTGTTCGAGAGCATCAAACCGTGCGCGAGAGTTTAAAACACCAAAGCAAACGGTGAAATATGTGAATACATTAATCTAGGAAGGTACTCATTTCATATGGTGTTTACGACCATAGGCTATTATTTTTATAAAATTAATTAAGGTCGTTACCACCTCTGTATATAACACGAATAGCAATCGTTGGCGTTTACTTTGGTTAAAACACCAAAGTCAACGGTGGTCACAACCTCTCGTTCGGTGTAGTTTAAACTAAAGTATTTGTATTTTAAAGTTCAAAAATAGTGAGAATTTAAAAATTCGATATTCTATGCAAGTTTAACTAACTTTATATTAGTTATCTTGTTGTATTTGGCTTTTATCATAAAGACAAACTTTTCCTCGCTTCACTGACGTTTTATCGGGATATAAAGTAACCTATGTCGGTTTCTATCTCTCCCTCTTTCTCCACACCAAAAATTACGTCAATTCGTTGCTTGGTTGCAACATGAATAGGGACACAAAAAAAGAAGGAAAAATTACAAACCAAATAACTCACTTTCATTTTTAATATTAATGAGGATAATAAGCGTTGAATTCCATACACCGTTATACAACATTCTTGTTTTTTTTAGGCCATCGTCGTGTCAAACGTCGTGTGATGAGGATGATGATAAAACTACGTCCATCCACAATAGCAGTAACGATGTCATAGAAAATAGTGACAGTGAATCAGAAAAAGCAAATAAGAACATAATAATTCGTACATCTACATATTCGTTACCATTGACGCATCCTTATTTCACGAGTCCACAAAAACAAAATGAAAGTACTGACATTCCCTCTGCCAAAAAAATTCATATTATCTCTGATGTTTTAATGAAAGCTCCTGTTACATCGAATATTCCAAAAACTTTGAATATTCCTTACCTGGCTTCAGCTCCCGATAACTTGGAGGAAAATCTTATTATCCCAGATGATCAACAACAGGCAGTACCTTTGCCTTCAGGACATTCAAGCACTTCTACAAACATGCCAGAGGCCGCTGTTCTCCTAGACATTAGCCGGACGTGCTCTGAATCAAATTTGTTAGATAGTTTAGATGATGACTTAAATGTATCTAAAGAGGTACTTACCAACACGCTGCATGCAAGTCCTTCAAATTCTAGCCCGTCACCTTCTATGCTCTCTTCTACAGCTCACTGTTTCCCTGATATATCACCTATTATTCAGCACGTAGCCGTGACACTACCAAGTGAAGACCATCTACAACTTGAACAACGTACAGAAATATCACTTTCCAGAAAAACTTGTCTTGATGATTCTCAAAAAGCTGGTGATTCATATAAAGAGATTTCTTTTGAAGCTCGTTCTCCATCTGAAACGTTTATAAAAATAAAAGACTCTAATTTTGAAAGCCAGCCAATTTCAGTATCACCTTCAGCTACTAATATCGGTGTAGACATAGAAGAATACATGCTTTCTGCAAGCACCTCCAGAGATATGAATAATGATATTCAAGCCACAAGAATAACTAAAAAGAAACGTAAGGTGGCTAAAGCAAACTTTATTGATTTTTTATCCGAAGACGAAAAAGATTTTTCGGCTGGTAGCTCTGACTTATTGGTCATTTGATGAATCAGATTATTCTAGCGATGGTTTAACAGATAAAAGGAAGAAAAAGAAAAAGAAGCTAAAGAAAGAAGTAGACAGTGAGAATAATCCGGAGAGTGTTACTTTGATCAAAAAGAAAGAAAAGCGCAATAATAAAGAAAAAATGCGTAAGAAATTAAAAGACGAAGGAAAAGAATACAAAACGAGAAAAGGAAAAAATATTGAAGAGAAAAAGATGAAAGAAAACCCGTGCAAAAAAGGAAAATGTTGCAAGAAATGTTATGACATAACAGAAGAAAGGCGTTCCTCTTTGTTCAATCACTTCTATAGCTTAGATGTTCAGCGCAGGCGCGATTGGATAGTCAGATGTACACAGCGCATTCCGGTCAAGAGGAAAAGGACAAGTAAGGAACAAAGTCGTAGGCATGCCACATATGAATATTTTATCAATGACGAAAAAGGCCACAGACCAGTGTGTCAACAATTTTTACTGCATACCTTAGACATCACCCAAAAATACTTGCTATACACAGTGCAAAATGCAAGAGATGATATGGCCCAAGAAGATAAGAGAAAACCAAATACTACACCAAAATACACAGAAGAGACAAAAGAAAATGTTCGTAACTTTATACAAAAATTGCCCGTCATGCCATCGCATTACAGCCGAAAAAGAAGCAACAAAGTATACTTACCTCAAGAGTTTCGAAATGTGACATGTCTTTATCGCATTTACTTAGATGACTGTCAAGCAAATAATCAAGACTTTGTTAGTGAAGCCACATTTAGGAAGATATTCAATGAGTACAACATAGGTATCCACGTGCCTAAAAAAGACAAGTGCGTTCTATGCACAAAGGTTGAAAATAATGAAAAAGAGAATGATGCCGAAGATACTAACCGACTTAAGACACACTTGGAAGAAAAAAGAGCAACGTATAAGAGGTTTCAAGTGCATCAAAAGCTAAAAACTTTAAAAAATGACACATTAACAACATCTTTCGATCTACAAAAAGTGTTGAACACCCCTCACGGAGAGAGCATGCTTGTTTATTATTCCAGGAAATATTCTGTGTATAATTTAACATTTTATGAAAGTAACACTCAAGATGTTTTTTGTTACACTTGGGGAGAATCGGAAGGAAAGCGTGGTAGCAACGAAATCGCTACCTGTTTGTTACAGTATCTCGAGCAAGTCGACAAAAGAGGAATAAAAAATATTCTACTTTACTGTGACTCGTGCGGTGGTCAAAATAAAAACAAGACTGTTTTGGCTGCTTTAAACCACTTTTTGAAAACGTCTACGAATATAGAGGCTATTCAACAAAAATTTTTATTGCCTGGGCATACTTAAATGCCAGTGGACTCGGTTCATGCGGTGATTGAAAGGGAGGTAAGACGGTTAACTGTGTGGAGCCCATCGCAATGGCCGACATACTTTTCATCAGCACGAAAGACACCACGACCTTATAATGTCATCGTGTTAGATCACTCTGATTTTCTAAATTTTGGTGAGGTCGCCAACCAAACATTTACAACCCCAACATTAAAGGCCATGAAGTTTATAGAAATTAGAGTTGTAACATTCAAGATGAAAAGCCCACACACTATTCAAATAAAATACTCGATGAAAGAAGATGCCACAGAAGAAAAAATTGCTCTCGGTCAAAAAAATATTCAAAAGAAGGGTAAAAGAAAAGGAAAGGGGAAAGGGAAGGGAAGCGGTAGAAAGAAAATGACTAGTTCGACTAACGATAATGAGATGGATAAACAAACAGAGACAGAACTAAATTACACAATAAAACCTTTGTTCACAAGACGCCTACCTATTTCAAAAATGAAATACCAAAACCTCCTAAAACTGTGCACAGACGGCATTATCCCAAAAACATATCACGAAGAATATCGCCGATTACCAACAGCAGAAGATGTGCCAGATGTATTACCAGACACTAATGTGGAGGACGGAGATACAGACTCAGAAAAAGACTGATTTGATTTTTGTTTTTTTTTGACTGATATTCAAAATTAAGGTTTTCTAAAATCTCTTTCTTTTTCAACGAAGCTACTTGATTCATTGATTTTTAAATTAATACTATTTTTGTAATCTTTTCTAACTCAATTAAGACTTTAATTGTTTTTTAAAGTTGATTATTACGTCAATATTATATTAATATAAGTACAAATGATTGTGACTAAGAATAAGGGTCATTTTTATACTATTACACTGTTTAATCACAATCCAGGCATAATCTGCTCATATCATTAGATTAGTATAAAATTAGGCCTTCTTATTCTCCCGGCCTTAGCTTTTTTAGAATTTTTTTTTGTTTACTAAAATACTCTTACCAGTTTAATGTACCTAATTCAATAAAATAAGTAGAAAATACCCCTTATTTTAGGGAGATACGACCTTAACCTCTTAAAAATACCGTTTTTTATGGGGTGTAAACGCCTTTGTGTCATATTTTCACAAGGCGTAACCGACTTCTATTTTGATAAATATAAGATTTAGGTGCAAAGAGTTCTAACTGAAGCCTTCATCTCAAAATTCTAAGAAATTAGATGTATAATACATTTTCATTGTATTAAAATTAAAAAAGTTATATTTAAAAAATTTTTTTTTTTTGGTTTTTTGTTCTCCTGAAAAGTTGTATTTTGGTGGTTACGCCATCTGAGATTTAAGGTATCGATATGTATAATAAATCTTGTTTCCATGATGACGGGACCTAATCCTTCCACGAATTAACACTGTCTCATGTGACGACAATATCTCTGGTATAATTGTGGCAGTAATATTTTGATTTATTTCTACTACAAATGTACCATTTGTTCGGATATGTTCCCCCTAATACGACCTGGCCTGTTTGATTTGATAGGTCCCCAATGCAAACAGAACCAAATCCGACATTTGCATTACAGGGAACATATCCAATTGGGGTAATTGGCCATCGATTCTCACAAAATCAATTCTTTGCCTGTTTAATTGTAGATGCTGGACATGTTCAGCTAAGTGGTTGGGCATATTTAATCTATTTAATACTCTTTGTAAAATAAGCTTAGCGTCAGGCCGGTCGGTTATAACGGGATGAAAATTATTAATGATTGCTGCTGCTATTTTAAAATCTTCCATCAAATTTCATTTTCAGTTTTTCAGCAGTTTCATTTTCATTATCATCATGCTCAGGAATAGGCTCGGTAACATTGTCTGCATGATGAACTCTGTAGTGGGCTCGTTGCCAACATGCATTGCACACTCGAGCATTCCGGAGAAGCTGTAACAATAATGATAAAACTTAATCAGGGTAATTTACATTCTTCGATTTTCCTAAAATGTTTTCATTTTAGTGTAACTGTTTGAGGAGGAGAACATTGTACACTCAATAAGATTTCTACTATTAACTATGTAATTAGCAAATGCATTCCCTGTGGTTGCAGTTCCATAATGGTAATTTGATTGGGTGAGACTGACAAAATGAAATATGAATACATTATACAGTTTTTTTTCAAAGTTGCACAAAGGCATAATAAAACTTACAGATTAGGGGTAAAATCAATGCACATACCTGTCGAGGAAAAATAGCATCAGCTATGAATGCTCTTTCAGGTCGTCCTTCAGGCAATAGTCGAGATATTCTTCCACTTCTTTGTGCCACTGATATCCCACAACTGACACATAGCGATTGATGTCCTAATTGCTGCTCAGGTGTACGGGATTCATCATTCAGTTCAGAAATTACCAAATTGAAGCATTCTTGGCACAATCTATCCATATTTAAGACCTAAAACAAATATATCAATATTTATTAAGAAGCTTAGGTTTTAAAGGTAATCTATGTTTGTTTTGTAATATCAACTGTATAGCTGTTTAGTATAATTGTTTAATTTAAATTATGAAAGTTATATTTCACAGTCCTCTCTGTTATTCCACTGCTCAAACATTGACACCATATCTGGATTCATATCAAGTATATCATATGATTGGATTAGCACGGCACGGTGGATGAGCCCCGATGGGTCCACGAAAAATGAGATTGACTTCATCATGACCACAGAGCGACGAGTGTTCAATGATGTCTCCGTGATCAACGGGGTGAAAACCGGTAGCGATCACCGAATGGTTAGAGGCACATTGAACATCAACGTCAAGCTAGAAAGGTCCCGTTTGATGAAGTCTACGCTCCGACCCTCTAATGCCCATATTTACTGCCCCGAAAGCTTTCAGCTTGAGCTGTCAAATCGCTTTGAATGCCTAGAAAACTGCGAGTCAGTGGACGAGATTAACAACAGGTTTGTAGAAACTGTCCAGGCGGTCGGGTCGAAATTTTTCAAGCCCCGTCAAAGAGACAGACCGCAAAAACTTACCGACCACACCCTCAAACTCATGGCAGAACGACGTTTACTGGCACTGCAGTCCTCCGCTGACGCTAAGTTGTATCGGCAGCACAATAGACAGATATGGAAGTCCTTGCGACATGATATCCGCAACTTTAATACGAATAGTATTAAAGAGGCGATAGAGCGGAACCAAGGCTCCAAAGTGTTTGCAAGAGACATGTCTATTGGGCAGAGCCAGCTGACGAAGCTGAAGACGGAGGATGGTAGTATAATGTCGACAAAAGCCGAAGTTTTGAGGGAGATCGAAAAGTTCTATGGGCAGTTATACACCTCGGTCACTAAACCTGTTAGTAGTTCAGCCGCAGATCCAAGAGCTAAGCTTACCCGACACTATACCGAAGATATCCCGGACATCAGCCTATATGAGATTAGGATGGCTCTCAAACAGCTCAGGAACAACAAGGCGCCGGGTGATGACGGGATTACCTCAGAAATTCTGAAAGCGGGTGGAACACCGGTACTGAAGGTCCTTCAGAAACTCTTTAACTCCGTCTTGCTCGAGGGAATAACGCCGGAGGCATGGAATAGAGGTGTGGTGGTGCTCTTCTTCAAGAAAGGAGATAACACCTTGCTGAAGAACTACAGACCCATCTCGCTTCTGAGCCATGTCTACAAGTTGTTTTCGAGGGTCATCACGAATCGTCTCGCACGTAGGTTCGATGACTTCCAGCCTCCCGAACAAGCAGGTTTCCGAAAAGGCTTTAGTACCATAGACCACATCCATACGCTGCGACAAGTTATACAGAAGACCGAAGAGTATAACTTACCACTATGCTTGGCGTTTGTGGACTATGAGAAGGCCTTCGATTCAATCGAGACTTGGGCAGTGCTACAGTCTCTACAGCGGTGCCATATTGACTATCGGTACATCGAGGTGCTGAAATGTTTATATAAAAACGCCACCATGACGGTCCGAGTACAGGAGCAGAGCACAAAAGCTATTCCTCTGCAGCGAGGCGTAAGGCAGGGAGACGTTATTTCTCCGAAACTGTTTACCGCCGCATTGGAAGATGCTTTTAAACTCCTGGAATGGAAAGGATTCGGCATCAACATTAATGGCGAATACATTACTCACCTTCGGTTTGCCGACGATATTGTGGTCATGGCAGAGTCGCTGGAAGACCTCGGTACAATGCTCGATGGCCTTAATAGAGTTTCCCAACAGGTAGGTCTTCAGATGAACATGGACAAAACAAAGATTATGTCGAATGCCCATGTTGCGCCCTACCCAGTACCAGTTGGGAGCTCTATTCTTGAAATTGTTGACAAATATGTTTACCTGGGACAAGTGATCCAGTTGGGTAGGTCCAATTTTGAGAAAGAGGTCAATCGACGAATCCAACTCGGATGGGCAGCGTTCGGGAAACTACGCAACATCTTCTCGTCCAAAATACCTCAGTGCCTAAAGACGAAAGTATACAACCAGTGTGTGTTACCAGTGATGACATACGGAACTGAAACGTGGCCTCTTACTATGGGCCTTATTAAGAAGCTTAAAGTTGCACAGCGCGCTATGGAAAGGGCTATGCTCGGTGTTTCTTTGCGAGATCAAATCAGAAATGAGGAGATCCGTGAACGAACCAAAGTCGCTGACATAGCTCGACGGATTAGCCGGCTGAAGTGGCAGTGGGCGGGGCACATAGCACGTAGAACTGACGGCCGATGGGGCAGAAAGGTTCTGGAATGGAGGCCGCGTATAGGCAAGCGCAGCGTAGGACGCCCACCCACAAGGTGGGCAGACGACCTGGTAAAGGTTGCAGGACGACGCTGGATGCAGGCCGCTTCCAATCGGCCGATCTGGAAGTCACTGGGGGAGGCCTATGTTCAGCAGTGGACGTCCTGTGGCTGAGATGATGATGATGATGATATGATTGGCGTTTAGTATGCAGTGCTATGTTGCAGTTAAAGCATAGTGCTTGCATAGCCATTGTGAATACAATGTATATCTGAAAAAATAAAGTAAAAATAGATAAATAAATTATTTCAATGAACACACATCGGTGTATAGATAGTTGTATCTAGTCCTAAACTCAGCTTATCTTGTCATAGGACAACTAGACAACGAATTGACATACTCAAAACACATTAACAATAGAATTATATTAAGGTATTTTATAATTTGTAATTTGCATGCTAATGCATTTAACAGCAAAGATAAGTACCTACTTTTTGTATTGTAACACCTTTGTATGTTTTAAAATACTTATAGAATAATTATGACATCCAATGACTTCAAGACGGTGGTTTCGTAAAAATCAGTTGATGAATGATAGCAGTTAACTTCTGACTGGCTACTGTTAAGTATATAAGAATCCTAGTGTCCAATGACTGAGCTAGAATACTTAATAACGACACCATCATACTTACATTCAGATTCGTTAGAAACGTCGGCGTCGTCGATTCAAATCGTTACGTTAGGAAGAAGAGGAGTCCATAAGGGTCGTATTATGATCAGGGTCGACAATTCCAATTCGTAAGGCAAAAATCGGGTCCAGAATAAACAGCGTAAGTTGTAAAATGTAGAAGAAATCAAAACACAACGAAACATTACCGCACGCGAACGAGAGCAAGAACCGTCTGACATACGTCTCTGACAGTGACAGACAAGTGTTTCGCTTAGTTCTTGGCGTTGCGTTTTGTCCGTCGAATTTACAGAGTCAAAATCTTTGTGTTAAGAAAAGTATCAAGCTGAGTGTTTAGTGGGCATTATCTCTTTCTAGATGTTTAATGTAATTTACGTATCTTTGTATTTGTTTTCTCAAAAATAAACAAAATAAAATGTTTATATAATTGTTAACAAAACGCACTTACTGCAGACAGTGTTGCAACTCTCTGCTGCACTTGCCAGTAGCAGAAGATTTAGATTGAGAATAAAAACAAAACCCACATCGAAAAATTAATAAAAATGTGTGTTATTTGTTTCTATGAATTTATTCTTTCATTTGGTGTATCATTTGTTTCTGTTAGTTAGAATTTTATTTTAAGCCCAACTCCCATACATAAAAAATATTGTCCTTTAGGCGAGGATGTTTATTTAATAAATTGCATGAAACACGCACATGCTTATTTGCTGACACTACAATTAATGCACTCTCAAAACTTTCTTTTCCTAGTAAACCCTTGCATTTGACTCATTATTCAAACAGCTTTGTCTAGAGATACATATAGCGTGAATAATTACTTGGTAAGTTTCAATATTTTTTATTATATTTCCATTCGTATTAACAGAATCTCTACTTCTACAAAATTAATTCGTATTTTAACATGATGTATTTTATTTCACAGATAATGACAGACCGTTCTAATAAAATTTTATCTCAGTGTGCTCAAGACCCGTTGGAGAACTCCGATGACACGCCTATTATGTTATCACAGTTAAACTATGATCCATGGAAAGGATTAACACAGGCTTGTCAGGATATACTGAACAAGAACCAAATTGAAAAACCTCAAACAACTCAAAGGTTTCGGGAGAAAAGGCTGAGGAAAAGACTGAACCAGTAAAAAAGAAAACAAGATGTGTTAAATCCTACGTCATCAACAAAGAACGAGCTAAAGGCTTAAAATTGATACAAATACAAATAATCGACCTCACGAGCGAACCTTCTTGTTCGATGATACGGGAAGCTAACCAAAACAAAGAAGACACGGACGTGCTGCTCAGCGCGCAATACGTCGTCACCGAACCAGTGGATGAAATTTCCGACATGACAGAGACATTAATAAGAAAAATCTCGAAAACTCTATGTAATGAATATTTATAGTTATGTATCATTGTATTTTTTTGATATGTAGTTAAATATAAATGTATTGTAAGATAGTCTACTCAGTGTCAAATAAAGACATTAGGTGGTGAAAGATTTGGTTTTTTTATTTACGTCCTACCTTAAACAGGTTACCTTATGAAAACTTAGGTTAGGCTATAAGTAAAACAAAATATTTCAGTGGGTACATTGTTTATTTAAAAACTATAGATTTGCTTTATTATCTACACACCATTTTCGTATACACAAAACATTTTTTAATGCACAAATTTTCTTATGTGTAAAACAATTATAAAATAACATATATTTTTACAATAATTATTACAAAGAGTGACTAAATTAGGAACACCTAAATTATAAGAATTATTAGAACAGAAAAATTATAGTAAAGGGCGAGGAAAAGATAAAATGGATTCATGATTTATGCGGTCACAATAATATTACTGATAACTTAACGGGGCGAGGAAAATATAAAATGGATTCATGATTTATGCGGTCACAATAATATTACTAATAACTTTTAAGTTTACTATAATTTACTATATTTTTTCTGTCATTTAAATAAGGTTTAATAGTTCTCCGAAATTCTCTGTAATCAATATATCCTTCACTCCACCGATAACCTCTATTCTTTTCAACCCAAAAGACATGTTTCCTTTCTATTTCAGTTAGTGCAGTAAACGGGTAGGGAGGTTTTATTAAAAATACATGAGTATGTTCTTCGGTAGCTATAGCTAGTTCTTTTACAATAAAATTATTTTTGCAATCTTTAAATCCTTGAAGTTCTACAAAAATTGTTTGGCTGTTCATGATAGTTTCTTTACAATATTACTCAAAGGTTTGTATTCGAATATACAATCGTTTAAAATCAAGCAATAAGCAACTGTTTGATTTGGTATTATGTGGTCTGTTTCGATTTCAACTCTCACATCGATCGAACCTTTTAAAGTTTCGTGTTGTCGCGAACAGTCGATAACAAATAAAGGAGCTATGTCTCTGGATTCCTTCAAACTCATCAACGGCTCTGATCGACGTCCGTGATAAGACTGTTGAAATCTCACATACTGTTCGAATAATAAGGTAAATTTGTCATCCGCAAAACTGACATTTAATTCTTCGTATGGATAATATGATGAATTTAAGAATACCCTTACATCTCGTACGTGACAATGATCAAATTCGGCCATGGAAAATTGACTGTTATATTTTCGATTTGTTTGTAAGACAACTACAATAAATCGTGGTTTCTCTATTTGAGATGAAGTTTTAATAGACCAAGTATGCTTTCGTGTTTTAGGTAGTAATGGATATTCATAGAGATCCCAACTACGAAACGCTAATGGAATAGGTCTATCTTTTTCTAGGAACTTTAATAAATTTATTCTTTAACGATCGGACACTTTAACGTGAGGCACTCTAGTAATAGTAATTTTAATATCATCCAGTACTTCTCCTGAGTTTAATTTAATTGCATTCAGATTCGTATTGCTTCTTAAAAGCTTTTATTCATGTTTACAATTAATTATATTTTTTTCGTAGTCTTCTGCAAACCCTAATATCTTGTTTAACTGAATAGAGACAGAAAATGCTCCACCACCTGCATTTTTTATGCCTTCAGTGGACCATCCCCAAACTCGAGCATATTTTGATTCGTTTTCATTTAAGGATAGATAAGACTTAATTGTTGTAGTGACACCTGCATTTTTAATTTTATCTATTTCAATGCCGTTCAATTCGTATCGAATACTTGAAATAGGAATAATGCTGGATTATTGATAAAATGTACATACAAACCAAGTAGCTTCAGGAAATCCTTGTTAGTTTTGGTGAGCTTTTTTTTTAAAATAAAGTGGTGCGCTCTTGGGAGATGTCCTTTTAGAAATGATTTGTGAACACGATGTGGTCGGGTTTTTATTTAAATTTATCATTTTTGCTTAAAATGTAAATATAGTTGCACTTCTTCACCTCGTAAATTTATCTCTTTATTATCAGCATCCAGCAGTCTTATATTAATGGCGTTAATAGAATTTTGATTAACCGGAAAATAAATAAGATTTTTGGGAATTTCAATTATTCTATAACCTGGTGGTACGTTTGGCACAAATTTATAAATTATGTGACTTGATTTTCCGTTAACAAATGAACCACTAACTATGTCGCATTCGATCCGCACAATGGTAGTTGATAGAATGCTTACAGGATACTCTGAATCGGTACTTATATTAGCATTTATTGTTTTCGTTTCAAAACCTAAAATTTTACCCAATGACCCCCCTTTGTTAAAATGAACATCTTTGTAACAAAAAATACGTGTTTTCAATGTATTGTTATTGCAAGTAAGTTTAAGTACAGTGTTCTTGATGTTGCTTTTTAAATAAACACAAATATCTTGAAGCTCATAAGAACCTTCAGGTATTTCGATTATTTCATTTTCACCATAATAAAACTTATTGTTTCGTTCATCTATATTGGGAATTGAGTTAAACGTTGAAAAATATAAAATACCGCACTCATAGTCTCCTTGAAGTTCCAAAGTTGGGGAATAGTTTGTTGTCAAGGTAGCTCCGCTTCCAGTTATGGACACAGTGAAATACATTTTTATACTAACACATTTATTTCTTCTTTTCATTATATAAATACATTTTCCAATAATTTCTTAAAAATTTCAGACACAAACGACCACAGTTTGTGGTACCAAAGGCTTGATGTCTCATATAACTATAGTTTACAGGTAAAGCATAAATATATTTTATAAATTCTAATGGTGGTGTCAAATTACCAAAACTATCATAATATTCTACGTAATTGTCATGCTTAACAAAGGCTACCCAATGCGTGCCAGGATTTTTGTTGCTATCCAAATTTAGTATTCCGCATTCTATCTTTTTAGGTTTTGATGGTAACGTATCTCTCATGTAAACACCTCGAAAGTGAGGAATATCACTAGCATATTCTAAGATGTCAAGATTAGTAAGCGCACGTCTAGGTAGCCTTTTGATTAGTTTTTTGATGGGTTCAAATATAAACCTGCTCCCTTTTTATGAGATTTGATATATAATCCTTTTCCAAGAAGCTACTGCTTCCATCATTCTGTCATGTCTTTCAGATTTCTGAAGACTCTTTTGTGCCGCCTTAGAATCATTTACGGCTTTGGCTATATCCGCTGCTCCTCCGGCAAGCGAACCTAATGCTGACAATCCCGCAAATATAGGAATGAGTGGTAAAAATCCACAACACTTAGGGAGATGAATAAAACGTGGTAAACGTATTCCTTTCTTGTTATTGAATAGCTTTTTTGCCGCTGCATAAGCATACTTTATTGCAGAGGTATGGTCTTTGGATTTTCGTTTTTTTAGTTGAGTGTGTATTTTCTTAAATGATTGAATACCACTGCCTGCTCGAATTTTTGCTTTCATGGCATTTTGCACTATCAACGATGCAAGTTTTTCTCCTTTGCTCGCATCTTTTGAAGTAAATCTCCTTTTGCCCATGTTAAAAGTTCCAAGTCTGCTTTACGTCGAGTTTCTGAATCTTTATTAATATAAGCAATATCGTGGTGCATGCAAGCTTTGTCCAATTGATTTATACCGGGTTCACCTTTTAGTATACGTTTTCAAAGTTTTGTACCGGGACCACAAAATTGATACCCAGGTAAATGTAACTAGAACGGTAAACGATCTATTAAGTTATTTATTATACCACTGCCTTCTTTCATTGATATTAATAAAGTGTGATAAACCAGTGATCAAACTTTATTTATATAAAAATATAAACCAATTCGCTTTTGCTTACCCAACTATTTTCTTTATCACTGAATCCTAACCATTTGACAAACAATTTGTTTTCTTTTTTCTGATAACTTTTTCAATTAGGTATAGGTCTGGAAACTTATTTTTTAATAGTTCATACCCGTAAAAAGACCCGAGAATATTTTGATTTTGTTTATCTGCTATTTGGTATGTTATGGGATTGGTTTTATTAATTTTTACGATGCGAAATATTTCTGTAGACCAATTAGGGGTATAGCCATTATAGAAATCTCCTTTGTATTTACTTATACGCACAAAGTCGCCTACTCTGAAATTAGATTTTTGACTTATTTTTATTTTTGGTTGTTGCGTTTTAATAATGTTAGATCGTACTAAAATTTCATTTAAATGATTTACATTGATCGGCTTGAATTTACTAATGCGATGCACAGTGTTGTTATTATGATTTACAACGAAATCCAAATTACTTTGAAACCATTGATACCGTCCGAATAGGCTAAATTTTTTGTAAAGGTTTGATTTAATGGTTCTTATAACTCTTTCTACTATAGATGCTTTTTTGACAGAGTAGGTAGAATATTGGTTTATTTTGTAACTTTTTATTAACTGATTGAAAGAATCTTTATAAAACTCTTTACCTAGATCTGTTTGTACATTTTTAGGCTTTCGTTTTGATTCAGATAATATACTATGCATTGCATTGACAACACATGTTTTAGATTTTGACTTCAAAGGCTTGACCCAAACGTATTTAGAAAAAGCATCAATCACAACCCGAACATAATTATATCCTTTATTCAGCGATGAATATTTTTGAAAGTCCATAAGATCAGCTTGCCATAAATCATCTATTCCTTTAATCAATGTATGCCGCCGAAATAAATTTCTTCTCGCTTATTTGTGCAACTCATCAACTATATCTTGCTTACTCATTTGGATTTTTTTTGCAGCTAACATAAAATCAATTTCGTTTTTTAATAATACACTGTACTTAAATTACTCGAAGTTATTTTTTCTAAATTATTAAGATATTTTTTTCAATTGCTCTGAACTGTTTTTATTTCTTCTTTTAATTTTTGAACACAGTTATCAACATATTCCTTGTTCACAGCTTCACTGTCTTGTTCAGGAATTTGTAATCCTTTTAACCTTGATGATTTTAAATCAAATTCACCTGCGTCTGTTCGTAATAATGCATCGGTAAAGATATCAGTGAATTCAGGTTGACGTAAACGCTTATGAACATGATGACCAAATTTATCTATATTCATCGCCGTCTTATCGGCTTCTGAAGCTCAATGATACTGCTCAATTTTCCTGATGGTAGCTTTATAAATTTTATTTCTTTTAAAACACCAGCTTCGTACAATTCTTCAATTATTGCATAAACTTCATTTCGTACCCCATTATTATCAGCTGCCCATGATGCACACAGTAGTTTCAATCTTTCCACTAACTCGTTTGGATCATTCCAGTAAACCAAATCGGTATCCTTTTTAACAGCTTTTAAAATATCAACACCTTCACCTCGTGGCAGACTTTCCATACTACTTGTGTGACTTCTAGAGAACTTAAACAGTAGTTTATCAGCCCAGGTCATTTATCAGCCCAGAGTTAGCGAATAAATACTTTAGTAATTTTATACGAAACGAACCGTTTGAAGTAATTAGTACCCACGCAGCAAGTAAGCACGAAGAGATTATTTACATAGATTTACCTTATATTTTTTAAAGCGAACAAAAACATAAGTTTTACGTATAGATAGATAGATAGATACTCTTTATTGCACACCAAACAAAGAAGTTACAGTTGATATTTACAGAAAGATGTACAATTTAGGCGGTCTTATCGCTATAAAGCGATCTCTTCCAAAAAACCTTTAGGCAGACGACAACTACAAATAAAGGGGAAAGTGCTGCAGAGTGCTTATTGTGTAATTTTATTTATATACCTACAATGTTAATATCAATAAGTATAAACTACATACACGTACAAAAAATACCTATAAAATATAAATGCTAAGATAAAAATAAACATACATACATATATATATATGTGTATTATATTTAAGTATGTATGTATGTTTATATATATATATATATGCCAGGAAATAGCATGACTAACAACTAGTGATATTCCAGAAACAGCAATTCTCAATTATATATAGCGTAAACAAGAGGTATGACGGCCTTATAGAAAGCGACTTGCTCAAATCGCTCGACGCTTCTATAGACATGAAAAATTTAACTTTATCTACAAAAAACGCGAACATTCCAATAATTTACTCACCATCTATACGAGAGACGCTGAAATTACCTCCTTGTTGCGAAATAAGAGTAAAATTGCCGGTAAATTTACTAAATGGCGAAGCAATCTTGAACTATGTACAGTTTTCAGAAGGTATTCGAATGCCAGAAGCTATAGTTACATGTAAAAATGGCTACGCTTTTACAGTAATACAAAATTGTACAGAATTAGAACAAAATTTAGCTATCACTGCACCATTCCGAGTTTAAAAACTTCAGGAAGGCTTCCTTCAGAACTCACACCATAGTAATAATTTGAATTTCTTAGAAAATAGCGATAATATAAATAGATTATTAGAGGATAATTTAGAGAAGTTAAGGTTAGACCATATGAACGAAGAGGAAAGAGCTATGATAGAAAAATTATGTAGGGATTATAAGGATATATTTTATTGCGAGAATATACCATTGTCATTTACGAATGAAGTCAAACATACGATCCGAACCAAGAACGAAGACCCAATTAATATCAAGGCTCACCGCTATCCACCTGTACAAACTAAAGAAATTAAGAAACAGGTTGAGAAAATGCTCAAGGATAGTATAATACAGGAGTCACATTCCCCTTGGAGTGCTCCAGTACACTTGGTACCCAAAAAGTTAGACGTATCGGGCGTACAAAAATGGAGAATGGTAGTCGACTACAGGCGACTGAACGATATTACTATGGATGACAAATATCCTTTGCCTAATATAAGTGACCTTTTTGTAATGTTAGAGAAAAGCCTCTACTTTATAACCCTAGATTTAGCATCAGGTTATCATCAGATAGAGGTTCAAGACGAAGATAAATCTAAAACAGCCTTTAGCACACCCTTCGGACGTTTTGAATTCAACAAAATGCCGTTTGGTTTAAAGACTGTACCGGCTACGTTCCAGAGAGCGATGGATAACGTATTAAGAGGACTACAAGGCATACACTACTTAGTCTATCTTGATGACGTCATCATCTTCTCTAAAAGCCTGCCCGAACATGTAGAAAAACTTAAAGCTGTCTTTGATCGATTTGAAAAACAAACCTAAAAATTCAGTTAGATAAATCACATTTTCTCAGAAAAGAAGTCTTGTATTTAGGGCACACAATCACCAGCGAAGGATTAAAGCCTAATAATGATAAAATTGACGCTGTTTTGAAGTATCCTCTACCTCAAACAATATCAGAAATTAGAAGTTTTATGGGATTAGTAGGATACTATAGGAAATTTATTAAGGATTTCGCAAAAAATACTAGACTATTAACTAGCTGTTTAAAAAAGGGCCGTAAAATTGTTATAAATGACGAATATAAGGAAAGTTTCGAAACTTGCAAGAAACTTTTGACTAACGCACCACTACTACAATTTCCAGATTTTAACAAACCTTTTATTTTAACTACGGACGCTTCCAATTTCGCTATAGGCGCGGTACTATCTCAGGGAACGATAGGTAGCGATAAACCCGTGGCTATAAACGCTAGTAGAACTCTTAGCGATACAGAATCTCGATATAGCACAATAGAGAAAGAATTATTAGCTGTAGTTTGGGCCGTAAAGCATTTTAGACCATACTTGTATGGAAAAACAGTTTACAATCTTCACTGACCATCGACCATTGCCATAGCTTTACTCACTTAAAGAGCCAAACAGCAAATTAACACGCTGGAGGTTAAGACTCGAAGAATACGACTTCGAAATAAAATATAAGAAAGGTCAACAGAACACAAATGCCGATGCTCTTTAGAATTAAAATTAATGCTTTAAATGATTGAGACTCTATCCTTGTAAACCCAGATGTAGATAACGATAAGATAGAAAATATTATTAAGGAATTAAATTCAGAACTAGAAATTAGACATAAGGAACAACAAGACAGTAAAATACCTATGTCTATTTCTGACACAGAAAGTGAAAAAGAACCAGATCTGATAGAAATCTCGGATGATGGTGCTACAGCCAATTCTGTTTCTAATAGAGAACATGAGGGTATCCCAATTTTGAACGAAGCAATAGACTCCAAACCACGTCAAATATTAGTTCATACTTGGTTTACGGATAAATGCGTTGTTAAAGATATATCTAATAAAAAACAAAGAATTTTAGAAGTTCATATGCCAGTAGATAACGAAACACTAGTAAAAGACTTCTTAAAAGAATATATTGATTTTAAAAATAAATATTTTATTTACTTTGAACACCCTGATTTTAGAAAAGTTTTCACTAACGTAGTTATTCAACTTTATAAAAAAGGAGCTTGTAAACTAATAGAGTGTACAGAGCGAATAACAAACTTAACAGACTCTGAACACGATCAAAGAGACGTAGTCATGAAGTACCACGAGGGAAAAACATGCCATAGGGGAATTCAGGAAACTATAGCTAAATTAAAAAGACATTACTGGTGGCAAAATATGAAAGAGACGGTGACAGCCATAATTAACTCTTGCGAACAGTGTAAAAAAATGAAATATGAAAGGAAACCTATTAAACCACACATTCCGTTAACACCGAGTCAAACTGCACTATTTCAAGAAGTTTATATGGATCTTTTGTACATAGAGAGTAAATACTATTTAACGCTAGTTGATACCTTTAGTAAACTTGGACAGGCCATATACATTCCAAATCGTAGTACCCCAGAAGTTGTTAGAGCGTTAATCAAATACTTTAGCATGTACGGATCACCACAAAAAATTAATAGCGATGCCGGATCAGAATTTAATAACGAACTAATTAAAGAACTTTTAAACTTTTATAAAATACAGTTACACATAGGAACCCCAAATAACCCTAGTTCAATGGCCATTGTGGAACGATTTCATGTCCGAATGTAAGCAGACATCCCGCATTTTTGCCTTACGTGAAAGGAGTGACTGATAAAATTGGCTCCCTGCTAAAGAAATGGTCCATTCCCACGATTTACACCCCGGGGTTAAAAGTACAGACTTTACTAGGCACACCGAAGGATGTCTTGCCGTTACAAACACCAGGTGTTTACAAAATAAACTGTAGCTGCGGGAGTTCCTACATAGGCCAAACGAAACGAACCATCGCTGAAAGGCTTAAAGAGCATATAGCTGCTGTGAAAAACCGCCAAACTGCGAAATCAGCGATTGCCGAACACCTTCTTGAATCGGGCACTAATCACTGGATTGAATTTCATCAAACGCAAGTTCTTTCCACGGATCGCCACTTTTATTCAAGAGTTGTGCGTGAAGCTATTGAAATCAAAAAGTATAAAAATTTCAATCGGGAAGACGGTTACAAATTATCCGCGACATGGAATCCAGTGATTAAAAATAAACAATCTCGTTTTGTTTCGCGATCGAGTTCTCACCTGAATACGGACGCGGCGGTTAGTGTGCAGAATAGGGACACAGTGAGTGTAGTGTGTGACGGTACTTGGCGTGAAAATAATATCATGAGGGTAGATGAAGAATCTGCCTCTCATACGGAGTGAAGACATCGCTGTTCCAGTCAGCCTGTGACCACGGTCGGTGTAACCCGATCGAAACGTCAGGCAAAAGAGGTATCATCTTGTACCTAAATTATGATCGCGTTAATTCCCGTTTCATTAAGTTCCTATATTTTGTTCGCTGTCTCGGTTGCGCTCTTCCTCTCTTTTCTGGCTCATATGGAGCAAGAAGTCTCGTCAAGTAAATATCTTGATCAATTTTTGAAGTGTTTCTAAAGCAACGTCGACGATTCACGATAATATCCTTCTTAGTCAATTTATCACATTTAAATGTCTTGCTGTTCTTGTGTCTGCATGAAATCGACACATTTATAGCTAATGGGTCTGTGTCCTTATATTCTCTGCAACAATAAAACAAAAATTTATGAATAAAATGCAACAACAAAATCATCTAACCATCAGTCTCCTACATTAAACAATAAAAAAGTAGCTGTAACAATACTAACTTTTTCTTGTACACTGATCTGCTTTTTCTTTCTTTTCGACGTCTTCCTGTGCTTAATAATTCCACCGTACCCGTAATGAAATTATAAGAATCCCATTTTGGGAAAATATAACCTTTTGGTTGAAATCTATTGTTTTAATAAATTTTGACGTAGTTGAACCTTTTTGATCAGAACTTTCAACAAACGTGACGATTTTGTATAAGAAAGAAAGTGTTATGAACAGAACTCACAACGGAAACGGATAGAAATGAAGGTTTAGAGCACGAATGAAAAAAAAAAACATTTTTATAATAATTATGTAAATGTAACCTTTTGAACAGACGCTCCTCACTTACTTTTGGGACAGTATATCTCGTTGGTACCAGACCCCGATCTTCTGGATAATACAATTTTCTTTAGCTCTCTTCTATAGTTTGAGCGTAACACATTGATCTTTTTTTTCACGTCTTCGATTGTCGCCCCGGGTTTAATTTTTAAATAAATTTTAAGCAGCTTTTGTACAGCGTCGTTTCTTTTATATTTGTTGCAGTAATTGGAGTGTGTTTTGTCCCACAAAACAGGCAAAGACTCCAAAGATAAGATAAGTTCTTTTTCTATCTCAATTGACGGTGGCGGGGGCAGGGGCGGAGCAGTTTTGGGCAGCGGCGCCTGCGCGCTCTCAGTTGTGCTAGCGTCTTGCTCCATTGCGTCGCGGACGGTGACTGACGCGAGAATGATAGAGCGGAATACACGATCAGTCTCCCATCAGTCATTCATCATTCAAAATTGGACTGATGAAATATTTGATTTTCATCAGTCCAGACCATCAGTCTGTCAATCCGTGCGTTACACGATCATTCTCCCATCATTCTGATCAGACTGATGGACCAGACTGACGCCAAACTGAGTGTGTAACCTTGCTCTTAGATGGTCATGTCTCATTTCCAAGAAGTGTAACTATTTTACCACCGAATACACCGAAAAATGCAGATATCACAGATGAAAATTTTGGCTTTGTCTAATCTTCCAAGTTTGATATTTTATATTTATCTTATAATTGTTGTATAAATGTTTATGTTTTTCTCGTATGCCGAATTATTTTAATTATACGTAGGGTATACGTAGATTTATATCTAAGACCCCTGCAGGACAGAAATGGTGTTCTTCGACAGTGAAAAGGACAGTTGCACCCTTATCTTTTTTAGAAAAAAAAGTTGAACCACTAAAGAACATCTAATTGTTATAGGCGTCAAGTTTAGCCATTCTTTATTTTATAGCTCATTTTTAGTTATTAGCAGCATTTCCGCTGTTTCTTTTGTAGATCAAATTGTTCCAATACATGCATAAATCGCCATAATCCTTACGCCCGACCACAATAGCAAAAAATATTACTACTACTTGTAGCTTGTATTAATTTGACTACTTTCTTGAAACGGTACTATCGACGGTACTATCTAATTATTAGATAAAATAACAAATATTTATGCGATTCAAAGAACAAATCAGATAATGTAACAACAAATGAAATAAAGTGTTTTCTTGCTATGTTTATTTACAGTGGATAAACCGTAGTTCCCCAAAGATTTATGTATTGGGAAAAATCATCAGATACTGATTTCGGTATTGTATAAAATGCCATGTCGAGGGTTTGATTTAAGTACATTTATTATGATGACTCTCACATCCATCGTTGTTCAAATACCCAGATAACTACTGACAGCGACAAATTTGCAAAGATAAGACTACTTTTCGATACGCTAAACAAAATCTATTTGCGCTAAAAATCTTTTTATAACTCACCTTCTACTTACTAATTGGTTAAATAAGTTTTCGTCATTTTATTAAACCATTTTAACTGTAATAACTATGTTTGTTTATTAAAATACGAAACAATTGATAACCGGGTACTTCTAAGAGCGTTACCTATCCGCCTATTACTACTGATCGTTAAAACGATCCTCATTTTCCTAGCTTTCCAGAAAACGCAGATTTTTTTTGCTATTTTTCCATGATTAGTATATAGATCAACTTAACAATATCCAAAAATTACGGTGATACGTGACGAAAAATAGTTTCAGTAATATCTGGGTTAACCAAGTATAGACTAAAAATATTTTTGATAATCCGAGAGTGTAATCGACGATCTCCATAGCCGATAGGCGAGCACGCCAGACTTGTCATCGCCACCTCTGTGGTCCCGAGTTCATAGCTAAGCCTGTTATCCGGGCTATTATATAAGCTTCTGCGTTAGATCATACGGGCAAAGTAGATGTGCTTGACCTGCCAAACATGTTTAGTTTAATTGGTCAAAAATATTTTAGAAAT
This sequence comes from Anania fuscalis, assembly GCA_950371115.1. Lineage (NCBI taxonomy): Eukaryota > Metazoa > Arthropoda > Insecta > Lepidoptera > Crambidae > Anania > Anania fuscalis. The sequence goes on along the minus strand of OX493326.1, from coordinate 11,312,708 downwards.
ATACACAAACCACTGTTTTATTAGTCTGAATGACAACTAATAGGCTTATAGTAACTAACACATCGGTAATGTTTGACTGCACTTATGCAAAAATTAACACATTTCACACTAGCAACTGGATGTATTGTACAATAAGTCCATAAAATTAGTTTCTAGAAAGCTAAGTATACACAGTTATACAAATTTATACTATATTTTCAGTGGCTTGCATTCATAATGCAATTGTAAAACCTAATTAATGAGCTTAGATCATCATATTTTATTATAATTGATCACATTGGCGACTACACAGTACACAGCGCCACCAGGCGATAATAAACACGTCTCTCATGTAAAAGGCTTTGAATAACGGTACAGTACTGTTTAATAGCGATGTTTTACCTGAAAATAAAACGTTTATTAAACATACTTACCTTATTCAAAGCCTGCTTTTTAAACCGGCCTGGTGACAATAAAACGCAATGACACGAATATCGAACAATCCTTTGAGCTGCCTGTGTTGACGCTAGTGTTGCATAGCTGCGGTGGCGGGCTGCGGAAACGTGGGTCACGTGTGCAGACCACAAGTCATGTCTAGTACTCGAACCGGAAACGCGGATGCTACTCTCATGTAAAAGGCTTTGAATAAGGTAAGTATGTTTAATAAACGTTTTATTTTCAGGTAAAACGTCGCTATTATTAGATCGTATTGTAATTTTTTTACACATTTGTTATTATGCTTCTAATTTATGACCATTGGTCATTCCATTGTATTGCCATTGAACTTTTTGGTAGTCTGCTCCTTAATCGTTTTACTTTGAAAACAATATTGCGGCCTAAAATGGTATTCTGCTCTTATTTGACGTTTGTTTGACGTTTCTATCTATGGACTTTCCGTGTCAATTGTGCTATTGAAGTAAGATAGTGCAAAAACACCTCTAGAGCACTAGTTGCCTTATATTAATTGGAAAATTTGTAAAAAAATGAGGCCGTTTGGACCATGTTTACGTTGGCGAATTTAAGCGTTAGCTTATGCAAGCGACTGCCGTTGCCGCCGAAGCAGACTCATGGCTCAAAGCCGTAAATCGCGCGCCTTGTTGAGGCAAACTGTTAATGCCTTCGAAGAACTACCCGAGTCGGAATTTGTAAAAACATTACGACTCGGAAAGGCAGAAGTGAGGGCCTTGTGCATAAAGTTAGCTCCATTTCTAGAACGTCAACGGAGGAAAGATGGAATACCTATTGACATGAAGGTAAGAATATGTGATATTTAAATTAGAAAAAATGGCTAAGTAGGTAGACCTTTGTGTAATATTAAACTTCCATTGCAGATACTTATTGCACTGGCCTTCTATGCCACAGGGTCTTACCAAACACTAGTTGGCCAAAGTGTTTTTCACAATGTGTCTCAGACCACTGTCTCAAAGGCTGTGAGACAAGTCACTTAGGCACTAAACCAGACGGCAATATTCCATAGGTATATTGTCTGGCCTATGCAGATCCAAGACCGAAATGCCATCAAGGCAAAGTAAGTATGCATTTTTTCTTCGTGCGGTAGTTATCCAAAGCAGACCTATATTTCACTGCTCCGCGAACATAAATCAAAAATTATGGCTAAAAAGTAATTGTTAGATATTAAAATTTTAGTAATTCTATAGACAGTGACTTGGCGCAGTGATTGGTGAGAACCGTGCTTCAATATTCAACTCGGTTCTAATGTAATAGCAAAATTAATATTTAAAAGTCGAAAGTAACCGACCGTTTTGCGCGCCGCGATAACTCGTACGCGGCCGCACAAAGCGCGCTGACCGTTGAGTCACCATCACCACCGACCGAACGTAACGAGCGAGTTGTGCTGCGTTTAGACGGACTGGAAAGCTGTGGTGCTTCGTTTAAACGTGATTTTGTGTAAGTCATTTGCGGCCTTTGCGGGTTGTATTTTTGCTTTATTTATTTATTTATGGACAATATGTCATCAAGATCCATTGTATGTGCTAGGTGCCAAAAGAAAATCCAGGATAGATACTTCTTGAATTGCAAATTATGCAAAAGAACCTTAGACACTGAATGTGCAAATATGTCTGATAAACTTTTCAACCTTATGGAGCCCGCACGTAAACTATTGTGAAAAGTGTAGCCACAAGAGGCAGAGGCCAACAACAAGTACACCAATTGACAAATCACACGCATTAAAACTGCAAGCGTCAACAAGCAAAAGGAACATTGGTCAACAAAAGTCAAGAACTGCCACATGCACTGTGAAAATAACATTGCCGTCTACATCTCAAGCTCAAAATGATGTAATTTGCCAGCAGCCGTCGTCACTATCACCACATAGTTCCAAAAAAACAAATGCCGCAGAAGAAAATTCTGCTGTGACCAGCCCGCATTCTGAACTCACTAATTTACTCCCATATCAAAAAAAATACTTAAAATCACCACAATCCATTACAAACACTATATCTGAAAGTGCAATATATGTTACTCAAAGAAAAAAAGGAAATCTTCTTGAAATTTCTCTTCCAAATCTTGGATGTTCAGAATTGTCCTTATCGGAGTCAGAAACAGCATCTAAGAGTTTACCTGATTTATCCACACTCCAGAACAAAGAAGCAGAACTAATGAAAACTGAAATTTTAAATTTTAAATTAAAGCTCCAAGCCACCAAAGACAAAATGGACAATTTGATGCTGGAAAATAAATCTTTAGCTAAAAAATTAAAAGAACAGGATAAAAAAATAAAGGATTTATAAACAATTTGTTCCTCTAACAAAAGCTTTAAAACTAAAAAATCTAGGAAAAAAGATAAAGTAAACGATTTGAAACAGAAGTTACATCAAAGCCTACAGGTACATAAATTATGTGAAACAATTTCAAACAACATCACGGAACAGACATTTGAAAATAACCAACCAGTTTCGATCGAGAAACCAGTTCACACTATGACAGCATCGGAAAAGAAAAAAAGAGTCTTCGTGCTTGCTGACCAACAGGGACAGGACTTACAACAGGCCTTACAAAAATTACTGGACAAGAAAGATGAAGTTACATGTTTCTGGAAGGATGGGGCATGTCTACAGGAAGTGTTGAATACCTGCAAAACAGAATTATCTAGACTCACGTTAAATGACTTTATTGTGGTTAAAGGGGGGATGAACGATAGCAACCTAATAAGTTGTAAATCTAATCTTATGAATTGGCTAAATTGTACATATCACACAAACATAATTATGTGTGGTCTCCCCAGTAATGCTTACCTAAGTAACTATATTAATAAAGAAATTGAATATGTTCAGGATTTACCCACTGCAACTTTGTAAAACTAAATTATGCCAGGTCCCATCTTACAACAAGTTTGAGTTTTAGTATATGTCGAGATATAATACACATATCACATAATAAACAGTTATGACACATAGAGACAGATGGCGTGGAATCATCTTGTTTGCAAAAATTGGCGTCACCTGAAAATTTATCCGATGATTTCTCTCGCACACCCAAAACGCGATACCGAAAAAAACCTCCTATTTTATAAAAAATCATAACATTAATATTATGCACCAAAACATAGCTGGTATATTAGGTAAGAAGGAACTTTTAGAAGTAGCACTTAACGAAATGAGAGTAAATAATGAAACCTCAGATTTGATTTGTCTTTCAGAAACCATTGTCCAAAAACATTGTGAACCTAATTTACTCCTTAAAGGTTACAGATTGGGTGCCTCCTTCTGTAGATTAAAAAAACAACGCGGTGGTGTCTGCATTTTACATAATGACAGTATAAAAATTAAAAAACTGCCCCAAACAAGTGACTTTGCAACGGAATTAAGTTTTGAATGTAGCGGATTGGAGTTAACAGAATATAAAATTATCCTTGTAGTTATTTATCGGACACCAAAATCAAATATTAAAACATTCTTTGATAAACTACACCTTCTTCTCGATAAACTTAAAACTAAGATTATTAATACTTGAAAAAAAAAATCGTCCGCCTCAGTGGAATCCGAACCCACCAATGTCCATCGCATACCGGGCGAGTGCTTTGACCACTAAGCTACCGAGACGTTAGTCAACTCGACGAAATCTTTCAAGTGGTTCTCGCTTTCAAAGCCAGCGTATTTTCTAATCGATGTTGCGGTATATACTACTACCGTCAACACCCGATAGAAATATTTTTACAAATATTTAACTATTGGTAAAGATCAGGAAAGCTTAAACAATTTAAATTTTTGTTTTTAGCAATTACCATGCTAGGTTTCTAAAAAATCTTATGCATGCATCTCTAGCATGGTAATTGCTAAAAACAAAAATTTAAACAAAACTTTTAAGAAGCATATTATTTTGACAGGTGACTGGAACATAGATACCTTAAAATCAAATACAATATCAGAAAAACTCACAGAAACGCTACTTAGTTATGGCTTGAACATACATATTAAGACACCTACACGACAAAAGTCATGGATTGATCATTTTGCGAGTAATATTAAAGAAGCAGTAGAAAATACTAAGGCCACATGCTTATCAGACCATAATACAGCCCAATTTTTAACTGTACCGGTTAAAACTCGCAAAACTCCACTCAAATATTGGTTTGAAACCAGGCGTGACTACAGTGCTGACAATATAGAGAAGTTTAGATGTTTAATTGCGAATTACCCTTGGGAAAACCTGTTTGAATTTAAATGTGCAGACACGGATTTCACACTTTTTCATAATGAATTGACGCTTCTGTATAATTTGTGTTTCCCAATTTATAAAATTAAAATCTCCAATCAAATTAAGAAAACAGAGGATTTCCTTTATCTGGCAGAATTTTGTTGCTCCGAAATTCATTTGGCATAACACACTTGGCATAATCTTCTTTAAACGAATATTATTAAGGCATAATTTTTCATTTCCATAATTATTGTTTGGCCGAATGTTTATAAGACCGAATTTGTAATGGCATACTTTTAAGATGGCAGAATATTACTAGGCAGAATAACCTTTAGCAAAATTTTATTCTGCATAATTTCACTAAGCATACCGTTTATTTAGTGCGACGATTATTTGGCACAATTTTACTACGCATACTATGAGGATAGCAGAATTTCGTTTAGAATAATTTACAAAAGTCAGTGACAGAAACGAATCGGTGCAAAACCGATTCCACGCAGTCTTGTTTGCCCGACCCCTACAGTGTAATTCAAAACCGCGTAGGCGCGGAGGTGCGAGGCGGCCCGCGAGCTGAGGAGCAGGTGGTTTAGAAGGTCGCCGCCGCGGCTGAGGCTGGCCGGCGGAGCCGGCCAGCAAGCCGAAGCTGCGGGGGTGAGAGAAAACCATCTGCGACGATAAGCTTGCGTGGGACCGCCGGAGCCCCGCAGCGGCGGAGCCGTGACCGAAATCATGCATGTTGCAAGCTGCTGCATGCTTGCTTGCATGCATGGATGGAAAGAAATAACTAGAAAATTAATACCGATAAAACAAAATATATTCAATTTACTAATAAAAATGCTGAACCCCCACAGTTATCTTTGCGTCATCGTGATGAAACCATTTCAAAAGTTACATCTGCTACCTTTCTTGGCATAGAGATTGATTCTAAGCTGACCTGGCATCATCATGTTGCTAACGTATGTCAGAAAATAAACAGGTTCGTTTATGCTCTGTATAGACTTACGCAGTTGGCCAGCACTGGAGCGGCGCTAATGGCATTTCATGGATATGTAAGCTCCGTTTTACGGTATGGGCTTATTGTGTGGGGAAATTCAACGGACATAAATCGTGCCTTTATTCTACAAAAGAAATGTGTAAGATCGATCTGTAGGGGTTGGGCAGTTACAAGCGTGTAGACCACTTTTCAAAAAACTCAATATACTTGCACTAGCGTCCCTGTATATTTTTGAAATTTTAATGTTTGTTAAGAAGTATATGAATATTTTCACAAAAAAACACGATACTAGTAATGTGCAAAAAAAAGAGGTATCCATACAAATTAAATGTACCACCATCAGCTACAGTATGCTTTAGTAAAAACAGCTTTAGTATGTGCGCAAGATTATTTAATTTACTTTCAAACTGTATCCAATGTCTTCCTTTCACTGCTTTCAAGAAAATAATATTTAAAATTCTTATCGACAATTGTTTTTATGACATCAATGAATTTACAAAATTTTGCCATGACGGACATCTTAAAAGATTTGCCAAAACCTGTTTATGACTAAATCATCAATATAAATTTAATATATTATGTTTCTAAATGTTAAAATAAGTGGTTGTTGTACCTTGTTGTTTTTTTTTTTTATTCTTAAGTTTGACCTTGTGGGTAGTTATGACTTTTTGACATTGTATCGTTATTTATCTAGGATTGACTTGACTAGCGTTGCTTAATTTATTATAGTTCTTGACATTTTATTTTCAAATGCTGACATTTTGTATAATTTCATTGTATTAATTTAATTGTAATACTTAATGAATTGAATTGTATTAATTTAATATTCATTCGAACTTATTTAGTTGATTTTCATTATGATATTTATTTGCATGACGACGACAAAATATTTGCTTATCGATAGCTCAATTAAACATAAATGCTCAATTATACTATGTAAGAACTATATCTATACTACCATGTTTTATGCAAATAAAGATTTATCTTATCTTATCTTTGCCTGGTGTTAGAAATAAGTACCTTACCTGACTGATACTTGATGTTAAAGGTTCTATAGATTTGGGATCTCAGGAGTATTGGGGTGCATAGACGGCACTCATGTGGCGATAAAAAGACCAGTTGTGCATGAGGAGCGATATTTTAACCGAAAGGGGTACCATTCCCTGAATGTTATGATTGTAAGTTAAATCTTACTTATTTCAACCAATAACATTTAGTTTTAACACCACATTTACACTTAAAACTTACTAATAGATATGTGATGCAGAACTGAACATCCTGTGTGTCGACCCTAGTAGCCCTGGGTCGGCCCATGACTCAAGTGTTTGGCAGAGTCATCCCTTTCGGAACACATGAAACGACTCAATGATGCTGGAGAGCATACATTTTTATTAGGTATAAAAAGATCACTATTAACTTTGAAAAACTTAATTTGTTAAGATTTACAGACGTGGTTGCTTATAATTTTGAAATATTTTTAGGTGATAGCGGATATCCTTTGAGGACAACAATGATGACCCCGATACTGAACACAATAAAGGGAACACCGGACCATCTATTTTATATTCAACATGTTTCGGCACGCAACACTGTAGAGCGCTGCATTGGGATGTTGAAAGCTCGTTTCAGGTTTTGTATTTTATTAAATTTTATAAATTTTTGTATAATAAAATTAATAAATAATGCCATGCAAAGTATTTCATATACTTATGTTATTTTGTATATGTTTTCTAGCTGCGCGAGCATTACACTATAATCCTTAAACTGCTGGAAAAATAGTGAATGCTTGCTGCGTTTAACACAATATCGCAAATAAACTAAGACTGCCCTTAACACCTCTGACAACAGAAGAAGCCCTTGTAAAGAGGCAGCATCAGGATCAAGTAAGTCTATATAAGGTCTTTTTTTGCATCACTCATGAGAAAAGTGTTATCGTTATGATCAAGACATCTTTTTCCATTGTTTCCATGCTTGTCCAAGAGACAGAATATAATTCAGAGATAGAAGATAGAACCTAACGGCTGTGCGGTTGTGGAACGAACTCCCTCTTATAATTTGCGCATTCATTTTAAAGACTAACCCTCTCTTACTTTCTCTTGTGTACTTCTTCATTTCCCAATGGTCCTCGCTGGCATGGTTCTTTGTGCAATCATATTATATTCGTGTACTTATATGTGTGTAAGTATATTATATGTATGTATGTACCATATTGCTATCTATGTATTTATCTAGTATGTATGTATTGATCTTTTTTTTTGATTAGAATTGTTTGGTCTTTGTATATAACCTTATTATGTTGCACCGCCCATACCATCTCTGTCCGGCCCAATAGTTGATTGTTAGAGAATGCTTTTGGCATTAAGTCGGCCATTGGTACATATTTTTTTGTCTGTGCAATAAAGTTTAAATAAATAAATAAAAAAGTAATGTAATGAATTTAAGTATAATTTATTTTAAAAAATTGCATGTGTTACCTTGACGAACCATGTTGGTATTAAAATTATTATTGTTACCATTATTATCTGTAACATATTTTATATCCATTTCATTTTATTTCATTTCATTAAAAAAATCACTAGAAATATAATAACTAACACCACATGACCACATTCATTGTTCAGATTTTTTAGTAAGCAGCTAAGTCACCTGTGTTATAGAAATCAGAAACAAAGACTGTACAACAACACCCAGACCTAAGATAATATAGAAAAGTTCGGTTTCTACATTAACTTGTCCGTGAATCAAACAAGGAATCTTAGTGCGCCTATCTCACGGCTACAGATATCGTTCTCTATCGTCGGCTGTCAATCATTGTCTGTCTAGGTTATTGAATCATATTAATTCAATCTAAATAAAATTGATTTATTAATTTGACAGATTAAAACGGAAATCAATGCAGTGGCTGTAGGACAGCAAAATGAAGGTAACAGACGAAGAGTGAACCCTGACCTCCAGAGAGAAAGAATATTGCAAAGGGCTCTTGTGCAGACATTATAGAGGGGTCGTAATAATAATATTTAATTGAAGATTCTGTATCCTTATTTTAAAATAATTTTGTATTAATTATTACACTATGACGATTGATAAAAATGATTTGATTACTTATTATTCTGATATTGAATAAAACATTAATTTACTTAATAATATTTATTTACTATCAGATTCTTGAATTCGAGCCCTCTTTCTAAGCTGTACCTGAAAAAAGATAAAAAGCTTTATTATGTAGGCGTAAAGTATAACATCAAAATAATACAAAACAATACAGGTTTATTTAGAAAAAAAAAACAACCTCGCAAGACTAGATAGCTAACATCATACACAACAACATTTGCTCTACGACTTTAGATAATTACAATAAAAGTTGCTAGATAGCAAAAACCTCGCACAACTGTCATTTTTTTCAAATAAACCTGTATAATGTAGTGATTATTATAAAAAAAATATTATGTTGTATAAATTTTTGGTATAGATTTTATTGTACATAATAATTTTATAGCTCACCATTTGTGGTGGGTTCTGCAATGCCATTTTTATTGTGTCTGCCAATGCCTGAATGGCTGCGGCTAGTCTGTTTGTGGCCTGTGCATGTTCCCGAGTAGCTTGCACACTTGACTGCTCCATGGCCTCCAACCTATCGGTTGCCCTGCGCATCGATGAATCTTCCGATTCTAAAAAAAAGAAGTTAATTTCATTAAACTGTAAACGAGTAGGAACTAGCACATCAAACTTACACATGTTAGGCAAATTAAAAATAGTGGTTATATTAGATACTTACCAGTAATGTCTTCACGCGGACGACGACGTCGCCGGGGAACAGGCCTTCGCAAGGTCGAGGTAGAATTCCCTGCAGCCTGTGAGGTCCTTTTAGCCTGCGAGGCCCGTCTAGCCTGTGATGTCCCCGCTGCCTGCGAGGCCCGTGCAGCCTGGGAGGTCTCCGCAGCCTGCGAGGCCCGTGCAGCCTGGGAGGTCTCCGTAGCCAGCGAGGCCAATGCAGCCTGCGAGGCCCATGCAGCCTCGGAAGCTCCCGCGGCCTGAAAGGTCCCAGCAGCCTGGGAGTTCTCTGCAGCCTGAGAGGTCTGTGCAGTCGGTGAGCCTACAGACTCAGACTGCTGCCCTTGCACTCGGGGGTCTGAAGACTCTCTTGAAGCTTGAGAGAATTCAGACCGCTGTCTTTGATCAAGTAGTTCCATAGAATAGCCTGAGGTCTCAGGATGGAGTTTAAAGTTAATGAACTCCATTTGAAAATTTCTGAAATGATAACATAATAGGTGTATAAAGTCATAATTATTATTAAACAATTAGAAATATTATGATTTATAAGAATAAAACTAACCTTGGATCATTTTCATCATTGATGTGGAAACAAACAATTGAATTAGCAATAGAAAAAAAGTGAGAATATTTTTTTTAAAATTTTTTTGTCAATAATTCTGTTTTACCTGTAAGCATAAAATATTGCATACAAATTATAATTAGGTTAATACAATACCAACTACTTAATCTAGACAAGAGAAAGAAAAGAAAAGCCACACAACTCACACAACATTCACGCCAACGTTATCAAAGCCACTACCACCTTCATTTTCAATGTGCTGTTAATGAAAAAATAAAGCATGCAGTGCAATTACCAAAAACAAAGACAATGATGTGCATGTGAAATTTCTAAATCTGGGTTTGAATGCAAATATTTTTTATTCTCTAAACAGTTAACAGTTAAAATAACAATTTAAAAATTAGAGTGATATCCCATGGGTCACTCATTGCCTGCTCTTTTACCAAATCAAAAATAGTGTAATAATTTGCGACCATAGAATCTGACTTTTAAACTCATTAAAAAATTATAGCCTTGGCTGGCCATTGCAAATAAACTTTCCGAAAACCATAAAAATAATTTAAATACACTCATTTTGTGATAGCAGTTAGGACTTCTCACAATATGGCATCGGTCCATTCAAACCCTTTGTGTGAACATTGTTAGCAGGTGCATTAAAAAAAAAAAATGATAGGTTATAAATCAATATCATAATAAGAATTTACATTATGCAGAAAATTAGAGTTGTGTTATTGATAATTAAAATAGAATTGCTTTAGTTTTAAGAACAGAACTAAACTTACAGAAATTGGGTTATGGCTAACTCCTTGAATGGGTTCACCCACATCCCGTCCCAAAATTGTGTAAACCCCTTTCTTGGAGAGGGGTCAACTGGATATTTAATGGAGGCCCTCCTCCTTTAAGCACATTAAATATGTATAGACGGTCAATAATTAAATTTTTAATTTTGAATGATTTTATTAAAAAATATTGATGTGATTGAAAAAACTTAATAAAAAAGTATTACATTTTACCTGTAGCGACTTTTTCATTTTTTTCATAGGTCGAGGTAGGTCAAATTTCCTTCAAAAAGCACAAAAAAATTGTAATACTAGTAAAAATAAAAGTAGGGCCACATGGGATACTATTTCCGCCACTATCTCAGATAAAATAGGTATCAGTGAAATTGACATGATTAATATATTGTTTTAAACTTTCATGGTCACTAACATTAGAATAGTTTGTTACGGGATTGCTACCATGTACCTTATTTTTGAGTTCCCGATATTTCGGCACTATTGTTCAGTTACTCCGTGATCATGGCGCTTGCAACAGTGCCGAAATATCGGGAACTCAAAAATAAGGTACATGGTAGCAATCCCGTAACAAACTATTCTAATGACATGATTAACTTCAATAATATGATATATACGGATCCTCTTGACATAAGCAATTTATTTAACTGTAATAAGTCGCTATTTAGTGTTTAACAGTAGCATAATTATTAATAAAGTGTCTACAACATAAAGTAGCAGAGTTTGCGCTTTAAATAGTAAGGCAGATTTCGTAAGAATAATTGAACTAATTTCTGTAACTAGATTTTATAATACACTCTATGTAAAACTGGTTGAGAGAAGATGGTTCAATAAACACCCCTGAAGAAGATCAATATTCATTTAATTCATCCTCAAGACTCAACCTACCTCATGGCGACCCTGCCACTCGAGCCAGTGAAATCGTGAAGAAAGAAAAAAAACGAAAATAAAGAAGATTCTACAGACAAGCATGAAAACATATCAAGCAACCTTTTTGGCCCTATTCACGGTAATTGTTATCTTCGCATGTATACTATTATACGTTACCATTTTAAAGAAGAACTGAAGAATACAGAAGTATGGGCAGCACTCAAACGAAAGAAGATGTCATCATTGCACAAACTGCCAGTGGAGACGCACAAGCCACGTCAAAGGCCTCAGCAGTCAGCCAAACAGATATCCTCATCATCGTGCTCATCATCTTCGTAATATTAGCTGCTGTTTGGTATATGGTGCGAAAATGCAGAGCTAACATCATAAAAACACTACGGCGTGAGATAACCAGGGGCAACGCATGCTAGTTTGTCTTCTCTGTAATACTAAAATCAAGGCTTTTTAGCCCCATCTATCCGCCACACCTGGTACAATAATTTAAAACCTAAAATGCGTTCAAAGAAAATAAAATGTAGCAAGAAATTCAGTTTCTGTATGTTTTAGTTATTTAACTAGGATCTCAAGCTGTGAATTTTTTCAAGCTAAATATCAACCTTCTAATGTAAAATAAAATATTGTTGCAAACACCGTTATTCTCCCACCCTGAAGACTATAAAACGCAGCGCTCGACCAGAATCGGTTTCATTCCGTTTCCGATCGTCGACCGTGTTACATTGTGCTAATTGCGTAGTTGCGTTTATTTTGTTAATATTTTACAGGTATTTCTGTAATTTGAGTTATAAATAAAATCTTAGTGAAATCATTGTTTTCTCTTTAAAAAAAAATAGTCTCGCCTCTGCTCGCCGCTTTTATGCGGCCGATTATGAGGCCGTCAAGCGCGCCATTGTAGATATTGATTGGGAGCGGCATCTTAATGTTCAATCAGTGGATTTGGCGGTTGAAAACTTTTATAAAGCTATTGACGTAGTCGTTGAACTTCATATCCCTAAAAGAACTTCAATCCATGGTCATAGTTATCCTGCTTGGTACTCTCGTCCACTGGTACAGTTTATCAAAAAGAAAAATAAAATTCATAAAAAATGGAAATTTTATAACAGATATAGTGACTACCTTCAATTTTCAGAGTTACGCAAAGAAATCAAATCATTACAGAGTTCATGCCATCGATCTTTTATTATAAAGACAGAAAAGAACATAAATCAAAATATAAAGCATTTTTGGTCATATATTAAGTCAAAGAAAGGTACGAACACGATTCCGGACACATTGTACTATGACGATTTAACTGGATCTGATGGTTTCGCGATTGCGAATATGTTTAACTCTTTTTTTCAATCTGTCTTCGTGAAGGACGTTGGCGTGGCTTCTGTTAACCACAAGTATCGTGAATCGAATAGTTGTTTAATCGAATCTATCGAAATGTCGGCGTCGATTGTGCAAAAATATCTGTCACATATTGATGTAAACAAAGGGGCGGGTCCTAATGGGCTCCATCCCTACTTTTTGAAAATGTGTTGCAAAGAATTATCGAACCCGATCTCTTTCCTATACCAGCTTTCACTGTCTCGCGGAGTAATGCCAACGGTATGAAAACAGTCACTTATTGTTCCCATTTTTAAAAGCGGTGACAAACACAATATTCGTAATTACAGAGGCATATCCAAGTTATCTGTGATTCCCAAACTTTTTGAAAAAATTATATTCAATTCTCTGTTTCCAGCTGTAAGGCCGCTTTTAATAACCCAACAACACGGTTTTATCAACAAACGGTCTACAGAAACCAATCTGTGTGAATTTCTTGACCAAGTACTACATAGTATGGATAGTGGTTTTCAGGTGGACGCCATGTACACCGATTACTCGAAGTGTTTCGATAAAATCCCTTATCAAATTTTGCTAAGTAAATTAGAGTATATTGGTATACATGGCGACCTTCTGAGATGGCTGAAATCTTATCTCATAAACAGAACTCAAGCGGTTACACTGAAAGGTTTTAAGTCTAGTTTTATACCAGTACCATCTGGTGTGCCCCAGGGCTCTCACCTTGGACCCTTACTTTTCAACATTTTTGTTAATGATGTAGTGGATTGTTTTCGTAGTTCCAAATTTCTTCTATTTGCCGATGATGCAAAAATTTTTACAGTCGTTAAATCTGTAGAAGATTGTATAGCCTAACAAGACGATTTAAATCGATTGTGTAATTATTGTATTGATAATAAATTGTTTCTGAATATTGATAAATGCTGTGTAATTTCTTATAGTAGAAAAAAACATCCAATACAATATAATCATAAATTTTTTGGTCAAAATCTTAATCGTTCTACCGAGGTGAAAGACTTGGGTGTTACACTGGATAGTGAATTGTTGTTTTCATCACATATAAATAAAATTACCACTAAGGCATATCAGATGTTGGGGTTCATTTTTAGGCAAAGTGTCGAATTTACCAACGTAGCCACATTAATGCTACTGTATCATAGTTTAGTCAGATCTCAACTTGAATATGCTTCAACTGTCTGGAATCCGCAATATTTAACATATATTAATTTAATAGAAAAGATTCAGAGGAAATTCATCAAGAGAATGAGTTACAAATTTCGAAGCGACTTTAATGCAGACAACATTGTCTCCCTTGCACAGCGAAGAGAACACTGCGATCAATTATTACTGTACAAAATTATTAATGGCTACGTTGATTCGCCTTATCTTTTAAGTAAAATCTTGTTGCGATGTCCAAGAGCGAACACAAGATCATGTGATACTTTTTCTATTTCGACTTGTCGTACTAAATATGCACATAACCGTTTCATCCTTAGAACTATGAAATTATATAACTCCAAGTATTGTCACATTGATATTTTCGGCCGTAAACCAAATAAATTTAAGTCATTATTAAAAAAGTGAAAATTAGTAGTCCTAATAAACGCCGCAGTAGCATGTTCAAGCGTGTGTCTCGTGTTACATTAACTTTTTAACGATACCTATGTATAAATTACTGGTGAAAACTCTTTTGGCAAATGTACAATTAATAAGTGTGTGTTTATATGTGTTATAAAACTGCTGTTTGTTTTCCTAATAAATAAAATAAAATTAAAATTCATATAGGAGCATAAAGGAGCTTCCTTAAAAGGCCCATAGTGAGAGGCCAAGTTTCTGTTTTGTATGTCATCACAGGTAACACACACTGGTTGTAGACTTTTGTCCTTGGTGCAACCTTTTAAAGGCTGCCTGTCCATCTCCATTTTTTTTATAAAAAATTGATAACATTATAGGGCATTTCTCCGGGATGGGTCGATTTTTCTCAATTCGGCAAAAAAAAATTTTTTTGCTTTAATAATATTAATAATACAATGAATCGCAAATACATTACTATCCAAAGCGAGTCATTCTAAAGGGCAGTAAAAATCTGCCATATTTCTTGAAATATTTTGGATTAAAGTTTTTTGGCAACTGAATTGAGACATGGAACCACTGAATTTACAATAGTAACACCTAATTTAGAATAAGTATCACCGAATTTGGAAATTGACCACCGAATTTAGAAAACGTACTACCGAAATGAGGTATTGTTGCCCCAAAATTGTAAAATACAGTACTGTGACAGAAAAACGGGTTCAAAGAGAAGAGGAATTATAGGAGACAGGAACAAAAATAATAAAATACTATTTTATTAATAAGTGACTATAGTAAAATCAACATTGTTTTTTATACCACAGTCATTTTTCTCATCAATTTATTGTTTTTGTACTTTCAGTGATATTTGACCGTAATTTTAACATAGAAATTAAAAAATCAGACTTACCTTTTCATTGTTATCATGCCGTATGATAAGAAAGTGATTTTTAACTTGGTATCGTTTTATTTTATTTTATTTATTTATTAGGACAACCAACAAGACAAATAATTGTTATTGATTCTGGGCTGTAAATGGGGTGTAATATATAAATAAAGACTTAGTTAGACAAAAGATACTATATTCAAATTAAAACTGTATTCGGTATAGCAATTTATTACAAAAATGTTCTTATAACAATTAAAATATTTAAATTAATAATAGGTTAAGCATTTTAATTCAACAGATTAAGATTTCATATTTATTACTTAAATTACTTACATCAGATCGAGGGAGCTCGAGCGCAGCGGAGAGACAGTTGTTCACTCGACAACGGTTGGAAAGAGAATGCCCGATGTCGCTCGGGCGCCCTCTTTTATAGGCTTGAACAAACAACTTTGCGCGTGGGGCGGAAGTGGCGGTAAAATTTAACATTTATTTTAACACACTAATTTCACCAATGTTATTGCACAAATAGTAATTAAACGTATTTAAATAGTTTTTAAACATTATTCCGCTAAGAAATATTGTCATTTTAAATTATCTCAATGATTTACAAATCGGCCTGATACCGGAAGTTGTGAAATAATTCTAGCTAAATTAAATTGAACTAAATGAAATTTTGAGATTATAAAACAAACATCTAATTTATTATACAATGTATTTGAAAAACATGCATAATTTATGCTGTACGCTAACAGATTCGGCCATCCGAATACATGTGTGTCCTCGCACAGCAGCTATCTTTTAATTATAAATGAAAGTATTAACATAGCTCTGCCAGTACTAACATTAAACATTACCCTGTCGGTAACACTATAGTTTTTCTTATATGCACAAATCAATTATTAGGACCCTGTCAGTCCAATTCAGAAAAGACTCTGTCAGTCTTAGTACTAGAGACCTGTCATCATAATGGGGAGGTAAGCTCCTACTATTAATTTTTATTCGGGTTCAGATCCATCATCACTAAACAAATTATCATGCGGTCGGAAAAAATTGAGCCATGGCCTTATTTTGTCCACAGATACAACAGAAGAGTATGGTTTACCACTTTTGCGAGTTAGGGGAGTGTCCTCTATTTGATAGCGATCATGTTCATACACCTTTACAATTTTGTAGGGTCCTTGAAACTTTGGTACTAGTTTTTTACTGTGTCCGGTAGCTGGGACTTGTCTTTCTACTCTTACTTAATCACCGACGTTAAACTTAATGGGTTTACACCTTTATTTGTCATAATAGTTCTTTTGTAACTCTTGAGACGTTCTTACGTGGGATGTTATTTTATCCCGAATTGAATCTAGATTACGTTCCTTAGAACTGGGACAATCTTCGATTGCGGACAAAATTTTACTATCACTAGAACCTTTAGGATGGAGCCCAAACAATGCCTCGGCAGGCGAACGGTTTATACCCTTGTTAAAAGTGTTATTGATACCCCATTGAACATCGCATATATGATCATTCCATTTGTTATCCAAAGTGCCAATACATTTGGTTGTTAAAGCATCAATAATGATCCTATTATACCGTTCTACTTGGCCGTTAGCTCTGGGTGTAGCAACGGCATTGAGGACATGCTTGATACCTTTTTCAACTACAAACTTTTTGAAACAATCACTGGTGAACGACGTACCCCTATCCGAAATAATCTGACGCGGTACTCCGAAAATTCCGAAATATTCTCGCAGAATTTTAACGGTTGTAGAAGTCTTAGTATTTCAAACAGGTTTTATATAAATAAATCGCGTAAAAGCATCGTTTATCACTAACATGTGTGTTGCACTTACTGCTACGAACGAATGGGCCAACATGATCTATGTGAAGAGTGTCAAAAGGTATGTTCATTTTTTCGATTGGGTTTAAAAATCCAGGTTTCTTACCACCAGTGGATTTAGAGTAAGCACATTCAAGGCAAGATGAGACATACTTTTTGACAAACTTACGCATTTTGGGGAACCAAAAATTTGATTTTATTGTTTCTAGGGTTTTTTCATAAGAAAAATGACCGATATCGTCGTGGTTTTGTTTAACAATTTGCCATCTAACGCCTTTTGGGACTACCCACCTATCACCTTCATTAGTTATACGATATAGTTTCCCATTTTTAAGTTTAAAGTTACTTTTGATATCTAAATTGTCATTTAAATTAGCATCATTTAAAATCCCTATGATTCGCTGTATTTCTGTGTCAGAATTTTGAACTGTCGTAATCCAGTCAGTCTCGACAACTGCTTGAACTAAAGTGGGGTTCTCAATATGGGGATTCCGGCTTAAAGCATCTACATGGGTCATAGAAGTACCTGCCCGATATTAAATAGTAAAGTCAAATTCTTGCATTTGAGCCCACCATCTCGCTACTCGTGGCAATATGTCACGTTTAAGAAACGTGGCTCGTAAGGAGTTACAGTCTGTAATAATTTTGATGCTTAATCCAAACAAGTAGGGTCGAAACTTTGTCAATAAAGCCACAACGGCTAGGGTTTCTAAATCATAAGCACTATAATTTTGCTCTTCCGGGGTGGTCTGCCAACTAAAGTAACCTACCGGCTTTAATAAATTATCAGAGTCCCTTTGTAACAGAATTCTAGCTATTCCTATTTTACATGCATCAGTATGGAGCTCAGTATCAGCCTTAGGGTTATACAGTGCCAAAATTGGTTGTTTAATTAAGCTTTCTTTAAGCTTATCAAAAGCCAATTGTTGTTCTGATCCCCATACCCATGCTGCATCCTTTTTTAACAACTGTGTGAGAGGTTTAGCAATTATAGAAAAACTCTGGACAAATCTACGGAAAAAGCTTGCTAACCCTAAGAATTGTCGGACGGTGTGTTGATTTATAGGGGTAGGAAATTTAGCGACGGCTTCTAATTTTTTTGTGCCAGGTCTGATACCATTCCTAGATACTTCAAAACCCAAATAGTCTACAGTCTTACCAAAAAACGTACATTTGCTAAGTTTGAGTGTGAGGCCTGCATCTAACAAAGATTTAAGTACAATTTCTAGCTGTTCCATACCCTGACCTATTGTTTCAGATGGAATAATTATGTCATCTAAATATGCTAACGCTTGCCGGTGACGCAAATTGCCTAGAACCAAATGCATTGTTCTCTGGAAAACTGCAGGGGCGTTAGCTAAGCCAAAAGGCATCCTAGTAAATTCAAAGTGACCATCAGGGGTTACAAAAGCTGTCTTGTGACAGTCTTGCTCCTTGATTGGGATCTGGTAGTAGCCAGATGCCAAATCAAGTGTAGTGAAGAAAACACTTCCACCCAGAGCATCTAGCTGATCATCAATCAAGGGCATGGGATAAGTCTTTTTACAAGTTTTCTTATTTAAGGCCCTGTAATCTATACAAAGTCGGTATTCTCCTGTATGTTTTTTTTACCAGCACTACAGGACTAGCATACGGCGAGGTAGATTGACGAACTATTTTACTATCTAATAACTCATTTACTAAATCTCTTATAATCTCTTTTTCTTTTAATGCTAACCTATAAGGCCTGTAAACCACTGGCTCGTCGTTATCTAAATTAATTGACATTTCAGCTTTATTACACTTCCCTAATTCTGACATGGATAATGCAAAGCATTAACGATACTTATTTAATAACTGTAAGAGAGGCTTGGCAACATCTTCGTCGACATTGTCATTCAAATCCGATCGCTTAATATCGCTATATTGATTCGGACAAGTAAATTCTGAAATGTGTAAAACATGTTGTACATTATTGTCACTGTAGGCGACTTTACCGCGAGCCATGCAGAAATCTTTCTTTATTATGAATGGTTCCTTATTTAATCCATTAACGACTAAACTACCGGTTCCATTTTCGTCGATACAATACAGGCCATTTTGGACAACATGCCCAGAGCCCGGGTTACTACGTAAGTTACTTTCACCAAACAACTCTCCATGGAAAATTGGGTCTGTGTAAATTTTCAAAATTGAGTTACCGTTAATTTTAGTATCTTCAAGACATCGAAGTTTTATTTTAGTCAAAGGTATTGAATGAGTGGATAACTGAAATATCTCGAGACTAGTACTGGTTTTCTGTATGACTATATAAGACTGTTCAGTAAAAGTTTGACCAATCATCAAAGGTACCTGCATGACATCGTCGTCAACTATTAATATTTCAGTAATGGCTTCTACATCGTCGATTACTATTTTGGTTCTATTCTACCAAGTGTGGACACAACGGAATTACCAAACCCCTTTAAGGATGGCAAATCAGCTGTATTCAACTCGGCTATCCCTAATTTTGGAAGCTCCGAAATTTTAAGCATTGTACATTCACTGCCAAGATCAACATATGATTTTACCGGGATGCTGTTGACAATAGCTATCTTATAGAATTTTTGGTTAATAGAGTTGTCATGCGATATTCGGTTTACGGATTTTTCGGCTAAGGGAGTTTTACTATAGCACTCTGAAGTCTCGTGACCTAGTCGTAAGCATTTTGCACATTTTTTAATTGGTTGGGAACATTGACTAGCAAAATGACCTTCTTGACGGCAATTGATACACCTTACAGGACGGTTTTTCATGTTTGGACCTCGAGAAATCATATCATTACCAGTTTTAGAAGGAAGTAATTTCATAGTTTTTTTTTCTAAGGATTGAGGCTTAATACTTTTGGTGTTACGTAAATAGGCGAGTAATTTATCAAGATTATCGAAATTACCCGCTTCGGCACTTAACCTAACGGCCCTATCATCAATACCGTGCAACACACACTCAACTGCCCTTCGCCCTAATATATCGCACCTATTGATAAGAGCAACCTTTTCATAGAAGTATTCTTCCAAAGATTCGCCGAAACGCGCCCGCTTAGCGAGCATTTCGCTTAGCATTTGGCCATAATTTTCAGTTGAGGAAAAAGCAGCTAATAACTTTGTTTGCCATTCCGTCCAAGAGAAAAGCACTGATGGAAGGGCTTCATACCATCGTTTTGCCACACCTTGTAACTTTGGCATAGCGTAATGTACAGTTTGGCGTTCCGACCACCCATAAATCGTGGCGCACTCATTGACCTTATGAAGCCACATTCTCATCGTTTGCTCTTTTATGGACGGATCAAATTCAGGGACAGTATTCTGGAAAGAGGCTATTTTGTCTGGGTCAGGGGCAATATTCTTTAAAGCTTGGAATAGTAGGGACAATGAATGATCAGAACCCGAAATATTAGGCTGAGGATTCTCACCAAAGGGTTGTGGCTTGCTTGGTTGGGAATTTCTTGGCTGGATGGGTAGGTTGGTGCACTGTTGCTCGCAGGGAAGATCATGCGACTGGCTGGGGCGTAGATCTGGATTATGGCTCTGCAGCTGGTGCCAGGCTTCGCTTCTGTGACGTCCATGTGGGGAAGACCATGGCTGGCTCCGCATGATGCTTCGGCTTCGGCTGCGATGGTTTTTGCTGGTACGATCGCCAACTTCAGGTCGACTTGCAGGCGACCAGTGACTACAGCCACGGTCTACCGTATCAAGTCGGCGGGATCGACTCCGGGGCAGGCGACTATGTTGCTGTCCTCGTGCCATGCTTCGAGAGCGGTGACGTGCCCTGTGCCCTTCAATAGGGCTACGGGACCGGCTCCGTGACTGACGGCAGAGCCGGCTGCGAGATCGCTGTCATGGTGTCTGCAAGGTCCGTGGTGGTGACCGGCATGAACGATGAGACGCTGGTTGCTTTTGAACCGAGCGTCGGTTAAGGGACGACTTCAACACGGGAGAAGAACCCCGTCTCACGTCGTCGTTTTCCATTTCAAAAACTGAACACAGAAAAAAAATGAATGAATGTAGGTTTCTATCCCACTTCTGAAATTGTTAATGATTCTGGGCTGTAAATGGGGTGTAATATATAAATTAAGACTTAGTTAGAGAAAAGATACTATATTCAAATTAAAACTGTATTCGGCACAGCAATTTATTACAAAAATGTTCTTATGACAATTAAAATATTTAAATTAATAATAGGTTAAGCATTTTAATTCAACAGATTAAGATTTCATATTTATTACTTAAATTACTTACATCAGATCGAGAGAGCTCGAGGGCAGCGGAGAGACAGTTGTTCACTCGACAACGGTTGGAAACAGAATGCCCGATGTCGCTCGGGCGCCCTCTTTTATAGGCTTGAACAAACAACTTTACGCGTGGGGCGGAAGTGGCGGTAAAATTTAACATTTATTTTAACACACTAATTTCACCAATGTTATTGCACGAATAGTAATTAAACGTATTTAAATAGTTTTTAAACATTATTCCGCTAAGAAATATTGTCATTTTAAATTATCTCAATGTTTTACAAATCGGCCTGATACCGGAAGTTGTGAAATAATTCTAGCTAAATTAAATTGAACTAAATGAAATTTTGAGATTATAAAACAAACATCTAATTTATTATACAATGTATTTGAAAAACATGCATAATTTATGCTGTACGCTAACATACCAATACAATTAAGTTACATAATCTGGCAATTTGACTTAAAGCTAAGCGTCTTCTTAATTATAGGCTGCCACAACATGCAATGTGGACTACAGATTACTTGTGCACTACAAAACACTTATAAAGATTACACTGTTTTTTTTTAACTACCCACAACCCGATTTGTTAAGATAAGGGCGGTACAAAGGACTACAGAATTTTACGCCGGAATCTTTGCAGGTTATTAGCAAAGATATCGACGTCGTGTGCCTTGCAGAACTCGTTATATTGCCTCTGTAGTCTGTTCATGGTGGAGTGGTGACCTGATCTAGTCGTACTGTATTTGATGGAGAAGGGAACATACTTGCTGACACGGGCCAGTTTAAACGGTACATTCAAGTTGACTGAGCTTAATAGAAAGGGACAATCTACATTGCCATTTGCAATTTCATGGAGAAACATGAGGTCTAGCAAAAACCTTCGCTCCTGCAGACTGTTCAATTTAAAGTGTCTAAGTCGCTCCTCATATAAGGGTAGTTCCTTTGCTTTATAGGTTTGGTACAAGAGATGCCAAAAAAAGAGTTTCTGGATGCGCTCTATACCTTTAATATGAACGTCATAGTGCGACGAATGGAAGAGACTACTTGCTGAGGGTTGCACATCACACGACAATGCATGGTTTGACTCTCTCGCCGACAAGCGATTGAGACGGCATAGATCTGAAAGTGATGCTGCAACTCCAGCCAACACACAGTTTATATGCCGAGTGTGCGACCGTATTTGTCGTTCGCGTATAGGGCTCTACAGTCATGAACGACATTGTAATAGACGCTGATTGAATCATCTGTAAAGATGGATCAAGGCCCATGATAATGATGATGAGTGCGGAGACAAAACCTGGCAGAAGTATTCGAGAGCAGGACGGACCAGAGATCTAAACAAGGTAATTTTTGATGAAATCTTTCTTAGTTCTTTGACGTTGCGCAATACAAACCCCAACATCCGAAAACCTCTGTTAACTATTAAGTCAATATGTTTATGGAAGCGTAACTCTCTATCCATAACCACGCCCAGATCCCGAATAGTCTCCACCTCTTCCAAAGTATGACCGTCGATACTGTAAGTTGGCGGAGGAACATTAACTAGTCTCGAAATCCGATTAAACTTACACTTGTCCAGGTTCAAAAACAATCTATTTTTGTCGCACCACAGAGCCAACCGGTCCAAGTCATCCTGCAGTAAGAGTGGGTAATTCTGATCTTTGATTTGCATGGATAATTTCATGTCATCTGCGTACAGAAAACAAGTCGCATGGTTGAAAACTGATACTATATCGTTTACAAAAATATTAAAGAGAATTGGACCAAGGTGGGAACCCTGAGGGGCACCAGACGATGACAAAATTGGTTCTGAAGGGAAACCATTAACGACAACTATTGATTACCTCTGACTAAGATATGAGGAGAACTATTCAAGGAGACTACCAGAGACGCCATAAGCCGAAAGCTTGTGAAGTAAGATATTGTGGTCTACTGTGTCAAAAGCCTTGCTTATGTCTGTGTAGATAGTGTCCACAGACCAGCTCAAATCAAGAGACTCCGACACATACGTCACAAATGAAACGAGATTGGTGGCCGTAGAACGACATGTCAAGAATCCTGATTGTTGAGGCGAGAAATCTTTCTTCATTTGCCAAGTCAAAACAGGACACACCAAGGATTCAAAGACTTTGCCGAACACACACAGTATAAATATTAGCCTATAGTTCTTGACTGAGCCGGCATCGCCTTATTTGAAAATGGGGACAATACGTGCTTCCTTCCAGATGGTAGGGAAAGTGCCCGTTTTCAGGGACGCGTTAAAGATGGCAGTTAAAGGCTAGGACAAAGCCTCATGACAGTTAAATACAAATAAGGGGGATATACCATCAGGTCCAGCTCCCTTGGCTCGATCCAGGCTGGTTAAGGTTTTGAGTACTTTGTCTTGCGAGATATGCAGATTGGCTATATAGTTCACCGCCAGCGTTGGACTATCAGTGGTCGCAGGCAATGAGGGGTGGGATTTATATACTGATGAGAAAAAAGAGGCAAAGAGGTCACATATACTTTCACCACAATCCGCCCCAACATCTTTAAAAGTCATGGATGAAGGATATGCACTATTATTTCATTTTTTATGTTTAATAAAAGTCCAAAACAACTTCGGGTTCTTGGAAAGTGAGCTTTCAATGTCAGTAACATATTTTTTATGACAGGTCTCTATTAGTTCGGTACATATTTTTTTGAGCGTACATAAAGCCAGTTCGTCCAGTGGGTTTTTGTATGTACGGTACATCAAATGAAGTTTATATTTTCCTTTTAAGAGGTGAATGAGTTCTTTAGTGTACCAAACTGGAAACTTTTTTTAGGGCGGTTTACATTTTGGGACGCACTTAACAATTGTATCTCTCAATAAAATATAAAATGTTTCGACCATGACGTTTACCGAATATGAGGATAGTTCGTTTTCCCATGATATTGAACTTAGATGCGTAATAATTTTGTCGTAGTCCGCTTTATAAAAATTAAATCTTTAATCTGTAACATTAGGCAACAAACTAGATGGGGTGCAAGATGTCATGCTAACTATCACAGGAGGATGATGGGAGTCGATATTACTTAACAGGGCGTCACTTTGTACTACACTTTCGACCGCTATTTTGGACAGAACGAGATCCAGAATTCTACCTTTCAGATTCAAAATGTTGTTACTCTGATTGAGATTATTAAGAGCGATAAAGTCTAGCAGAGCTGCATCCAGTGCGTTCTTGGGAATGTAGTTTGTTGAAAAAATATTATTATCATTATTCCAGATAATGTTAGGCGAATTAAAGTCACCCAGGATCAAATCTTTCGCATTCGAATCCAAAACTCGGTTTGTGTTGTCAATGTAACATTCAAGAATGTTTTTCTGTAATGGAGAGGGAAGAAAACGCAACATAGTAATAATATTTCAATGGAATCAACTTTTCCGCGACACTCTAACTCCACCCATAAATCCTCGCAATCACTCTCGAACTGGGTTAACGTACGGGAACATATATTCCTGGACACAGCCATGAGCACCCCGCCACCAGGCTTGCTCCCATGAAAACCACTAGTCTCCCTATCGCGCCTGTATACAAGGTACCGGTTATCGAAAATTTCACCATCGAATATGGTACTGTTTAAGCACGTTTCACACAAGAAAATGATATCATAATCGGAACATAATATATTTTTGTAAAAGTCCGTGGTCTCCGTACGAAGGCCACGAACATTCTGAAAGTAAATTTTTAACTTATTGAATTTTAAGCCCTGCAAACGGTATAACAACTAAAACGCAAATAGCAACTTAAAGCTAGTGGGTAACTTATTGCTACAATGTTGTATGTGGCAATTTTTATGGCCATACAAGGTGGCGTCAATTCAAACTAAGTACCATCTTTTAACTTTTACAACTTGGCACCTAAGTTCAGCCTAAATCCATGCCAATAAACAAAATACCTAGCACATGAAACATAGATTTACATGCACATAAAACAGGCACACCATCAACAACCACCGTAAGTTGTTTAAATAATTCGATTATTTACTTGTTTTTTTTTATTTTGTACCATCATTTGACGCATTCATTTGAACATTTATCGGCATTGTAAAGAAATGTCTTACCATAACTATTACTTAAAGTAAAGCAAAGAATACAGTTTATAAGTTCATAATTCACCATTGATGATAACTTTGCTCATATTTATTTTCAATTGCCAATAACTGGGCAAGAAAGGTAAGTTTGTACACATTTCTTTTTAAAAAAACAGCCCTAAAACATACTAATATGTTGGAAATTACTATTTTTATCGTCAAGTGAAAGAAACGTGGAAGTCGGTGCCAGCGTAGACATACACATTGTCACATTGAAATTTCTTATTATCACCGTCTTAGTTATTAATTAGCACGTCTTTTTTGAGGGTGGTTGTCTTTTTGTAAAAAAATATTCTAATATTTGCAGTGATTGGTACCCTAATTTGCCGTACTTTTTAAAACAATACTGCAATCACAATATGCAACTCCGATTTCTATTTCATACGACTTCCATCATCAGCTCAGTAACGGAGAAAGAGTACCAGACGCATATACATAAGTAGTCTTAAAAATCAAATGAACACATTATGCATCCCTTTGGAATTTGAGGGTTGCCCTTGATTTTTATGGGATGGGACGATGGGACATCAGATCCTGACTGAGTGTTTGCTAAAACCTTTGCTAGAATGTTTTCTGAAAAGTACATCAAAATTGGTTAAGCCAAACGCGAGATAATTGTGGACAAACATGGACACATACTAACATACATACAGGTCAAAACTAGAACCTCTTTTTTAAATCGGTAAAAATGGCCACAAAAGCGATAATAATCTGCTGAAAATATCAATTCGGTTGGAAGATTCTCAATTCGGTAGTAGAAATCTCAATTCAGTGAAAAAAACACCATTTTACTACTCACCAATTTGAAAAATACACCGTGAATTTTTAATTACCCAAGAAAATTAACTAACATACTCAGATATCGATTCGCCAAATTCGATGTATATCGATAACTGAGTATGTAAGTTAATTTTCTCGGGTAATTAAAAATTCACGGTGTATATCTTATTTTTATGGATCACTCACTCTGCGGCTTTAATTTGTAAGTTTTAACAATGTTTCTAATAACACCATTATCAAGTACACATTTTAGATAATAGCAGAGTTTAATTAAACCACTGGTACATATTTTATTTGCCTCGCTGAATTGAGAAAACTAGGGGAGCAAAAATCACCGAAACATAAAATTCCTTTGTAATGGTCTCCAAAAAAGTAAAATCCCCACGTGCAAGCTGCTCGGCCGCTGTGGCGCAAATGACCGATTGTAGTAATCGAGCAGTTTAAACTAAATGGTGCGTATTAGTAATGTATGGAGTCAAAATGTGAATACACGGAATTGAAACTCCAGCGTGGGACAAATGTTTGAAACCTCGATACAATAAATCTATAATATTCACAAGTGTCTCACTGACTAAAACTTAATAATCAACTATCCTTTAATACGTGCACATTAATCATATAATGAAAACTTTACCATAAAAGGTAGTTATGACGCCTTTTACGCCAATTTTTGGAAAAGGGACACTCAAAAAATCGACAAATTTCTCCATATTTGAACCTTACCAATTTATTTTTGGATAAACGAGAAAATGCTGTCGTTTTTTAGTAGGCTCTCCAGTTAGCCAATAGTACATAGATTGTTCATGTTTTTTACCAAAACTGCAACAAGTCATTTTATGTGGTTTAGGAAAGCGGACAAAAAAAACGGCGTCTCTGGAGAAATGCCCTATACACCGTGACTTTTTAATTACCCGAGAAAACTAAAATTTGCGTTGATAAAAATATGTATATCAGTAAGTAGCACACAAATATTATAGCGTTCATACAAAAATATCGTTTTATAGGACTTCAAATAAATCCTGTTAATGCACCAAAAACATGGAAACCATCTTCGTAGTATTTGTTGAATGAGAGAGAGAGAGACGCATGCATTCATTCAGACTCGCGCGGCACTCGCGCAGTCTCCCGCGCATGCGCGTCTGCTACGTCTGTAGTGCTAACGATTGTCAAGATCGCCAAGCATCGCGGGTTCGCATCGCATCCTGCACTAGCATTTAATAAACGTGATATCTGTTGATTTGTATGTCGTGGCCATTACGAAGTAATAAAAATAGCACTTTTCACGAGTTTTTTTTTATCTGCTTAATAAATTGTTTATTTTAATTACTTAGTGAAAGTGTATTTTAAAATATGAAATCACTAGGTATTTACAAGATACAAATACCTAAAAACCTTTAAAACAAATATCAACGTACCTTACACGTATTGCAGTATTTTTTCAAAATGTCCTCCTCTCTCCGAGATACAAACACGTGCTCTTTTCCGCAAGTTATTCTTCAAAGAAATAAGCACGTTTATTTGAGCTTGAACCTCTTGAAAAGCCGTAATGATTCGGTTTCGCAAATCGCCAACACTAGTAGGTTCACTCACAAACACTCGGGGCTTGATCTCGCTCCACAAATAAAAGTCCACAGGCGTAAGGTCCGGGGACCGCGGAGGCCACCGCGCTCCGAACTCGCCAGTACTGATAGGCCATCACGGTATTCGTCACTTCACTTTAAAGTAAACACAGGTGCGGAGGTCGCGTGCGCCGGTGACCTTGCGTGACACAACCTTGACCGTTTAAGATTCGCGACGGACTGAGCTGAGGTCAATGATGGCGCGGGCGGGCGGGGGATGCGCGTGAGACTCCGCCCGCCCGTTCATTGATGAA
This sequence comes from Anania fuscalis, assembly GCA_950371115.1. Taxonomy (NCBI): domain Eukaryota; kingdom Metazoa; phylum Arthropoda; class Insecta; order Lepidoptera; family Crambidae; genus Anania; species Anania fuscalis. The sequence continues at coordinate 11,284,421 of OX493326.1, read as the reverse complement.
GGGAGAGCTGGCCAGCTTCGAGCTTAGACGCGAGTTTGCCGAGTGAGATAGAAACGTCTTTTGTCGGCAGGTTGTGTAATTTGTTTTCATTCATAGTTATTCCTTCCGTACGCCAATAATACGCAACCAAATTAGGTGGATTTTGGTTCCGTTAATGTTGGAATGATAATGATTACTATTTGAATTAGCAGGACTTTTATGGTGCATATTTTTACGGAATGTTAGGGACCTTCTAAATAAATTTCTCATAAAATATGTATATCGATATCTGAGTATGTTAGTTAATTTTCTCGGGTAACTAAACATTCACGGTGTATACATAGCTCTGATCTTATGGTAAGTTGCTAAAGCACTTGTGTTATAGCAATCAGAAACAACGACGGTACCACAACACCCAGACTCGAGACAATATAGAAAAGTTCGTTTTCTACATTGACCCGACCAGGGATCCAACCCGGAAACTCAGAGATGGTGACGCCATATAGTCCGGCGTACTCGCCTGTCGGCTACAAAAGGTCGTCAATCAAATAATCAATAGGTAGTTTGACGCTCGTGCTCGATCGGTTCTATCGAGCATGTTCCGAAAGGTCGCCCTGAGCGAAGTTACGTTGCTCGAGCGCGCATTGTATCAAATTACCTTTTGAATCTCAGCTATTATTTATTCTGACGCTTATTTGTCAAGTTCATGCCGACCGCCGATCGTTAAAACGACCGTTGTTGACCCATGCCCAAGATGAGCGATGGAAAGGGAAAATAACCTTGAGGTATATATACCTAATACCTAATTATATACTATATACCTAAATGGAAAAAAGTTCAAAAGTTTGCATTTGCATACCGCTGAAGTTACCGGTACCTGTTAAAAGATTTCGACGGCCCCATCGAATAAACGTGCAAAGAAAAAACATGGACTTTTCACTGGAAAATAAAAACGTATAAATGTTAATATTTCAACCAGGTGTACAAATATGCCTATAAAATGTATGACGAAATCAAAGATGAAAAAAGACCTATAAATATAAGTAAGAACAATGTGAAAAATATTTACAGTTTTCAGGAAATTCAGCGAAAACCATTTTTAACCCCCGACGCAAAAACGACGGGGTGTTGTTACTTGATAAGTGAACGTATCTTCACTCACACATTCACATTTGACATTTGCTGTCATTCAAATCTGTGTCACTTTTCATGCACAGACATGGGACACACATACACAAACACGCGCCAAATTTGTGAGATACGATGTTAGCTTCTCCATGATTAGAGGTCGTATGAATGGCAAATATTTTTTTGTATTTTTGTGAAAATAAACATCAGCTTGTAATTTTAAGTGATGTTAATACCAAAATACAGTTTATATGCGTAAAATCTTGAAATGGTTTTGGTATTAGCAAAGGTTATATTTTTCTTTACATAGTACCGAATTATTGACCTCGTATATAAGAGTTGATGACGCAACTGGATTCATCTGCAAACCACGCGTGACACTTCATGAAAGGACGTCAAAGGGCAAGGATTCGAAACTTTGTCGGCGTCGTCGGAGCGCAGCCGAGACCAACATTGACCGTCTGATGTAGTGGTTCTCACTCCGGACTACAAAGTGGGTAGCGGGTTCGAATCCTGCAAGGGAAAACGAAATGTAATAAATTTATTTGCGTATGAAAAAGGAACATTTTAGATGGAATCGTGGTGGGGAAAATGTTTGTGTGATCAGCACGAGCATTTGTGCATGAGTCATGGGTGTTTATAAACGTATTTTATCGCATCTAGTCGCCATAGTACAAACTATGCTTAGTTTGGGGCTAGCTATTGGTGTGATTGTGTCATCATCATCATCATCGTCATATCAGCCTGTTGCAGTCCACTGCGGGGCATAGGCCTCCCCCAAGAAGCGCCACAGCGCACGATCTCCCACCCTTTGCATCCAGTCGCTGCCAGCTGCCTACTTCAGGTCATCGGTCCATCTAGCCGGGGGGCGTCCTACACTATGTTTGCCTAAGCGTGGTCTCCATTCGAGACCCTTCCTGCTCCACCTCTCGTCGGTTCTGCGACAGACATGGCCAGCCCACTGCTACTTCAGCTTTCTACATTTTTGGACAATATCAGTCACCTTAGTCTTATGTCGTATGACCTCGTTCCGGATCTTATCCCTTAATAAGATCCCCAACATAGACCTTTCCATAGCACGCACGTGTAGTCGGTGGGCCAACTTGACTGTCATGTTCCACGTTTCGGCTCCGTAGGTTAAAACTGGTAGGACGCATTGGTTAAAAACCCGGCTTGAACAAACAACACCATGTCAAAACTCTTTGTGAATAATAATATTGAGTCAAAAGTACAAAGGTACGAGAATGCTTCAATAAATAAATCAATAGGAAAGCAATGAGATAACGTCAATAAAACATTGGATTAAGTTAAAACTAATGATCGATTACTATAAATGTGTCTGAAAATGGGAGTTATTTACATTCCGCCAGATATGATATTGCACATCAACACTTAAAATTTATATATATTGCATGAATTCATAACAATTGGTAGATGGCAACCTGTATTAATATATCAAAATTCCTTGTGTCATCAAATTACACATTTTCCATAACACCTAATACATTTCTCTGTGTCCAGATCTTACAGGCTTCCTACTTCTTTTTTCTTTACTTTTTTACTGCGGCAGTGTCGACGTGAAGATATGACGCAATTTCCCTAATGCTGCCCAGCCAAGCTGCACTCTTCTGGCGATTTCCTGCTCGAAGTTGTCTTTACCGAGCTGTAGTACTTGTCCAAGGTAGACGTACTCTTGGACAACCTCGAGCGTAATGCCCTTGACGGAAATTGGTTCCGGGATGACATGTTCGTTGAACATTACCTTTGTCTTGTCCATATTCATCCCAAGCCTTACACGTCTCGAGGCAACGTTAAGACTGTGCAGCATTTTTTTGCAAATCCTACAGCGATTCTGTCATAATAACTATGTCATCGGCAAAGCGAAGATGCTGTAACGGTTTGTTACACTCTTCATAGCAAAATAAATAAATTAGAACTTACTACTCTGTAAATTTTTGTTTTAGCAATTCTATGCAAGGTTTAATTGAAGATAAATAACACTTGAAAAAAATCATCGACCTCAGGTGGGACTCGAACCCTCAAAGCACTAGCCCGGTATGCGATGGGACGTGGTTTCGAATCCTACCTGAGGTCGATGTTTTTTTTTTTCAAGTTTTATTTAACTTACTACTCTGTCAAAAAAGTACCGAGAAAAGATTTATAATACACAAAATGTTAGTTATTTATTTTATCACCTTCAAAGTATGCTCCTTCAGATGCGATACACTTACGCCAACGAATAATCCAATCATTTTGGATACCGAAAGAGCGGGACCCTCCTAACACAAGTGCCCAACTTAAAAGGGAGGTCCCAAAACTATGTAACATTTGATTTATTGTTTTAAACTTTCATGGTCACTAACATTAGAATAGTTTGTTACGGGATGGCTACCATGTACCTTATTTTTGAGTTCTCGATATTTCGGCACTGTTGCAAGCGCCATGATCACGGAGTAACTGAAGATCTTGCGGGTAAGTTGTTAAGGGCAAACATATCGGTCTACCCTCTTTCGCTGTCTTTTATTGCACGCGTCGGTACCATTGTCTACAAACTCACTATTTTCTCGCACTTGTTCTCGACACACAACACTAACAGTATCTGACCGCGAAACAGCAGTTTGTTGTTTTTTTCGGTTTTTGCACATACGAATCACTGGATTCCAGACACTTGACAATTTAAACCCATCCTCGCGATTGAAATTTTTGTACTTTGTAATTTCAATCGCTTCCCTGACCATTCTTGGTATGTAGTGGCGTTCTGTCGAAATGATCTGAGGGTTGTGAAACTCAATCCAGTGATTTAGACCTGATTCTAACAAATGTTCTGCGATTGCCGATTTCTGTTTGTCGTTGTCCACCGCCCTCACCGAAATCAAACTATGGAAGAGGTATGTAGGCGACGTATTCTGTGTATTGAGAGGAAACAACCAAGATGTAGAAACTCACCTGTTATATTTAAATGGTATCCATCCAAAAATAAATTTTACCTGCGAGATAGAAGAAAACAGAAGCCTAGCATTTTTGGATGTGAAGATTGAAGTCTGTCTGTAGAAAATCCACTCACACTGACCGCTATCTCAACGCAACCTCGCATCACCACCCTCGACATATTAATTCTGTAGTAACTGCACTGACAAACCGAGCCTATGACTTGTGTGACCTTGAACACCTAAACCAAGAGTTGGAACATGTTCAGAAAGTCTTACAGAATAATGGATATAGGAGGCAGCTAACATCTAGACACAAATCAAGACACTTTAAAGACACAGTAGACAGGCAACCTGTGTTCTTGCCATACATAGGAGGAGTGACAGACAAGATCTCAAACGTACTTCATAAATACTCACTTAATACTGTCTTCACTCCATTAAGAAAAGTAACACAATGTCTACGATCTCCAAAAGATAGTTTCCCAATGGAGAAACCGGATGTCTATAAGATTGACTGCAGCTGTGGCAGTTCATATATCGGCCAAACAAAACGTACCATAGCGTGCCGAATGAAGGAATACATAAAAGCGGTCAAAAACAACGACAAACAGAAATCGGCAATCGCAGAATTGTTAGAATCAGGTCTAAATCACTGGATTGAGTTTCACAACCCTCAGATCATTTCGACAGAACGCCACTACATACCAAAAATGGTCAGGGAAGCGATTGAAATTACAAAGTACAAAAGTTTCAATCTCGAGGATGGGTTTAAATTGTCAAGTGTCTGGAACCCAGTGATTCGTATGTGCAAAAACCAGAAAAAACAACAAACTGCTGTTTCGCGGTCAGATACTGTTAGTGTTGTGTGTCGAGAACAGGTGCGAGAAAATAGTGAGTTTGTAGACAATGGTACCGACGCGTGCAATAAAAGACAGCGAAAGAGGGTAGACCGAAATGTTTGCCCTTAACAACTTACCCGCAAGATCTTCAGTTACTCCGTGATCATGGCGCTTGCAACAGTGCCGAAATATCGGGAACTCAAAAATAAGGTACATGGTAGCAATCCCGTAACAAGCTATTCTAACATTTGATTTGTAAACAAATAAAGAAATTTTGAATTTCGAATTTAAACGCTTTCTCCGGAATCGAGTTCAGTTCTCGCCGCGAATTCTCCTTTATGTATTCTACCGGATGAAACCGGGTGCCACGAAGTGGTAATTTGAGTTTAGGAAAAAGTAAGAAGTCGGCTGAAGCCATATCTGGTGAATAAGGTGGCTGCTCGATGGTATTTGTTGAGTTTTTGGTCAAAAATTCGTTCACAATGATGGCCTTGTGGGAAGGCACATTATCGTGGTGCAAAATCCAAGATTTTTCATTTCACAAATCTGGCCTTTTTCGTCTAATTTGCTCTCTTAAACGCCGCATAACGCTTTAATAATACTTTTTTTATCGTTTGATCTTCTGGCAAGAATTCTGAGTGCACAACACCGCGACAGTCAACGTGACTTTGATTTTCGATCGAGTTTGGCGCGGTTTCTTCGGTTTCGGTTCAGTTGGAGGGCGCCACTCCGAAGCTTGTTGTCTAGTTTGCATGTCAAACTCGTAAACCCACGTCTCGTCACCAGTAACAATGCGTTTCATGAATGTTGGGTCGGAATTGACTTGTTCTAGCATGTCCTTAGCAACTCTTTTGCGATTGAGTTTTTGGAGAAAATTCAGGTCTTTTGGGACTAGCCGAGCGGCAACATGTTTTATACCCAATTGATTATTTAAAATGGTACGAATCGACTTGTGTGACACAGAAAGTTCGACGGCTAGCTCTCTCAAACTTGAATGGGGATTATCAGTCACTATTTCCTTCACTTTTGCGATTTTATCTTCAGTAGCAGACGTTGATGGCCTATCAGAGCAAGGCAAATCTTCCATCACATCTCGACCGCTTTTGAACTCAAAAACGCGTGTTTTTGATTAAATTTTCGACCAACTTCAATTTTACCAGTAGTTAGTAAAGTTTTTGAAAAAGTAATTTTCAATCAACTTTTATCACACTTTGTCTTCAGTAAATTGTTACATAACAAACAATATGGCTTCACGAAAGGTAGAAGCACTACAGATGCTGGAGTTGCACTCTTGAAACACGTGTTTGATGCTTGGGAAAGTAGAGAGGACGCTTTGGGAGTTTTTTGTGATCTTTCTAAGGCTTTTGATTGTGTGGATTATTAAGCTTTACTGAAAAAACTTAGACACTATGGTGTTTCATGCGATGCCTCAGATTTAGTAAACTCTTATCTCACAGGCAGAACACAAAAAGTTTGTATCAATGGAGCTGAGTCTTCTGGGTCGCCTCTTACTATGGGCGTGCCGCAGGGATCGAAATTAGGGCCTCTGCTCTTTCTAATTTACATAAATGACCTTCCATCTTTTACGAAAGACCTCTGTGAGACAGTGTTATTTGCAGATGATACTTCAATGATTTTTAAAATCAAGAGAGGTAAAGACTCATTTGACGATGTAAATAATGCACTCTCGCAAGTATTGCATTGGTTCACCACCAATAATCTTATGCTCAATGCAAATAAATCAAAGTGCATCAAATTCACAATGCCTAACGTAAAACTTGTCTCAACACATATTACTGTAAAAAATGAACAACTTAATACATCTAGTTCCACTACATTTTTAGGAATCACTTAAGATTTCCGTTTGCAATGGGGTGCGCATATCGAGACTCTGTCGGGAAGACTTATTAGCTCTTAGCTCTGCTGCTTATGCCGTGAGAAAGATAAGACAACTGACTGATATTGAAACGGCAAGATTGGTGTATTTTAGCTATTTTCATAGTATAATGTCATATGGAATATTGTTATGGGGCTCAGCAGCAGATATTGAATCTATATTTGTACTGCAGAAGAGAGCTGTACTGGCAATTTACGCCCTTGGACCCCGAGACTCCTTAGAAGAACTGTTTAAAGAAATTAATATACTAACAGTAGCATCCCATTTTATTTATGAAAACATAATTTACATCCGCAAAAACCTGTCCTTATTCAAATGAAACTACTTTTACGGATTATTTCGCGATTTATTAACATTTTATTTAACCTGACATTTCCAACACTTTACAGCGTTCGTGGTCACAGGTAGACTAAGGTGTTATTCGTCATTACAATATTTTGAAAAAATATAAACTACCGTCACTCAGTTAATATTAATTTGTGTTCCTATCTACGCAAAAAGAGCTAACTGTATCTAAAGGTCTTGCAGTGCGGGGCCTAGCATGGGATTTCGTTAAAACAGGATCCCACGCTGGTGGTATTTTCCAACCATCTTCGTATGCAACAATGTATCGTGTTCGCGTAAATAAAAGACAACTGTCCTTATTCCTTAAGAAAAGTGACATTCATAATCTTAACACCCTGAATAAGAATAAACTTGCCGTTCCCAATTTCAGACTGCATAAAGTGGGTAATTCGTTTATGGGAAAATGTATTCGCTTTTTTAATAAATTACCAACGTCTATTGTAGAACTGCCCCTGTTAAAATTTTAATCGCATATTAAAATAACTTTAATGAAAAAAGGATATTATACTGTAAATGATTATGATAAAAATATTTATAATAATAATAATAATAATAATCGCCCACTGGTTAAGCAACTAAGTGACAGATAGTTGCTTAACCAGCGCAGTCAGTCTGTACCCTAGCGACTGGTGCTAGAGCCGGTGCCAGTCGCATTACCCAGGGAAATGGGTCAAGACGGCTCCCTCGGAGGGAATGAGCGAGACTCCGATGGTATCTCGCTCACTATGATGATGGCAGAAAATAGAGAGCGCATAGGGCCGCTGCCTGGGGGTGATCGCCGGGGCGCGTCTGGAGCTGGCGCTGGACGTGGCAGCATGCGGGCCGCCAGCACTTCCCGACTGGGCCGACCACCTGCCCAGTCACCACCATCATCGCCTTCAGTGCGCTTGGCACCAGCAGGGGCTTCCCAGCCCCAGCAATTGGTGCCCGCCACTGGAGGTACAAGGCGCATGAGGTGGAATACAGCAATGAATGCGAACCTCATGCGCGCTTACTACGGAGCGACAGAGGGAGAAACCGGCAGGACAGGGTATCGAGCACGGATGCATCGCACATTTATGCAGCTGGAGCCAAATTTGTCAGTCGCCGAACAAAACCTGTCGGATAGAGCTCGGTGGATATTGCGGTCTAACATCTTTAGCACCACTGAGCTCGAACAATTGCGAAGCGAGGCTGTTTCCTGCGCGCCACCCGCACCCACTGAGCAGACTGCCACTCCAGAGCCTTCTGGCGGCGAGAATATGGTAGTCGAAGACGAGCCGGTGGTAGCTGGTGGCGCGTCGGATATAGTCGCCCAGGATTTAGAGCAAATGAGGGGGATGTTAGAGGAGGCGATTTTGGAGTACAGTAATACTCCCCTGGAAGAGAGACCAAGGCTTCCGAGGCTACCACTCAGTGTTCGGATCCGGGATGTCGTTGAGGCCGTAAACCAGATGCTGCCCCAGCATTTGGAGAGCAGCTCTGGCCTGGCTGATACCAGTACGATTCTCTTCAGTGCAGCAATAACGGTGTGCCGATTCACAGGCATCCGAGTTGCACCAAGTCCAAGTGCTGCACGTACTACTCGCAGGAGTAATACTGTGCCAGCCTGGAAGAGGAGAATCGAACAACGTATCGAGCAAACCAGAGTCCTCATCGGCAAACTGACGTGCTTCCGCTCGGGCAATACCAGGCCAAGGATTGTGCGCTTTGTCAGGAGGGAGTTTTCTGGGTTAACAATTAATTTGGCTAACCCAGAGTTTGCTCGGAAACTGACGGAGCGCATCGACGAGCTGAAGCAGAAGATCGCTGCGTGGGCGAAGCGTATCAGAAGGTACTCAGAAAGGGTTGAGAGATACGAGCAGAATCGCCTTTTCGGGAGTGACCAGAGAAAGTTCTACAAACGCTTTGAGAGCTCTGAACCTCGCAACACTGGTGCAAGACCGAACAAGGCCGAAGTTGTTAGCTTTTGGCGAGGCCTTTGGTCAACACCAGTGGAGCACAGCGAAGGACCCTGGATTGGCGCGATAGAGGAGGCGTGTGCATCAGTTCCTCCGATGAACCCTGTCTTCATCACTGATGAGGACGTAGCCACTGCAGTACGTCGAGCCCCGAACTGGAAAAGTCCGGGACTGGATGGCCTGCAGAGTTACTGGCTAAAAGGATTCTCGGTATGCCATGCTACCTTGGCCCGCCAATTTCAGGAGGCGCTAGAGACAGGAGCTCTCCCGAACTTTCTCACTACTGGGGTCACTCACCTAGCTCCTAAAACACAAAACACCGCGGACCCGAGTAAATACCGCCCGATAACGTGTCTGCCTACCATCTATAAGACACTAACATCCGTTCTAAGCGCCAAAATTCATGATCATATAGACGCGAATCGTCTTATGTCTGACGCTCAGAACGGATGTCGGGCTGGTAGTCGCGGTTCAAAGGAGCTTCTCCTCATAGATGCTGTCGCTGGCCAACTGGTCAAACGCAATCGCCGGAACTTCTCTGCTGCCTGGATTGACTACAAAAAAGCATTTGACTCAGTCCCCCATACATGGCTAAAGAGGGTCCTCGAACTGTATAAAATTGATTATACGGTTCGACACTTCCTCGAGAAATGTATGGAGCAATGGAGTACAATGCTTAGTCTCCAGGGCGAGAGAATGGCGGATGCTGAAGACCGAATAAGCATTAGGAGGGGTATATACCAGGGCGATTGTCTGAGTCCACTTTGGTTCTGCCTTGCCCTGAACCCTCTAAGCAGATTGCTGGAGAATTCGGGGACGGGATTTCAGTTTCGGAGAGGGAGAGATCGGGTGTCGCACCTTTTTTACATGGATGACCTGAAGCTGTTAGCCCCAACAGCTCCGAAGCTGAGGGAGCTACTAAACATTGTTGTTGATTTTAGTGGCTCCATCAGAATGGAGTTCGGGGTTGATAAGTGTGCGGTTATCCATGTGACGAGGGGAAAGATTACTCGGTCGCAGGAGGTTAACCTTGGTGTCGTCCAACTGCAAACACTTTCCGAAACTGATACGTACCGGTATCTGGGTATGTCACAGAGTATAGGTTTGAGGGAATCGGACGTAAAACAGTCTGTTGGTGAAGCCTTCTTCGACCGCCTTACAAAGGTGCTTAATAGTTCTTTGTCGGGGGTCAACAAGGTCAAAGCCTATAACGGATGGGTTATGCCTATTCTCTTATACACCTTTGGCATTCTCAGATGGACTCAGACCGAACTAAACGCTCTGGATCGGAAAGTCCGCACAACTATGACACTACATAGAATGCATCACCCCAGATCGTCGGTCATGAGGCTGTATATCCCGAGGAAATGTGGTGGTCGAGGCCTGTTAAGTGCTAAAACCATGCACGACCGCGAGGTATCTAGCCTCAGAGCGTATTTCCTAGCAAAGACCGACACAACGATGCATTGTGATGTCATAGAATGTGATAAAGGACTCACCCCTCTTGATCTGGCCAACGAGTCATGGCAGCCGCCGGCGATACTAAGTGTCTCTGATCGCGAGACCGTATGGAAAGGGAAAGAGCTGCACGGACGGTTTTTCAAGGCTTTACACGAGCCCCACGTGGACCGAAAAGCTTCCGTGCATTGGCTGCGCTTTGGAGACCTCTTTGGGGAAACCGAGGGGTTTGCTTGTGCGATACAAGACCAGGTTATCAGGACGAACAATTACCGAAAGTACATCATAAAGGATGGCACAGTGGACATTTGTCGGGCCTGTCGCCATCCTGGAGAATCACTCCGTCATGTGGTTTCGGGTTGTTCGGCTCTTGCTAACACTGAGTATCTGCACAGGCATAATCAAGCAGCCAAAATTCTCCACCAAGAGCTCGCCCTGAAGTACGGTCTCGTGAGCCAGAGACTACCCTATTATAAGTACTCGCCGGAGCCAGTACTCGAAAGTGACAGTATCCGGCTCTACTGGGACCGGCCCATCATCACTGACAGGACTATTCTTGCGAATAAGCCTGATATAGTGCTGATGGACCGGGCGCAATCGAAGGTGTTTTTAGTGGACGTCACTATCCCTCATGACGAGAACCTTGTGAAGGCCGAGACCGAAAAGCAACGCAAGTACTTGGACCTAGTACACGAGGTTACCGAATTGTGGGAAGTGGCGTCCACTGAAATTATACCAATTGTTATATCGGCAAACGGGTTAATCCCAGCCACATTAGGTTCACACCTGAAAAGGCTGGGATTCATCGGCGGCTCGCTTCCAGCAAAGATGCAGAAAGCGGTGGTGCTTGATACCGCACGCATCGTCCGCCGATTTCTCTCTCTTTTGCCCTGAACCCGGCCAAATGTGCATCTGCCGGTCATTACCGCCCAAGAGGCGAGAGGTTTTCGGCCTATGGAGAAATAATAATAATAATAATAGACGCGAATCGTCTTATGTCTGACGCTCAGAACGGATGTCGGGCTGGTAGTCGCGGTTCAAAGGAGCTTCTCCTCATAGATGCTGTCGCTGGCCAACTGGTCAAACGCAATCGCCGGAACTTCTCTGCTGCCTGGATTGACTACAAAAAAGCATTTGACTCAGTCCCCCATACATGGCTAAAGAGGGTCCTCGAACTGTATAAAATTGATTATACGGTTCGACACTTCCTCGAGAAATGTATGGAGCAATGGAGTACAATGCTTAGTCTCCAGGGCGAGAGAATGGCGGATGCTGAAGACCGAATAAGCATTAGGAGGGGTATATACCAGGGCGATTGTCTGAGTCCACTTTGGTTCTGCCTTGCCCTGAACCCTCTAAGCAGATTGCTGGAGAATTCGGGGACGGGATTTCAGTTTCGGAGAGGGAGAGATCGGGTGTCGCACCTTTTTTACATGGATGACCTGAAGCTGTTAGCCCCAACAGCTCCGAAGCTGAGGGAGCTACTAAACATTGTTGTTGATTTTAGTGGCTCCATCAGAATGGAGTTCGGGGTTGATAAGTGTGCGGTTATCCATGTGACGAGGGGAAAGATTACTCGGTCGCAGGAGGTTAACCTTGGTGTCGTCCAACTGCAAACACTTTCCGAAACTGATACGTACCGGTATCTGGGTATGTCACAGAGTATAGGTTTGAGGGAATCGGACGTAAAACAGTCTGTTGGTGAAGCCTTCTTCGACCGCCTTACAAAGGTGCTTAATAGTACTTTGTCGGGGGTCAACAAGGTCAAAGCCTATAATGGATGGGTTATGCCTATTCTCTTATACACCTTTGGTATTCTCAGATGGACTCAGACCGAACTAAACGCTCTGGATCGGAAAGTCCGCACAACTATGACACTACATAGAATGCATCACCCCAGATCGTCGGTCATGAGGCTGTATATCCCGAGGAAATGTGGTGGTCGAGGCCTGTTAAGTGCTAAAACCATGCACGACCGCGAGGTATCTAGCCTCAGAGCGTATTTCCTAGCAAAGACCGACACAACGATGCATTGTGATGTCATAGAATGTGATAAAGGACTCACCCCTCTTGATCTGGCCAACGAGTCATGGCAGCCGCCGGCGATACTAAGTGTCTCTGATCGCGAGACCGTATGGAAAGGGAAAGAGCTGCACGGATGGTTTTTCAAGGCTTTACACGAGCCCCACGTGGACCGAAAAGCTTCCGTGCATTGGCTGCGCTTTGGAGACCTCTTTGGGGAAACCGAGGGGTTTGCTTGTGCGATACAAGACCAGGTTATCAGGACGAACAATTACCGAAAGTACATCATAAAGGATGGCACAGTGGACATTTGTCGGGCCTGTCGCCATCCTGGAGAATCACTCCGTCATGTGGTTTCGGGTTGTTCGGCTCTTGCTAACACTGAGTATCTGCACAGGCATAACCAAGCAGCCAAAATTCTCCACCAAGAGCTCGCCCTTAAGTACGGTCTCGTGAGCCAGAGACTACCCTATTATAAGTACTCGCCGGAGCCAGTACTCGAAAGTGACAGTATCCGGCTCTACTGGGACCGGCCCATCATCACTGACAGGACTATTCTTGCGAATAAGCCTGATATAGTGCTGATGGACCGGGCGCAATCGAAGGTGTTTTTAGTGGACGTTACTATCCCTCATGACGAGAACCTTGTGAAGGCCGAGACCGAAAAGCAACGCAAGTACTTGGACCTAGTACACGAGGTTACCGAAATGTGGGAAGTGGCGTCCACTGAAATCATACCAATTGTTATATCGGCAAACGGGTTAATCCCAGCCACATTAGGTTCACACCTGAAAAGGCTGGGATTCATCGGCGGCTCGCTTCCAGCAAAGATGCAGAAAGCGGTGGTGCTTGATACCGCACGCATCGTCCGCCGATTTCTCTCTCTTTTGCCCTGAACCCGGCCAAATGTGCATCTGCCGGTCATTGCCGCCCAAGAGGCGAGAGGTTTTCGGCCTATGGAATAATAATAATAAAGACCAGGTTATCAGGACGAACAATTACCGAAAGTACATCATAAAGGATGGCACAGTGGACATTTGTCGGGCCTGTCGCTATCCTGGAGAATCACTCCGTCATGTGGTTTCGGGTTGTTCGGCTCTTGCTAACACTGAGTATCTGCACAGGCATAACCAAGCAGCCAAAATTCTCCACCAAGAGCTCGCCCTTAAGTACGGTCTCGTGAGCCAGAGACTACCCTATTATAAGTACTCGCCGGAGCCAGTACTCTAAAGTGACAGTATCCGGCTCTACTGGGACCGGCCCATCATCACTGACAGGACTATTCTTGCAAATAAGCCTGATATAGTGCTGATGGACCGGGCGCAATCGAAGGTGTTTTTAGTGGACGTCACTATCCCTCATGACGAGAACCTTGTGAAGGCCGAGACCGAAAAGCAACGCAAGTACTTGGACCTAGTACACGAGGTTACCGAAATGTGGGAAGTGGCGTCCACTGAAATCATACCAATTGTTATATCGGCAAACGGGTTAATCCCAGCTACATTAGGTTCACACCTGAAAAGGCTGGGATTCATCGGCGGCTCGCTTCCAGCAAAGATGCAGAAAGCGGTGGTGCTTGATACCGCACGCATCGTCCGCCGATTTCTCTCTCTTTTGCCCTGAACCCGGCCAAATGTGCATCTGCCGGTCATTACCGCCCAAGAGGCGAGAGGTTTTCGGCCTATGGAGTAATAATAATAATAAATAATATTTATAATAATAACAATAATGGCGGATGCTGATACCAGGGCGATTGTCTGAGTCCACTTTGGTTCTGCCTCGCCCTGAACCCTCTAAGCAGATTGCTGGAGAATTCGGGGACGGGATTTCAGTTTCGGAGAGGGAGAGATCGGGTGTCGCACCTTTTTTAGAGAGAGAGAGAGAGAGAGAGAGAGAGAGAGAGAGAGAGAGAAATATTTTATTAGACACACACAACAATACAAAAGTAGAATACATAAAAAATACAAAAAACATAAAAAAGAAAAGGGAGACAAATAACAACATTAAACAACAAGAAAAAGCACAAAAGATTGCATACCATGATCCGCATCGATGTGGTGTCTAATGGGCACCAGCTCAGCATGTGCTGCAGAAAATTGCAGCGCTGATTTTCAGCTGGAGCCCTAGGTGGCCCAGTTCGTAATTACTGCGTGCTCAGTAAACTACATTAAATAACAATAAGTATATCTAATAATTAACTTTTAAAAATAAATAAATACATAAACTTTTATAAGCAATATAATAACCAATTTATTTATATATACATATTTATATATAAAATAATAATAATATATATATATATATATATATATATTGTGCGCCCGATGACGTAATACAGACCACCGCGACAGGGCGACCAGTACGGGTGGGGCCGTCGAGACGGAAACTTCTACCCGCAAACGAAATGAAATTATATCCATTTTACTAAGACTGTGGACGTGAACATTAGTGCATTAGTATTAGGTGGTGTAAAACAAAATGTATCAAGTGTTACGTGATAGTGCAGAGAAAAAAGAACGTTCCCGTTATCGTACGACCTAAGGGTATAACCCAATAGCTCAAATCAATCAAAAGCCAAATAACCACACTGCCTGGCTATTGTGCCAGCATCGGAGTCTGTTTCGTAAGTATTTTTATTATTTATTCTCACTTTGGTCAATTACTTATACCACAACTAGATCCTCTACTTAAAGGTGTGTTCTGTGTTCTAGGTGTACTTCAATCTCAGATCGCCTACTAGACCGATACTGAAGATTAATATGCAGTACAGCGAAGACCCAAAGACTTGCTGGGTCCAACGGCGCCCCGTACACCGGCATCAAGTTCTACTCGCGTGTCATGACCTTAAGGTGAGTGTTAATAGTCAACAGAGTAAGTCATAAGGTTAGCGATAATGAAATAAAAATATAATTATGCCTTTTTGCTTCCAGACGCAGCCATAGCTCGATGTCAGACGGATAAGAAAAACAAAAAAATGGACATCACACTACATCAATAGCCCGCAAAAACCAAGCAGATAAGCAGCCTTACGAATTAAAAAGTATCACTGGTGGTGGGAACTTAGCATAATACATTTATCATAACATGTACCTAATCTACATTTGTAATAACGTTATCGTATTTAAAAAATAAAAAAATAATAATAATAATCGAATTTCAATAGGTAATAAGATATGGAAAAAAAAATGCATTGAATTGTTAAATAATTAAATTTCACATCAGTGCGTGCTGTACAGTGACAAAAATAATATCAATAAGATAAGATAGACATATAGGTATTCGCTCCGACTATACCGCCGTGCAGTTCTTTTGAATATCAAACAATATTGCCTTCAGATGGGTTTTAAAATTGTTTAAAACGGTTAAATCACGCAACGGTGGTGGTAAATTGTTCCAACACTTGCTAGCCGCGTATCTAAAGCTACCTTTAAATGCAGCAGTTTTGTGCCCAGGGATGCACAGTGGGTGAGAGCATACGCGCTTAGGGTAACGGCTACAATCGCTTGTCCAGACAAATTTATCATATAGATAGGTTGGTTTCCTAGTCTTAACTATGCCAAACATCAACGTTGCCAAATGCAAATCCCTCCTATACTTCATCTTTAAAACATTGTTACCATTTAAGTATGGAGTTACATGACCTCGACTAGGTATATCGTAGCAAAAGCGGGCACATGCATTTTGCACTCTCTGGATTAGGTTTGCTGTCTTGGCATGGATTCGGGGACCGTACACAGTGTCAAGGTAGTTAAACTTTGACAGAACCAATGCATCCACCAATTGCTTACGTAGATCGGTCCCTATGTACCTTCTAATTTTGTACAAGATTTTTAATCGATAAAAGCTGTTTTTGACGGCATCGGCTATATGTGACTCGTATCTGAGGTCCTCATCCATCATCAATCCGAGGTTGCGTGCCACCGGGACCCGATCAATGCTCACACCATTGACGCTGATTTGATGACCACCCTCACCTATTTTACGGATCTGCTCCCGCGAGCCGAACACCATATATTTGGTTTTACTTGCATTAAGTACTAGGGAGTTCTGTTGCGCCCAGGTATAGATCCGTGCGAGATCCTCATTTATCTTGGTTATAGCATCATCTGCCTTACTCGGGACAAATGAGAAATATACTTGTACGTCATTCGCGTAAATGTGGAACTTACAGTGTTTGATAACCTTAGTTATGTCAGCGCTAAACAAAACAAACAAAAGTGGTCCCAATACGGATCCCTGTGGTACCCCTCCATCGACTCTTGCTGTGCTAGAACAAGAAACAGAACCTAACAATTTTATTTACTTCATTTCATTATATAAATGGTTTTTCCAATAACTTCTTAAAAAATTTAAACAAAGATGACCACAGTTTGTGGTGCCAAAAGTTTGATACTGTACATAATTATAGTTAATAGGTACGTTACCTAAATATTTAATTAATTCTAATGGTGGTTTTAAATTACCAAAACTGTCATAATATTCAGCACAATAATTTTGCTTGACGAAGGCTACCCAATGTGTACCAGGATTTTTGGAACTATCCAAATTAAGGACTGCACATTCTGTTTTTCTTGGTTTGATGGTAATTTGTCTTTCATAAAAACACCACGAAAGAATTAAATATCTTTAGCGTGTTTTAATATATCTAGATTAGTGAGTGCACGCCTGTGTAGCCGCTTACTTAGTTTTTTGATGGGTTTAGATATAAGCCTGCTCCTTTTTTATGAGGTTTAATATACAACCCTTTTCCAAGAGCAACATCTTCCATCATCTTGTTATGTCTTTCCGCCTCCTGAAGACTTTTTTGTGCAGCTTTAGAATCATTAACAGCCTTAGCTATACCTGCAGCCCCTCCAGCCAATGAACCTAAAGCAGATAGTCCCGCAAAAATGGGGATAAGTGGTAAAAGACCTCCACATTTTGGGATAGGAATACAGCGTGGTAAACGTATTTCTTTTTTATTCGTAAATAGCTTCTTTGCAGCTGCGTAAGCATATTTGATTGCTGACTGATGGTTTTTAGATTTTAACTTTTGTAATTGGTATTTAATTTTTTTTACTCCTGACATAAATGATTGAACACCGGCGCCAGCCCTTAATTTAGCTTTCATCGCATTTTTAACAATCCATGATGCAATTTTTTCTCCTTTTCCAACATCTTTTGATTTTAATCTCCTTTTTGCCATATTCAAAAGTTCTAAGTCGGCTTTGTGCCGAACGTTTAAATCGTTTTTTGAGTAAGCAATGTCGTGGTACATACACGCTGTATCCAATTTATTTATACCTCGTTCGCCTTTTTGCAACCGTTCCTGAAGTCTTGTTCCAGGACCACAGAATTGATATCCGGGTAAGTGTAACTCAAACGGTAAATTGTCAATTAACTTGTTGATAATACCACTGCCTACCTTCATTGATATTTAAAAAGTGAGTAAGAAATAAATATTTTGCTAATATATACTACTGGACCAACTCTGTTTTATCAACCCAACTGTTATCTTTATTACTTAAACCTAACCATTTCACAAACAGTTTGTTTCCTTTTCTTTTTATAACTTTTTCAATCAAATAAAGATAAGCTGGATACTTAGTTCGTTGTAATTCGTATCCGTAAAACGAACCCAAAATGGTTTGCTTATGTTTATCTTCTATTTGATATGTTTGAGGTTTTGTTTGATTAACCTTTATGATGCGAAAAATTTCCGTAGACCAATTAGGTGTATAACCTTTATAAAAATCACCTTTATATTTACTTATACGAACAAATTCACCAACTCGAAACTTAAATCTGGGATTCGTATTCTGTTTTTGAGTTTGAATAAGGTTTGATCTAACTAAAACCTGATTACATTTAGTAACATCAATAGGTTTCAATTTCGTAACCCTATGCACTGTATTATTATAGTCTTTTACAACGGAATCTAAATTGTTTCCAAACCACTGATATCGTCCATGAAGACTAAAAAGTTAATAAAGATGAGATTTGATTGTTCTTATCACTCTTTCAACTATGGATGCTTTTTTTACGGAATACGTAGAATAATGGTTTATTTTATATATATTCATTAACTGTTTAAAAATGTCATTGTAAAATTCTGTTCCTAAATCGGTTTGCAAATGTTTAGGGTGCCGTGATGATGATAATATACTTTGCATTGCATTAGTAACACATGTCTTTGTTTCCGATTTTAAAGGTTTAACCCATACGTATTTTGACAAAGCGTCAATCACAACTAGTACATATTTATAACCTTTATTGAACTTAGAATATTTTTGTAAATCTATAAGGTCGGCTTGCCATAAATCATCTATCCCTTTTATTATTGTACATCTACGTGAAAAATTTCTTCTTGCTGCTTTATGAAGTTCGTTCACTATATCTTGTTTACTCATTTTTCTTTGGTTGTGCTTGAATCATTCCATTTATTTCTGTTTTTGTGTAAAACAAGGTACTCAAAGTGCTTGATGTTACTCTTTCCAAATTTTTTTAGTACTTTTTAACATCACTGTTAATTTGTTTCATTTCATTTCTGAGTTCTTGAACAGATTTATCCATATAAGCTTTATTGACTGCTTCGTCGTCTCGATCAGGAAACTGTAAACCTTTTAGTCTTGAAGATTTTAAATCAAAGTCGCCCGTCTTCGACTTTACTAATGTATCGGAAAAAGCGTCGATGAATTCACCTAAACGTAAACGTTTGTGCACGTGATGACCAAATTTGTCTATATTCATTGCAATCTTGATTCCTTCTTAACTGTAATAAGACTGCTCAATTTTCCTGATTGATGCTTTTTATATTGCAAGTTTATGATGCCAGCTTCATACAGTTCTTCGATGATTGAATAAATTTCATTATCTACCCCCGTGTTGCCAGCCTCTCTTGATGCAAGAAGTAATTTTAAACGTTCCACTAACTCATTTGGATCATCCCAGTAAACTAAATCAGTGTCAGTTTTAACTTGTTTTAATAGTTCAATGCCTTGTCCTTGTGGAAGACTTTCCATGCTACTTGTATTGTTTCTTGAGAATTTAAACAATGGTCTGATCACGTTCGTATATTTGAATCCTTTGTTGCTGTTTATTTGTTTAGATGGATCCCAATTACGTTTGTGAGCACTGGTATCTACAAGTAGCAATTAATATTTTTGTAAGTCTCCCTTCGTAACGAGTCCTAGATTTGGTATCTTTTTGTATAACAATTCCTTTAAACCAATAGCTTTATCAAAACTACGGTTTCCTATTTTCAGAGTACGGCCATCGTCATGAACACGGGTGTAGCCCAGCATAAGTTTACCACGTTCGTTTCTGATTCCGTAAGGTACATCTTTCATTACTTCAGATGAAGTAGACCATGATAAAGATTGATTTGCAATACTTGGCGATGATTGCAGGGACTTGAACGAATTTTCGCTCACATTATGATCTTCTGAAGGTAGTGTAGTTAGAGTTTTATTGGAAGTTGGATAAACCTCACTGTCTGAGTTTTCTTGTTCGTTCACTTCGTCTTCGTTTTCGTCTTCAAAATCGTCGTCGGAAGAATTGGATAACTCGCTTTCGCTATATTGAATTTTTTTTGGTAAGTGGTTTTGCACTGTATCTTCATCTGGTTGTTGTTGTTGTTTTTCTACAGATTTTCTTGTAAGCATATTGAGCGGTTCGACAATAGGTTTGAACATTGTTTCCAATGCCATATTGTTTGTATTTTTTACATCTTTTATCATGTCAACTTTTCTTTTTACGGCTGAGACGGATTTTACAATTTGTTCTTTTATTTATTTTTTCCATATTAATACGTAGCACTCAGCATGAAATCACAAGTAACACTGGTTTAATGATCATGTGACAATCATATTATATGAAAGCTAGTCCACCACTATAAATGTGTCAAATGCCATTCTATAGTATCCATTGTTCCTTTCACAGTCTTTATCGATTACAACATAACTATAAGGTTTACTCCATACTGCTGAACACATTTCTCGAAACTGGCTCCATGACATATCAGAACCAACATGTTCATCATAAACGTGTTTTAAATTGATATCATCTTGCTTGAATAATATTATTAGATTAGAATTATCTCTAACGAGTTGCTTTGGTATTCTAGTATAAGTTTGGTTAATGTAAAAACAATCAATATTCTTAGACGTCCCATTGCAAAATAATCTCGGATGTTATTTTGATTTTCACACGCTACATCGTCGAACACAATGATTGAGTTCGTTAATGCTTCTTGTGGACTCAAAATCTCGCTGTTATGATTATACTTGTAATAAGACATGCCAGGCACCATATTCAAAACCTTTTCTAAAAACAAGTATTTAGGCTGATATAAAGATTTTGAATACACATAAAGGTTACGAAAACGTGGACCGTCTTTATGTAATAACAAGCTTATGACTAAGTTTGTCTTCCCATAATTGGATGGCCCGCAAACCAGACTGCGTATAGTGTTAGGTAACAAGCTACCATGCCGCTTTGGTTGTGTTGATGTTCCAGGGCAGATACATTCTAATTTTAACGATTGTTTTTGCTTCAGGAATTTCATTTTATTTTTTAAGTTGTCTGTTGGGTTCCGTGAGTTTCGATACAATGGTAATTTTACATCACGTTCAAACATTTAAATGGTTAGCGTTCAATAAAATTGATGGCCTTTGGATTATGCTTTGATGAAATTAATTAAAAATGTAGGTGGTCCGATTCAGGCCAGTGCAGTGTAGTGCTAGCATATTAATTGTTTTCGTTTCCCTTTTTATATTCGCTTGGTAGGTAAGTATTGGGCAGAATAATTCACTTTTTTCGAATGAGCGATCGAAGAGAGCGAATGGTGAAGAAAATAGTGAATTAGAATGCCCAATACTTACCTACTTATATAAAACTAGGTCTAGGTTTTCTCTTGTAAGTAAAGTAAAGTAAGTAACTAGTAAAGGTAAAGATAAGTTTTTATAGCGATCAATCATTAATTTCATTACATTACACATTCAGCAGGAATGAGCTTTTAAATTTTACTTAAATCGTCATTGGTTTAACACCAGTGTTTTAGGTAAGCGTTGAATAATATATTATAAACATATTAAATTATTCATGTATATTTTTTATATTGTCGTTGCTAAGATAAATACGCCACCTAGAAATGTCAGTATACGTCATAACAGTACCTAAGTAATGAAGTTAGTACGTATAATTTCTAACAACGCGCAGCTGCCGCCGCTGTTAAAAACCACAGTAATTGAAGAAGCCAAGTTGGGGAAAGTAATTATTGCTCTGTCTTCCCATTAAGGCCTGGACGTATGATAAGATGAATGAATAAACTAATCGTTGTATCGGTGTAATAAGGCACACTTATTTATTTCAAAAATCAGAATGTCAACCCTAGGCAGTCAGCCCAATTTGGGCAGTTGTTTTCGAGAACGGCGGGAGTGGACCTTCTGTATTTTTTCTATTTTGTGGTAGCATTCTTGACCCACACATATTTGTACCCATGTTTTTTGCTTCTTCACGACTTTGGCGAAATAGTTGTTTATTACGTAACGTCAGGTGCTCATTGAAGTAGATATTGCCGGGAATGCCGGGTAAGCCAAGTTGGTCAGTTTTGAGTCCCTTTGATAGGCGAAAAGCACTAAGCACGTTATCCTTTAGGGTGCGTGAACATAGTTTGACAATGATGTTTTTTGGGCGGCTATTTTCTTCTTTTCGAGCGTGAGGTACACGATGAATAGAAATACTTTTATTTTGGTCTAGCTGGCATTTAATTGCGGCTCCTATAGAATTTATTAAATTTAGTAGATTTTTGCCTCGTCTTTCCGGTACGTTGCATATTTCGATATTGTTTTGACGCGCTTGCTGGTCCAATGAGTCAATTTTATCTTGGAGATCCATCACTTTATCGGAAATGTTATTAATAGTAGACGGTTTAACCCTTAAATGCGTACTGTCGCAGAATTGCTACACTCCGATCTTATGACATTTTGAAGGTTTTATAAAATTGATTTCTGAACGAACTGCGATGGAACCCATAGACAAACATATTTTTTAATGTTTTGACACTTCTTGACAAGTACTTGTCAAATAAAACTTTTTTGGCGGGTATACAAACATTGCTTGCGAGTCATTTACTAAAAGTGTGATATATTATTTGGACTTGTGCTGTGTTTTCGCATTTTTCTAAGGTAAGTATTTTGTTATTTGAGGTAAATGAATACATAATATTGTTATGAACACGTAACATATATAGTTTTATAACGATGATTCATATATACATGAAATTTTTATCGAAGTCGCTTTGTCGCAGAATTGCGACATTGCGCGTTAGCCGGTAAACATTTTACGATTTGTTATGCATTTTAGTACTACGATTTTTAGGTAATTAGTCTACATATTCACGTTTTTTTTTATAGAATGACGAGGAGATTGGACGAACAACGTATTGAAGAATATCTGAATTCCCTGAATGATTCAGAAGATGACTTTGAGTCTTCAGACGGAGATGAAACACAGGAGGAAAATTATTACAGTAATAACATGGAGTTATTGCAAGATTTGGATGACATTGCCGATCCCCCGCTTCTGGAAGATCTGGATGATCCTCCACTTTTGGAAGAAGGTAACGTAGATAACGCTGATGCTGATCCACCTCTTTACCACGAAGATAATTTACCTTCCGCTGTTACATCACGTTCTAGGCGTGTAATATGGAGACAAACAAACCTCGTTACTGATGAGAGTAAAATCAGTTTCCCTGGGAATATTCAGTATCCTGATAGTCTACTACAGCTAGAAACGCCGTATCAATTTTTTACATATTTTTTCACAAAAGAATTACGCCAAAAAATTGTTACAGAAAGTAACCTGTATGCTACCCAAAAAAACCTATCTCAACCTTTTTACATAACCAATACAGATCTGGACAGATATTTAGGCATCCTCATTTATTCTTCAATCATAAAATATCCTAATTTTCGTTTATATTGGTCAGATAGATATGGATATCAGCCTATAAAGTCAACAATGACCCAGAAACATTTTGAAAAAATATCATCTGTCTTACACTTCAATGACAACACCAAACAGTTACCTCAAGATCACCCTGATCATGATCGCTTGTATCGAGTTCGCCCTGTAATTGAGGAGTTGAATAGGAGGTACAGTACCATTCCATTGGAGCAAAGGCTTTCTCTAGATGAGCAAATGTGTGCGACTAAAATAGGCCATTACATGAAGCAATATCTTCCTAATAAGCCGCACAAATGGGGATTCAAGCTGTTTCTAATCTGCAGTATATATGGATTCGCACACAAATTTGAAATATATGCTGGGAATCAGAAACATCTTCGAATTGATGATGAACCGGATTTGGGCGCGACTGGTAACACAGTCATACGTTTAGCGAGGATTGTTCCAAGAAATGCTAACCACATCATTTATTTCGACAATTATTACACATCTGTACCTTTAGCTGTACACCTTGCAAAACAAGGTATACATTGCCTTGGAACTATTCAATCTAACCGGCTCCCGAACTCTAAACTACCTGATAAGAAAACAATAATGAGCAAAACTTTTCGCAGAGGTTTTTACGTAGAAAACGTAGCGAATGTCGAAGGAATAGAGATGAGCGCTCTTATTTGGAAAGACAATAAACCGGTGACATTTCTGTCTACATACGCGGGTGCATTACCAGTCGATACCATTTCGAGATACGACAAAGCCAGTAAACAAAGAGTACTTATTGATTGTCCCAAAGTAATAAAAGATTACAATTGTCATATGGGGGGTGTCGACTTGTTAGATAGTTTTATCGGAAGATATCATATTACAAGAAAAAGCAGGAAGTGGACAAACAGATTATTCTATCATTTACTTGACATGACCATCATCAACTCTTGGCTTCTGTACAAAAAACTTCAGAAGGAATCAAAACCAGATCTACTGAACCTGTGCAATTTTAGATTGGAATTGTCCAACACTTTGTGTGGTCTTGGAGAATACTGCAGCACCGGAAAGCGGGGACGTCCTAGTTCTTCAAACCTGGAAGCAGAGTTTCAGCAAAAAAAGAAACGTGGACCAGCTCAAACCATGCCCCCAAAAGACATTCGGCGTGATAAAATCGACCACTGGCAGAGCTTAGGCACACATATACGTTCTGTGTAAAATGTAGGGTCAGCCTTTGTTATAATAAAGATAACAATTGTTTTTATAAGTTTCATACAGAATAATATAAATATTTACTAATTATTATATGTTTTTTCCTTTTTCCTAAGCAACTTGACTGACAACGTGTTTCCATACAACACATTCTCTACAAAGTGCGCAATGTCGCAGAATTGCGACAAAGGGTTTTTCCTATTTTGGGATATCATAATGATACCCTGGATTTTTTCAAATATTTTTCATACATTCTGTGGGTCACATAAAACCTTATAGTATTTTTTTCATCGCAATATAAAAAATCGCGCATTTAAGGGTTAATTGTTTTGAGACATTTCTTCATATCGGACTGTTCATTAAAATGAAATTCGCAGTTGTCCTTTAAGCTGGAAAGTTCACATCCCAGGTTTTTGTACTTATTATTTAAGTCTGTAATATGTTTACGCAAACCGGAGTATTCCATACGTAATTCATTTATTTCCTTCCTAATTTCTGTAGTGGCGGTAGTTAGGTTGGTTATCTCATTTTTGATGGTGTAGTTGATGTTGTCATTTAATTTCGATATGTTGTCGGACAATTCCGTCCGTAATTAAACAAACATATTGTTGATCTTACTAAAAAGAGACTGTTCTATTTTTTCCATTGCAAAGGAAAAATCATCTTCTGATCGTTTTCTTTTTCGTAGCGTAATATTCGGTGTGTCATCTTTGTTTGTGACACTAAGGTCGGGATTAGATTGGTGATGTTTATTCGGCGACCGACTCATCTATCCTTGTTATACTCTGGGGGAGTTCGCACAAGGTGGAGAGAGATAGGCGACCCAAACCTACACCGATCACTGCAACGCACACACTCCGAACACAACAAATTGAACCTTATTAACCACGATAGCAGATAAATCGAGTAACACGTCCGTCTCAGAGACGCCCGCGCTTATATGTATGTATTACTTGTCATAAATAGCTTAGCACTGGCAAGCGTGGTCTCATTAGGAAATTAGTTAGATCCGTTAGAAACGGTAATGTCGTAGTTGATGCAGCAAGCTACGAGGGTACTATGATAATCCGGGGACTGAAAGAGTAAATCTATACTGCTAAACCAGGAATTAACGATACACGTAGGAATAAAAGTTTTTAGTGTACAGACAACGAATTTTCTCATAAACATGAACAATGGCCCCGTGTTTATACGGGGAGTAGGTAGGTAGGTATTGTCTAACATGTGATAATCAGTATGTTTTATTTTATGAGGTCTACTAGTTTAAAAAAATACGGGTCAGGTTATATTATAAATTCCACAAACAAACTGTTCTATTTTAAAAGTAACAAACTCAAATGTCCGACGATTATTAAACATACCTAATAATATAGTAAGTCGGGCTGAGAATCTGCGGATCCAAAAAAGGTCAACTGATTTTTGGGATACTAGCTTTACGGATTTTGGGGTTGTTCCGCTCTAAAAACTCATAATGAAATGCACTCGTAATTCATGGTGCTTATAAACACATACAACTGAATGATTGTAAATACCAGTTTTTTTTACTATTCATCTACTCACACGTTTCAATTTTCAAGTGAAGACTTTGATGTTTAAATAGATCAGACCGATAGATTATCCTAAACAAGGAAGGTTACTTAGGTATGCATAAAATAGGACATTATTAAAACTTCATGAGGTGGCTAAACACTGAAGCAAAGTTTAATTTAAGTGTGTTAAACACTTACTTTAAACTAAATGTTACACGATTGATATCGTGTTACATCATTTATGCTGAACTGACTGGAAAATTACTTCGTGTAATATGATATTCACTTCACAAGGGCGGGGGCAAGATCAATCAACATCTGTATTTTAATAAATACTTTGATTGGTAATTCCCCTACTCCCAGCATCTGTCCGATGCTGGGTTTGGTGAATGGTCTAAGGAGGAGCGCAGGTCGCAGAGATCCCGTAGACAAGGCCAGTGGACTATCCTTCCCGAGGTTGCTGCCCGTTCTAGGCCAATTGCCTTAAGCTACTGGTATAACAGAAACCTCTGGCCGTACCCCAAAATATCCGTACCCCCAGTCCCATCCTAACTCCCTCTCCAAACCGGCATAGCCGAACCGTGGCAGCGCAAAACCACACACAGGCATCCTTAAGCCCAAAAGGATTAAATCCCTTCTGAAAGCACGGCCACAGCACCTTGGGACCCGTATATGACATGAGCGATAGTGACACTGAGTTTTTGTCATGCGATCCGGCTAACGCCCGGCGCTCGCAGGTACCCGGGCCTGCGAGTGTGAAATTTGTTACCGAAGGCCGCGCAGGGGTGGACGTCCAGGCCCCAGCGTCGGCGAATGTTACTGGCAGTATACCACAAACGGGACCAGGCTCCAGCCTGGACCTGTCAGGCCTCGCAGAGGCCATACCCACTGGCACAGAATCTGTGCCACCACAACACCAGTGGACCGTAGTCGCCCACAAGCGCCCCTTGAAAAAGGGGAAGGCTGGCTCAGCGGCTCCACCACACAAACAAAACCACACACCAAACCAAGGGCTAACGGGACAACCGGAACGTAGTCGCCACAACCGGCGCGCGGAAAGGAAAGCCCGGAAGCCTATTACCAAAGCGGCAGCCGACGACGTAGCAGCGGAAACGCAGTGCGAATCTGCGCCGCCCACCTCCACGGAGGTGGCAGCGGCACAGACTATACCGGCTCCGCCGCCACTACCACCACCAACACCACTACTACCACCACCACCACCACCACCACCACCAGCACAGTCGAAAAGGAGAAGGAAGCCGAGAGGTCATCGTAGCCGGATACCTGCTGCGAATGCTTCCCCTGCTCCTGAAAAGGAGCAGTCTGGGCCTGGGGATCGCCCGGGTGAGCGAACTTCCTCGAAGCGAGCTCGCCTGGACGAGACCCAGTCACCCAGGGGAGAAGCCAAACGCGCAAAAACCGATACGAGACCAAAGCGGGCGATGAGCTACGCAGATGCGAATAAATCTCATCTGAGAGTAGCGGTTACCACCGTTCCGCCGAGGGACCTCTCGTCCACCCAGGCAGATCAGCTCAAGGAGACTATCGACGATAGTATCCTGCAGGCTGTCCTGTCTCCACCCTCTCCGAGCGCGCAAGCTCCTTCCTTTCGCGGACGCCCCTTCCTTCTGGATGGGGCACTAGCGATGTGGTGCGAGGATGCAAACGCTCTCGGCTGGCTGGTCGACAGGGTCAAAACCCTACCATCACCCATACCGGGCACCACTCTGACTATTATTAAACAGTCAGAGATGAAGAAAAAGCTGAAGGCGGGGCTGCTTGTCCACTCCCGTATCACTGACGCTGCCACACTGCACCGAGTCCTTTGCGCCCAGAACCCGTGGTACAAAGTTGATTCATGGCAGTGTTATGATATGACGGTGGACAACAAGCCTAAAGAGGAGGATTCCAAGGAAAAGGTGATTATCCTAGGAATCCCCGAAGACCAAAAGCAGACCATCCTGGAGAGAGATCGCCGAGTAGCCCATATGTCCGGCAGTGGCTACATCCGCTTCTTCTCTCCGGACGAGCCCGCAACAACCGGACCAGAACCGACAGCGACGAGTGAGGCCGCAGGGACAACATCCAACCCAGCGGCATCCACCTCAGCTCCCCAACCGGGTATGAGCGAGATGGAGACAAACTCGGCGCTGCACATCGAAGGGAGCACCAGCGACGAAGATGACGTCCTGCGTAGCCCTTAGCTCCCTCAATGTCATACAAACAAACCTCCAGCACAAGCAGATAGCGGCGGCAACTTTACGCAGAGTGCTGGAGGTCAACAACAAGACCGTCGCTCTGATCCAGGAGCCCTGGATCAGGAATAATAGAGTCTGCGGTCTAAACAACATCGGTGGTAAGTTACTGCTGGACACCTCAGTTGAAAAACCGAGAACCTGCATCTACATGCCTAATAACGTAAGGCCGTAAACCAGATGCTGCCCCAGCATTTGGAGAGCAGCTCTGGCCTGGCTGATACCAGTACGATTCTCTTCAGTGCAGCAATGACGGTGTGCCGATTCACAGGCATCCGAGTTGCACCAAGTCCAAGTGCTGCACGTACTACTCGCAGGAGTAATACTGTGCCAGCCTGGAAGAGGAGAATCGAACAACGTATCGAGCAAGCCAGAGTCCTTATCGGCAAACTGACGTGCTTCCGCTCGGGCAATACCAGGCCAAGGATTTTGCGCATTGTCAGGAGGGAGTTTTCTAGGATAACAATTAATTTGGCTAACCCAGAGTTTGCTCGGAAACTGACGGAGCGCATCGACGAGCTGAAGCAGAAGATCGCGGCGTGGGCGAAGCGTATCAGAAGGTACTCAGAAAGGGTTGAGAGATACGAGCAGAATCGCCTTTTCGGGAGTGACCAGAGAAAGTTCTACAAACGCTTGGACAGCTCTGAACCTCGTAACACTGGTGCAAGACCGAACAAGGCCGATGTTGTAAGCTTTTGGCGTGGCCTTTGGTCAACACCAGTGGAGCACAGCGAAGGACCCTGGATTGGCGCGATAAAGGAGGCGTGTGCATCATTCCTCCGATGAACCCTGTCTTCATCACTGATGAGGACGTAGCCACTACAGTACGTCGAGCCCCGAACTGGAAAAGTCCGGGACTGGATGGCCTGCAGAGTTACTGGCTAAAAGGATTCTCGGTATGCTATGCTACCTTGGCCCGCCAATTTCAGGAGGCGCTAGAGACAGGAGCTCTCCCGAACTTTCTCACTACTGGGGTCACTCACCTAGCTCCTAAAACACAATACACCGCGGACCCGAGTAAATACCGCCCGATAACGTGTCTGCCTACCATCTATAAGACACTAACATCCGTTCTGAGCGCCAAAATTCGTGATCATATAGACGCGAATCGTCTTATGTCTGACGCTCAGAACGGATGTCGGGCTGGTAGTCGCGGTTCAAAGGAGCTTCTCCTCATAGATGCTGTCGCTGGCCAACTGGTCAAACACAATCGCCGGAACTTCTCTGCTGCCTGGATTGACTACAAAAAAGCATTTGACTCAGTCCCCCATACATGGCTAAAGAGGGTCCTCGAACTGTATAAAATTGATTATACGGTTCGACACTTCCTCGAGAAATGTATGGAGCAATGGAGTACAATGCTTAGTCTCCAGGGCGAGAGAATGGCGGATGCTGAAGACCGAATAAGCATTAGGAGGGGTATATACCAGGGCGATTGCCTGAGTCCACTTTGGTTCTGCCTTGCCCTGAACCCTCTAAGCAGATTGCTGGAGAATTCGGGGACGGGATTTCAGTTTAGGAGAGGGAGAGATCGGGTGTCGCACCTTTTTTACATGGATGACCTGAAGCTGTTAGCCCCAACAGCTCCGAAGCTGAGGGAGCTACTAAACATTGTTGTTGATTTTAGTGGCTCCATCAGAATGGAGTTCGGGGTTGATAAGTGTGCGGTTATCCATGTGACGAGGGGAAAGATTACTCGGTCGCAGGAGGTTAACCTTGGTGTCGTCCAACTGCAAACACTTTCCGAAACTGATACGTACCGGTATCTGGGTATGTCACAGAGTATAGGTTTGAGGGAATCGGACGTAAAACAGTCTGTTGGTGAAGCCTTCTTCGACCGCCTTACAAAGGTGCTTAATAGTTCTTTGTCGGGGGTCAACAAGGTCAAAGCCTATAATGGATGGGTTATGCCTATTCTCTTATACACCTTTGGTATTCTCAGATGGACTCAGACCGAACTAAACGCTCTGGATCGGAAAGTCCGCACAACTATGACACTACATAGAATGCATCACCCCAGATCGTCGGTCATGAGGCTGTATATCCCGAGGAAATGTGGTGGTCGAGGCCTGTTAAGTGCTAAAACCATGCACGACCGCGAGGTATCTAGCCTCAGAGCGTATTTCCTAGCAAAGACCGACACAACGATGCATTGTGATGTCATAGAATGTGATAAAGGACTCACCCCTCTTGATCTGGCCAACGAGTCATGGCAGCCGCCGGCGATACTAAGTGTCTCTGATCGCGAGACCGTATGGAAAGGGAAAGAGCTGCACGGACGGTTTTTCAAGGCTTTACACGAGCCCCACGTGGACCGAAAAGCTTCCGTGCATTGGCTGCGCTTTGGAGACCTCTTTGGGGAAACCGAGGGGTTTGCTTGTGCGATACAAGACCAGGTTATCAGGACGAACAATTACCGAAAGTACATCATAAAGGATGGCACAGTGGACATTTGTCGGGCCTGTCGCCATCCTGGAGAATCACTCCGTCATGTGGTTTCGGGTTGTTCGGCTCTTGCTAACACTGAGTATCTGCACAGGCATAACCAAGCAGCCAAAATTCTCCACCAAGAGCTCGCCCTTAAGTACGGTCTCGTGAGCCAGAGACTACCCTATTATAAGTACTCGCCGGAGCCAGTACTCGAAAGTGACAGTATCCGGCTCTACTGGGACCGGCCCATCATCACTGACAGGACTATTCTTGCGAATAAGCCTGATATAGTGCTGATGGACCGGGCGCAATTGAAGGTGTTTTTAGTGGACGTCACTATCCCTCATGACGAGAACCTTGTGAAGGCCGAGACCGAAAAGCAACGCAAGTATTTGGACCTAGTACACGAGGTTACCGAAATGTGGGAAGTGGGGTCCACTGAAATCATACCAATTGTTATATCGGCAAACGGGTTAATCCCAGCCACATGAGGTTCACACCTGAAAAGGCTGGGATTCATCGGCGGCTCGCTTCCAGCAAAGATGCAGAAAGCGGTGGTGCTTGATACCGCACGCATCGTCCGCCGATTTCTCTCTCTTTTGCCCTGAACCCGGCCAAATGTGCATCTGCCGGTCATTACCGCCCAAGAGGCGAGAGGTTTTCGGCCTATGGAGTAATAATAATAATAAAATAATAAAAATTCCTTTATTTTTCTCCACAATCTTACAATCCAAAGTGAACTAATCTAAGGTAATATTCATACGAAAGATTTGGGGAGACTGGCTTCTGAGCTAGTATATATAGTATTCAATACCATTAACTCAACCAACCAAGCCGCAAGAATAAAGAAGAACCTTTCAAAAGGCGATCTCAAACTCCTGGGCTCCCTGAAGAAAGAAGACGGCACTTACACAAACACAGATGAGGAAACCAGTACAGTACTACTGGAAACTCACTTCCCAGGCTGCCAAATAACGTCAGACTATGGGTGGTCTGGCGAGCAATACAGCACACCAACAACCCAAGAATGGGAAATTGCAGACAAGGTAGTAACGACAAATAGAATAGAATGGGCTCTAAAGAGCTTTAAGCCCTTCAAGTCGGCAGGGCTGGACGGAATCTTCCCAGCACTACTACAATGGCAGACCAACCAAGTAACAAAACATCTACTACCAATCTACAGGGCCTGCATTGCATTTAAATATATACCGAAAACATGGAGAGAAGCTAAAGTAGTCTTCCTGCCAAAACCAGGCAAGTAAGACTACACGCACGCCAAAGCTTTCAGGCCCATTAGTCTAACATCATTCCTACTAAAAACACTGGAAAGACTAGTAGACCGATACCTAAGGGACGGAGCGCTAAAACGTAAGCAACTACATCCCCAACAACATGCATACAGAACAGGCAGATCAACAGAGTCAGCGCTGCACATGGTGGTGCATAAAATAGAAACGGCTATCACAAATAAAGCCTCAACCCTAGCTGCCTTCATAGACATAGAAGGGGCTTTCGACAAAACCATGCACAACAGCATTAACCACGCCCTACAGAAATACAACGTTGATCCAGTCATAAGAAACTGGATAACGCAACTAATAAGTAAAAGGGCGGTTCAAATAGTGGTGAACACTACCACAAGAGCAAAGGTAGTAAGAGGATGCCCCCAGGGTGGTGTCCTTTCACCACTCCTATGGAACATAGTAGTGGATAGCCTACTGTACAGACAAAACGAAAGAGGATACACTACTATTGGTTATGCAGACGACCTAACAATACTGATAAACGGAAACGCTGAAAATCTGCTCTGCGGAATCATGCGTTCAGCACTTCAGATAGTAGAAAAATGGTGTGACGAGCATCAACTGTCAGTAAATCCGAAAAAGACAGAACTTATCCTTTTCACCAACAAAAGGAAGTTACCTCCACTACAATTACCAAAATTATTTAACACAGAACTCTCGCTATCAACCCAGGTGAAATACCTGGGCGTTATCCTTGATAACAAACTGAATTGGGCGAGTCATATCGATACAAAAATAAAAAAGGCCTGTATAGCATTTTGTCAATGTAGAAGACTAGTTGGTAAAAGTTGGGGTCTAAATCCAAAAATCACACTTTGGCTATACACATCAGTTATCAGACCTTCTATAACTTATGGATCATAACTGACCACAGTGAAAACAAAACTCCAGAGTCTACAGCGACTAGCGAGCGTAGCAACTACTGGATGCATGAGAACCACCCCATCAGCCGCGCTCGAGTTCCTCCTAAATTTGAGACCGCTAGATCTCATTATACAGGAGGAAGCACAGTCAGCCGCCTTAAGACTAAGAGCAAACTGACTATGGAAACAAAACATAGAAACAACACACTCAAAAGTTCTGCAGGAGGTCCTAAAGGAATTACCACTCCTCGAGGCGCCCATGGACAGAACTCCGTGTCAACACATCCTCGATCGAAGATACAATATCCAACTCACAGAAGAACTAAAAGACAACTCTGGCGTCGATGAAGTTAGGATATATACAGACGGCTCAAAAACGGCACATGGTACCGGAGCCGGCGTCTTCTCGAATGATTTAAACATAAACATATCGACCACACTAGACAAGTTAAACTCCATCTTCCAGGCAGAATGCATTGGTATAACCAAAGCGGCACAGGCGGTTGCAGCCAGAGACGTCCGAGATCTTGGTATAAAAATTGTCTGGAATAGTGCATCCATACTCCAAGCCCTACAAAACAATGTCGTAACCTCCGCACTCATACTAGAGTGTCACAATGCACTCCAATTCATTGCAAACACGAACGGAGTAGTTCTGCAATGGATCAAAGGACACAGCAACTCACTGGGAAATGACACCGCAGACGAATTAGCCAAAAGAGGATCGAAGGTAGTAGTCCATGGACCGGAACCACTACTGCCTATACCTCAGGCCCAAATTAAAACGTGGCTGCGTGAAAAAACCACAGAAACACACCATACCGAATGGATGAACAGTGTAGGATGCAGGCAAACAAAAGATGCAATTCCGGCAGCATCAAAAAAGCTTGCCCGCAGCCTCATCAGACTAAAACGGAGCGAACTTCGGAAGGTTGTAGGTACTATAACCGGTCATTGTTCACTAAACAGGCACCTATTCCACATAGGAGTAACAGACAGCCCCACATGCAGAGGATGCATGGAGGCAGAGGAAACGCTGCGGCACGTGCTCATGGAGTGCGAGAGTGTGACAGAACAACGGGCACAGATTCTCCAATCACCAGGATCACTCCCAGAAGCCTTCAGGAGCCTGAAAGGTCTGCTGAACTTCTGGGATGATTTGGGCTGGTTGGAGTAGGGTTAGGACACAACACGCACAATGGCCCAATCGAGAGGCTAAGTGCGGACACCTCCCAGCTAAACTAAACTAACTAACTATGATATTCACTTTTTGCCAGTAATTACTAAGAACGTAGCATGTAGGTGTAATACGTGTGTCGAGACCCGTCTCGAAACCATTCCGAAAGTGACGTTATGGACAAATTACTTAATATTTGCCAAAAAATGCGCTTTCGGCTTAGATGAGTATTAAGAGGGTTCCCTCACCAAAACTTCGATTTTTCCTACTTTTTAGCTGCATTCTTCTCCTTATTTGATGCGTTTAGCGACAATTGAAAGACACCAATGTAATCTTTGAAGTTTTATCTGTAAAATCATCGTTTAAAATTTGTATTTCCACTAATTTATTGTTACGAAAACAAGCTTTTAAACGACGTCGATAAAAATGTATTCTGTGCGTCTCCTCCGTAATTAATCCTTATCTTATTATTTGGTTTGTACCAATCGGTAGGAAATCAAAAAATCTATAATTTCATCGCAATTTTTTTTTAAATTGATCCATTATTGACAAAGTTATGGCTATTATTCATTATCTACGAACGTCTGATTCTCTGGCGTGCTGTGCGGGGCAGCGGGAGGCAGTGTGCCGCTAGCTGTCCGAGGGGAAGCCTGTGTCGCTCGTTCCGCCGTGTCGATCAATCACTGCTCGGAACAAAACAGCATGCGCGAAACACTTAAAAAATTTCGTCACTTAGCGTGAGTGACTCGATAGCTTAGGTCGCAGAGCACTCGCTATGTATGCGATAGTTGAGGGTTCGAACCCCACCTGATTCAGTTTTTATTTTTTCAATTCATATTTTTTTTTTTTTTTGCAGTTTTTTTTATTTCTAGTTTTATTTATATATTTGTATTATGAACAAATTAAATATAAAAAATCTGACCTAACTTTATATTACTACTAACTTGCTATGACAGTGGTCTTAGTCTTAGTAGCAAGTATAATTCTGTAAGTAATAAAGAAATAACCTATATAAAAAACACCAAAAAAAAAACCCTACTTAAAATAAAATACACCACAATGTAATATCATAATATATTTTGTTTTATTTTTAAATTTAATAAGAATAATTAACAGTTTTTAAATCTAAAAAATAAAAATAACTAAACAATTTATGTTTATATACATAAATTGTTTCATCAGATATTTTATTTATCAATAGCGTAGCGAGAGACACTTGAAAGATTTCGTCAAAACACCTAGCGACTTGGTAGCTTAGGTCGCAGAGCATTCGCTATGTATGCAATGGTTGTGGGTTCGAACCCCACCTGATTCAGTTTTTATTTTTTCAATTCATATTTTGTTTTTTTTATTTTGCAGTTTTTTTATTCCTAGTTGTATTTATTTATTTGTATTATTAACAAATTAAATGTAAAAAAATCTGACGTAACTTTATATTACTACTAACTTGCTATAACAGTGGTCTTAGCAAGCCGCGGTTATGCTTAGGAATACCGAATTATTAATTTCAACCTTAGGGACATAATATTAAGGTACATTACTATTCGTCACCTAAAAATCCCTTGCAGTGCCCGCCCCCCTTACAGTATTATTCTGTCATAAAGAAATAACCTAAATAAAAAACACCAAAAAAAACCTACTTAATATAAAATACACCACAATGTAATATCATAATATATTTTGTTTTATTTTTAAATTTAATAAGAAGAATTAACAGTTTTTAATTCTAAAAAATAAAATAAACATCAATTTATGTTTATATAATGTCCGATTTTTTTAGCACTCATCCTGCTAGCCTGTGACTATATAGGTGAAAAGCAATCGTGAAAACCAACTTTCAAATGTGTATCATAAAAACTAAAAAAAATGAAAATAAAAATACAAAATCACAACAACGACTTCATATTGCATAAACTCGTCCATCTTTAAACGTAAAACCATCTGTGATCATCTGTCTTATTCCTTCCCCTTGTATAGAGCGAGAAAGAGCTAACAGACGTGAAAAATGGCCGGAGTTCATTCATAACACGCACAGATGTTTTGCTTGAATAACTAGGGGGAATGACCTCCAACCTTGTTAATAAAAAAAATTGCCTTAAATGTAGCTTTTGCAAATTTTCGAATGATTAAATCGACATAATTTAAAACAAACAAATAAAAAAATAATTTTGAAAATTCTTAAATAAGTAGATGTTAAGTTAGCTTACCTATTTGCGGTCCTCTTATCAGCTTATCAGGTGAGTACACTAATCTTCAAGGGGTGTAGGTATTTTTCAGACAGGGAGTGATTCAAATTTCCCATCACACTTTCTCAGGCTGTGGACTGACGAGCTATCCAAAATCATGCTAGAATTTACTGTGTTAGGGGTATGCAAGTTTATTAAAGTTAGGTATGTTTGATTAAACTAAAAAAACAAATTACCATAATTTAATGATAACTCGGCGTGTTTAAAAATTTGAATCAACATTATCTACAACGATTGTTTATTTACACGACTATTAACACACTGTTCCTCCTATTTACACTACTGGTTTCAGTTTATTTACACTAAAATAATCACTATTTATTTACATTAATTGCTGTACATGGCGTCCATTTTGCGCGATACACACTGCTGCGCGTCTTTGAGCGTGCAATCCAACACGCTGCAGTGCGTCGCGATCGCGGCGCATCACACGAAAGGCCCGTTTAATACGACGTCTTAAATTGTCCTCCGTCCGTATTTCTTGGCCATCGTGTCCATATACAAGGTCTTTAAGACGACCCCAGACATGAAAGTCCATGGGCGTTAGGTCTGGGGAACGAGGGGGCCAAGGAACCGGCCCTCCGCGGCCAATCCAGTGATCACCATGCTCATTTGTTAAATACTCACGAACCGTCCTGGCGTAGTGAGCTGGGCAACCATCGTGCTGGAAATAAAAATTTCTCAGCAACGCCAGCGGCACTCGCTCCAACATACGCCGGACCCGAGTATTTAGCAAATGCACATAGCTCTCCCCGTTTAACCGCTCGAGAAAAACAGGCCCCAACAACCTATCGCCCAATAACCCAGCCCACACGTTGACACTAAATCTCACTTGGAAGTGATCCGGCCGCACTGCGTGTGGGTTATTTTCTGTCCAAAAGTGGGCATTATGTTGGTTAAAAAGGCCAACTCTCGTAAAAGTTGACTCGTCAGTCCACAAAATGTTTCGAGTCGCATCCGCTAACAACCACTGGCAAAAGCGGACACGGGGCTGAAAATCGGTAACCTCTAGTTCTTGCACCCGGGTGAAGTGATACGGGTACAACCCTTCGTCCCGCAAAAGTCTCCACACATAAAAATCACTGACTCCGAAGACTATGGCCGCGTCCATGGTGCTAGCCATGGGGTGTCTGGTAAAAAAATCCAGCACTTCCTCTTCTAAAGAGGCTGAATAGCGTGGCCGGCCGGCGTCAGCAGCTGGCGGTCGGAACGTCTGCCAGTCACGATGCCGCTGCACTGCTCTCAAAATAGTCTGCCGGGCAGGCAGAACTCCTCCATTTCTTTCCGCAAACAGTTCTGAGGCCGCGGTTAAATTAAAGCCGGTCTCATTGTAGCAGAGTACCATATCAAGGTACTCCTGATTGGAGTATCGGTAGGGCATGATCGTAAAATTGTGATCGATATCACACGTCTTGCTAGTGCAACTAGATTTTCGATACTAAAATTCAGGTGAATCTTTACCTTGACACGTGTTAAACATTCTTTGAATTAGCCGCCTTGTCGGCAAGCAGCGAAAACACTTGCCGAAAAGCGCGGCGGCCGGCGGCCCCTTTGTACTAGATCGTTTGAGATGCACCGAAAAGACCGGCTAAAATTAGACCAGGAGCTAGTGATCTTATCTCCGAGATCCTTTACCTACGCAAAGGCCATACAAGTTCCCAATCGCTCTAATTGACTCGAAGCGTCCAGGTACCCAATCTCTAAAAATTTTGACGTATTGCCAGGGTTTATGAAATAATAATAATTATTTGTTTTTATTCCTATCCTAACTACTAAGATTCCTAAGTTTGATTCTATCTTTTTAACAAATGTTATCTGTATGGGCCAACCTCTGCCCGAAGGCGGTTTAGCGCTTTCTAGGTTGGCCAAGGCTGTTCGTACCTAGATTGTGGGTATTCTGAGCGCGATATAAAGTTACGAGGTATGTCGGTCTTTTCCTAGCACAGTTCATGGTACTTAATTAAAATCTTTAGTTTATAAATTGTGCCGATTTCCTGTAGATTTTTTTTTTGGCCATTGGGTACTGACTGAATCATTTTTAGACCAACTATCAATCGAGCATACAATCTCAGTTGAGAAGTGCTGCCTAGACTATTGTGTCATTTATAAAATATCGAGCCCGTGAATCAAACGCAAGACCTACCTCCATGCATGCAATCATTTATTTTGACCAAATTAGCTCTAAGCCTATGCCAATTAAATTGTCGGAATTTTAAAGACACCTAGGGATGAGTAACAAAAGGTATCAATGTTAAAGGTAAACAAGCCAAACATCTGACCGTGTAGTATAAGTTTTTGAATGAACTCCGGCCATTTTTACGTCTGTTAGATCTTTCTCGCTCTTTACAAAGGGAAGGAATAAGACAGATGATCACAGATGGTTTTACGTTTGAAGATGGACGAGCTTATGCAATATGAAGTCGTTGTTGTTATTTTGTATTTTTATTTTCATTTTTTTAGTTTTTATGATACACATTTGAAAGTTGGTTTTCACGATTGTTTTTCACCTATATAGTCACAGGCTAGCAGGATGAGTGCTAAAAAAATCGGACATTATATACATAAATTATTTCATCAGATATTTTATTTATCAATAGCGTAGCGAGAGACACTTGAAAGATTTCGTCAAAGCAGCTAGCGATTTGGTAGCTTAGGTGTCTAAGCACTCCCGGTGGTTGTGTATCCGATGGTCGTGCGTTCGAATCCCACTTGATTAAGTTTATATTTTTTTAAATCATATTTTGTTTTTTTTATTTTGCAGTTTTTTATTTCTTGTTGTATTTATTTATTATAACAAATTAAATATAAAAGAATCTAACTTAACTTTATATTACTACTAACTAAATAAAGAAATAAATTAACCTTAATAAAAACACCAAAAAAAACCCTACTTACTATAAAATACATCATAATATATTTTGTTTTATTTTAAATTTGATAAGAATAATTAACAGTTTTCAAATGTACAAAATCAAAAAACTAAACTATTTATGTACCTACATTAAATCAGATATTTTATTTATCAATAGCGAGAAACACGTAAAAGATTTCGTCGAGACAGCTAGTGACTCGATAGCTTAGAATGGTAAAGCACTTGCCCCGTGCATTCGTGGTGTGTGGTGGGTTCGGGTCCCCCTGATGAAGTTTTTTTTTTCAAGTTTTTAAAAATCATATTATGTTTCGTTTTTAAATTTGATTAACATTTTAAACAGTTTTAAATTCTAAAAAATATCTCCCATGCGAATATCTTCCGGCTACAAAGTGGATGTCATTTTATTTTATGCTTTGGTGCCGCAATTTCACCATGTCGCTCAGCCTCAGTTTGTCGTGTCAGCTCGTCATTGAATGCTCCGAAACGTGTTACTTTGATATAGCCTGCAATTCTTTGGTCTACATTGTCATGGTCGACATTTCCAGTCTAAGTAATCGCTAGGGTAGCGATTACTTAGACTGGAAATGTCACTTTACGCATGATTTGACCGTCAGAATTTTCCTAACCTTTTTGGTGGCGTTTTGTTCAACGACTTTTAAGATTTGGTGTGTCGTATTCTTAGTACGTCTTTTAGTTTACGCACAAAAATTTATAAGGTTATTTAGGATTTTGATATTTAGTGTAATCTATGTGTTTTTTTGAAGAGATTTTACAAGCAATTAAGACTACTAAGGATGGAAAAGCGCCTGGAATTGATCAGGTCACTTCCGAAGTAATTAAATCGCTTGGAAATAACGCACTTAAGCTACTGCATGATATTTGCAACAAAGTGTGGTCAACACAAGAATGGCCCACCGAATGGATGCGATCAGTCATTCTGCCGCTTCACAAAAAGGGTTCCACCAAAGTCTGTGATAATTATCGCACGATTTCGCTGATACCACATGCAAGCAAGATACTTCTTCACATAGTCAACAGACGGATACGCTACTACCTGGACTCACAAATTCCACAGGAACAGGCTGGTTTTGTAAAAGGCAAAGGAACTCGTGAACAAATCCTCAATATCAGGCAAATAATTGAGAGTAGCCACGAATTTGCCAACCCAGTAATTCTGTGTTTTGTTGACTACAGGAAGGCTTTTGACTGCGTGGTATGGACAGGGCTATGGCAAGTTCTGGAGGAAATGGGAGTGCCTTCTCACCTGACGACGCTGATCAGGAAACTATACGAGGACAGCAAAGGCTCAATACGCGTTAAAGACACTATGTCAAATGACTTCAGTTTCCGGAAAGGCGTTCGGCAGGGATGTATTCTTTCGCCAATCCTCTTTAACATTTACGGAGAATGCATACTTAGAAAGGCGTTGGATGGATGGCAAGGAGGAATAAGCATAGGGGGCGTGAAAATATCTAATTTGAGATATGCAGACGACACCACCTTGTTAGCAGAAAATACTGAGGAAATGGAGGAACTACTTGGACGGGTCGAATCGGTCAGCAAAGAGTTTGGGCTTACTATAAACCGAAGCAAAACCAAAGTAATGGTGGTGGACAGATTTGGGAAACTCCAGCAAGCGAACGCCTTATCGAACCTTGAAAAAGTTCAGGAGTTCAACTATCTTGGGTCAATGTTAACAACAAATGCTTCCTGTGAACCTGAAATTAGGCGGAGAATTGCCAGTTCGAAGAACGCTATGGCGCAGCTGGACAAGATTTGGAAAGATAGCAACATTAAACGCAAAACAAAAATGTCACTGGTGCGCACTTTAATCTTTTCAATCTTTCTGTACTGTTCGGAAACATGGACAATCAAAGCTGCTGACATGGACAGAATAAACGCTTTCGAGATGTGGTGCTATCGCCGGATGCTTCAGATACCCTGGACCGCTTTCCGTACAAATGAATCCATCTTAAGCCAACTTCGGATCAAAGAACGTCTTACAAGCATCGTTCTCAAGCGGTACTTACGCTATTTTGGCCATCTTCCACGCAAGCCGCATGATAACCTTGAAAAGAACATCATTATTGGCAAAAGGCAGGGTAAAAGACCACGTGGCCGCAGGCCGACACGATGGTCTGATCTACTTGTAAAGACCCTGGAAATGCCTTTTCACGAGGCGCTCAGACGAGCGCAGGATCGTGAAAGACAGCTCATCACTGAGGCGACTGCATAACAGGGTCACGATCCTCAACCATGAGGGACCGACTATGGAGGAGGATGTCTTTATTACGACATTTAACTTATGCAGTGAATTTTCAGAATTATATATTTAAATAATTAATTCTAAAATTGAATCATAGTTTTGGTGGCTCAGTTTTGGTGGTTTCTTCTTTCTTCCTAATATAACAATACTATCCCATGACTAAAGACATCATTACAAACACGCAATGCTTAATGATTTTTTCTTAGAATCTATGCTACTGTGGATCGAGCGAGGTGTCAGGTCGGGCGCACGTTCCGAAATGGGCCATTGCAAATTGGGCCCGGTCTATGCCCTGCTGAAAACCGGACGATTTATTGAGCCCACGCTAAACCGTTAGCGCGGGCTCAATAAATCGTCTGCTGGGCGCAGCAAGGTCGTTCTTGAACAGATTCCCACGGATACTAACGCTAAGTAAGTTTTTGTTTGTTGTTATTGTATTCTGTTAACAAAGTAACAGTTAGTAATCTCGAAGGAAACTCACAATAATAGGATGTAAACATTCAAAATTGCTTAGTATTCTATCTGTCCCTAATTAGTTGACCACGACTGTATGTCCAGCAGTAGGCTGACGTGGGCTGATTATAATGGACTGAGTAGGGTGAATCTTTAAACGCATGAATTACGTTGTCCGGAGTTATAAAGTACCCGAGGTTTAATAATGGTACATCAAAATATATTTTTTTATTTAGTTCTAGGTGTATTCTAACTAATGCTTCATGGTTTTGGCTAAATTGAATTTGCAAATAACTGTAAAAAAATAATAAGGGTAGGAAATTTGATCCCCATGGCGGGTCCATTCAATAAATTTTGATCAAACTGTAGAAAAAACTGCAACTTAGGGATAAAACCAGATGGTAAAAAGATTAGTCTGTAAATAGATTAGTCAATTAGAATCTTCACTTAAGTATTTAGTTATACTTTAATTTAGAATCAAAATTTTGTCCAGATTTGAGAGTTGATTCCCGTGGTACGACACTAATCTTCACCTGCAGCTCTAGTAATAAAAAGTAGGGATACGAGTCTGCGTTGCCGCGCGAGAATCAGTCGTGACTTAACTGTGGTGGAAGGCGGTCACTTTGCAGCATGTATCCACGCCGAGTTACGAAGGTAAATATTTGATTCCCGTGACATTGTTTCTATACATCGTTGATTACCGTGATAGCCATAAAAAATATTTTTATTGTTTTTAAAGATCGCTTCTTATAACAAATAAAAACTATTGATAGTGCATTATTTATTTAAGTTTATTATTAAAATTGTTTTAATGCAATGGGAATCAATCTTTCTTTATAAAATGAAGAATGCTGTGCCAATGTATTTGTGATTCATAGATAATCTTAATTTGTGTCATTACTTTATAATTTGTTAATAACACTAAAAAAGCTAGATCCAATTTTATATTCATAGAAACTTTTACATATTTATTATTATTAGAATAGTTTGTTACGGGATTGCTACCATGTACCTTATTTTTGAGTTCCCGATATTTAGGCACGCAAGCAATGCAAGCGCCATGATCACGGAGTAACTGAAGATCTTGCGGGTAAGTTGTTAAGGGCAAACATATCGGTCTACCCTCTTTCGCTGTCTTTTATTACACGCGTCGGTACCATTGTCTACAAACTCCCTATTTTCTCGCACCTGTTCTCGACACACAACACTAACAGTATCTGACCGCGAAACAGCAGTTTGTTGTTTTAAAGACAGCGAAAGAGGGTAGACCGATATGTTTGCCCTTAACAACTTACCCGCAAGATCTTCAGTTACTCCGTGATCATGGCGCTTGCAACAGTGCCGAAATATCGGGAACTCAAAAATAAGGTACATGGTAGCAATCCCGTAACAAACTATTCTAATGTTAGTGACCATGAAAGTTTAAAACAATATATTTATTATATTGTTTTTTCCCGACATGGTAGCAATCCCGTAACAAACTATTCTAATATATTTATTATTTATTTATCAGGCAGGCAGTTGAGACAACTGGTGGTTGCCTGTATCGTGCTGGTCCCCACTGGTTAATCTTTTTTGCAGTTAGACAGATGCTTGTCGAGTCTTTTTTTAAACTGATTTATACTTTTAGCTGAGACTACGTCTTCTGGGAGTTTATTCCACGCTCTGACTACTCGCTTGCTTAGGAAGTGC
This sequence comes from Anania fuscalis, assembly GCA_950371115.1. Lineage (NCBI taxonomy): Eukaryota > Metazoa > Arthropoda > Insecta > Lepidoptera > Crambidae > Anania > Anania fuscalis. Next base: position 11,240,655 of record OX493326.1, on the reverse strand, counting down.
TTATGTGGATTACTTTTTGAGATGTCAGTATAGGAGAGCTTAAGGTGATGGCCTCTTAGATGGTCCCGTTTCCGTTGAAAAAAGTCGCAGAATTCTGGAAGTTCGTAGTGCTGATTTAAGATCTTATATGTCTCAATTAGGTCTCCACGTTCTCTTCGGTCTTTTAATGTTGTGAGTTTCAACATTTTAAGACGTTCTTCATACGGTCGCCGCTTAAGCATTCGCGGTATTTTAGTGAAGCTGCGCTGTACCTTCTCCAATAATTCGATGTCTTTAACAAAATAAGGACTCCAGACTTGGTAGGCGTACTCTAGAATTGGTCTGATAAAAGTTTTGTATATGCGAAGCATCATTTCAGGTGTTAGGGTACTGAAAGCTTTTCTGACGAGGTAAATCAGGCTTTTGGCTCTTTTAGTGATCATTGTTATATGCTATTCCTACTTCAGATCCTCCGTAACCTTCACTCCCAGATCCCTCTGCACTCCGACAGCCATCAGTTGAGTATCACCTAGTTTGTAAGTCAGACGAGGGTTGCGTTTGCCTATGTGTAATACTGTACATTTTGAAGAGTTGAGATTTATAAGCCATTCTTTAGACCAACTGGCAATCCTGTGTAGGTCGTTCTGTAGACGGTCATAGTCAAGCAGTGGATTAGCAAAAACTTTAGTGTCGTCAGCGAAGATGCTGACCTTACATTGCAAGCGGTTGGGAAGATCAAAGGTGTAAATAATGTACAGTACTGGGCCCAGAACAGAATTTCAGACAACAATTGATTTGAACTATAATAAAGATTGTTTTATTGATTCTCATGCCTTGTTTTTGATTCCCGTGGTAGACAAAATTACAATTGCTTATATTTTCGAAACTAATAGTGCAAAATGAGTGCCTATTAGATCAATATGTTAAAAAACTATCCAAATTTAATATTACGTCATGATTTTAGCATATCTTTATCATTTAAAATTTTCCACGGGAATCAATCAAATACGCCCAATTTCAAGATTTACCCAGTAGGTAGGTAGGACTATGGTCTTTGCCTGGCATTTGTTACTAACAAACTGACTGATGCATCGGGCATTTTCTAATATGAAATGCAAATGCTCGGTTGGTTGGATCGGGCATTTCAGTCGATCCGACCGATCATCATTAGACATTAGTAGCATCGTAAACCCTTCCCCGAAGTGTATCGGTGTATCAATTTCTCTAATGGGAGGAATGGCTTGCACAGGTTTGTCTATATGCTTTGTCACCTTCCATAAAGAGTTGTCTGTACTACGGTCACTGGTCAAATGCTCAATCAATTCTTTACAATTTTCAAATTTAAAGTTTTCATAATGACTAAGGTTATTTCTTACAATAACGGCGCTACCACCTCTAGCACGGTTGTTGGAGTGCAGTGCATGATAGACGTCGTATCCTTTGAATGTTATATGAGATTGTTTGGTAAAATGTGTTTCTGATACAAGGCATATGTCAATGTTTTGTGTGACTAGAACTACTTGCAGCTCATTTTGGTCTCTGAGTAGTCCATTGGCATTCCAAGCCATAATATTTAAGTTGTGAGTCTTTTTTTAGGTTTTGATGCGCAGTTTTGGCACTGTTTTCCAGTTTTTTTAGTCGTTCATCAAACGAAGACATATATTTTAGGATTTGATCTAATTTCGCAGCACTATCAGTAGGTAAATTTGCATCATCGTTATGTACATAATTGATTTTGCTTGTGCGTAGGTATTTTTTTTACTTACATTAATAATGATAATTAGCATAATTGGCAGGATGTTGTTCACCGCAGTGCACACATTTTGGCTTCTCGTCTGCAGGTTTTCTGCAGTCTCGAGTAAGGTGTTTTCCAGTGCACTTTACACATCTTGATTCTTTTGCGCAGTATTTCTGGGTATGACCATACGCCTGGCATCGTTTACATTGAGGGACAAGTTTGTGCTTTTCCATGGGTGTATTTCTACTTTACACCCTAATATGGACGTGATGCGATATATTTTATCAATCTCATCCCATCCCATCTTCTGACATGCCCTGCGTGTCCCTACACCTGCACACGCGAAGATCTTTGCAAGGCCACCGATAATGCTATATCGGTGGTTAAGTTTTGGTCTTCACACATATGAAAGCCTGAGTCGATACGCAAAGAAGAAGATCAAGTTTCACACCTCCAAGTTAAAGCTTTATAACCACTGTATAGAACAAGTACAATTTTACGACACAAATTATTGTAAACGTTTTAAAATGTATCAAATAATAATATTTTGTACCAAAAATGTATTACAAAATAATATATTGACATAACAAACAATTTCTTCATATTTTGATTTTATGATGAAACTATTAGAAATGCACTATTAGCACTAAGCCACGAATACATTTAAATAACATAGGTAGGCAACACAAGCATATTTTGTCTAATCTTAGTGACCATTATATTTGGTCGGATTCGCGCTGACAGTCTGACAGACAGCTGATCCGACCAGAATAACAAACACAAACTTTTTTTTGGTTTCAAACTGTAACACGTCGTTAAATGTTTTTTATTTTTCTTAATTTAAAAAGCATTATTTAATAAGTAAGACTCATTTTCTACAAAAATCTTATTATTATACTACATAACTCCAAATATCGAATTATTTTCAAACGACCTTGCGATCGAGTTACGCAGGACAATTTTTTAAAATCAATAAGCAAGAAAATACATTTCATGTGTCCAGCATTTATTTTTCTAAATGTCATAAACAATTTAAATGTTGCAATTTTCTTAGTTTGAATTTCTAAAATTGATTTAAATAAACATTTTGCTATATTATTTTCTTTTTATTTTACGCGAATACGAAACACGAATGCTGTAAAGTGTTCGAAACGTCAGGTTAAATAAAATGTTAATAAATCGCGAAATAATCCGTAAAAGTAGTTTCATTTTAACATTTTTCTGTTAATAGAAACCATGTTTACGCATTAGTTTGCTAATATTTTGAATTGGCAAGAGACTTTTACAAAACCGGTAAAATTTTAATACATAGGCATAACACTAGCACTTAGTATAATTCATTCTGATACTCTTCTACAATTGTCTGTGGCCTCGATGGAATCCCGCGATTTCGATGTTCTTTCGCGTTTAGGTTCCAATCGAACCTTCGGTCGGGGATCGGTCGGATTCGAAAATTTGGATGGTACATTTCGCGCTAGACCCCCTGGTCATCTATTGAGATCCTTACAAGCATCTAACGAATTTTTTTTTGTGATATTTAGTTTCGGTGGCGGAATTCAGTTTCGGTGGCGTTATGTTAAAATTAGGTGGCACAATTTCACATATGTTATGTTTTACCCTAAAGATTAGTATTATCAATTTATTTCGTGTGAAAACTTAAAAACAAAATTTTCCATCAAAACTGACAAAAAGTCGCATGTGTTGATATTGATCCTTTTAAACTTCGACTAGTCTGTATAGGGAATGCAAAAAATCACCATCTTTTAATTTTAAACATTTATTTTTAACCTTCCGCATACTAGGTGACTAAAACTCGCATGCCATACTAGGTGGGGTTTGTCATACCCCACAAGTAAGATGTAATTAATTCCATCAAATTAATGATTTTGAGAGTTAAATAATAGTAAGTCTATTTTAATAATTCATAAAGATTGGGTTTAAGTTAAACACATTTAATTTACTTATTATAAAATATCTTTATTAATAAAAATATAAAAACTTAACTTTTCTTCAAACTAAAAACTAATCAAGCCTTTTCTCAACTGTTAAATTCAAATGGCACGTGTAACAATCACAATTTGTCAATTAATTATACTACATTTTAAGTACTTCTGACCTGATAAAAAATAATTATAATTAAAGCAACATTAATTCAGATTTTCGTCATTAAAGTTACCACAGTCTTGACAATAAAAATCTGCATGTTCCATAAATCAGATTGTAGCTCTGAGAGAGGTATGTCATCACTATCTGAATCAGAAGATGTTATGTCAGCATCCACTTCACTATCTGTATTGATATGATTACTGATGTGATCTGCCTCATCATCCGAACCTTGTTCTTCATTCATATTATATTTCAAGTCAATATCATCGTTTTCTTTCATTAATTCTCGTAATATATCGTCTTCCGGTATGTGAGACATTTCTTATTAATAATGTTTCCTGCTAACAATATTTTTTCATGTTAAAATCATAAAATAAACACATATACCAATAAAAAACAAAAGTAGTTACACGTACCTTTTGAGCCACGTGCCATACAAGGTGGGGTGTGCGATACCCAAGCACACTTTACGCACGTATTACGCGCGCGGATGATGACGCCGGACTAGATGCTTCGCACTAGTCGGACCGGCAACGTTGCATTTGCAGCTATTGAGAAAATGAACTTGGTAGTTTTTATCGTTAAATAAATATTCAAAATTTTCAGCCGCTGGGGTATGTCACACCCCACCTCGTACACGGAGGGTTAAATGATAATACATGATTCCTTCTATTTTAAATGTTTAGAAGTACACATGAATGTACAACCTTCTATGTCATTATTGAATTTTTCTAATAAACCACATAGTTTTTTAAATAATTACAGTGAAATGTCGTGAGACATCGTGAAAAGCGAAGAGACGTCTACTGGCGAAAATGCCCACAATATAAAATCAGATTATTATCACCAAAAAGGCCATGTGGCCAACATTGCCACACTTTATACTTAGCTAACTACGGTAGTATACCGCAACATTGATTAGAAAAAACGATGGCTTCGACAGAAACACTTGAAAGATTTCGCCAAATCGATTAGTGGTTGGATAGCTTAGTAGAGGAAACACATGCCCGGTAATCCGAGGTCGTGGGATCGCATCTCACTTGAAGCAGTAACTTTTTCAAGTTTTTTTTCAATTTTTACTACGTTTTACTTTTAGATTTGATAAGAAGAATTAACAGTTTTAAATCTTAAGATAAAACAAATAAAAACCGAAACTATTTATAACATAAAATCAGATACTTTATATAAATGACAAAAACCTATAAATAAAATATCTCACGAATTCACGATAGAGTTTATGGGCACACAAAATTGTAACAATAATTCTATCGGGTCGAGTATCCGCAAATTGCCTGATCAATGCTGCATCATAGATAAAAAAAACTGCGAGAAACACTTGAAGATTTCGACTTAACAGCTAGTGACTTGGTAGCGAAGTTGGAAATGCACTCGCCCGCCATTCAAGATTAAATGGGCGAGGGTTCGAATCCCACCTGTAGATGGTAAATTTTGTTTCAATTCATACTGTTTTATTTTTAAATTCAATAAATAAAATTACACTTTTAAATTCTAGTATTATTAAAAACCATTTATTAATAAACGTAGCATGGTAGGTAATTGCTAGAAAACAATATTTAAATTTTAGTATTCTGTTCTACCCACTAGATATCGCTAACTACCGCCCGATCAGCCTTCTGTCAAGTGTGTATAAGCTGTTTACTTCTATTATACATAGCAAAATTAGCCCAATAATAGAGAATCAGCAACCGGTACAGCAAGCGGGCTTTCGTCCCGGATTCTCGACTATGGACCACATCCACACGCTAGAACAAGTCATAGAAAAATACTCCGAATTCAACAAAAACCTTTATATAGGTTTCATCGACTACAAAAAAGCTTTTGACAGTCTTCACCATAACTCTATCTGGGAAGCTCTACACAACTGCAATGTTGACCCAATAATCATTAGAACTATAAAAAACATATACCAGAACAGCGTGAGCAGAGTGAAACTAGAGTCTCGAGGTGATGAAATCAAAATTGCTAGGGGCGTCAGACAGGGAGACCCACTATCTCCAAAATTATTTATAGCTGTGTTGCAGTGTGTGTTTTCCAAATTAGACTGGATCTCTGACGGCATCTTAATCAACAATGATCGTCTCACCCATCTTAGATTTGCTGATGATATCGCAATCTTTGCTGAAACTCACAAGAAGATAGAAAGCATTATATCACAACTTAATACAGAAAGCAAACATGTAGGCCTACATATGAACCTTAGCAAAACAAAAATAATGACAAACAGCAAAAAAGGAAAAATAATGCTAGATGGTGTGGAACTTGAATATGTAGAGCGATACATTTACTTGGGAAAGCAAGTTTCGTTTTCTAAAACAAATAACGAAGACGAGGTCAGCAGAAGAGTCGCGTGCAGCTGGAACAAATACTGGGCCCAGAAGGAAATACTAAAAGGCAGCTACGACCTAGATATGAAAAAGACTATCATGGACACTTGTATTCTACCCTGCCTGACCTATGGCTCCCAGACGTGGACGTTTACAAACAGAATAATTACCAAGGTAAGAAGTTGTCAGCGTGCAATGGAGAGAAGCATGTTGCGCCTCAGAAAAATTCAAAAATCAAGAAGTCTAGAAATAAGAAAAAAGACAAAACTGACAGATGCGTTACATCAAGCACTAAAACTCAAATGGAGCTGGGCCGGCCACGTAGCGAGATGCACTGACAAGCGATGGACTCTTAAGAGCACGTTATGGACCGGCCCACAAGGAAAAAGAAACGTGGGCAGACCCAAAAAACGATGGGCGGACGACATAGTATCGATAGCGGGGAAAACATGGGAAAAAATAGCACAGGACAGGATAAAGTGGAAGAAATTGGAGGAGGCCTATACCCTATCAAGGGGTTCCGATTTTATAAAATAAAATAAAATTATATATTATATAAAAATAGTACTTATCTATATAATATCATACAAAAAAAAAAAAATACAAATAAAAAAAAAACAGCATATCACTACTCACATAGATTTAAGAAAATACAAAATTATATTGCACTCAGATATAATATATAACACAGAGATAGGAAACATATCGTAATACTTTTAAGATAAGAGGAAATAAAAAAGGCTTTATTATTATTTATTATTATATTATTATTCTGTTCTGCCAAAAATATTTTAATAACTGAAAAAATAAACTATAGGGGTTGTCGCTATAATTTATGTATTTTCGTTACCTTATTTATTCATAGCTTATTTATTATGTTTTTTCAAGATATTCCACGTGACTTGTCAAAATGTAATGTGCGTAAGGTAATAATAATGTGTAGGCGGCGAAAGTTGCGAGCAAATTATTTTACTCTGTCGCTTGGCCGCCTCTTATAATTATTCTACGATCCGTGCTTTACGTTTGTATTTGCTTAATCATGCTACGAGTACATCGTAGTTTGGCGTAAGCTAACTAGATGTCGCGGCGTTATCGCATTCACTACCGCAATCACTTCACGAAATAATGCAGCGGTGAAGAGGGGACGAGAGGCAGCAAAATGCTCAAGGTCATTGGCTAGGGGAACAGCCTTAAAAAAAAACTCAATAAATAATACTACCATATGATAAATAAAATATGTTATCTTCTATATAATACGCGGAGTATATATTTACAAAACCAATATTAAGAATTAATATAATATGTATAGTGCCTATATTAGCACGAGAGCTGTATAATTTATAAACAAAATGTCTATTTCTTGATTTTAAACGCTCTCTTACCGAATTTTTGCAACACTACTAAATACTCACAATAATTGTACCTGCCATAAGAACTGTACACACTTGGTTTGTAAATAAAAACTTGAATAGTTGCAACAAAACGCCAATATCTAAGGTTACGGAGCTATATATAGTATGAAGTACCTTATATAGAATGTAAAATACCTACATTTTGTGTCTATTGGATCTGCGGCGCTTTGATCATCAACGATCGTATGAATTCGAATAGTACCTACATACCGATACTCTGCATCCCATTCAGAAGGGTGGTAAGAGCTATTTTCTATAATATTTATATGAACCAGTTACGTCGAAAAATAAGTATTAATTGTTATATTTGGGGATTACTGATACATTTAGCAAAGTAATTAACTCTTCCACTATTAAGGATATAGAAAATATTTCCTCGAACAGAGTACCAATTTCAACTCTAAAGAATTCGAACCAAATCAAAATCATTTATTTCATAGAATATGGCTACAGATTTAAGTCTTAAAGCTAAATAATATTCTACATACTCTGGCGCTGAAATACAAATAACACATGTGATTAATTTTAACAATTTCAATTAAATATAAATTAAAATAATATTAAACATTAATCAAATATTAATTAATTATTAAAAATTATTAATTATGAAGTATCATTTTAGTAATAGTGTAATGTCAAAGATAAATTATTGGTCTCTCTACTCGTCACAAATAGCACTACAGGTGCGAATGGCTTCAAACTTCAAATTAAAGGGTACCGTACCCTTGCTTGCACTATTTTTAACTCACTAGTAGGAATTAACCATGGTCAAGATGAAAAGGACTGTTAAGTATCTGGGTAGGCTACAATAGAATTGTAATAACAGACAGTCAATAGAGTTAAGGGGAGATCACTAGCCGATTTATTAGGCCGAATAGCTGAAGTATCATTAACGAGGAATAGATTGATGGGAAGAAATAAGAAGAAATAAGAAATTTATTATTTGCTTGTAACATGGTAGTACAATGATGTTTACAGAAGGTTATGAGCTCATGTTTGACAATTTTTCGTCATGCAAATATTAATATTTAACATCTAGGTAGCAACTTTAAAATTAATTTCATTCAAACCATTATACACATGTCAATTATAACACTAATACCATACAAAATTTAATGTTAATAAAAGAACAGATCAAGAAAAATTTCATTCAGATTTATATAAGTACATATGTGTGAACAGTAAATGTAATGTCAATAATAAAATCCTAAAGTTAATATCATTCAATACAATAAAAATAACTAACATAATAATTATTAAAATTCATTGTTCTTCAAAGAATTCCTGAATTGAATAAAAGCATTTAGACAGTAGCCAAAAATGCAATTGCTTTTTATAAGTTGACATAGGTAGATGTTTGAAGGCTTCAGGTAACTTGTTATAAATTTTAATGGCCATACAGTATGAGCTTCGCCTAAATAGTTGTAGTCTAATGTTGGGCAACATTAACCTGTTATGGTGTCTCATTTCTTTATTTCTATGTCCTCCTCTAGTAACGAAATACTGAGGGTGCTGCCTGACAAAAATGCAAATTTGTTTTATGTATAGGCAAGGTAAAGGTAGGATTTGTAGTTTCCTGAATAAAGGTCTACATGATTCAAGGAAGTGAACTCTACAAATGGCCCTAATACACTTCTTTTGGGCTATGAATGCCCTTTTTACATCGACTGAATTGCCCCAAAGTAAAGTACCATAGCTAAGTAGTGACGATACATAGCCATGATATGCTGATAGTGCCGTGTCAATAGACGATATGTTACTAAGTCGTCGCAGAGCATACACGAATCGATCAATTCTTGTACACAGATTGTCTATGTGTGCCTTCCAATTACAATATTTATCTAAAGTAAATCCTAGGAATCTTGTAGTCTCTACCATTTCTATAGTTTTATTTTCATACTGAATCAAAACATTCACTGATTTTGCATTATATGTTGAAAATTGTATACCTTTTGTTTTTTCTAGATTAACTTTTAGGTTATTGGAGTGTAGCCACTGAATAAGTTTATCTAGAGTTCCATTAATGTCATAATTAAAATTATTCATGTCATTGCATTTAATCACTACTGTGGTGTCATCTGCAAACATAAAGCATTTGTGTTCTACTATGTTTGGTAGATCGTTAATGTACAATAGAAATAACAGAGGCCCCAAAACGCTGCCTTGGGGTACTCCACAAGAGTTAATCCTATATTTGGATCGTAGTGTACACTTCTCCGATTTATTAACTGTTGCTATTTCGGTGCATTGCAGTCTTTCTGATAAATAACTTTTCAACCAGTTATAAGCATTGCCTCTTATACCATACTTGTACATTTTTTCTAGTAACGTCCCTATGAGCAGTTCCCGGCACTAGCGGTCATCTCTCACCGCCATCGGGACGTCATAATCATAATATCTTTATTGAGGAGCACAGGAGTACAATAATGGGTTGACAACAATACAAATAGTAATTTGTCTTAAGAGCTAGCCGTGCCCTGCCCTTTTGGCGTACAATTAAACACAAGTTATAGAAATTAGAAGTCAATATAACATTTAAATTACAAGAGATATCATTTAATATTGAATACATGCAAGTCAACTCAGATATTGATTATTTAGTTTACCCGTCATAAAATTAATATTGAATTAAAGCAGTTGTCCATTAAATATCACTAAGTTTGGGTTTAAAAGTATGTATGTGGATGTATCGATTCTGGTATCCGGTATACGAGGAGCATTACAAAAATTGGCCTGATCAGTTACTGGGGTTAGCTCAAATGTAACACGGTTTCTTTTTGTGGCGAAAGCGTCCTTCGCTCTACGCATCGTACTAGTGCTTTCGCGCGTTATTCCGTTTTAATACATTTTAATTAGTTATTATACCGATTTATTTAGAAGATGCCTGTAACAGAATGAACATTGAAGGACACTCGAATAGCAAATACAAATTTGCTGCTGATCATTTGAAACCATGGATTACATACTTTGATGATAGCTGCTTGACTAGTGATGCCAGTTCAAACAGTGATGAGTCTTATCCAGATTTAATAACATTGAGGTTATTTCTTGCTTTCCTTGTTATCCTAAACTGTCATATTATAGCCTAGGGGTTTACTGACAACTTTAGATGTGGTAATTAAGATTTTGAGTCGCATATTTAGGTATCTATGCTCTTCGTTGGTGGGGATATCCTATTAATTGAGCTTAATTTTCTGAATCCTAAGGCTTTGGACTTTACTTAACGCAAACATTACCTTGTGATTACTGTGTGGCGAATTATGTTGTACCCCCCCCCGCCCCCCCAGAGTGCTACATTAGTGAAATATCGCCCCCAGTGTGGCGCAATTATGTTATACCCCTAGCGTGGTATGGCCCCAAGTGTGGCGTAATTATATGATAACCCCAGCGTGGTAGAAATATGGCCCCAAGTGTGGTTTAATCATGGAATATACCCAGCGTTGTAGAAATATGGTCCCAAGTGTGGCTTAATCATGGAATTCACCCAGCGTTGTAGAAATATGGTCCCAAGTGTGGCTTAATCATGGAATACACCCAGCGTTGTATAAAATAATATGGCCCCTAGTGTGGCAGATAATGTGGTGATCCCACTAATATTATAAATGTAAAAGTTTGTGAGGGTGTTTGGATGTTTGTGATTCAATCACATTATGCCAACGGATTTAGATTACATTTTCACTCATATTGAAAATGATCTGGACTAACACAGAAGATTCCTTATATCCCGATTAAATGTTCGTTTGAGATATTTTCTATATATAGGTATATTTGAACGTTCTACGTAAAATCATACATCATAGCAAACATCCTGTAGTCTAAACGCAATACAAACGAAGTAGCACTGGTAGTCTGTGAAAATTGTCATGCACCTAAGTGTGTAGCTGCACTTATGGTGTTGCTTTTAAAAATAAAGTATACATGGTTTTTCATTATAAATTTATTTGTAACAAATTATTGAGCATAAAAAGTAAACATCAAAACTAGCTCTTTTTGTTAGGTGTCAATGAGTTTATAAGATATAACAGCGAAGGTAATAAATCCATATTATGTATACCATCCAGCCCTTATCTATAACAGCTACTCAATTTAGAATAAGTAATAATAGACTTAGAACTAATCACATTAACTAGCTATTTTATAAAATATCTTTAAAGATTTGCATAAAGTAACAAAATAAGTATATATGTGTCGTTTATAAAGTTTATTTCAAATCAAAAATCAAATTAGTTTTATTTTTTTTATTCTTAAAAGTGAGGCTCTTGTGAAATTTTGAGCTACACAAAGGCTTAACTTTTTATATTTGCACCAATTAAAAATGAATTTGCCTGTACAGTTGTAATGATTTTAAACGTTTATTTGCAAACAGTGAACTAGTTCCTTGCATTGATTTAAAATCCCATGCTTAGTACCTAACTTATACATTCCTTCGATCATCGGCTTTTGCAAGGTCTTTAATAGGATTTTTCACCACTACATTATCGCCTGCATTAACAGAAGGATATGAAGCTGTAAGCAAGTCGGGCCGTATTTATTACTTTGACTAACTTTGACCTGCTGTTGTTTATATCTGGATATAGCGATTAATTTATCATATTGTCTAGACAATTTAGTCATTATATACAATAACCAGTCATTATGTCTAAAAACTATTTAATCACTTTGACTGTAACATTTAGATTGTAAGACATTTATCAAATATTTGCAGTATGCTACGATCATCCTGATACTTTAGTCAAATCATAATATGCAGCTTAATAATAATTTAACACATAAATGTGTGAGTATCACTTACAGAATTAATGTTGGGTTCAATTTTAAAACTTCGAGATCTAAAGCAGAATTTTTCCCAGCAGATCGCGATTTCCATCTTTGATTACATAGAATACATCAGGTTTTGATTTCGCTCGATTTTTGTGCTTAGCAGCGCCACACCGAACACATATAGTTTCAGGATAGCTAGGTTTTCTACTCTCAATCTTATTTGTTAGTATTTTTTTACGTAAATCATTCGATGAGCATTTTTCAGTAATTTGATCGATCAAATTTTCTTCTTCTTTGTTAAATTTACACCTTGAGCTTTGGGTCCTTAATCTCAACATTTTTTTTTTTAAATATTTCCCCAGGTTCCTCTTTTATAAGCCGGAATAAATGGCGTTCATATAACCCACTTTGTTTAGGCAGGAAATATTCTTTTTTTTTTTTGTTTTTAGCAATTCCATGCAAGGTTTAATTAAAGATAAATAACACTTGAAAAAAATCATCGACCTCAGGTGGGACTCAAACCCACGTCCCATCGCAAGCCGGGCGAGTGCTTTACCAACTAAGCTACCGAGGACGTCATGTGACAAGATGAAATTCCTCAAGTGTTTCTTCTCGCTGTTAAAGCCAGCGTATTCCGATCAATGTTGTAGCTATATAATGTCCGATTTTTTTAGCACTCATCCTTCTAGCCTGTGACTATATAGGTGAAAAGCAATCGTGAAAACCAACTTTCAAATGTGTATCATAAAAACTAAAAAAATGAAAATAAAAATACAAAATAACAACAACGACTTCATATTGCATAAACTCGTCCATCTTCAAACGTAAAACCATCTGTGATCATCTGTCTTATTCCTTCCCCTTGTAAAGAGCGAGAGAGCTAACAGACGTAAAAAATGGCCGGAGTTCATTCATAAACTTATACTACACGGTCAGATGTTTGGCTTGTTTACCTTTAACATTGTTAACTTAAAATTAGGGCTTAAATGCAGCTTAGTGCAAATTTTCTAATTTGAAAATCTACATCATTTAGAACAAACCAATTAAAAAAATACAATGTCTTAGCTAAGTAAATGTTAAGTTAGCAGCTTACCAATGGTAAAACCAGTAAAACGGCCCTCATATCAGCTTATCAAGTAAGTACATACACTGATATTCAGGGGGTTTGTTTCCAGATAAGGTAGTGATTCAAATTTCCCATCACACTTTCACAGGCTGTGGACTGACGAGCTATCCAAAACCATGTTAAGATTGTTTTAGGTATGCGACTTTATTATTGAGAAAGGTAATTAAAACTAACCGAAAACGATAAGTTAGATTATTCTAACTCAATGAAATTCAAAATACCTAACATAATTTTATGATAACTCGGCGTGTTTAAAAATTTGAATCATCTCTCTAGGTACAACGATTGTTTATTTACACTGTTCCTTACTATCGAAAATTGAACTCATCATGATTAAAAATACACGAAAACATTCCTCATCTAACTCAAGATTTAGGTATTCTAGTTTCTACATTTTTTATTACACTGACCGACCACTCACACGCACACTCACATTGTGACTTTTTGATGGTTCTACATGGACTAACTATCACAGAACAAACTAGGTTAAAATTGTGTTTTTAATAAATGACAGATTTTGCGATACTACGATGCGCGCGGAAGCCGGAAGCGCGTCCGTATGACGCATCTAATCGCGACAGGCGCACGACCCGAACTAAAAGAAAGCGAAGCGCACTGCGCAGCAGCGATCGGTCAAAGTGCGGCCGCCAGCGCACCAGACGAAGCATTAGTGATGTAGTATCTATCGAGATAGCGCGGATCGATACACTGTCATTTAATTTTAATACTAACAATTAGAAGAAGTTCAATATCATTTTTGTTTCTGTAAATTAAAAATCAGATTTAATTTAAGGTGTAAGGCCGGGTATAGCAAAAGTCTAACTAAATGCCACAGGATGATAGCTTGTAGCCGTTTGAGTTCTTACTTTTGAAATTTAAAACCTACCTACCGTCATGACGGGTGGCCTAAAAGTAGGCCCAGCTCTGGTTATTTTAAACTTTTCTGCTAAGATCGACTGATAAAGAAGGTTACAGAACGTTTGCCTTCCTCTGCACTTTGTTTGTGCTAAATGCAACTGTTCCCAAATTGGCCGCCAGTTGAGAAGTTATTAAAAGAAGTATAAAATTATGTTATTTCTTAGTAAAACAGTCTCGCATAAGCAATCGATCGAAAAGTAAAAGTAATAGTATTCTTTATTTTCATAATACAAATTGCTTTTACTCTTTGATTAATTCGATCATAAGTGAAATTATTACTTATAATTGTTGATATTGTGACGTTTACAACGATATCAATTGCATAGCGAGGTGAATGCCAATAGTTTTACACGTCGATACATTTCCCTTTTGTTACTCATCCCTAGGTGTCTTTAAAATTCCGACAATTTAATTGGCGTAGGCTTAGAGCTAATTTGGTCAAAATAAATGATTGCATGCATGGAGGTAGTTCTTGCGTTTGATTCACGGGCTCGATCTTTTTAAATGACACAATAGCACATGAGTAAAGAAACGGAACAGAGACAAAGCTTCTAAAGAGCTAGCAAAATTTATACCTATTTTGGTAGGGTTGGCACAATAGGCTAGTTGACACCACCAATCAATTGACATACTTTTTTAGAGCTGTCAAAACAGATATCTTCTTTATAATTTGTATGGCGATATCGGATTATGACGTCACTAACCGATAAACTCAACTGCCTTACTTTTTTACGATGTAAAGCAATCAAAAATCAGTTTGCCTCATAAATGAAATTGTACTGAGTTATTGGGCCTAAAATAAAGTGTCTGTTTTAATAAATGATGGCTTAGAATTATTTATGAATGAGGTCAACATCCCTATATAAATGCTCTTTTTTCATATTTTTTATTAAAATAGGTTATTTTTTTTACAAATTACATACTCTAAATATTTTTTTTTATTACTTTTGGTTTTTAATAATTTGTTGTGTCTTTTAATCGAATTATAAATTCTAAATCTAATATAAAGTTTTTTCAAATAATCCAATGGGAAATAATCACATGGCATATGAAATGTACAATCTTGCAAACGTGCTCATATGTTATTACCAATATTAACAATTTGTACATGAAGATCAAAATATTCGCAAAATTTTTATTCAAGCAATTCAACAAATGCAATAAAATTGTCAGGAGGTATTATCACACACAGTACAATGTACAACCATATTTACAACACTTTTTAAATACTAAAACAAAAATATTACTACGTATTATGTGAGAAACTCGATAACAAAACAAAACACGCACGACATTCGAGCGTCGTGTCACGCCTGCAAGCCCTGAGATTGACCACTGGCTGATCTAGTTTGAAGCGGTTTCGGCTCATACGTGACAAGCGGCCAGTGGTCACGCACACACACGCGTTGCACTTGTAGTGATGTACCTATCACAGCGCATTCGTATGTAGCTTTGCCTCTGTTCCGTTTCTTTACTCATGTGACAATAGTCTAGGCAGCACTTCTCAACTGAGGTTGTATGCTCGATTGATAGTTAGTCTAAAAATGATTCAGTCAGTACCCAATGGCCAAAAAAAAAAACTGCAGGAAATCGGCACAATTTATAAACTAAAGATTTTAATTAAGTACCATGAACTGTGCCAGGAAAAGACCGACATACCTCGTAACTTTATATCGCGCTCAGAATACCCACAATCTAGGTACGAACAGCCTTGGCCAACCTAGAAAGCGCTAAACCGCCTTCAGAGGCCGAACCGCCGCCGGCAGAGGTTGGCCCATACAGATAACATTTGATAAAAAGATAGAATCAAACTTAGGAATCTTAGTAATTAGGATAGGAATAAAAACAAATAAGTATTATTATTTCATGAGCCCTGGAAATACGTCAAAATTTTTAGAGATTGGGTACCTGGACGCTTCGAGTCAATTAGAGCGATTGGGAACTTGTATGGCCTTTGCGTAGGTAAAGGATCTCGGAGATAAGATCACTAGCTCCAGGTCTAATTTTAGTCGGTCTTTTCGGTGCATCTCAAACGATCTAGTACAAAGGGGCCGCCGGCCGCCGCGCTTTTCGGCAAGTGTTTTCGCTGCTTGCCGACAAGGCGGCTAATTCAAAGAATGTTTGGCACGTGTCAAGGTAAAGATTCACCTGAATTTTAGTATCGAAAATCTAGTTGCACTAGCAAGACGTGTGATATCGATCACAATTTTACGATCATGCCCTACCGATACTCCAATCAGGAGTACCTTGATATGTGTGTATCGCGCAAAACGGACGCCATGTACAGCAATTAGTGTAAATAAATAGTGATTATTTTAGTGTAAATAAACTGAAACCAGTAGTGTAAATATGAGGAACAGTGTGTTAATAGTCGTGAAAATAAACAATCGTTGTAGATAGTGTTGATTCAAATTTTTAAACACGCCGAGTTATCATTAAATTATGCTAATTCATTTTTTTAGTTTAATCAAACATACCTAACTTTAATAAACTTGCATACCCCTAACACAATAAATTCTAGCGTGATTTTGGATAGCTCGTCAGTCCACAGCCTGAGAAAGTGTGATGGGAAATTTGAATCACTCCCTGTCTGAAAAATACCTACACCCCTTGAAGATTAGTGTACTCACCTGATAAGCTGATAAGAGGACCGCAAATAGGTAAGCTGACTTAACATCTACTTATTTAAGAATTTTCAAAATTATGTTTTTATTTGTTTGTTTTAAATTATGTCGATTTAATCATTCGAAAATTTGCAAAAGCTACATTTAAGGCATTTTTTTTATTAACAAGGTTGAAGTTCATTCCCCCTAGTTATTCAAGCCAAACATCTGTGCGTGTTATGAATGAACTCCGGCCATTTTTCACGTTTGTTAGCTCTCTCGCTCTTTACAAGTGGAAGGAATAAGACAGATGATCACAGATGGTTTTACGTTTGAAGATGGACGAGTTTATGCAATATGAAGTCGTTGTTGTTATTTTGTATTTTTATTTTCATTTTTTTAGTTTTTATGATACACATTTGAAAGTTGGTTTTCACGATTGCTTTTCACCTATATAGTCACAGGCTAGCAGGATGAGTGCTAAAAAAATCGGACATTATATGTATAGTAGGGTGGGTCAAAAGTTTTTTTTCTTATTTTGGATTTTAATAGCGATAATATGTTGTCAATAGGAACAAAAATGATGTGTATAAAATATAATTACAATTGATACAGTGTATCTGCCTCCGGATCTAGTTCAAAGTTACATAATAAAAGCGTATTTTTGTTAATTTGCTCATTCTTCAAACAATGTTTTTTAATAAATTTTAAACTATTCCATACTTAAAAAACTGCTAAGGCATCTAATAAGATGATGTTGATGTTAAGAAATGACACCTAAAACGTAAATAAATACTTGTGGGTAAGTGTAAATATTTTATTAAAGACACAACCGCAACGTCATTCTTTTAGTCGTTTAGTTGCGCTGTCTTGAGCTACGTTATAGGTTTGTTATTGTATCTTAAAAATGAATCGTACTCGAAAAACTTGGAAATGTCCTATATTTGGTGATATAAGTGACCTGAAGGACAATGTGCTTCCAACTTATGAATAAGTAATAAAGTGCTACGAGTGGACGAGGTTTGATATAAAAAATACCAAAAATACGAAAAAGGAACCAAATTTTCAAGAAGTTGCTGATATTGTCACTGCAAAAATAGAAAATATATGGAAGAAAGCATCACTACCGATATTGTCTCACGTAAGAATACAACAAATACTCAAAGCTTATCATTTAAAATTTAAAAACATTTTGAAATCACATCCTAAGATACCTAAAAAGCGTTTAAAAGATTTCCTCGCTTCCAGCAAAGTTTTATTTGATGTTTCTTCCTGCAAGTCCTCAGATTTTATAAAATGTACCTGCCCTAAGGAAAAGAAAGTCCCACAAAATGAGCAAAGCGTTCTTATTGACCAAAGAACTGCAAGAAAAATGATCGTAGGAAACACGGATGTTGCAGAATCAATTTGCTTACTTTACATGAATGAATTACCTTTTCGACATTTGTTTTCTTTTGTTGATGGATCGACTTCTGGCCCAAGAACATTTATGGATGAAATCGGAAAAGCTTTGGAAAAATGTGGAGAAAAACCTGTTGCAAGATTTCGAAATATACCGGGACAACTGCCACTGATAGACTTTAAAGATCTCAGTTCTGACCAACAGTATTTGTACAGAATAGTATCGGCTGTAATATCTGGTGAATGCCCTGAGGACTTAGTTCATAAATCGCCTGGTAAAATGTCTCATGCTAGATGGCTCACGCGTGCTAACAGAGTTCTTCGTCTTTACATTGCAACATCAGATCCATCAGATGAGCTTGTTAGTCTAGCAAATTATGTCGTCAAAGTTTACACTCTAACATGGTTTGACATTAGATGCCACCCAAGCTGCAAAGATGGAGGAAGACATTTATGGCAGTTAATCTCGAGGTCTCGTGACTTATATTCTGAATTGAAGGCTGTTATTGATCCAGTAATACAACGCAACAGTTATTTTGCACACCCTGAAAATCTACTGCTGGCAATGTTATCTGACTCTGAAAAACATATAAGAGAATTGGCTCTGCGGTGTATCCTGAAAGCACGTAGTGAAAAAGTAGAAACGTTGAGGCTTTTTCAGGTTCCAGTTGTAAATATGGATGCAAATAATTATTTCGATCTTATTAACTGGCAGAATAATGTAACGGAACCACCAATCCTAAAACAAGTGTCTAACGAAGAGCTTCAATCTCTAATTTCACAAGGAGACGATAATGAAATAGCTTTTTTGCGTTAACCTTGCCATACTCAAGCAGTTAAAAGGTCAGTCAAAACTGTAACTGAAGCATCATCAAGTTTGTGCACAAAATCAGCGCGTGAAGGTTTCATTATTTGATAGTAAAAAGGATTTTCGTATAGAGTAAAAAGCGTCTCTACAGAAAAAAAGCTTATCACTGAAGTCTGTAACTAAATTATATAATAAAACATAGTCATTTTACATACTCTTATTTAGTATATACATCCTACAACTAATAATTAAAAGAGTTTTAGAAAATACAAAAAAAATATCAGTTTTTCAAAATTTCATGATCAATCCGGAGGCAGAAGATAATAACTGACTGTCATGAAACTTTCTAAAATAGTTTCTATAGCCATATAATACATATTTATTGCTATTATAAATCCAAAAAAAAAACTTTTTTTTTCTCCATACCAGAGTGACCCACCCTAATGTATAGCTGAGTAGTATACTACCGTCAACACCCTATAGAAATATTTTTACAAATATTTGACTATTGGTTATGTTAATTGAAAATATAGTCCTGGCATTATCTTCATTATCTGTGCACTATCTATGGATATGATGTAAAATTATTTAAAAAAGGAAAATATACGTCTATGCTCTCTTCCGTTCCACCTATAATGGCGTTTCATTTGTCTCCCGATAACTCCCGATATTCTATTAGGAAATAGCAGTTTCAAACACAAGATAAAGTCATAAGGTTATGGGCCCAAACGCCCTTTAGGCTGTAGAATAATAATTACGCAAAAGTAAAAGTTTTTTTCGCGGATTATTTCGGATTTACTTGTGAGGGAGCACGCCACGTTAGGGACACGTTCGCCGGTATCTTTTTTCAGCCTTGTTTTTCAGACAATACAATGGCAAATATGAATCCAATAAGCACAATAGACCGTCTAGCCGGTCGGGAAAACTACAACACTTAGAAATTTGCCGTGCAAACATATTTGCAACATGAGGAACTATGGGAATATGTTGAATACGAAGGCGACGTTCCCTCCGATATCAAAAAAGACATCAAAGCTAAGTCGAAAATTATACTGTTGGTGGACCCCGTTAATTATGTACACGTACAAGAGGCCACCACGGCTAAACAGGTATGGTTGAGTCTTCAAAAGGCTTTCGATGACTCCGGGCTAATTAGAAAGGTGGGTCTTTTGCGAGATTTAATTACAACTAACCTTGACAATTGCAATAATGTGGAAGAGTATGTTAACAAGGTTATGTCGACTGCACACAAACTTCGAAATATCGGTTTTGCCGTGGATGATGAATGGCTAGGAACGCTGCTTCTCGCAGGTTTACCAGATACCTACAAACCGATGATAATGGCAATTGAAAGTTCTGGTGTGAAGATTAGTGCAGACAGTATAAAAACTAAAATTCTGCAAGATGTGAAGGGCACTGAATCATCAGCTTTTTGTACAAATTTTCAAAAAAAGAATTACAGTAATAATTCTCAGAATAAGTTCAAAAAGGGGCCCCGTTGTTTCACATGTAATAAATATGGTCATTTGAGAGCGCAGTGTCGCAGTAATAAAAAGAAAGAAAATAAAACAGACAATAGTGTTAATAATGAAAATGTTTTTACAGCTGCATTCTCCGCTTCATCAGGTGCTGCTCAGGACTACTGGTACATTGATTCCGGAGCAAGTATGCATATGCCCAACAACTTCGACTGGATGTATGACTTCAAGCCATCCTCCATCACTAGTATCAAGGTGGCGGCTCGATGTAAAAGGATGTGGAACAGTAAATATTAAAATAACAAAAGGTGGTCATACAACGGAATTGGTACAGGTTAGAAATGTTCTGTTTGTACCTGAGCTAGCTACTAACCTATTGTCTGTCAGTCAGATGACCCAGCTTGGATGCCAATTAAGTTTTTCAAAGGAAAGTTGTAATGTTTACAAAGATGGAAAATTATTAATGACTGCAAAATGTCAAAACAGTATGTATGTTGTGAATGATTATGCATATGCTATGTATGCAAGTACTATGGCATCAACGCTTGGCACATTTAAACTTCACTGACCTTAATAAGTTGAATGATTCAACACTAGGAGTGACATTGCCAGAGAGTTCCAAAAGCGAAAATGTTGTTTGTGTTACTTGCTTAGAAGGAAAACAGGCTAGACAACCGTTTAACAATAAAGGCACAAGGGCTACTGAACCACTGGGGCTAATCCACTCGGATATATGTAGGCCCATGGAAAATAAGTCCCTCGGAGGTGCCAAGTATTTCATCACGTTTATTGATGATGACTCTCGTAAAGTATTTGTCTATTTTCTGGAATATAAATCTCAAGCTTTAGATAAGTTCAAACATTTCAAGTCACTTGTTGAAAATCAATTAAGTTCAAAGATCAAAATAATTAGGACAGATAATGGAAAAGAATATATAAACAAAGATTTTGAAACTTTTATCAGTAGTAATGGTATTCTGCACCAAACTAGTAATCCATACACACCGGAACAGAACGGTTTGGTAGAAAGAATGAACCGAACTTTAGTAGAGCGAGCTAAGTGTATGTTGTTCAATTCCAGACTTAAGAAAATGTTTTGGGCAAAAGCTATTTCTACTGCAGCCTATGTTACAAACAGAGCGCCAACAAAAGCTCTCAGCTTCAAAACTCCTGAAGAATTGTGGACCGGAAATAAGCCAGACATCAGCAACATGAAGGTGTTTGGTTGCAAAGCAATGGTTCATGTACCTAAGGAAAAGAGGAGGAAATGGGACAGCAAATCAAAGAATCTCATTTTTGTTGGCTACTGTGATCAAACCAAGGGCTATAGACTGTATGATGAAAGCTGTAAACAAATGATAAAAAGTAGAAATGTTGTTTTCCTAGAAGAAGAAATGAATAAAAATTATATTATTGTTCCATTATCTGAGGGTAAAAAAGTGAATGATTCAAATGAAAATCAAGAAGGAAATGAAACTACTAATGATAGTATTTCCACAGAAGACCATAGCGCAGATAACACAAGTTCAGATACTTATGAAAGTATTGAAACAGTTGTAGGAAATGAGTCTGATCAATTGTTAGATTTGAGTGATGAAGACTATGTACCAGAAGTAACAGTGAGTTCACCTACTGGATGTTCAATGACATTAAGACCTAGAATTAAAAAAAACAAGCCAGAAAACACTTACCTATGTCAAGAAGTGCACTGTGTGTCATCCTCGGAAGAAGATCCTCAAAATAAAACTGAAGCAATGGCTTCTACGAACTCAGCTAAGTGAAAACAAGCCATGGAAAGTGAATATGACTCTTTAATAGAAAACAACACCTGGACATTGTCAAATCTACCAGAGGGTAAAAAAGCAATACCATGTAAGTGGGTCTTCAAAACTAAAACTGATGCTGATGGAAATATTGAAATGAAATGAAATGAAATGAAATGAAATAATTTATTTGCGCAAAACATGGTGTGACACAGGTGTTAACATTTTTACAACAGTACTCACGTTTTACCTTTTTACATGGCATGCAAATATTTATAAGTAATTGCTAATAATTAAACAATCAAATTAAATAATATCAAATGTCGAGTTAATTGGATGTCAAATAATTTTATAACTTATTGTGAAAAAAAAATCAAATTGAATGGTACCAAATGTCAAAAATATATACAAATTTATTTATTTATTTAAAAATGTCACTGACTTTATAAAAATTCTTATCACTAAGCCATTTTACAAGTTTTCTTTTAAAACATACTTTTGGTAACTGTTTAATGTCATTTGGAAGTGCATTGTAAATTTTAACACACATAGCATCACATTGTCTATGATAATGTTGTAGTTTAGGTAAAAAATTATACACTAATTTATTTGGATCTCTGAGCCTTAAGCTATGATCGTCACTTCGCTTTTTAAACAACATTATATTATTTTTGACAAATACAGCTACTTCAAGGATGTACATACAAGGTAATGGCAATATTTGTAAACTTCTAAATACAGGTTCACAAGACTGACGAGAGGACATACCACAAATTGCCCTTATGCACTTTTTTTGCGCTTTAAACAGAAAATTTAAGTCAGTGGAATTTCCCCAAACCAAAAGTCCATACTTCAGAATTGAGCCAATATATCCATGATATGCTGCAAGACAAGTCTGCAAAGTAGACGTGTGACGCAGTCTTCTCAAAACAAACACGTAGCGGTTTATTTTATCCCTTAAGGCTCCTATTTGTATTTTCCAATCACAATGATCATCCATTGTAATTCCCAAAAATTTTGTGTTGTCAACTTCTCGTATATTTATTCCATTATAATTAATATTAAGCTTTAGTTTAGTCTGTCTATTTGTACCAAATTGCATATAGTTCGTTTTGTTTATATTTACTGTCAAATTATTATCATCAAGCCATGTTACTATTTTGTCAATTGTATTATTAATGTCAGATTCATATACTTTAGAATTGTTGCTAAAAGGAACCACTACAGAAACATCATCTGCAAATAATATACATTTGTGGTTAGTTACTTCAGGAATGTCGTTTATGTAAAGCAAAAATAGTAATGGACCTAGGACACTTCCTTGTGGAACACCACATGTATTTACCAAAAGCTGTGATCTGCTACTTAAAACATTGAAATTCCTATCTATGCTCGCAATTTCTACAGACTGTTTTCTGTTTCGCAAGTAAGATTCTAACCAATTTCGTGCCAAACCCCTCACGCCCATGTTTTCCAGTTTTAGAAGTAATAAGTCATGAGAAACAAAGTCAAAGGCACGAGTCATGTCAAAGAAAATAGTAGTTGTAGGAATTTTCGCATTTATGTTTTTATTTATTTCACGCATCAAATGAAACATGGCGAGGGTAGTGGACTTATTTGCTTGAAAACCAAACTGCTCATTTTTAAGTATGTCAAATTTTGAAATATAATTGAGCAGTCTAAATTTCATAGCCTTCTCGAAGACTTTCGATAAAACTGGAACCAATGTTATAGGACGGTAATTTTCCAGCATTGATTTGTCTCCTTTCTTATAAAGGGGCTTAACAATAGAAAGCTTCAATAAATCAGGAAAGCAACCTGTCTCGAAAGATAAATTAATTAAATATGTCAATGGTTTGATTAACTCCTCGATGCAGTGTTTTATGACTTTTGTACATATGCCATCATAACCAGTTGCATTGGTATTGTTTAATGATGTAAGTATCGTCCTTACTTCTCTTGCGACGTAAGGTTGCAAAAATATACTATTGGATAACTTAGTATTGTTTGTATTTTTGAGTTTTGTTTTTTTATTTGTTAGTTTAATGAAGTAATCATTAAATTCGTTTGCTATATCACATGGATCATTAATTGTTTTATCATTAATTACAATTTTCTCAATAATTTTATCATTTTCTAAATTTTTTGTTTCATTTTTAATAATTTTCCATGTCATCTTACATTTATTTTTTGCGTTACTTATTAGCTTCTGATTATATTTCTTTTGAGATATACTAAAACATTTGCGAAGCAGCTTTGAATATAATTTATAGTGCTTCTTTTTAGCGGTAGATTTTGCTTTGTAATATTCAAATCTTAATTTTCTTTTTGTATGACAACTTTTAATCAGTCCGCTAGTTATCCAACTTGGTTTTTTATATTTAAAAGATATTTTAATTTTTTTAATGGGAAAGCACAAATCATACAGCGTGGTCAAAACGCTGTGAAATGAGAGCATTGCTTTGTTAATATCAGATTCTGACAGAATCTCATAGAAAGACAGACACTTTAAATGGTCTCGAAACTTATTTAAATTGTCAGCGCTGTAGTCCCTTTTATTTATAAAATAATGAGCCGGCTTTTCGTTTGGACTTTGAATTGGTATATGTAACATCTGCGATGTATTATGATCAGACAGATATAAATGATGTAATTCAGCAGTAGCGTCGTTAATGTTACTAATTATATGGTCAATGCAAGATTTTAGCCTAGTTGGTTCAGATATGTGTAATGTCAAATTATAATTATTTAATAAGTCCATAAGATATTTAGTACTTTTTGATAATTCGAGGGTATTTATATTTATGTCTCCTACCAATATTATCCGCGTCTTGGGGTTTTTAAGAAATTTGTGTAAAATTTCATCTAAGTATGACAGGAACATATCGACATTTGAATCAGGGGTTCTGTAAAGACAAATAATGTAAATATTGCATCCAAGTAGCTTAATACCACAGCATTCAAATATCATATCTTGACCAAACTGCCCGACTTCCGCCATCTCATTAAATTTAAGTCCGTTTCTAATTAAAATGCATACCCCTTCCCTATTTTTGCCATTTCTCCTGCAATATGCCGATGCAATATGATAACCTGCTAAGTTAATACAGCATTCACTGCCAGCCCTTATAAATGTTTCAGATAAGCAAACAATGTCAGGCTTCTTACCTGCTTTATTTAACTCTGTTGAAGCGATTTCCAACACATCCCTCTTAGAAAATAATCCCGCAATGTTCTGATGGAACAATCTTAAAACATACTGGTTAGCCACGAAAAAACTCATCCTCTTTTCCTACGCTCTCTGTTGATGGACTTTTGTTTTGGTAGTCAAATGGTTCAGATTGGAATAACAAGTAATGCTTTGAAATTTTAGCTATCAATCTATTTAGGTCCGAGAATATAATTCGGTACCCTATGTTTTTCAAATTACCATGAGTACGAGTAAACATTTCTGGAGTATACTTTATTTTTCTATTTGAGTCCAGAATATAAACATACTCATGTATGGTATTATCTGAAAAAAGCAATTTTCCAAAAACCTCAATTCGCCTATTAAATAAACTCGAATGTTTTGCTAATCGAAAGGTAGGTAGACAAATAATAATGTTCGTATGAGCTAATTTTTGTAATGTCATTCGTATAAAGTTAATTGTATCATGGTAATTTTTCGTTTCATTAAAATCGGCATCACCTATAAAAATTATACAGAAGTCATGAAGGGTAAAATCAGTCAACTTATCATCTAATCCTTTTAAGAGTTGTTTAATGCCAGCGCCGGGAGTTTTGTAGTGACAGATTTCTGTGTGATCTATCATGTTTATAGTATTGTGTAAGATTCTACCTCGATTATTACTACTTAACAAACATAGCTTTCTCGTTTTGACTGAGATTTGTTCATCAATGTTCGCTTGAGAACACTCTTGGAGGTTTTTATTTGTTGTTCTTATTACCTGAGGCAAATCATGTAAGTCATTTGTGGTATCCTGAATTATTTCCTTATGCATATCATTTTTGACCTTATATATAGTTTTTCTTTTCTTTTTTACTGAACTACTCACACTTTTACATTTTGGCGATACTGTTGTACATATTTGTTTTAGGTTTTCGATACTTAATTTGTATTCAGCAATTTGTTTTTTTAGAGCTGTGTTCTCCAGCAATAGTTCCTCTATCTGACTATCTGCACTATCCAATTTATTTTTTAATACAGCATTCTTATTTTCCATCTCCTTTAGTTCTTCCTTAAGGTTAGCTCTTAATTCCGGACAACTTCTATTATGTTTTTCTGGCTGTGACAAAAAAGTGTCCTCTTCTTCACCATCATATTGTGAAGTACAAGGCAAGGCTCGTAATAAAAGGTTTTAAACAGCGTTATGGTATTGATTATGAAAAGCTTTTTGCACCAGTGGCTCGTCATTCATCAATCAGACTATTGATCGCCTTAGCTGTGAAACATAAAATAAAAATGGAGCAGATGGATGTTGTCACTGCCTTTCTTCAAGGTGACATTGACTGTGAGTTGTACATGACACAACCTCCATTATACAGCAATGGGAAAGAAGAAGTATGCAAGTTAAACAAGTCAATCTATGGGCTCAAACAAGCTAGTAGATCATGGAATATAAAATTGGACAGTGTGCTGAACCATATAGGGCTACATGAGTCAAATGTGGTATTACTGTACTATTACCGTGTATTTACTACAATATTAATGAAGAAAATATTTTTATGATCGCCCTGTATGTTGACGATTTATTTTTGTTATATAATTCTGAGAGTTATGCCAAGAAAATTAAAGAAAATTTACATCGGCACTTCAAAATGCAAGAGCTTGGTATAGCGAATTACTATATAGGACTATGAATAACATATAACAATCAAGAAATAGGTATTGATCAGACTAAATACATACAACAAGTATTGGAACGTTTTGATATGCAGGACAGTAAGCCAGTTATGACACCAATGGAACCTGGAATATCATTAACATGTACTGGTGAAAGTATCATAAATGATATACCTTATCAGGAAGTAATTGGCTGTTTGCTCTATCTAGCTCAAGGTACGCGTCCAGATATTGCATATGCTGTGAACACATTGAGTAGATACAATAACAAAGCTGAACTACAGCACTGGCAAGCAGTGAAAAGACTTTTTAGATATCTGAATGGCACAAAAACAGCAAGATTAATATTCAAACCTAATGAAGAACACATAATAGGGTATTGTGATGCAGATTGGGCATCGAATGCTGAAGATCGTCGGTCATGTTCTGGATACGTCTTCATATTTCAGGGATGTGCTATATCCTGGAGATCGAAAAGACAGCAAACAAGGGCACTGTCAACAACAGAGGCTGAATACATGGCCCTGTCAGACGCTACCCAAGAAGCTTTATGGTTAAGGCAACTTTACACTGAACTATGGCCTATGGAGAAGGCCATACCTACATAAATATTATGTGATAATCAAAGTGCAATTAAACTTTTTATTTCAGAAAGCTTTCAGGACCGCAGTAAACATATTGATGTGCGTCACCACTTTCTAAGCAATAAAGTGGCCTGTGGAGACATTAGTATCCAGTATATTGGGACAAACATGATGGCTGCCGACTCGCTGACCAAGGCAACTCCCAGGAAGAAACATGAGTCCTGTGCAATGAAAATCGGACTACATTTTTGGGAGGATGTTAATTGAAAATATAGTCCTGGCATTATCTTCATTATCTGTGCACTATCTATGGATATGATGGAAAATTATATAAAAAAGGAAAATATACGTCTATGCTCTCTTCCGTTCCACCTATAATGGCGTTTCATTTGTCTCCCGATAACTCCCGATATTCTATTAGGAAATAGCAGTTTCAAACACAAGATAAAGTCATTAGGTTAAGATCAGAAATGCTTAAACATTGTAATTTTTTTTTTGTTTTTAGCAATTCCATGCAAGGTTTAATTGAAGATAAATAACACTTGAAAAAAATCATCGACCTCAGGTGGGACTCAAACCCACGTCCCATCGCAAGCCGGGCGAGTGCTTTGCCAACTAAGCTACCGAGGACGTCACGTGACAAGATGAAATTCCTCTAGTGTTTCTTCTCGCTGTCAAAGCCAGCGTATTCTGATCAATGTTGTAGCTATATGTATAGCTGAGTAGTATACTACCGTCAACACCCTATAGAAATATTTTTACAAATATTTGACTATTGGTTAAGATCAGAAATGCTTAAACATTGTATTTTTTTTTTAGCAATTCCATGCAAGGTTTTAAATCAGAGCCGGTATTAGCAATTTACGATCCTGATAAAGACATCGAGCTCCATACAGATGCAAGCTCGCTGGGTTACGGCGCAATATTGATACAACGGAGTGGGCGCACGCCGCACGTTGTAGCGTACTTCAGCCGGCGCACTTCAGACGCAGAGTCGCGCTACCATTCCTATGAACTGGAGACGTTGGCTGTCGTACGTGCTATAGAACATTTCAGGCACTATTTGTACGCCATTTCACAGTTCGAACGGATTGTAATGCATTAAAATCATCTAGCACAAAAAAAGATCTTACACCCCGTGTTCATAGATGGTGGGCAATATTGCAAAGCTATGACTTTAACGTAGAGTATAGGGAAGGGCGCAATATGCTCCATGTTGATTTTTTGTCTAGGAATCCACTGCCAGAACCTACACCTGATAATTTGAAGTAGATTCAGATCTCTTTAAAAAAGAAGTTCAGGTTCTTAACTTGCAGCAAGAATGGTTAGCAGTAGAACAACAACGCGATTGTGAGATAGTAGATATTATGGACAAATGGAAGGCAGGAGACCTATCAAAAGATGTTGCAAAATCGTATGATGTAAGGAAAGGTATTCTGTATCGTAAAGTGCAGCGCAATAAACGGAATATAGTTCCCCGGTCGTTAGTGTGGTCCGTCATAAGTCACGTCCATGCAGAAGTAAAACATCTTGGCTACGATAAAACACTAGATAAATTGTACGATTTGTATTGGTTTCCCGGTATGGCAAAGGCTGTTAAAAAGTTTGTAGATGCTTGTTTAGTTTGTAAAGCTTGTAAAGGAACTTCGGGTGCTCAACAAATTCAAATGCACTCTATATCAAAAGCACCAATTCCGTGGCACACTTTTCACATCGATTTAAGTGGGAAGCTTAGCGGGAAGAGCTCGAAAAAGGAGTATGTCTGTGTCATAATTGATGCTTTTACCAAATATGTTTTGTTACGATTAACGGCAAGCTTGGATGCTAATTGTGCTATAGAGTCCCTAAAAGAGGCCATTAATCTGTTTGGTACTCCTAAACGAGTTATCAGTGACCAAGGACGTTGCTTTATAAGTAGCGGTTTTAAATCATTCTGCTCTGAAAACAACATAGAGTTCCATGTTATCGCAGTAGGGGCAAGTAGAGCTAATGGCCAGGTAGAGAGGGTAATGCAAACGCTGAAAAATTTACTAACTATTACGGAAAACAGTTCAGATACTGTTTGGCGAGATGAGCTTGATGAAATTCAGTTAGTTTTAAATTCCACAAAATGTAGAGTTACTGGCTATACCCCATGTGAACTTATGTTTGGAATCAAATCACAACCGTTAGGTATATCGAGGATAGCCAGTGATAGTGAGACTTTGATTGTAGAGCTGACTTAAATGAAATACGTCAAAACGCTTCTAGCAATATTGAACTCGAAGCTAGATTAGATACAGAGCGTTTTAATAAAAATAAAGCCTCAATAAAACCCTATAGTGTAGGCGATTTTGTTTTTCTGAAATGTTGCGAACGAAACCAGACGAAATTGGATAGGAAATTTAGAAGTCCATTTAAAGTTACCGGAGTATTAGAGAATGATCGCTACATGTTGCAACATGTTGACGGCTCAAAGAGAATGTACAAATACCCCCACGAAAGTTTGCGTAGAATTCCGGAAGGTCGCGAAGAGCTGACAGAAATGGCCGAAGCTCTATGTAATCAAGCCTTGGAGGAAGTTGGGTCCATGTCAGCGGAAAGTAGTGAGAAGGGTAATGGTAGTAAAGATGTAGTCACTGCAGAGGTGAACAGTAGCGGAGATAAAGATGATGGCAGAGTTGAGGTTACCACAGAAGTACAAGTTCACCGTGAGATGTAGGATGAGAGACGCGGTGGTATCAAGACCAACCGGCGTATGTGATGAGTGTGGAGGTACGTTAAGTAGCATCTCGTTGTCTGACTGCAAGCCGCTGGCCTGCCTCACGCTATATGCATGATGGTCCCCAGCGCGTGGCGCAGAGCTGCATCGAGTGCTACACGCGTTTCAATTGAGATGATGGTTGTTGAGTTCAAGCTAGTAGAGCTTAGGAGTAGAAATATTGACTGAGTGTTCCAAATGAGTATTGTTGGTTTCAGATGATTAACGCACGAGAACGTGCGTTCGTCAGAAAGGCCGTGTCGGCGCAAATGATTTGATTTGAGGCAAAGTGCGCGAGCAGATCTCCGCCGCGTTCCGTTAGGAACGTCGAGTAGGCATGGACGATATCATGAGGAGCAGGTGAAAAATCATATGACTTGAAAATCATTTGTCACACCTGCTACTTTTTGTCATATTGACTGTTACAAATCACAGACTGTGAAATCATATGTCATGCGCAAATTTCTTTTCATTCGTTGATGACATGTAGCAGAGCGGGTCTAGCGAGCGCAGGCCTTGAGCGCGCGAGCGAGTAGGAATGATTTGCTACAGATGCGTGTTAGAAAAAGACAAACATGCTGTGCTATTTTTTATGCCATCATAGGTGACGAACGATAACGATACCGAGCATTTTAAGAGCTTTAAACTTATGACCGTAAAGTTTAGATTCGTTTGTCATGATTTTTGTTACGAGTGGCAGGTTGAAACCTTCTAGTTTGTTGAATTTTATGCTGAGCGCCGTAAGGTTTAGATTATCTTGTTATGATTTTATAGTAGGGAACGTCGAGCTCGTTTTGTTTACAATTACATTTCGTTTTATGTGTGAATTATGATTTTATGATGTTGTTTTTAAATTCACTAGTCGCCCGGTGATGAGTGTATAGGTGCATACGCCAATGTAAAAATAAGTTTACTCACACGTTCAGGATTAAAAAAAAATTCACATGAAAAATTTTACATTGTCAGTCCCAAGCCTGTACAAGTATGAGGGGAAGTTAATTGTTTAAAAAAAAATGCTTAAATAATACACACAAATAGCACATTACGTAGCGCACGAACTATATATGACATTTCATAAAAAAGTAGCAAAGTAGCAAGGAGCAACTGTTCACAATAAATCATATTTCATTTTAAGTAACAAATAGCAAAAGTGTTACATTATGACACTGCGACAAAAAATCATTGCCAATGATTTATCACAGGTGATTTCGTATGACAAAAAATCATCATTTTGTCATATGACAATGACTGAAAAATAGCAATCATTGCCATGCCTAACGTCGAGTGAAATAGCGCCGTGGGCTGGCAGTCCGCAACCGGCACGCGCTCGGCGTAGATCACTTTGACGGATCGTTTGCCTACTTAATTAATCAAGTTTTGATAGCGGTGTACCTACATAGTTCTTTTGTTTTTATTGTCTAGAATTGTAATTAAACGTTTTAAGTCGGTGCATGACTCTTTTCAATAATAACCTACCTCCGTGTAAATATTAGGGACCACGGTTATCATGTCTGAACCGCTTGAGAACACTAGTCATTTTCCCACAGGCATTTTTCTATTATAGCAAATGTATATAAAAAAAAAGAAAAAAGGAATTTGAGGGACGGTCAGGGAGCGATGCTTCGTTTTTATGCCATGAGACTCACCATATAATATACCTAACATCTTTTATTCATAAAACTGGACATTTTAATCTGTTATGAACAATATTACTGTGCACAAGCAGTGTTGTTTTACGTAAAACTATGAACAAAACAAAACAAAAATTAAAATGTTGTTACTAAATAAATAAATTTGGTAACCGGAAAACATTAAAGTTGCGTTTCCGATTTGATTTTGGTATAAATCCTTCAAAGGGCAGATGACCTTAATTATTTTTTTCTAGATAATATTAATATTTATTTGCTATTTTAATGTTTTCGTTAATCCGAATGACGAACGAAATGTTTAGACATTATAGGGCAACAGCTAGTAACGTAATATACTATGATCTTCTGTGAACCAAATACAGACGTGTAACGTATTTTTTTCTATACGAGTAGGAGTATTAGAAAATATTATAAAAGTTTTTGGAAAGTGGAATATAAAAAAGCTTAATTCTAACTTTCTCAAAATCATATTTTTATCATTTAAATTGGTTGACGAAAATTAATGTATTTACAATAATTTTCATTGATCTGTGCAGTAGCTACTGTGCATAAAATTTCGATAAAAATGCAGAAAATTTCGTAGTTGTTAGCCTGTAGATTATAATGAAATTTTTTAAGTAGTACGGAATTAATATCTCCATTCACATTCAACTCGCATTTTCCCGGGTTGTTTTGATTAGTAGTAAATTACATATGCATTAGAATTATTTCATGAAATATCATAGTTTGTCCTCTGTATCTTTAATGAGGAGGGCCGACTCTAAAAAAGAAAGGCGGCAGGGAGTAAGAACGATTTTTTAGAGTAAAGACGTATAGAATAAAAATTATAATCTATGGCATATTAATCTACTAATTAAAATAAATGTATTATATTTTCGCATTCCGAGTAATCTGTAATCAAATTGATCTTGATTTAATTGTTATTTTAACTAATTATTATCAATGATTTAATTGTTATTTGAACTAATTATTATCAATTGTTAATACAATAAGTGTAGACTAAATTAATAAATTGTATCCTTGTGTTATCATACTTTTGTTGTTATAACTCCAAATCTTTATGGAAAAAGAGAGATGTGATGTAGTGACATTTGATTGACAATAAATGCAAGTCAAGTGACGTACACGGCCGCACCGCGGAGTGGGGGCATTCAGCTGACAGCTGTTGGAGCGAGCGTACATAATCCGTTGTTTTACTACCTATCGGTACACAAGAGGACTTCACAATAACAATAAATATATTTATAATAACTAAACATACGGATGAAATGACACCCTTCAGAATAGGGCTACTCGAAACTCTGTTCAATTTAACAATTAATAACAATAAGGACTTAATAAACAATGTCAACAAAATTAATCAAACAAATAGTTGTTTAATTCATAGGAATAAAAAATACAATTTAATAAACAATGTCGATAAATTGTTTAATTTTTAATAATTTGTTGTTTATATGCTTACTATGAATTATAGTAGGTATTTACTACCAGTACCGGCTCGATACATTATTTATTGTTAGGATTAGCACCAGCACCGGTTTACTTTGGGTCTCTAGCTAGTGCAGGCGCTGAATGCCTGGCGCGAGACTACAACGACGAACGGCCCGCGTTAGTGTTGCCACTCGGTGATAGTTTGCTATCGATAGTTCGGCAAAAGCAATAGTATCGATAGCCCCATAAGCGTAAATACATACTATCGACATACGGCAATACTACCGATAGGGTCGATACTATCGATGCTCAAAATTGAATGCACTGTCAACACGATCAATACTGTAGCTACTGAATATTGCAAACACAATCATTACTATCGATAGTTTTGTCCCATCGATAGTGACCATTGCTTTAATAGTACTGCTATACATACATATAGCAATACTATTGAATACTGTAGTTATAATTATACTGTAGTTATAATTTAGTGGATGACAGAAAACTAGATGGTTTTTTGCTCACCGCTGTTATTGCCTTTATGCTAAAACATATTATACATGTTCATCTATGGATTTGAGTGCTATATGCGTACTTTTATTAGCTTTAATGTATAATTTACGTTTTGAGAATATTGCAGAATGAATCCACCTTAAAGATTATTGCACTATTTTACGTTATACCGTTCAGGTCACATCAAGATTACATCATCATCATCATCATCATCACCAGCCTAGATCAGTCCACTGCTGGACAAAGGCCTCTCCAAAAGGAGGATTTTGCCATAATCGCCACGCTTGGCAGGCGGGTTGGCGATCGCAGTTTGTCCAATGGTGGAGCGGAGACGCTGCTGCCCGTCTTCTTGTGGCGGTTCTCCTGTAGTAGCCTCTTACGACACCCATAGGAGGAGAAGGGGTGGTGATATTCTTTTAACGTGCCGGCACCACACGACACGATTACAGCCTCGGAATATTCTCTAGCTACATCAACCTAGATCAACCTAGCAAAATTCAGTATGCCCAATGTGAGGCAGGTCAGTACGCATATTAATATGTCAGACGATCACATAGACGCAGTCGATTCAACAACCTTTTTGGGAATTACTATAGACTCCCGACTGCAATGGGGTCCCCATATAATTGCCTTGTCAGGAAGGCTCAGTTCAGCGGCTTATGCTGTGAGGAAAATAAGGCTTTTAACTGATGTCGAAACGGCAAGACTAGTATATTTTAGTTATTTTCATAGTTTATTGTCGTATGGTCTATTGCTATGGGGCTCAGCTGCTGACATCGAATCAATCTTCGTGTTGCAGAAAAGAGCTGTACGTGCAATATATTGTCTTGGGCCTCGCGACTCTCTGAGGGAGGTCTTTAAAGATATTAAAATATTAACAGTAGCGTCACAATACATTTTTGATAATATTATGTATGTTAGAAAAAACATTAGTTCGTTTAGCCTTAAATGTGATTCACATCATTATAATACTAGAAATAAAAATAAACTTGCCGTTCCGAGCTTCAGATTAAAGAAAGTAGGTAATTCTTTTATGGGGAAATGTATAAAAATATTTAATAAAGTACCACAAACTCTTGTTGACTTGCCTGTTTATAAGTTCAAAAACCACATTAAAAAAATCCTTATGGAAAAAGGATATTACAAAGTTGAAGATTACTTGAACGACAAGAGTGCATGGACTTAATAACCTGCCTAGCTCGCACTTACACTATCTTGTAATTGTATTTCCTGTAATAAAATCAGGCTGACAAAGGTGACTGAGTTTGTTGCGCCGCTTCTTCTCATCACCAGCCGATATGTAGTCCCGAAGCGGTGGTAGGAAAAAAAAAATTGGGACATGTAAAAGTGCCATTGATGGCCAATTTGCAAAAATAAATGACTTTGACTTTGACTTTGAACCAAAATACATATGTATACAATACTATTGAATCACAGCCTACTATCAATAGCGCAAACATATTGATACTATCTATAGTATCAATTGTTATTACAATAGTCATAGCCGATACTAACGATAGTGTCCATACTATCAATAATAATTTCGATATTGAGCTATAATACTATCGAAAGTATTGCAGTATACTGATAGTTTTCAGCTATCGATACTATAGATGATTTCCGAGATCAACTATCGATAGTTTCGCAACACTAGCCCGTGCAAAGTAGAGGTGAACTATGTTTTTCAGAAAGCACGTCGACGACGTCCATCTGCTTCACGCAGGGGCTTGCGCTGCGTTCAGTGAAGGTTAAGCCAGGTTAACATTGGTACGTTTTTGACGGGTAACCTACGCCATATCGAATACCAAATGATCGAAAATCAAAATATCGAACACTATTCATCGAACGGTCAAAAAATCGAACTTTAAGGCTGCTTGCCCCGCCAACTTGCGAAAAATCCCGTTATGCTCCGTTATGCATGAACTCATACCACCGTCACCTTTCTTCCATCGGACATCCAGACGCACGGCCGGCTACCATCCGTTCTTAGTTGATATACCCATAACCCGCACTAAGCGCTTCTCATCATCTTTTATAATGCGCACAGCTAAGGATTGGAATTCCCTGCCTGCGTCTGTATTTCCGAGTGCATATAACCTGACTCTCTTTAAGTCCAGAGTGAATAGGCATCTTCTGGGCAAGCTCGCTCTATCGTAGATCCCATCTATGCTCTAGAGCAAGATTGGGGTCAAGAGTAAGCCCATCTCAAAAAAAAAAAAAAAATGCTCAACCGTGCCAGTTAGCGACTGGATGGGAGGACCCGGTGGAGTGGTGTCGGGGGGGCTCGGGCGTCCCCGCAGTCTCCAAGCGAGTTCCCCTCTGATCGGCTGAGCCGAAAAGTACGAGTAGGGTTTGCTAAGCAGCGCCTCGACTATATTTTTCTTTTCCCTACTAAAACTCTTAAAAAATGACAAAGCAAATCAAGAAGAAAAAGTTTAATCAACGGCGACACTTCCTCCCACTCAAAGTGCACCTCACCAACATCCGAGGTCTGCACTCAAATCTCGACCCGGTCCACCACCACCTGGAGACCGAGAAGCCGCACTTATTCTTCTTAACGGAGACGCAGATAGCAACACCGTCGGACGTGGCATACCTCAACTACCCTGGATACACTCTCGAACATAAGTTCAAGAAATGTGCAGGGGTCTGTGTGTATGTTCGCGATGACATCTGCTGTAAGCGTCTCCGTTGCTTTGAGAAGTCAGAATTTCCTGTGCTGTGGCTTTTGGTGGACACTGGGGTAGAGAAATCTCTCTGCGCTAGTGTTTACCGTTCGCACAGTGGAGATCGGGAGACGACTGGGCTCATGGAATACCTTGCTGAGACGGCAGACTCCGCACTTCAGCGATATTCAACAGCAGAGCTTGTTTTTCTGGGGGACTTCAACGCCCACTACAAAGAGTGGCTGTTCCCATACCAGAAAACTGACCATGCTGGGCGAGAGGCCCGCAAGCTAGCATTGGCGCTAGATCTCACTCAGCTGGAACAAGCGACGCGAATACCGGATATCGCTGATCATACACCCAATTGCCTGGACCTACTGCTGACAACTGATCCGCACAGACATTCGGTTTTAGTCTCGGCTCCACTGGGATCGTCCGACCACTGTGTAGTGAAATCCGTATCGATCTGCTCTCCTCCGGATTACACCCTTAGGGGTACGAGGAGAGTATGGCGATACGAGTCAGCAGACTTGGACGAAATGCGAGCTTTGTTTGCATCGTACCCTGTGTATGTTTCTCTTCGAAAGACCCCTCATGCGTCGCTGATGCGATCACAGCTATTATCCGGCAGGGAATGGAATATTTCATTCCATTTTCCGTCATTCCGCTCGGTTACAAAGCCCGACCTTGGTACAATGCGGACTGTGCTCGAGCTGAGGCTCGTAAACAGTCAGCTTACCAGGCCTGGGTAAAAGCTCGAGATCAAAAAGTGCGAGCGTGAAAGGTGCGAGCAAAGAAGAGAGCATATAATACAGCCGCCAGGTCTTGCAAAAGGGTGCTGCGAAAAGCTAGGTTCAACCATGTCAGCCGTATTGGGGCAAAACTTGCATCTTACCCACAGGGTAGTAAGCAGTTCTGGTCCCTGTCGAAATCAATCGAATCTAACTTCTGCCTTCCTACACTACTTCCAATGCAGAAACCTGATGGGTCACTTGCCCACACCGCAACAGAGAAAGCAACTTTATTTGCCGATCTGTTTGCAAGCAATTCACGTCTAGACGCTGGCTCGAAACGTCCACCCACCTTGCCTCACTGTGATTCTTTGATGCCAGAGATCACAGTGCACAACAAAGAGGTCCGTAGATCCCTTCTTGGTCTAGACGTGAACAAGGCCTATGGTCCAGATGGCATACCAGCAAGAGTGCTAAGATATTGTGCGCCTGAGTTGTCTCCCGTACTGACGCGACTGTACCGCCTCTCTCTCACGACAAAAATCGTACCAAAATCTTGGAAGCTTGCCAATGTGCAACCAGTACCCAAGAAGGGTAGCCGTGCCGACCCTAGTAACTACAGACCGATCGCCATCACTTCCGTACTCTGTAAGGTTATGGAAAAAGTTCTAAATTGCAAACTGCTTTCATACCTAGAAGACAATGATCTTCTCAGTGATCGTCAATATGGCTTACGCCGGGGACGTTCAACTGGGGATCTTCTAGTGTATGTAACGCATTGCTGGGGCGAAGCCATCGAAAACCACGGCGAAGCAATCGCAGTGTCGCTGGATATTTCGAAGGC
This sequence comes from Anania fuscalis, assembly GCA_950371115.1. Lineage (NCBI taxonomy): Eukaryota > Metazoa > Arthropoda > Insecta > Lepidoptera > Crambidae > Anania > Anania fuscalis. Next base: position 11,202,213 of record OX493326.1, on the reverse strand, counting down.
TTTCAACAGGGTTTGGCATGCGAGTCTGCTGAGCAAGCTTCCAGCGTACGGTATCCCCACTGGCTTCTGTAGCTGGGTGGCTGACTTCCTAAGTAAACGGTCGATCCGAGTAGTCATTGACGGCTGCTCCTCTGACCTCAAGGCCATTGACGCCGGAGTTCCTCAGGGGTCTGTGCTCTCTGCGACTCTTTTCCTGCTGCACATCAATGACCTGCTATCTTCAGGTATTGTTGGGTACGCAGATGACAGTACTGTCACGGAGAAGTATCTGTCTAGTGCAGGAGCCAGTGGAGTTGAGGTCCAAAGACTGAGAGAGGCCATGGTTGAGCGTACGAGCCTGACGTTAAGTAACATCTCCCAGTGGGGCGATGACAATCTCGTCAGCTTCAATGCCTCTAAGACGCAGGCGTGTGTGTTTTCTCCACAAAAAGGAGTCCTTTTACCCTTTCTCCTACTTTCCGAGGTACATCTGTTCCAGTGACCGACACTCTACAACTTCTTGGCATGGAGTTGTCCTCTGACCTCAACTTTGGCACCACCATCGAGTCTAAGGCTCAAATTGCAGCTAGAATGTTGGGCGTCCTGAATAAACTTCACGCTTGGACAGCTTTTAACTCTTTACAAAGCCCAAGTCCGATCTTGCATGAAGTACTGCTGCCACCTTTGGGACGGCTCGGCGAAATACCAACTTGCTGCACTTTACTCGGTGGAACGCAGAGCCAAGAGAATAATAGGCGATAAAAAACTGGTGGCGTCCAAGCTATCATATAAATATTTTTGGAATAGATTTCGATTGCTAAGAATGCTTTGAGCATTCCATTGCATTATATTTAAATATTGCTCTGTGAATTTATTGACCTTTCTTTAGTACGGAGAGTTTCAGTTCGAATTCCTATTATGTTTTTTGATGAAATTATTGTTTCCTTTGTTTTACTTAGAGTTATTGTTTTAATAATTGTTTCGACTAAAAGATTCATGGCTGATGCATCTGTATTTAATATGTCAACTAGGTTAGTTTGAGGCTTTTTGTAATCTTTCACAGTGGTCTTTATTTCAGGGGTTTTTTTTTATTAAACAGATTTGCATAAGTGGGTGCTTTGTGTTTAATTCTGTTTTCTTGAATTTTCTTTTGTTTGATAGGACATTGTCCAGAAATACTTATGTGATTACCATTACAATGGGCGCAAACAGTATTTTCTTTAGTGGTTGTACAGTCTTTATAATTGTGGTTATTGTTGCAGATTGAACATCGCTTATCATTTTTGCAGTATTTAGAAATGTGTCCATACCTCAAGCAGCGATAACACTGTTTTACCGGTGGTATATATTGCATGATGTTATCTCTCCATTCCTCGAGGTCCACATAGTCTGGCAGAGAGGTTGCAGCGAATGTGATGGCGACTGTTGGTGTTGGCTGACGGATAAAACCATTTGCTGTAGCAACTTTTCTGAAAAAACGACGGATGCTTATGATTTTCTTAGTGCTGCTTAGAAGAGTGTATATTTTCTTGTTTGTGTATTTTACTGGAACATTACGAATAATGCCAGTTGTTTCTGTTGATGTTGCTGGTATTGTGGCTGTAAAGTTATTTTCTTTTAGAAAATGCTTTATTAATTAAAAATGCATTGGCCAATCCTGGTTTTTCAAAGTACGCCGATTTTGTATTTATTGAGTGCCCTTCGGTACTTAATACCCTTGTTATATTTTCTTAAGCAGTTTGAAATGGAGAGAAGATCTCTACTGCCTATTGGTGTCTCACTGCCTACTGATTGTACAAAGACGACAAACTCGGTTGCATTGGAGTCTTCTAGATACATTCGAGTATTGTCTGTTACATAATATGGGGCATGGTTACTTTCCTCCTTTCCCTCGTCCTCCGCCTCCGATGTTGTGCTGACAGAGTCTCGGTTCAGACTCCCCGAATCTTGATTAGGAACATCGTCTTTTTTCCTTTTTTTACCTGCTCGCCTCCCCATCGTCCTAATTGCAGTTGAAACTCTTAGTTAAAAAACTGTTTTTTATTTTTTAAATTTAAAGTTTTAAGGAGCCCGCCTTTACTCTTCGAAGTTCCCGCGCTTTTCGTGACGCAGCCAATTTGACATTGACACTTTGATTGACAGATATAAAACCAGTCCGAATTGAGCCAAAGTTGGTTTTAACGTGCCTAAACTCTAGTTTTAATAAACTAAAACCGATAAAGGCTCTATTCGGAACAAATGAAGGAATAATGTTTAGTTTCTGCATCTTTGAGGACGTTTTGTTATTCGGAAATGTATAATCATTTATTTTCTAATTACCTGGTTGAAAAATATTTTTTTTATGAGGATAAAACCAGTAAATATTGCTATTTATACTTATGGTTTCCGACATGAACGCCTCTGGAAATTGTTGAGCCGAGTTTCGCCAAACTTCTTTCTTTCAACTAAATTAAAACATTATTTTACGACAAAGAATTGATTATGATTTCCAACAGTCTTCTTCTTCTTTTTATCCACTTGACTGTTCGCGCTAGCAGACTATGATGTGGGGAAACCGTCCGGCACTATCGCTCGATAGGTGCTTAAAAAAATCGCGTGACCTGTCTCGATAAAAACGTTTGTAGAGAAAAAAGTATGGTTGTGATTACGAAAAAAAAAATACTGGTAGATAGGTAATAAAATAAGGCATCAATAAAGTTGAAAATATAATCTCGTGGCACCCATGCGCCCTCTGGATACACAAAATAAATATGGCGGCTCAGGCCCACAGCTTTTATCAACTAAGTTGGTATTAACGCTCACTGGCCGTTTAAACGGACATAGTAATAAAGCGCCCATATTTTTTTTAATTTCGCGTACAAATTTAAGTTATCTCTCCAAATTTCCGAACGAAACAACGAGGAATGTTCTTGTCATTGGTTTTGACAAGTGACAGAACATGACAGACGTCAAAGTTGAGAAAGTGTGCGGCGATATGATGGGGTCTCGTGCACGTGGTGAGTAAATCACATATTATTGTTGAAATCCTTGATTGCTTTCTATATTTTTTTGTGTCATGTTTTTTAATAAATCCCTGTTAAGAAGAAAGACGCCAGGAGAATTTGTTTGGTAGGTGTTTATTGGTCGGACCGCAGGAGTCAAAGAGAGCGAAATACAGCGCAGTTCAGTTTTTATCATCACAGTTACACAAACCAAAGCAGTTCCTAAAAGTTGTAGCGCCATCTGTGGTAATTTGGTAGAACCAAGAGCTATTTTACAGGCCGCGTTGAACAGATACGATTGAATGTGATAGATTCTTAATTTTGTGTAAAACCCATAGATATAGAGCGCTTTACAAGGTTAATTATAATTATTGTAAGTTTACAACATGCCCCTTGAAATAGTTAAGTATTTTAAGTGAATTTAAATTAGTGTACATAATTAGTTTAAGTTTTTAAGATAAGTGTATTTCAAAAAATCTAAATTTACATGTTATTGAGTTAATTATTTCCATTAATAAACTACCTACCTGTCTTCATAAGATAATTACATGTGATTGGGTTAATATATTGTTCCCATAGTAAGCTACCTACCTAGCTTCATGAGATTGCAATGAAACCCACGCAGTTTGAAATATTTATTATAGGTTCACAAATGCATACAGAGAAACTTAAATTGATAACATAACAAGCGTTACCTGTCTACAGCAAGTGCATATTATAAGTAATAGATAACATGAAATTAACATACATTTGTTTACGAGTGTTTGTTTTACAATGCGTTTAAATGTTACTAAGTAATGAATTATTTGTCAATACAATAGGTATTATATATCAATAGCAATAGGAAGAGGACAGATCTTCGGGAATGATCGCTTGACAATTGAGCCTTGTGAAGTCTTCAGTGTGGCCACTCGGGCCACTCCGTCGGCCCCGGGGTGTGTCTCGGTGATCTTCGCTAGTCTCCATTGGCATAGTGGGGTGTGTTGTTCCTTGATGAGGACCACGGTGCCCAGTGCTAGATTGGGCCCCTTGGAGCTCCGCCACTTGCTTCGCTGCTGAAGTAGCCCCGCGTAGTCTCTTGAAAAACCTTTCCAGAAGGATTGGTAGATCTGTTGGAGTTGTTGAAAATATTTAAGTTTGTTGGTAGGGACTTCGTCATATTGGTAATCTGGTAGTGCCACTGGAGCCAATGTGCCAATTAAAAAGTGAGCTGGTGTAAGGACTTGGAATAGTTCGCTATCGGAAAATGGGATAGGACATAGTGGTCTACTATTAAGGATTCCCTCTATCTGGGTTAAAACTGTTGAAAAACCTTCGTAGGTAAGTAAACTTTGCCCTAAGACGCGCTTAAGATGATACTTACAGCTTTTGATGGCGCTCTCAGCCAAACCATTCATGTGAGGTGAGTAACTAGGTACATACCGCCATACGATACCTTGATCGGTGCACGAAGCCGTCAATTCGTCAGAACTCACGCTAAGAAAATCGTACAATTCCCTTATTTCCCTATCAGCGCCCCAGAATGTAGTCCCGTTGTCGCTCGTTATCTCTCGTGGTTTTCCGAGTCTAGCTATAAACCTTCTAAGCGCCGACAGGAAGCTCTGAGTTTCTAAACCTGTAACAAGCTCGATATGTACTGCCTTCGGAGAAGAACATATAAAAATTGCTATATAAGCCTTGTAAGTCTTGTAACCACGCCCTTGCCTGTCCTTCAGTAGAAATGGACTCCCGTAGTCTAGTGCCACAGTGTAAAATGGTGGCGCTGGATGTACCCTGCGACTTGGTAGGTCACCCATGATAGGCGTTGGTGTTTGTGGTTTGGCTCTGAAGCATGGAACGCATTTTTGAAAAATGTTGTTTGCTAAAAGCTTACCCTTGATAGGCTAGTAGCGCTCCTTTTTGCTGGAAAGTAACAGCTGGGGCCCTGCATGCATGAGACGAACGTGTTCGTTCCTCATTATTAGTTTTGTTAGTGTATGGTTACTGTGTAGTATGATGGGGTGTTTCTTGTCGTATTCGTAATGAGATTGACTGAGACGTTACTCTTTTAAGACCGTTTTTCATAAATGGTTTAAGACACAAAAGTCTCAAGTTTTTAGGCAATTGCAAATTATTTTCAAGGATTTTGTATTCATTGGGAAATGATTCTATTTGTGTAAATATTATTAATTTATTAGCAGCTTGTTTTTGTTCCTCACATGAAATCACACCTGTAATTTTGTTGTTCTTATTTTTACAGTTGTGCAAAAATCTTAAAATGTATGCAAATATATGGAATAGCTTATAGTCACTAGACCACCTTGAAATTAAATTATTAATGAATGTATTTTCAGAAATCCCTGATTGTGTTGTGTTGCAAAATGTTTTGTGTGGAGATTGCCATGTCTTTAGCTCAGGCGTTATTTCTTGAGTAATTTGTTTATTCTGAGGCCACTCTTTCTGTGGTCGACTCAGAAATGTTGGACCTTCAAACCAAAGTTTGTAGGTATTTGTGCAATTGACTAATTTGTCTGCCAAGACTCCCCTTGAGAGTAGATCTGCCGGGTTTTCATTACTAGGGACCCAGCGCTCTCTATTGGCTACAAATGTATTTAGCTTATGTGGTTCTGTGTTTATCTATGCTAGTGTGATAGTCGAGTCGGACCAGTATTGAATGTCGTCTATAGGTACCTTAAGTGCCGATTGCACATCTTTCATATTAGTTGCCAATAAAAGCGCTGCGCTCAATTCTAACCGCGGTATAGTTTGAGTTTTTAGTGGCGCTACTCGGGATTTTGCAAACAATAATCTTACTAGTGTTTGACCACGTGAGTCTGTTGTAACCACGTATATGGCCGCCCCGTATGCTTGTGTGGAGCTGTCTGCAAATCCATGTAATTTAAAAGTTACATAGTTGCTTATTGTAACTACTCTGGGAATCTGTAATTGTTTTAGATAGTGAAGTTTATCGTAGAATGTTAACCAATCCCTTAGAAGCGTTTGTGAAATAGGTTGGTCCCAGTCCGACCCGTCCACCCACAGCCGCTGGATAAAACATTTGGCAAGCATTAGACTAGGGCCTAGTAGACCTAAAGGATCATAAATACTTGAAACTCGAGATAAAATAACTCGTTTTGTTACATGGTTAGGTATAGGTTGCAGGTTAATAGAATAATGTAACATATCGGTGTGGTTTGACCATTCTAATCCCAATATCTTGTGTAGGCTATCCCCTGTGTGTCCGAGTTGGACGCTTTGTTCTGTTGGTGTATTTTCAGTTTGGATGGGTAGTGATTGTTGAATGTGTAGTGAGTTAGTTTTCCACTTACGTAAGTGAAAGTTGGCTGTGCGTAGAACTCTGTCTATCTCCAGGGCCACCTGTGTGATTTTCTGCTCATCGTCACCTGAGAGGAGCAGGTCGTCCGCGTAGAACTGCTCCTCGATTGCTGCTGCCGCTGCCGTTGTGACTGCAGGGGTGGTTGGCGACAGGGCTGGACTCGAACCTGGAAATCGTTGCAAAGCAGTGCGAGTCTCTTGTGCCAAGTGCAATAAGCAGCGTGTTGCAATGTGTGGTGCAGGCTTTAACCCGAAGCTAAGTGTGGTTAGTTTGTAAGTTTGAAGCTCATGGTAGGGTTCTTCCCTCCACAAAATGCATTGTAAGGGTTGCTGCTTAGCATTTATGTATATGCAACAAAACATCTTGCGTATGTCTGCGTTAATGAAATATTTATGTAATCGAAATCGTAATAAAATGTGATTCAGTGTGTCCTGATTAATTGTGCCTTTATGCAAAATGTTATTTAAAGAATACCCGGATGAGGTTGGACATGAAGCATCGAAAACAACTCTCAGTGGTGTAGTGGACTTTTCTAAATTGACAACAGCGTGATGGGGTAAATAGTTAAGAGGGACGTCAGACGAAGTACATTTCACCATGCGCCCCGCTTGTTCAAATTCTCTCATGGAATGAACATACATTTGTTTAAGTTGTTTATTTTTAGCAAATTTCTCTCTAGAGATTGAAAACGTTGTTTGGCTATATGTTTTGATTCCCCCAAAGAAGTTATTGGTAGCTTAAATGGTAGATTTACGACAAAGTTGCCCTCAGAGTTGCGAGTGTGTGTCATAAACACTTCTTCGCATTGTTTATCATCATGGGACAACGATTGATGATTTTCAGTTTCAAATGGATTCTCACTACACTCTTCCATCTCCCAAAAGTATTTTAACTGTGTTTTTAAAGATAAATTGCATCGTACCTGCACGGGGCCAGCTAGTGACCCTGATACTATCCATCCTAGCTTGGTTTTTTGTAGTGTGGGAAAGCCGTCTCCCAGTCTATGTTGTCCAACACATAATAGGTTATAAAACAGTTCGGCTCTAATAAGTATGTCCACCTCACCCGCTGAAGAGAAGTTCCCATCTGCTAACTCGATGTTAGCTGGAATGTTCCATAATGTAGATGTTATTGATGTTTTATAATTAGGCAGGTTACAAATTTGAGGCACGATTAAACAGGTCAACTTTGTTTGGTATCGTTTGTCATTTGACTCAATATTGATGTTACAATAGTGTTTGGTTTTAGTTGAATTATCGTTGAATCCTATTACCTCCATATTCACGTTACGTTTGGATAAATTTAATAATTGGAAGGCCCTTTCGGTAATAAAATTGGATTGCGAGCCACTATCTAGTAAGACTCTCAAGTTATGCGGTTGATGTTGCGAGTCGTATGCCCGAACTACCGCTGTTGACAAAAATACATTTTTTTCATTTTTGGATAATGATGTAACCGTATTAGTACGTATATGACTATCGGGTAAATTGCCTGTATTTGTACGAGGCTGTATATGTTGTTCCCTTGCTGGCACTTAGTTATTTTGGTTAGTTTGATGAGAGTGTAGCAAGGTACTTGTTGTAGGTTGTGCAACATGCATTGTAGCAGGTGTCACACTATCGATGTGTAAAAGCGTGTTATGCTTACCCTTGCAGTATCTGCAATGCGATGAGCGACAGTTGGTCACAGTGTGATTATTACCTAGGCAATTTGTACTCAATTCAAATGACTTTACAGCCCTAAAGCGTTCCCTTGCATTCAGAGCCAAAAAAATATGACATTGGTTAAGATAGTGTAGTGTATTGGCATAAACATCACAATATAGATACATAGACATCTGTGACATCTGTCGTCTCGGCTAAGCACTGCGCAGGCACAGTCACCCGCGCGACGGGTTGGGGCGCGCTCGGGCAGTTGGCAAGTAGGCATGGACGATTTCATGAGGAGCAGGTGAAAAATCATATGACTTGAAAATCATTTGTCACACCTGCTATTTTTTATCATATTGACTGCTACAAATCACAGACTGTGAAATCATATGTCATGCGCAAATTTCTTTTCATTCGTTGATGACATGTAGCAGAGCGGGTCTAGCGAGCGCAGGCCTTGAGCGCGCGAGCGAGTAGGAATGATTTGCTACAGATGCGTGTTAGAAAAAGACAAACATGCTGTGCTATTTTTTATGCCATCATAGGTGACGAACGATAACGGTACCGAGCATTTTAAGAGCTTTAAACTTACGGGATTGCTACCATGTACCTTTTTTTTGAGTTCCCGATATTTCGGCACTGTTGCAAGCGCCATGATCACGGAGTAACATAAGGTACATGGTAGCAATCCCGTAACAAACTATTCTAATGTTAGTGACCATGAAAGTTTAAAACAATATATCTTGTTATGATTTTGTAGTAGGCCACGTCGAGTTCGTTTTGTTTACAATGAAATTTCGTTATTAGTAAGTATGAATTATGATTTTTTTTATGATGTTTTCAAATTCAATAGTCGCCCGGTGATGACTGCTAGGTGCGTTACGTAATTTGAGTGCTATGTATGTTTATTAAAATTTGTTTTGTTTGTGACGAGTGTAGCATTAATAAATGTTGTAAAGAGTAAACGGATATTTAGTTTGTAGACTTTGTAGTTATTTGACTCAGGGCCCTAACCACGAACTGTTAAAACAATCACAAATCTGTCAAACATTATCATTTCTGTCAAATTTTGTATGAAATGACGTACCAAAATTGACAGATTTGACAACTCATTTCATGGTTGGCCCTGGCCAGGACTTTAATAACAATTTGTTTGAAAAAAATATGCTTAAATAATACACATAGCACATTACGTAGCGCATGAACTATATACCTATGACATTTCATAAAAAAGTAGCAAAGTAGCAAGGAGCAACTGTTCACAATAAATCATATTTCATTTTAAGTAGCAAATAGCAAAAGTGTTACGTTATGACATTGTGAAAAAAAATCATTGCCAATGATTTATCACAGGTGATTTTAAATGACAACAAATCATCATTTCGTCATATGACAATGACTGAAAAATAGCAATCATTGCCATGCCTATTGGCAAGTGACAGGCGCGGAGTAAAGACGCGGTGCATAGCAAGCGAGCCGATATCATGTAGTATTGTTAACAGTGCCTGTGTTGTGTATCTATAAGAGGACACTACATGTGGCGAAGAGTAAAATTTAAACAGCATGTCTGTAAGTACAAAAAAATTATAAAAAGAAAGGAAGGAAGTGTAGGTATTTCTATATTTTTACACCCTTATGGATCCGCGTGGCATTATATCATGTCATTGCGTTTAAACGAACAAATAATTATTTTTGCAATACATTCCCGGAATCCGAAGTATAATCGGATAAACAAGTTAAAGTAAATAACCCTCGTTGACAGTCGGGTGATAAAAACAACGAAGCGCCCGAAGGGTGCATCGTAACATTAAGGCGGGAGTATTTTACTTTTAGTCATCTTCCGACGGATTTATTCACAAAACTAAGGAACTTATAAGAAAAATAAAAATACTATAAAAATATTTGATCTTTTACCTAATTTCTCGGTGAAACCAAAACACGATAATAATAACTTGGCTCGATAGAAAAAAATCTTAAAAATAGGTCGTTTTATGATTTTTGGATCGATTTTCTGGTAAGATTTTATATGATACAAGTATGTAAAAATTAAGCAGTTTACTAAAGATCAAAGTGTGCTAGTGTCTCGGTGTAAAAAAAAATCAATTTTGTTATGTTATTAAGTACCAAAGATTAAAAAACCTCGAAAACCATGCACAAAAGGCGTGCAAGCCGCCCCGCCAGTGTCCAGTAGGACGTCGCCGAGGTAGGACCTGTGTTGTGTTGCGCTCGGACTCCCCCCGCCCCCCGCACACCATCGCAATAGCTACGAAATTTAATTCTTGTAAATATTTAGATTTTTTGTGTGGAGCCAGGCATACCTCAACCTCAATTTTACTTTATTTGGTGTTACATCAATGAAAATACAAAATTATGTACAAGAAATACTCTGTAAATTTGTTGTAAGTAATACGGTGATAGTACATACATATTTCACAATTTAAAATGTAAAAGTACACGATTCTTAGGTTAATTAGTTTATTGACTTTAATTTGTAAACCAACGATAATAGACCCCTCGTGTTTGGTCTGAAATGAGTCTCAACAAGTTCTACGCGTTTATTTATTTTACTCTTAAGTACAAAATGTGTAGTAGGCGGACTTAATGCCATTGGACTCAAATGAGGGATCTCAATAAGTCATACAGGTATCTTACATATATTTTTTTAAATTTATTAATAAAACTAAAATAATATTTACAAACAAAATTTACACGAATCGAATGGCATAGCTTTACCGCATACCGTTGCCGTTGTTTACATATAGATTTAGCTATAATTATAAATAAATAATAAATATTGGACAACATCACATACATTACTCTGATCCTAAGGTAAGTTGCTAAAGCACTTATGTTATAGAAATCAGAATCAACGACGGTACCACAACACCCAGACCCGAGCCAATATAGAAAAGTTCATTTTCTACATTGACCCGACCGGGGATTGAACCCGGAACCTCAGAGATGGCGGCGCCATTTAAAGTCAATTATTAAACTAACGCTAATGGATCCCTTGACTTTTGGTCTGAAGTAAATTTTGCATGACTAGAGTTTTCCCGGGAATTCTCGGTACTAAAATAACTGGGAATTCCCGTGAAAATACATTGCTTCAAGTAACCTATGGTTCCAGCTGCTCGGAAGTACCTAGAAACAGAAGAACGCCTTTCCCCTTCGTCAAAGGTGTCATTTAAATTTTTAAAGTGATTAAAAAGATTACACAAAAATGGCTATATTTTGTAAATAAATCCTCAGTAAAAAATCTGTAATTTACACTGAGCTATTTAACACGAGCACGACTAATCAACACAGTATTATTATCTTAGTTTTTTATCCGGTATCGAACGTAACGTATCGAACGTATTCTCGGTATTTCCCGGTACTCGCTGACTACTGTACCGAGGATTCAAAAATCAGTTTCAGCACCGGTACTGCACAGCCTTCATTCTACTACTTATCCTACTACTCATCCTTACTTTATTTTTTTGCTCCAATTAGAAATAAATCTCAAATATGACCATATACAACAACGTCTTTGGGAAACTTTGCTACAGAAGCGCATGTATTTTGTTTATTGTATAAATTGGCATTATCGTTTGAGGACATATACCCGCCATTCTGACGCGTCCGAACTTACAACTTTTATCATATTTATAAGTACTTAAATGACACTGTCCAAATTATTTGAAGCTCAGCTCGAAGCTCAAAAAAGTCACGGACATGATATTCAGATAAAAATAATATTGTCTAAAATCTTTAATTATTGAATGTTACTTTAAAAAATACATATCTCTGTATCACTCAGCATTTTTAAATAATTCAGTTTTTATCTGAACTTTATACTGATTTCTATATTCGCCTCTCCTTTATTTAATTTTTTCTTTATTTATTCTCTCTTTAAGTCCAGAGTGAATAGGCATCCTCTGGGCAAGCTCGCTCCATCGTAGATCCCATCTATGTTTTATTAACAATATATCAATAATATATTGTTAAGAAAACAACGCATAGAGTTAGTAGACAGTTTAGAAATTTATAATAATAAATTACATGAAAGTAGATACTGTTGTCTTTTATTTACACGAACACGATACATTTAAATGAAACTACTATGGCTATATGCTATGGGCTCTCCAGTATCACCTGTTGTCGCAGACATTTTCATGGAGGACTTCGAGGCCAGAGCTCTAGGCACATTACCTATAACACCCAGGTTCTATAAACGGTACGTAGATGATACTTTTACAATTTTACCCACCAATCAAGTCTCTGCTTTTCTAGAACATTTAAATTCAATCCACCCAAAAATCAAATTTACTATGGAAATTGAGGCAAACAATAAACTAGCTTTCTTAGATATTTTACTTACTAGGAATCCGGATCATACTCTTAGTCATACAGTTTTTCGTAAAGCCACCCATACAGATAAATACCTCAATGGTGCCTCTCACCATCATCCTCGACAGTTGGCTACCGTAGGCAAATCATTGTTTCAGAGAGCAAGGGGTATCTGTGACGACCAACACCTGGCTGGCGAACTCCAGCATGTCAGGAAGGTACTACGGGAAAACCAGTTGCCGGTACCACGTCGTTCCAGACCCCGGGTCAAGCATTCCACCGTCGAACGCCAACCTGCTGTACTACCTTATATGAAGGGTGTCACTGACAAGATTGGAAACATTTTGAAGCGCGCTTCAATCAAAACCTACTTCAAGCCGCCGAAAAAGATTAACCAATTTTTACCACCTGTCAAGTGCAACATACCTCTTCAAGATGCGGGGGTGTACAGACTGGAATGTGACTGTGGGCTCTCCTATATCGGTCAAACAAAACGAAGTATAGGCGTGCGGGTAAAAGAACATATAGCCGACATCAAACATAGACGGAATACTAAGTCTGCAGTGTGTGAACATGCCTTAGATACACCAAACCATTTTATACGATTTGACCAGCCTAAAGTCCTTGCAAGAGAACGACGATTTGTTCCTCGCATGTTACGGGAGGCAATTGAAATTAGAAGACACCCGAATTTCAACAGAGAAGATGGTTGGAAAATACCACCAGCATGGGATCCTGTTTTAACGAAATCCCATGCTAGGCCCCGCACTGCAAGACCTCTAGATACAGTTAGCTCTTTTTGCGTAGATAGGAACACAAATTAATATTAACTGAGTGACGGTAGTTTATATTTTTCAAAATATTGTAAAGACGAATAACACCTTAGTCTACCTGTGACCACGAACGCTGTAAAGTGTTCGAAACGTCAGGTTAAATAAAATGTTAATAAATCGCGAAATAATCCGTAAAAGTAGTTTCATTTAAATGAAAGTAGATGTAAATATGATGTGGATATTGAAAGGCTTCAGGCTGACATCTCAAAGTTACATGACTCATTAAAATCCATGACTATTAAATATAACTCTGCTCAGGACCAAATTAATAAGCACATCCTGGCTGCAAACAAACTCTTAGAATTAGACAATTCCAACCAAGATTTTAAATCACTACCCAATATTAAAATCACCCAGGTATTAGATAAAAGTCTACAGATGGACGCCAGCAGACAGTTGTCAATATCTGCATCTCACTCTCAATTAGCCTCATGGAAGCCTGTAAGCAATGTTATTGTTTTCTCAGATAGGTTAGGAGTTGGTTACGGCTCATTGTTACACAAGTCAATTAAGTGTAATGTAACTAACAATTGTATGCCAGATGCGTCTTATGATCAAATTATGAAACGCATAGAAAACAGTAAATTTAATAGTCAATCAATACTTGTAATTTTAATTGGTAATAGCAAAAATATAACAAAAAAAAACATTATAAAAAACTTTTCAATCTTGTCTAGCCTTCATGTAAAAAAAGTTGTTTTGTGTGCCCTACCGTATTGTAGGTACCAAACAACGGAAGAAAATGACAAAATTCATTTATTAAATAGTGTATTTTACAATCTAACAGAACGTCATAGTGACAAGTTTGTGTTTTTTGACACAAACAAATTTACTAACAATAAATTTGTATTAACGGGCGGCTTTTTACACCTGCCATATAAATTAAAAAAACAAATTGCTACTTTGTTAGCATATAATATTAACAATTTATTAATTAATAAAAATTCAAACTGTGACCAACGTATTAGTAGTAGTACTAATTTAAATATTATTCCTGTGACAATCTCAAATAATTTAAACTAAGAGAGCAGACAAAAGCTAAGCCTACCTTTAATATTGTGCACCAAAATATGCAAGGCTTGGCTGGCAAAGAGTTAGAATTAGCCTTATTCTTACAAGATTTAAATGTACATGTTCTATGTTTAACAGAGCATTGGATTAATCAATATGAGTTAATGATAAACATTGAAAATTATAAAATCGGCAGTTCGTTCACAAGGAAGTCCACTACGAGGGGGGGGGGGTCACTTATACTATTAAATAGCGAGTTAAACTGTAAAGAACGTAAAGATATAGTGTCACTTTCGATTGAACGAACTATTGAACTAGCATGTGTTGAGCTAGAGCAGTATATAATAATAAGCGTGTACAGCCCCCCATCAGCCAATGGGGAGAAAAACTAACTTTTTATCACGCCAGGGGCGCTTATTGTCGTACCTAGATCTGACATAGCATCTGTCAGATTGTATGGAAATTTGCAATCATTTCTGTTTGTTTACCATATTTTCGAGGATTAAAGTCGCAATACAACAGTGTGGTGCTTTAAACTGTAAAATTGAAGTAGTTCATTTATTCCCTAAGGACTATAAACGCAGAAATCAGTGGGAATCTGCTTTACGGATTAAAAAATGCACGATTACTCACAGCATATTTCATAGAAGAAGACTATTTTGGAAAAAGTATAATATACTAAACGGGTAACAGTTTAGTGAATTCACTGGCACTAAAACAAAAGTACAGAAACCTAAAAAGCCCAAATCATGACCAGCTTCATGGAGCAGTTTTAAACATACTAATACATTGAAAATATTAGTCAGTGCTTTACCCTGTCTTCTTCTTGAATTTATGAAGGACTCCACTACTTGCCTGTCTCTCGACTGTAGAGTGCTGTGAACTTTTAACTAAATGACAAAGCGGAGGCAATATACTCGCTGATAATGGACTTACAAAAGAAACAGAAAAAAAATTTAATAGTAAGAACAGGTACCTCCTTTTTATAAAGGAAAATCTCAATTACTTACTAGGCCTCACTATTATGAAGAACTGAGAAACTTTCAAGTGCTGCAATTTTAGGGAATCTATTTATAAAAAAAAATCAATAAAAGTCTAGGAAGTTATATCTGTTTTTTTATTATTATTTTCAAATAACCTTCAAACATGTTACTTACTTTAAATATACCATTACTTCATAATGATAATTATAAAAAAAATTAACATTTTACAAATATGAGTATCATACTTATTAATAAAGAAATAGTATCACGACAACATGCTATGCATCAATCAAATTGCAGAATTTCCTACCAGTACAAAATAAATATCTATGTGTTTGTTTATAGTAAGGAATTTTCTTTTTAAAGGACAACTCTCTAACACTAATACTTAACTAAGGCGGAGTAATTTCATATATCAAGCTTTTTTTTAGCTTTATATGGGTGCTTTATTTAATTATTGTATCTTTGCTTGGAAGTTTATCAAGACTCCTTAGAAATTCACAATCCAATCCACGCTTGTCCACCACATATCCTAAAAACACTTCCCATAATCTGGAGAACTTTCATGACCTCTGGTATTGAATTAGAGATACATGTTTACATCATGCATACATGCCACTATCCGCAGCGCTCACAATGGTATAAAATTAACTTTCTCCATCCATGCTTTACATTTTTCTTTCATGTATGTGATATCAGCAGCAGAGTAGAGGTGAATAGTTAGGAGATGACATGCTTCATACAGAACTTTTCTTGCTTGCTGTTGTATCTGTGAAACAAAAAGCATCAGATGATGAATACTTATTATTTAAAAAGTGTATTTAATAAATACCTATCAGGAAATTATTTGAATATAAGTTCATACTTCCTTACCTTTCTAAATAACGATGTATTTCATGTTTCCTTAAGCTAGGAAGTGGAAAATCGGCATCAATGTCTCTGAATTTTTCTATCGCCAGAGAGGCATATGCAACATCATCTGTAATGTTACAGTCAGCGCCAGTTTCGGTTCCGCTCATAAGCCTCCAAACTAGAAGAAATAACTGATATAGTCCAAATTAACCACTATTATGCACAGGAAAAAGAATGTAACCTTCAATATTTTCAATGCTTACCTCTCTATCAAATCACAACGTTTCCGTTAATTGTTCTGTTCTTTACGAAGTCCGCTTTGAAGCTCAGAAAAAGACATTAATGAATACATTTTAAACGCTGAAAAACTTTGAATGCGATAAAATCGCAAATACACACTTGACACTAGCAGTCAACAGGGTACAAGCGCCGATCGCGCCATCTACAAAAAGCTTTGCGTGTTCCTCCCCATTACCAGCTTTTTGAATCCAATATGGAAGAGGCTTTGAAAAAAGTCTGTAGTTCTAGTAAGAAAATAGTTGTGTGTGGAGATTTTAATATCGATATATTATTAAATTCACCGAATTCAACTCGTTTTCTAAATCTTTTTAAATCCTTTAATTTAATTAACTTATTTAATAAACCAACAAGAGTGACTCCCACAACAGCAACTTGCTTAGATAATATTTTTTGCAATAGCAATGTAATAGATAAATCAGTTATAAATTATTTAAGGTCTGACCATAGTGGCCAGAGGGCGTCGTTTGAGCACCATCATGTCCGAGGAATTATAGATGCTGTCTGCAGGCCAATAACCGTAAATAGAATAGACCGATTTAAAGAAAAAAAATGTTGTGGATCTAGATTCATTAAAATCTAGCAGGTGCCATAGTGTTGATCTGTTATATGAGGATCTTTTTGGCTTGATTAAAAATGAATTTGATAAAATTTTTACACAAAAAAAATAAAAGCAAATAAAGTCAGGTGTAAGTTTAATGAAATGGCTACACCTGGTATTTACAAAAGTAGAAGAACATTATATGACTTGTATAGTCTAAAAGCAAACACTCAGAACCCACAGATCATAGATCATGTTAGAAATTACTCTAAAATATTTAAAAAAGTATGTGCCACTGCAAAATCAAACCATCTTCGAAATATTATTTTGGGTTCTGATAATAAAGCAAAGGCCACATGGAACATAATAAATAAAGAAACATGTAGGCGTAAACAGAATGATCACACTTACTCTCTTAAAATTGGGGATAAAATAATTAACTCACATGCAGAAGTTGCAAATGCTTTCGAGGAATTCTTTTCAAATATAGCTCCCTCTACAACTAAAGAACTGACTTCTTCAGCTGAACTAGCTGAATCCCTTCTCAAGTCGGGTGTTGATGAGTGCAAAACTCCATTTAATTTTAGACATATTAATCCTGATATACTAATAAAAACTTTCAAGGAATTAAACATGAAAAAAACTGAGGACTTATGGGGGATCTCAGTCAATATTATCAATACAATTATAAATACGATAGCCCCTTATCTTACAATTATTTTTAATAAATGTATTGAAGAAAAAAAGTTTCCTACTTTGATGAAATTTAGTAAGATAATTCCTTTTTATAAATCAGGCGAGAAAAATGATCCTTCAAATTTCGACCAATTTCATTTTACCAGTACTTAGTAAAGTTTTTGAAAAAGTAATTTTTAATCAACTTTTATCACACTTTGTCCTCAATAAATTGTTACATAAAAAACAATATGGCTTCACGAAAGGTAGAAGCACTACAGATGCTGGAGTTGCACTCTTGAAACACGTGTTTGATGCTTGGGAAAGTAGGCAGGACGCTTTGGGAGTTTTTTGTGATCTTTCTAAGGCTTTTGATTGTGTGGACCATCAAACTTTACTGAAAAAACTTAGACACTATGGTGTTTCATGCGATGCCTCAGATTTAGTAAACTCTTATCTCACAGGCAGAACACAAAAAGTTTGTATCAATGGAGCTGAGTCTTCTGGGTCGCCTCTTACTATGGGCGTGCCGCAGGGTTCGATATTAGGGCCTCTGCTCTTTCTTATCTACATAAATGACCTTCCATCTTTTACGAAAGACCTCTGTGAGACGGTGTTATTTGCAGATGATACTTCATTGATTTTTAAAATCAAGAGAGGTAAAGACTCATTTGACGATGTAAATAATGCACTCTCGCAAGTATTGCATTGGTTCACCACCAATAATCTTATGCTCAATGCAAATAAAACAAAGTGCATCAAATTCACAATGCCCAACGTAAAACTTGTTTCGACACATATAACTGTAAAAGATGAACAACTTAATACATCTAGTTCCACTACATTTTTAGGAATCACTTTAGATTCCCGTTTGCAATGGGGTGCGCATATCGAGACTCTGTCGGGAAGACTTAGCTCTGCTGCTTATGCCGTGAGAAAGATAAGACAACTGACTGATGTTGAAACGGCAAGATTGGTGTATTTTAGCTATTTTCATAGTATAATGTCATATGGAATATTGTTATGGAGCTCAGCAGCAGATATTGAATCTATATTTGTACTGCAAAAGAGAGCTGTACGGGCAATTTACGGCCTTGGACCCCGAGAATCCTTAAAAGAACTGTTTAAAGAAATTAATATACTAACAGTAGCATCCCAATTTATTTATGAAAATATAATGTATATCCGCAAAAACCTGTCCTTATTCCTTAAGAAAAGTGACATTCATAATCTTAACACCCGAAATAAGAATAAACTTGCCGTTCCCAATTTCAGACTGCATAAAGTGGGTAATTCGTTTATGGGAAAATGTATTCGCTTTTTTAATAAATTACCAGCGTCTATTGTAGAACTGCCCCTGTTAAAATTTAAATCGCATATTAAAACAAATTTAATGAAAAAAGGATATTATACTGTAAACGATTATATAAATGATAAAAATATTTGGAAATAAATACTGCCCTGCTCGCACAGGTACATTTATCTTGTAATGTAAACTATATACTATTTAAAAAGAGGCTGACAATAGTGACCGAGTTTCTTGCGCTACTTCTTCTCGGCGCTAGCCCAAAATTGTCCCGAAGTAGTGGTAGGAAAAAAAATATTGGGACGTGTAAAAGCGCTTAGTTTAAGCCTATTTACAGAAATAAATTGGTTTTATTGGTTTTTATTGGTTTTATGCTCTAGAGCAAGATTGGGGTCAAGAGTAAGCCCATCTCAAATAAAAAAAAATAAAAAAATTCGCCGCCGTTAACCATACATTTTAAGAACGCTGACTTGACTAATTTAGTTATTATTCTATGATAGCGAATAGGGAAAATAGGGAATAAGGAAAAGTATATATAAAATAATTTCAGGTAATATTATATTTCTCTAAAAGAATTGCAAAAAGGGCAGAGAATTGGAGAAGGAAGATTATTTTTCCCTAAACATCTTGACCACGCGCAGGCCAAAATTGAACATTTTCCTTTTCTCTTTATTTCAATCTCTTTACATTTTTTCCAGTGCTGTAATAACATGACGGGTTTTTTGTCGATAGATGAATGAATAGCCCCTAAATTATCGCCGGTCGAAACCCAGACACACTGTTTTATTTATTGGCTGGAGGGCGTCAACTCTTGCGCCTAGACGATTTGTGACGAGTTTTTAGAATAGCTTATAGACGTTGCTCAGAAGCGTGATCGGTCTGTAGTTCTTCAAGAGTTTAGCTCCTTTTTTGAAAAACCGAGTAACCGCGCCCTTGCTCCACGCTCTCGGCGTAGTTCTATTGCTTAAGACGGGGTTAAACAATCTCCTTAGTTTCCCAAGGATGGGTAGCCCTGTTGCTTTTAGAAGTTCTGAAGTGACTCCAGCTTTGCCTTGCTAAGATGTTTGAGAGCCGACTCAATTTCGTCTATGTCTAGTTCTGGGAAACCATCGCTGTAGTGGCGTATAAGCGTGGCTCTAGGGTCATTCGCGTCAGGTGGAAGTTTCAGGACATGCGAGGCATATTCGCTGCCATAGAAATCCGAGGACTTCTAGATCGAGATCTAGGCGAGAATTTCCGAAACTGCTGTGATGGTTCTGCCATCCTATGTTTTTAGATTTGTAAAATGCGATCTCCCCATTCTTTGGGAAAAGACTTTTGACACCGGTTTTGCTTAACAACCAAGAATAATAAGTTTACAAATATTTTGCACGGCGCCTTATATTCTATATGAGGCAGGAGTTTCAGCTTTGGAGATCACGTCTTACCAAGCACCGGATCTTTTTATGGATGGAATCTGACTGGCCTCTGGCGACCCGTAAAATATATGTGCCAAAAATAATATTTGTTTTTTATTAATAGAATTTTATTTTAGGATGAGGAGGACAATTGATAGGATGATTTTATTGTTTTAATGATTTTACGTACAAATTACCAAAAAAAAGGGATAAAATCTAAAATAAATGAAACGGGAAATAACGCGATTATAATTTAGGAACAAAATATAACCTCCTTTGCCTGACGTTTTGACCTGGTTACACAGTGGTGGTGTGGTCACAAGCTGACTCAGCCTGTCCTTTTTTTTTTTGGCTCACCAGTCAACCTGTGACCACGGTCGGTGAAACCCGATCGAAACGTAATTACGGATAAAATCATTATGTGAACCACTTTCTACAAAGTATGAACCTTTCATAGTATAATTTGTTGATCTATTCTAATAGTATAAAGAGGATAGGTTTCATTGTTTGTTTATATGGACTGATTAGGCTCCAAAACTACTGAGCCAATTTCATTCTTTCACCATTAGATCCCTACATTATTTCTGATGAACATAGGCTACTTTAAAATCCTAAAAATGCACCATTCTTTAGGAATACGAGAAATTTCACAATAACTGGCGCTGAATAATATAAGATGTATTATCCAAAATAAGCAACCGCTATTATAGTCTTTTATGAATAAATTAAAGACCTCGCAATTTTGGTTAAATACTAATTTTACCTCTATCTTTATACTTATTTAAATACTAATTGGTATTATACTAATTTAAAGCTTTTCTTGCTACCTACTACTATACAAATTAAATAATCGTATTGTTGAGTTACCATTTTTAAAATTAGTTTTATCCGCCGTAAAGTATCGTAACAACAATATCTCTGAAACTGTAGTATATTAACAAATACATGCTGTATTATATATTGTGATAAAAAGCTATACTTCGACTATACATAGTAAAAATTTGTACTCCTAGGCAAAAGACAGAAGAACTGCACCCAATAATATCTTTAGATGGTGCTCCTGTAGAGTTGGGGTTTAAAACATTATGATGGTTTACGTAGGAGGCATCCAATTGTAGGATCGAAATTCCTGGGAAATACTTCCTATTAGCTAATATTTGCTGTTATTCGAATCAATTAATTTTCCCGGGAATTTCCGGTTATTTCAGTACCAAGAATTCCGGTGAACAAACCCTACGCACCCGTGCAAAGCATTGACCAAATAAGTGCGAAGAACGACCCACCACGAAATTTTGTTAAAAATGAGGTTTTCCCTAAGTTTCCCGTAAGTCACTACTTCCTAGAATTTTTTCTTATCGACACTATCGAATGGTGTAATAATACCGGTTGTTTTTCTTTTTAGGATTCCGTACCCAAAGCGAAAAACGGGACCCTATTAGGTACTGAGGCTCCGCTGTCCGTCTGTCCGTCTGTCACCAGGCTGTATCTCATGAACCGTGATACTTAGATAGTTGAAATTTCCAGAGATGATGTAATTTTGTTGTCGCTATAACAACAAATACTAAACAGAATACTTTAATTATTTAAGGGGGCTCCCATACAACAAACGTGATTTTTACGTACGTAACGTACCCTTCGCGCGCGAGTTCGACTCGTACTTGGCCGGCTTTTTCGATTTCAGTTCGATCGCCAGATAGGAATAAGTTTTTTTTTCAAACATCTAATAATGCAGTTTTAGTTTTCATCAAAATCGGGGCCGAGGCAACTTTTGAGTGTTTTTCTTTATTTCTCATAGTTTTAGATTCGATCTACCACGCCCACGTAAAAAAAATACACCGTATGAGTATTGAACATATTATGAAACAATGTAAATATATCAAAATGAAACAATAATAGGTATTACCTAGCTTTAATATTACGATAAACTTTAATAATATTTAAATTTTGTCATAATTGCCGTG
Source organism: Anania fuscalis (assembly GCA_950371115.1). Taxonomy (NCBI): domain Eukaryota; kingdom Metazoa; phylum Arthropoda; class Insecta; order Lepidoptera; family Crambidae; genus Anania; species Anania fuscalis. The sequence continues at coordinate 11,180,103 of OX493326.1, read as the reverse complement.
AGTGGATCAGGGGATAACTAATAATTTAAGCTTATAAAATATAAAGGTTACGATGACATAATATTAAAATAAAAATACACTTCTGAGCTATAGTCTGAGCTCTTTAAGCTTAATGATAATTTCAAAGCCTATTTCAAATTTGGCGCTCAGTTGCGCGCACCCGGCCGCGCGGGCAGCTCCCCGCAGTGGGCGGAGTTACCCACCCCCGCAATTAGAGTAACACGCCGAATACACTCGCCTTAATTGGTTTTGTTGTCATTCAGTTCTAAATACTAAGGATTGAAAAGTTATACTGTCGTATTCGCATCTTTGCCCTTTCGTTCCATATAAGTTGGAATCATTTAAGGTCAGGAGCAGGACTACATTTTCTCTGCCAAAACTGATTTAAAGTAAATACGTTTGTTGTTTAATTTATTTTATAACAATTCAACTTACAAGCATCTTAAGTTATTGCCGGATGCCTATTCCATATTGTTGACTGTGGGTTACGTAGTGTAAACATAAACAGGTAGGCAAATACAACTTACCATAGAAAAAAGAAAAAATGCAACCTGTTGTAGTGAAATAAAATAATTTCAAGTTATATTATCATTTAATGATTAAAATTAAAACACTCTAACCTACTTCCTTCATCTTTCGTTTTGATATTTTAATAGCGTCATACCGTTGTTTATAAAAAGATAGCATACCAACTTTAGACCGAGATTTATTTGTTGGAACTTACCTAGCCTGGAAATTAGAATAAAATTATTATCCGCATTATTAACTTGGTTCTTGAGTAACTTTATTCTTTCTTTAATGATATTACAATAAAGCCTTTCCTATAATTTCTTAGTCATGACAAGAAATTGTAATTGTTTCTATTCTATTCTGGGAACCTAAGATTCGACATAATATATTCATAACGTCGAATTCTGGAAAGTAATCAAGTTAATTATACAGGTCGTCCCAAATCGGTAGTAGATAGATAAACAATGCATTTAATTGCGAATAAAATATTGTAAAATTAAATCTTTACCGTTGCAATTTGATAAAAAAAATGGAAAGGTTATTAATGTATTCGATTGCGAATAGTGTCGAGTTATACATTCAATAGCGAGTGAGTGGAATTACGCGTTCAGTTGCAGGTGATATTGAGACCTGCATTTAATCGCGATTGATAAAAACTCTGTATTAAATTGCGGTTTTGCATTAAATTGCGAGTGTATTGAATCATGCATTCAATAGCGAGTGAGTGGAATCACGCGTTCAGTTGCAGGTGATATTGAGACCTGCATTTAATCGCGATTGGTATAAACTCTGCATTAAATTGCGGTTTTGCATTAAATTGCGACTACATTAAATTGCGACTGGGCATTAAATTGCGAACTCATTTAATTGCGACTGGGCATTAAATTGCGAACTCATTTAATTGCGACTGGGCATTAAATTGCGAACTCATTTAATTGCGACTGGGCATTAAATTGCGAACTCATTTAATTGCTACTGGGCATTAAATTGCGACTGAGCATTAAATTGCGAACTCATTTAATTGCTACTGGGCATTAAATTGCGACTGGGCATTAAATTGCGAACTCATTTAATTGCGACTGGGCATTAAATTGCGACTGGGCAGTAACCTGTCAGGCCAAGGTCAAGAGACACAATAAAAAATCTATTATGCGCTCCAACCGGTGGGGCAATTGAAGCTTGATAGGTTAAATTGCGAACTCATTTAATTGCTACTGGGCATTAAATTGCGACTGGACATTAAATTGCGAACTCTTTAATTGTGACTGGGCATTAAATTGCGACTGGGCATTAAATTGCGAACTCATTTAATTACGACTGGGCATTAAATTGCGACTGGGCATTAAATTGCGAACTCATTTAATTGCGACTGGGCATTAAATTGCGGCTCTGCATTAAATTGCGGTTGAGCATTGGCATTAAATTGCGGTTGAGCATTGGCATTAAATTGCGGCTCTGCATTAAATTGCGGTTGAGCATTGGCACTAAATTGCGGCTCTGCATTAAATTGCGGTTGAGCATTGGCATTAAATTGCGACTCTGCATTAAATTGCGACTTTGCATTAAATTGCGGTTGATCATTGGCATTTAATTGCGGCTCTGCATTAAATTGCGACTTTGTCATTAAATTGCGGTTGGGTATGGCAATAAATTGCGGCGGTGCGTTTACTCTTTATTAAAATAAAATACGTGTAGGCTTACAGATTGAATACAGATTGAATCCAACACGCATGCTATTACATAGTCAGAGATTAAAAAATCAGTCAGATTAATTATTATCAATTAGTGTCAATACACTTATAAAATAACCACACACTAAGTCAATATCCATTTTCAATCTAATTGAATATCTAATTTAAATTGCGACTTTGCATTAAATTGCGGTTTGTTATGAATTTAATTTGCGGCTATGCATTAAATTGCGACTATGCATTCAAATGCATTATGAGACTTATGATAAAAGCATTAAATTGTGGATATCGATGAAAACTTAGTGTACACGTTGCAATTAATTACGGAGTCTTACTGGTATAGCACTAAATTGCACAGTATGACTATGACATGTCAACATGGGCGCACAAGGTGTGTTTGCCATGAAGTCTACGTGTCGTCATAAGTATGCGCTGAATGTGTGCGGCGTGCGTAATCTCCGGAAGAATCTCATGGACTGAACCGAATAACTTCGAACTCTTATCCAGACACAAACCGAAACAAATCTCAATAAGCAGGCTGGAGCAGATGTGGTAGATTTAAAGATGTTGCACCAAATGTTACCTGTCCAGCAAAGAACAAAGCATGTTTAAAATGCGGAATAACGGGCCATTCATATCCCGCAGACAATGTCAAACAAGGAAAAAAAAAAGAATAGAATCCACAAATAAAACAAGAAAAGGAGAAAAGACTACAAAGGAAGTGCGTTGAAGAGATCTAGAAGGGTTAATAGCGTAGGCGAATCGCCTAAAACCGCATCGACCAGTAAAATAGACTACATTATATTCAACATAAATAGTGGTACTTGTTTCGATGGTATTTTTATTTTATTTTATTTATTGCAGGGAAACAAACAGTACATAGTAACATATAAATAAGAATATAAATTTAGATCATAAACCAATAAAGTATCCACTGATGACAATATCATATTAAATACAGTACGAACAGCTACTATGTTAAGATTAATGTGATAAACAATGAAATTTTATAATAAATAATGCAAAAACTTACAAAAGAAACATAAGCTAAAAACAATTTTAACAATAGTGCCTTAAGGGCGACTGCTATATTCAACAATCCTGATATTTTTTAGCTATTGGTACGTACAAAGCCGCAGGAATTGAGATGAATATGCTAGTTGATAAGACCTGGATTAGGATGAAAAGCTAAAATGCAATCGTTACTAACCTAGATGCCTATCCTCAGGAAAACTGTCTGCCTTATGGAAGTGTGAAACCCTTGACGCTGCTGGGGTCTTTCCAGGCAGATTTGAGAGTTGGTGACCGGGATCAAAATGCGAAATTTTACATCATTAAAGAAGCTACTCGTAATCTACTATAGTCCGTGCCATTTAAACTTGCACAAAAGGTTATTCACCCCACCTGTACCAAAAAATGCCCAAACTTTACGACACGTATCGCTCATCGTACAAAATAGCGATAATTCCGACTTATCGCTGATTTTATAATACCACGGCCCGTCCGAGAACGATACAACTCTAAAACATCAAAATTTTAAGTAATTGTGTTGCATGTTTGTAATAAAACACAGTTTTAGTTATTAAAATCAATTTTCTTTTAATTTACGTATTACAAAGTCTTTAAGCAGTTATTTGGTTTTAATTCAAAAACTCGGTTAATTGACATTTCTTGTACCACAAATATAAGCACATTAATTAGAAATTACATTTTTTTCCATAAAGAATTAACAGTAGTTGACCATTCATAGATATTTATCATTATATAACTTTCACTCCAAAAATGATAAATTTTGACTTATTGCACTTAGCCGTTAGCGGTTTGAGACGTCAGGGGTACTATACCTGTCCGCCATTTTATAATGGCTCACCCGCCGCGGCGTGGGTGGCGTCATTCCGTGTCGGATTGCGCTCGCGCTCGTACGAATTTCGGAAGTGTTCACATGTTATTGTTAATATCAATGATACTTCTTCGACCACTTCCAGTGATATATCATCGGAAGGTATTTAATTTATAAGATAAAAGGAATTATTTCAATACGTGTGTTTTATTTTTAAAACTTATTAAACCGATCTCAGTGTATGCAACACGAGTCTATGTACAGCTTTCTGAATTAATTCTTATTCTACAATTTTACCAAGAAAAAATAGAATTTTTGAATAATACCTATCAACTGCTCCCGCGATAATAATAGAAAAATACTAAATTTATTAATAATGATGATACTATTTTATTTCATTATTCATGTCGAGTTACATAAAATGTCGGCTGTCCCTCAGCATAAAGCTTGTAAATTTGTAATGCAGTAGCCAAATGTTTGTAATATAGGACAATTTTTCGGATCAAGGTCGCCTCGTACCAATAAACGTTTGTTTACACAGATTTCTATCGCTACGCCTTGTATTTTGGTTCGCCGCGATCCCGTATCGGCGTGCAGTGGTACAGGCGTAGCAATGACCTTTTGTGCAAGTTTAAATGGCACGGACTATAGAGAGTGCGACAGCAACTTTATTAGGGGTCCTTAAGATTGATGTAAATATAAAATTCCGTGGAGGTTTTCAAAGTTTCGAGATATTCTAGTGAAAATACCAGTCGACAATTCAGTACCATCAGTGAGTCCACCATATAGAGATATACCCCGTATCGAGAGATATAACCACTTTTATATCTTAAAAATGATTGTTCAGATTTATAAGGATGATGTTGGCATCAATTATGCACTCGAAATTTTCAAAAAAAAAAAAATAAAGGCAAAGCGACCTCCGTGGCCGAGAGGCGAGCACGCCGGACTTAAAATGGCGCCGCCATCTCTGAGGTTCCGGGTTCGATCCCCGGTCGGGTCAATGTAGAAAACGAACTTTTCTATATTGGCTCGGGTCTGGGTGTTGTGGTACCGTCGTTGTTTCTGATTTCTATAATACAAGTGCTTTAGCTACTTACCTTAGGATCAGAGCAATGTATGTGATGTTGTCCAATAGGTATTTATTTATTTATTATTATTATTATTAAAGCACATATTAGTGGATGTGCAGAATTTAAGAAACTATAATCCAAAAAGCTGTAGTTCTAGGAGATGCAAACGGGTCGCTTTAGGGGCCGTGCTTGCCCGAATCGATAATGGACTTGTCATAATCGGTATTGGAAATAAAACATTGTCAGCTTGCGAGCGCCATTATTACCAAACCGAAAAAGAAGCTTTGGCTTCGGTATGGGCCGTAGCGGGGACCATTTTAACATGCTCACATAGGCAAAAAAAAAAAAAACTACATTGGTAACGGATCATAAACCCTTAATACTCAATACCCACACGTTTATTGCGTCCATTATGAACTAAAACTTAGATGACTAAAGTTATAAGACATTAGGGGCCCTGTAGGGCACTGTTATTAGAAGATTAATTAGTTTTATAATTGGTCGTTTAAGCATTCATTTAAAGTACAGTAATATCTTAAATAAAATAAAAAATCTTTGAATTTAATAATTAAAGTGGTTTCCTTGTTAATATTTTTATTGAGTCTGGATTAAAGATTTTGATGGACATGTAAAGGGTACCCGATGAGTATTCGAAATAATGTAGAAATGATTGACCTTAGAAATAATATTCTCGCTTTGAACGATAGGTTTTAAGAATGCAATCCTAGAAAATTAAGGTTAACTATAGCCCCGTCACTAGCAATATCACGGATTCCATGTCAAGGCTTTGCAAACTATTACATGTTTCACCCAATTTACACACAGAGTTGAACAAACTAGATTGGTTGCAATACTGTTAAAGGAAATAGTTAAACATTCTTGTTCGTTGGTTGTACAGCGGACAATAGGACGAAACAGTAGCTAACTACAAAATCTCTAAAAATGAATTACCTACCTTTATTTTCATGAAGAGATTTTGCTTTGCTTTGCGGGACTAGCAAAGTTATTCTAGAAAAAATATTGAAACCAAGTATTTAAAATTGCTCATGAAGGCCACCTAGGAATCGTTTGTATGAAATCGAGATAGAGGACCAAGGTAGGTATGGTCGCCCAAATATCGTGCCGTACTCACCACAACAAAATGGTTAAGTTGAGAGACAAAATCGCAACATATTGAAACGTTTTAAATTGCCCAGGCCTAACAGAAAAACTGGACAGAGGCTCTGCGGAAGAATTTAGTCATGTATAATAGTACCCCTCATACGGTGACATGACAAACACCCGCCGAATTATTCTTGTGTAGACAGTTCCGAGATAAACTGCCTGCAGATACAAGACATGACATGAGCCCGAGGATCTAGAAATAAAAGACAAAGACAAACAACACAAGGAAAAGGGAAAAGAATACAAGGACAAGAAGAGACGCGCTGAAAATAGCGACCTGAATGTGGAGATATAGTTTACTTTAAAAAGAAAAGTAGAGGGTTTAATGACAAGTGAGCGATTGTTCTGGCATTAAGGATTCCTTTATAGAAATGGGAACTGGACAGGAGATCGATGAGGAAGAGGGTAGGATTGTAAGAGTAAATGACAAAACAACAATCACATAGTATTAATGCTTAAATAATTTATATAAAAGTGGTAGTTGAATTTATGAATAATGATTAAAAAATAACATACATGATTGGAGGTAAATGGCTTTAATGTAACATATAGCGTGGTTCTTGTTTTTCTTCTTAAGTGAGGCGAATCACATGATGACTAGAATATAGGGAAAAGACATTAATTTAAAACAAGGGAGAGATGTAGTGTATTGGCATAAACATCACAATATAGATACATAGACATCTGTGACATCTGTCGTCTTGGCTAAGCACTGCGCAGGCACAGTCACCCGCGCGACGGGTTGGGGCGCGCTCGGGCAGTTGGCAAGTGACAGGCGCGGAGTAAAGACGCGGTGCATAGCAAGCGAGCCGATATCATGTAGTATTATTAACAGTGCCTGCTTTGTGTGTCTATAAGAGGACACTACAGATAGTGCCTACCTTTACACTGCGGACATGCAAGACTGACGTTTGACTTCGAGGACGTGGTTACCATGCTTTTCCTGGGTGCATCCGGGCCTCCAGATTTTGTAGCCTCCGTTCTCGTGTTATCAAAAATGTCAGCTCGCTTCCTTAGAAAGTTTTTGAATTCCTGTAACGAAGGCAGTTCATTAGAGCTTTGTTTTTCTTCCCATGACCTTTGTAGTGTTGTAGGTAATTTACTGCACATAAAATAAATAATAATTAAATCCCAGTCATTGACAGGTATGTTAAGTGTTCGAAGTGAGCGCAAATGCTTATTTATATTGTCAATTAATGCTTGAAGTGACTTGGCATTTTCGGTATGAATAGTTTCACATTCAAAGAGAGACCGAAGGTGATTTGATACTAGTAATCGTGGGTTATTATAACGTTCACATAACAACTTCCATGCCATTTGGTAACTCTCTGACGAATATTCTAACGAATTGACAACATCTAGTGCTCCATCTTTCAAACAACTACGAAGATATTTAAATTTCTGAATAGGTCTTAAGGTACTTTGGTTTATCAAGGCATCAAATGTCTCCCTAAACTCAAGCCATTCTTTAAAGTCACCGCTGAAGTTAGGTAATGAAATTTCTGGAAATTTAATGGAATCTGTTACTTCGTTAGGGTGTGGCTTAACCTCATAGCTGTCAGTTTCGTTTCTAAAGGCCTTTACCAAGCCTTTGGCTTTGGCTAGGGCGTCAAAGTAGGTTTCCTCAAACTTAGAACGTTCGAGAACTTGGGTTTCAGTATCGTTAGACAAAATTTCTATCCTACTTTGGATTGAGTCGTATTTGTCGTATGTAGATGTGATATCTTCAATGCGTAACTCTAAATTTAAAACGCCATCCACAGTGAGTGGAGTCGGTAATTTATATAAAAAATTGGTGAATTGGGTAAGTTTACCCTTATAAGAGGCTCTACTGCGTGAGAGCTGTTGGATTTCGTAGTCGATTGATGGGGACAATGATTCGTCATCTGACGTCATGGTTGGATTTAAGAGAAATAATCGGAAAATTTGATAAATAAGTCACCTACCAGATAGAGGGTTAATAGGAAAGGAAAAAATGGAACCAGCTCACTCAGATTCTCCTTTCTTCTTGGCCTTGTCCTTGTGGTCAGCACGTGGTTGCACGTGGTCGTGTGTGTAGTCTTGAGTCCCTCCTCCTGCGAGTCCTTTAGGGCGTGGCACTCGGTTCCCACGCCGTGATGTTGTCACGCTGCAGTGCGGCGTGATCGTTGAAGCTATGTAGCCGTGATGTGTGCGTAGTCCTAACGCACGTAATTTTGTTGTAATCACACCTGTTAGTCTACTGGACGTCTTTTGCGGCGAGGCGCTCGGTTCCCACGCCGTGATGTCGTCACGCTGCAGTGCGGCGTTGTTTGTCTATCTAAACGTACAATTGGTTTTAGTTACTACAAAACTTATATGTATAAAATTATTCTTTTTTACAAATAACCTTACGAAATATTTATTTCTCACCATATTTCACTCAGTTATAAAGAATAGGTACTATCAGGAGGTATTTTGTCTTTACAGCTTTGCGTGACGAAGAAATTGAAAAGGCAATTTGGGATGGATTGGAGAATTCTGAAATAGAGGACGAAGGGGAGGAGGAGGAAGAGGGAATAGGAGAACCTTCTAACGTTGGTGTAAATTTAAATAGTGAGCACTCAACTTCAGATTCTTCTGACGATGATACGCACCTCTCAGATATTTCGTCAAGGCCTAGAAGAGGACCACTCACCCGAGGCGGACTAACAAGACGAATTGGTCGCATTATTACTCGTGGAGGCTCATCGCCTCGAAGCTTGGATGGTGTTGAAAGATCAAGAGAATGGACAGAAATCGAATTTACGCCACAAAATTTTCCGCATACTCAACCTGCTTATCCAGAAGTTGACCCTTGTAACTTTGTTGATCATTTTGATTATTTTAGGCAATATATTGATCAAGATTTAATCAAACTGATTGTTGAAAAATCGAATCGGACGTACTTTAAGAGCTTTGGCTCAAATCTGTACCTCATCGATTCTGAACTTTACATCTTCCTAGGAATCACGATGATTATGGCTGGTATTAACTATCCCAAGCTTAGGATGTACTGGGAAACAAAATATCGAGTCGCTTTAATCGCAGACAACATGCCACGAAACAGATTTTTCCAGCTGAGAAATTCACTGAAGTTCGTCTATGACGACGATGTTAGTCAAGAAGAACGTGCAAAAGACACATTATGGAAAGTTCGCCCATTGCTTGACAAAATTGTAAACGGATGCAAAATGCAATAGACGAGATGATTATACCTTTCACTGGACAATATGGGATTAAGCAATATGACCCAGGAAAACCGAACCCAACAGGTCTAAAAGCCTTTGTACTTGCTAATCCTGATGGTAAGGCTTGTAATTTAGACATCTATCAGAGACAAACCACATACCTTGAATACGAAAATACAAATTTTGGTCTCGGCATGAAAGCTGTACTGAATTTAACTAAAGATCTGGCTCCCGGTCATAAGCTGTACTTCGACAGGTATTTTACTACCATTGCACTTGCAGAGGAACTACTGTGGCAAAAGAACTTGTTGTGCATAGGCACAATAATGAAAAATAGAGTCCCAGCAGCAGCCAATAATAAGTTTAAAGAAGACAGAGAAATGAAAACTGAAGGCAGAGGAGCAACACAAGTTCTGGCAAATAGAAGAGGTGATTTAGCCCTAACAAAGTGGTATGACAATAAAGGAATTGTTTTGTTATCTACTGTATATGCTAAAGAGCCCACAGATTTGTGTAAAAGAGAAAGATTATATTTGCAAGTACCAAGACCGATGGTTGTAAAAGCTTACAACGAAAAAATGGGTGGAGTCGATTTAGCTGATAGACTGTTGTCCGAATGCCCAAATCGATACCGCACTAAAAAGTGGACGCAACGTGTCTTGAGCCATATGGTCGATCTTGCTCTTTCGAACTCGTGGCTCCTCTACAAAAAACACAAACGGGCACAAGGGGTACCAACCAAGAAAATTAATCAATTGCGTGATTTAAAATTAGAACTTGGAGAAAGCTTGATCGAAGCTTATTCAGCAACTGACGTATCTGGCACTTCAAAAGACGATGAACATGTTGAAGATAGTGATCGTTCAAGAGGTAGAGAACGTCCATCTTCTGTCAAGATTCCATCTTAAAGAATGAGAAAAAAAGGTGCAAAGCACCTGCCGATTATGGCCGACTCTCAAAGGTGCAAACGTTGTCATAAAATGAAAACGAATGTAATGTGCACTAAATGCAATATCCACCTGTGTTTTACTCGTCACAGAAATTGTTATAAGTTTTTTAATTCTTAAAAAAAATGATTTAAAGATTTTCATTCGCAAAAATTTTGATTGTAAGAACTAAATAAAAATAAAATTTATATTTTGTGTGGATTTTATACGCTTTCAGAATAATTAATTAATAGATAAGCATAATATTAGAAAGATCTCATATAGACTGATCTCTAAAAAGGTGACTTTTGTAATACATATGTGAGACTTATTTTAAATAGTTATATTGAGATAATTATGTTAATTATAAAGACAATTAAGACGAGTTGAACAATAATTTTATCATTTTATTTCCATAATTAACTAGTCATTGAAACCAAACGGTCATTCTAAGGGGCAAATTTTAGACTTATTATTTTTCCTAAAACAGCATCTAGACATTATCATAACTTTGCCCTGAAAGTCTCAATTCTAACTGATAAATGTAACATGTAAAATTTCCAACTTTAAATCTTGGGTCTGAAGCACTAAAAAAAAATTGTCCATTCAAATGGACTGTTGGGTCTTTATGAAAAGTGAGTTCAAATGTGTCTGGGCCGCACGAGGATATACTTCGAACTTACAATTTCATATAAAAAAAAATGATAATACATAATTGTACTTTTTTTGTCCGATTTTCTGGCAATTTTATTTTATTATGACAAGGTTATGCTCTCGGCTATACTTTTATCAAATTATTTTGAAACTAGACTATACTACCTTCAAAATAATGGCTTAATACAAACAAATGATATATGATAAGTCTAATAAATAAAATAATTGAAATGACTCGGCACAACACGATATTTGTTACCGATGGCGATCTTGGTCCGACAATCAAAATGGCCGCCCGGCACAGTGCCGACGAGATATTTGTATTGAAACTTGACTGTACGCGGGTACTACAGTGCCATTATTTTTTTACAATATAAACAAATGATACATGATAAGTCTGTTTTTTTTTTTATTTGAGATGGGCTTGCTCTTGACCCCAATCTTGCTCTAGAGCATAGATGGGATCTACGATGGAGCAAGCTTGTCCAGAAGCTTGCTGGTTATTTAAACTTAGGTATTATTACCAGTTTCAGCTCAATTTTCATACTTCTTACAGCCTTAAAGATTTCTTTAACCTTAAAAAATGAGATTCCTTGCCAATAGGTTATAAGAAAAGGACAATTTTTATTTTTATAAATGCGTTCTGAAAATGTGCCATGATGAAAATGACATTCTGTATCCCTATAATAATTAATTTGACATTTATGTATTCGAGTTGACATGACTTATAACAATTTTTAATATTTTATTTTCTGTAAAATTTGCATGCTAATTTATATAGCCTAATATGTGAATCAATACTTCTGTTACTTAAGATCTTGTATACTATATTGCCGCAAATAAAGATTTATGATTATGATTTATGATTTCATTTACACTTATGATTAAAGACTATTTGGAAATGGAAAAATAGCTGAACTCAAAAATCCAACACCGAAATCTCGTCTGTACAACCTTTACTATCGCAAACGTCCTTGGTCACTGCAGTGCCATTTGGTCGAGCCCTGCGTTCGAAGTATTTTGTAATGTTAAATCTGCTTAATTATAAGAATGTAATAGGTTTATTTTATTAACTACTTAATCTAGACAGTTTCTAGTACGTAAATATCGTTTTATTCTGTAAAAACCTAATTTCGACAATCCGTAAACAACAACAAAAGCAGCCATGTTTACTCATAAACAGTAGTTTACTATATTGTTTGTTAAATTTATTAACTTTGGAGAATGAAACGCTATGATTTTTATACGTCACTGTAAAGATAATTTTGTCTAGAAAATTATAACACATCAAACTTATAGAATTAAGTCATAAAATGAAAGTACTTACGACATTCTTCTTCAGCAGTTGTTGCTCACTCACAGTAAAAAAATATGTCACTTTTTAAGTCGCTCCATAGATAAAACAGCGCATCAAAATGGATAGAACTAGGTTTTAACGCCATCTATGATTCTTTCTTAAGATTAAATACTACAGCTGTGGCACAGATAAGCTACCGATTTTTAATAAACAAGTTTTTCCAAACGCTTCGAGTTTGTGGCACAATAATAAGATCGTTGGAAATAGAAATGGGGAAGGAAAGCGGAAAAGTAGGTGACATATAAAAATGGAGGGTGAAACATCCATTTTTACTTGTCACCGAAAAAATACTTAGAGATTAATTAGTGTTAATAAATGTAGATAGTGATTTGAGAAGAGGAGAATTAATAGAGTTAAGGACACACTTAATGTTAGATGGCCGGAAAAAAACTTTTAGGGAGGAAATCAAATAAAGAGGAGCCAATTTTAGTGAAGTTTCAGTTGAAGAAAATGTGGTTGGTTGTTCCTTCATCAAGGCCACATTCACACATGGAAGAGTCTTTGATCCGCATCTTTGCCAAATGCACTGAAGTTCAGGCATGGCCTAAACCAACTCGGCGGTGTGTTTGTGAACGGGCGACCCCCTTCCGACGTGGTGCGACAGCGGATAGTCGAGCTGGCGCACAGCGGAGTCAGGCCGTGCGACATCAGCAGACAGCTGAGGGTGTCGCACGGGTGCGTATCGAAGATAATGTCTGGGTAAGTTACTGCTTAAAACTGGGGCCAAAATTTTAAGGTCAAATTGTTTTCGTAGACATAGTCCAAAAATGTAGCAAGCTTGAGTGGCAGTGGGCTGGCTACATCTGTCGCAGAACCGATGAAAGGAGGAGTAAACGGGTTCTCGAGTAGAGACCACGGTTTGGCGAACGGTGTGAAGGACGCACCCCTGCTCGATGGACCGACGACCGAAGGAAGATGGCTGGCAGTGGCAGAATGAAAAGCGCGAGATTTTGGTCTTTGGCGTTCTTTGGGGGGTTTACTCCTAGCAGTTGGACCGCAATAGGCTGACATGATGATGATTGTTCTTATCGTCTAGCACAGATGCCAACAAGGTCACCAGATTGTTTTTATCACTCATAACGTATGCGGTGTGGCATCATTAGTTCCTCATTAGCTGATTTGTGAGACAGCGGATAGTCGAGCTGGCGCACAGCGGAGTCAGGCCGTGCGACATCAGCAGACAGCTGAGGATGTCGCACACTGGTGCATATTGAAGATACTGTCTAGGTAAATCAGATTTGAAAACACCAATGCCATTTAAAAGCTAGCTATATCTCCTCACCAGCGGTTATGTAGATGAGTCAGACTGCCAAGACTGGTGCCAAGACTTTAAGGTTACCATGTTCTCATTATCTACGGGAGCCAGACTGTCAAAATCAGGTGCCAACAAAGTGACCTTATCTTCTTTACATCTGATGTAACATGTAACGTATGCGGTGTTGCGTCACTTGTTCTATCAGTCGATTTGTGAGACAGCCGAGTCAGACCGTGCGACATCGGTAGACAGGAGGGTGTAGCACGGGTACGTATCGAAGATACTGTCTAGGTAAGTCAGACTGTCACAAAGGTTCATTGGTCAAAGGCCAAAAACCCAAAAACTGGTGCTTTCAGTTGAAGAAAATGTAGTTGGTTGTTCCTTCATCAAGGACACATTCACACATGGAAGAGTCTTTGATCCGCATCTTTGCCAAATGCACTGAAGCTCAGGCATGGCCTATACGAAGGTGGCATATGGTGGAAACATTTTTTTTTTTTTGGTAATTTAGGGTGTTTAAAAAACCATGGCCTAGGGGGATCGAATTTGAAATGAAAATGAAATGAAAAATGAAAATATTTATTTGAAGTAATATTAGGTTACATGCGTGCGTGCGTGCGTGCGTGCGTGAAAATGAAATGAAAAATGAAAATATTTATTTGAAGTAATATTAGGTTACATGCAGAGGCAGAACCACTCCTTTTAAGCGTGTGTGTGTGTGTGTGTGTGTGTGTGTGTGTGGTACAGGTATTTCTTGATCTGTTTCAATTTCAACTCTCACGTCAATAGTTTTTTATTAATTTGTATTACTTAGGTACCATAAAAAAGGCTATGGCAGAATAACAGAGTTTGCGGGTTTCCTGCATCCACTGAGCCATAGACCATTTTGTCTTTTAGCATTAAGTTTGCATATTATGTTTTACTTAAACCTGCCTTAACACAAATAAATACATTCTATTCTATTCTATTCTATTCTATCCTTTTAACGTTTCGTGTTGCCGCGAACAGTCAATGATAAATAAAGGAGCAATGTCTTTGAATTCTTTCAAACGCAACAACGGCTCTGATCGACGTCCGTGACACGACTGTTGAAATCTTGCATACTGTTCGTATAATAAAGTAAATTTGTCTTTTGAAAAACTAACATTCAATTCAATGGATAATACGACGAATGCAAAAAGACTCCTACATCACGTACGTGACAATGATCAAACTCAGCCATTGACAATTGACTGTTGTGTTTGCGGTTGGTTTGTAAGGCAATTACATCAAATCGTGGTTTCTCTATTTGTAATGAAGTTTTGATAGACCATGTATGCTTACGTGTTTTCGGTAGTAATGGGTATTCATAAATATCCCAGCAACGGAACGCTAATGGAATAGCTCTATCCTTCTCTTAATGTTTTAACAGATTGATTCTTTGACGATCTGATACTTTGATGTGTGGAACTCGCCAAACAATTTTGTTTATTATAATATCATCTACAACTTCACCTGTATTAAACTTGATCGCATTAAGATTCGTATTACTTCTCAGTAACACTAACTCGTGTTTACAATTAATTATGATTTTTTCATAATCTTCTGCAAATCCTAATATCTTGTTCAATGGTATAGATGCGGAAAATGCTCCACCGTTAGTATTGTTTGTTCCTGAAGTTGACCAACCCCAAGCTCGAGCACATTTGGATTCCTTTTCATTTAGAGTTAGATAAGATTTTATCGTTTTAGTTACACCTGCGTTTTTAATTTTATCTATTTCAACTCCATTCAGTTCATATCGAATGTCTTGAAATAGTGCCGGATTGTTCACGAAATGTACCTTTGATACTTTTTCTTTAGTAATACTGTTATTAACATTCACTTTTCCCTCAATGTATATACTACTAAGTGAAGGTAGCACGTACAGGTCTTGTTGATTGATAGAAATTCGTATTTCATCATTCTTGTTGAAACTTGTCACATATGGTTTGTATGAGTGATACTCGAAACTCTCGATACTGTTATCGTATGACGTTTTCTGTGATATATTTAAAATATTCTTATATTCTTATATTTTTATTAAGCCAACTAGTTTCAGAAATTCTTTATTGGTCTTGGTAAGTTTCTTTTTTAGCAGAAGCGGTGTTCCCTTGTGAGATTTTCTTTTAGAACTGGCTTAAATAAACGATGTAGGATGGTTTTTATTGAAATTAATCATTATTTCTAAAGTATAAATACAGTTCCACTTCTTTACCTCGTAAATTTATCTCTTTATTTTCAGCATCCAACAGTCTTATATTGATACCACTTAAAGAATTTTGATTAACAGGAAAATAAATTAAATTTTTAGGTATTTGAATAATTCGATAGCCAGGAGGTACGTTAGGCACAAATTCATGAATATATTGACTCGCTTTTCCATTTACAAAAGAACCACTAACTACATCGCATTCTATCCGCACGATGGTTGTTGATATAATACCGTGAATCAGTACTTATATTTGCATTGATTGTTTCTATTCCAAAACCTAGAATTTTACCAAATGATTCACTTTTATTAAAGTGAACATCTTTGGAGCACAAAATGTTTGTTTTTAGCGTATTATTATTGCACCGTAGTTTCAATGCCGTGTTCTTAACTTAACTTTTTCTTCTTTCTTTCTGGTCGTTCCCTCAATGCTGAGGATCGTGACTGTATGTCAATCTTCTCCACTCGGTCCGGTTCTGCGCCATATGTACCGTTCCCTGTATCTGGCCTCCAGTCACCTCCTTAATTTGGTCTACCCATCTAGCTGGCGCTCTTCCTCTAGCGCGCTTCCCCTCCATTTGTCCGAGAATGATGAGTTTCTCCAGGCTGTGCAATGGGGATCGCATTATGTGCCCAAAGAAACTCCGGATCCTTTCCTGGCACGTAGTCAGCAGGCGCTTGGTGACCTTTAGCTCTTCGAGGATGGAGACATTGGTTCTCATAGCTGTCAAAGGAATGCGCAGCAACTTTCTCCAGCACCACATTTCAAAGGAATGGATCTTGTTGCGTTCTTTTTTCCTGAGACACCAAGTCTCCACCCCGTACAGAAAGATAGAGAAGACCAACGTACGAACCAAACGCATCTTAGTTACTCGGCGAATATTACGGTCTTTCCAGATTTTATCGAGGCTAGTCATGGCACTTTTAGCCATCCCGATACGGCGTCCGATTTCTTTCTCGCAGTTACCACTGTTAGAGATCAGCGACCCCAAGTATATAAATTCCTCCACTTTTTCATAATCCTTGAGCGCATTTGATGGGCTTAAAACTTGAGCTCTATCCACCACCATCACTTTGGTCTTAGAGCGGTTTATGTGCAGCCCAAATTCGAGACTCACTCTCTCTATACGCTCCAAGATGACAGCCATCTCGGACTCACTGGCTGCAAGGATTGTTGTGTCATCGGCATATCTTAGGTTCGTGATTTTGGTACCGCCCACCGTAACGCTGCTGTCCCAGCCATCAAGCGCCTTCCTCATAATATACTCGCCGTAGAGGTTAAACAGCTTCGGAGAAAGTATGCATCCCTGACGGACCCCTCGTTCTGTACGGAATGTTTCAGATTGTGATTCATCCAATTTCACAAAACTCGAACCGTCAAGGTAAAGCCTCTGGACAAGGAAGATAAGGTGTGATGGCACGCCCATTTCCGACATCATCCTGAACATTGAATTCCATCTTACGCAGTCAAATGCTTTGGCATAGTCTATAAAGCACAACACAAGGGGTTTATTGAATTCGCGGCATTTTTGAATGAGTAGGCGTACGTTCAGTATTTGCTCTCGTGTTCCTTTTCCTTGCACAAACCCTGACTGTTCCGGAGGAATCTGTCTATCTATGTAGGCGGCCAATCTCTTATTCAGAATCTGGAGCATGATCTTACTAGCGTGAGGCATGAGGGAAATAGTGCGGTAATGTTCGCATTTCTTTGTGGAACCTTTTTTGTGTAAGGGGATGACCGCAGATTGTGCCCAGTCTTGAGGCCAAGTACCAGTGTACCAGATCTTGCTACAAATCTGGTAGAGGGTTTCGGCATCTTCGGGGCCTAGATGTTTGATCATGGCAGCTGATATGCCATCAGGACCTACTGCCTTGTGTTTGAGCTTCTTGATGGCATCCTCCACTTCGCTGCGTAGTATGTTGGGTTCAGCTTCGTAATCATCCCACGACCTTTCGACCTCTTCATGCGTGTTTTGACTGTAAAGATTGTAGCAGTACTCTCGCCATCTGTTTAAAACCTCACTGAGGTCGGAGAGAGGGATACCCTGCTTGTCGTCAACTACCCATGATTTTGGTTTTGGTGGCTTCGTTAACAGTTTTACCTTACCGAAGAGATCTTTTACTTTTTAAATAATCACAAATATCTTCAAGGTCATAAGATCCCTCAGGTATTTCGATGATTTCATTATCACATTAATAAAACTTATTATTTCGTTCGTCTATATTAGGAATAGAGTTAAACGTTGAAAAATACAAAAGTCCACACTCTTAGTCTCCTCTGAGTTCTAAAGTTAGGGAATAGTTGGTTGTTAAAGAGGCTCCTCTCCCAGTTATAGACACAGTGAAAGACATTTTTATACTGACATTTTTATTTAACTTGTTCATTATATAAATGCTTTTTCCAAAAATTCCTTAAAAATTTAAGAACAGATGACCACAATTTGTGGTCCCGAATGCTTGATGCCATACATAATTATAGTTTATAGGCAAATCGTGCATATATTGTAGAAATTCTAACGACGGTTTTAAATTACCAAAACTATCATAATATTCAACATAATTGTTTTTCTTTACAAAATCTACCCAATGCGTACCAGGATTTATGTTGCTATCCAAATTTAATATTCCACATTCAGCCTTTCTAGGTTTTAAAGGTAACGTATCTCTCAAGTAATCTCCGCGAAAGTACGGAATATCACTTGCATGTTCCAATATATCTAGGTTAGTGAGAGCACGTCTGGGTAGCCGCTTATTTAGTTTTTTGAAGGACTTAGATATAGACCTGCTCCTTTTTTATGAGGTTTAATATATACCCCTTTTCCCAGAGCCAACGCTTCCATCATTCTGTTATGTCTTTCAGCTTCCTGAAGACTCTTTTGTGCAGCTTTAGAATCATTAACAGCTTTTGCTATACCTGCTGCTCTTACAGCTAGTGAGCCTAAAGCCGACAATCCCGCAAATATGGGAATAAGTGGTAAAAGTCCACCACTCTTCGGAAGAGGAATAAAACGCGGCAAACGTATTCCATTCTTATTAACAAATAGTTTCTTTGCCGCTGCATAAGCATATTTTATGGCAGCCTGCTGATCTTTAGTTTTTTTTTTTTATTGGGACTGTATTTTTTTAACACCTTTCTTAAATGATTTTATACCACCACCTGTTCAAATTTTTGCCTTCATGGCATTTTTTACTATCCACGACGCAAATTTTTCTCCTTTCAAAAGTTCTAAGTCGGCTTTACGTCGAGCTCCCGAATTTTTATTGATGTAAGCAATATCGTGATGCATACAAGCTTCGTCCAATTTGTTTACTCCTCGATCACCTTTAAGTAGCCGTTTCTGACATTTTGTACCGGGACCACAAAATTGATATCCTGGTAAATGTAACTCGTACGGTAAATGATCTATCAAATTATTTATTATATCACTGCCTTCCTTCATCGATTCGCAGTTAGTGTCACGGAGGAGTATTTCTGTGTTATTTATATACCCACCTAGACCACTAATTCACTCATGTTTACCCAACTGTTCTCTTTATCACTTAATCCTAACCATTTAACAAAAATTTTGTTTGCTTTTCTCTTAATAACTTTCTCAATGAGATAGATGTCAGGAAATTTTGTTTTTTGTAATTCATATCCAACCGCTTGCTTGCTTGCTTGCAAGCTCGCTGGGGCGCTCCGCACCCCTGGAATACAGCAGCGTAAGCTAGACTTCCCAATTCATTTACTACTTAAAAGGTATGTTTCTTCAAGACAAAGGGCAACATACAGTGACCGCACACTTTGAAGATGATGAAGTGAGTGTTCGGCCGAGCATCGGTGTTCGCTAGCGAACTGAACGTTGGTCGTTATCGTTTGCCGCTCCTCGTTCACAGTCCCCGATCTGTGGTACGATGCCCGTGCGTGGACAGCAGTATTGGTTTACTAGTAATTAAATTGACATAAAAGCAGTAATGGTTTACTGGTCATTAAATTGACATAAACGTTATTAAAAACCAATCGGAGCAGTAAAGGTTTACTGGTCATTAAATTGGCATAAACGTTTGAGAATAAATTGAAGCACTATTTGTGTACTGGTCATTTAATTGGCATTAAAGATATTTAAAAAAAATCTGAGCAGTATTGGTTAACTGGTCATTAAATTGGCATAAAAGTTATTAAAAAAAAAATCGAAGCAGTATTGGTTAAGTGGTCATTAAATTGACGTATAGGTTATTGAGAATAAATCGAAGTTATATTGATTTACTGGTAATGAAATAACACAAACGTCACTTTGTGACATCAAAGCAGCTTAGCAGCAATATTTAAAATTTAATAAAGGTAAATTGTGATGCAGGAAAACAAGGCTCTCTGCACGTTCTGGTAACAGCCTTTTCTTTTTTTCTTCGTAGACGTTTCCAACCACCGAATATAATCGCTCGCTATTAGGGCATCGAGCCCGGGTTTACCCGGGTTTTAGGGTTATAGAAAAACCCGGGTTCCAGAAAGCAAAACCCGAGCCATTTCGAGCTTTTCGGGTTTTTACAAATTTGATTTTTGTCATTATTATACTTAATTATAAGTACATGCCTGAACCAGAGAATACTAAATATTACAACTTACCTAAATAAACGCGGTAAAAATTGAAACTATCGTTCAATTTGATACATTATTTACTAGTAAGTACTACAAACAAGCAAGTAAAACAATACCACAGAGCATTGAACAATACATTCTATCAAAAAAGTTTCGGAAATGGATGATTTGTTTATGGTTCCAAATTCAAAATTATATTTTTTTTGTTGGTGTTAGATTGGCACAACTGTTTTCAAGTTTGGCGCGGAGTTTAAGTTACATCTGATAATTAGATTAAATACAGTATTCTTTTTAGTTATCCCATATCATATATGTGTATTGCGAATTTAATAATGGATAAAAACATCGAACAAAGAGTTTGTCTTAAATTTTGCATCGCCAATGGGATTTCGTGTTCGGAGTCTCTGAAAATGTTACAGAAGGCTTACACCCAGTTGCAGAAAGCTGTCTTTAAAAACGACATTAGTGCATTGACATTACTGCTAATTAGATCATTAGATTTAAAGTCGTTGCACAAAACTACATAAACATCCTTTAGTGGTCCTTTAACTAAAGACTATATAATGCCGACATTATTAAATGTTGCAAGTCAAAAAAATAATTTTGAATGAAGTGAGTGAATGGTTGCGTTTTGTTACTGTGTTTTGTCATAGAACATGCATTGTCAAAGAATGGGTTTGCAAAAATAAAACGTATGAAAACGTCAAATGTCCTATTTCAAAATCAATCAATTGTCAAATGAAAAAAATCTGAAATTGACGGAATTTGGTGCGAGTTGTAGTATTGTGTTGAAACTTACCTGCTCTATCTCATCTACATTTAAAATTGCACAACAGCAAACGCTTAAACAAGGGGCAAGCTACACTCAAGAACAAAAATCATTAGTACTGGATCTTGTGATGTAGGTAGTGAGTATTCAAATAAATAGTTTCCACAATCACACCAATTTATAATTATAAACTGTGTTCACTTTCCTTTTTTACTTGGATATCGATCTTTATCATTATAATCTTACAGATACAAGCACATAGTAGAGTGCAAAAGAACGGGGGGCAAGTACATACATTGAGGTGAAGCGAGAGGCACGGAATGCTATCACAATAGCATACAATATAGAAAAGGTCGTTTTCTACATGGACTCGACCGGGAATCGAAAACTGTTATCCTGAGACATACAGAGACTGCAAATTTTGCCTAGGAAAAGGGAATATAATCTAAAGATGGAAATATTAAAAAATAAAGTAAAATAGCCGAATACAATGTTTAATAATAATGTTTTAATTTTGTCAGTAAGATAATATTTTCAGATAGCAATAAAATATTTGTATTAGGGTAATGTTCTGTTTTTATTTACAATAGGCTTCTAAATAAAGACCCTTTATTACTTAATTTATAAGTTTAGGTATTTCATGTTTCTATAAAGTATATTTTTATAATCATAAATAACACAATATTAAGTTGTGAGTACCATTTACGAGTAGTTGGTGAGTTTATTTCATTTTAATTAAAAAAAATAGTTATGGAACAATTTTATTTATAAGAAACATTGAGGTATAATGTACTAGCGTACACCACAATGATGAAAAAACACTATTTACAATTGCAGCCCGGACAGACTTCTGAACAGTCTGTGAACTCGAGTGGACGTAATGGTTATCATCTCCATCATTATCAATTTCTGTCTGCTTAGACTAATACTAGTGTAATTTAAAAGCCGGAGGCTTGGAGGGAGTGAAATGAAATGAAATGAACATTTATTTGCTTTTGAAAAAGGGTACATTTTGATGGTAGTCTTGTCGTGGAGTTCAGCTTTTTCAGCTATCTATGAATAGCATGCAAATACACAATACATTCTTAAAATAATTTTGTTATATTAAATTACATTATCAAATTCAAAATCAAAAATATTAATCAGAATGTCATTAGCAATAATAATATAAATGTAAATAATAATATGTCACAAAATACAAATAAATTTATTAAAATGCAAAATTACCAATTCCCATCAAATCTGATTTAAATATTCATTAATATTGTAATAACATTGTTCATTTAGCCATCTTTACACCGTGACTTTTTATCTATAGGCTTAGAGCTAATTTGGTCAAAATAAATGATTGCATGCATGTAGGTAGGTCTTGCGTTTGATTCACGGACTCAATCTTTTTATTTTTTTTCAAAAATTACATTAAAAAAAATATGTCATACACATGATTTTTAAATGACACAATAGTCTAGACAGCACTTCTCAACTGAGGTTGTATGTTCGATTGATAGTTGGTTTAAAAATAATTCAGTACCCAATGGCCAAAAAAAAAATCTACAGGAAATCAGCACAATTCATAAACTAAAGATTTTAATTAAGTACCATGAACTGTGCCAGGAATAGACCGACATACCTCGCAACTTTATATCGTGCTCAGAATACCCACAATCTAGGTACAAACAGCCTTGGCCAACCTATAAAGCGCTAAACCGCCTTCGGGCAGAGGTTGGCCCATACAGATAACATTTGATAAAAAGACAGAATCAAACTTAGGAATCTTAGTAGTTAGGATAGGAATGAAAACAAATAATTTTTTTGACGTATTGCCAGGGCTCATGAAATAATAATTTATTTCATGAGCCCTGGCAATACGTCAATTTTTTTTAAGATTGGGTACCTGGACGCTTCCTGGACGCTTCCTGTTCCTAGCTGCAAAAATATTCGACCAATTCCCCAAATAATTTGTTCGCATTAAAGAAGTCTTGAGGGAGAAGTGTTGTCGAGAAGTTAATGTGAAGTATTTTACAGTCCAAATAATGTTGGATTGTGAAGATCACGTTCACGTTAAGTATTCCAAGAGATGGGCGTGTATTGTACATTGTATGTACTACTGTCATGAGAAAAAAAATGGTTCTCTAGTTAATCAAAACAAACTGATTTCTAAGAGGGTTTGTAAAGTAGGGTAGAATGGTTGTCAATGAACCATTGGTACAGATTGAACCATGCAAATAATTCAAATTGCGACGTTGCCGTTTGGTGCGAACTACGTTACGTAAGCGTCTACAAGGAGCGCCCCTCCCTCCCCAGTCGGCAGCGAGCTAGCAGCGCAGACGGCTGTGCGCCGTACTGTTTTGTGTTTTTTACTGGAATTTGAGATAAAATAACGTGAGTAATATTTCGTCTCATTTTACTTACATAAATATTAGCTGAATTTCAATTGGCTAGATAAATAAGTGGTTATTAGGGCTTTTATTTATGATGGTTTCGATTATCACCGCGTGTTAATGCATGTGCCTACATAACCTCAAAATTTTTTAGCTATGGGGTGGTACAGAATGAACCACTTCAAGAGAGTACGCAATGAACCAGTGATTCATTGAGTACCACCCTTGGTTGTTTGAGTACCACCCTTGGTTCTTTGAGTACCACTTTTTAGTTGATTGGGTATTACTCCAGATACATAAAATTCTAAATAAATCGTTTACTACATTTCAGGATGGGGCGAACAAAATTAAATAGATCTGCGAGAAAAAAAGGAGCCCACTTACCTGAAGCAATGAAGACTGCTGTTAATTTACATCTCATCGGCATAAGCTTGAGAAAGGCTGCAAAAGATAGCAACATACTATATCCAACATTACGAAGATATGTGATTAAATATATGAAAGACAATTCTGCTTCGATGGAAACAAACTACAGCGTAAATAAAATATTAACAGAGGAGCAGGAAACGAGTCTAAAGGAGTACATTCTTGATTGTGCCAATAAATTTTATGGTTTAAATACCTACAAAGGAGTGCATAAAGCTTGCCTTTCAAATGGCGAAAATTAATAAACTTGACTTCCCTACTAATTGGAAAGAAAAGGGGGTGGTGGGTAAAGACTGGTTACATGGATTTAAAAAAAAGCACCATCATTCAATCCCACAAATGTCCAATCATTTTTTGTCAATCTTCAAGAAGTGTATGGAAGATTTACACAATTTGGTGACGTGACGGCACTAGAGTTTATAATTTAGATGAAACATCTACCACCACAGTAGCTACAACAGCCCGGGAAAGTGATAGCTCAAAAAGGTAAAAATATCGCTAAAATTACCAGTAGAGAGCGTGGGATTTTAGTGACTACGTGTTTCATTGTTAATGCTACAGGACAAGTGCTCCCACCTTTCATGATTTTTCCTCGAAAGAAATACGTACCGCAAATTATTAAGGGCGCACCTACTGGAACGCTAGGATTGGTTTTTAAGACATGGATGAATAGTGATCTTTTTGTTGAAACGATGAAACATTTCGTGAAATTCACAGCATCTTCAAAAGAAAATCCATCTTCATTATGTCACACTCCTAGCAGAGGAGGGGGAACAAGAGAAACAAGATAAAAGTGCGAGATAGAAATTACAATTTACTCAGGTGAACAGGGTTCGAACTAAACGACCGAATGTATATAATTTAGTCCTTATCACTATCACTGTCCTGTATGTAAGCAGCGTATCTCCAGCGCAGTAAGTCCGCTCCAGAAAAGTCGCCTGGTAGGTAGGTAGTGGTAGGATCGCCGGCCAGCCAACAGAGGCTATAAGTAGTGGTCCTTCCAATAACGTCCGGTACCGGGTAGGTGGACCCTGTAATAGTGTAAACATAATATTTTACAACTATTCCAATTTCGTAGTTTAGCTGCAACATCCAAAGTTCGGCAACAAAGCGGTGGGTAGAAGGTACAGATAATAATGATTTGCAAAAAATAGTGATCAATGATGAGGCACACTAATTTACTATTACACAGCATCAGATTAGCTATTCATAACTATACTCATAAAATATCCCTTCTTTCGTTGCGGAAACTCGCAACGTCCTTGGGCAAAACAATTGGAATTAATTACTTAAGTATTACTAAATCTTACAAACAAAGAAAGGACAATAGAAGCTGAGATATAATATGCGTACTTATATTAATTACGATACTAATTAGTTCACGCAGTGTCATGTACCATATAGGTGGTGCAATATGTGACCTACCTTCATATTGTGATTTTTACAAGAGTAACAACTTAATTACTATGTACAATATCCCAACGATCTTTAATATTTAAATAATTGCAAAGCTTAATTATCGTAGTTTACGTGCGTATTTGAATATAGTAATATCAACATGACGCAGCGTAATTATAGGCCAAATTTAATCCAATGAGTAAGTTAACTACAACAGCTAAAAGCTTACTTACAACTACATAGAACACTTTGCAACACTCACCCGATAATTATGGGGAATTCACAATGTACTAAACACTCGTATTAGACGTCCAATAGGTAGCACTAAGATTAGCACTGTAGATAGGTAGGTTAGTGATTGAAAAATTAATAAAGCTAGTACGCGCCTTCCTCGGAGCGTATCTAGCGGGCGAGTGACACAGGGACGAACATCCGTGACCTTCGAATCGCCTTCACCGACCGAGCAACGTATGAGCAATGTCGCAGTCAGTAATGAGTTTTAGAACGTTGCGTTGCAAATAATAATTCCTAAGATAATGTTTTGGTTTCCTTTTAATTAAGGTGAATTATTATTAAGTTTTATTTATTATGCCTACTTGTTTAGTATTAAGTAGTTTTAATTTTAGTTCTTTAATTTAATTATTTATTTTTTTACTGTTAGTTCTAGTTTATTTAGTTTAGATTATCGTAAAACGTTACAATTACTCATGGACAACCATAAAAGACATCTTTCGATCGAAGCGCTTGACATAGCAAAAAACTCAGGAGTCACAGTTCTGACGCTGCATCCGCATACAACAAACAAGCTTCAACCGCTTTCTGTTGGTTTGAATGGTCCTTTCAAATGCTTTTACAACGCTGCTGTTGACTCGTGGTTGTTACGCAACCCAGGGAGACCCATTTCTATTTATGATGTAGCAGAATGTGTAGGAGAAGCATACTTGAAAGCTATGACCCCAATAAACATAACAAATGCTTTTAAAAAATGTGGTATTTTTCCATTTAATCGAGATTTTTTTACGGATTTAGACTTTTTGCCAAGCAACGTCAAAGACAGGCCAGAACCAATGGGAGCTGATATTAAAAATAAAGACGACGCTACAAGCTTGCCAGATGTTTCAATATCGAATGACAATCATGACCCGGTTGATGATAGAACACCTTCACCCTCTCTAATTTTTGACAATTTTAATCAAAATACGACTGAGCCTAGCAACTTACTTTCACTGTCCCTTGCAGCAACCACAAAAGATCTATCTGAGTTAGAAAATATTCCTTCTCCATCTCGAAGAGGTTCTTGTAATGATTTTAAACCAAGTACAAGTAGAAAAACTCCAGAAAGATCTCAACCTAGCACACAAAATTTTGTTTCACCGAAACATTTCCGACCAATTCTAAAGCAGGACCACGACGTAATAAAAAAGGTGGAAGAAAGGCTGGTAAAAGTATGATAGCTACCGATACCCCAGAAAAGAATGCTCTGGCTGAAAAGAAAAACAAGAATGCTCAGAAAACAAAGAATGACGCTGTAAAAAAAGTAACATATAACTTATTCAAAGGGAAGGAAAATTCTTATAAACGACGAAAGAGAAATGTGATCTCAGATGAGTCTTCGGATGAATATCAGGAAGATTTTCAGCCAAGTGTCTTCTGGTGGTGAGATGAATGAGTTTTTAAGTGATTCCGATGAAGATGACATAGTTCTGAACGATAATTTCCCTCCACTTAAATCTAGTCCACGTGAAAATGACTTTGTTATAATACTTTTTAAAACAAAAAATGAAAAAGTCTATTACGTCGGTAAAATTCTGGAAATTTTAGATGATGATGAAAATTGTGAAAGCAGGGTTTATCAGAAATTCATTGATCCACAAGAACCTGATATGGCTGGTGTGAATATTTTCTGATCTTTACCAATAGTTAAATATTTGTAAAAATATTTCTATCGGGTGTTGACGGTAGTAGTATATACCGCAACATTGATCAGAAAATACGCTGGCTTTGACAGCGAGAACCACTTGAAAGATTTCGTCGAGTTGACTAACGTCTCGGTAGCTTAGTGGTCAAAGCACTCGCCGGTATGCGATGGACGTGGGTTCGGATCCCACCTAAGGCGGACCGTTTTTTTTTTCAAGTATTAAAAATCTTAGATAAACCTAGCATGATAATTGCTAAAAACAAAAATTTAAATTGTTTAAGCTTTTCTGATCTTTACAAATAGTTAAATATTTGTAAAAATATTTCTATCGGGTGTTGACGGTAGTAGTATATACCGCAACATTGATCAGAAAATACGCTGGCTTTGACAGCGAGAACCACTTGAAAGATTTCGTCG
Source organism: Anania fuscalis (assembly GCA_950371115.1). Classification (NCBI taxonomy): domain Eukaryota; kingdom Metazoa; phylum Arthropoda; class Insecta; order Lepidoptera; family Crambidae; genus Anania; species Anania fuscalis. The sequence continues at coordinate 11,152,330 of OX493326.1, read as the reverse complement.
AGTTGACTAACGTCTCGGTAGCTTAGTGGTCAAAGCACTCGCCCGGTATGCGATGGACGTGGGTTCGGATCCCACCTGAGGCGGACGATTTTTTTCAAGTATTAAAAATCTTAGATAAACCTAGCATGGTAATTGCTAAAAACAAAAATTTAAACATAATGACTGATTATTTAAGAAATATGACTGTAAAAATGATCTCATTTATTACAAAATATCGATTTGTTTATTAATAATTAAAAAAAAACATATTTTATTATGTATGTTATTTAAACGTCTTGCGAATTGATTATTTAGTACTGGTTGGTTAGGACAAAAAAACTTGATGATTATTATATAAGACTGGCGTTAATTTCTAAAATGTTTACGAATTTTAACAGAAATGTCGCTCAATTCTAGTTCATAACTCCAAATATCCAAACATTTGTTGGCTTTGGTTATTGCCATGGTTCATTGTTTGCACACACGGTTCTCTGTGTACCAGCCCCCGGTTCATTGAGTACCAAAGGGTGTAGGTACACAGTGAATCATTTCCCAATAAAAAAAAACTTTTTTTTATAAGAAGTTATAGCTTTTGGACAAAAACGAACTACTACATAATGTAGCCAGTTAATTCATCTACAAAAATAAATAAAAAAATATGTTTTAGAGCCCTTAGGAGTAGAGTTACATCCCTTAAAAAAAGCGGTGGTTCATTGTCGACCAACTTACCCTACCAACGATAGCTACTTAACCAGAAAATGTATGTTGTTTCTTATCTCTTCATTTTAAAAATTGTCTAAAATACTAATAATTTATACAGCCTGTACTTTAATAGGTCCATTAAATTAGGGTGCTTCAAAAGCTGTAAGTAGATGTACTTAGTATGACATTATCTATCTCTTATAAATATTTAAGTGCTTTCTGTTTCACATTGTTACAAAAAAAGTTTAATAAAAAACTAAAAACCGACTTCAAAATTAAACTAAAAAGCGAAAAATAAGATTGACTAAAACATACCTAATCAGTTCTTTTTGGAGTCGGTGCCAGCCATCGAGAGTTAAAATGTGTTCATTCGCACCGACTCCAAAAAGAACTGATTAGGTATGTTTTAGTCAATATTATTTTTCGCTTTTTAGTTTCATTTTGAAGTCGGTTTTTAGTTTTTTATTAAACTTTTTTTATTTTACAATTTTAAGTGTTAAGTCATCTATTTTTTCCCTCCTAACTTCGCCAAAAATGACTTTACAGCAAAGTAACCTAAACTAATATTGGTCCTCTATGGACCCCCCATCCAATGGTATGATAAAAATAAGGTGTTATATAGGGTCAATTTTTCGACGAAAATTTTTAAGTCTTAAGAAAAGGGTTTACCTACACTCCAACCAGAACAGCGGCTATTTTGGTGTCGAAACCATAGGATAAGGTTTTGCGTTAAATACCAAGTCAAGTTAAGAAAGGAACTTTTAAATTTTTTTTCGTTACTGGATGTGCGGGTACGCCCCCAGTAAATAAAAATTGGCGGTCGGGTACCTCATAAGCTCCACGTCTGCTCAACACACTGCGAAATACGTTCTGTCGACAAATTGCAGTATTATCTTCTAACTCCTATCCGTTAAGGAGTTCTGTGGCTTCCATCATCAGGTCAGCAACATGACATGATGATTACCAGACCCAAAAATCAGCATTGAGTCAGAAAATATATGCAAAACATTATGGGTGCTTATAAAAATTGAGGGTTGCCCTCGATTTCCCAGGGATCTCATCATCAGAATCTGACTTAGTGTAAATGGGACTACCTCGGGAGTATTCCTTTTCAAACTAAAAAATAAATTTTGAAATCGGTCCATAATTGACGGCGTAATCGCGTAACAAACATACAAAAAAAAAAAAAAACATTCAGACGTTGAGAACCTCCTCCTTATTTTTGAAGTCGGTTAAAAATTAACTTACGTCAGTGTTCTCGTAGTGGAATCTAAAATAAATTGAAAAATAATAAGTCAGAAATTATAAGTATTTTAAGCAATTTTTAAAATGAAGAGATAAGAAATAAAATACATTTTTTAGTTAAGTAGCTATCATTGTAAATTACGGGTTTATGCATAATTTATAGGTACTTATGTATGGTACTTTACTTTTCAAACTCTTTGTTTTGATCAATTAGAGAACCATATTTTTTTCATGACAGTAGTAATAATAATAATAATAATAAGATCTTTATTTCAGGTAAAAAACACCCATATTACAGACAGCTACATTTCAAAATAACATAATATCGAAACAATTCAATAAAAGCCAATTAAAATTTAAGATTTCGTAAATACATAATAAAATAAAATAAAAGATTAAAATTAGAATTTAAAATTTAACATCATATTTTAAATATTGTAAAAATAGTGTATTATAATTTAATAAAAACTATGTGTTATTTCCTATTCACGCTCCGGTGCACAGATAGCCAGTAGGTAAAAAAAATATTCTGGTATATATCATTGCTGACCGCAGACAGCATCTCTTTATCTGATTCACGCACTCTTTACCAAAAACAGGCTATATGATTACGGAGCACGGCAAAAAAGTCTGGAACACCGAATTCCGCGAACATAGCAAAAGCGCTGCAACATCTTGGCAATCGCATCATAATCCTAAGAGCATTATTATACTGTACTCTAAGGATGCCATAGGACTTTCTCGTGTACTTCAGCCACAACTGACAAGTATAAAAGCATGTACAAAATGCTTTAAAGAGAGTTACCCTGACATCCCTCGAGCACTTTGCAAATCTTCTCGCCAACATGTTGCAGCGCACCGCCAATGCCCGGCGCTCCCTATCCATGTCCAAGTCATCACATAAATTTTCTGTGAGTACGTGGCCAAGGTAACGAAATTGTTTTACAACCTGAACTAGCGAACTATTTAAGTAAACCGGTGGAACTTTCTCCGGTCCCTTACCAGCACGAAAGACCATAACCTCTGTCTTTTTTGTATTATATTTCATGCCATGCGTGGCGGCAAATCTCTCACAAATGACGAGAAGTTTACGCAAACCACCGATCGAGGGGCTTAGCAGCACCATATCGTCCGCGTAACTGAGATTATTAAAACAGACTCCCTGTACATGACAACCAGTTCTGGCGCTTCTCAGCTCCTCGATCAGGTCGTATACGTACAAGTTGAACAGGTCCGGAGAAGTAAGTCCCCCTTGACGTACACCGCACTCTAGTCTATAGGCACTAGAGTGTGCGTCGCCCCATCTTACACTATTAGTCTGGTTCCCGTACCAGTATCCAAACAGCTCCACCACCTGGTTAGGAACGTTAGACTTACGCATTTTTGACCAGAGTAAATCATAATTTACGAGGTCAAAAGCGCAGCTTAGGTCGAGAAAACATGCGTATACAGAGGTCTCTCTCGCTTTATAGTAATTAATTGCATGTTTTAGACACAAGATAGCAGAATCCGTTGAAAGACCAGTACGAAAACCAAACTGCGCGTCACTCACACGAACATATTTCGCCAGTTCAGGCTGCAAAAGCCTCTGTAATATTTTACCTATAATAGTACCTAAAGAGATAGGTCTGTAATTATTAATATTTGACATATCACCTGTTTTGTTCTTGGCAATAGGTACCACCACAGTCCTCATTAGGTTGTCAGGAAGATAGCTGTTTTCGAGACACGAATTAAAAAGTTCACTCAGTAGTGGGTATATCTCGCTACTAGCGTAGATAATGTGCTCCACACTTAGCCCATCATGACCGGGGGACTTCCCCCGCTGCATGGCGCGTAACACCCGCGCCACGTCCTCGGGTGTAAAGGGCCCGGGCGGCGGCGCGAGCGGCTCGCGGCGCAAGGGAGGCACGTCCGCACTCGGCGGCAGCGCTGCGCATAATACCTCAGATACGGGAACTGGCTCAGCTTTAAAGTGCTTACTAAACAAATCTGCGATGGCCACAGGATCGCTGATATTGTTTACGGTATTAGGGAGCCCCTGTTTGTGCTCTGTAGACTTAGTCGACTGCCAAAATTTTATGAAATTTTTGTTAGACCGATGAGTACTAATTATATCCATTTTTATGGATTCTTGGTTTTCCTGACACCACTTTAATTTATTTTTGAAAGATTTACGAGATTCCTTCATATTTACATATAGTGCTCCATTCAAGTGCTTACCGCCCTCCATCCACTGTTTAAAGTGCAGTCTAGCTTTTTTGTGCAAACTACTAACGTGGTAGTTCCAACCGGTGACCCTATCACGTTTGACCCTTGCACCCGAGCGTGAAGAGGAAATGGCTGCCTGCTGTAAATCATTAACTACTATGGTGTATAAATAATCAATATTTCGTAAAAAATCATTCGATTGACTAGACACTGACTTTAATTCTCTAAAATGGCTAAAACAAAACTCCCCATACTCATTAATTTGTTCAATATTTCTATGACCCCAAATAATGTCTTTCTGATTATTATCATTGAAATTAGACTTATTACACGATATATATATAACAGACAAACACGAAATATTACACGTCAAGATCAACGGAAAATGATCAGACCACTGCACATCATACTTGATGTCAACATTCACTGTAGTTGGGCGGGCCGCCTGCGTGACGAGACAGTGGTCTAGCCATCTCTTGGTGCCGTGTGACTCACTGACAAAGGTGAATGCACCTGAGTCCACACCCAGGAACTCCACATCCGCACACGTCCACGCCTGATCGGAGCAAAACGAGAACAACTCGTCTCCAAAACGGGCTCCCGGGTGCGCGTTAAAATCGCCTAGTATGTAGGCTGCCTCCACTTCATACTCTTCGATGACAGCATTTACATCAGCAAGAATCTCACTAAATTCAGCTCGGTTCTCCTCATCATCCACAGGCATATACACGTTCATCACCAAAAAACGACGCTCACCGTGTCCTACCTGTATCGCAGACACTCTAGTCGAGTCGCAGTCTATCACTTTGACCTCGGCAAATATTGATTTGCGCCACAGAATGGCCAGACCCCCGTTAGGTCTCCCACGCAGCACACCGGCTCCACTATCAACTGAAGACTTAGCAAAAGCTCCAAATTCACTTTCGATGTTCTGGACAAAGCCCAAGTCATGCTGAAGTAGCCAAGTTTCCTGAAGGACAATAATGTCAGCTGATTTACACAGCGCACGCACGTATTCCACTGAACGCTTAACGCTTTTACAGTTAAACGTTGCAATGTTAATGTTAAAATTCGGATATTGTGTACTATTCATCATGGTTGTCTGATAGAGCGGTAAGGAATATACCGTTCCTTGTATCGTCTAAACACCAATCCAGTAGGCCAGAAATCACCACGAAGAAACTTTTCAAGTTTGCTGGTGATAATTTCGATTTTAAAGGAATTAAACGCTGTCTCGCGGTTTTGCTTCAGTAACGATATGCCACGACATTCCTCGCCCATATCCAATATATGCAATATATGTAGTACATGCAATGTACAATACATGCCCATCCCTTGTAATACTTAACTTGAATGTGATCTTCTAAGTTTCTAAATTATAATATCTAAATTGCTTAAATAAACTATTTCATTCTACAACTATATTAATTTATTCAATAGGTATAATTATGTTTAAACACAGTGCAAAGTTACAATGATAGACAAGAGTACAAATTTCAAAACAAGAAGTACGTACATTCTTCACAAAAACTTTCTTTAGCTAGTCTGGCAACTAACTACTTGTTTAGTTTTACTTACATCAAAAACTGAAAAAACAACAGTAGAAAACTGCAAAAAAGAAATAGGTCAGGAGGACCTCGACAGCTTTCCGCGCCGAAGCCTTTTCCTTCTATTTCGAAGAATTAGTACAGCGATTACTGCTATCAGTAGTATTGCAATAATTCCATAGCTAATTGAATACTGGTGAATGTCGTGAATGCTAAGATCGGATGTTGACTCTTGCTTTAGGGTATTTATCTCATCTAATATCTGATGATAGGTTTGTTCATGATTTTCAGTGGTAAATTCGTACGCTGTAGCTGAAGTATTTAATAGTTCATTTAAAACTGATAGCTTTGGGGCTTCGATATTCGTTTGTAAGTTTACTCCTTTTACGAAATCATTATGAGCGTAAATCGTAAATGAATCCGTCTTCAGAGTGCAACTTTGACCTATAGTTTAGTTTAGTTTAGTTTAGCTGGGAGGTGTCCGCACTTAGCCTCTTGATTGGGCCATTGTGCGTGTTGTGTCCTTCCCCTACTCCAACCAGCCCAAATCATCCCAGAAGGTCAGCAGACCCTTCAGGCTCCTGAAGGCTTCCGGGAGTGATCCTGGTGATTGAAGAATCCGTGCCCGTTGTTCTGCCACACTCTCGCACTCCATGAGCACGTGCCGCGGCGTTTCCTCTGCCTCCATGCATCCTCTGCATGTGGGGCTGTCTGTTACTCCTATGTGGAATAGGTGCCTGTTTAGTGAACAATGACCGGTTATAGTACCTACAACCTTCCGAAGTTCGTTCCGTTTTAGTCTGATGAGGCTGCGGGCAAGCTTTTTTGATGCTGCCGGACTACCTTCGATCCTCTTTTGGCCAATTCGTCTGCGGTGTCATTTCCCAGTGAGTTGCTGTGTCCTTTGATCCATTGCAGAACTACTCTGTTCGTGTTTGCAATGGATTGGAGTGCATTGTGACACTCTAGTATGAGTGCGGAGGTTACGACATTGTTTTGTAGGGCTTGGAGTACGGATGCACTATCCGAGACAATTTTTATACCAAGATCTCGGACGTCTCTGGCTGCAACCGCCTGTGCCGCTTTGGTTATACCAATGCATTGTGCCTGGAAGATGGAGTTTAACTTGTCTAGTGTGGTCGATATGTTTATGTTTAAATCATTCGAGAAGACGCCGGCTCCGGTACCATGTGCCGTTTTTGAGCCGTCTGTATATATACTAACTTCATCGACGCCAGAGTTGTCTTTTGGTTCTTCTGTGAGTTGGATATTGTATCTTCGATCGAAGATGTGTTGACACGGAGTTCTGTCCATGGGCGCCTCGAGGAGTGGTAATTCCTTTAGGACCTCCTGCAGTACTTTTGAGTGTGTTGTTTCTATGTTTTGTTTCCATAGTCCGTTTGCTCTTAGTCTTAAGGCGGCTGACTGTGCTTCCTCCTGTATAATGAGATCTAGCGGTCTCAAGTTTAGGAGGAACTCGAGCGCGGCTGATGGGGTGGTTCTCATGCATCCAGTAGTTGCTACGCTCGCTAGTCGCTGTAGACTCTGGAGTTTTGTTTTCACTGTGGTCAGTTGTGTTCTGGGCCACCATACAACTGATCCATAAGTTATAGAAGGTCTGATAACTGATGTGTATAGCCAAAGTGTGATTTTTGGATTTAGACCCCAGCTTTTACCAACTAGTCTTCTACATTGACAAAATTCTATACAGGCCTTCTTTATTTTTGTATCGATATGACTCGCCCAATTCAGTTTTTTATCAAGGATAACGCCCAGGTATTTCACCTGGGTTGATAGCGAGAGTTCCGTGTTAAATAATTTTGGTAATTGTAGTGAAGGTAACTTCCTTTTGTTGGTGAAAAGGATAAGTTTTGTCTTTTTCGGGTTTACTGATAGTTGATGCTCGTCACACCATTTTTCTACTATCTGAAGTGCTGAACGCATAATTCCGCAGAGCAGATTTTCAGCGTTTCCGTTTATAAGTATTGTTAGGTCGTCTGCATAACCAATAGTAGTGTATCCTCTTTCGTTTAGTCTGTACAGTAGGCTATCCACTACTATGTTCCATAGGAGTGGTGAAAGGACACCACCCTGGGGGCATCTTCTTACTACCTTTGCTCTTGTGGTAGTGTTCACCACTATTTGAACCGCCCTTTTACTTATTAGTTGCGTTATCCAGTTTCTTATGACTGGATCGACGTTGTATTTCTGTAGGGCGTGGTTAATGCTGTTGTGCATGGTTTTGTCGAAAGCCCCTTCTATGTCTATGAAGGCAGCTAGGGTTGAGGCTTTGTTTGTGATAGCCGTTTCTATTTTATGCACCACCATGTGCAGCGCTGACTCTGTTGATCTACCTGTTCTGTATGCATGTTGTTGGGGATGTAGTTGCTTACGTTTTAGCGCTCCGTCCCTTAGGTATCGGTCTACTAGTCTTTCCAGTGTTTTTAGTAGGAATGATGTTAGACTAATGGGCCTGAAAGCTTTGGCGTGCGTGTAGTCTTCCTTGCCTGGTTTTGGCAGGAAGACTACTTTAGCCTCTCTTCATATTTTCGGTATGTATTTAAATGCAATGCAGGCCCTGTAGATTGGTAGTAGATGTTTTGTTACTTGGTAGGTCTGCCATTGTAGTAGTGCTGGATTCCGGCCAGCCCTGCCGACTTGAAGGGCTTAAAGCTCTTTAGAGCCCATTCTATTTTATTTGTCGTTACTACCTTGTCTGCAATTTCCCATTCTTGGGTTGTTGGTGTGCTGTATTGCTCGTCAGACCACACATAGTCTGACGTTATTTGACAGCCTGGGAAGTGAGTTTCTAGTAGTACTGTACTGGTTTCCTCATCTGTGTTTGTATAAGTGCCGTCTTGTTTCTTCAGGGAGCCCAGGAGTTGAGATCGCCTTTTGAAAGGATTTTCTTTATTCTTGCGGCTTGGTTGGTTGAGTTAATGGTATTACAGAAATTATGCCAGCCTTCCGTTCTCCGGAATCTGATTCTTTTCTTGTAGTGTTTTTGTGCTGTTTTGTATTTTTCCCAGTCTTCAGTGGATCTGGTGTTTTTTGCTCGGTTAAAGAGTGTCCTGAGTCCCTTGCGTAGTCGGTCGAGTTCTGGCCCCCACCAGGTACTTTTACCCGACGTTTTGGGTGTTACTTCAGGACAAGCCAGTTCATAACTGTCTCTAAGGGATTCAGTTAGGAGCTGAACGTTTGATTTTATGTTATCAGTACTAAGTGTTACGTCTGTTAGTTGTACATCACCTAGCGATTTGGTTAGTAGATTTGTGTACCTTGTTATATCTGTTTTGCGGGGGTTGCGATATGGAACAGGGTCTGTTTGTGTGTACTGTATTTGGAAACAGACGCGGCGATGGTCTGCGAAGGAGGGTTCATCTGAAACATGCCAACCCTCAATGAGGTCTGCCGCCGCGTGTGTTGCCAAAGTAACGTCTATGATAGATTGATACCTTGAGCTTACGAAAGTGGGTTCGATACCTCTGTTCATAATGTTTAGGTTTGCTTGGAGTAAATATTCGGCTAAAGACTCACCCCTTTTGTTTGTGTCCTTACTTCCCCACAGCGGGTGATGTGCGTTGCAGTCTGCAGAGATGATCAGGTCCCATTCGTGCACTTCGCAGTGTTGTACCAGTTGGGCTAGTTCCCTTGCAGGAATTTCGCCCTCACTTGGCATATACACCGAAGCTAACACTAGGACGGTTTGTTGCACTGTAGATATCTTCACTGCTGTGAGGTCTCTAGAACAGAATTGGTTAAGCAAGGTTGTTGTTACGTTTTTAGGCATGTAGATGCAGGTTCTCGGTTTTTTAACTGAGGTGTCCAGCAGTAACTTACCACCGATGTTGTTTAGACCGCAGACTCTATTATTCCTGATCCAGGGCTCCTGGATCAGAGCGACGGTCTTGTTGTTGACCTCCAGCACTCTGCGTAAAGTTGCCGCCGCTATCTGCTTGTGCTGGAGGTTTGTTTGTATGACATTGAGGGAGCTAAGGGCTACGCAGGACGTCATCTTCGTCGCTGATGCTCCCCTTAATGTGCAGCGCCGAGTTTGTTTCCATCTCGCTCGTACCCGGTTAGGGAGCTGAGGTGGATGCCGCTGGGTTGGATGTTGTCCCTGCGGCCTCACTCGTCGCTGTTGGTTCCGGTCCGGTTGTTACGGGCTCGTCCGGAGAGAAGAAGCGGATGTAGCCACTGCCGGACATATGGGCTACTCGGTGATCTCTCTCTAGGATGGTCTGCTTCTGGTCTTCGGGGATTCCTAGGATAAGGTGAATCACCTTTTCCTTGGAATCCTCCTCTCGAGGCTTGTTGTCCACCGTCATATCATAACACTGCCACGAATCAACTTTGTACCACGGGTTCTGGGCGCAAAGGACTCGGTGCAGTGTGGCAGCGTCAGTGATACGGGAGTGGACAAGCAGCCCCGCCTTCAGCTTTTTCTTCATCTCTGACTGTTCAATAACAGTCAAAGTGGTGCCCGGTATGGGTGATGGTAGGGTTTTGACCCTGTCGACCAGCCAGCCGAGAGCGTTCGCATCCTCACACCACATCGCTAGTGCCCCATCCAGAAGGAAGGGGCGGCCGCGGAAGGAAGGAGCTTGCGCGCTCGGAGAGAGTGGAGACAGGACAGCCTGCAGGATACTATGGTCGATAGTCTCCTTGAGCTGATCTGCCTGGGTGGACGAGAGGTCCCTCGGCGGAACGGTGGTAACCGCTACTCTCAGATGCGATTTATTCGCAACTGCGTAGCTCATCGTCCGCTTTGGTCTCGTGTCGGTTTTTGCGCGTTTGGCTTCTCCCCTGGGTGACTGGGTCTCGTCCAGGCGAGCTCGCTTCGAGGAAGTTCGCTCACCCGGGCGATCCCCAGGCCCAGACTGCTCCTTTTCAGGAGCAGGGGAAGCACTCGCAGCAGGTATCCGGCTACGATGACCTCTCGGCTTTCTTCTCCTTTTCGACTGTGCTGGTGGTGGTGGTGGTGGTAGTGGCGGCGGAGCCGGTATAGTCTGTGCCGCTGCCACCTCCGTGGAGGTGGGCGGCGCAGGTACGCGCTGCGTTTCCGCTGCTACGTCGTCGGCTGCCGCTTTGGTAATAGGCTTCCGGGCTTTCCTTTCCGCGCGCCGGTTGTGGCGACTACGTTCCGGTTGTCCCGTTGGCCCTTGGTTTGGTGTGTGGTTTTGTTTGTGTGGTGGAGCCGCTGAGCCAGCCTTCCCCTTTTTCAAGGGGCGCTTGTGGGCGACTACGGTCCACTGGTGTTGTGGTGGCACAGATTCTGTGCCAGTAGGTATGGCCTCTGCGAGGCCTGACAGGTCCAGGCTGAAGCCTGGTCCTGTCTGTGGTATACTGCCAGTAACATTCGCCGACGCGGGGGCCTGGACGTCCACCCCTGTGCGGCCTTCGGTAACAAATTTCACACTCGCAGGCCCGGGTACCTGCGAGCGTCGGGCGTTAGCCGGATCACATGACAGAATCGCATCAATATTCGTACTCATGTCATTTACGAAGGGGTTTGGGAAATAAACACACAGCACTTTCCCAAGGTGCTGTGGCCGTGCTTTCAGAAGGGATTTAATCCTTCTGGGCTTACGGATGCCTGTGTGTGGTTTTGCGCCGCCACGGTTCGGCTATGCCGGTTTAGAGAGGGAATTAGGATGGGACTGGGGGTAAGGATATTTTGGGGTACGGCCAGAGGTTTCTGTTATACCAGTAGCTTAAGGCAATTGGCCAAGAACGGGCAGCAACCTCGGGAAGGATAGTCCACTGGCCTTGTCTACGGGATCTCTGCGACCTGCGCTCCTCCTTAGACCATTCACCAAACCCAGCATCGGACAGATGCTGGGAGTAGGGGAATTACCAATCAAAGTATTTATTAAAATACAGATGTTGATTGATCTTGCCCCCGCCCCGTGAACCTTGACCTATATCGACGAAGCCATTGCCCTCTATTGTGCTTACGGTCATACCAGCTGGGCAAAATGTGCGAATGCTGCATTCTTTGCAACACGAATACAGCCAGACGTTCTGTCGGTGTAACTTGACCCATCTATTCTTACAAGGTGTTCGCTCGTAGATACAGGGCGAAGTTTGTTTTCGTGCGTTTATTAAATTTAGGTTACACATGTGTTGCTTGATGTCTAGATCGTATGTAGGTTGATCTAAGGTACATAATATTTTGTCTTCTGATACATGAAGACAAGTTTGTAAGTCGTGTTCAGTTACGAGTATGACTGCATCTTTTTGGAGGTTGAATGCGAGATAAGGGTAGGTAGGTACAGTTAAGTAAGAAGTCCCTTCTTTGTTCTTTGGGATAGTGATAATTTTATCGAGCTCATATACTTAGTTGCTGACCAACGGGACCTTTATTTCAATAGTAAGGTATTTTTTGTAGACCCTAGCGAATACTTTAAGTAGTTTGAATAGGTCTCGAAGGTTTCCTGTTTCCACGGGTATTTTTAGATCACCATGTAGTTGACCTGATATAAAATTAATTTGTTCTTCCAATTGTTCACTTGGTAGCAGGTGTGTATCAATACGGCCATGACTGATGTCTGTGACAGTATCTATAAGAGAAGTTTGAATGCGTCTCATGTTATCGAGGATAATGTTTGCCGCTAAAGCTGATGACGTAATATAAAGACCATTGTTGACGTCAGAGTATTAATTCTTTAGGTAATTGATTTAATTCTTTAGATATTTCTCTTAGATGGTTATTAATTAGTGGGAAAACCTTTTTATTCATAGTTTGCTCATTGCGCTGTATAATGTTATATTCGGCTTCGATAACAATAGTTTGATTTTGTATAAGCTGTTTCAAGATGATTTTCATTATAGCTAATCTTTTCAATGTCCTTGGCGTATTGCAGAGCAAAGTTGTCGTCTAACACACCAAATAAGTAGTTAGCTGTGGATCCAATACCATTTATCAAACCTCTTTTCTGACGTTTGCTAGTAGGGCCCTGTAGTAGCTGATTATAATGTTCTATCTCTGTTAATTCATGTGCTATACTTGTTCTTCGTTATAGCTTTATACTGTGAAGTACTTGGTAATTTCACCGTCATACCTTTTAAATGCCTCACGTACGTCTTCATGTCTGCTATCGCTTCCCAGTAGCTAGTGAGGTTGTAGTAGACTACTAGCCTCCACTCATCTCTAATATACTGTACGTTTGTAATTGTGTCGAAATATAGCTGTTTATCGTCGTTTAGCGCAGTTGTCCTAATGTTTTGTTGCATCGATGGAGATATTAACAAAGTGAATAGGAAAAGAGCTAGGGTGAAGCAGTGTTTGAATGTGACTCGTTTGCTCTTATTTGGTTTTTTATGCTTGCTTGGAGTTGCTAGGGGTTGCCGATCATTTTGTTGCCCTGGAGTTTAGTCATCTTTGATTGTCTCGATAGGAAGTGGTATAAGCTTAGTTACCGGACGCTTGAGTACGTTGCTTTCAGTTTTAATAGATACAACCCTGACATGTCCGTCTTTTCCAGGGTGTGTTTCTTGGACTCTGCCAAGTGCCCACTTACCAGGCGGTAAGTTATCATCCTTAATTATAACGATATCATTGATATCCAAGTTTTTTGTGGGTGTTCTCCATTTAGACCGTACCTGAAGGTGTTGAAGATAGTCTAAAGACCAGAGCTTCCAGAAACGCTTATTCATGTGCTGCACCAATTGCCATCTTGCAGTTAAGCTCAGGCTTTCCGGATCGGTCTGAGGTCTTGATAGTAGGGTGTCACCTATTAGAAAATGACCTGGAGTTAAACACGCATCCTCGGGGTTCTCGGTCAATGACAGTAGGGGACGGGAGTTAAAGCATGCCTCAATTTGCTGAATTAGGGTCGTAAACTCTTCATAAGTGAGTTTTTGTTCGGCCAAGACCCGTTTTAGATGTCGCTTAAAGCTTTTTACAGCGGCTTCCCATAAACCGCCGGCACTTGGCCATCCTGGCGCGTTGAACGACCACTCGATGTTCATCTGATGGACACGGGAGAAGAAATCTGGATTTAAGGTTTGCAATATTTCTTTATATTCTTTATCTAACGCTCGCTTAGCTCCAACAAAATTCGTACCGTTATCACTGTACACACGACGGGGTGTGCCTCGCCGGGCACAGAAACGGTAGAACGCTGCTAAAAACGCTGAGGTAGACAGATCAGAGACTAACTCTAAATGAATAGCCTTGGTCGCTAGGCAGACAAACACAGCTACGTACCCTTTGTAGGTTTTTGCCCCCCTGCCTCTGTTCAATTTTAGCTCTACATGACCGGTAAAGTCTACACCTGTAAGTGTAAACGGGCGGGAAGGGTTTACTCTAGCTTGTGGTAGATCCGCCATAATTTGGTGATTTTTCTCAGAGCTGAATCGCCGGCATGTGATGCATTCTCGTAGCTGTCGTTTGATGGTCCTCATTCCGCTAAGAATACAGTATTTTTCTCTTTAATATGCTAAGGTAAGCCGTGGTCCATCATGTAAGGTAGTAATATGCGCTTGTTTGACAATTAAGTCGGTAAAACGATTTTGGCTTGCTAATATTATTGGATGCTTAGCTGTGCTGCTCAAGTTGGAGTAATTAAGGCGTCCCCTGACACGTAAAATGCCTTCTTCGTCTAAGTAGGGGTTTAAGCTAGCTAGTTTGCTATGAGATCTAACATGACCTTCGCTTTTAATCGCTTCTAAATCGCTTTCAAAATCTTTTGCTTGTATTTGTTTTACAATGAACTAATACGCTTTATTTATTTCCACAGCTGATAGGTAAATGTCATGTTCCGGAGCTTTATGACGTAACGCAGCGGCGAAACGTAATACCCATGCCACTACTCTTACGGCACGTGTGATGGAGCTATTGTTTATTATCAATTCATTTACGAAACTTGAGTCTGATTCTTGTTTACACTGTACTTTTTTGCTCTATGTTTGGCGCTTCATAAGTTTTGTTTTTCAAGCTAGTGGCGTCGAAGTTTATTAACGTTTTTGGGCCATTCCACCAAAGGGTGTTATCTTGTAGTTTTACAAAAGTCGTGCCGCGGGTGGCACAGTCAGCTGCATTCTCCTCGGAACGAACGTGATTCCAGTTCGAGGCCGGTAATATTTCAACGATTTGCTGAACTCGATTAGCTATGAATTGCTTCCATCGAGTTATATCACCGTGGATCCACCTCAATGCAACCATGGAGTCTGTCCAGGCGTATGCTTGAAATGTTGTGTTCGCTAACGATGTTTTCACAACTTTCATTAGTTGAGCTAGAAGTAAGGCTCCGCACAATTCTAGACGTGGCAGTGAGATCTTCTTGTTTAGTGGTGCTAGTTTCGTTTTCGCTTCAACGAGTCGTGATGTGCACTCACCTTTACTGTCGCGTGCCACTAAGTAGACAACGCAGGCGTACGCCTTTTCTGACGCATCGCAGTAGCCGTGTAATTGGAACGCTTGTTGAGTATCACCTAAATATCTAGGTATAACAAATTGGCTTACATTTTGTAGGTCGTTTTGAAGCTCGTTCCATTCTTTTTGAATGTGGTCCGATATGTAGTCGTCCCATTTTAACTCGGAAGACCACGTTTGCTGAAAGATAATTTTAGCTCTGATTGTTAATGGTGACAACCAACCTATAGGATCGAATACTTTTGCTATCGACGAAAGTAGCTGTCGCTTTGTGTTGCATTTATCGATGCCTTCGAACTTGTTTGTAAACACGAATGAGTCAGACGAGGGTATCCACCGGAGTCCCAAAGTTTTCCGGGATTCAGCGTGTTTGAAGTCAAATGGCTTATCAAGCTGTTCAGTAGACAGAGAGTTTAGGAGCTCAGGATGATTAGCCGACCATTTTCTCAAGTTCATCCCTGCGCCTTTTAAGATGTCTATTAGCTGAGACTGTAACTCTTTTGTGGTTGCTAGTGTGTTATGTCCGCTAAGTAGGTCATCCATATAGAAATATTTTTCTAAAGCTGCTGCTGCTAGTGGATATTTTGGAGCGTCGTCCTTAGCTAGTTGTCTTAGTATACGCATAGCTAAGTACGGGGCTGCCTTTGTTCCGTAAGTGACAGTTGTAAGTACATATTCTTTAAGTGGCTCATGTATGGAGTTTCTCCATATAATTGACTGAAGGTGTTGATGATTTTCAGTTATCAAAATCTGACGAAACATTTTCTCTATGTCCGCAGTGATAACGTACTTGTATTTTCTCCAAGTCAATATTAAAGACGCTAAGTCATGCTGTAAATTTGGGCCGTACTACATTACGTCATTAAGGCTGAGCCCAGAGCTTGTTTTTGAAGATGCATCGAAGACTACTCTAAGCTTTGTTGTAGTGGAATCATGTTTCATAACACCATGATGAGGTAGGTAACAGGCAGGACCAAGACTCTCGGTTTTAGGAGCCATATGACCTAATTGCTGATACTCGGTGACGAATTGCTTATATCTTTGGGCGTATGCTTCCTTCTTACTCATTTTGCTTTCTAGTTGTTTAAATTGAACTGTTGCTTTTGCTTTAGATGACCCAAGTTTAATCTCGTAGTCGGCTTTCATAGGTAACGCTACTTCATATCTCCCGTCATCGAGGCGTTTTGTAGTTTCAATATAATGCTCTTCACAATATTGCTCTTTGCTAGTGAGCTCAGGTAAGCTAGTAGGAATCTCCTCCATTTCCCAATATTGAGCTATTTCTTCTAAATTGTTAATGACAACGCTGCAGTTAAATGTTTTCACATTACCAGATAATATCCAGCCTAATTTAGTTTGTTGAGCTATTAGTGCGCTGTATTCACCTTTCACTAATCCACTCATAATGACGTCAGAGTAGACGCTGGCATCTAATAGTAGGTCGATAGGTTTCGACACGTTGTACTCGGGATCAGCTAATTTCATGTGCCAAGTGTGTGAGGCCAAGATCGCTTAGAAAATGATACGTTTGGAAGATCGCTTATAACCCGAGGAATAATAGATGCTTCGGTATTAAAGCTGTAGTCGTCGTAGATAGATTTGCATTCGAGTGTTACCAGACTTTTGCTTTGCTTAGGGCTGAGGCCAACGCCAGATACCGATGCGCTGAACTTGCGACGTGGCAATCCTAGAAGCTGAGCGGCGTTTTCTGATATTAAAGTAATCTGCGAGCCTTGGTCGTGTAATGCTCGCAGCGTGACGTAGTTACCATCGATAGCCTTTATTTTTAGTAAGACAGTTGCTAATAAGACCTCTTCATCGCGAGCTGCAACGTGATTTGCAACATATGGCTTACTGTTGTCTTTCATTTACGCGAACACGATACATTTGAATGAAACTACTTTTAAGGATTATTTTGCGATTTATTAACATTTTATTTTACCTGACGTTTCGAACACTTTACAGCGTTCGTGGTCACAGGTAGACTAAGGTGTTATTCGTCTTTACAATATTATGAAAAAATATAAACTACCGTCACTCAGTTAATATTATATAGGAACACAAAAATGGCTATATTTTGTGAATAAATCCTCAGTAAAAAAATCTGTAAATTACACTGAGCTACTTAACACGAGCTCGACTAATCAACACAGTATTATTATCTTTGTTTTTTATCCGGTATCTAACGTAACGTATCGAACGTTTTCTCGGTATTTCCCGGTACTCGCTGACTACTGTACCGAGGATTCAAAAATCAGTTTCAGCACCGGTACTGCACAGCCTACATTTTACTACTTATACTACTACTGATCCTTACTTTATTTTTTTGCTCCAATTAGAAAACAAATCTCAAATATGACCATATACAATAACTACTTTGGGAGACTTTGCTACAGAAGCGCATGTATTTTGTTTATTGTATAAATTGGCATTATCGTTTGAGGACATATACCCGCAATTCTGACGTGTCTGAACTTATAACTATTATCATATTTTTAAGTACTTAAATGACACTGTCCAAATTCACGAAGACGAAGTCACGGACATGATATTCAGATAAAAATAATATTGTCTAAAATCTTTAATTATTGAATGTTACTTTTAAAAAATACATATCCCTGTATCACTCAGCTTTTTAAAGTAATTCAGTTTTTATCTGCACTTTATACTGATTTCTATATTCGCCGCCGTTAACCAGACATTTTAAGAACGCTGACTAATTTAGTTATTATTATATAATAGCGAATAGGGAAAAGTATATATAAAATAATTCCAGGTAACATCATATTTCTTTAAAAGAATTGCAAAAAGGGCAGGGAATAGGAGAATGAAGATTATTTTTCCCTAAACATCTTGTCCACGCGCAGGCCAAAATCGAACATTTTCCTTTTCTCTTTATTTTAATCTCTTTACATTTTTTCCAGTGCTGTTATAACATGACGGGTTTTTTGTCGATAGATGAATTAAAATCCCCTAAATTATCGCCGGTCGAAACCCAGACACACTGTTTTATTTATTGGCTGGAGGACGTCAACTCTTGCGCCTAGACGATTTGTGACAACTTTTTAGAATAGCTTATAGACGTTGCTCAGGAGCGTGATCGGACTGTTGTTCTTCAAGAGTTTATCTCCTTTTTTGAAAAACCGAGTAACCGCGCCCTCGGCTTAGTCCTATTGCCTAAGACGGGGTTGAACAATCTCCCTAGTTCCCCAAGGATGGGTAGCCCTCTTGCTTTTAGAAGTTCTGAAGTGACTCCAGCTTTGCCTAGCTAAGATGTTTGAGAGCCGACTCAATTTCGTCTATGTCTAGTTCTGGGAAACCATCGCTGTAGTGGCGTATAAGCGTGGCTCTAGGGTCATTCGCGTCAGGTGTAAGATTACATGCGAGGCATATAAGCGGCCATAGAAGTCCGAGGACTTCTAGATCGAGATCTAGGCGAGAATTTCCGAAACTGCTGTGATGGTTCTGCCATCCTAGGTTTTTATATTTGTAAAATGCGATCTCCCCAATGAATAAACAATGAAACATATTAGGCTCCAAAACTACTGAGCCAATTTCATTCTTTCACCATTAGATTCCTCCATTATTTCTGATGAACATAGGTTACTTTAAAATCCTAAAAAATGCACCATTCTTTAGGAATACGAGAAATTTCACAATAACTGGCGCTGAATAATAAAAGATGTATTATCCGAAATAAGCAACCGCTATTATAGTCTTTTATAAATAAATTAAAGACCACGCTATTTTGGTTAAATACTAATTTTACCTCTACCTTTATACTTATTTAAATACTAATTGGTATTATACTTATTTAATAGTTTACTTGCTACCTACTACTATATAACTTAAATAATCGTATTGTTGAGTTACCATTTTTGAGATTAGTTTTATCCGCCGTAAAGTACCGTAACAACAATATCTCTGAAACTGTAATATATTAACAAATACATGCTGTATAATAATTATATTGTGATAACAAGCTATACTTCGACTATTGATAGTAAAAATTTGTACTCCTAGGCAAAAGTCAGAAGAACTGCACCCAATAATATCTTTAGATGGTGCGCCTGTAAAGTTGGGTTTTAAAACATTATGATGGTTTACGTAGGAGGCATCCAATTGTAGTATCGAAATTCCTGGGAAATACTTCCTATTAGCAAATATTGGCCGGTATTCGAATCAATGAATTTTCCCGGGAATTTCCGGTTATTTCAGTACCGAGAAATCCGGGGAACAAACCCTACGCGCCCGTGCAAAGCATTGACCAAATGAGTGCGAAGAACGACCCACCACGCAATTTTGTTGAAAATTAGGTTTTTCCTAAGTTTCCCGTATGTCACTACTTCCCAGAATTTGTTCTTATCGACAATATCGAATGGTGTCATAATACCGGTTGTTTTACTTTTTAGGATTCCGTACCCAAAGGGTAAAACGGGACCCTATTAGGTACTGAGGCTCCGCTGTCCGTCTGTCCGTCTGTCACCAGGCTGTATCTCATGAACCGTGATACTTAGATAGTTGAAATTTCTAGAGATGATGTATTTTTGTTGTCGCTATAACAACAAATACTAAACAGAATACTTTAAATATTTAAGGGGGCTCCCATACAACAAACGTGATTTTTTTACGTACGTGACGTACCCTTCGTGCGCGAGTCCGACTCGCACTTGGCCGGTTTTTTCGATTTCATTTTGATTGCCAGATAGGAATAAGTTTTTTTTTCAAACATCTAATAATTCAGTTTTAGTTTTCATCAAAATCGGGCCCGAGACAAGTTTTGAGTGTTTTTCTTTATTTCTCAAAGTTTTGGATTCGACCTACCACGCCCACGTAAAATTTTTTACACCGTATGAGTATTGAACATATTACAAAACAATATAAATATATCAAAATGAAACAATAATAGGTATAACCTAGCTTTAATATTACGATAAACTTTAATAATATTGAAATTTTGTCATAATTGCCGTGAGTGGATCAGGGGATAATTTATAATTTTAGCTTAGAAAATATAAAGGTTACGATGACAAAATACTAAAATAAAAATACACTTCTGAGCTTTAGTCTGAGCTCTTTAAGCGTAATGATAGGAAATTTCAAAGCCTATTTCAAATTTGGCGCTCAGTTGCTTACGCGCGGGCAGCTCCCCGCAGTGGGCGGAGTTACCCCCTTCAATTAGAGTAACACGCCGAATACCCTCGCCTTAATAGATTTAGTTGGTGATAGGCGCCGCAGTGGAGTGCGATGACCCTACACATGCGTCATGCAATAACGTATGATGCTCACTATTGCAGTCTTTGCACCTTTTTGCTGAAGTACATTTTTCGCTTTGGTGTTTAAATAAACAATTTTTACAGAGTTTAAGTTTCTAAACTGTCCTCAATTTTGTATCCGCTGACATGTTATTAAACTTGTGGCATCTATAGAGTTCGTGATCGAAATTACATAGAGGACACTTACACGTGGATATAGGGGCAGTTTGATACCCTCTGGATGTGTACTTACTGTAGCTATTCTTAGGATAGGCATGTTTATTCCTTGGCTGGTAACATGCTGTAGCTGGTTTTGTTGAGGATGTGTTGTCTCTCTCTCGCTTATGTATGGGCTCGAGAGCGATAAACTTACTCTCCAGGAATGACATAAACTCCTCTAATGAGGCTAAATCTCTCGGAGACTTACGTGCTTCCTTGTAGGCGCTGTAGGTATCGCTGTCAATTTTTTAGTTAACAGGTGTACCAATATTGGATCCCATGTATTTGTGTCCACGCCCAGGTTGTGAATGGCGTGTATACATTCGGTTGTAGCATGTCTGGTCAACGCCATATATCGTAGGTTTAGTACATATTAAAAACAAATAGATGTTACTACAACGCGAGTCCGACCCGCACTTGGCCAGTTTTTTTTTTCATACAACCACTGCCTTTTGCTACTGCCATCTTCCTAAGGACGTCGGTCCATCGAGCTAGGCGGCGTCGTTCCTACACTACGTTTGTCGAGGCGTGATCTCCACTCGAGAACCCTTTTACTCCCCTTTCATCGGTTCTACTACAGATGTGGTGGTCAGCCCATGCCACTTAAGGTTGCCACATTTTTGGACTATGTCCATTACTTCGGTCTTAAGCCTGGTGATGTCATATTGGATTTTATTCCTTATCGAAATCCCAAGCACCAATCTTTCCATAGCTCGCTAAATGATCGGTACCTACCCCCGATGAACCCTGTCTTCATTACCGATGAGGACGTAGCGAGTGCAGTACGTTGAGCCCCGAACTGGAAATGTCCGGGAAAAGATGGATTGCAGAATTACTGGCTATAATCTCGGTTTGTCACGGTATCTTGGCTAAAATTGGCGCGAGAGAATGACGGCTGTGGAAGACCGAATAAGTATTAGGCATTGACTTATATATTACTTCGTAAGGACAGGGCGGACCACACGTCTAGGTGTTGGACCTAAAGAGACCCGAAAATGACCCGACTGAGGCCGATGTGACGTAGTCAGTGGTCGGCGGTCATCGTGATCTGACATTTGTATGAAAAAATAAAAATGCCTAGATGTTCACTGAAAGGTTGCATTAATTACGACAGAAAGGTCATTAAAACAAATTTTAATATTACTTCTCACCAATAAGCCGCATATTTGATAGTTTTTTTAGCAAAGTTTTAAGGTATGATTCCGTATACTTATAAAAATAAATTGTATCCACAAACACCCCATTATCTTGCCCCAAACTAAGCAAATCTTGTGCTATTGCGACTAGATACAGATAATAAACATACTTAAATATATTTATAAACTACTTAAATACATTTACAAACATCCATGACTTAGGTGCAAATGCTCGTGGAGCTCATCACACTAACATTTGCCCCTCGCGGGTGTCGAACCCGCAACGGCCAGGCATTGTACTCCGGAACGCTACTACACCAGATGGTTGTCGATGTAATCTCATATAAACTCATATAGAAAATATGGGGACCAGCACTACTGCGTGCTGCTGAATTCAGAATCATACCTTTTGTTTCATTTCGAGAGATAGAGAGAGAGAAATAGTTTTTTGTTTTATAGCTTCAATTATATGTATAGATAAGTCATCATTACAACTTATAAAAAAAGTATAGTTTTATTTAAAAGTTATGTTGATGTTAAAGTATTTACTAATTACTTACATACAATTAAACAGAAACAAAAATATTGATATTCATTATAAAGACACGAAATTAGCGAAGTAAAACAAACGAAGTTCTTAGGTTTAACTATAGAACAAGACGTAAATTGGTAAACGCATATAGATAATGTTTGTACAGCAGGCGCAGCGCGAGAGCTGCGGGCGAGCCGCGCGAACGCGACCTTTAAACTGGCTCGAACGTGAACCAGAACTGCACGCGCGCAGATCGCGCGCACTGTACAAGCCTTGCATGAGTTGCGCTAAAGAGGCGCACCAATCTTTTGCAGTAACGGATCGCGTGCCACGCGCGTGCAGCTCGCGCGCAAATAGCGCGCTGCGCGCGTCCTGTGCATCCGCGGCGCGTTCGCCAGATCTGGACATATCCTACAGAGTCAATAAGTTTATTTGTAACAAAAACTGCGATTGCTACCTATCATTCATTGTAGGTTCTATATTACGCTACAGTTTACTGATGTGATACTACTTAATATAAATAGAGCTTTTATTGCCCAAAAAAGATGCATTAGAGCAATATGCGGTGTCCCTTCACGAACATCATGTCGTCCTCTATTTGCACAGTTGCAATTACTAACATTGACGTCCCTGTATATATTTGAAACATGTGTAATAATGTGTATTTGTAATGCTAATTATGCATATTTTTAATAGGGCATTTGACATTTATCCACGGAACACAAGAAATCAAAATATCCTGTTACTACTAAAACTCCAATAACAATGCAGTATAAAAAAAGCTGTATAACAATAAGTATAAAAACAATACAATAATATACCTAATGAATTCAAAACATTAAATAATAATCAATTTCAAACAAAATTAAATAAGTGGCTAATCTCACATACCTTAAGAGTTTTTTAAATAATAAATATTAATTTCAACATAATTATGATATGACTGACATCTATGTACCTAATTTAATTTAATGCAATTTTAGATTAATTTTATATTTAATTTTAGTTCAATTTTATATTTAATTTGCAAGCCTCGTGTTAGCTAAACATGCTTGGTACATTCATTTTAAAACACCTATGCATAGCGTGTTTAAGCAAATAAAGATTATTTTATTTTACCTTAATTTATGTTGACGTATTTAATTTGAAAAAGCAAAAACTTATATTTACTCTGATACTACTTTAAATATAACATCTGTGAAATAAAAACTTTTTTCTTAGTTCCTCTTTCGTTATAAGCCGCTCTTACAAGGTTACTTAGGGGTAATTTTGTTGTTACTCTATGATGCTATTTGACAGTTGACATCAGATGGGGTTAGTGTGTCATGTATGGAGGAAATGCAAGGCGATTTGTTCTGTCAGCCGTATCTTTACTTTTTACATCAATGGTATTAGGCGAGGTATATACAAGGGTGAATGTCCGAGTCTGAGAGAGTTTTGCCTTGCCCTGAACCCTCTCCCCTGCTCTGAATTCGGGAACGGGATTTCAGTTTCAGAGAGGTAGTAATCGGATGTCGCACCTTTTTTATATTGATGACCTGAAGCTCGTTGTTGATTTTAGGGGATCCATCAGAACGAAGTTGTGGGTTGATAGGTGTGCGGTTATCCATGTAATGAAGTGAAAGTTTGCTCGATCGCAGGAGGTTGACCTTGATGGTGTCCAACTGCAAACCTTTTCCGAAATTGATACGTACCGGTATCTGCGAACTGTGTCACATAGTATATGTGTTAAGATTTCGGGCATAAAACAGTCTGTTGGTGAAGACTTCTTCGATCGCCCTACAAAGGTGCGGATGGGTTATACTATTCTCTTATACACCTTTGGCATACTCAGTCAGATGGACTCAGGCCGAATTAAACGCTCTGGATCGGAAGGTCCTCACAACTATGATACTACATAGATTGTATCACCCCAGGCCGTCGGTCATGAGGCTGTATATCCTGAGGAAATGTGTTGGTCGAGGCCTTTTATGTGCTAAAACCATGCACAACCACGAGGTATTTAGCCTCAGAGCCTATTTCCTGGCAAAGTCCGACACAACGATAAATTATGATGTCATAGAATAAAGCCACTCATCACTCTTGATCGTGTCAACGAGCTATGGCAGTCGCTGGCGATACTAAGTGTCTCTGATCGCGAGACCGTATGGAATAGGAAAAAGCTGCACGGGCAATACATTATAAAGGATGGCACAGTGGACATGTTTTGTATGACCTGTCGCCATCCTAGAGAATCACTGCCTCATGTAGTTTCAGGTTTTTCAGCTCTTGCTAATACTGAGTATCTGCACAGGCATAATCAAACAGCCAAAATTCTCCACAAGAGGTCGCCCTGAAGTACAGTCTCTTGAGCCAGAGACTACCTCATACAGATAATACACAGAATAGACTGATATAGTGCTGATGGACCGGGCGCAATCGAAGGTGTTTTTTAAGGAACATAACTATCAATCATGACGAGAACCTTACGCGAACCGCTTATAGACGTGGCCCATGAGCGTGATCACTGTTGTTCTACTATTAGAGTTTTCTACCTTTTTTTGAAAAACAGCTTTAGTAATATGACATCTTCGACTCAGTCCTCAGGGTCGTTGACGAGAACTTTAGATCAAGGTGACTGAGAAATGCAAGAATATATGGAGATTGCAGTACTTGGAGCACAGTAATTCTGATTCTTATGAATTGAAAGCTGATGGTAATTTTAATTTTAGAGACCAATTACAAGAAACTGGTCTATTGATTAGAATATTATACATATTGCAATCGTTGGTTTATTGCAGATTCTTAATAATTATGATTCGGGTATTGTACCAAAAGACGCTAAAACTCATCTAAACGCAGTAAAATCTGTAGACATCAAACATTGTGGCAGTGGAGAATACTGACACAAAAGATTTAAAACCAAACTTTATAAACACTTGCAAGTAATTAATTTAATAATAATAACTCTTTATTTCATTTGTGGTACGTAAGTACCACCTACGTAATTACCGCTGAATTTAAAAGACTTGAGTTTACATTGTGCTTCGTCGAATTGTAAGCACTAAATACTTCGTCGAGTAAATAATTTAGAAACTGAATAGTTTTAGTTGCATAAACCTCTTTTTATCTCAAAGTAAAGAGCACAGTGAAATGACCAGTAATCTGGTATTATACTGTTGTCTTTTATTTACGCGAACACGATACATTTAAATGAACGCTGTAAAGTGTTCGAAACGTCAGGTTAAATAAAATGTTAATAAATCGCGAAATAATCCGTAAAAGTAGTTTCATTTAAATCTGGTATTAGCTAAGTCAAACTAAAGAATCACTTAAAACTAATACTTGTCTTAACTTTTTCTAAACTAGCCCTACAAAATCAATGTTGTCTAAAGTCTTTCTTCGTTAAGGCAAATAAGATTTAACGCCATTTTGCTATTTGAGTAAAAAAATAATTGTTTTTTTTGACATAAAATCGTCAAAATGCAGGGTAGATATAAGTTATATTTTGTTAACAGTAATTTTAACAACATTTAATAACACATATTTATTAAAATATGTATTTTTTTAAATTTACTCCACCAAAACTTTTATTTGTAATTCATAGAAATAAAATTTTTGTGTTGTTTTTTTGGTATTTTAAAGGCTCATCTGTTTTAAAGCACTTTCTATCAATTTTACACGAGAAACAATAATGCGTTTTTAATTTCCAATGCATATAACGACATAATACAGCATTTTCTACACGTAAAATTTGTTGTTTAATCGCCATCGCCATAAAGCTTCACACAGTTTTAGTGGACTTATAAAATTCACCATATTTTCTAAAATTATACTACATAAAGTAGAAAAGGTTTTGAAATTTACTTCATTTAGATAAGATAGAATTTGTAAAATTTAAAGTGATTATCTTAAGTAGGTTTTGTAGATATCTTCGAGTCTATTTCCTTATCTAAAGTTATCCTACAAGATTTATCTTGAAGTACGAATTAAGAGCTCTTCAAAACCACTGTCTTAAATAGGGTTAAAGTTTGTCTTAACAATAGTCTTAACTCTGTCTTAGATTATATTTAAATACTGTGCCCACTTTTCCTTAACTGACCCTTGGAGGATATCTACAAGATATCTTCAGGGACATAATAGTCTTAGCCAAGACAACAGCTTGAATTAGTATTTTTGCCTTCAAGATATCTTCAATACCTAGTTAAGACATTCGTTTGCTACTTGGGTACCTATGTGGCCGTCTTGCTTGATATTTAATAGTATTTAAATTAGCCGCCTAACCGTTACTGATTAAATTTTAACGGCCACCTTGTTTTCTTCCTCTTTATGCTAGCTATTTTAGTAGTACTTAGATCTTACCAGAGTAAATCGTAATATGTAATGTTACGATTACAGGAACACCCCTTGGATTTAATTCTCCTGAGCTCAGTGTAGAAGAAGTGGCCTGAAGACCTAATAGCTGAACCGGCGGCGTATCGACTCAAGGAGAGTGCGGTATTCTAGAACCGGGCAGTCATTGCGAGTGTGACCTAGGCGACCTACCCTACCCTCTAATTTTTAATAAATATTATTTTTACAAATTATTAAAATAGTTATTTATTCTACTTCCTATACTAAATTTCTTTTGCTTACCCTCTTAAAGGGTGGCAATGGCGCCCATATACGTGGTCAAAAGGTCATAATTCGCAATGCTTTGTCTCGTTACTTTAAGTCGTATAGTATTCTGGTGTGGGGATAGCCTGGTGTGCTTTTAGTTTGTAAGAACGATTGTGTTCCTCAACTTGTGTGCTATATTTATACAGGATCTAACGAAATTAGTTACATTCCTTTATAGGGTGGTATCTAAAAATTATACTAAATACGATGCCAAAAAATAAGGTACTGTTTCATAGTCATTTTTAAAAGTTATGTTTTCTAACAAAATTATTCAATAAAATCACAGTCAAACCTGAAACACTCTGTATCTTTTCCAACACATGTGCAAGCTGTAGTTTACAGATTGTGTACGTACGCAGTGTACGTACACAGCGCACACTAGCAAGTTAGTTGTGTGTATACTAACTGTCAAGTCAGCTGATCTGCGATTGGTTTGACCAATCACAGACCAATTGTAATCTGCTCCTCTTCATGCACACGTGTACCTACATGTGTGTGTAGAATGCGCTTCTTATCAGAATAATAATGATTGTTATCAAACATTAAAACCAATGCCAATTAAATTAATAGCCAACATTGTTTTTTTGATTGTTCGAACTTCGAAGCTTAAGAAAAGATAATTTCAATGTTTTATGACTTAGATTGCATCCTTATTTTAAGTAGATAAGGTATTTACTTGATTTTAATTGTTGTACTCAATTAGTAAATTCAAAGTTTTATCTTTCCTTAGCAGAGTCAGTAGGCGGATAGAAATAAAAAATAAAATACAAGGTTTTAATAACATTTATTTTATTATGACACCCTATCACATTTTCACAGGCTACGGTCTTGCAAGTTAGGCGTTTTTGTAAGTGTAACTACCTAGGTACCTATCTAATAAATAAGTTTTTTGACAAACAACTAAATAAATTACAAATCAATCGAGTAAGTAGGTGCCGCTTGGTTCCAATCCACCTTACCTTGCTTAATTAGGAGTCAGTTTCTTTAAAGGCATTTACAAATCACCAATTTATAAAAAAAAATATGAAAATATCCTTCACTGACGCCTACAGACCAAAGGTCACCTACTGACGTCCTTTTTTACGCGCAATAACGCCACGTGTCACTGCCACTTTTCGCTTTCGTTATTGTGATGTGACGCACTTTGAATGTTAAGATCACTTTCATCACACACTAAGTCCTTCACTTCTCATGGAAGTCGAGAGGCATAGGGACCAGGAAACGTGCCGACCAGAGAACCGGCCCAGCACAACCAATCCTTCGCGCGATGCCGATGCGATGTAGGCAGGTAGGCAAGCAGGCACGCACGTACGTACGTGCAACGCGGTCGTAGTGCGCCGGGGCTCCATCTTGCTAGAAGTACTGCAATCCACGGCGGAGATGAAGAGGGATGTTAGATAGCAGTTCCTCCAAGGTTCCTTGAAGACACTCGAGGTAGCTGTGTCCATTGAGACGCTCCAAAGATATTGCGCCAATTAGTTCATCAACAAGTTGGTAATTGGCAATAGGGTAGTACATAACCATTTGTTATGCAGATCGTCGAAATCGTATACCGATAGAACATCGTGTTGCACCTGACTGACACGTCACACACGCAAGGAAGCAAGTAAGATACTGACTGAGTGACTGACTGATTTATTTCACCATACACAAAAACTGCAGCGCGCGCGCTTTGTTAAAGCCGAAAAAACGCCAGCTAGGGATGCGCTTATGATTGGATTATTTGTAAGATACGAAAACATGCCTGATTGATAGCGGATCGTGAATTGGGAATTGACACCCCGTTTTAAACTAAATCGAGAGTGCGACACAAGTTTTTGACGTGATAACGTCTTATAAATCGATGACCGACTGCACCACGACTGCACGCACGAAAGTTTCACGTTTCGCGTACGAGCGAGAGCGCGGAACAAGCGATAGAGAGGCACTATCGGCCTAAGCTTTCTTGTGACGCATTTATCTCTCTTACACTCCATCGGGCTATGAGTCCGAGTTGCATCAATGTTTTATCGAACTCATTCAGTCCAAACCAATAGTAATAAATGTGTGTGTTAAAGATACACACGCACTGATAAGTGATAACAATTAAGGACGTTTTAACTATTGTTTTAACAAATTAGGCCATATTGAACTGTATCAGACATTTTATTCTTAACTTACAGACGTAAAGGTTTTTTTTTTATTCTTAACCACTTAGGTTTTATTGTTAGCGGCAAAAGTAAGGGATTTCTAGAGAAATCAAAACACTTATAAAATGTATAATTTTTTAGCACGAAGACGCATAAAACATTGTTGTCGTCATTAAGACTAAAATAATAACAATAAATCACATTCGTTGATATTTGTTACTAAATGTACCTAAAAAAGTTTATAACTTAACAGTACTAACTTTCAGATAGTGCAAGAATAAAAGTCCAGTCCGACCTCCGCCGTGAGTCGAAAATTTTTAGCCCTAAGATCGGATCTAATGTGGGCTGTGGCACATCTCTAGCTCGCTCATGCTTTGACCTTGCCCGACACGTGCCCCGGCGGCACCGGCGGCCTTTCGGCGCGAGCGGCCAGTCGGATACTCTGCGACTTGTTTTTGTCATACTTTTACCCCTAAAATTTATTGAAAAAATAAAGTGGAATTTGAATGGTAAGAAATTTGGATTTAATGATATTGTAATTTTTTGTTTATTATTAAGACTAGCTGTTAAATTTAATGTTATGATATTATTAAACGACACTTCATAAATCTCGAATGTTAGTAGTTTTGTTTATAAAATTTAATAACTCATTACACTACAAGTTGGCGGCCGTGATGAATAACTAATTAATCGTGTACCTAAGTGGTTTTATTAAAGCTGATTACGCAACATTACTTGAGCTTGCGACAACAATAAAATAGTAGCTTGTCGTTGTCTCCGCGGTTTTTTTTAATAATTCAAAATGATACGTAAGTAAGAACAGCTTTGATTGTCAAAGAAGTGAATCTTTTCGTTTTTTGACGTGAATCAAGTCGCAAGTTCAGATTACACTCTTTGGTCAGTTTGCGGCATCCTGATCCCTTCAATTTTGCGTACCTATTTTCGCAACCGCGTTGGCTACGTGATAGTGTGAACATAAAAATCATGGGTAAAAAACCGTTCGTTAAGTTTTAATGACTTAGCATCACAACATTAATTACAAACCTAGTCGTATTTTTTCTTATTACTTTATCGAAAAAAAAAACAACTCAAAAACTTTAATTTACCCTAAAAATAGGGTAATTTTTTTCATGTTGGTATTCCTGACCCGGCATCTCACCCCACTGCTGACCGCGCTTGATTCTTGGATTTTGGGTTTGCTTGTGTGCGTATTTAGTGTGTCATTGTAGTAGTAATCAGCTGTAAAGGATGTGGAATTTTGTAGTTACGAAATGAGATTGTTATGATGAATATCTCCGAAACTAGCCTGAATTTTTCCCTTAAATTTTGTCAGGCTCCTTGGTATGACGTATAGATACCCCCATTAAAAGGAATGTAACTAAAATCGTTAAATCTTATATATGATATATTTTTGTGTTTTAGAATATTTTTTTAACTCAGAAATTTCAGCCTAAAAATTTTGTTTTTGACACTACCTTTTTTCTGTTTTAATGTTGCAAATTTATTTTTTGTTCAGATATTCTTTATTCTTTACTCGGCACAGTAGTTGAAGCAAATATAATTATATCTAAGGTTTTATTCTTTCTGCTATTTTCTGTGTGCGTACGCTATCGTTCTGTAACAAAAAGTTGATTGTTTGTAACGGAACGGTATAGGCTTGGTCTATATATTTTTTTGTTTGTGTTTGCTACTATTTGCACAACATACCTAGTTTTCAAAATGTCTAACGCTATCAAGTATCAAAAATCTGAACTAAGTTACGAAGTTGCCATTAGGGGAGAAACCCCCTCTGACAACGTAGAGGGATTGCGGCGACAGGTAACTAAATTGACACAGCTATACCCTTCTGAGGAAATTCTTGATTCAGTTTTTGATGTTTCTGAAGATATCAAGGGATGTAACGAAACTTTAGATAAAATTAAGAGCAACTTAGAATCTCTCATAATAAATTACGGCGAACCTCTTTTTAATAGAACGAGGTCGTGGTTAAATCATGTATTTTATAGGATTCAAAGAATAGAGAAGCCATCGCAAAGATCGGAGGACTTTTTATCCGTCGAAAAAATTCAAAAAACCTATATCAAATAAAATGATTATTTGTCAGAACTCTCCCAACATAGTACCAATGAACAAACGCCGCAACAATGAATAAACCAAACATTTCCGGTGTGAATATATCAGTTACTTGTGACCGTGGATTTAATAATGATTTATCAAAACTAAAATACGACGGTAAATCTTGTGTACTTGCTTTCATCCAGAAAGTGGAGGAGTTTCGCGTCTCAAAAGGCGTTTCCGAGAACAAGATGCTTCAGTCTGCTATTGATATATTTATCGGCGACGCTTTGCACTGGTACCGCATTGTAAATTTTTTTTTTTTTTTTTTGTTTTTAGCAATTCCATGCAATGTCCAATTGAAGATAAATAACACTTGAAAAAAATCATCGACCTCAGGTGGGACTCGAACCCACGTCCCATCGCATACCGGGCGAGTGCTTTGACCACTAAGCTACCGAGGACGTCATGTGACAAGATGAAATTCCTCAAGTGTTTTTTCTCGCTGTCACGTGGGTTCGAGTCCCACCTGAGGTCGATGATTTTTTTCAAGTGTTATTTATCTTCAACTGGTACCGCAGCCAAAAAGACAATTTTAGTGATTGGTTTTCTTTAGTACTAAAACTCAAAGATGATTTTGATATTCCCGACTTCGATTATCGTATGACATCAGAAATACGTGAACGTACTCAGGGTGAAGACGAAAGTATAATAATATATTTGTCGATAATGGAAGGCATGTTTTCTAGACTCAGTAAATCTATCTCTGATGAAGAAAAACTTGATATAATTCTTCATAATATACACCCGTGTTATTCGACCATAATTGCTGCTAGCCTCAATATTAAATCTATAGATTATCTACGAACTATATGTAAAAATTACGAACATATTAAAGTGCGTTCGGATAATTATAGGGAACCACCCGCAGCAAACTCTAGAATGCTGGCACCTGAATTTTGCTACCAGCCGCAGAAACGTAAAGATAATAATAAACAATTTAATGCTTCTAATGTTAGCACTGGTCAATCAAGGCCCTATAGAACTGATACATCGTTTAAAATTTCAGAAATTTCCACTCCATATTGTTTTCGCTGTCGCGTTAACACGCACTCTATGAAGGAATGTACAGCTGAACGCACTATTTTCTGCTTTGGTTGTGGGGAAAAGGGTGTTCGAAAGCCTGATTGTCAAAAATGCAAGAACGGTATTAATAGCACCTCTAGTTCAAAAAACTAAATTATGAAAATTGTAGAAACGCGCAGCCAAATCGTTTCGATAACTCGGATTGGAATGATTGGCTTGTGTATCTTAAATTATTTTTTACTAACTACTCTAGTTCTGTCTCTGCAATTTTCGATACAAAACCGAGCGAGGATCCTCGTCCTTATGTTAAAATAAGTATTGGTGATAATAATATTTCAAATATTTATGGCTTGCTTGATTCTGGGTCCTCCATTACTATACTAGGGAATAACTCACACAAGCACTTACTTGATCTTACATTATGCCTTGATGATAAAATTACTGTAACTGCGGCTGGAGGACAAAATATTACTTCTATTGGTTATATGCTCATGCCGGTAACGTTTGAAAATAAGTCTTCAATTATCAAGGCACACATTATTCCAGAAATCAAAACAACATTGATTTTGGGCATTGATTTCTGGACTACCTTCAATCTCTGTCCAAAATATCTGACTGACTCTAGTAATTTATTTAAAAATGATCCTGGTCTGTAAGAAATTTCAAATTCTTCAGACATACACTTACATTGTTATAAGTATCTTAATGACTCTCAGAAGCTGATTGACGATGTCCTTGAACAGTTTAGGAGCATATCTTTCTCTGAAAAGGGCCTGGGCAGGACTCACCTCATTAAGCATCGTATAAACACGAGCGATGCCAACCCAATACGACAACGTTATTACCGAATGTCTCCCGAAAAACAGAGGATAATCACAGAACAAGTCGATGAGATGTTAAGTTTGGATGTGATAGAGCCGTGTGAGAGCCCCTGGTCCTCCCCCGTTTTGGTGGTTGGAAAAAAGGATGGCAAGCCTCGTTTTTGTCTGGATAGTCGAAAGCTAAATTCAGTGACTAAAAAGGATGCATATAGTTTGCCGTATATCTCTGAAATTTTGGACAACTTAAAAGATGCTAGATTTTTGTCCAGCATCGACTTGTCTAAAGCATTCTGGCAAATATTGATTGATGACTTGGATAGAGAGAAGACTGCTTTTTACGTCCCTGGACGAGGTACTTTTATGTTTAAAACCACCGCTTTTGGACTCACCAATGCTCCTGCTACTCAGCAAAGATTAGTGGATCTTCTGTTCGGTCCTGAATTTGAGTATAAGGTATTTCCGTACTTAGATGACATCATTATAATAAGCAAAACTTTTGAAGAACACGTTATTCTTCTCCAGCGTGTCCTGGATAAACTTCGCATTGCAAACCTTACAATTAATCTCGAAAAAAGTCAATTTTTTAGAAGCAAATTACGCTATCTTGGGTTTGTTGTTGATGCTCAAGGTTTACGAACTGATCCGGATAAGGTTAAGGCAATATTAGACTACCCGACTCCAACAAACAGAAAAGAAGTAAAGCGCTTTCTTGGTACCGCTTCTTGGTACAGGCGTTTTATAGCTCAATTAAGTACAGTGGCAGGTCCTCTCAATAAACTTACATCTACTAAAAAGAATTCTCCGTCTTTTCAGTGGATTCCTGAAGCTGAAACGGCTTTCCTGGAGCTTAAATCTTGATTGGTTCAATCACCTGTTTTGGCTTGTCCCAGTTTTGAGTACCCATTTGAGTTACATACCGATGCCAGTAGTTTTGGAGTCGGGGCAATGTTAGCGCAAACTATTGAGGGCATTGAACACCCAGTTGCATATATGAGCTGATCGCTGACAAAACCAGAGCAAAATTACAGTACAACTGAACGAGAAGCACTTGCCGTCCTTACAGCTCTTGAACACTGGCGCTGTTATTTGGAAAATGGCAAGACATTTAAAGTTTTTACTGATCATTCTGCTCTTAAATGGTTTATGTCCTTGTCAAATCCTACTGGCCGTCTGGCAAGATGGGGTGTTCGTCTTTCCTCGTTTAACTTTGAGATAGAACACCGTCGCGGAAGGGATAACGTTATCCCGGATGCCCTCTCCAGGTGCGTACATGTAGATGCCCTTGTTAATGCCCAGGCTTCCACTATCCCTAGTCTTTTAACTCAGGATAAGTGGTATCTTAATATTTTTAATGGTTGCCAGGACTCACCTATCAGTTTCCCTAACTACAGAGTAGAAAACGATATCCTCTACAGATACATGAAGAACAAGAATATTCTTACTACCGAATTTGATTGGAAAGAGGTGATACCAGAGGAACGGCGAGAACAAATTCTTTATCAGTGTCACTCAGAAGCTACAGCTGGCCATTTCGGTGTGTTTAAGACCTATAAGCGCTTAGCACTTCGGTTCTATTGGCCAGGAATGTATGCTGATACAGTTAACTTCGTAGGTTCTTGTAAAACGTGTCTCGCATATAAGCTACCTACTCATGGTACTCTTGGAAAGATGGGTAGGCCCAAGGATGTGTCCCGGCCATTTCAAGTTCTCTCAATAGATATCGTCGGTCCACTGCCCAACACTAGAAGACAAAACAACTATATTTTCGTGGTCAATTGTTGTTTCTCCAAGTATTGTTTGTTCTTTCCACTCCGTAGAGCAACTGCTGAACTTGTGTCCAGACACTTGGAAAATAATGTTTTCCTAATTCATGGTATCCCTCAAACCATAATTCTTGACAACGGCTGCCAATTTATTAGTCATGAATTGGACCGACTATTTAAAAAATATAAAGTTCCTAGGCTGCATTTTACACCCAAATACACTCCCCAAATTAATACCGTCGAGAGATACATCAAAACTATTGTTACTGCTATATCTACTTTCGTCAATAATTATCATAGGTCATGGGATCTAAATCTACCTCAAATACAATTTGCAATAAACAACTCCGTTAATGAAACTACGGGATATACTCCCGCATTTTTGGTGCATGGTAGGGAACTAGTCACTTGTGGGTCACATTATCTCGAAGATGATACTAATGAGTTGATTTTCCTACCTCGTGATCCTTATGCGGAAAATTTAGGTCATCTTTCCGGTATATTTGATAAAGTCCAAACCGCTTTATGGCATGCTCATGTTAAAAATACACAGCGTTATAATCTGCGAAGAAAGGAATTTCAATTTAACATTGGAGATATCGTGTGGAAGCGATGTTATTTTCAAAGTGACAAAGACGCTCACTTTAGTAAAAAGTTGGCACCGAAATACCAAAAATGCAAAATAAAATCAAAACGTTCTCCCTTGGTATACGTTTTGGAGGACATGAATGGTCGTGATTTAGGTGTCTGGCATATAAAAGACCTTAAAATAGTTGGTTTTCAGCAAAAGTAATTATTTATAAGGATAAAAAAGTTATTCACTATGTTTCTCCTCGGATTTTATCGTAGGTAAAATCCTTTTCGAAGAGAGGGGGTACTGTAACGTTGTGTATAGTACTCACGTTTAAAACATAATTACTTATAAAACTTTTAAAACATTATTTTCTTAAAACTAGATATAAATAAAATATAAATTAATTCTAGAATACACCTATAAATTAAATAAAATGCTAAACACTCAAACAAATAAACATTATAATGTAATATTAAATAGCATCGTAATACGGAACCATTGATATCTAACTCAAACGCAAAGGTTTTCACGTAACTGGTTCCACGGATCGCTAACGTGCTAATGAGGCAAAAACTGACCGGTTCTCTGCGACTGTGCGCGACGGCGCCCGGCACTCATATTTTACATTAAAACTGTTAAGACGTGTGCCTTGTTTCGCTGCGGCTCGCCCGCCGATCTCCGTAACTACAGTTACCTATGCCTAACTAGTGTTTTACACCAAATTTAAATACTTAATACTACACTATTGTCATTCCCGTACTGGGTAAGTTGTGCAAATATATTTATGTGCTTTGCTTTAGCTGTGTAGTGATTGAATTGACGTAAAAAAGTGTAAGGAGACGCGCCCCGATTTCCGTTGTAATTTTAAATGTTAAATCTATCTCTTTTGCTTATCTTGTTATTCCTACGATTTTAATATAAAAATAAAGTACATACCTATGTGGCCGTCTTGCTTGATATTTAATAGTATTTAAATTAGCCGCCTAACCGTTACTGATTAAATTTTAACGGCCACCTTGTTTTCTTCCTCCTTATGCTAGCTATTTTAGTAATTTCTAGAAAGCCCCCTCATCCTTAGGTCTTAGATCTTACCAGAGTAAATCGTAATATGTAATGTTACGATTACAGGAATTAATTCTCCTGAGCTCAGTGTAGAAGAAGTGGCCTGAAGACCTAATAGCTGAACCGGCGGCGTATCGACTCAAGGAGAGTGCGGTATTCTAGAACCGGGCAGTCATTGCGAGTGTGACCTAGGCGACCTACCCTACCCTCTAATTTTTAATAAATATTATTTTTACAAATTATTAAAATAGTTATTTATTCTACTTACTATATTAAATTTCTTTTGCTCACCCTCTTAAAGGGTGGCAGTAACGGGTTACGGGACACGCTGCATGGTCTTAATTTGCAGCAAACGATGAATATTTGATTGCATTAGTGTGCAACTATTTACAATTTTACATTATGTATGGTACCTATGTGGTGTGGGTGCACATTGTTATGCTACAGTTCGTACCCAAATAAATCAGTGTGGTGTCTTCAGCAAGTAGAGGTAGTACTCGCATTTTGCCTTTACGTCATCTTACCGCATCGTTACACCTGGCTGATAAAGCTCGAAAGTGTAGTATATGATTATATTTAATCTTGTTTGATAAAAATGTCCGCAACCCGGGGTATCATACTACGGTATGGTCAACTTCGAATAAATAGCGATTTTTTCATGAAATTAAGAACAACGGTGTCATAAAAGTATGACTACTTTTAAAGGCGGGGTAGACTTCCCTATTTTTATTGACCGGCCTAGATGTTTCGACATCTACCTTAAAGATATAAGAGGTAATACCTCTGAGGTGTTACACCCTTTGTAAATAGGCAGGGTTTTGAGTTTACCAGAAGGAAGTCGTACTGCCGTTAAAAGATGCATGTGCTACGATCTCTCAGCTCTGAACAGTCCAATTTGTTAATGATGCTAATGTTTAGAGGGCAGCAGGTCATTGCGAAAACTTGTCACGCATTAATTGCCTATTGGTCGAGGGTAAACAAAAATATCATTTTTGTTATCTAGGTTGTTTGTAAAAAATACGGCATTATTAGAACACGACCGTGATCATAGGTGTAAAATCTAAGTCTATTGGTTTTGTACTTTAAAATCAGATCTGTCGAGTCTTTTGATATAGAAAAAAGCTGGGAGTGCGCTCCGCTGCTTTTAGCATATTTCGTGGAAATAGTACGAGTATACATATTAAAACATGTCTGAAGTTTATCCTGATCTAGGTTGCAAAAATAATTAAAAGGTTGAATAATATCATATTAATCCCTTTAAGTAAGAGCTTGTTTCTCCTCACTGTACTGGTCAGTACCTATGATAAATGGCAACGTTAAGCCAGAACTTAAGTTGATCTCCTATCCCGATGGGATCAGGGAGATTAATTAAATTACAAAAGTTTTTTTTTTTTACAGGGATGTGCTCTAGTATTGTAAGTAGTAAAAGTAACGTATGGCTACTTTACGACGTCATGACATTAAGTCAGATTATAATAATTTAATATCCTATCCCAGTGGGATAAGGAGGATTATACTCTTTTATTTTTAAAGTTTAGAGGATATGGGACGGTGCCCTACTGTCCCCATTCCAACGGAAAAATAATGTTGGGTGGTAGTGCGGCATGACTGTAGCAGCTACAGTGTAGACAGACCGTCATTTGATCTCCTATGCTGGCTGGATAAGGGAGATTTTAGCTTATTATTCTCCATCGGCGGAAGTATAGTCATCGCCGAGCAATATAATTTCAACGTTTTGAAAACGTATGGTGGTGCCCTAGTTTCCATATGTCAACGGAAGAGTAAAGTAGGTATTTGATCTCCTATCCCGGTGGGATAAGGGAGATTAGTCGTTTGCTCCTTATACTCCATCACTTGCAAGACATACTTCTATGGTTTTGATTTCTATGGGATGCAATATATTTTCAACGTTTCGAGAATGTAGGGCGGAGCCCTGACATTCTCATACCGACGAAAAAGCATAGTAGGTAGCTCTTATCCCGGTGGGATAAATGAGAGCAGGTTATGCTAGTCATCTATGAACTGGAATGTAGGGCGGAGCCCTGACATTCTCATACCGACGAAAAAGCATAGTAGGTAGCTCTTATCCCGGTGGGATGAAGGAGAGCAAGTTATGCTAGTCATCTATGAACTGGGTCCCGTAACGTTAACAAATTCGGTATTTCCACATATTAGTTCTACCATGTTGGCCACAGGTTCACTTCAGTGTTCACATGACTGAAGCGCGAGGTCTTCAGAAACGGACAGCGACAACCGCGGGCGGCGTCTGAGTGTGCGCGGCGCGTGGGCTGGCAGGAGTGCGTCAAAGTGCACGCGCAGCCGGTCCCAGGAGACGACTGCGTGGCAGGGGCAAATTTAAGGCAGCTCTACCCAACCACTGCTTCACTGTTATGACAATGACTCCCTTATCCCCTCAACTTTAACTGAAAGAAAGGTTAATCCCCGAAAAGAGGATACGTGAGCATGCATGTAATTCCTTGCTCATTTCTGCTTAATGCAATAAAAATAAAACTTTTCAACATAGGGTAGTTTATGAATATATTTTTCGAAGAAAAATATTTTTGCAAAAAAATATTCACTAAATGATAATTAGGTTTTCTAAATTGTACTCACTCAATAATACAAGCCTTACTAGTTGCAATTACTCGATACAGAACCTTGCATGTTTCACTTTTCATTTTGTTTTTCGTATCCTTCTTCCAGGTTTCCTGATGTTCTTCTTGCACGCGGACAGATCTATATTTTCTAAAAACGTACACTTCTCTAATAGAAAAAAACCGTTAGAGGCTTACGTAATCTAAAAA
The DNA here is from genome assembly GCA_950371115.1 of Anania fuscalis. NCBI lineage: Eukaryota > Metazoa > Arthropoda > Insecta > Lepidoptera > Crambidae > Anania > Anania fuscalis. The sequence continues at coordinate 11,113,193 of OX493326.1, read as the reverse complement.
GAAAATTATATATTAAAGTGAGTAGATTGAGAACAATCTACTTATCTCCGAACGGTAACACCGTTTTCCTTTTAAAAATTCACAGACGTCATCTAACGGGAAACCCGTTACAGACTTACGTTATTCAAGAAGAAAATTCATATATTTTTAAAGTACCTTAGTAGATTGAAACCAATCTATCTAACAATGGTTAAAAACCATAAAAAACTGAAAACTTACTTGGTGTCAGAAATAATTACCAATATCCAGTCGACGCCGTTATTATTGTAACGGCTTAAAGTAAAGATAAAACTTACTCCTTGTGAGGGTAACCACAAAAAAATTGTTACCAAAATAGTCACTAGTACCAGTGAGACGGTGTAACTAACCACCTTCGTCAGAGTCAATTTATTAAGGAAATTAATAATTAATTGAGATCGACGGACTACGATAATAACGTTTGGCTGTGATAATTTAAATTGGCTGTGTGATCGTCTAGTTTAAATGGTAGGACCGTACGTTGTGTTAATAGTAGTAAACCAAATTCTTTTAGAGGTACGTGGATGTTATAATTAAGTTTTCTCGAGAGTTTCATGGGTTTGTGTGCATTCAAGGAAGAGGAAAAAGAACGCCCCGAGGGGCGCCTGGTGGGCCCTAACACCAAACGCTCACCAGGAGTGGTGGCCATGTGATAAACAATCATCCCAAACAAGCAATCTGCCACCCCCAGGAATAGGACTTAAATCTGAAACAAAACGCATTTAGCGTAATTATGCGCAACTAAGGGAACAACTGAGTTTAAAAAATTTAATATTGTTGTGGGTATTCATGAATAACTTTATGTGTGTATACCGAGATTTCTAATAAACCAGTTGTCAATCAGATTCGTAGCCTTTCATTACACTACATGGTGACAGCGGTGGTTTAATTCGAAAAATATAGTATTTCGTGATTGTTGTGCGTAACATAAGTGGTTTTTAATATCATAAGCGTGATATTGTGAATTGTTTGCGTACTAATATGGAACACGCACGCCCACCGCCGGAATTGAGTCTGGACTTCTGGAGGGCAGCTCCGTTGGCAGGGCCGACGCATGGAAGCGTTGGAAAACGCAATTCAATTTATTTGTTAAAGCATCCGGGGTGCATTAAGAAGAAGGTGGTGTACAGGCTAGTTTACTTATAAACTTGATCGGACCGGAAGGATTCGATGTGTACGAAACTTTCACTTTTGAAAAAAGCAGTGACAAGGATGACATCGCTATTTTGATAAAGAAGTTTGACGAATACTTCGGTGTGAAGCCAAATATAACGTTAGCGAGATACAATTTCTTCACACGAAATCAAGAAACTGGCGAGTCAATCAATCAGTACGTCACTGCATTAAAATTATTGGCAAAAAATTGTGGATTCCAGAATTTGGAACTGGAACTTATTCGAGACCGTATTGTTTGTGGCATAAAGAATACAGTCGTTAGAGACCGTTTATTGAGAACAGATGTTTTAACATTAGACAAAGCCGTTAACATATGTCAAGTTGACGAAATATCTATGGATAGTAGCCGCTTGTTGGATACGCGGTGCGCGCGCCAGACGCCGGCGTACGTGGACTCGGTTGGCGTGCGCGGCGGGGGCGCCGGGGGCGCAGCCCGAGCGCGCGGTGGCGGGCGCGGCTGGCGCGCGGCGCGGCGGGCTCCGTAGGCACTCAGCGGCTCGTGCTATCTTCTGGGTCGGCTGTTAATTATTGCCCCAGGTGTGGAGGAAACCAATGCAGTGAATCGAATCAGTGTCCGGCTATTTTTGTGCAGTGTTATGTGTGTGAAAATTATGGTCATTTTGCTAGAATGTGTAAGTTAAACAAAAACGTTAAAAAGTTATACGACATTGGTATGCGTGACGAAAAACTGGACGAGGAACAAGACTGTGAGTCGTTTTATATATCAATGTTATTGATTGTTTCAGAGATTAATACATTATCGGAGGATTGGTGTGAAGTACTTAATTGCGAATATGGTTCGGAAAAATTTAAATTAGATACAGGTGCAGATATTAATGTACTGTCCTTTAAACGATTTTTGCAGTTAGGTTATACAGCGAATATTATTAATACAGATAATAAAATCAAATTACAATCTTACAGTGGGGATTTAATTCCTATAAAGGGTATTTGTAATTTAAAATGGTATTACAAAAATGTTCCTTATGACCTAAAATTTGCTATTGCTTCTTTGAATTGTCAAAGTGTGCTGGGACTTCATGCTTGTGCAACGTTAGGGTTAGTTAAAAGAATGCATAATATTAACTGGTCAGAAAACAATGATTTGTTCACAGGGCTAGGCTGTTTACCGGGCGAATATCATATTGTTGTTAATAAAAACGTGACTCCTGTAGTTTGTGCTCCGCGAAAAGTGCCGTTAGGGTTACGCGATCAGCTGCAGGAGGAATTGACTAGAATGGTGCAGTTAGGGGTGATAAGGAAGGTTTCTCATCCTACGCCGTGGGTCAATTCGCTAGTGATAGTCGCAATAAAGAATGGTAAATTACGTGTTTGTTTAGATCCGCGTCCTCTTAATGGTACTATACAGCGTGCCCATTTTCAATTGCCAACAATTAATGAATTAGCTACCAAACTTCACGGCGCTAAATATTTTTCCGTGCTAGACGCCAATTCTGGATTTTGGTCGATAAAACTAGATCATGAGAGTTCTGATTTGTGTACCTTTAATACGCCGTTTGGTTGATACCAATACTTAAGATTACCGTTCGGATTGAACTGTGCACCTGAAATATTCCATGCTAAGATAAAACAACTATTGGAAGGCCTGGAAGGGGTAGATTCTTTTATTGATGATCTGATCTGCTGGGGTAGAACGAGGGCTGAACATGATCAACGATTGAAAGCGTTATTTAATCGAGCACGGAAAATAAATTTAAAATTTAATAAAGATAAGTGTCGTCTATGTGTACAGGAGGTTACATACTTGGGTCACATACTCAATAAAGACGGAATGAAAGTGGACGGAGAAAAGGTTAGAGCTATAAAAGATATGCCTGAGCCGAATGATCGAAAATCATTCGACCTTTCTAAATTCATACCAAATTATTCCGATCACACTTTTTCGTTAACTAGGCTATTAAAAAGAGATGTTTCATGGAGTTGGGAAATTGGACATAAAAAAGCATTTGAAAAATTAAAAGATCTCATCAGTGAGGCCCCAGTATTGGCACTGTACGACGTGGACAGCCCTGTGATACTGTCCGTGGACGCAAGCAGCGTAGCGCTGGGCGCGGTGCTGACGCAGCGCGGGCGGCCCGTCGAGTACGCGTCGCGCACGCTCACTCCCGCGCAGACTCGATACGCGCAAATCGAAAAGGAACTTTTGGCCATAGTCTTTGCATGTGAAAAGTTTCACCAGTATATTTATGGTAGGAATCAAATTATTGTTGAGTCTGACCATAAACCGCTTGAAAGCATATTCAAAAAGCCCTTGGATGCAGTCCCGGCTCGCTTGCAAAGGTGATGCTAAAACTCCAGGGATATAATTAAATTATTACATACAAACCGGGAAAGTTTATGTTCATACCTGATACGTTATCGCGCGCGGCTTTGCCTGATTTATATGATGATAACATAAGTACAGCTATATTGAATCAGCTAAGAATGGTAATTAATAATATGCCGATATCTCAAAACAAACTTTCTTTAGTAAAGCGAGAAACTGCTAAGGATGAGATGTTAAATCAGTTGCTCGTTTATATAAACCAGGGATGGCCCTTATCATAAATTTAATTTAAAAGATAATAATTTAAGTTACTTTTGGTCAATGAGGGATGAACTTTATTGTGTCGATGGTGTAATTAAAAAAAAAAAAAACAAGTATTAATTCCAAATTCATTAAAGAGTTTAATGTTGAATCTTATTCATGGCCGACATTTAGGGGTTGATCGCTGTAAAAGACGAGCGCGCGAGGTATTATTTTGGCCTGGCATAGTCAGAGACATAGAAAATTATGTGAAAAAATGTAAAGTATATCAGGAGAATTCAAATAAACAAACTAAAGAACCAATGATCCCGGTTTCCGTGCCGGATTTGCCTTGGAATAAAATTGGAACAGATATTTTCGAATATGGAACAAAAAGTTATTTAATTTTAGTCGATTATTTTTCCGGATTTATTGAAGTTGCGAGTATGAGAGATACATCTTCAAGATCTGTGATAACTATTATAAAAGAAAATATGATATGATATATATGATAACGGTCCTCAATTTACTTGTCGCGAGTTTAAACACAAACCATTAAAAAAATACTAAAAAAGTCATTTGACAGTGAAACTGATTTTTACTTAAACTTGTTAAGCTATAGAAATACTCCGCGGGAAAATTTGAATTCTCCTGCACAACTAATGATGGGACGTCGATTAAAATGCAGGCTTCCATTTCATCCCGAATTATTAAAGCAGAATAATTGTAATAATGTATCACAATACAAAAAAATATTAAATAAATAAAATAAAAGTAAAATGTATTATGACTATCATAGTAAACAGCTGCCCGAGTTAAATGTCGGCGATGACGTAATCATGTTGGAGCGTAACAATGAACGAGTCCGCGGCACAGTTGTAGGTAAAGCTTCTACGCCGCGTTCCTATACAATAAAGAACAAAAATATGTTTAATAAAAAACTAAAAACCGACTTCAAAATGAAACTAAAAAGCTAAAAATAATATTGACTAAAACATACCTAATCAGTTCTTTTTGGAGTCGGTGCCAGCCATCGAGAGTTAAAATGTGTTCATTCGCACCGACTTTTAGTTTTTTATTAAACTTATTTTATTTCACAATTTTAAGTGTTAAGTCCTCTATTTTTTCCCTCCTAACTCCGCCAAAAATGACTTTACAGCAAAGTAACCTTAACTAATGTTCGTCCTCTATGGACCCCCTATCTAATGGTATGATAAAAATAAGGTGTTATATAGGGTCAATTTTTCGACAAAAATTTGTAAGTCTTAAGGAAAGGGTTTTCCTACACTCCAACTAGAACAGCGGCTATTTTGGTGTCGTAACCATAGAATAAGGTCTTTCGTTAAATACTAAGTCAATATAAGAAAGGAACTTTTAAATTTTTTTTCGTTACTGGTTGTGCGGGTAGGCCCCCAGTAAATAAAAATTAGCGGTCTGGTACCTCATAAGCTCCACGTCTGCTCAACACACTGCCAAATACGTTCTGTCGACAAATTGCAGTATTATCTTCTAACTTCTATCCGTTAAGGAGTTCTGTGGCTTCCATCATCAGGTCAGCAACATGACATGATGATAACCAGACCCAAAAATCAGCATTGAGTCAGAAAATATATGCAAAACATTATGGGTGCCTATAAAAATTGAGGGTTGCCCTCGATTTCCCAGGGATCCCATCATCAGAATTTGACTTGGTATAAATGGGACCACCTCGGGAGTATACCCTTTCAAACTAAAAAATAAATTTTGAAATCGGTCCATAATTGACGGCGTAATCGCGTAACAAACATACAAAAAAAAAAACAACATTCAGACGAATTGAGAACCTTCTCCTTTTTTTTGAAGTCGGTTAAAAATAGGTATCTATCGCTGTAATCGTCGACATTTGATTAAGAGTTGTATGCCTAACAATGATAGCAAAGAAAAATCATCCAATGATCTCACGTCTGCTGTTTCATCGGATGAAGATGAATATGTTTCGGGTGAAGAGGATAATGATGAGTATAAGTTTAGTAAGAGATTAAGAGAAAGCATTCCTGAATCGTATTCTCCTCCTCTAACCCGCAGCAAAGCTAGATATATATAGCGATATATATAGCTTTGGTTTGTTATTTAAGATAGTCACATTTACTCTTATTTTTAAGTTAGTTACAAGTTTTACGGTTGGTACCTACGCTTTACTTGGTTTAGCGTAAACTTGCAAGTTACTGTTTATTTATTCAGTTAATGTGTTTCAGGTTTATGTTGACTAATATCCTCCTAGGTATTAACCGTGACATGATGTTTGTTTATGACTTTAGTATAGATTAAGTATAGCGATCATGTATAAGGGGAAGATGTTGTGGGTATTCATGAATAACTTTATGTGTGTATACCGAGATTTCTAATAAACCAGTTGTCAACCAGATTCGTAGCCTTTCATTACACTACAAATATGACATACTAAAATCTACCTATTTGACTGCATGATAAGTCAACCAAGGGTTCGGGGTCCTTAAATTAATTACCTAAATAAGTAATCTGAATCCTTTAGTCCAATATAATTCCAAGATGATCCAACATTATCGATAACAACTCGTATAAGACCGGGTCCTGAAATCTGCATTATGTCCTATGTGAAGTCATCGAAACTCCCACATCAACCAGCATTATTTGGGTCGATCTCCAAAGGCATTTTTTTTCGTCTCGGACCGGATAAACCTATTTTCTAATCGAAAGACGTATTTAAAATATTTTTTCATAGAGAGTTCGGTGTTTTGTCTACATGGTACATAGCTAATTTTATGCATAAGTTTGTTTTAAATATGTTTAAACAAAACATTAACGCTCTGGGTTGACCCAACTCCCGATTAATTGAAAAAATATTTTTTAACTTTGTAATGAGAAGGATCAATATTAAACAACTTACTTAAATGGCATAACAAATAGTTAATCTTCAAAGCAATATATTTTTTTAAATTATATTAACAATACTTCGGCCACAATTTGAATTTTAAATCGTGACCGGGCCTTTTTTATCATCGCTCTGCGCCGAGACAAAACGTCGCACACAACCCTAGTTAGGCGTTATAGACCCTAAATTCCCCTCCAGCGGGGGAACGCCAGTAGTGGTCTAACCGCCGAGGAGGACACATGTGTTTTAGGTTCCCGCGTTCCAACATAACGAAGGTAAGTTTATGATTGCTCTGGTTTTGGTTCTCGAATTTTATGATTGCTATTGCACGTTATTTAAATTCAATAGTAAGTTTGTAAATGTGTTTGTTAAGTGAATTAAGTGATCGCAATGGTGTTTTTTATGTGACGTACTCACAACTTTCTGTTTCTTTTAAATTCGGCTATATTTATGATTTTGTGACTTTTTATGATCGCTATGGCTCTGATTGATCTGTCCAAAAAGACCAGAGCGATGATATTTTGCATTAATATTACATTATTAAATCTGTTTTAAGTAGTATTACCTGACTGTAACAATGACAAACGATGCGTATGTATACCTTATTTATAACTTTTACCATATCAGCCTGTTACAGTCCACTGCTGGACGAAGGCCTCTCCCAAGGAGCGCAACAGCGCACGATCTCCCGCCCTTTGCATCCAGTCGCTGCTAGCTGCCTTCTTTAGGTCATCGGTACATCTAGCCGGGGGGCGTCTTACACTACGTTTGCCTAAGCGTGGTCTCCATTCGAGAACCTTCCTGCTCCACCTCTCGTCGGTTCTGCGACAGACATGGCCAACCCTCTGCCATTTCAGCTTGCTAAATTTTTGGACAATATCAGTCACCTTAGTCTTATGTCGTATGACCTTGTTCCGGATCTTATCCCTTAATGAGATCCCCAACATAGACCTTTCCATAGCACGCTGAGTGACGTGTAGTCGGTGGGCCAACTTGACTGTCATGTTCCACGTAGGCTGCGTAGGTTAAAACTGGTAGGACGCATTGGTTAAACACCCGGCTTTTCAGGCACTGCGGCCGTGTCGACGTGAAGATATGACGCAATTTCCCAAATGCTGCCCAGCCAGCTGCACTTTTCTGGCGATTTCCCGCTCGAAGTTGTCTCTACCGAGCTGTAGTACTTGTCCAAGGTAGACGTACTCTTGGACAACCTCGAACGTAGTGCCCTTGACGGAAATTGGTTCCGGGATGACATGTTCATTGAAAATTACCTTTGTCTTGTCTAAATTTACCCCAAGCCCCTCACGTCTCGAGGCAACGTTAAGACTTTGCAGCATTTTTTGCAAATCCTGCAGCGATTCTGCCATAATAACTATGTCATCGGCAAAGCGAACATGCGTAAGATATTTGCCATTTACATTGATGCCCAGTCCGTTCCAATCCAGCGTCTTGAACACCTCCTCCAGTGCGTTGGTGAACAGTTTCGGAGATATGACATCTCCCTGTCTAACACCTCGGAGCAGCTGGATGGGTTTTGTTCGGTTGTTTTGTACTTGGACGGACATTGATGCCATCTTCGGACTTCTGTATAACCTGCCGCACCGTGTGAATGTGGTTTATGGTACTGTAACCTTTGCGAAACCCAGCCTGTTCCGTGGGCTGGAAAGCGTCAAATCTTGCGGGAAGACGGTTTGTGATGACCCTCGGAAACAGCTTGTAAACGAGACTCAGGAGCGTGATTGGTCTATAGTTTTTCAGGAGACTTTTGTCTCCTTTCTTGAAAAACAATGCCACCACGCCCCCACTCCACGCTTCCGGAGTTGTCCCATTGGCTATGACGGAATTGAACCTTAAGTTCGCCAAGCACAGGTTGGCCTGCAGCTTTAAGAGCTCAGATGTGATTCCGTCTTCGGGAGCCTTCCTATTACTAAGATGTCCGAGGGCCGCTTCAATCTCATCCTCCTCCACGTCTGGGAGATCTTCAGTGAATTGGCAGGTTAGCTTGGCTCTTGGGTCGTTCGCGTCGGGCTGCGGTTGTAGGGAATGCAATGCGTACAATCGGCCGTAAAAGCCTTCGATTTCGGCCAGAATCTCCGGAACCGATGAGACCATTCTGCCATCCGAGGTTTTGAGCTTTGTCAGGTGACTTTTTCCCAGTCAGTGAAGAGTCAGTGAAGACCTCATTTTTTATCATCTTTTTTATAAAATTTTGTTTTCTTTAATTCCTTTTTAAAAGCTACGACTTATGCAACGACTTAATTAGTCTAAATCAATTTTATAACTTGAAAAGACTATTATTATGACATAGTTGAATTCAAAAAGACTTTTAATTTTGGCTGATTTATCTAAAAGTCATTTGTGATTTAATTAAGTCCAAAGAAAGTTGATTTTTATAATTATGTTAATAAGTTATTATAGTTATTATTTCGTATAAAATATTCCGTATTTTTTAATACTTATGTATAATTGATAATATGACTCTGCCTCTTACGTGTACCATTACTTCTTGTCACACGTATGATGTGTTTGAGGTAAATGTGACTGTTTTAGTTCTGTTCAGAATTTTTAGAAAATAACATTTATGTTACCCTTAAAGGGCTCTCATATATCTATATCTTCTTTTGTAATATAAATCAATAACTAAAACAGCTAAATAAATAACATTTTATCAGATTCACTTGTTGTTTCACTGATTTCACCATTAATGATCGCTCTGGCACTAATTATGATTGCTCTGGATGCGAATTTTTTTAAACTTTAATATTTTTATAACCGTTTGTAAAAATTGAAGGCCAATAGAAAAAATATACTATTTTAACATCTCACTTTTTAATGAGATACATAATTCCCATCAAATATTAATATCTGAAAAGCACCAGAGCGATCACACGAATAAGCCCGTTTTGGAGATCGACCCATTTTAGATTAAAGATTCAGATTATTTTCCGACTAGTAAAATATTCAAACTAAACCCCTCTATATGAAATATAGAATGACCTAACAATATCCATGACACCAAGTAATGTCAGATGGATATTCCCACATCAATCAAAATCATTTGGATTAAAAATAAATGTTGCAATTAATTCAATACAATACCAAAATGATCCAACAGTATCTATGACAACTCGTATAAGACCGGGTCCTGAAATCTGCATTATGTCCTATGTGAAGTCATCGATACTCCCACATCAACCAGTATTATTTTGAATTTGAAATAAATGTTATAAAATTGACCCTTGGTAGCCTATCCTTGGCAGTCGGAAGTGAGCAGTGAATTACTTATGATTTAATGTTGCAATTAGTTCAATATAATACCAAGATGATCAGACAGTATCTATGACAACTCGTATAAGACCGAGTCCTGAAATCTGCATTATGTCCTATGTGAAGTCATAGATACTCCCACATCAACCAGCATTATTTTGAATTTAAAATAATAGCCCTTGAATTACTTATGATTTAAAAAATATTTTAATTTGAAAATAATCTCAAAACTTTTATTAAATTCTTCTCTCAGTTTTATGGATATAGGATTTTGTATAAGGATCTCTAAAAATAGCCCATTTCCTAACTACCTAATTACTACAACGGTTAACCTAAACAAATGAAGCTATTTTTAGAAGGTAGGATGGAACAGGTATTAGGAAGGATAGGTCATTAAGGAAAAAGGGGTAGGTACCTACTCCTACCTAACGGTACCTCTGCCTGAACTACATATTTACGAACCTAGAACCCTACAAAGAAACGTATAATCCTAACTGTACCCTACCTACTTCCCACCTACAATAAAAAATAATTCAGTTTGTTTGTTTTTGATGTAAGATGTCTCAACGTCAGAACGTATACCTGCCTACCTAATTGTAGTTATCTACAATAAAATTATGATATCTATGAGAACTCAATATTTTTCCAAACGTTAGTTAAAATAGATCAAGTAAGTCAAATGGTAAACGTAAAGGTTTATAAGTCAAATATGCGTAGTCTTAGACGTAAAATAATGATAAGTAAAAGGTAAAATGAAGATTTCAAAGTTGTTTTGTTGTGAATTGACTCAATAATCGAGCAACCATTTAAAAGATAAACAACAGTCATATTTGTTAAATAAAACCACTGGGGTTGTTTTTATGTAAAACAAGATCAAATGACCTTTAATTTACCACAGAAATATGTCAAAGTTTAATGGCTCTAATGAGCACTAAATCATCAATTAATAAACGTTTTGATACGTAAATCATATTCAAAACCCATTATATATTTTCAAAGGGTTTTAACACGTAAGATGAACTTTAAACACTCAAAATAAAACACAACAAAAAAAAAGTCAAATAAAATAACATGCATCACGTCATCATGAAATAGAAAATGGGTTCAAACTAATAGTATAAATCATTACACACAAAATGTTACCCAATAATCGAAATTAGGTAAATTAATAGCAAACAACATATTAATCTTTTAAAACAAAATAACCAAGCTACAACATAAACATTATTTAAATTCATTTGGCATTAAATCTGTGAAATAAGTAGTTATGATTTAAATCAATTATTTACGTTACATTTATTGTTATTTAAAGCATATCAAATTAAACCCCATTTCGCTTTCTATGAGGACATGAAAAAAAGTTGTTGAATTCCTTTTAATAAGAAATTACGAAAAACAAGGGAATTATGTAAAATATTTTAATGACGATTTAAATAATTCAATATAAATACTTTATCATCAGCATCAACATCATCATCGTCATCAAAATTTTAAAGTTACTGTGTCTTTAAATATTTTAATAAAAATATTTTCAAAAGGAATTTGTAATAATCAAAACACTTACCCCTCTGCATTTTTTTTGGGACACACGCGAACACCATTCGGACCGTCTACGTCAGACCGCCCAAATCTGACTGTCCCTCCAACCTACCTCCTCCTTGGACTCTGCCGTAGACCACACACGGGCATCTACAGGATGCAAATCGAACCCTATCCCAAACTATCCCGAACTTAAAAACACTACTGAAAACTGAAATACAGTCATTGTTGCGCTTCTAATATTTTCTAATCAGTAGATTCTATTTAGTTTCAGCGAAAGAAGCGACAAAAAATCTTAATTACTTGCATTTTTGGCAATTTTTCGTAATTTTGATATTGACTTAGAAAAATCTCATACTAAATTTTAAACTTTGAAATTTTTGGTCCGTTTTTCAATTTTTTTTCAGTTCATCTTGTAGATCCAGTCCATACGAGCTAGACGCCGTCAATTTCAGCACGCTGCGACGCTCCTGGAATTTACAATAAATTTTTGAAAGTACTGAATTTCAGTTTTTTGACCATAACTTTAAATTTTTCTACGGCACCCCGGTTCCGTAGTTTGACAATATTGTCCGTCTCGACGAGACGAATCTTTAGACACCCCTTTTGGACCCCCAGGACGTCATAAAGGGCGTAAATTCGCAATTTTCAGGCAAAATATTCGATTTATTTGATACCGAGGTTACTTGGTAAGTGACTGTCGGAAACAAAATTAACTTAAAAACACTACTGAAAACTGAAATACAGTCATTTTTGCGCTTCTAATATTTTCTAATCAGTAGATTCTATTTAGTTTCAGCGAAAGAAGCGACAAAAAATCTTAATTACTTGCATTTTTGGCAATTTTTCATAATTTTGATATTGACTTAGAAAAATCTCATACTAAATTTTAAACTTTGAAATTTTTGGTCCGTTTTTCAAAATTTTTTCAGTTCATCTTTCGAACGAATTTCGGCCTATCCTGCCCTTCTTACAAAAAAAACGAAGTTTCTAAAATATTGTTCAAATTTATGGATTGCACATGGGTGTATCACCCTAAGTGCTAAAATGTGCGTCCACTGTCCTTTTGTTTCAAATGCAGGTTTCTCCCTTTTTTATAGGTGCTCATTGTTACTTAAAACTTCTTTTTAAAAAGCTTTTTGTTAATGTCTTTTCCAACGATTTCGCATCTTATGTCCAACGACAGCCGCAAAACATAACCACGTGCGTTCACGCAACCGCTGTAAAAAGCTTGTTTTATTAGGGTTTTGGAATTGGTTAAAAGTTCCGAAGAAAGCATGGTGTTTAATAAGTTGCCCTTTTTAGTTAGACATAATTTGAAGAGAATAATTTAATATTTATTTTATTAATTACTTAAATCATACTTTGATTTGAAAGGGTATGGTCGTTACAACGGCTCCAAACTAGCGAAGCTGTTCTGCAACCGCCTTGAACGAAAACTAAAACGCCAATGACACGAATATCGAACAATCCTTCGAGCTGCCTGTGGTGGCGCTAGTGTTGCATAGCTGCGGTGGCGGGCTGCGGAAACGTGGGTCACGTGGGCAGACCATGAGTCATGTCTAGTACTCGAACCGGAAACGCGGATGCTACTTTCATGTAAAAGGCTTTGAATAACGGTACTGTACTGTTTAATAGTGGTGTAGCAGCGTGTAAATAGCCACTAACACGCGGGGAGCTCAATTATGAAAGATTATGTTTGTAGATTAATTATGTTGATTCCTATGAAACCCACCCTGCGAATTGAAGAAAGAGAAATAGTTTCGTTGTCAGCACTGAAAACTATTGGCCCACTAACCTGCAGACCAGCTCAGGAACGCCTCACCAAGCTCCTCTCCGCAGTTCACACCGTTAAGCACTTTCACGAAACAGTTTGTTAAATCACTGCTGAGTATTTATAACGAGTTTTATGCAACTTTCAGCTGTCCATCACGGAGAAAAAACGAACTCCTTACCAAAATTACGCGAGAAGACGCGCCCGCGATGTCGAAAAAAAAAAAGTTAGGAATGCAATGGTCGGCGCCAGGTTAACGATAGCCAAAACTATTGGCGCTGGTGTCGCCAGGTTCAGCGAATTCAAGAGCGCGATCCTTATGGCGCGAACCAAATAGCCTCAGATACTAACTACTTATAGAAACCATTTGAAAATAATAAATTATTACTAAAGAAATTACCTATTACTTAGGTTCAGTAATAATAAATATTTAAAAAAATAATTTGGGTCACTTAAGGTGCCCAACTATGCTGCCCGCCTTGGAAGTTCGCAGAACTTTCAAAAGAAGACAAATTAATAAAAGTAAATTGAGTTATAGAACTAAATAAGAGTAAAGAGATGATATTCTTATTAAGTTGGTATAGGATGCAGTTTTACAACCGGACGCTTGAAAATTCCACATTTAGTTTTAACCGTCGCGACACGAACGACTCTATCAGAACCGGGATGAATTTCCGTGATTACACCTAATGGCCAACTTAAAGGAGGGCAATCATCCTGTCCAACAAGTACGACAGTTCCGATTTCTATGCGACGGTCAGGAGAGGTCCACTTCTGTCTGACTTGCAGCGTGTGCAGATATTCCAAACGCCACTTTCTCCAGTAAGACTGAACCATACTATCTAATAATTGCTTGCGTTGAATAAGATTAATGCGCACGACTTTCAAGTCCACGGCAGGCAAGTACTGCAATGGGGTTGACATTAAAAAATGCGCAGGGGTTATAACTTCTGGTGAAGGATCAGAAGACACAACAGTAAGTGGGCGAGAGTTCATAATGCACTCTATCTGAACCAATACTGTCTGCAACTCCTCGTAAGTGAGAAGCTGGTTTCCTATCACACGGTATGACGGCAAATCTGCCATCATGGGCTTGGGGTGTGATGGGTTTACTCCGAAGCAGTAGTTGCATTTCCGCACCCTAGCCATTACAACGGTCCTGGCGTCCAATATCCAGAAACGTTGGCGCAAAATGGAAATAAGCAGACCTGGGCCTGTATGACAGTTCATAACATGAAAATGATCAATTAAAAGATCCACAACTGGGTCATGCTTAGGGAGCAAAAGAGAATGCTTAGCCTCAAATGACAAGTCAGAATTAGAAAGCCTACCTCCTATGCGCAACAGTCCATCTTCGTCAAGAAACACGAATAAGCTTTGCAGCTTTTTTGAAGGCAATTTATCTTTATTAAGAGCTTTGATATCTTCTGCAAAGTGAACTCTTTGAACAGAACGAATTGCAGCTTTTTCTGCAGTCATAAGATCATTGACTGTGCCAGAAGAAGAAGAAACTTTTGTTTATAAACCGAAGGATATAAACGACAATCCTAAGAAGCTTATCCCAAGAGGATATACGCTGAGCTAATTCATTAAAGAAACTGTCGCAGTAAGTACCTTTGCCCTGTGTTCAGGCAATTGACCTGCATTGGAAGGAGTAAAAGGTTTTACGGGCCATTCCAAAGGTGGGTTCCGAATCCACGATGGGCCGTTCCACCACAAGTTATGCGACAAGAGCTGCGAGGGTAACATACCACGCGAAAGACAATCGCTCGGGTTTTCACACCCGGCGACGTGATAATAATTTTCAGGAGGTAAATTCTCCTGTCACCAGGCAACGCGGTTGCTGACAAATACTGACCACCGATGCGGTGAAGAATGAATCCATGAAAGAGCGATGGTAGAATCCGAGAACGCAAAAGTTCCTGCAATAGGAATACGCGCACGATAAGTTTCATGAACTGTACGTATCAGCTTGGACATAAAGACCGCAGCGCAAAGTTCCAAGCGAGCAAGTTTGGTCACTTTGGTAGGGGAAACCTTTGATTTCGCACACAATAGTCTCACTGTGTTATTCCCAGCAGGATCAGTAGTGTGTAGGTATATTACACATCCATACTGGCGTCACAAAAGGCAACGATTAGCACAGTGCTATCACGTAAGACACCTACATGCCGAGGAATTTTCAGAGATGAAATTAATGAAAATTCTTGTGTGGTAAATGATACTACTGCCGAAGTTCTTACTTGGATTTATTTAACATGACTTGTCATATTAACTTTTTACAAACTCTTTATCTCTTAAATTAGAAATAGTGCCCCTACATTAATGATTACTTCGATTGACATAGTAACTGCTTAGCAACTGCCTACTTCAAATGCTCACGAGCAACTTACCGAGTAGCTATCTCTACCGATACTACTGCGGTGTTTCCCCACCACAACTCAATTACGTCATGTCTTTTTCCCGGTCGACCAGTTAGTGTTGCAAACATTTGATTAAAATATACCGAATCACGACATTCGGCCATCCGGCACAGTGCAACCTCCCGGTGCACGTCCGCTACTAAATCAGTTGCTTTAACTATAGTTCCTTAACCTTTTGGGTACATTATACATATAAATTTACAAGGCTGGGATATGTTTACTTAACATTGTGAACAGTTCAATGAAAATAAATAAGCACGTCTACTACTGAATTAGTTGACTTAACAATAGTTTCCTAATGTATATATATATATTAAATTCTGGATACATTATGTAAATTCAACACTGGAAACATATAAATAAAAATTCTGAATAGTTTAAAATAACTTAAATAACACATAAAATTTCAGACATTAATAATACTCATAACAAATCATAATCACGACATTCGTAAACATAACTAAAGTAGATCTGCGTTTATTAGTTGACTTTATAAGTCGAAAATTTACGAGTTTGGTGACACTTAACATTGCTGGATTGCATTAAATATACTACTTACGAACTAGATCATTTAATATTTTCCAATTAAAAAAAAACGTTTTCTTTACAAATAGATCATTGCAATAATCTTAAAAATATTATCAGGAAAAATTTGTTCAGAATCAGAATATTATTTCCGAAAAACATGGTTGTGAAAGCCGCTACTCGGGGTTGTCTTGGTAGGGGACTTCGTCGGTGGCAAGGGTGGTACCGATGACGTCGTCCAGGTACACGACGCGTGGAAGGTGTGGCAATAAGACAGGAAGCTTCTTGTAGTAATTATGTGTGTATTCTCAAAAAACGTGGATACAGTGGTACAGTCACGTGGCTGCATGTATACGCACGAGGGGGGGGTCGAATACGAAATACCGAGCGAGAGGCACGAATAGGGACACCACGAAGTCTCAAGACTTGGGAGCTAAGGGCGTACTACTACCTAGCGCAGACACTCAGTAAGATCGGAATCCGGAATCAATCCAGAATTAACTTACAAATGTATCGCGGGTGTCTTATACTATTGAAAGACCGTAGGTGTTTGCGCGGGTCAAACGACAGCCAGCGCCATCTAGTGTATAGTAGTGGTAGTAGTAACCTGGGGTCTTATTCTATTCGAAGACTGTAGGTGATTGCGCGAGTCAATCGGCAATCAGCGCCATCTAGTGCGTAGTAGTAGTAGAATGATTCGATACTTGACTACCAGACCAGTGCTATAAGTTAATGTTTGCTTTATGACATTATGACATGGTGTTACATGGTAAGATATTGAGGTTCCTGCATGATTAGGGAGTGCACATGTTTCGCTATTACAAGTAATATGGAAGATTAAAAAAAATACAGTAAATCTTCTAATTTATTACTTATTATCTATTAGTGATATGACAGACTTTGTGTCTCATTACAATTAAATAAAATAAAGATAAAATATGTCAGGTAAAGTCAATTGTATTAATATTTACTATTCCTTAATAGTCAAAATCTTTCATGCCATGTATTAATTTATCAATAAGCCACTTATATTATATAGATTTTAATTGATTGGGATCAAGTTGTTCTATGTCATCTGGAATCCTATTGTAGGTATGTCTTTAAACACATTGTAATGCAGAACACTAGTCTATTTGGATCCCGTTTTGGTCTAGTGTTCCTATCACTATCTTTCGTGATCAATTTATTATTAAATTAAACATTTTAAATGCTTAAGAATAATTAAAATAAAATCTTCTATGGTAGGTACTTTATACACGAAACGTAACGAGATTGGTACTGCGACTGCCTAATCGACACTCAGTCTATCAATCGGCAGAATCAATGCGGTAATTCCGCAAAAACCTAACAATGGCGTCGGGGTCAATAAGAATGCGTATGTCTAGTATGTGTTTTCTGCTATTAATTAATCATATTATTGTTTTGTAATGTGTGAAATAAATAATTACTAAGATAAATAAAATGTATATTAAACATGCCCTGTAAATTTTCTCGATTCTCACAAAAATAAATCGGACGGATTTTGTAAAGATGCAATGCAACCAACAGTTCAGACAGGGTAGATACTTCGCTCACTTTAAAAAAAACTATCTAGAATCACATGTAGGTATACTATTCTAGAAATATGAGAATATTCATTATACTCTAAAATTTTCTGTTAACCCATGGCCTTATCCTATTTGCAGCAACAATGCTAATAATTATATTAAAAAATAGCCCGTGAGGTCATCTTTAAAAACTTGAACACCGTGTTCCGATAATTACTAGGGTGAAAATGAAAATGAATAATAATGAATTGTTTCGCCAATCACACCAACTAGCTAGCCCTAAACTAAGCAAAGCTTGAACTATGGTTACTACGTATGGTTACGTTATGGTTCGTAAAGCCACCCATACAGATAAATACCTCAATGGTGCCTCTCACCATCATCCTCGACAGTTGGCTACCGTAGGCAAATCATTGTTTCAGAGAGCAAGGGGTATCTGTGACGACCAACACCTGGCTGGCGAACTCCAGCATGTCAGGAAGGTACTACGGGAAAACCAGTTGCCGGTACCACGTCGTTCCAGACCCCGGGTCAAGCATTCCACCGTCGAACGCCAACCTGCTGTACTACCTTATATGAAGGGTGTCACTGACAAGATTGGAAACATTTTGAAGCGCGCTTCAATCAAAACCTACTTCAAGCCGCCGAAAAAGATTAACCAATTTTTACCACCTGTCAAGTGCAACATACCTCTTCAAGATGCGGGGGTGTACAGACTGGAATGTGACTGTGGGCTCTCCTATATCGGTCAAACAAAACGAAGTATAGGCGTGCGGGTAAAAGAACATATAGCCGACATCAAACATAGACGGAATACTAAGTCTGCAGTGTGTGAACATGCCTTAGATACACCAAACCATTTCATACGATTTGACCAGCCTAAAGTCCTTGCAAGAGAACGACGATTTGTTCCTCGCATGTTACGGGAGGCAATTGAAATTAGAAGACACCCGAATTTCAACAGAGAAGATGGTTGGAAAATACCACCAGCATGGGATCCTGTTTTAACGAAATCCCATGCTAGGCCCCGCACTGCAAGACCTCTAGATACAGTTAGCTCTTTTTGCGTAGATAGGAACACAAATTAATATTAACTGAGTGACGGTAGTTTATATTTTTCAAAATATTGTAAAGACGAATAACACCTTAGTCTACCTGTGACCACGAACGCTGTAAAGTGTTCGAAACGTCAGGTTAAATAAAATGTTAATAAATCGCGAAATAATCCGTAAAAGTAGTTTCATTTAAATGTATCGTGTTCGCGTAAATAAAAGACAACAGTATGGTTACTAGATAATGAATAAACTAATTTCATGACTTAGGCACAATTACCTGTGCTCATCACACAAACATTTGCCCCACGCGGGATACGAACCCGCAGCCAGGCTTTGTGGTCCGGAGCATGAACCACTACACCAGACGGTCGTCCAATTAATTTTCCAACATTACAATCTTAAACGGGCTTACAAATTTTGACAACTATTTGGAACAATTTTATAATATTTTAGCGTGGTTATTTTAACAAGGTCCCCTTTATAAAATATTCGCTTTAAAACTTTATGGTGTGAAATATATTAATAAGTATTAAGTGCAATACGCTCATTTTTATCTTTGTTTGCATCACCCCTGCAACAAGCACCCACAGATCCAACAGGACCACGCATTTTCGTACTAACTGACGAAGCGAAGCTACAATTATTGACTAAACCTTCTCCACTGTTTAAGATAAACGTTAATGTTCCTCATACTTCAAAATAAAACTATAAACGAAACTTTTTTTTCAAAGACCTGTTGAACATAAAAACCCGGCTGAAATGAAATTGGTCAAAAGAGGGCACACAAAAATTAATAAAAATAGAAGCTAAAAAAATATCAATAACGTTATAAAGTTTTAACTACTTAGTCAGATGTGAAGTTCGGTACCATTTTTAGTAACTTGCACACTTTTTGTTATTTAAAATATTCTAATATTTATGCACCTTACAATGTAATAAGTACAAATAAATTAAATTAAATTATAGCCAACGTGGTACCGTTATGCCTGTGTCATAAATAATAATTTCCTATTATAATGTGCAAGTAGGTATACAACTTGCGTAGTGTAAGTATTTAGAAACCTAGATTAGTAGCATGAATATATTGATAATCTTATACTATTAGCACGATTACTTTCTTTTTTATGCAACGATTTATTAGCATGTGTCGATATCATTGTATGTTTACACCGAACTGTAAACATTACTTTAATAAACTCTGATGTTTCTTTTATTACAAAGTTATTTTTGCTGTCCTTGATCCTTCGTCATTACCTGATTTAAGAATTTCTACTAAACATTTGATTCGGTTTAGTCTAAAATTTCCAAGTCCTCCCCTCCAAAATATTAATATTCCAACGCAAGCTAGCAACAACAGCGTCTTCTTTAGATTCTGAACCCCATCACATATCAACACAAATCCTAATGTGATTCTTGGCATTTAGCATCATTTTTTTTTTTATCAAAATACTATTTTGCTAAGTGATTATAAAGAAATAATTCACGATTAAAGGCTAGCTAATGTAGCAATTAATTTTAGCCTACTTTAACCCATTTTACCTACCACCTCTAATCTAATCGTTGCCTTTTGTGACCTCTTTTCTTATTAATTAGAGAATATCCAACAATTGGAAAGGCTTCAAAGTCTAAACTTTTTTAAAAAATTTAATTTGTACAGGGCAAAATTTATGGCCTGCTTCTGTTTCATTAATAAATGCTATTGCACTTGTTAGCCTTTACAATCTATCTATTCATATTCTATGAGGATCAATGTGTAAGCTGACGTACGGCCTCATTGAGCAAACTATATAAATACAGTAAAATTAATGATGATATATTTTTAAAACAAGACAATTGCCAATATACACAATCATATAGACAACTATCTGTTATATTACTCTTATACTAAGTACTACTGCATATAATAAGATTATTCGTTAGAATCACGTATCAACAATACTGTTATGAAGGACCGGGGTAATTAACAAAATTAAATGATCTGTAGTAAACCTCAAGGATTGATGAGTAGGGGTGGATCATCCTGGTGTTGGTAGAATTGATCTCGCTGGGCTGACCCCATCCCAATATAAAAATTTCTTGTCTTGATATGAAGGGAGCTACGAGTGACCTCACTCGTGTCTGCAGTCGCTTCTGCCAACAGCAGATCTCATCCATGGTCCCGAAAATAATTAAAACAAAAGCATTAGATATATACTCATTCTTATCATTATTGTTAAAGGGTAAGTCAAGTAGTCAACCTAATTATTAAACCTTTGATCCATATAACATGTAAGTAGGCACCTCTAAATAAGATGATTTATAAACTAATGCAGTCGCGCGCGCGCATTCACTAGCGGCTAGCGTGTTTTTGACGGCGCCGTACTGCGCGGAGATTTACCGCGATGATGAATGTTTTGAAATGTGTTCAGTGTAAACTCATAATTAATGAATTATTATCGTATGTGCAGAATAAAGTTTCTGTGATTGACGAAGAATCGTTGGTTCGTGTGCGCTCGTCGGCATTTGATGCCACTGAAATTAAAAATGCGAAGTCATTGCTGTTCGATGCGATCCCCACCGAAAAACGAAAAATTAACCGTAAAAATACGGGGAAAGAAAAACGTGATTTAAATGACATCATAAATCTTTTTAAGTCTACTGATCCTGACGTTATTCCGACTTTTGTAGCAAAAGATTTAGATAAACTACCGCCAATTACCTTTGACCATCTCGACTGTTCGAAATTACTCAAAGATATGGTGAAAATGAAAAGTGAAATAGAAAACATGAAATCAACATTTGCGACACATGACGACATAGGTGACCTTAAAAGGGAAGTGTTACGTTTGGGGGCCGACTCTTTACCTCCAACGTCGGCCTTCAAAGTCAATACCAAGCGCGGTGCATATCTAGATAGTGGACCTATGGGCCTGTCGCATGATAACTATCTTGCTACAACACCTAACCAATCGCGGATTGATCACGATAATTTACCGCCCGTACTAAACTACAGAGAGATGAGGGCAGTTTTAAGTAGGCATGATGAATCACTCAACCGACAAGAACCGGTGGCGGGCGAGTGGGCAAGTGCAGGCGCAGGTGGCGAGGCGGGGGGATTGCGGTCGCCTAGTGCACAGCGCCCCGTGCCGTGCGACCGAGCCGGTTCTATGACGCGCGATCAGCTGGCCGTAGTGGCGACGTCACAGCGAAGCCCGGTACGAATGAAAGAGCGGCAGTCTAAGGATGATAACGCCGTTAACAATCCGACGAGTCAGCGTGCGGTGAAGCTGCCAAATCGAGTACTTTATATGTCACCAAACAATAACAAGGATGAATGGCAAACAATACGTCGGAAGAAGCAAATTAAATATCGTTTTACTGGTAAGGCTGGTATTGCAAGAGATTCGGAATGCAATTTTAAGGCGGCAGATAAGAAAATTCCTATTTTTATCACAAATGTCCATCTCGATACGAACGAATGCGACATTACCGATTATATACGAAAAAAGACTAACGAAACAGTTGTATTAGAAAGAATAAATATGAAGAAAGAAAGAAAACACAAAGCGTATAAGTTCATGACGTCAGAATGTAACTTATCGCTATATTTAGATAAACAGTTGTGGCCTGCGGGTATAATATTCAGGCGATTTGTTAATTTTAAACATAAAAGAACGAACAGCCCCTGGGCTGTTAACGGAATTAATGAAACTCATAATAAATAGCAGCCTATATCGCTTTGCTAGCTATAACTGCAAGAACGTAAAGCGATCCATTGATGACGTCAGAGCTCTGTGCCGGACGTGTGACATTGTATGCCTACAAGAAACATGGCTTCTACCGCACGATATACCATACATCAGCACCATAGACAATGGTTTTGGATATACCGGAAAGTCAGCCGTGGATACGTCGATAGGCATTCTACGCGGTCGTCCTTATGGTGGAGTTGCGATAATGTGGCGTCAGAGTATTTTCCCGCAGGTGTCAGTGTTGCCATGTGAGAATGTGCGTATGTGTGCGGTCAAAATTACCACTAGAAATCGGCTATTGGTGGTTATAAGTTTTTATATGCCTACAAATTCGACTGAAAATTTAGAGTTATTTGAAGGTTGTTTAAGTGAAATATGTGCCTTAGTAAATGAGTACGGAGTCGAATCAGTATTTATTTTAGGCGATTTTAATTCAGACCCGCGAGAACTATTTTTCAAAGAACTAATTAATTATTCTAGTGAACAAAATTTGTCGTGTTTTGATACAGATATGCTAGGGATAGATTCTGGGAATTATACTTACGTTAGTCAAGTTTACGGTACGTGTAGCTGGCTGGATCATTGCGTTGGGACTCAATCGGCTAAACTGTTTAACGTTTATATGAACGACATGATCCTCGCGCTCAGCAGCCAGCATGTTGGCTGCCATGTCGACGGAGTCTGTGTAAATAATCTCAGTTATGCGGACGATATGGTGCTGCTGAGCGCGTCGGTCTGTGGTCTGAGAAAACTTTTAAATACGTGTGAGGAGTATGCCAGTGAACACGGATTAAAGTATAATGTTAAGAAAAGTCAGTTCATGATTTTTGAGGCCGGTTCGGTGTGCAACCGTACGGTGCCACCCATACATCTAAACGGAGCTCTACTTGATAGGGTTTATAAGTTCAAGTACCTAGGACATGTGCTCACGGCCAACCTCAGAGACCATGAGGACATGGAGAGAGAACGGAGGTCGTTGTCCATAAGAGCCAATATGTTAGCCCGCAGGTTTGCTAGATGCTCAAAAGATGTGAAAATTACACTGTTTAAAGCCTACTGTACATCACTTTATACCTGTAGCCTGTGGGCTCATTATACACAGAAGAACTACAGCGATCTCCGAGTTCTGTACAACAATGCGTTCAGGATTGTTGTGGGGTTGCCCCGATTCTGCAGTGCATCGGGCATGTTTGCGGAGGCGCGCACCGCCTGCTTCCACACTACTATGCGTAAGCGGAGCGCCTCCCTGGTGCGCAGAGTGCGGGCCAGCCCCAACGCAGTCCTGGCAATGATCGCCGGTAGGCTCGACTGCCCCTACATGCGGCAATGTAGTAGCAGGCATGCTCCTGTGCAACCTTTTGTGCGGGGCTTTTAATAACTTTTTAGGCGTTAAGTTTTTATGATGATTATTATAAATTCCATATGTTATTGTAGGTAGGTAATTGTAATTTTTATTGTTTAATTGTAAATGATTGTATGAAATTTTATTGGATTTAATTTTTAGAATGAAATTTATTTAATTAATTATTGTATGTACTTTTTTTTTTTTTTTTATTGTAACTGTGTAATATCCTCATTATGGGTCTCAGTAACCCGAAATAAATTAATTTTAATTTTTAATTTAATGACCCTGCTGGACAAAAAATAAAAATAGTAGTACATAATCAGGCAGAGTGGAATACATTTAGTAGAAGGCTTTATAAGTGCTCTTTTCTTATAAGCTTATTGTAAGCATTATAATGAGATTTACATCGGTAACCATATAATACGTTTTTATTGAGAGCTTCTGCTTAAATGTGCGATAGACCAAGCCTAATGAACTGAAGGTTCATGATGATCATGATTTACATGTATGCATTAAAATTGTAGCATAACAAAAAGTTTATACAGTGTCATAGGTACTGTCACCAACATTCCTTATTGCAGATTAAATCGTAATATGCTACTATCACAAGACGACGTCAAAGAGTAGCTTTGACTCAGTGATCTAGGGTTCACTTAACCCTTAGCTCACTACGCACTTAGCCACTACGCTTAACTACTAGAACCTAGGGCACACTTAACCGTTAGTGCAAAACACACACCTTGCCGCTACGTTTTTATACTAAAATCTAGGGCACACTTGACCCTTAGCGCACGACACACTTAGCCGCTATTCGTAACTACTAGAATTTGGGGCACACTTTACCCTTAGCGTACGACACACTTAGCCGCTACGCTTAACTACTAGAATCTAGGGCACACTTACCCTTGGCGCACGACACAATTAGCCGCTTTGCCTAACAATAAAATTTAGGGTATACTTAACCCCAATCCAAATATATTTTAAAGACAAATATTAAATATTGGACCATAACACAAACAACACTTTCATTGATCTGATTGTAAGGTAAGTAGCCAAAGTACTTTTGTTATAAAAATCAGAAAACAACGACGGTACCACAACACCCATACCCAAGACAATATAGTAAAGTTCGTTTTCCACACTGACCCGACCGGGAATCGAACCCAGAACCTCAACTTACTGTTATGGCCATAGACAGTCCGATGAGCTCGCCTCTCGGCTACGAAGGCCGTCTCTTTTTTTTGCGGAACAACTATAATCATTGTTTTATTTGAGACTTTTCGAGTTTTTAAACCTAGTCAGGGATGTGACATGTTTTGCGCTTTAGCTCAAAAATGTTGCAAAATTGTGTATATTCCATTAAAGCAATAAAATGAATAATGGCACACATGGCCTTAAACCATTGCTACACTTCACAACTACACGTTAAATAACGACATGTCTCACTGCTCTGTAGCTTTCATCGAATACTCAAAAGCTGGCCTACTCTATCTACACAACTGCTACAAGTTATGGATGCTCCTATAATAATTATTATACTTAGCCAATCTCTTTTCATAATTTTTTTCTTTGGTCAAAGACCGACGCACTTAATCAGTTAAGACTCCAAATTCTATATACATCATATAGCCCACTTAGCTATAACTCTTTAAAATTAAGCAGAGGAACTAACATACTTAAACGAATTTCGTCAACGAAATCGTTTATTCAGACCTTTTACTAAATTACACATAGTAAGTTCTGGTGCTCCACATTATGTCAGTAAAAGTTTATAATAAATTACCACCATATATAAAAAAAAACATAAAGAAGGATACTACATTTCACAGAACATTGAACGAGTACTTAACGCAAAAAAGTTTCTTTTGGGCATTGTACAAATTTTAATTTACGAATTTTTGTCTCTATGACCTTAAATTGTAATGCCCTAACAGGGATCATTTTGAGGACATGTTAATTTTTTTTTACCTTATGTACCAAATGAAAGCAATAAATATAAGATAATGATTATGACTACTTAGTTAGCTTATAAATTCTTATTTTCGTTTGGACACCACACTTAACTAGTCCCAAACACAAAGATTGACACACTAATCGGCCTCAAAAGAAGAATAAACTTATATACAGATATGCTGGTATTGTGTCGGAGACTAGGTACCCTCCTTTAGTACTCAAACACTTTCGGTAGTTTCAAATTAAAGCGCGTCTAGAATGTGCCAGTATGGGCAGTAATGGCAATGGGCAGTAAGTAGGCAGGACGCTTTGGAAGTTTTTTGTGATCTTTCTAAGGCTTTTGATTGTGTGGACCATCAAACTTTACTAAAAAAACTTAGACACTATGGTGTTTCATGCAATGCCTCAGATTTAGTAAACTCTTATCTCACAGGCAGAACACAAAAAGTTTGTATCAATGGAGCTAAGTCTTCTGGGTCGCCTCTTACTATGGGCGTGCCGCAGGGTTCGATATTAGGGCCTCTGCTCTTTCTAATTTACATAAATGACCTTCCATCTTTTACGAAAGACCTCTGTGAGACAGTGTTATTTGCAGATGATACTTCATTGATTTTTAAAATCAAGAGAGGTAAAGACTCATTTGACGATGTAAATAATGCACTCTCGCAAGTATTGCATTGGTTCACCACCAATAATCATATGCTCAATGCAAATAAAACAAAGAGCATCAAATTCACAATGCCCAACGTAAAACTTGTCTCAACACATATTACTGTAAAAGATGAACAACTTAATACATCTAGTTCCACTACATTTTAAGGAATCACTTTAGATTCCCGTTTGCAATGGGGTGCGCATATCGAGACTCTGTCGGGAGGACTTAGCTCTGCTGCTTATGCCGTGAGAAAGATAAGACAACTGACTGATGTTGAAACGGCAAGATTGGTGTATTTTAGCTATTTTCATAGTATAATGTCATGGAATATTGTTATGGGGCTCAGCAGCAGATATTGAATCTATATTTGCACTGCAGAAGAGAGCTGTACGGGCAATTTACGGCCTAGGACCCCGAGACTCCTTAAAAGAACTGTTTAAAGAAATTAATATCCTTACAGTAGCATCCCAATTTATTTATGAAAATATAATGTATATCCGCAAAAACCTGTCCTTATTCCTTAAGAAAAGTGACATTCATAATCTTAACACCCGGAATAAGAATAAGCTTGCCGTTCCCAATTTCAGACTGCATAAAGTGGGTAATTCGTTTATGGGAAAATGTATTCGCTTTTTTAATTAATTACCAACGTCTATTGTAGAACTGCCCCTGTTAAAATTTAAATCGCATATTAAAACAACTTTAATGAAAAAAGGATATTATACTGTAAATGATTATATAAACGATAAAAATATTTGGAAATAAATACTGCCCTGCTCGCACAGGTACATTTATCTTGTAATGTAAAATATATACTATTTAAAAAGAGGCTGACAATAGTGACCGAGTTTCTTGCGCTACTTCTTCTCGGCGCTAGCCCGATTTTTTTAGCACTCATCCTGCTAGCCTGTGACTATATAGGTGAAAAGCAATCGTGAAAACCAACTTTCAAATGTGTATCATAAAAACTAAAAAAATGAAAATAAAAATACAAAATAACAACAACGACTTGATATTGCATAAGCTCGTCCATCTTCAAACGTAAAACCATCTGTGATCATCTGTCTTATTCCTTCCCCTTGTACAGAGCGAGAAAGAGCTAACAGACGTAAAAAATGGCCGGAGTTCATTCATAAACTTATACTACACGGTCAGATGTTTGGCTTGTTTACCTTTAACATTGTTAACTTAAAATTAGGGCTTAAATGTAGCTTAGCAAATTTTCTAATTTGAAAATCTACATCATTTAGAACAAACCAATTAAAAAATACAATGTCTTAGCTAAGTAAATGTTAAGTTAGCAGCTTACCAATGGTAAAACCAGTAAAACGGCCCTCATATCAGCTTATCAAGTAAGTACATACACTGATATTTAGGGGGTTTGTTTCCAGATAAGGTAGTAATTCAAATTTTCCATCACACTTTCACAGGCTGTGGACTGACGAGCTATCCAAAACCATGTTAAGATTGTTTTAGGTATGCGACTTTATTATTGAGAAAGGTAATTAAAACTAACCGAAAACGATAAGTTAGATTATTCTAACTCAATGAAATTCAAAATACCTAACATAATTTTATGATAACTCGGCGTGTTTAAAAATTTGAATCATCTCTCTAGGTACAACGATTGTTTATTTACACTGTTCCTTACTATCGAAAATTGAACTCATCATGATTAAAAATACACGAAAACATTCCTCATCTAACTCAAGATTTAGGTATTCTAGTTTCTACATTTTTTATTACACTGACCGACCACTCACACGCACACTCACATTGTGACTTTTTGATGGTTCTACATTGACTAACTATCACAGAACAAACTAGGTTAAAATTGTGTTTTTAATAAATGACAGATTTTGCGACACTACGACGCGCGCGGAAGCCGGAAGCGCGTCCGTATAACGCATCTAATCGCGACAGGCGCACGACCCGAACTAAAAGAAAGCGAAGCGCACTGCGCAGCAGCGATCGGTCAAAGTGCGGCCGCCAGCGCACCAGACGAAGCATTAGTGATGTAGTATCCAAGGAGTATTAAATCACTACGTTTTAAGAGACAGCACTCTCTCACATTAGGTTGAGCTCACGCACACATAAATACACTGTACATGAACTGTATACGCGCCATTACCAACCTGAGAAATATTACTCGGGCTGATAGTTCTGCCAACCTAATTTTTGACAGGACTAGTGCTGCGCATGTATGTCGACTATGCATCGATCTTGTCGATCGTTATCGATAAGCTTGGTGGGACCTTGTAATTTTGTTTTTCAGATTTCCAGGAAATATGTTACATAGAATTATCAATCAAGCATGGCTAAGGCTACATTTGAAAAATTATGCAATATAATAAATAAGCCGTGCGTGAATGATAATAATTCTATAAAACATTTAAAATAATAAAAACAAAATAATTTAAACATCTTTATTTTGTTGTTGGGCTTTTTTGATTTTATCGCCAATATCAATTTCAGTCTTAGCAAAGTCATTATTCATAATTTTACATGACTTTCTAATAAAAAGTTTACTTAAAAAGTTAAATAAATAATCAGCAACATGTTCAAAATGAGCATTACATTTAAACCATTGCATATCGCAGCGAGTACTCAGCTGCAAAGTGCAAAGTTGAGCTATGTGTCGCTGGTGCAGCACGGGCAAGACTGCAGTCTCATACACATTCTTAGCTTCAGTAACTAAAATGCATAGTTGAATTTTTGGATAAGTTAAAGAAATTTTATCCTGCCACCATTCTTTTAAGGATATAAATTTGTACAATGGATCATCGAGATTAGGATTTTCCTCTTTTAGATTAAACTTGCAAGTATCACAATTAAATTTACTAAGAACTTTGGCAGCTAAGTATCCACTAACATAAACAATTGGTTGCTCATCAAAGTTACAAAAATAATCTTCTACCAATTCAATTTCAGGTTCTTCGGGCAAAGACAGCACAGGGTAATTATTTGTCTGATTATCAAAATGATGTGTAG
Organism: Anania fuscalis; assembly: GCA_950371115.1. NCBI lineage: Eukaryota > Metazoa > Arthropoda > Insecta > Lepidoptera > Crambidae > Anania > Anania fuscalis. The sequence continues at coordinate 11,083,777 of OX493326.1, read as the reverse complement.
CCAGTTCGTTAAAAGAAGGTACTAATACATCCTCCGATTTTTTAGTTAACTCACGGTGAGATATGAATAATTTATTGTAATCAACATCACAATTGGAGCCACGGCTATGTGATCCTGATAAACCAGAAATTACAGTAGATTTTAAAGCGGCATTAAAATGACTGCAAGTTGGATTTCTGTTTGTTGCACTGTGCTGCCTTATGATCCCAAATAAATTTTCCAAGGAATCTTGGTTAAGTTGGCGTAAATTTAAATACTTGAACTTAGCTTCCTTGTTTAAAAAAATCCAAATATCTTTTAAGGATTTTAAGGATATTTTAAAACCATTGATGCAACGTACATTTCGTAAGCGGATTTGTGAATCCGACTTCAAAAAATTTATAGAATCAATATTTTTTAAATAATAGTTCCAAGATTCCTCGTGATTGGTTTTTTCTGACACATTCTCTCGTATTCCCTTTTTCACATCATTTGGTGATGCTGGTCCATTTGAGCAATCGAAAAGTTTGTCCAATTCTTCAACAACAAAAGCTGTATTGTAAATATCTTCTGCGTTGCTACTGCTCCACGCCAACATCTTCAGAACTGCGGCCATCGTGTTGCTTAGCGCATGAGCTGCAAATTTAACACGCATTTTAGTTTTGTAAGTTAGATTGACAACTGTTTGGGTGATTTTCTGGATGTTTAAAAAATTCCTATTTTTTTCTTCTACTTCTTTTAAATGACTCCATTTTGCTTTTTTTCCTTTGTACTCCATAATTCCAGCTTGGAAAAAGTTATTTCTTATTGATTTAAAAAGATGTGGTATATCAAAAATAATGTGCACTTTTCTTTTGTCAACGAAGAAATAATTATCTCCTGAAGTGAGGCCATCAAATTTTTTCAACAAATTCAAGGCACCAATGTTTGTAGGGCCTTGATCACAGACCGTAGATACAACATTGAATCCAGCTTCATGTATAGTTCTCACAATATTTTTTATCAAAACTGCTAACTTCTCAGTTTCAATTGTCCCCTCAACAAAGTAATGAGCCACAGGCTGTTTAAATTTCTGTTTTAAAAATTGAATCATGAATACTAAAGCATGCCCTGAAACTTTGTTATATCTGCCCATACTTTCTTCAGTGCCAAGGTCGACAAAACCATCAACTTGATCCATTGTTTCATTGTATATTAAACGTTTTTTCAAAGCCATCTCGTCGAATAATAAAACACATTGCTTGTCTTCTTCCTTCATATTATGAGCTTGAGCTTTTTTACAACACATCTGTAGTATTTTTGTGTGAATTCCTGGTTCCATAGGAATTTCTTTTAAAATTCTCTGGAGTGTACGTGTGCTAGGCAGAGGCAGCCATTTTTGAAGGTGACGGTAAGTCTTTGGAGAACGTTTAAAGATTGACAGAGCATAGACTTTGTTTTTTACATCCCAGCGCTTTCCATGAGGAGATTTTTTGTGATTGTTTACTGCATTCTCAACAATTGATTTTAGTAGGTCAGAATCTAATTTATCAAAGTCTATTAATGATTTTGCCATGCTTTTTATTGTGGTTTTCGCCTCTTGCAAACGTTTCAGTATTTTAATTTCCCTTTTTGTAAGACGAGTCTTTGCAGCTGAAAATTAAAATACAAAAATTATGTCAAACTTGGTCTTTCGGCAGCACAGGTTGAAGTGAGCTAGAAGTAGAAGGAAGAAATGAATAAAATAAATGATGACAATTTTTTTTTTCATATTCCATTATAATTCGGTTTTATTCAAATAGCAGCAAAGCAGTCAGTCCTTAAGAAATGTGATATATTTCTTTTGGATAATTAATTCATTCAGTAGCCCCATGCGGTATTTATTATTTCTTATTTGAAGACGTCAATTACAAAGTTAACTAACTGTGATACTTTGCTATCAATTAAATATTTTTGCAGGCAATTAAAAACAGCAAATTTCATTGCGCAGTTGATCAAAATGATAATACTGGTTGATTAAGCTATAGCCAAACTGTTTTGCTCCATTCCACGCACCTATTTGCCTCCTATGTTTTATGAAGTACATTAACAGCAAGACATAATATTATAGTACATTCTTCCTATTACAGATTTAAAAGCATTTTTACACTCATCGTTTGAAATCTGGGTCTTGCTGTTCATGCACTTTTTTAATATAAGACTTTATTTAATAAAATTTTAACATACCTGTTGCATGTCTTTTTCTTGTAGTTTTGTAGCTCTGAACCAACAATTCATTACCCTCCATCTTAGATACATCTTCTGGAAAATAAAAGCAAAATTTAATAAAATGAAATCAATGAAATTTTAGTACTTGTGCGACGAATATATCATATTTCTTACCTCCTTTTCTTTTGAACGTCAGATGCAAAGGAGCCTTTGATGTTGATGGTACTGGTACAAAGTCATGAATACCTGATGAATCATATGCAGTTGCAATCACTTGTTTTTCTGAAAGTTCATAGAATGCGGTTACTAAATAAATTAAATAACATTAGGTTACAAACTGTTCAGTACTCTGCCTCTCCTTTTAAAGACAAATTTTTAAGTCATCAATAATATTAAAATAAAGCCAACCTCAAACCAAAGCTATTTAGGTAACTAAGTTTATATTTTTGTTTTTTGCTGGCCTTATAAATATTATTTTCCCCTATTAATTGAGGTGTTTAAATATTTTTTATTTGTAATTGTTTAGTATTTAAAAAAATATTTGAAGATAAATAACACTTGAAAAAAGTCATCGACCTCAGGTGGGACGTGGGTTCGAGTCCCACCTGAGGTCGATTACTTTTTTATTATAAAACCTTGCATGGAATTGCTAAAAACAAAAATGTTGAAAAAAATATATATTTAACATTACGTAAGTACACTTAATATTCAAAATATATATTTTTTAATACAGAAAAATATCCCGCAAAGCAATCGAATTTACTTAATGGAATAAGTTGCTAAATACCTCTCAAATTCAGTGCCTGTTGTTCATTTTCCTTAGTGATTGTTTCAACTGACGCAGTTATATCTGTCTCATCAGGATTAAAAGATCCACCTGAAAAATTTAAGCTAATATAATTATCTTCACCAATAGTCAAATATTTGTAAAAATATTTCTATCGGGTGTTGACAGGTAGTATACTACTCAGCTATACATAATATAGCTACAACATTGATCAGAGATACGCTGGCTTCGACAGCGAAAAAAACACTTGAGAAATTTCATCATGTCACGTGACGTCCTCGGTAGCTTAGTTGGTAAAGCACTCGCCCGGCATGCGATGGGACGTGGGTTCGAGTCCCACCTGAGTTTGATGACTTTTTTCCAGTGTTATTTGTCTTCAATTAATATAATTATGTCATTATAGTTAAAGTTAAGGTTTCAATACAATAACTTATATCTAAACTAGTATTAAAATGTTTATATCTTTGTAACATATAAACTCAAAAACTACTGGACCAATTTAAAAAAATCTTTCACTATTAGAATGCTTTATTATCCTAGCTTTATTAATATAGGCTATATTTGCTACTAGAAAAAAAAAAACTCTACCAGTGGCGAGAGGTCGAAATATGGTAAAGCCATACCAGCTCTTTTTAATTTTAACTCAATACCTACACGCGTTTCCGAGATAAAGGGTCTTGACAGACAGACGAACCGATGGATGGACAACAAAGTCATCTATATGAGGATTCCGTTTGTTTCCTTTTGAGGTATGGAACCCTAAAGAACATATCAATATCTACAAAAAACTTTGCGATCCCTTATGTGATATGTCCAACTATTGTTGTGTTACTAATCTTTAGAATATTAAAAGAGGATAGAAATGCTCATACCAACTAAAAGGAAGGCTAGAAATACATTTAATATTATTATTAAGTTTACTATAGTTAAAATCACTCAACTCACCTGACTTTTTTTCAATTTTTTCATAGTATGATTTAACATGCAAAGGAAACTCGGTGAAAAGGTCATCAGTCAGAAATGGCCTATTGAGTCTCAAAGTTGGCACAGCAGTACTCAGCAATCGGTTTCCTTTTGCATTAAAACATTCTGGGGCAAAGTGAGAACCGCAAACATATTTCAACTGATGCAACTTCTCAATTGGTATATGTACCAGATCTTCGATAACCGATGCTTTGACCCATAGTCGGCACCTAGAAAAAATATTTTAAAATTATTACATTTAAAATTCAAAATTATGTTCTAAAATTAAAAGTAATATTGGGCCTAAGATTAATAATATACAATGCAATGTCAACATTAAATTCCATTTGTAGTTATTTAGCAGTCAACATGGATTCTTTTATTTTGATGTCAATCAATTATTTATTAGAGTAGAAGCCCTCTTTCAACAGCCATGTGTGTCTAAATATATTCAATGCTCTAACTTTAATAAGAAGTATTAAATTACTTGCTTAAACATTACTTTTTACTAATAAATTGCATTGCAATACCTACATACTATTGGTTATGTTTTTTAGTCTTTGGCTTGATACTTAAAATTTACTTAGTGTCTCTGCTATTAGATTAGTATTTCCAAGCACCGTTTTTACAAACATACAGAGTTCCAAGATAAAGGCAAGGCAAAGTATAGGCAAAGTTTTAAGGCACTTATACAAGGGTTTACAGTAGTAGATAATCTAACCATTTATAGCACGATGCACTTTAAATTATTTCAATACGTTGATATGATAAAATTATACGACATTGATCTTTATTATACTTACCGATCTGGATTTAAGGGAAAACTTGCAAGAAGTATGTCTGACTTGGGCAACTTTCGTACGCCACAAATAGTACACTTCCTGTAGCGACTTTTTTCCATGTTTCTAGTGATTTTTATCAAGCTTTTATAGTAAAACTTGAGCACAATTATGATCCGAGAAAAATGTTGTCTCAGCACATGTAAGGTACTAAAAAACACGGAATCGCTAAATCACAGTCTGTTAAGCGAAAATATCACTTTTTCACTTGGTTGCGGGATAAAATTCACATCAATTAAGATGAAAGTTTAAACTAAAAACGATAAATCGAATTCGAATTCAAACTTATCAAACGCGTAACGTTTTATGACAGATCAGTCAAGACAAAGTCAGCCATTTTCACTCAGTAGAACCAACAGCGAAGCGTGAATTTCAGAATCTGTTGGTTGGTATCTATTTGGATACACTTCTTGAAAAATCTGTTTATATAAATTTTTACCTTAAATCTAAGGAGGTAGAGTTGCTTTTCGTTTAAAATAATATTGCTGATATCCTCTTGTAAGGCAGTGTCGCGCCACTGGTAGTATCTATCGAGATAGCGCGGATCGATACACTGTCATTTAATTTTAATACTAACAATTACAAGAAGTTCAATATCATTTTTGTTTCTGTAAATTAAAAATCAAAAAGTGATTTAATTTAAACGATGTAAGGCCGGGTATAGCAAAAGTCTCATTAAATGCCACAGGATGATAGCTTGTAGCCGTTTGAGTTCTTGCTTTTGAAATTTAAAACCTACCTACCGTCATGACGGGTGGCCTAAAAGTAGGCCCAGCTGTAGTTATTTTAAACTTTTCTGCTAAGATCGACTGATAAAGAAGGCTACAGAACGTTTGCCTTCCTCTGCACTTTGTTTGTGCTAAATGCAACTGTTCCCAAATTGGCCGCCAGTTGAGAAGTTATTAAAAGAAGTATAAAATTATGTTATTTCTTAGTAAAACAGTCTCGCATAAGCAATCGATCGAAAAGTAAAAGTAATAGTATTATTTATTTGCATAATACAAATTGCTTTTACTGTTTGATTAATTCGATCATAAGTGAAATTATTACTTATAATTGTTGATATTGTGACGTTTACAACGATATCAATTGATATATTTCTCTAAAAGAATTGCAAAAAGGGCTGGGAATAGGACAAGGAAGATTATTTTTCCCTGAACATCTTGTCCACGCGCAGGCCAAAATTGAACATTTTCCTTTTTTCTTTATTTCAATCTCTTTACATTTTTTTCAGTGCTGTAATAACATTACGGGTTTTTTGTCGATAGATGAATTAATAGCCCCTTAATTATCGCCGGTCGAAACCCAGACACACTGTTTTATTTATTGGCTGGAGGGCGTTAACTCTTGCGCCTAGACGATTTGTGACGACATTTTAGAATAGCTTATAGACGTTGCTCAGGAGCGTGATCGGTCTGTAGTTCTTCAAGAGTTTATCTCCTTTTTTGAAAAACCGATTAACCGCGCCCTCACTCCACGCCCTCGGCGTAGTCCTATAGCCTAAGACAGGGTTGAACAATCTCCTTAGTTCCCCAAGGATGGATAGCCCTCTTGCTTTTAGAAGTTCTGAAGTGACTCCAGCTTTGCCTTGCTAAGATGTTTGAGAGCCGACTCAATTTCGTCTATGTCTAGTTCTGGGAAACCATCGCTGTAGTGGCGTATAAGCGTGGCTCTAGGGTCATTCGCGTCAGGTGGAAGTTTCAGGACATGCGAGGCATATTAGCTGCCATAGAAGTCCGAGGACTTCTAGATCGAGATCTAGGTGAGAATTTCCGAAACTTCTGGTTTTTAGATTTGTAAAATGCGATCTCCCCATTCTTTGGGAAAAGACTTTTGACACCGGTTTTGCTCAACAACCAAGAATAATAAGTTTACAAATATTTTGCATAGCGCCTTATATCCTATATGAGGCAGGAGTTTCAGCTTTGGAGATCGCGTCTTACCAAGCACCGGATCTTTTTATGAATGGAATCTGACTGGCTCACCAGTCAACCTGTGACCTCGGTCGGTGTAACCCGATCGAAACGTAATTAAGGATAAAATCATCATGTGAATCACTTTCTACAAAGTAAGAACCTTTCATAGTATAATTTGTTGATCTTTTCTAATATTATAAAGAGGATAGGTTTCATTGTTTGTTTATATGGACTGATTAGGCTCCAAAACTACTGAGCCAATTACATTCTTTCACCATTAGATCTCTAGATTATTTCTGATGAACATAGGCTACTTTAAAATACTAAAAAATGCACCATTCTTTAGGAATACGAGAAATTTCACAATAACTGGCGCTGAATAATATAAAATGTATTTATCCGAAATAAGCAACCGCTATTATAATCTTTTATGAATAAATTAAAGACCACGCAATTTTGGTTTAATACAAATTTTACCTCTACCTTTTTATTATTTAAATACTAATTGATATTAGACTAATTTAATAGTTTACTTGCTACCTACTACTATGCAACGTAAATAACCGTATTGTTATGTTACCATTTTTGAGATTAGTTTTATCCGCCGTAAAGTATACCGTAACAACAATATCTCTGAAACTGTAATATATTAACAAATAGATGTTGTTGTATTAACAAATACAGTTGTGTTAACAAGCTATACTTCGACTATACGTAGTAAAAATTTTTAGTCCTAGGCAAAAGACAGAAGAACTGCACCCAATAATTTCTTTAGATGGTGCTCCTGTAAAGTTGGATTTTAAAACATTATGATGGTTTACGTAGTAGGCATCCAATTGTAGTATCGAAATTCCTGGAAAATACTTCCTATTAGCTCAAATTTGCCGGTATTCGAATCAATGAATTTTCTCGGGAATTTCTGGTTATGTCAGTACCAAGAATTCCCGGGAACAAACCCTACGCGCCCGTGCAAGCATTGACCAAATAATGCGAAGAACGACCCACAACGCAATTTTGTTAATAATGAGGTTTTTCCCTAAGTTTCCCGTATGTCACTACTTCCCAGAATTGGTTCTTATCGACACTATCGAATGGGGTAATAATACGGGTTATTTTTCTTTTTAGAATTCCGTACCCAAAGGGTAAAACGGGACCCTATTACTGAGGCTCCACTGTCCGTCTGTCTGTCTGTCCGTCTGTCATCAGGCTCTATCTTATGACCCGTGAGTATCACGGGTCATAAGATACAGTAGAGAGTTAAAATTTTCAGAGATGTTGTATTTCTGCTGCCGCTATAACAACAAATACTAAACAGAATACATGAATTCATATTTAAGGGGGCTCCCGTACAACAAACGTGATTTTTTTACCGTTTTTCTCGCACTTGGCCGGTTTTTTTCGATTTCGGTTCGATTGCCAGATAGGAATAAGTTTTTTTTTCAAACATCTAATTATTTAGTTTTGTTTTTCATCAAGATCGGGCCCGAGACAACTATTGAGTGTTTTTCTTTATTTGTCACAGTTTTACATTTGGCCTACCACGCCCACGTAAAAAATTACACTGTATAAGTATTGAACATATTTTGTAACAATATAAATATATCAAAATGAAACAATAATAGGTATAACCAAGCTTTAATATGACAAAAAACTTTAATAATATTGAAATTTTGTCATAATTGCCGTGAGTGGAACAGGGGATAATTCATAATTTTAGTTTAGAAAATATAAAGATTACGATGACATAATATTATAATAAAAATACACTTCTGAGCCATAGTATGAGCTCTTTAAGCTTAATGATAGGAAATTTTAAGGCCTATTTCAAATTTGGCGCTCAGTTGCTTACGCGCCGGGAGCACCCGGCCGCGCGGGCAGCTCCCCGCGGTGGGCGCGTGGCGGTGAGTTACCCACCCCCGCAATTAGAGTAAAACGCCGAATACCCCGGCCTTAATGATTACTTCGATTGACATAGTAACTGCTTAGCAACTGCCTACTTCAAATGCTCACGAGCAACTGACCGAGTAGCGATCTCTACCGATAATACTGCGGTGTTTCCCCACCACAACTTAATAACGTCATGTCTTTTTCCCGGTCGACCAGTTAGTGTTGCCAACATTTGATTAAAATATACCGAATCACGACACTTGTATGAACGCCGAAAACTTTAGAATAATTTCGGGAGGAGTGTCATCCCATCCAATATGGGACAGCCACAGCTCTTTGATAAGCAGCTTGGCATATAAAATTATAGTGGCTACTAAGCCGAGGACATCAAACAATCGAGCGACTACAGAAAGTATGCTCCGCTTAGTACATACATCCAATGGATGACCTGAAGCTGTTAGCCTCAACGGCTCCAAAGCTGGGGGAGCTACTAAACATCGTTGTTGATTTTAGTGGCTCCATCAGAATGGAGTTCGGGATTGATAAGTGTTATAACAGGTTCGTTAATAAAAGAGTTCGTGTGATAGAAATGTTAAGTTTACTGCGTTTAAACATTCAGAAGACATATCACAATAAATGGTACACTGAACAAATAACAACGGTAGGATGAGGTGGTGATGTAGGTGAACAAATAACACGGAAGCCGGCTTAAGGCTTGATTTCCTCCTAAGCTGACGTCGGTTTCTGACGTACGTCGAGCGTACGAATATACACTAGTCCTATGAAGCACCGCACTGCAACGCTGACGTCAGCGGCAGATGATTTGGTACGACGGTACGCGCCGCCGACGTCGGTCACCGACGTCAGCTTAGGAGGAAATCAAGCCTAAATATGCGCGCGCCACGCGTGCGTCTACCGTGAGCATTGACTCGGCTGGCGGGGCCTCTCGTTCGGTGCGCTCGCGTCTGGGCCGTTGGGGCCGGGCGCGGGGTTAGCTCTACTACTCACCGATGAAAAACCTAAAGGCGCGCGGAGTAGCAATGGATGCTAGAAGGTCGCGCTATAGTATGCTGTTAGTGCGAGTAAACTCAAAAACACTTCTGAAAACTGAAATACAGTCACGTTTGCGCTTCTAATAGTTTATAATAATTAATATTTTTTTAATAAAGATAATTTTTATGACTATCCTTCGGCAAAGCGGTGGATGTAACTAGTGAAAAATAATTATTAAATGTATCTGCTATGTTTTCAGATCTGTTTGAGATGTGCCGCCAACCTTTAATGTTATGTTTGTTCTATTTATTCTGTTGTTTTTATTTGTTTCCGTATGTATTATTTACAACATGGTTTTAATTTTGTTAGTTGGTTTTTTATATTTATTGATATTTTTTAAGTTTTTAATTTTATGAATTATTTTTTTACTTCTTATACAATGAAGATATAGCTAGTACTTAGAAATTTATAGCCTTAGCTTTATTTTCACATTCCGTGCTATTAAAACAAACGATTTTGCGGTTTTCATCCCTTTTACATGTATAATAAAAAATCCTATATAACAGAATAGTAGCTAAAATTGTGATTTTAATAGCGTACATTTATTTATGATTAAAAATATTTTATTTCTTACATTCATTCATACAATTATTTTACCAATATATTCAATACATGCTAAACGTTTTATTATTATTTAACAAATATGTAATATTTATATTAGTATTGATATTACCTTACAATGCTTAGAACAGGTAATTGAACCAACCACAGCACGAAAAAATGTCCTTAATGTTAAAACTCCTCGTACCGTGGAGTTCGTACTCAGCCTGTTGTATTTTTACAATGCTGATACTGATCTGGTTGACCAGGGTGATGAGCAGGCCGTTAAGGGCCTCTCTCGCGTTGTGGGCTTGCTCATCCGTCTCGTAACCCACAAACACTTACGCCTCACTAGGGCCTCACTAGTCTTGGTTATCAGGATTTCCGCGGACACCACAGAAACCGGGAAACCTTTAAAAAATATGAAATGAAATAAAATTATTTATTCTGTATTTTCTCTAACAAAGTATAAAAATATGACTTTTTATGACATTATTTTTAATCATTAGAAATTCGAATACTATTTACTTCATGTGTTCATTTGTTCCGTTTTTTTTGCTATAAATTTTCCCTCACAATTTTACGGGTTTAGAGCCGTCAATATTAAATTTTTAAGTTTTAAAAATATCAGCCAAAAACTTCAATTCAATTAATTTAAAAAAAAAAAACACGACGCTTGTGACGTTGTATTGAAAAATGATAAAATAATCTTAAAAACCCTCGACTTAAAGATTTAAGTATGTAACGAGAGATAATTTACGTAAAAGTAGAGTTGATCTATCGCGCTTCCCTTCGTACCTATCTGGTTCTCGAAGATATAAATGTGTCAAAATAACATATTCAACTTACCTATGAACTTAATAAAAAAACCCACAAAAATCCGTCGGGGGCTGCATTAAATGAACGTGAATAATTGGAGATATTTTGATGCGGTTTTCCGTGATGGGTTCGAGTTTGATTGGTAAATGTTTTAAGGTGATAGGTGTCACGGTAACAACTCACGGCGGCGCTGTAGTAAATATAATTCGTTTGTGTAAAACCAAAACTACCAGTCTGATTTTGATGCGGTTTTTTGCTATACTTATTTATGAATATATTTATGTTGAAGTTTAAAATTGTGATGGCAGCCCCCGTCGTATTATTAACCCTTTCTACACGGGGTCTTGGCAACGATATTAAAAACCCTAGATGCAACAGTACGTACACAAACGCGGCCAAAAACTGTCCCGAAAGTACCTAGCAAACACGCGCAGTACGTGCATGTCATAAAAAAATTATCAACTCTTACTTAATTATTCAAAAAAAGGTAGACGGCTTTTACTTTTAAGACACTTTAGAACGCGAACAGGCAGTAAGGTCGTAAAATTTTATTGCTGTTTTGATAGAAATACCAATAAAGGCTTTAATTCAATGAAAATTTGGTTTAATTTCATATGCGCGGTTCGAAATCTGTAAAAATAACTTCAAATGGACAGAGTTAGGAGGAGTCGTCATTGATGTTATATTTTTCGGGGGGCAGGTTGCTCGCGTCCGTAGGATTTACCACCTCTTCCTAGGCCCACCCTACACGTACTCCCCGGGTGGTGCTAAATGAGCAACAACGCCGAGTAACGGGCGGCGGTAAATAACCTGTTCACAGGCACCCGTAAGCCTAGAAGGACTGAATCCCTTCTGAAAGCACGGCCACAGCACCTTGGGAAAGTGCTGTGAGTATGTCCCATCAACTCAATATGAAAATGAATGTTAATGACGATATTGTTCTGTCATGCGATCCGGCTAACGCCCGGCGCTCGCAGGTAACCGGGCCTGCGAGTGTGAAATTGGTTACCGAAGACTGCTCAGGGGTGGACGACCAGGCCCCCGTGACGGTGAATGCTACTGGCAGCACTAAAAGAAACTTCATACAACAGGCATTCCATCCGAGCCTTTTTACTTCTAGACCTAGATCCTCCTCACTAGGAAATATTCCTCGCACAAAAGAGATAAACTTACCTACCACACCACCCGGAACAATCACCATAGATGATGATGACAACAGTTGCCCACCCACATGGCAAAGAATACCCACTCAACGCAACCCAAAAAGGAAAAAACTATCTAATAGCCCACCTTACACAGAAAGTTCTAAGAACCCATCAAATAACTCACGGAACTCTATCAATACTTCCAACAGATACACTGGTCTCCCAGTAGACATAACCGATGAACCTAATGTAACGCTGAAAAGCCAAACTCAAATCAAGAAAGCCAGTAAACCACCACCAATAATTTTGTATGGTATTACGGATTTATCAAAACTAACCGAACTCCTAAATGCTTCCGCACCAACCGGAAGCTACACCTATAAAATTGTTAATAGGGATCAGCTCAGAGTAATGACACAAACTACTGAGGTTTACAAAGACATCCTTGACCTTATCCGAAAGAATGGACTTATAGGCCATACCTTTACCCAAAAAGACACAAGGAGCTGTAGAATCGTTATTAAAAATCTGCATCATACGACTCCCAAAACAGCCATTGTAGAGGAAATAGAGAAATCTGGAAATAAAGTCACCGGTGAAATCATATGTGCACTTTCAAGAAGAAACAAGAAGCCTCTTAATATGTTTTTTGTTAATGTAGAACCCGGTCCAAACAACCCCGAACTTAAGCGTATAGAATCTATATACTACACAAAAGTTAAGATTGAAGATCCGAGGAAAACTAATGAGATTCCTCAATGCACAAGGTGTCAACAGTATGGGCACACGAAAAATAACTGCATGCGCCCCTACAGATGCGTTAAATGTGCCGAAGGACACAGAACTATAGACTGCCCAAAAAAAGACAGAAATACACCAGCCACCTGCACTCTGTGTCTTGGAGACCACCCTGCCAATTACAAAGGGTGCCATGTATATAAAGAAATTCGTGCAAGAAAAATGATCCGTCCATCCAACAAGAAAGCTACTTCGACAAACACGACACACGCAAAAGGCAACGCTGTCCCCTTTCAAATAGATGACTTTCCACAGTTAAAACCAACTAACCACGTTAAACAACAAATAACAAAACCTCATATGCCAGACTTCAGAAACACTACACCAAGCACTACACATTGGAATAAAAGCCAAGAGAACATACAATCTCAACCAACAAGTTCATTAGAACATATAATCATAAAGCAATCAGAGAAAATAGATATTCTCATACAACAAATAGGTACCCTAATGGGTCTCCTATCGACTCTAGTTGCTCAATTTAAAAAATGAAATTCCTACGCATTGCAGCATGGAATATCAATGGATTGCCTCCTAATAAACATGAAGTGGAACTGTTCATAAAATACAACAATGTAGACATTCTCCTAATATCGGAGTCACATATGACTAACCAAAAGGCCATCATCATAAAAGGATATAATATATATTACACAAATCATCCTGATGGAACATCACACGCTGGAACAGCAATAATTATAAAGGAAAACATCAAACAACATGCGCTCCCAAATGTCGAGGAAGAATACTTACAGGCTACTGTAATATGTAACGTGCCGTGTGGGGACGGCCGTAAAGAATACACTTCCCCACCGCCGTGCAGGAGGCGTGTCGTAAGAGGCGACTAAATCCTGTAGCACGAGACGGGGAGCAGCGTCTGCGTGCGAAACAATATAAAAAAACTGCGCTCGCCAACCCGCCTGCCAAGCGTGGCGAGTCTGGCAACCACCCCCCAATGACAGACACGACAAAGACCAGGCCCCCAGTCTCTGGTGGTCCCGCTGTTCCTGGCTACGGTAGCGGTCAGGGTGACGGCGGGTCAGGGGGTGCTAAGAATCCCCGGAGGAGGAACTTCGGCTACCAGCCCCAAAGAAGACTGGCCCTGGTAACACACAACGTCCGCACGCTAAGGACTGATGAGAAGATCGTTGAGCTGGAAGAGGAATTGAGTAGGATGCATTGGAGTATCGTGGGAATATCAGAAGTCCGAAGAGAGGGCGAGGACACGATAACCCTGAAATCTGGCAACCTACTCTATTACCGGGAGGGCGAACAACTGTCCCAAGGTGGTGTCGGGTTTCTCGTCCACAAGTCCCTCATTAACAACATCGTCACCATCGGAAGTGTATCGAGTAGGGTGGCATACCTGATACTCAGAGTGTCAAATAGATACTCGCTGAAGGTTATACAGGTATATGCACCGACCTCTACACACCCCGATGAGGAAGTGGAGGCTATGTATGAGGACGTTAGTAGAGCCATACATACTACTAAAACCCACTTCAATGTTGTTATGGGAGACTTTAACGCGAAATTGGGCATGAGAGGCGATAATGAGCTGAGAGTGGGGCGATTTGGATATGGGCAACGGAACCCTAGGGGACAAAGGCTGGCCGAATTTCTGGAGAAGGAGGACCTCTTCGCGATGAATTCCTTTTTCCAGAAGCCGCCTCAGAGGAAGTGGACCTGGATGAGCCCCGATGGGTCCACGAAAAATGAGATTGACTTCATCATGACCACAGAGCGACGAGTGTTCAATGATGTCTCCGTGATCAACGGGGTGAAAACCGGTAGCGATCACCGAATGGTTAGAGGCACATTGAACATCAACGTCAAGCTAGAAAGGTCCCGTTTGATGAAGTCTACGCTCCGACCCTCTAATGCCCATATTTACTGCCCCGAAAGCTTTCAGCTTGAGCTGTCAAATCGCTTTGAATGCCTAGAAAACTGCGAGTCAGTGGACGAGATTAACAACAGGTTTGTAGAAACTGTCCAGGCGGTCGGGTCGAAATTTTTCAAGCCCCGTCGAAGAGACAGACCGCAAAAACTTACCGACCACACCCTCAAACTCATGGCAGAACGACGTTTACTGGCACTGCAGTCCTCCGCTGACGCTAAGTTGTATCGGCAGCACAATAGACAGATATGGAAGTCCTTGCGACATGATATCCGCAACTTTAATACGAATAGTATTAAAGAGGCGATAGAGCGGAACCAAGGCTCCAAAGTGTTTGCAAGAGACATGTCTATTGGGCAGAGCCAGCTGACGAAGCTGAAGACGGAGGATGGTAGTATAATGTCGACAAAAGCCGAAGTTTTGAGGGAGATCGAAAAGTTCTATGGGCAGTTATACACCTCGGTCACTAAACCTGTTAGTAGTTCAGCCGCAGATCCAAGAGCTAAGCTTACCCGACACTATACCGAAGATATCCCGGACATCAGCCTATATGAGATTAGGATGGCTCTCAAACAGCTCAGGAACAACAAGGCGCCGGGTGATGACGGGATTACCTCAGAGATTCTGAAAGCGGGTGGAACACCGGTACTGAAGGTCCTTCAGAAACTCTTTAACTCCGTCTTGCTCGAGGGAATAACGCCGGAGGCATGGAATAGAGGTGTGGTGGTGCTCTTCTTCAAGAAAGGAGATAACACCTTGCTGAAGAACTACAGACCCATCTCGCTTCTGAGCCATGTCTACAAGTTGTTTTCGAGGGTCATCACGAATCGTCTCGCACGTAGGTTCGATGACTTTCAGCCTCCCGAACAAGCAGGTTTCCGAAAAGGCTTTAGTACCATAGACCACATCCATACGCTGCGACAAGTTATACAGAAGACCGAAGAGTATAACTTACCACTATGCTTGGCGTTTGTGGACTATGAGAAGGCCTTCGATTCAATCGAGACTTGGGCAGTGCTACAGTCTCTACAGCGGTGCCATATTGACTATCGGTACATCGAGGTGCTGAAATGTTTATATAAAAACGCCACCATGACGGTCCGAGTACAGGAGCAGAGCACAAAAGCTATTCCTCTGCAGCGAGGCGTAAGGCAGGGAGACGTTATTTCTCCGAAACTGTTTACCGCCGCATTGGAAGATGCTTTTAAACTCCTGGAATGGAAAGGATTCGGCATCAACATTAATGGCGAATACATTACTCACCTTCGGTTTGCCGACGATATTGTGGTCATGGCAGAGTCGCTGGAAGACCTCGGTACAATGCTCGATGGCCTTAATAGAGTTTCCCAACAGGTAGGTCTTCAGATGAACATGGACAAAACAAAGATTATGTCGAATGCCCATGTTGCGCCCTACCCAGTACCAGTTGGGAGCTCTATTCTTGAAATTGTTGACAAATGTGTTTACCTGGGACAAGTGATCCAGTTGGGTAGGTCCAATTTTGAGAAAGAGGTCAATCGACGAATCCAATTCGGATGGGCAGCGTTCGGGAAACTACGCAACATCTTCTCGTCCAAAATACCTCAGTGCCTAAAGACGAAAGTATACAGTGTGTGTTACCAGTGATGACATACGGAACTGAAACGTGGCCTCTTACTATGGGCCTTATTAAGAAGCTTAAAGTTGCACAGCGCGCTATGGAAAGGGCTATGCTCGGTGTTTCTTTGCGAGATCAAATCAGAAATGAGGAGATCCGTGAACGAACCAAAGTCGCTGACATAGCTCGACGGATTAGCCGGCTGAAGTGGCAGTGGGCGGGGCACATAGCACGTAGAACTGACGGCCGATGGGGCAGAAAGGTTCTGGAATGGAGGCCGCGTATAGGCAAGCGCAGCGTAGGACGCCCACCCACAAGGTGGGCAGACGACCTGGTAAAGGTTGCAGGACGACGCTGGATGCAGGCCGCTTCCAATCGGCCGATCTGGAAGTCACTGGGGGAGGCCTATGTTCAGCAGTGGACGTCCTGTGGCTGAGATGATGATGACTGTAATATGAATAGATGACTGGCAGGGACCACTTAACGTTGCTGCAGTATATTGCCCACCTCGCCACCGTATCGATGAACTAAGTTTTAGTGGCTTCTTTAACAAGCTTGGTGGCAGATTTGTCTCTGGGGGGGATTGGAACGCCAAAAACACGTTCTGGGGCTCCAGGCTGACTACAACGAGAGGCAGAGAGTTAAAGAAGACAGTAGATTCAAACTCACTCAATGTACTGACAACAGGGGAACCCACTTACTGGCCAACTGACCCCAAGAAAACACCTGACCTCATTGATTTCTTCATCACCAAAGGAATGTCAGGACTCTATACAAAAGTGGAATCATGCCTGGATGGTGATTCCGATCATACAGCAGTGATATGTACACTGAGCACCACGATTATTTGGAAGGAACCCCGTGAGATGCTTTATAACCACAAAACTGACTGGGAGTCATTCCAGGATTTTATAGAAGAAAACACTAACTTGCAAATACCACTTAAAACTAAGGCCGACATAGAAAGTGCCGCTTGGTACACGACTAACCTGATTCAAAAAGCTGCCTGGAAATCTACTCCTTGCATAACAAACGGCTCTCAGAAACAGGATTATACTATGGAAATACGTAAAATGATAGCTGCAAAAAGGAGATTGAGAAGGCGATGGCACACAAGCAGAAATTCTTATGACAAAAGGGCCCTCAACAAAGCACAAAAAGAATTAAAGCTGATGATCAAAAAATATGAAAACGTCACCCTGCAAGACAAACTGAAGACTTTATCACCCCACAAGGCAGATGATTACTCCCTCTTAAAAATCACTAAGTCCCTGAAACGGCCTCAAGAACACATACCACCATTGAGGCAGCCGGATGGTAACTGGGCAAGGAAAACTGTAGATAAAGCGGAACTATTTGCTCAGTTTCTCAAGGATGCATTTAAACCAAACGAACCCGACAACATGCATTCGGAGCAGGAAATTGACGAAATTCTTGACAGTGATCAGCAAATGTCTTTACCATTACGACCGTGTACTCCAGCCGAAGTGTGGAAAACAATTAAAAACCTCAATAAGAAAAAGGCACCGGGTTTTGATTTGATCACGGCGGAAGTTCTGGAACACCTACCAAAGAAGGGGATTGTCCTGCTAACCATCGTCTTCAACGCAGTGCTTAGACTACACTATTTTCCACTTATCTGGAAAATTGCAACCATAAACATGATAGTAAAGCCTGGCAAGCCCCCTACTGAAGTTTCTTCATACAGACCAATAAGTCTTCTTCTTCTTAATGTAAATAAACGTTTTATAACACACGTAAAATTAAAAATGAAGTAATCTTTTAGTTAAACAAAATTTTAAGGAGGAGCTACTCCATTCAGCCCCTGTTCCGAATACGTTCCAATGCCATCCTCTTCTAAAGCAGCGCGAGAAAAAGGGACGTCTATAAAACTGGCCGCGTGTTTAATAATTTAATATTTTTTTTAGAAAACCACAGTTTCATCCCGTTTTAGGACCAATTTAACACATAATACATTCAATTATCAAGCATTGACTTATTACTTACCGGAAATGACACTCCATCCTGTTTTAGAGTGAATAAAGTATTGTTTTTGCATATTTTTACGGAGCACTCTGGCATACTGTGTCATGGACGGTTCACGCGCGACTGCGAGCGAAAGAGTGCCTTAGACGAGTTTAAACACTCTTTTTTCTGGACATAGTTTGAGCGCTGGCGGTGTATCTAGGGTTTTTTAATATCGTTGGGTCTTGGAAACCGAAGTGCGCCTCTCAATACGGGCCCTTTTTTACGCTGTCAGAATTTTTGTTCCACTTTGAATTAAGATATTTGAAAAACTATGAGACTTACAGTATTGAAATTTTGAACATATATTCTGCAACTTATGTAGTTTCATAATCACATACACAATTTACACTTTATTTAGTATTATTTGATAAAAACAAAGTTTATCCACAATTTATCCACAAAATATAAAGTCCATTTCCGAGCTCCAACACACAGTTGCACAGCATGCACAAGTAATCTTTTTAAATTGCTAATAAATTCAGTTACAAATATAAATGATATAAGTTAATAACTGAGGAAAAACACCCATTTATAAAAGCAATTTTTGGCACTCTACTTTAGTGACGTGCCTTTGAAAAATAATATCGACAAACTAATTTCTTGAGTACGTGAGTACGTAACTAGTAGGTATTATATTGCGGTCATGAAATTATTTTTTAAATAAGCTACACAAAATAAAACTAAAAATATGAGAAAAAGTAGGTATATTTTGAAATGAGCTTGAAAATATTTTTAATTTTATTAGTGACACTGTTTAATAATGCAATTGAGTATGGTATTGTTTGAAACATGGGTGAACACACAGGCTAACATTGCACTCAGGACACATGAAATTGGTCATCACTCTTTTTTTCTCCTTTTGCTTGCTTGTGAGACATACGTGACATCGTCGGTAGGTTTTTACCCTCGAAGCAGTTGAAGGCACTGGACATAGAAAATGTTTCCCAGTTAAACGCAGAAGCGAATCAACTTGACTTGAAACTTACCGCGGAATATTAGGGCCTTGGTGTTTTAATATCAGCTGATCAATCAAGCCAAACTGAAAATCAGCGAGTGGGTATAACTCTTTATTCTTTTTTTTTTTTATTCTTTATTTAATTTGGGGCTTTTATTCACATGGATACGCCAGCCCCATTGTATCTTCACAATTACAGATTTGATTAGATAGACCAACAAAACAACTTTAAGTGTAAGTAGAATAAGAAAGAAAATAAAAATAAATAAAATGCTTAGTTACTCAATACTACGATTAATTAGCTTAGATATTAATAAGAGGTAATCACTGTTCGGTCAGTTTTACTAATTTACATAATTATTTAGCTGTTTCTGACTTTGGTTCTGATAGAATGTTTTGCACTAATCCTACATCTCGAATATTTAATTTAAATTCTTCAAACAGTGATTCCCTTTCAGCTTGGTTCTTGACACATTCCATCAGCAAATGTTGTACATCTTCAATTTTATCACAAGCGCTGCAATTAGGTGAATTAGTTTTTTTCATTAAATATGCGAACTTCGCCGATGGATAGTGTCCCGAACGAAGGCGTAGTTCCATTTTGATATAGTTTCTATTCAAGTTACTGTCATCAAACCAAGGTACACGATTAGGTTCTCCTTGTATGGATTTAAACTATATCCCCTTATCATTAGAGACTGTATCAAAATGCTGTTTCCATTTTTGGAAACATATACTTTTACAACTAGGCACATACTCAGAATAGTCCGGCAAATATTCGAACAGCCTCCCCGCACTTGCCGCCTCTCTTAACACAAGGTCCGCTTTCTCGTTGCCTAAAAGGCCAATATGAGCCGGAACCCATTGCAATATCAACTTGATATTTGTATTTTTTAAACTATTATTAATTTTAAGAATATTATAGGCTATCGTCACACCTCTGAAACCAGAGGCGCAGCGAGCCAGATGTTGCAAGGCGCTTTTGCTGTCTGAAAGAATAACAATTTTATTAATTTTTTTATTAATCGCATATGTTAAGGCTCTAAATATTGCAATTAGTTCCAGCGTCATAATCTCATAATGGACACATGTGACCAAATTTTAAATCCAGCTGACAAATTCATTTTTTTAACAAAAAAACCAGCACCCAAGTCAAATTCAAAGTCAAAAGTCATTTATTTTTGCAAATTGGCCATCAATTTCACTTTTAAATGTCCCAATTTTTTTTTCCTACGACCGCTTCGGGATTACATATCGGCTGGTGATGAGAAGAAACGGCGCAACAAACTCAGTCACCATTGTCAGCCTGGTTTTATTACAGGAAATACAATTATAAGATAGTGTAAGTGCGAGCTAGGCAGGATATTAAGTCCATGCACTCTTGACGTTCAAGTAATCCAACTTTGTAATATCCTTTTTCCATAAGGATGTTTAATGTGGTTTTTGAACTTATAAACAGGCAAGTCAACAAGAGTTTGTGGTACCTATTTTATTAAATATTTTTATACATTTCCCCAAAAATGAATTACCTACTTTCTTTAATCTGAAGCTCGGAACGGCAAGTTTATTTTTATTTCTAGTATTATAATGATGTGAATCACATTTAAGGCTAAACGAACTAATGTTTTTTCTAACATACATAATATTATCAAAAATCTATTGTGACGCTACTGTTAATATTTGAATATCTTTAAAGACCTCCCTCAGAGAGTCGCGAGGCCCAAGACAATATATTGCACGTACAGTTCTTTTCTGCAACACAAAGATTGATTCGATGTCAGCAGCTAAGCCCCATAGCAATAAACCATACGACAATAAACTATGAAAATAACTAAAATATACTAGTCTTGCCGTTTCGACATCAGTTAAAAGCCTTATTTTCCTCACAGCATAAGCCGCTGAACTGAGCCTTTCTGACAAGGCAATTATATGGGGACCCCATTGCAGTCCGGAGTCTATAGTAATTCCCAAAAAGGTTGTTGAATCGACTGCATCTTTGTGATCGTCTAACATATTAATATGCGTACTGACCTGCTTCACATTGTGCATAGTAAATTTGATAAGCTTGGTTTTTTTGCATTAAGTAAAAGATTGTTAGTAGTAAACCATCGTAGTACTTGAGAGAGAGCATTATTTACATCGTCAAAGGTTGCTTTACCTCTGTTAGTTTTAAAAATCAATGACTTATCATCTGCAAACAAAACTATCTCACACAGATCTTTAGTAAAGTAAGGAAGGTCATTTATATCTATCAGGAATATTAAAGGTCCCAATATAGAGCCCTGGGGCACACCCATGCGTAATGGAGCCCCGGATGAGTCAGTTCCATTGACATTAACTGTTTGCGTTCTATCTGTGAGGTATGACTCTAACAATTTTCCTGACTCATTTGAGACACCATAATGCCGTAATTTCATTAATAACGTTTTGTGATCTACACAATCGAAAGCCTTAGACAAATCGCAAAAAACCCCTAGAGCATCCTGCTTACTTTCAAATGCATCAAAGATATGCTTAATGAGTGCAACTCCCGCATTAGTTGTGTTTCTCCCCTTTGTGAAACCAAACTGATTCTCATGCAATAGTTTGTTTATTCTGAAGTGTGATAAGAGTTGATTAAAGATTAACTTTTCAAATATTTTACTTGATATCGGTCTATAGTTAGAGGGATCACTTTTATCTCCGGATTTAAATAAGGGTGGTGTAGCAGCGTATAAATAGCCGCTAACCGCGGGGAGCTCAATTATGAAAGATTATGTTTGTAGATTAATTATATTGATTCCCATGAAACCCACCCTGCGAATTGAAGAAAGAGAAATGTTTTCGTCGTCAGCACTGAAAACGATAGGTCCACAAACCTGCAGACCAGCTCAGGAACGCTTCACCAGATGCTATCAGCAGCTCACACCTAGAAGCACTTTCACGAAAACAGATAGTCAAATCACTGTTGGGTTCATTTATCACGAGTTTCAGGCAACTTTCAGCTGTCCATCACGGAGAAAAACGAACTCCTCACCAAAATTACGCGAGAAGACGCGCTTGCGATGTCGTGAAGGTTAGGAATCAAATACAATATGGTCGGCGCTCGGTGAACGATAGCTAAAACTATGTGGCGCTGGTGTCGCCAGGTTCAGCAAATTCAAGAGCGCGATCCTTATGGCGCGAACCAAATAGCCTCAGATACTAACTTATTGAAACCATTTGAAAATAATAAATTATTATTAAATAAATTACTTATTACTTAGGTTTAGTAATAATAAATATTTTAAAAGTTAATTTGGGTCACTTAAGGTGCCCAACCATGCTGCCCGCCTTAGAAGTTCGCAGAACTTTCAAAACAAGACAAATTATTAAAGGAAAATTGAGTTATAGTTGTTAGAATTATATTTATTAAATTAATTATATAACTAAATAAGAGTAAAAAGATGATATTCTTATTGATTTGGTATGGGATACAGTTTTACAACCGGACGCTTGAAAATTCCACATTTAGTTTTAATCGTCGCGACACGAACGACTCTATCAGAACCGGGATGAATTTCCGTGATTACACCTAATGGCCAACTTAAAGGAGGGCAATCATCCTGTCCAACAAGTACGACAGTTCCGATTTCTATGGGACGGTCAGAAGAGGTCCACTTTTGTCTGACTTGCAGCGGGTGCAGATATTCCAAACGCCACTTTTTCCAGTAAGACTGAACCATACTATCTTATAATTACTTGCGTTGAACAAGATTAATGCGCACGTCATTCAAGTCCACGGCAGGCATGTACTGCAATGGGGTTGACATTAAAAAATGCGCAGGGGTAATAAACTTCTGGTGAAGGATCAGAACACACAACAGTAAGTTGGCGAGAGTTCATAATGCACTCTATCTGAACCAATACTGTCTGCAACTCCTCGTAAGTGAAAAGCTGGTTTCCTATCACACGGTATGACGGCAAGTCTGCCATCATGGGCTTGGGGTGTGATGGGTTTACTCTGAAGCAGTAGTTGCATTTCCGCACCCTAGCCCTTACAACGGGCCTGGCGTCCAATATCCAGAAACGTTGGTGCAAAATTGAAATAAGCAGACCTGGGCCTGTATGACAGTTCATAACATGAAAATGATCAATTAAAAGATCCACCACTGGGTCATGCTTAGAGAGTAAAAGAGGATGCTTAGCCTCAAATGACAAGTCAGAATTAGTAAGCCTACCTCCTATGCGCAACTGCCCATCTTCGTCAAGAAACACGAATGAGCTTTGCAGCTTTTTTGAAGGCAATTTATCTTTATTAAGAGCTTTGATTTCTGCAAAGTGAACTTTTTGAACAGAACGAATTACGGCTTTTTCTGCAGTCATAAGATTCTTGACTGTGCCAGAAGTAGAAGAAACTTTCTTTATAAAACGAAGGATATAAACGACAATCCTAAGAAGCTGATCCCAAGAGGATATACGCTGAGCTAATTCATTAAAGGTCAATGGTTGACACTGAACTGTCACAGTAAGTACCTTCGCCCTGTGTTCAGCCATTCCGAAGGTGGGTTCCGAATCCACGATGAGCCGTTCCACCACAAGTCATGCGACAAGAGCTGCGAGGATAACATACCACGCGAAAGACAATCGCTCGGGTTTTCACACCCAGCGACGTGATAATAATTTTCAGGAGGTTAATTCTCCTGACACTGAGCAACGCGATTGCTGACAAATACTGACCACTGATGCGGTGAAGAATGTATCCATGAAAGAGCGATGGTAGAAACCGAGAACGCGAAAGTTCCTGCAATAGGAATACGCGCACGATAAGTTTCATGAACTGTACGTATCAGCTGGGACATAAAAACCACAGCGCAAAATTCCAAGCGAGCGAGTGTGGTCACTTTGGTAGGGGAAACCTTTGATTTTGCACACAATAGTCTCACTGTGTTATTCCCAGCAGGATCACTAGTGTGTAGGTATATGCCACATCCATACCCATTCATACTGGCGTCACAGAAGGCAACGGTTAGCACAGTGCTATCACGTAAGACACTTACATGCCGAGGAATTTTCAGAGATGAAATTAATAGAAATTCTTGTATTAACGCCGAAAACTTTAGAATAATGCTTTTGGGAGGAGTGTCATCCCATCAAATATTGGACAGCCACAGCTCTTTGATAAGCAGCTTGGCATATAAAATTATAGTGGCTACTAAGCCGAGGACATCAAACAATCGAGCGACTACAGAAAGTATGCTCCGCTTAGTACATTTCTCTTCTACATTAAGAGTCGTGAAGAATAAGCTGTTATCGACCGGTGCCCATGAAAGGCCTAATACTTTCGAAGCATTGTTAGAAGAATCATCACAAAAGTCTACTGTACTGCGATGCGAATCTGGAAGATCATCAAGTAGCGATTGAGAATTACTCGTCCACTTTACTAAATCAATGGCGCCGGACTTAAACAATGAGATCAGTTCTCGTGAAAGAAGAATGGCGCAGGATTCATCTGCAATAGAATGAACCAAATCGTCCATATAAAGTTTAGACTCTGCCACAGTGGCATCATCCGGGAAATGTGGCCTTATATCCTAAACTAATTGGCGAATGGTCCGCATTGCCAAGTATGGACATGACTTGAGTCCGAACGGGATCCGTTTAAATTGAAAGGTTAGTATTAAATCATTTTGACTGAATCTATATAAGATTTTCAAATATTTACGAAGTTCATTAGGGACTTCAATCTGCAAATACATTTGCTTTATATCCGCAGTCATAGCGACAGGGAAAAGACGAAAATCAAGCAATAGCAAGAATAAATCTGCCTGCAAGTTGGGACCGGTATGTAACACATCGTTTAATGACAATCCGGTGTGAGTCGCGGCACTAGCATCAAGTACGATCCGAAGGCATCGGCTTATCCGGATGGATAACAGCATGATGCGGGATGTAGTATCCCTCGTCAGTAATATCGGACTCGACGACTTGTGACAAGTAACCCTTATCGACATACTCATTTATTACGTCATTATAGTTTTTTTGTAAGTCAGGCGACTATTTAAACTTGCGTTCCAAGGCCATCAATTGACGTTGAGCAGCAATGCGAGAATTACCCAGTGCACTCGGGTCTTTAGAAAAAGGTAACGCGACAGAATACCGCCCATCAACAGCGCGAGTGACCGACGATGCAAACAAGTTCTCACATTCGGTTTCTTCTGGGCTTAACAATTGCATATTAGGTATTTCTTCCAGTTGCCAGAATTTTCGCACTAAATCATTAAATGCGAGTGCAGAAAAAGAAGTTTTATTAATTTTATTTTGAGACTCATTACAGGGATAGTCACCCATCAACGCGAAACCGAACGCGGTCAATAAAGCGGGGACGCATTGGTGCCAGACTCCACTTTGTTGCCTTAGTAAATATACGAAAACAATTGCGCACCTAGTACGACGTCCACGTTCCCGGGAATATTCCACGTCAAATCAGCAAGGGGCAATCCCTCTAAGTAGCCGACATCACCCTTGGTTATATAGTGAGTAGGCAGCTGATCCGTTATACAGTCAACGACAAGTGCATGTATCGTGTATTTATTATTTGGGTATACGCGAGACTCAATGTCTAAATTAACTTACCCCAATATGGGCCGAAAAGCGGGGCCAATTCCCTTAACAAAAGAATTACTTAAGGGAATTATAACTAAGTTAAGCGCCTTGCAACAATCAAAGGTTATCAAATTATTTTGAGAGCCATTATCAATAAGGCATCGTATTATTCTTTTATTACCATTATTAGATTTCGCGTAAACTTGCGCGGTTGACAATAAAATAGAAGAAGTACTTCAACACTTAATGACAGCGAAGGAATACCGGAGGAAACATCAACACTATGATTCGTGTTATGAATGCGCAGCGCAGGCGAAACTGGTGCGCTGTTATCAGCCGAGCAATTTTTCATAACGCACGAGTCTATGTTTACGTCGGCCTGTCCGGACGGAGCACGCGACGAAACCACAGGTGATGTCAATGACCCTTGACCGGTCGGGAGTTGAGACACTTGAACGTAATTATTTGACCTAATATTATGATCTTTTTTATCAAAGTGTAAGTAAGTGTGATGTTTTTTCTTGCATAAGTCACAAACATGCGTAGATTTACAAGACGTCATTGTGTGTGACCCACTTAAACAATTAACACAACCATATTTTGATTTAATGAAATCAAATCGCGCGCGCGGAGAACTTAAGTTCTTAAACTAAGAACAAGCAAGTGCGCAATGAAATAAGATAAAATCGGATAAATCCTCGATACCTAACTGTTTTAATGCCGCCACAGAAGAGGTATACATGCCAATAAATGAATCAAGACTATTAGACGTATTTATGCAACCCTTAGAGTCAAGAATATTATTTAAGTAATGCGTGCCCAATGCACGTTTATCTTGAAACTTTTTTACCAAACTTTCCCAGATGATATTATAGGTTTCACCCGTAGGCACAATGCCTGCCGTGACCTTGAGTGCGTCGTACGTAAGTTTACCTACTAGATACTGTACGCGCTGCGAGTCAGTCAGCTAGTTTTTTTCGACGGTGGACGTTAAAGTGAAAGGGTGTTGTATTCGTGCTCTTCAGAAATAAATTTCAAAAAGTGGTTAAATATGCGTAAATTAGTGCAAAGTATTGTCTAGAACGCGCTTGTGTGGTGGAGGCACACTTTAGTGATTAAGCTGTGACTAAAAACAATCGAGTAGTAAGAAATTTAGACCAAAACTAAACTAATGTGTGTTTATCTTTTGTGCAAATGACGGTAAATGTGAATCTCGTGTGTCGTAGTAACACAATAGTAACGACTGTCCTAATATATTATAACGGTTATCATTGAGTGTAAGACTTATATTCGCCATAAGGAGCGTATGCTTGTTGGTCTAGTGGTTACGAAATCGCTACATATCGCAATTAACGCAAGGAGAACCGAGATTAAATCCAAGCATAAATAGGAAAAATACGATATTATTTTTATTTTTGTGGCTTCTAAGATCAGAAACGAAAGCCTTAAGTTTTTTTTTTCTTTTTTCCTTTATCGAAATAAAAGAAAAAATATTTTGACACAGAGAAAAGTTTCAAAATGGATTTAAGTAACAACAACATTACATTTAGGCGTATTAAGCGTTTTAATTCCGAAAATGGTGTTTCACGTCAAGATTATTTAAATTCAATGGCCAATGATTCAGTTATTCTATGCGATGAAACTATCAGAAGCCTACCCGATGTATCAATATACAACAATTCACGTATAATTGATTTGGAAATGCAAATTGAAAACCTGAACCAAACGCTTCATGTTGCAAACACAGAAGTCGACAATCTGATATTACAGAACAGTAATCTGAAAAAAGAATTAGAAAATTGCCATATGATAATAAAAACGCAGAAAACCATACAAACTCCGCCGGAAAAAAATCGTGCTATATTGTCACCTAGGCCCGTAAATTGTATTAATAAATCACCATCTCTTAGAAAACAGGTTGTAGCAACTCAGACTGAAATATATATGAATCCCAAAACAAGTAAAACAAAGAAAAACAGACAAATCAAACTGATTATGAAACCAAAAATTAAATACACATCTAGAAGTCTCTTAAAAAAAATTAAAACACAGAATAGAAGAATACTGAAGTTACAAAAGGAGATGAAAAATTTAGAAATGGAAAGGAATAAAATACAATATAAAGTAATGGAATTAGAAACACGTAATAAAATAAAAGTTACAACAAAAATCTATTCACCAAAAGTACAAGAAAATAAAAAAGTACAAGAAGCACAAAAAGTTTTAGCAAAACTGCAGGAAAAGGGCATAAAAACATTTGAAAATGGTAAAACATCTAGGGTACACAGAAAAGGAAATGGAAAAGGGACTAAAATGGTTCAATTTTTTTCTGACACTATAGGAAGCGGACTAGCAAGCAGAGTAGCAAAACAATTAGATGACATACAAATCGTAAATCATTGTCGGCCAGGAGACAAAATTGAAAATATTCTTAAAAACTTTGACAGACGAAACAACTCACAAATAATGACTAAGCAGTGATACTGTTAGGAAACTATAATTACAATAATATGGAGACTTCTTATGTAAAAGAAATTAGAAGAATAGTAGGGACAGAAAACAGAAAATTCAATATTCTAGTAGTAAGCGTTTTGTATGACACTATAAATGATGATAAAATCATAAGCATCAACAAAGAATTGCACCGCTTAGCAACAGTATCCGAAAATGTTAAATACCTTGATCTTAATAGAGTAATAAATTCAAAAGTAAAAAAAACCTGACCGAAGAAATAATAAGAAGTATCACAAATTGTTACTTTGATGCTTCTTTTTGCCTACGCTTTATAAAATCTAATGAAGACACCCAAAATTTTTTAGAAATACACAAAACGCCAGTGAATGGTTAACGATTGTGCATGCAAATATACAAAGTATTAATAATAAATACTTAGAACTTGAATTACTAACGGAAAATACAACTTGCGACGTGCTCTGTCTATCAGAGAAATGGGCGAATGAACAAAAACTAGATATAATGACACTTGAAGGTTTTGCACTCGCTTCATATTACAATAGGACTTTATTTGAACATGGAGGCACGGCTATTTTTATTAAGAACTCACTTGAATATAAAACAAGACACGATATAGTTAAGTTAAGTTTTGAGATGAACTGTGAAATAGCAGCAATAGAAATAAAGTTACATAAAGTAGTTATAATTTGTGTGTATAATCCGTACCATGATTATCTAATATTTGAAAATGTTATGACTAAAGTTATTGAATAAATTTGCAAGGAAGACAAAAGAATCGTAATTGCAGGTGATTTCAATTTAAACTTGTTAAAACCGAATAACAAAGTACGCAAGTTTTTAAAATTACTAGATGAACTTAAATGTAAATTTATTATAAAGGATCGACACGTACCAAAGGCAAATCCGTCTCTTGTATTGATAACTTCATTTTAAATGATGACGAAATTTTTGAAAATCACAGGGGAAAAGTATTATGTACAAAGTTGTCAGATCATAATGTTATAGAATTAAAATGTAAATTGAATTGTATAAAACCTAGACTAAAAAAGGAAAATATGATTAGATCTCGAAAAATGTCACAGTCCAATATAAGCTATTTCCATTATTTGTTTTGTAGCGATTATAAATGTGTAAGAAAAGATATAAAGGCTAAAACTGATGTAAATGAGAAAATGAACATTTTGATGAACCATATAAAATATTGCTATAAAACTGCTTTTCCTGTAAAAATATTTAAACCTAAGAACGATAAGCAGAAACTGACAACAAAAGGTATATTAATATCAAAAAATAACCTTCAAAAACTTGAAATATTACAAAACCTATATCCAGATATTAAAAAGAAAAACAAAATAAACATATTTAAAAAAACATTCAGGAAGGTACTGCAGACAGCTCAAAAACTTAGGAACGCAATAAAAATTAAAAAAATCATCAAATAAAATAAAGACAACATGGACAATAATTAAGGAGCAAAAAAATCAATTAAAATCACAAAATAACAAAAAAATTAATAAAATAAAAAATCAACGTGGAGAGATCGTAACGAGCAGTAAAATGATTTCTTCTGTAACATAGCCAGCAAGCTTACTGAAAACCTAGACATCGAGACCAAAAATTGTGACAAGTATTTAAAAAATCCAACAGATGCCAAAATATATTTTTTTTAAATCAATGAGACCGAATTTAGGAACATAATTAGAAGTTTAAAATGTAAAACATCGAAAGATATATATGACATGGATACAAAAACAATCAAAGAACTAATTCTAGGCAACAAAAACATGTTTGATATAATTTTGGACGTCTTGAACAATTGCATTACTGAAGGTGTTTTTCCATATTATTTAAAAATAGGAAAAATCGTGCCATTGTATAAAAAAGGAGAAGCTATAGCTATTGACAATTACAGGCCCGTGTGTATATTACCAGTTCTATCTAAGATTTTAGAAACTGCCTTGAAATCGAGAATCATAGACCATTTTGAAAATAATAACTTATTTACGGATTGTCAATACGGCTTTCGCAAAAATAGATCAACCGAAATGGCCATTAGAAAAACGGTGTACTTTATCTTAGATGCTTTGGATAGATCGCAGAAAGTTTCTAGTATTTACTGCGACTTGTCGAAAGCTTTTGATTGTTTGCGACATGACATATTGTTACATAAGCTTAAATTTTACGGATTCGAAGGAAAAGAGTTAAGTATGATGCAGTCTTACCTTTATAATCGAACTCAAATAGTTAAACTGAATGACACCGTTTCGGACATACAGCAAAGTCGTATTGGCGTACCACAAGGCTCCATCTTGGGACCGTTGTTGTTTTTGAATTATGTTAATAACCTTGCAATTAACTTGCCAGACTGGGCGTTAATTACACTGTTTGCTGATGATACACAAGTAGGCGTTAAAAGTAATAGTATAGTTAATATAACCGAAAAGACTGAC
Source organism: Anania fuscalis (assembly GCA_950371115.1). Lineage (NCBI taxonomy): Eukaryota > Metazoa > Arthropoda > Insecta > Lepidoptera > Crambidae > Anania > Anania fuscalis. Next base: position 11,052,898 of record OX493326.1, on the reverse strand, counting down.
GAAATAGTAATAAAATTAAAAATGTGGTTTGAAGCTAATGGGATCATATCAAATGCAGATAAAAGTACCGTACTAAATTATGCAAGCAAACGAACAAAGCAAACAGGGAAGAGCGAGGTGTTATTTTTAGGATGTACTATCGACTCAACTCTAAGTTTTGAAAGTCATATAGATAAAGTTTGCAAAAAGCTAGCTAGCGCAAATTATACCTTATTCAAACTTAAGCCTATTGTAGACAGAAAGACTCTGATAACGGTCTACTTTGCTTATTGTCACTCAATTATTAGTTACGCGATAACAGTTTGGGAAAATGCTTCGCAAATAGGACGAGTCTTGATTTGTCAAAAAAGATCGATAAGAAATATTTATGGATTAGAAAGATTGACATCAGCAAAAGCCTATTTTAAAAAGGCTAAAATAATGACAGTGGTATCGCTTTTTATTTATAAGTCGCTTTTAGAAGTCCACAAGCATAAAAATGAGCTGCCAATGAAAATGCATGTACATAATTATAACACGAGGAATAGAGAAAGGTTGTGTATCCCAAAAACGAGACTGGTGAAAGCCCATAAACAAGGTATCTCTCTGAAAATTAAAATTTATAACAAATTACCTATAGAAATTACAAGACTTCCCTTTAATGCGTTTGAACAAGTGATCGAGGCTTTTTTCCTTAATCATGCTTTCTATAATATAAACGAATATATGATATGTTCATTTTCTGACTTGCACATATAATTTAGATTGCCATTGACATTATTTTTATTTGTTTTGCTTTTTATATAATTTTGAGGTTTTCCTAATAAATTCTATGAAAATGTTATAATTTCAATAAAGTTGTAAACTTTGACGTACCAATGTTATGTGATGTAACGACATGGTTAATAAATGAATTGAATTGAATTGAATAGTAGTATGGAATTGGGCATTCTATATCATCTGTCGTTCGTCCCAGCTAAAGCTGGAACTTACTCCAGATGATGATCATGATCTAGAATAGCCCAATTCCATACTACTTAAAACATTACGCACCGCGCGCGCGATACATCCTTGCACCCATTGAGGCCATTGACAAAGGAAAGAAAAATAATGATTTTGGCGTCTGTCGTTCGTCCCAGCTAAAGCTGGAACTTACTCCAGATGATGATCATGATCTAGAATAGCCCAATTCCATACTACTTAAAACATTACGCACCGCGCGCGCGATACATCCTTGCACCCATTGAGGCCATTGACAAAGGAAAGAAAAATAATGATTTTGGCAGTATTTACATTTATGATTGAAAAATATTAAATTTTATACTAAAGAAGTAAACAGCCAATTATCTGATTGCTTTGAGTTTTTTAAATGGATAGTGTTTATTATAGATAAATAACACTTGAAAAAAATCATCGACCTCAGGTGGGACTCGAACCCACGTCCCATCGCATACCGGGCGAGTGCTTTGACCACTAAGCTACCGAGGACGTCACGTGACAAGATGAAATTCCTCAAGTGTTTTTTCTCGCTGTAAAAGCCAGCGTATTCTGATCAATGTTGTAGCTATATGTATAGCTGAGTAGTATACTACCGTCAACACCCTATAGAAATATTTTTACAAATATTTGACTATTGGCTAAGATCAGAAATGCTTAAACATTGTAAATTTTTGTTTTTAGCAATTCCATGCAAGGTTTAATTGAAGATAAATAACACTTGAAAAAAATCATCGACCTCAGGTGGACTCGAACCCACGTCCCATCGCATACCGGGCGAGTGCTTTGACCACTAAGCTACCGAGGACGTCACGTGACAAGATGAAATTCCTCAAGTGTTTTTTCTCGCTGTCAAAGCCAGCGTATTCTGATCAATGTTGTAGCTATATGTATAGCTGAGTAGTATACTACCGTCAACACCCTATAGAAATATTTTTACAAATATTTGACTATTGGCTAAGATCAGAAATGCTTAAACATTGTAAATTCTCACACACATTACATTATACAACATTGATCAGAATACGCTGGCTTTGACAGCGAGAAAAAACACTTGAGGAATTTCATCTTGTCACGTGACGTCCTCGGTAGCTTAGTGGTCAAAGCACTCGCCCGGTATGCGATGGGACGTGGGTTCGAGTCCCACCTGAGGTCGATGATTTTTTTCAAGTGTTATTTATCTTCAATTAAACCTTGCATGGAATTGCTAAAAACAAAAATTTACAATGTTTAAGCATTTCTGACCTTAGCCAATAGTCAAATATTTGTAAAAATATTTCTATAGGGTGTTGACGGTAGTATACTACTCAGCTATACATATAGCTACAACATTGATCAGAATACGCTGGCTTTGACAGCGAGAAAAAACACTTGAGGAATTTCATCTTGTCACGTGACGTCCTCGGTAGCTTAGTGGTCAAAGCACTCGCCCGGTATGCGATGGGACGTGGGTTCGAGTCCCACCTGAGGTCGATGATTTTTTTCAAGTGTTATTTATCTTCAATTAAACCTTGCATGGAATTGCTAAAAACAAAAATTTACAGTGTTTATTATAATTGTGTATTACGAAATTACAAGTTATTCAGCATTTCGCACATATCATACAATTAAGTTGAACAGTTTGATTAGGACATTACAAATTTAAATCGATCAGATATTTCATCATGAAAAACATTATTCATGAATGTACGTTAAGCTATCAACCTATTGAGGGTCTCAAATCTGATGCCGATGGCAGTTTAGTCAGTTTTATATAGAATGACACCAGGGATGTTTAGTTAGTCTATGAATGCCTGAACTTTGAGTACACATTAAAACGTTATGGGTTGTGAAATTGCTCATGCACTTTAATAGGTGATTTCGTTTCATATATACGATATAAGTATTGTCACGGTAAACGTGAACAATTATTATAAAAAGTATAATACACAAAAAACTACAACCTAATACTAATAAAATAACTTAATTAAATACCAATATAATTATACTTTCTTAAATATTGAAAAATTGTATCATACTGTCAACTTGATTACTAATAAAACATAAACACAAATAAATAACTAAGTATATAAAACTACCATAAAAACAAATATTTACATATAAATTTAATCGCCTAATAGTAATTCCCTTTCATTCCAACAGTCGGTTAAGACGTGGATTCAATAATTGTTCCGTGTCCTTATATTTTTATGCACGGGTGGTTTGGTAATTCGTTCACCGCCTACTAACGGCGAACGAGCCGTGATGATATATCGCGGATCGCCGAGTCACTACTCATTAGCTTCTCGACCATAAAATACGTTGCAGTTATCTGCAGTGTACAACACAAATCTAGTGTTTTACAATATTTTATAAAATTATATCTACATACATACTTCGTAAAATATACAAAGTGTTTAAGAGTTATTAACCCCGTTATTGGGTAAGTGGTGCATTTGTTTAAGTATATTAGTGTGTAAGTAGTTCGCATGCCCTTAACATGTCCTTTACTTGTGCAGATATCACTGCACAATCCGTTGGCCGTAATTCCAACCAATAAGAAAATCTATTAAAAAGTATTTAGTGTTTTAATAATAAATTGATATAGGATTTTATTGTTTTGTGGATGTGTAGTTATTTCTTACTACCATTAGAACCTGCTCCTAGTTGTGGGTAGTACATTTCCGTACATATTTTAGTACATAATATTATACTTTATTTAGTAGTACGTAGTATTATAAGTAAATAAGTTCTTAATTAGGCAAGAGCCTTTTATTTAAATATTGGTTAAGCTAGCTTAGAAACATAATTGATGATTAAACGAACTTACCTGAAGTGAAGTTCAATCATAATTATACGAAGGCTTCGTCCGAAGAGATTATAATAAAACAACATGTAGTAGTATCGCGTAGCGGATCGCCATATACGCACTATTTTGAGGGTACTTTAAAAAGAAAATAGATTTTAAAAAATATCCGAAGGTAGGTAATTGTACAACCTCCGCCTTATACCTCCATCTTTGTGTCATTTAGTTTAGAGCTGTTAATAGATTTTTGCGACATTTTCGGGATAGGTTACGGGTGGGAGGGAAGTTAATCTCTTCGGACGAAGCCTTCGTATAATTATGATTGAACTTCACTTCAGGTAAGTTCGTTTAATCATCAATTATACTCAGCTTCGTCCTCGAGATTATAATAAAACAACATGTAGACTTTTAGAGCCCATGTCGCAAAATATGAAAGTGTTTGGTATATGAATAATGAAATGAAAGCGTGTATTCTAATCATTAATGTAAATGTCTTTAATAGTTGTTATTATATAACTTCTTTTATACAACAAGTATAAATGGTAATTAATACTTAATAAATTAACTGAGAGAACAGAAATTTACTCGATTTTACATATATTTATTTTTCTGGTTAATATTAATCATCATTAGAGTTATGGATAATAGCTCTCGCAAAAGAATCAATATTTTCATTATTTTGATTAACTATAGGCCGGTTATAATATCTGAAAAATGTACTGGAAGATCCACTCCACCCAGCAGTTTTTCTGATAGTATCCAGGCTTATGCCCATCCTGTGCGCCGCAGACGCGGCCGCGTGTCGCGTGCTGTGCGCACAGAACAACGATACGTCAATCCCACTTTCACTCAGAACATTTTTAATCCAACGACTTAATGTTTGTGTCGTGATAGCATTGTACGGCTTTTTAAAACTAATAAAAAGACTTTTTACATTATTACGAAGTAATCTTGTTTTATCCAGGTAGGTTATAAGGGTTTTTCCGGGACATATTTGTACCCGGTCGTTAAAAAATGGAAGCGTTAACACGGGCTGCATTGACCCTACTCGAGAGGTTTTAATGAGGTCTGGTATTTTAATAATAATTTTATCTGCCAATAACTCGATGTTTTGGATTTGTATTTTCGAAAAAGTTTGTACTCGATGTGCCGTAGCTAAAGTTAATAAGGTTATTAACTTCTTAGAGGTAATTTCTAATGACATATCTTCATTGGGATACCAATTTCCTAAGAAATCCAATACAATAGACGTATCCCATGTGATATTATACCGAGGTAGTGGTGGGCGAAGACGAAAAACACCCTTGAGGAATCTTTTGACTCTGTCATCATTGTTATTAAGATTATTAAGTATAAGGGCCAATGCAGATCGACAACTATTGAGTGTGCTATATTGGGCACCTTCGTTGTATAATTTTGTGAGAAAATAAATCACGTTAGGGATTGACGCTTCGTATAAATCAACATTATGAGTGTGGCAAAACTGATGCCATCGTTTAAGATAAACATCATATTGTTTATAAGAGTTGCTGGAAAGCGAAGCCAGCATTACATCGATAGCCGAAGGAGGAATGCTTCTTTTTAGCCACGCAGTCCTGACAAGACACCTACCGCCAGGGTAAGTTTGGTGTGGATGTTGTGGTGACTGGAAGGACAAATAATTAAGTCATTGTCAGGTTTAAATATCAACGGATCAGATAACAAAAGCTTTTGAAATAATGGGTACCATGGTTGTGTCGGCCAGAGGGGCACAACCATAATACCCTTTGCTTTATCTTCAATAATTTTTCGCAGTGTTTTTAAAATCACCGAAAATGGTGGAAACGCATAAAAATAAAATTTGGTCCAAGACACTGTAAAAGCATTGACAGCATAACAATCTGGATCTCGATGCCAAGAAATATATTTATCACACTTTTTGTTTATTCTAGTAGCAAAAAGGTCAATGTCTGGTTTGCCAAATTTTAAACAAATTTTTTGAAAAGCACTTTTTGTGAGTTCCCACTCTATGTCGGGATGTATACGTCTGGACTCAGCATCAGCAGTTGTGTTATCTGATGACCGAATATATGATGCGAAGACATGTAATCCACGACATTCACACCATTGCCAGAGCTGCCTAGTGACATCGGTAAGATGCGGAAACTGTATTCCGCCCATACGGTTTATATAAGAGATGGCAGTTGTGTTGTCGATACGTAATAATATCGAACATTTGCTTTTGTGTTTTGCAAAAATTTTAAGTCCTATAAAAGCTGCCAAGATTTCAAGGTAATTTATGTGTAAGCTTTGTTCATTTTTGCTCCACAACCCACTTGCTGTCTCATCACCGCACGCCGCACCCCACCCCGTTGTTGAGGCGTCTGAGAAAATTTCCAGGCAGTAGTCATCAGTCTTAATTTTGTTTACAGAATCTTTAATCGCATAACGCCACCACTGTAAGTCCGATTGTAAGTATTCGGGTATATTCATGTAACTATCATAATTATTTGTCTTTTGTAAATTTAAAAATTTTAATCGTTCAAAATTATTTGTGTATAACCATCCGTAATCGATTGCCGGACAACAGGAAACCAAAAGGCCTACAAATCGGGCAAATTCTCTTATTTTGCACTGTTTTAAGGTACTAATTTTATTTATTTCTGTTTTTACTTTGTATGCTTTATCAGCAGGCAAACTAACCTGGAAATTCTCTGAGTCGATTTGAAATCCCAAAAAGGTACAACATTTACTGGGTATTCAGGTCAGCAATTTTTGAGTATTGTTGATATTAAACAGGCATACGTCATATGATTGGCCGATTAGTAAATAGTCATCTAAATATATTGTTGATACCTGTCCAGCACATCGCAGTAATCGGGCAGCCGGTTTCATAATTTTTGTGAATATGTACGGTGCCGTATTGAGACCAAATGGTAAAACGTTAAATTCGTATAGATTATTGTCCCATTGAAAACGTAGGTACTTTTTTGAATCGGAATGAATATTTATTAAAAAGTAAGCGTCTTTTAAATCAAGTTTAGCCATGTAATAGTTTTTTGAAACTAATTTTAATGCTGTTCTCAAGTCTTCAAGTTTAAAATGCTGTGTATCAATGAACTTATTAAGGTTTTTTAAATTTAATATAAACCTCCTTTTACCATTTGGTTTCGGTATTAAAAAGATGCTGGACAGGAACTGACCCTCACATGGGGCGCACTTGGATATTGCACCAATAGACAGTAAATTTTTTATGGCTTCATCAAAGTGAAGTTTTTCCGAACTAGAGTAGTTTGGAACTTTAGGAGGACATGATTGGTTAAGTGGACCATTAATAGGAATTTTATAACCTTGTACGTATGACAGAACAATAGGGTCTTGGGTTATCATTGCCCATTGATCATAAAATAAAGATAATCTGCCAGCGTACTTTACCGGGTCTATCGTCGACTGTTGTTGCTGTACCGAGGCTGCGACTGCTTGTATGAGGTTGATGGCCGATTCTTTGGAGTAGCTGCTTCCTTCGTCTTCAGCGTCGCTGGTGGCGGTGGCTTCTTGTTCGCTGGCCCTTTCCAGTTTTTTGATGGACCCGGAATAGACTTTTTGGGAGCAAAAGTCTTAGGTGGAGGATTAGCTTTTAGCTCTGCTCCAGATTTGTTAATCGCTCTTGCCGCTTTGAGCGTTTCTGTCAAATTCTCCCCAAAAAGAAAGCTATCTACTTTAGTATTCTGTAGTTGTTCTTTCATCTCTTTTTTCAGAGAAGAAAGAATAAAGTTGCGTCGCGTAATTGAATCGTTGTACTGACAATCACATAGGATGCGACTAGCGTCCATTAGCGAACGTATTAAGTTCGTATCTTTATTTTTAGATGAAAAAGTTGATGTCAGCGCTTCACTTAAGCAAGATAAAGCAGTAGCAACTTGCTTTTGTCTCAATTCGATGTGTTTGTCCCTTTTTGCGACTTGTTCTGTCAAGGCAGCCTTAATTTCAGGGTTAAGTTGCGGTGCGTCAATAAATTTGCAGTTGCCAGGAGTGAGGTATTTATCGGCAAGTTCCTTGCGCAAATCTTTAGTCAGCCCAGTGGTTGAATAATGTTGTAGTCGAATGGCCAAGTCGTTGTTAACGTCTTTTCCGAATTTGGTCGTCGTTGTGGGGTCAATACCCAAAATTTCAAGGATATCATTGTCTAATGATTGTTCTGAAGCTTCGACTACCGTGTCCAAGACACCACTGGTGCCCGGAACAGGTTCAAGCACGGCTGAAGTTTCTGCTTCGTTCAAACCGACTGACTGTTCTAAATTATTTTGCGGAATTATTATTTCCGAGTGTAATCTATTATCGGCGGTGTCGCCATCCGGTATTTCAATTGGCAAGTCCAAATCTATAGGTGTTACGTCGCCTGAAAAAACAGACATTCGTAGCGGTGAGTACCATAATTAGTAATAAAACAGTCCTATTATACTGTTCGCCAAACTAAATTAAAGGGTAGTGACAACTCCACAGAGAGGCACGCAAACCCAGGTACACATAGGTAATTACGTACACATAATTCATATAAAGTAAAAGATAGCCCGGTAGCTACCCGCAATACTTTATAATCGGTAAGAGACAGCCCCTCGAACTGCTCGCAATACCGTATAATATTTGCGTAGAAGCAAACAATAAATGTACATAAGCGTCCATATTAGGTAATTATCGTAGCACTTTACTAACCTTCTTTATCCGATGGATGTGTCACTGACTCTGATGATGACGAATCACATTGTGTTCTACGACGAATTTTTCGTTCTAACTTGCGTAATTTTTTACTAAGGTATTCAAAATCATCTTTAGACTTCCGTTTAGGCATTTTAAAACACTTTCGTATAGTATTATTTCTAATAGACGGAGACTTCTAAGGCACGTCCGTATAGGCGAAGCACTAAAGCACGAATGGCACAAAGATGGAGGTATAAGGCGGAGGTTGTACAATTACCTACCTTCGGATATTTTTTAAAATCTATTTTCTTTTTAAAGTACCCTCAAAATAGTGCGTATATGGCGATCCGCTACGCGATACTACTACATGTTGTTTTATTATAATCTCGAGGACGAAGCTGAGTATAATTAAAGCTACCGTGCCGTAGCTTGAAAGTGTTAAGTCTTGTGTTAGGTCTCCTTAAGTCCTTCTGCTTTCTACTGCCTTTAACCTTGACTGCCTCATCTTGATTGCTAAATAGTAATAATAAATTCAAATCACGATCCGCTTTTATCGCAATCATATCTATGCTTCGCAAATTGAAGATCGAGTTCATGTCGCAGTCAGGGTGAATAGTCGGACATTTTACTAATCGGCCAAAATCCGGATTTCCAGGGTTTTTATGCTGGGCATAAATTCTGGGCCTAAGCCGGCTGCGAGAACTACCACAACTGCCGACGTGTCGATCTACCCACCACCGTCGGACATCTCAACCTTTCCTAAGGACGGTATCGTGATTTTTTAAGTTCCGGTGCTACCAAATTATGTTTTAAGAGAAACCCGACCCTGAGCTATTAAAGTTAACTTTATTGAAATAGAAGTTTGTAATAAATTTTGAAATAAGTATATTCGTTTTTCTTTTATATAACTAAATACAACGTAACAGTATATCAAAAAAAAAAAAAATTGCTGATATTTGGTATTCATCTCCCCAAGGTACCTAACCAAAGGTCAGTTCGATTGAAGGTCCTACAAAGAGCTTAACTGCAAGCAACTATTATTCTGTGCAAAGCATATGAAGGTTTGGCTCAAGAACCATGTTATGTATGATCTCCACGCAATGAAGCTACTGATTTTCACAAGCCATGCTCCTCGAGGGGCGGCTATTAGTTAGGATCGATTTAGATCGCGAACCATCAATTTTGGAGGGTCAAAATGCTTTACGAACACAAGTTACTATAGTTGTATTCACCCCGCGAGGGTGGGTTGTTATGTGCGTAAAACTGCATGTGCATAGGAAGATTTGGCTCATGAACCATGTTATGCATGAGCTCCACGCGATGAAGCTACTGATTTTCACAAGCCATGCCCCTCGAGGGGCGGCTATTAGTTAGGATCGATTGAGATCGCGAACCATAAATTTTGGAGGGCCAAAATGCTTTACGAACACTAGTTACTTTGGTTGTATTCACCCCGCGAGGGTGGGTTGTTATATGCGTAAAACTGCATGTGCATATGAAGGTTTGGCTCATGAACCATGTTATGTATGAGCTCCACGCGATAAAGCTACTGATTTTCACAAGCCATGCTCCACGAGGGGCGGCTATTAGTTAGAATCGATTTAGATCGCGAACGATCAATTTTGGAGGGCCAAAATGCTTTACGAACACTAGTTACTTTGGTTGTATTCACCCCGCGAGGGTGGGTTGTTATATGCGTAAAACTGCATGTGCATATGAAGGTTTGGCTCATGAACCATGTTATGTATGAGCTCCACGCGATAAAGCTACTGATTTTCACAAGCCATGCTCCCACGAGGGGCGGCTATTAGTTAGAATCGATTTAGATCGCGAACGATCAATTTTGGAGGGCCAAAATGCTTTACGAACACTAGTTACTTTGGTTGTATTCACCCCGCGAGAATGGGTTGTTATATGCGTAAAACTGCATGTGCATTGGAAGGTTTGGCTCATGAACTATGTTATGTATGAGCTCCACTCGATGAAGCTACTGATTTTCACAAGCCATGCCCCCTCGAGGGGCGGCTATTAGTTAGAATCGATTTAGATCGCAAACCCTCAATTTTGGAGGGCCAAAATGCTTTACGAACACTAGTTACTTTGGTTGTATTCACCCCGCGAGAATGGGTTGTTATATGCGTAAAACTGCATGTGCATAGGAAGGTTTGGCTCATGAACCATGTTATGTATGATCTCCACGCGATGAAGCTACTGATTTTCACAAGCCATGCCCCTCGAGGGGCGGCTATTAGTTAGGATCGATTTAGATCGCGAACCATCAATTTTGGAGGGCCAAAATGCTTTACGAACACTAGTTACTTTGGTTGTATTCACCCTGCGAGGGTGGGTTGTTATATGCGTAAAACTGCATATGCATAGGAAGGTTTGGTTCATGAACCATGTTATGTATGAGCTCCACGCGATGAAGCTACTGATAATTACTTTTAAACTTTCGCGTTGCATAATTTAAAACTCAATGAAACGGGAATTAACGCGATCATAATTTAGGTACAAAATGTTACCTCTTTTGCCTGACATTTCGATCGGGTTACACCGACCGTGGACACAGGCTGACTGGAACAGCGATGTCTTTACTCCGTATGAGAGGCAGATTCTTCATCTACCCTCATAATATTATTTTCACGCCAAGTACCGTCACACACTACACTCACTGTGTCCCTATTCTGCACACTAACCGCCGCGTCCGTATTCAGGTGAGAACCCGATCGCGAAACAAAACGAGATTGTTTATTTTTAACATGACATGGAATCCAGTGATTAAGCTGTTCCAGTCAGCCTGTGTCCACGGTCGGTGTAACCCGATCGAAACGTCAGGAACGAAAAAGAGGTAACATTTTGTACCTAAATTATGATCTCGTTAATTCCCGTTTCATTGAGAAGCTACTGATTTTCACAAGCCATGCCCCCACGAGGGGCGGCTATTAGTTAGAATCAATTTAGATCGCGAACCATCAATTTTGGAGGGCCAAAATGCTTTACGAACACCCCCAGCCTTTTCCAAAACAGCCGTAAATGGTTCAGACTCAAATATATTTGTAGCAGACTAGTCGGGGGAATTCGGTTCAGTGTAGCTTTAACTAAAGGATCACGAACTTGGCTTGTAATGGTCTCTCGTCGCATTTCTATAGCTTCTGCTCTGTGGCCACAAGCTAATTGTAAGAGGTTAGAAGATCACCTTTTTGAAATAGTTCGTCAACTTTTTTAAATTTTCAAAATTAATGTCGGTATTTTTGGCCCACGAGAGAAGATTACGAATGTGTAATGCTTCCATTTGTTTGAATTTGCAATAGGTAATGGCTGCATAAGACCTATCGGGATATGCCTGGTGACGGAAGGTGTCATACATTTTTACCTGTTCGTTTGTTTCTAGTTCTATGAAACCGCGAGTCTCAGCATATCTAACATCTGACCAAGTGGACCTATCTAAACGTTGGGCATCAAGTAACATTTTTAAAAAGTTATGGGGGTTTTTGGAACAGTTAGTTCCTTGAATTTCGTTTCAATATCAAAGGTAAAGTATTGATTTGAATCCGGCTGTGCATTGTCATGATAGTTGTCAGTGACGAAATCATGTTCAAAAAGGTCCCTACTAACCTCTGAACAAATTGAGGCCCGTCTTGATAACCTACATCAACAATATTTTAATTATCGGTAGCAACAATATGATTCGAAACAATGTTGCGGAGCTCACCCATTTCCTGGGGTAGTTTTTGTTCGGTGAGGACGAGCTCGATAATGAACTGCTACTACTGGCAGTGGCGTGCGGTGCATATAGGCAATTATGCAGTGCCTACCTAAAGAAAAATCCTACAGGACAGCTAACCATCTTTATTTGCCAAATTGACAATCTATAATAAAGTCTAAGTTACCATTTTGTCGTCTTTATTAAACTTTCAAACTAAAGCGCGCTCGTTTCAATACTTTCAATACAAATGACCCACAGTAGGCGGTCGCAACACCGCCTACTATTTCACGCACACTTCCTTAATTTTCACACACACTTATATAACCTGTGCGCATACGTACACAGTTACAAAACACCAATTTTTGGTAAGCATTATGCGGCGCTTACCTGCTTAGCTCCCACCAGATGGCGCTCAATTTCCGCCTCCAATTTGAAGACTTATTTTACGTAAACTTTACATTACAACATGTTAAAATAAAATTTCAAACCCTAAAATCCTAATTATATCTATAGTAAATAGTTTTAAGTTTTAAAACGAATAATTAATTGTTTGCTAAAACTATCCTAAAAATAATGTAAACAGAGATCATTTCGATCGGCCATATTTTTTTTCTTTAGTTTGCTTTGGCTTTCATCCCGCGAGTGTTTTGAAATGTTGTTTTTACTCTTACGGATCATAAACTGTTTCTTTTAAATGCTATTATAGTTATTTCAGAGTTCAGTGTTGTGTTATTGTGTTCTATAAAATGGAGAAACTACAATGTACAGTATGTAATGAGAATCCTATTTGTTTTGACAAATTACGCGCCAATCCCTTAAATCAATTTTCATTTGTGGACAAGGCAAAAATAGTATCATTCTCTAGACCTACTCCCAATTTAAAGTTAACGCAAAAAAGGAATTCCTCATACGTGAGACATTTCAATTTGAAATATTACGATACCTACGGTGCTCGCCGGGTGTTCTCATTCAAATTCCTTGTTTTGTTTGCCGTGCATGTTATTTTAAACTATTAAAACTGTATGAAATGATACTGGCTATGTCGATTTGGGCAATTGAACTAATCTTGCCAAAAAACATGATCAGTCTGAAAAGCACATTCAATCGTGTATGGCCATGATTTCGGTTGGAGTGTAGCAAAGGGTGTGCAAGGCGTTTGGGACTTAGAAAATTTTTCATCAAAAATATAAAACATAATAAAACTCAAATCTTTGTTTTTCAATGTATAAGGGGGCTCAAATTAAATGCTTTTTATACTTGTGACTTTTACTTTCCGACGCATGGTTTAACCGGAAAATGCGATAAAATATAAAGTGGTCAAACAGAAAGTTTTTGTGATAAAATTATAAAACTTCATAAAATTCAAATCTTTGTTTTTCGTCGTATAGAGGGACATAAACTAAACGCTTTTAATACTTGTGACTTTTTCTTTCCGTCGCATGGTCTAACCGGAAAATGTGATAGAATATTGGAGCCTCTAGTCACTTGGTTTTTTTTTCTCGCTAAGCCATGTGTCGGAAAGAAAAAGTCACAAATATAAAAAGCGTTTAGTTTATGTCCCTCTATACGACAAAAAACAAGGATTAGAATTTTATGAAGTTTTATAATTTTATCACAAATTTTTTCTAAGTGTTTGACCACTTTATATTCTATCGCATTTTCCGGTTAAACCATGCGTCGAAATGTGAAAGTCACAAGTATAAAAAGCATTTAATTTGAGCCCCCTTATACATTAAAAAACAAAGATTTGAGTTTTATTATGTTTTATATTTTTGACGAAAAATTTTCTAAGTTCCAAACGCCTTGCACACCCTTTGCTACACTCCAACCGAAATCATGGCAAAATATGATAGTGTGTTAGAGCAACATCTTCAAAACAGTTCAAATGCTTTCACCGGGCTCTCTAACAGAACACAAAATGAAATCGTAGCTTCAATATCATCTCTTTCTCTCTCAAAGCCACTACGGATATCAGATAAATGACATGTTCTAATTTCATTCATTTTTGTGATATCTGTGGTGGTAAAATAAATCATCAAACATACCAGAAAGAAAAAAGTAAGAAAGAAAAAAAATGTTAAGAGATTATTATTCATTTAATTGTTATTCTTTGTTTTTTTTAGGTTTACGCAATCTAATGCGAATGTACTTATAACAATTTTTTCTCTTAGCGCCATCTATGATTATCTTACATATCAACTAATCATACCAAAAGCAACGCTTTCCAATACTTTGTTAGTTAGATTGACTTTTACCGAATTTACCTAGATGGCGCTAATAAGAAACAGCAAAGCATAGTGAGTGTTGGTATTGCGCGTGAACACCGGACAAAGTCGTCCAGTTTGATGCTTGTCGAGTCAAGCGAGAGTGGCTTGTTATGCGACGTTTTATTTTTAATTACGTTAATCTGCTAAAATTTGAAATGAGTGACACATTGTTTGTTTTTATTCGCATTTTGGTTTTACCTAGATTTGTGTGTGAATAAAAATTTTTTTTTAAGATAGATTTGGTACATTGGGTTTTAATTTAAGTTTTACGACTTGCTCTATTTAGGGGAGGAGATTGCGAGATACAGGGTGCTAATTTTGGTCTAACTACAATAACAACTTATTTTTCTGTACCGACATTACGAATTAAGTATTAAGTATTTTTTTTTAAGATAACATCGCGATTTAAGCTAACTTGAAATTTGTCGCTGCCTACCAAAATCTCAAAGCTATGCACGCCACTGACTACTGGAGCTACTTCGAGTACGCTTGCTCGGTAGCCGACACAGTATCATTATCATTAATTCTGAAAATAATCTCACTTTAGTAAATTGAAGTTAAGAAAAAAAATATCTAGACACAATGATTATCATGTAAAAACTGGCAAACACATAAAACTGTAACTGAGATCCGAACGGTAAAACCGTTAAATGTAAAGATCTCGTTATAATTACATCTTATTTAAACATCGCAATTGCGGTAGTAGATTTTTTTACTTACGTGGTTTTATATTCACTCACTTTTATCACTAGTTTTGAATAATTTATAAAATAAACGGTTATGGCTTGACGCAGAGACAGAGCTTGCTGCGTACAAGTTGCTTCTGTGGTGTATGTATACTATATACTTAATCATGCTTAATATATAAACCAATGTTATTACAATAAAGGCAGTCTTATATCATAATTCGGACGTTTCACTCATCTCCCAACACTCGCCGTACATGGCGACCCTGCCGAAGGAATGTGCATCGCGAACATGAGACTTACCATATTTGGGGTGGAACTTTTGTGCGGCTATGAAGTGCTAATTAAATTAAACAATGGAATATTACTTTCGTCCGTATCACCAAGTGTACGTGTGCGTTATAAATCAAGAAACAAAAAAAAATTTGGTCAAGATGGGCACATCTCAATCGAAAGAAGAGACCGTAATTGTACAAAATGCAGCGGGCAGTAACGATCATCTCACCACGACAAATATTTTGCTGTCAATCGTCGTGCTGATAATCTGTTTGGGTTTTCTCTACTGTGTGTACCGGCTGTATAAGCGATGCCATACGAAGTGGATCACCTCGGAAATAACCAGGAATACGTTGCAGAGATCATTTTTTCGACAACGGCAGCTCCCGGCACCTAGAAACGAGGCGAGTGAACCGAAGGCTTACTTTTCTAAAGTGTAATCAGTGCGTGAACCGTATTAATATATTATTTTAGTCATAATAGTTTCGCTTACGGATATATAAAATACGTGCGGTGCATAAGCGTGCGGTGTCGTATATCGTATAATCACCGTTTATGTCAAGAATATTGGCATTTAGAGACTTTAAGTATAACTAACTAATGAACTTTAATTAATTATTATAGCGCGTTAATTATTGCATTTAATCGTATATAAAGTTTATAATGTGCTTAAAAATGTTAAAGTGAGTGTACTATCTTTTTGATCTACGTTATGGTGGTAAGTTATGACTTTTGAATTACAACGATTGTATCAAGATTTGAAGAAAGTAAGAACATATTTAATTAAAATCGGACCAAACCGACGTACTGGAAATATATTGCAAATTAAACTTAATGAATCAAAAGAGTTATTTAGTTGCTATTCTAGTTGGTTAGTAAATTTTAGAAACGAAGTAAGTCAAGGTAAAATTAAAAGCAAGGATATTATATTGTATAAAAACTACTGTCAGAGTTTTGAATTGCTGTATAAAAATATTTTACAGTTGTGTCAAACTGAAAGTGTTGAAAGCGAATCACCTACCAATATGGATACCTTTGATTTAAAAACTGCTTTGACTTTATTGCCTGTTATGTCAGATAATGAAATTAGTACAAAGCAATTAACAGATAATATTCAATACTATGATTCCTTATTAACAAATCAGGAATGCAAAAAGAATTTAATTAAATTTGTATTAAAAAGCAGAATATCACAAGCTGCTAAATTGCATCTTAAAGACGATTACTCTAGCGTCACAGAGTTGATACGTGACATGAATAATGAATTATTTCCAAAAAAAGGCGCAACTGCAATTCAAAATAAATTGCAAAAATTAAGACAAAATGAAAAGTCTATTTCTGAGTACGGAAAGGAAATAACAGAACTATTTGTTGATCTGACGATATCGCAAGCCAATGGAAATACGGAATGCTATAATATCTTAAAACCTATCAATGAGAAACAAGCAATCAAACAGTTTTCAGATGGCTTACGAAATCGTAGGCTACTAGTACTATAATTTCCGCTAGGAATTACAGTTCCCTAAAAGATGCGATACAGGCAGCCCAGGACGAAGTTACTTCGACTTCATCCGCAGGTGAAGTTATGGGTATGTACAAAAGACATTTTTATCCTTCTAGAAATTTTCATAACAACTCTAGGTACCCCCGCGGAGGACGTAATAGACAAATGTCTTCGTATCGAGGACAAAACAACAGATTTCAAGGAAACTCGTAACGTACGAGTACTTGGCATCAGTCAACTTCGCGAGGTCAAGGACAACGAGGACAAGGACAACGAGGACGTTATAATCGAGGTACGTTTAATAGATACCATGGAAATCGAGGGATAAGCAGAAATACAGTAAACGTCATTAATCAAAATTCCGATCCTTTACTAGAAGAACCAAAATTAGATGAGTTTTTTCGTGAATAAACAAGAACATTTAATTTTAGCCAGTAATAGCAATTGTTTTATTAATTTATTAATATCACAACGTAATAAAACTTATTCATTTTTAGTCGATTCGGGCGCTTCATTGTCCGCTATAACATACAAACATGTTCTCGAATTGAACATTCCATTCCATAAAGAGAGTGTAACTATAAATGGACTAGGTGGCAAAGTTCAAACTATTGGATATGTTTACATTCCATTGACTTTCGATGGATACATTGTTAGTCACAAGTTCTTTGTTTTTAATTCATTGCCAATTTTGTCAAATGGAATTTTAGGACGTGATTTCTTAAATCGGTTTCGAGTACGTTTAGATTTTGTAAAAAACCTTTTATCGCTAAATATAGGAACGAATCATAACATTTCTTTGCCTTTTACAAATAATCATAATGTGCATGTTTTAGAAATTCCACCACGTAGTGAATCAATTCATTTTATACAAACCGATAAGACAACTGATTGCGTTATTTGTCCAGAAGAATTGGTTGTAATTACCCCGCAAGGGTGGGTTGTTATATGCGTAAAACTGCATGTGCATAGGAAGGTTTGGCTCATGAACTATGTTATGTATGAGCTCCACTCGATGAAGCTACTGATTTTCACAAGCCATACCCCCTCGAGGGGCGGCTATTAGTTAGAATCGATTTAGATCGCGAACCCTCAATTTTGAAGGGCCAAAATGCTTTACGGACACTAGTTACTTTGGTTGTATTCACCCTGCGAGGGTGGGTTGTTATATGCGTAAAACTGCATGTGCATAGGAAGGTTTGGCTCATGAACCATGTTATGTATGATCTCCACGCGATGAAGCCATTGATTTTCACAAGCCATGCTCCCACGAGGGGCGGCTATTAGTTAAAATCGATTTAGATCGCGAACGATCAATTTTGGAGGGCCAAAATGCTTTACGAACACTAGTTACTTTGGTTGTATTCACCCCGCGAGGGTGGGTTGTTATATGTGTAAAACTGCTTGTGCATAGGAAGGTTTGGCTCATGAACTATGTTATGTATGAGCTCCACTCGATGAAGCTACTGATTTTCACAAGCCATGCCCCCTCAAGGGGCGGCTATTAGTTAGAATCGATTTAGATCGCGAACCCTCAATTTTGGAGGGCCAAAATGCTTTACGAACACTAGTTACTTTGGTTGTATTCATCCTGCGAGGGTGGGTTGTTATATGCGTAAAACTGCATATACTAATCGGTTTCGAGTACGTTTAGATTTTGGAAAAAAACCTTTTATCGCTAAATATAGGAACGAATCATAACATTTCTTTGCCTTTTACAAATAATCATAATGTGCATGTTTTAGAAATTCCACTACGTAGTGAATCAATTCATTTTATACAAACCGATAAGACAACTGATTGCGTTATTTGTCCAGAAGAATTGGTTGTAATTACCCCGCGAGGGTGGGTTGTTATATGCGTAAAACTGCATGTGCATAGGAAGGTTTGGCTCATGAACTATGTTATGTATGAGCTCCACTCGATGAAGCTACTGATTTTCACAAGCCATACCCCCTCGAGGGGCGGCTATTAGTTAGAATCGATTTAGATCGCGAACCCTCAATTTTGAAGGGCCAAAATGCTTTACGGACACTAGTTACTTTGGTTGTATTCACCCTGCGAGGGTGGGTTGTTATATGCGTAAAACTGCATGTGCATAGGAAGGTTTGGCTCATGAACCATGTTATGTATGATCTCCACGCGATGAAGCTACTGATTTTCACAAGCCATGCCCCTCGAGGGGCGGCTATTAGTTAGGATCAATTTAGATCGCGAACCATCAATTTTGGAGGGCCAAAATGCTTTACGAACACTAGTTACTTTGGTTGTATTCACCCCGCGAGGGTGGGTTGTTATATGCGTAAAACTGCATGTGCATATGAAGGTTTGGCTCATGAACCATGTTATGTATGAGCTCCACGCGATAAAGCTACTGATTTTCACAAGCCATGCTCCCACGAGGGGCGGCTATTAGTTAAAATCGATTTAGATCGCGAACGATCAATTTTGGAGGGCCAAAATGCTTTACGAACACTAGTTACTTTGGTTGTATTCACCCCGCGAGGGTGGGTTGTTATATGTGTAAAACTGCTTGTGCATAGGAAGGTTTGGCTCATGAACTATGTTATGTATGAGCTCCACTCGATGAAGCTACTGATTTTCACAAGCCATGCCCCCTCAAGGGGCGGCTATTAGTTAGAATCGATTTAGATCGCGAACCCTCAATTTTGGAGGGCCAAAATGCTTTACGAACACTAGTTACTTTGGTTGTATTCATCCTGCGAGGGTGGGTTGTTATATGCGTAAAACTGCATATACTAATCGGTTTCGAGTACGTTTAGATTTTGGAAAAAACCTTTTATCGCTAAATATAGGAACGAATCATAACATTTCTTTGCCTTTTACAAATAATCATAATGTGCATGTTTTAGAAATTCCACTACGTAGTGAATCAATTCATTTTATACAAACCGATAAGACAACTGATTGCGTTATTTGTCCAGAAGAATTGGTTGTAATTACCCCGCGAGGGTGGGTTGTTATATGCGTAAAACTGCATGTGCATAGGAAGGTTTGGCTCATGAACTATGTTATGTATGAGCTCCACTCGATGAAGCTACTGATTTTCACAAGCCATACCCCCTCGAGGGGCGGCTATTAGTTAGAATCGATTTAGATCGCGAACCCTCAATTTTGAAGGGCCAAAATGCTTTACGGACACTAGTTACTTTGGTTGTATTCACCCTGCGAGGGTGGGTTGTTATATGCGTAAAACTGCATGTGCATAGGAAGGTTTGGCTCATGAACCATGTTATGTATGATCTCCACGCGATGAAGCTACTGATTTTCACAAGCCATGCCCCTCGAGGGGCGGCTATTAGTTAGGATCAATTTAGATCGCGAACCATCGATTTTGGAGGGCCAAAATGCTTTACGAACACTAGTTACTTTGGTTGTATTCACCCCGCGAGGGTGGGTTGTTATATGCGTAAAACTGCATGTGCATATGAAGGTTTGGCTCATGAACCATGTTATGTATGAGCTCCACGCGATAAAGCTACTGATTTTCACAAGCCATGCTCCCACGAGGGGCGGCTATTAGTTAAAATCGATTTAGATCGCGAACGATCAATTTTGGAGGGCCAAAATGCTTTACGAACACTAGTTACTTTGGTTGTATTCACCCCGCGAGGGTGGGTTGTTATATGCGTAAAACTGCTTGTGCATAGGAAGGTTTGGCTCATGAACTATGTTATGTATGAGCTCCACTCGATGAAGCTACTGATTTTCACAAGCCATGCCCCCTCGAGGGGCGGCTATTAGTTAGAATCGATTTAGATCGCAAACCCTCAATTTTGAAGGGCCAAAATGCTTTACGAACACTAGTTACTTTGGTTGTATTCATCCTGCGAGGGTGGGTTGTTATATGCGTAAAACTGCATATACTAATCGGTTTCGAGTACGTTTAGATTTTGGGAAAAACCTTTTATCGCTAAATATAGGAACGAATCATAACATTTCTTTGCCTTTTACAAATAATCATAATGTGCATGATTTAGAAATTCCACCACGTAGTGAATCAATTCATTTTATACAAACCGATAAGACAACTGATTGCGTTATTTGTCCAGAAGAATTACATGATGGTATTTATTTAGCAAGTTCGATAGCGACCCCAGTAAATGGAACGATACCGATAAAAAATTTAAATGTTACAGAAAAAACTTTAACATTATCTAATATCAATCCTACGATACACGATCTTAGTGAATATAATATGTGCATTTTTGACAAAAATGAAAATAATTCAGAACGAGTCAAAAAATTATTTTCATTATTTGAACTAAACGATTTAAATAAGGAAGAAATGGAAAGTATTCAAAAGATTATATTGTTTTAAACTTTCATGGTCACTAACATTAGAATAGTGGAGTAATTACTCCGTGATCATGGCGCTTGCAACAGTGCCGAAATATCGGGAACTCAAAAATAAGGTACATGGTAGCAATCCCGTAACAAACTATTCTAATTCAAAAGATTTGTGCGAAATATGCAAATATTTTTTATTTATCAGGAGATAAGCTAAAAACTACGAACATTTATACCCATAATATTTCTTTGAAACCGAATGTAAGTCCATTTTTTTCAAAACCATATAGATTACCTATTAGCCAAAAAGAAGAAATTCAAATTCAAATAAATAATATGCTTAAAGAAGGAATAATAAACCTAGAAAAAGTAACTGGTCTAGTCCTATATTACTAGTGCCAAAAAAAGTTGATTCAACTGGTCAGAAAAAATGGCGTTTGGTAGTCGATTATCGAAAATTAAATAATTGTATAGAAGATGATAAATATCCTCTCCCACATATTACAGAAATATTGGAATCATTGTCAGGAAGTGTCTATTTTACACATTTAGATTTGCACCAAGGCTACTACAATGTGAATTTAGATGAAAATAGTCGAAAATTAACAGCTTTCAGTTCCGGTCAATACCAAATGACTAGGATGCCGATGGGCTTAGAAACAAGTCCCAACCAAACCAACCCAAGAAACAAGTAAGTTCTTTACATATATTGATTTGCAAAAACTGCTAAGTTCTCTCACAAATTCGCGTCGCGGCATTCTTGAGTCAGAACTTACATATTTAATAAAAATTATCTTTTTCTTTTCATCAAAACAAAACGTTTTATTTTCTTTACCTATAGTTCCTAGTTTTTTCAGTTTATTAAGGTTTTCTTTATTTATCATACATAGTTCCACTGATTCTGCTGTTTTAACATTAGTACTTACGACTTTTGGTTGATCAGGCCTCAAGCTTGTAGGTATCATGTCCAACGAAGAAGAATCAGGACTTTTAATCTTTCTAGATTGTGCTCTCGTCATTACATTAATGATATTATTATTAATTTCTTTTAACTCACTTGACGTAAGAGTGATTCTAGATAAAGCATCTGCAGCTGCATTATCTGAACCCTTAACATATTCTACATCGAAGTTATATTCTTGGTCGGAGTTCAAAAGGAAAACTAGGATCAATTTATTGTTACTTGAAAAGGGAAACAAATCTCACTATGTTTTAATAAAGAATTTATCACGTCTTGTTCGTGCTCAAATCACAAAGCATCATAATAAAATATACTTTTGTGATGACTGTTTACTTTTCTTTTCATCTGAAGACAAACTTGATAATCATGTTTGTAGCGGCGTGACCACTGTGCTTCCAGAAAAGGGCAGTTATCTTCATTTCAAAAATTTCAATCGGAAATAAGATATTCCATTCGTAGTGTATGCAGATTTTGAAACTTTACTTAAACCAATAACCACTTGTGAGCCTAGCCCTTCACACAGTTTTACATTAAATAAAAAAACAACACATTACAGCGGCTTTTGCTTATAACATAGTTTGCTCATTTGATAGCAAACTTAATCGATTTGCTTTGTATCGCGGATGTGACTGTGTTCAAAAGTTTCTAAAATGTCTTTATAAAGATGTAGAAAATATTTATAGCATTTTGAACGTTGTGGTGTCAATGGTGTTTAATGAAAATGATGCTAAAAGGCATGCTGAAGCCAATGTGTGTCACATTTGCAAAAATCTATTGCTATTTGATAAAGTAAGGGACCACTGTCACTTGACAGGTCACTATCGTGGAGCTGCTCACCAACACTGCAACTTGCAGTACAGTCTCCCTAAGCTAGTTCCCGTTTTTTTCCATAATTTAGCGGGCTACGATTGTCATCTATTCATTAAAGAGTTGGCTGAAAGTTCGGGTCCCATAAAAGTAATACCGAAGAACAAAGAGAACTATATTTCTTTCACAAAAAATTTAAAGATGTCTGATGGTAAATTAGCTCAAATAAGATTTGTAGATTCTTTTAAGTTTTTCGGTACAAGTTTAGAAAAATTAGGAAACGGTTTAGACAAAACAGACTTCGTACACTTGAGGCGGTGTTTTACTAATGAAAACGAATTTCAATTATTGACTCGTAAAGGTGTTTATCCTTACGACCATATGAAATCTTGGAAATCGTTTTCTGAAAAACATCTGCCGCCCAAGGAAAGTTTTTATAATACTTTGACCGATGAAGGTATCAGCAATGCAGATTACATGCATGCGCAATTGATCTGGAATACTTTTAACATTGCGAATATGGGAGAATATACAGATCTTTATCTAAAAACAGATGTTTATTTGTTAACAGATATCTTTGAAAATTTTAGAGCGGTATGTAAACGAAATTATCATTTAGATCCAGCATTTTACTTAACAGCACAGAGTTTATTATTTGAATCGATGTTGCTAAAAACAGGAGTAGAGTTAGAGCTACTGTCTGACTTAGAAATTATACGTCTTGTACAGAAAGGTGTACGGGGTGGAATTTGTCTTTGTTGTGACAGACTTGCCAAGGCAAACAACTTACACATGGATAATTATGATGAAACTAAATCGGATTCTGTTCTCATATATATCGACTGCAATAATCTTTATGGTTACAGCATGTCTCAGTCTTTGCCGGTCTCGAATTATAGATTTTTAGAACAACACGAAATTGATCGATTGCAAATCATGAACGTGTCGGACGATGCAGAATCCGGATTTATACTAGAAGTTGATTTATTATACCCCGAAGAATTGCATTGTTTATTTATTTATTTAATGAGAAAACCAACGGCGTAATACATTGCATTGAATTAAAGTACTTATAAACTAGTAAGGCTAAATAAAGGTTTTCCTAAAATTAACACAAAGTATGTTTAGGTCGTGTAACAGACTCATTGAAAACATAAGCAGATAAAAATCTCAACAACAAAAATGATCTAATTTTATGTTACTAGGTACAACACAAGCGACCGGGCTACTGCCCAGAGAAATGATCAGTGAGCGCGATATTATTTACCTTCTTTCATAATTTTATACTAAGTATTTCAAATTCTCTAGAGTATTATTGTAAATTATTATTGTTGAACACCCTCTCCTATCAGTTTCCTCGCAATGTAGGTTTTAAACAAATTCTTGGAATGATTAAATACATCGATATCGCTAAATTTTGTGTTGTAAGTGCATGCCATGCGTGTTAGAACCGAATTTTTTGAGTATTTACGAAGATGAGCGGGAACGTGCAGCAACGGCGTGTGGCGGGTGCGGCGCGCCGGAGCGCAATACGCCACACCCGCCACAAGCCCCGGGCTATCAACGTTGCTGTTCAGTATGTCATACAACAAGGACATGTCCAGCAGCTCACGCCTTTCCTCGAGCGTTAAAAGTCCATGATGACGACAGCCGTCCAGGTATGAGTCAAAACCGGCTCTCATTCTGAAATTCAAATGATCTACAAACTTCTTTTGGATACGTTCCAGGCGGTTGCCATGGATTTTATACTGTGGAGACCAAATCGGACATGCGTATTCCAAAACGCTGCGAACATAAGCAAAATACACGGACTTGATGGCGCTGATATTATTAAAAGGTTTGCAAGTACGCATTACAAAACCTAGGTTCTTAAAGGCTTTATTTTCGATGTAGTCAATGTGATCCGTCAACGTAAGCTTACTGTCAAACAAGACACCAAGGTCTCGAATGACATCAACCCTTGATATCGGGATGTCATCGAAAGAATACGTAAATATTATTGGTTTATTTTTTCGCGTGTACGTGATGCATTGACATTTATTTATATTTACAGATATTTTATTTTTCTTGTAATAATTAGTAAGATTTATTAAATCACGTTTTAAAGATTCGCAATCATAAGTATTTTTAATAATAAAAAAAAAATTTTTTCGTCTGCGTACTACAGATGGTTGGTATGTTCAAAGCAGTTCACGATATCAATTGTACTTATAACGACTATCCCTTTTGCGCCGAGAAATTTATACCGCCAGGCGGTAAAACTTCTAAATTAGTACCAAACTTATACTCAAAATACAATTACGTAATACACTACGTTCATTTAAAAACCTGTTTAAGCCATGGTTTAATACACCGCGTTGTTACTTTTAAACAAAGTATTTTTTTAGCAGAATATATCAATCTTAATACAGAATTGAGAAAAAAAGCAGTAACACCATTCCAGCAGGATTTATTAAAGCTCATGAATAATTCTGTTTTTGGAAAAACTTTAGAAGATACTGAGCGTAGAGTAAAAATAAAATTAGTAAATCAATGGCAAGACGATACCAATCTCTGCAGCAAAATTAATTTCACGACCAAACTTTCATAGTGCAACCATTTTTTCCGAAAACCTGTTCAAATGAAAATGAAAAGAATTATACTAGACAAACCAATTTACGTAGGATTTGCTGTTTTAGAGTTCTCTAAAAGCCACATGTACCAGTTTCATTATTCTGTAATATAGCCTCACTACGGAGATAGAGTTCAATTATGCTACACAGACACTGATAGCTTTATCTATGAAACACAAACCAGATGTATATCAAGACATAAAACAACATTTCTTACAATTTTTCGATACCAGTAATTGTACATCACAAAACCAGTATGGTCTTCCTATTAAAAACAGAAAGATACCTGGTCTATTCAAAGATGAGTTTGGTGGTCGTATTATGACTGAATTTGTAGGCTTGAGATCAAAACTGTACTGCATTAAAACTGAATCTGATGTAATCAAAAAGGCAAAAGGGATTAGAAAAAACGTGATAAAGAATTTAAAAGCATCTGATTATAGTAACGTATTACTGAAGGATAAAATAGTGCGCAGAAAAAATGTTCTGTTTAACTGTATTAAGCATAATAATTTTACCCAAATAGTAAATAAGATCGCTTTGTCAAATGCGGATGACAAACGTTTTATAATGTCAAACAAAATTTCTACAATGGCATGGGGGCATAATTCTTTAATTTAATAATTATATTTACATTATGCTGAAATAAATTATATCATATTAGATCTAATCATTATCCTTAAGTAACTATTAATGACAGATTTTTTGATAAGATTTGTAGTGTAAGTGTATTAGCATATCCATAATAGTATGTACTTTCAGTTATAAATGACGGTTAATATAAATAAATAAATATTATTTTACATTTTATTTATGGTTTTCTTTTAAGATCCCTATTTAAATAACATTTAGTAAATACTTGTGAATTTAACCTTTCAAAGTTTAATAACCTAATTGGACGTAATAATGTAATTTGTAATAAGTTGATACATGACATCCGTTCATTTTGCAAAGTCAACGATTTTGCGACCTAAATGAAACATATTTTTATTATATATATTGTTTTAAACTTTCATGGTCACTAACATTATAATAGTTTGTTACGGGATTGCTACCATGTACCTTATTTTTGAATTCCCGATATTTCGGCACTGTTGCAAGCGCCATGATCGTAAAAGCGGTCAAAAACAACGACAAACAGAAATCGGCAATCGCGGAACATTTGTTGGAATCAGGTCTCAATCACTGGATTGAGTTTCACAACCCTCAGATCATTGCGACAGAACGCCACTACATACCAAGAATGGTCAGGGAAGCGATTGAAATTACAAAGTACAAAAAATTCAATCGCGAGGATGGGTTTAAATTGTCAAGTGTCTGGAATCCAGTGATTCGTATGTGCAAAAACCGGAAAAAACAACAAACTGCTGTTTCGCGGTCAGATACTGTTAGTTTTGTGTGTCGAGAACAGGTGCGAAAAAAATAGTGAGTTTGTAGACAATGGTACTGACGCGTGCAATAAAAGACAGCGAAAGAGGGTAGACCGATATGTTTGCCCTTAACAACTTACCCGCAAGATCTTCGGTTACTCCGTGATCATGGCGCTTGCAACAGTGCCGAAATATCGGGAACTCAAAAATAAGGTACATGGTAGCAATCCCGTAACAAACTATTCTAATATTTTTATTATATTTCACCAAGCAATGAGAGCTCATTCATTCCATATCACTGAATGCCTTCAGACCAGCGAAAGATTACTAAATTATTTTGTAAGTATATCAAGTTCTTAAATATCTAATTAGTTTGGTACATTTGTTAATTCAATGATAACCACTAATAATTCTTTTTACTTTTTAGATGATGCAAAACTCCAATGATACGAATATCATGCTGTCTCAGTTTACCTACGATCCCTGGGAGGGATTAACACAAGCTTGTCAAGATGTTGTGGACGGAAACCAAATTTGCGAGTCTCAGACAAGGCGAAAAAAGAAAGTTAGACGGAAGACCGAGAATGCGAAAAAGAAGAGACGTAGCTCTGCAAAATCGTACGTCATCAACAGGGAGTGAGCTAGAGTGAGTGAGCTAGCTAGGCATAAAACTTATTCAAATAAGAGTGTGTGACCTGACTAGTGAGCCTTCCTGTTTAACGGCAAGGGAATCGGACGAACACAGTGAAAGTGGTGACAATGTTGTGCTCAGTGCACAATATGTAGTAACGGAACCAAATGATGAAATAATGGATATGACTGATACAGTGATTAGAAAAATATTGAAAAAGTTGTGTAGTGATAGTTTATAGTCTTTAAGTGAGCCAATTTTTGTTTAACCTATCAAGCTTCAATTGCCCCACCGTTTATACATAATAAAGATCATAAAATTAGAAGTGTTTTTTTCATCTCCTCAAATAGGTATTCAAAATCTACACCTAGTTAGTTATTTATTGAAAGATCGTTAAATTAAAGATAATAAGTATTTTTTGAATGTATTTTATTTAAAATCATGCAATTACATTATTATCAGCGCACCATTTCTTTATACAAATAACGTTTTTTAATGCGCAAATTTTCTTATGAGTAAAACAGTTAAATAATATTGAATTATCTAAACAATAAAGTTTACAAAGAGTACTTAAATTAGGAGCGCCTAAATTACTTATTTCTACAATATCATTTTCACCATCACATAGATCTTGCACCCATTTAATCTTTTCATCTCCTTTTATAAAAATCTTTCTACCCTTTAAATAAGGCTTGATAATTCTTTGAAATTCTCTGTAGTCAATATATCCTTCACTCCATCGATAACCTCTGTTCTTCTCGATCCAGCAAACTTGCTTTTTCTCTTCAACAGATAATGAAGTGAACGGGTATGGAGGCTTTATCAAAAATATGTAAGTATGTTCTTGCGTAGCTATAGCAAATTCTTTCACTATAAATTCATTTAAACTATTTTTAAATCCTTAAAGATCTATGATTATTGTATTTTCATTCATGATAGTTTCTTTACAATATTACCTAAAGGCTTGTATTCAAATATACAATCGTTTAAAATCAGGCAATAAGCAGCTGTATGATCTGGTATTTCTTGATCTGTTTCAATTTCAACTCTAACATCGATCGAACCTTTTCAAGTTTCGTGTTGCCTCGAACAATCGATTACAAATAAGGGTGCAATGTTTTTGAATTCTTTCAAACTCATCAACGGCTCTAGTCGACGTCCGTGATACGACTGTTGAAATCTTGCATACTGGTCATATAATAAAGTAAACTTGTCTTCGAAAGACTCACGTTCAGTCCTTCATAAGGATAATATGATGAATTTAAATAAACTCTTACATCACGTACGTGACAGTGGTCAAACTCAGCCATTGACAATTGACTGTTATGCTTGCGATCAGTTTGTAAGGCAATTACAACAAATCGTGGTTTCTCTATTTGTGATGAAGTTTTGATGGACCACGTATGTTTACGTGTTTTAGGTAATAAAGGATATTCATATAAGTCCCAATTACGAAATGCTAATGGAATAGCTCGATCTTCCTCTAAATGTTTTAACAGGTTAATTCTTTCTCGATCTGATACTTTAATGTGTGGGACTCGCCATATAATTTTATTAATTATAATATAATCTACTACTTCGCCTGTGTTTAACTTGACTGCGTTGAGATTAGTATTGCTCCTTAGTAATACTAGCTCATGTTTACAGTTAATTATATTTTTTTCATAATCTTTAGCAAATCCTAATATCTTGTTTAATGGAATAGATGCGGAAAATGATCCACCTGCAGCATTGTTTGTCCCAGCTGTTGACCAACCCCAAACTCGAGCACATTTAGACTCATTTTCATTTAAGGACAGATAAGATTTGATTGTCGTCGTAACACCCGCATTCTTAACTTTATCTATTTCTACTCCATTTAGCTCGTATCGTATATCTTGAAATAGAAACAGTGCAGGATTATTGATGAAATGCACATTTGATAATTTTTTTTTCTTTATTAGTGCTGTTATACACATTTACTTTCCCCTTAATATATAAACTACTGAGTGAAGGCAGCACGTACAGGTCCTGTTGATTAATAGGAATCCGTATTTCATCGTTCTTGTTGAAACTGGTCACGTATGGTTTGTATGAATGATATTCAAAACTTTCAATCGTGCTATCGTATGATGTTTGTTGAGAAATCTTTAAAATATTCATTTTATCAAGCTAACTAGCTTAAGAAATTCTTTATTATTCTTTGTTAACTTCTTTTTTAGTTGAAGCGGTGTGCCTTTATGAGATGTTCTCTTAGAACTGACTTGTATACACGACGTGGTAGGGCTTATATTGAAATTTATCATTTTTTTTTCTAAAATGTAAGTACAGTTGTACTTCTTCACCTCGTAAATTTATCTCCTTATTTTCACCATCCAATAATCTTATGTTAATTGCACTTATATAATTTTGATTTACAGGAAAATATATTAAGTTTTTAGGTATTTCAATTATTCGATAACCAGGTGGTACGTTAGGTACAAGTTCGTAAATTATATGACTTGCATTCCCATTTACTAATGAACCACTAACTACATCGCATTCGATGCGCACGATGGTCGTTGATATAATGCTAACGGGATACTGAGATTCGGTACTTATATTGGCATTTATGGTTTTCATACCAAAACCTAAAATTTTACCAAGTGATTCTCTTTTATTAAAGTGAACATCTTTAGAACAAAAAATGTTCGTTTTCAATGTATTGTTGTTACAAGTTAATTTCAACACAGTGTTCTTGATGTTACTTTTTAAATAATCACAAATATCCTGAAGCTCGTAAGACCCTTCAGGAATTTCGATGACTTCATGTTCACCATAATATAATTTATAGTTTCTTTCGTCTATATTAGGTATAGAGTTGAACGTCGAAAAATACAAAAGACCACATTCGTAGTCTCCTCGCAATTCCAATATTGGTGAATAGTTTGTGGTAGAGAAGCTCCTGACCCAGTTATGGACACAGTGAAAGACATTTTTATACTGACAATTTTATTTATTTCCATCATGATATAAATGCTTTTTCCAATAATTTCTTAAAAATTTTAGACAGAGATGACCACAGTTTGTGGTATCAAACATTTGATGTTGCA
Organism: Anania fuscalis; assembly: GCA_950371115.1. NCBI lineage: Eukaryota > Metazoa > Arthropoda > Insecta > Lepidoptera > Crambidae > Anania > Anania fuscalis. The sequence continues at coordinate 11,022,259 of OX493326.1, read as the reverse complement.
CATAATTGTAGTTTATAGGTAAGTTATTTAAATACTTAATTAATTCTAACGGTGGTTTTAAATTTCCAAAGCTATCATAATATTCCACGGTATCGTTTTGCTTCACAAAGGCTACCCAATGCGTGCCAGGATTTTTGCAGCTATCCAAATTCAGTATTCCACATTCTATTTTTCTAGGTTTCGAAGGTAATGTATCTCTCATGTAAACACCGCGAAAGAATGGTATATCACTGGCATGTTCTAATATATCAAAATTTGTGAGTGCATGTCTGGGTAGCCGTTTATTTAGTTATTTGGAGGATTTAGATATAAACCTGCTCCTGTTTTATGAGGTTTTATATACAATCCTTTGCCAAGAGCTACCGCCTCCATCATTCTGTTGTGACGTTCAGACTCCTAAAGACTCTTTTGAGCAGCTTTAGAATCATTTACAGCCTTTGCTATACCTGCTGCTCCTCCCGCCAGCGAACCTAAAGCTGACAATCCCGCAAATATGGGAATAAGTGGTAACAATCCTCCATATTTTGGAATAGGAATACAGCGAGGTAATTTTATTCCTTTTTTGTTTGTAAATAGTTTTTTTGCAGCGGCATATACATATTTTATAGCGGAATGTTTGTCTTTTGTTTTTTTTTTTTTAATTTTGTTCGTTTTCTTTTAATACCCGACATGAATGATTTAACGCCTAAGCCAGCTCTCAGTTTAGTTTTCATAGCATTTTTAACTATCCACGATGCAATTTTTTCTCCGTTTTTGGCATCTTTTGATTTCAATCTCTTTTTAGCCATGTTTAAAAGTTCTAGATCGGCTTTATGTCGAGCACTTAAATCTTTATTATTGTAAGCAATATCGTGATACATACAAGCTTCATCCAATTTGTTTACTCCTCGTTCGCCTTTGAGTAATCGTTTCTGAAGTTTGGTTCCAGGCCCACAAAATTGATATCGAGGTAAATGTAACTCAAACGGTAATTATCTATCAAGGTATTAATAATACCACTGCCTTCCTTCATCGATAAGTGCAAAGTAAGATGAGATACTAATATTCAGGTTTTTATATATCTAGATTACTAACTCGCTTTTGTCAACCCAGCTGTTCTCTTCATTACTCAAACCTAACCATTTTACCAACAGTTTGTTTCCTTTCCTTTTTAATACTTTTTCAATGAGATAAATATCTGAAAACATTGTTTTTTGTAATTCGTATCCGTAAAAAGAACCAAGTATTTCTTGTTTGTGTTTGTCTTCTATTTGGTAAGTTTGGGGATTGGTTTGGTTAACCTTTACAACACGAAATATTTCGGTAGACCAATTAGGGGTAAATCCTTTATAAAAATCGCCTTTAAATTTACTTATACGAACATAATCACCAACTTGAAACGAAGATCTTCGGCATTTAAGCCGTTTTTGTGATTTAATTATGTTAGACCTAACTAAAACCTCATTCAAACTATTAACATCAACCGGCTTGAATTTTGTAATTCGATGCAAAGTATTGTTGTATTGCTGTACAACCGAATCCAAATTACTTTGGAGCCATTGATATCGTCCACTTAAACTAAAAAGTTTGTAAAGATGTGATTTTATAGTTCTTATTACTCGTTCTACAATAGAGGCTTTTTTAACAGAATATGTGGAATAATGATTTGTGTTATATTTTTTCATTAACAGCTTAAAAAAATCGTTATAAAACTCTGTCCCGAGATCTGTTTGCAAATTTTTAGGCTTTCTTGTCGATTGAAATAATATATTTTGCATTGCATTTGTGACACATTGTTTTGATTTGGATTTCAGCGGTCTAACCCATACGTATTTTGATAAAGTATCGATGAACACTAAAATATATTTATATCCTTTATTAAATGTTGAATATTTCTGAAAATCCATAAGATCGGCTTGCCATAAGTCATCTATCCCTTTTATAATGGTATGTCTACGAAAGAAATTTCTTCTAGCTGCTTTGTGAAGTTCGTTTACTATCTCTTGTTTACTCATTCTTATCAGGTTTCGCTGTAATCATGAGATCAATTTCTTGTTTTGTGTAATATAGTGTACTCAAATTGTTAGTAGTCAATCTTTCTAAATTGTTTAAGTACTTTTTAATGTTACTTTTAATTGTTTTCATTTCTTTTTTCAATTCTTCAACATTTTTTTCCACATATTCTTTATTCACCGCCTCATCGTCTTTTTCAGGAGATTGTAAACCTTTCAATCTTGATGATCTTAAATCGAAGTCACCAGCATTTGTTCTTACTAATGTATCGCTAATAATGTCAGTAAATTTATGAACGTGATGCCCGAATTTGTCTATATTCATTGCCGTCTTGTCGGCTTCTTTAGTGCAATGGTACTGCCCAATCCTCCTGATGGAAGCTTTATATATTTAACGTCTTTTATGATTCCAGCTTCATGAAATTCTTCAATAATTGCCACAATTTCATTATGTACTCCAGTGTTACCAGCTGCCCACGATCCAAGTAGTAATTTCAATCATTCTACTAATTCATTTGGATCGTTCCAGTAAACTAAATCAGTATCCTGCTTATCTTCTTTTAAAATATCAATACCTTCTCCTCGTTGAAGACTTTTTACACTACTTGTATGATTTCTTGTAAACTTAAACAATGGTTTAGTTACATGCATATACTTAAATCCTTTGTTACTGTTTATTGGTTTAGATGGATCCCAATTACGTTTGTGTGCATTGGTATCCATAAGTAATAATTTGTAATTTTGTAAATCTTCCTCTGTGATGACATCTAAGTTTGGTACCTTTTTATAAAATAATTCTTTTAAGCCTAAAGTTTTTTTTAAACTGCGGTTTCCAATTTTTAGGATGCAGTCATCATCGTGAATGCGGGTCTTCCCAAGCATAAGTTTCCCTCGTTCATTCCTGATGCCATAAGGTATATCTTTCATTAATTCAGATGACATGGACCATGATAAGGAATCGTTAGCTATACTTGGTGATGATTGAAGAGATTTGAACGAGTTTTCATGGACATCACGATCCTCAGAGAGTGTAGTTAGCGTTTTATTAGGTGTTTTACACACATCATTATCTGAGGTTACTTCATCTTCAGTTATTTCTTCAAAATCTTCAGTTTAATTATTTGATAATTCGCTTTCAGTGTACTTAATGGACCACACCCATTTAGTAAAAAAAATACTAAATGGGTGTGGTCCATTTCTTCATTTGCATGACGTTTTTCATCAGTTTTACTTGTTAGCAGTTTCAGTGGGTTCAAAATAGGTTTAAATATAGTCTCTAAAGCTGTATCATTTGTATTTTTGAAATCTTTTATCATTTCTACTTTTCTTTTTACAGCCGCTGCAGATTTCACAATTTTTTCCTTGAGATTTCGTTCCATGGTAAGGGGTGCTATGGGATTCCACTCGGTTTGACTTCTCTGATGTGATTGATTCTTAAGTAACTAAACAGCTACTTTTATAAAAGCTCAATCCACTACTATGAATGTATCAAATTTCATTCTATAGCAGCCTTGGTTTCGTTCACAATCCTTATTAATAACTACATAGTTATAAGGTTTACTCAAAACTGTTGAGCACATTTCACGGAACTGAGACCACGTCATGTCAGATCCTACATGTTCTTCGTAAACGTGTTTCAGATTTATGTCGTCTTGCTTAAACAATATGATGAGGTTAGCATTATCTCTTACTAGTTGTTTGGGTATTTTAGTATAAGTTTGATTAATATAAAAACAATTAATATTCTTACGACGACCCATAGCGAAATAATCGCGTATATTGTTTTGATTTTCACAAGCAACATCGTCAAATATAATAATTGAGTTAGGCAAAGCCTCGTGTGGGCTTACAATTTCACTATTATGATTATACTTATTATTAGTCGTGTCTGCAACATTCTCCAGTACTTTTTTTAAAAATACGTATTTAGGCTGATATAAAGACTTTGAATACACATAAAGGTGTCGATAACGTGGTCCATTCTGGTGTAACAGCAGACTGATAACTAAGTTGGTCTTCCCTCAGTTTGAAGGACCGCAAACAATACTGCGTATAGTATTTGGCAACAAATTCCCATGGCGCTAAACCGTGATTGATGATTCTGGACAAATACATTTCAATTTAAGTGATTCTTTTTGCTTGAGAAAATTCATATCGAAATTTCTTCAAGTTGACCGACGTGGTTAATGTATTTCAATGAAATGATGGTTATTCTACCATGTCAATATTAATAAACGCTTGAAAATTTATTTTTATGGAATTGGACATTCTAGATCATCTAAAGTGAGTTCCAGCGCGGTGCGTAATGTTTTAAGTAGTATGGAATTGGGCTATTGTTGGGCTATTGGGCTGTCGTTCGTCCCAGCTAAAGCTGGAACTCACTCCAGATGATCTAGAATGCCCAATTCCATACTACTTCAGCTGATTATTGTTATGAATGTTCGATTTAAAGCTTTCGTAGAACTTAGGCCAATTTTGTGTTTTGCCATCAAAACTTGGCAATTCTATTGGTGGCAACTTAATGTTGCATGTAACATTAGAATTAGACGATTGATTTCGCAATGAATTATCCGATTGTAACGCCTGAATAATATTATTTCGGATGTGATTTACTCGAAGGTATAGATCTTCAAACGCATCTAAAGGCTTGTAATCTGGCTTAAACGTCAAATCAAGTGATAACTGGTGGTCATTTAAATTATCTATTATCGTTTCGAACTGACTACGCATCTCATCAATTGGTTAAGACTTGCCATGAAAGTTTCATTACTTCTTGACGCGTAATCAAATATGTTTTTTGTAAGATTAAATAAATCATTCATCCGCGAAAAAAGTCCGTCAAAAGGAAGAACTGTTGATCATTCGAATCACTAAATGTAATGTCTTTATCTGTAGACATTTTAAAGCAAGTATTCACAATGAATATGAGAAAAAATTGAAATGATAATTTCGAGTTGAATTATTTTAAATGACGTAAAAATATGTGGAATTTGCAAATGACGTAACCGGCGCGCAATGGCGGTACGCTCTAGGTACTTCGAGAACTTTACCAAAAATTACGTAATCTGCGAACATCCAAGTACTTATATGGAATATAGTACTTGTAATAAGTATTTTAATGTAGGTACTTCGAGATCTTTACCAAAAATTACGTAAATCTGCGAACATCCAAGTACTTATATGGAAAATAATACTTGTACTAAGTATTTTAAATGAAAATATGATATGATAGTGAAATATCCGAGCTTAAGAAGGACCAATAAAATGGTGTAGCAGCGTATAAATAGCCGCTAACCGCGGGGAGCTCAATTATGAAAGATTATGTTTGTAGATTAATTATATTGATTCCTATGAAACCCACCCTGCGAATTGAAGAAAGAGAAATGGTTTCGTCGTCAGCACTGTAAACTATAGGTCCACTAACCTGCAGACCAGCTCAAGAACGCTTCACCAGATGCTATCAGCAGCTCACACCGTGAAGCATTTTCACGAAAACAGATATTCAACTCACTGTTGGGTTCATTTATCACGAGTTTTAGGCAACTTTCAGCTGTCCATCACGGAGAAAAACAAACTCCTCACCAAAATTACGCGAGAAGACGCGCTCGCGATGTCGTGAAGGTTAGGAATCAAATACAATATGGTCGGCGCTCGGTGAACGATAGCTATAACTATGTGGCGCTGGTGTCGCCAGGTTCAGCAAATTCAAGAGCGCGATCCTTATGGCGCGAACCAAATAGCCTCAGATACTAACTTATAGAAACCATTTGAAAATAATAAATTATTATTAAAGAAATTACCTATTACTTAGGTTTAGTAATAATAAATATTTTAAAAATTAATTTGGGTCACTTAAGGTACCCAACCAAAGGGTATGATTTTGCTGTACTTCATCAAATTAGGAAACGAACCTTCATCAATACACTGATTAAATATACAAGCAAGATGCGTTGCTATAATATCAATTATATGGTTGATTATATTAACTGAAATGCCCCATAAATCTTCTGTTTTTTTTTTCATATTTAACTCTTTTAAAGTTTTTACAATAACTTCGGGATTTATATGCCTAAAATGTAGAATAGAAGTACATTTTTCACATTTGATTTCAAAAAAGTTTCCGCAAGACCTTGTGAAGAGTTTAAATTACTAGTTGTAGCAATAGGTATATTAGAAAAAAAATCCTTAAACGCGTTTGCTACCTCATTGTCGGATTGAATAATTTTATTATCAATGTTAAGGCTAATTATTGTGCGATCTAATTGTTTATTTTTGCATGTTTCTCTATTAATAATGCTCCAAGTGGCTTTTATTTTATTTTTGGAGCTAGCAATAATATCACGAATGTTATTTGATTTGGCTACTGAACATACCTTTTTAAAGATTTTAGAGATTTTTTTTACATGTTCAAGAGTTTTAGGGCCTTGATTGGTTTGAGCTTTAAGTTCATATAATTAATATAATTTTCTCCTACTTTTATGAATGCCGGTTGTGGCCCAGTCGCTGAATTAACATTTATTTGTATTTATTCTAAGGTGTTTTTGCTTAAATATATTGTTAAACTCATCTTTGACCATTCCAAACAAATTTTCATATGACACATCCGTATTATCACTGTTGAATGGCAATATATTTATTCCATAATCAATATTTTTCTTAAATCTATTTAATTTATTGGTAGTGACTGGCCTACAAACAATATCCACTATTGGTGAAACATGATGGTGCTCGAATGTGGCTATTTGTCCACTATGATCTGATCTTAGACAGTTTATAATAGATTTTTGCAAAACTTTACAATTACAAAAAATATTATCTAAGCAAGTAGGTAGCTGTTGTAGGAGTAATTCGTGTAGGTTCATTAAAAAGATTAATTAAATTATAGGATTTTAAAAGATTTAGGAACCTTATAGAGTTTTGAGTTACTTCTTATAAATCAATGTTAAAGTCTCCACATACAACTATCTTCTTATTCGTTTTTGATATTTTTTTAAATACCTGTTCTACAGTGGACTCAAAAAGAAGGTAATCGGCAGATGGGGGTTTATATACACTAACAATAATATACCGCTCCAGCTCAGCACACGCTAGTCCAATAGTTTGCTCTATAGAGAGTGCCACGATTTCTTTGCGATATTTTGACTTAATATTATTTTTAATAAGAATTAGTGATCCCCCTCGTTGAGCTGACTCTCTACTAAACAAACTAATGACTTCCCAATTTTCAATCCCTATGAGCACTTCACATTTCTCAAGCTAGTGCTTAGTAAGACAAAGGACATGTATATTCAATAGGTCTTTGCCGGAAAAGCCTTGTATATTTTGATGTACAATATTAAGACTGTTAGACTTTAACTTTGTGGATACAGGTGGAGTGCAAGAGATTTCCTTTATTGTCTTATTAATTAATTTAAATAATTATTATTTATTGGAACTGATTCGAACGTATGAAATAATATGTCATTTTGCTGCTCAACAAAAGCAGCTTTTTTAGCCAAGTTCTTGGCTGCACATTCAATAAAAAATGCTAGCGACATTGCTACCTGTCTTTAAATTTTTCACTGAGATTATATTTATCTCTGGTCAAATAAATTGATTTATTTTTCAAATAATAATTGATGTCAATAACATGCATTTTTTCTGAATTATAAGTCAAGGCATTTAATAATAAATTCATTTTATATCGTATGTCATTTTCCTCCTGGCAAGCTGTTACTATAAGGGAATGTAAACATTACAATTTTGTTTACGTTCAACAAATGTAATGTGTCTAGATATTTAGCTAATTCATTTTTGCTCACATTGCCACTATTACCAATAAAAATTAATAAAGTGGTATTTTTATTAAATTTATAATTAATAATTCGGTTCATAATTTCAAAGCATGAGGAACCTGGCATGCAGTGGTTAACAATTCCTTGTCCCAAATATGTATTTAGTAATAGGCCCATGTTTTTACCTATTTCATCGCTGAACATAACTGTATTAGATTTAACAGGTCTACATAATGATTGGGAACCAACGGAGACATTCATTGGGTTTATGTTTTTTTTTTAACTGAGTAACTGGTGACTCACATCCTAACTGAGATCCAAGTGAGCAACTGTCATTTATTGTCACATTATTGCAGGTACATGAGGACAAAAGGCTCGTCAAAGCTAGAATGTGTTCACCACACTCTTTTTTAGTACTAGTGTATCGCTGAGTCATAACATCTAACGAGTGCTTAAGTTTACTTATATCTAATTCTAAATTTTTAAAATTTTTCTCATAATCAGAGATATTTTTTTTTAAATAATAATGAATACATATCTAATTTATCACCTAATCTCCTTCGTTCATTTATTTGTTTACTATAAGACTGCACACATTTTTGTTTTTTTATTATTTTTTTAGTTTTCTTAATGAACCTTTTAATTTTTACATATTTCTTAATTTTTTTATTACTACTTAATTTAAGAATGCCAATTGAATTAGGTGATTTTAAAGTTTCATCACTAGATAGATCAATTGTGATAGTTGGTTCATTGTTTGAAGTTTGAAGAAGGCTGGGCGCACTGCCAACTAATTTATGAAATAAACTATCAGTGTGGTAGTCAATATGCTGTTGCTTTTCTGTCTCCAGGTGTAAGATGTGGTCCTGCGCATCGTTGAGGTCTTGATGAAGCATAGACATACTTTTTAAATAGAGCTCAATTTCATCGCTAGACTGATCAAACCTATCTATCACGGATTGAAGTTTGTTCCGCTCGTCAACAACTAATATAAAGTTGTTGTGCAGCTCAGCCATCTCTTTCTTTAAATTTGCATTTTTATTCCATACTTCCATTAGTTCCTTTTCATTGTCCTCTCTTTCACTATTCAATTGCTTAACCAACTCCTTGGATGCCTTCAGTTCCCTCAAAGCCAGTAGGAGTTTTGATTCCTCCTGGCGAGCAGAGGCTTTACGAGTGAGCATTGTGTCGTATAACGATTGAAAATACTCCAAAGAATTGATAGATCAATTTTATTTATGAGGTTATTTCAATATGTTAATATAACCTCAACGCATGTGATATCAATATCACAATTTAAGAAAATGAATCTACTTACTGCTTTCTAGGGATCTTCTAGCACAAACACATTGATATTATTATGTTGATATTTAAATTGAAACAGGGAACAATGAGTTACAGTATGTACAAAACCTTTGAAAGTGCAATGTCATTCACACTCGTCTAAGGGCGATAATGTAAAAGCGTAATACACGCAAAGTACACACACTTCAACCACACAAACTAATTATAAACACTAACAATACATTTAGTTACGTTCTGCGATAATTAATTGGCCAAAAAATGTTATTTTTACAATTAATTTATAAAAGTTATTTAGGACGAGATCCTATCGGAAGTGTTGCCACAGGAAAAAAGCCTTGCTGACTCTTTGAAACATCGGTAAAAAATTTATGACAACCTTCATATTTTTTACTAGCTGTGCCCGCAACTTCGTTTGCGTGGACTACAGTATGTTTGCTGTGATGAAACAAAAAACGTTCAATTAAAGAACAATATACCTACGTAAAGAAATATTACAGCAGTCGCCCACGGCTTCGCCCGCGCTAACCTAGATTTAAAAATAAACCATGGAATCGCAAAAAATACTTCTTATTTCATTGTTTAATCTCATCATCATCATCTCATCTTAGCCTTTTGTAGTCCACTGCAGGACGTAGGCCTCCCTCAAAGAGCGCCAAAGAGGACAATATCCCGTTTTTTTATCCATCTACCATCCATCAGCCATCTTCCTAAGGTCGTCGATCCATCGAGCTGGGGGGCATCCTACACTACGTTTGCCTAGGCGTGGTCTCCACTTGAGAACCCGTTTACCCCACCTTTCATCGGTTCTGCGAGTCTGTGACAGATGTGGCCATTACAGAAAGATGTTGTTGGGGGGGGCGGGGGGGGGGGGGGGCACACTCACCGCGCTCGTGCACCAGCCGCGCCACCTGCGCGACGAGTAGGCGCTGGTGCTGGCGCCGCACCTGCAGGTGTGGCTGCGGGTGCGGGGGGAGGGGGGGCACACACCGCGCTCGTGCAGCAGCGGTGCCACCTGCGCGACGAGCAGGCGCTCGTGCTGGCGCCGCACCTGCAGGTGTGGCTGCGGGTGCGGCTGCGGGTGCGGGGGGGCTGGGGGGGGAGGCACACTCACCGCGCTCGTGCAGCAGCGGCGCCACCTGCTTAGAAAGATATATAGAGATATACTTAGAAAATAATGAACTTCAAATACAAAATTTTACCCGCTTTTCACCCCTTTTAAGGTTTATGATTTCAACAACACCTATATACTTTGAGTGAGTTCCTAACCGTAAGCCTAAATAATCATTTTATTAATGTTTACTTTGAACACGAAGGACTTTCCATACACAACTTCATCCCCCTTTTATTTTATTTTTATTTTATTTTATTTTTATAAAAAAATAATATGAAAATTATTACATGGATCTTACGGTTATAAGCATATTATGCTTATAACCGTAAACACTTAATTTGGCGATCCTAACTTTAAAACTGAGAGACTTTCATACAAACTTTGGATCCCCATTTCACCACCTTAGGGGGTGAATTTTGAAAAATCCTTCCTTAGTGGATGCCAACGTCATAAGAAGAATACGTGTGTGAAATTTCAAGTTTCTAGCCTTAAGGATTTGGCCTGTGCGTTTATTTAAAACTTTCATCCCCTATTTTACCCCCTTAGGGTTTGAATTTTAGAAAACGCTGAAATATATAACCATCATTTTTGCTGTACTCAATTTATACGAAATTTCATGTAAATATCCAAAGAATAAAAATTGTGAAAGTAATACCAAAGAATATCAATCTGGTTAGTGAAGTACCTTCATTTATGTCATAAACATGTCGAAGCTATAGAATTTAAATTTTCTTACGTTATCAGCATGAGCTCATTATGCTGAACAACCTTTCCTAAGACGTTATTTTAATAGCTCTCAAAGTTTAGCTGGTCTGCTAGGGTTCCACATCAGGTAGACCAGACCCTCGTTTTTCTTTATATCAACAGTAAGTGCTGATGACGTTGACCAACTTTTCCTTAGACGCTGTACTATAAATTCCTATTAAAAATTAGACGGGCCACTGGTGTTCCACATTAGGTATTCAGACCTTCAAAATAAATTATAGCCTATATGTTGCCGAGGACTAATAGCTATATAATAAAAAAAGTTTCATCAAAATCTTTCCAGTAGTTTTTGCGTGAAAGGCGAACAACGGACAGATAGACAGACAGACAGAAAGACAGACAGACAGACAAAAATTTCAAAAACCATATTTTTGGCTTCTGTTGGTCATATGAAGACCCCTAGTAGTATTTAACAGTTTTATAATATGTATAGATAGATAGTCAAACAAATGTTAGACGTGATTTTTAAACTGGCATAACTTTTTAATTTTTGAACCGATTCATATAAAACCAACACAAAAGTTAAGGGATGCTTACCAAAATATATCAGTGAAAACTACAATTTAACTATCACGGTTCATGAGCTAAAAATGATTATTTCAACCTTGTATTAGGGTTCCGTACCCAAAGGGTAAAACGGGACCCTATTACTATGGCTCCGCTGTCCGTTTGTCTGTCTGTCAATTTGTTCGTCTGTCCGTCTGTCACCAGGCTGTATCCCATGAATCGTGATTGTTAGAGAGTTAAATATTTTACAGATAATGTATTTCCGTCGTGTTTTTGCCGGTTTTGTAGGTAATGCGCTTGCACTGGTTTGGGGTGTGTAAAAGTGCTTAGTTTAAGCCTATTATACGATACGAGGTACTAGCCCAGCCAGGATCAAAGCCTGCTCCGGTCAAACCGGCATACCAGGTAGCACATTTTATAAGGAGGGACACGCTCTGGGATGGGATAGGACGGCCGACCAGCCAACCGACCGCGCAAGTCGGCTGAAACCAATCGACCACAACCAAGTAGATATGCATCCTGAGCCTGGTATAGGAAAATGGGTAAAGACGGGATTATTGTTTTTAGGATTGAGCGTTGATGATGATGGGTTGGGCAATCTGGCCTTGGGTGTTGTGGTTTTTTCCTGATTATTATGTTATCTTGTTACTTAGTTTGGCTTGCTAGTTGTTCTGCGTCATTATTTCATAAGTGTTGTTGTTTCGTATGAGCTGCTGGCGTCGGATTCACTGTCAGTTTCTTCTGTTTCGAATATTGTTTGAGCTGCTTGTCTCATCTCCTTTTTGTTTACGGCATTCTATTAGGGTTTTATTATAGTAGTTCAGATCATGTGAGAGCGAGTCCTTCCACGTAAATATGAGCCTGCCAATCTTTAGCCTATTTGCTTTGAGTTTTATAGCGCTGTGGAGTACGTGCAGCTTCGTTCGCCGTAATATATGACCGTAGTAACACAGTCAGAGAAATTTTATTCTATTGCTCATCAGAAGTTGGTGTACTTTTTGTTTTTTCGGTGGAGATTTGCTGTGGCTAAGTATGTCTCTTAAAATGATCCGCTCGTACCGTCTAAGCATGGATCGGTTTGCTTTGGTTAGCATGGCGGCCTTTAGTACATACGTCATTGTAGGCTCAATGATCATTTTATACAATAGTCTTGCTAGTTGCCATTGCATCTTGGTTCTTCTAATAAAAGGGATTAGAATTTTGGAGTTTTTAGCTCCTTGCTTGCAGCGGGTTTTTATTGTTTCTCTTCTGCTGTGCCCTGATGTTATGTAAGTGCTGAGCTATTTTATCTCCTCGACTGGTTGGATATTAGTACCATCTCTAATTTGGAGTATTTGAGTGCGCCTGCAGGTATTTGTTGGGTCACGTATCAAGATTTTCGATTTTGTGGTATTGATTTTTAGTCCAACAGTAAGGAGTTCTTTGAGTCGGGATTTAAATTATTTGTAGTTGTCTTAAGTTTGTTTCTAAAATAATTATATCGTCAGCAAATGATAGGCATATCGGTAGGGATAATATTAGGTCTTGAATGAGATGAAGGAATGGTACTTTTTCTTCTAGAGTTTTTAAGACGTCGTCAATGAGAATGGTAAAGAGACGGGGTGACAGTAGGCAACCTTGTTTGACTGCTTTGCCTTTGTTAATAAACCGTGTTTGTTGTCCAAACCACCTTATGCATGTTGATTCATTCATACAAGCTTTTATAATCCTATTGGTAAAAGTCTTATTAGTCCTGGACACGAGGATGTCTTTCAATGCATTTAAGTTTACGGTATCAAAAGATTATTCCATGTCGATTGCCATGACGTATGTTTTTGTGCCTTCTCGCTATTTCTCGTCGAGAATTCTACGGAGAGTAAAAATATGATCATCGGTAGATCTATTTTCTAGGAAGGCTGCTTGATAGTTGCCTAGGCTTTTGGTCAATTTATCAAGACGGGACAGAATAAAGTTGGCGTATATTCTAAAGCCAGTACAGTACAGCATGTCGAATTGCGCTCATATTCGTTAGTTGATTTCGGGTTCGTTTTTTTTTGGAATCGGAATTTGGACGGTTTGCGTCCAGGCTGATGGTATGATATTGCTTTGCCATGCATTCCTAAAGTGCTCCATTGGGTCTGTGAACATCTCGTCGGGGAGAGCTTTAAATAGTTTCGTGACTTCTTGGTCAATACCTGGTGCTGTGCCGCATACTATTGATTATTTTAGCAACTTCTTCATTGCCTAGGCCTTCGCAAAGGTCATTTATATTCTCGTTCTTACATAGAGATATGGCTGGACCTTCAGATTTTGATAGTTCCTTTTCCCAATTAGAAATAGGTATATATGTGGTCTTCTTCCTGTATATTTCAGTTGTTTTAAATCTTCGGTACAAGTTATATGTGGTTTTCATACGCTGAGAAGGATGCATGCTATTAAGGTCCTTGAAAAAGGATTAGAATTCGCGGTCTTCATTTTTTCAATATGTACTGCAACTTGGTGCGACAATGTTTTAACTCTAGTCGGGATGTTGTATCACGCGAATGTTGGTTACGAAATTTAGCTTTCTGTAATTCAGCTAGCGCAAGTCGGTGCTCCTTAGATATGTTTGCTACCTTCTTGAGAGTGTTAGTAGCACTTAATTTCATAATTTATATGATCGTATCCCAAGGTAGTGGTCGTTGGTGTTGATTGCTAATATTCCAGGCTTCAGTGGTCATTTTAATTTCATTTTGATTTTTTTGCGGATGGCTTCATGTTGTAGTAGCTCATAGTTTAAGTGCCTGTAGTTAAAATATTGGTTTACTGAAATCTTATTGGATTCTCTTGTTGCTACCGGAAAGTGTCTTGTGAATTTAATTTTGTTTGGGTTAGCTCACCCATGATTAGTTTATGGTCCGAAGTTTTCTTATTAGGCTCTCCTTTTATAAAGGTAAATAGACTTGTATTGTTTGCTTTTGTAAGTATGTGGTCGAATTATGATATTCTTTTGCCCGAATTCTACATTTTTTTACAAATTGGTCTGCCAAAAGAAGTATCCCAGCTTAATTTTTCTCGTCTGATAATATCGATAATGATATAACCAATGTCATTGGAGTCTTTGTCTAGCAGATTGTTTCCAATCTGACCGGATTCTTGGAAGTCGTTTACATCTAGAGATCCTATGTGGGCATTGAAGTCACCTGGTATTATCAGTGTAATGTCTTTTGGTTTTTGTTTTATGGTTTGCAGTAAGAGTTACCTGGAAATAGTTTTAGTAGCTGCCGCCGTTTTGTTCGGTATGTGGGCCGTGATCATGAATAGCTTTCTGTTAAAATGATTTATTACTATGGATGCAGCCATGATATCTGGGTAGTTAAGTACGTTTTTTATTTGCAAGGTTGTGCTTTTCTTGACCATGATGGCCAGGCAACGGCTTTTGTTTGATCCTGACAATAACCATTTGTAGTTTTTAGAGCTGTATGTTCCCGGGGGCATGTGGGTTTCCTGTAAGCAAGCGTTAACTATGTTGTTTTTATTTAAGAAATTATCAATTTCGTCTTTTTTCTTGGGGTCTGTGGTGCCTAGGACGTTTCATGTGGCAATTTTTAGGTTACATGGCTGTCGATGTTATGTTTAGGGCGAGTTGATGTACTGACTAGGCGATATCCGGTTTTGTCTGCATAATCTTCAATACTCATGGGGGAGCTAATCGAGTCATTTGTGCTTTCCAGTGTGTTTTGATGTTGGCTCTTTTCATTATGTAATGCCTTGTTTACTAGCGTAGTATATTCGTTTCCAGAAATTAACGTATATGAGACTACCATAGTGGCTACCGTCATAGATGAGGTTTATGTCGCCAACAGAATCGTTTGGATTTTTTGGCTTGAAGACTAAGGTCGATCTATTTTCATTCTGATGAATGTTGATATTTATATACCACCCCATTCTCCGTCTTTGTATTGCTTTGCAATGTAGTTACGGTATTCTGTTTGGTTGTCTGTGTCAACGTTGCTGGCAATAGCTATTTTCACTGTATCGTCGTCTTGGTTTTCTTCCACGTATCGCGCAAGATCACGTCTGACTGCTCCATGGTCTAGTGTGAGTGATATTGCCCTAAACAGACAATTTCCATCTCCAGCTACTTTGATTATTGCTGTTGACATTGTTTGGGCTGTGGGGGAAAGCTTAAATCTAGTATATTAGAGACTTATGGCTAGGGTGTAAAGGTTGCAGAATTGTTATTTATTAGTGTTTTTGTAAGTGTTGGTAATGCTTGTTGCGTCAGTTTTTTTATGGGTGTGCCGTTTTTTGTTGGGTCACTATACTTTTCAGATAGGTTCAATGATAACCAGATGTGGCTTAAACCCGGGGTAGTGATTTCTTGCTTTTGTAGGTATTATGCAAGAAACAAAAGTGTTTTTTGGGCTCTTCTTTTGCTGTTTCTTGTAAATTTAAATGTTTGGTTGAGTGAAACTATGCTATACTAAGGTTTATTGTTACCGAAGATGTTTGCTTTGTTTCAGATTTATGTTTAACATGTGTTGTCTTTTTTGGTATTGAGACTTTTTGGGAATGAGCGTTAGTTGATAGTCGATTGTTAGAGTTACAGAAAACTTTGCTTTATACCTCAATAATTTTTAAGTACCTACTTATATTTGATGTATTTGTGGTACTTTGAGGTGATGTAAGTATTATAAAATTCTAGAGACTTCGGTCTGAGGTTTGCTGTTTGAGTATTGTCCTATTTAAATCTATGGAAACTAGTGATTCTAATAGGTTCGAAGTGATCGAATTCGTTATTCAATTCGCAACTGTTAGGTACTTTTTGTTTGTAAGGTAAAGGACTGATCTCACCGGATTTGCGCCTACACGCGTAGTAGCTGGGCTAGTGGGCCTTACTCGAACCCTTTGCAACTTGCCACAGGCTTAAGATGTGAATGCGATGGTCTCTCCTTTCCCTGAGGCTGCACTGGAGCACTCGTAAGACGATTGGCACAACAACACTATACACACTTGGCTCACACACTTCGAGATAGCTAAAACCTATGCAAGAATTAAATTACGGAGGGGTGATTCTGAAAACACTTATCCCGCGTTCCGTTGATTATTAATTTAAGTTTAAATGTTTAATTTAATTTATTTTAAAATTTACACACTGGTTATTGACTTCAAAGGCTGAAGAGAAATTGCAATATTATTATAAAAGACAGGGCCCGCGCGTTGGGATTTGGATTTTAAGAACAAAAGATCTTTTCGTTTCGGGCCACTTGCAGCGCACGTGTTGTAGGCGACCGCTCGCGACGGCTGACCGAATAGAATCTGCTTAGTTTAAGCCTAGTTGCAAAAATAAATTGGTTTTAATGGTACGGAACCCTTCGTGCGCGAGAAAGAAGTTATAGTTGTTATTACTAACTAAAAAACCATGCAATGCAAATAATTCATGTTTGTTGTATGGGAGCCTCATTAAATATTTATTGCCTACTCTGTTTTTTAGTATTTGATGTTATAGCGGCAACAGAAATACATCACCCGTGAAAATTTCAACTCTCTGAATATCACGGTTCATGAGATACAGCCAAGTGACAGACAGACGGACAGCGGAGCCTTAGTATTAGGAACCCTAAAAATGACAATACAATAAACATTTAAAGGGGCTCCCATACAACAAATGTGATTTTTTGCTACGGAACCCTGCGTGCGCGAGTCCGACTCGCACTTGACCGGTTTGATTCATAATTATCTGTACTGATATATTGTATCCAAATATATCAGTACAGATAATTATGAATTTTAGTAAAGTTTTAATAAATGCTACTGAGCAGAGAAAGAATAAATGGATATAGATATACTGTTGTCTTTCATTTAAATGGATATAGATAGTAGGAGAAGTTCGACGTGACTCTTAAAATAAGCACAACTTTTTTATTTATGAACCGATTCACATGAAACCAACACTTAATGTTAAGTGAATCTCAACACAATATATTAGTGAAAACCCCATCTTAATCGGATAAGCCGTTTCTGATATAAGCGTGCACAAACTAACAGACAAAATTTTTAAAAATGGTTGTAATATGTTCAGTTACTCATTTTAAGTCACCCTGGTTGGTTTTTTTCTTTAAATCTTTAATGTATAGAATTTTTAGTCTCAACGATTTTATTATATGTATAGATAAATTTATCTAATAACTCTGTTTTTTAATAAATTAGGTTCGTATGATTTTTTTGGTTCCAGAATACGCTTAGATTAAATTTCACAATATTATAAAATTCAATACCGGTGACCCAAATGTCCAAGTTAAACATATTAAGAATTTCAGTAGAAGCGTAATCCAAGTGACTAATTTCGCTGTACACTTTTGCAAGGAGAGGTTTTTTCTTGTTTTGCCAGTAATTGTTTTGATCACACAATCTACTTAGTACTGACATATTTGAGACTATTATACTGTTGGCAAACGATTAGCATTTTAGCATATCTGTGTAGGCTAGATATAGTCTGCGAATGAATAATGGTGGTATACTCAATTCGCTTTGCATAACATGAATAGGAGTGCTTTTTATGAACCCCCCTATTACTCTTAAAGCTTGATTTTGAAGTTTGTCAAGTTTAGAAACATGACAGTTGGCACTGCAATCATATAAAAATAAGTGCAATATATAATCGACGAATATGTTTGGTATGCATTCCCCAAGAGCTTCCCGCTAACATTTTCATCTACTATATAAAATTCTAAACTGACTGTTGGTCTATCAACGCACAGCCCAGACCGCTGAGCCTAGAGACTTGAAATTTTGCACATAGATACCTTATACAGTGTAGTCATCCACTAAGGATGGATTTTTGGAAACTCTACCCTTAAGGGGGTAAAATAGGGGGTGAAAGTTTGTATGAAAGTCCGTCAGTTTTGAAGTTAGGATCTCCAAATTTAGTGTTTAGGCTTACGTATGAAAATAAATTAACACGTGTATCAGCGTTTTTGCTAAATTAACCCCCAATGGTGTAAAAAGGGGGATAAAGTTGTGTATTGAAAGTCCGTCGTTTTCAAAGTAAAAATCACTAAAATTATTATTTAGGCATACGGTTGGGAACTCGGTCAAAGTATATCTATGTTGTTAGAATTTCAACCCTTAAGGGGATGAAAAGGGGATACATTTTGTATTTGAAGTTCTTTATTATGTTAGTTAAAATCACTCCATTTATTATTTAGGCTTATAGTTGTAAACTCAAGCAAGGTATATTGTTGTTGGAATTTTAACCCTTAAGGGGATGAAAAGAGTATACAGGGTGTAAAAAAAAGCTTAACGAAGCCTTAAACCACGAATTCTATACATAAAACCAAGTAGAATGCTAAAAACATAATTGCTGGGAAATGACTTTTTATTTTTGGGTATCAAAAAAAATAACTTATTTCTAACCCGCAATGTATAGCGCGCACGCCACAGAAAAAAGAAGTACTGAAAATGTTTATCATGTTTCTTTGTAAAAAAGTTAAGTATTATCAAACAGAAGTCAATTTTGTAAAAATCTTTGAAAAAAAATTGTAACTTTGACAGTCAATAACTCGGTAACCCGTCATTTCCCAGGTATAGTGTAAAAGAAAAAAATGATCGTAATAATACGTAGAATATGTGGTATTCGGCTTCGTTAAGCCTTTTTTTACACCCGATATATTTTGTATTTGACGTTCTTTATTTTTAAAGTAAATAAATATACTTACTTATGGTTATGCACTCACGTAATCGGTGATACCTACAGTGCAGGCATCCACTAAAGAAGGATTTAAGAAAGTCCACCCTTAAGGGATTAAAATAAGGAGTAAAAGTTTGTATGAAAGTCCGTCAGTTTTGAAGTATGGATTTCCAAATTTTGTGTTTAGGCTGACGTATGGAAATAAATTAATAGTGTTTCAGCGTTTTTTTTATAAATTAATCCCCGATGGAGTAAAAAGAGGGATGAAGTTGTGTGTGGAAATTCCTTCGTTTTCAAAGTATAAATCACAAAAAATAATATCGCTTATAGTTTAAAGCTCTGGCAAAGTATATGGATATTGTTGGAATTTCAACCCTTAACCTCGTGAAAAGGGGATTTAATTTCGTATTTGAAGTTCTTTATTGTCGAACTAAAATTACTGAAATTATTATTTTAATATTTAGGCTTATGGTTGGAGTCTTACACAATTAGAGTTTTCTGACTTACAGCACTTAAAATGGGTTTCAATTTTGTATTTGTAAAAAATAATGTATTGTCACATGTTGCGTGTTATTACTAATTCTCTACTTCCGCAAGTCTATCCGTCTGTCTGTCTACCACGATCAAATATCTCAGCTGTCTAGAAATAGTTGAGGTACTTTTGGATATGGAGTATGGCGTAGGGAATTTCCCGATACCTCACATGATAATATTTATAAAACGTGAAAGTTTACAAGTATAGCAAGTCAGCGAAAACTACTGTGTAACATTTAAGGCAACTTAGATCGAAAAAAAATAATAAAATTTGACCTCTTCATTTATCTACCCCTGATCGGCCCCCTACAGCTGATCGGACACTGCATAATTATATAAAATGGCAAACTGACTGATTAGGTGATATATTAACGCGCAGTCCTAACCATTGCACCTAGGGACTTGGGATTTTGCAAATGAATAACTTATAACTACGCATTTTTTTTGGAAATTGTGGGATTAGAATAGGTATATACAAACTTCAATCCTAACTAATTTTATTTTATAAAGGCGTAAGTGACTTTGTTTGTTGATTATTTTGTTACGCTTTTACGTCTTACAACTCTACCAATTATCATGAATTGTAACACAGATGTTGTCTACGGTTCAGAAAAGGACATATATCCAGAAAAAAGTACTGTTTCCGCGGAAGAAAAAAATAACTCTGAAAAAATGGTCGTCCGGCATAACAACTCCGCTCACTAGATGTAAATAAATTGCAACATGATGCCTGTACTGAAAAATGAACAGAGACCAAAAGGAAATCTAATATCCCTAATAAAATTAAAAAATCGCGAGTTATTTTAAGCTCTCTTAAAATAATTACAGTTACCTTTGTCTATAAACTGTAATTTTGTGGTAATTGTCATAACATCTTACTAAAATGTCTTTCATGATTACTACTTAAGTGACACTGCAATGAGCACATTTTAAACCGCGGTTTATTTTTATGTTATCAGACTAATAAAAAGTGCGTCGATGTCTCGCGCTACAACCTATACAATACGTATGTATATAAGTTTAGCGATTTGCTAAAAAAATATTTGTACGGTTTAGTTATGTGGGACAAGTTTTATTTTAATATTGTAATTGGATAAAGTTTTAAGTTTATATTGCCCCTTATTTTTAAATCTAGATTAGCGCGAGCGTAGCCGCGGGCAAATGCTAGTAATATTCATAAATTTTGAGCACTTGTCCATAACTTCATTACCATGTTTCTTCCATAAAAGGCTCCTGTCTAACCACAGACCCAAGTACTTAACACATTCCGTTGAAGTTAGTTCTTAGTCATAAATTTTAATAGTAGGCTTAATTCTTCGCCGACCTCTGCTAAATACACAAAAGTTCGTTTTATTTACTGACAGTGATAGCCCAAGCTCATCTAATAATTCAACAACAGTGTACAATGCAGTCTGAAGGTACTGTTCACATTTTTTAATATCTTTGTTACTCACAAAAAGGACAAAGTCGTCGGCATATTGTGATACCAGTACATTTTGCAGTCCATGACAAATTTTATGAGTAATAATGAAAGGGGGTCCCCTTGAGCCAAGCCCTTATTAGTACATCTTATAATATTATACTCTTTTTCTAAATTAATTCGTAAGTGTCTTTCACCGAGAAAAGCCCAGAGATATGTACAAAGTTTGAAACCAACATTAAGATCATCAAGTATTTTTACAGCTACATCGATGGATACATTATTATAGGCATTTTCAATGTCCAAGAAACAGGCGACAGTCGGTATATTTTTCGTGAAGCCTAGCTGAATATGATTTATTCATATTCATATTCATATTCATTTAATCACTTCATAATGTACATTATAGATGGTCAATAGTAACATTACAACCTTTATAAGGCATTCGTGAATTCAAATTAAAGTTATAATTATATTTACATGTCATCATTATGTTACATTCATAAAATATTACATTCATAAATTGGTATAATTAAGTCATGCCAAGATTTCAAGATGTCAAAATTTACGTCTTAAAATTAAATTACAATTGTCAAAATAAAATTCAAATTTATACATAGTCACAATAAAATAATGTCAAAGACGTCAAGAATTATAATATTTAAAATTTGTCCCTGAAATATTCATTCAAATCATAATATGCCTTGGCAAGTAATAACTTCTTTAACTCTTTATCAAATTTAGTACCTTGGAGGGCTTTGAGCAAGTTGGGCAAATGATTGTAAACTTTGACAGCCATATAGGACGGACCGTTTTTAAAAAGCGTAAGTCGGGCAGCGGGTAGAACAAAATCATTTGCTCGGCGCGAGGCATAACGGCTCGTCGTGTCATCAAAGTGCTGGAAATAATTACTATGTTTTCTTATAAAACGACACAATTCAAATATATAAATGCAAGTGACCGTAAGTAGTTTATATTGTGTAAATATGATTCTACATGACTCTCGTGGTGCTGTAAACGTTATAATTCTGAGACATCGCTTTTGTAAAACAGATACCGCAGATACATCGGTCGAGTTACCCCAGAATATGATTCCGTAACGTATCCAAGCGGCGGCGTGGCTGAGATACGCAGTGAGAGCACACTCCTCATTTGTACTTTTTCTGAGTTCCCGCAGTGCATACGAAAAACTACTTAACCTACTTACAACTATTTCCACATGTGGTTTCCACGAAAGTGTCGAGTCCACCGTGATACCCAATAGTGAGAATGTATTCACTTGTTCAATTTCTTGTCCCTGGTATGAAATCGAATATATTAACTCTGTTCTCTGATATGGTCTAAATTGCATCATTTTTGTTTTCCCAAAATTAAGTGTGAGGCCAATATCTTTTAGATGTGTTATAATTTTTTGGAGACAATCACTAATAATACCTTGTAATTGGCTTATAGAATCAAGTGCACAAGTGACTATAAGTGTAGCGTCATCTGCAAATAAAACTATTTTTTGTGAGACTACTGAAGGTAATTCATTAATGTAGGCTAAAAATAACAAACAACTTAACACACTGCCTTGGGGTATAGACCCAGTTATATTTTGAGTAGATGATCTAATTTGTGTCAGTTTTCTGGTTGTGTCATTCAAATGAGTTAGGTGAACAAATTGCCTTCTATTGGATAGGTAGGAAGCGAGCCAATTTTTCGCTTTCCCACGTATACCTAGTGTTTCTAGTTTTTGTATCAAAATATCATGTAAGACACAGTCATAGGCTTTAGTCATATCCATAAAAACAGCTATAGCGCACTGGTTTTTATTAAGTGCATTTAATATTTCAAGATTGCATTCAAATACAGCTGATACCGTTGAATGATTTTTTCTAAAGCCATGTTGATTATTATGTAAGACATTATACTTTTCAAGAAATGTATAAATTCTTTGGCATATGACTTTTTCAAATATCTTAGATATGACTGGTAATAAGGCAATAGGACGATAGTTTGTAACACTAAGCTTGTCCCCTTTCTTAAAGATAGGTTTTACCATTGCTAACTTTAAAGCATCTGGAAATATGCCTTCATTATAAGATTGATTTATTAAAAGTGTCAATGGTTCTACTAATTGTTCAACACAGTGTACTATTAGCGTACCTGGAATTTCGTCATAACCACATGAATTATTACGTTTAATGCTCAAAATTGCTTTTTTTACGTCAGACTCTGTTACCTCTCTTAAATAAATTGAGTTTGTTATAGGTGACAATTTTTTTTGGTATGTGGCAGTGTTAGTTCTATGGGAACTTATATTTACATAGTAACTATTAAATATTTCAGCAATTTTTGTTGGTGACGTTTCGTTTTTATTATAATGCTTTATGTTTATATTTTCATGTTTGGTATTAAAATTTGGTTTAATTTTTTCATTAATCATACTCCACATTTCTTTGTATTTATTTCGTGCTTTTTGTAGCCTATTTATATAAAATTTTCTTTTTTCTTTTGCAATTACTTTCTTTAGTATCATACTATACATTTTAGTGTAAGTTTTTAAAGTTTCATTTTTATACGTGTGTGTAAGTAAGCGCAATATACGTTTATGATAACAGCATTTCTTTAAACCTTTTGTTATCCATTTAGTTTGTCTTATATTATTAATTAAAAATGATTTTCGTGGGATATACTCATCTAATAAGTCCTGAATAGTATTTACAAATATGTCATAATTTTGTGTTGCATCATTTTTTGAAGTAATTATATTAAACCAATTTATTTGTCCTAATTTTTCTTTAAATTTGTCCATATTTCTCTTATAAAATGTCCGTTTATTAATTTTGTATGATTTTTTATTATTATTATGCAAGTTATTTTGCAAGGGAAATTGCCCTATTAATGTGTGGTGATCGGATAGATAATATTTTTCCACGGTTGCTTTCATGTTCACGTTAGCAGTAACTATAAACTGATCTATGCAGGATGAGCTATTTTGTGTCTCTCGTGTAGGTTCCTCTATTAGGCATTGTAATCCAAACGAGTTTAACAGGTTAAGAAAATCTCTGTGATAATTTTGTATTTTGTGTTATGTCTATATTTATGTCACCAGCAATAATTATTTTCTTGTTTAAAGAGTGTTTTGTAATGTGCTTTAATAATGCTTGTATTTGTGAGAAAAATATTTCTACATCTCTTTCTGGTTGATATATTGATATAATTAACAAATAGTGATCTATAATTTCCATTGCACAAAGTTCTACAACAAATTCTACCGAGTAAGATTGAATATCTAAACGCTGTGTTGATTTTATATTATTTTTAACATATATAGCCACACCACCATGTACGTGTCTATGTCGTAGGAACTTAGCTCGCAATTCGTAGCCCTCCAACGCATAAAGTTGATAATTATTAGGCAACAACCAGTGCTCGACCACCACAACAATGTCTACATTAACATCCATCAAAATAACATTTAAATCATCAATTTTGTTTGTCAGACTTTGAATATTTTGGCTCATAATTCTACAGTGATTTGGCACGAAAGGAATGTTTATTCAAAGTTTTCCGATTACTTGTCAAAGATGATGAAACTGACATATTATTTCTTTGCTGATCATCACACAATGCTTGCCTCTCCAAAACCAAAATAAACTGATTAATGTCATTCAAAATTATTTTCAAGCCACGAATATTGATTTGTCCATTATATTTTAAAAACATGTCAAAAGAGTAAAGCAAATTTTTATTCGAATCAATTAAATAACAGTATTCATATTTTAAATTGTCGCTATAAATTAAATTATTAAACATTTCGATTCTTTTGTTAAAAATGTTAGTTTGGAAACTATACTTAAATGTCGGCAAACATAAAATAATATTTGTATAATTCATCGTCAATAACATTTTTCTTATATGTTCAACTAATTTTTTATAATTTTTTGATACGTCAAAATCGGCCTCTCCCAGAAATATTATACAATAGTCATTAAAAGTGTAGTCTTTAAGTTTTTTATGTAATCCGCTCAATAGCTCATTTATACCGCCGCCAGGAGTGCGATAATGAACCATACTGTGTTGTGCAAAGTTGCTTCTTATAGTTGTCGATGCTCGGTTTTGGCTGACACAGCTTAAAATGCATATCTTAGATTTTGTATCTTGAAGAGAATTTACTTCCTGGGTCCGTTTTGGTTTGTTTACATGTTTGCCTACATGTTTGATCTTTTTCGGTGTTGACGTATTTATCATTTCCTTTCGTTGTTGTTGAGGATGATTATTTTCCAAATTGGAAATTTTCAATTTTAACTTCAAAATTTCAGTCTTTGCCATCTGTAATTCAGATCGCAGCTGATGCACTTTATCCTTTAATGATTTCCTACTTAAATTATGTCCGCCAGCGCCATCTGTCAAATTGTTTGAGCTATTTGAATTGGCACGAGAGTGTGCGCTACTCACTGACAGAAACGACGAAGATAAATCAGGAACTTGTTTTATCTTTTTCTTCCCTCGGACGGTAACGAAATTTGTATTTACCTCTTCATCATTAATAACAGTTTCCTCCTCTGACAATGCCTCAAAAGAATTTTGCGTGGAGATATTAATGTTTGGACATAAGTTTTTGTCATATCTACAACTATCGCACTGGCATTTTTTCCGATTTTCAGGCTTCATCAGGTAGAATATTTTATCCCCAATACTCGTGCAGTCTAAATGATAATGTTGTTTACAGTCAATACATTTTATAAAGTCATTTTTAATGATTTCCTTTCCACATCTGTTACAATTTTGCGTCATGACTTCAGTATTTTTTGTAAAAAATAAAATTTTAAAATAAAGGTGCAAAAAAAAATAAAAAAAAATAATAATAATAAAAAGTTGCAAAAAAAAATAAAAATAAATAAAAAGTTGCAAAAACCATCAAATTAGGTTGATCTCGAACTCACACCTATGCGTTCTAGTCTATCTATCGCTCCAATACACCAGGCATACAATTACTTAGAAGTGTGAAATTTAGCGTTAGTTGGGTCTTGGTATTTCGTTCAAATGCAATGTTCGTTGAAGTCATAACACTTGGGTTTTTACACTTTAACACAGTTCACAGATGGGTACTTTGAATTTTATCATAACATTCATTATTATTTATCTTCAAATAACATTCATTACTAGTTTAGGTCAATAATTGCACTTTTGTCCATTTGTTTCACTTCGTCACAATGTTAGTTATTATAATAAACTTATTTTACCAATCGTGTAAGTGTATCTAAACAGGATTGAGCTTTTCTGAACCCTACTGTGGATGGTGGGAGGATCGGTTTTTTTTTGATGTACCATTCTAATCGTTTTAGGATCATTAAATGAAAAATTTTGCATAAACAAGAAAGTAAAGAAATGGGCCTTAATTTTAATTGAAAATTGATGTCATTTGATGTATTACTAGCTTTAATCAATCAATCAATCAATCATTTATTTGCGTCAAACATGGTATAACAAGGTGTTAACTTACAATAAAAGAATCACATATTTGGGCTACACAAATTAGCATGCAAATGTTAGGGTACAATTAAAAATGAAAAATAATAATTTAAAAAAATGTCAAATAAATCTGATAACAATAAATACAATGTCAAATGCTCATGTCCGAATTTCATTATATTATGAACTACTATACAAATTACCGAGTCAGTGTTGAAAGACCTTAACCTAAATTCGTTTTTTAAAATTGAAAAAGTCCTTGAGACTATAAAAATTATGGTGGTTCAGCCAGCGGAACAAATGTCTTCTAAGTACTGGTAAATTATAATGTTTGATGTCGTTCGGTATATGATTGTAAATTTTTACGCACATTGCTAGGCAACTTTTATTGAATTTAGAAGATTTAGGGTTTTCTTTTAGATTAAGCCGATGGGGATCTCTGCGTACTCTTGTGTTTTTAAGATCATATGTTTTTCCAAATAAATTCTTATGTCTGATCACAAAATTGCATACCTCATATATATAGAGGCATGGCAGCGGTAGTAGAGCAAGATTTTTAAAGTGGGGCTCACATGAATTTCTAGGTGAAATTCCAACGATTGCTCGTATGCATTTCTTTTGTGAAATGAACGCTTTGTTTTTGTCTGTACTGTTTCCCCATATGACGATACCATAGCGAATTATGGACTCAATATAGGCTTGATACGACAAAATTGCAGTCCTTCGATCAGTGACGTTTTTGATCTGGTAAATTGCATAAACAAATCTATTAATCCTTTTGCAAAGGTCAGATACGTGCATTTTCCAGTTCAAATCTTGATCTAGAATTATGCCGAGAAATTTGATTTGTGATACCTGCTTGATTTTTAATATATTCAGATTAAAGTTACAATAAGGATGTTTAGATTGATTAAATTGGATATAATTAGATTTATTTAAATTAATTTTTAAGTTATTACTATCTAGCCATTTCAAAATTTTGTCGATTGTGTCGTTAATGTCCTGTTCATGTTTGATTATTGAATTTTTATGTCTGTTAGTTGTTACTATAATAGAGATGTCATCGGCATACAAAATACATTTATGTTCCATCGTGTCGACAATATCATTTATATATAAAATAAACAAAATGGGGCCCAATATACTTCCCTGTGGGACACCAAAATTATTATTTCTATAGTTAGAGAAGTAGAACTTAATTTCATTATTGTGTACTTTAGTTATCATGACACGCTGTTTCCTATTATGTAAATAAGATGACAACCATTGTAAGGGTAGACCCCTGATGCCAACTGTTTCTAGCTTCTGCAACAATAGATTATGTGGCACAACATCAAAGGCCTTCGATAAGTCTAAAAATATTGCGGTAGTTAATTTTTTATTATTGATACTAGTCAATATTGCATCAACAAGATTAAAAATTGCTAGTGTAGTCGACTTACTTTTTTGGAAACCGTATTGTTCACTTTTAATAATTTTAAATTTGTTGCAGAAACCATTAAAACCATTAAAACCAATTTATTTCTGTAAATAGGCTTAAACTAAGCGCTTTTACACGTCCCAATATTTTTTTTCCCTACCACTACTTCAGGACAATTTTGGGCTAGCGCCGAGAAGAAGTAGCGCAAGAAACTCGGTCACTATTGTCAGCCTCTTTTTAAATAGTATATATTTTACATTACAAGATAAATGTACCTGTGCGAGCAGGGCAGTATTTATTTCCAAATATTTTTATCGTTTATATAATCATTTACAGTATAATATCCTTTTTTCATTAAAGTTGTTTTAATGTGCGATTTAAATTTTAACAGGGGCAGTTCTACAATAGACGTTGGTAATTAATTAAAAAAGCGAATACATTTTCCCATAAACGAATTACCCACTTTATGCAGTCTGAAATTGGGAACGGCAAGCTTATTCTTATTCCGTGTGTTAAGATTATGAATGTCACTTTTCTTAAGGAATAAGGACAGGTTTTTGCGGATGTCCATTATATTTTCATAAATAAATTGGGATGCTACTGTAAGTATATTAATTTCTTTAAACAGTTCTTTTAAGGAGTCTCGGGGTCCAAGGCCGTAAATTGCCCGTACAGCTCTCTTCTGCAGTACAAATATAGATTCAATATCTGCTGCTGAGCCCCATAACAATATTCCATATGACATTATACTATGAAAATAGCTAAAATACACCAATCTTGCCGTTTCAACATCAGTCAGTTGTCTTATCTTTCTCACGGCATAAGCAGCAGAGCTAAGTCTTCCCGACAGAGTCTCGATATGCGCACCCCATTGCAAACGGGAATCTAAAGTGATTCCTAAAAATGTAGTGGAACTAGATGTATTAAGTTGTTCATCTTTTACAGTAATATGTGTTGAGACAAGCTTTACGTTGGGCATTGTGAATTTGATGCACTTCGTTTTATTTGCATTGAGCATAAGATTTTTGGTGGTGAACCAATGCAATACTTGCGAGAGTGCATTATTTACATCGTCAAATGAGTCTTTACCTCTCTTGATTTTAAATATTAATGAAGTATCATCTGCAAATAACACTGTCTCACAGAGGTCTTTCGTAAAAGATGGAAGGTCATTTATGTAGATTAGAAAGAGCAGAGGCCCTAATATCGAACCCTGCGGCACGCCCATAGTAAGAGGCGACCCAGAAGACTCAGCTCCATTGATACAAACTTTTTGTGTTCTGCCTGTGAGATAAGAGTTTACTAAATCTGAGGCATCGCATGAAACACCATAGTGTCTAAGTTTTTTCAGTAAAGTTTGATGGTCCACACAATCAAAAGCCTTAGAAAGATCACAAAAAACTCCCAAAGCGTCCTGCCTACTTTCCCAAGCATCAAACACGTGTTTCAAGAGTGCAACTCCAGCATCTGTAGTGCTTCTACCTTTCGAGAAGCCATATTGTTTGCTATGTAACAATTTATTAAGGACAAAGTGTGATAAAAGTTGATTGAAAATTACTTTTTCAAAAACTTTACTAAGTACCGGTAAAATTGAAATTGGTCGAAAATTTGAAGGATCATTTTTCTCGCCTGATTTATATAAAGGAATTATCTTACTAAATTTCATCAAAGTAGGAAACTGTTTATCATCAATACATTTATTAAAAAGAATTGTAAGATAAGGGGCTATCGTATTTATAATTGTATTGATAATATTGACTGAGATCCCCCATAAGTCTTCAGTTTTTTTCATGTTCAATTCCTTGAAAGTTTTTATAAGTATATCAGGATTAATATGTCTAAAATTAAATGGAGTTTTGCACTCATCAACACCCGACTTGAGAAGGGATTCAGCTAGTTCAGCAGAAGAAGCCAGTTCTTTAGTTGTAGAGGGAGCTATATTCGAAAAGAATTCCTCGAAAGCATTTGCAACTTCTGCATGTGAGTTAATTAGATTATCCCTAATTTTAAGAGAGTAAGAGTGATCATTCTGTTTACGCCTACATGTTTCTTTATTTATTATGTTCCATGTGGCCTTTGCTTTATTATCAGAACCCAAAATAATATTTCGAAGATGATTTGATTTTGCAGTGGCACATACTTTTTTAAATATTTTAGAGTAATTTCTAACATGATCTATGATCTGTGGGTTCTGAGTGTTTGCTTTTAGACTATACAAGTCATATAATGTTCTTCTGCTTTTGTAAATACCAGGTGTAGCCCATTCATTAAACTTACACCTGACTTAATTTGCTTTTATTTTTTTTTGTGTGAAAATTTTATCAAATTCATTTTTAATCAAGCCAAAAAGATCCTCATATAACAGATCAACACTATGGCTACTGCTAGATTTTAGTAAATCTATACCGTTACACATTTTCTCTTTAAATCTGTCTATTCTATTTACGGTTATTGGCCTGCAGACAGCATCTATAATTTCTCGGACATGATGGTGCTCAAACGACGCCCTCTGGCCACTATGGTCAGACCTTAAATAATTTATAACTGATTTATCTATTACATTGTTATTGCAAAAAATATTATCTAAGCAAGTAGCTGTTGTGGGAGTCACTCTTGTTGGTTCATTAAATAAGTTAATTAAATTAAACGATTTAAAAAGATTAAGAAAACGAGTTGAATTCGGTGAATTTACTAATATATTGACATTAAAATCTCCACACACAACTATTTTCTTACTAGAACTACAGACTTTTTTCAAAGCCTCTTCCATATTGGATTCAAAAAGCTGGTAATTTGCTGATGGGGGGCTGTACACGCTTATTATTATATACTGCTCTAGCTCAACACATGCTAGTTCAATAGTTCGTTCAATCGAAAGTGACACTATATCTTTACGCTCTTTAAAGTTTAACTCACTATTTAATAGTATAAGTGACCCCCCCCCCCTAGTAGTGGACTTCCTTGTGAACGAACTGCCGATTTTATAATTTTCAATGTTTACCATTAACTCATATTGATTAATCCAATGCTCTGTTAAACATAGTACATGCACATTTAAATCTTGTAAGAATAAGGCTAATTCTAACTCTTTGCCAGCCAAGCCTTGCATATTTTGGTGCACAATATTAAAGGTAGGCTTAGCTTTTGTCTGCTCTCTTAGTTTAAATTATTTGAGATTGTCACAGGAATAATATTTAAATTAGTACTGCTACTAATATGTTTGTCACAGTAAATGGTTTCATTTTTGTATTTTAAATCAATACAGTTAATATTATATGCTAACAAAGTAGCTACTCGTTTTTTTAGTTTATAAGGCAGGTGTAAAGAGCTGCCAGTCAATTGAAAGCTATTATTAATAAATTTATTTGTGTCAAAAAACACAAATTTGTCGTTATGAAGTTGAGTCATATTATAAATTAATGTATTCAATGAGTGAATACTGTCATTTTCTTGCGCTATTTGATTTTTACAAAAAGGTAGGGCACAAAATATTATTTTCCTTACATTTAAGCCGGACAAAATTGAGTAACTTTGAATGATTTTTGTCTTATTAAGGTTTTGACTATTTCCTAGCATTATAACAAGGATAGAGTCAGAGTTTAATTTACTATTTTGTATACGATTAATTATTATATCAAGTGATGCACCTGGCATACAGTTATTAACAACATTACAACTTAATTTCTTACTTAGTAGAGGACCATAACCAACTCCTAACCTATCTGAAAACATAATTACATTTATCTTGGTATTACTATATTGTGGTGTTGACATTGAAGGCTATTAGTTGAGAGTACATACATTTCTCGAACACTTTTGATAGGATCGGAATAAGTGTTATAGGTCGGTAATTATTGACGTCTTCTTTATTACCTTTCTTATAGAGAGGTTTCACTATAGATAATTTCAAAGCATCAGGAAAGGTTCCCGATTCAAACGAGTGATTTATGAGGTGTGTTAGGATAGTGATCAGTTCATTTATGCAGGTTTTAATAACTTTTGTGCTGATCTCATCATGGCCCACAGAAGCAGTATTATTTAGTGAGCTTACCTCCTTTTTTACTTCCTCCTCAGTCATTGCTCGAAGGAACATTGAGTTTGTGAGAAACGCATTGTTACCTGACTTTGTTTTATTATTTAAGGTATTTGTAAAGTCAATAAAAAAGTCATTAAAAATATTTGCTATGTCCAATGAATTTGTATGTCATTTTTTATTACCATAGGGATGTCATTGTCAATTTTATTAGTACCTAATTCATTTTCAATAATATGCCAAGTCGCCCTGCATTTATTTTTACTGTTTCGGATGAATTTTATATTAGAGTGTTTTTTTGATTTGTAAATGCATTTTTTTAAAACAGTTGAATACGACAAGTATTTTTGTTTATCGCCAGTTGTTTTATTTTTATAGTATCGATAGCGAAGTAGCCTTTTATTTTTGCAACTTTTTTTCAAATCTTTAGTTATCCATTTTTTATTGTTGTTTATTCTGTTGTGTTTAATTCTCACTCTGGGGAAACATAAATTATAAAGTAGGCAGAACTGTTCGTGAAAATTAGTAAAAGCTATGTTGAAATTGGTTTCTTCGTATACCTCCGACCACGAAAGGTTTTTTAAACAATTTCTGAATTACTCTACGTTGTCAGCGCTGAAATCTCTTTTGAAAACAAAATAAGAGGCAGGCTTAGATACCTTGCGCTGTATAGAGAAGCTCAAGAGTTGCGCAGTTTCATGGTCAGACAGATACAACGGCAGAACCGACGCAGTTGCATCTTTAATGTTGCTGAGGATGTGGTCTATACACGAGTCTCTTCTCGTAGGCTGATCGATGTGGATCTTAAGGTTATAGTTGTAAGCTAGGTCTCGCAAATATTCGGTGATATGACCAGGCTTCAAAGTATTAATATTGAAATCACCTGCAACAACCAGCCTGGTATTCGCTTTGAATTTCCTCTGCAAGTCATGCAACATAGAGTTCAACCGTTGTAGGAAAACTGTGGGGTCAGAAGATGGTGTCCTGTAAACGGAAATTACTATCAATTTATAAGATGGAATCTCTACACCGCACACCTCGAACACTTTTTGTGTAGCGTATTTACTCAACCATGTTAGCTCCGTGTAAGACGCATATTTTTTTAACAAAATACAAGACCCACCCCTAGACTTTTCCCTACAAAAAGAAGCAGCTAATTTGTAGTCAGAAACTTTTAAATAGCAGCCGTAGCCTTCTTTCAGGAACGTTTCCGTGAGGCAGATGATATCGGGTTCATTTCCCGTTTCGCGTAGCTCCTGTAAGGTAATTTCTAGCAGAGATTGTTTGGATAAAATACTCGCGATGTTTTGATGGAGAATCTTAAGCGTTGGGGAAGGAGTCTTTATCATATTTCTGTAATTTTTAGGTACGAAAAAATGTAATTGTATCTTTGTAGGTATTTGTTCGGCCTTCTAATTTATCGTCGTTGTTGACTTTTTTAGTGGTTGGCTTAAAGTAGAAAGGAATTTTTCCCCTACTGATAGATGTCTCTGATTTTTTGTCATATTTATTTTTACCGCTATTAGTTGATGTCGAAATAGTTCTGGCTACCTGTGTTGAAGTGGTTAGTTAAAATAAGTAATAACAACTGGTTTATAAACATAATTCACTTTTTATTGTAAGACCGCCATTACATGAACTACACATTACAGTAGCATAGACAAGTAAGAGTAAAAAACAAAGACTAATAAATAGTGACAGCTCGCGCGGAGTTGTTCTCAAAGTAATTACTAGATGGCGCAACACGTCTAATTTAAATAATTAGGATTATAATATTTACCTAAAATTACAACACGCCTCCTTAAATTTATAATCCTAATCTTATACTTGAACAATATTCTGAACAAATCTTAGATATACTAAATTAATGTTAACTCTAATCTGTTTTTTAGAAAAGTGGTCTTATCTACACTTTTGGTTAACATGTCTGCTAAGTTAAATTTTGTGTCAATTTTTACAATATCAATTATTTTCTTTTCATAGTTCTCATTTATATAATGATACTGCACTTCAATGTGCTTTGAATTTTTTGTAAAGTTACCATATTTAGCAATCGCAATAGCACCTGAATTATCTTCATACAATTTTATTGGTACACAAAATTTTACATCAAATGATTCACTTAACAAGTTTCTTATAAAAAGTACTTCTGTCACTGCCTCTGACATAGCGATATATTCAGCAAAAGTTGAACATTTTGTTACCGTATTTTGTTTATGTGTTTTCCAAAAAATTAAGTTCCCAAACAGTCTAATTATAAAACCTGATGTTGATTTTCTATCCACATTATCTCCTGCATAGTCAGAATCTACCATACAATCTAATATTTCAGTGTCTTTATCATCATAATATGTTAACTTTAAATCCTTAGTCTTATACAGATATTTTAAAACTCTCATTGCATATTTGTAATGAGTTAGGTTGTAACAACTTTGATATCTACTCAAATAATTTACACTGTACGCTACATCTGGCCTTGTGCCAGTACTGATATACAATAATTCACCTATTATATTTCTGTACTTTATATTTTCATCTATTTCTTTAGCTTGTTCTAATTTTAAATTTGTTTCCATTGGAGTATCATATAACTTAGTATTTTCCAAGTCATACTTTGCAGCCAAAGATTCAATATATTTTGTTTGATTTAGAGTCATTATGTGTTTATCATCACTGTATTCAATATCTATGCCAATATAGTTTTTAATTTTTCCTAAGTCTTTCATTGCAAATGTTTTCATTAAACTAGATTTTACCTCTTTTATTTTATTTTTATCTTTACAACAAATTAGTAAGTCATCAACAAATATTAATATATATATTGGATCTTTGCTTGCTCTATTGACATATAGACAGTAATCATAGTTACTTCTAACAAAATTTAACTTTTTAATAAATTTATCGAAACAATCATACCATACTCTAGGGCTTTCCTTGAGACCATAGAGAGCCTTTTGCAATTTGTAAACTTTATTGTCTGCACTTTCATAACCTTTCGGTTGATTTATATAAACTTCTGACTTTACGTAGCCATTTAAGAAGGCTGTTTCAACATCCATTTGCTCAATGAATAAATTATTTTTACAACTGTATGACAATAAGATTTTCAATGTTTGCATTTTCCCTACTGGTGAATAAACATTTTCAATATATTCCTCTTGCTGGAATCCTCTAGCAACCAACCTAGCTTTGTAAACATTATTGTTTTTCTTTTTAAAAACCCACTTAACATCAATAACTTTTTTATCTTTTGGTCTGTCAACAATTTGCCAAGTATTATTTTTATTCAGGCTGTTTATTTCCGAGTCCATTGCTATTTGCCATTGTTTATGATCATGGGAGTTCATCGCCTCCTCAAATGTATTTGGTACATTTGCATCAATATAGTTTACATATATGAAATGTGAAACTGGATTACCATACCTAACAGTTGGAGTTCTGTTTCTTTTTGACGTTTCTTCTTCTACATGCTCATCTCTAGTATTACTTAAATTATCAGTACTAACAAGATCTTTTATAGCATTATTTGAATTAGTCTCATCAGCATCTACATAATTTTCATCACTTTGGTAATCGGTTCTAAATATTTTATTTGACTCATTTGAAGTTTGGTCAATTTCTAAATCCTTTTGATCATCATATTTTTCTAAGCAAATTAATTGAGTATTTTCTTCAACTACCTGTACATGCCTTGCATTAATTATTTTATTATTTAATAGAACTCTGTAACTGTTTTCATTATAACCCACTAAAACGCCTAGTTGAGCTTTATCATCCCATTTACTTTTTCTAAGGACTTCAGGAACCCTGACATAGACTCTACTTCCATAAATTTTTAAATGCTCTACATTTGGTTTTACCCCAAAAAATATCTCATAAGGAGTTTTGTTTTCTACTGTATTTGCAATTGTCCGATTTTTTAAATATGCTGCTGTTTTTATTACTTCAGGCCAAAATCTTCTGTGAATTTTAGCTTCTCTCATTAAACACCTACCTATATCCATAGCGGACCTGTTATATCTTTCTGCTACTCCATTTAATTCATGGACGTAGGGTGGACATGGTAACAACTCTATACCTTTTTGCCTTATAAAATTATAAATTTCCTTGTTTAAATATTCTTTGCCATTATCACATTGTAATTTCTTAACCTTTTTGTTGAATATGTTTTCTACTAAATTGACAAATTCTATAAAACAACTAGCAGTTTCAGCTTTACTTTTAATACAAAAGATTCTTGTGCACTTACTAAAGTCATCGATAAATGTCAAGAAATATTTTTCCCCACCATAACCGGTTGTGTTATGTGGACCATTCAGATCAGTATGAATTAATTCTAAAATTTCAGTCGTCTTTGTCCTATTATTTTCAAAGGTTACATTAGTCATTTTACTTTGAATACAATTTGAACATTTCATTTCTGTGCTTTCAATCTTATCTGGCAAACCATCTACTAACTTGTTATTTATTAATTTATTTAAATACTGGAAATTTACATGACCAAGTGCCCTATGCCATTTCTCTTTATGAGTTAATTTTACTGAATGTGCATACATTTCTTTTTTATAGTTGTTCAATATAAAACTTTTTATACAGTATAAATTATTTATTTTATCAGCAACAGCTATTAATTCTCTAGACTGATTATAAATTTTTGCATTTTCATTTTTAGCTACTATCGTGCAATTTCTGGTGATCTTTGAAAAACTTAACAAGTTTTGCTTAATACCTTCCACAAAATAAACATTTTTTAAATCTACATGTTTTTGATTGTTATAGTTTTGGAAATAAATTTTGACAGTGCCTACTTTGGTTGCTTTTAACATTTTGCCATCTGGTAGTTTTACATCAACAGGAATTTTCAAATCTATGTAATTATAAAAATATGTATCATTAATTATTAAATGGTCTGTACACCCACTATCTAAAAGCCAGTTAATTTCATTGTCATTACAGTCCTCTTTTTTAATACACCCGGATACTTTAATTATTTCTGGATTACATACTTGAGCTGTCCATGACTCGGATGAAAAGTTGTTTGACGATTCACCTCTGGAATGACCTCCTCTGCCTCGGCCACGACCTCGGTAAAATCCACCTCTTTGGAAACCTCTCTGTAGTCCTCGCTGACCTCGACTGGATTGATATCCTGCTTGGTAACCTTGTTGACCTTGATTATTTTTTCCCTGACCGTGCCAGCAGTCTTTCTTGAGATGGCCAGTCTTTCCACAGATAAAGCATTGAGCTCTGGTTTTGGTCGCAAATGTACTCACATTGTTTTTCTTGTCTGAATCATTAGTAGTCATATTTTTCTCTTTAATTTTAGACTGTACATAATCAACTGTTCTTTGTTCTTCTGGAATTACATCAAGAAAATCTCCAATATAACTATAGCTCGGTGGAAGAGCTCTGAGTAGGTATCTCAACTTCTCCGGTTCGTCTATTTTTCCTCCAGCCACTTTAAATTCATTTACTGTTTTCTCAAAATCCACAAAGAAATCTTCTACGTTACTGTAGTTGTTTAGTCTAATCCCTTCAATTTTTCCTCTGCATATTATTTGCATAGCTGTAGACTGTGTTAAATACATCTTGTCAAACTTATTTATCATTTCATATGCTGTTTTACATTCACTTATATACTCTAGTTGTTTATCTGAGATTGTACTCATTATTATGGTCCTTGCCTTCAAATCCTTCTTTTTCCATTCCGCCTCTGCATTTTCATTTTTTACCGGCATTATTCCAATGGCGGTCTCGTTGCATTCCTTGTATTCCAATAAAGTTAGCAACCTTAGTTTCCAACTTGAATAGTTGGCACCATCAAAAATAGGTAACATTATGTCTTCTATTTTAGCCTGCTTAGCCATTTTTATGTATTTTCACCGTGATTTTCACAATAACTTTCTTTTCTTTTCGTTGCACATGTACTATAACCTCAATCGTATTTTCGTATCTTCTTCACACTTAATATTTTGTGAACCACTGTAACCACTTTAAATACAACAACTACGCTCTGCTACCATGTTGAAGTGGTTAGTTAAAATAAGTAATAACAACTGGTTTATAAACATAATTCACTTTTTATTGTAAGACCGCCATTACATGAACTACACATTACAGTAGCATAGACAAGTAAGAGTAAAAAACAAAGACTAATAAATAGTGACAGCTCGCGCGGAGTTGTTCTCAAAGTAATTACTAGATGGCGCAACACGTCTAATTTAAATAATTAGGATTATAATATTTACCTAAAATTACAACAACCTGTTTTAAAAAGCGAGATTCGTATGCTGGATAATCGATAGTAACGTTAATTTTTAAACACGCATGATCTAAAAATATTTTTTGGGGCTGCTTTATATCATAAATGTCAATAAAATTACAGTTAGCAAATGTATTGGTCAATTGTTTAAACAAGTCATTAATTTTCTTTTCGTTCAGATACTTATTTTCATTAATCGGCAATAGAATTACATTTGTTCCACTTAGCTCATGTAATGCAATACAAATTCGTTTTATTAAAATGTTAGGGTTTGTATCATGGCTGCCAGTACCTATTATTACATAGTCATTTGCAGAAGCTTGTTGTTTCAATTTGATACAATCATTAAGAATTTCTAGCGATGAGGCGTTTGGTTTAACCAACGAAAATGGCGTGTAAAAGTCATTCCACTTGTTATGCCTCGACTCATATAATTTACCAGACAAACCCAATACCAGCTCATCTCCTAAGATAAAAATATTATTTTTGTTCGAAGGGTTTTCAACAAAAGTTGATGTATTTAGACGTGTGACGCCATCTTCCGGGGTTTCTTGGTGGTAGCTGCCTGTTATTGGTTCCTCCTTAGTTTGGGTTTTGCTAGATGTCGTTGCACTCGGGGGTTTTTCATGATGTTGATTTTGTTTTAAGCAAGGAATCGTCGTTTCAGTGTCGCTGTAATTTCCTGAAAAAATCTTTGTCCTTTTGTTTTTCTTTTTTAGTGAGCTTTTTGAGGCTCTAAGGAATGTTCTAGTGGGCGTTGACATTGCAGGTTCACGATTTTTTGTGATGCTATCAACTCCAACTGATTTATATAATTTTATTATCTTATCTTGATTTTCGACTTTCTTGTTTAATTCATTATTAGTCATATTTAGGTTTTCAATTTCGCAAATTGCTGTTTCTAACTCTGTTCGTAGTTTTTGTATTTCTTCCTTTAATTCTTGTATAATTAGACTATCCCCAACATGCGTATCCGGGAGGCTCTGGGATTCTGCGCCGAAACTGTTATCACCAGTCGTTATAAATGATTCTGACAAATCTGGCAGTGATGGACTCCTTTTTTTCTTTCGCTGTGTGACATTGTTCTCTTCTGAAAGTTCTGATGTATCCGCAATCGTCATTGAATTTGACTCCGTTAACGAATCGAATGTATTTTCTGTAGCGATATTAGAATAGTGCTGTAAGTTGTCTTTAGGACTATTAGTTTGTTGGACTTTCTGTACATTGATTTGTCTCGCGTTGATTAGTCGAAGACATTTGTTGCATTTCCATTTTTGTTTATTATCTTTGGTCATTAGAAAGTACCTTTTTAACGATACTTCTGTACATTCTACGTCAAAGTGTTTTTCACAGACATTACATACAAGAAACTGACGAGTTTTTATTATTTTTTTGCATTTATAGCATTGTTGTTGCTGAACAAACTTCTCAGCTATGTCTTTACCTATACTCTGGCGACCTCTGTTGTATGCCATGGTTATTCGTATGTTTCAATTACTATTAAATTTGATATTTAGTCAGTTGCTATTTATTTTGAATAATTCTCGCTAGATGTCGCTAATATAGACATGATGAATAAAATAAACAATTTTGTTATGCAATTTTGTGGATTCGAACACCGTTTGTCGGATGAGATGCACAGTTATTACCG
This sequence comes from Anania fuscalis, assembly GCA_950371115.1. Taxonomy (NCBI): domain Eukaryota; kingdom Metazoa; phylum Arthropoda; class Insecta; order Lepidoptera; family Crambidae; genus Anania; species Anania fuscalis. The sequence goes on along the minus strand of OX493326.1, from coordinate 10,982,375 downwards.
CTAGACCACCATGAACACGGAGCCTAGAACGAATTTAAGAATCATATAGACAGTAAATTTCAAGAAGTTCGTTACAATGATTCATGCTCAAAGAATGCTGCAGGAATGTCAATCACTGGTATCTTTTTCGTAATCCATTTATCACTTAAAATTTGCTTAAAAATGATAAAATTTTGTACTACCTTTAAAAGTCACTGTTAATAAATGTTTTTTATCGTAAATCTGTACTTAAAACACTTTTAAACTAGTTTCATTAAGTTGTAAATGCAGTTTTAGTTTTCTTGATAAAACAGTTTTTGTTTGTTTTGATAACAATGTCACTAATGGTCCGACTTAAAGCGTCACTTATCACACAATTTATTTTATATTTTGTCCACTTATTCTTTATTTACACAATAAAATAACACAGACGATGTTGTTTTGGTGACGGCAGCGCCATCTTTCTCATCAGACTTTAGGAATTGGGATAATGTTAACATTTCTCCTTGGCTTGGTATCCTTTCTTCAGTGTATATTTTATTATATAAATTTAATAGGAAAAGTTTAATACTGTCAGGTATGCGATAGATCATTGAATAGGAAATATTATCACTTCCCGGTGCCGAATCTTTTTTATAAGCAACTGTTAAGTTTCTGGAGTGTGAAGTCAGATTCCAGAAGATAATTTTTAGATTTGAAATTGGGTGGAGAATTTAATACGTAGTCGGGGGTAAGAGAACGTAGAAGCTCCTTTTGTTTGTCGACTGGTGCACACATCCTATTTTGTTTGTATCCTTTCATCCATTTAACGCGATTCCACATCTCTGTAGCCGACGTTGATTCATTAATAGAATCACAGAACTAATGCCAGCTGGCTGACTTAGCATCACGAATCAATTTTTGTGCTATTAGCGTTTTTTCTTCTAGTCTAGTTAGATAGATAGATATCCGGTGTTGGGTTTCGTCGAAAAGTAGAGAGTGCTAATCTACGCTCCGCAACGACCTTAGATAAGTCAGCATTCTAATTGTTTTTGGGTTTAAATTTGGAATTAGGATGTTTTGAATATTTTCAAATAGGGAATATGTTTATCAATTGCATAAGAAATTTGTTTTATAAAATGATCATACATGTCTTGTATGTTATTAGAGTTATAATTAATGTAATCCAAGGTATCAGATAAAGTATTTTGATACTCCATCCAGTCGACGTTTTTTAAATTTTTAAATTGCGCTTGTTAAATGTATTGTATGAGTTTACTACATTCATTGAGAATTTAATTATCAAGTGATCGCTTACTAAGTTTTCATTTAACACTTGCCAGTGAAGTTTTATAGCAATATCTGTTGATGCAAAGGAAATATCCGGAGAGGTTTGTTGAATTACACCATTTACCAGCTTTATTCGTGTATGGTCACCATTGTTTAAGGAAATAAAACCATTCTCTACCGATGAACTCATGATTTGGGTACCCCTAGTATCCGATTTCACAGACCAGTTTGTGTGGTGCCCGTTAAAATCACCTGCAACCAAAGTCTTCGCCTTGAACATTGAAAAGATGTCGTCCCAATCAGAAACACTAGTATGAACTGTGGATGGGCAGTATATGGCAATGATATGCTCTAGTTCCTTGCAATTAGCCAGATTAATACAAACTTCTTCAATACCTGTATTACTTACGTAAATTGGATGAATATGTGATTGAATAGATTTGTGTACAGTTATAGCGACATTATAACCACTTATGGTCATATCTGATTCACTGTCAAGCCAAGATCCACTAATAATAGCAATATGGATATTTTCTCGAGCTAAGAGATCTGCAAAGCTAGAAAGTTTTGGGCGCAAACTTTGTGAATTCCATTGAACTAAGTTGATAGTCGTTTCATTTTTATGGGACCTATCCATTAAAAATACTAATAAACTTTTCTAAAGTATCTTCTTCAAGTATTACATGAAAGATAAACGACTTAATTTCTTTAAAGATAATTTTACAGATATTTATACTTTTGGTCTCAAAACTATTTTCTGAAATAATAACTTCCTTAATTTTTAATAAAAGTTTCTTAAATTTAAACTTCTGTAACATTCCTTCATTTCGTTTTCTTGGTAACTCTTCATTATGAACTTCATCACTTTCCTGATTCTTTTCATATTCCATAGCTTGTTCAAACAATCGATTTCCTTGTCTTTTCTTGTTTTATTTTGTATTTTTCTTGTTAACTTCTTGTGTATGAAATGAAATGAAATGAAATGAAATTCTTTATTCTGTATATAGGCCCTCTTCCGGGCACTTATACACGTCCCAACATATAACTTAGCCCTACCACCGCTTCGGGACAACATATCGGCTGGTGATGAGAAGAAACGGCGCAAGAAACTCAGTCACCTTTGTCAGCCTGATTTTATTACAGGAAATACAATTACAAGATAGTGTAAGTGCGAGCTAGGCAGGCTATTAAGTCCATGCACTCTTGTCGTTCAAGTAATCTTTAACTTTGTAGTATCCTTTTTCCATAAGATTTTTTTTAATGTGGTTTTTGAACTCATAAACAGGTAAGTCAACAAGAGTTTGTGGTACTTTATTGAAGATTTTTATACATTTCCCCAAAAATGAATTACCCACTTTCTTTATTCTGAAGCTTGGAACGGCAAGTTTATGTTTATTTCTAGTATTATAATGATGTGAATCACATTTAAGGCTAAACGAACTTAGGTTTTTTCTAACATACATAATATTATCAAAAATGTATTGTGACGCTACTGTTAATATTTTAATATCTTTAAAGACCTCCCTCAGAGAGTCGCGAGGCCCAAGACAGTATATTGCACGTACAGCTCTTTTTTGCAACACAAAGATTGACTCAATATCAGCAGCTGAGCCCCATAGCAATAGACCATACGACAACAAGCTATGAAAATAACTAAAGTATACTAGTCTTGCCGTTTCGACATCAGTTATAAGCCTTATTTTCCTCACAGCATAAGCCGCCGAACTGAGCCTTCCTGACAAGGCAATTATATGGGGACCCCATTGCAGTCGGGAGTCTATTGTAATTCCCAAAAAGGTTGTTGCATCGACTGCATCTATATGATCGTCTGACATATTAATATGCGTACTGACCTGCCTCACATTGGGCATAGTAAATTTGATAAGCTTGGTTTTTTTTGCATTAAGTAACAGATTGTTAGCAGTAAACCATCGTACTACTTGAGAGAGAGCATCATTCACATCGTCAAAGGCAGCTTTACCTCTGTCAATTTTAAAAATCAATGATGTATCATCTGCAAACAATACTATCTCACAAAGGTCTTTAGTAAAGTAAGGAAGGTCATTTATATATATCAGGAATAATAAAGGTCCCAATATAGAGCCCTGGGGCACACCCATGCATAATGGGGCCCCGGAAGAGTCAGTTCCATTGACATTAACTGTTTGCGTTCTATCCGTGAGGTATGACTCTAACAATTTTTCTGATTCATTTGAGACACCATAATGCCGTAATTTCATTAATAACGTTTTGTGATCTACACAATCGAAAGCCTTAGACAAATCACAAAAAACCCCTAGAGCATCTTGCTTATTTTCAAACGCATCGAAGATATGCTTAATGAGTGCAACTCCCGCATCAGTTGTGCTTCTACCCTTGGTAAAACCAAACTGATTCTCATGCAATAAATTGTTCATTCTAAAGTGTGATAAGAGTTGATTAAACACTATTTTTTCAAATATTTTACTAAGAGCTGGTAGTATTGATATCGGTCTATAGTTAGAGGGATCACTTTTATCTCTCTATTTTAGGGTCTTGAGTTTGCGCTTTTAGGTCATACAATTCATATAAGTTTCTCCTACTTTTATGAATTCCAGTCGTAGCCCAGTCACTGAATTTACATTTATTTGTATTTATTTTAAGGTGTTTTTGCTTAAATATATTGTTAAACTCATCTTTAATCAATCCAAATAAATTTTCATACGACACATCCGTAGTGTCACTGTTGAATGGTAATACATTTATTCTATAATCAATATTTTTCTTAAATCTATCTAATTGATTGGCAGCGACTGGCCTACAAATAATATCTACCATAGGTGAAACATGATGGTGCTCAAATGTGGCTATTTGTCCACTATGATCTGATCTTAGGCAGTTTATAATTGATTTTTGCCTAACTTCACAATTACAGAAAATATTATCTAAGCAAGTAGCTGTTGTAGGAGTGATACGAGTAGGTTCATTAAAAAGGTTAATTAAACTATAGGATTTAAAAAGATTTAAGAACCTTACAGAGTTTTGAGTTACTTCTAATAAATCAATGTTAAAGTCTCCACATACAACTATTTTCTTATTAGATTTTGATAATATATTTAATACCTGTTCCATGGTGGACTCAAAAGGAAGGTAATCTGCCGATGGGGGTTTATATACACTAAAAATGATATACCGCTCTAGCTCAGCACATGCTAGTTCAATAGTTTGCTCTATAGAGAGTGCCACGATGTCTGTGCGTTCTTTGGACTTAATATTGTTTTTAATAAGAATTAGTGATCCCCCTCGCTGAGCTGACTCTCTACTGAACAAACTAATGACTTTCCAATTTTCGATCCCTATGAGCACTTCACATTTCTTAAGCCAGTGCTCAGTAAGACAAAGGACATGCATATTCATATCTTTTAAATATAATGTTAATTCCAGATCTTTGCCAGAAAAGCCTTGTATATTCTGATGAACAATATTGAGGCAGTTAGACTTTTCATTTGTCATTATAGGATGACAGCAAGAGATTTCCTCTATTGTCTTATTAATTAATTTAAATGTATATTATTATTACTTGGAACTGATTCCAAGGTGTGGCTTAATATGTCATTACTCTGTTCAATAGAAGCAGATTTGGTAGCCAAGTTCTTGGCTGAATAATTAATATAATATGATAGCGACATTGCTATCTGTCTTTTGATTTTTCCACTGAGATAATATTTATCCCTGGTCAAATGATACTGATTTTTTTTAATGAAATTATTTATGTCAATAATATGAAATTTATCAGAATTAAATGTCATGGTATTTAAACAAAGATTCATTTTGTAGCGAGTATTATTTTCTTCCTGTGGCAAACTGACGCTATAGGGGAGTGTAAACATCACAATTTTATTTACATTTAACAATTGCAATGAGTCTAAATATTTTGTCAAGTCCTTTTTGTTTACATTGCCCCTATCACCTATTAATATCATTAAAGTTGTATTTTTATCAAATTTATAATTCACAACATAATTTATTATATCAAAAAATGTTGAATCTGGCATGCAGTGATTAATAATACTTTGTCCCAAGTATGTGTTCAGTAAAGGGCCCATATTTTTTCCTATTCTATCGCTGAACATAACCAAACTTGATTTTACAGGGCCATTTTTATGATTTTTCTTTGCTTGGGAACCAACGGAGATATGGCTTGAGTTAATACTTTTTTTGTTTTTTAATTCTAGAGTAACTGGTGACTCACATCCTAACTGAGAGCCAAGTGAGCAACTTTCATTTATAGTTATATTATTACAACTACACGACGACACGAGGCTCGTCAAAGCCAAGATATGTTCACCACACTCTTTTTTTGTGATAACATAGCGCTGAGTCATTACATCTAGTGATTTCTTAAGATTACATAATTCTAATTCTAAGTTTTGAACATTTTTTTCATAGTCAGACACACTTTTTTCTAATAAAATAGAGTACAGATCTAGTTTATCGCCTAATTTTCTTCTTTCATCTATTTGTTTGGTGTAAGAATTTAAATATTTCTGCTTTTTGATTAATTTCTGAGTTCTTTTAATAAACTTATTAACTTTGACATATTTCCTAATTTTATTTTTACTTAATTTAGCAAGGCAACCAGGATAAGGGGATTTTAAAGTTATGTCACCTGTTAAATCAATGGTTGTAACTGATTCATTGCTAGATGAAGTTTGAAGGGGGCTGGGCGCACTTCCAACTAATTTATTGAATAAACAATTAGTTTGGTAGTCAACATGATCTTGCTTCTCTGTCTCCAGGTGTAGGATGTGGTCCTGGGCGTCATTGAGGTCTTGATGAAGCAAAGACATGCGTTTTAAATTGACCTCATATTCTTCGCTGCACTGGTCGAACCTATCAATCACGGATTGAAGTTTATTCCGCTCGTCAACAACTAACAAATAGTTGGAGTGCAGCTCAGCCATCTCTTTTTTTAAATTAGTATTTTTATTCCATACTTCCATTAGTTCCCTTTCATTGTCCTCTCTTTCACTACTCAATTGCTCAACCAACTCCTTGGATGCCTTCAGTTCTATCAAAGCCAGTAAGAGTTTTGACTCCTCCTGGCGAGCATAGGCTTTGCGAGTAAGCATAATAATGTAAATAATGTATCACGATATGAAAAATTACTCCAAAGAATTGATAGATCAATTATTATCTATGAGGTTAAGTATTTCAGTTTGAAAATATAACCTCAACGCGGGTGATGTCTATATCACAATAGAAAATAAGTCGACTTACTGTTTATTTATATACATAAAAGCAAAAAACACAATGTTATTAACTTGCTATATAAATAATTGGAACAGAGAACAATGAATAACAATGGTACGAAACTTTTGTAATTGCAAATTTGCAATGTCATTCACTCTCGTCCACCGGCGATAAGTAAGTACGCAATAAACATAAAATACACACACTTCAATCTCACAAATTATTTCTTAACACTAATTACACATTTAGGTACGTTCTGCGATAAATATTAGGCCTCAAAATTAAAATTTAACAATTAAATAAATAAAATTCTCAGGACGAGATCTTATTGCCAGTGTTGCCACAGAAAATTTACCGATATAATTTCGTATCGAATCATCTTGTAGGTTTTCATTAACTTCTTCAATAGCTCTATCACTCAGGTCCTTACTTAATACGCTGCTATAGGATTTGGCATTGTCATTTCATTTTGACGGTAAAATAAAAGATTCCTGAGAAGAGTTTATAATTTGCGTAACCATAATTTCTTGTTTTTCTTCGGTAAATAGTTGTAGGGCTTTCCTGTAGGTAACCTGCCTATTATTCATTATGTATCGTATTTTCTTCTCTTTTAAGAAAAATAGGCATTGCTTATCCAGAGAAATATGAGGTCCTTCACAGTTAATACATTGAAGTGTTTTTGAATCACAAATTTTATGTTCGCCTCCACATCTTGGACATAACATCTTTTTAACAGGGCAAAACTTTAAAGTATGGCCAGAACGCCAGCATCCTGAGCATTGAGTAACCGGAAAAATAAAGGGCTCAACTTTGAAACAACACTCATATGCATAAATATTGCGTGGCAGATTGCCTTTAAAGCATACTCTTATGGACTCACTTTCAACCCATTTACCATCTTCATCTAAACGCTTAAGCCTTCTAATAGATATAATCTATGTGCTGGATTGAAATATTTGTACCAAGTTTTCTTCACCTAAATCAAGATCTACTCATTTGACAACTCAGAATGACATAGATAATTTATTTATCATTTGACATCTAAATCCGAGTTCTTTAAATATTTCAGATTCAATTGATTTTATGGCATACTTTCGGTTTTTAAATTAAACAAATATTCTGTTTGGGCCTTTATATTTAATTCTATTGACATCTTTAATATTTTCCGATTGAAAGAGTTTAGCCATTGCAATTTGTTTAGGTAAACTTTCAAGTGAAGTTATACAAATCTCATAGAGTACAGAATTATCACTGGATACGTTTAATTCAGATTGTGGAGTATTATTAGTTTCGAGGGTAGTTGAGAAACTTTTTTTATTTTTTTTATTTTCTTTATTAAGGAAACAAACAGCTATCAATATTACATTTAGCATATGAATAAAGTTTAGTACTAGAGCATTACAAGTTTCCACCAGTAGTTTTTACAGTAAACAGTTGACGAGATAAAAAGTGCATTTAAACTTATAATACATAGGGACAAAACAATAATAACATATGATTAATCTTACTAGGGCGCAACTACAGTGGCCCTTTTAACAATAATCGAAAGCGCATCAATTTTTCGTGAAATATGTCGATGTGATTGTAAGTACTGTTGTACCTATTGCAAGCTCTTATAATAAAACTGTTACTTCGATAGTTAGTCGAGCAGATAGGTGTAACAAATGTACTTTTGTGCCGCGGGTTGGATCTTGGGCATTTAAAAGTTAATTTATTCAGAAAGTAAGGGGAATCAACAACGTTATTAATTATTTTATAAAGTAAAATTTGATCCCTATGTTCTCGTCGAGTCACCAATGGCTCAATTCTGGTGGTGTCATAATTTTTAAACCTATACCTCAGGCGTTTTATAAACTTGTTCTGAATGCCCTCCAGTAAGCTTATGTATTTTTGGTACATTGGGTTCCATGCCGTTGAGCGTATTCCAGCTGAGACCTCACGTAAGCATTATAGAGAAGTATAAGTGTGTCTGCTTTTTTGAAATCAATGCTTTGACGAAAAATAAAACCTAGCAATTTATACGCGTTGGCTGTTATTTTATTAATGTGTGACTCAAAAAACAGTCCACTATCTAACTGTATTCCTAAATCCCTAACCTCATCTACTCTTTTTAACTTTTTATCATATAGCTTGTATTTAAATTTAGTAGGATGTTTTTTTGCTTAGGCTTGTACTAGACATGTTGCCAAAAACAAAGCGGTGTAATAAAAACTGCTACGGTATGTGTATTACAATATATCATTAATGTCGTTTAATATAGTTTTTAAGCCACGAATGTTGATTTGTCCACCATATCTCAAAAACATATCAAACGAATAATTGAGATTTTTGTTTGAGTCCAGTATAAAGGGTGTAACAAAAAGGCGAAATAATATTTAGGGGTATGTATGTATGTAATGTGAACATTAAGTAGTAAAAGTTTTAGTTAAAAATAAACAACTTTTTTTTAATTAATTGTTTTTTTACCGAAAGTGTTGACAACCCTGAATCTGCGGTCATTCGTTAGCGAACCCCCGCCCGCAACCCTCGCCCGCCGCACGATCAGCTGATGCGCTAAGGTTGTGACCGATAAGTTTTTGTTAAAACTTTAGCATCAATTTACTCAGTAATTTATACTCGCACGAGTTTGTGGTTTTGCATAGGAACTACACATTTACTACTCTACACGTCCTTTAAATTTTATTTTTGTTATACCCTGTATAATAATAATAACATCCATGGTTATCCATGTGACGAGGGGACAGATTACTCGGTCGCAGGAGGTTAACCTTGGTGTCGTCCAACTGCAAACACTTTCCGAAACTGATACATACCGGTATCTAGCTATGGTAGGTTTGAGGGAATCGGACGTAAAACAGTCTGTTGGTGAAGCCTTCTTCGACCGCCTTACAAAGGTGCTTAATAGTTCTTTGTCGGGGGTCAACAAGGTCAAAGCCTATAACGGATGGGTTATGCCTATTCTCTTATACACCTTTGGCATTCTCAGATGGACTCTGACCGAACCAAACGCTCTAAATCGGAAAGTCCGCACAACTATGACACTACATAGAATGCATCACCCCAGGTCGTTGGTCATGAGGCTATATATCCCGAGGAAATGTGGTGGTCAAGGCCTATTAAGTGCTAAAACCATGCACGACCGCGAGGTATCTAGCCTCAGAGCGTATTTCCTGGCAAAGACCGACACAACGATGCATTGTGATGTCATTGACTGTGATAAAGGACGCACCCCTCTTGATCTGGCCAACGAGTCACGGCAGTCGCCGGCGATACTAAATGTCTCTGATCGCGAGACCGTATGGAATGGGAAAGAGTTGCACGGACGGTTTTTTCAAGGCTTTACACGAGCCCCACGTGGACCGAAAAGCTTCCGTGCATTGGCTGCGCTTTGGAGACCTCTTTGGGGAAACCGAGGGGTTTGCTTGTGCGATACAAGACCAGGTTATCAAAATTTTCTACGGCACCCCGGTTCCGTAGTTTGACAGTATTGTCCGTCTCGACGAGACGCATCTTTGGACACCCCTTTTGTACCCCTAGGACGTCAAAAAGGGCGGTAATTTGCATTTTTCAGGCAAAATATTCGATTTCTCTGATACCGGGTTACTTGGTAAGTCACTGTCCAAAACAAAATTAACTTAAAAATACTACTGAAAACTGAAATACAGTCATTGTTGCGCTTCTAATATTTTCTAATCAGTAGATTCTATTTAGTTTCAGCGAAAGAAGCGACAAAAAATCTTAATTACTTGCATTTTTGGCAATTTTTCGTATTTTTAATATTAACTTAGAAAAATCTCATACTAAATTTTGAACTTTGTCATTTTTGGTCCGTTTTTCAAAATTTTTTCAGTTAATCTTGTAGATCCAGTCCATACAAGCTAGACGCCATCAATTTCAGCACGCTGCGACGCTCATAAAACGGCTCCCTCGGGGGGAATGAGCAAGACCCCGATGGTATTTTGCAGAGCGCATAGGGCCGCTGCCTGGGGGTGATCGCCGGGGCGCGTCTGGGGCTGGCGCTGGACGTGGCAGCATGCGGGCCGCCAGCACTTCCCGACTGGGCCGGCCACCTGCACAGTCACCGCCATCATCGCCTTCAGTGAGCTTGGCACCAGCAGGGGCTTCACAGCCCCAGCAATTGGTGCCCGCCACTGGAGGTACTAGGCGCATGAGGTGGAATAGAGCAATGAATGCGAACCTCATGCGCGCTTACTACGGAGCGACAGAGGGAGAAACCGGCAGGACAGGTTATCGAGCACGGATGCATCGCACATTTCTGCAGCTGGAGCCAAATTTGTCAGTCGCCGAACAAAACCTGTCGGATAGAGCTCGGTGGATATTGCGGTCAGTAGTAAATGAATTGGGAAGTCTAGCTCACGCTGCTGTATTCCATCCGCTTACAAGTGAATACAGCAGCGTGATCTATTCCTCCCAATTCATTGGTAAAAAAGGAATGACTCGTATATGTTTAAATCATTTTGCATAAACCCATGGTTCACAACAGTCACTTTTGAAGTCGAATATGAAATTTCTGAAACAGAAGGAATCACTAGAATTAAAACGTATTTTTCCTGCTCTATTAAATGAACAAAAGCGTCATGGAAACTCACTACCAAACACTATACGCAGCATTGTTTGTGGTGCATCAAATTGTGGAAAAACTAACTTAGTAATAAGTCTGTTATTACATCAGAATGGTCTGTGCTTTCGAAACCTATACGTTTATTGAAAAATCTTTATATCAACCGAAGTACATATTTCTAGAAAGAGTAATGGATATGGTTGCAGACACAACTTATAACAAGTATTCCGATAACAGTGAAATTTTAAGCCCGTATAAAGCATTATCAGACTCTATTATTATATTTGATGATGTTGCTGGTGAAAATCAGAATAATATACGAGATTATTTCGCTATGGGACGTCATAAGAATATTGACTGCTTTTATATTAATCAAACTTACACCAAAATACCAAAACAATTAGTAAGAGACAATGCTAACCTTATAATATTGTTTAAACAAGACAACATAAACCTTAAACACGTTTATGATGAACACGTAGGAACTGACATGACTTGGTCACAGTTTCGCAAATTGTGCTCAACTGTTTGGAATAAACCTTTCAATTATGTCGTCATCAACAAGGACTGTGACCGAAACAAAGGTTGTTACAGAATGATGTTTGATACATTCATAGTAGTTGACTAAACTTTTTAAGTAGCTGCCAGGTTATTAACGAATCAGTTTTATTAGTGAAGTTCAAGAGACTGGAACCCTTAACAATAGAACAAAATCTTAAAGAACAAATTGTAAAATCAGCATCAGCTGTAAAAAGAAAGGTAGAAATGCTAAAAGATCAAAAAAATATAAATAATATGGCTCTAGAAACAATATTTAAACCTATTGTAAGTCCACTAAAACTTTTAACAAATAAAACTGATGGTAAACGCCATATAGGAGAAAAAATTAAGCAAACCCAATCACCGAAAGGAACTAAGCATGCCAAAAGTGAGTCGTCAAATGCTTCTACTAAAGATTTAAATTACTTTAAGGAGGTTGTTGACGATCAAGAATATTCAGTAATGACAAAGAAAATTCGGATTATGATGATTGCAAAACACCTTACAAAATCCTCACTACATCACCCTCTGAGGATCATGATGTCCATGAGAACTCATTCAAATCTCTTCAGTCATCACCAAGTATTCCCAATGATTCTTTATCATAATGGACCATGAAATAATGAAAGATATACCTTATGGTGTTATAAATGTGAAAGGAAAACTTATGCTTGGCAATACACGTGTTCATGACGATGATCACATTCTGAAAATTGGAAACCGTAGTTTGAAAAAAACTCTCGGTTTAAAAGAATTGTTATATAAAAAAATAACAAATTTAGATATTATTACAGACGAAGACTTACAAAATTATAAATTAATACTTATGGATACGAATGCGCACAAACAAAGTTGCGATTCATCCAAACCAATAAACAGTAACAAAGGATTTAAATAATTAACCATTGTTTAAGTACTCTAGAAGTCATACGAGCAGCTTAGAAAGTCTCCCAAGAGGAGAAGGTATCGATATTCTTAAGGAAGTTAAGAAAAATACTGATTTGGTTTACTGGGATAATCCAAACGAGCTAGTGGAGAGATTAAAATTAATACTTGCATCATGGGCAGCTGGTAAAACCGGGGTGTATAATGAAATTTATGCAATAATCGAAGAATTGCATGAAGCTGGAATCATAAAAGACATCAAATATATAAAGCTGCCATCAGGAAGATTGGGCAGTATCATTTAACTACAGAAGCCGACAAGACGGCAATGAATATAGACAAAGGATGATGCCCATTGAAGTAAGGACTATCGTACTTTGTTGCGTCAATTCCAAAGTTGTTTAAACGGTGCGGGAGACACCAACTAACTATCAACATTAGTATTACAGGAATCAAAACTGCCGTTTTAAAGATTCATTAGAAAATATAACATAACCTTAAAGTCAACGAAAAGCTAGACACAATAGTTTATCTATTGTTATGGTCGCCGGTGGGACTGTTATTGCTTGACTAGTTTGTCTCATTCAAATCCTAACTGCTTACCTGAGTAGGACTTATCCATGACTTTAGTAAATTCATCATTGTAGTAGATGTACTTTCCAATGTATGTACGTGTTGGTTTCGCGGTATCAAAAAAGAACAATTGATACACCGGTTTAGCCGGTTAAATGTTCTTGTGACCGATTCCTCGTGCGGTACAGTAGACATTTTCACGAACAAACAAACAGGCAGCACAATACAAACAAAGAAAAACGTCCTATCGTAACAATATTGTAAAAACGTTCTGTCGTTGAATTGCACACACAATGCTAAATAACGTTTATTGCAGTACAAGTGGAGAGCAAAACTCAATCAACATTACGCACAATTAGGTTAATTACAGTATAAGTGGAGAGTAAAACTTAATCAACACTACAATACCGAAACAAAACAAACAATGCAACGTACGCCATAACATTTGAGTTTTGACACTGATGCATGCAGTGACAGTGACAGCGCACGTCATAAATGTTGCCAGCTTATAATTAACATGAAAATCGTTATTCAATTAGCGTTATTCGATTCATTACCACCTTAGGCAGTTGGAGTTCAAACGAAATAGTTTCTAGGGCGAAACAGAAATGGTTGATCAATGTATTAACGAAATCACATGAAAATATTATCACTTGAGCTGGTTGGCGTTATATTGGGTGAAATGAATATTTTTTTATTGTAATCGATAATAATATCGATCAAAATTCCCTTCAACATTAATATTTATTTACTACGGCAACTTTTTCGTGCAATATGCAGCAAAAAAATCAAATGATAATTTGTAATCAGTAAGAAATCTTTTTTATAACTAAATTAAATCTCCTGTTTAAAACAAGCAGAAAAATGGCAAGATGACTTTTAAAATGAACAAAGTAATTTTCAAATGTTTTTTTATAACCATACATGGTTTTTCTCATGCATCATGCATGAGAAAAACCATGTATGGTCAAGATCCTTTGGTCATCATGTTCACAAGCGTTTACGGCTAACTGAGTTCACTAACATTCTTACCGATACATTAGTAAAATCAGATTTAGGTGACTTTGATTTGAAATCATTAAGATTAAGAGGACTACTAATTCTCAAAAAAGAAGATGAGGCTGTGAATGAATAAAGAGTACGTGGACAAATGTGTTCAAGAACTAAAAAATGAAATGAAAATAATTCAAAGTAATATTCAAAAATATCTTAACAATCTAGAAAAATTTACTTCTGCCAATTTGACTAAACTATATTACACAAAAAAAGAAATTGATCACATAGTTTCAACAAAACCTACTAAGAATGAGTAAACAAGATGTAGTAAACGAACTTCATAAAGCTGTAAGAAGAAATTTCGTTTGTCGATGTACTGTCATTAAGGGATTAGATGATTTATGGCAAGCTGATCTTATGGACTTTCAAAAATACTCTTCATTTAACAAAATATTTAAATATGTTCTGGTTATAATCGATGCTTTATCAAAATTCGTATGGGTAAGACCATTGAAGTCAAAATCCAAACAATGTGTGACAAATGCAACGTATAATGTATTATCTGTATGTACAAGAAAGCCCAAAAATTTACAAACAGACCTAGGGAAAGAGTTCTATAACGATTACTTTAAGCAGTTGATGGAACGATATAATCTAATTTATTATTCTACATACTCTGTTAAAAAAGCATCCATTGTAGAGCGAGTCATTAGAACTTTAAAATCTCATCTTTACAAAGCCTTCAGTCTATGCGGGAAATATCAATGGTTTCAAAGTAATTTAGATTCCGTTGTGCATGACTACAACAATACTGTCCATCGCATTACAAAATATAAGCCGAATGGCGTTAATCATTCAAATGAGCATATAGTAAAATCCAACATAGTGAAAACATGTCGACCAAAAATAAGACAGGGATGTACTTTTCGGGTTGGTGATTTTGTTCGTATAAGTAAATACAAAGGTGATTTCTATAAAGGCTATACCCCTAATTGGTCTACGGAAATATTTCGTATTGCAAAAATAAATTAAACCAATCCGGGAGACGTATCAAATAGAAGACAAACACAACAAGTACATCTTAGGTTCTTTTTATGGATATGAACTACAAAAAACTAAAGTTCCAAACGTTTATCTTATTGAAAAGATTATTAAAAGAAAAGGAAACAAAATGTTTGTAAAATGGTTAGGGTTAAGTGATGAAGAAAACAGTTGGGTTAAAAAAAGTGAATTAGTCAAATAGGTATATAAACACCTCTAATATTTCTTAAACTCACTTTATGCCTATCAATGAAGGGAGGTAGTGGTATAATGAATAGCTGGATAGATTATTTACCGTTTGAAGTTCATTTACCTGGCTATCAATTTTGCGGTCCTGGAACTAAACTTCAAAAACGGATAAGTAAAGGTCAACGAGGAGTGAACAAATTAGATGAAGCCTGCATGTACCACGATATTGCATACATTAACAAAGACTCGAGCGCTCGACGTATAGCTGATTTAAAACTTTTAAATATGGCTAAGAAGAGGTTGAAATCAAAGGAAGCTGGTAAAGGAGAAAAAATTGCCTCTTGGATTGTAAAAAATGCTATGAAAGCCAAAATAAGGGCAGGCAGTGGTATAAAATGTTTCAAGAAAGGTGTTAAAGCAATTCAGTCTCAATTGAAAAAAAGTAAATACAAGGACCACCATTCTGCAATAAAATATGCTTATGCAGCTGCAAAAAAACTATTTAGTAAGAACAAAGGAATACGCTTGCCCCGTTGTATTCCACTTCCAAAATCAGGAGGCCTTTTACCACATACCCCTATATTTGCGGGATTGTCAGCATTAGGTTCACTTGTTGGAGGGGCTGCTGGTATAGCAAAAGCTGTGAATGATTCTAAAGCCCCGCAAAAGAGTCTTCAAGAATCTGAAACACATAACAGAACGATGGAAGCGCTAGCTTTAGGAAAAGGATTATACATTAAACCTCATAAAAAAGGAGCGGGTTTATACCTAAACCCTTCAAAAAACTAATAAACCGGTTACCCAGACGTGCACTTACTAACCTAGATATATTAGAACATTCCAGTGATATTCCACACTTTCGTGGCGTTTACATAAGAGATACATTGCCCTTGAAACCTAGAAAAATTGAATGTGGAATACTGAATTTAGATAGCATCTCAAATCCTGGCACGCATTGGGTAGCCTTTGTAGAGAAAAACAATTACGTTCAATATTATGATAGTTACGGTGATTTAAAACCGCCTTTAGAATTTATAAAGTATATGAATAACTTGCCTATAAACTACAATTATAAAAGACATCAATCTTTTGGCACTGTAAACTGTGGTCACCTATGTCTTAAATTTTTAAGAAACTATTGAAAAAAATATTTATATAATAAGTGATTGAAATAAAAATGACATTATAAAAATGTCTTTCACTGTGTCTATAACTGGGAGCGGAGCCTCTTTGTCTACAAACTATTCCCCGACTTTGGAACTCCGAGGAGACTACGAATGTAGTATTGTGTATATTTCAACGTTCAATTCTATTCCTAATATAGATGAAAGAAACAATAAGTTTTATTATGGTGAAAATGAAATTATACAAATTCCTGAGGGATCTTATGAGCTTCAAGATATATGTGATTATTTAAAAAGTAACAGTTAAAAACAGTGTGTTAAAATTTACCTGCAATAACAATACATTGAAAACGAATATATTTTGTTCCAAAGAGATTCATTTTAATAAAAGAGAATCATTGGGTAAAATATTAGGATTTGGAATGGAAACAATAAAAGCAAATATAAGTACTGAATCGCAATATCCTGTTAGCGTTCTATCAACAACCATCGTGCGGATTGAATGCGACGTAGTTAGTGGTTCATTTGTTAATGGAAAAGCAAGCTATATAATTTATGAATTTATACCTAACGTGCCACCTGGATACCAGATAATTGAAATACCTAAAAATTTGATTTATTTTCCTGTAAATCAAAATTCTATAAGTGCTATCAACATAAGGCTGTTGGACGCAGAAAATAAAGAGATAAATTTACGGGGTGAAGAAGTGCAACTATATTTATATTTAAAAAAAAAAGATAAATTTCAATAAAAACCCCAGCACAAAGACTTTTCAAGTCAGTCTTCAAAGATCATCTCACAAAGGCACATCGCTTCAACTTAAAAAGAAGCTTACCAAAGCCAACAAAGATTTCCTTAAGCTAAATGGGTTAATAAAATGAATATATTAAATATATATCAACTCTTTTTTTTTCTGAGGGTAGGCGCTAAATAGAAAACACGAATTTTTGCTCCGGAATTAATTTAATTATATTTATAGTTAATATTGTACAAATTATATGGAATAATACCTTAAAATACCTGTCAGCAAATCCTCTGTAAACACTTCACTGTTTTATAACTGCACAAATGGAGTTATCACTACAGCTGGCCATGATTGAAATGCAGGCATCTTTTGCCACACAAATGGCTGAGTTTCAGCGGAGTTTAGAGCAGGCTACGCCAACAAACACTGTGGCCACACTAGCAGCGGAGTTTACCTGCTTCAAGAAATTTATTCTTGCTTCGCTGTCAAATCTGCGCCGGCAAGCTGATCTCTTACACCAACAGTGTGATCGGTTGGAGATGCAGGGACGTCGCAAAATATTACTGGTGCATGGTGTTCCTGAGACCCAGGGTGAGGATGTGTCAGCGGTTGTGGTGAGGCTTTCATCGGAGCGGCTACAGGTCCAGATTACTAAGGACGCAATAATTAGAAGCCATCGAAAAGGCCGTCTCTCAAAAAACAAAACGAGACCCATACTGGTGAAGTTTTGCAGTGTAGCTGACCGGGACAGGTTTTGGTTTGCTAAAACAGCACTCAAGGGCACGGGGGTTACACTCTCGGAATTTCTAACCAAGCCCCGTCGTGACGCGTTCCTTGAAGCTCGAAACGCATTGGCATCTCAAAGTGTTGGACGCGGAATGGGATCATCGTGGTCACGGCGGCCGACGGGTCACACCATCGGATCACGACCATGGCGGAGCTGGACGAGATTGTCCCCGCGACGGCGGCGTCTGCGGCACAACAAGCCACCACTGCGGGAGTTTCTGGCGTAGGTCAGGGCGACTCCACTAACACCAGATCAAGGCGAAAGAAGTGATAGCCTATCACGTGTTGTGCGGTTTTTCATGTCGAAGTAATTTACATTTGTGTAGGTAGGTCAGTCCAACTTTTTCAGCCTAGCTTCAACGATAGTTGTACCCACAAATTCTTTTTTTTTAGTTTTTTAAATTTAGTACTTTGTTTAACTCCAAAACAAGTAAATTAGATACCCGAAATTCTTAATTTGTTATTCATATTCGTTTGATTGTTTGTTATGTTTTTATTGTCGCATGACAGTTTTGACACATGACAGCTGTCTGATTGTGTGACACGTTCGGAAACACTCATTCAATGTGGGGCAATAACGTTATAACGTTTTTTTTTATTTTTATTTAGGATTGTTTGCTCTGATATGTCTTTCGATGTATATACATATTTCAGTTAAATTTATTGAGTTGTGATTGTTCTGTATTACTCAGATATCAAATTAAACACAGGCAGTGCTTGATTTGATGTTTGAGTTGATTTCTTGCAAACAGCTGGCGGGTAGAGGTATAATCGGTGGGTACATTTTAAGTACTGGTAAATACGTGAACGAGTAAAACGACGGGCTGCTCGTGATGCACTGATTTATTATAATAAGGCCGTATGTTCGCGTGGTGTCACAGCACACACATAGCTACCTACATACTATCCCTCCACCTTTATTTCTAGTAATACATAAGTACACAAATGATTCAAATTAACGTTAAACATAGTTTAGAAGAACTTCTTGTAGTCCACTCGGGGGATATTACGTAACACTAAATTAGCCAGGCCTGCACCCCTGGCCGATGCGCCGCTGACCGGCGGGGATGAAGAACTTGAAGGAGGATCAACTGACTCTGGCGTAGGTACAGGTGACTCAGCATGATATGTGTCTGTTTGTTGATCGTTTCCCTCGCCTGTCCCATCACTCACTCTATTTCCCTCTCCCTCAATCGTTTCAGTACAGTTTTCTGTTGTTACCAAGTCATCAAACAAACTATTGTAACTTGTGACGTTTTCTTTGTCATTTTCTTTTGTACAAGAAATTATTTGATTTTTGTGTCGAACAGTGTCTCTTTTTGTGTTTAAGTCCCTTACCACGAATAAAACAGAGCCCAGTGGCTTAATAATGATTCCCTTTGTCCATTTAAATTTATTTTTATTTATGTAACTTTTAAACCTAATAAATTGTCCACAGAAAAGTTTTTTTCTTGTGACACCTCCATGGTATTTAGCCTGTAAGCACTGTTTTTGTCGTACCATGTTAGTCAGACGGGTGTGCGGGGGCGAAGACGAAGATGGATTTAATAAATCTAGTCTAGATCGAAGCTGTCTTCCGTACACTAGCATCGCCGGAGATTGACGAGTCGTTGTGTGCACTGAGTTACGGTAATCAAACAAATATTTCAGCAACTTATTGCGAATATCAATTAAATTACGCCCGGATAGTATTGCACTTTTAATACCTTTCTTAACAATTCTAACATATGTTTCCGCCTGACCGTTGCTCGCAGGGTGGTACACCGGTGTAGTTATATGGGATATTCCATTTAGAGCACAAAAATTCTTAAACTCCTCAGACGTAAATGACGTGCCGTTATCAGTCACTACGGTGTGTGGTATTCCAAATCGAGACATATATTCGTATAACTTATTAATAAGAGACGATGATGTTATATTGTTTTTCATATTAAAACATTCAACCCATTTGGAATGCGCATCGATAATGACTAAAAACATTTGATTTTGTATGGGACCTAAAAAATCCATATGGATCCTATAAAACGGTTCATTTGGATATGGCCATGGCATGACTTTAGAACGAGGTGGTGACGAACGTAAGTCTGAACTGCATTGGGAACAATTTTTAATAAGGTTCTCGATGGCCTGGTCTACACCTGGAAACCAAAATTTTGCTCGCGCCTCACACTTTGTCTTTACGATCCCTAAATGCGAATTGTGCAATTCCGTTAGCACTTTGTGTTGCAATATTTTTGGAATAACGACTTTATGGCCGCGCATTAGGATGTTATTCTCAATGGATAGCTGGAGTCTGCATAAAAAATAAGGCTTTAACATTTTATCTTTTAACTTTGGTGGCCAACCCTTCCTAACGAAGTCCATCACCCTATTGAGTGTTGCATCCTTACTGGTTTCATTACGTAACTGATCTAGTGTGACCGGTAGCGATCCCTCCACTACAAAATTTACGTATGCGGCGGAATCATGGTGCGCGGGCGCTGTCCACGCGCGTCTCGCCGCTGCCGCGCTCATGCTACAAATGCGAGCGTCGCCGAGTGCCTCCGAGCCTTCGCTCCGCCCACTAGGCTCGGGAAGCGTCGCTCGTGATAAATAGTCCGCACAGTTATCACCGCTACGCACATATTCTATTACGTAATTATAACTTGAAAGAAATATTGCGTATCTTTGAAGGCGATTTGCTGATATCTCTGGAATACCGCGGTGAGGGCCAAAAATGGACACTAGAGGCTTGTGATCAGTTCTTAAGATGAATGGTTGAGACCTCGCATATAAGAACTGATGAAAACGTTTTACACCGAATATGATTGCTGTTGCTTCTTTTTGAATTTGAGAGTATTTTTTTTTCAGCCGAGTTTAAAGTTCTCGAAGCAAAAGAAATCGGTCTTTCCAATCCATCAGGCCCTTCTTGTGATAATATGGCCCCCAGCCCGTTTGGTGACGCATCCACCGTTAAAATCGTTTTAGCACTAATATCAAAATGAGTCAAAACTTTATCTGAGGCTAAAATATTTTTAATTTGACTAAATGCCTCCTCATGTATAGTGGTCCATTCCCACTTAGTGCCTTTTTTTAAAAGGTCATACAGTGGGGATAAAATGCTAGAAGCATTCTGGACGAAATTTCGGTAGTAATTTATTAACCCCAGAAATGATTGTAATTGACTTAAATTCTTGGGTTTCGGCGCTTCGACTATAGCTTTTACTTTGACCGACGATTTTTTAATACCATTTTTATCAATAACATAGCCTAGATACGTTATTTCGTTTTTAAAAAACTCGCATTTATCTTTCCGCAAAGTTAACCCTGCGTCTTTCATAATTTGCAATACCTTTTTTAGTCTTTCCATGTGGACTATTTTGGACTCACCTGTGACTAAAATATCATCTAAAAAACAAAGTACCCCTTCCAACCCTAAAATACTCTCCATCGCCCTTTGGAATATGGCTGGTGCCGATGACAAGCCAAATACTAATCTTTTGTACTTGAATAATCCTTTATGTGTGTTTATACAAGTTATGTTCGCATCGTCAATTATTTCTAACTGATTGTAAGCTGAAGACATGTCGAGTTTGGAAAATTGTATACCACCATGTAACTTCGTAAACAACTCCTGAACCGTTGGTAAAGGATATTTTTCTAGTACCAGTTGTTTATTAATCGTTTGAGAGTAATCGGCACAGAGTCGAACTGAGCCATCATGTTTTAGTACTGGAACTATTGGCGAAGCAAATTCAGAACATTCTATGGGCTCGATGACACCTATCTGAATTAACCTATTTAGTTCTTTGTCAATTTTATCTCTGAGCGAGAACGGGACTGGTCGTGCTTTAAAAAAAACGGACTTAGCTCCGTCTTTTAACTGTAACTTTATTTTGTATTTATTAAAACACCCTAAACGGTCTGAAAATACTTCTGAATAATTATTTAGAAGAGCCTGTAATTCACGGTCGTCAGAGGTTAAATTACAAAAATTTATAGGCGTTAACTCGAGTCTGAACAAGGCAATAAAATCACGGCCAAGTAGTGGTGGCCCGCCGTTGTCAATAACATATACGTCGAGCATTTTAGTCATCCCCGAGTAGGTCACTGGCAACCGCACTATACCTAAGCTTTTTATCGCGCTTCCCGTATAACTAATCAAGTTTTTTTTACAAGGTGATAAAGGAACGGTGCTAAACAATGATTTGTAGGTTTTGTTTGATATTGCCGTAACTGAAGAACCGCTATCGATCTCAAAACTTAAATTAATGTCGTTTATAGAAACAATTTGTGTCATTGGCGCACCATTTTGTGAACGAATATTAAAAAACATACCGTCGTCCTCGCCCTCGCTCACCTCGCCTGACTCCACATAATTGACCTGTTTACACATTTTGCGCAAGTGTCCTTTGACGTTACACTTATTACACTTGTAGCTTGCAAATCGACATTCGCTCGCTTTATGGTTTTTTCTACCGCACACTAAACACTTTTCACTGTGATTGCCGTTTGATTTCGATTTATTTCCTATTTTAAAAACTGGGTCTCCTCCGGTCCCCGCTGACGAGCTTGCCGCTGCCATGCGTGCACAGCGCACGCTCTCCGCCAGATCTACTGCTGACCTCAAGGAAAGCTTCTCGATCTCCATCGCGAAGAGTTTTTCCCGTTCCGGACCGTGTAACATTCCCATCACAAATTTATCCAACAGCACCTCTTCGAGGTTTTTGAAATTGCAATGGGCTGCTAGACCTCTAACACGGGCTGCCCACTGAGTGTGCGTTTCACCGGACCGTTGCACCGCCATATAAAAATAGTGCCGCTCCGCGAAGCCACATCTCTTTGGTGTGAAATGCTTATCTAAAACTTCCACAATCTCAGCATAGTTCACCTCGTCTAGAGATTTAGGCAATATCAGGTTACTAGCAAGTTGGTAAGAATTCTCGGTGAGTGCACTTAGTAAAATTGCCCGTTTTTTTACTCCTCCTTTGTCCACGATATCATCTATTCCATTTGCTATGAACCACTGCTGTAGACGGCTCCTGTAAGTGATCCAGTCTTGCTGTTGATGATCAAAGTTGGAAAGAATTCCAAAACTCATCGAAACAGAGGCCATTTCAATTCAACACTATTCTTTTTTTTTTCTGTAAAAGTGGGTAGTAATCGGACGTCGCCACTGGTAAATACGTGAACGAGTAAAACGACGGGCTGCTCGTGATGCACTGATTTATTATAATAAGGCCGTATGTTCGCGTGGTGTCACAGCACACACATAGCTACCTACATACTAAGTACCTATCGTAAATATTTTATTTATTTATTTTATAGTTACTTAATATTATATTAGATATACCATAAATATTTATGAACGTTTCTAGTGATACATCTGAACATTTTCTCTCTTTCTCTTCTTCATCATCATCTAGTGACAGCAGTTTTCATTCCGCGTTACCCTCTCTATTCGAAGAGCTTGATGCTGCTTTTTCTAATGTTCCCAAAAATTTTAATGTGGTTCACATCAACGCGCAAAGCATACCAGCCCACTATCCGGATATGCTTGCAGCTTTTGACAACAAAAACATACATGCTGTCCTGGTATCGGAGACATGGTTAAACGCCTGTCTTCCGTCAACATCTTACTCCTTACCAGGCTTTCAGTTAGTACGGAATGACCGCATTGTTAGATCTGGTGGTGGCATTGCAATATATATTCGTTCACAAATTCCCTTCACGATAGTTAACGTATCTCCTCCATCCGCATCATCTGATGTTGCTCAACATCTTTTTATTGAAATAAGTCTTTCCCACACAAAGCTTCTTCTCGGTGTCTTCTATAGTCCTTCTTCAAAGGTGGATTACTTTTCTGCCTTTGAGAAAACTTTAGAGGACCTGACTCCCTTATACAGTTATACAATACTGATGGGAGACTTCAATACCTGTTTATTTAAAAACGACTCCCGCTCCTCTCGCCTTAGAGCTATAACTTCGTCTTGTAACCTGAATATTCTCACTCTTAACGCTACCCACTACTTTCCCAACTGCGCTCCTTCTCTTCTTGATTTGATTATTGTCAACTCCATTAGCCATGTTGAAAAGCACGGTCAATGTCATGCAGATGCTTTCTCTTATCACGACCTTATTTACCTATCGTATAAGATTCGTCCCCCAAAAGCGAGGGCGAAATTTCTCCTGCAACGCAATTTTAGTGGCATGAACGTTGATGCTCTTATACAGGATGCGTATGAGATAGACTGGTCCGTGATTGAGGGTGCTAGTAGTGTGGATGAGAAGGTCACGCTTTTCAATAATCTCCTTCTTGAATTTTACGACAAGCACGCTCCTGTTCGTCCTGTTAAAATTAAACATGTTCCCGCGCCATGGCTTACGGATGAACTGAAGTCGTTGAGAGACAAAAACCGCGAAAAAGATAAAATTATACGAAATCTCTGTAATACTTTGTGTAGAGACGCTCAAAGACGCCATATCCATAAATCTGTAGAAAATGGAGATCCAGCTAAAGTCTGGAGGTTCCTCAAGTCTATTGGAGTTGGTAAAACGCGTAATGATCCTATCTCTAAAAACATAGATACTGACCTTTTAAATAAGCATTTCTTCACTTCCATCCCTGTTGATAGCACAACAAAAATGAGTACTCTCAGTAAACTTTCGTCACTTCCAACTCCTGACTACCCTTCTTTCAATTTTAGTCAAGTATAATTGAAGATAAATAACACTTGAAAAAAAATCATCGACCTCAGGTGGGACTCGAACCCACGTCCCATCGCTAATCAACGTTAGTCAAGTAGCCGATTGTGATGTTAGGAGAAACATCTCTTCTATTGCCTCTAATGCAGTCGGAAGTGATTGCGTGAGCCGCAACATGATCCTGCCTCTGTTGGATGTCATTACTCCAATAATATCCCACATCCTTAATCATTCCCTCTCCTCGAGTGTCTTTCCCACGTTATGGAAAGATGCCCAAATAATTCCTCTTCCGAAAAAACCAAATCCTTCCTCTTTTTCGGACTATCGGCCCATATCCATCCTACCATTCCTTTCTAAAGTGATGGAGCGTGTTGTGCACCAACAGATCAGTCGCTTCCTTTCCTCAAACCAACTGTTAAATCCTTTCCAATCCGGTTTTCGTCCAGGCCATAGCACGACTACTGCTTTAATCAAAATTACAGATGACATCCGACAGGGTATGGATCAGCAACTACTCACTGTGCTAGTACTACTCGACTTTAGCAACGCTTTTAATACTGTCGATTTCGACATTTTGCTGGGATTGCTGCATTCTCTTAACATATCTCCAACGGTGCTTGACTGGTTTCACAGTTACTTGCATGGTCGCCGGCAGCGCATTCGTTCTGAGGATTCTTTCTCTGGGTGGTGTGATGTCAGTGCCGGTGTCCCTCAAGGTGGCGTACTGTCTCCTCTCCTCTTTGCACTTTTCATTAATTCGATTACTCACAACCTAAAATCTTTTTTCCACTTGTATGCAGACGATCTTCAAATATATTCTCAAGGGCGCCGTGAAGACCTTTCCAGTGTTGTGGAGATAGTTAGCGACGACCTTTGTCGTATACTAGACTGGAGCAAGGCTTTTGGTCTCAGGGTTAACCCTAATAAAACGCAGGTGATAGTTGTGGGAGGTTCTAGGCAAATTGCTAGGATTAACTGGCCGGCCTTGCAACCTATCACATTTGACGGTGTCCAAATTCCGTTCAGCAAAATTGTAAAAGACTTAGGCGTCCATATTGATAGCACCCTCAGTTGGACAACTCAAACTGCGGAAGTCAGCAGAAAAATGTTCGCAGCGGCAGCGTCACTAAATAGGCTTCGTAATTTCTTACCCATACCCACTACAATTGCTCTTGTTCAGGCTCTTTTGTTTCCCATTTTAGATTACGCCGATTGTTGCTATTTGGATTTGGACGAGAATCAGCTTAACAAGCTTGAGCGCCTACAAAAATTCTGTATCCGGATAGTTTTTGGTCTACGGAAGTATGACCATGTCAGCGAATACCGGTCCAAGCTTAAATGGCTCCCAATCCGACTCAGGCGGGATATGCATATTCTCTCTTTACTTTTTACAATATTGTTTAGTCCGAAATCACCTCCGTATCTGAAAGAGCGCTTTCAATTCAGTCATGACGGGGTCATGACATGCGGTCATCCAAAAGCCTGCTTCTTAAATTTCCTCTCCATACTACAAACTATTATACGCGGTCGTTTACTGTTCAGTCAACCAGTCTATGGAACTCCTTACCCTTAGTAATTCGGCAATCTGAATCAATTTCTGTTTTTAAAAGTCGGCTTAAAGCACATTTTCTTGCACTGTGAGAACAAATCGTCTCTGGTTTGAGAATTGCTGTTTCTGGAATATCACTGGTTGTTAGTCATGCTATTTCCTGGCATATAGGTATATGTATATATATATATATTATATTTAAGTATGTATGTATGTCTATTTTTATCTTAGCATTTCTATTTTATAGGTATTTTTTGTACGTGTATGTAGTTTATACTTATTGATATTAACATTGTAGGTATATAAATAAAATTACACAATAAGCACTCTGCAGCACTTTCCCCTTTCTTTGTAGTTGTCCTCTGCCTAAAGGTTGTCTGGAAAAGATCGCTTTTTAGCGATAAGACCGCCTAAATTGTACATCTTTCTGTAAATATCAACTGTAACTTCTTTGTTTGGTGTGCAATAAAGAGTATCTATCTATCTAGCTATCTCAACAAACGTCTTATGACAATACCATTGAAAGTTTTGAGTACCATTCTTACAAACCATACATTTCAAGTTTTAACACGAATGATGAAATAAGAATTCCTATCAACCAGTAAGACTGGTGTGTGTTGCCTTCACTTAGTAGCCTATACATCGAAGGAAAAGTAAATGTGTACGACAGCACTTCTAAAGCAGGAGTTTCAAATGTATATTTTGTTAATAATTCAGTACTGTTTTTATTTCAAGACGTGAGATATGAATTAAATGGAGTAGAAATTGATAAAATTAAGAACGCTGGTGTTATTACTACTATAAAATCTTATCTATCTTTAAACAAAAATGAATCAAAATATGCACGAGTTTGGGGCTGGTCGCCTGAAGGAACAAATAATGTCACTGGTGAAGCATTTTCTGTATCAATCCCGTTAAACAAAATATTGGGATTTGCAGAAGATTATGATAAAATTATAATGAACTGCAAGCACGAGTTAGTGTTACTAAGAAGCAACTCAAATCTTAACGCGGTTAAGTTAAATTCAGGAGAAGTTATTAGTGATGTTACAATAAGTAAGATAATTTGGAGAGTACCACACATTAAAGTATCTGATCGTGAAAGAATAAATTTATTAAAATATTTAGAGAATGATCGAGCTATTCCATTAGCTTTTCGTTATTGGGATCTGTATGAATACCCGTTACTGCCCAAAACACGTAAGCATACTTGGTCTATCAAAACTTCTTCCCAAATAGAGAAACCACGATTTGTTGTGATTGCCTTACAAACCAATTGGAAACAAAATAGTAAATTGTCAATGGCTGAGTTTGATCATTGTCATGTACGTGATGTGAGAGTCTATTTAAATTCGTCATATTATCCATATGAGGGACTGAATGTCAGTTTTTCAGATGACAAATTTACTTTATTATACGATCAATACACAAGATTTCAACAGTCGTATCACGGACGTCGTTCAGAACCGTTGTTGAGTTTAAAAGAATTCAGAGACATAGCTTCTCTGTTTGTTATTGACTGTTCGCGACAACACGAGACCCTAAAGGGGTCGATCGACGTTAGAGTTGAAATTGAAGCAGACCAAGATATACCCGATCACACAGCAGCATATTGTTTGATTTTAAACGACTGTATATTCGAATACAAACCGCTGAGTAATATTGTCAAAAAGTTAACATAAATAACAATATGGTAATAGTGGATGTGCAAGGATTTAAAAATCTACACAATGAGTTCATAGTCAAAGAGTTGGCTATAGCTACTTTGCAATATACTGATATTTTTTAATAAAACCGCCACATTCATTCTCTAAACTTACTGAAGAAGAAAAAAGGCGTGTTCGGTGGTTAGAAAGGAATAGGGAATATTCCTGGAGCGATGGATATATTGACTACAAAGAATTTATAAGAATAATGAAACCATACTTTAAAGATCGAATAATTATTGTTAAAGCAGCAGAAAAGGTGAAATGGCTACAAGACTTATGTGGTCATCAAAATGTTATAGATATTAATTATGAAGGTATTCCCAATGTCCCAGAAACGATGTTTTTATAACTCATTGTGTTAATCATAAGAATATTTGTGCATTGAGAAATGTTTTGTGTATAAAAAAATGGTGTTTAGCAAACAATGAATAAAAATAATTTTAAAAAATATACTGTTTTACTCACGATACCTCTATACAGATATAACTATTTTTAAACTTGATTTTAAAATCAAAAAGAAAGGAATTAAAATGCATTTTTAGTTACTTATAAAGTTTATTCATTCCTTAAATAAGATACAATTTTAACTAAATATAATTTTAATGTACATTATAAACACTATTATTAAACCATACAAAATAATCATAACAAACCAAAATCACCACAGAGCTTTTTAGAAATCTTTCTTACTAAAACCTCGGTAAGATCTGCAATTTCATCTACGGAATCCTGCACCACATACTGCGCGTTGACCACCACATTTTCTTTCTCTTCACTTGAACTCGCCACCGCTGATTCTTTTTGTAGATCCAATATTTTGATTTGGACTAGTTTAATTCCACGGTTTTCCTTTCTTATAACAAAAGACTTAGAGGCGTGTTACGTACGCCTAATCTATGAGAATCGCTGCATCGGCGTTGACCCAAAACCTACATTGCACTCGCACCGCGCAGCGTCACGAGTCACGGATCAGCAGTACGTGCGGCCCTACGACAATCCGACATTTCCATATGTGTTAATTATTAACTTTAGACATATTCGTCTCACACATCGAGGCGGTATCACCTACTATAGTTAGAATGTAGTTAGTTTGTAAAAAATACTTATAATTAAATTTAAATTAAGAAAATTGCTTTGCTTTTGGATCCTCCGGCTGTAGCAAACGTAATTGGCGCAGTCGGTAGGATATTCGAGTCAGTGCGCGTCGCAATATCGGTCTCCAGCATCCACAAATCGTTTGCTCCCAATCGTACGCCACTGGTTGAGCTCTCCAGCCTTTGTCGAATATCCAGAATCTACGGTGCTATAGTCCAGAGGTGAATCCAGCTATCGATTCGTCCAGAAGAAAGACAATCCTGTTAGTCCTTGAATCTTTCAAGTCCTTAGTCCCCTAATCCTTAATTCTTATCTAATATACGTAATATTATTTCCTGTTATCCCGTATTACTGTATTTTACCATTTTGGTGTTCTAATTTTAAATTTGAAGATTATCGTCTTAGACAATTGCGAAACATGAGGTTAGATAGAGATAAGAATAGGGACAGATTAAGATACCGCTTAATCTGTACAGGAATTTAGACTATACATAGATTTTATTTAAATAAATTAACTTGGTACGTATTAACTCGGTTTATTAATTTGTGTGGCAAATTAGTGTTAACCCATTTTAGTACGGCACCGGGCAACGAGTTAAATAATTTAGCCCTTTTAAATGGTGTATTAAGTAAAGTGACATACATGTTCCTGAGAACTGGCAAGGCATAAGATCCGCCCTTATCAATAATTTTTCAGACAACCGCGATGAAACCTGTTTTTACAGTGACTTATCCATGCAATCCTAGGGATCTAGCACCCCTCAGGAATACCACGAGCGGTGCCAGAATCTCTTTAGCACACTAATGACCTTTGTTTCGCTTCACGAGACGGTTGCCACTACCATAGCTTCGAAACAATCTTTATATAAGATGTGAACCCTTCAGGTCTATCTAAGACGTTTAAAGGGCCTTATTCCATGGAAAAAGCACTCGAATACGTACAAGACGAACTAAATACTCTGTATTTAATTTACAAAACCATGTATCATTCGTTACTTAGTACCCAGGAAAGTTTCATACTACGCATATAGGAAAGAAATAGTTATATTATACAAGTTTTAAATTTTTATGCCCCATACATTTACATACGATTTATATAAATTATCTATAGTACCCAACAAAACCCATGACATCCTAGTTCCATTATCCCCATTCCTAGCTATCTATGAGAAAGATTTCAAGCACATTGAGGCTGAATGCCCGAATACCACTAACTGGTTTTTATGCGAAGAAAAACGGAGTCTACAGAATCGATCTTCTCAGGAATGTGTACTTAAATCATCACTATCTAACACAGAAATCCATCTGCAGTCCTGTCACAGTCATACTAGACTAGCCAGTATACGAAGAGCTCGACGAGCGACTTATCACCATCAACTTCCTGGTTCCTATAAAAGTACATCTCTCCTGCCGACAAGATCTCTACAGAGAGCATCCAAGTAGCTGTCTCGCAGTCATTCCACAAACATGCTACCTAGAAACATCTGAATTTATTACCTCTAACGTTCAAAATCGTCTGCAGGGACACGTGCTGACGTTAACGGATCTTTCCAAGGAGCCAGACCACAATCTACCTAAAAAACGAGAGCAAGATTAAATTTAGCCTCCACCTCAACTTACTGCGAAATTCATCGGTGGTGGCTGTTCTTCGGGGGGAGGTGTTACGTACGCCTAATCTATGAGAATCGCTGCATCGGCGTTGACCCAAAACCTACATTGCACTCGCACCGCGCAGTACGTGCGGCCCTACGACAATCCGACATTTCCATATGTGTTAATTATTAACTTTAGACATATTCGTCTCACACATCGAGGCGGTATCACCTACTATAGTTAGAATGTAGTTAGTTTGTAAAAAATACTTATAATTAAATTTAAATTAAGAAAATTGCTTTTCTTTTGGATCCTCCGGCTGTAGCAAACGTAATTGGCGTTCGTCTTCTTCTTATTGATTCCTCGTTTTTGTCTTCGTTTTTTCTCATAATTTGTCGGCTTATTCATCATTAGTTCCTGGTATTGCTCTGTAAAATTTTCTAACGGATCCTGAACATATTGGCTGAACATTATGTCGGCTGAATCTTCAATTTTCTGTAACAATCAAAAATATATATTAGTTGTACTACAAATACTATTTCGCAAAGATAATCAAAATAAAGTTTTACTAATAAAAATAATTGCATTACTTACATAAATTCACGAATTGGCTCGCTGCTAATCTCAACGCTGCTGAATGAAGAATGATTATAATGACTTATGAATAAGCGGTTTTAGTAGAATCTATTTTTAAAAAATGTTGCATTGGCTCTTCACAGTCAACCGTAATCTACATAATATCAGCATTTTTACTTGTTACGATTTGTTTGTTGCATATATGATGTATGCGCATAAGTAAAATAACACCATTGCAAAACCGTCAAATTAGCAATATACCATATTAGTTGTCTGGTTTATTTTTACAGTGATCAGCTTTATGCTTACAACAAGTTGCAACTTGATTAATCCAATGCTATAAATATGTTGGGTCTCCTAAGACGTAAATAAAACACTAACTTTGTTTAGCAAATTTATTAAAAATACGTTACCTATCTTAAAACTAATCAACGTATAATAAACAATAAAATATAATACTAATACTATAATACACTGGTTTAGCTGCTTAACATAATGATAATTATCTTATATCCATCCATTTATTTACAAAAAATTATACAGTAATCATTGACTTATATATTACTTCGTAAGGACAGGGCGGACCACACGTCTGGGTGTTGGACCTAAAGAGACCCGAAAATGACCCGACCGAGGCCGATGTGACGTAGTCAGTGGTCGGCGGTCATCGGGATCTGGCATTTGTATGAAAAAATAAAAATGCCTAGATGTTCACTGAAAGGTTGCATAAATTACGACAGAAAGGTCATTAAAACAAATTCTAATTTTACTTCTCACCAATAAGCCGCATATTTGATAAACACTAAACTTATTTGCATTACTTTAACAAGAGAGATCCTTTGTGATCCTTATGAAGACGAATTTTTCAAGTACGAATCCTCTTACAAACGTATCAAAAGAGCACTTAATCATAAAATAGCTTCTACTGCGCATATCAATCAGGCGACCCCGCAACTCGAGATACCCACCTTCAACGGGAAGTACACGAGTTGGCCTACTTTTTTTTATTTATTCACTGAAACTATCCATAACAATAATTCACTTATCAAGGCGCAAAAGCTGCAACACCTTAAGGTCAAGGTCAAAGGTGAAGCTGAGCATCTCATTCAGCATCTTCACATATCAGCGGAAAACTACGACACGGCCTGGGAGATTCTCACGCACCGCTACAATAATCCACAGATTTTATTTACCAAGCAGATTGAAACTTTCCTAAACCAACCAAATATTAATAGACAAACTTCTTTTGAGATCAAACGCCTCTACGACACAAGCTTAGAAACCCTTCACGCTATACATAATTTAGGTATAGCAACAGAGACATCCATTGCTAGTTCATATTTTATCAAAAAAATTAGACCAAGAAACCTATCGCGACTACAAGGAGTCACGTAAAAATCCACGTGACCTTCCATCACTCGAAGAGTTTATGCAGTTCTTAGAAAACAAATTTATTGCGCTCGAGCCAATTCATAAAAAGGAATTGTCTCCTTCAAGTAATCAATTAAAATCATCAAATACGCAACAAAAGCCATTTTTTAAGCCTAACTATCAATATGGCAAACATCAAAAATCATCATATCAAGCTATTGCAACGCATACGAACAAATGTTTAGTATGTAACCACGACCATGATCTATTTAGATGCCAGAAGTTTTTAAACATGTCTCCGGAAATAAAATTAAAAACCGTATCAAGATTAAGACTTTGCCAAAATTGTTTGTATAATCATTACAATAACAAATGCATTTCTCAGAAACGGTGCAAAACATGTGGCGGTGAACATAACACATTATTGCACGAGGCATGCACATGCCCGCAATCTTCAAGTCAATTCATCGCACCGCCACAATGGATGCCGCAAGCTGTGTCCACTTCCACGAAATCGTTTTCGGAACATAAGCCGCCACACAATGTGAATCATGTCGCAACTAATGATGAGGAAATTTTATTGACAACATTATTAATCAATATCAAATCGGCGGAAGGAAATTTCATAACCTTACGAGCACTTTTGGATCAGGGGTCCCAAATATCATTAATATCGGAAAATGCCGTACAGTTGTTAGGATTAAAGCGACATCGCTATTCGGCATATATTTCCGGAATAGGTAACGGTTCTAAACAAAGTAAGGGAGTCGTTACACTGGAATGCGCGTCAATTTATAATGATTATAAGTTTTCCACACAAGCATTAGTTATCACGAAGGTTATAAACAACCTTCCCAGCGCATCATTTAAAAAGCTAATTTGGCAGCATACGCAAAATATCAATCTAGCAGATCCCGAATATAATTTATCACGACCCGTTGACCTGCTATTAGATGCTAATGTCTATTCAGACATTATCATGAACGGCCTTATCAAAGGCCCCTCAGAGGCTCCAATAGCACAGCAAACTAAGATGGGGTGGATTTTATTAGGAAGCGTTAAAAAGGCATTTAACTGTCATGTAGTTATTAACGACCTAAGTGAAATATCTAAATATTGGGAGATGAAGGACATACACTCTGACTCATCAAATAGTCTTAGCAATCAAGATCAATTTTGTGAAGAGCATTATCAAAATACTACTAGAAGGTTAGAAAGTGGTAGATATGAGGTCGCTTTGCCTATGAAGCCGAATTATCAACATGAGCTAGGGTTGTCAAAAGGAAAAGCATTAGCACAGTTTCGTCAATTAGAGCATAAATTATCAAAAAACGAAACTTTGGCAAAACCCTATCGTGAGTTTATGAATGAATATGAGTAGTTAGGACACATGCGTAAAATGACGTCGGTAGACGAAAACGCTTGTTATCTACCACATCATGGTGTTTGGAAATTAGACTCCGAAACCACAAAATTGAGAGTTGTATTTAACGCATCTTCAAAAACATCATCAAATCGTAGTCTCAACGATTTAATGGAACGCGGCCCCAACCTACAACAGGATTTGCAATCATTGATCCTTAGTTGGAGGCAATACAAAAATTAATAGAATATCATCTCACTTCTGTCACTTTCGGGGTGAAAGCAGCACCGTATTTGGCCATGCGCACATTGCGTCAACTCGCTATCGATGACGGGGAAAAATATCCTCTCACTCCAGAAGTACTTAGCAACAAGTTTTATATTGATGATTTATTTTACGGCAGTAATTCATTAAATGAAGCAAAAATGGTTCGAGATCAACTTATCGCTATTCTACAAGGGGCTGGGTTCAATTTACGAAAGTGGTCTAGCAATAGTCCAGCTCTAATACAAGGACTGTCAAAAGATCAATTAAACTAAGCTTCCATTGAGCTTAAAGACACTGACACCAAGGCGCTAAGATTGCGTTGGAATCCAGTGACCGATAATTTTACATTTAAGAACATTCACAGCAATTACAACGAAAAAGTAGTTTTAACAAAAAGACAGTTACTATCTAACATCTCGAAAGTCTTCGACCCCATTGGCTGGCTCACTCCATTGACAATCAAAGCAAAACTCTTATTTCAGCAAGTGTGGGCCACTGGACTATCATGGGATGAAGTACTTCCAGTAGAAATTCAAAATGAATGGTCGAACCTAAAAAATGACCTTCAAAACATCGAACATATCACCATACCGCGGCATTTAGGTAATACAGATTGCTCGTATGAATTGCACGGATTTTGCGATGCCTCAGAAAAGGCCTACGCGAGCGCTGTGTACATAGTCACAATCAACGATAAGGGCGAGCGCACATCACGGCTTGTAACAGCCAAAACAAAACTCGCACCTTTGAACAAACAAGTATCATTACCTAGGCTTGAGCTATGTGGCGCATTGTTGCTAGCTCAACTTATGAAAAAGGTAAAACAATCATTTTCAAATCAGGATGTGAAACTTTACGCATGGACCGACTCAATGGTCGTTCTCGGCTGGCTCCATGACGTATCAAGATGGAAGCAATTCGTAGCCAACCGAGTACTACAAATAATCAACGTACTACCATCATCTCAATGGCGTCATGTACGTTCAGAAGAGAACGCGGCTGACTGCGCATCTCGAGGAATTTCGTGCGAAAAATTATTGCATCACTCTTTATGGTGGGAAGGTCTTAAATGGTTAATAGATTTCAACATATCAAATGCTCCTCGTTATCAATATCAATCACCAACTTTAGAAGCAAAAAAGGCTAGTGTGAATGCGGCCTTATGTTATCAAGAATCAATCGTTGAACAATTATTGCAACGATATAACTCAATTACACAAGTTGCGAAAACAATGGCATGGATATTTCGTTTCATCAAACGAGCTCGAGGTCAGCGAAATGATTCGTCAGCAAATGTATTACTGTATTACTAGATTTTACTGGCGTCGAATTAAAAGCAAGCAAGGGGCGTGGCATAAAAACCACTAAAGGCTACATTGCTATTTTCGTGTGCTTGAGCACCAAGGCTGTTCACCTTGAGCTAGTGTCAGACCTTAGCACGCCAGCATTTTTAGCAGCATTTAGAAGAATGTGCTCTAGGCGTGGTGCACCTAAAGAAATGTATAGTGATAATGGGACTAATTTCATTGGCGCGTCCAGGCTTTTAAAATAGGAGTATAAACAATTAGCACAGCTTATCAACACAGATTTTATCAATAAAATTTCAGAACTAGGTATCAATTGGAATTTTTATGCCCCAGCATGGCCCAGTGCTGGTGGGCTCTGGGAATCTGCTGTTCGGAGTATGAAATATCATCTTCGTCGAGTACTTGGCACGCAGAAATTAACTTACGAGGAATTCTCTACTCTGATTACCCAGATCGAAGCATGCTTAAACTCAAGGCCATTGTGTTCCCTTTCAGAAGATTTAGATGACATTAACTCTCTGACGCCAGGACACTTCCTTATCGGTGGGCCTATATTATCAAGTACAGTCGCCGACACGGAAAATATTAATCTTCCGACTAGATGGCAACTTGTGCAAACACTGACCAGAAGTTTTTGGAAAAAGTGGTCGCACGAGTACCTACAAACGTTGCAAACACGTAGTAAATGGTTGACAGCAAGGGAAAGTATCAAGGTCAATGACGTGGTGGTTATAAAGGATGAGAACCTACCACCAACGAGATGGGGCTTAGCAAAAGTATTGGACGTTCATCCAGGAAAAGATGGCTACGTTCGCGTTGTCACTTTGAAGACTAAATGTGGCATTATCAAACGACCTATCACGAAATTATGCCTGCTTCCAGTTTACGAGCAAGAAAACATAGTACACAATCAAGACAAGAACGAAACAAATCAAGTTAGCATATCAAACAGTTTATCACCTATTGATGATAATAAGTCCAATGACGTATCATAAAAAAACGCCCGCGCGGAGTTAGAACGAAGAAATATTCTATCTTTACAGTTCTGTTTACAGTACTATCATTATTTTCATCAAGCACGCAACAAGAAATGACGTCATCATTAGTGTGTAACGTTACCGCACTACCAACCGGCGGTCAGA
Organism: Anania fuscalis; assembly: GCA_950371115.1. Lineage (NCBI taxonomy): Eukaryota > Metazoa > Arthropoda > Insecta > Lepidoptera > Crambidae > Anania > Anania fuscalis. The sequence goes on along the minus strand of OX493326.1, from coordinate 10,945,777 downwards.
CTCTTTATTTTGATAGAGTAACCGAATTACAACACATAATAGACGAGTGGAAACTTATTGTCTACTACAATATGTCTACATACTGGCAAGGTTTATCAAATATGGAATATTATCTCGCACATTTAAGAGAACTGTGTGAAGGGAATCCATTGTATCACAATATCATTTATCAATTAGATCACGAAATGAAAGAAATTAAACATTACAATGCGATACTGAAACATCAACCAATCAGACTGTAACAAACCCCCTTCGTCTTCCTCTACAAATATATGGAAATTTAATAATTAATTGTGATCGAAACGGACTACGTTAATTACGTTTGGCTGTGATAATTTAAATTGGCAGTGTGATCGTCTAGTTTAAATGGTAGGACCGTACGTTGTGTTAATAGTAGTAAACCAAATTCTTTTAGAGGTACGTGAATGTTATGATTAAGCTTTCTCGAGAATTTCATGGGGTTTGTGCGCATTCAAGGAAGAGGAAAAAGAACGCCCCGAGGGGCGCCTGGTGAGCCCCAACACCAAACGCTCACCAGGAGTGGTGGCCATGTGATAAAAAAAATCATCCCAAACAAGCAATCTGCCACCCCCAGGAATAGGACTTAAATCTGAAACAAAACGCATTTAGCGTAATTATGCGCAACTAAGGGAACAACTGAGTTTAAAGAATTTAATATGACATACTAAACTCTACCTATTTGACTTCACGATAAGTCAACCAAGGGTTCGGGGTCCTTAAATTAATTACCTAAATAAATAATCTGAATCCTTTAGTCCAATATAATTCCAAGATGATCCAACAGTATCGATGACAACTCGTATAAGACCGGGTCCTGAAATCTGCATTATGCCCTATGTGAAGTCATCGATACTCCCACATCAACCAGCATTATTTAGATTAAAGATTCTGATTATTTTCCGACTAGCAAAATATTTATACTAAACCCCTCTGTATGAAATATAGATTGAACTAACAATATCCATGACACCAAGTAATGTCAGATGGATCAACATCAATCAAAATCGTTTGGATTTGAAATAAATGTTGCAATTAATTCAATACAATACCAAGATGATCCAACAGTATCTATGACAACTCGTATAAGACCGGGTCCTGAAATCTGCATTATGTCCTATGTGAAGTCATAGATACTCCCACATCAACCAGTATTATTTTGAATTTGAAATAAATGTTGTAAAATTGACCCTTGGTAGCCTATCCTTGGCAGTCGGATGTGAGCAGTGAATTACTTATGATTTAATGTTTTAATTAGTTCAATACAATACCAAGATGATCAGACAGTATCTATGACAACTCGTATAAGACCGGGTCCTGAAATCTGCATTATGTCCTATGTGAAGTCATAGATACTCCCACATCAACCAGTATTATTTTGAATTTAAAATTATGGCCCTTGAATTACAAGATTTACAAAATATTTTGATTTTAAAATAATCTCAAAACTTCTATTAAATTCTTCTCTCAATTTTATGGATATAGGATTTTGTATAAGGATCCCTAAAAATAGCCCATTTCCTAACTACCTAATTACTACAACGGTAAACCTAAACAAATGAAGCTATTTTTAGAAGGTAGGATGGAACAGGTATTAGGAAGGATAGGTTATTAAGGAAAAAGGGGTACCTACTCCTACCTAACGGTACCTCTGCCTGAACTACATATTTACGAACCTAGAACCCTACAAAGAAACGTATAATCCTAACTGTACCCTACCTACTTCCCACCTACAATAAAAAATAATTAAGTTTGTTTGTTTTTGATGTCAGATGTCTCAACGTCAGAACGTATACCTGTCTACCTAATTGTAGTTATCTACAATAAAATTATGATATCTATGAGAACTCAATATTTCTCCAAACGTTAGTTAAAATAGATCAAGTAAGTCAATTTGGTAAACGTAAAGGTTTATAGGTCAAATATGCGTAGTCTTAAACGTAAAATAATGATAAGTAAAATGTAAAATGAAGATTTCAAAGTTGTTTTGTTGTAAATTGGCTCAATAATCGAGCAAACATTTAAAAGATAAACGATAGTCTTATTTGTTAAATAAAAAATGAGGTTGTTTTTATGTAAAACAAGATCAAATGACCTTTGATTTACCACAGAAATATGTCAAAGTTTAATGGCTCTAATGAGCACTAAATCATCAATTAATAAACGTTTTGATACGTAAATCATATTCAAAACCCATTATATATTTTCAAAGGTTTTTAACACGTAAGATGAACTTTAAACACTCAAAATAAAACACAACAAAAAAGTCAGATAAAATAACATGCATCACATCATCATGAAATAGAAAATGGGTTCAAACTAATAGTATAAATCATTACAAACAAAATGTTACCCAATAATAGAAATTAGGTAAATTAATAGCAAACAACATGTCAATCTTTAAAATCAAAATAACTAAGCTACAAAATAAACAATATTTAAATTTATTTGGCATTAAATCTGTGAAGTAAGTAGTTATGATTTAAATCAATTATTTACGTTATATTTATTATTATTTAAATCATATCAAATTAAATCCCATTTCGCTTTCTATGAGGACATGAAAAAAAGTTGCTAAATTCCTTTTGATAAGAAATTACGAAAAACAAGAGAATTATGTAAAATATTATAATGACGTTTTAAATAATTCAATATTAAATACTTTATCATCAGCATCAACATCATCACAGTCATCAAAATTTAAAAGTTACTTTGTCTTTAAATATTTTAATTAAAATACTTTCAAAAGGAATTTGTAATAATCAAAACACTTACCCCTCTGCATCTTTTCTTGGGACACACGCGAATACCATTCGGACCGTCTACGTCAGACCGCCCAAATCTGACTGTCCACTCCAACTTACCTCCTCCTTGGACTCTCCCGTAGACCACACACGGGCATCTACATGATGCAAATCGAACCCTATCCCAACTAAAAAGCCCCCGCTCCTTGTTCCGTCAGTCCCTCTTATACCCAAGCACTACGATGCTTCCAGAATGTGGTGGGGTGACGAATTTCGGCCTATCCTTACAAAAACCAAAGTTTCTAAAATATTGTTCAAATTTATGGTTTGCACATGGGTGTATCACCCTAAGGGCTAAAATGTGCCACCACTGTCCTTTTGTTTCAAATGCAGTATTTTTTGTATAGTTTCACATTTATATTTGTTAAAATTCCTAAAAGCTCTTTTTTTGCTATGGCTCACAATTTTGCATCATATGTCCAGCGTCAGGCACAAAAACATTACAACGTGCGCACTGAAGGATCCGTTAAACGTATTATCCTATTGTTTATCTATCCATTCCGGCATGTTTTATTAGAGTTTTCAATTGCTTCAAAATTACGAAGAAAGCATGGTGTTTAATAATTTGCCCTTTTTAGTAAGAAATAATTTGAAGAGAAAAAATTAACATTTATTTTATTAATATACTTATATCATACTTTGATTTGAAAGGGTATGGTCGTTACATTCGCCCCCAAAATTCTTAGACAGTTTACTGGAATAAGAATTTTTAAACTTAAAAGATCCAGAACCTTCAAATCAACAAAACGTTGTTCCAATTTTATAAAACTTATTTACCTACAAAAGATGTACGCTATAACGCCGAATTAACCCCAACTAAACTTTAATACGCCACGACTTGTTATGTCAGTCAATCTTAAGTAATTTATTTATTTATTCAAGCTAGCCCATTGCATTGCACAGATTTAAAAAAAAATCATACAATAGGGAAACTCAACACCATGAGTCATTTTCTATCAGTCAACGTTGTAAGTTATTGCAAAATAAGATTTATGCCCATCTGCGAAATAATAAGCTTTTATGTTATGTCTTTCTATTAATCTATAAAGCTAACTAGGTATATTTAAACCAAAACTTTGGTAAACATCAATTTAAGTGGGAATCGAACCCATGATCATAAAGGGCTGAGAATTATAAAACTGGCCAAGTGCAAGTCGGGCCAGCGCACGCAGGGTTCCGAACCATTATCTATAAAAACGTATGAAAAAATTAAAGTTTGTTGCAAGGGAGCCCCTAAAACATTCATTTCATTCTGGATCCTAGCATTCACTGCTACAATAGAAACAGAAATACATCATCTGCGAATATCCCATCCGTCCAACTTTCACGGTTTACGAAATCTTAGTAAAGGGTCCCGTTTCACCCAGGGCACGGTACCCTAAAATATTAAGTAATCGCCTTTATAATAAATAACTATAGTCCCGTAATCAAACACGTGACCTGACCTGATGTTATTTCCAAACCACTGAACTCCTATCACATAATTAATTAGTAACTTACTAACTAACTTAAATCTAAATATATTAATAATCTAAATCTAAACAAACTCCTTCCTATGTCAATCCACCATTTGATCATTGAACCGGAATCAAACCAGTCGCAGTATGATACAAGTAACTAGTCACGGAATCGAACCCGGGTCCACACTGCATTATTTTTCCTCCTAATCACTAAGTCATCGGGGCTTAGAGACAAAGATAAAGAAAACCACTTATACCTATTGATACAAATAGATTGATTTAAATTAAATTTTATTTTATAATCCTTATTCTATAACCTTACTTACAAGTAAATAAAAAATAATTGATTCCCTGCTTTTAAGTTTTATCTACCAGTGAACTATTTTATATTAATTATTATTATGGTACTTATTTTAATTACATTAATTTATCGCCCCCACAATAATAAGCTACATTTAAGCTACTAGCTAAGGTGACCACGTAAATTTAATAACCAATAAGCCATAAGGTAATAAATTTTATACATTAGTTTAAAATTGAATGATATAACTAAACTATACTATATCATTCAAAAATTATGTGCGCAATCTAAATAAATGAAACCATATTACGAAATCTCTCTAATTATCAATCAATTAACAATCTTAAGCGTTTCTCTAATTGATAACCAAACTTTGAAAAAAAAATATTGTCGCACGATTAGCATGTTTTGGCCAAATTGTAACACTTGACATGCCCTAAACTATAATTTATTGCCATTTGACGCAACATTAGGACCAAGAGTGCACTTTAAATTCCAACACATTTCTCGTAAATGTGACAACAGGGTACAAAAAATATGAATAGCCAATTCTAAATACTATTTATGTGAAACACTTATAACGTAAGTTTTGTAACTCTAAAAACACACACTCCAGTCTAACTCTCACGCTCGAAATCTACAACGAAACGATAAAGTTGAGTGCCGTTTAAATTATGGCTAATTAGTTTTGTTTATTTAAACTCGATATCCTATTACATTTTTAAAATGCCTATGCCGATCATGGGACACCTAAATCTTTGTTCTCTATGTTTATAATACGCAAAATGTTAATGTGACCGCTCTTGCTAGGCGACTAAAGAAATGAAATATGAACTAATACCATGAACTGATTCGGCGATATTTGAACAAAGAACTTGCTGTAATCTTGTTATGATCAACTGGCTGAAATGAAATGCGTTCAAACTTACACTGTTGCTACACTATTGTCGTACAAATACTAAACGCATTCTTAGACTCTGTACTATTCTAAAAATAGATTTAGTCATTATTACGATCTGTGTTATTTTATCAAAATAAGTGATACATTCCCATGTATCCTTGAATTACCTAAATAATGTAATCAGCAATCACATTAATTTTTTCCGTAAAACATAATATCGAAACTATCGAAGAAGGTACCACTGAATCTAATTGATTGATTGATTGAAATACTAAATGACCTAATACAAACAATTAAACATATTTTAACAAATACCTAAAAAATCTCGCCCCCACTCTTTTTATAACATGTACGAAACTTAATTATATTTTAATCAAACCTAAACTTGTAATGAAATTCTGAAGAGTAACTAACATTGTAATTTATCGTAAAAAAAATACTATTCCGTAAATGAACCTATAAGTATATAAATGCTTTATGTAATGGTATTGGTATGAAGCTTTTTTATTTATGAATCTTTTATCAACCTACCTGATTAATTACCTAAACATTTCGCCCCCACTATTCCAACATCCTTAAATGCGCACAACAAAATAACTCCGATACACTTAAATCAAAAATCCACGTTTTCAACCTCTTTCTATTTCACAGACAGCAATTGTAGGCTAAAAAGCCTACTAAACATGATCCAGTGTTATTTTTTTAATCCTGGAACACGGTAACAATTGTAACAAACCCCCTTCGTCTTCCTCTACAAATATATGGAAATTTAATAATTAATTGTGATCGAAACGGACTACGTTAATTACGTTTGGCTGTGATAATTTAAATTGGCAGTGTGATCGTCTAGTTTAAATGGTAGGACCGTACGTTGTGTTAATAGTAGTAAACCAAATTCTTTTAGAGGTACGTGAATGTTATGATTAAGCTTTCTCGAGAATTTCATGGGGTTTGTGCGCATTCAAGGAAGAGGAAAAAGAACGCCCCGAGGGGCGCCTGGTGAGCCCCAACACCAAACGCTCACCAGGAGTGGTGGCCATGTGATAAAAAAAATCATCCCAAACAAGCAATCTGCCACCCCCAGGAATAGGACTTAAATCTGAAACAAAACGCATTTAGCGTAATTATGCGCAACTAAGGGAACAACTGAGTTTAAAGAATTTAATATGACATACTAAACTCTACCTATTTGACTTCACGATAAGTCAACCAAGGGTTCGGGGTCCTTAAATTAATTACCTAAATAAATAATCTGAATCCTTTAGTCCAATATAATTCCAAGATGATCCAACAGTATCGATGACAACTCGTATAAGACCGGGTCCTGAAATCTGCATTATGCCCTATGTGAAGTCATCGATACTCCCACATCAACCAGCATTATTTAGATTAAAGATTCTGATTATTTTCCGACTAGCAAAATATTTATACTAAACCCCTCTGTATGAAATATAGATTGAACTAACAATATCCATGACACCAAGTAATGTCAGATGGATCAACATCAATCAAAATCGTTTGGATTTGAAATAAATGTTGCAATTAATTCAATACAATACCAAGATGATCCAACAGTATCTATGACAACTCGTATAAGACCGGGTCCTGAAATCTGCATTATGTCCTATGTGAAGTCATAGATACTCCCACATCAACCAGTATTATTTTGAATTTGAAATAAATGTTGTAAAATTGACCCTTGGTAGCCTATCCTTGGCAGTCGGATGTGAGCAGTGAATTACTTATGATTTAATGTTTTAATTAGTTCAATACAATACCAAGATGATCAGACAGTATCTATGACAACTCGTATAAGACCGGGTCCTGAAATCTGCATTATGTCCTATGTGAAGTCATAGATACTCCCACATCAACCAGTATTATTTTGAATTTAAAATTATGGCCCTTGAATTACAAGATTTACAAAATATTTTGATTTTAAAATAATCTCAAAACTTCTATTAAATTCTTCTCTCAATTTTATGGATATAGGATTTTGTATAAGGATCCCTAAAAATAGCCCATTTCCTAACTACCTAATTACTACAACGGTAAACCTAAACAAATGAAGCTATTTTTAGAAGGTAGGATGGAACAGGTATTAGGAAGGATAGGTTATTAAGGAAAAAGGGGTACCTACTCCTACCTAACGGTACCTCTGCCTGAACTACATATTTACGAACCTAGAACCCTACAAAGAAACGTATAATCCTAACTGTACCCTACCTACTTCCCACCTACAATAAAAAATAATTAAGTTTGTTTGTTTTTGATGTCAGATGTCTCAACGTCAGAACGTATACCTGTCTACCTAATTGTAGTTATCTACAATAAAATTATGATATCTATGAGAACTCAATATTTCTCCAAACGTTAGTTAAAATAGATCAAGTAAGTCAATTTGGTAAACGTAAAGGTTTATAGGTCAAATATGCGTAGTCTTAAACGTAAAATAATGATAAGTAAAATGTAAAATGAAGATTTCAAAGTTGTTTTGTTGTAAATTGGCTCAATAATCGAGCAAACATTTAAAAGATAAACGATAAACGATATCTTATTTGTTAAATAAAAAATGAGGTTGTTTTTATGTAAAACAAGATCAAATGACCTTTGATTTACCACAGAAATATGTCAAAGTTTAATGGCTCTAATGAGCACTAAATCATCAATTAATAAACGTTTTGATACGTAAATCATATTCAAAACCCATTATATATTTTCAAAGGTTTTTAACACGTAAGATGAACTTTAAACACTCAAAATAAAACACAACAAAAAAGTCAGATAAAATAACATGCATCACATCATCATGAAATAGAAAATGGGTTCAAACTAATAGTATAAATCATTACAAACAAAATGTTACCCAATAATAGAAATTAGGTAAATTAATAGCAAACAACATGTCAATCTTTAAAATCAAAATAACTAAGCTACAAAATAAACAATATTTAAATTTATTTGGCATTAAATCTGTGAAGTAAGTAGTTATGATTTAAATCAATTATTTACGTTATATTTATTATTATTTAAATCATATCAAATTAAATCCCATTTCGCTTTCTATGAGGACATGAAAAAAAGTTGCTAAATTCCTTTTGATAAGAAATTACGAAAAACAAGAGAATTATGTAAAATATTATAATGACGTTTTAAATAATTCAATATTAAATACTTTATCATCAGCATCAACATCATCACAGTCATCAAAATTTAAAAGTTACTTTGTCTTTAAATATTTTAATTAAAATACTTTCAAAAGGAATTTGTAATAATCAAAACACTTACCCCTCTGCATCTTTTCTTGGGACACACGCGAATACCATTCGGACCGTCTACGTCAGACCGCCCAAATCTGACTGTCCACTCCAACTTACCTCCTCCTTGGACTCTCCCGTAGACCACACACGGGCATCTACATGATGCAAATCGAACCCTATCCCAACTAAAAAGCCCCCGCTCCTTGTTCCGTCAGTCCCTCTTATACCCAAGCACTACGATGCTTCCAGAATGTGGTGGGGTGACGAATTTCGGCCTATCCTTACAAAAACCAAAGTTTCTAAAATATTGTTCAAATTTATGGTTTGCACATGGGTGTATCACCCTAAGGGCTAAAATGTGCCACCACTGTCCTTTTGTTTCAAATGCAGTATTTTTTGTATAGTTTCACATTTATATTTGTTAAAATTCCTAAAAGCTCTTTTTTTGCTATGGCTCACAATTTTGCATCATATGTCCAGCGTCAGGCACAAAAACATTACAACGTGCGCACTGAAGGATCCGTTAAACGTATTATCCTATTGTTTATCTATCCATTCCGGCATGTTTTATTAGAGTTTTCAATTGCTTCAAAATTACGAAGAAAGCATGGTGTTTAATAATTTGCCCTTTTTAGTAAGAAATAATTTGAAGAGAAAAAATTAACATTTATTTTATTAATATACTTATATCATACTTTGATTTGAAAGGGTATGGTCGTTACATTCGCCCCCAAAATTCTTAGACAGTTTACTGGAATAAGAATTTTTAAACTTAAAAGATCCAGAACCTTCAAATCAACAAAACGTTGTTCCAATTTTATAAAACTTATTTACCTACAAAAGATGTACGCTATAACGCCGAATTAACCCCAACTAAACTTTAATACGCCACGACTTGTTATGTCAGTCAATCTTAAGTAATTTATTTATTTATTCAAGCTAGCCCATTGCATTGCACAGATTTAAAAAAAAATCATACAATAGGGAAACTCAACACCATGAGTCATTTTCTATCAGTCAACGTTGTAAGTTATTGCAAAATAAGATTTATGCCCATCTGCGAAATAATAAGCTTTTATGTTATCTCTTTCTATTAATCTATAAAGCTAACTAGGTATATTTAAACCAAAACTTTGGTAAACATCAATTTAAGTGGGAATCGAACCCATGATCATAAAGGGCTGAGAATTATAAAACTGGCCAAGTGCAAGTCGGGCCAGCGCACGCAGGGTTCCGAACCATTATCTATAAAAACGTATGAAAAAATTAAAGTTTGTTGCAAGGGAGCCCCTAAAACATTCATTTCATTCTGGATCCTAGCATTCACTGCTACAATAGAAACAGAAATACATCATCTGCGAATATCCCATCCGTCCAACTTTCACGGTTTACGAAATCTTAGTAAAGGGTCCCGTTTCACCCAGGGCACGGTACCCTAAAATATTAAGTAATCGCCTTTATAATAAATAACTATAGTCCCGTAATCAAACACGTGACCTGACCTGATGTTATTTCCAAACCACTGAACTCCTATCACATAATTAATTAGTAACTTACTAACTAACTTAAATCTAAATATATTAATAATCTAAATCTAAACAAACTCCTTCCTATGTCAATCCACCATTTGATCATTGAACCGGAATCAAACCAGTCGCAGTATGATACAAGTAACTAGTCACGGAATCGAACCCGGGTCCACACTGCATTATTTTTCCTCCTAATCACTAAGTCATCGGGGCTTAGAGACAAAGATAAAGAAAACCACTTATACCCATTGATACAAATAGATTGATTTAAATTAAATTTTATTTTATAATCCTTATTCTATAACCTTACTTACAAGTAAATAAAAAATAATTGATTCCCTGCTTTTAAGTTTTATCTACCAGTGAACTATTTTATATTAATTATTATTATGGTACTTATTTTAATTACATTAATTTATCGCCCCCACAATAATAAGCTACATTTAAGCTACTAGCTAAGGTGACCACGTAAATTTAATAACCAATAAGCCATAAGGTAATAAATTTTATACATTAGTTTAAAATTGAATGATATAACTAAACTATACTATATCATTCAAAAATTATGTGCGCAATCTAAATAAATGAAACCATATTACGAAATCTCTCTAATTATCAATCAATTAACAATCTTAAGCGTTTCTCTAATTGATAACCAAACTTTGAAAAAAAAAAATTGTCGCACGATTAGCATGTTTTGGCCAAATTGTAACACTTGACATGCCCTAAACTATAATTTATTGCCATTTGACGCAACATTAGGACCAAGAGTGCACTTTAAATTCCAACACATTTCTCGTAAATGTGACAACAGGGTACAAAAAATATGAATAGCCAATTCTAAATACTATTTATGTGAAACACTTATAACGTAAGTTTTGTAACTCTAAAAACACACACTCCAGTCTAACTCTCACGCTCGAAATCTACAACGAAACGATAAAGTTGAGTGCCGTTTAAATTATGGCTAATTAGTTTTGTTTATTTAAACTCGATATCCTATTACATTTTTAAAATGCCTATGCCGATCATGGGACACCTAAATCTTTGTTCTCTATGTTTATAATACGCAAAATGTTAATGTGACCGCTCTTGCTAGGCGACTAAAGAAATGAAATATGAACTAATACCATGAACTGATTCGGCGATATTTGAACAAAGAACTTGCTGTAATCTTGTTATGATCAACTGGCTGAAATGAAATGCGTTCAAACTTACACTGTTGCTACACTATTGTCGTACAAATACTAAACGCATTCTTAGACTCTGTACTATTCTAAAAATAGATTTAGTCATTATTACGATCTGTGTTATTTTATCAAAATAAGTGATACATTCCCATGTATCCTTGAATTACCTAAATAATGTAATCAGCAATCACATTAATTTTTTCCGTAAAACATAATATCGAAACTATCGAAGAAGGTACCACTGAATCTAATTGATTGATTGATTGAAATACTAAATGACCTAATACAAACAATTAAACATATTTTAACAAATACCTAAAAAATCTCGCCCCCACTCTTTTTATAACATGTACGAAACTTAATTATATTTTAATCAAACCTAAACTTGTAATGAAATTCTGAAGAGTAACTAACATTGTAATTTATCGTAAAAAAAATACTATTCCGTAAATGAACCTATAAGTATATAAATGCTTTATGTAATGGTATTGGTATGAAGCTTTTTTATTTATGAATCTTTTATCAACCTACCTGATTAATTACCTAAACATTTCGCCCCCACTATTCCAACATCCTTAAATGCGCACAACAAAATAACTCCGATACACTTAAATCAAAAATCCACGTTTTCAACCTCTTTCTATTTCACAGACAGCAATTGTAGGCTAAAAAGCCTACTAAACATGATCCAGTGTTATTTTTTTAATCCTGGAACACGGTAACAATTGTAACAAACCCCCTTCGTCTTCCTCTACAAATATATGGAAATTTAATAATTAATTGTGATCGAAACGGACTACGTTAATTACGTTTGGCTGTGATAATTTAAATTGGCAGTGTGATCGTCTAGTTTAAATGGTAGGACCGTACGTTGTGTTAATAGTAGTAAACCAAATTCTTTTAGAGGTACGTGAATGTTATGATTAAGCTTTCTCGAGAATTTCATGGGGTTTGTGCGCATTCAAGGAAGAGGAAAAAGAACGCCCCGAGGGGCGCCTGGTGAGCCCCAACACCAAACGCTCACCAGGAGTGGTGGCCATGTGATAAAAAAAATCATCCCAAACAAGCAATCTGCCACCCCCAGGAATAGGACTTAAATCTGAAACAAAACGCATTTAGCGTAATTATGCGCAACTAAGGGAACAACTGAGTTTAAAGAATTTAATATGACATACTAAACTCTACCTATTTGACTTCACGATAAGTCAACCAAGGGTTCGGGGTCCTTAAATTAATTACCTAAATAAATAATCTGAATCCTTTAGTCCAATATAATTCCAAGATGATCCAACAGTATCGATGACAACTCGTATAAGACCGGGTCCTGAAATCTGCATTATGCCCTATGTGAAGTCATCGATACTCCCACATCAACCAGCATTATTTAGATTAAAGATTCTGATTATTTTCCGACTAGCAAAATATTTATACTAAACCCCTCTGTATGAAATATAGATTGAACTAACAATATCCATGACACCAAGTAATGTCAGATGGATCAACATCAATCAAAATCGTTTGGATTTGAAATAAATGTTGCAATTAATTCAATACAATACCAAGATGATCCAACAGTATCTATGACAACTCGTATAAGACCGGGTCCTGAAATCTGCATTATGTCCTATGTGAAGTCATAGATACTCCCACATCAACCAGTATTATTTTGAATTTGAAATAAATGTTGTAAAATTGACCCTTGGTAGCCTATCCTTGGCAGTCGGATGTGAGCAGTGAATTACTTATGATTTAATGTTTTAATTAGTTCAATACAATACCAAGATGATCAGACAGTATCTATGACAACTCGTATAAGACCGGGTCCTGAAATCTGCATTATGTCCTATGTGAAGTCATAGATACTGCCACATCAACCAGTATTATTTTGAATTTAAAATTATGGCCCTTGAATTACAAGATTTACAAAATATTTTGATTTTAAAATAATCTCAAAACTTCTATTAAATTCTTCTCTCAATTTTATGGATATAGGATTTTGTATAAGGATCCCTAAAAATAGCCCATTTCCTAACTACCTAATTACTACAACGGTAAACCTAAACAAATGAAGCTATTTTTAGAAGGTAGGATGGAACAGGTATTAGGAAGGATAGGTTATTAAGGAAAAAGGGGTACCTACTCCTACCTAACGGTACCTCTGCCTGAACTACATATTTACGAACCTAGAACCCTACAAAGAAACGTATAATCCTAACTGTACCCTACCTACTTCCCACCTACAATAAAAAATAATTAAGTTTGTTTGTTTTTGATGTCAGATGTCTCAACGTCAGAACGTATACCTGTCTACCTAATTGTAGTTATCTACAATAAAATTATGATATCTATGAGAACTCAATATTTCTCCAAACGTTAGTTAAAATAGATCAAGTAAGTCAATTTGGTAAACGTAAAGGTTTATAGGTCAAATATGCGTAGTCTTAAACGTAAAATAATGATAAGTAAAATGTAAAATGAAGATTTCAAAGTTGTTTTGTTGTAAATTGGCTCAATAATCGAGCAAACATTTAAAAGATAAACGATAGTCTTATTTGTTAAATAAAAAATGAGGTTGTTTTTATGTAAAACAAGATCAAATGACCTTTGATTTACCACAGAAATATGTCAAAGTTTAATGGCTCTAATGAGCACTAAATCATCAATTAATAAACGTTTTGATACGTAAATCATATTCAAAACCCATTATATATTTTCAAAGGTTTTTAACACGTAAGATGAACTTTAAACACTCAAAATAAAACACAACAAAAAAGTCAGATAAAATAACATGCATCACATCATCATGAAATAGAAAATGGGTTCAAACTAATAGTATAAATCATTACACACAAAATGTTACCCAATAATAGAAATTAGGTAAATTAATAGCAAACAACATGTCAATCTTTAAAATCAAAATAACTAAGCTACAAAATAAACAATATTTAAATTTATTTGGCATTAAATCTGTGAAGTAAGTAGTTATGATTTAAATCAATTATTTACGTTATATTTATTATTATTTAAATCATATCAAATTAAATCCCATTTCGCTTTCTATGAGGACATGAAAAAAAGTTGCTAAATTCCTTTTGATAAGAAATTACGAAAAACAAGAGAATTATGTAAAATATTATAATGACGTTTTAAATAATTCAATATTAAATACTTTATCATCAGCATCAACATCATCACAGTCATCAAAATTTAAAAGTTACTTTGTCTTTAAATATTTTAATTAAAATACTTTCAAAAGGAATTTGTAATAATCAAAACACTTACCCCTCTGCATCTTTTCTTGGGACACACGCGAATACCATTCGGACCGTCTACGTCAGACCGCCCAAATCTGACTGTCCACTCCAACTTACCTCCTCCTTGGACTCTCCCGTAGACCACACACGGGCATCTACATGATGCAAATCGAACCCTATCCCAACTAAAAAGCCCCCGCTCCTTGTTCCGTCAGTCCCTCTTATACCCAAGCACTACGATGCTTCCAGAATGTGGTGGGGTGACGAATTTCGGCCTATCCTTACAAAAACCAAAGTTTCTAAAATATTGTTCAAATTTATGGTTTGCACATGGGTGTATCACCCTAAGGGCTAAAATGTGCCACCACTGTCCTTTTGTTTCAAATGCAGTATTTTTTGTATAGTTTCACATTTATATTTGTTAAAATTCCTAAAAGCTCTTTTTTTGCTATGGCTCACAATTTTGCATCATATGTCCAGCGTCAGGCACAAAAACATTACAACGTGCGCACTGAAGGATCCGTTAAACGTATTATCCTATTGTTTATCTATCCATTCCGGCATGTTTTATTAGAGTTTTCAATTGCTTCAAAATTACGAAGAAAGCATGGTGTTTAATAATTTGCCCTTTTTAGTAAGAAATAATTTGAAGAGAAAAAATTAACATTTATTTTATTAATATACTTATATCATACTTTGATTTGAAAGGGTATGGTCGTTACAAGACGCAAAAGAGCACTGCTTAATAGCGTGGGTTACGCAGCAAATTACTTGTTCGGCGTTCTGGACGAACGATTTGCTGAGCAATACGCAAAGGACATCGTAAAAATAAATAAAAACGAGAATCACCTTAGAAATCTCATACGCAATCAAACAATAGTCCTCGAGGTGGAGTACAACATACTAAAAAGGAATGAAATGAACATGAATAAGCAGTTTTTATTCATAAAAGAGCATTTGAACAACATCTCATTAGAAGTGAATCAAGTTGTCTTTGATTATAAGAATGGCCTATACATAACATCATCAGCCCTAGCAGCGAGCATCATTTTATCAAATTTAAGGAACATCCAGCAAAGCCTCCTAAATACTGTGACGGATATCAGTCAAGGTCGCATCGACATGCATATTATATCACCCGAACAATTAGAGAATCAGATCAATCTAATATCAATACATATACAGGATGGTTTAAGTATACCTATAACTAAAAATGGAATAAGCGACATTTATAAATTATTGAGAGTGTTTGCCAGAGTATTTAACGACTTTCTTATAATGGAAATAAAAATACCTCTAATCAGCAATGACGTGTACGAAGTAGATAGAATAATCAGTATTCCGGAGAAAAGATCAAATAATCTATCACATCAAATCACATCCAAATTGCCCTACATAGCATATAACCTTAAAAAAGACCTGGTTATTTTGCTCACAGAAGATGACATTAGATCGTGCATTTCTGTGTCACCAGATAAAGTTTTATGTTCTTTTGACAAACTCATCTATGATTTATCACTAAAGCAATCATATTGTAACATTAATTTGCTTAATAACAACATTGAAAGTGAGTCGCCCTGTATGTCGTCGCTGTCCACGTGCCACAATCAGTGGATCAAGTTACACAAACAAAACACATGGTTGTACTCATGTTGCAGTGAGTGTAAAATTCGTATTTTTTGTCCATTGACTGGCATGACAATGAGAACGCTAATAGATAATGGAATCATAACTATTGGACAAGGTTGCTCCCTTAAAAGCAATTCATTTCTAATATATGCTCATAATAACTATCTTAATTATATCAATATCAATGAAAACATAGATGTTCCTCAAGTGTCAGTTTTAAATAAATTACTGAATACGAGCTTAACAATCAATCAATCGAACAATCAATTCAAGCACGATGATTTTCCATTAGAAAACAATGATCAAATTTACAATCAGATTAAAGAAAAAATAGAGACGTTAAAGAAATCTCAGTTAAAGCAGATTACAGTTAATGACGTACATCACTACACCGTGTCCTATATCATCGTGTTTATAATTTTGGTGGCGGGATGTATCTTTGCTGTTACGAAGATTAGGAGAATATCATTAGAACGAGCCCGCGCAGCAGAGCAGCAACAGCGAGGACAGCAGCAGGAGGAGGGTGAGCCAGCTCCCCTCCTCGGGTCCAGTCTCAGTGCTAGTGTTAGTGAAGTAGCCTAAAAGGCCGCCCCGCGAGGCGTGCACAGTGTGAATCAGGGTACCTCGCCAATGTTATCTCGATCTGTGCAGTTTATAGTGCCTAGTGAAAGTGTAGTGCTAGACGCATAGGTTAACTAGTAATTAGGAGCAAAGGTTTACTAGTAACTAGTACTAACCAAAAAATTGTTTCATCTTTGTATCACGTAACAACGTTTTATATCATTTAGCATAGAAATCATCATTTTATTTTATATTACCCTGTTAGAGTATTATCATCTTTTCTCTTCTTTTCTTTTGGAGGCCAAGATGTACGAGTCATCGTACATGCAAGCATTGTAAAGCCGCCTTTACTTTATTTTGTTAGCATAGCAATTTCACAACCATTCATAAAAATAAATCAGTGCATTACCGACACTCGTACGGAGCGGTTTTATTTATCATCCCTTAAAACCCTCTTATCATCAGCATCCAAGGTGTAGAATCCCTACACCTGTATATATTTCATCATCATCATCATCTCAGCTACAGGACGTCCACTGCTGAACATAGGCCTCCCCCAGTGACTTCCAGATCGGCCGATTGGAAGCGGCCTGCATCCAGCGTCGTCCTGCAACCTTTACCAGGTCGTCTGCCCACCTTGTGGGTGGGCGTCCTACGCTGCGCTTGCCTATACGCGGCCTCCATTCCAGAACCTTTCTGCCCCATCGGCCGTCAGTTCTACGTGCTATGTGCCCCGCCCACTGCCACTTCAGCCGGCTAATCCGTCGAGCTATGTCAGCGACTTTGGTTCGTTCACGGATCTCCTCATTTCTGATTTGATCTCGCAAAGAAACACCGAGCATAGCCCTTTCCATAGCGCGCTGTGCAACTTTAAGCTTCTTAATAAGGCCCATAGTAAGAGGCCACGTTTCAGTTCCGTATGTCATCACTGGTAACACACACTGGTTGTATACTTTCGTCTTTAGGCACTGAGGTATTTTGGACGAGAAGATGTTGCGTAGTTTCCCGAACGCTGCCCATCCGAATTGGATTCGTCGATTGACCTCTTTCTCAAAATTGGACCTACCCAACTGGATCACTTGTCCCAGGTAAACACATTTGTCAACAATTTCAAGAATAGAGCTCCCAACTGGTACTGGGTAGGGCGCAACATGGGCATTCGACATAATCTTTGTTTTGTCCATGTTCATCTGAAGACCTACCTGTTGGGAAACTCTATTAAGGCCATCGAGCATTGTACCGAGGTCTTCCAGCGACTCTGCCATGACCACAATATCGTCGGCAAACCGAAGGTGAGTAATGTATTCGCCATTAATGTTGATGCCGAATCCTTTCCATTCCAGGAGTTTAAAAGCATCTTCCAATGCGGCGGTAAACAGTTTCGGAGAAATAACGTCTCCCTGCCTTACGCCTCGCTGCAGAGGAATAGCTTTTGTGCTCTGCTCCTGTACTCGGACCGTCATGGTGGCGTTTTTATATAAACATTTCAGCACCTCGATGTACCGATAGTCAATATGGCACCGCTGTAGAGACTGTAGCACTGTAGCACCAAGTCTCGATTGAATCGAAGGCCTTCTCATAGTCCACAAACGCCAAGCATAGTGGTAAGTTATACTCTTCGGTCTTCTGTATAACTTGTCGCAGCGTATGGATGTGGTCTATGGTACTAAAGCCTTTTCGGAAACCTGCTTGTTCGGGAGGCTGGAAGTCATCGAACCTACGTGCGAGACGATTCGTGATGACCCTCGAAAACAACTTGTAGACATGGCTCAGAAGCGAGATGGGTCTGTAGTTCTTCAGCAAGGTGTTATCTCCTTTCTTGAAGAAGAGCACCGTATATATTTGAAACATGTGTATTTGTAATGCAAATTATGCATATTTTTAATAGGGCATTTGACATTTATCCACGGAACACAAGAAATCAAAATATCCTGTTACTACTAAAACTCCAATAACAATGCAGTATAAAAAAAGCTGTATAACAATGAGTATTTTTTTTTTCAATAATATACCTAATGAATTTAAAACATTAAATAATAATCAATTTAAAACAAAATTGAATAAGTGGCTAATCTCACATACCATAAAGGAGTTTTTTGAATAATAAATATTAATTTCAACATAATTATGATATGACTGACATCTATGTACCTAATTTAATTTAATGCAATTTTAAATTAATTTTATATTTCATTTTAGTTCAATTTTATATTTAATTTGCATGACTCGAGTTGGCTAAACATGCTTGGTACGGTCATTTTAAAACACCTATGAATACCGTGTTTAAGCAAATAAAGATTATTTTATTTTACCTTAATTTATGTTGACGTATTTAATTTGAAAAAGCAAAAAGTTATATTTACTCTGATACTACTTTAAATATAACATCTGTGAAACGAAACTTTTTTCTTAGTTCCTCTTTCGTTATAAGCCGCTCTTACAAGGTTACTTAGGGGTAATTTTGTGGTTACTCTATGATGCTATTTGACAGTTGACATTACGTTGAGTTTTAATACTGTACAGTTTAGATCGCAGCCCAACAAACTCTAATAATATTTTACCTCCTAATTCATCTTTGAATAGCCCTGGGACTTTTTTGTTTTTAGGTATAATATCAAAACAATTTTCCAGATCGAAATTGCTTGTATCAAAATAAGACAAAAAGTTTTCTTTCAAGTCGGAATAAAAATCATTTGTGTCTATGGAGTTCAATAGACTATCAGCATCAGTGTACCACAATGATATTTTATCATGGTAGTAATTTTTCATTACTGAGTAATGAAAATTGTACATATGATTTTTAGACAGCTCTAGTACTGTAAATCCAATGTATATGGGTTTGTCAAGGATAACTTTTTCGCGTTCAGTATCTTCTAAGGTTTTTCCAAAAATACTGTTATTGAGCAATTTAAAAAAGTCTTGTTCAAATGGCGATATATATTTTGTCTCAAATGGGTGTTTAAGTCGATATATTCCTTTAAATATGAGCTTTGTTTGAATGATATTCCTTTGTGAATTTTTTTAAGTCGTAATCCATGTTGTAAGCATGTCTTTAAATGAACGTAGTGGATAACATATTTATATTTATTATATAAATTTGGTATAGGTTTAACATTTTTAGCACCTGGAGGAGTAAAGTTTTCCGCACAAAATGGAAGATCGTTATGTAAGTCATGCAACCTCTCAGGGTATTCCAAATCAACTTCGAGGATATAACCGTAGTCATAGTCGTTAGGAATGTTTTTAATGTCGAGTTCATTACATACCTGTTTATCGAGGAATTTAAAATCCGCGTAAGGCAGATAACTGCACATAGCGAAGCCATATAAATTATTACAGTCCACGTACATTAAATATTTGCTTGGTTCGGAGTTATCATAATCCGACTGATATTGATTATTTGATTTAGCATACCTTTTTGAGCATAAGCAAATACCTCCGCGAATTCCCTTTTGTATAATTCGTATCATTTCTAATTCTGAAAGCAGCTCTAATTTAACTTTTGTTTTTAGCAACATGGCGTCAAAGCTAAGACTTGGTGCTGTGAGATAAATAAAAAGATCTAAATCATAGTTTATCTTACACGTTTTACGGAACTTTTCAAAAATGTCGCTTAGTATCAAAACATCGCTTTTTACATATAAATCCGTATATTCACCAAGATTTTTTATATTAAAACTATCCCAAACATTTTTTGCATGATCATAGTCAGAATTATTTATGGCTTCATCGGTTAGATTGTTAAAAAAACTCTTCTTTTGGCGGTAAGTTCTTTTCTTCATAAACATTCCAGTTTGACATATAATTCTATGGGTATACACCTTTTCGACTAAGAAAAGTTAATTGATTTCATGTCAATCAGTAAATTAGAACACAAATGACAACGTTCAGCATTTTCAAAATTCAATTTGTCTTCTTCTCGATAAATTATAGGAACTGGAGTTTCAGACGCCGATTGAATTAGTTTGTAAATCTGTTTTATGTCTCTTTGCAACCGCTTAACAAATACAGTAGCACAGTCGATTCCGCGATATGTCACTAAGCGATTATACGAATTATCGTAATTACAAACAATGTAATAAGCAAACGATGCAGGCAAATGTTTTTGTACTTTTGCCGTATAGGAGCCACTGCTCTCGGAGCAAGGCAATCTTAGACGTAAAATAAAGATAGGTACGTGGTAGGTAAAGTGAAGATTTCAAAAGTTGTTTTGTTGTAATTTGGCTCAATCAATCAAACAAATAAGTATTTAAAAGATAAACGACAGTCATATTTGTTAAGTAAAATCACTGGGGTTTTTTCTAATGTAAAAAATATCAAATGACCTTGATTTAAACCAATCAAATTGATTTACCGTAGAAATATGTCAACGTTAAATAGCTCAAATGAGCGCAAACCGTCACGTTTTGATACGTAAATCGTATTCAAATCTGTTAAATATTTTCTTAGAGTTTTAACACGTAGGATAAGCTCAAATGAACTTAAATAATCCGCATTAATTTAGGTACCGCAAATAAATACTCAAAATAAAATATAACAAAAAGTCAAATAAAATTAACATGCACACAGAATCATGAAATTGAAAATGGGTTCATACTAAGATTATAAATTAATGCACACATAATGTTACCCAATAATCGAAATTAGGTAAATTAGTAGCGAACAAAACTGTTAAAATCCTGATGAAAAGGAATGATGTGGGATAAAAGAACATTTAAATTATCATAAATCAAGTCTAGAATTACTGTCAATTACTGGTTTGAAAAGGATTTTGGCATTAAATATTTGAATTAAAATACCCAGATTTCTTATAATCTATAACTCACGTTCTCAGCCGTTGAACACTCGCGAACACCACACCCATCCAGGTGCAATCAATGCGAAACACCAACTGCCTGAAGCCTAACCTGCTAAACTATTTAAACATAACATTTCTTCCCTGCGTCCCACGCCCCATGTCTTAAGAGCTGACGTTCGAAATCTTTCAATTTGCAGGGGTACTCAACCTTCTATGATCCACGAGCCCCATTTCAGCATAACACGGCAAATATTCTAACACATACTCTTACTTTCCTAAGGTCCTATTATTTTATATTTTATATTTTACTAAAACAAACATGACTGTCTGTGAATATATATTTACTCACTTTTCCTTCATTAGTTATTATATGAATATTGCGTATCCATGTTTACTTACGTATATCAAATTATTTGACATAATGTAAATTACTAAATAAATATAAACTAGCTTTTATGCCTAGGATTTGCGCTCATAGCGTACATTATTGAGGACAAATCAAATCTTAATATTTTTTTTTATTTTAAGATCATTCAAAAGTTAACAACATCTGACTTTAAGCATAGTAGAAACAAAGCTTTTAGTGCCTGTTCCGAAGCGTATGGCATACACATGGATTTGCCTGCGGTGTTTATGATAATCCTAGCGAGTTGTTACAGTGAAACGGCAAAACACTTGTTAACTTAGATTTAATGAGTAAAAAATCTTAATGCTACGGAGTACAGATATGGAATGATCTTCTTTAGTGAGTCGGGGCTATTTATATGGGTCGTCCGAAAACGGTTTTTGGGGTTGACTTACTAAAGGCATGTAAGATTTAGAAAAGAAATAGTAGAGATAAAATAGTAGTTAAGATTAAGAGTTATACAATAAAATAATGTTTCCTATCTTGGCGCCAGGTTGCCAATTACAATAAAGATAGTTTTAAAGTTATGGAATGTTTGTTATCTTGGCGCCGGGTTGCCAATTACAATAAAGATAGTTTTGTGCAAAGGCTTAATGTTATCTTGGCGCCGGATTGCCAATTGCTGAATAATGCACATTTGAGTCGGCTATGCAAGTGACGCATGGTTGAGGTGCTCGAAGGGTGGTCGTCGGTGCGTTATCTGGAGGCGATGGTTATGATACATAACACCTCCCGCCTTAGAATAAAGATTGCGCGGTGCGCAATTTTTGAGAGGGTGTGGGGCTGTTGGCTTCAGAGTCGTCATCGGTTAGGCACGATGTTCCAGCTTGACGTGGTGGTGGTGCTTCGAGAGGAATAACTTGTTGTTGTCGTCGGGATCGATCGAAACAATTATTAAAGATTTGAATGCATCCGCTTCCATGGTTGTTTCGATGGCGACGTGTAGAATTCCACTTCCAGGGGCAGCAGCGGCAAAATTTGTAAAACAGGAGTGTGAGCATTGTAATACCGATGATGTAGCTGATATATGAAATTGAGTTTTAATGTTGTTGCAGAAATGGTTTGCTTTTATCTTCAAGGTCTTTGGAGTATTTATTCAATGATTCTTTCAGCGTTTTTAGAGAGTCGGGTCAGATGTGATTCATTTTTAGAGGGATTACGTCAGGTGGGCTTGATAACTTGTCGTTGGTGAGGCAAAAATCTTCTATATCGACGGTGACGATAGGATGAGTTATGTTCGTAGTTAATTCTTCAGTCGCTGCTAGGGTGAGAAAGCTAGTATAAGCTTTGCAGCCTTTCTCCAGTTTGATGATGCCGGATCCTTCCAGCTCGTGGTGTGTAGAGGATTCGCCGCATTGAAGAACGCATGACGTTTTATGTTGAAGGATGAATATCCAACGATTATTTTTAATAGGTTGAAATGTATTTATATGTGCAGCAAACGTTGTTATTTCGCAGGAGCTCGGCACTTCCTTGTTGTTGCCAAGTAGTACAGCCATCTCGCAGGTAGGTCTTGTATTGTAGTTATATACTGGTAGTTCTTTGCAGATTCTCTTGCTCGGTCCGAAGATTTTGCAGCTTTCCACGTTGTCGGTGACGACATATTGTTGTCGAGTGGTACTAGTGGCTAAGTATGTATGCTCAGGGAGGATAGTGGAGTAAAGGTTGGAGTTGTGTTGTTTAATAGGGATAGGATAAATGTGATATAGATCGAATCTTTCGTTTTTGATTAATGGAAAGTCTATTATATAAATTAATTTGTTTAAATATATATAGGATGTGATAGATGCAGATTCTAAGATTTCGTGTATGTTATTTGCTGTTACTGGGGCTACTAAAGTTGCATCCGTTCTGGTGTGTGCTGACATTAAAAGTTCTTTGTATAAGCGTTCTGAAGATATGATTGATGGGTGGATTGCTCCCGATTTAATAAATAGTATGCTCGCTAAGATGTCATCGATTTCTTGCTCTAGCGACATTACAGATTCTAAGATTTGAATGGATATTTTAGAAATTTTTTCGCTTAACTCGAGGTCGAAGATAATTTTATTAGTATCGTTAAGGAAGGTGCTAATTTTGTACAAGTTTTCGTTGATAATGTTCTCATCATAGGTTATTTTGCGAATCGTTTCGTTGAAATTTGTAACAGTGGAAGATATAATTTTAAGTTGTTGCTTTTAGAGATGGTGTGTATCTATTTCTTGTTTTTCTAAAAGATTTATACATTCATCGTAGTGTTTCGCGTCTTTGGCATCAGGAGTGCCTATGAGCCATTTCAAAACTGAGCTTAGACCATCTAGTAGTTTTAGAACGTTTATTGCTGTATAAATTGATTTCTGCTATTCTGGTTTCAATGCGTTCTAGGTTAAGGTTTAGGAAAGAGCTAGTAGTTGCGATGTTGGGAGTTAGAGTTCTATTGGATACCGTCGTTTGATAGGTTTGCATTAATCGTTTCAGCGAGTCTTTTGCAATTGTCAACGTTTCGAGATTTCGATACACTATTAATTTCCAAGAACCTTGGAAAATATATATTTCTCCGTCATTTTCGAAGTATAGTCCGGATTTCGATGGAATTGGTTCTATTAAGGTTCCAGCCGTAGTGACTACGGAGTACCTGCAATTAAGTTTTTAACTTGTTAGACTACTGTTTCCGTTGGACGGTTTGAGTTTCTTTGAAATAATGATTTTATAAAGACATATGATTTATACACCGTGAATGTTTAGTTACCTGAGAAAATTAACTAACATACTCAGATATCGATATACATCGAATTTGGCGAATAAAAAAAAACATTTATTTTTATGAGAAATTTATTTAGAAGGTCCCTAACATTCCGTAAAAATATGCACCATAAAAGTCCTGCTAATTCAAATAGTAATCATTATCATTCCAACATAAACGGAACCAAAATCCACCTAATTTGGTCGCGTATTATTGGCGTACGGAAGGAATAACTATGAATGAAAACAAATTACACAACCTGCCGACAAAAGACGTTTCTATCTCACTCGGCAAACTCGCGTCTAAGCTCGAAGCTGGCCAGCTCTCCCTTCATCAATGAACGGGCGGGCGGAGTCTCACGCGCATCCCCCGCCCGCCCGCGCCATCATTGACCTCAGCTCAGTCCGTCGCGAATCTTAAACGGTCAAGGTTGTGTCACGCAAGGTCACCGGCGCACGCGACCTCCGCACCTGTGTTTACTTTAAAGTGAAGTGACGAATAACGTGATGGCCTATCAGTACTGGCGAGTTCGGAGCGCGGTGGATCGGCCGCGGCGGGCCCGTGCCCTGGCCTCCGCGGTCCCCGGACCTTACGCCTGTGGACTTTTATTTCTGGAGCGAGATCAAGCCCCGAGTGTTTGTGAGTGAACCTACTAGTGTTGGTGATTTGCGAAACCGAATCATTGCGGCTTTTCAAGAGGTTCAAGCTCAAAGAAACGTGATTATTTCTTTGAAGAATAACTTGCGGAAAAGAGCATGTGTTTGTATCTCGGAGAGAGGAGGACATTTTGAAAAAATACTGCAATACGTGTAAGGTACGTTGATATTTGTTTTAAGGTTTTTAGGTATTTGTATCATTTGTTAATCTTGTAAATACCTAGTGGATTTCATATTTTAAAATACACCTTAACTAAGTAATTAAAATAAACAATTTATTAAGCAGATAAAAAAAAACTCGTGAAAAGTGCTATTTTTATTCGTAATGGCCACGACATACAAATCAACAGATATCACGTTTATTAAATGCTAGTGCAGGATGCGATGC
Source organism: Anania fuscalis (assembly GCA_950371115.1). Taxonomy (NCBI): domain Eukaryota; kingdom Metazoa; phylum Arthropoda; class Insecta; order Lepidoptera; family Crambidae; genus Anania; species Anania fuscalis. The sequence goes on along the minus strand of OX493326.1, from coordinate 10,919,900 downwards.
GAACCCGCGATGCTTGGCGATCTTGACAATCGTTAGCACTAGGCGTAGCAGACGCGCATGCGCAAGAGACTGCGCGAGTGCCGCGCGAGTCTGAATGAATGCATGCGTCTCTCTCTCTCTCATTCAACAAATACTACGAAGATGGTTTCCATGTTTTTGGTGCATTAACAGGATTTATTTGAAGTCCTATAAAACGATATTTTTGTATGAACGCTATAATATTTGTGTGTTACTTACTGATATACATATTTTTATCAACGCAAATTTTAGTTTTTTCGGGTAATTAAAAAGTCACGGTGTATAATATTAAATAGAAAGCGAGTTTGATGATTGAACAGATTTATAATCTGTTCAATAATCTAAGGATTATTCATTGTAAAGGATAGGTAAGTATGGGAACTCTGAGCACTTGTAGCGTGGACAGCCCTGTAATTATAATAATATACTATACTAAAAATCTACTTAAAATTATGGTTTTTCGTTTTTAGAAAACGGTCTTAATCTATTGGCATGTACCAATTTATTCTTTCCCGATTTTTTTATAATATAGTTTTCGTTCAATCCTACCCTTATTACTTCGCATGGCCCTTCCCATTTAGGATCGAGGTTGTTGGGATTAGGTACTTTTAACATTACCTTATCTCCTACTGCGTATTTTATGGGATTTTTAATGTGGTTGTCGTATCTGATTTTTGCTCTTTCTTTCATCTTTTCCAGATTGTTTAGTGCAGCTTCTCGCGAGATTTTCAATCTTTCATTTAAATCCTTAAGGTATTCACATGCTGTATATTCGGGGATAAGTTTCATGGAATAAAAAGGACGAGGCTTGTAACCGTAAAGCAATTCGTAAGGAGTATAACCAGTGGAGTGGTTGACAGAAGTATTGTGACATATGACGGCGAATGGGACGATGTTATCCCAGTTTTTAATTTTCTACTGTGGTACATACGAATGTGCTCTCTAAGGGTACCGTGGAATCTTTCCAACGCTCCATTAGTCTGAGGATGATAAGCTGTATTAAATGATTGGTGAGCGCCGAAGAATTTAACTAATTGCTTAATTACTTGATTCATGAACTCGGTGCCTTGGTCAGAATGGAATCTTTTTGGAATGCCGAAATGTTGGCAGAAATGGAGTAACTGCTTAGCAACAGTGAGAGCTTCTTTATCGGGGATGCAGTATGCTTGTACGTATCTAGTGATTTCGTCCTGGAGGGTGAGGATGTATTTATTTGAATCTTGGGTGATGTCGGAATAGGATACGAGGTCCATAGAGACTCGTTCGAAAGGCTCTGTTGATTGGGATGTTATTACCATAGGCGCTTGAAAAGTTTTGCGTTGTATTTTGTTGCGCTGACAGATTAAACACGAATCTATGAAGTTTTTAATATCATTTGCCATACCTTTCCAGTAGTATTCGTTTTTTATTTTCCTTGTCGTCTCTACGATTCCGCGATGACCGGATAAAGGTTCTGAGTGGTAGTTTTTAATAATTAAGGGTATTTCTTCGGGATCTGGCGTAGTTATTTTGTTGTCACATATGGTAATATTAATGTTATATTTATTGGCTAAGTAAGAAAATATGCGAAGTTGTTCATTGCCTTGCATTTTACAAGTACGATCACGTTTTAGGTCGGGGATGTATAAGTGATTACATTTATGATTTTGGAGGTAAGAAAGAAGACATTTGAAATAATTTTCTGAATCCCAAGAGTCATAATAGTCCGTTCTAGTAACTCCAAGGAGAAGGTTTTGATCCTTAGTCGAATTTAATAAATCTACTTGATAAAGTTCTCTATCCTTATTTAAGTAAGTCTCTATTTGCGAGCATAAATTTAGAGCTTCTGTAGAAAATTGATTATGTTCGGATAATTTGCTTGAAACTGGTATAAATATATCTTTATGACGTTCATGAAATAGGAAGTCTGTGGTGATCTTAAGAAGAGGAGTATTAAAGGATTGGTCGCGACTTTGAACATATTCCTCGCAATCTAATTGGAATGGGTCTGAATTGGGGTCTTGTTGGTGAATTAGATTGGTATTCATTACAGGTGGTCTAGAAAGTGCATCGGCGTTTGTATTATTTTTTCCTTGCTTATAAATAATTTTATAATCGTATTCTTCTAGTTTTAGTCTCCAACGAACTAACCGGCTACCGGGGTCTTTTATAGAAAACAACCAGGTAAGAGGTTTATGATCTGTAACTATAGTGAATTTGCGACCGAATAGATATGGTCGGAAATGTTTTACTGCCCAGACTATGGCTAACAATTCACGTTCTACTGTAGAATAATAACACTCTGCTCTATTTAGTGTACGGGATGCGTAAGCGATCGGAAGGTCTTTTCCTATTTCACCCTGTGATAAGATAGCTCCAACTGCGTACATTGATGCGTCCGTAGTAAGAATAAATTCTTTGGAAAAGTCGGGATATTGTAATATAGGGAATTCTGTTAAGGTGTTTTTACAAAGATCGAAAGAGTTTTGTTGTGAATCGGTCCACACAAAAGGAACATCCTTTTTAAGTAATCCTGTTAATGGCTTGGTTAATTTGCTAAAGTTGGGAATGAATCTACGGTAATATCCTGCAAGACCTAGAAATGACTTTATATCTTCACAGTTCTTTGGAACGGGAAACTCTTTTACGGCTTTAACCTTATCAGGATTGGGTTTTACACCTTCATTTGATATGATATGACCTAAATAGGCTACTTCTTTTCTTAGGAACTCACATTTATCGGGTTGTATTTTTAGTCCATTTTCGCGGAGCCTATCGAAAACTTCTCTCAATTTCTGTTCATGCTCCTGTAAGCTAGCTGCAAAAACTACGATATCATCTAAGTAAACAAAACAGCGATTACCTTGGAGGCCGTATAGGACGTTATCCATAGCTCTTTGGAAGGTTGCTGGGGCGTTTTTCAATCCAAAAGGCATTCTAAGGAACTCATAATGACCGTACGGAGTGTTGAATGCGGTCTTTGGTATATCATTTGGTTCAAGTTCAATTTGATGAAATCCTGAAGCAAGATCTAGCGTGGTGAAATATTCGGAATGTCCTAGCTTATCAAGAATGTCACTTATGTTGGGCAATGGGTAGCTGTCGCCAATGGTTACTTCATTCAACTTCCTATAGTCAATGACAAGTCGCCATTTCTGTTTGCCAGAAGCATCTAGTTTTTTAGGGACAGCCCATATTGGGCTACTCCATGGTGATGAGCTAGCTCGAATTATTTTTTGATCTAATAGCTTTTGAACTTGGGATTTGACTTCTTGTTCATGAATTTGCGGAAATCTATAAGTCTTAGAATGAATTGGGATGTTAGAAGTGGTTGGAATTGAGTGTTTGGCATGATTACTGAATGTTAAGGGTTCATCCTCCGTGTAAAATATATCGGAGTATTCGGAGATTACTTTATCGATCGAGTTTTTTTCTTCTTCGTTTAAATGATCGTTTCTAATTAGATTTGAAATGTCTCTTTTTTTAGTTGGATAAGGTGTCTTATTGGAATCTGTTAAGTTCAAATTGGTAAGGTTTACATGTTTTATCTTATAAGGTTCTACGACAAGATTTGGAATATCAATAACAACGTCGGATTCGTTAGTATTTACACATGTAGTTAAGAATGAATTTCCTTTAATTTCAACTAATGCGTGGGGTATCACGACACCTTCGCGTATGATTTGTTTATTTATGATAGCAGTTCCGAATTCGATAGAGTCGGTTTTACAAGCGATTACGGTTTCGGAGCGGCCGTGAATAATCTGTTTGTTTGTTTCAAGATTAACCTTAGTTTTATCTGAAAGGTAATGTAACCGATAAGTTTTATTACGAATTCTTAAAGTTTTTGATTGGACATATATACAAGCATCAAATTTGGACATAAAGTCATTACCTAGTATTCCGTCTGCTTTAATATTCAAGTTCGCGATGTGGAATTTAAATTTTGGAAGGTCGTCTAGCGATATCTTTGCGCTACCGAAACTGCGGATTGGTGATTGCGAGTTCGATACTCCCATGATAGAAACTATTTCCTGACTATTGACTTCATTACTTCCTATTTAATTTTTATTAATTATAGAGATACCAGCTCCTGTGTCTATTAAAAGTGTAACTGGTTCTCCTTCTATGTAGAAAGTACAATGTAATAGGTTATCGGGTGGTATGTCGTTTAACGCGGATAATGTAAACGATTTGTTTTCCGTGGTAAGGTCTTTTAATTTGTCGGAATTAATTTTTGGAGGCTTTGTTTTTTTCTTTGATTTGGTAGTTTTCGATTTACGATTTGTCTTGATATGCTTAGAATTAGTAGAGTTAGTAGTCAATTTGTTGGTTTGTTGGTTTTGAGGCTGGTTGCCGTGTTCGTATGGTAAAGGGTTGGAATTTGAATTAGTAATTGAGTTAGTAATTGAATTAGTAGTTGTGTTGGTAATTAGATTCGTATTTGGGTTAGTAAGTGAACTAGTAATTGATTTAGTAATTGTATTGGTAAACGAGTTGGTAGTAGATTTAGTAATGGATTTAGTAATTGGATTAGAAATTGAGTTTGTGCTAGATTTTGTATAAGAATTTGGTTTATTATTGGAAAAGCCGAGAGTTTGGGGCTGGTTACCCTGTCCGTGGGCCTCGATCATACTAGTTTGAGTAGACGCGTCGCGTGTAAGTTTAGATTTTCCTACCATTGTAGTTGTAGAGCTTCCAAGTCTATCCCTAGTCTCTGCGCTACCTGTTCGTCGGTTAATTGAGAGCTCGATGCGGTTTCCGCCAAGTTGCTCGGCTCGACGGCCGCCTCGGAGTTTAAATTATTGACTGCAGTGCAGGTAAGGCGGTTATAGCGCGGCGGTTCTCAAAGGTTCTTGGTTTATTGTTATTGTTATATGCTCTTTTCCTGCATTCAGAGATGTGGTGACCGGGGTTTTTACAGTAATTACAAATAACCGTATTTCTGAGAGTGTTTGGTGGATTAGGTCGCGGAGGTGGACTCAAGTTAGTGGGCCTATTTTGAATAAGGTGCGGTCTTACTGGAGTGTATGCTATCGCGGGTTTCTGTGGGTATTTTTGTACTCTATACAATGATTGGCGTGCGTTGTTCATAGCACGAATTTTATCCTCTTGCATGGCGAATTTGCCTGCTGCGCCGAGGTTATTGAATTCTTTTGTTCTGAGCATCGTTTAAGGTGAGTGTACGATGAGTCCCGACGCTGCGAAGCCAGAGTCTGTCACGGGGTGTGACATACCCCTTATACTGGCCGTCACTATTTCCCGCTGGCGCCGATTCCCATCTTGAACTGTACGCACATCTTCATTCGTACTGGAGTCCTCCCGATGTAGCTGCTCCTCGGTTTCCCCGTTCCTGGTTCTACTCCGGGTCGAATATACCGACATTTTTTTTCTTCAATTATCCGTTGCTCGAAGGACCACCTTGTAGATTAGGGCGCAAGGGTTTAATGTTGATTGAAGAGAAACACTGGATCCGGAGTAAAAATAAAACTTGATTTATTCAGAAATATGTCCTACTTACATACCAAATTTAGAGTTGGTTTAGTGACTAGTGCGACCTCGTATTTCGGTCGAACATAGTCGAACAATTTGCACACGGCACCATAGTGCTATCTCTTTCTAACATACATTTTGTCCTACTCTAACACAACGTATACTTGTCTTATTCTAGCACAGCATACTTGTCTCACTCTAACAAAATTTTACATTGGTATCTTAATCTAAACATATTTCTACATTATTTACACATAGCTAACCATATAAAGTTCTGCCGTCTACAATAAGCCTCTGGAATATGTGAGCGAATATGTGTATCTAGGCAAATTGATCTCCTTTGACGCAAACAGCAACATAAAAGAAATAGATAGAAGAATAAACATAACTTGGAGGAAATATTGGGCACAAAAGGAAATCCTTAAAGGAAAATACAGCCTAAGTATGAAGAAGACGATCATGGATTCCTGCATACTCCCTAGCTTAGCCTATGCAAGCCAAACATGGGTGTTAACCGAAATGGTAAAAAACAAAACCCTGTCCTGCCAACACGCCATGGAGAGAAGTATCTTGAAGCTGAGGAGAAAGCAGAAAACGAGAAACATAGATATTCGTATATTCGTACCAAGCTGACAAATGCGCTACAGTACACCCTGAGACAAAAATGGATAATAATAATAATAAATATTTATTTTTTTCTCTCACATAGAACAATGAAATTATGAACTATACATATACTATATATATTGCAACTCTTTATTAATTATAATAAGTAGCAACCCATAAAACCAAAGAATCTTCTCGAGAAGGCTGTCATTCCCTCAGTAGTTGAACTGCAAACTTTGTGTTTACGGCGTTTTTCAGCATTCAGAGTGGGGTCATACTTGGTTACAGTGTGCTGTTTCAGTACAGTGTTAAGTATAAATAGTTGACGAACACTCAGTACATCAGCTAAGGAGAAGAGATCTGTTGTTGGATATAGAAAAGGCTTTGAGTAAGCTACTTTAAAAACAGCACGCTGAGCCCTTTCCAATTTTAATAGGCTTGTCTTACAAGAACCACCCTTACAAGAAACCGTTATACAGTAATTTAAAATCGACTGACAAAGGGATTGGTACACTAATTTTAGAACAGAATTTTCAGCGATGTGACGAAGGTTCTTGAAAATATAGATCAGGTTACGAGTTCTGGAGGAAAGAAGGTCAATGTGATTATTGAAACTGAGGGTATTATCCATTACTACTCCAAGATATTTAATACTGTCGACAACATTTTCCTGCAGTGACAGGGTTTATTAACAGTGCATGTATGCGCTATTATAGATATTTCGCTAATTAGAGAAGACGTTTTTAAGGCAAAGGGAATGAGTTTCGTTTTTTCAACATTGAGAGTTAAAGAATTATTTTTGAGCCATGTGATCACTTTGTTGAATCCTTTTTGTGCGAAACCGCAGGTCTCATCCCAATTATTACCATGAAAAATAATGGCGGTGTCATCTGCAAACGCTACAATTTTACCGTTTTGCAACTGGAGATTACAGAGCTCATTTATCAATGCAAGAAATAGTGTAGGGCCTAACACACTACCCTGTGGAACACCGTATTTAATCGGCAAGTCATCATAACTACTTAGACTGTGTCGAATGCTTTTGCTATGTCTAAGAATATCGCTCATACTTTCTTTTTCTTATTTAAATGATTTACTATAGAATCAGTAAGTTCATGAATTGCATCGTTTGTCGAGGAGTTTGATCTAAAGCCAAATTGCGTATTTGAAAGTAAGTTATGGGTTTTAAGATAGTTAACTAGACGTTTATTTATAAGTTTCTCAATTAATTTTGATAACGTAGGTAGTTTTGAAATAGGTCTTATATTATTATTATATTATATATATTATTAACACAGCCTCTGTCACCACTTTTAAACACCGGGATTACCTCAGCGAGCTTAAATAAGTCTGGAAAGATCCCTGACGAGAATATCATATTAAATATGCAAGTTAACGGTGGGACTAGAATATGATGGTAACGCTTGCGGAAGACACCAGAAATATTGTCTCTTCCAACAGTTTTGTCTTTTTTTAACGACAGGATACAAGATTGGACTTCGGATTCATCAGTCGGTAGTAAAACGAAGGAATATGGGGAGTTGGGCGTGGTTGGTGTTTTTTTGGAATAGCCAGGGCTGTAAGCTCTCTCAGCAAGGTCTTTACCAATAGAAACAAAAAAATTGTTGACGTCATTAACTGAATTAATTGGATTTACAGTAGAAAGTAGTTTATGTGGAGAGCTATGGGCGTTGTTGGAATTAGTTCGGGGGGTGAAAGGCAAATGGGGGTTAAGCGACATTTGTAAAAGTGTCAGGAGAAAGGTTTAAAGTTTTAGTTTTCGAAAAAAAAATCATTAAAAAAAAACTACTGAAACGACTTTGATCAAATTAATCCCAGATATGTACAAGTAAATAAGGCAGGTTCTCCAGTTAAATATATCAATAAATAACTATTATTTCATTCAATTTATGTCGCTTAGACCCAAATGCATCGATTGTTGTTTATTTCAGAGTAAAGCAAAATGGTTCAAGTGCATGAGTTATAAAAAATCGATAAAAGCAAATGCGTTCAAGCGCCGGTACCGACACAAAACAGAACCAGGGAAAAATAATCACACGCCAAATCTTCTTTAAATCGAGTATGTCAAAAGAGTTTAGGTGACATCACTAATTGGACCACATTGAAGTATTTTGATGCAGGCGACCATCAGCGTGGGATCAGGATATAGCAAACCGAAGTAACTACCAGGTCAACACAGTTTACTCAACCAATTTCAAGAAAACTTAAGATAGAAAATGAAATAACTACTTAACGTTAGTATTTTAAAGATTTACTGCGAATAAACTAAAAATAGCAAAACCAACATGATAGTCACAATAATTTGTAGCAACAAATTATGTTAAAAATGGTTGGCAAAAACATTTTTTTCATTATTATTTATTTGTGAGATAAATCAACCCGTCGAATAAAGTACATATCGGCTTATTTTAAAATGTCATTGCTATTGTTGAAACAAAATACTGAATGACGTTTTAAATTCAGTCAAAGTATAATTTGTAGGACTGTTATTTTACTTGCAATTAATGAAAATTTACAAAAACAACATGCCTTTCTGTTTAAAACTAAAGCAAACAAGGTTTATTTTATAAAATAAAACTTTCCTTTTGTAACAATCAAACAAAATGAGATCACTTTGAATATATTTTTTTTTTAATCACCTTAAGATTTCTTCAGTCGATTGATTATTTTTTTCAATCGTAATAATAACAATACTATAATTTTAATTGTAAAGTAACAGTCTGAACATATTCACTGTAATTTTTTACCAATAGTCTGCAAAATGTTATAATTAAAATGTTTATCTGAGAATTGAAAGTTATAGGAAACTGTTAATAATAATGAATTAGTTTTTTCCGACTATCAACTTTCTGAGATTACTTTAAAAAAAAAAAACACATGCAAGCATTACAAATAAATTCAGCCACAAGCGTCGTCACATTAACTATTCTATATAAAATGTCATAAAAATTCAATACAATACACAAAACAGGTGCTCCGTGGCTCATCTCGACCACAACGAATCCCCACTCTGCGCCCCGATCGATCCAAAGGTTCCCATTATGCTAGCTGCATTACCACGCTGAATAGCTATGGAAACCTGTTGAACTAACCAGGACCCAGAGCGAGGATCGTTGCCCCTATCTCTTAACCTTCGTCCCAATTCCTTAAAAAGTTCGCGTGCCTCATCACCCCAGGGCCCAGCCGTCTCCACAGCGATCGGCACAAAATCATACGCGGTCTCCAAAGCAGCATATTTGGAATGCTTTAATTTAGCGGCATTTTCCGCAGCTGAACCCATCGATGTTACGGTATGCCGTAAATGTGACGCAGCAAAGGTGCTCACGCATGTTGCGTCCCATAAAAGACATCGACCTCTTCGCCAAGGAACCAATGTAAGGCCGTCGGGTCTCTTTCCATCCGTACGCGACAAACCAGGTGGCTCCAATACACAAGGTACATTAACTGATACCATGGCTCGACGCACAATTTCATTGATGGAATGGTGCCTCGGGAAGCGCCCCGCACATCTCTTACAACTTAGCCCATGGTGACCGTTCTCCTCCACCATCACGCCACAAATACAGCGATGAGCTTCACAAATCTTACAACCTAGTCTCAAGGCCACCGCTATTCTTAATGAATCGTTATCAAGAAGCGTACCTAGTTGAGGAGACGGCAATGCATGCAGCCACGCCCCAGATTCTGGCCTTGAAACTGCTCTAAGACGCGCCAAATCTGCACCTGAAACACCGTCCACGATACGAGCATAGGAGAGTCTGCAAACAATATCGTCCCATCCTTTCTGGACAGTAAGGTCCACTGGTTTTTCCCCAGTTGTGCAGAGCATGGTCCACCTCTCCAAGGCCTCAGAAACGAAAGGTAAGTGGATGTTGTCGCCATCGAGCGATAAAATACGAGCAACAAGATCCAAAGAACCATGTGCCGAGGCCAAAAAAGCCACCAGCCCAACATCCTGAACCCGACGCACCCCAAGACCCCCATAACGAATAGGCAAAGCCGCCTGATTCCACTGTTCCTCATTTAAATTCACATTAATTATTGATTCCAAATTTGTTTTAAGAGTGTCATCCAATAACTTCAAACCTTGCTCAAAAAGCCATGTGGGTGATGTTCGCAAAGTATACATCGTCCGAGGCAAAGCAAGGCAATTACGCAGAAGGACAAGAGAAACATGCCCCGACAGTTGTGCTAGATGCCCCCGTGCCGCCAAGAGCGCCTGCCTTTTAAGTTGAAGAACAGAGCTGACACCCTCGGGAAAAATAGGAGCACCCAACAAACTAAACGATGCCCTGTCTATTTGTGCGATACCAGGCAAAAGAGAATCAAATTGAAGAGAATCTACGACCAAGCCATTGCATGCAAACAATTCACATTTGGCCGGATTGACTTCCAATCCTATTGCCTTCAGAGCTGGAATTAATGTTCTCAAATCTTGTAAAACCACTTCCGTACTTCCTCCCAAAATACCGTCATCCAGGTACCAGACATTTAATGGAGCTTTCAGATTAGATATAATCTTCTGAATTGCTAAACAAAATAACAGAGGCCCTAATGGATCTCCCTGCTGAGCTCCAACCTGTGACTGAATAGTATTATCAGCAAAGAAGAGATTACTTTGATGAGCGTAACATTGGTAAATGAACGGGTAAAGGGATGGTGCCTGCTCCAAAACTTCGTTTAGAATGGTATCCCTTTCCACACTGTTAAAGGCATTTCTAATGTCAACTTTAACCATTATATGGTTTGATGTCTCATGTGTTATGGCAAAAGACCTAGCTGAATGTATAGCCGCCTCACACCCCAGTGTAGTGCCAAATCCTACCTGATGTGGTTGCAAGTAGCAGGACATAGTTTCCTTAACTGACTGACAACAAAGCTTAGCTGTAAGGCGGCGAAAAACACTGCCAACCGCAATCGGTCTAATGCCACCATCTTTTTTGGCAGGGCACACAAAGAAGCACCATATAAAAAAGGCCTGACCTCCAAATTGAGTAAGCCTCTCAATAAAAAATTACAAAGTTTGGTCACAGACTCCAACAGACGAGATCCATTGCTTCCAGCTGACGATGAAATCAACTCTTTAAGGTGCTGGGGGCGTAAACCATCAAGACCCGCAGCAGACCCATTATAAAAAGACGTAATTGCCTTAGACACATCTAGAGAAGTGACAGTCAAGAATGAACTTGTTAAATTTGGTTCAGGTGGCAGAATCACTGGTCTTGATGGCGCAGGATGTTTAACCTTTAAGGCATTCAATGTACACTCATTATTGGGAGCAAGTGAGGAGTCTGACAAAAGTAACCGAACTGCACCTCTCAAGTCCCCATCGTGTACTTTCGCCTCAATGGCTCGATAAATCGAATAAGGTCTTGTCAAGGAAGTATCTTTTATAAAACTCATATTAGTGTCATCTATGTTGCGTTTAACTTTGGATGTCAGCGATTTGTTTCCTCCCATGTCCGGAACTCTTAATGCCGAATAAGAAAACGAAAGTAATCTGAACCAATCCTCTACGCTATTTGAACGCAAACAGTCTTCTATGATAGTAGATAACCTTTCAGCAGCCAAGCTCCTAGCTCCTTTTGGTATGTGTTTCAAAACTCGAACTTTTGTCTTAAGCGATGGTAAATCATTGAAACCATGTCCAGTCTGTGACGCAAGGGAAGCATTGTCCGAGCCCGCGATGTGAACTGGCTCACTATCCGCATCAGATCCAGCGGGTGGGTCTATCGCATCCCGATTCCTTGACGTCACATCTCCGTGAATCCTGCTTATGTGCACATTAAGGCCTCTCGATTGCACATACAGTCTTGACAACCCTGGGCAATAAGGACAGCTAACTCTTGGAGGGCTATTCATAATGGTAAGCTTTATAACAAAACAAAAAGTTACAAGAATGATCCAAAACTACAACCAAATACATTCAATCGTACTTCTACAATTTTAGGACCTTGCTGAAAACTTAAAACTAAAAAATGGCAAACTAACAAAAATTAAAAAGATACATCAAAAATAACATTAATAATAATATTCATATTAACATCAAATAATAACATTTAAATATGCATAGTCAAAAATATTTAATTTCATTAGAAATAAAGTTAATTTAAAGCCAAAAAGACAAATTAAAATATAATAAACAAAACAATACTTATTTATAGTCAAACAGACTAGAAAAATTAAGCCAAGAAGGTAGTAAAACGTTGTTAAAATAATTGGAATGTCAAATAAAATAATATAACATAATTATTCCCATAAAAATTCACAAAATAATGTCAAAATTAGCGAAAATTAGAAGTCATAATATAAATGTCATAAATTCATAATTGTCAAATTAAATTAAAATCTGGGACATGTTCAAAAATCAGTAATTTAAAATATAACATAACATAATTTATAATAAAAGGCTTATAAACACAAAAAATAGCAGATTTCAACTTCCATGTATCTAAGCAAACAGGAACAAAAGTAAAAAACAAAAAAAAAAGTATAAAAATATTAATGTTCATAGGTGGTTTCGAACTCGATAAGAAATTGAACTTAGTGTCCAAGTCCGATGCGATTACCCCTACACCAGCCAGTCTTAAACATTGATGGCGAAACAAGAGTAGCCTTGGTGAATATCGTAACAGTGCTATGGTTCGAGTCTCAAGTTATCACAGTTTATAATCCAGTTTTGGGGGTGGGTGAACACTCGTAACGGCTCACTACTTTAACGACACATATTATACAGTTAACAACAGCACTTGTTTTTATGTTAACAATAGTCAAACAATTTGATATTTAATAAATGTAGTAGTTTTAAAAGTTTATATTAACGTTTTGTTTGTCCGTATGTGTCACTTTACTATTTTGTTTGCGCCACTAAATGGTTTACTTTGCACTGTTTAATTTATCACATCGCGGCTTTGCATAGCGACACAAACGCTCACACTTCAGTATCGAACTGTTTAGGTGTTATTAAGTTGCGTATAATTGTAAAATAGTCACTTTTAATATTTTTAAAATGTAAATAAACACAGAGATTACTTTTAGTTTTTTCCCGACTATCAACTTTCTGAGATTACTTTTTTCTTTTTCTTTGGTTTGGTTGATTTACTAGTTGAAGAATCATCCCCAGTTTTTTTCCAGGATATGGACTCCCATTCAAAATCTTCTTCGTCAGAAAGAAAATCGACATAACTTTTTTTTTTCGTTTATTTTTTTCTTTATTGATGTCTTGAACCTGGTTATCATCTGGAATATTATTTAAAGTACTATTGTCAACTCCTTTAGCATTTTCGTCTTCCTCTAACGACTTTCTCACAATATCCAATTCTTTTTCTGTCATTATTTCTGTAAATCTATAATCTAGTTCATCTTGAGTGTTAACTTCTGCCTGTGTACACATATTCTCTAATTCTCTTGATACTCCAATAGCCTCAGTTTGAAATGTCTCTGATTCTTGCAAAACATCTTGTACCTGTATATCCGTTGAATCAGAAATGTCTTCTTGAATTTCTTTTCCGGGTTCATCAACACATCTTGTTCCTGCATATTTGTTAAATCAGGAAGTAGTTGTTCTATGTCTCTTGAAGTGGCCTTTTCTTCTAAAATTTGTAAGTTTTCTATAACATTTTCTCTGGTAACTTCCTTGTTTGTAATATCTTGTAATAGGTATTCTTCGGTAATATCCCCATCATTGACATCCTTGAACAGAAAAAAAACATAAAGATCGAATATTGACTATAGTCAACCGTCAATTATGTTAAATGTAATACAATTACCTTTTCCTGTGGTTCTATATTACTATCATCTGATTGTGGAGGCTTCATATTAATTAATTAAGATCTTTGGTTTTGTTCATAGTAGGATTTGCTTCCTAATACTATAGTAATGATACTATCTTCTTTATCTTTATTATGCTCACTGTTTTCTTTTTCAGATTTTTTATCTTGGTTACTTATCTTTACTAGTCTTATTTCTATCTATTCCTTTTAATATTTGTTTTTTAAAATACTGCCGGCGTTGTGATTCCATGATGTCTAAAAAAAAAAAAAATATTCACGATAGTATACAGGATAAGCTAATGAAACAAACACGTATAAAATAAAAATTTCATTCATCACCTTTAACCACGAGTATAAATAACTATATAGGTTTGACTTTTCCACAGTAAGATAAAATTATACTGGCAGATAAAATATAGGTACAATAACTGAATTTAAAACTTCATAAGGTATTATTCGATAAAATTGTACAACCTTTTTGATGTGATTCTGCTAACGTGATTACAACCACTTTTCTATGGGAATGAACAGTGGAACAGGGGCACACCTTTATTTAGTGGTACCTTGTATAAATTTTTGTTTTTTACATTAGCTCAATTGGGAATCGAACCCGGTACTTTCAGAGATGGCGACGTTAAGTCTGGCTTGCCCGCTTCTGGACCATTAAGATAATTTACCTACTGCTGCCAATCATTCTTTCATCACAAATACGTCAAAGACCATTTCTAAAACTTTTGACTTGCAAAGATTAGTTTAAAACTTAGTTACACCACTACAGTAGGACATAATAAATAACGTGTACATAGATAACAATACCCAATGTGTCACCAAATGTATACAAATAACATTGATTACCTAGACCACGTCTACATATAGACTCACAAATAAGTAGATTATATAAATCACAGATAGATTTATCTCACGAATTTTCTAAATGGCAGAACAGACAAAGTCAGTAGTTAGGTAGATATGTACAGACAGGTGCAATAAGTACAAGTTATGAACTAACCTAACCTAAATATCATAAAAGAAAGGCCAATACCTAAATATATCTCCAATTAACATTTTAGTGAAAAAAGGATAATTTTAATAACTTACCACAAAATATTCCGATGCCCTCGATCACACACAACTTAAATCGCTCACTGCCGGCGCCCGCGCGGTGAAATATCTTAGTAACGGACACAAAAATGCACCGCGCAGCAAATTAGCCGGTATTCCAAACGACTTAGGTCTATGCCATTCAACTAGAATTTTGATGGCTCAAGTAATCAAACCTTATAACATTTGATCCGGAAAAAGACGTAAATACCTAAATTATAAATATTGATACCAGGCAAAATGCTGTAACCGTCGTTAGCTAAAAAATATGAACAAGCCAAAATGGTTTAAGCGACATGGTTTAATATTCTAGAGAGAGTCTGAAGGGCTCAAGCGACATATCTTATTATTCTGTAAAAATGCAAAATGATTCATATGACACCGCCAGGAGTAAGTCGAAAAGGTAAAACGTCTTAAAGCGCATCAGTCATTAAATATGGTGAGACAAAAATAATCTAAAGGACAAATTAGTAAAACATGAGAAAAGCCTAATCGATTCAAGTCACTTTGTTTCCTAAATGGTCTAATTTATTGTCGCTTCGATCCCTGACCTCAAAAATGACCCCAATTTTGCAGGGGGGGTTAAACGCCAAAAAAGTGCTCAGAAAAAAATGAAACCTAGCTCAATGGCCATTTGTGTCTAATTTTTTTAAGAAATTATTGGAATAAGCATTTATATAACAAAGGAAATAAATAAATGTGTCAGTATAAAAATGTCTTTAACTGGAAGTGGAGCCTCTTTAACAACAAATTATTCCCCGACTTTGAAGCTTCGAGGAGATTATGAATGTGGTATTTTGTATTTCTCAACTTTTCACTCTATTCCTAATATCGATGAACGAAACAATAAGTTTTATTATGGTGAAAATGAAATCATCGAAATTCCTGAAGGATCTTATGAGCTTCAGGATCTTTGTGATTATTTAAAAATCAATATAAAGAACACTGTATTAAAACTCACTTGCAATAATAATACATTGAAGACAATATTTTTTTGCTCCAAAGATATTCATTTTAATAAAAGTGAATCACTTGGTTCTAGGTTTTGGAATGGAAACAATAAATGCTAATATACCATTCTGTTAAGACAGTACCGGGAAAAGATTAATAATACACAAAATGTTAGTTATTCATACAAATTTATTTAATCACCTTCAAAGTATGCTTCTTCAGAAGCGATACACTTACGCCAACGTAAAATCCAATCATCAAAACATTTTTTAAACGCTTTTTCTGGAATCGAGTTCAGTTCTCGCCGCGAATTCTCCTTTATGTCTTCTACCGAATGAAACCGGGTGCCTTTGCCGGGTAATTGGAGTTTAGGAAAAAGAAAGAAGTCGGCTGGAGCCATATCTGGTGAAATAGGTGGCTGCTCAATGGTATTTGTTGAGTTTTTGGTCGAAAATTCGTTCACAATGATGGCCTTGTGGGAAGGCGCATTATCGTGGTGCAAAATCCAGAATTTTCATTCCACAAATCTGGCCCTTTTCGTCTAATTTGCTCTCTTAAACGCCACACAACGCTTAAATAATACTTTTTTTAATCGTTTGACCTTCTGGCAAGAATTCTGAGTGCACAACACCGCGACAGTCAAAGAAAACAGTCAACATGACTTTGACTTTCGATCGAGTTTGGCGCGGTTTCTTCGGTTTCGGTTCAGTTGGAAGGCGCCACTCCAAAGCTAGTTGACTAGTTTGCATGTCAAACTCGTAAACCCACATTTCGTCACCAGTAACAATGCGTTAAATGAATGTTGGGTCGGAATTGACTCCTTCTAGCATGTCCTCAGCGACTCTATTGCGATTGAGTTTTTGGAGAAAATTCAGTTCTTTTGGGACTAGCCGAGCGGCAACATGTTTTATACCCAATTGATTATTTAAAATGGTACGAATCGACTCGTGTGACAAAGAAAGTTCGACGGTTAGCTCTCTTAAACTTAAATAAGGATTTTCAGTCACTATTTCCTTCACTTTTGCGATGTTATCTTCAGTAGCAGACGTTGATGGCCTACCAGAGCGAGGCAAATCTTTCATCACATCTCGACCGCTTTTGAACGCTTTGGACCACTCATAAACACGTGTTTTTGATAAAGTCGATTCACCGTAAGCCTTCTGTAACATTTTTAGAGACTCCGAACACGAAATCCCATTGGCGTTGCAAAATTTAAGACAAACTCTTTGTTCGATGTTATTGTCCATTATTAAATTCGCAATACACACTCCATACCATATCGTATAACTAAAAACAATATTAAATTTAATCTAATTATCAGATGTAACTCAAACTCCGCGCCAAAATGGAAAACAGTTGTGCCAATCTAACAACAAAAAAAAAATATAATTTTGAATTTGGAACCATAAACAAATCTAAGATTTTAGTACTTGAAAAAAATCGTCCGCCTTAGGTGGGATCCGAACCCACGTCCATCGCATACCGGGCGAGTGCTTTGACCACTAAGCTACCGAGACGTTAGTCAACTCGACGAAATCTTCGAGTTTCGTCGAGTTGACTAACGTCTCCTAGCATGGTAATTACTAAAAACAAAAAGGGAATTGCCCGGATTTGGCCGAAAAGGCACACAAAAATGATTTATATTAAAAAAAGCGTCTTATTTTCATTTGCACTAACCATTATTTAATTCACGGTAAAAGTTGGGGATTAATAAACGTATTTAATAAGTAATGCAATGATTAAAATCATTGTTACAAAAAACCGGCAGGGCAGTGTTGCCATTTTTGAATTTGGACAATATCTAAAACGATTTATGTAACCTGAAGAAAGTAGCAGTGAGCGGGCTAAACCATATTTTAATTAATATTTATTATTAAACAGGTGCTTTGGCAGCATTTTTTTTAGTATAATCTGAGTTTTATTACACCTTTTACATGATTTAGAAAATAAGATGTTTTAATAGTAATAATCAATTTTCATTGAATAATCGATTTTTTATTCATTGCACTGGCAATCTCACCATGATAAAAAAAAAGAAATGTCACAATTGTCAAACGTTACGTTTGAGTCAATTGTGTGTTTTTTTGGCGCGAACACTTAAGGCGAGGGTATTTGGCGTGTTTCTCTAATTGCGGGGGTGGGTAACTCCGCCCACTGCGGGGAGCTGCCCGCGCGGCCGGGCGCGCGCAGCGCGTAAGCAACTGAGCGCCAAATTTGAAATAGGCTTTGCAATTTCCTATCATTAGGCTTAAAGAGCTTAGACTATAGCTCAGAAGTGTATTTTTATTTTAATATTATGTCATCGTAACCTTTATATTTTCTAGGCTAAAATTATAAATTATCCCCTGATCCACTCACGGCAATTATGACAAAATTTCAATATTATTAAAGTTATACCTATTATTGTTTCATTTTGGTATATTTATATTGTTTTGTAATATGTTCAATACTCATACGGTGTAATTTTTTTACATGGGCGTGGTAGGTCGAATCCAAAACTATGAGAAATAAAGAAAAACACTCAAAAGTTGTCTCGGGCCCGATTTTGATGAAAACTAAAACTGAATTATTAGATGTTTGAAAAAAAAAACTTATTCCTATCTGGCAATCGAACTGAAATCGAAAAAGCCGGCCAAGTGCGAGTCGGACTCGCGCACGAAGGGTACGTAACGTACGTAAGAAAAACACCGTTTGTTGTATGGGAGCCCCTTAAATATTTAAAGTATTCTGTTTAGTATTTGTTGTTATAGCGACAACAATAATACATCATCTCTGGAAATGTCAACTATCTAAGTATCACGGTTCATGAGATACAGCCTGGTGACAGACGGACAGACGGACAGCGGAGCCTCAGTACCTAATAGGGACCCGTTTTACCCTTTGGGTACGGAATCCTAAAAGGTAAAACAACCAGTATTATTACACCATTCGATAGTGTCGATAAGAACAAATTCTGGGAAGTAGTGACATACGGGAAACTTAGGGAAAACCTAATTTTTAACAAAATTGCGTGGTGTGTCGTTCTTCGCACTCATTTGGTCAATGCTTTGCACGAGCGCGTAGGGTTTGTTCCCCGGAATTCTTGGTACTGAAATAACCGGAAATTCCCGGGAAAATTCATTGATTCAAATAACCGAAATAGCTAATAGAAAGTATTTCCCAGGAATTTCGATACTACAATTGGATGCCTCCTACGTAAACCATCATAATGTTTTAAAACCCAACTTTACAGGAGCACCATCTGAAGATATTATTGGGTGCAGTTCTTCTGTCTTTTGCCTAGGAGTACAAATTTTTAGTCGAAGTATAGCTTGTTATCACAATATATTATACAGCATGTATTTGTTAATATATTACAGTTTCAGAGACATTGTTGTTACGGTACTTTACGGCGGATAAAACTAATCTCAAAAATGGTAACTCAACAATACGATTATTTAAGTTGTATAGTAGTAGGTAGCAAGTAAACTATTAAAATAGTATAAAACCAATTAGTATTTAAATAAGTAAAAAGGTAGACGTAACCAAAATTGCGTAGTCTTTAATATATTCATAAAAGACTATAATAGCGGTTGCTTATTTCGGATAATACATCTTATATTATTCAGCGCCTGTTATTGTGAAATTTCTCGTATTCCTAAAGAATAGTGCATTTTTTAGGATTTTAAAGTAGCCGATGTTCATCAGAAATAATGTAGGGATCTAATGGTGAAAGAATGAAATTGGCTCAGTAGTTTTGGAGCCTAATCAGTCCATATAAACATACAATGAAGCCTATCCTCTTTATAATATTAGAATAGATCAACAAATTATACTATAAAAGGTTCTTACTTTGTAGAAAGTGATTCACATAATGATTTTATCCGTAATTACGTTTCGATTGGGTTACACCGACCGTGGTTACAGGTTGACTGGTGAGCCAAAAAAAAAGGACAGGCTGAGTCAGCTTGTCACCACACCACCACTGTGTAACTCGGTCAAAACGTCAGGCAAAGGAGGTTATATTTTGTTCCTAAATTATAATTGCGTTAATTCCCGTTTCATTTATTTTAGATTTTATCCCTTTTTTTTGGTAATTTGTACGTAAAATCATTAAAACAATATAAATCATCCTATCAATTGTTTCTTATTAATAACAAAACAAATATTATTTTTAGCACATATATTTTACGGGTCGCCAGAGGCCAGTCAGATTCCATTCATAAAAAGATCCGGTGCTTGGTATGACGCGAGCTCCAAAGCTGAAACTCCTGCCTCATAAAGGATATAAGGCGCCATGCAAAATATTTGTAAACTTATTATTCTTGGTTGTTGAGCAAAACCGGTGTCAAAAGTCTTTTTCCAAAGAATGGGGAGATCGCATTTTACAAATCTAAAAACCTAGGATGGCAGAACCATCACAGCAGTTTCGGAAATTCTCGCCTAGATCTCGATCTAGAAGTCCTCGGACTTCTATGGCAGACAATATGCCTCGCATGTCCTGAAACTTCCACCTGACGCGAATGACCCTAGAGCCACGCTTATACGCCACTACAGCGATGGTTTCCCAGAACTAGACATAGACGAAATTGAGTTGGCTCTCAAACATCTTAGCAAGGCAAAGCTGGAGTCACATCAGAACTTCTAAAAGCAAGAGGGCTACCCATCCTTGGGGAACTAAGGAGATTGTTCAACCCCGTCTTAGGCAATAGGACTACGCCGAGGGCGTGGAGCGAGGGCGCGGTTACTTTGTTTTTCAAAAAAGGAGATAAACTCTTGAAGAACTACAGACCGATCACGCTCCTAAGCAACGTCTATAAGCTATTCTAAAAAGTCGTCACAAATCGTCTAGGCGCAAGAGTTGACGCCCTCCAGGCAATAAATAAAACAGTGTGTCTGGGTTTCGACCGGCGATAATTTAGGGGCTTTTAATTCATCTATCGACAAAAAACCCGTCATGTTATTACAGCACTGAAAAAAATGTATAGAGATTGAAATAAAGAGAAAAGGAAAATGTTCAATTTTGGCCTGCGCGTGGACAAGATGTTCAGGGAAAAATAATCTTCCTTCTCCTATTCCCTGCCCTTTTTGCAATTCTTTTAGAGAAATATAATATTACCTGAAATTATTTTATATATACTTGTCGGAAATAACGACGCTAACGCCATCTATAGTAGGACGCCAGCGCCCCCAGTCGGCGCTCGACGGAGTCTATGACAAAGCGGTCGGCCGAGGCTAGCTCAGTCTTCATGCAACGGTCTAACAGTGAAGTTGTCTAGAAACTGTCGCGCGTCCTATCTTTTGTGATTGTGATTCTAGATTTAGACTCTGTTCAAATTATATTGTGATTGTGCAAACTACGAACTTTGATTAACCGACACTTCCCACGTACGCATACCTGAGATCGCTATGGCTGAAGACGGCGAGCGCGGGCTGCCCTCACCAATACTGCCCTCGCCGATATCAGAAGCGGGATCGGTGTTGGTGCATAATGAAAACGACCGTTGGCGTGCAATTTTCGAGCAACAAAATGCGAACACGCGAGCACTTTTCGGAGCATTGCAAACACCGAAGACGTCATACCCCGTGGATTTGCCCGAATTCGACCCCGACAAGCCGAATATGGATGCGAGATCGTGGTGCGCGACAGCAGATTTGTGTTTGCCGAAAATCCGTTGCAAGGTGGTAAACTTGTTTTGGCGCTTAGTAAAGCGTTTAAGGGAGCAGCATCGTCGACATGGCTATACCGAATTGCCTTTCAAGGATGCAGACAAAGAACAAATTGTAGTGGCTACTGTTCTTGCTCTCATATTGCAATTTGATACCAGATTGCAGCGTCTCGATTTTACTGCCGACATTTTATCGAGAGATAAATTGCAACAAGAGTGATTCTTCGAGTGCGTCTGAACCCAAGCGAGCCAAAATGACCTCACTGAGATGTTTCAACTGCGACAAAGTGCAGCAATTCAGCGGCCAGCGGTGAAGCCTATCGAGTGCTTCAATGCCGGACCTGGGCACATCGCGATCCTATGCACCAGCGGCGGCGGACGGAGAAAGAAACGAGCGCTGCAGTGCGAGTGCTGATTCATCCAGGGAGAAACGCATCGATGTTTGCGTTGTGAACGCACTTGCTGGATTATTAAGTTACTTCGGTGAGCTATTTTATTTCAATAATGATTATGGGGTGGAATGTTCACTAAGAATCTTTTGCTTGTAAACTTTCTAGTAAGCATTTTTGTGACCATAATATGACGATGACTGGAATAGAACAGACCTCAATTATTTTTTTAATGCATTTTTTTACTACCATTAAAGTTAACGAGTTAATGGAGTAGTTCATTATGAAATTTTGAATCGTTTTTTTTTTTTTGTACAGTTGGATATTTTAATTAGTTCTCTTTTTATGACATTTAGTATCCGCCGTAGGCAATGAATTGTGTGTGTCCGTAAATGATAACAAAATGTTTAAGTCTAAGTTAGTTAATTTAAAACATAGTTGCTTGTTTGTTTTAAATTGAGTACCTACTCTAATAATCTTAGTTTACACTTGGAATATTGGTTTAAACACCTACTTCTTTGGTTTTCTTTTTTCGATTTTGTTTCTCTTATACTAAAACATTGAATAAGCGGACCTTGGCTTGAGCCTGGCCCATACGAAGGACGTTTACTGCCATTATTTTTATTTTTTTCAGATTTCTCACTCCAGCCCACTCTTAAGAAACTGGACCTGACACCGCGCGTCCACAGATGGGAGCAGAGCTGGTGCCTATGTAACAGAGCGACATGTGGACTTTTGCAGCGTGGTTGACTTACTGGAACTGGTTGGAAAAAGTACTTCGATGAGCAAATTCCATTTTATTGAGATTTTTGAGTCAGTAAGCTCATTAGAGTCCGTCCGTGAGTAGTAAAATTAGAGGTTAGCGATTTGGTTATAATGTGTTAGACAAGATGACAGGTATTGGTCAAGTTGGCACTTTCTAGATTCTCACCAATTTAAGTTGAAACGATTTCTTAAGAATTATCATTTAATGTTCCTTCCGACTGTTATGTGTGTTCTAAGATTCTGACCGATGTTATAGTTGATAGGCAAAGTTGCAAAACCATTATCACTAATGTGCAGTGACGTTGATACCGAAGTTGACATCGAACAGGTTCGTGAAATAGCATCCCAAGTATTCAAAATTCCGCGGCATATGATAAGGCTCGATTTGACAGTACGACTACGAAAGCGACAATTAAAAGATTTTCAGTCGGTGACTTCGTATTGTTAGAGAATGAGGAGCGCAATCAAACCAAATCAGACCCAAAATTCAAAGGCCCATTTCAAGTGATAGAGGTTTTGGATGGCGATCGTTATAGGTTGAAAGCTTTAAACTCGAAGCGTACTTACAAGTACGCACATGATCGTTTGAGAGAAATGCCAGCAGGTCATGTACCAGTCGAGGTTGAGGTTGAGGTACATGGTGATCACAATGGTGATGGTGATTAAATTTTGTGTTATGGAAACTCGAGTATACTCATTGGCCGTAGATGTGTCAACCGTACCAGTAGTTATTACGTAGTCGTAGCCCGGTAGAAATCGGTGTATCTTGGGGAAACTCAAGTAGTCCGTGGGTGTGCGGTGCGCGTTTGACTCTGGCGGAGGTCGTGGTCTATGTAGACCGTAGTGTGTAGTCAGTGGGTGATGCACACGGTTGGTAGATGTGCTGGAGTAATTGTGATTACTGTTCGGCTTAAGGTAGCCGTGGCAATGGAGAGTACTCGAGGATTCACGGGAATTGTCATTAAAATAGTTTGTTACGGGATTGCTACCATGTACCTTATTTTTGAGTTCCCGATATTTCGGCACTGTTGCAAGCGCCATGATCACGGAGTAACTGAAGATCTTGCGGGTAAGTTGTTACGGGCAAACATATCGGTCTACCCTCTTTCGCAGTCTTTTATTGCACGCGTCGGTACCATTGTCTACAAACTCACTATTTTCTCGCACCTGTTCTCGACACACAACACTAACAGTATCTGACCGCGACACAGCAGTTTGTTGTTTTTTCCGGTTTTTGCACATACGAATCACTGGATTCCAGACACTTGACAATTTAAACCCATCCTCACGATTGAAATTTTTGTACTTTGTAATTTCAATCGCTTCCCTGACCATTCTTGGTATGTAGTGGCGTTCTGTCGAAATGATCTGAGGGTTGTGAAACTCAATCCAGTGATTGAGACCTGATTCCAACAAATGTTCCGCGATTGCCGATTTCTGTTTGTCGTTGTTTTTGACCGCTTTTATGTGTTCCTTCATTCGGCACGCTATGGTACGTTTTGTTTGGCCGATATATGAACTGCCACAGCTGCAGTCAATCTTATAGACACCTGGTTTCTCCATTGGGAAACTATCTTTTGGAGATCGTAGACATTGTGTTACTTTTCTTAATGGAGTGAAGACAGTATTAAGTGAGTATTTATGAAGTACGTTTGAGATCTTGTCTGTCACTCCTCTTATGTATGGCAAGAACACAGGTTGCCTGTCTACTGTGTCTTTAAAGTGTCTTGATTTGTGTCTAGATGGTAGCTGCCCTCTATATCCATTATTCTGTAAGACTTTCTGAACATGTTCCAACTCTTGGTTTAAGTGTTCAAGGTCACACAAGTCATAGGCTCGATTTGTCAGTGCAGTTACTACAGAATTAAGATGTCGAGGGTGGTGATGCGAGGTTGCGTTGAGATAGCGGTCAGTGTGAGTGGATTTTCTATAGACAGAGTGACTCAGTGAACCGTCACTCCGCACTTCAATCTTCACATCCAAAAATGCTAGGCTTCTGTTTTCTTCTATCTCGCAGGTAAAATTTATTTTTGGATGGATACCATTTAAATATGACAGGTGAGTTTCTACATCTTGGTTGTTTCCTCTCAATACACAGAATACGTCGTCTACATACCTCTTCCATAGTTTGATTTCGGTGCGGGCGGTGGCCAGGGATTTTTCTTCGAAAAACTCCATCCAAATATTAGCTATAACTGGAGCTACGGGGCTGCCCATCGCGACTCCGTCTATTTGGAGATAGTATTGACCCTGGTATATAGTTATAGCTAATATTTGGATGGAGTTTTTCGAAGAAAAATCCCTGGCCACCGCCCGCACCGAAATCAAACTATGGAAGAGGTATGTAGACGACGTATTCTGTGTATTGAGAGGAAACAACCAAGATGTAGAAACTCACCTGTCATATTTAAATGGTATCCATCCAAAAATAAATTTTACCTGCGAGATAGAAGAAAACAGAAGCCTAGCATTTTTGGATGTGAAGATTGAAGTGCGGAGTGACGGTTCACTGAGTCACTCTGTCTATAGAAAATCCACTCACACTGACCGCTATCTCAACGCAACCTCGCATCACCACCCTCGACATCTTAATTCTGTAGTAACTGCACTGACAAATCGAGCCTATGACTTGTGTGACCTTGAACACTTAAACCAAGAGTTGGAACATGTTCAGAAAGTCTTACAGAATAATGGATATAGAGGGCAGCTACCATCTAGACACAAATCAAGACACTTTAAAGACACAGTAGACAGGCAACCTGTGTTCTTGCCATACATAAGAGGAGTGACAGACAAGATCTCAAACGTACTTCATAAATACTCACTTAATACTGTCTTCACTCCATTAAGAAAAGTAACACAATGTCTACGATCTCCAAAAGATAGTTTCCCAATGGAGAAACCAGGTGTCTATAAGATTGACTGCAGCTGTGGCAGTTCATATATCGGCCAAACAAAACGTACCATAGCGTGCCGAATGAAGGAACACATAAAAGCGGTCAAAAACAACGACAAACAGAAATCGGCAATCGCGGAACATTTGTTGGAATTAGGTCTCAATCACTGGATTGAGTTTCACAACCCTCAGATCATTTCGACAGAACGCCACTACATACCAAGAATGGTCAGGGAAGCGATTGAAATTACAAAGTACAAAAATTTCAATCGTGAGGATGGGTTTAAATTGTCAAGTGTCTGGAATCCAGTGATTCGTATGTGCAAAAACCGGAAAAAACAACAAACTGCTGTGTCGCGGTCAGATACTGTTAGTGTTGTGTGTCGAGAACAGGTGCGAGAAAATAGTGAGTTTGTAGACAATGGTACCGACGCGTGCAATAAAAGACTGCGAAAGAGGGTAGACCGATATGTTTGCCCGTAACAACTTACCCGCAAGATCTTCAGTTACTCCGTGATCATGGCGCTTGCAACAGTGCCGAAATATCGGGAACTCAAAAATAAGGTACATGGTAGCAATCCCGTAACAAACTATTCTAATGTTAGTGACCATGAAAGTTTAAAAGAATAAATTGTCATTAAGTTAACGATCATGATACATGGCCCTGGCTGATTATTTTCTCTCGCAATTATTGTTTAGAAGTTAGAGTTAGTAGGTAACTCCTAAGTAGTAGTGTAGCTTAGCAGGTATTTTTTGTGTGTACATAGCAGAAGTTAACAATTGCAAGTAGATTAGTGATTAATTATTATCAAAACAGAGCTTAATGTAAAGTTGGTTAAAATAAAACGTAACAGTTGTTTGATTTTTTTTTTCATGAGTTGGTAAATAAAACAAAGTAGGTAGTCTATGTGTATACGTAGCCGAGCAGGTACTCCCAGTTGATGTTTGGTTGCAGGATAATACACGAGGACGTGTACAAGCAGGATGGCCGAGTCGGAAATAACGACGCTAGCGCCATCTATAGTAGGACGCCAGCGCCCCCAGTCGGCGCTCGACGGAGTCTGAGACAAAGCGGTCGGCCGAGGCTAGCTCAGTCTTCATGCAACGGTCGAACAGTGAAGTTGTCTAGAAACTGTTGCGCGTCCTACCTTTTGTGATTATTGTGAATTTAGGTTTAGACTCTGTTCAAATTATATTGTGATTGTGAAAAGTACGAACTTTGATTTACCGACACTTTCCACGTACGCCCACCTGATAGCGCTATGGCTGAGGACGGCGAGCGCGGGCTGCCCTCTCCAATACTGCCCTCGCCGATATACTTTTCCCTTTTCGCTATCATAGAATAATAACTAAATTAGTCAAGCCAGCGTTCTTAAAATGTCTGGTTAACGGCGGCGAATATAGTGTCTAAAGTGCAGATAAAAACTGAATTACTTAAAAAAGCTGAGTGATAAAGAGATATGTATTTTTTAAAAGTAACATTCAATAATTAAAGATTTTAGACAATATTATTTTTATCTGAATATCATGTCCGTGACTTCTTTGAGCTTCGGCCTGAGCTTCAAACAATTTGGACAGTGTCATTTAAGTACTTATAAATATGATAATAGTTGTAAGTTCAGACGCGTCAGAATGGCATATGTCCTCAAACGATAATGCCAATTTATACAATAAACAAAATACATGCGCTTCTGTAGCAAAGTTTCCCAAAGTAGTTGTTGTATATGGTCATATTTGAGATTTGTTTTTTAATTGGAGCAAAAAAAATAAAGTAAGGATCAGTAGTAGGATCAGTAGTAGGATAAGTAGTAGGATAAGTAGTAGAAAGTAGGCTGTGCAGTACCGGTGCTGAAACTGATTTTTGAATCCTCGGTACAGTAGTCAGCGAGTACCTACCGAATACCGAGAATACGTTCGATACGTTTCGTTCGATACCGGATAAAAAACTAAGATAATAATACTGTGTTGATTAGTCGTGCTCGTGTTAAATAGCTCAGTGTAAATTACAGATTTTTTACTGAGGATTTATTCACAAAATATAGCCGTTTTTGTGTAATCTTTTTAATCACTTTAAAAATTTAAATGACACCTTTGACGAAGAGGAAAGGGAGTTCTTCTGTTTGTAGGTACTTCCGAGCAGTGGGAACCATAGGTTACTTGAAACAATGTATTTTCCCGGGAATTCCCAGTTATTTCAGTACCGAGAATTCCCGGGAAAACTCTAGTCATGCAAATTTTACTTTAGACCAAAAGTCAAGGGATCCATTAGCGTTAGTTTAATAATTATAGTTAAATCTATATGTATACAACGGCAACGGTATGCGGTAAAGCTATAAAACTATGCCATTCGATTCGTGTAAATTTTGTTTGTAAATATTATTTTAGTTTTATAAATAAATTAAAATAAAAAAATATGTAAGAAACCTGTATGACTTATTGTGATCCCTCATTTGAGACCTGGCATGGCATTAAGTCCGCCTTCTACACATTTTGTACTTAAGAATAAAATAAATAAACGCGTAGAACTTGTTGAGGCCTCTCATTTCAGACCAAACACGAGGGGTCTATTATAGTTGGTTTACAAATTAAAGTCAATAAACTAATTAACCTAAGAATCGTGTATAACTAGTCGATACCTCTAATTTGAGACTAAACACGGTCTATAGGGGCTTATAATCGGTTGTTTACTAGTCATAGCAATTACGAATTATTATAAAATATATATATAATATGCTTTTACATTTTAAATTGTAAATTATATATGTACTATTACCGTATTACTTACAACAAATTTACAGAGTATTTCTTGTACATGTAATAATTTTGTATTTTCATTGATGTAACACCAAATAAAGTAAAATTGAGGTTGAGGTATGCCTGGCTCCACACAAAAAATCTAAATATTTACAAGAATTAAATTTCGTAGCTATTGCGATGGTGTGCGGGGGGCGGGGGGAGTCCGAGCGCAACACAACACAGGTCCTACCTCGGCGACGTCCTACTGGACACTGGCGGGGCGGCTTGCACGCCTTTTGTGCATGGTTTTCGAGGTTTTTTAATCTTTGGTACTTAATAACATAACAAAATTGTTTTTTTTTTGCACCGAGACTAGCAAATTTTGATCTTTAGTAAACTGCTTAATTTGTACATACTTGTATCATATAAAATCTTTCCAGAAAATCGATCCAAAAATCATAAAACGACCTATTTTTAAGATTTTTTTCTATCGAGCCAAGTTATTATTATCGTGTTTAGGTTTCACCGAGACATTAGATAAAAGATCAAATATTTTAATAGTATTTTTATTTTTCTTATAAGTTCCTTAGTTTTGTGAATAAATTCGTCGGATGATGACTGAAAGTTAAAAAGAGCGGGAGTAATTTTTTCAATTAAACTTAATTAAATTAGTTTTGAGTGAAGTTTAAACGATGGGAGGAAATAAAAAGAAAAGACGTAAAGAAAGAGATTCTTCTAATGAAAATTCCAGTAACTCAAATGCTGAGGACGATCTTGCTCAAAGACAGATGGACTCTTAAGAGGTGGAGGAAAAGTTCATTCGCAGCAAAAAGGGATTGTTTAGGGAAACTTCAAATTTATTTAACAGTACTCACATAGATAATTTTATTGTTTTAATATCATCCCTACTACCAGAGAAACCAATCTCCAAACTGAACATCTTCGAACTAAATAAACACCTAGCACAAAACGTCAAAGGGATTGCATTCCTTAAAATCACTGGACACAACACAATAAAACTAGCTTTTGCAACAAAGCTTGATGCTAATCAGTTTCTCAAAAATAAACCATTTCATGAATGTAACCACTGGAAGGTCTGGATTTCAAGTTCAATTCTACAAACTCAAGGTATTGTCAAGGGAGTGCCAATTGATATCACCAAGGAGGAGTTGTTGGTCAGTTTCAAGGCATCATGTGTGATCTCAGGTGTCAAACAATTTGCAAAAAAAATGCCTGATGGTAGTTTACATCCACTCAAAACTATACTGGTGACCTTCTTTTCCAAGGATTTGCCTGAATATGTATCTCTTGAGTTCTGCAGATTTCAGGTTTCCCAATATATCCAACCAGCTCTTCAATGTTTTAATTGCTACAAGTTCCACCACACCAGTAATTCATGCAAAAACAAGATGGTCTGCTCATTATGCTCAGGTCCCCACAATTACCGCACATGCCCACAGCCACAAAGCCTTAAGTGCTCAAACTGCTCAGGAAACCACTCTGCTATGTCATCGGATTGCCCTACAAAGAAACAAGTTCAAGATCAACAACGAAGTAAGGTATCTAAATTGTCATCTTCAGGGGTCTCCTACGCCTCCATCACCAAGAGTCCAGGGCCAAAGGTCAGTGTCTTGGACTCTAATCCAGTGGTGCCGCAGACGCGGGCTATAGTATCAGACATTTTAAATTCTGAATTTATAATTGATGCAATAGTTAAAACTGTTACAGAGTTTTTGTTAAAAGACAATTCCAATATATCTCCTGCAGCTGTAAAAGAATCATTGATTAAATCATTTACAAATAACAAACATGGATAATAATATCCTCTCATACTTTAATATTATTCACTGGAATTGCAGAAGTATTTGTCGTAAAGTAGATCTATTAACTAATTATTTACACAACTTATCTTACAAAATAGACATTATTGTTTTAAATGAGACTTGGCTTGATTCATCTAAATCTTTCAAAGTCAAAGGTTACAACATAATAAGACAGGATTCAACAAATTTACATAGTGGGGTTGCAATTATTATACGAAATGACATTAAATTTAAAATTATTAAAACTAATACAAACTACAATTTTCAGAACATTCTTATAACTATTTACAAACAGAACTTTTCCTTAGACATTTTGGCTGTATATTGTTCACCACCTCCTATTTTAAACATTTAGTTTCACAGAATTATTTAATAATAGGAGACTTCAATGCTCATCACAATTCCTGGGGTTCAAAATCTAACGACAACAGAGGTAGTATTATTAGCAATTTCATAGATAATAACAATCTTGTCTGTTTGAATGATCATCAGAATACAACACTTGCTCCACCTAGCATCAATGGGACTGAAAGCATAAAAGATTTAGCAATTGCATCTCCAAGACTGAGTTCTAGTTGCTCCTTTTATGTTTCTAATGATCTTTTAGGCAGCAATCATTTTCCTATTCATGTTTGTATCAACTTTTTGAGAACATCAGTAGTAAACTTCCCAGATCAGCGTCATTCTAGTCATCTGCAGCCTTCATCCTCTTCTTCGGAAAGCGGGAGTAGCCCTGATTCTCTCAAAGACATTAACTTTAAGAAGATTGACTGGTGAGATTTTTTTCAAAAATGTGAAGAAAGATTTTCTTGTTTTGAAATGTTTGAAAACCCAGTTGCGAATTACAATAACTTCATTTAAGAGATCTGTCAAATCTTGTTAACATTCTCTATGTCATTTCGATCACGGGGTTACAATAATAATAAAAAAGCTACCATCTGGTGGAATGATTTGTGTGAAAAAGCTGGCATGCATGGAGGTAGGTCTTGCGTTTGATTCACGGGCTCGATCTTTTTAAATGACACAACAGTCTAGGCAGCACTTCTCAACTGAGGTTGTATGCTCGATTGACAGTTAGTCTAAAAATGATTCAGTCAGTACCCAATGGCCAAAAAAAAAACTACAAGAAATCGGCACAATTTATAAACTAAAGATTTTAATTAAGTACCATGAACTGTGCCAGGAAAAGACCGACATACCTCGTAACTTTATATCGCGCTCAGAATACCCACAATCTAGGTACGAACAGCCTTGGCCAACCTAGAAAGCGCTAAACCGCCTTCAGAGGCCGAACCGCCGCCGGCAGAGGTTGGCCCATACAGATAACATTTGATAAAAAGATAGAATGAAACTTAGGAATCTTAGTAATTAGGATAGGAATAAAAACAAATAATTATTATTATTTCATGAGCCCTGGCAATACGTCAAAATTTTTAGAGATTGGGTACCTGGACGCTTCGAGTCAATTAGAGCGATTGGGAACTTGTATGGCCTTTGCGTAGGTAAAGGATCTCAGAGATAAGATCACTAGCTCCTGGTCTAATTTTAGTCGGTCTTTTCGGTGCATCTCAAACGATCTAGTACAAAGGGGCCGCCGGCCGCCGCGCTTTTCGGCAAGTGTTTTCGCTGCTTGCCGACAAGGCGGCTAATTCAAAGAATGTTTGGCACGTGTCAAGGTAAAGATTCACCTGAATTTTAGTATCGAAAATCTAGTTGCACTAGCAAGACGTGTGATATCGATCACAATTTTACGATCATGCCCTACCGATACTCCAATCAGGAGTACCTTGATATGTGTGTATCGCGCAAAACGGACGCCATGTACAGCAATTGGGGTAAATAAATAGTGATTATTTTAGTGTAAATAAACTGAAACCAGTAGTGTAAATATGAGGAACAGTGTGTTAATAGTCGTGTAAATAAACAATCGTTGTAGATAGTGTTGATTCAAATTTTTAAACACGCCGAGTTATCATTAAATTATGCTAATTCATTTTTTTAGTTTAATCAAACATACCTAACTTTAATAAACTTGCATACCCCTAACACAATAAATTCTAGCATGATTTTGGATAGCTCGTCAGTCCACAGCCTGAGAAAGTGTGATGGGAAATTTGAATCACTCCCTGTCTGAAAAATACCTACACCCCTTAAAGATTAGTGTATTCACCTGATAAGCTGATAAGAGGACCGCAAATAGGTAAGCTGACTTAACATCTACTTATTTAAGAATTTTCAAAATTATGTTTTTATTTGTTTGTTTTAAATTATGTCGATTCAATCATTCGAAAATTTGCAAAAGCTACATTTAAGGCATTTTTTTTTATTAACAAGGTTGAAGGTCATTCCCCCTAGTTATTCAAGCCAAACATCTGTGCGTGCTATGAATGAACTCCGGCCATTTTTTACGTCTGTTAGCTCTTTCTCGCTCTTTACAAGGGAAGGGAAGGGAAGGAAGGAATAAGACAGACGATCACAGATGGTTTTACGTTTGAAGATGGACGAGTTTATGCAATATGAAGTCGTTGTTGTTATTTTGTATTTTTATTTTCATTTTTTTAGTTTTTATGATACACATTTGAAAGTTGGTTTTCACGATTGCTTTTCACCTATATAGTCACAGGCTAGCAGGATGAGTGCTTAAAAAAATCGGACATTATATAACCACTATTCGAAGTCACTTTGACTATGGATGCATGTTCTATGCGGATGCTTCCGAGAACTTATTAAGAAAATTAGATTAAATACAAAATAAAGCTCTCCGCATTATTACGGGCGCAATGATGTCGTCGCCGATCAATTCGCTTGAAGTGGAATCGGGAGTAGTGCCGCTTTCTATCCGCAGAAGCTACTTAATTGAAAAATATTGCCTAAAATTGGTAACCCGTGTCAATAACATTTTACATAGATACTTAGAACACTATTTCATTCCTAATTTTAACTTAATTCCCTATCCTAAAATTGATTCTCTTCCCTCCCGGACCGCTCACTGAGCGCACGTTTGCACAAGAATTGTTTTAAAAGTTTTAAAAATAATCATAATAGTGCTAAAACAAAATTAAATCCGTCACAAAAATAGGAGCGCATAGCTGGATAGGAGATTGCGCTGTTCGCCTACGCGGATATAAGACTCCGCCCACACCGCTACGAACTTGCTACGAGCTGCCTACCGCTGAGTGCTACGCCAGCTGCTACGAGATATCTCCAACGAGCTCCTGTCGTCCTGGTACTTGTAAGCCCGATTCAAGGTACACAACGTTTGCGCGCTGCTACGTGCGTGCGGATATAATAAGACTTTGTAAACCTTTAATGTCTATAAAGTCATCAAATGTCAAACTTTTAACTTCAATTTTTTTTTTCAGTCTTTTTAGCGTTTTTAATCAGAGGAATATATTGCACTGGAGTATAAATTGTGTCTGCTTTTAGGAATTTTTGTATCTCCTTTTCGATCAAACTGTGTGCATTATCATTTTCATTTTGAGTATGGCCTTTTATTAAATATTTGTGGCGTATAGAGTTAATGTTCTCAAATTTTTGTAACGCATACATGTACAACGTTGTAATGTATTTATTTTTATTCTGTCCACAGCAATTGTCCAAGTAAAAAGTAACATTTAGAGACTTACTTGTGCTCCGTTCGTTTACCAATTTCAAAAAATCTAAAACGCATGTCGCTATTTCGACGGAACCCTTTTGGCCTTGGGTTTCATCCCAGAAGTAACTGTAAACATTTGTGTAAGCTTTGTTGCTTTCTTCATCTGTGTTTTTTTAATGGCTAATTCTGCAATAGTAAAGTTGTAGCAGTTCATTTTACTTTTATAAAAGAAACTACTAGATTTTCCGATGGGTGCCTGCAAAATAGCTTCCAGATCATAAACGGTACAAATATTATTTTCATCTATTGCGTGACGGTCTTTCTTTTTTTCTTCTCTTGACAGTTCCTTCTCTACTATATGTGTCTCATACTCTTCTTTCAAAGACTCATTGGGTGTTAACATATAATTTCTACATAGATCATAGAGGTCCTTTTTAGGTTGATGTATTTTTATACCTGAGTCCTTAAACAATTCATAAAAATTGCAAAACTTGCCTATTGGTCTTCCTTTTTTTTGTTGTTGCTCTACAAAATCTTGATAAATTTCGGTTAGTGTTCTACCAGGAGATATATATTCACAAGATGATGTTGCCCTGGTATAGTGGGACTCGATTCGGGGAATAGAAGCTATAAAACTCTTAATATCGCTTACCAATGTTGAATCCATCCTTTTATGGTTTCCATGTTTTCCACGTTTGTCATCGCTTAAAAAGTCCTGTTCGTCACATTTTTCTTTTACCGTCCGTATCATTCTGTCTGTTATGTCAAAAGTGTTAATAAAAAAAGTTTTGCAAACCCTTTCTTTTGTGTCGTCTTGTTTTAAGTAAAAAGCATAGTTCGAATTTCTTGGGTGCTCAGTTTTGCTGTACTTATATTTGGGTTTTATTTCATCCATACAATTTTTTATAAATGCTCGTTTTATATCTAAATCCTTCAGACTCCAAAATTTATCAAAAAATATTTTTCTCTCATGTTCAGTAAACTTGTCAAAACATTTTAAGCGGCATTTTTCATTACAGGGTGGTTTGACTGAACGCGCATCAACCGGTTTATTAGTTCTAGCAGACACATATGATTGGCCGGTATTTCTTAAACGTTTTGCGGTATTAAACTTCCAGGATTCAGGGTCACGCTT
Organism: Anania fuscalis; assembly: GCA_950371115.1. NCBI lineage: Eukaryota > Metazoa > Arthropoda > Insecta > Lepidoptera > Crambidae > Anania > Anania fuscalis. The sequence goes on along the minus strand of OX493326.1, from coordinate 10,884,972 downwards.
TCGTTTTCTAGTTTTACGTATTGGTGAAATTGAACGATCAACGCTTCTTTCAGAGCTTGATGATGATGATGAAAGGCTTCTACTTCGACGAGATAGCAGCGATGGTGGCGGTCGTTTATCTTCCATTCCTGCATAGTAAGTGGGATCTGAATCACTCTGCTCCGGATCACTTTAATTGGAATTATTCGGAGAGATGTGGTAACTTTTTTTAATATTCCTTAAAGCCTTTTGAGGTGTCTCCTGTGTTTTATTTATTGACTTTGTGCTAGTTGAAGGCAAATCAGAAGTGTAACTTACGGGGGAGTCGATTAGATTCAGAAGAGACTTATATAGTTTATTTTTTATGGAGCAAAGTCTAGATAGATCAATTTTACAGATCAATGATTTTTTTTGCTGTGGTTGGTGTATCATTAATAGTGGTAGTAGTCGCAGAGTTACAAGGAAGTTGGTTAACAATTTCTGCAGCTTGTATATGGCAAGTATCGTTTCCTTTTTCTTTTTCTGGTGGCGACTTACCGGATGTAACTGAAGGCGACGAGTGTGAGCGGTGCTTTTGTACAAGTAATGTAGCTTTATCCGTATTCGTAGCTCTTGTTTGCAGAGTTTTTGCGTTAGTCATTGTTTTAGGTAGTAATTGGTTGCTTAATATTATGATCTTGGGAGATGAATTTACAGAATGTTCTTGATTGCTTTCATCTTTAATAGAGTCCATTTTTGAAGTAATGACAAATCTTTGCAAAGACCTTTCATTAATATTTTTCTCAAATAAAGATAATCCGTCAGTGGATGTAGTCTGCATAGAATTATCCTCATATACAATATCAGATAAAAAGTCAATACCTGCCAGGTTTTCTTGAAAACGCTCTCTGTTTAAGGATGATATGCACTTGTTGTCTATAAAAGCATTCGTAGAAGCAGAATCAGGTTTTACAGTTAGGCGAGGAGAAGCTGTCCCAAACTCGAGTTTACGACAAACTCTTCGTTTAGGTCCGGATGTAATCTGTCTTTCATTATTAATATTTTTCTTAACATTTTCGAACATCTTTTTGATGCGCAATTTCTCCATGATGATATCTGCAAAGAGTAAATAGAAAAATTTGTTGTAATACAGTAGATATTAAATAAACGTACTAACCTATTGAAACATTCAGTCATTTCAATTAATTATCAATTTATAACAAATACTTTCTAAATTAGTAAAAAAACAACAATGTGTGTGTACTACAGTAGAAGTAATACAGTATAGAGAAGTGCTTAATCGTCATGTTTGTTGTAACAAATTCAATTAAACGTAGACTCATTTAGAGTAATCACTCATATTTAACTGCAGTCTTAGTTATATAACGACATAAAATAGAAACTGACAAAATAATTATCTTAATTTTTAAAATACAGAGACTGAACTCAATGTAAGTCATAGTTAATTTTTTATTTTAAAAAATACATAGTCCTAACTCCTAAATGGTCGCTGACCCTGTAGCTAATTTTAGTATAATAGAGACTCAATTCAAATTTATCCATTACAAGCACAAATTAATTTACTAAAACAATGACCGATTACAAAATCGGTCGTTGTCATTCTAAAAAATGTTTAATAAACTTACCAGAAGTTTAAGTAATACAACGACGCATCTCAAAATCAGCCAGCGTTTGACACAAGCTCCGCGTTCGGCTGCCGAAGCAATACTGAATCGGCCGTTATTCAACATATGAAGCAGGTGCGCGGGGTGGGGCAAATAGAGACTCATTTATTATTTACCTTATTTGTTACGGAATAAGGGTGGTTTTTTATGTATTATGTTGTGAGACTTGCTTTATTAGGTCATTATTTCACTTAAAGTCATTTTTCCAAAAAAAATAATTCAGTCGTTGTTTTATTAAGAGTGCGATGTGACAAATACAGTAACAGATTGGACCAGACAGAGGTTGCTAAGGCAATCCAATGTGAAGTTGATAAGGTTAATAATATATTTCAAATAAAAAAAAAATGATTTTTCACTAATAACGCAGAACATAAGAAGTATTTACTGCAATTTCAACGACTTACTTGTGACAATTACAGATCTTAAATTTAATCCTGACATACTCATATTAACAGAGTGCTGGCTTTCAAAAGATAAACCTATTCCCACCTTACCAAATTATAAAATATTCTCAACAACAAGATACATTAATAAAAGTGACGGTGTAACAGTCTATATAAATGATAAAATATCAGCGAAAGTCACCGAAATTTTCCTACAAGAAGCCTCTTGTCTCCAAATTCAATCAAATAATTACCTAATCTTGGCAATATACCGATCACCCTCCTACACAAATGCAGATAACTTTATTGGCTCTTTAGATGCTCACTTAGAAACCATAAAAACACATAGAATAATTACAATGGCAGGCGACATTAATATTAATACCATTCCTAAGGATACAAAACAGGGATTTGAACGTAAAAACAGATTTAATTATCTTAACATGTTGGCAACACACAGCATCATGCCGGGACATAAATTCCCAACGAGGGAAAATAGCTGTTAAGACCACATCATGCTCAAGGTAGATAAAAACAGGAAAAAATCTCAAATCGCTATCTTAAACACGTCCGTAACTGACCACGCCATGGTTTTATTACACAATGTCGTTACAAGTAGCGTTAAAAATATTGTAAAAAAACTAAAACACAAACAGACTATGACAATGCATTGGGCAGTTTAATGGGGAAAAACCTGGCTGAGTTAGTGTTTTGTACTGACCCTGAAGAAGTGACACGGGAATTAACAAACCGAATAATAGCATCACTAAAAGAAAATACCAGAGAGATACCAGTACGCAGAAAAGACAGGGTGATTAGGCCGTGGATAACACCTGGAATACTGAGATGCATTAGAAATAGAAATCAACTTCAGCATAAACATCGTTTAAAACCTCACGATGAAATATTAAAGGTTACGTATAGGAAAAATAGAAATTTCTGCAACAATTTAGTAAAAAAGCTCAAACAAGATTATGAAAGACAGATATTACAAGAGTCTACTGGTAACCCTAAGAAACTGTGGAAGAATATTCGTAATATTACATATCTAAATCAGTCGCGGTCTGATAACACTAAGCTACTAAGCATTAAGTCCTCTCCGATTGAATCTGTAAATTGTGTCAATCACTTTTTCGGTAGCATTGGGAAAAGCTTAGCAGATTCTATAGCTCAACCAACTACTACTTCGTACGCGCAGTATAAACCCAAATCATCACAGCTTAATTCCTTGGCTCTAATAAACACCGACCACGAAGAAGTACACTCTGTGCTCATGAATTTAAAATCCGATAGTGCTCCTGGATGGGACAATATCCCAACCAGCTTCCTGAAGCATGCGAAAAACGAGGTAGTACCGATGATTACCCATTTGGTAAACCTGTGTTTTAGTAAGGGTATTTTCCCATCATTCCTGAAGGAGTCCATCATAACACCAATATATAAAGGTGGAGATGGAGACGATGTGGGTAACTACAGGCCTATATCGGTATTGCCCGCGGTGTCAAAAATCTTGGAGAAACTGATATATAAAAGACTGCTAAGCTTTTTAGAAACAAATAACATTCTATCAGCTTCCCAATATGGATTTCGTGCCGGCAGAAGTACTGAAGACGCCGTTAGTACTTTAACCTCTCTCATAACTAATAAGCTGGATAAAAATAAAAAATGCCTAACAGTGTTTTTGGACCATAAGAAGGCCTTTGACACAGTCTCCATCTCTATTCTTCTTGACAAGATGGAATGCGTCGGTGTACGTGGTATTACTCTTGACCTCTTTAAAAGCTACCTGCAGGGAAGGAAACAGAGAGTAAAAGTGGGTGAAATTATTAGCGAAAAAACTCAAGTAGACTACGGTGTCCCACAAGGAAGTGTTTTGGGCCCTACGCTATTTTTGCTCTACATTAACGATCTTTGCAACATGGAGATCGAAAACACTAACATCTTCTTGTATGCAGATGACACTGCCATCGTGTTTACTGGTGACTCGTGGGACAACATCAAGACGGAAGCTGAGCTTGGCCTTATAAAAATCAGTAACTGGCTGAGAACGAATTTGCTCACACTAAACACTCTTAAAACAAATTATTTGAGTTTTTCTATACAAAATAAGACGCAACCAAAAGACTCGTATAAAATCAAAATACACAACTGCACACAGTACCAAATAGCTTGCGATTGCCCTACGATAGATAGAGTAAGCAGTGCAAAGTACCTTGGCGTTATGGTTGACCAACGACTGTCGTGGCATTCTCATATTGATTTGGTAGTGGCTAGACTAAGAAAATTAATGTGGATCTTCAAAGCACTTAGACACGTAGCCACAAAAAAACTGCTGAACCAAATTTACATTACGCTAGTTCAATCAATCATAATTTACTGCGTTACTGTTTGGGGTAGGGCATTAAAAACAAAAATGAATTTTTGTAGTCGTAACAAAATATTAATTTTATCCGACTCTATGAGTGTTTTACAATCCCTCTGTAGAAAAGAGTTTATTGCATCGGAAAACTATATAATCTATGAAGATAAAAATATGTTATATTCTTTAAGCCTTCGAGGCATTTCTGTTCAATTTGCGTGGGTCCCTGGGCATTCGGGAATATTTGGAAATGAGTTAGTCGATTCTCTAGCTGAATCTACAGCAAATTTATTGATGTGTGACTATAAAGTGCCTTTCACTGATTTAAATTTGATTTTAAAACAGAACTTGATAGAGAAATGGAGTTCATCCCTTGAATTATCGAGAAGAGTTAAGGGTAAATGGTTGGAACCCATTGTGCCTATACCATCAACAAAAGCCTGGTTTGAGTCAGGAAACAATTTTTTGGGCAGAACTTATACTTCCACCTTATCACGCCTTAGGATAGGTCATGCCAGAATCCCTTCTTATCTGCATCGCTTAAATTTATTGACACATGCACATTGTCCACATTGTAACTCAATTAATTGTGACATTCAACACATGATTTTTATTTGTCCCAGTTTTAATCTTCAACGCCTTTTATTTATAACCCAGTTACAGATAATCCTTAAAATTATTCCATGTGATTCTCAAACTCTTTTATGTAACGAAAACGTATATAGAATTTTGTTTGATTTTGTAAATAGTGCATTTGGTAGAATTTAATTTTCTTTTCAATGTTTCACTTTTTGTAAAATTTTGTATTGTATTTTGTTTTGTATCTGTGTTGATAAATATGTTTATTTTAAGTTAGAATGTTATTGATTTGTATAAATCTGACTTAAACGTATGTATGTTCATAGGTTTATTTTGTATTGTTTTGTTCTGATGCATTGTTTGTTTTGGCTGATGGCCCAGTAGCCATGCCTAAAAAAAAAAAATCAATTGTTTGTTTTTCGTGAGCTTTCGTCTTGTTTTTCTGGAATAATTAGTAAACGAATTGGCATTAAAATGGACCCCGATGATTCTTCAAAATCTATTGACCTTGGCATGAATACGGATACCGTTTCCACTTCTTCCGAAAACCCTCGTGCAAACACGGACTTGATAGATATCCTTGATGATCACCCTGGCATTCACACTGGACAATCGAGTTCTTCGCAAGCATCAACAACGCATTGAATTCAAGCATTTATTTACGTTGTGTGCGATGTGATATAAATATATCTAGAATGCGAAGACATCCGTTGGTTATTGCAGAGATACGACGTCTTGTACAAAGATGGGTTGAACCACAGCAGGTAAACAAAATATCTTATTCACTTTACGTTATAAAAAATTAAATTCATAGTGATTTTTTTAGTAATTGTATGATTGTTTATTAATTAGGTACAAGTAACAAGTAACAATTTCGTTTGCCATTCTTGTTGGACGGCAGCTTGGAATGAAATACGACATCCTACTCCTATGGGTCAACAAAGTGTACCTATTGTTGGTCATACACATGTATGCATCACTTGTGGGAGTTCACTTTTGAGAGCAAGATCTCACCTATTAAGAACAGACACACTATGAGAAGAACGTATAAGTAATGAGGTTGCTCGTCAAGTTGCACCACGTCAGGTAAGAATGTTGTCTTTATTGATGTAAATGATATCAATCAATGTTAATTTACACTTTCAAAACATGTATGATGCTGGTATAGAAATCACCATACTATTTTTGTAGTATCACCATTTTAGTATCTGCATTATGAACAAACACTCTTTACTTATTAAAAATAAGAAAACATTATCTACGTTTCACTAATAAGTATTTTATTTATTACAGTTGCCAAGACAAGCATCTGTCTGTCATACTTGTTGGCGAAGGATTGACAGAGCAGCATCAAGGTCAATTGATCGTGCTACAGTTGTAGATCGAGGTACTGCGGAACAACCCTCTACAATTCAAACAGACAGTATTAGCACTGCATCGACAACTGAAGAGGATAATGTAGCCACATTCAATTGTGTATTACTGCCCAATTATGTTCGTGCTCCAGGTACACAAAGTCGCTGCTTTTTTCCTAATTGTGTAAACTCTCAACGGCTCACAGTCCCAAATGACCTACGAGTTAGACTGTTATGTGACTACAATTATTATGTGCCTCTAGATTGCAGAATTTGCTTCTATCATTTAAGAAACAATTCATAGGACTTACTGCTGGAGTCGGTAGAGAATCCTATTAGAACATTTAGTGCAGAACAAATTGAAGAATTTACTTCATTACTAAAAAATAATATGTTTAATCATTTAAATTTTAAAAATATAAATGATATGCCTGAACATATAGTGCACTACTATTTAGGCTTTAATAAAGAACAGTTTTTTAATATTTTATGTGATGTTCCCAGGCTTGCAAATAAGCATAGGGGTTCCTTTGCACTTGCTGCTTATTTAATCTAATTAAGAACAGGTGATAGTGATGAACGGATTGCAACGTTACTTCAAGTACCGAGGAGTACATTAGAACGTCTAATGAACGAAGCTCGTGAGCTGTTGACACTGGATTTTGTTCCCAGAAATCTTGGCATAAATAATATAACAAGAGAAGAAATAGTTGCGAGAAAACTTATAATTCCAGGTGGACTATATGACGGTGATGATAGGAGTCCCATAGTAATAGCCGATGGTACCTACATTTTTAACCGACTTCAAAAAAAGGAGGAGGTTCTCAATTCGTCTGAATGTTGTTTTTTTTTTGTATGTTTGTTACGCGATTACGCCGTCAATTATGGATTGATTTCAAAATTTATTTTTTAGTTTGAAAGGGTATACTCCCGAGGTGGTCCCATTTACACCAAATCAGATTCTGATGATGGGATCCCTGGGAAATCGAGGGCAACCCTCAATTTTAATAGCCACCCATAATGTTTTGCATATATTTTCTGACTCAATGCTGATTTTTGGGTCTGGTTATCATCATGTCATGTTGCTGACCTGATGATGGAAGCCACAGAACTCCTTAACGGATAGGAGTTGGAAGATAATACTGCAATTTATCGACAGAACGTATTTCGCAGTGTGTTGAGCAGACGTGGAGCTTATGAGGTACCAGACCGCCAATTTTTATTTACTGGGGGCGTACCCGCACACCCAGTAACGAAAAAAATTGAAAGTTCCTTTCTTAATTTGACTTGTTATTTAACGCAAGACCTTATCCTTTGGTTACGACACGAAAATAGCCGCCGTTCTGGTTGGAATGTAGGTAAACCCTTTTCTTAAGACTTAAAAATTTTCGTCGAAAAATTGACCCTATATAACACCTTATTTTTATCATACCATTGGATGGGGGGTCCATGGAGGACCAATATTAGTTACGGTTACTTTGCTGTAAAGTCATTTTTGGCGAAGTTAGGAGGGAAAAATTTTTAGTTTCATTTTAAAGTCGGTTTTCAGTTTTTTATTAAACTCTTTTTTTTATTGAGAAAAGTTCGAATTATTTATACCAGAAAAAAACTTATTCGTTGCACAAATACCGAAATCTTGTAAAGCCATTTTTGCTAGTATGTACTGATGGGTACATATTAGATGTACTCGGCCCCTATCCTGCAACAACCTCAGATGCCACAATAATGATGAATGAATTTCAAAATGAAAACAGCCCCTTTCGTCAGTATTTGCAAGCAGGGGACGTTTTTATATTAGACAGAGGATTTAGGGACTCCATACCCTTATTAGAAAGTTGTGGTTATCGTGTGCATGTGCCCCTGGCCCCAGAAGATGGGGAGTCACAACTAACAACAGCGAATGCTAACAAATCTAGGGCAGTCACGTTATGCCGTTGGGTGGTCGAGGTGGTCAACGGGATATTTAAAAAATCATTTAAACTATTCTGACAAAACTTTTTTAATAGGGCATCTAGGCATCTAATGCGAGACTTTGCTGTGGCTGCTAGTTTAATTAATAAATTCCACACAAGAATAAGGAATCGACAAGATGCTACCCAAATACTTGATATTGTAAATCAAAATATGAATATGAAGGGTTAACCCCTTAACCACCTGCCAGCGGTCATGGTGACCGCAACGACTTTTTGAACTCGAATTTCGTCGAAATCCGTTATCGCGTGTTAGTGTGCGTCTGTGTACCTTTTCTGTTGGTGGTTTAGTGTCGCGTGTGCGCTCGGCAGGGATACACGTGCGCGCGTTTGGCTTGGGTAAGTAAAAATATTTTGTTAGCGGTCATGGTGACCGCGTGCAGGTAGTTATGTGATTGTTGTGTATTACATTCATGATTATTGTTTTAGCGTAAAATGGATGTAAACGACGAAAATATTGTGAGATGGTTAGAGAAGGAGCTGTCGGATGTGGAGGATACCCTCGATGAGAGTTGCAGTGATATTGAACCTGAGGATTTGGAAGTTCCCGTGATTTTAGAAGACTGTGAATCTGATGACTGCCTGCAAGTGTCGTCTTCTGATGAACAAAATGCCGATGGACAGCCTGAGGGTGGTCTTTCTACGCAGCGCTTTCCGTGAGTAGGATGTCAGTTGACAACATGAACATCCAATCTGTGTGGAATGTTCAAACAAAATGTGCAAAAATTGTCGTGATAAATTGTAAGACTTTACCCCCTGCAATTTTCTCGAAGTTTTGTTTTTTTGGAAACTTTTATTTTTTTATGTTAATTGAATATTATTAGATTCCTTTAAAAAAGTCCAAATTTGATATAATATTTTGTTCCTATGTTGATAGATCTCATTATGTATGCATGATTAGATTTTTAGTCAAAATTTTCCAGCAATTTCATTGTTCACATTTATGAAAAGAATATGTTTTGTTATTGTTTCTTTTTTCACTTATATAAATACTTTAATATATGTTAAAGAGTTTTATTAAATTTTTATTTTCATAAAACCTTAATATCCTAAGAAAACTCATTTGTATCCGATGCGGTCACTGTGACCGCGCGCAGGTGGTTGAGTAACTGATATAGGGGTCAGGTGGTTAAGGGTTAATAATGATTTATCAGACTATATAAGAGAAAATAATTTAAACAGGGTTAGGACAGATTTTAGGAATATTCGTGTGGATTCTGAAAACGTTAGAGAATTTCCAATGCTCACTAACAGTGACCTTATCCTAATTGCTTGTGGGGCGTACGAAATAAAACAATCACGCTCGCTCGCTCCTATTACGGGGAGCACATAAGGTTTATTGGCAGTTACTACACAGAAGTATGCAGTGATCGTAGGAGAAGTTTAATGGAAGCATCAGCTTTTGGCAGCAACTGTTATTTGCTCAGTGCTAAAATAGCTACCCGTCATGTTACCAGAAAAATATACTTTGTTTATATTTTAATAAATTCAAATAATACCGGTCGTGCTGCAATCCAAAAATACTGTTGTAATTGCATTGTTGGCCGTTGAACAGTCGGATGCTGTGCTCACGTAATGTCAGTTATCTGGTATTTAGGGTGGGCACGGCATCAAGGTAATATTAATGCACCTGCTGACTTCCTTGATGAGGTTTTGATAGTGTATGATACCAATGACGACTAAGGGTCATTAATGGGTAGCGTTATAATTAGGCTACACGAGTTGCATTATGTAAACTTAAGGTTGTAGATCTTAACGCGCAAAGCAACATAATTATTATGTAGCAGGTATGTTACTAATAACGTTTCGGCTAGATAGTAAGTAGTTCTCGTCATTGGTCCTACACTATTTTTCGTTTGTCGATCTGATCTGATTGCACCAACGGTGGTCACGAGCTGATTCATCTGCCTTCAGTATTGTAAAGCTTAGTTTTAGAGCATAACGGGTCATTAAAAATCATGTATAAAAAAAATAAAAAATATTTCTTATTATAAAATCCGAAGTTTTATTTAACCAATTCCTTTTCTTACACAATATTGACAATAAATATTATACTTTACACATTAAATCATAAGCGTGCACTTTGGGCCAAACTCACTATGGACTTTGGGCATTTCCCTTTAAATCATAAACAAATCATCAATTCCCGAAACGTTTTTTTCGCGTCAACAAGAAACATTGAAGGGATCGAGCGATGTTAGAGTTAAAATCGAAACAAATCAAGAAAAACCTGACCAGACAGCTGCTTATAGTTTGATCTTTACCTGTCAGGCGAAGGTCAGCGGCTGGAAGGTCCTTGCCACTTGATAGGCGATTGTGTATTTGATTATAAACCTTTGAGCAATATTGTAAAAAAAATATCATGTATAGTAATACAATAATCGTGGATTTACAAAGGTTCAAAAATAAAAAAAAATGAATTCTTGATTATAGAAATGGCGGTAGCTACTCTTGGGTACACCCATTTATTTTTAATCAAACCTCCGTACCCATACTCTGCACTAAGTGATGAAGAAAAAAAAACGTGTTCATTGGATAGAAAGAAATAGGGGTTATCGATGGAGCGAAGGCTATATACTACTCTGTCAAGAAAGTACCGGGAAAAGATTAATAATACACAAAATGTTAGTTATTCATCCAAATTTATTTTGTCACCTTTAAAGTATGCTACTTCATAAGCGATACACTTAAGGTGTGTCCAAACACGGCGTGCAAGGTGCGCGGCAGCTACACGCGGCAATCGGGGGACACAAATTTGCCGCGCGGCTAGTTTAGACCTTCTGCGCGGCAGTGCTGCGCGGCATGTCCGAGACACGCCGCGCTCTTTATTTCGTATTCAAGCCACAATGAAAGCGGCCGCGTGTGTTGTAGCTCTGCTTATTATTCGTGAATTACGTAGAAGAAGGAATAGAACAAAGTGTATTAAAAAAAGGCAGTGTTGGATGCGACCACTCTTTCAACAGAGGACACAGAATCTGGAAGTGATCTTTTACGAAATCAACTACCGAACGCCACAGTTTTTAAGATTATCTCTGGAAGAATTCGAATACATACATACATTGGTAGAACCATTTATAAAAAAAATGGATACTCACTGGCGCACCGCAATAACGTCAAATCAATCAAATCAAATCAAAATCATTTATTTGCATAAACACAGGTAACAAACAGTGTTTGGATTGAATATAGGAAGTGAATAGTACCTCTATGTCTGGCCATGAGAGGCGTGCAAATTTTCAGTATTTATACAGTAAAATAGTAAGCAAAAGAAGGAAACGTCGAAGGAGAGACTTGCAATAACGTTACGATATTTGGCTACAGGAGACTCCTATTCCAGCCTACAATACACATTTCATTCAAAGCAAACAATATCAACAATAATTCCAGAATTGTGCGATGCCATAGTGAGAGCTCGTAAGGACATGGTACAGGTAAATATGAACTTTATTACTTAAATTATTTTTATTATTTAACGTAATATTTTAAACTACAAATTCACAATATTAATCTACATCCGTGTCCAAATCGTGAATCAATTGTGTAAGGCCAGTATCCATGTTACTAGAAGATGATGAGTCAAGATTGGTAAACTGTGAAGTGAAATATCCTCGTCTGTTTTCAGCGTTATATAAGGTCCGATTTTATTAGTGTTCATCCTGTTAACCTGTGACTATATATGTGAAAAGCAATCGTAAAAACCAACTTTCAAATGTCTATCATAAAAACTAAAAAAGTTAAAAATAAATTACAAAATAACAACATCGACTTCATATTGCACAAAATCGTCCTATCTTCAACTCTTTCTCGCTCTGTACAAGGGGAAGGAATAAGACGGATAATCAGATGGTTAAACGTAGCAAAGATAGGACGAGTTTATGCAATATGAAGTCAATGTTGTTGATTTTTAACTTTTTTAGTTTTTATGGTACACATTTGAAAATTAGTTTTTACGATTGCTTTTCACCTATATAGTCACAGGTTAACAGGATGAACACTAATAAAATCGGACCTTATATATTTGTGTTGATAATTGATTGAGCCGTTCCATATCAGCTTCGTATAGTATAGTATTTATTGAATGTTTAGCTCTCGTAAACATAGTGGCATCATATTTTCTTAGTTTGGCTGCTACGTGCATGCCAAAAGCAACGTAAGGATCATTACTATTACTGTCATTTTGTTTTCGCATTACTTCTAATGCTTCTTCTATCATTTTATTTTCAGCATCATACTCTGACTCTTGATATTTCCTCTTGTTGGTTGGCATTTCTTTTCTAGACGACTTCTTGGTATTTGTATCTTGGCCTCGAGTGCCTTGTTCCGAAGTTCCTGGTTCCGAAGTTCCTTTTCTGAAATGCCTTGTTCCGGAATAGCTTGTTCTGTATTACCCAGCTCTGAGGGTGAGCCACAATCCTGAAACAAAAATAACAAAATTAGTAAAACGTTATTAATAAAAAAACATTTTTTCAGCTACCAGTATCAGAGCAAGATTGGAAGGCAGTATGTACAGACTTCGAGGAAATATGGAATTTTGCACACACCATTGGGGCGTTAGATGGAAAACACATAACTATTCAAGCTCCTTTTCGTAGCGGCACTGAATATTTTAATTATAAAAAGTTCTTTAGCATCGTGCTATTAGCATTAGTAGACTCAAACTACAATTTTATGTATGTTAACGTAGGAAGTCAAGGTCGAATTTCAGACGGAGGAGTTTATAAACATTCCGAATTGTATCGAAAGCTAGAAAATAATCAACTTAATGTACCAGCATCAGAAATTATACAAATACCCTACATAACTAACATACCATATGTAATATTAGGAGATCAAGCTTTTGCATTAAGCACACATTTGATGACACCATTTGCAGGAATTCATCCAAAAGGGTCAAAAGAAAGGATTTTCAACTATAGGCTATCAAGAGCACGCCAAGTAGTAGAAAATGCTTTTGGAATCTTTTCGGCAAAATTTAGAGTATTGAGAAGTACAATGATTTTAAGCCCAAAATCATAGTTCTAGCTACTTTTCACTTGCATAACTTTCTTCGCAGAGATTCTTTATTAAAGAAATTAAATAATTCAGCGAATGAAGCAGCTACCTTTACTCCAAATCAATTTATTACCACTTCTTCTGATATTCGTATTTTTTGTCAAGATGTTTAATGACAAACGGATCAATTAATTGACAAGAAAGATATTAAACCGGAACCCGGAACCTCAGAGATGGCGGCGCCATTTAAAGTCCGGCGTGCTCGCCTCTCGGCTACGGAGATCGTCTTAATAGGTACTTACCACTGCATCAATAGGGTTATTCCTGTCATATAAAAAACTGAATGCTTCGTAAGCAAACCATTTAGATTTATAGGCCTTGTTTCTACCTGCAACAGAAAAAAGAACATTATTAAAATAAATGAAACAAAAGCTGATCTTGTGTCTTATTTACTTGCACTACTTTTATAACTAACTACTGTTTGTTAAGATATCTTAATTTTGGTAAAGGTTGATAAATTATGGTGTCAAATGAAAGGTCTAGGTCTAAAACCATTTTATCCATTTGAATCATGTGTAAGCCTACTAGTGTAATCTAGTAGCCTGTGAAAGTATTAACTAATTATTTAATTATATTTAGTATGCACTAGCATAAGAGTGCACTCTGGATATTCTTGAAACACTATATAAAGGATGGGATTATTGTAAACCTTATTTAATAGAGTAATAACTCTTTACTACAATATTTATGATTGTATGTTCTTTAGCCAGACATTCAAGAGCGTTGTCCTTGGAAACCAAAGCTGTTATAAAATTTGTAATATTTTAATTAGCATTGTACTGCATGAAAACACTGATTATCATTTATCTTTCCTATACTTCTGAGGCTGTCCCATAGCTTATATGGACCTCCCTGCTTCACATGCATGTAATTAGATTGTATGTAAATAGGTCCACGTGTTTAAGGGATGATTAAAAATATAGTGAATTGTCACTATAAACAACCAGAAATTTTATAATAAGTACCTACTGTTATAAAATGTAACCGCCGCGCTCGAATGCCGCGTTTTATTTAGACACACCTTTACGCCAACGAATAATCCAATCATCAAAACATTTTTCAACGCTTTTTCCGGAATTGAGTTCAGTTCTCGCCGCGAATTCTCCTTTATGTCTTCTACCGAATGAAACCGGGTGCCACGAAGTGTTAATTTGAGTTTAGGAAAAAAAAGAAGTCGGCTGGAGCCATATCTGGTGAATAAGGTCAAAAATTTGTTCACAATGATGGCCTTGTGGGAAGGCGCATTATCCTGGTGCAAAATCCAAGAATTTTTATTCCACAAATTTGGCCTTTGTCGTCTAATTTGCTCTCTTAAACGCCGCACAACGCTTAATTTTTTTTTTTATCGTTTGACCTTTTGGCAAGAATTCTGAGTGCACAACACCGCGACAGTCAAAGAAAACAGTCAACATGACTTTGACTTTCGATCGAGTTTGGCGCGGTTTCTTTGGTTTCGGTTCAGTTGAAAGGCGCCACTCCAAAGCTTGTTGACCAGTTCACATGTCAAACTCGTAAACCCACGTCTCGTCACCAGTAACAATGCGTTTCATAAATGTAGGGTCGGAATTGACTCGTTCTAGCATGTCCTCAGCGACTCATTTGCGATTGAGTTTTTGGAGAAAATTCAGGTCTTTTGGGAATAGCCGAGCGGCAACATGTTTCATACTCGTGTGACACAGAAAGTTCAACGGCTAGCTCTCTCAAACTTGAATGAGGATTGTCAGTCACTATTTCCTTCAATTTTGCGATGTTATCTTCAGTAGCAGACGTTGATGGCCTACCAGAGCGAAGCAATAGTGACCGAGTTTCTTGCGCTACTTCTTCTCGGCGCTAGCCCAAAATTGTCCCGAAGTAGTGGTAGGGAAAAAAATATTGGGACGTGTAAAAGCGCTTAGTTTAAGCCTATTTACAGAAATAAATTGGTTTTAATGGTTTCTTTCAACCCCTATTTCACCCTCTTAGGGGTTGAATTTTAAAAAACCCTTCCTTAGTGGATGCTATCATCATAAAAGAAATACGTGTGCGAAATTTAAAATTTCTAGCCCTAAGGGTTTGACCTATGCGTTTATTTAAAACTTTCATCCCCTATTAGAGGTTAAAAAACGCTGAAATACGTAACTCATTATTTTTGCCATACTTTATTCATACCAAATTTTATGCAAATATCTTCAAGGAATAAAAAGTTTCATACAGACTTTGGGCCCCCATTTCACCCCCTTAGGGGATGAATTTTAAAAAAATATTTCTTAGTGCACCCGTACACCTTATGAGAAACCTTTGTGCCAAATTTGGAATTTCTAGACCCAGCGGTTTGGGCTGTGCGTTGATCCATCAGTCAGTTAGCTTTGCCATTTATATATATAGATACAAGTATAGCTAAGCAACTAATGATTAGTGATAAGGTTTAAGATCTAGAAGAGAAACTTAACTTAACCGACAGAGACAATATAAATATCACTTGAGGTATAAAAACAAACTTTGGGTTCCAATACCAAGAACAGTTAATTACGGCAAAAAAACTTGACATATGAAGGAGTCAACATTTATAACAAATTACCAAAAAATATTAAAAATTCGAAAAGCTGAAACGATGAAATTCGAAAAGTCTTTCAATTATCGCTATACGCATCAAATAAGGAGTAGAATGCAGCTAAAAAGTAGGAAAAATCGAAGTTTTGGTGAGGGAACCCTCTTAACGTGAATCGTTCAACTGTAGAAAGCGCTTGAGAGGCGCTCTACAGCGCCTTTTACGCGCGTAACGAGTTGACCGATTCACCTAGACTGAAAACTAAAACTTCGATTAGATTGAACGACCGTGAGCCAGAGAACCCAATTCCCTACTATCACACTTACAAACAAGACAGACTCACTATCAGGATAGTTCCTAGCTTTCAGAAAATTAAATTTTTAATTATCTCTTAAGACAATTAAGTTAAACTATGAGCTGATCCATTCATACGAGTCTGGAAAACTTAAACTACTATATTTGAAGACTGTGCAATTCAGAACTGGTAAACAGCTTAATAACTATAATATGTATTTATTGATAAACTTTTGTCTTCCTATTAAGCTGTGGTAAATGTGTACGTAGGAGTTGAAAATAAATAAGTCCGACTCACGGTTATAGTAGTAGGTATATTGTCCAGATTTCAAAGGTCATTCACACATAAGAAATTACACAATAGAAGGTGCGAGAACAAGGAAGAAGTACAGGCACAGCACAGAATAGCGTAAGACAGTTCGAAGGTGAAAGTAAGATAGCTCAAGCACATATATAAGCGAATTACAAGCAATTATTATGTAACAACGTTAGCTCGAGCGGCATGCGCTTCGCGTCAGTAGTGAATTCCGACTGCTGCGACGGGTGCGCGCGCGCCGGCGTGCGCTCGCCGGTATATAGCCATTATATACGCGCGCTGCGTTAGGGAGTTCGCAACGTCGATATTATTGTCGATATAGACCTATCGATAAACTGGTGCACATCGAATGTTGTATTCTATCTGACATCAATGTTAATAGTGTAGGTGTAAATAAATATGTTAGATAGCTTTTATTAAATATTTGATATACGTAGTGTAAGTATAGTATAAGTGTTAATAGTGTAATTAATGTATGTTGGACAAATGTTAATGTTATTTTTATATGTAAATAAATATAAATTAATATGTAAAGGTAGGAGTAGCCTACACCACCCCACTCCAGAGACCGTCAAGGGCGATAAAAATCGGGAAACTTAACCCTGCGCCCAGAACGAGTAACATAATCTTTTTGAGGCTCTGGTTCGGATTCTTCGATATGGTCAGTAAGTATAAAGGCTGGTTTCAGTCGGTCTATTGATACTGTGACCTCTTTGTCCTTCAGAAGGATCTTAAAATTTTTATCCCCCCTATTTACAACTTTGTGTGGCAGAATATGCGGGTTGAAGTGAGCCACGTGATGCGTCTTCTCGGAGGAACACGTGATCACATATGGCGAGTTCTTTGTGGATAAATATTTTGGGCTTATTATGGTGTAAAGTTGGTGTGGGTCGTATCTTTGAGCAAAGTTTCTAAGGCGAGCTGTAAATTCTGAAGTATCGGTGGTGCCTCCTGTGCTAGTGACAAAAAATTCACCTGGCAGGCGTAATGGTTCACTGTATACCATTTCAGCGGAAGAAACCTGTAAACCCTCTTTGAAGGATGACCTAATACCGAGTAGCACCCAAGGTAACGACTCTGTCCACCTGTCATTGGCGTGACAAACGATTGCCGCTTTAAATTGGCGGTGAAATCTCTCCACCAGGCCGTTGCAGGCTGGATGGTAGGCCGTAGTCCGTTTACGTTCAAATCCGATCATATTGGACAAGCATTCGAACAAATTAGACTCAAACTGCCGTCCCCGGTCTGTCGTTATGGTTGTAGGGCAGCCAAATCGCGCTATACATGATGACAGCAAAGCCTTTGCAACCGTCTCCGCCGTAATGTCAGCTAGCGGTACGGCTTCCGGCCATCGGGTAAACCGATCTACGGCCGTCAGGCAGTACCGATATCCTTCTGAAAGAGGAAGAGGTTCCACTAGGTCGATATGGACCTCCTTAAAACGAGCACGCGGTCAATTAAAAGTGCCTAGGAGAGCGGTCACGTGCCAATTGACTTTAGCACGCTGGCAAGAAATGCAACCACGAGCCCAGGCTCTGCAGTCTTTTCTTATGCCTGGCCAAACAAAGCGTTCCGAGACTAACTTAGCGGATGCGTTACACCCAGGGTGGCTAAGGGAATGCAGGCTATAGAAGACTCGTCTGCGAAGGAATTTGGGCACAAAAGGCCTGGAAGTCGGTGTGCTGACGTCGCAGTACAAAGAGACGTGACTACCAGGTACTTGAAATCTTTCAAGACGCAGAGATGAACCCTCCGCGAGGAGTTTCGCTAGTTCAGGGTCTGACGTTTGCCCTTCAGCAATATGTTCGAGGTTCACAGGCATTTCTAATTCCTGAATGCGCGACAGGGTATCAGCCACCACATTATCCTTACCAGATATATGGCGGATGTTCGTCGTGAATTGAGAAATGAAGTCTAGATATCTATACTGCCTAGGCGAACAGTTTTTCTTCCTTTCGTGGAATGCAAAACTGATCGGTTTATGGTCAGCATAGACAATAAAGTGCCGAGCCTCGAGCATATGCCTGAAGTGTTTAACTGCCTCATAAATGGCGAGAAGCTCCCGATCATAAGGCGAGTATTTAATCTGCGATGGACTCAGCTTCCTGGAAAAGAATGCGAGTGGTTGCCATACGCCGTCTTGAAGTTGTTGGAGGACTGCACCGATCGCCTTGTCTGATGCGTCCGTAACTAGGGCAAGTGTGGCTGAGCAATCGGGGTGGGCTAGCAAGGGAGCGTTTGCTAGGCTTTCTTTAGAGGCTTCGAAGGCTGTTAAAGCTTCACCTGTAAGGTCAATAGGATGTGTTCCCTTCAGCGATCCTGCCAGGAGGGCATTTAGAGGGGCCTGTATTTCGGCAGCGCGAGGAAGAAACCTTCTATAAAAATTAAGCATGCCCATAAAAGCTCTGAGCTGGCGTACCTTGGTGGGGCGAGGAAAGTCCTTAACAGCTTGTACCTTAGCACCCAGAGGTTTGATGCCGCTCTCAGATATGCTGTATCCCAAAAAAGTTACTTCGGAAACACCGAAAATACACTTAAAAGTATTCACCAACATTCCGTAATTTTTTAACCTGGTGAAAATCTGACGCAGGTGTTCCTCATGCTGAACCTCATTTTTCGAAAACACCAGGAAATCATCGAGATACGAGTACACAAAATCAAGCCCTCTGGTCAACTCATCGACAAACCTCTGGAAAGTCTGGCCGGCATTCCGTACTCCGAAAGTCATAAAAGGAAATTCGAACAGGCCGAACGGTGTGGTGATTGCAGTTTTGGGAATATCCTCCGCACTGACAGGTATCTGATTGTAAGCTTTAACAAGATCCAGCGTAATAAAGACTTGCAGCCAGCTATACTATGGGCGAAGTCGTGGATGTGTCTGATCGGATATCTGTCAGGAACAGTACGGGCATTTAACATGCGATAATCACCACACGGTCGCCACCCGTTGTCCTTTTTCGGTGCCAGATGCAGCGGTGAAGACCATGGACTTTCCGAGGGTCTGGCTGTACCATCAGCAAGCATAGACTGGAATTCCTGCTTGGCGATTTTCAGCATATCTGGAGCTAATCGGCGGGGATTTGAGAAAACTGGAGGTCCTGGGGTCGTGCGGATGTGGTGAACAGTGTTGTGTGGTGTGTTTCGATGTGTGCCAGCTGGTCGCGTAATTTCTGGGAACTCGTCCAGAATTTTGTGATACCGCAATTCACCAGTCAAAACTGTTACAGAGTAAATATTACAATTTGCAGATTTAGC
This sequence comes from Anania fuscalis, assembly GCA_950371115.1. Classification (NCBI taxonomy): domain Eukaryota; kingdom Metazoa; phylum Arthropoda; class Insecta; order Lepidoptera; family Crambidae; genus Anania; species Anania fuscalis. The sequence continues at coordinate 10,865,239 of OX493326.1, read as the reverse complement.
AATGGCAGAAACAGTTGTTAAATTATCGACTAAACGTTTATTTCGGCAATCTACTATTAAATTTAGAAAATCTACTCCTATGATTGGTTAAGTTACATCGGCTACAACGAAACGCCAAGGAAAGGTTCTACGTAATCCAAAATCTAAGTCCAAATGCACATAACCATATGTAGAAATATTAGACCCGTTAGCTGCACATAGTTCAAAGTTAGTTCGCGCACGACGGTCACGGAGCACTGACCGAGGGAAGACACACAAGTCACTTCCGGTAGATTCCTCGGTAAAATCAATTGGTAAATAGATTACTTTGACTCTGTGATGAGCAGACGATGAAAGTAACCTCGAACAAGATCTTGTTTATGTTTTGGTTCTTGTGCGAATCGGCGTAGGAAGGAGTGTTAGCGACGTAAACGAGGCGACAAGTAAACAAGTTTAATTATGTAACAAGTGGCGACCGGCAAACAGAATAGTAGAAGACACAGTATTCGTACTGACAGTATTAAGATGGCAGAATTGGAAAAACTAAAAAGGGAGCGGACACAGATCAGGCGCATCTATTCAATAAAAATTAAAGAATGCCTACAGGAAAGTGTGATATCAGACGTAGATATGAGCTTAATTGAGGAGAAGTTAAAGAATCGACAGTGTCTGATACAAACATAAAATTTATTTATTTTTTTAGAAAACATTAGTTAACGTTTTCACTATTGTTAATGTAATAGCGTTATTTAAATCGTCTTTGCCCAAATGTGCATTGTGTTAAAAAAATAAAGTGTAGTCTATGGGCTGCACTATGATCTTCTTTCTTCTCGCTATATTCGCCATTGCGTGAGCAACACTATTTGTTAAAATTGTGTTTTAACTATAATAAAAACTCAATTTGTTAAATACAACTGTTTAAATTAAACAGTAGTGGTCCTTCAAATATATCGAAGTCAGTTTGCGGCTTGGATCGACAAATCTACAATACCTTTCTTGAACATAACCTGCGCTGGCGGCGTAGTTCTTGGAAACCATTTCCAAGCCCAGAATCATCATTTATCACTTTGACAACGACTCGGTGCAACATTCAACGACAGTCAGCAACAGTGCGTACCTTATGCAACAAATAATACTAAGTTTACGGTGCAACGACGTGATCGTAGAAACACTTGCTTATCAAAATGGAATCTAGAGGCGCAGCAATGGACGACCTTAAGTGCTAAAGAAAAAGCGTAGAAACTGCAAAGGGACTATAACCCGCATACAGAATTTCGTCACGGATCCCGTTGCCCTCGCTAGTGCAGGCATAGACATGCTGGAGACACGAAGAGATAAATTCATTAGCGCCCTTAAAGAGTACGAACTCAATATTGACATCCAGTCATTGGACGAATTGGACACAGAAAGTGCTGAAGATGTGGAGTAGCAATATTTCTATGTTTTCTCAAAATTACAGGAGTCCTTGAGGGCCTTAAAGCGGTGTGAAACTCAAAGCAACGACAATGTATCCAGCTCGAAATTATCAAGCATTGAAATATCATTTTTTGACGGAAAAGACTTTTCTAAATATCGGCCATTCATCGATATTTTCACAGCCTTAATTGATAACAACAAAACTCTGAGCAATGTGCAGAAACTTTTCTATTTACTTAAGTACCTACAGGATGAGGCTTTGTCCTTAATTATAAATTTACCTATTACAAATGAATCATACCCTGAAGCTTTAAATTTATTGAACAAACGCCATAACAATAAAGCTAGACTTATATATCAAATCATTTAAATTATATTTTCGACTTGCAGGTAATGCAGAAGGGTACTGCTGCTGCCTTGCGAACCTTTACTTCAGAAGTTCAGCAAAAGTTGTATGCTCTTAAAAATCTTGGCCAGCCCACCGATGCTATTGATATCTGTTTTGGTGAAGAAACTAGATTCTTACACAGTTAGAGCATACCATCTGGATCGCACAAACCCAGATAAGTTGCCCACTTTAGAGGATTTTTTTACTTTTATTGAAAAACGTGCAATTGCACTTGAGGACAGTGCTCCTCATATTTCAAAACCAAAACCTACTTTTAAGTAACAAATTTTGCATTGAATACTTCCTAAAAATAAAAATCTATTTTGTGTTTTTTGCAATAAAATGGATCACCTATTGTTCATGTGTCCTAAATTTAAAATGGCTTCTATACAAGAGCGTTTGCAATTTGTGACATCTAAAAAGTTGTGTACTACATGTCTGAACACATACTGACAAATGTAGGTTTAATTTCAAGTGTAAGAATTGCAAGCAGAACCATAACACACTTCTGCATCAAGATAAACAAAAAGAGGAGCCTATAGTTTCCTTACAATTAAACAACAATTTGTCTGATACTGTTTTATTACCTACTATACGGGTGAAGCTGTGTGATAAATATGGTCGTGAGATTGTTGTAAAGGCTTTGCTAGATAGTGGCAGTCAGGCTTCTATTATTAAAGAATGTCTTGTTACTCAGTTGGGTGTGACTCCCATCACACAAAATTCTAACATTATTGGTATAGCAAATAACTCAAATAAAATAAACCAATGTGTACATGTTTTGTTGCAGTCTTGTGCACAAAATGTTAAATTTAATGTGAAATGTCATATTGTCAAAAATATTACTACAAAACTTCCACAACAAATTAATATTAGATTTTTCAAAGTTGTCCATTACTTAAAATATTTTATTGGCAGACAGTGACTTTTGAATTCCTTCTGACATTAGTATATTGTTCGGTGCTGATGTGTATTTCAAAACATTATTGGATGGACACATAAAACTGAACAGTGAGGCTGTCTTGCAAAATACCTTGTTTGGTTATGGTTTTGGTGGAAATGTTAAATATCAAAAAAGTGATAATGAAAGTAAAAAGGTTACATTAGTTGCGAACTTTGCTATCAATGAGTCGACTAATAGTTTAGAAAACATAATGGAAATTTTTTGGTTGTCAGAAAAATACCTGAAGGTCAGGGAAAGGTCACTTCTGAATTTCAGAAAGCTGAACAGTGTTTCCAGAATTCTGTTGAAATTAAAAACAATAGGTTTTATGTGGACATGCCACTTAGACTAAGTAGTTAGTTAAGACTGAGTGGAATGAGTTGCAAATAGGTGATTCTTTTTCTATAGCCCTTCAAAGATTTTATGTACTCGAAAAGAAGTTCAAAACAAACCCTACTTATTTTGAACAGTATAAAACATTTGTAAATGAATACTTGGAAATGGGACATGCTAAAAAGGTCGACATTGGTGCTTATGGTGTGAACCATGATCCAGTTTATTTTCTCTCACACCATGCAGTAATTAATGAAACAAGTAAAACTACAAAGTTGAGAGTTGTTTTTAACGGCAGCATGAAATCAAAAAACAAGGTTTCTCTTAATGATGTTATGCTTAATGGACCTATTGTTCAGAACGAGTTGTTTGACATCTTGTTACTTTTTAGAACTTATAAATACACACTTATGTGTGATATTGAGAAGATGTTTAGGCAAGTATACATCAATCAACATCACACACCCTAACAAAACATTTTATGGTGTGATGATCCAACAAAGCCCATCAGCTGTTTACAACTTCAGACAGTCACATACGGGCTAAAAGCTTCAACTTTTTTACGTACTCGTTGCTTAGTTGAGCTAGCACTACTTTATCAGGATTCACATACTTATTCTGCCAATGCTATCCTACAAAATACATATGTTGACGATGTGATCTGTGGCACAGACGACCTTGAATTGATTTCTGTCATTAAAAATCAATTCATAGATTTATTACAGCTAGGTAGTTTTAGACTACAGATATGGTGTTCAAATGTTCCCCACGTATTGGATGATATCCCTACGTGTGACAGATTTTTTGAACAGGTGGATATGAGTAAGGACAATGTTATCAAAACCCTAGGTCTGAAATATAATATACTTACTGATTCATTTAATTTCTCATGTCCTCCTGTCGATGGTCAGCAACTTTGACTAAAAGAAACATACTGGCATTTAGAGGCAGAATGTATGACCCTTTCGGACTCATAGCTCCAATTATAGTCAGGGCAAAACTATTCATGCAGGAACTTTGGTGTTTGAAAATCGATTGGGATTCTTTTATACCTACAAAACAACTTCATGACTGGATAAAATTTGTACAAGCCTTAACAGATATGAAATTAATTCAAACACCAAGGGGCATATTAGGTAGTGATGTAAATATGTGTTCAATGGAGTTAATAGGTTACTGTTATGCCTCGTTCAAAGCTATAGGTTGTTGTCTTTATCTAAAAATTATTTATGAGAATAAAAAAGTTCAAGTCAATCTGCTCTGCTCAAAATCTCGTATTGCGCCCAAAAATAAAATAATCTCTTACTATTCCAAATCTTGAACTAAACAGTGCTCTCTTGCTTGCTGAGCTTGCACACAGAGTTCACTTAACCTTGAAAAATAGACTTCCTGTAAAAGTGATCTTAAATAGTGATTCATAAATAGTTTTATCATGGATAGAAAATTTTGATAACAAGAAAGGAGTTTATGTTGCTAACAGACTTAAAGTTATTAAAAAACTAACAAAAGATTGCTCATGGTTTTATGTAGAATCTTCTGAAAATCCTGCGGACCTGTTGTTCAGAGGTGTTTGTCCTCGAACCCTTCAGGACAACAAGTTGTGGTGGCATGGTCCTCAATACCTATTCAATTTATCAGTTTATCAAAGAACCCGCATTCTTTTCGATACCAACAAAACTTCAAAAAAACCAAAGCAAATAATATTTCTAAAGTTGACTCCAATGTTTTTGATAGATATTCTAGACAATTATTTCGAAATCTCATAATAAGGGCAATAACTCTGTAGGTAATTTTGTTATATGTGAATATCTATCGAAAACATTGGAGTCAACTTTAGAAATATTATTTGCTTTGGTTTTTTTGAAGTTTTGTTGGTATGGAAAAGAATGCGGGTTCTTTGATAAACTGATAAATTGAATAGGTATTGAGGACCATGCCACCACAACTTGTTGTCCTGAAGGGTTCGAGGACAAACACCTCTGAACAACAGGTCCGCAGGATTTTCAGAAGATTCTACATAACATTAACTTCATATAACAAAATTACCTACAGAGTTATTGCCCTTATTATGAGATTTCGAAATAATTGTCTAAATTCAAAAAATAAAAGAACAGGACTTTTATCATCTTCTGAATTAAATCAGTCTATGATAATTATTGTTCGTTATGCTCAAAGCAATAGTTTTTCAAGTGAAATACAGGATCTGTCAAATAATAAAGATATTAAAACTGGTCTTAATAATTTGCACCCTTTTTTGGATCATGATAAAATACTTAGAGTGGGTAGTCATTTACAGAATGCTTTAAACATGTCCTATGACAAGAAAAACCCGGCTATATTACCCAAGTCAAATAATATCACACACATAATTATTCGTAGAGAACACCTTCGCCTGTTACATACTGGTCCAAAGCTTGTTCTTAGTTCCCTGTCACAGAGGTATTGGTTAATGAATGGTATTCGAGAAATCAAAAAGGTATTACACAGTTGCATCAAGTGTTTTCGCACCAAAGTTGAAGTTGCCAAGCAATTGTTGGGCTCCCTGCCGTCTTAAAGGATCTCCGCTTCTAGGCCTTTCCAAATAACAGGAGTCGAATTTTGTGGTCCATTTGATTTAAAAATTGCACGTGTGAGAAATCCTTTAATCTAGAAGGAGGTGCGAGGCGCGATACTGGGGACGGGCGTGTTTCGTGGCGCTCTGAGTGAATAATAGATTTTATAAACAGAATGTGCGGGACGTGACGGTTGCGACTCAACGTCCCTTTTGCACCTATATCTGGATTGCGCCTTGAAGTCTTGATGCGTTCCTACAGCCACGTTACTGCGGGGTGCGGGGGGTCGCTTCAGCTTTCGAAGGAATTGAAATAAAAAACCAGGAACGGTTTATAAAGCTGGCAACCACTGGAGAGAGTCAGGACTGCTGCTATTTCTTTCTATTATTTCTTCCTATTCTACTTGTTTCCTATCGGACTGCTGGCTGTGGACTGTGTCTTGGCTTTTTTTTTTTTCGGACGGACCTGTCGCTGACGGCCCAATGAAAAGACCTTGTCAGCTACAACCGGGCAGAGATGGCGAGCGCTGAAGGCGCTCAGCCTAGGTCCGCCCCACTAGCGGTCTCCGCGACCCGTCCGAGTGTGAGGCTTCACGCAGCGAAGCCTCAGGCTCGTACGTGTTGGGCCCCATACTAGCGGGCGCGATCGGGCCAGTGTGGAGTGCGTAAGGCACCCTACCAAGCTGCGAACCCGCCAGTGGTGGCGCCGGCGCGGCCGGGGACTGTCTAGGCAGGCCGGACCGCCGTCGGGCTTCTGGCGGGCCCGATCTAGGGGTGAACCGGACTCAGGCCTCAAGGGCGCCTCTGTAGGCTCGGACCTCGGCTTGGGCCATCGTCCGAAGGGTGGACAGGGGAGAAACGGCCAGGCATATGTCTGTGCCGGCCAAAATGGAAGGCGGAACCTCGCGCCCTTCGGCGGGCGCGGTAAAACGAGCTACTGCGTTGTGCAGTAGTTGAACTGCTTAAGGCGGTGTTGGCTGTTGTGACAAACGCGGTGATATCATCAACCTGGTCATCGAGTATGTGGCGAGGCCGACGGAATCGGCGAGCGACATCCTTCTGGGGCGTATACGTGGCGGCTCTGACTACGAGTGGATTTGGGTGGTTTATGGCCTTATCAAAGAAGCGCTTCGACGCTTCTTTCATATAGAGGACCATAGACGGGATGTCGAAATCTCTGTGGAGATTGTTACGGCGCACAAACCACGGGGCCCCCGAGGCTTGGCGCAAGAACTTATTTTGGACTATTTGAAAACCCTTAAGGATCGATCGGGGGATGTGAGCAAACACCGGACTGGAGTAAGTCATCACAGGTCGGATGCAGGTCTTGTAAATTGTCAGCTTATTTCTAAGCGACATGTTATTCTTTTTGCCGACAAGGTCGGTATAGTCGGTGGACATAGAACTTCGCTCGTTTATGAACGCGTCGGACGTGCGGTGCAAACGTTAGTCGCCGGTCTAGAGTGACACCTAGATATTTGGCCTCCGTCACCCAAGGGATCGGTTGGCCTAACAAGGTGACATCGGAATAGGGTCTTCTGCGGCGCGTGGGCCCGGAAGTCCGCACGACATAGTGCTTCCGAGAAAAGTACACGGCGGCGCTTTTCTCGGGGTTCACCTCTATGCGCCACTTCCGGAACCACTCGCCGAGAGTGTCTACTGCGCGTTGTAGCGCTACGGTGACGTAGCGTCTATTATGGCCTGAGCGGAAGAGTGTCTCGGCTAGAGGTTTGCACCGGAGCATAGATCTCCGGAGAATCTCCGGTGATTCACCGGTGAAAGTAATCGGAGAAATCTCCGGAGAAAAACCGGTTTATCTCCGGTTCTTTCGGCTGATAGAGACGATTAATAGAAATATTAATTTATTGGTAACCGTTGGATTCGTCGATTGACCTCCTTCTCAAAATTGGACCTACCCAACTGGATCACTTGTCCCAGCCCCCAGGTAAACATATTTGTCAACAATTTCGAGGATAGAGCTCCCAACTGGTACTGGGTAGGGCGCAACATGGGTATTCGACATAATCTTTGTTTTGTCTATGTTCATCTGAAGACCTACATGTTGGGAAGCTCTATTAAGGCAATCGAGCATTGTACCGAGGTCTTCCAGCGATTCTGCTATGACCACAATATCGTCGGCAAAACGAAGGTGAGTAATGTATTCGCCATTAATTACTTACTTAATGTCCTAGGTCCCCTAGATGGGGCAGAGGGCGTCCACAGTAGTCCTCCATCGCGTTCGGTCTTGAGCTTCGCGTTTGATTTCACTCCAAGTCTTGCCGATCTTTTTCGCCTCATCTGCTACAGTGCGACGCCAAGTCTGCTTGGGGCGACCACGTTTGCGTTTTCCTTGGGGATTCCAATCCAGAGCCTGTTTGGGAATATGATCAGGATCCCTCCGGAGAGTGTGGCTAATCCAATTCCACTTGCGGCGCTTGATCTGCTGGTCGATTGGAGTTTCGTGGCAGCGTTCCAACAGGTGTTCGTTGGAAATTTTCTCGGGCCAGTACACACCGAGGGTTTGGCGAAAACAGCAGTTGATGAAGACCTGGAGTTTGTGCGAGATGGACTTGGTGACCTTCCACGTTTCGCACCCGTATAGCAATACGGATTTGACGTTGGACCCGAAAATCTTGATCTTAATCCTTTGTGTCAGTTTCCGTGACCGCCATGCCGTGATATCATCGGCATAATCTAAGTCCTCTAAGACATCAGTTACGCCCCACTCTATCCCACGTCGCTTGGTTTCGTATGAGCGATGCATAATTCCGTCGAGGACAACCAAAAAGAGGAGAGGCGAGAGCAAGCAGCCTTGACGGACACCCGCATGCACCTCGATGTCTTCGGAGATGAGGCCGTCGTGAGTGACTCTACAAGAATATTTCTTGTAGATGGCCATCAGTAGGTCGATGATCTTTGGCGGGACACCAACATTAGATAGACGGGACTATATGCTTGTCCACTTCAACGTATCGAAGGCTTTTTCGAAATCGACAAAGGTTAGATAAAACTCCCTTAGCCATTCTGATGCCTGCTCTAGTATGATGCGCAGAGTGTTAATTTGATCGGTGCACGAGTGGTTTGGGCGAAAGCCAGCCTGTTCCCTGCGAAGGAAGGGTTCAACGGCCCCCGATAACCTGTCTAAGATAATCTTGCAGAAAACCTTTGACGGCATCGAGAGCAAAGTTATACCTCTCCAGTTGCTGCACTGGCTAAGGTCCCCCTTTTTTGGGTACGGTTATTAAGAGTCCTTTGTTCCAGTCATCTGGGAGTACTTCTTCCGTCCAGATCTTCGTAATAAGGGGTGTCAGGACTTCGACGGCGGAGCGAAGGTCAGCTTGAAGTATTTCCGTAGTAATGAGATCGAGCCCTGGTGCCTTACCAGATTTAAGGGACAGGATAGCCTTAGCCACTTCGTCGTGAGTAGGTGGATCTATATTGATGTCGAGATGCCTAGATGGAGCGGGGGGGGGGGGGAGGGGGTGCTGCGGTACATCCGACGCGGTCGTTGTTGTGGAGCGGAAGACTTCCTCAAAGTGTTCACGCCAGCGTAGCAGTTGCCCCTCAGATGTCACAATAGAATTCGCCATTAATGCTGATGCCGAATCCTTCCCATTCCAGGAGTTTAAAAGCATCTTCCAATGCGGCGGTAGAAACAACGTCTCCCTGCCTTACGCCTCGCTGCAGAGGAATAGCTTTCGTGCTCTGTTCCTGTACTCGGACCGTCATGGTGGCGTTTTTATATAAACATTTAATCACCTCGATGTACCGATAGTCAATATGGCACCGCTAGAGAGACTGTAGCACTGCCCAAGTCTCGATCGAATTGAAGGCCTTCTCATAATCCACAAACGCCAAGCATAGTGGCAAGTTATACTCTTCGGTCTTCTGTATAATTTGTCACAGCGTATGGATGTGGTCTATGGTGCTAAAGCCTTTTCGGAAACCTGCTTGTTCGGGAGGCTGGAAATCATCGAACCTACGTGCGAGACAATTCGTGATAACTCTCGAAAACAACTTGTAACCGGCTCAAAAGCGAGATGGGTCTGTAATTCTTCAGCAAGGTGTTATCTCCTTTCTTGAAGAAGAGCACCACCACACCTCTGTTCCTTGCCTCCGGCGTTATTCCCTCGAGCAAGACGGAGTTAAAGAGTTTCTGAAGGACCTTCAGTATCGGTGTTCGGCAGAGGTGACCGGGCCCGACCGTGAATAAGTAGATCGCCGGACACCTGATCTAGACGAATACGGGTATTTTGTAAACTGTAGGTACTCAGAGTCAGTAATTAAGTAATAAATGAAAATCATTTAAACTGTTTTAAGTTTTATTTGATACTCCCGTAGTCAGGCATCCCTATATTATTTCTAATCATTTTTTTCTTGATTTTATATGTTCTTCTTTTTAAGGACTTCTATGATTTTTAGTTAGTATTTTGTCACACGGATAGAATTTTAATATCTGAAATTGATTTATCACACCACAACCCACATTTTGCTTATAATTCCCCTTTTAAAATCATAATTTTCATTCAATAAAGACTATTTTCGTTTATTGACTGCTTTTTTTTGTCCAATCCCATAAATACATTTATGTAAGTTATATCTTTCATTACAAGCTTCAAATTTCACAATATTAACGATCCTTAACTGAATAGAGGCTAAATTTCAAATTATACAACAAAATTCTCTGGAGATCAACGGAGATTCTCCGGAGATCGGCCAATCACCGGAGAATTTCTCCGGTTCCCGAGATTCCGCTCCGGAGCAAACCACTAGTCTCGGCTTGATCCGGCCGCTATATTTATAACCCATTTCCCACCCACCACTAGTAACTAAAGCCGGCTATTACTATCTATCCCGCACTCTGTCTAGCGGAGCGCGGGAGAGCGAGAGTCACTGTGGGAGTGGGATGGCACTATCTATTACCCTATTCTGGCGGCAATACCGTAAAGAGCCAAACGGCTCTATTTCGCTAATTCCTATGTCCCCATACTGGGGGTGTGTACCTATCTCTTTCCTATCTGTTGCCATCTCTTTATTCAATTAATACTTAGAACTATTTACAATAATTAACATAACATCAAACATAATTAAATCACAAAACAATAATCAAACTTAACACTAACACAAACTATACAAAACAAAGTAAATATAAACAAATAACAAACATAAAGAATTAAATCTGAGTGTTAGGCGAATAGCAACCCTATATAACTACGCGCCTGTGATCGTTTAAAATATGCCTTTCAATTTATTATAAATCAGTCGAAAATACATCTCGTAGCAAAGAAGGTGTCTTTCATTTAAATCCACTGCCTACAATACAAAAACAACCTTAATACTTCAACATAGTGGTCAGAATCGAGCCGAATAATCTACAAGATTTTACATCGGAGGACAGGCGTTATCGGTTGGGCCGGACCGGTTGGCTTTTGTGTTGCGCACCTACGGCATACCTACGATCGCTTCATCACGTAAACAACTGGATTTACGAAATACGTCATCTTAGTGCATTGAATTCACGGCATTTTTTTGTGAAGTTAACGTGCTTATATCATCATGACAGATCAAGAAACGGCTATTGAAGAACTAGATTACATATTTGAACTAATAAAAGGCACAAATTAACTTTAAAAAATGCCCAACGGCTAAAAAAACTTAAGGTTATTTACAATCTAAAATTCAGTGCATCGATGAATACTGGGCTTCGTTCCGGTCGGCGGACCAAAGGTTATTCAAGTTAACGACGAAAAGTGACCGAGATACTTTGGCGTATTTTGTGAATGATAAACATGGAGAATGTGAAGAACTTTACACGTGTTTAAAGGCCGATCTAACTGATTGCTTACTATCGATACGCACCACAAACGACGAGTTTTCATTATTGAACACGAGTGCGTCGAGTGATCAAGTGGAGAAGAATACTCCTGATGTGAAGCTACCACAAATCAACTTACCAACTTTTTCCGGGGCGTATGAGGAGTGGCAATCGTTTGAAGATATATTTATATCACTTATACACTCGAATAAAGGACTTAGTGATGTGCAGAAGTTACATTATCTGAAATCATGTGTTATTGGTGAAGCGAAGAACACAATCAAGCATTTTCAAATTACGGAGAAGAACTACAAACCTGCATGGGACAGCCTGAAAAACCGGTACAGTCACAAACGGCTTATTGTTAATGCTATTTTAAAAAGGTTTTTTAATTTTAAGAAGATTAATGAACAGTCACCTACACAATTAAAAGCTTTAATTAATAATACTAAAGAATGTTTAACTAGCCTAAACGCATTAAATATTTACACCGGTACTTGGGATCCAATAATCATATTTCTGGTTAATTAGAAATTGGACCGAGAATCACATAGAGCCTAGGAATCATACGTCAGTGGAGAATATTTCGAAGATATGCCCACATTTCCTAACTTCACTACATTTTTAGAAAGCTGTATCTGTACTTTGGAATTAACATCACCTACAACTACATTGAAAGATAAAGTTAAAGATCAAACATTTCACGCCACCACCTCGGTACAACGTACTTGCATCATGTGTAAGGAAGATTACCTGCTTTGTCATTGCAAGGAATTTGGAAAGTTAGATCCGGATAAAAGAAGCATATTAACTAAACAGCAACGACTTTGCTACAACTGTCTTGCTGCCGGGCATCCTGTATTTCACTGTAAACAAAAATCTTCATGTAGGATCTGCGGTAGACGTCACCATTCACTTCTACATTCTTATAAGAAGCGAGAACAGTCACCTGGCACCGATGAGAAGAAGAAATCACCAGGGCTGTCATCAATGCACACGAATGTGTAAGAAAATCAAGAAGTCGAACAAGATGTGTTAGTTGCCTCGCACTTTGTTTCTCAACATAAAATGGCACTTTTAGCTACGGCTTTGGTACCTATCAGAAGTGCATCTGAGCAGGTTAGTTTGTTAAGAGCTTTAATCGATTCCGGTTCTCAAGCATCCTTTGTTAGCGAGAGAGCGGCTCAAACACTTAGGCTTCGCAAAACTTCAATCAATGGTACGGTAACTGGAGTAGGTTCTAGTAAAACGTCAGTCAGTCATGTGGTTCAACTTGAGGTCTTGTCACGTTATGAAGATAACTTCAGCCTCAAGGTAAAAGCGTATGTATTATCAACACAGCTGACTACCAAGTTGCCATGCAAGTCCATCAAACCAATGAAATGGTCACATTTAGACGGGCTTATATTAGCAGATCCTGATTATTTTATGCCAGGTAAGATAGATCTTCTGTTAGGTGTTGATGTCTACACAGAAATTCTCAAGAACAATCTTATCAAGGGTCCACCAGGCACACCATGCGCACAAAAAACCAACCTGCGATGGATATTATTCGGCGGCATAAATGATCAGCAACCCCAAGAAGAGACCATAGCAATGCACATTCACCTGGAAGTAGATAACATGCTTAGAAATATGTGGGACATTGAACAATCTGACAAACGCAATTTCACAGCGGAAGAGAAGTTATGTGAGGAAATATACGCCAAATCTTATTCCAGGGCACCTGATGGACGATATATAGTAAAGCTTCCGTTCAAATGCGAAGATCCCATACAAACAGTTGGTGATACAAGAGAAACAGCTTTGATCAGATTTCATCAATATAAAAGAAGGTTAGAGAAGAATCCAAAATTGAAAGAAGCTTGTGACAAGGTCATAGAATAATTATTAGAGCTAAAACATATGGAAGAAGTTCCAGAAGAAGAATTAAACAAAACAGCTGTATATTTACTATATCACCCAGTTATAAGAGAATGGAAAGAAACTTCAAGTGTAAGATTAGTATTTGACGCTTCTTGTGTGGGTTCTAAAAATAAATCATTGAACAGCCTACTGCTGGTGGGACCTCAACTGCAAGATGACTTAAGAGACCTAATAATGAGATGGCGGATGAAAGCTATAGGCTTTGTGGCCGATATAGAGAAAATGTATCGCCAGATATTAGTAACTAAAGAAGACACTGACTTTCAGAGGATATTGTGGCGAAAAAATACTTCAGATGTGTTAAAAGAGTATCGTCTTCTACGAGTCACGTTTGGAATATCATCAGCGCCTTATCTTGCAGTAAAAACGTTAATTCAACTGGCAGAGGATGAGGGTAAGAACTATACAGCAGCGGCTAAGGTTATCAAGGAAGATTTTTTTGTGGATGATTGCATGAGTGGTTGCGTTCAAGATTCAGTAAAGAAAACAGTTGAGCTGAGCAACCATATCACAGAAATACTAGAGAAGGGTGGATTTGTTCTCCAGAAATGGGCCTCAAATGACAATAAGTTCATGAATGAAATAAAACCTTCACGACGCAGCATAAGTACGAAAAAGGAATTAAGAAACCAATGTGTTATGAAAACGCTTGGTATCACATGGAATATGGGAACAGATTCATTTCACTATCACTTTAATCTACCACCTCAACCCCAGGTCGTCACTAAAAGAAACATACTTGCTGACATTCAACGACTGTTTGATCCACTAGGTTGGCTTGGAGCTGCAATAATTCCGGCTAAAATCTTAATTCAACAGCTGTGGGTGGAAAACCTTGACTGGGATGAGGAAGTCTCTGGTTCCCTAAAAGAAGAATGGTTAAAGTTGAGACTGAGTTATGAACACCTTGACAAGGTCCATATCGATAGAAATATCAAGATAGACAGCGATGACATGCATCAGTTCTCTCTCCGTGGCTTCTGCGATGCATCCAACAAGGCCTATTGTGCCGTGGTCTACTACAGAGTAGTTATCAAGAATGGAGATATTGAAACCGGTATTGTTGCTTCTAAAACACGAGTGGCGTCGGTCAAGCCTGTAACACTGCCGGGACTCGACCTATGTGGTGCTGTGCTTCTGGCCAGGCTATTGACTCAAGTTTGTAATGCAATGAGAATTCCCATCAACCAAGTATATGCTTGGACTGATTCATCGGTGGTACTGTCATGGTTATTTGGAAACCCTAATAGATGAAGACCATTTGTTAGCAACCGAGTTGTAGAAATTCTAGACAATTTGCACAACACACAATGGTTTCATGTCGTATCCAAGGAAAATCCAGCAGACATCGGTTCCAGAGGACAATACTTGCCCGAGCTAGTCGAAAATCAAAGGCTATGGTGGGAAGGACCAGCTTGGCTAAAAGAAAATTAAATTAAATTTACAAGACCAAACGTTATACCAACTGAAATGGAAAGTAAGAAAAACATAGAAGTAAATGTGAAGATACAGAATGAAGAAACTAATTTGTTTGACAATATTGATACGTTAGAAGAGTTACAAAGAGTTGTAGTGTACAGCACAAGATTTTTAAATTACAAAAAAGATTGTAAAAGATTAGGAACACAAATAACAACAGCCGAACGAGAAGAAGCTTTACTGAAATGTATTAGAATAGTACAAAATCAAGAATACGCAAAAGAGATAGAAAGTCTGACTATGAAAAGGAATGTCAGAAACGATAGCTGCTTAAAATCTCTTAACCCCTACCTGGATGATAAAAATATCCTCAGGGTGGGCGGGAGATTGAGAAATGCAGATCCTGATAACCATTCCAAACACCCAATCATAATCGGCACAAGAAATAAATTAATTTTATTGATTATATCTCAAGCTCATAGAAAAACATTGCACAGTGGAATTCAACTTACGCTAGCATATCTCAGAATAAAATATCGGATTATCAGAGCAAAAAATGCAGTAAAAATGCACATACGAAAGTGCATCATATGTGCAAGACAAAAGGCGGCTAGCCGCACTCAAATTATGGGCGATCTCCCAAAGCAACGCGTAACTGAAGCTCGTCCATTTCTTTACAGCGGAGTCGACTTTGCCGGCCCTTTGCAAGTTTTAATGTCAAAGGGCAGGGGCGCAAAGTCTAACAAGGCATACATCGCCACATTCGTTTGTATGGCTGTCAAAGTCATACATTTAGAATTGGTCGGTGACCTTACTACAGAGTCCTTCATTGGTGCTTTTCAAAGATTCGTTGCTAGAAGAGGAAGATGCACTCATTTATGGAGCGACCAAGGACGTAATTTCATCGGAGTAGGCAAAGAACTAGCAGCTGCATGGAAAGAAGCTAACCTCGAATTGCCAGGTGATCTAGTTGGTACCCTTACAGCTGATGGAACGCAATGGCATTATGTTCCTCCGTACAGTCCGAACTTTGCAGGTCTTTGGGAGGCTGGCGTCAAATCTGTCAAATTCCACCTGAAAAGAATATTGACAGCGAGCCCAACCTTCGAGGAAATGACGACAACGTTATGCCAAATTGAAGCGTGTCTGAATTCACGACCCTTGACACCCATAGATAACACTGATACTGACGTTATAGAACCGCTCACACCTGGTCAATTTTTGATAGGAGAACCACCAGTTTCTATACCTAGCCCTGATTTACGTAATATTAATATCAATAAATTATCGCGTTGGCAATTAACACAGAGACTTGTTAGAGACTTTTGGCACAGATGGCAGTCCGAGTATTTATCGAGACTTCAAGAACGCCCAAAATGGCTTAGACTCCAGCAAGAATTTGAGATCGGCGACATAGTGTTGCTGAAGGATGAGCAGACACCGCCAAGTAAATGGGCTCTCGGGCGTGTGGTCGAAAAAAATCCTGGCCCGGATGGTGTCTGCCGAGTCTATAGTATTTGGTGTAATAAAAATGTGACTAAGCGATCTGTGTCTAAACTGTGCGCGTTGCCGATAGATACATCGTAATTTATCTATCATTTTGTTAATTTTGTACCTATATGTACTTAATTGTGTTCCTAATATATAAATATCGTTGGAGGTAGTTACAATTTTTTTTTGCTAGTTTAGGTAGATAGATAAATAAATAATATACTGTACGTTCAAGTTAACTGTAATTCCATACATGCCTTGACCCTTCTTCGCTCTGTTCTTGTTCGGACTTCTGGGTGTTGAAGGTCTTCTGTCTTCTATTCGTGGTGACCTCTTGAACCCCTTCTGGCTGCGCATATGGGCCGCATACCTCGGCCTCTCTGTTCATGAAGCGCGCCAGTATTGCTATGTCCTTCTTGTTCTTCTGTTGACTGCTCGGCTGCAAAGTCGTACCACCGATACATGAGGGTAGGCGGCAGCTTGTCTATGGTGAGCTTCGCTATCTCTGGATTGAGCAGGTACTGTTGCTTCCCGATGGTCTTTAGGGTAGCTACGACGGGGGGCGTCTGTTAGGCGGGGCAGGCTTCTAATCTTCTCTATTTCAGCTATGGCAATCGCATCTGGTCTTCCAAATCTTGCCTCCAGGATCTTCATGACTTCAATGCCACCGACATTGGCTCGTCGCAGAACTTCGGTATTTCGTACTCGGTCGTTCGTACCATCATGAGGATCAGATGGTCCATCTGATCCTCATGATGGTACGAAGGCATTTAAGGTGGAATCGATCCAAAGCGGGCATGTGGTGGCGATACACACACCACGTCTCAGAGGAGTACAAAAGGTTTGGCAGCACAATTGCCATGTAGACTGAGATCTTAGTGGCCAACTTTAGGTCGTGCGAGCAGAAAACCTTGAAACGCAGCTTTCCAAATGCTGCAGCCGCAGCACTGATCCTGCTGTTAACTACTGCATCAAGGTCACATTTAGATGTAATAGTGCTCCCCAGATAACGGAAGGTATCGACCTGCTTTAGCACATCCTCACCAAGCTTAATGGCCAGTGTCTCACGATCACGACCATGTGTGTCTGACGACATCACCTCCGTCTTTTTTACATTGATCTTTAGACCGAACTTGCAGCATGCTTGGTGTAAACCGGACATCAGCCGTTGCAGGCCATCTGGGGATTCCGCTAAAAAGCACAAGTCATCGGCATACATGATCTCTGTGATCAAAGCGTATGAGACTTTAGTGCGCGCCTTAAGTCTGGCCATGTTAAAAAGACTACCCTCAGTGCGGAAGCGGATGCGGACTCCTACAAAAACAGTTTGCAGGACCTCCTTGACTACTACCGCAAAGTACAAGGCGAACAGTGTGGGCGCTAAGACACACTCTTGTTTAACCCCACAGGTAACAAGGAAAAAATTTGACTGTTCACCGTCAACTGAGACGCAGCACTGCATGTCGTCATGCAGGAGTCTCAGACCCCTACAAACTTTTTAGTACACCCTAGGTTTCCTAGCACCATCCAGAGAGCTTCACGAGGCACACTATCAAAAGCTTTCTCCAAGTCAACAAAGCAGAGAAACAGCTGACGACCCTGTTCTCTACTCTTTTCTTGCAGTTGACGCACAGAGAAGATAGCTTCACAGGTGCCTCGGTCAGGTCGGAAGCCAAACTGGGTTTCGGGCAGGATCTTTTCAGATAAATCCTTTAGGCGGTTTAAAAGAACTCTTGCGAAGGCCTTTCCAGGGGCTGTCAGGAGTGAAATACCACGGTAGAAGTCACAGTCGGAACGGTCACCTTTGTTCTTGTAAAGGGCACTTATGCGAGACACTTTAAATCATCCGGGACTCGCTACTTCTCCCACATGCGAACAAATAGTTCCCAAACAAATGGTGCAGTTCCTCACCACCGTACTTAAGCAGCTCTCCCGGTATGAGGTCAATGCCAACCGCCCGCTTATTTTGTTGCTGTCTGATGGCAGAAACAACCTCGTCACGCGACAGAGGCTCATCCAGCTCGGTGACTTTAGGGAGTTGAGGCATTAAACTGATATTAAGTAGATCAGCTGATCGACCTACATTGAGCAAAGTGTTAAAATGTTCAGCCCAGCGCCTTAGTACATCCTCCTTGCTTGTCAGCAAGTGCATACCGTCTAAAGACCTAAGAGGCACTTTTGCTCGGTAGGACGTACTGATCAGCTTACGTACCTCGCAGTAAAACTCCCCAAGCTGGTTTGTATCAGCAAGCCACTGAATGTGACAAGCTTTGTCTTGCCACCACCTGTCTTTGATTTGTCGAGACAGCTTGCGCAATTCAAGGTCACTCTTTTTGACCACCGCAACGCTTCCACCGCGTCTAGTATGCTGTCACAAGAGGCATCGATGTTGCTCAAAGGCTGCCCTGAGAGCTTCGTCATTCTCATCAAACCAGTCTTCATTACGGCGGTTTCTCATACCTAAAGTAATTGACGCGCTCTTACGAGATGAGAAGACAACGCTCCCCATGCAGCACTGACATCATCTATATCTTTAAGTGGCGACAGCTTTCCAGACAAGGCTTCAGCATATTTCTCCTTACCTCGCGATTTTTCAGCCTATCCACGTTAAAAGACGCAGGCTTTTTAAATTGAGTTCTACGTGGTCGACGGCGGCGGAGTCGCAGCTTGGTGACAATAAGTCGGTGATCAGTCCAACAGTGCGCACCTCGCATAACGCGGGTGATTTGGACTTGAATAATATCTCTTTGCCGTACGACAGCATAATCGATCATATGCCAGTGTTTGGATCTTGGGTGCATCCATGTTGTCTTGTGCTTGGCGGCAAGTCTGAACATAGTGTTCGATATCGCAAGCTCGTATTGAGCACAAAGACTGAGTAGCAACTGACCATTGCTGTTCATGTTGCCAACTCCGTGTCTACCCAGAACTCCAGGCCACGCCTCATAGTCCCGACCAACTCTGGCATTGAAGTCGCCTAGCAACAAAACCTGCTCTCTGGCGTTTATGCTGTCCAGGCATTGCGATAGCTCTTCGTAAAATTTATTCTTGATATCATCAGACTTGTCTAGCGTTGGAGCGTAAACACTGATGATATTAAGGAAATTATCTGTATCCAGGTGAAGGCGCAATGTGGTCACGCGGTCCGAGATGTGTACAGGGTACTCCTCAAGTCGCTTTACTAGGTGATTCTTGATGGCAAATCCTACACCTGAACGTCTATGTTCCGAAGAAGCGGTACCTATCCAAAAGAAAGTGTAGCCGCCTCCATCTTCCACCAGCTCTCCTTCATCTGCAAGATGAGTTTCGCTGAGCGCAGCCACATCTACGTCATAGCGACGAAGTTCACGAGCTACTATGGCGGTTTTACGTTCAGGGCAGGCGTTACCATCACGATCAATAAGCGTTCTCACGTTCCATGCGCCAAATGTCATCACGGGTGTTTTCATGATATTTTTATTGTTACGTCGACCACGAATTAGGGTGATGCGATGGCAGCCGCGGTTACTACCACCTTTCAAGTTGGGACGAGCATTTTTTTAGGGCACCTTTTCTAGCCCCCTTCCTGGCTGAGCGGGGAAAGCAGTGCCTCCCTAAATAGGGCTGCTTTGTCATCCCAGGCGCTGCCGAATCCACACTGTCGTCCAAATTTGCAGTGTGAAAGCGACCACGGTGTACTCACACCCCCAGGACCGCCCATGTGCAGGAATCAGACAAAGCCTAGCTTGCATCAAGCCAGACCTCTCTACGTCATCCCATCGCCACAGGACTTTTCGTTATCGGAGTCCATTAATCGGAAGCAGTCTGATACGCAGGATATATTAAGGTGCGCAAGCGTTCACGCACACGCAGGCGCACGCACTTGTCCTTCCCCTCCTCGATTCAGTGGAACGGAGAACCGCTACGACTGGAGGAGAGGTCAGATGATGTGTTTGGCCGACGTTACTATCTACCCTCTAACGCCGCCCTTGGCCATTCACCTTGCCTTGCTGAATCGCCGAGTCCACCAAGCCCTTTGCATATCTGCGGTGGGTTGCCTTCCTCGCCGAATCAGACTTCATGCGCTTTGCAGGAGGGATCCGCATGAAAACTTGACCATCGAAGTAGCAAGCCCCTCGTCCAGGTTTAGCCCGTGAGCCGACACGGTTTACCGGGGTGTAGCTGCTGTGCGCATCACAGCTACTTGGAGCCACTGGAGAGAGTTTATGGACTGATAACGAATTTAACACATCTCTGCCACTTCTGTAGAAGTCGGCTGGCAGAAATAAGCGCTATGAACCCACTACACCCCAAAACCCAGTGTAGTGAATGTGAAAAGTGATAGTGTCGAAACAATCATTTTATATATTATAGTTTGTGTTAGTATTATAACCATTGTAACCATTAAGTTTAAGGAAATGTACCCCAATTGTAACTTTTGTATTTGTATTCGAAATCCTCGGATTCCTGTTAGAACCGATGATTTCGAACTTAAGGAGGGAGGAGTTATGTCCCCACGTCTGCCCTCGCACATTATAGAAATGCCTAAGTAAGCACTTTCGCTTATTACTTCGTGGAATAATAATCCCTTAGTAAACACCTTTAGACAAAGGACTAAATTCGCTAAATCAGCATCCGGTCAATACTTGGAAGACGCATCACGTCTCTTGCACAACAACTAAATAAAATTGCTTAATTAATATTTTTGATTACGACTTCTTAGAACGAAGTCTAGAAAGTTCCATTCGAACAAAGGACTGGTTATGCTTGATCAGCATCCGGGAATATTCCAGGTAGACGCTTCACGTCTTGGTCACAACGAGTGACGAGTATAAAAGACACTGTGGATATGCCTGAGGCATGGCGTTTTTCACACTTCGAAACTCCGCTTAGCTGTAGGTCTGCTCATCGAGAGCATTAGTGTTAATTAGTGTTAGTTTTATTTAATTAAAGTAACTTTCAAAATCAAAGTTTATTTTCTTTTAAAGTCTGCGCGCTCCCGATTTGACTAACTACAAAACAAAGTAAATATAAACAATAAACAAAAATAAAGAATTAAATCTGAGAAAACTAAACGTCCGGAACACAGAAATTTATTATTTTGCAATCAAAAGTGGTTAAAGTGTTGTCTGGTGCGCTAGGCATCGAGTTGCATAATGGGGTATGCCTGAGGTGGTTGGGTCAGGCATTAAAAAGCAATAAACGGCTGTGATTTGTTGAGTGACTGTGTGACAATTATTGTGCATTGTGGGTACTCCGGACATTGACAACAACACCTGTTGAATTGGTTCACTGACCGGTTGGCCAAGACTTATAAACAGCTGTATTTTTCGCGTATATCCTGTGGTGATACACTGGCGCGGGCGCAGTGCACGAAACGCTAAGTGTTAGTCCGAGCGCAAATCCCAAAAAACGTGGTTCGAACCCAAGTGCAACAAAACTTTTTTTTTATTTATTTTTTTATTTTGTAAATCTTTTTTCTGGTTTTTATTAACATTTGAATAATGTCTCTAAAAAACAAAAAGCACTGTGGTGGCTGCTTTAAAAAGCTGGATAGCGGAAGGTTTTTGGTGTGTAGTGTGTGTCGGGACTGCTACGATCTAGACTATGCTGGTGTGCCGGAGCAGCTCTTCAGCTTGATGACGGGGGAGCACAGCTGCCGTCCGCTAACTATAATTACGTTAAGCCACAAAATAAAATTTTGAGATATGAGCAAAAAACGCAGCAAATATTTAAAACATGTGCTACTTGAAAACTATAGATCGTACACAAAAAAATAAAAACTTACCAATATATGTAGCTTGTTAGATTTACTTTTAAAAAGCAATAATCTTCATTAAAAATATCTGGTTCTAAGCTATGAAAATACTAGTTTTTATTTTTAGCTGTGCATAGTTCAGTGAGTTTTTAAGCAAATACTTGGCTAAAAAGACGCTAAGTGCATCTTAGCGACCTTTTAGCTTATGATTTACACGTAAATAAAGTGTATTTTCTTTTGTTAAAAAAAATATTCAAAAATACTTATTTAAAATGACGTTAAGCTACTTAACGACTTTATAGTTATGTATTGCTGATTTGAGTTTTGTAATAATCCTTAACTTTACCAACGTTATAGTACTTAAGTGTTCTTTTTAACCGACTTCAAAAAAAGGAGGAGGTCCTCAATTCGTCTGAATGATGTTTTTTTTTGTGTATTTTTGTTACGCGATTACGCAGTCAATTATGGACCGATTTCAAAATTTAATTTTAGTTTGAAAGGGTATACTCCCGAGGTGGTCCCATTTACACCAAGTCAGATTCTGATGATGGGATCCCTGGGAAATCAAGGGCAACGCTCAATTTTTATAGTCACCCATAATGTTTTGCATATATTTTCTGACTCAATGCTGATTTTTGGATCTGGTAATCATCATGTCATGTTGCTGACCTGATGTTGGAAGCCACAGAACTCCTTAACGGATAGGAGTTAGAAGATAATACTGCAATTTGTCGACAGAACGTATTTCGCAGTGTGTTAAGCAGACGTGGAGCTTGTGAGGTACCAGACCGCCAATTTTTATTTATTGGAGGCGGCACACCCAGTAACGAAAAAATTTTTGAAAGATCCTTTCTTAATTTGACTTGTTATTTAACGCAAGACCTTATCCTATGGTTACGACACCAAAATAGCCACCGTTCTGGTTGGAGTGTAGGTAAACCCTTTTCTTAAGACTTAAAAATATTTGTCGAAAAATTGACCCTATATAACACCTTATTTTTATCATACCATTGGATGGAAGGTCCATAGAGGACCAATATTAGTTAAGGTAACTTTGCTGTAAAGTCATTTTTGGCGAAGTTAGGAGGGAAAAAATTGAGCACTTAACACTTAAAATTGTGAAATAAAATAAGTTTAAGCCTATTCTTTTCAAAAATCTGCGGAAGAGGTGCGCGAGGTGACGAGCACACGCACTCCAAAAAATACAGTTTTATTAAAAAATTTAAAAATGGGACGGCTCGGCGAAATACCAACTTGCTGCACTTGACTCGGTGAAACGCAGAGCCAAGAGAATAATAGGCGATAAAAAACTAGTGGCGTCCAAGCTGTGCAGCTTGGACGCCACCAGTTTTTTTTCAGCCTGGCTCACCGCCGCAAGGTTGCTTGCCTATCGGTCTTCTATAGATTGTACTTCGGAGAGTGTGCTCATGAGCTGCATGAGCTCATACCACCGTCACCTTTCTTCCATCGGACATCCAGACGCACGGCCGGCTACCATCCGTTCTTAGTTGATATACCCATAATCCGCACTAAGCGCTTCTCATCATCTTTTATAATGCGCACAGCTAAAGATTGGAATTCCCTGCCTGCGACTGTATTTCCGAGTGCATTTAAAAATGCTCTATTCTGATTCGTAGATTAAATTAACCAATGACAGCGGTCCGTAGATCATAAAGTATCTGTCAAAATATTGCACTTGAGGTGAAAATGGCGATCACGAGCAGAAGACGTAAGTTTAATCAATTAATTGAAGATAAATAACACTTGAAAAAAATCATCGACCTCAGGTTTCATCAATTATTTTCACGTAAATCTTGAGTAGATTCTTATTAAATTCTAGCTTTATATAAAGAGTTTTTAGTAATTTACAGAAAACTGTTGTTATTTTAAGTGATCATGAGTAGTTTTTTTTTAATTTGCCTTAGTAAAAAAATGTATATTTTAATGTACGTTGATCGTTTCTGAGTAAATATTATTATATTTTTTTGTTGTAGGTCTTAGAGACCGCGAGATCGAAAATTGTTTTGATGATTCCGACATTGAAGACTTTGTCCCTTTGGATGAAGACTAAGGGGATCCAGATGCATGTTACAGTGCGACGGTTACCAACCGTTAATCACATCATCACATCACATCACCAGCCTATATCTGTCCACTGCTGGACACAGGCCTCTCTAATAGGAGGATTTTCCCATAATCGCCACGCTTGGCAGGCGGGTTGGCGATCGCAGTTTGGCCAATGGTGGAGAGGAGACGCTGCTGCCCGTCTTCTTGTGGCGGTTCTCCTGTAGTCGCCTCTTACCGACCGTTAATATTAATAGCGATAGCTCTGAAAGCGAAGGTGAACCTGATACAGCTATTTCAAGACGTGGTCGTGGAAGAGGCACTCGGAGAACAATGCAGGGACAGGGAAGAAGCAGACAGAGGGGGTCAAATACGGGAAGAGGAAGGGGGAGAGGAAGGAGTATAGGACAAAGGAGAAGACAAGACGAAGCAGAAGGAGAACGCGAAGATGGTTCAAACACTTTACCGGATGATGAGCCAGCTTCAAGTGGATCGCCAGCTAGTAATTGGACTGTAAAAGAATTTAATCCGCGTTTTCCCAACATCACGGAACCAGCATATATGCCAGTAGACAGTGGAGCATATAATAATGTGGAATATTTTAAACAATATATAAGGTCCGATTATTTAAGCACTCATCCTGCTAACCTGTGACTATATAGGTAAAAAGCAATCGTAAAAACCAACTTTCAAATGTGTATCATAAAAACTAAAAAAAATGAAAATAAAAATACAAAATAACAACATCGACTTCATATTGCATAAACTCGTCCATCTTCAATACGTATAACCATTTGTGATCATCTGTCTTATTCCTTCCTCTTGTACAGAGCGAGAAAGAGCTAACCAGACGTGAAAAATGGCCGGAGTTCATTCATAAACTTATACTACACGGTCAGATGTTTGGCTTGTTTACCTTTAACATTGTTAACCTAAAATTAGGGCTTAAATGTAGCTTAGTGAAAATTTTCTAATTTGAAAATCTACATCATTTAGAACAAACCAATTTAAAAAATGCAGAGTCTTAGCTAAGTAAATGTTAAATTAGCAGCTTACCAATGGTAAAACCAGTAAAACGGCCCTTATATCAGCTTATTAAGTAAGTACATGCACTGATCTTCAGGGGGTTTGTTTCCAGATAAGGTAGTGATTCAAATTTCCCATCACACTTTCACAGGCTGTGGACTGACGAGCTATCCAAAATCATGTTAAGACTGTTTTAGGTAGGTATGCGACTTTATTATTGAGAAAGGTAATTTAATTATTCTAACTTAATAAAATTCAAAATAACTAACATAATTTTATGATAACTCGGCGTGTTTAAAAGTTTGAATCATCTCTCTACAACGATTGTTTATTTACACTGTTCGTTACTATTGAAAATTGAACTTAGCATGATTAAAAATACACGAAAACATTCCTCCTCATCTAACTCAAGATTTAGGTATTCTAGTTTCTACATTTTTTATTACACTGATCGACCACTCACACGCACACTCACTGAGACTTTTGAATGGTTCTACATTGACTAACTATCACAGAACAAACTAGGTTTAACTTGCGTTTTTAATAAATGATAGATTTTGCGATACTACAACGCGCACGGAAGCCGGAAGCGCGTCCGTATGACGCGTCTAATCACGACAGGCGCATGACCCGAACTAAAAGAAAGCGCACTGCGCAGCAGCGGTCGGTCAAAACTCAAAGTGGGGCCGCCAGCGCACCTGACGAAGCAGTAGTGATGTAGTATCGATCGAGATCGCGCGGATCGATACACTGTCATTTAATTTTAATACTAACAATTAAAAACAAGTTCAATATCATTTTTGTTTCTGTAAATTAAAAATCAAAAGGTGATTTAATTTAAACGGTGTAAGGCCAAGTATAGCAAAAGTGCCATTAAATGCCACAGGATGATAGCTTGTAGCCGTTTGAGTTCTTGCTTTTGAAATTTAAAACCTACCGTCATGTCGACCTTAAAGTAGGCCCAGCTCTGGTTATTTTAAACTTTTCTGCTAAGATCGACTGATAAAGAAGGCTACAGAAGTTTACCGTCTTCTGCTTTGTGCTAAAACGCTTATTAAAAAATTATAAAATAATGTTATTTCTTAGTAAAACAGTCTCGCATAAGCAATCGATCGAAAAGTAATAGTTATTACTATTACTTTATTTGCATAATACAAATTTACTTTTACTCTTTGATGAATTCGATCATAAGTGAAATTATTACTCATAATTGTTGATATTTTAACGTTTATAACAATATCAATTGCATAGCGAGGTGAATGCCAATAGTTTTGCACATCGATACATTTCCCTTTTGTTACTCATCCCTAGGTGTCCTTAAAAATTCCGTCAATTTAATTGGCATAGGCTTAGAGCTAATTTGGTCAAAATAAATGATTGCATGCATGTAGGTAGGTCTTGCGTTTGATTCACGGACTCGATCTTTTTAAATGACACTAATAGTCTAGACAGCACTTCTCAACTGAGGTTGTATGCTCGATTGATAGTTGGTTTAAAAATAATTCAGTACCCAATGGCCAAAAAAAATCTACAGGAAATCAGCACAATTCATAAACTAAAGATTTTAATTAAGTACCATGAACTGTGCCAGGAAAAGACCGACATACCTCGTAACTTTATATCGCGCTCAGAATACCCACAATCTAGGTACGAACAGCCTTGGCCAACTTAAAAAGCGCTAAATCGCCTTCGGGCAGAGGTTGGCCCATACAGATAACATTTGATAAAAAGACGGAATCAAACTTAGGAATCTTAGTAGTTAGGATAGGAATAAAAACAAATAATAATTATTATTTCATGAGCCCTGGCAATACGTCAATTTTTTTTGAGATTGGGTACCTGGACGCTTCGAGTCAATTAGAGCGATTGGGAACTTGTATGGCCTTTGCGTAGGTAAAGGATCTCGGAGATAAGATCACTAGCTCCTGGTCTAATTTTAGCCGGTCTTTTCGGTGCAACTCAAACGATCTAGTACAAAGGGGCCGCCCCGGCCGCCGCGCTTTTCGGCAAGTGTTTTTGCCGCTTGCCGACAAGGCGGCTAATTCAAAGAATGTTTGGCACGTGTCAAGGTAAAAAATCACCTGAATTTTAGTATCGAAAATCTAGTTACACTAGTAAGACGTGTGATATCGATCGATCACAATTTTACAATCATGCCCTACCGATACTCCAATCAGGAGTATTTTAGTGTAAATAAACTGAAACCTGTAGTGTAAATAGGAGGAACAGTGTGTAAATAGCCGTGTAAATAAACAATCGCTGTAGATAGTGTTGATTCAAATTTTTAAACACGCCGAGTTATCATAAAATTATGCTAATTTGTTTTTTTGTTTAATCAAACATACCTTACTTTTTAATAAACTTGCATACCCCTAACACAATAAATTCTAGCATGATTTTGGATAGCTCGTCAGTCCACAGCCTGGGAAAGTGTGATGGGAAATTTGAATCGCTCCCTGTCTTGAAATACCTACACCCCTTGAAGATTAGTGTACTCACCTGATAGGCTGATAAGAGGACCGCAAATAGGTAAGCTGCTAACTTAACATCTACTTATTTAAGAATTTTCAAAATCTGTTTATATTTGTTAATTTTAAATTATGTCGATTTTTTTATTCGAAAATTTGCAAAAGCTACATTTAAGGCAAATTTTTGTATTAACAAAGGTTGAAGGTCATTCCCCCTAGTTATTCAAGCCAAATATCTGTGCGTGTTATGAATGAATTCCGGCTATCTTTCATGTTTGTTAAGTCTTTCTCGCTCTGTCTATGGGAAGGAATAGGACAGATGATCACAGATGGTTTTACATTTGAAGATAGGACGAGTTTATGCAATATGAAGTCAATGTTGTTATTTTGTATTTTTTATTTTATTTTTTTTAGTTTTTATGATACACATTTGAAAGTTGGTTTTCACGATTGCTTTTCACCTATATAGTCACAGGTTAGCAGGATGAGTGCTAAAAAAATCGGACCTTATATAAACGAAGACCTGATTGAGATTATGGTAGAAAAATCGAACCAAACGGCTATTGAAAAAACAGGACGTTCTCTAAATCTGACCAAACAAGAAGCCTATGTTTACTTGGGTATTACCTTATTGATGTCTTCAATAAACTATCCGCAATTGCGAATGTACTGGGAGAATGAGTGGCGAGTAGCCATCATCGCTGATAACATATCCCGAAACCGCTTCTTTCTTTTGCGAAATTCTTTAAAATTTGTGTTCGATAGTGACATTGCCGAGGATATAAAGAACAAAGATAAGCTCTGGAAGGTTCGCCCACTTATTGACTATGTGCAGTCTGGATGTCACGCGCAAGTCAAGGAGCAATGTATGTCCATTGATGAGATGATAATTCCGTTCAATGGCTCGTGTTCTATGAAACAGTACTGCCCAGGCAAGCCTAACCCGGTGGGATTGAAGGTTTTTGTACTAGCTAACCCAGACGGATTGGTGTGTGGCTTTGATGTATATCAAGGTCAAGGCGCGTACCCTAATTATGATGATAGCTCCTTCGGACTTGCCGAAAAAGCTGTACTGAACCTGGCTGATGGTTTAGTTCCCGGTCATGTACTATATTTTGACCGTTATTTTACGTCAGAAAAGTTGGTGGATGCGCTGGAAAGCCACGGAATAAGAGGAACAGGAACTTTAATGAAAAACAGAATACCGGCAGATATTCGAGATATGCTAATGGACGACAAAGAGTTGAAATCTCAAGGAAGAGGAAGTTTTCAAGTTGTAGTTCGCAATGATGAAAATTTGGCAGTAACTAAATGGTTCGACAATAAAGGTGTCATATTTATGTCTTCCGCAGAAAGAGATGTTGAAGCAGATGAATGTCGGCGATGGTGTAAAAAAACCAAACGCTATATTAATTATTCAAAGGCCTAGAGTCGTAAAGAATTACAACAAAAAATGGGAGGCGTGGACATGGCTGACCGCCTTTTGGCAGTATGTCCATACCGATACCGGACTGCGAAATGGACTCAGCGATTCTTCTCGCATATGTTGGATCTAGGGGTTACGAATTCGTGGTTGCAGTTCCGAAGAGACCAGCTAAAGGCACGTATTTTTTTAAAAAAGATCCCGCAATTACGCTCATTCAAAATGGAATTAGGAGAGATGCTTATAGAGGCCAACACCTTGACCGACATCAATGTGATCGACGAAAATGAAGACCATGATTATGAACAGGTCGAGCCTTCAAGAAAACGCAGAGGAAAACCAACGAATCCTTTACCTATTTGACATTATTTACTTTATTTATGTCATCAGTAAATTATAAATACAAATTATTTAATCAATAAATTATTTGGAAATCAGACAGTACTATTATTTATTATTAAAGCATTAAAAATGGCATCAAACATGACAAACAGAACAAAAGGACAACAAAATCTATTAAAAGGTATATGTCATAAATGTAAAGTGAAAGTAGATGTAAAAAACACTATATTGTGCTACATATGCCAGAAACATTACGAATTTGACTGCGCTGGGATGTCCGAAAAGCTATATCGCTTATCGAATGAGGAAAAGAAAAAGCAATGGCAATGTAAGCATTGCAAAAAAAAAAAAATTACCAAAAACTACAAAGAAACCTGAAGAAAAGGCATCAATTAAACCGGTTATCCAGCCTTCTCAAGAACTGAGCCTATGCTCAACTTCATCAGGCCTAGTAAATTCAACATTTCATTCCACACAAAAGTAACATTGGTAAATGTGAAATTATTGTTACCACAGAAAACTCTTTTGGGACATTGTCGGAACGGATTCTGATATAGAGGAAGACGAAGAAACTTATATGTCACAGTCACGTAGGCAAAATCGAAGCTGCCCGGAAATAACATTTAACTACAGGAAAGAATATATTGAAATGGAGGAAAAGAATGCTTTATTACAAACTAAACTAGACAGTGCAGACAAGCAAATAGAAGAATTGCTACTGGAAAACTCAGCATTAAAGAAACAAATTGCTGAATATAAAGTAAGCATATTTAGTAAACTTATCTTTCGAGACTGGAGTCTTTCCAGACTTGCTAAAATTATCGGTTGTTATGCCTCTTTACAAAAAAGGCTCAAAACTATCGCTCGAAAACTATCGCCCCATAACTCTGATTCCTGTCTTATCAAAAATTTTCGAAAAAGCAATGAAAATTAGACTTTTAGGATTCATATCTAAGCACAATATAATTAAAGAGGAGCAGTTTGGGTTTCAATCAAAAAAATCCACTACTCTAGCGATGTTTCATCTAATAAGTGAAATCAATGAAAATATTAATGCTGGAATCCCAGCAACGACAGTTTTTTTGGACATGACTCGTGCATTTGATTTTGTGTGTCATGACTTACTGCTGCAAAAGTTAAACAATCTGGGGATAAGAGGTTTAGCACTTGACTGGTTGACCTCTTATTTAAAAAACAGGCAACAAACTGTTGAAATAACCAGCGTAAACAAAAAAGCTACAATTTTCTACCATAGATCGAGTATTTTGTTAAATGCATGTGGCGTCCCTCAGGGAAGTATTCTTGGCCCATTATTGTTTTTGCTTTATATAAACGACCTTCCCGAAGTGACTAACCACAAATACATACTATTCGCAGATGACATTTCCGTAGTAATACCACTTAAAACCGATTCTTTGACATATGAAAACGACATAAATGACACAATTGACAAAATAATATCATGGCTCTCTAATAATAATTTGACTGTTAATTTAAATAAAACAAAATTTATACAATTTGGCACAGTTAGACATATTAAACAAAATATTGACATTAAATACAATGGTAAACAAATAGAACAAGTTGAGAGTACAAAGTTTTTGGGAGTCATAATTGATGATAAATGTAGTTGGAAGCAACAAACGGAAGCTCTAAGGGACAAGTTGAATCGCTATGTATTTGTTTTGAGAAGATTACGTCACACATCTACCTTACAAACTTCGCTCGCAGCATACCATGGCTATGTCGCCTCCATGCTCAGGTATGGACTTCTGGTTTGGGGTGGCGGTACTGAATTGAAACAATTATTCAGAACACAGAAAAAATGCTTACGGGCAATCTGTGGTATGTCACCTCGTGATTCTTGCAAGCCAGTATTCAAACAGCTACAAATACTGCCCTTACCATGTAAGTACATACTAGAGGTAGCTACTTTTGTTAAAAATAACTTACACCTCTTCCAGAAACGTATGCATATTCATATCAGAAATGTAAGAGATCCAAATCGGTTAGTTTATAAAAGTAATCCAAAACTGGCTCATTATCGAAGACAATGCAATGCTATGTGTATTAAAATTTTTAACGAAATTCCAAGAGATATTAGGGATTTGCCGAATGTATTATTTAAACGCAGACTTAATATTTGGCTAAGAGACAAGAACTTTTATAAAATCAGTGAAATCTTTATTAAAAATCATCACATTAGGACATAAATATTTTTTTTTTGACATTACGATGAATTTACTAGATAACAATATAACTTTTGACATTATATTTGAGTAAAATTTACATTTAGTCGATTATATATATTTTTTTTCAATAAATGATGACCAGATGACATTATCTTAATTAAAATTTGCATGCCACATTATGGTAAAACATGTGCTCCTTCATTCATTAATATAAATTGTACCACCACTATAACCATGTTTTGAGCAAATAAATTTTCATTTCATTTCATTACCTAGCAAAAAATTTCGTACTCACGGAACAATGCATATGCCAGAATTCGTTGATAATGCAAACAGATGTCGGAGATGCCACTACAACCGAACACATTTCAAATGCCGCGCTTGCGACGTTAGTTTGTGCCTAACTAGACATCGTAATTGCTTTATTGATTTTCACCAAGATGATTAAGTAATACTCTTTAATGTTCTTTATGTTAACGACATACACTTGTATTCGTTTTTCGTTTATAATATTTTATATTTCGTTGATCTCCTTTGATAACATTGATTGAAATTGATGTTTATATGTGAGGTAATATGTGAGATTTTGAAATGACAAAGCTCCTTAGTTTTAGGTATCTTAAAAAAGAAGAAGAAGATTTATTTTTGTTTTGTTTTACCATTATTTGTAAAAGATTAAGTTTCAGTTTTTTATCTTACTCAAAGACTTTTGAATTCGTTAATTAGTAACCTAGGTGTGACAAAGATAAATATGGAAATTGTGATACCTACCTACTTAGATTTTTATAAAAAAAGTTATTAAATAATTTTAAGTTCAAATGCTGTGATTACCGTAAAGTAAACTCAAGATTACTAAGACTGATTATAAAACTGAAGAAGACTCTAGGATTCTAAGACTGGTTGTGAAAAAGAAAGTCTATAAAACTATCAGTTTAAATTTTCTGCCTTTCTCAAGATATATTATTTTGTATGCGCCCATTGTACATTTAAAGGAACAAAATCTATCGCATTCAAATTTACCGCACTGTCTCTATTTGGACCATAGATCATCAAAAAAAAAATACTTTAAAAAAATCTGGGACGCGTTTTTCTAAAAAAAAAATTAGAATAATTGCTTTGGCCTTAATAATTATAATAATAAGAATAATTCACATAAAAATGAATTGAAACATTAGAATGAACAATGGGCGCTTAGTTCTTCCCACACTATATTCAGCTGGGCCTATAGCTCTGCTTCGAATATGTACATTATAATGTACGCGGGGCCTTAGGAGGATAACAGACTCCAAAAAAACGAAAGACAAAAGATGGCTCACAAACCAACAACATATAGGTTCTGCTGTAACCGCAATAACAAGAGCTATGGAAACTATAATGACCAGTGACGACAAAGCTTCAGCTTTAAAAGATATGTGCAACGCTTGTCGAATGCTGTGTGATATGCACGCATTATTTACCAAAATTCGAACTAAAGTTGTTTGCCCAGGCTTAGATAAAACAACACAAACAGTGATACAAAACACAGAGCGTGACGAAATGATATTCGGAGCGAATTTATCTGAAAAGATTAAAGCCGCCAGAACACTGGAAAAACAAGGCAACCAGATGAAGAAAAATCAAAAACATACGCAACCTTCAACATCACGTCCGTTTTACTCGGAAAACTGGCAAGCCCCTCCTCGCTACCCATCTCCGAGGGGTCGAGGAGGGTTCCGGAAACCCGGTCGAGGTGCTCGACGACAGTACACAAAAACTTCGATGGTGATACCACCAGCTCCGCCGCTTTCGAGAGGGCCACGTCCAGTACACCAGACCCGGCCACGGGCACCACTTCAGTAATCCAGGTACATGCAGGCAGATAATCACATTTTTATAATTATTGGCACCATATCACTTCTAATAATCTAGTCTTACAGTGGATTAGAGAGGGTTATCGTATTCCATTCTGTAAAGATGTAAGTCAAAACGATTTATGCATAACACAATTTTCACCATCTAAAAAACAAGACATGATTAATGCTGTAAACAAGCTTATACATTTGGGAGCCATTAAAAAATGTTTACCTAGGGATGATCAATATCTATCTCGGTTCTTTTTAGCCCCAAAACCTTACGGAGAGAAACGTTTTATTCTAAATTTAAAAGGTTTAAATAAATTTGCTCATAAGTCTCGTTTTAAAATGGAAGACTATAGAACTGCATCCAAACTTATTCTAAAAAACGGTTATTTAGCAACAATAGACTTAAAAGAAGCAGACTTATTAATTACTATAAACAATGACGACCGGAAATACCTACGTTTTCAACGTCAAACCGATTCGAATTTAATCAATACATATGAATTTACAGCAATGCCATACGGCTTATCAGTAGCACCATGGGTGTTCACAAAGATCATGAAAGAAGTAATATCTTACCTTAGAAACCTCGGCTATAAATCCGTTATATATTTAGATGACATATATTGTATCGGTGATGATTTCGTAGAATGCAAAAATAATATAAATATAACTTTGGATGTTCTTCAAAAACTAGGTTTTGTCGTAAATTTTGATAAAAGTTCATTACAACCAAGCCAGGTGTGTCGGTTTTTAGGTTTTGTCTTCAATACTCAGTCTCTAACTATCACTTTGCCTAATGAAAAACGAAACAATATAGCTAATTTATCTCAAAAATTCACAGAATTGAAAAAATGATCTATTAGAGAATATGCACAGTTAATTGGTGTTTTAGTAGCAGCTTGCCCTGCCGTCAAGTACGGCTGGGTATACACAAAAATATTAGAAAGACAAAAATATATTGCCTTACTAAAAAATAATGACAGTTACGAGACAAATATTTTCCTACCTAAAGTTATTCTCGAAGACCTAAAATGGTGGGTAGATAACATATTCATAACTTCAAACCCCATGCGGTATCCTCAGTTAGAGTTAGAAATTTACACGGACGCTTCTAGTACAGGATGGGGTGCTACTTGTGGGGAACAACGAGCCTACGGTGCTTGGAAAGCGGATGAACAGCAACATCATAGTTTAGTTAGTTTAGTTTAGCTGGGAGGTGTCCGCACTTAGCCGCTCGATTGGGCCATTGTGCGTGCTGTGTCCTTCCCCTACTCCAACCAGCCCAAGTCATCCCAGAAGGCCAGAAGACCCTTCAGGCTCCTGAAGGCCTCCGGGAGTGATCCTGGTGAGAATCCGTGCCCGTTGTTCCGCCACACTCTCGCACTCCATGAGCACGTGCCGCGGCGTTTCCTCTGCCTCCATGCATCCTCTGCATGTGGGGCTGTCTGTTACTCCTATATGGAATAGGTGCCTGTTTAGTGAACAATGACCGGTTATAGTACCTACAACCTTCCGAAGTTCGTTCCGTTTTAGTCTGATGAGGCTGCGGGCAAGCTTTTTTGATGCTGCCGGAATTGCATCTTTTGTTTGCCTGCATCCTACACTGTTCATCCATTCGGTATGGTGTGTTCCTGTGGTTCTTTCACGCAGCCACGTTTTAATTTGGGCCTGAGGTATAGGCAGTAGTGGTTCCGGTCCATGGACTACTACCTTCGATCCTCTTTTGGCCAATTCGTCTGCGGTGTCATTTCCCAGTGAGTTGCTGTGTCCTTTGATCCATTGCAGAACTACTATGTTCGTGTTTGCAATGGATTGGAGTGCATTGTGACACTCTAGTATGAGTGCGGAGGTTACGACATTGTTTTGTAGGGCTTGGAGTACGGATGCACTATCCGAGACAATTTTTATGCCAAGATCTCGGACGTCTCTGGCTACAACCGCCCGCCGCTTTGGTTATACCAATGCATTCTGCCTGGAAGATGGAGTTTAACTTGTCTAGTGTGGTCGATATGTTTATGTTTAAATCATTCAAGAAGACGCCGGCTCCGGTACAATTTGCCGTTTTTGAGCCGTCTGTATATATCCTAACTTCATCGACGCCAGAGTTGTCTTTTGGTTCTTCTGTGAGTTGGATATTGTATCTTCGATCGAAGATGTGTTGACACGGAGTTCTGTCCATGGGCGCCTCGAGGAGTGGTAATTCCTTTAGGACCTCCTGCAGAACTTTTGAGTGTGTTGTTTCTATGATTTGTTTCCATAGTCCGTTTGCTCTTAGTCTCAAGGCGGCTGACTGTGCTTCCTCCTGTATGATGAGATCTAGCGGTCTCAAGTTTAGGAGGAACTCGAGCGCGGCTGATGGGGTGGTTCTCATGCATCCAGTAGTTGCTACGCTCGCTAGTCGCTGTAGACTCTGGAGTTTTGTTTTCACTGTGGTCAGTTGTGTTCTGGGCCACCATACAACTGATCCATAAGTTTAACTGATGTGTATAGCCAAAGTGTGATTTTTGGATTCAGACCCCAACTTTTACCAACTAGTCTTTTACATTG
Organism: Anania fuscalis; assembly: GCA_950371115.1. Lineage (NCBI taxonomy): Eukaryota > Metazoa > Arthropoda > Insecta > Lepidoptera > Crambidae > Anania > Anania fuscalis. The sequence goes on along the minus strand of OX493326.1, from coordinate 10,829,338 downwards.
ACAAAATGCTATACAGGCCTTCTTTATTTTTGTATCGATATGACTCGCCCAATTCAGTTTGTTATCAAGGATAACGCCCAGGTATTTCACCTGAGTTGATAGCGAGAGTTCTGTGTTAAATAGTTTTGGTAATTGTAGTGGAGGTAACTTCCTTTTGTTGGTGAAAAGGATAAGTTCTGTCTTTTTCGGGTTTACTGATAGTTGATGCTCGTCACACCATTTTTCTACTATCTGAAGTGCTGAACGCATAATTCCGCAGAGCAGATTTTCAGCGTTTCCGTTTATCAGTATTGTTAGGTCGTCTGCATAACCAATAGTAGTGTATCCTCTTTCGTTTAGTATGTACAGTAGGCTATCCACTACTATGTTCCATAGGAGTGGTGAAAGGACACCACCCTGGGGGCATCCTCTTACTACCTTTGCTCTTGTGGTAGTGTTCACCACTATTTGAACCGCCCTTTTACTTATTAGTTGCGTTATCCAGTTTTTTATGACTCGATCGACGTTGTATTTCTGTAGGGTGTGGTTTATGCTGTTGTGCATGGTTTTGTCGAAAGCCCCTTCTATGTCTATGAAGGCAGCTAGGGTTGAAGCTTTATTTGTGATAGCCGTTTCTATTTTGTGCACCACCATGTGCAGCGCTGACTCTGTTGATCTGCCTGTTCTGTATGCATGTTGTTGGGGGTGTAGTTGCTTACATTTTAGCGCTCCATCCCTTAGGTATCAGTCTACTAGTCTTTCCAGTGTTTTTAGTAGGAATGATGTTAGACTAATGGGCCTGAAAGCTTTGGCGTGCGTGTAGTCCTCCTTGCCTGGTTTTGGCAGGAAGACTACTTTAGCCTCTCTCCATGTTTTTGGTATGTATTTAAATGCAATGCAGGCCCTGTAGATTGGTAGTAGATGTTTTGCTACTTGGTTGGTCTGCCATTGTAGTAGTGCTGGGAAGATTCCGTCCAGCCCTGCCGACTTGAAGGGCTTAAAGCTCTTTAGAGCCCATTCTATTTTATTTGTCGTTACTACCTTGTCTGCAATTTCCCATTCTTGGGTTGTTGGTGTGCTGTATTGCTCGTCAGACCACCCATAGTCTGACGTTATTTGACAGCCTGGGAAGTGAGTTTCCAGTAGTACTGTACTGGTTTCCTCATCTGTGTTTGTGTAAGTGCCGTCTTTTTTCTTCAGGGAGCCCAGGAGTTTGAGATCGCCTTTTGAAAGGATTTTCTTTATTCTTGCGGCTTGGTTGGTTGAGTTAATGGTATTACAGAAATCATGCCAGCCTTCCGTTCTTCGGAATCTGATACTTTTCTTGTAGTGTTTTTGTGCTGTTTTGTATTTTTCCCAGTCTTCAGTGGATCTGGTGTTTTTTGCTCGGTTAAAGAGTGTCCTGAGTCCCTTGCGTAGTCGGTCTAGTTCTGGCCCCCACCAGGTACTTTTACTCGACGTTTTGGGTGTTACTTCAGAACAAGCCAGTTCATAACTGTCTCTAAGGGATTCAGTTAGGAGCTGAACGTTTGATTCTATGTTATCAGTACTAAGTGTTACGTCTGTTAGTTGTGCATCACCTAGCGACTTGGTTAGTAGATTTGTGTACCTTGTTATATCTGTTTTGCGGGGGTTGCGATATGGAACAGGATGTGTTTGTGTGTACTGTATTTGGAAACAGACGCGGCGATGGTCTGCGAAGGAGGGTTCATTAGATACATGCCAACCCTCAATGAGGTCTGCCGCCGCGTGTGTTGCCAAAGTAACGTCTATGATAGATTGATACCTTGAGCTTACGAAAGTGGGTTCTATACCTCTGTTCATAATGTTCAGGTTTGCTTGGTGTAAATATTCGGCTAAAGACTCACCCCTTTTGTTTGTGTCCTTACTTCCCCACAGCGGGTGATGTGCGTTGCAGTCTGCGGAGATGATCAGGTCCCATTCGTGTGCTTCGCAGTGTTGTACCAGTTGGGCTAGTTCCCTTGCAGGAATTTCGCCCTCACTTGGCATATACACCGAAGCTAACACTAGGACGGTTTGTTGTGCTGTAGATATCTTCACTGCTGTGAGGTCTCTAGAACAGAATTGGTTAAGCAAGGTTGTTGTTACGTTATTAGGCATGTAGATGCAGGTTCTCGGTTTTTCAACTGAGGTGTCCAGCAGTAACTACCACCGATGTTGTTTAGACCGCAGACTCTATTATTCCTGATCCAGGGCTCTTGGATCAGAGCGACGGTCTTGTTGTTGACCTCCAGCACTCTGCGTAAAGTTGCCGCCGCTATCTGCTTGTGCTGGAGGTTTGTTTGTATAACATTGAGGGAGCTAAGGGCTACGCAGGACGTCATCTTCGTCGCTGTAGCTCCCCTCAATGTGCAGCGCCGATTTTATCTCCATCTCGCTCATACCCGGTTGGGGAGCTGAGGTGGATGCCGCTGGGTTAGATGTTGTCCCTGCGGCCTCACTCGTCGCTGTCGGTTCCGGTCCGGTTGTTGCGGGCTCGTCCGGAGAGAAGAAGCGGATGTAGCCACTGCCGGACATATGGGCTACTCGGCGATCTCTCTCCAGGATGGTCTGCTTCTGGTCTTCGGGGATTCCTAGGATAAGGTGAATCACCTTTTCCTTGGAATCCTCCTCTCGAGGCTTGTTGTCCACCGTCATATCATAGCACTGCCATGAATCAACTTTGTACCACGGGTTCTGGGCGCAAAGGACTCGGTGCAGTGTGGCAGCGTCAGTGATACGGGAGTGGACAAGCAGCCCCGCCTTAAGCTTTTCCTTCATCTCTGACTGTTTAATAACAGTCAGAGTGGTGCCCGGTATGGGTGATGGTAGGGTTTTGACCCTGTCGACATCATATTAACTATAAGGAATTATTAGCTGTCTTCCTAGGGTTTAAAGTATTTGCAAGTCATCTCATGAGAGCAATAGGGCACTATTATTACGAGTAGACAATACAACAGCTATAAGCTACGTAAACCGAATGGGAGGCATTCAATTTCCGCACCTAAACGACTTGTCTCGTCACATCTGGCAATGGTGCGAAAAGCGAAATATCTGGATCTTCGCGTCTTATGTTAATACCAAAAATAATGACGCCGACGCTGAATCTGGGATTATCAACCCAGATACTGAGTGGAAATTATCTAGCACTGCTTTTAATACTATTGTTGAACGGTTTGGTCGGCCCGACATAGATTTATTCGCCTCTCGCACAAATGCCAAATGTGAAAACTTTGTATCATGGAAGCAAGATCCCGATGCTATCGCGGTAGATGCATTTACTCTTACCTGGCAAATTTAAGTTTTTACGCTTTTCCCCCTTTCTCATTGATTGTGAAATGTTTAAGGAAAATCATTGATGATAATGCAAACGGCGTATTAGTTTTTCGATATTGGCCATCACAGCCATGGTTTCCGCTTTTGCAGAGCCATGTAACATCTGATGTAGTTTATTTTAAACCGCATAAAGATCTGTTAATATCTCCTTTCAGGGAATGTCACCCACTTTACGAAACCCTTACCCTGGGTGTCGCGAAGCTTTGCATAAAGCCTTCAAACGCCGGGGTACACCACCGGAAGCTACGAATCTAATGCTAGCCTCACTGTCTGATAGCACTATTAAACAATACAGTATTTCTTATAAACTCTGGTGGCAGTTTTGTGAATCTAACCTATCGAAAGTTTACGAACCGACAAAACAACATATCTTGTCCTTTTTAACACAACAATTTTCAAACGGCTGCTCCTATGCATCTCTTAATTGTCATCGATCAGCATTGTCCTTACTGGTAGGCAATTATATCGGCAGTGATGAATGTGTAAAACGATTATTGAAAGGCGCATATAAATTTAAACCTAATTTACAATAATATACCCATACATGAGACCCGCATTTGGTTCTATCTTAAATACATATCAAAATTATACCCTAATACTGAACTGAGTTTAGAAAACATTACCAAAAAACTGGTAGCACTATTCTGCCGTCTATAAGCTAAAAGGCCGCTAAATGACAAAAACGAATTTTGAGCTAGAGCCAAAAAAAGCGGCAAAATTTTCAAACCGATGCTACTCAGTTTCTATAAACATTTAGTCACGTTGCCATATACTAAAAGAAAGGTTTTCTTTTCAACCTTCACATGAAATTGGTTAATTTTGATAAATATTAATATTTATGTAAATAAATACATATTTTCCTTTCTAATCTTGTATAATTTTAAAGAACGTTTCAAGTGTGCATAACTATATAGCGGCTAAATGTTCATAACTGCTTTATAGTTATGGATTTATTGATAACTGTCAAAAGAGTTTTTTGGGACAGGAAGTTATCGATCTTATCCATAACTATAAAGCGGCTAATTACACATAGCCGCCTTTTAGCCAAGTAGATATCGCTTAACTTCTCTTTCATAATGTATCAACAACTTTTATTACAGCCTGTGCATATCTTAAAAGCAGTTAATTACTAAACCTTTTCATATAACTGCTTTTTAGGCTAGCATTATCCTAGCATTTGTGTTTTGAATCCTGCAAAATTATACGTTAACTTTTAAAATGCAGCAAAGTTTTTTCAAAGACATGTGCTTTCCACAAAACTACCGGGAATAAGACATTATAAAATAAAAAAATGTGACCTCTTCTAAACAAATTAAATTTGAAATAATACTTTTTAAGAACTAAGAACCAAAAATAGCATGGCTAATCAAAAAATATTTCAGAAATTGAAATTTCACGTATTAGATAGGAAGTCTTACTTAGTAATAATAATTATAATCATTCATCATCATCGATGTTTACATTAATTGCAATCTATCCTATACTCCATCAATGCTAAACTAAAAAACCGTTATTATTTAACAATAAGCTAAAAGGCAGCAAAAGTATTTTAGCGGCCTTTTAGCTTGGTTACGTTGGAGTATAATACCTTGCATAGACTTAACTAAATGGCGGTAATTACGCTCTTACCTAACTAAAAAGCAGTTAGAATCATTTAGCGGCCTTTAGGCGTTGTATTGTTACTACTTTTACAATTTATAAACTATTATAGAAAGCCATGCTTGTCCGTATCTAAAGTAAAATAAATATTTTTTTCTATGTCTTGCATAGCAAAAAAGACGTTAAATAGCGATACATCGCTAAAAAGCGGCAAACTACGCAAGCTCCTGCGCCTCTCATTGGGATTTTTTTGGGGTTGCGGAGGACACAAGTCAAGTTGTCAGCACACTAGGATAGTGCGACGAACCAAAATTTTATTATCATTGATGAAAGGGGCGTTTGCGTATTTCTAGAAATTATTAGATCATTTGAATTACTGACTGATAACGCCTCGCATTGGTAGGTACCGTTTTAAACGTGACTCTTTGTTTTCATGGAACTAACTTTGCGAAGTATTAATTATAGACTTTAGCAGTTTTGGCTATGACTTAATTATTAGAAGCCATTAATAGGCGAATTTAGGGCAAAAATGAATCTATCGTTATTTTTGTTTCTATTCTGACTGGTATGTTTTCCAGACTTACAGAAAATCTAACGGAAACTAAAAAAACTCAAAATTATTATTCGTAACATCCGCCCTTTTTATTCACCTTACATCGCGAATTATGATATTAATTCTCTTGGGTTTCGCGCCAAAATCATCAGTGATCATGGTGGCGTGAAGGTTTCTGGGGTAAGTATTTTATTCACGTAGTTATTTAAAACCAATAAAATTATCATTATCAGTAGACCATCGAGAGGCAGCCGGCTTATGTTCAGTTCTTGAGTCAACCTACCCGCTAAATCCGCTAATAGAAACTGAGTGATGTTGGTTGAGCAGTGTCTTTAGTTCGTCCGTCAGCTAAGATTGTATGTGTGGACTGAGGGACCACATGATATTTAGTAGTTGTGCAGTATTGTAGTTTTTTCTGTGGAAGTTGTAGTAAAAGTAACAAGCATTTTGTAAAACGAATAGTACACTTATACAAAAATACACAAAAATAATAAAAAATTCTATGCTTAAATACTAAAGTGTAGTCCCTCAGTCTTCTGTACACTGTACTTTCCACTGCGAGACAATTACTCAGTTGGCAGGAATGTTTTGTCATTAGATATTTAGTATGACATTTTTAAACGTTACCAGAATGATAAAACGTGATCTGTCAATAATTTTATGCAATATTAAAATGTGGTCCCTCGAGGACCATAGAAAGATCACTTGAATAATATATAATCATTACACATACACAACGTACGCACGCTAAGGACTGATGAGAAGATTGTTGAGCTTGAATAAGACTTAAGTAGGATGCACTGGAGTACCATTGGAATATCAGAAGTCGGACAAAAGGGCGAGGAGGATACGATAACCCTGAAATCTGGCAACCTACACTATTTACTAGTTAGTTAGTTAGTTAGTTACTCCGTGATCATAGCGCTTGCAACGTTGCCGAAATATCGGGAACTCAAAAATAAGGTACATGGTAGCAATCCCGTAACAAACTATTCTAATATTGTAAATCTCGTTCACTAACTCGCAGATCTCTAGGCGTTCAAAGCGATTTGACAACCCAAGCTGAAGGCATTAATAGGTCGGAGCGTAGACTTCACATGAGACCTTTCTAGCTTGACATTAATGTTTAATGTGCCTCTAACCATTTGGTGATCGCTTCCGGTTTTCACCTTGTTTATCACGAAGACATCATTGAACACTCGTCGCTTTGTAGTCATGATAAAATCAATCTCATTTTCGTGGGCCCATCGGGACTCATCCAGGTCAACTTCTTCTGAGAAAAGGAATTCATCGAAAAAAGGTCCTCCCTTTCCAGAAATTAGGCCAGCCTTTTTCCCCTGGGGTTCCGTTGCCCATACCCAAATTGCCCTGCTCTCAGCTCATTATCGCTTCGCTTGTTCAGTTTCGCGTTGAAACCCCCATCACAACATTGAAGTAAGTTTTAGTGGTTTTCATGGCCTTACTGATATCCTAATACATAGCCTCCACTTCCTCATCAAAGTATCTAGTGTAGAGGTCGGTGTATATAGCTGTATCACCTTCAGCGAGTATCTATTCCATACTCTAAAGTATCAGGTATGCAACCCAGCTCGACACACTTTCGATGAGGGACTTGTGGACGAGAAACTCGACACCACTTTGAGACAGTTGTTCGCCCTTCCGGTGATAGTGTAGGTTGCCAGATTTCAGGGTTATCGTATCCTCCTCGCCCTTTTGTCCGACTTCTGATATTCCAATGGTACTCCAGTGCATCCTACTTAAGTCTTATTCAAGCTCAACAATCTTCTCATCAGTCCTTAGCGTGCGTACGTTGTGTATGTGTAATGATTATATATTATTCAAGTGATCTTTCTATGGTCCTCAAGGGACCACATTTTAATATTGCATAAAATTATTGACAGATCACGTTTTATCATTCTGGTAACGTTTAAAAATGTCATACTAAATATCTAATGACAAAACATTCCTGCCAACTGAGTAATTGTCTCGCAGTGGAAAGTACAGTGTACAGAAGACTGAGGGACTACACTTTAGTATTTAAGCATAGAATTTTTATTATTTTTGTGTATTTTTGTATAAGTGTACTATTCGTTTTACAAAATGCTTGTTACTTTTACTACAACTTCCACAGAAAAAACTACAACACTGCACAACTACTAAATATCATGTGGTCCCTCAGTCCACACATACAATCTTAGCTGACGGACGAACTAAAGACACTGCTCAACCAACATCACTCAGTTTCTATTAGCGGATTTAGCGGGTAGGTTGACTCAAGAACTGAACATAAGCCGGCTGCCTCTCGATGGTCTACTGATAATGATAATTTTATTGGCTTTAAATAACTACGTGAATAAAATACTTACCCCAGAAACCTTCACGCCACCATGATCACTGATGATTTTGGCGCGAAACCCAAGAGAATTAATATCATAATTCGCGATGTAAGGTGAATAAAAAGGGCGGATGTTACGAATAATAATTTTGAGTTTTTTTAGTTTCCGTTAGATTTTCTGTAAGTCTGGAAAACATACCAGTCAGAATAGAAACAAAAATAACGATAGATTCATTTTTGCCCTAAATTCGCCTATTAATGGCTTCTAATAATTAAGTCATAGCCAAAACTGCTAAAGTCTATAATTAATACTTCGCAAAGTTAGTTCCATGAAAACAAAGAGTCACGTTTAAAACGGTACCTACCAATGCGAGGCGTTATCAGTCAGTAATTCAAATGATCTAATAATTTCTAGAAATACGCAAACGCCCCTTTCATCAATGATATTAAAATTTTGGTTCGTCGCACTATCCTAGTGTGCTGACAACTTGACTTGTGTCCTCCGCAACCCCAAAAAAATCCCAATGAGAGGCGCAGGAGCTTGCGTAGTTTGCCACTTTTTAGCGATGTATCGCTATTTAACGTCTTTTTTGCTATGCAAGACATAGAAAAAATATTTATTTTACTTTAGATACGGACAAGCATGGCTTTCTATAATAGTTTATAAATTGTAAAAGTAGTAACAATACAACGCTTAAAGGCCGCTAAATGATTCTAACTGCTTTTTAGTTAGGTAAGAGCGTAATTACCGCCATTTAGTTAAGTCTATGCAAGGTATTATACTCCAACGTAACCAAGCTAAAAGGCCGCTAAAATACTTTTGCTGCCTTTTAGCTTATTGTTAAATAATAACGGTTTTTAGTTTAGCATTGATGGTAAAAATGTTTGATCGATCCAAACGTTAAAGTACTATAGCTGCCTTTTAATCTAGTTGGGCTGTTTAGCGGCCTTTATGCGATGTGAAGTATATATTTTTTGTATTTAGCTGCCTTTTTAGAAAAAATATCTCGAAAACGGTAAAAGATAGAATAACCGTTCCTAGACAGATCGATAGAGATTTTTTTCTATATACTATAACATTTAAAAAGTGAAAAATGACCAAATGTCATTTAGCGGCCTTTAAGCTTATAGACGGCAGTATTGACGTTGTAGCTTTTTTCCTTTGTAATTTCGTAGTTTAGCACACTGAAAGCATTTCTTTGTGGTGCTGGCATTCCAAGTTGTTGTTCCAATGTTTAGCAATACCATAAATAAATAACATTTGTCTTCTAAGCGAATGAGTGTTTCATTGAAGATGTCGTCATTGAATTCTGTAGTCAGTTCTGGATTAGCTTGTCGGATTTGGTAAAATATATCATCACTCATACTCCTTTTGAAAGAGTCCCATAGCTGTTTTGGGTTTGATGGGTTACATGTCGTTAGAATTATGGCGAATAACTCTCGAATTTGCTCAGCTGAAGCTGTGAGTGTGGCTTCTTGTAGTGTTAATTCCCAGTGGTTATCGTTTTCCAATAATCCTAAGCGTTGACATGCTTCATAGGTAGCCGTCAATTGTCCTAAGATCTGTGAAACTTGTTGGTTCCCGTATTTCGTGTAACAACATCCGAAGATAGAAACATTCGGCATTGTTTGGATGTACAGTGTATACTCGACCTATTGTGCTAGTTTTCATGATTTCTGGATGACCCTCCTCTAGCATTCCTCGTTTTCGTCGTTGAAAAATTTTCCTTGTATTATCCCACGTATATTAAATAGGAACGTCGACATACAGTAATGTTTTTGCGAATGGATCCGTTTGGCACAGTTGGAAAAAAGCTGCTAATGTTGAGTTTTGAGGTGGTTCATTTGCAATTTTTCTAGCCGAGTCTTTTGTGAAGTAAACTCTCTGTCCATTCTCCAAATGTACTGCTAGATGTTGCACAGCTGGTTCGCGTTCGTGTATGGAAAAACTAAAAATCCTCCACGCTGCTTCGTTGCTATTGATGTATTTTCCCATTCGGTACATGAGGATCTCATCATTTTTGTTATTTTGTTCGCTATTTTGGACTATTTGAATACCATGTCACTACCTTTGTTTACGTACTTACATATATATTTAATAGATTTTACTGAATTGCAGTATTCAACGTTTATGTGTGCTTGGAACATTTTGGAAAGTAGTGGGTTATATGGTACTACCCATTGATTATCTATTTCCAGTTCGTCTCTGCCTTGTATTCGTATTTTTGTTGTGAAACCACTGTTTCTCGGTGATCGTCTTCTATATTTGGGATAGCAGTCATCTTCAGTTTTTGTATCGTCCAAGTATGGTTTTGGATATTTTTTGGTACATTTTCCATCCTTCATGCACAGAGCATTGAAATTTAATGGTCCACATGGTTCGTGAATCATGTTTTTCACTACTATGTTGTATAGTTCCGGATCTTTTTGTGGATTGGGAAATTTAGCTTGGATGATTTCGTCGATATCCGTGGGATAAATTTTATCGTGTAGCCATATGAGATTGTGTGAGTGAGGTAATCCTCGTTTTTGCCACTCGATTGTATACATCCAGCATCTAACGGTTCCAAAGATGTGGTATTTTGTGATAACTTCAATAAATCTTATTTGTTTTTGTCGAAAAACTCGGGCTATTATGTCGAGTCGATCCATGGAGGTTTGTCCGTATTTTAGTTGTTCTTTGATTTCTGGCCATGATGAGTTGCATGTAAATGTTATAAAGAGATCAGGTCATCCATATTTTCTTACATAGGTAATATTATCTTGAGTATATTCGTGCATATGTCTTGGACTTCCTATGTATGATGAGGGTAAGATTAAAATTGTTCTAATATCGTCAATATTGCCGTCATTTATGATCGCGTCTCGAAGGTGGATGTATTCTTCTACGCGTAGTTTCTTCTGATTCAGTCTTATGTAAAGCATCCGCTCTGCTTCTATTTTTGCGTACATATCTACCAGAAATTGTTAGAATAAACGGCAAGCGTTGAGAATCTGATTGTATAAATATTGTCTCTGATCATTAAGCGGTAAGCATAGAACTCTTTGGAAGTGACTTTTTTGTTTGTTCCTATGCCTGTTTCAGGATGAATTTGTTTTATATTGAAATGATAGCCGTCCTCTCCATGCAGAAATATTAACGGATATTGAAGGGCATCATATGAACGGTGTGTCTCCGCAATGCGTTGTAGTCCTTTTCTTCTTCGTTGTACAATTATGTCACGGCTTGTATTTTCATTGTCCACAATTACGATGGCGACTTCATCTATCTGAGGTACATTAAATCTACGTTCGTGTTCTCTATGTGGTCTTTTATCGGCTCGAATTACAATTTTATAGTCATCAGAAATCATGCGGTCTAGTGTTGTTTTGAATATGTAAATCAGTTGATTGTATTTGTGTAAGATCCTCTGTACATCTTGGATTATTTCGCGTCTCAATCCATGAATATTTGTGCATCGTTGATCAATTTCTTGTTCTTCATCTCCGATGAAATATACTTGTAGAAATTTATGGTCTTCGTTAGGCATTGGTAGTAACGATCCTATTTTGTGATAAATTTGCCCTTGAATCGAAAATACATATTCAAATTTATCTCTATTAGTGTTAGTCGAAGTAACGCCGAAAGAAGTCATTTGAAAGCAGGAGTTGTATGATCTTATAAATTTGAAGAAAGTGTTTTGATTCTAGTGTTTCCCCAGTCATGCAATGTAGAAATTCCTGCGGAGCTGCTTCCAGTGGTGTAAATCGAATTTTTCCATTCATGCAACAGAGACCTGGTGGTTCTTTACTGAATTTTTTCGCGTGGCAAAATTGGCAAATGTTATTCATTTTTCCGATTACAACATATTTATGATTATAATATTTTTTCGTCGGTTCGTAGTGGAATGCTTTCTTTGTCAGATTATCTTTTAAAATTCTCGATTCTTCAATACTTATATATTTTTTTTCTTTGCTTTTTCTGCTTCTCTGGGTGCTCATCCTGGTTCGTTGATTTTTCAAACGTGCTTCGTGCTCTTCTTCCGTTTCATTTCTTCGATATTCTTTTTGTTTCCGCCGTTTCGCTGCAGAACTGGCAAGATCTCCTCCTCTTTTACGTCTAGGCATTGTATTCTGTAAAAGAATTACCATCCATTAACCATTTTTTTAAATCTTTTTTATCTTATCTTAGAATTAATTAAAAATACTCACATTTGATATTTCACAATAAAGGCTCACAGACAATTTTTTTCTTCTTCGCTTCGAAATCGAGGATTAATTAAACACACTATTAAAAATACTCACACGTGATACTTCAAAATAAAGGCTCACAGATAATCTTTTTCGTTTCAAAATCACTTGATTCGCTGTTCAAATCGAACTAACTCTGGCGGGCGATACCGGGCCCTTATATATTCAGAGCGCTAGGCTCTAGGATATTCGAGAAAGTTTGGAAATATTTTCTTTCTTACACCTTCTAGAATGTTCTCGACATTATCGTCTGCCGTAACAATAGGTTTTACAGTTGTAGCATACGTAGTAAAGGCGCGAAATTTAAAAACTTAAATTTTAAAATGTTTTTAGAACTAATTTGAATAACTAAAATTATGTCGCTTTAACTCCAAAATATAAGTTAGCTACTGCTGTATAAATACACAAAATTTAATAACTTTATTATTGTAACAAATGTAATTTAAGACTTTATTGAAATTGGAATTTTAAATTTCGAGCCATTACTACATATGCTGCAATTGCTCGCAGCGCCTTTCGAAATGCACCCCAAACAATCGTTGTTCTTTAAAGTCCATCTTGTGTACAATGAATGAAGTTCAACTACTCGACAACAGATGGCGCCACTACACTTAATTTCCAAGTTGAAGGGTTGAACAGGCCCTTATATCTTTAAAAACATGCCCTTTAGGTTAAAACGGGAACTTTCTTGTTCGAGGGGGGATAAAGGGCTATCACACTATATAAGTCCCTTTATCGTGCTGAGACGTTAAGTTTTATCGGCACGCACATTTTATCGCTTGACTTTTATTATATATAATGATGTTTATATAATCGTCGGACATTTGAGTTTGTTACTTTTAAAATAGAACAGTTGGGATTCCGAAACGTATCTACAATAGTCGATTCTCCGTCGGATTAATCGCCGACATATCGTTTCGCTAATGGGTATTTCGTCTATAAAACTTTTCGACTACGAACGTTTCGCCGACAGAACTTTTCGCTATTGGGTATTTCGTCGACAAAACTTTTCGACTACGAACGATTCGCCGACGATTTGAAATTAATGTATAATTAAATGGGTACCTACATCAGACGCTCTTTTAAAGGCATTTAATTTATATTTTAGTAGCGAATAGATACAAAATTATTTGTATCTTTTCAATTATTTGTATTGCCGCTTTAAATATACAGAGCTACTTTAGGACGCCCCGCCATATTTTTTAACCGACTTCAAAAAAAGGAGGAGGTTCTCAATTCGTCTGAATGTTGTTTTTTTTTTTTTTGTATGTTTGTTACGCGATTACGCCGTCAATTATGGACCGATTTCAAAATTTTATTTTTTAGTTTGAAAGGGTATACTCCCGAGGTGGTCCCATTTCCGCCAAGTCAGATTCTGATGATGGGATCCCTGGGAAATCGAGGGCAACCCTCAATTTTTATAGGCAGCCATAATGTTTTGCATATATTTTCTGACTCGATGCTGATTTTTGGGTCTGTTTATCATCATGTCATGTTGCTGACCTGATGATGGAAGCCACAGAACTCCTTAACGGATAGGAGTTAGAAGATAATACTGCAATTCGTCGACAGAACGTATTTCGCAGTGTGTTGAGCAGACGTGGAGCTTATGAGGTACCAGACCGTCAATTTTTATTTACTGGGGGCGTACCCGCACACCCAGTAACGGAAAAAAAATTGAAAGTTCCTTTCTTAATTTGACTTGTTATTTAACGCAAGACCTTATCCTATGGTTTCGACACCAAAATAGCCGCCGTTCTGGTTGGAGTGTAGGTGTGTAGTGTAGTGCCTTTTCTTAAGACTTAAAAATTTTCGTCGAAAAATTGACCTTATATAACACCTTATTTTTATCATACCATTGGATGGGGGGTCCATAGAGGACCAATATTAGTTAAGGTTACTTTGCTGTTAAGTAATTTTTGGCAAAGTTAGGAGGGAAAATTAGAGGACTTAACACACAAAATTGTAAAATAAAAAAAGTTTAATAAAAAACTAAAAACCGACTTCAAAATGAAACTAAAAAGCGAAAAATAATATTGACTAAAACATATCTAATCAGTTCTTTTTGGAGTCGGTGCGAATGAACACATTTTAACTCTCGATGGCTGGCACCAACTCCAAAAAGAACTGATTAGATATTTATTATTTATTTATTTATTTATTATACAAACAACAGTTTACAGTTGGATTATAGTAGTCCCACAAGACTATTTACATAGTTTGTCTGTGGGATCACGAGTCTCTAACTTACAAAATTATCTTAAATACTAAACTAAGTTAGCTAAAAAATACTTTTTAAGTTTTCTTTTAAATACATTTTTATCTTGTTCCCGGCGTATATCCTCGGGCAAACTATTTAATAGGTATGGTAACCGTTTTTTTAATGTTCTATCACCAAAGTAGTTATTTACTTTAGGTACCTCAAATTTGCCCGCAGACATAGACCGGGTACAATTACTATGATTGACCAATGTTGGGCTATACTTCTGACTGTCGTGGTTATTTATTGCTAATTGGTACTTATGTTTTAAACTGACCGGAAGAATTCTACAAATTTTAAATAATTTATAATAATTACCTTTGCAATTTGCCTTCGTTTTATTATTTACTAGTAGTTTAATAAATCTAATTTGCATTGCTTCTAGCTTATCAATGTGTGTTTTAAATGTTAGTCCGTAATTGTCAAGAGCGTAACCCAAAATTGATTCCACTAATGACAGGTATAATAATTTTAATGTAGTAGTAGGAACTTTAAATCTTAAGTGGTAAAATTTACCTAAGAGCAATCTTAACTTATTACAAATGTAGTCTACATGATGTGACCACGAAAAATTTTCGTCTACTTTAACACCGAGGTAAGTAACACAGTCTACTTTTTTAATGGGCGTACAATTGCAACAAACGAAACTATTATGTAGGAACGAAAAACTATGTGTATACATGAAGGGTAGTGATCCAGTGGGACGAAGATATGGTGAGTGAATAATTAGTAGATTAGTTTTGTCTGAGTTTAAGATAATACCATTATCATGCGACCATTTAACTACCGCGTCTATGTCGCTCTGCACCAGGTGACACGTATCCGCGAGATCAGTGCCGGCGCGTAGCGTACATAGGTCATCCGCAAACATGTATGCCGAGCAGTGCTGTAACACATTACACAAGCTGTTGACGTGTTGTAAGTAGCAGATAGGCCCACATCCAGAACCCTGCGGAACTCCGCACCTCACCTCCGCCGCCTCACTGAACGCATCACCAACCTTCACGCGGAAGCTGCGTGATGTGAGATAGTCGCGGAACCACTGGTTCAGGGGCTGCCCCACACCACATTCACCCATTCCATTCAAAAGTGTTTCCGTGTCTAAGGTATCGAATGCTTTTTTAAAATCATAAAAAATAGCCACAATAAACTGTTTATTTTCTAAATGTGTATTAATTTCATCTGTAAATTAAGTAATAATGTATTTGTACTTTTCCCCCTCTGAAACCCATGCTGACATTCGTCTAGTATTTTATTCTTTTGTAAATAATTCCCAAGTTGATTTACTATACATTTATCAATAATTTTGTCTATACTGGATAGGATGGCTATTGGTCTGTAGTTAGAGAAGACTTTACGGTCACCTTTTTTATGAATTGGGCGTATTATAGCTTCTTTTAATTTATTTGGAAACTTATGGTGCTTAACTGACAGATTTATTAAGTTCGCTATTACAGGGCTGACTTTTTCAACAACTAATTTTATATCTGACATCCGCACGAGATCACTTCCAGGCGACTTATTACTACTTAATTTATTGATTACGCGTTTAACATCTTGACTAGTGACTGGTTGCCATCTCATACTAACATTTAATTTTTTAACGTAGCTGTCCCTCAATATTTTTTTGTCGGAACATAAGTGTCTGATTTGATTAACTTCACTTAGAAAGTTTATTGCAAACTTATCACAAATCTCTTTCGGACTACCCTTATACCCCATTTTAGTAAGTATTAAATTGTCTATAGATTGTTTTTCATTACCTAATAAGCTATTTATCTTGTCCCATATTTTTTTAATATTTTTATTACAGTCTAATATACTTTTCTTATCATATTCAACTTTAGACTTTAAAATAGCCTTACTACATTTATTTCTGTATTTAGTATAATTTAACCTATTTACCATATTTTTTGGCTCATTGCACCATATATTAAATAATCTATCCCTTTTTTGTATCATTATTTTTAAATTCTCAGTTATCCATCCTTTTAAATTTCTATTGCTTTTATTTACACTAATATCTTGCATTTTATAACATTCAGTATAAATATTCGTAAAAACGTTAGTGAAAGACTCATACAACTTAATGGGACATTCTATCTCCATCAAATCATCAAAGTTTGTTGACAATATTTTTTCCCTAACAAGTCTATTATTCAATACGCGCCGAGTAGCCCACGGTGGCACATCGTTCGAGCAAGCAACGCGATCTCCGGCCGAAGTACGTTTCCATTGAATAGCAGCCGAAATGTAATAGTGGTCCGATACCTTATGTTTTATTACTGCGGAATCTATTAATGACAAGGGTGCCCTAACATAAATGTGATCTAAACATGATTCTACCAATTTATTCATAACTATTTCTCTTCGGGTTACGTCACATATACATCTAGTAAAGCCGTATTCAGCCATTATATTTTCATATGCGATTACACGGTTATCTCGGTAATTTAACAGATCGATGTTAATATCACCACAAAATAACGCATTTGAGTTTTTAGGTAAATTATTCAGTAGTGTGCGTAATTCAATATAAAACTCTTTGATTTTATCTTGATTGTTGAATTTGGGTGGTCTATATATGGATATTAAATAAAGTTGTTCCCCATTAATATTAAGTGTAATGGAAACGCACTCCGCCGAGCACATCGTCACATTGGCGCCAGGACTCGCGGACGCAGCTGTCTCGCTCGCACGCGCGGCCAACTCCGTCCGCGAGTACAACAACACGCCGCCCCCACTACGTCCTTCACGCAAATAAACATTAACTTGAAAACCTGGGATATTATAAAAAGATAACAAAGAATAGTTAATGTTTGGTTCTGTTATAACAATGATATCTAGTTGACTTATGTCATCGCCTAGGGTAACTAAGAATTCGCTAAAATGTTTTTTTAGAGAGCGTATGTTAACATGTAGTATACATAAATCTTTAAAGTGTATTTGGCGCAGCCAATAATTTAAGCTTTCAACACACATATAATTAACAGATCCATCAAATATGGAGTCTATATTACATATAGTATTGAATGTTAATAAAAAATAAACACTGTAAACACTAGGAAGTTATTTAGAAGTACGTTTAGTGAATATATTATGTTTTAGTGAATATTATTTTTCGCTTTTTAGTTTCATTTTGAAGTCGGTTTTTAGTTTTTTATTAAACTTTTTTTATTCTCGTCATTCGGTGGTGGCAGCACATCAAATTTATGAAATAAAAATCATTTTATTTTTTTTACTTTTTTTCCAAACATAAAACAATATTGCTGCTACTCGTTGTTTGTTGCGCTAGGTACGTTCTTTGTCTCGCGTAGGCGCCGCGGCAAGTCATGCGCTAGGGTAATCAAACGCGAGCCTTGGAATTTATGATTTACTTGGAACAAAATAATACTTAAATTTCATTGTTTGTTGTTCCTTTAAAAGTAAGCTTTATGTTAAGATTATTTATTAATTTGCTATGCCATGCCAGGGTTACATGTTATGGGACTTATCGAAATGTAAAACATCTCTCCCACCACATGTGTGCAATGAAGAATTTAAATTTGAATTTATCTGAAAAAGATGAAATTGATATTAAAACTTATTTAAGTGGCGCCAAGAAACATTTGCCATTGAATTAAATAATTAAGTTTAATCAGTACTATAACATATTTTGTAACTGATAACTGATATGTATATTTTTTGTTTTGCGTTATCATTTATTATTATTATTTTGTGAATTTTTATAACATTCCATTCAACAATATGTTATTTGTACTAAAATATAAATTAAATGCCTTTGAAAAAGCTTCTGATGTAGGTCTTTTTAATGATACATTATTTCAAATAATAATAAACGATATACGTTCTGTCGGCGAATCGTTCATAGTTGAAAACTTTTGTAGACGAAATACCCAATAGCGAAACGATATGTCGGCGATTAATCCGACGGAGAATCGACTATCGGAGATACGTTTCGGAATCACAGTTGTTTGAGGAATGTATAATATAACCTGACCCGTATTTTTTGAAACTAGTACTACTAGTAGTCATAAAATAAAACATACTGATTACCACATTTTAGACAATACCTACCTACTCCCCGTATAAACACGGGGCCATTGTTCATGTTTATGAGAAAATTCGTTGTCTGTACACTAAAAACTTTTATTCCTACGTTTATCGTTAATTCCTGGGTTAGCAGTATAGATTTACTCTTTCAGCCCCCGGATTATCATAGTACCCTCGTAGCTTTAGCCTGTGCCTCTGCTGCGTCAACTACGACATTACCGATAGTTTCCTAATAAATAAATAAATAAATATTGGACAACACCACATACATTGCTCTGATCCTAAGGTAAGTAGCTAAAGCACTTGTGTTATAGAATTCAGAAACAATGACGGTACCACAACACCCAGACCCGAGCCAATATAGAAAAGTTCGTTTTCCACATTGACCCGACTGGGGATTGAACCCGGAATTTCCACAATCACACTAATTATCTAACCCCAAACCAAGCAAAGCTTGTGCTATTGCGACTAGACTTAGGTGCAAATGCTCGTGCTCACCACACCAACATTCGCCCCTCGCGGGATTTGAACCCGTATTATATAATACGTACCGTGAGGTATAATGCGGTGTTGACAAATTAAATAATTTATATCAGTGATTACCAAAATATTGCCAGGATTTATTAATGTTCCATCACGTATTTGGATCGGTATTATAAAAACACAATTGTGAGTAAATTATCTTGTAGCTTGTTGGTTTTTATAGCACTTATTGCGAGTATGTAAGTTTTGCAATGAAACAATAATCATATGTTTTCTCAACAACAACAAAAGAAGGGAACATTCAAATATGCGAGTAAATCTACTGCTTGTAGGTATTTAAAAAAAACTATCTTAGCAGAAAAGTAAAATTATTACGCTAGCGTGGACATATAGTGTGCCTCACAAGTTCATTTCAGTTTTGTACCCGGGGACACAGGTACACAGATTTCGGTCAAATACTGTTTTGTTGGAATAAGTAGTGTTACATAATAAAACAAGTCTGTGTACTAAGCCGTGTAAACGAAATCAAATTATGGGTAAGTG
Source organism: Anania fuscalis (assembly GCA_950371115.1). Lineage (NCBI taxonomy): Eukaryota > Metazoa > Arthropoda > Insecta > Lepidoptera > Crambidae > Anania > Anania fuscalis. The sequence continues at coordinate 10,809,967 of OX493326.1, read as the reverse complement.
TAGAAATGTTCACGAAAAAAAAATACGTACATACCATCAGTTTTACTGCAACGTTCTTACCACTTCTAAATTGTTATAAATTCAGGAATGCACCGAAAATAATACGACCAGGATCCAATTTAGCTGCATTTATCTCTTCCTCGATAATATAATTTTCTTAATAATAAGGTGCCGTCCATGTCACTCCCCGATGACTGCCGATGTCAGAATGGCGCTTGATTTCAAATTGGCATAGAAAAGTAAACCTGTATTTTTATTTTGTTATTCTAAAAAATCGTTTAGTCGCATTTGAATGGTTTGAGAAGTTAATTCTGAAGAAAAATGTCTAAAAGCTAACAATATGACAAAGGCATCCACTAAGGAAGGATTTTTCAAAATTCACCCCCTAAAGCGATGAAACGGGGTTTTAAATTATGTATAAAACTTGTTATTTCTTGGACATATTTACATCAAATTTCGTATCAATTGAGCACAGCAAAATGATGGTTATGTATTTCAGCGTTTACTAAAATTCAACCCCTAAGAGGGTAAAATAGGGGATGAAAGTTTTATAATCACGCACAGGCCAAATCCTTAAGGCTAGAAACTTAAAATTGCGCACACGTTTTCCTCTTATGACGTAGGCATCCACTAAGGAAAGATTTTTTGAATTCATAGGGGATGTAAGTTTTTACGGAACTTTACGTTTTATGGCTTATTTACAATATTTTATAAGAATGCTAATTTTAGTGTTTTTCTTTAATTAAACCTCAAGCGTTTAAAGTGTTTTAGTTAAAGTGGGTATTGTGCAAACAGTTTATGCCCAATGCACTCGATTTGTTTTACTGGGAGAAACGGCGTCAGTTAGTACCTGTTACTTCTGACAAAATATCGTGGCTCAAGATTGTTCCGTCGGGAAATAAAAGCAAAAAATTGTACTTACTGTCTAGTAAGTAGGCACTTACAAATTTTTGCTTTTTTGGCTTATTTACAATATTTTATAAGAATGCTAATTTTAGTGTTTTTCTTTAATTAAACCTCAAGCGTTTGTGACGAGGATCCGGCGGTGCGACATCCCTAAACACGAACTGGCAAATTGACAACCCTACGCGGCCGCACCGCGCCCACACCACACGTTCCGCGACGATATATAAAGCGCAGTGGGAGGGAGCTCAGCGGCAGTCGTCCGAGTTATGTTACCGTGACAAGACGTCTCCGCGCGCGCGCACGTCACCCGCTCCTATTGTCTCGGAACATCGGAACTCTGACGATTCGCTGTCCCGTCTTCCCGACTAACACTAGTTAAGACACCTTACCCGTTCCCTGATCCGAAGGTCTATCGGCAACAATGACTCCGGTCGTAGGAACCGAGCCTTTGCTCCCGTACCTTGACCGCGCTCCTGCGGTGAGCCCATCCCCGGCCCGGACGCTCTCGCGGCCTTGTGTCGCTGACGACTCCGCATGCCAGCCTTCATCTCCCGGTAGTTATAATTAGCTACTAACAGAACAACCCGCTACGCTCCGCGCCGCCGTCCTTAACTCGCGATACCGTCACGTGGGAACTGCTCCTAGTGTCTCGGAACGTCGGAACTCTGGTGACTTAACTTCCTGGTTAACATTAGTAAAGGCGCCCTACCCGTTCCCTGATCCGAAGGCTTATCGGCGACAACGACTTCGGTCGTAGAAACCGAGCCTTTACTCCCGCACCTTGACCGCGCTCCTGCGGTGAGCCCATCCCCGGCCCGGACGCTCTCGCGGCCTTGTGTCGCTGATGACTCCGCATGCCAGCCTTCATCTCCCGGTAGCTACATTAGACACTAAGAAAACGCCCGCCACGTTCCGCCGCCGTCCGTGACTCGCGATAACGTCCAGAGGGAAACCGCGCTGATCCCCGTCGCTCTGCCTCGTCCGTATAAGTGTGTAAAAAGTAAGACAGCAGTCACAGATTAGGCCTAGGCTAAGGGTTAGGAGTCAATTTGCACAAGGAACTCGATGTATGTGTTAATCTCAGTGAAATATATATCATAAAACGTCTCGTTGGTTTCTGTGTCAATTCCCTGGTAGGATAACCTTTAATTAAGTACACATCCCTTTACCGATACCGCACCGCGGGCTGGGGCCAGTACGTATGCTGAGCTAGCCGTAAGGGTTCTTCGTCACATTGGCGCCCAACGGAAAAACCCATATAATCCCCAGGGAAGGGTACTTACCGAGCCGTCGCACCCAGGAAAAAAAAATCTGAAAGAGAGCGACGCCTCGGGAGTAACCGCAATCTGCCATTGACCAGAAACCGAATCTAATGCCAACGTCCTGGATATACAACCTGAAAAAACAAGAACTGGAAGAAGAGTGCAAACGAAGAAACATTGAAACCAGAAACCTAACAGTGAGAGACCTGAGGCAAAACCTCGCACAAGTGGCAAGGGAAAAAACCACACCGACACCGCAAAACCGATCCGACCAACCTGACCAGTCCTCCGGCGAGAAAGAAGATTACACCGATAACTCCGACACCGAATTCCAAGACACAGAGATGTCACAAGTAGACAAAAACGTCGACCAATCAAGAAATAGCAAGCCGCACAGTACTAACACAAGTGAGTGCATAGTATCGAGGTGGAACCTACATTTCGACACGTACGACGACCCCGTGGAATTCCTTGAAAGACTGGATGAACTAGCCGAAACAGGAGAAATCGAAAAGGAGAACCTACTTAAAGTGATACCGAGACTTCTTAAAGGTAAGGCTGTGTTGTGGCACCGAAATAATAAAGACTCGTGGACGACATGGGAAGAATTCATAGAGAGTTTTATCGTAACGTTTATGCCAAACAATTACGAAAATGAATTTCTCAGAAAAATAGTGACAGCCAGGCAGAACTACAGTCAAAAATTCACCGATTACCTAATTTATTTACAAACATTAATGCGCAGATACGGAAAAATGTCAAAGGAAGAAAAATTAAACAGAATTTATGAAAATATGAACCCAAAATACAAGCTCTACATAAAAAGAACCGAATTTAATACAGTGAACCAACTAACACAACTTGCAAAAGAATACGAAAGCGTCACAGAAGACCACAGAAACAAAAAGCTACGGAGAAAGACAATCGGTACAAACACAACAGGAACCCAGAGAAACTGCAAAATACATCTACAATCACAACCCAAACACATGCTGCTGGACTTGCGGCAAACCCGGACACACATCCAGAGAGTGCAGAGGAAGAAAAACGCTGTTTTGCGGAGGATGCGGCAAAATCGGCGTACTAAGCATCAGATGTTGCAAGAAACAGAAAAACCTGGTACAGTCCATGACACTAGGCACCGAATCAAAAAACAGGGACAACCGTCCATACATAAATATCACCCTATTAGACACAACATACCAAGCGTTAGTAGACACAGGAGCAACAAGATCTTACGCGAACAAAGAAATATATGAAGAATGCTTAAAGAAAAACTTTAAACCAGAAATAGTATCAGAAACAGCCAGTACGGCGAATAGAGAGAAAATAGATGTCAGACAAGCCCTGCCACTACAAATAACAATAAAGGAAAGAGTAATAAAGCACCAAATGTTGTACCATCCACAGATCACAAAAATAATCATCGGTATGGACATACTAAACAGAATAGGAGTAAAGCTAGAATGGGACAACACAAACAACCCAAAAAGCAAAAAGGAACAAATAGAAACCATCACAAACACGAACAACAACATAGATACGGAAAGTATGGACCCAACCCTCACAGCAGAACAGAAAACAACGCTACAGAAAACAATAGCCGAGGAATACGATAAATGCGACAAAAGCCCAAAAGGTAATACATGGACAACCCACGAAATTAAACTGAAACACAACCAGCCGATAAAACAAAAATACTACCCGAAGAACCCGAAACTCCAAGAAATCATCTAATCTCATCTAACCTAACCTAACCTAACCTAACCTAACCAACACGTAGACGAAATGCTTAAAAACAATATTATCGAGAAATCAAACAGCCCATACAGCTCACCAGTAGTATAAGCAAGGAAAGCAAACGGAAAATACAGGTTCTGCATAGACTTCAGAAAAATCAACCACATATCACACAAAGACTCGTATCCAATACCACAGATAAATAACACCCTAGAGAAGCTAAGGAACGCGAAATACTTCTCGAAAATAGATCTGAAAAACGGCTACTGGAACGAAAAACTGAAAGAAGACAGCAAACCCATAACAGCCTTCACCGTTCCAGGTAGAGGACTGTTTCAATTCAAAGTAATGCCGTTCGGACTTCACTCAAGCGGAGCTACATTCCAGAGATTACATGACACAGTGTGTCACATGACAAAGAGTGTGGTGAACATATCTTGGCTTTGACGATCCTCGTGTCGTCGTGTAGTTGTAATAATATAACTATAAATGAAAGTTGCTCACTTGGCTCTCAGTTAGGATGTGAGTCACCAGTTACTCTAAAATTAAAATTAAAAAACAAAAAAAGTATTAACTCAAGCCATATCTCCGTTGGTTCCCAAGCAAAGAAAAATCATAAAAATGGCCCTGTAAAATCAAGTTTGGTTATGTTCAGCGATAGAATAGGAAAAAATATGGGCCCTTTACTGAACACATACTTGGGACAAAGTATTATTAATCACTGCATGCCAGATTCAACATTTTTTGATATAATAAATTATGTTGTGAATTATAAATTTGATAAAAATACAACTTTAATGATATTAATAGGTGATAGGGGGAACTGTACACAAAAAGGACTTGACAAAATATTTAGACTCATTGCAATTGTTAAATGTAAATAAAATTGTGATGTTTACACTCCCCTATAGCGTCAGTTTGCCACAGGAAGAAAATAATACTCGCTACAAAATGAATCTTTGTTTAAATACCATGACATTTCATTCTGATAAATTTCATATTATTGACATAAATAATTACATAAAAAAAAAATCTGTATCATTTGACCAGGGATAAATATTATCTCAGTGGAAAAATCAAAAGACAGATAGCAATGTCGCTATCATATTATATTAATTATTCAGCCAAAAACTTGGCTACCAAATCTGCTTCTATTGAACAGAGTAATGACATGTTAAGCCACACCTTGGAATCAGTTCCAAGTAATAATATTATACATTTAAATTAATTAATAAGACAATAGAGGAAATCTCTTGCAGTCATCCTATAATGACAAAGGAAAAGTCGTACTGCCTCAATATTGATCATCAGAATATACAAGGCTTTTCTGGCAAAGAACTGGAATTAACATTATATTTACAAGATATGAATATACATGTCCTTTGTCTTACTGAGCACTGGCTTAAGAAATGTGAAGTGCTCATAGGGATCGAAAATTGGTAAGTCATTAGTTTGATCAGTAGAGAGTCAGCTCAGCGAGGGGGATCACTAATTATTATTAAAAACAATATTAAGTCCAAAGAACGCACAGACATCGTGGCACTCTCTATTGAGCAAACTATTGAACTAGCATGTGCTGAGCTAGAGCGGTATATCATTGTAAGTGTATATAAACCCCCATCGGCAGATTACCTTCCTTTTGAGTCCACCATGGAACAGGTATTAAATATATTATCAAAATCTAATAAGAAAATAGTTGTATGTGGAGACTTTAACATTGATTTATTAGAAGTAACTCAAAACTCTGTAAGGTTCTTAAATCTTTTTAAATCCTATAGTTTAATTAACCTTTTTAATGAACCTACTCGTATCACTCCTACAACAGCTACTTGCTTAGATAATATTTTCTGTAATTGTGAAGTTAGGCAAAAATCAATTATAAACTGCCTAAGATCAGATCATAGTGGACAAATAGCCACATTTGAGCACCATCATGTTTCACCTATGGTAGATATTATTTGTAGGCCAGTCACTGCCAATCAATGAGATAGATTCAAGAAAAATATTGATTATGGAATAAATGTATTACCATTCAACAGTGACACTACGGATGTGTCGTATGAAAATTTGTTTGGATTGATTAAAGATGAGTTTAACAATTTATTGAAGCAAAAACACCTTAAAATAAATACAAATAAATGTAAATTCAGTGACTGGGCTACGACTGGAATTCATAAAAGTAGGAGAAAATTATATGAATTGTATGACCTAAAGGCGCAAACTCAAGACCCTAAAATTATTGAACATGTCAAAAAATACTCTAAAATCTTTAAAAAAGTATGTTCAGTGGCCAAATCAAATTACATTCGTGATACTATTGCTAGCTCCAAAAATAAAATAAAAGCCACTTGGAACATAATATTAATAGAGAAACATGCAAAACTAAACAATTAGATCGCAATTTAGCCTTAATGTTGATAATAAAATTATTCAATCCGACAACGAAGTAGCAAACGCGTTTAAGGATTTTTTTCTACTATACCTATTGCCACAACTAGTAAATTAAACTCTTCACAAGGTCTTGCAGAAACTTTTTTGAAATCAAATGTCGAGGAATGCAGTTCTATTCTAAATTTCAGGCATATTAATCCCGAAATTATTGTTAAAACTTTTAGAGAGCTAAATTTAAAAAAAAAAACAGAAAATTTATAGGGCATTTCAATTAAAATAATCAACCATATAATTGATAGTATAGCAACGCATCTTGCTTGTATATTTAATTAGTTTATTGATGAAGACTCATTTCCTAATTTAATGAAATACAGCAAAATCATACCCATATTTAAATCGGAGATAAAAGTGATCCCTCTAACTATAGACCGATATCAATACTACCAGCTCTTAGTAAAATATTTACAAAAATAAATAAAAATAGTGTTTAATCAACTCTTATCACACTTTAGAATGAACAAACTATTGCATGAGAATCAGTTTGGTTTTACCAAGGGTAGAAGCACAACTGATGCGGGAGTTGCACTCATTAAGCATATCTTCGATGCGTATGAAAATAAGCAAGATGCTCTAGGGGTTCTTGTGATTTGTCTAAGGCTTTCGATTGTGTAGATCACAAAACGTTATTAATGAAATTACGGCATTATGGTGTCTCAAATAAATCAGAAAAATTGTTAGAGTCATACCTCACAGATAGAACGCAAACAGTTAATGTCAATGGAACTGACTCTTCCGGGGCCCATTATGCATGGGTGTGCCCCAGGGCTCTATATTGGGACCTTTATTATTCCTGATATATATAAATGACCTTCCTTACTTTACTAAAGATCTGTGTGATATAGTATTGTTTGGAGATGATACATCATTGATTTTTAAAATTGACAGAGGTAAAGCTGCCTTTAACGATGTGAATGATGCTCTCTCTCAAGTAGTACGATGGTTTACTGCTAACAATCTGTTACTTAATGCAAAAAAAACCAAGCTTATCAAATTTACTATGCCCAATTTGAGGCAGGTCAGTACGCATATTAATATGTCAGACGATCATATAGATGCAGTCGATGCAACAACCTTTTTGGAAATTACAATAGAATTCCGACTGCAATGGGGTCCCCATATAACTGCCTTGTCAAGGCTCAGTTCGGCGGCTTATGCTGTGAGGAAAATAAGGCTTATAACTGATGTCGAAACGGCAAGACTATTATACTTTAGTTATTTTCATAGCTTGTTGTCGTATGGTCTATTGCAATGGGGCTCAGCTGCTGATATTAAGTCAATCTTTGTGTTGCAGAAAAAAGCTGTACGTGCAATTCAGTCATTTCCGCGTGCCGAGTTTCTTACAGAGCGAAGACTGGATGGTAAAGGTAGGTCTCAGCCAAGCATACTTTCATCTACCTATAGCCGAGCAGCATCGACGGTTCCTGAGACTGAGCTACAACGGCGAGCTGCTCCAGATGACTTGCCTTCCGTTCGGCTTGTCATCAGCACTGAGAACTTTCACTTCCGTGACGAACTGGATCGCAGAATACCTGAGGAGTCGCAATATCAGGTGTGTTGTTTATTTGGACAATTTCTTGCTGGTCTATCAGTCTCGCCATGTTCTACACGAGCACATAGTTTATATGGTGAATCTGTTGCGAGGACTCGGATGGACGATCAACGTGGACAAATCTGTACTGGGGGTCTACAATGAATACACGAAACCCGTACGAACTCCGTATTTTCGGGCCGTTTCCTACCATGAAAATACTACGGGCCCGTCAACGGAACGAAATCGGAGTTTGACGTTTGTTGTTACGGATAGCTTACCATGAACACACGAGCCCGACACGAAAATTCGATTTTGACGTAGAGTTTTTCGTGCATTTAGCCGAACTTCTCACGAGAACTCAAGTGCTACCGTAAGCTTTTCGGATTAACATTTTATTCCAGAAATAAATGAGTTATTGTTAATTCTATAACAGGTTTCGTACTTTTTTTCCACTGGAGTGTACTTTTAAGTATAATATTTATACATTTAATAAACTAATAGTCAAAGTTATGGCATTCGTGGTAGCTGTCTTGGAAGCCTTAAGAGAAGAGCGCCTTGAGCGAAGATGCCATCGTCGCTTCCCACGTGAGAACTATCTTGAGCGAGCAGTATTTCCTGACATTGCGTTTATAGCATCATATAGACTCAGTCGAGAGTTGTTTGAGCAGTTATGCCAAGATATTGTTCCATTGATGCGACCTAGAAGAAACCGGCGTGGAATGGAACCCGTCACCAAGGTAGGCACACATTTTTTCAACTTTTACAATATCTATGAAAAAACAATAGTTAAAACCCCTACTTCCCATAACTTATACCTACCATGTACTTATTAGAATTAGAATAGAATGTCATCGACTACAAATGCACCAATTTAGATCTAATAAGAATGCAGTTAGTGTTTTCAATGCGTAGATACACCACCTTTTTTAATGTTTATTTATTAACGATTCTTATTACTTAGTATTTGCTGAAGTACTTGTATTGTTTTTTAGATATTAACTGCCTTAAATTTTTATGCCCGGGGATCCTACCAAGGATCAGTGGCACAGAACTTAGATACTCCTATGACACAGCAAGCAGTGTCGCTGTGCCTTGCCGAGGTGACTGCAGCACTCAATACACCCAGTATTTTGAGGAAGTATATTCGATTTCCACAGAACAGAGAAGAAAGAAATTTAATTAAACGAAGGTAAGGAAAACCATAATCTTATGTTTACACTATGTAGTCAAAATTATTTTATTATGTATGTACCTTTACCTGCTATTAGGTATGAGAGTAAAACACATTGAAGTTGTGTTAGAGGAGGGCGCAGTTTTAGCTTAATAAATAATAATTAATAAGTATGATCCTTACCTACTTTTTTTTCAGGTTCTTTGCGAGATCTGGTATTCCTGGTGTGATAGGGTGTATTGACTGCACGCATATTAAAATAGTACAACCGGCAGAGCATAAAGAGAGATACTTTAATAGAAAGCATTACTATTCGCTTAATGTTGAAATTGTAAGTTTTAAAACTGTTGTAATCCTACTTATGTTCTAAACGTGAAAGTTTATAAGAATGTAATATTTGGATGGATCTTCATTACTTGTTCACACGAAAATGGCTGAATGGATTTGGATAAAATTTGGTATACATTAGTTTATAACATTGAATAACACATAGGCTACTTTTAAACTTAGAACAAGTCCACGCAGACAAAGTCGCTAGAAGCTAGTAAAAATAATAATGCTTTATTATTTCCATTTTCAAAAATACATACAGCTTTAACGTAGCATAAACATATTAATTACATTGAGAATAGTATTTCTAATTTTTATACATTTAGGTATTACTACTTTAAACTTGTATGTCTTTAATTTTAGATTGTGGATGACAACTGTCATATAATAAATGTAGATGCGTCATTTGGAGGAGCAACCCATGACGCTTTCATATGGCAGCAAGCTGAAGTAAGGCATCATCTGGAGAGTCTCCGTGGGGAGCAAGCTGTTCTATTGGGTCAGTGTATTGTGTGGTAATTGATAGACTATTTATGATATTGATACATTATTTATTTGGTTTAAGATACCTTATTAGATAATAGATATTATGTCCGTTTATCAAAACTCCCTTGCTTGCCATAAAAATATGAATGTTTTCAGGTGATTCAGGATATCCTTTAAGGGAATACCTAATGACGCCAATAGATAATGCTTCTGAGGACAGCCCTGAGGGTCGCTACAACATGGCGCACAAGCGTACACGCAGTGTTGTGGAGAGGACATTTGGCATACTCAAAGGGCGATGGCGATGTCTTCTTGCAGCTAGGGAGCTGCACTACAGACCGCAAAAAGCAGCTCACATCACCATAGCATGCGTGGTGTTGCACAACTTGTGTATACAAGGAGGGCTAGCAGCTCCCGAATTATCTTCAGAGGAGCTGCAAGAAGAGATAAGCCAACAAATGTCCGCCACAGCACCCCCAGTGTCTGCGGCCCAAGGACTGCTTCAAGGAAGAAGAGCCAGAGATGCCATTGTTCAATTATTAAATAGAAATAAATAATTTATGTAGTATAGTATAATTATATAGGTATAGGTATTATGATAATTTAAGATTAAAAGTATAGATGAATATATAGATTTTAGTGTAGGAAACAATTTCTTTGTTTAACTTTGAAGATAATAAAACTCAATTGTTACTTATTAAAATTGTGTTTATTTTTTAAAATCAAATTATAATATTTATTGGTGTTGAGATTGCATGTATGTTTGTATTGCATCCACAATCGCCATTCTGAGCTGCCGTAATTCATTTAGAATGGCCTCTTCGTTGGCCACACGCCGCTGCTTAATATTTAGGCGTTGCTCCTCAAATGCCATTATCCGGGAGCCCAGAGAGTTAGCTGGCAAACCTCTTCTTGCCCTTAAAACTCTCCTGGCCGGGTGGGCCTGGGACTCTGGAAAAAGATTTCATTTGAGCCAGGGGTATTTACACACGCAAGCAATTAAAAAGTTCCAGTGACATATATAGCACCAAATTACTCCTAAACGGAAAAGGCTAGCTTAATGACGCCGTCTGCAATATTGAAGTACATTTAACAGCGCATCAGAATATTACCAACTAAAAACGTAAATGTTGTGTTAATCTAGGTTCTATGTCTTAGGAGATATTAAGGTGATTGTCGGCATTTTGTGGGTGGAACTTTTTCATTGCTCGCGAGTGTAGATACACATTATACCAAGGCCCGTAATCGGGTTGGGCAGAGCCCCTAGCTAGTAGGTGGTCAGGAGACAAACTGCAGCTACTTTTGGCTTTTGATAGATATTAATCAATATAGTTTTAATTATTTGTAACTTTCATTATGTATGACATTTCATACTTACGATTCTGTGAAGACAACTCTGCAGGCTGAGAGACTTGAGGTGGAACAGCAGAATGTGGTATCTCACCGAGTTGTTCTTCATCTGCAGATAGCTCCAACAGGATATCTTTAAAAAATAAGATGTCTTTGAATATCACAATAAATAAAATAAACAATCATCTCTACAGCCCTGCTGGAACCCAATGTTGCCACCAAACAATAGTTTTCTATTGTGTCTAGTTTTATCGGGCTAGACGAATTTTACCATACTATTCACTATGTAACACAGTACACATCAAATGTCCCTTGCAGAGTTGCAGTGGGAAAAGAACATCATAGCATTAGCTGTCAGGGCCACAATAAGCAATAATCTGTTTTATACTAACGAGTTTAAAATAATTATGATAACTTACCATCTTGTGAAGCACCCTCTGGGGGAGCTGCAGTTGATGCAGAAGCAGCTGATGCTGGCTCTCTATCCTGAAAATAATATAAAAAATAACTGAAAATAAGCTTTATAAACGACTATAGGGTTTGAAATGGGCTCTTAAGTTGAGCGTAGGGTTCAAATCAATGAATAATAGAATAGATTTACATGATAAATTGTTATTATAAAAGTAAGGTATTATTTTGTGTCCAGAGATGATCATACACAATGCAAAAACTTTTGTAATAACTTTAATAGTACTCATAAAACTACTTACAGCATAAAAGGCTGGAACGCGGCCTTCCACCTGCTGACTCCCAAATCCCTCACCCATTATTGAAATTATCCGACGGTCAGTGTCGAAAATGGGAGGGGCAGTTGATGGCCCACCACCAGTAGCACTGGCAGATTGTCTGGAAGCGCTGGCAGCTTTCTTTGCCAGATATTTCCGATTTGCCCAGACCTAAAAACAGATTAATTGCCTAGTATTAGAAACTTTTATTAGCTTGCATTGTCGGAAGCATCTAAAACTTCCTAGAAGAAACTGTCTTTTAAAATTGTATTAAGTTATTTTATGTTAATTAAAGGATAATTAATTATTTAATATTACCCTCTGCCACTGCTTCACGGTTTTCACTGTACCACCGCAGGCATTTAAATTGTTTGCAAGATCTTGCCAGAGCTCTCTTGTTCGAGCTCGTCCTGAAACATCCCTCAGATGACCTCTGGCAAGATCTTGATGCTCTTGCAGGAAATTTAGTAGCACTTCAATTTGCTCTGCAGTTGGTGGTGCCGACATGGTTGTAGGTACTGCAAAGAGAACTTTAAGTTTAATGTTTCAGAAAAGACTGTACATTTAATACGGACAAGAGGATGACTATATTCCTCTTGAAGTTACTTACATGAAAGTCTGATTATGTGTGGTGAATCAATTCTCAGCTCTGACGACGTTTTGAACACCACATTTAAGAGTTTTACTCCATTAACAGATGAAATATTACAAACACGCATGATTTAGAACACTTAAGAACTCGGTGCGGATTGTAGAAAACACTTGAAAGTTTAACTTTCTACGAAAAAAGCAAAAAATAACTCGGAATCGCATGAAAATGTCATCACAAAACAAACATAAACAAACAAAGTTATGTGTGTAGTACTGCGGGAAGAAATATCCTCTCAACATCATAATCTTATTAGTGGGACGTGGCATTCTCTATTTGGTTGGCTTATCTTAGGTATTTTAAAGTGTATTCACAAAATTTCTTTGATAAAAATTTACAATGTTTTAATGACATACGGAGCATTCCGCAAATTTTAACTGTAGTTTATAAAATCTAATTCATAAATATACTAATTGATTGCGTTAAAACTATTCAATTAAAAGTAATTTTAAAATTTTAATGTTATTACCGGTTTTTAGGATAGGCATTATAAATAACCTTTTTCAATCATTTGTTCACGTAACCTTGTCTATGCGTCCGTACTAAACCCGCGAATCCGAAAGTAGTTCATGGTAGCTACGAGTCACGTACTTCGTTCGGGTTACGGACGGGCTCGAAATTACGGACGGACGTTTCATTGTAGACCTCCTGTCTCGATTGCGCCAAATGAACAGTGAGGCGCTGCGACGAAACTATCAACCGCATTCCAGTAACAGTGCTACGAGAAGCTAAGAGTCTCTAAACTTGCTACGAAGCGGCTACGGACAGTGGCGAGTTTACGAGTATTGACTTACGATAGTCCGATATACGCTTCGCGCCACATTTAAAACCCAAAATTTAAATAAATAAATATAATAATGCCCCAGAAAAATACACCACCGAAGACAACAGGATCAAAACCAGCCAAACAAAAAGGATTGACGTCTCCAGCCGCAGCTACTGCTACAAAATCCACAGCTACATCCCAACGGCCGCAAGGGTCTACAGAAAGCACTACAGCATCTCCGTCGAAGATGCATGATAAGATGCATACCGTACAAGCCCTGCAATCTGAAGGTGAGCTGTTTAAAACCAGGTCAGACGGTAAATTGACGCACACTAACTCAGCACCAAACCAAGCAATACCCAGCAAAATATAACTACGCGCTATAAATATAATAGCGCTAGCAAAAGCAAACGCTTGCGTCGAGAAAGTGATGGCGACGATGAAGAGAATTCAATCAAAGACATGATTGCAAGTCAAGACTCAAAACTTGACGACATCATGGAATTCATGCGAGATGTTAAAACCAAAATGAATGGAGTGCAGGACTCACTTGAGTTCATGTCTCATAAATAGGAAGAACTTCTCCGCCGCTTTAACTCCATGGACCAGGAAAGAAGAGAAGAGAAAAAGTATATTCAAACTCTGGACAAGAAAATAGAATTTTTAGAAAAAAATGATAGAATTACAGATATTGAAATTAAAAATATACCATGCATATAAAAATATGCATGGAATTGCTGAATCCTCGGTAGATTAGTTGGTAAAGCACTTGCCCGGCATGCGATGGGACGTGGGTTTGAGTTCCACCTGAGGTCGATGATTTTTTCAAGTGTTATTTATCTTCAATTAAACCTTGCATGGAATTGCTAAAAACAAAATTTACAATGTTTAAGTATTTCAGATCTTAACCAATAGTCAAATATTTGTAAAAATATTTCTATAGGGTGTTGACGGTAGTATACTACTCAGCTATACATATAGCTACAACATTGATCAGAGATACGCTGGCTTTGACAGCGAGAAAAAACACTTGAGAAATTTCATCTTGTCACACGACGTCCTCGGTAGATTAGTTCGTAAAGCACTCGCCCGGCATGCGATGGGACGTGGGTTCGAGTCCCACCTGAGGTCGATGGTTTTTTTTTTTCAAGTGTTATTTATCTTCAATAAAAATATACCGCCAAATAATGCAGAAAGTAAGTCCGATCTTCTCAATTTATTCAAAAAGATAGAAGAAACCCTCAATGTGCCCATTGAACAGCGTGATGTGAGAAATATATATAGAATCTCTACAGCAGTGCCTGCCAACAAGCCAATGATAGTTGAGTTTAATGATATCTTCAAGAAAGAGGAAGTACTAAAATTGGTGAAGGCTTTTAACGGAAGGCACCCCGGCAATAAATTTAATACATCTCATTTATTGTTACGTGGACCGCCGAAGCCTGTATTAATAACAGAGAGCCTGACATTCAAAACTAAAAAACTTTATGCTATGCCTCGGGACTTTGCGAAGTCTCATAACTATAAATTCTGTTGGACTACCCGTGAAAATATCTACTTGCGCCAAAAAGAAGGAACTTCAGCTCTTCGCATCAATGCCGAAGTGGACTTCAACAATCTAAAGTCATGACTATGTATACCATCCATCACTGCCTATCCTCACATAATTTGCTGCGAGCCTGTCATATTGTTTATTATTTGTTTAACACTGATTTTGGGTATAGGAATACGATACTATTTCCTTTCGAATCAAATATACATACATAAAATATACTTTAAAGGACAACACGCTTTAACAAAAACTCACACAAATTCGTTTCACATAAATACAGACTTTTCAATTTTTTTAAACTGCTTCTATACAAAAACAAAGAACAAATACTACACACAACAAAGCTACATACTCCTAGATTTTATACATTCACTTAGATTTGTGAACTACTTAAATAAGCCAACCTCCATAATACACGTCACATATGCATCACATAACCCGAAATCATGGTTTCTCGTTGTAGTGGACTTAAATCTTTTATTACGCCATAATTTTATTCTCTACACCGAATATGAATAATACAACTAACCAAATTACTGATGAAATAGAACTAATCGCCCAAGTATTGTGTTTACATGTAGATTCCCCAATGACAGTTAAAACCATTTTAGAAACGGGCTGCAAAAGTTCTCTATGCATATTGTCAGTGAATATCAGAAGTATATACTGTAACCTTGATAGATTTCTTGTATTTCTGACCAACCTAGATGTTCCAGTTGACGTAATCGTACTATCAGAGTAATGGATCAAAGCTGATATTACTGTGCCTGTAATTGATGGATATAATTCTTTTGCAAGTCATATCACATTTAACCAAAACGATGGAGTCGTGGTCTACACTAAAAATGATCTTGAGATTTCCTGTACGGAGATAACTATCTCTGATGGAAATTGTTTATTGGTTAATATTTCTAATGATACATCTATTATATGCACTTATAGGCCTCCGGCTTTCAAAAACCCCGCCAACTACATTAACTCACTGAATAATCTACTGGAAACTATCAAAACAAGGAACATTATACTGACGGGAGACGTCAACATTAATATCATGCCAGATGGCTTAAACAACTCTGCCAATGACTATTTAAATATTATGGCTTATCATGGTCTTGGGCAAGGTATAGATAAACCAACAAGGCTTAAAGCGTGCCTAGACCACTTCATGATTAAAACCACACTTCCTTGCCAGGCACTAGTATTTGATGAATTCACCGACCACTCTCCTATAATACTTAACATTTATGAATCTTTGGAAAACAAAAAATCGAAATCACAAACTATTAACCAAACCGACTACGTAAATGTAAAAAAAGGTATATCCTAGATTTAGACTGGCACAATTTTTACAGATTTACAGACGATAACTTAGCTAGTGAATACTTAATCACTTATGTCAAAAATATAATTAATAAGAACACAAGTACTATAAAACTACCCAATAAAATTAAACCACTTAAGCCATGGATTTCAATAGGAATGGTAAAATCTATCCGGAGAAGGGATAAATTACTTAAAAAGCTTAGAAAATCGCCACATGACCTAAATTTAGAAACGGAGTACAAAAATTATAGAAATACATGTAACAGAATAATAAAATATGCTAAAAGTAACTACTATAGAAATAAACTAGAAAAATCAGTCGGGAATAATAAAGGAACTTGGAAAATTAATAAAGAACTATCTAACTTAACTAAAAATAAAGACTCCGTTTCAGACTTTCTTACTTTAGACAATAAACCCGAAATCTCACTTGATAAAGTTAATCAATACTTCACAATTGTAGGTAATGATCTTGCCAATCAAACGCTTAACAAGTTAGGGCTTACCAAATGGGAACTCGCGAGCAGAGCTAAAAGTATTGCAACTCCAACACAGTCAATGACACTTTTGCCCACCGATTTCTTTGAGGTAGAAAATTGGATTCAAATAGTGCATGTGGAGGAGACAAAATCACCATCCGCTTTTTGAAAATGTTCAAAGAACTATTGGTAGCGCCGATCGTGTTCATATGCAACCTTAGCTTTACAACAGGTATTTTTCCAACTCTCTTCAAAACTGCTATTGTATGTCCCATACATAAAGAAGGAGATCGTGACAACCCTTCAAATTATAGACCAATATCACTTCTACCTACTTTGTCCAAAATCATAGAGAAGCTCGTGAATCGTAGACTGGTAAGTTACATGAATAAAATGCGTTCACTATCGGATAATCAATTTGGATTTCGTGCTAGCAAATCGACAGAAGATGCTGTACTTAGACTGACGTCACAAGTTACTGAGTACCTGGACAAGGGTGAATGTTGTGTTGAAGTATTCTTGAACTTGCAGAAAGCCTTCAATACGGTCTCGATCCCGATATTGCTTGCGCGTCTTGAGAGTTCGGGTATTAGAGGTGTGGTATACTCTTGGTTTTCTGACTATCTCTTTGGTCGACGTCAAATCGTGAGAGTTGATGGCTATCATAGTAAGTGTTCCCTATGTAGTTACGGTGTCCCACAAGGCAGTACGCTGGGCTCAACGCTATTTTTGTTATATATTAACAGTCTGTGTAACCTAAATATTTCTGGCGCTGACACAGTCATGTTTGCTGACGATACGGTAGTCTTATTCCACAGCAAAACATGGAGTAAAGTAAGGGAAGTGGCAGAGTTAGGATTTTGCCACGTGACTACCTGGTTAGAACAAAATCGTCTAACTATTATATCGCAAAAAACAAAATTCCTCTGCTTTAGCAAGACAAGTGTATTGCGTACTTACTTATCGCCGGTGGACGAGAGTGAATGACATTGCAAATTTGCAATTACAAAAGTTTCGTACCATTGTTATTCATTGTTCTCTGTTCCAATCTATATCTATATATAGATTGGAACAGAGAACGTATGTTTGTAATGAATAGGCTCAAAAAGTACTGGGCCGATTTAAAAAATTCTTTCACCAATAGAATGCTACATTCTTCCAATTTGACATAGGCTACATTTCATTTTGAAAAAAATTAGGGATCCTTGGTAAAATTTGAACAATGTAACCGAAGGTGTAGAAAAATGAGTCTTAAAATGTCTTTCGTCGAATGCGCTGCCAAAACTATTAGCGATAATTGTCTACCCCGCCCGGGCGAAGCCGGGACGGGCTGCTAGTTATTTATATAGCAAGTTAATAACATTGTGTTTTTGCTTTAATGTTCATAAATAAACAGTAAGTCGACTTATTTTCTATTGTGATATTGACATCACCCGCGTTGAGGTTATATTTTCAAACTGAAATACTTAACCTCATAGATAATAATTGATCTATCGATTCTTTGGAGTAATTTTTCATATCGTGATTGTAACTAACCACCTTCGTCAGAGCCTAAAAATTATATGGAAATTAATAATTAATTGAGATCGAAACGGACTACGTTAATAACGCTTGGCTGTGATAATTTAAATTGGCCGTGTGATCGTCTAGTTTAAATGGTAGGACCGTACGTTGTGTTCATAGTAGTAAACCAAATTCTTTTAGAGGTACGTGGATGTTATGATTAAGTTTTCTCGAGAGTTTCATGGGTTTGTGCGCATTCAAGCAAAAGGAAAAAGAACGCCCCGAGGGGCGCCTGGTGAGCCCCGACACCAAACGCTCACCAGGAGTGGTGGCCATGTGATAAAAAAATCATCCCAAACAAGCAATCTGCCACCCCCAGGAATAGGACTTAAATCTGAAACAAAACGCATTTAGCGTAATTATGCGCAACTAAGGGAACAACTGAGTTTAAAGAATTTAATATGACATACTAAAATCTACCTATTTGACTGCATGATAAGTCAACCAAGTGTTCGGGGTCCTTAAATTAATTACCTAAATAAGTAATCTGAATCCTTTAGTCCAATATAATTCCAAGATGATCCAACAGTATCGATGACAACTCGTATAAGACCGGGTCCTGAAATCTGCATTATGTCCTATGTGAAGTCATCGATACTCCCACATCAACCAGCATTATTTAGATTAAAGATTCTGATTATTTTCCGACTAGTAAAATATTTATACTAAACCCCTCTATATGAAATATAGATTGACCTAACAATATCCATGACACCAAGTAATGTCAGATGGATATTCCCACATCAATCAAAATCGTTTGGATTTGAAATAAATGTTGCAATTAATTCAATACAATACCAAGATGATACAACAGTATCTATGACAACTCGTATAAGACCGGGTCCTGAAATCTGCATTATGTCCTATGTGAAGTCATAGATACTCCCACATCAACCAGCATTATTTTGAATTTGAAATAAATGTTGTAAAATTGACCCTTGGTAGCCTATCCTTGGCAGTTGGAAGTGAGCAGTGATTATTGTTGCAATTAGTTCTATATAATACCAAGATGATCAGACAGTATCTATGACAACTCGTATAAGACCGGGTCCTGAAATCTGCATTATGTCCTATGTGAAGTCATAGATACTCCCACATCAACCAGCATTATTTTGAATTTAAAATAATAGTCCTTGAATTACTTATGATTTACAAAATATTTTAATTTGAAAACAATCTCAAAACTTTTATTAAATTCTTCTCTCAGTTTTATGGATATAGGATTTTGTATAAGGTTCTCTAAAAATAGCCCATTTCCTAACTACCTAATTACTATAACGGTTACCCTAAACAAATGAAGCTATTTTTAGAAGGTAGGATGGAACAGGTATTAGGAAGGATAGGTCATTCAGGAAAAAGGGGTACCTACTCCTACCTAACGGTACCTCTGTCTGAACTACATATTTACGAACCTAGAACCCTACAAAGAAACGTATAATCCGAACTGTACCCTACCTTCTTCCCACCTACAATATAAAATAATTAAGTTTGTTTGTTTTTATTGTCAGATGTCTCAACGTCAGAACGTATACCGGCCTACCTTATTGTAGTTATCTACAATAAAATTATGATATCTATGAGAACTCAATATTCCTCCAAACGTTAGCTAAAATAGATCAAGTAAGTCAATTTGGTAAACGTAAAGGTTTAGAAGTCAAATATGCGTAGTCTTAGACGTAAAATAATGATAAGTAAAAGGTAAAATGAAGATTTAAAAGTTGTTTTGTTGTAAATTGGCTCAATAATCGAGCAACCATTTAAAAGATAAACGACAGTCATATTTGTTAAATAAAACCACTAGGGTTGTTTTTATGTAAAACAAGATCAAATGACCTTGTGATTCACCACAGAAATATGACAAAGTTTAATGGCTCTAATGAGCTTAATCGACAATTAAAAAACGTTTTGATACGTAAATCATATTTAAAACCCATTAAATATTTTCAAAGAGTTTTTTAACACGTCAGATGAACTTTAAATAGTCCGCGTTAATTTAGGTACCACAAATAAACACAGAAAAAGTCAAATAAAATTGGCACGCACCATGTCATCATGAAATTAAAAATGGGTTCAAACCAATATTTAAAAAATCAATGCACACAAAATGTTACCCAATAATCGAAATTAGGTAAATTAATAGCAAACAACATGTCAATCCTTAAAATCAAAATAACTAAGCTACAAAATAAACAATATTTAAATTTATTTGGCATTAAATCTGTGAAATAAGTAGTTATGATTTAAATCAATTATTTACTTTATATTTATTATTATTTAAATCATATCAAATTGAATCCCATTTCGTTTTCTATGAGGATATGAAAAAAAAAGTTGCTAAATTCCTTTTGATAATTACGGAAAATTACGGAAAACAAGAGAATTATGTAAAATATTATAATGACGTTTTAAATAATTCAATATTTAATACTTTATCATCAGCATCAACATCATCATCGTCATCAAAATTTAAAGTTACTTTGTCTTTAAATATTTTAATTAAAATACTATTAAAAGGAATTTGTAATAATCAAAACACTCACCCCTTTGCATCTTTTCTTGGGACACACGCGAACACCATTCGGACCGTCTACGTCAGACCGCCCAAATCTGACTGTCCCTCAAACCTAACCTGCTAAACCATTTAAACATCACATTTCTTCCCTGCGTCCCACGCCCCATGTCTTAAGAGCTGACGTTCGAAATCTTTAAATTTGCAGGGGTACTCAACCTTCTATGATCCACAAGCCCCATTTCAACATAGCACGACAAATATTCTAACAGATACTCTATCTTTCCTAAAGTCCTATTATTTTACTATATTGGACTAAAACAAAAATGACTGTCTGGAAATATACATTTACTTCCTTCTTGTTTATTATATTATTGCATATCAGTATGTTTACCTTCTTATTTAATATTTGTCATAATGAAAATAGCTAAATTAATATAAGGTAGCTTTTATGTCTAAGACTTACGCTCACTAGTACATTAAATATGATTTAATTAAATTTTAATAACTTTTAATATTATAATTTTAAATCATTAAAACGTTGACAACATCTGACCTCAAGTGTTCTCGCCTTGCTATGGGATACACGTGCGTAGTTTCGCCTGCGGAGTTAATGGCGTCCCTTTCTATGGTCCTTTTGTTTGAAATGCAGTATTTTTTTGTATAGTTTCACATTTCTATTTGTTAAAATTCCTAAAAGCTCTTTTTTTATGCTATGGCTCACAATTTTGCATTATATGTCCAGCGTCAGGCACAAAAAACATTACAACGTGCGCTCGCGCAATGCACTGAAGGATCCGTTAAACATATTATCCTATTGTTTATCTATCCATTCCGGTCCATCCGCTGTAAAAAGCATGTTTTATTAGGGTTTTGAATATCTTCAAAATTACGAAGAAAGCATGGTGTTTAATAATTTGCCCTTTTTAGTAAGAAATAATTTGAAGAGAAAAAATTAACATTAATTTTATTAATTACTTGAATCATAATTTGATTTGAAAGGGTATGGTCGTTACATGATACATTATTTACATTATTATGCTTACTCGCAAAGCCTATGCTCACCAGGAGGAGTCAAAACTCTTACTGGCTTTGAAGGAACTGAAGACATCCAAGGAGTTGGTTGAGTAATTGAGTAGTGAAAGAGAGGACAATGAAAGGGAAGTAATGGATGTATGGAATAAAAATACTAATTTAAAAAAAGAGATGGCTGAGCTGCACTCCAACTATTTGTTAGTTGTTGACGAGCGGAATAAACTTCAATCCTTGATTGATAGGTTCGACCAGTGCAGCGAAGAATAGGAGCTCAATTTAAAACGCATGTCTTTGCTTCATCAAGACCTCAATGACGCCCAGGACCACATCCTACACCTGGAGACAGAGAAGCAAGATCATGTTGACTACCAAACTAATTGTTTATTCAATAAATTAGTTGGAAGTGCGCCCAGCCCCCTTCAAACTTCATCTAGCAATAAATCAGTTACAACCATTGATTTAACAGGTGACATAACTTTAAAACCCTTATCCTGGTTGCCTTGCTAAATTAAGTAAAAATAAAATTAGGAAATATGTCAAAGTTAATAAGTTTATTAAAAGAACTCAGAAATTAATCAAAAAGCAGAAATGTTTACAGTCTTACACCAAACAAATAGATGAAAGAAGAAAATTAGGCGATAAACTAGATCTGTACTCTATTTTATTAGAAAAAAGTGTGTCTGACTATGAAAAAAATGTTCAAAACTTAGAATTAGAATTATGTAATCTTAAGAAATCACTAGATGTAATGACTCAGCGCTATGTTATCACAAAAAAGAGTGTGGTGAACACATCTTGGCTTTGACGAGCCTCGTGTCTTCGTTCCTTCGTGTAGTTGTAATAATATAACTATAAATGAAAGTTGCTCACTTGGCTCTCAGTTAGGATGTGAGTCACCAGTTACTCTAAAATTAATAAACAAAAAAAGTATTAACTCAAGCCATATCTCCGTTGGTTCCCAAGCAAAGAAAAATCATATAAATGGCCCTGTAAAATCATGTTTGGTTATGTTCAGCGATAGAATAGGAAAAAATATGGGCCCTTTACTGAACACATACTTGGGACAAAGTGTTATTAAACACTGCATGCCAGATTCAACATTTTTTGATATAATAAATTATGTTGTGAATTATAAATTTGATAAAAATACAACTTTAATGATATTAATAGGTGATAGGGGCAATGTAAACAAAAAGTAATTGACAAAATATTTAGACTCATTGCAATTGACTCAATACATTCGTAAATAAAATTGTGATGTTTACACTCCCCTATAGCGTCAGTTTGCCACAGGAAGAAAATAATACTCGCTATAAAATGAATCTTTGTTTAAATACCATGGCATAATTCTGATAAATTTCATATTATTGACATAAATAATTACATTAAAAAAATCAATAACATTTGACCAGGGATAGATATTATCTCAGTGGAAAAATCAAAAGACAGATAGCAATGTCGCTATCATATTATATTAATTATTCAGCCAAGAACTTGGCTACCAAATCTGCTTCTATTGAACAGAGTAATGACATGTTAAGCCACACCTTGGAATCAGTTTCAAGTAATAATAATATACATTTAAATTAATTAATAAGACAATAGAGGAAATCTCTTGCAGTCATCCTATAATGACAAAGGAAAAGTCTAACTGCCTCAATATTATTCATCAGAATATACTAGGCTTTTCTGGCAAAGAACTGGAATTAACATTATATTTACAAGACATGAATATACATGTCCTTTGTCTTACTGAGCACTGGCTTAAGAAATGTGAAGTGCTCATAGGGATTGAAAGTTGTGAAGTCATTAGTTTGTTCAGTAGAGAGTCGGCTCAACGAGGGGGATCACTAATTCTTATTAAAACCAATATTAAGTCCAAAGAACGCACAGACATCGTGGCACTCTCTATAGAGCAAACGATTGAACTAGCATTTGCTGAGCTAGAGCGGTATATCATTGTTAGTGTATATAAACCCCCATCGGCAGATTACCTTCCTTTTGAGTCCACCATGGAACAGGTATTAAATATATTATCAAAATCTAATAAGAAAATAGTTGTATGTGGAGACTTTAACATTGATTTATTAGAAGTAACTCAAAACTCTGTCAGGTTCTTAAATCTTTTTAAATCCTATAGTTTAATTAACCTTTTTTAATGAACCTACTCGTATCACTCCTACAGCAGCTACTTGCTTAGATAATATTTTCTGTAATTGTGAATTTAGGCAAAAATCAATTATAAACTGCCTAAGATCAGATCATAGTGGACAAATAGCCACATTTGAGCATCATCATGTTTCACCTATGGTAGATATTATTCAAAGTCAAAGTCAAAGTCATTTATTTTTGCAAATTGGCCATCAATGGCACTTTTACATGTCCCAATTTTTTTTTTCCTACCACCGCTTCGGGACTACATATCGGCTTGTGATGAGAAGAAACGGCGCAACAAACTCAGTCACCTTTGTCAGCCTGGTTTTATTACAGGAAATACAATTACAAGATATTGTAAGTGCGAGCTAGGCAGGATATTAAGTCCATGCACTCTTGTCGTTCAAGTAATCTTCAACTTTGTAATATCCTTTTTCCATAAGGATTTTTTTAACGTGGTTTTTGAACTTATAAACAGGCAAGTCAACAAGAGTTTGTGGTACTTTATTAAATATTTTTATACATTTCTCCAAAAATGAATTACCTACCTTCTTTAATCTGAAGCTCGAAACGGCAAGTTTATTTTTATTTCTAGTATTATAATGATGTGTCACTTAATCACATTTAAGGCTAAACGAACTAATGTTTTTTCTAACATACATAATATTATCAAAAATGTATTGTGACGCTACTGTTAATATTTTAATATCTTTAAAGACCTCCCTCAGAGAGTCGCGAGGCCCAAGACAATATATTGCACGTACAGCTCTTTTCTGCAACACAAAGATTGATTCGATGTCAGCAGCTGAGCCCCATAGCAATAGACCATACGACAATAAACTATGAAAATAACTAAAATATACTAGTCTTGCCGTTTCGACATCAGTTAAAAGCCTTATTTTCCTCACAGCATAAGCCGCTGAACTGAGCCTTCCTGACAAGGCAATTATATGGGGACCCCATTGCAGTCGGGAGTCTATAGTAATTCCCAAAAAGGTTGTTGAATCGACTGCATCTATGTGATCGTTTGACATATTAATATGCGTACTGACCTGCCTCACATTGGGCATAGTGAATTTGATGAGCTTGGTTTTTTTTGCATTAAGTAAAAGATTGTTAGCAGTAAACCATCGTAGTACTTGAGAGAGAGCATCATTCACATCATCAAAGGTTGCTTTACCTCTGTCAGTTTTAAAAATCAATGACGTATCATCTGCAAACAATACTATCTCACACAGATCTTTAGTAAAGTAAGGAAGGTCATTTATATATATCAGGAATAATAAAGGTCCCAATATAGAGCCCTGGGGCACACCCATGCGTAATGGAGCCCCGGATGAGTCAGTTCCATTAACATTAACTGTTTGCGTTCTATCTGTGAGGTATGACTCCAACAATTTTTCTGACTCATTTGAGACACCATAATGCCTTAATTTCATTAATAACGTTTTGTGATCTACACAATCGAAAGCCTTAGACAAATCGCAAAAAACCCCTAAAGCATCCTGCTTACTTTCAAATGCATCAAAGATATGCTTAATGAGTGCAACTCCCGCATCAGTTGTGTTTCTACCCTTTGTGAAACCAAACTGATTCTCATGCAATAGTTTGTTTATTCTGAAGTGTGATAAGAGTTGATTGAAGATTAACTTTTCAAATATTTTACTAAGAGCTGGTAAAATTGATATCGGTCTATAGTTAGAGGGATCACTTTTATCTTCGGATTTAAATAAGGGTATGATTTTGCTGTACTTCGTCAAATTAGGAAACGAACCTTCATCAATACACTGATTAAATATACAGGCAAGATGCATTGCTATACTATCAATTATATGGTTGATTATAATTACTGAATTGCCCCATAACTCTTCTGTTTTTTTCATATTTAACTCTTTAAAAGTTTTTACAATAACTTCGGGATTTATATGCCTAAAATTTAGAATAGCAATACATTTTTCGACATTTGATTTCAAAAAAGTTTCCGCAAGACCTTGTGAAAAGTTTAAATTACTAGTTGTAGCAATAGGTATATTAGAAAAAAAATCCTTAAACGCGTTTGCTACCTCATTGTCGGATTGAATAATTTTGTTATCAACGTTAAGGCTAATTGTGCGATCTAATTGTTTATTTTTGCATGTTTCTCTATTAATAATGCTCCAAGTGGCTTTTATTTTATTTTTGGAGCTAGCAATAATATCACGAATGTAATTTGATTTGGCCACTGAACATACTTTTTTAAAGATTTTAGAGTATTTTTTGACATGTTCAATAATTTTAGGGTGAAACTTTTTTGAAATCAAATGTCGAGGAATGCAGTTCTATTCTAAATTTCAGGCATATAAATCCCGAAATTATTGTTAAAACTTTTAGAGAACTAAATTTAAAAATAAAAAAAACAGAAGATTTATGGGGCATTTCAATTAATATAATCAACCATAAGATTTACAGACGTTAACTTAGCTAGTGAATACTTAATCACTTATGTCAAAAATATAATTAATAAGAACACAAGTACTATAAAACTACCCAATAAAATTAAACCACTTAAGCCATGGATTTCAATAGGAATGGTAAAATCTATCCGGAGAAGGGATAAATTACTTAAAAAGCTTAGAAAATCGCCACATGACCTAAATTTAGAAACGGAGTATAAAAATTATAGAAATACATGTAACAGAATAATAAAATATGCTAAAAGTAACTACTATAGAAATAAACTAGAAAAATCAGTCGAGAATAATAAAGGAACTTGGAAAATTAATAAAGAACTATCTAACTTAACTAAAAATAAAGACTTCGTTTCAGACTTTCTTACTTTAGACAATAACCCGAAATCCCACTTGATAAAGTTAATCAATACTTCACAATTGTGTATCTTGCCAATCAAACGCTTAACAAGTTAGGGCTTACCAAATGGGAACTCGCGAGCAGAGCTAAAAGTATTGCAACTCCATCACAGTCAATGACACTTTTGCCCACCGATTTCTTTGAGGTAGAAAATTGGATTCAAATAGTGCATGTGGAGGAGACAAAATCACCATCCGCTTTTTGAAAATGTTCAAAGAACTATTGGTAGCGCCGATCGTGTTCATATGCAACCTTAGCTTTACAACAGGTATTTTTCCAACTCTCTTCAAAACTGCCATTGTATGTCCCATACATAAAGAAGGAGATCGTGACAACCCTTCAAATTATAGACCAATATCACTTCTACCTACTTTGTCCAAAATCATAGAGAAGCTCGTGAATCGTAGACTGGTAAGTTACATGAATAAAATGCGTTCACTATCGGATAATCAATTTGGATTTCGTGCTGGCAAATCGACAGAAGATGCTGTACTTAGACTGACGTCACTAGTTACTGAGTACCTGGACAAGGGTGAATGTTGTGTTGAAGTATTCTTGAACTTGCAGAAAGCCTTCGATACGGTCTCGATCCCGATATTGCTTGCGCGTCTTGAGAGTTCGGGTATTAGAGGTGTGGTATACTCTTGGTTTTCTGACTATCTCTTTGGTCGACGTCAAATCGTGAGAGTTGATGGCTATCATAGTAAGTGTTCCCTATGTAGTTACGGTGTCCCACAAGGCAGTACGCTGGGCTCAACGCTATTTTTGTTATATATTAACAGTTTGTGTAACCTAAATATTTCTGGCGCTGACACAGTCATGTTTGCTGACGATACGGTAGTCTTATTCCACAGCAAAACATGGAGTAAAGTAAGGGAAGTGGCAGAGTTAGGATTTTGCCACGTGACTACCTAGTTAGAACAAAATCGTCTAACTATTATATCGCAAAAAACAAAATTCCTCTGCTTTAGCAAGACAAAAGCCAAAAGTCCAGATTTGTCTCTAACACTGCACACATTCCCATGTAACCAAAACGTCCAGTTAAATTGCCACTGCCCGGTTCTTTCCCGCGCTCCTACTATCAGATATCTGGGTGTAATAGTAGATGAAAATCTCAAGTGGACACAACATATAAGCGTAATGTCAGCCAAAGCTCGAAAGTTAATATTCGCATTCAAACAACTGCGTATAGCAGCAGTCAATGCCTCTTAATCTACTGCATATGCGTTTGGGGAAATGCCGCTAAGACACACATGATCCAACTCGAAAGAGCTCAGAGAGCAGTTAAAATTTTAATTTTGAGGCCTAATATTTATCGCAGAACGTACCTAAATGTGTAATTAGTGTTAAGAAATAATTTGTAAGATTGAAGTGTGAGTATTTTATGTGTATTGCGTACTTACTTATCGCCGGTGGACGAGAGTGAATGACATTAATCTAAATCTCTTTAAGTCCAGAGTGAATAGGCATCTTCTGGGCAAGCTCGCTCCATCGTAGATCCCATCTATGCTCTAGAGCAAGATTGGGGTCATGAGTAAGCCCATCTTAAGTAAAAAAAAAAAAAAAAAAAAACATTGCAAATTTGCAATTACAAAAGTTTCGTACCATTGTTATTCATTGTTCTCTGTTCCAATCTATATCTATATATAGATTGGAACAGAGAACGTATGTTTGTAATGAATAGGCTCAAAAAGTACTGGGCCGATTTAAAAAATTCTTTCACCTATAGAATGCTACATTCTTCCAATTTGACATAGGCTACATTTCATTTTGAAAAAAATTAGGGATCCTTGGTAAAATTTGAACAATGAAACCGCAGGTGTAGAAAAATGAGTCTTAAAATGTCTTTCGTCGAATGCGCTGCCAAAACTATTAGCGATAATTGTCTACCCCGTGCGAAGCCGGGACGGGCTGCTAGTTATTTGTATAGCAAGTTAATAACATTGTGTTTTTGCTTTAATGTTCATAAATAAACAGTAAGTCGACTTATTTTCTATTGTGATATTGACATCACCCGCGTTGAGGTTATATTTTCAAACTGAAATACTTAACCTCATAGATAATAATTGATCTATCGATTCTTTGGAGTAATTTTTCATATCGTGATTGTAACTAACCACCTTCGTCAGAGTCTAAAAATTATATGGAAATTAATAATTAATTGAGATCGAAACGGACTACGTTAATAACGCTTGGCTGTGATAATTTAAATTGGCCGTGTGATCGTCTAGTTTAAATGGTAGGACCGTACGTTGTGTTCATAGTAGTAAACCAAATTCTTTTAGCGGTACGTGGATGTTATGATTAAGTTTTCTCGAGAGTTTCATGGGTTTGTGCGCATTCAAGGAAGAGGAAAAAGAACACCCCGAGGGGCGCCTGGTGAGCCCCAACACCAAACGCTCACCAGGAGTGGTGGCCATGTGATAAAAAAATCATCCCAAACAAGCAATCTGCCACCCCCAGGAATAGGACTTAAATCTGAAACAAAACGCATTTAGCGTAATTATGCGCAACTAAGGGAACAACTGAGTTTAAAGAATTTAATATGACATACTAAAATCTACCTATTTGACTGCATGATAAGTCAACCAAGTGTTCGGGGTCCTTAAATTAATTACCTTAATAAGTAATCTGAATCCTTTAGTCCAATATAATTCCAAGATGATCCAACAGTATCGATGACAACTCGTATAAGACCGGGTCCTGAAATCTGCATTATGTCCTATGTGAAGTCATCGATACTCCCACATCAACCAGCATTATTTAGATTAAAGATTCTGATTATTTTCCGACTAGTAAAATATTTATACTAAACCCCTCTATATGAAATATAGATTGACCTAACAATATCCATGACACCAAGTAATGTCAGATGGATATTCCCACATCAATCAAAATCGTTTGGATTTGAAATAAATGTTGCAATTAATTCAATACAATACCAAGATGATCCAACAGTATCTATGACAACTCGTATAAGACCGGGTCCTGAAATCTGCATTATGTCCTATGTGAAGTCACAGATACTCCCACATCAACCAGCATTATTTTGAATTTGAAATAAATGTTGTAAAATTGAACCTTGGTAGCCTATCCTTGGCAGTCGGAAGTGAGCAGTGATTAATGTTGCAATTAGTTCAATATAATACCAAGATGATCAGACAGTATCTATTGTTACGTAGTAATTTTAGAACCACTCATGGAAACTTATTTACCTGTCAACTAACCAATTTGCAGCACATTTTACACTAGCATCCCTTGTTACATTCATTTATTAACCTAGTTTACTCAATTGTTGTATTTTGCTAAAGTCTGGAAATAAAACTGAAACATAACACAAACATAACCTCAGTGACAGTTTGTTTTTTTATCTTGTGAAAGTTGCGCATAGGCAACTAACTTATATTTTTATTTACAACTGTCATTCTGAGAGTTCAATATTTTGATTTTTAACCTGTCATTTGATCGTTCCATAGCAATTGGATTATAATACGCTATGCGTTCGACTAGTTTTCAAAATTAAAAAAGTAAAGTGTCTGTCAAGTGTCTTGTGTTTGGGAAGTGGAATTTTTATTATCTGAAAAAGGGTAGTTTTTGGCTGATGAGTTGAAGCAGGAACTACGTAATGGTTCCAGAAGCTTCCATCGCCTTGCAATAAATACCGGCGCGGAGCCGGGAAGGTCTTTTTTGTTGCCTGTCTGCCGTCAATACAAGAAGTTCAAAGTGGTTGTGCGCCGAGGTGGATCGCCTGCCAGCCCTGTTAATTTTCAAAGCTGTTTGCAGACGGTTTTCTCCTTGAGGAGCTTCACCCTCAACTTCTTTAAAATACATATTGTAAGTACAGTGCAACCTGTAATTATTGCTGTTTTCACAATTCTTGTAGTTGAAACTTGATAGGTTATAAAGTTTGCCTTCTTGGCTCATAGGTACCAGCTTTTGCGAGTGACACAGCGGGATACAGTTTGGAACGACGCTTGTGCCACCGCGAGCTGCTTTTAACCCCGTTTTAAGGTAATAACTTGCACTTTTCATAAATTTTATTTATAATAATAATAATAATAAATCATTTATTTGCCAGAATATGGTACAAAGGTAGGTAATATCAATAGATTCCAGCATATTCTATCGCAATGCGACGTGCAAATATTATGTCAACGTATTAATTACAAAAGTTCTGTCGATTATTATGCGAATTTAAATGTCAAAATTACAGTTTTAAAATTAGTACAACATTCTTTATGGCAACAACATTTCAAACATGCAATTAGATTAAAATTATGTCAAAATATTATATAAATGTCAAATTTTATCATTCAAGAACTCATTAATTGTATAGTACATTCTTTCCTTTAAAAAGTTGAACAGTTTATTTTTGAATTTCGTAAATGTTAGTAATTTTAATTTATCTGGAAATTTATTAAATATTTTTATAGCCATACAATAAACGTTTCTAGAGTACAATACCAACTTTTGGGGAGGAATTGTTAAATTTTCGCCTTTTCTGCCTCTGTACCCACTAAACTCTTTATTCTTTTTAAATAAGACCATATCGTAAAGCAGACGAAACATATCCATGATATGCCATAACCGCTGTTTCTTTAGACGCTACTTGCCTAACTCTGTTTAGTGCATATACGAATCTGTCAATTTTATTTATTAAAGAGTCGATATGGTCTTTCCAGTTACACAGTTCGTCTATGGTTATACCTAAGAATTTCGTCGCATTAATATGTTCGACTTTTAAATTGTCATAATTTATGTCAAGTTTTTCGTCATTAATGAATTTTGCTTTAAATTTAATATATTTTGTTTTGTCAATATTTAGATTTAAATTATTAAGTCTTAGCCACGTTACTATTTTACTAAGATTTATATTGGCAATGTTGGCTAGCTCTTCTTTTTTTTTGCATTTGACAACAAGAGTGGTATCGTCCGCAAAAAGTATACACTTTTGATTTGTAACATTCGGTAGGTCATTTATATATAGCAAAAACAACAAAGGACCCAATACACTGCCCTGGGGGACACCGCAACGGTTATAGCGGTAGGAAGAAGAATATATATTTTTTACATTACCAGATAGCCGGGCGATTTCTATACATTGTTGACGTTCCGACAAATAGCTTTCCATCCAGGACAAAGCAGTTCCTCTTATCCCATACCTTTCCAATTTTTTAAGAAGCAATTTGTGAGAAACGAAGTCAAATGCTTTGCTCATGTCTAAAAATATTGCCAGTGTATGCATTTCGTTATTAGGATTTTGTGTTACTTCTTTAATGAGGTGAAAACAAGCTAGAGTCGTTGAGCTGTTTTTTCGAAATCCATACTGTTCATCTTTCAGCAACTTTTCCATTGAGATGAATGATGATATTTTATTGTACATAACCTTTTCAAATATTTTTGACAATATGGGTATTAAAGTAATGGGTCGATAATTTTTTAATTCGTTATGGGAACCATTTTTATACCAGGGTTTCACAACGGATCGTTTTAGTTCCTTTGGAAACAAACCCTGTTCGATTGACAGATTTACGAGGTGAGCTATGGGGGAAGAAATAAAGATAGCACATTTTTTTATAATATTTGTGTTGATACCGTCATAGCCTGTAGAGTTAGTATTTTTAAGTTCCTTAATTATTTTAAATATGTCATTTTCATTAATAGGTGATAAATATATACTTTTATGGTGAAATGGTATATTATGTAATGCATCGTTAAGTTGAGTTTCCTTGTCATTTGGAGTTTTATTAGTCAAGTTTATAAAATAATTATTAAATTCGTCACTTATTTCTTGGGGATTATCAATATATTTAGTTTTTAGTTTTAATTTTTGGATGTCATTTTTAAAGTCTAAGTTTTGCGTGTATTTTTTTAGTATATCCCAAGAAGTTTTGCACACATTTTTTGATTTTGCAATATATTGTGTATTTGTATTTTTTTGCGCTTGTTGTATAAATTTTTTTAGTATGCTTGTGTAGTATTGGTAGTGTTTTTTAGTTAAATTTTTGTTAATTGCAGATAATCGATATTTAAGGTATAGCTGTCTTTTACGAATGCAGCAACGTTTGATACCTTTAGTAAGCCAAATATTTTTGAGTGGTTTTTTAACGATTTTTACTTTGATCTGTGGAAAACACAGATTAAAGAAAAGAATAATGAGATCATGGAAACATTTGAAAGCGTCATTAATATGACTTTCATGATATATTTCACTAAATGATAAGGCTGCGATACAGTCAACAAATTTTTTGATGTTGTCTTTACACATATCACGCCTATATTCAAACCAACAATTAACTTTTTTCTGGTATTTAGGGTCTCTATCAACTTCAAAAGAAACACTTTGACCTGTTTCGTGGTCAGACAAACACAACAAATGAATTTTAGATTCAATATTTTGATTCAGATTGCTAGTGATCAAGTCCAAACAAGCGTTTTTACGGGTGGGATTATTTATATGATTTATAAAATTGTAATTGCTTAGTAGACTTTTTAGACCTTTAGTGTGTTTATTATTGTGCATCATGTCTATATTCCAGTCCCCGCATAATATAATTTTTTTATTATGTTTTTTTGATAAAACATTCAGTAGAGACTGAAACTGTTGCAGAAAGACATCTAGCTTTGAATTTGGAGTTCTGTAAATGCATACAATTATGAGGCTGTATTGTATAACTTCCACTGCACAACACTCAAATGTAAAAGGCATAGCCTAAGATATTTCTATTTTTCTGAAGTCTAAATCATTTTTTATTAGAATACAGGTGCCACCTCTACGTTCGTACCTACAGAAGGAAGCGACTAATTTAAAGTTGTCAATGTGTAGATTTTTTTCAGAGCCTTTCTTTATAAAAGTTTCAGAAAAACAAATAAAATCAACACTGCCCAGCTCTTTATTTAGCTCATTTAGTGTTACCTCGAATAAATCCTGCTTGCTTAAGATGCTAGCAATATTCTGGTGGAATAATGTCAGTCGAGTCTTCGGAACGAAAAAACTGTAAATCAGTTCGATTACTTGACTTACGTGTTAGTTTAGGAAAATAATATGGTATTAATGTTTGCTTCGCATGTTTGTTATTTTTATATATTTTTCCATTTTGTATCTCAGATAATTTATTTGTGTGTGTAGGGCCTATATTTTGATATAATAAAGATTTTACTTTTTGCGGCGCGAGATACTCATTTTTATAGTGTAAATAATCGATTTCAATATTAATTTTAAAGCATAATTCTTGTAAATACATCTTACTATCTTTTATCTGTATAAATTTACAATTGTCATAATTTTTTATTAGCATCTCAATATTATAGTTTAGCAAATTTGTGTTTAGGTATGGATTATCAAGAACATTTACAACGAATACATTGAAATCTCTTAGTTTATACAGGGCTGTTCCTAATTCTGATAATAAACCATAAGGATTTTTGTCATTAGATCCAGTAGCCAACACCACTATGTCGCCTTTCCGGAGAGTTGCTTTTATATTCTCGCAGGAGTTTAAAACTTGGGTGCATGTCGCTCCTGTCTTCATCGTAGTAGTAATTGTGTAAGGATCGTTTAAAACACAATTTCGGCTATTATGTATTTTTTTCGATAATCCTTTAATTTGATCGTCGCCAAGGATGAAAATCTGGGACTGTGTTTTAATGTCCTTGGTGTTATCAGTGCAATTTGTTGATATGTCGTTATTTATATTGCTCGATGAAATCGTTTCTTCGACTGTATTGTTGTTATATGGTTTATTTTGTGCAGTGTTATTGAATATAACAGACTTATTCATGTGTAAAGGGGATGTTCTCGCTACATTAGTGCTTATATGCATAATTTTTTGTCGTACTGGAGTTGTTTTTGTGTTTTTATGTCCGAAGTCACTACTGATTGCTTTTAATAATGTAATTTGTTGTTCTTGATTTTTTAATCTTTTTTTCAATTCCATATTTTCTAAACTGAGATTGTTTATTTCTTGGTCTGCTCTCTCCAATGAATATTTTAATGTAGCAATTTCTCTTATGTATTCTTCAGAATTTTATGTATCGATAATTTGAGATTCACTTTGTATGCTCAACATAGTCGTGTCTAATATCGTCGAATTCAAAACATGTTGGGAAAGTCTCGATAGGTCTAATTCCGATCTTGACCTTGGCATTTTGTTGCGAATTGTCACATTCTCCATTTTATAAATATATATATGAATATATTTATATATAAAAATATTGATGATAATAAGAAAAAAGAAAAAAAATGGATTTTATTTTATTTTGTCAGAAATCAAAATAAAAAATATATTGGTTTAAGTATGACTCGAACTCGTATTCTTGGGAAGATGAGCGCGAGCTCGGTCCGTCGTTGTATCCTCCACGCTACGGTGACAGCAATGACGAGTGATGAAAATTCTGTACGGATGGTTCTGTTATAGTTTGCATGAATCGTTTTATGACCAAATAAGGTAATGTTGGGTTTTTGAACGCGGTCACTCGATGAGATGAGTCACACAAAAACGGCACTCGATAACTTGGTTTTGAATATGTTCGAACTGCTTTTAAAACACTAAGGACACTTTGTTTGATACAGAATTTTAGCACAAATTTTAACGTTTTTTAAAACAAATCCCTTGGTATATTTTTTGAATAGAATAATAAAGATTGGCTTTCTTTAAAACGACTTTTAATTTGTGAATTTTCTCCTCCCGATTATGATAGGCGACTGATGGATGAGATTCGCAAACGGACTCAGGGTTTAACTGAGCCGGCTTTTATTTATATTGCCATAATGGAAAATTATTTCAGTAGGCTATATTATGTTGTAAATTATTGTTTTTAGCAATTCTATGCAAGGTTTTATTAAATATAAATAACACTTGAAAAAACCCATCGACCTCAGGTGGGACTCGAACCCACGTCCCATCGCATGCCGGGCGAGTGCTTTACCAACTAAGCTACCGAGGACGTCACGTGACACGATGAAATTTCTCAAGTGTTTCTTCTCGCTGTCGAAGCCAGCGTATCTCCGATCAATGTTGTAGCTATATGTATAGCCGAGTAGTATACTACCCGTCAACACGGTCGAGGTCGATGGGTTTTTTCAAGTGTTATTTATATTTAATAAAACCTTGCATAGAATTGCTAAAAACAATAATTTACAATGTTTCAGCATTTCTGATCTTAACCAATAGTCAAATATTTGTAAAAATATTTCTATCGGGTGTTGACGGGTAGTATACTACTCAGCTATACATATAGCTATCTTATGTTGTTAGTGAGACTGAAAAGTTGAATATTATTAGATTCAATCTAAGACCGAATTATATTTTGGCATTGGCGCTGCAACAGATCGACACAATCATTGAGCTTAAAACCAAGTGTAGACTATTAGGGCAGAGTTTCGCCTATGCTGCTGACTTTAGGGAACCTCCAAAACCTACCGAGTCTACACTTGCTAGGGACTTAGCATATGTTGCGCCCAATAACCAGCCTAAGGTTAATGAGGTCAAAGATGTATCTCAATCTTTTTGTGTCCGCTGTCGACAATCAGGCCATTGGCTTTCTGATTGTAAATCAACAGAAGTAGTTTGCTACGCTTGTGGAAAGAAAGGGGTGACAAAGCCTAAGTGTCCGAATTGTAACAAAAACAAGAGTTCTGGCAACTCTGTGCCTACCACTCATTATAAAACACCACCAGAAAAACAAATGGCCCCGAACCGCCCAAAATATGTTGACCAAAAGCAAAATTGCGTTAAAGTTGCTGCCCTTCGGAACACAACTTGCATTGATAATAATAATTATCATGGTTTACTTGATTCGGGCTCTAGTATCTCTATTCTAGGCTTGGATACAGGTCAACATTTTGTTGCGGCTGGAGCGACGTTACACCGTGACAGTGACATTGAGAACATTGCCACGGCTAACAACTCGTTGGTTCCCGTCTGCGGTCATATGTTTTTGAACGTTACGTTAGGTCAGGTCACAAAAGCTATTAAATTTTATGTGGTCCCTGATGTTTCCACCCCAATTCTTCTTGGCGTAGACTTTTGGAGAATTTTTAATTTAGCTCCTAACATTTTTACGGATTCCCCATTTGAATCCAATCCCATTGGTGGATTAGCTTGTTGTGGTCCTGGTTATCGACGGACGTGTGGCCCGCGTTAATTTTCTGCTCGCCACACCGCCGCCGTTGACCACCCAACATGTTCCTTTTTATTATTTATTATTTTGGAACTTAGTCTGCTTTAGGACTATTTGTTTTGTTTTGCCTTGTGGCGTTTTTGTTTTTTTTGTTTCCTTCGTGGTTTCGTTTTTTGTTTGTGAGCTGGAGGGCCAGCTCGAATTTTACTTGCGTAAAATTCTTCTGGCAGGAGGGGTACTGTTACGTAGTAATTTTAGAACCACTCATGGAAACTTATTTACCTGTCAACTAACCAATTTGCAGCACATTTTACACTAGCATCCCTTGTTACATTCATTTATTAACCTAGTTTACTCAATTGTTGTATTTTGCTAAAGTCTGGAAATAAAACTGAAACATAACACAAACATAACCTCAGTGACAGTTTGTTTTTTTATCTTGTGAAAGTTGCGCATAGGCAACTAACTTATATTTTTATTTACAACTGTCATTCTGAGAGTTCAATATTGTGATTTTTAATCTGTCATTTGATCGTTCCATAGCAATTGGATTATAATACGCTATGCGTTCGACTAGTTTTCAAAATTAAAAAAGTAAAGTGTCTGTCAAGTGTCTTGTGTTCGGGCAGTGGAATTTTTATTATCTGAAAAAGGGTAGTTTTTGGCTGATGAGTTGAAGCAGGAACTACGTAATGGTTCCAGAAGCTTCCATCGCCTTGCAATAAATACCGGCGCGGAGCCGGGAAGGTCTTTTTTGTTGCCTGTCTGCCGTCAATACAAGAAGTTCAAAGTAGTTGTGCGCTGAGGTGGATCGCCTGCCAGCCCTGTTAATTTTCAAAGCTGTTTGCAGACGGTTTTCTCCTTGAGGAGCTTCACCCTCGACTTCTTAAAAATACATATTGTAAGTACAGTGCAACCTGTAATTATTGCTGTTTTCACAATTCTTGTAGTTGAAACTTGATAGGTTATAAAGTTTGCCTTCTTGGCTCATAGGTACCAGCTTTTGCGAGTGACACAGCGGGATACAGTTTGGAACGACGCTTGTGCCACCGCAAGATGTTTTTAACCCCGTTTTAAGGTAGTAACTTGCACTTTTCATTAATTTTATTTAGGGGAGGATAGTTCTCTTTTTCAGGGTGTGTCCCCCAATATTCAAACTAAATCATTAATTCATCTTATTACAAAGTATTTTCAACTTAATTAAATCCTTTTAATCACACAGAAGTGACCTTTTAAATAATAATTTATTTCTTTATCGACCCGTCTTGATAACTTCATACTGGGATATATTCTGGTTCTTAATTAGAAATTGGTACATTCCAGGGGTTTTTTTTTTTATTAGGAACTCGACCCCCACTCCTGCGGACTACACGCAGCTGGGGAAGGCCTGCCTCCCTGGGTAGAACGAGACGGGAAGGTGTACCGAGTCGACCTCAGGAAAGAAACTTACTTTTATCTTTTTATAGGGTTTACCCACCTTAAGGGTATGGCGCCCACTATTAATTAACCAAATAAGCTCAACCAAATCGATACTCGCTCAACCCCGTAGGTTTAAAACTTATTCCAAAATACCCACATTTCCCGACCGCTGGCTGGCTGGCTCGTAACTTTTTTTTTTGTAGCATCTTAAATACCCAAATTCAACCCACTACTGTAACCTTTTTTTTATTGGCTTAAATAAATAATAAATTATAGTTAAGAAAGGAGAAACAAAATCTTTTATTTAACACTATGACAACTCGTATAAGACCGGGTCCTGAAATCTGCATTATGTCCTATGTGAAGTCATAGATACTCCCACATCAACCAGCATTATTTTGAATTTAAAATAATAGTCCTTGAATTACTTATGATTTACAAAATATTTTAATTTGAAAATAATCTCAAAACTTTTATTAAATTCTTCTCTCAGTTTTATGGATATAGGATTTTGTATAAGGTTCTCTAAAATAGCCCATTTCCTAACTACCTAATTACTATAACGGTTACCCTAAACAAATGAAGCTATTTTTAGAAGGTAGGATGGAACAGGTATTAGGAAGGATAGGTCATTCAGGAAAAAGGGGTACCTACTCCTACCTAACGGTACCTCTGTCTGAACTACATATTTACGAACCTAGAACCCTACAAAGAAACGTATAATCCTAACTGTACCCTACCTTCTTCCCACCTACAATATAAAATAATTAAGTTTGTTTGTTTTTATTGTCAGATGTCTCAACGTCAGAACGTATACCGGCCTACCTAATTGTAGTTATCTACAATAAAATTATGATATCTATGAGAACTCAATATTCCTCCAAACGTTAGCTAAAATAGATCAAGTAAGTCAATTTGGTAAACGTAAAGGTTTAGAAGTCAAATATGCGTAGTCTTAGACGTAAAATAATGATAAGTAAAAGGTAAAATGAAGATTTAAAAGTTGTTTTGTTGTAAATTGGCTCAATAATCGAGCAACCATTTAAAAGATAAACGACAGTCATATTTGTTAAATAAAACCACTAGGGTTGTTTTTATGTAAAACAAGATCAAATGACCTTGTGATTCACCACAGAAATATGACAAAGTTTAATGGCTCTAATGAGCGCTTAATCGACAATTAAAAAACGTTTTGATACGTAAATCATATTCAAAACCCATTAAATATTTTCAAAGAGTTTTTTAACACGTCAGATGAACTTTAAATAGTCCGCGTTAATTTAGGTACTACAAATAAACACAGAAAAAGTCAAATAAAATTGGCATGCACCATGTCATCATGAAATTAAAAATGGGTTCAAACCAATATTTAAAAAATCAATGCACACAAAATGTTACCCAATAATCGAAATTAGGTAAATTAATAGCAAACAACATGTCAATCCTTAAAATCAAAATAACTAAGCTACAAAATAAACAATATTTAAATTTATTTGGCATTAAATCTGTGAAATAAGTAGTTATGATTTAAATCAATTATTTACTTTATATTTATTATTATTTAAATCATATCAAATTAAATCCCATTTCGTTTTCTATGAGGATATGAAAAAAAAAATTGCTAAATTCCTTTTGATAATTACGGAAAATTACGGAAAACAAGAGAATTATGTAAAATATTATAATGACGTTTTAAATAATTCAATATTTAATACTTTATCATCAGCATCAACATCATCATCGTCATCAAAATTTAAAGTTACTTTGTCTTTAAATATTTTAATTAAAATACTATTAAAAGGAATTTGTAATAATCAAAACACTCACCCCTTTGCATCTTTTCTTGGGACACACGCGAACACCATTCGGACCGTCTACGTCAGACCGCCCAAATCTGACTGTCCCTCAAACCTAACCTGCTAAACCATTTAAACATCACATTTCTTCCCTGCGTCCCACGCCCCATGTCTTAAGAGCTGACGTTCGAAATCTTTAAATTTGCAGGGGTACTCAACCTTCTATGATCCACAAGCCCCATTTCAACATAGCACGACAAATATTCTAACAGATCTATCTTTCCTAAAGTCCTATTATTTTACTATATTGGACTAAAACAAATATGACTGTCTGGAAATATACATTTACTTTCTTCTTGTTTATTATATTATTGCATATCAGTATGTTTACCTTCTTATTTAATATTTGTCATAATGAAAATAGCTAAATTAATATAAGGTAGCTTTTATGTCTAAGACTTACGCTCACTAGTACATTAAATATGATTTAATTAAATTTTAATAACTTTTAATATTATAATTTTAAATCATTAAAACGTTGACAACATCTGACCTCAAGTGTTCTCGCCTTGCTATGGGATACACGTGCGTAGTTTCGCCTGCGGAGTTAATGGTCCTTTTGTTTGAAATGCAGTATTTTTTTGTATAGTTTCACATTTCTATTTGTTAAAATTCCTAAAAGCTCTTTTTTTATGCTATGGCTCACAATTTTGCATCATATGTCCAGCGTCAGGCACAAAAAACATTACAACGTGCGCTCGCGCAATGCACTGAAGGATCCGTTAAACTAATTATCCTATTGTTTATCTATCCAT
Organism: Anania fuscalis; assembly: GCA_950371115.1. Taxonomy (NCBI): domain Eukaryota; kingdom Metazoa; phylum Arthropoda; class Insecta; order Lepidoptera; family Crambidae; genus Anania; species Anania fuscalis. Next base: position 10,768,986 of record OX493326.1, on the reverse strand, counting down.
TCCGGTCCATCCGCTGTAAAAAGCATGTTTTATTAGGGTTTTGAATATCTTCAAAATTACGAAGAAAGCATGGTGTTTAATAATTTGCCCTTTTTAGTAAGAAATAATTTGAAGAGAAAAAATTAACATTTATTTTATTAATTACTTGAATCATACTTTGATTTGAAAGGGTATGGTCGTTACATTCGCCCCCAAAATTCTTAGACAGTTTACTGGAATAAGAATTTTTAAAACTTAAAAGATCCAGAGCCTTCAAATCAACAAAACGTTGTTCCAATTTAATAAAACTTATTAACTACAAAAGATGTACGCTATAACGCCGAATTAACCCCAACTAAGCTTTTATACGCCAATACTTGTTATGTCAGTCCATCCTAAGTAATTTATTTATTTATTCAAGCTAGCCCATTGCATTGCACAGATTTTATAAAAAAATCATACAATAGGGAAACTCAACACCATGAGTCATTTTCTATCAGTCAACGTTGTAAGATATTGCAAAATAAGATTTATGCCCATCTGCGAAATTATAAGCTTTTATGTTATCTATTTCTATTAATCTATAAAGCTAACTAGGTATATTCAAACCAAAACTTTGGTAAACATCAATTTAAGTGGGAATCGAACCCATGATCATAAAGGGCTGCGAATTATAAAACTGGCCAAGTGCAAGTCGGACAAGCGCACGCAGGGTTCCAAACCATTATCTATAAAACCGTATGAAAAAATAAAAGTGTGTTGCAAGGGAGCCCCTAAAACATTCATTTTATTCTGGATCCTAGCATTCACTGCTACAATAGAAACAGAAATACATCATCTGCGAAAATCTCATCCGTCCAACTGTCACGGTTCACGAAATCTTAGTAAAGGGTCCCGTTTCACCCAGGGCACGGTACCCTAAAATGTTAAGTCATCGCCTTTATAATAAATAACTATAGTCCCGTAATCACACACGTGACCTGACCTGATGCTATTTCCAAACCACTGAACTCCTATCACAAAATTACCTAGTAACTTACTAACTTAAATTTAAATTTATTAATAATTTAAATCTAAACGAACTCCTTCCTATGTCAATCATCCATTTGATCATTGAACCGAAATCAAACCAGTCGCAGTATGGTACAAGTAACTAGTCACGGAACCGAACCGGTGACTATGATGTTTTATATCTATCAAATTCTTAACACTAAATTATTACTAAAGTTAACTTTTTTAATTAATAACGTGTCATAGATCAACTATCTATTTGCCAATGTACTGGAATAGAACCCAATACTACGTTACTCTTTGATCCACTACGCTTTATGTATCACTTATGTGATTACTCAATCTCCTTTAGTGACTTACAACTCTCTAACCTTGTGTTAGAGGTAAACCAACCAATGATCAATAAATAGTTTCGAAATCGAACCAGAAACTATGTCGTTCTCAACCATTAAGCTATATGCAAAACTTAAAAATACTTAATCACCTTCAATTACTTATAACTATCTAACACTAAGCTGGAGTCGATCCAATCTTATGATAAATAAACAGTTGTTACTGGAATCAAACCAGAGACTATGTTAATCATATAACCACTGAACTAAATGATTTCTATTATTAATTATCGCCCCCGGTAAAGGTAAAATTTGACCATGTCTGAAGTTGTAACTGTGAATAAATTGGACTTACAATTAACAATCCAAATCAATCAATCAACAATCCAAAGTCATCTGCGCTATTAAAAATAAAACACTACAATGAATTGAAAGTTTTCTACAGAAACGATATGACCGTGTCCCGGAATCGAACCGAGAACTTAGTCAACCTTTATACCACCGAGCTATTAGCATTAATTTGAATATTTAATTTCTAAACTAATTAAAATGTTAATAAAAAAATCTGTACAACCATGATCTGGAATCGAACCAAGTACTAAGATAAAGCTTTAACTACTGCTCTATTAGATTATAATAAACTTAACAAAACCATAATTTATACAGGTAGTCAAACACTAAAAACAACCATTTTACTGTTGACCGCGGAATCGAACCCGGGCCACACTGAATTATTTTTTCTCCTAATCACTAAGTCATCGGGGCTTAGAGACAAAGATAAAGAAAACCACTTATAGTTACAAATATGTATACCTATTGATACAAATAGATTGATTTAAATTAAATTTTATTTTATAATCCTTATTCTATACTTACCTTACTTACAAGTAAATTAAAAATAATTGATTCCCTGCTTCTAAGTTTTATCTACCAGTCAACTATTTTATATGAATTATTATTATGGTACTTATTTTAATTACATTAATTTATCACCCCCACAATAATAAGCTACATTTAAGCTACTAGCTAGAGTGACCACGTGAACTTAATAACCACTAAGCCATAAGGTATTACTTTTATACATTAGTTTAAAAATTGAATGATATAACTAAACTATAAATCATTCAAAAATAATGTGCGCAATCTCAATAAATGAAACCATATTACGAAATCTCTCTAATATTTTATCAATCAATTCCCAAGCTTAAGCGTTTCTGGAATCGATAACCAAGCTTTGGAAAAAAATATTGTCGCACGATTAGCATGTTTTGGCCACATTGTAACACTTGACATGCCCTAAACTATAATTTATTGCCGTTTGACGCAACATTAAGACCAAGGGTGCACTTTAAATTCCAACACATTTCTCGTAAATATGACAACAGGGTACAAAAAATATGAATAGCCAATTCTAAAGACTATTTATGTGAAACACTTATAACGTTAGTTTTGTAACTCTAAAAACACACACTCGAGTCTAATTTTTACGCTCGAAATCTACAACGAAACGATAAAGTTGAGTGCTGTTTAAATTATGGCTAATTAGTTTTGTTTATTTAAACTCGATATCCTATTACATTTTTAAAATGCCTATGCCGATCATGGGACACCTGAATCTTTGTTCTCTATGTTTATAATACGCAAAATGTTTATGTGACCGCTCTTGCTAGCCGACTAAAGAAATGAAATATGAACTAATGCCATGAACTGATTCGGCGATATTTGAACAAAAACTTGCTGTAATCTTGTTATGATCAACTTGCTAAAATGAAATGCGTTGAAGCTTACACTATTGCTACACTAATGTTGTACAAATACTAAACGCATTCTTAGACTCTGGACCATTCTAAAAATAGATTTAGTCAATATTGCGATCCGAGTTATTTTATTAAATAAATTGATACATTCCCATCTTTGATTTACGTTACGTAAATAATGTGATCAGCAAATACATTAGTATTTTTCGTTTAACAGATAGAGCCTACAAACTATAGAAGAAAAAAACACTAAATCTACCTGATTGATTGCAATCAACTAAATGACCTACATATAAATATGTTTGTAAATTGTTGTAACCCTATCAGATCTCGCCCCCATTTCTTTCATAATACGTACGGAACTTAATTATATTTTAATCAAACCTGTAATGAAATTCTGAAGAGTAACTAACATTGTAATTTATCGTAAAAAAATAACTTTTCCGTAAATGGACCTATAGATATATAAATGCATTATGCAATGGTATTGGTATGGTGTTTTTTTTTATTTATGAATCTTTTCTCAACCTATCTCAATTATAATGTTTCTGATTAATTACCTAAACATTTCGCCCCCACTATTCCAATATCCTTAAATGCGCACAACAAAATAACTCCGATATACTTAAATCAAAATCCACGTTTTCAACCTCTTTCTATTTCACAGACAGCAATTGTAGGCTAAAAAGCCTACTAAACATGATCCAGTGTTTTTTTTTTAATCCTGGAACACGGTAACAATTGTAACTAACCACCTTCGTCAGAGTCTAAAAATTATATGGAAATTAATAATTAATAGAGATCGAAACGGACTACGTTAATAACGCTTGGCTGTGATAATTTAAATTGGCCGTGTGATCGTCTAGTTTAAATGGTAGGACCGTACGTTGTGTTAATAGTAGTAAACCAAATTCTTTTAGAGGTACGTGGATGTTATGATTAAGTTTTCTCGAGAGTCTTATGGGTTTGTGCGCATTCAAGGAAGAGGAAAAAGAACGCCCCGAGGGGCGCCTGGTGAGCCCCAACACCAAACGCTCACCAGGAGTGGTGGCCATGTGATAAAAAAATCATCCCAAACAAGCAATCTGCCACCCCCAGGAATAGGACTTAAATCTGAAACAAAACGCATTTAGCGTAATTATGCGCAACTAAGGGAACAACTGAGTTTAAAGAATTTAATATGACATACTAAAATCTATCTATTTGACTGCATGATAAGTCAATCAAGGGTTCGGGGTCCTTAAATTAATTACCTAAATAAGTAATCTGAATCCTTTAGTCCAATATAATTCCAAGATGATCCAACAGTATCGATGACAACTCGTATAAGACCGGGTTCTGAAATCTGCATTATGTCCTATGTGAAGTCATCGATACTCCCACATCAACCAGCATTATTTAGATTAATGATTCTGATTATTTTCCGACTAGTAAAATATTTATACTAAACCCCTCTATATTAAATATAGATTGACCTAACAATATCCATGACACCAAGTAATGTCAGATGGATATTCCCACATCAATCAAAATCGTTTGGATTTAAAATAAATGTTGCAATTAATTCAATACAATACCAAGATGATCCAACAGTATCTATGACAACTCGTATAAGACCGGGTCCTGAAATCTGCATTATGTCCTATGTGAAGTCATAGATACTCCCACATCAACCAGCATTATTTTGAATTTGAAATAAATGTTGTAAAATTGACCCTTGGTAGCCTATCCTTGGCAGTCGGAAGTGAGCAGTGATTAATGTTGCAATTAATTCAATATAATACCAAGATGATCAGACAGTATCTATGACAACTCGTATAAGACCGGGTCCTGAAATCTGCATTATGTCCTATGTGAAGTCATAGATACTCCCACATCAACCAGCATTATTTTGAATTTAAAATAATAGTCCTTGAATTACTTATGATTTACAAAATATTTTAATTTGAAAATAATCTCAAAACTTATATTAAATTCTTCTCTCAGTTTTATGGATATAGGATTTTGTATAAGGTTCTCTAAAAATAGCCCATTTCCTAACTACCTAATTACTATAACGGTTACCCTAAACAAATTAAGCTATTTTTAGAAGGTAGGATGGAACAGGTATTAGGAAGGATAGGTCATTAAGGAAAAAGGGGTACCTACTCCTACCTAACGGTACCTCTGTCTGAACTACATATTTAGGAACCTAGAACCCTACAAAGAAACGTATAATCCTAACTGTACCCTACCTTCTTCCCACCTACAATATAAAATAATTAAGTTTGTTTGTTTTTGATGTCAGATGTCTCAACGTCAGAACGTATACCTGCCTACCTAATTGTAGTTATCTACAATAAAATTATGATATCTATGAAAACTCAATATTCCTCCAAACGTTAGCTAAAATTGATCAAGTAAGTCAATTTGGTAAAGGTTTAGAAGTCAAATATGCGTAGTCTTAGACGTAAAATAATGATAAGTAAAAGGTAAAATGAAGATTTAAAAGTTGTTTTGTTGTAAATTGGCTCAATAATCGAGCAACCATTTAAAAGATAAACGACAGTCATATTTGTTAAATAGAATATAGAATATTAGAAGAATAGAATATTATTTATTTGGCACTCAAAATTGACACAAACATGAAAAAGAAAATAACATAGATTGACACAGAACTAATAATAATATTATAAATAAAAATAAATAAACGTGCCAAAAAGGACCCTCGCTCAGTATTCGCCGTGGCAACTTAAGGCTGCCACGACACTGATATTCTGCGAGGGCCTCAAACAATCAGAAATAATTAAATAAAAAAATAATAATAATAATAAAATAAATAATCAACAAAAACCTAACAAACAATAACAAAGAAAAGAATATACACCGCACGAAGTAACACAAAAAAGAAAAAAAAAAAAACATTAGACCAGAGACAATGACAACCAGCTCAGCCGATAGCTCAGCACCGATGTGTGCGTGTGCGCATGCCTTTATAAGCGTCGGCCGGAGTGTTTGCATTGTCTCTGGTTGCACGGCCAAATAACTTACTACTAAGTGATTATTGAATACTCCCATACTCTGACTAATCTGTGAATACTCCTTACAGCTGTCCGCCATTTTCGCAACACAGGTAATTTGCGTAAAATGGTGTGATGCCACGTAATATGCACATGTTATGACTCATGTGGCATGGTTTATATTTTGAAAAAGCAACATCTTAATGTGTGTAGTGACGACGCATAAATCTCAAAGTGCAAGCAAGCAATGAATGTGCGACGCCGCCCGTCTTCAAGTGAGTACCTACTACGCTGATTCAATAGTGTAAAGTGTGCATTAACATCAATAAATTTCATTGAATGTCCCATTATTTCAATTGCAGAATATGTTTTGGTCACTACATCGATGAACCGGCTGCGAGAAACCTAGTAACGCCCTCAGCTGCCGCCCCCAAAGTGCCGGGAAGTGACGCCTATACCCGCCCACGCGACGCGCATACTCTGCTTGTGAGTTAAAATGTAACATTCTTCTGCTCGCTGGCAAATCAGCAGGTTATTTTTAAGTTTTTTCCTGAGCGTGATTTTCGTTTTCAGAGCGCGCATCGGCGGAGGCATGTCATTCCAGCACTTCGAGGCGGCAAATCGAAAAGAGCCCCGAAAGGCGACTGTGCGATGGCTTGGTGTTAGAAACACGCGAGTACATGCCCGTTTACCTTGACCATCGCGATCCCGGGCCCACAGCAGCTTATCAAGTAGGTACCCTGGTTTTCGCGTTCCAATGACTCCGAATAACATGGTGGCCAGATGCAGCCGTCTGCGTGCTTCCATCTTAAGCAAGCCCCTATCACTAAGAAAAGGAGGGACATGGGACCGCGGTGGAATTGTAAAGCAATACCTAGCACAGGCATTCTGTACTCTCTGGATAAGTTGGGCTGATCGAGCCAGCAGACATGGATCATACACAGTATCACAGTAATTGAATTTTGACAATATAAGTGACTCACAGAGGCTAATGCGGAGCTCTTCACTTAAATATTGCCTGATTCTGTAAAGCAGCCTCAGTCTGTAAAAGCAACTTCTTGCACATTCGGCTATATGGGCCTCGAACCTTAGCCCGCTGTCAAAAACCAGTCCCAGGTTCCGTGCCTTATTCACCCTTTCAATTTGGTCCCCATTCACAGAGATAGCTATTGGAACATCATTAATCTTTCCAATAGTTTTAGGATTTCCAAAAACCATTAGTTTCGATTTTTTTGCATTGAGGGTTAGACAATTTGACATACACCAGTCAGATATCCTTTGCAGGTCACTGTTTATCCTTATAATAGCGCTGGCATGGTCAGCGGGATCAAAGGGAAGATATAGCTGCAGGTCATCCGCGTAAAGGTGGTGAGAACAGTGTGTAATGCATGATGTGATGTCAGCACTGTACAAGATGTAAAGGATAGGGCCCAGTATCGATCCCTGGGGGACTCCCCGGTTCACCACCCTCCGGCTAGACCGCAGCTTAGAACCATTTGCTTGTTGCAGCTCCACAAGTTGTGTCCTGTGAGTAAGGTAACTGTGGAACCATCTCACAGCTCGAGCGTCAAGGCCATAATAACTAAGCTTGGACAGCAACAAAGGTATGCTTATCGAGTCGAAAGCACGAGAAAAGTCAAGTAGGAGCAGAAGAGCAACCTTTCCCTGGTCCTGGGCAGTCAGCAGACCATCAACCACATCTGCCAGAGCAGTTGCTGTCCCACAGCCCCTGCGGAAGCCAGACTGAAAGTAAGGAAGCATATGATGCTTCTCCAAGTATTCCGTCAGTTGGTCACAAATTATTCTTTCCAATACCTTAGAGAGGCACGGGAGAAGGCTTATTGGGCGTAGGTCTTGCACTGTCACAAGCTCACTAGATTTTGGCAGCGGCTTTACAACTGCTATCTTCCAGTCCTCAGGGAACACACCCTCCAGTATAGAGCTATTGACTATTGTAGTAATGGCGTCCAGTGAGTGAGGTAGGGTCAGCAATAGCATGTCCAGAGACAGACCATCATTCCCCTGAGCATTGGATTTCAGGCCTTTGATGGTCCTTAGAACCAGTTCACTGCTCACCGTACCCAAAGAGAATGTCGCCTCGCTTTTGTGTCTATGGTGCTCGTAGTATGTAAGTTGTGATATTGAGACCATGCCGCTGCCAGGCACATTCAAAAAGTGTGCATTCAACAGTTCTGGATCACTGAGAGATGGGGACAATTCAGCTGAGGCTTTTTTGTTTGGCAATACTGTGCTTGTAAGATTTCTCCATAGCATTTTTGGGTTTTTAATGTTGTTATTAATATGCTTTTTGAAGAAACACGACTTCTCTCGCTCGATCGCTGCTATGACTTCGTGTCGCATCTCCCTGTAGCTTGCCTTGAGATTTGCAGCACCATGCATTTTATACTGCTTATGATACCTGTCCCTAATCCGCATCATTGTCTTAATCGTATCCGTGATCCAGGGGTGGGGGGCGTGCTTGAATTTTTGTGTCTGTACAGGTGCATGCAGATCAAAAAGGCCCCTAACACACAGTGTAAATGCTTCTACCAGGCCGTTGAGACCTTTAATTTCTTTAAAATTATCCCACTGAATAGTATTTAAATCTTTATTAAATTGGTCCAAAATAATGTTCTTTAAAGGTAATTTTTAATTCCGTTAGCAACATAGCATGCCTTCCCAAATCAGGACAGTGTTTCACTGTCACCCGTACAGCTCTGACATCAGTACATATCACATCAATCAAGGTGCTACTATGGTCAGTGAAGTGTGTTGGTTCAGTAATTATTTGTTTTAAATTAAGACTTTGAGTAAACTGTGCGAAAGACCTGCATTTGCCACAACCACCGTTCAGGAGATCTATATTAAAAATCCCCAGCCAATATAACCCCATCTGCCCCTGCAAAGGTGGCCACCGTCTCAGAAATGGAGTCAAGGAACTCGTCTACATCCAGCCATTGTGGTCTGTAGGCTGTACCTACAATCAAGTTCTGACTGTTCAGACGTACCGACATCCACATTTGTTCCACCTGTAAATGTGAATTAGGGTGCGGACACAGCTTAACATTAAGGCCTTTGCGGATGTAAAAACCGACTCCCCCACCGCGCCCCGCCCTCACGTGGTCCGGTCTTGGTGTATGCCTTAGTTTATATCCAGTTAGCCGGGGAGCTCTGCCTTCCTCCCCCGCCCTGAGCCAGGTCTCATTTATGGCCATAATGTCTGGGTCCAGTTCCTCCATTGCCACGATGAATTCCTCGTGCTTTGTACTTAAGGAGCCTGCATTGTATAGACCAACTGATAAGTTTTTCAACCCAAGGCCTGTGACCTCTGTAAGTAATATAAACACCAAAATGTTTTGAAATGAAGTTTAGTGTAAATGTGATTGAAAATAATTGCATAGCCATTCTGTGTGACCCTAGTGAAATTAATAATGAATAAATAATGTGAAATAATGATGTCAGTTATTACAGGAATACAGTAAATAGTAATATGAAAATAATATGGAATAGTAATGTCAATAAGTATTGGATTGCAGTGAATATTAATATGTAAATATTGCAAAATAGTAATGTCAATGATTATTTGATTGCAGTGGATAATAATAAAAATATATAAATATTGTGGGATGTCGGTGATGATTGGATTAAGGCAATTTCTTATATGTAAATGTTGTAAGATAATTATTCCAATGAAGCTGTATGTCAAACGATATATAATTATAATAATATGATTGTAATTGGAATCTATGGTACTGAATAGTGATGGTAATTCTGGCAGTGTAAAGTAAACATTGTTTTGATTATATATAAATGAATTTACTAAAATATGATGTTGCTCTTTTCTTAAAAACAGGTAACACAAGTAGGCGCACAATAACATTGAATTTGAAACCAATATTAATTCTAAATGGACAAACAATATACACGGTATTTTATATACACGGTATTTTATATACGTTCTTATGACTGATCGGGGCACTGTTTTTACAGATCCATGGAAGTCAGATTGTGGGAGAGGCGAAGACCCTTTCCAGATCTTCTGTCGTGCGAAACTGATAAACCTGCGCACCATCAGTCCTGCGAGCGAATATGCGTCCGCGCCTCGTCCACGATAATAAAACCACTAGGGTTGTTTTTATGTAAAACAAGATCAAATGACCTTGTGATTCACCACAGAAATATGACAAAGTTTAATGGCTCTAATGAGCGCTTAATCGACAATTAATAAACGTTTTGATACGTAAATCATATTCAAAACCCATTAAATATTTTCAAAGAGTTTTAACACGTAAGATGAACTTTAAATAGTCCGCGTTTATTTAGGTACCACAAATAAACACTCAAAATAAAACAAAGAAAAAGTCAAATAAAATTGGCATGCACCATGTCATCATGAAATTAAAAATGGGTTCAAACCAATATTTAAAAAATCAATGCACACAAAATGTTACCCAATAATCGAAATTAGGTAAATTAATAGCAAAAAACATGTCAATCCTTAAAATCAAAATAACTAAGCTACAAAATAAACAATATTTAAATTTATTTGGCATTAAATCTGTGAAATAAGTAGTTATGATTTAAATTAATTATTTACTTTATATTTATTATTATTTAAATCATATCAAATTAAATCCCATTTCGTTTTCTATGAGGATATGAAAAAAAAAGTTGCTAAATTCCTTTTGATAAGAAATTACGGAAAACAAGAGAATTATGTAAAATATTATAATGACGTTTTAAATAATTCAATATTTAATATTTTATCATCAGCATTAACATCATCATCGTCATCAAAATTTAAAGTTACTTTGTCTTTAAATATTTTCATTAAAATACTATCAAAAGGAATTTGTAATAATCAAAACACTCACCCCTTTGCATCTTTTCTTGGGACACACGCGAACACCATTCGGACCGTCTACGTCAGACCGCCCAAATCTGACTGTCCTTCAAACCTAACCTGCTAAACTATTTAAACATCACATTTCTTCCCTGCGTCCCACGCCCCATGTCTTAAGAAATCTTTAAATTTGCAGGGTTACTCAAACTTCTATGATCCACAAGCCCCATTTCAACATAGCACGACAAATATTCTAACAGATACTCTATCTTTCCTAAAGTCCTATTATTTTACTCCACTATGATCTGATCTTAGGCAGTTTATAATTGATTTTTGCCTAAATTCACAATTACAGAAAATATTATCTAAGCAAGTAGCTGCTGTAGGAGTGATACGAGTAGGTTCATTAAAAAGGTTAATTAAACTATAGGATTTAAAAAGATTTAAGAACCTGACAGAGTTTTGAGTTACTTCTAATAAATCAATGTTAAAGTCTCCACATACAACTATTTTCTTATTAGATTTTGATAATATATTTAATACCTGTTCCATGGTGGACTCAAAAGGAAGGTAATCTGCCGATGGGGGTTTATATACACTAACAATGATATACCGCTCTAGCTCAGCAAATGCTAGTTCAATCGTTTGCTCTATAGAGAGTGCCACGATGTCTGTGCGTTCTTTGGACTTAATATTGGTTTTAATAAGAATTAGTGATCCCTCTCGTTGAGCCGACTCTCTACTGAACAAACTAATGACTTCACAACTTTCAATCCCTATGAGCACTTCACATTTCTTAAGCCAGTGCTCAGTAAGACAAAGGACATGTATATTCATGTCTTGTAAATATAATGTTAATTCCAGTTCTTTGCCAGAAAAGCCTAGTATATTCTGATGAATAATATTGAGGCAGTTAGACTTTTCCTTTGTCATTATAGGATGACTGCAAGAGATTTCCTCTATTGTCTTATTAATTAATTTAAATGTATATTATTATTACTTGAAACTGATTCCAAGGTGTGGCTTAACATGTCATGACTCTGTTCAATAGAAGCAGATTTGGTAGCCAAGTTCTTGGCTAGTGGACAAATAGCCACATTTGAGCACCATCATGTTTCACCTATGGTAGATATTATTCAAAGTCAAAGTCAAAGTCATTTATTTTTGCAAATTGGCCATCAATGGCACTTTTACATGTCCCAATTTTTTTTTTCCTACCACCGCTTCGGGACTACATATCGGCTTGTGATGAGAAGAAATGGCGCAACAAACTCAGTCACCTTTGTCAGCCTGGTTTTATTACAGGAAATACAATTACAAGATATTGTAAGTGCGAGCTAGGCAGGATATTAAGTCCATGCACTCTTGTCGTTCAAGTAATCTTCAACTTTGTAATATCCTTTTTCCATAAAGATTTTTTTAACGTGGTTTTTGAACTTATAAACAGGCAAGTCAACAAGAGTTTGTGGTACTTTATTAAATATTTTTATACATTTCTCCAAAAATGAATTACCTACCTTCTTTAATCTGAAGCTCGAAACGGCAAGTTTATTTTTATTTCTAGTATTATAATGATGTGTCACTTAATCACATTTAAGGCTAAACGAACTAATGTTTTTTCTAACATACATAATATTATCAAAAATGTATTGTGACGCTACTGTTAATATTTTAATATCTTTAAAGACCTCCCTCAGAGAGTCGCGAGGCCCAAGACAATATATTGCACGTACAGCTCTTTTCTGCAACACAAAGATTGATTCGATGTCAGCAGCTGAGCCCCATAGCAATAGACCATACGACAATAAACTATGAAAATAACTAAAATATACTAGTCTTGCCGTTTCGACATCAGTTAAAAGCCTTATTTTCCTCACAGCATAAGCCGCTGAACTGAGCCTTCCTGACAAGGCAATTATATGGGGACCATTGCAGTCGGGAGTCTATAGTAATTCCCAAAAAGGTTGTTGAATCGACTGCATCTATGTGATCGTTTGACATATTAATATGCGTACTGACCTGCCTCACATTGGGCATAGTGAATTTGATGAGCTTGGTTTTTTTTGCATTAAGTAAAAGATTGTTAGCAGTAAACCATCGTAGTACTTGAGAGAGAGCATTATTTACATCATCAAAGGTTGCTTTACCTCTGTCAGTTTTAAAAATCAATGACGTATCATCTGCAAACAATACTATCTCACACAGATCTTTAGTAAAGTAAGGAAGGTCATTTATATATATCAGGAATAATAAAGGTCCCAATATAGAGCCCTGGGGCACACCCATGCGTAATGGAGCCCCGGATGAGTCAGTTCCATTAACATTAACTGTTTGCGTTCTATCTGTGAGGTATGACTCTAACAATTTTTCTGACTCATTTGAGACACCATAATGCCTTAATTTCATTAATATCGTTTTGTGATCTACACAATCGAAAGCCTTAGACAAATCGCAAAAAACCCCTAAAGCATCCTGCTTACTTTCAAATGCATCAAAGATATGCTTAATGAGTGCAACTCCCGCATCAGTTGTGTTTCTACCCTTTGTGAAACCAAACTGATTCTCATGCAATAGTTTGTTTATTCTGAAGTGTGATAAGAGTTGATTGAAGATTAACTTTTCAAATATTTTACTAAGAGCTGGTAAAATTGATATCGGTCTATAGTTAGAGGGATCACTTTTATCTTCGGATTTAAATAAGGGTATGATTTTGCTGTACTTCGTCAAATTAGGAAACGAACCTTTATCAATACACTGATTAAATATACAGGCAAGATGCATTGCTATACTATCAATTATATGGTTGATTATATTAACTGAAATGCCCCATAACTCTTCTGTTTTTTTCATATTTACTCTTTAAAAGTTTTTACAATAACTTCGGGATTTATATGCCTAAAATTTAGAATAGCAATACATTTTTCGACATTTGATTTCAAAAAAGTTTCCGCAAGACCTTGTGAAAAGTTTAAATTACTAGTTGTAGCAATAGGTATATTAGAAAAAAAATCCTTAAACGCGTTTGCTACCTCATTGTCGGATTGAATAATTTTGTTATCAACGTTAGCGCAAGTGTATCGCTTCTGAAGGAGCATACTTTGAAGGTGATAAAATAAATTTGGATGAATAACTAACATTTTGTGTATTATTAATTTTTTTCCGGTTGTATCGAAACGCAGCAGCCAATCGCAGCTAGCCTAGCCATGCCAGACAATCAGGAACGTTCCCGCCGAAGCCAAGCCTGTAAAGCTTGCCATGCCGCCATCCAATCAGGAACGTTCCCGCCGAGCCGTCCCCACCGAGTCAGCTGGGCAGCGGACGTCGGTGGGGGCAAGCCTTTATAACGCCATGCAAGCTCATTTTAGTCAATCATTTTGTACCGATCACTTGTCAAGCTAAAACTCTGTCAGTTTGCAAATAAAATCCAATTATTAAGTAAAAAGTAAAGTTTTTGATTTGTTTTTCTTTACAAATCAGAAGTTGGATTACTTTCACTCCCACTGTTTAGATTTCTTGGTTACAAGTTTTCCGCGACTCCTAGTAATAAACGGTCGAATGCGGTAAGAAACGCAATCGGTCCTGAGAGCGGCGTCAATGCCGCATTGTAAGCAGACGCACTCGCAGGAGTCGCGTACGCCGCGGCGCACCGCGGACATTCGCGCTCGGGACGGAGCTGCGGAGGCGTCCTACACTGCTCGAGGGACAATTGTCGGCAATGAGGTGATACTACTTTTGATTTATTTACTACTTATGATACTACTTTTGATACAATTAGACGACCGTCTGGTGTAGTGGTTTGCGCTCCGGACTGCAAAGCCTGGTGGTTGCGGGTTCGAATCCCGCAAATAATAGTGTGATGACCCCGATCGTTTGTACCTAAGTCATGGATGTTTATAAACGTATTTAAGTATGTTTATTCGTTATCTAGTTGCCATACTACAAGCTATGCTTAGTTTGAAACTAGCTAATTGATAATTAATTGTCTGTGGACGGGAAATTATTTCGAGTCACTGAGCTCAGGCTTTATGCGGAAGTGGCCTGGTGATAGCAAAGTATTTTTTTAAACATTCTAAATGCCCATGTATGCTTTTGACAATTAATGTAGCTGGTGTACTTTTCGGAGGCATAAATGTCCCACGATTTAGACAATCCCTAAAACTAGTTCATCCTTTTTGGGAATTATAACTGGTTGACGTGAGCTACCTACTATAACTGCTGCCAGCCAGCCAGCCAGCCATAATGGTAGCGGAGATGCTTATGCACTTAAAAACTAAACAGTTAAACAGTTTGATTCGATTTTGGTGTTGTTCAAAAGTGGCTGTAATTGATGGGCGAAGTGCTATAAAACTACAGTTTTTAGTTCACTGGTTTAGATATTAATTCTTGTTTGGTACCTCTTACATATTATTATTTAGTTGCAAGTTGCAACAAAGTTTGAATTTACTGTTCAGTTGTTTATTTGCCAGAATACATAACGTAAGTAAAACGTAGAACTAAAAATTGGAATTCCTGTACTTATTGAGATTGCGATTGAGGAAATACCACTAGTTAATTATCTACCATTAATTACTTTCCTAAAATGTGTAAGTATCTACCTCTATAGGTACCTCCAGATGTTTCAAACTGAAAAGTCCTACTTAGTATTTCGTATCAGGCGGCCGAGCTTGTAAATTTGTTTCTCTTTCATGTGCTGCCTTGAGTTCGTGCTTTGTGTGTTTTACGCACTCAATCGTATACACACAAGAGTATCCGATGAGGTACTCTTGGGTTGGGGTATCCATGCCTGTTGACGCAGCGATCACGGAGTGCAGCAGGCGCAGTGTTCATGGTGCGCTTGTGCAGCGCTCTCGGCGCGCATCTAGCTCTGTGTTGTGGTGCGGAGCTGGCGCAGCGCAGCTAGTGCGCGTCTGTGGTGGTGACAGCATCGGGCGTGTTGCGCTCACGGTGCCGCTGAAGTATGCTTGTGGGGTGCTCCGCCTTCATTCAGCTTGGTAATATTTTCTTCATTTATTTCTCAGCGGACTAATATTTAAAATGTATGTAGTATGCTAAAATGTGCCTACGCTGGCATTAACTAGGAGGTACGCTAACTCTGTGGCTATATCTACAGTATGGAAAACCTGTGCGGTATGCTAAACCTATGCCTATGCCAGCAGTCGCTGGAAGGTATGGTAGCTAGGTACCTATGCCTATATTGTGAAGAATTGCACAGTCCTTGTCGCTAATTTATTTTACTCTCCTTGCAATACAGCTTTATCAGCTCTTTTCGTTACTAGTGCTTAAAATAGTGTCTGTCATAGGTCAAGGACAACGTGCTACTGAGAACAATAATGGCAACTTCGAGCTACAAGGCATCGTCCATTCACTGCCAGTCACTACATGGAGATTATCAACATGGGCACCGAGAACATTGTCTGGCAGCCGGGCGAGAAGCTTTTAACCGATGTCTGCGAGGCACCACCACTGGCAGATGACAAAGGTCAGTCGATAAGCCATTAGCTTACTTTGTCTAGCCATTACCGTTTTTGCAAGCCAGTACCATTTTACTAGCTATTGTAATTTTGCCGGCTATAGTCATTTTGCCAGCCGTTCATATTTTGTTAGCTATTGCAATTTAAACCCTAGTTCATTCCTTGTTAGCTCATGCATACTAGAAACGTAAATTTTATTGTTTTGCATACAAATCTGTCCGGTTCCCGACGAAATCGTTAAGCTATTACCAATGAATCTCTTTTTAAACATAAGTGCTTTTACTGCCTAGCTTAAGGTCATAGCAATATTCGTAAGTGTGCCATACCTAATATTTTTAATAAATGAAAGATGCCGTCATAATGTTAATTTTATAACTAATTTGAGCTATGTGCTCTTAAAGCGATTGTTTGCAAGTAAAATGCAAGAATTGCAACAATTTATCGCGAATAAACATAAAATTAATAACACAAACCAGCCCGTTTAGCGTCAATCTTAACTCATGTCGCAGTTAGAGAATAAAACAGTAAGAATTAAAGTCATAATCCCCTAATTCTTGGAAGTAGGGGTTATCAACGGGGTGGATGCTTTTCCTCAAAAAGGTACTTTACCAGTTTTGATTTAGCACAAAGTTATCATGATACCTAACTCGAAGTTATATTTTAACCTTGCATGGCAAATGCAGTAGATTAATTTAAACGTGTAATAAATCTGTGGATAGAGGCTAGCTTTGAATGTTAGATAAATGAGCTATTGGGCAGCCAGACATTGATCAGCGAGACATTAATCAGCCAGACATTGATCAGCGAGACATTGATCAGCGAGACATTGATCAGCGAGACATTGATCAGCGAGACATTGATCAGCGAGACATTGATCAGCGAGACATTGATCAGCGAGACATTGATCAGCGAGACATTGATCAGCGAGACATTGATCAGCGAGACATTGATCAGCGAGACATTGATCAGCGAGACATTGATCAGCGAGACATTGATCAGCAAGACATTGATCAGCGAGAAATTGATCAGCGAGAAATTGATCAGCGAGGCGTGTGGCTGTGACGTGTGGCTGTGACGTGTGGCTGTGACGTGTAGCTGTGACGTGTGGCTGTGACGTGTGGCTGTGACGTGTGGCTCTGACGTGTGGCTGTGACGTGTAGCTGTGACTTGTAGCCGTGGCTTGTAGCAATGACCTGTAGCAATGACCTGTAGCAATGACCTGTAGCAATGAACTGTAGCAACGGCTTGTAGCAATGCTTGTAGTCTTAATATTATTAAGATTAATGACATGTAGGTGTTTGATATGCAACATTTTAATTACATTATTAAAAGAGGTATCATTAAGTTATTGTTAGACAGCGGCTATCTATTCAGGACTTAGTTGTTAGCTTCGAACAAAAACGACTAGCCAAGGTTAAGCTGCCGAGCATTCCCGCCAAGTCTCCCCGCCGAGCCTGTTAGCCAGCAATATAATAAAGTTGGAGGCAGTCTTCTCTGGTCCAAGTATAATAACTAATATTCTGGGAATTGATAGATACAGATTTTGGAGTATATAGTAAAGCGGTTATTTTCTTAAATAAGTTGTTCCTGCATCTGACAGTGCCAGAAATTCGGACTAGCAACTATTTAACTTATCATCTGATTATTTGACAAGCTAGTAACTTTTGTTTGTTTTCTCGCACATTGCGGGAGCAATTGTTGCAGGATGGCCGAGTGTAACGAAACGCAGCAGCCAATCGCAGCTAGCCTAGCCATGCCAGCCAATCAGGAACGTTGCCGCCGAAGCCAAGCCTGTAAAGCTTGCCATGCCGCCATCCAATCAGGAACGTTCCCGCCGAGCCGTCCCCACCGAGTCAGCTGGGCAGCGGACGTCGGTGGGGGCAAGCCTTTATAACGCCATGCAAGCTCATTTTAGTCAATTATTTTGTACCGATCACTTGTCAAGCTAAAACTCTGTCAGTTTGCAAATAAAATCCAATTATTAAGTAAAAAGTAAAGTTTTTGATTTGTTTTTCTTTACACGGTACTTTCTTGACAGAGTAGTATACAGCTCGAGGACCCTCTTTAGTCATGTATGGGGGACTGAGTCAAATGCTTTTTTGTAGTCGAACCAGGCAGCAAAGAAGTCCCGGCGATTGCGTTTGACCAGTTGGCCAGCGACAGCATCTATGAGGAGGAGCTACTTTGAACCGCGACTACCAGCCCGACATCCGTTCTGAGCATCAGACATAAGACGATTCGCGTCTATATGATCACGAATTTTGGCGCTCAGAACGGATGTTAGTGTCTTATAGATGGTAGGCAGACACGTTATCGGGCGGTATTTACTCGGGTCTGCGGTGTTTTGTGTTTTAGGAGCTAGGTGAGTGACCCCAGTAGTGAGAAAGTTCGGGAGAGCTCCTGTCTCTAGCGCCTCCTGAAATTGGCGGGCGCCAAGGTAGCATGGCATACCGAGAATCCTTTTAGCCAGTAATTCTGCAGGCCATCCAGTCCCGGACTTTTCCAGTTCGGGGCTCGACGTACTGCAGTGGCTACGTAGACAGGGTTCATCGGAAGAACTGATGCACACGCCTCCTCTATCGCGCCAATCCAGGGTCCTTCGCTGTGCTCCACTGGTGCTGACCAAAGGCCATCAAAATAACATCTGACTGATCAATAGCTAATGTCAAGTGGTAGATGCAGATGAAGTGGTCTTAATATCTGTGCGGTTGAGAAGAAATCTCAGTAGGAAGTGCTTTCAACTTTACTATGGATACTATTTTAATTAGAACTCTTTTAATCATATAAATAGTAAGATGACGCTGGCAGTTTGTAGTTTTGAGTCTTTGATTTCAGTCCATCTGCACTCACACATCTGCTGATACACTTGACTTGTAATAAGTTTTCAGATATTATTGGTTAGTTGTGTGTATAGAAGTTAATGACTAGCGTCTGCTCAGATACCAATGAAATAATTTATGTTTAAATACTAATGGTATTTTTATTGAAATATTTCTTGCAATTAACCCTGTTTTTTTTTAGGAAAACCCTGGACACTAGCGATCCTATGTTATGATGGTCTTTGAAGATGAGGCTCCACAATTTACCGATACAGCAAGCATCGTTACAACAAACAATTGAAGCTATTCAACATCATAGAACTCCAACTGACTAATGAGGTCTTGTGATAAAATTTTTGGTGATTTTATGTAATTAATAAATAAATTTTGATAAAAATAAATAAATTTTACTAAATAGCGTTCTTTTCATTATCATATAAAGAAAATAGTTTACATCTATTCCAGTGGCGGGCATTGGTTTTATTTCGTGGTAGGCAGTATATACTTAGAAATGACTTTTATTGATGAAAATCTGTGGTTTTCATCAATAACACACATTTTTTATTTCGAGGTAGGCAGTAGATAGTCAAATCGGGACAGCGCGCAGACTTTAAAAGAAAATAAACTTTGATTTTGAAAGTTACTTTAATTTAATAAAACTAACACTAATTTACACTAATGCTCTCGATGAGCAGACCTACAGCTAAGCGGAGTTTCGAAGTGTGAAAGACGCCATGCCT
This sequence comes from Anania fuscalis, assembly GCA_950371115.1. Taxonomy (NCBI): domain Eukaryota; kingdom Metazoa; phylum Arthropoda; class Insecta; order Lepidoptera; family Crambidae; genus Anania; species Anania fuscalis. The sequence goes on along the minus strand of OX493326.1, from coordinate 10,749,035 downwards.
GAGCCCACAGTGCCTTTTATACTTGTCACTTGTTGTGACCAAGACGTGAAGCGTCTACCTGGAATATTCCCGGATGCTGATCAAGCATAATCAGTCCTTTGTTCTAATGGAACTTTCTAGACTTCATTCTAAGAAGTCGTAATCAAAAATGTTAATTAAGCAATTTATTTAGTTGTTGTGCAAGAGACGTGATGCGTCTTCCAAGTATTGACCGGATGCTGATTTAGCGAATTTATTCCTTTGTCTAAAGGTGTTTACTAAGGGATTATTATTCCACGAAGTAATAAGCGAAAGTGCTTACTTAGGCATCTCTACAATGTGTGAGGGCAGACGTGGGGACATAACTCCTCCCTCCTTAAGTTCGAAATCATCGGTTCTAACAGGAATCCGAGGATTTCGGCGACAAAAGTTACAATTAGGATACATTTTCTTAAATTTAATGGTTACAATGGTTATAATACTAACACAAACTATAATATATAAAATGATTGTTCCGACACTAACACTTTTCACATTCACTACACTGGGCTTTTCTGGAATCTCGGATCGCTTCAGAGCGTACGAGAGAAGTTGAAGATTTTCCAAGTTAACGTTGTCCAAGTTGATAGGCTTCAGGTTGTCGCTGCTTTCCATGAAATGTGATAGCTGAGGTAAATTAATTTTTGCAGTTTTCTGGCATTTCAATTCGGAAGTACCAGAATGATGTCTTCTAAGTAATGTATCCTGGATTAGAATGTCACAGGATCCATCCATGCCAATCAGGTAAGTGCCATGCAGTTCCTTGCGGGTAATTTCGCCTTTGCATGTTTCCTTTAGAGTAACTGGTTTCCTGGAATAGACAATCCACCAATTCTCGTGGAAAGACTTAATATACAAGTTGCTTATTTCCACTAGAATAGGATGGCATGAAGTTCTATTATTTTCGGATTTTAATAAATCGGAAGTACATGAATCTTGTTCATGTGTTGCTATCTCATTATCACGACACAGGTACAGGTTTTCGTCAATTTCCTGACACGGTGTGGGGAGCGCCCAAGTTTTCGCCTCTTTTACCAGTATAAAGGGAAATTTGGGTGCAAGGATAGTGGTAACATTACGTGAATTAAGGACAGGTAAGGGAAGGATTCTATAATAGTTGTACAATTCTGAGGTTACAAGGGGGATGTTCATGATAAACGTTATTTGTTTTTCTTTAAAATAAGCTTTTAATTCTATGGTTTGTTCAATCTTGAGGAGATTGTCAAGTGTAGCTGGAAAAACTAATTTATTAGTTTGTTCTATTTGTTGTAATATTTCTAATAGTTCCTTATTATCGATTACGGATTCATGCAAGATCTTAACTCTACTAAAACCTATTGCTGTCTCAACTTCGTCCAAATGTACTAAAATAGTTTGGAAGTTTTGTAAAAATAAATCAAATATGTGAATAATCTTGTTTTCTATTTTTAAAGTTGTTGTCTCATTTAATTGCTTTTTAATAATTAACAACTCCTTATTAATTTGCACGAAATTGTTACTTGTTACATTTGTGTTATTAGTGATAATTCCTGCCATTTCTGATAAGATTGTGACCTTATTTAAAATCGCGTCTTGTCTATTTGTTAATTGTTTTATCATATCGTCATATTTAATTGCATCATCATTATCCAAGTTTCCAGTTATAGCCTTTACGAATGATCCTAAAGGATTAATCAAACCTCGCCTTTTGCGGCTAACCGGCACTATTTGTTTAAACTTTTCCATTGTGATAAGCATTATATTATCGGTTTGTATATTAATATTATTATATTCTAAAGAGTTCCCTATCCTAAAATTACTGGTTATATGTGTTTTAAATTCATTATATCTAAGTATGTTCGTTTCTAAATCATCCTGTATGTTGGATAGGTTTAGGGATTTGATAACAGTCCAATTGTCATCACTTATGATGGCTTGTCCTTCCTTAATTGGTAGAAGTCCAGGATTTCTTTCAATCTTGTCTACTTGAAGGGCCAGGACGAGGATCATCTGCATCGACAGCAGGAGGCACCTGCGGAGGACGTTTGATGTTTTTAACTGAGACTTTAGTTTGCCTATTTTTGGAAACTTCTGGGACTATGTTGTGGTTTATATTAGAGCGAAATTTAGGCTTTTTGTAAACGTGGTCTATCTTTAGGTAGAGCTTAGTGCATTCGAAAAATCGCACCTTTTTAAATAATCTAATTATGGCTTCTATAAAATATTTACGAAGTTTTGGATTACTAAAGTGAACAAAATATTTTAGTTTAGGTTTTGTGTATTCTTTTAAAAATTTAGTTATTAGGTCCGGTCGATATGTCGGCAAAATTACTTTTAAAATACGTTGTTTTGAGTTTGATGCATGACTGATTCCTAAATCATCTAATTGCCACGTATCAACAATTATTTGATTAGGTTTGGTGTCTATTGCGTCATTTAATATGGGGATACCTACGGTATCGATATCTTTAGCTGAGTGTGCGGTAGCTGATTCCGATGCGGAAATCATGCTGTTGTCTGATTTTTGATCATAAAATCCTTTATCAATTTTTAGTTTGTTGGATTTTACAAAGTTAGATTTGTTTAAACTGCCTGAATCTGTTGATATGCTAACAATTTCCGGTTTCCGGGATTTGTCAGCATTTATTTGCATTGAACTTTTTTCATCTTGCTGCAAAATATTTAATCTAAGTATCTATTACAAATTTGGATTTCATTTCGGGAATATTAATATATGGTAGTCCTAATATTCCGTTGTAGTAATTTAAATGTATTATTTTTCGGTCTTTGTCCGCTGAGGTTACTAAACAAAAATTTTCGTTACGGGGAATTTGATCGTCGTTTTGTTGATCGGTTAACTCCGATTCATCAAAATAATTTTGTTCCTGATAGTTATTATAATCGCAATTATCAATTTCATCTAAGCCCTCGTCATAGAATACTTCCTCTATGTTCTCGGGATTATAGAGCAAGTTGTGACGAATAGGCGGTGCTGTACGCATTGATACATCTGTATCTAAGTTGTATGCAGGGCGTTGCGCAAGAGGGGGATTATCAACGCCGAATTTGAATTGATTATTTGGCGCTGAGTTAAAATAACCAAATCGATTGTTGTTGAATTTAGTAGGCATGCTAAAAGACATTTGCCTGAAGTTTTGATTACTAGGAATAGTGTGAATAGGTCTAGTTTGATTCGGATGTATTCCGAATTTAAAATTAGATTGATTAGGGTAACGCATAAAATTGGGTTGATTTTGAACTCCAAATTTATGGTTTTGTCCAGGGACATTGAATCTATTTGTGGGAATGAAGTTAGGCCTGAATGTATTATTTGCCGGCATGCCAAATTTGAAGGCTTGCGTTGGCGAAATAAAATTGGGTTTAAATGTTGAATTTTGTTGGGCAAAATTTGGTTTAGGGGCAGGTGGATTTTTATTTTTATTTTTAATTGAATATTGAAATTGGAAGTTTTCTTCTTCCGTGACTATTGATAGAGCTTGCTCTAGATTTAAACAACCTTTCAATCGTACAATGCGTATCATTTCTTCACTTAAATTGAAGAGAAAAGTATTTAATGCTAAGTTATCATATATAATTATTTTAGCGGCTTTGATACCTTGGTCTGGAATTAAATTTACCTTGGATATTAATGTGCTTCTAACGTTTTGTATTCTATGACACAACTCTATATAAGATTCGCCTTGTTTGATTTTAATTTGTTCCAGTTCGATCGCTACACAAGCTTCCGAACGTGGATCACCAAAATGTTGAATTAGTAGTGCTTTTAACACATACCAATTCTCTATATCGTCTCGCTCGCTTATTACCGCGGCGGCTCTACCTGTTAATCTACTGGTTATCGCGTGAAATACATAATTATTTTGCGCGATATTTGTTTCGGCTCCTCTATAGTTGTCTATTACATATTGACATTTTTTAAATAAAAAGATTTAGTGTTTTACCGTCGCCTTCGAATTTAGGGACGATATTTAAAATTTCGTTTGGAATGGTATTTATTTGTTCCATTTTTGTGGTTTTTAACACTCGCGCACTTAACACAATTATACACTGCTAAATACACGGGAAATTACACAATACAATTTAATACAATACACAGTTAATACACACAATGAAATAATACAATAAGAAATTTTGCAATAATCGATTTGGGGAAAATTGCGCAATAACTATAAAAAAAAAATTAATTTATTTAATTAAATTAATTTATTTAATTAAATTAATTTAATTTATTTAAGTTTTTTAATTTATTTAATTTACTTTATTAAAGTTTTTAATTCACTTCAATTACTTTAAATCATTTATTATTTTTTCATTTATATTCTTAAAACTAGCGCTGGCGTAATCCTGAAGTTAAGGAACTACGAGCAAATAACGTTTCTCACGATTTGGGGTGAAATAACATTAAAAGGGTCAAGGATAGACTGGTAAAGCGAAAGTGAAGAGGTTTACTCACTGGTCGCTCAAACCCATTCATCTTGAAGTGGTGCTGCGGCTGCTGCTGGTACTGCTGCGGATACTGCTGCTCGTACTGCTGCTGCTGCTGCTGGTGGTGCCTGGGCCGCCCGGAGACTTATTTCTTTGGTTCGTGGATCCCGCTGTTATGGCCTTGAAAGACCAGCCGCGAAGACTCGAAGACAGACACTAAAATCTTTATAATCGTGAATCGCGACGCGAGATCCTACCGGCTGCGCCAGTCAAATCGGGACAGCGCGCAGACTTTAAAAGAAAATAAACTTTGATTTTGAAAGTTACTTTAATTTAATAAAACTAACACTAATTTACACTAATGCTCTCGATGAGCAGACCTACAGCTAAGCGGAGTTTCGAAGTGTGAAAGACGCCATGCCTGAGCCCACAGTGCCTTTTATACTTGTCACTTGTTGTGACCAAGACGTGAAGCGTCTACCTGGAATATTCCCGGATGCTGATTTAGCGAATTTATTCCTTTTTCTAAAGGTGTTTACTAAGGGATTATTATTCCACGAAGTAATAAGCGAAAGTGCTTACTTAGGCATCTCTACAATGTGTGAGGGCAGACGTGGGGACATAACTAGATACTTACAAATGTGTTTTATTGGTGAAAATCAGTCGTTTTCGTCAATAACACATATTTATAAGTACCCTCTGCCTACCTCATTTCATTTACCAGGTAGGAACTGCCTAATTGCACGCCACTGATCTATTCTTAGGACTTGTGCTTAGCAACTTGAATAAAGTGATTACAACTTCTGTTATAAATTCAAATAAATATTGACAGCATGATCACAAAAAGACTTGTTGTGTTTCCGAAGACTTAAAACTAACAACCACAATTATTATTAATATTTTTTACAACTTTGCATTTAATGTAGAATAGAATAGAATAGCATATGGCAGCCCCCGACGAAATTTTGTTGGGTTTTTTATTAAGTTCATAGGTAGTTGAATATGATATCGACACATCTATATCTTCAAGAACTACATAGATACGTAGGGAAGTGCTATGAAAACAGATACTCTATTGTTTATATGAACGACTCCGCGATAGATCAACTCTACTTGTACGTTAATTATCTCTCGTTTGTAAAGAAAAACAAGTCAAAAACTTTACTTTTTACTTAATAATTGGATTTTATTTGCAAACTGACAGAGTTTTAGCTTGACAAGTGAACGGTACAAAATGATTGACTAAAATGAGCTTGCTTGGCGTTATAAAGGCTTGCCCCCACCGACGTCCACTGCCCAGCTGACTCTGTAGGGACGGCTCGGCGGGAACGTTCCTGATTGGCTGGCGGCATGGCAGGCTTACAGGCTTGGCTTTGGCGGGAACGTTCCTGATTGGCTGGCATGGCTAGGCTAGCTACGATTGGCTGCTGCGTTTCGTTACACTCGGCCATCCTGCAACAATTGCTCCCGCAATGTGCGAGAAAACAAACAAAAGTTACTAGCTTGTCAAATAATCAGATGATCAGTTAAATAGTTGCTAGTCCGAATTTCTGGCACTGTCAGATACAGGAACAACTTATTTATGGATTTAAGAAATTAACCGCTTAACCCGGAATATTAGTTATTATACTTGGACCAGAGAAGACTGCCTCCAACTTCATTATATTGCTGGCTAACAGGCTCGGCGGGGAGACTAGGCGGGAATGCTCGGCAGCTTAACCTTGGCTAGGCGTTTGTTTGAAGCTAGCAACTAAGTCCTGAATAGATAGCCGCTGTCTAACAATAACTTAATGATACCTCTTTTTTTAAATAAGGAGGATATTACGGCCATACAATCAAGAGTATCTAGGTATGTCCATCATGCAACACAGTTGCATATCGAACACCTACATGTCATTAATCTTAATAATATTACGACTACAAGCATTGCTACAAGCCGTTGCTACAGGCCATTGCTACAGGCCATTGCTACAGGCCATTGCTACAGGCCATTGCTACAGGCCATTGCTACAGGCCATTGCTACAGGCCATTGCTACAGGCCATTGCTACAGGCCATTGCTACAGGCCATTGCTACAGGCCATTGCTACAGGCAATTGCTACAGGCCATTGCTACAGGCCATTGCTACAGGCCATTGCTACAGGCCATTGCTACACGTCACGGCTACACGTCACAGCCACACGTCACAGCCACACGTCTCGCTGATCAATGTCTCGCTGATCATTGTCTTGCTGATCAATGTCTCGCTGATCAATTTCTCGCTGCCCAATGTCTCGCTACCCAATAGCTCACTGCTCAATAGCTCACTGCTCAAAAGCTCACTTATCTAACATTCAAAGCTAGCCTCTATCCACAGAACTATTATACGTTTAAATTAATCTACTGCGTTTGCCATGCAAGGTTAAAATATAACTTCGAGTTAGGTATCATGATAACTTTGTGCTAAATCAAAACTGGTAAAGTACCTCTTTGAGGGAAAGCATAAATCCACCCCGTCGATAACCCCTACTTCAAAGAATTAGGGGATTATGACTTTAAATCTTACTGTTTTATTCTCTTACTGCGACAGGAGTTAAGATTGACGATAAACGGGCTGGTTTGTGTTATTATTTTTATGTTTATTCGCGATAAATTGTTGCAATTCTTGCATTTTACTTGCAAACAATCGCTTTAAGAGCACATAGCTCAAATTAGTTATAAAATTAACATTATGACGGCATTTTTCATTTATTAAAAATATTAAGTATGGCACACTTACGAATATTGCTATGACCTTAAGCTAGGCAGTAAAAGCAGGTTTAAAAAGAGATTCATTGGTAATAGCTTAACTATTTCGTCGGGAGCCGGACAGATTTGTATGCAAAACAATAAAACTTACGTTTATCGTATGCATGAGCTAACAAGGAATGAACTAGGGTTTAAAATAGCAATAGCTAACAAAATATGAACGGCTGGCAAAATGACAATAGCTAGTAAAATGGTACTGGCTTGCAAAAACGGTAATGGCAAGCATAAGTAAGCTAATGGCTTATCGACTGACCTTTGTCATCTGGCAGTGGTGGTGCCTCGCAGACATCGGTTAAAAGCTTCTCGCCCGGCTGCCAGACAATGTTCTCGGTGCCCATGTTGATAACCTCCATGTAGTGACCGGCAGTGAATGGACGATGCCCTGTAGCTCGAAGTTGCCATTATTGTTCTCAGTAGCACGTTGTCCTTGAACTATGACAGACACTAGTAACGAAAAGAGCTGATAAAGCTGTATTGCAAGGCGAGTAAATTAAATTAGCGACAAGGATTATGCAATTCTTCACAATGTAGGCATAGGCACCTAGCTACCATACCTTCCAGCGACTGCCGGCACAGGCATAGGTTTAGCGTACCGCACAGGTTTTCCATACTGTAGAAATAGCCACAGAGTTAGCATACCTCCTAGTGAATGCCAGCGTAGGCACATTTTAGCATACTACATACATTTTAAATATTAGTCCGCTGAGAAATAAATGAAGTAAATATCACCAAGCTGAAAGACCCCTGAAGCGGAGCACCCCACAAGCATACTGCAGCTGCACCGTGAGCGCACCACGCCCGATGCTGTCACCACTACAGACGCGCACTAGCTGCGCTCCGCCAGCTCCGCACCACAACACCGAGCTAGATGCGCGCCGAGAGAGCTGCACAAGCGCACCATGAACACTGCGCCTGCTGCACTCCGTAATCGCTGCGTCAACAGGCATGGATACCCCAAACCAAGAGTACCTCATCGGATATTCTTGTGTGTATACGATTGAGTGCGTAAAACACACGAACTCAAGGCAGCACATGAAACGGAAACAAATTAACAAGCTCGGCCGCCTGATACGAAATACTAAGTAGGACTTTTCACAGTTTGAAACATCTGGAGGTACCTATAGAGGTAGGTACTTACACATTCTAGGAAAGTAATAAATGTTAGATAATTAACTAGTGGTTTTTATTTCCTCAATCGCAATCTCAACAGGAACAGGAATTCCAATTTTAAGTTCTACGTTTTACTTACGTTATGTATTCTGGCAAATAAACAACTGAACAGTAAATTCAAACTTTGTTGCAACTTGCAACTAAATAATAATATGTAAGAGGTACCAAACAAGAATTAATATCTAAACCACTGAACTAAAAACTATCGTTTTCGATTGTTTCAAAGTAGTAAATTAATTATTATTACCATGGCTAAGGCTGGGTTGGTTTTAGTTTTAAATAACCTTTATCCATGGACTACATGGTGTAGACAGTCACACGTGGCCATGCTACACCTCAAAAGTTATTAATTAAGCAATTAAATTATTTTTGTTAAAACTTTGCGGGTAGGTATTTTTTATCTAATCCTTCAAAAGATTTGATCTAGCGCGTCGTATAGCTTAACGTATGCACTTCGCCCATCAGACAGCATCTATGCATCTTATAAGCACTATTTTAACTAAAAATTACAGCCACTTTTGAACAACACCAAAATCGAATCAAAACTGTTTAACTATTTAGGTAAAAGTACATAAGCATCTCCGCTACCATTATGGCTGGCTGGCTGGCTGGCAGCAGTTATAGTAGGTAGCTCACGCCAACCAGTTATAATTCGCAAAAAGGATGAACTAGTTTTAGGGATTGTCTAAATCGTGGGACATTTATGCCTCCGAAAAGTACACCAGTTACATTAATCGTCAAAATCATACATGGGCATTAAGCCCGTTAGAATGTTTAAAAAAATACTTTACTATCACCAGTGAGCCACTTCCGCATAAAGCCTGAGCTCAGTAACTCGAAATAATTTCCCGTCCACAGACAATTATCAATTAGCTAGTTTCAAAGCATAGCTTGTACTATGGCAACTAGATATCGAATAAACATACTTAAATACGTTTATAATCATCCATGACTTAGGTACAAACGATCGGGGTCATCACGGCTTTGCAGTCTGGAGCGCAAACCACTACACCAGACGGTCGTCTAATTGTATCAAAAGGAGTAAATAAATCAAAAGTAGATAAAATTGAAGATATAGAATCAGGCGTTACTTTGCGGAAATCCATAACTGAATAATTATGATGAACGTTACGAGTGACGTTTAAAACTTGTGGTGGAGAGGGGGTATAAAAGGCCTGTTCGCCAGTCTCACAGTTTAGTCGTCGAAGCGCAGCCGAGGCGACAACATCTCTCCTGATGATGCCACGAGAAGTGGCGAAACGCGCGTCGAGGTTTTTATGTCGGTGTTGGGTACTAACTTTTGCATTCGTCTGTTTCGCATGCGATTTGAGGGAGGGAGGGCGGTGCTCTTTGCATGTGCCTGTGATTGTCCTCAGATTGTGGGTTACAGGTGGTGTAATTGGGGTTCCTATGCCGACGTAACTAAGCGGAAGTTGTAAGCAAAATAATTACATTTTCATAATTATTTAATCAAAAGTAGTATCACTTACTGATTTTAGCAATAAAATAACTCCGGCTTTGACGATACCTCTGTACTTGCAAATACCTCATTGCCGACGATTGTCCCTCGAGCAGTGTAGGACGCCTCCGCAGCTCCGTCCCGAGCGCGAATGTCCGCGGTGCGCCGCGGCGTACGCGACTGCGGCGAGTGCTTCTGCTTACAATGCGGCATTGACGCTGCTCTCAGGACTGATTGCGTTTCTTACCGCATTTGACCGTTTATTACTTGAAGTCGCGGAAAACTTACTACTACCCGATATTTACACGTAAATTTTAAACTAAACAATTGTAACCAAGAAATCTAAACAGTGGGAGTGAAAGTAATCCAACTTCTGATTTGTAAAGAAAAACAAATCAAAAACTTTACTTTTTACTTAATAATTGGATTTTATTTGCAAACTGACAGAGTTTTAGCTTGACAAGTGATCGGTACAAAATGATTGACTAAAATGAGCTTGCATGGCGTTATAAAGGCTTGCCCCCACCGACGTCCACTGCCTAGCTGACTCGGTGGGGACGGCTCGGCGGGAACGTTCCTGATTGGCTGGCGGCATGGCAGGCTTACAGGCTTGGCTTTGGCGGGAACGTTCCTGATTGGCTGGCATAGCTAGGCTAGCTGCGATTGGCTGCTGCGTTTCGTTACACGTTACATGTTAGGGTCCTAAGACTATTAGAATATGAAATAAGAAGCGGACTGTAAACGCATAGATATATTTACTGGTAACAATAATGTTATAAGTGTTTAATTTGATCGCGCCTATAAGGGAGGAACCGCGTCCGATGCCGATGGTGGTCGAGAGGCTGAGTGCGGCGGAGGGCACCTACGGAGTGTGCCCGCCGCCCGCGCATACGAAGCACGCCGAAGATGCCCGAGCTGGCTGCAGGGCTGGAGGCGCCAACATACTCCCCGGGTTGAAGAATGAAGTATGAAGATCTTCAATGTATTGGAAGTGGACAAATGCAGTTGAAGGCCCGACGTATGGTCCCCTTCTTCGTCTTGAGCTCGGCCACCCTCGAGACGCCGTCCACACCTGGATACGTCTTCACGACTCGCCCTAGTGACCAGAGCAATGGTGGGGTCCTCTCCTTGATCAGGACTAGCTGACCAGGCTTCACCTCGCCTGTGGATGCGAACCATTTCATCTTGGTCTGTAGCAGAGAGACATATTCGTTATTAAATCGCCGCCAAAAATGCTGCTGGATGTGTTGGATTCGTCTCCATCGATCCAGACGAGTGATGTTGACATCAGCCACCTGTGGGAGCGGTACAGTTAAGAGTGGTCGTCCAATTAAAAAATGAGAGGGAGAAAGAGCCGAAAAATCATGAGGGTCTGAAGAAAGTGGGGTTAGAGGGCGAGAATTAAGAACTGCCTCAATTTGGCATAAACAGGTTGTCATTTCTTCGAAGGTGAAATGAACGAGATGTAACAATCTTTTTAAATGATGCTTACAAGATTTGACCGCACTTTCGGCCAAAGAATTAAAGTGAGGGGTATAGGCAGGGGTAAAAATAAATTCGATACCTTCCTGCACTATCTCAGATGCAACATTAGAATCGAGAAGGAACCTTTGAATTTCATTAGATGCGCCGACAAAATTTGTACCGTTATCGGACGTGATACTTCGAGGCTTGCCTCGACGCGCCACGAACCGATTTAGAGCAGCCATGTAAGCCTCAGTGGTGAGGTCCGTAACAAGCTCCAAATGTACAGCTTTCACTGCAGAACAAACAAAAATGCACAAATAAGATTTTACTAATTTACAACCTCTTCCTTTTCGATCGGCTATCAATACTGGGCCGGCATAATCAACGTGACAGTTTTGAAAAGGGAACTCTAACTGTGTTCTGTTAAGAGGGAGCTGTCCCATTAAAGGTTGTACATTTTGAGCTCTATGTCTGTAACAAATTACACATTTATTAACAACTGATTTAGATAAGTTTCTGCCTTTAAGAGGCCAATAGGTTTGGCGTATGCTTGCCAAAAGCAACTGAGGGCCGACATGTAAAAGTTTAACATGTTGCATATAAAATATAAGTTGAGTTAATATATGAGAACTACATAACAAAATAGGATGTTTTGTATCAAAGTCGTAGGGAGAATTATCAAGCCTACCGCCTACGCGAATAAGACCATTACTATCTAAGAATGGCGTTAATGAAATCAGCCTATTTTTGTGAGGCAATGTCTTCCCGGATTTAAGCAATTTATATTCATCAGGAAACATTTGAAGTTGAGCACACTGCAAAATAAAATTATGTGACTTGTTAAGTTCAATTAAAGAGAGATTGCCACACAATTTATTATTTTTATTTTTTAAGTTATGCGCAAATCTACACAAATAAGCTACAACTCGTTGTAATTTTGTGAAACTAGAATACTTTGAAATTAGGTTTTGAATTATTGAAATATTAAGGTTAGGTATTACAAAAGCGGTACTACTACTACTACTTGCATTATGGTCACTATCTGCACTACCACTACTGCTACTGATGTGAGATACTACTTCGTGTAGATCACGCTTCACGATATTGGGCATCGTGGGCCACTCATTCTCATTTTTTAATAAAAATGAAGGTCCAGACCACCATAAATGAGTATCGCCGATTACGTCGGCTCGTAAGCCTCGTGAAACGAGATCCGCCGGGTTGTCCTTCGACGGTACGTAGCTCCAGGTATGACCACTAGTACTCTCCTGGATTTCGTTGACTCTGTTTCGCACAAAGGGTTTTAATTGAGTAGCTGGTGTTGACAACCAACCTAGAACTATCGTGGAGTCACACCAAAATCTACATTTGTCTATGTGCAAAGTAAGCGAGTCCACCACCTTTGTACACAGTCTCGCACCCAACAAAGCACCACATAGTTCAAGCCTAGGCATAGTAGTAGGTTTTATGGGAGCTATACGGTTTTTGGACGCTAAAAGCTGAACGCCTATTGTGCCTGAACTATGGTTATAAGACCGAATATAAAGACAGGCCCCGTAGGCCTTTTCGGAAGCGTCAGTGAAAACATGAATTTCATGGATAAGTGAGTCGTTAAATGAAACCCATCGAGGGATCTGTAACCTATTTAAATAAGTTAAGGTGTGCTCAAATAGAAACCATAAGTCGCTAATCTCTGTAGAAACCGTCTCGTCCCAATCATATTTGTCTAGCCACAAGCGTTGCATAATTATTTTGGCTTCGACGACGCACGGTCCAACAAGTCCTAATGGGTCGAAAATTTGGCTAATTACTGAAAGGACGTGACGTTTAGTAACCTTTTTAGACGGTTCTATATTTATAGAAAAGGTGAGCATGTCAGTGTCGCAAATCCAATGTAGGCCCAATGTCTTAGATTGAGTGTTGCCTTGGCCTTGCTCAGAGAAGTCTAATGAGTTAGTAGGGTGACCATTCTGTGGACCACTTATTTGGGATAGTATCTCGGGACTATTTGACTTCCATTTACGTAGATGGAATTGGGCTGAAGAAAGGACAGATGCTACCTTTTTAGAAACTTCGACGGTCTCTGAAATTGTACTGGCTGAATGAAGAAAATCGTCGACATAGAAGTCGCGTTGTATGGCCGACTTTACTCGATTGTCATCTAAGTTGTCAGCTAGGCTAACCAGACATTTAGTAGCCAAGTATGGCGCAGAAGCAGTGCCATACGTAACTGTGTTTAACGTGTACGTTTTAAGAGGTTCCTTAGTATCGAAACGAAAAAATATTTTTTGTAAAGGTCGTTGTATGGGATTTATTTCTATTGCTCTGTACATTTTTTCTACGTCGCCTGAAACTACGTATTGATGTTGGCGAAAGCGTATTAAAATGGAAAATAGATCGTCTTGAACGACGGGGCCAACCATTTGGAGGTCATTGAGCGACACTCCTGAAGAGGTAGCGGCCGAAGCGTCGAAAACCACGCGAAGCTTAGTAGTGGAGCTAGACTCCCGAATAACGCCGTGGTGAGGAATAAAATAGTTCCCGTTAGACCTATCAGGCAGAGTGGCACAGTCTTTATCTAACGACATGTGACCTAGACTTTCATACTCATGCATGAAATTGAAATATCTTTCTTTAAAAATAGGATCACGGTGAAAACGTCGTTCTAACGACAAGAACCTACACTTAGCGTTTTCATAAGAGTGACCTAGTAAACTGGGATCTTGTTTAAAGGGCATTGAGACGACAAAACGACCGTCGTCCTTGCGAAAGGTTGTTTCTAAGAAGAGCTCCTCACATGATCTCTCCTCTAGAGATTGAGAATGCTTGGGTGAAACAATGTCTAACTCCCAGAATTGAGAAAGATCTGGAGTGGGGCTTAAGTTTGTAAAATTACAATATTGAAGAGGGTTGCTACCCTTTTGGCGTGATATGCTGCCTGACACTAACCAGCCAAATTTAGTTTCACATAACTTGGGAAGATTTTTACCTAAATCTATGGAATTGGACCCTAAGGCGTTCCAAAAGACTTCTGCGCCTACCAGGATGTCTATGACCGACGGAATATTGAAATTCGGGTCAGCTAACTGAAGACCTGGGGGAATAGGAACGTGGGTGATATCTACAAAGGAAGACGGTAAGACCTTAGTGATCTCAGGCAATACATGACATACGATATCTATATTGTAAGCACAGCATAAAGACTCGATTGTGAGGTGACAAGACTGTGTACTAGAAGAGATATGGTTATTGATACCTGTGACCTTGGTGCTTGTACCGCGTCGTGACAAACCCAGCTTGTCACATAAGCTTTGCGTTACGAAGTTGGCTGTACTACCGTTGTCGAGCAGTAGCCGCGCAGTGTACTTCTCGCCCGAAGAGTTCAAGACGTTCACCAATGCTGTGGACAGTAAAACATGCGAAGAAGTAGCAAGCTGCAAGGATGTGGCTGATAAAGCGACGCCATCAGCTGCAGAATGCAAAGGATTAACTAAAGGTTTTAAATCCGGTGATTCTAAGTGTAAAAGAGTGTTATGTTTTATTTTACAATACTTGCAATGAGTAAGTTTGCATTGCTTAGCAAAATGATTTGGGCGTAAGCAGTTAAGACAAACATTTAATTCCTTTGCTTTTTGTATACGATTTTCTATAGGCAAATCTCTGAAAGATTCACACGAAAATAATGAATGACGTTGGGAGCAAAGCGGACAGTTTAGAAAGTTAGGTTTATTAAGATTGCGTGATTTTTGATTATTTTGTACATTTTTATTAAAGTTGCTGTTTTTCTGATTGTTATTTTTATTATCTTGTGTGTTTTGTGATTGTTTATTATTTAGATTAGAGTGACTATTATTTAAGGCAACTAATATATTGTTATTTGATAAGTTATGGTTCGTTTCGATTGATTCCAACAAGTCCGCTTTCCTGCCTACAAAGGTACAAAATTGAGTTAACGTGGGATCAGTAGACAAGTCATTGCGATACTCTTCCCAGTGGCGGCTTGTTGCTATGTCCAACTTCTTAGCCAATATAAAGATGAGAAGAGTATTCCAATGTTCAGTAGGTTGCTTTAATGTTGTAAGGGCTCTAATGTTTTTATTGGTTACGTCGACAAGATTACGAAGAGAGATACTGGACTCCCTCAATACGGGCTCAACATCAAATATTGCCTGCAAATGGTTATCAATTAAAAGACGATTGTTATTAAATCGCTCGCATAATAAATCCCACGCAATATTGTAATTATTCCCAATAAAATCTATGTTTTTTATAATTAAGGCTGCATTTCCCTGGAGTGAAGCTCGCAAATAATGAAATTTATTTATTTGGTCGATGCTAGGGTTATCATGAATTAGTGAAACAAATGTGTCTCTGAACTCGAGCCAGTATTGATAGTTCCCATCGAAACTAGGAAGATTGATCTGAGGTAAACGAACAAAACTTTGATTAGAATGTGCATTAGTGTTGTTATTATTAGAGCTTGATACGGAACCTTTTGACGAAATCCCAAGCAGAGAGCGTGCGAGGGCCACCTGGCTGAAGTACTGGCGGTCGAACTCCTCGCGCTCCTCGAGTGCGGCCTCGGGGTCATCCGCGTGTATCTCGATTTCACCCTGTAACGCGTCAAATTCAGTGTACATAGAATCGAATTTATAAAAGCGTTCCTCAAGGTCCAAACGTTGCAGCTGTGAAAGGCTGGAGCCATTATTTAATAAAGTTAAATAATTAGAAAAGATAGTAAGCTTTGATTTAAAGGTGCCTCGTTTCTTGATCAACGTTTTTATGTCAGCCATTTTGATGAGCGTGTGCAAAATTAAATAAAAGTTACGAAAAAATAGCAAAAAGAACGAAAACAATCAATGCGCGTAGCGAGCAAAACAGCTGATAGATAACAGGTGCGAAGGTTTAGGTCCCGTTACGTTCGATACCTAACGTGCGGTCGGCGGCAGCGTGTGCGCAACACGTGCTTTGAAAAAAATAATAGGCAGACAAATAGGACAGATAGTGCGTTTATGGCTTTAAAATAATTACAGGGAAGCAGTAAATGATTCGAAATGAATGCAGATATAGTTTAAGAAGACAATGGGAATGATTTTATAGCAAAAGTGGAAAAATTAAGATTGGAAAGCGATTAATTGGAACGACTCACGCATAAACCGTATTATACTCCCAACAGAAGGCGACATCAGCTTCTGGATCCTCTTCTTTCTTCTAGACGGCTAAGATGACGACGATTCCACGTTGGCTCGGTCAAAGTCCACGGACCGGCGATGCGCAAATTAACGGTACTCGGGCGGGACAAAAAAACTAATTACGACGGCGAGAGGACCAATGTTAGGGTCCTAAGACTATTAGAATATGAAATAAGAAGCGGACTGTAAACGCATAGATATATTTACTGGTAACAATAATGTTATAAGTGTTTAATTTGATCGCGCCTATAAGGGAGGAACCGCGTCCGATGCCGATGGTGGTCGAGAGGCTGAGTGCGGCGGAGGGCACCTACGGAGTGTGCCCGCCGCCCGCGCATACGAAGCACGCCGAAGATGCCCGAGCTGGCTGCAGGGCTGGAGGCGCCAACATTACATAATTTAATCTTTAAGTCGAGGGTTTTTTAAATTATTTTATCCTTTTTCAATAACGTTTTAAGCGTCGTGGGTTTTATCAAAATTTTTAATTTTGTTTTTTATTTCAAACTTTTTAGAGAGCATAGGTGTTATGTACAGTGCCATTTTTAGCACTACCAGCACCCTGAGCGAGATTTCTACGGCGCCATTTTCTGCCATTTAAAACAAGAAAAGGGATAAAATTAAACACCTATAGTCCATGTAAACTTTGACTAATAGGACGTAGGGAACCAAAGGATATTTGTCCCGGGCATTCATCAACTTATTAAGAATCTGAGAATATGAATTAAAAACTTCAATTATTAACAAATGTACCCACTATAATAAGATTCCAATTGTGTACCAGGACCAGCGCGAGCGAAGCGAGCGCGCATTTTTTGCGTTTTAAATCTTATTAAGCTATGTATTTCACTACAATTTAACAAGTGTAATAAAATACTATTTTAATGTAACCGGTAAAACTGCGAGCGTGCATACTATTAAGTTATTATGCATTTTACCAAAGGAGGGCATGGCCACGGCGTCGGCATTGGTGAATTCGACTGCAGCAGCGGCATTCAGAATGTATAAAAGCCGTGCAATGCTGTTGTACTTTTATACATTTATACCTCTACCTTTGCCAGGGATAACAAGCAAGCCCTTTTGACAGGGATGACGAGTAATTTTAATATTTATTTTCGAAAAGTTTTGAGAAACTGGTGAAACATTTTTAACGTGTGTTCTTATTCCTATGGTCTAAGGATCTTTGGTGAGAAGCAAGTAAATGTGCCTGGCCGTTTCTCCCCTGTCCATCCTTCGGACGACAGCCCAAGCCGAGGTCCGAGCCTACGGAGGCGCCCTTGAGGCCCGAGTCCGGTTCACCCCCAGATAGGGCCCGCTAGAAAGGAGCCCGACTGCGGTCCGGCCTGCCTAGGCAGTCCCGGCCGCGTCGGCGCTACCACTGGCGGGTTCGCCGCTTGGTAGGGTGCCTTACGCACTCCACACTGGCCCGATCGCGCCCGCTAGTATGGGGCTCAACACGTACGAGCCTGAGGCTTCGCTGCGCGAAGCCTCACACTCGGACGGGTCGCGGAGACCGCTAGTGAGGCGGACCTAGGCTGAGCGCCTTCAGCGCTCGCCATCTCTGCCCGGTTGAAGCTGACGAGGCCTTTTCATTGGGCTGTCAGAGACAGGTCCGTCCGAAAAAAAAGCAAGTAAGTATGTTCACGCCGTCGTCTGTAGAGTAAATTCCATGTAGTAAAAATACAATCCGCGAGCGAAGCGAGCGCGAAAAATTTGCGAATGCTACAATGTTTCTTCTTATACTGCCGTTCTCTTGAAGTAATCAACATTTTGTAAGAGAGAAAAATGACGCCTTGTAATAAACAATAACGAATTCTAGGAAGGGGACTTGCGTGCCCCTTGTATCTGGCGCCCTGGGGCGGTCGCCCCACCTCGCCCTACCCTAATGCCGCTACTGGTTATGTAATAATACATATCGATATAGTTTATTTAATAGTATTAATATATAAGTATTTACAACTGAACGTAGTTGCGCTCAAACGGTGGGCAACGTGGGTTTTTTTTCTTGAGAATTTTTAGAGACTCTTTATCACTAAACTGTTCACGCCGTCGTACAGAAAGATCTGAACCTGCGGTATGCAAATGAAACGACACTGTTTGCATCGTCTGAGCAAGACATGGCTCAACTCATTTTTTGAGTGGAAGATGAGAGTGAATTATTTAGCCTCAGCATAAACAAAGCGCAGACCAAAATTTTGGTGATAGACAGACCTGGTAGGTACGCTAATTTGCTCGAATGATCTCCGAGACCTGGAATTTGTTAACCAGTTCGTATACCTTGGCTCTCTTCTCAGCAACGTTGATGGCAGTGAGAAAAATATATAGAAGAATCCAAATGTCCAAAGCAGCGATGATTAAACTAATTAGGATATGGAAAGACCGCAACATATCCCGCAAAACCTAAGTGAGGCTGGTGGGTACGTTGGTCTTCTCAATTTTCTTCTATGGTGTTGAATTGAGGACGATAAGACAGAGTAAAAGGGCAAGGATCGATGCTTTTGAGATGGGAGTGGTGTTGGAGGCGTGTGTTGAATTCCATGGACTGCACGCCGTACCAACCGGTCCATTCTCGAGGAGCTCGGCATCACCAAAAGGTTGTCCGCCATCTGTTTCCAGCGCATTACTTCAGGGACATCGCTTGTAGACTAGCTGATGGTGGTTGGCAGGGTTGTTAGAAGAAGGTCACGCGGTCGCTCACCTACCTGCTAGTCAGACCGAGTAAAGTCTTTCACTGGCCTATCAATAACAAAGGCTATAAAGACTGCCAAGGACAGGAATACGTGGAGAAGCATAGTGCATCCGGTGATCAACACTTCAAGCTAGACGCGACTTTCAGCAATGAAGATACCGACTAAGAAGAAGATTCTACAGAAATACTTACCTATCGATTTTTTTAATATATTGTAGCTAATATAAAATATATTACTGAAACGCCTCCAAGTGTGTTACTACCATAGCACCTATTTAAGAGCCTACACTAATCAAGCACAAATCCATTACTGAAAACCGCATCCAAATCGTACTAGTAGTTTTAGTTTTGCACAAACAAATGTTTACTGCAGCGCCTCCTGGTGAGTTGTCACCGTAACATCTATGTAAGACCATGCACCAATCAAACTTGAACCCAGCACTAAAAACCGCATTAAAATCGTACCTACTAGTAGTTTTGGTTTTTCACAAACAAATGTTTACTGCAGCGCCCCCTAGTGAGTTACTACCGTAACACCTATTTAAGAATTTACACTAATCAAGCCCAAATCCATTAATGAAAACCGCATCCAGTTCGTACTAGTAGTTTTGGTTTTGCACAAAAAAAAATTGACTGCAGCGCCCCCGTGTCACCGTAACACCTTTAAAAGAACATGCACCAATCAAAACTGGACCTATCACTGAAAACCGCATCAAAATCGGACTAGTAATTTTGGAGATAATTGGCAACATTGGATTCCACAAACAACCTCTCATCCCAAAGGCATATACCATCTCCGTTCCGTTGTGGGTAAAAAGGGATTATGCTGAAAAATAAAAATTAACTCTGGCAGCATTTAATTGTAGATTTATATTTTTCCTGCCAAATGGCTTCCTCTTGTGACAGTTCAGTTGTTCTTGCTTGATGTTCATCTTGAGTTTTATAATAAAACGGTGTATCAGATCACGTTGTTTTCTCTGATAAGCCCCACTAACCAACAGGTTATGGGCCCAGAACACGTTAAAACTAGAAATTCAGAAGAAATAAGCAAAGAAAAGTTACAAGTAGAAACCATTGTTAGAAGAACCTCTAACTACATAATAAAAAACTAAAAATAATTCTAAAGACTCCAAAAAGAACTGATTAGGTATGTTTTAGTCAATATTATTTTTCGCTTTTTAGTTTCATTTTGAAGTCGGTTTTTAGTTTTTTATTAAACTTATTTTATTTCACAATTTTAAGTGTTAAGTCCTCTATTTTATGCCTCCAAACTTCGCCAAAAATGACTTTACAGCAAAGTAACCTTAACTAATATTGGTCCTCTATTTGACCCCCCATCCAATGGTATGATAAAAATAAGGTGTTATATAGGGTCAATTTTTCGACGAAAATTTTTAAGTCTTAAGGAAAGGGTTTACCTACACTCCAACCAGAACGGCAGTTATTTTAGTGTCGTAACCATAGGATAAGGTCTTGCGTTAAATAACAAGTCAAATTAAAAAAGGAACTTTTTTTTTTTTTTCGTTACTGGGTGTGCGGGTACGCCCCCAGTAAATAAAAATTGACGGTCTGGTACCTCATAAGCTCCACGTCTGCTCAACACACTGCGGAATACGTTCTGTCGACAAATTGCAGTATTATCTTCTAACTCCTATCCGTTAAGGAGTTCTGTGGCTTCCATCATTAGCTCAGCAACATAACATGATGATTACCAGACTCAAAAATCAGCATTGAGTCAAAAAATATATGCAAAACATTATGAGTGCCTATAAAAATTAAGGGTTGCCCTCAATTTCCCAGGGATCCCATCATCAGAATCTAACTTGGTGTAAATGGTGAAGTGAAACACAAGATGGCTTGCAACAGACTGCCATTTATTTACCACTACCCACTTTACATAACGATATCAATCAGTACATCTTTCCCTTAAAATATTGATTCAACAGTAATGCATTAACATTATATTAACTAATGAATTTAAAATAATTTTGATTTTATTCATACACACATTTCCTCTCCTAACAAGATAGGATTAGTATCCTTCTATGTTCATAACATTAAACTTAAGCTGCTTCCAATTATAAGTAGGTATAGATAGTTTCTAACAAACAAGTTTATCAGCTTATACATTAAGTAATTATTATTTTATTATTACACACCAGTTTACCTAAAAATAGTATAGACAGAGAGTAATTAGTTTTTTAATTGATATAATATTTAAATTGTAAATTATACATTCCTTATATTTATATATAATTAGGTGCCTTCTGTTTCTGCGAAATATTATGCCGGTGCGATCAGCTATGAAGTAGGATCTCGGCTGCGGGGCCGGCGCGCACACACGCGCGAGGCGCCGCGCCGCGCCGTCCAGCGCAACCACGGCGCCCGGCTCCAGCGGCGGGAGCGGCCGCGCGCGCGCGTCGTATTGCTCGCGACTTTTGTTTTGGTTGCGCAGTAAGTTCTCGTAGTCATTTTGGTTGTTTCGTGCTGGATTTAATTTTTTAGGATGCACGGGTAGACGGGTATTGAGTCTCCGTCCCATTAAAAGCTGTGCTGGACTTGCAACGCCGTCTCTAGGAGTCGACCTATAGTTCAACAATCCTAAATAGAAGTCGTCGTTAGATTTTGCGCATTTTGATAATAGCTCCTTAATTGTTTGCACTGTGCGTTCGCTGCGCCCATTAGATTGCGGGTAATTTGGAGAGGAGGTCGCGTGAACAAATCCCCGCGACTGTGCAAAAGCTCTAAACTCTTTTGAAGCGTAAGCAGGACCATTATCAGTTACAAGTTCCTCGGGGATCCCATGTCAGGCAAATTGATCTTTCATTGCTAATATGACATGTTTGGAATTAATCGCTAACAAAGGACACACCTCGACGTAATTAGAAAAGTAATCTATTAATATTAGATATAACTTTTTGCAGTATTCAAGTATGTCAGATCCAATTTTATTCCATGGTAAATGTGGAATGGTGTGCGGTATTATTGGTTCCCGCTGCGGGCGCGCTCTATTCTCCGCGCAGACTCTGCACTGGCGCACCGTGCGCTCGACGTCACGTGACATGCCGGCCCAGAACATGACGTCACGTGCGCGCCGCTTGCATCGGTCGATGCCTAGGTGCCCTTAGTGAACGCGAGACAACATCTCGAATCGGAGATCGCGCGGAATGAATACTAGATTGTTATAAAATATAACACCGTCCGCATACTCGAAACACTCCCTTTGACTCCAATAATGTCGCACGCATTCAGACATTTTATACCTATTAGAATAGAATAGAATAGAATATTATTTATTCGTCTAATTAATGATACATGTTCGTGGGTGTGTATTTACAAGCTACTTTATTGCAGTTTGCATGTAATTACACTAGGGATATAGTTCATATCCGAGTATCGGTCCTTGGAAGAGGGATCATTTGGTTGGTGGAATTGTTTTTGTGTTTTTTTCTCGCAGATTGCGTGGTTTCAGTTCCCCTATCAGGGGCTATGAGGTCAGTATGTTCGCACGTTCCGTAAGTGAGCATTTACGTGTCAGGTCTGGTGGTGTGAATGCAGGACCCTAGTAGGCCTGCGCGGGTGGGAGCCTTTCGCTTGTCAAGTGATTTGCTACGCTCGCGCTTGTTCACAAATTCAACCGTGCCAATTCTATCTGCGTAGAGGAGGGGATTGTATTTGTTGTGTCGAGTGTAGCGCTCGCCGGGGTCTCGAAGATCCGGGATATCGAGGCGTTTCACTGTGTCTAGGAGGTCCTTGTTCAGGTCGTGAATTCGTATATGCCACGGGTCTTGTGGAAGCATGTCGTAGAGGGTTTCAGTCTCCAGTCTACATCGAATTGGGCAGCTGCCTTAAGAGCCATTCGGTGTTGGCGCTCAAGCGTGAATAGGTTGGTTCGGCTGAACAACGGTAGCAGCGGCACTACCCCGTAGTCCAGGACAGGCAGCAGGCAGGCGTTAATCACCTTGAGTTTGGTTTCTAGCGACACATTTGCCCGGTAGCCGATGATGCCGTAGAGACAAGCTCTCACCTTCTTAGCTTTATCAACGTTCAGTTTGGTATGTAGATTCATGGAGAAATGTTTGTCGAAGATCACACCCAGGTACTTGGTGTGATTCTTGTAGACAATTTTTTCGTCTTTCAGTTGGACATGATTGCGGTAGCCACGACTATTGGGCGCATCGCTCGCCGGTCTCTTGTGCGTGAACATCACGCCTTCCGTCTTTGCGACGTTGCATTTGAGTCCCCACCGGTGGAAGTAATCCACGACTTCGGTGGCCATCCATTCAGCGCGGATGGTAGCGTCGTCTGGTTTGTGGGCAGCGTTTAGGATGCACAGGTCGTCGGCATACTGCGAGAGAAGTTGCCCGCGGTATCCACTGCGAGGTATATCTGAAACATATAAGTTAAAGATTTGGGGGCCCAATATGGATCTCTGTGGCACGCCGTGCGGTATTTCTTTAGCGGTGCCTCGCGTTGTTCTGAAGCTATCCCGGGTAGTGCGCAAAAATAATTTTCGATAATCTTTATTATATTATTTGGCGTTCCAGCGTTTTGCAGTTTCATCACCAGTCCTTTATGGTTGATGGAGTCGAAGGCTTTTCCATGGTCCGTTGATATCATGGCTACACTCTGGTCTTTCTCTAGCGAGTCGGTGATCTTCTTTGCAGTGCGAAGGATCTGCGTATGGGTGCCTCGATATTTGACAAACCCGTGTTGGTGGTCGGGAATGAGTTTGAAGCATTCTTCAAATATGCGTTGTTGTATAAGTCTCTCGGCCCATTTGCCCATGATATTAAGTAGCGAGATGGGGCGGTATGATTCGGGCTTGGTATGATCTTTCCGCTCTTGTGTAAGAAGATACAAATACTCTCCTTCCAAGCGTTAGGGAAGTAGCCTGTTTTAAGGACATAATCCATTATCAAGTGGAATTTGTGAACGGCCACCTGGCTGCCCAGTTTTAGGTGGTCGGCTCGTATCCCGTCAGGTCCTTCTTTCTTCTTGTTCTTGAACATCATAAGTGCTCGACGTATTTCACTCAGTGAGGTAGGGCCCTTTCAACCGGTTGAAAGGGCGTAAATTTTTCGTGCCCCTCGTCTTCTGGCGAGATATGGGCATCGGTTACTATGGCAGTTTCCACCAGGCGGTCGATGGTTTCCAACTCTGTTCGGCATCCCACTAGAGTTGGAAGAAGTTGCGGTGGCTGTTTCATGGCCCGTTGAATTCGCCACATTTTCGAGAAATTATTTGCTCCGTTGTCAACCAGCTTGGTCCAGATTTCCTCGCGATAGAGAGCCAGGGCCTTCGCTAGATCATGTTTGGCCCGATTGTATTGGGCTTTCTTTTGCACGGCGTTCGGTTGGCTGCGAGCATTCCATGCTTTGCGGCGTGTGTCTGATCGATGTTTGATCATCTCCTGCAGCCCTTGCGGCAGGAACTCTTTGCGGTTGAGTAATTTGAGCGGTGCACTTGGTCCAGAGCCTGCTGTATGGCGTTCGTGAAAAGATGGACTTGTTTATCGCAGTCTTTGTCCGACTCAGGGTATTTCATGTCCCTTGTGAGAGATGCAATCTTCATACGGTACTCTAGCCTAGTATTCTTATCGGAGCAAAGTGCTCGCATTTCGCGATATTTAGGAGGCTGGTATACGTGAGGTAGGTGTAAGGTAAGCAGCCAAGGCAGGTGGTCTGAGCCTATGTCTTCTAGTTGTCTACGAGATTTTCTCTATGGCGAGCGATTTGTGGTCGCCAGTGAGGATGGCCACGTCAAGAATTCCATCCCCCTGATGATAGGGTCGCGAGGGGGCATTGGCATGTATTAGGCGTATGTTTTCAGCGGCAAGTTCTCTACTTACCCATGTGCCCAGTCTCGAGTTTCTTGGATGGTTCAGAGCTGTCATTTGCAGGTTCTGGTCGCCTATGACCAGTGCTCCTTGTTCGTACAGCATTTCCTCGTATTCTTCCTCTAGTTCAGCGTCCTGTGTGTGACCTGGTGGTATATATACAGATTTAATGGTGATTACCTCATCTCCGTGGTGGTGCGGAAAGAAGCGTATGGCTGTTTCTTCGATTCGCCGGTGTTCAGGCGAGAGTTCGTCGGTAAGTTGAGTCTGGGTCTAGCGAAGACCTCTCCGGACGTACGTTATCGTTCCGAGATGCGGTGCTGTCTGATCGGACCAATCGGTCGTAGTTGTCGATGTTGAATTTCTGAGTGGTCAAATCTGTTTTCGCTTCGTTAATGATAAGTATGTCCGGTGTGTATTTCCTAGATAGTTTCTTGAGTTCTATAAATTTACCTCGAATCCCTTGCACATTGCAGAGGAGTAGTCGAAGCCGGTTGCTAGTGG
This sequence comes from Anania fuscalis, assembly GCA_950371115.1. Taxonomy (NCBI): domain Eukaryota; kingdom Metazoa; phylum Arthropoda; class Insecta; order Lepidoptera; family Crambidae; genus Anania; species Anania fuscalis. The sequence goes on along the minus strand of OX493326.1, from coordinate 10,723,488 downwards.
GTAGTTGTGGATTCATTTCTGAAGTATAGCCTTCGTGATTGCGTCTATTTGGGTTCGTGACTGTTCTGCCATCCATAAAAGACGACGGTCCATTGCATCTATTAGTTTCTCTGCGAAGAGCATCAGGTCATTAACTGGTGCCGATCGCAATGTTGCGTTCGATGTCCATGCGTTCTGTTGCGCAGATGCTGCTATAGTAGGCGGGGCTTGATCTATTGGGCATTTTAGGCTCGGGAAATGTGCTTCGTCTTGAAGGGGGATTTGCATCTTCGACTGGCGGTTGGATTGCTTTGTTTGTTGTGGTTGTGCTCTCGAGGCTTTTACCTTCGCTTTTCTCATCAGGTAGGCGGCGAATTTTGGGCAGACTCGTTCCGTTGCCTTGTGACCCGGGCGACTGCAATTTGTACATACTTCCACTTTTGTGTTAGTACTGTCTGTTTTCAGTACAGTGGGTGAGAGTGTGGTTCCTATGCACGAGTTTGTGGCGTGCGTAAAAGCGAAGCATTTCTTACATTGGATAACGCGGTCATCCCGGAAAGTTCTCCAGATTATGTGAAGTGTATTTAGGATATGTGGTGGACAAGCGTGGATTGGATTGTGAATTTCTAAGGAGTCTTGATAAACTTCTAAGCAAAGATACAATAATTAAATTAAGCACCCGTATAAAGCTAAAAAAAAAGCTTGATATATGAAATTACTGTGCCTTAGTTAAGTATTAGTGTTAGAAAGTTGTCCTTTAAAAAGAAAACTCCTTACTACACACAAACACATAGATATTTATTTTGGACTGGTAGGAAATTCTGCAATTTGATTGATGCATAGCATGTAGTCGTGATACTATTTCTTTATTAATAAGTATGATACTCACATTTGTGAAATGTTAATTTTTTTTATAATCATCACTATGAAGTAATGGTATATTTAAAGTAAGTAACATGTTTGAAGGTTATTTGAAAATAATAATAAAAAAACAGATATAACTTCCTAGACTTTTATTGATTTTTTTATAAATAGATTCCCTAAAATTGCAGCACTTGAAAGTTTCTCAGTTCTTCATAATAGTGAGGCCTAATTGAGATTTTCCTTTATGAAAAGGAGGTACCTGTTCTATTACATTTCTTTCTGTCTCTTTTGTAAATCCATTATCAGCGAGTATATTGCCTTCGCTTTGTCATTTAGTTAAAAGTTCACAGCACTCTACAGTAGAGAGACAGGCAAGTAGTGGAGTCCTTCATAAATTCAAGAAGAAGACAGGGTAAAGCACTAACTAATATTTTCAATGTATTAGTATGTTTAAAACTGCTCCATGAAGCTTGTCATGATTTGGGCTTTTTAGGTTTCTGTACTTTTGTTTCAGTGCCAGTGAATTCACTAAACTGTTACCCGTTTAGTATATTATACTTTTTCCAAAATAGTCTTCTTTGAAATATGCTGTGAGTAATCGTGCAATTTTTAATCCGTAAAGCAGATTCCCACTGATTTCTGCATCTATAGTCCTTAGGGAATAAATGAACTACTTCAATTTTACAATTTAAAGCACCACACTGTTGCATTGCGACTTTAATCCTCGAAAATATGGTAAACAAACAGAAATGATTGCAAATTTCCATACAATCTGACAGATGTTATGTCAGATCTAGGTACAAGACAATAAGCGCCCCTGGCGTGATAAAAAGTCAGTTTTTCTTCCCATTCATTAGCCTGGCAAATCTTTATAGCTTTCTCGAGTGTCAGATCTTCCGCCCTCAACAATCGATCCCTCCAAGCACTGTCGGCCACACCGCATACTATCTTGTCTCGCACCAAACTATCTTCCAGTTGTTCGAACTCACAACGCTGACTAAGGAGTTTCAAGGCTGTGACGTATTCATCAATGCTTTCACCATTTACCTGGGTACGCGTAAAGAATTTGAACCGTACCATAATCGTGCTTGTTTTCGTCCCGAAATATTCATTAAATGCATTGATCACCTTCTCAACATCTTCGCGATCTTGCTCAGCTTTAAATTTTAATGTCGAATAAATGTCGTATCCTTCAGGACCAATTAGATTATTTAATAAACTGGCTTGTACATCACTTGATTCCTTAAACACTCCGGATGCCTTCAAGAAAACGCGAAACTGACGCAACCATTTTCGCCACATGTCAGCACGATTGGCGGGTCCACCTTCTAACACTAATTCAACGGGGGGCCTAGCGTGTTCCATTATTATAATACACACACACACACACACGACCTAATAAAGTAAATAACGATATCCTATGTCGTTTATCACCGATTTAATTGTGTAATTATAATAAATTTTAACACCGCTGTCACCATGAAGTGAAACACAAGATAGCTTGCAACAGACTGCCATTTATTTACTACTACCCACTTTACATAACGATATCAATCAGTACAAATGGGACCACCTCGGGAGTATACCCTTTCAAACTAAAAAATAAATTTTGAAATCGGTTCATAATTGACGGCGTAATCGCGTAACAAACATACAAAAAAAAACAACATTCAGACGAATTGAGAACCTCCTCCTTTTTTTGAAGTCGGTTAAAAATGGGTTTTCACGGTGAAGAAGAATGAAGATAATCAAGTCACACGTTATAACGCTCGCTTGTGTGCGCGGCTTCAACCAGGTGAAAGATATTGACTATCTAGAAATATTTGCTCCAACAACAAGGTATGATTCTATAAGAATTATTCTTTCTATTGCAGCAAAGTATAACTTAGAGATACAACAATTTGATGTAAAAACTGCATTTCTAAATGGTTTTCTTGAGGAAAACTTCTATAAAAATATTTTCCTCAAGTATTTTTATAGAAGTACCTGAAGGAATAACAATAGATAGTAACTATGTATTAAAATTAAATAAATCATTGTATGGATTAAAACAGGTTTCCAGATGTTGGAACAAGAGGTTTACTGAATTCTTACTAAAGTATGGTTTTGTACAATCAGAAGCTAATAATTGTATATTTACAGGAATTTTTGATCAGATTAAAATCTACTTGATAATATATGTTGACGATGCTCTTCTGGTATCTTCTAGTAAGCAACTTATCAAAGAAATACTAGAGTACTTAAAAGAAGCTTTTAAAATTAAAGAATTAAATTTAAAATATTTTGTGGGCATGGAAGTAGAAAGATTCAATGATTGTATCTCTATATTCATCAAAGGGATTATATACAACAAATAATTGATGACTTTTGTATGAGTGATGCAAATCCAATAAGTACTCCAGCAGATGTGAATGTGATTATTACTAAAAATGTGGATGAGAGTAGTATTAACTTTCCTTACAGAGAAGCTATAGGCTCTTTGTTATTTTTATATTCTGTTTCTAGGCCTGACATTTCATATGCTGTGAATGTATTAAGTCGATATGTTAACAATCCAGGTTCAGATATCTATCCAGATACCTAATTAACACAAAAGATTTGTGTATAAAATATGGAGACAGCAACGATCTAGTTGGGTATTCAGATTCTAATTTTGCAGGCGACATAGATACGCGAAAATCTACAACGGGTTATGTTTTCATAATTAATGGTGGTCCAATCACATGGTCCAGTCAAAAACAAAAAACCGTTGCTCTGTCCACAACAGAAGCAGAGTTTGTAGCTGCATGTGAAGCTGCAAAGGAGGTATTATGGTTACAACAACTTTTGTTAATATTAGGAGAAAGTTCTAAATGTATAACATTGCATGTTGATAATCAGAGTGCAATAAAACTGATTATCAATCCTGTATATCATAAGAAAACAAAGCATATAGACATTAAGTATAATTTCATTAGAGAAAAAGTTGAGTTGGGCTTGATTAATATTAGGTATGTTCCGAGTAAAAGTCAATTAGCAGATATTTCAACTAAAGCATTGCTAACTTAAACTTTCAATTATTTGAGAGATCAGATTTTGTTTGTTAAATAGATCTAAGTTGTTGATAGATAGGTTTATATTGTTATAGGTGTTGCATGGTGTTAAATTTGAGAGGGGGTGTTGAAAAAGAAAAAAAGAAAATTTAACTCTGGCAACATTTAATTGTAGATTTATATTTTTCCCGCCAAATGGCTTTCTCTTGTGACAGTTCAGTTGTTCTTGCTTGATGTGCATCTTAAGTTTTATAATAAAATCAGTGTATTAGATCACGTTGTTTTCTCTGATAAGCCCCACTAACCAACAGATTAGATTGTCTTTCTTTTTTAACCGACTTCAAAAAAAGGAGGAGGTTCTCAATTCGTCTGAATGTTGTTTTTTTTTTTTTGTATGTTTGTTACGCGATTAAGCCGTCAATTATGGACCGATTTCAAAATTTATTTTTTAGTTTCAAAGGGTATACTCCCGAAGTGGTCCCATTTACACCAAGTCAGATTCTGATGATGGGATCCTTGGGAAATCGAGGGCAACCCTCAATTTTTATAGGCACCCATAATGTTTTGCATATATTTTCTGACTCAATGCTGATTTTTGGGTCTGGTAATCATCATGTCATGTTGCTGACCTGATGATGGAAGCCACAGAACTCCTTAACGGATAGGAGTTAGAAGATAATACTGCTTTTTGTCGACAGAACGTATTTCGCAGTGTGTTAAGCAGACGTGGAGCTTATGAGGTACCAGACCGCCAATTTTTATTTACTGGGGGCGTACCACACCCAGTAACGAAAAAAAAAATTAAAAGTTCCTTGCTTAAATTGACTTGGTATTTAATGCAAGACCTTATCCTATGGTTACGTCACCAAAATAGCCGCCGTTCTGGTTGGAGTGTAAGAAAACCCTTTCCATAAGACTTACAAATTTTCGTCGAAATATTGACTCAATATAACACATTATTTTTATCATACCATTCGATGGGGGGTCCATAGAGGATCAATATTAGCTAAGGTTACTTTGCTGTTAAGTCATTTTTGGCAGAGTTGGAAGGTGAAAACTAAAGCTTATTTTAAAGGCGTCTGGGACTTGTAATAAATTTCGTCGAAAAATTGATCATTAATAGCACCCTATTTTTATTATACCATTGGATGGGTGGTCCACAGAAGAACAACATTTGTCTAGGTCACTTTGCTGTAAAGTCATTTTTGGCGGAGTTAGGAGGGGAAAAATAGAGGACTTAACACTTAAAATAAGTTTAATAAAAAACTAAAAACCGACTTCAAAATGAAACTAAAAAGCGAAAAATAATGTTGACTAAAACATACCTAATCAGTTCTTTTTGGAGTCGGTGCGAATGAACACATTTTAACTCTCGATGGCTGGCACCGACTCCAAATAGAACTGATTAGGTATGTTTTAGTCAACATTATTTTTTGCTTTTTAGTTTCATTTTGTAGTCGGTTTTTAGTTTTTTATTAAACTTATTAATTTAACGTACCGTGTGAGCTTTAAGAGACATGTCACGTCGTCATTTGAGTCGAGATGAAATGTTACGACGAGCCGTGGGCATGTTGGAAAATGGTGCTATTCAACGCGTCGTTGCTGAGGCCCTACACATCAGCCAGAATGTATTATGAAGATTGTGGGCACGTTATCGCACTACTGGGGATATGGCTTCAAATAAATAAATAAATAAATGACCGCCAGAAGACAACCCAATATCACATCGATGCAACTAGTACAAAGGCTCCAGGAGGACCACCAGCTGCTGTTGAGCGACCAAACCGTGCAAAGGAGGTTGCATGAAGTTAATCTTCATGCTCGAAGACTACTACGTGTTCCAGCATTGCGACGTGGCAATCGCGGTCGGCGGCTTTCGTGGGCTCGGGAGCATTTACCACGGAGTGATTTATAATGGTCTTGGGTGCTGTTCACCGATGATTCCCGGTTTGAATTTCATCCGGATTCACGAAGAACACGCGTTTGGAGAACTCCAGGGAGAGTTAGCCGTCTACGGCACCCTCAGGAGGTCCAATCTTACCAAGGCGGGACAATCATGTGTGGGTAGAATTTCGTCTTGGCGGACGAACTCAGCTCATTTGGATCCAAGGCAGCATGACTGCTTAAAAATATCACGAGGAGGTAGTAGAGCCTGTTATTTTAACACACAGAATGCAAATGGGCCAGCAATTTCTACTCATGCACGATAATGCTCCTTTTCATACGGCGCGGCTGGTGTCGGCCGCTCTCCGAAACCACGATATTTGAGTTTTGGATTGGCCTGCACAATCGCGCGACTTAAATCCTATCGAGCATACCTGGTACATGTTACAACGAAAAGCTTTGAGAGATTTCCCGCCGAATTTGACGACGGAACAACATCTTTACGAACACTTGCAAAGAACATGGGACCTCATACCGCAACAAGACATTGACAATTTAATTTTGAGTATGAACAATCGATGTCGATGTTTAATTAATTAAGAGGTGACAACATTGATTATTAATAATCACATTTCATAAGATTTTTATTGATTTTCTTAAAATTAATAGTTTTTAAGAAGAAATAAAGATTTTTTTATACAAATTTTCTACAGCGTTTTTAAAACTTCACATTTTTAACTTAAAACAAAAAATAAACGAAATTATTTTTATTTTTTATAAGACCTTAAAATAAGCTATCAGTCTCCCATTTAATATATCAGAAAATTCTTCATAGATTTTAGATATTTGATAAAATACAAAATATCCCTAGATTCTGTTGATGTGTGTACTGTAAGGTCTGAGGATGTACATAAATTAATAAATAAATAAATAATAATAAATTGTTTCCACAATCACACCAATGATCTAGCCCCAAACTAAGCAAAGCTTGTGCTAAGGTGACAAGATAACGGATAAACATACTAAAATACGTTTATAAACATCCATGACTTCGGTGCAGATGGTCGTGCTCATCACACTAACATTTGCGGGATTCGAACCCGCAACCGCTAGGCATTATAGTCCGGAGCGCGAACCGCTACACCACACGGTCGTCCATATAACATGTAAGTTGATTTTGTGATTAGAGTCGATTAAAAGGTTTGTAAAAGCATGTCGTTTTGGTAAAAGAATTGGATGCTTAGCATCGTAAGAAAGGTAAGAACGTTGGATCCCGCCGCCGACCCTGAGAAGTCCGGCATCGTCGATGAATGGTTTAAGTTTTTGCAAACGGTTAGAACAATTATCACCATTTTTAATGCGTGATAAGTCCTCAGGGAATTCCTGTTGTTGAACGAGAAATACGATTTTGTTAAGGATTGTTTGTTTTCGTGAACTGTATATAATTTGTTAGAAGTAGGAGTTTTTCTACATTTATTTATGAAACCTGTTACTAGTGATAATAGTTTTCGTACCAGTTTAGGTAATGAAGAATATCGCTCGATGAAGTCTGATATAAAATCAGATTTCTCAGTTTGAGAATGTACGAGCATTTGCTGATATTCGCTTTAATTACATTTTGTATTTTATTATATTTTAGAATCAGAATCATAATCTTTTTTGCTAAAAACACGGTATATCAGGATGATACAATTTAGATGAGCACATGTTTCGCTATCAAAATAGCATGCAAAAATTTTAACAATCAAACAATAAATAGTACAAACTGAAAAAATATAAATTACAATAATATTCATAAAATTAGTTCATAAATTCTATGTCAATTAATTATTTTTAAGTCATTACAGCCAAATATCAGAAAAATAGTTATTTAAAATCTACAGTCAATATTTTTTTATGTCATAAATTCTCTTTTCTTTAAGCTACTTATACAATTATAATTTAAACATATTAATAGTTTGCTTTTTAATGTCATTAGGAATTTTGTTATATATCTTTAGATACATTGTTAAACAGCTTTTATTGTATTTAGCAGATCTTGGAATTATATTAAACACAAGTCTATTAGGGCCTCTTTTCGATCTCGTATTTATGTCACCTGATTTTATAAATAAGTCTAAATAAGTGAATTAGTTTTAACTACCACATCCCGAGACGTAGATACAATTTACAAATCAATTAAATGTAGGAGGTTACAACTTACAAAAACCCACTACATTTTGGTCCTTGGACCTAAACTACGACCTACAACATGTTAAATCCACAAAAAGGTCAACAGTGAGTTACAGCCGAAAACAAGTGTGATTAGTGATTCGATCTGTGGTAGCATTTAGGTCGCTGGCCTCCCAGAAGCGGGTCTCACCAGTTTGATTGAGGGGCACACACCGCGGTAAGAGTTACTGTCACACGAATCTGAGACAACTGTAACAACAACATACTTAGAATAGTTTGTTACGGGATTGCTACCATGTACCTTATTTTTGAGTTCCCGATATTTCGGCACTGTTGCAAGCGCCATGATCACGGAGTAACTGAAGATCTTGCGGGTAAGTTGTTAAGGGCAAACATATCGGTCTACCCTCTTTCGCTGTCTTTTATTGCACGCGTCGGTACCATTGTCTACAAACTCACTATTTTCTCGCACCTGTTCGCGACACACAACACTAACAGTATCTGACCGCGAAACAGCAGTTTGTTGTTTTTTCCGGTTTTTGCACATACGAATCACTGGATTCCAGACACTTGACAATTTAAACCCATCCTCGCGATTGAAATTTTTGTACTTTGTAATTTCAATCGCTTCCCTGACCATTCTTGGTATGTAGTGGCGTTCTGTCGAAATGATCTGAGGGTTGTGAAACTCAATCCAGTGATTAAGACCTGATTCCAAAAAATGTTCCGCGATTGCCGATTTCTGTTTGTCGTTGTTAATGTTAGTGACCATGAAAGTTTTAAACAACAACATACTTAAACCATGGAGTAACTACTTCAACAACAAAACGCTATCATTGAAGCTATTACCAAGATCGAAATTAACTTCAAAAAGGATTCTGATTCGCGTAAGTCAGCACCTTACATTCAGCAGAGGTTGGACGCTCTGAATACTCAGAAATCAGAAATCAGAAATCAGAAATATTTATTTGCTTTAAACATGGTAAATACAAGATATTTTAAAATTAATATGTCCACATGTTTGACTTAATTAGTCAGTGGGAGGTTTTCAACATGAATCATGGAGTTCTTGTTAAAACCGGAAACGATTCCGACGATGACTATTTTACCAATGATACCTTCACCACAACAAAGAGGCGGTACGAAGCAATTCGTGACATACTGACAAATAACGAAGTCAAAATTGTGGAAACTTGAGTACAATCAAGGTCAGACGAGCTTATTAGCCAACAGCGAACTAACTTTCGGGCGCGCTCTAGGGTGATTAAAAACATCGACACGCAGCAGTTGACAGAAAAGTGGGAAATTTTGGACAAACTGAATTCGCTTCAATCTCGCTGGAAAATGATCGACGAACTCCACTGGCAAATCGATAACTTAACTGCTGGCGGTGATTTAAGTTACGAACAAGAGTTTTCTGCGTATGAAGTCTTGTACGAAACTACAAAAAAAAGACTTGAATCGTAAGCTCAACTCAACATCTCAACAAGTACCAACGATTGAAATTTCTACTTTCTCCGATAAATATAACCAGTGGCCGACATTCATGGATCTCTACTGTGAAGCCATCCACAACAACAACATGCTGACGAAAACGCAAAAGATGCAGCATCTCAAAGGGAAACTTAGAGCTGAAGCGAAGCGCATCGTGCAATATCTTACAGTATCCGCTGACAATTACGACACCTGTTAGGAGATACTCACCCACAGATACAATAACCTACAGCTGCTGTTTACTTAACAGATACAAACCCTTATGGAACAGCCAACGCTGCAAGCACAGAATGCATACGAGCTGAAGAAGCTGCATGACACAAGTGTCGAGACCATACATGCTATTCACAATCTGGGCATCGACACAACAAGTTGGGATCCTATCCTGGTGCACATTCTCACTGGCAAATTAGACCCCGACACGTATAAAGCGTACATGGAGGCCAGAAAGGCTCCGAGAGAGTTACCTGTCTTAGATGAGCTGATTAATTCCTTGGACAACAAGTTTACTGCGCTTGAACCCGTTCAAAAGAAAAAAACAAGCACCTGCCAAACTGCAGAATATAACCATCAAGGAAGCATCCGCTCAGCCTAAGAAGGAATTCAACAACAAGAATAGGCCGAGAAAAATTGCCCTTTGTGTAAAAACAATCATATTTTACTTCACTGCAAGCCGTTTCAAGACATGTCACCGGAAGCCAAAATGAGGTCAATTTCGCATCTACATATTTGCCGCAATTGTTTGTACTCACACAGCGATAATAAATGCAATTTCAACAAAAGGTGCCGCGTATGCAAAGATGCACACCACACAACATTGCATAATATTTATCGCAATGTCGAAACCGAAGTCTCAAATAACGTGATGCCTAACAAGCCACATACGTCACAGCAAAAGGCAAATCACGTATCTGGAAAATTTAATGAAGTATTACTTGCGACCGTACAATTTAAAATAATGGCAGCTGATGGCTCGATTGTCCATTTGCGATGTCTTCTCGATCAAGGTTTACAGATTAACCTAATAACTGAAGATGCCGCTCAACGACTGGGGCTGCAGAGACGAAATCTAAATGCCACAGTCTCAGGCATAGGGACGTCAGCTCACCATAACAACGGTACCGTACGATTACACTGTGAGTCATTATACGGTGGCCATTCATTTACAATCGAAGCGATGGTTATGGCCTACGTGCTTAGCAACTTGCCTAATTACACCTTCGAAAAACAAGACTGGCCACACATTCAGAACATACAATTGGCGGATCCCGATTATAACATATCATGGCCATTAGACGTTCTACTAGACGCTGGAGTTTATGCTGACATAGCTATGACTGGTCTGCTACGAGGACCCACACACACACCAATGGCTCAACAGACAAAAATTGGCTGGGTGTTACTTGGCAACATTAAAACCTTTAACTGCCACGTACTCATCAACATCGATGACGTATCTCGTTTTCGGGAGATAGAAGAAATAACCGACACCAATCATAACTTAACATTAGAGGAAGAATACTGTAAATCTCTTCATTCAACTACAACAACAAGACAAGATGATGAAAGATATTCAGTTCGACTTCCGATGAAATTAAATTTCAAAGAAAACTTAGGCACCTCCAAGCCACAGGCAGTGGCACAATTTCGTCAGTTAGAAAAACGACTAGCCAAATATGAAACCTTGTCTACGTCATACTCAAAGTTCATTGACGAAAACTTACATCTTGGCCACATGAAGCTATGCTCTGAACACGAAGAACCTAGCTATTTCTTACCTCACCATGACGTGCCGAAGCTGGATTTGTCGACTACAAAATTGCGCGTGGTTTTTAACGCCTCTGCTAAGACAAATTGAGGGCAGCTTAAATGACCTCATGGAGTGCGGCCCTAACCTCCAACAAGACCTGCAATCTATGATTCTGCGTTGGAGAACATTTCAATTTGTCTACACTGCTGATATTGAGAAGTTCTACCGTCAAGTACTAATACACAATGAAGATCAACATTTACAAAAAATCGTGTGGCGTGACGCTGCTACAAACCTCATCAAAGTGTACCAACTTTGTACCGTAACATACGGCTCCAAGGCTGCACCATTTTTGACAATGCGCACTATAATACAGGTTGTTTTTGACGATGGACACCGCTATCTTCTGGCGGCTGAGATCCTTACTCATCAGCTGTATGTGGATGACCTACTTGGTGGCAGCAATGATATCGAAGAAGCACAAGAGGCGCAGCATCAGCTTATCGACATGTTGAGAGGCGGTGGATTTAATCTTCGCAAGTGGGGTAGTAATCACCCCACTCTACTGAAAACTTTACCTGAAGATCTCATTAGCCAAAATATGTTCGACTTTAAAGACGCAGAAAGTAACAAAACATGCGGCCTTACTTGGGATCCACGTACCGATATGTTTACATTTAAAACGCCGCTTAGTAACGCATGTGACGTCATGACAAAGCGGACATTACTCTCTGACCTATCAAAGTTATATGACCCACTTGGTTGGCTGTCTCCAGTAACAATGAAAGCAAAGCTCATATTACAACAAGCTTGGACTGCTGCATATGGTTGGGATGAAACTCTCCCGGAAAACATACAACAAGAATGGGAAAAGTATCAACAAGAACATGCGTCTATTAATAACATATCTCTACAACGCTGGATTGGTAACACTAAATAACCAATCGAGTTACACGAGTTAAGTGACGCCTCTGAGAAGGCTTACGGCTGCGTCATCTACTGTAAATCAATTGATGAGGATGGGCAACAAATCATTCATTTGGTTCCGGAAAAACTAAACTCGCCCCACTATACCATCAACTTTGCCTCGCCTTGAGCTGTGCGGAGCCTTGGTACTATCTCGACTAATGAAAAAGGTCATAGAGTCAATAAATACGCAGACAGTAACAATACACGGTTGGACAGACTCTATGATCGTCTTGGGTTTGTTACATGGAGAGCCTTCGAGATGGACTACATTTGTGGCTAATCGCTTAGCGAAGATCACTGACATCATGCCATCGAGATGCTGGAAGCACGTCAAATCGGAGGATAACGCGGCCGATTCTGCCAAAAGAGGCCTAACTCCTCTACAACTGGCTAATCATCATTCATGGTGGGGCCCAATTTGGCTGAAAGACATAAAGACACCATGTAATGAAACATATTATTCGACGCATGAAGAAGAGAAGAAATGTAAACGAGTCTGTGCAACACAAACAACAGCACCACTCGTCGACACACTTCTATACGATCATAGCTCTATGTTACGTGTAACTCGAGTACTCGCTTGGATAATGCGATTCATAAACAATGTCCGAAACACAAACAATGCCGTACGAATATCGTACTTATTACGAGTGCAAGCCTCGTCTACGTCACGCGTACATCGTAGTGTTGCGCAAGTGCAGGTGGATCGATTGAGCAATCGTGTTAAAAAGTGCATAGTGGACAGATTTTGCTCATGTGAACCTTTTGGACTGTTTTCGGATATCTGTGAGATTCAATCGCGGAAGCACGAGGACGTTAGTTCCTAAGATCTGATCATCGCGATCAATTAGTTATAATCATTTTGTAACCATTTTTATAATAAATATAATTATAATTAAAATATAGTTTTTTTTTTAAATCCTACCCGACGGCTCAATTCCGTAATTGGCGCAGTCGGTAGGATACTCGCGGTCGCGTTCGCGTTACGTCTAGGATGATTTCCGAGATCGTACCTACAAGCCACCCGTGTGGCTATCGCGTCACAGAAGAGTATCCCGAATCTACGCGAAGCAGTCGTCGGACGGAGAAGAATCGTCTTCGGAGAACAGCGCTCATCCAAAAATCGATGGCCTACCACTACCAATCTATGCTAAGCACCCTGCTTCTGTGAGTTATAATATACTATTAGTTACGCATTCCTATTGGTTGCCAGCGGTCCCTTTCCTGTCACTTGTAGGGCGTAATAAGTATTAAACCTAGCTATTATTTTTTTTAGTTATTTAGTCTAGATTAGTATCCAAGATTTTTTTCCCAAGGAAAGATAGAGATATTGGGCCGAATCTACGGCGCAGTATCCGACATTCTAGGGAACATAGGTTTCATCGCGAAATCGATTCATCTACTTTAAAAAGCATAGAAGAAGAAATTGCGACTGAACAACAATCAGTTTCGAATGTTTCCATAGATATGACAAAAAGGATCTGGAAATCCTTAAGATTAGTGCCTGAGTTTAATGGAAATTCTAATGTTATAATTAGATTTTTAAATATTTGTGACCAACTTATTTTAACTTATGCCAATCCAGCCCCGGGAAATGAATTAAATAACTTTGCCTTAACTAATGGCATTTTAAATAAAATAACCGGACAGGCCGCTAAAACTCTAGCGACAAATGGCATTCCCCAAGACTGGAATGGTATTAGAAATGCTCTTATCAACAGCTTTTCGGATCACAGAGATGGGTCCGCTCTGTACACTGATATGTCTATGTTAACTCAAGGTTCCGACACACCGCAGATATTTTATGAACGTGTTAAAAACTTGTTAAGTGTAATAATGACCTACGTAGAGTTACACGAAACCATTACAACTACTGTTGAGGCAAAACGCGAACTTTACTAAAAATTCGCTCTCCAAACCCACACAAGAGGCCTATCCGAGCCCTTAGGCTCGCGCGTCAGGTGCATGCGTCCCCAATTGCTAGAAAAGGCTTTAGAGTTTGCACAGGAAGAATTAAACGTTTTATATCTGCAAAGTAAAGCCGGGAACCCGCTGGATTCTAAGAAATCAAACAACAATAGCCAATTTAATTACTCACCTTTTAACTCACATGACTCACCCGCGTCGTCGACACAATTTAATTACGCAATACCTACACGGCAATGCAGACCTTTTAGTTACCACTCGGTGCAACAAAATAATTTACCAAATAATTTCATGCCAAATAACACGTTCCCTAATAACAATTTTAGGCCTACTATGCCGTTTTTAACATATTCGTTCCACCCACATACGCCCCTGCCCCGCCTTGGTCCCCCTCTATTAGCCACTTTAGATAGCCTAGCTGCCTCACACAAAATATTTACAATCTGCTCATACAGACTATCCAGCACAAATCTATGGCCAGCTAAGCCACAGAAACCACTCGCACAGTTCGTAAACTCGTGGGGAAAGTCAACATCCCGCAATTTTTTACAGAGATTGTGGTAATATTCTGTTTCGGACTTTGTTCTTTCACCCCATAAAACTGTATTTCTGTCTGTACCACTTACAATCCGCTTAGGCCTCACCACCTCAAAGTTACATTCGAAGTATATCGGTAAGTGATCAGATATATAAGGTCCGATTTTATTAGTATTCATCCTGTTAACCTGTGACTATATAGGTGAAAAGCAATCGTAAAAACCAATTTTCAAATGTGTACCATAAAAACTAAAAAAGTTAAAAATCAACAACATTGACTTCATTTTGCATAAACTCGTCCTATCTTTGCTACGTTTAATCATCTGATTATCCGTCTTATTCCTTCCCCTTGTACAGAGCAAGAAAGAGTTGAAGATAGGACGAGTTTATGCAATATGAAGTCGATGTTGTTATTTTGTAATTTATTTTTAACTTTTTTAGTTTTTATGATAGACATTTGAAAGTTGGTTTTTACGATTGCTTTTCACCTATATAGTCACAGGTTAACAGGATGAACACTAATAAAATCGGACCTTATATAAACCTCTTCAGAGACACCCACACGCTTAATTGTATTCCAGGCTGATTTGGATACTACACAGTGATCTAACCACCTCCTACTTCCGTGAGCGTCACTAATAAACGTGTAAGTACCACTATCTATCCCTAAAGCTTCCACATCCGCACACACCCATGACTGATCAGTACAGAAGTCGTTCAGTTCTCTGAAAAATGGTTGATGAGGGTGCGCATTAAAGTCGCCTAATATAAATACATTTTCTATATCCTTACTTGCTATTGTAGCACTAATCTCACTCAATACATCCGTAAAGGCCGGTAGATTATCTGGACAGTCCGTAGGCATATATCTTTCTTTCTGGTCGTTCCCTCAATGCTGAGGATCGTGACTGTATGTCAATCTTCTCCACTCGGTCCGGTTCTGCGCCATATGTACCGCTCCCTGTATCTGGCCTCCAGTCACCTCCTTGATTTGGTCTACCCATCTAGCTGGCGCTCTTCCTCTAGCGCGCTTCCCCTCCATTTGTCCGAGAATGATGAGTTTCTCCAGGCTGTGCAATGGGGATCGCATTATGTGCCCAAAGAAACTCCGGATCCTTTCCTGGCACGTAGTCAGCAAGCGCTTGGTGACCTTTAGCTCTTCGAGTAGGCATATATACAGAAAAGATAATAACACTACGACCCTTGGCCGTTGCTGTGATGGCCGCTAAACGAGGACTGCTACAGTCTACAATAGACACTGAGTCAAAAATACCTCTCTTCCAGAGAATGGCTACACCCCCATGAGGCCTACCTCTCAATAAACCCGCAGATGTGTCTACAGCAGACTTAATCGTGCACTCAAAATTAGGACTAATCGAATTTAAAATAGGAATATCATGCGGAAGCAGCCATGTCTCCTGAAGCGCCACCACATCGGACCACATACATATTTCCTTAATATTATCTATAGATCGTTTGACCGACTTACAATTAAAACTTGTAAATTTTAAAAACTTATTTGTGTAATTCATATTTTATATAAAAGTATGAGTGACTTTAACTAACACGATCAGATTGCCTATCCTTTGTTCTGTACATAAAATGCACAAAACGCCTAAAACAATCCCGTCTGGCTATAACTCATCATTTAAAAACATGTCCACCTTGTGTTTTGATACATACAGTTTAAACGCATTGTGTTTTCTAAACGGCTTAATGTTTATCTTTTTTAAAGTCACAAGTTCACTTGTTTTGTCACTTATGTAATTAATAATGTCATCTTCATTTGCATCCGTACTCACATTAGAAATCAACAAAGTGTCTGCGGCCCTAAATTTTCCCTCCGGGTCAGTCATAGCCCTACCTTTTCGACAGGTGAGTCTATTTTGTTTGAACCGCTTGTTCTGCACTAACTTCCATTCTGTGTTGGCGTTATTTATAGCCCCTACTTCTTGATCACTATTCACTTTTACTTCACACGAACTCGCACGCCGTACCTCCACTCTAGACGCCCAAGACTCGCTCGAACTGGATCCTACCGTGACTTGCGCCGCTCGTTGTCCGTTGTTAGGGGTCTGCGATAACTTCACACCGGTTCGTTCTGCGAGTCCGACTGGTTTCTTGTCGCTTGTCCCGCTCGCACACAGCATATCCGACGCCTTGCTCTCCTGCTTCTTCTTGGGAGAACATTCTATCTCACATTGTTGGTCTTGTAAGACAGGGATGAAACTATTGTCGTCACACTGGTCAGGTGTTTTAGATATGTGCTCTGTCATCCGACCGTTAACCTTTGAATCAGCTGTTCCTGGTGATTGTTGTATAGGCATGTATTGTAAACCTATAGGCCCGCTATCAAAATCAAAACTTGTCTGTAAACAAGCTCCTCTTCGTTTATTTACGTGATTTTTCAGCTGGGGGCTATCAATTAAAGACGCGTGTTTCATATCATGTACTTCTTGTTTTAGTCATTCAAATTTTTCAGTTGTGACTGCTACTTTTTCTAACTCACCAACCTTGTATTGGAGCTTAGATATATCTTTTAGGAGACGGGTGACATCTACGTGGTCAAAAATCACAGGGGGAAGCTTTTGTAAGTTCTTTGCCACAAATATTGGAATAAGATCGGGATCCGTTCGTTTCAACAGGCTAATTATGTCTTCCAGGTCCCTGAACGTTTTTTTCTTTCCCTCCTTTCGTCGCACAGGCATCTTTTTCCCACTTGGTATCGATTCATATAACAAATTTTTAGCTTTCACTATTTCTTCTGGAGTAAAGGAAGTCGTACACAACTGGTGCATACTCTCCTCATCCATTACATCCAATACATTAAGTAGAAACGTAAGCACTTCATTTATCACAACGTCTTCATTTATCATTCCTTACATAATATTACAATGTTATGTAAAGAATATTCAGACATATGTTATCTTGATGACGAACTCTTGACATTCACGAACAAAATTAAGCACAGAATTTCGACTACTGACGAGATCCCTGTTCATAGTAAAACATATAGATATCCTTTTGTGCACAGGCAAGAATTTCAGTCACAAATAAAAAAAAATGCTTGACCAAGGTATTATAAGACCTTTTTCTTCAGCCTGGAGTGCGCCTATTTGGGTTGTCCCCAAAATGGCAGATGCATCGGGCAAAACTAAATGGAGACTAGTAGTTGACTTTAGAAAACTCAACGAAAAGACCGTGGACGACAAATACCCTATTCCTAACTTGACTGACATCCTAGATAAGCTAGGCAAATGCCAATATTTTACTACTCTGGACCTGGCAAGGGGCTTTTATCAGGTGGAAATGCACCCTGATGACATCCACAAAACAGGCTTTAGTGTTGCAGACGGCCAAGGACAATTCGAATTTTTGGGAATGCCCATAGGACTTAAAAATAGTCCATCTACGTTTCAGCGCGTTATGGATAATCTGCTAAGGGGCTTACAGAATGCGTTGTCTATCTGGATGACATTTTAGTATTTTCAACCTCTCTACAAGAACCTACGTAATGATAATGAAAATGAAATGAAATGATAATGATAAACCTACGTAAAATCTTTGATAGACTTTGAGACTTTAAAGTCCAAATGGATAAATCAGAATTTTTAAAGCATGAAACTCCGTATTTAGAGCACATAATCAGACCTCAAGGCGTTAAACCTAACCCCGATAAAATAGCAGCGATTTTAAAATACTCCATTCCAAGAACCACTAAACAAATAAAAGGATTTTTAGGCCTCATTGGGTATTACAGACGTTTTATACCCGATTTTGCCCGGTTAACAAAACCCCTAACTGCGTGCCTTAAAAAAGGATTTAAGATTTCTCTGAACCCCGACTATGTCAAATGTTTCGAAGACTGCAAGACTTTACTAATAAATGACCCAATATTACAGTACCCCGACCTCTCCAAAGACTTTATATTGACCACAGATACCTCCAACGTCGCACTTAGAGCTGTTTTATCGCAGGGTTCCATAGGCACAGATAGACCTGTCGCTTATGCATCCAGAACTCTAAATGACAGTGAAATGAAATACTCAACTATAGAAAAAGAATTGCTTGCAATAGTCTGGGCAACAAAATACTTTAGACCATACTTATTTGGCCGGAAATTCAAAATAATCACAGACCATAAGCCTCTTCAATGGCTTCTCAACTTAAGAGAACCAAATTCCCGTCTTACTCGATGGCGACTTAAATTGGCAGAATATAATTTTCCAGAACCAACGCGGACGCACTGTCTCGCGTTGAAATTCACAACGAAGAGTTAGATTCCGTTGTCGTTAACATCAGCGACTCTTCGTCATCGGTACCAATTGTCCAGATTGGTGACTCGTCATCCTCGACTGTCACCGCTCCTGATGATAGGCCCCTAATCAGTCAATCTTCAACTGATACAGCACCAAGCATGCGACCACTTTACAGTCCAGCCCCTGAAAATAACGACGACTTACCGTTTTTACCAGACTTAGATGACGGCACAGCGCACACTAGCGTTGAACATCCTGTACTTGAATTGCCAGTCTCAGAGGACCCCTTCAATAAATTCAAAAGACAGCTAATCATAAAAGTTAATACTAATGCTTGCGACGCCAGACCAAAACAACTATTCCTTTTGAGACCTTTCGAAAAACAATAGTTCAAATTTCTGAAAACAATCTTGAACAGGATATTTTATCAGTCGTTAAAAATCACATAGATACGAAATTGCGTACAGCAATCCTAGTACAGCCTCTGAATAAAATGTATGAAACTGTACCTATTTTACAAAAATATTTTAAAAATAATGCAGTAAATTTAGTGCTTGTCAAAAAGGAAATTCAGGATGTTCGTGATTTTCTGAACCAACAAGACATAATATCAAAATACCATGAGGGAAAAACTAACCACAGAGGCATCAATGAAACTCATTTAGCATTATCTGAACGTAACTTTTGGCCAAGATTAAGAGACAGTATAACCAAATACATTAATCAATGTGACATTTGTAATCGCGCAAAATACGATCGCGACCCCTTGCAACCCATGTTTCAAATTGTACCATCGCCCCATAAGCCATATCAAGTAGCCCATGTGGATGTACTCACAATTGAACAATTGAATATATATATATATTTATTCTGTTCAATTGTATATTATATATATATATATATATATATATATATATTATATATATATATATATAAATATATATATATATATATATATTATATATAATATCTATCTTTGCTACGTTTAACCATCTGATTATCCGTCTTATTCCTTCCCCTTGTACAGAGCGAGAAAGAGTTGAAGATAGGACGAGTTTATGCAATATGAAGTCGATGTTGTTATTTTGTAATTTATTTTTAACTTTTTTAGTTTTTATGATAGACATTTGAAAGTTGGTTTTTACGATTGCTTTTCACCTATATAGTCACAGGTTAACAGGATGAACACTAATAAAATCGGACCTTATATATATATATATATATTTATATTTATCCTATATATGTCTATATATATTATATATATATTTATAAATTTGTATATAAGATTCAACGATTTTAGTTACATTCCTTTTAATGGGGGTATCTATACGTCATACCAAGGAGCCTGACAAAATTTAAGCGAAAATTTCAGGCTAGTTTCGGAGATATTCATCATAACAATCTCATTTCGTAACTACAAAATTCCACATCCTTTACAGCTGATTACTACTACAATGACACACTAAATACGCACACAAGCAAACTCAAAATCCAAGAATCAAGCGCGGTCAGCGGTGGGGTGAGATGCCGGGTCAGGAATACCAACATGAAAAAATTTACCCTGTTTTTAGGGTAAATTAAAGTTTTTGAGTTGTTTTTTTTTCGATAAAGTAATAAGAAAAAATACGACTAGGTTTGTAATTAATGTTGTGATTGTGATGCTAAGTCATTCAAACTTAACGAACGGTTTTTTATCCATGATTTTTATGTTTACACTATCACGTAGCCAACGCGGTTGCGAAAATAGGTACGCAAAATTGAAGGGATCAGGATGCCGCAAACTGACCAAAGAGTGTAATCTGAACTTCCGACTTGATTCACGTCAAAAAACGAAAAGATTCACTTCTTTGATAATCAAAGCTGTTCTTACTTACGTAACATTTTGAATTATTAAAAAAAACCGCAGAGACAACGACAAGCTACTATTTTATTGTTGTCGCAAGCTCAAGTAATGTTGCGTAATCAGCTTTAATAAAACACACCGCCAACTTGTCGTGTAATGAGTTATTCAATTTTATAAACAAAACTACTAACATTCGAGATTTATGAAGTGTCGTTTAATAATATCATAAAATTAAATTTAACAGCTAGTCTCAATAATAAACAAAAAATTACAATATCATTATATCCAAATTTCTTGCCATTCAAATTCCACTTTATTTTTTCAATAAATTTTAGGGGTAAAAGTATGACAAGAACAAGTCGCAGAGTATCCGACTGGCCGCTCGTGCCGAAAGGCCGCCGGTGCCGCCGGGGCACGTGTCGGGCAAGGTCAAAGCATGAGCGAGCTAGAGATGTGCCACAGCCCACATTAGATCCGATCTTAGGGCTAAACATTTTCGACTCACGGCGGAGGTCGGACTGGACTTTACTAATAAAGATTTTATTCTTGCACTATCTGAAAGTTAGTACTGTTAAGTAATAAACTTTTTTAGGTACATTTAGTAACAAATATCAACGAATGCGATTTATTGTTATTATTTTAGTCTTAATGACGACAACAATGTTTTATGCGTCTTCGTGCTAAAAAATTATACATTTTATAAGTGTTTTGATTTCTCTAGAAATCCCTTACTTTTGCCGCTAACAATAAAACCTAAGTGGTTAAGAATAAAAAAAAAACCTTTACGTCTGTAAGTTAAGAATAAAATGTCTGATACAGTTCAATATGGCCTAATTTGTTAAAACAATAGTTAAAACGTCCTTAATTGTTATCACTTATCAGTGCGTGTGTATCTTTAACACACACATATATTATTATTGTTGTGGACTGAATGAGTTCGATAAAACATTGATGCAACTCGGACTCATAGCCCGATGGAGTGTAAGAGAGATAGATGCGTCACAAGCTGAAAGCTTAGGCCGATAGTGCCTCTCTATCGCTTGTTCCGCGCTCTCGCTCGTACGCGAAACTTTCGTGCGTGTAGTCGTGGTGCAGTCGGTCATCGATTTATAAGACGTTATCACGTCAAAAACTTGTGTCGCACTCTCGATTTAGTTTAAAACGGGGTGTCAATTGCCAATTCACGATCCGCTATCAATCAGGCATGTTTTCGTATCTTACAAATAATCCAATCATAAGCGCATCCCTAGCTGGCGTTTTTTCGGCTTTAACAAAGCGCGCGCGCTGCAGTTTTTTTGTGTGGTGAAATAAATCAGTCAGCCACTCAGTCAGTCTCTTACTTGCTTCCTTGCGTGTGTGACGTGTCAGTCAGGTGCAACACGATGTTCTATCGGTATACGATTTCGACGATCTGCATAACAAATGGTTATGTACTACCCATTGCCAATTACCAACTTGTTGATAAACTAATTGGCGCAATATTTTTGGAGCGTCTCAATGGACACAGCTACCTCGAGTGTCTTCAAGGAACCTTGGAGGAACTGCTATCTAACATCCCTCTTCATCTCCGCCGTGGATTGCAGTACTTCTAGCAAGATGGAGCCCCGGCGCACTACGACCGCGTTGCACGTACGTGCGGGCCTGCTTGCCTGCCTACATCGCATCGGCATCGCGCGAAGGATTGGTTGTGCTGGGCCGGTTCTCTGGTCGGCACGTTCCCTGGTCCCTATGCCTCTCGACTTCCATGAGAAGTGAAGGACTTAGTGTGTGATGAAAGTGATCTTAACATTCAAAGTGCGTCACATCACAATAACGAAAGCGAAAAGTGGCAGTGACACGTGGCGTTATTGCGCGTAAAAAAGCACGTCAGTGGGTGACCTTTGGTCTGTAGGCGTCAGTGAAGGATATTTTCATATTTTTTTTATAAATTGGTGATTTGTAAATGCCTTTAAAGAAACTGACTCCTAATTAAGCAAGGTAAGGTAGATTGGAACCAAGCGGCACCTACTTACTCGATTGATTTGTAATTTATTTAATTGTTTGTGAAAAAACTTATGTATTAGATAGGTACCTAGGTAGTTACACTTACAACAATGCTTAACTTACAAGACCGTAGCCTTTGAAAATGTGATAGGGTGTCATAATAAAATAAATGTTATTAAAACCGTATTTTATTTTTTATTTCTATCCGCCTACTGACTCTGCTAAGGAAAGATAAAACTTTAAAATTACTAATTGTGTACAACAATTAAAATCAAGTAAATACGATATCTACTTAAAATAAGGATGCAATCTAAGTCATAAAACATTGAAATTATCTTTTCTTAAGCTTCGAAGTTCGAACAAACAAAAAAACAATGTTGGCTATTAATTTAATTGGCATTGGTTTTAATGTTTGATAACAATCATTATTATTATGATAAGAAGCGCATTCTACACACACATGTAGGTACATGTGTGCATAAAAAGGAGCAGATTACAATTGGTCTGTGATTGGTCGACGAGACAGCCCGGCCGTGCTGCTAAACCAATCGCAGATCAGCTGACTTGGCAGTTAGTATACACACAACTAACTTGCTAGTGTGCGCTGTGTACGTACACTACGTACGTACACAACCTGTAAACTACAGCTTGCACATGTGTTGGAAAAGATACAGAGTGTTTCAGGTTTGACTGTGATTGTATTGATTTATTTTGTTAGAAAACATAACTTTTAAAAATGACTATGAAACAGTACTTTATTTTTTGGCATCGTATTTAGTATGATTTTTAGATACCACCCTATAAAGGAATGTAACTAATTTCGTTAGATCCTGTATATGTATGCAATATGTATTTTAATGTTAATATTTAATTTATTTGTTGCATTACTTATTTATTGCTTTTGTTTATTTTTCTTCATCTTGTATGTTTACCGCACCACTTCAAAAGCTTTCTGCATGACCTATAGGTTGACTGGCAGAGAATGCTTCTAGCATTAAGTCCACCTATTGTACATTTCTTTTTTAAGTTTGTGCAATGAAGTTAAAGTTATTTTGTAATTTATTTTTAACTTTTTTAGTTTGTATGGTATACATTTGAAAATTGGTTTTTACGATTGCTTTTCACCTATATAGTCACAGGTTAACAGGATGAACACTAATAAAATCGGACCTTATATATATATTTTATAATTATTTCTATAAGTTACAATAGAACAGGATAAATATATAAATATATAATGTCCGATTTTTTTAGCACTCATCCTGCTAGCCAGTGACTATATAGGTGAAAAGCAATCGTGAAAACCAACTTTCAAATGTGTATCATAAAAACTAAAAAAATGAAAATAAAAATACAAAATAACAACAACGACTTGATATTGCATAAGCTCGTCCATCTTCAAACGTAAAACCATCTGTGATCATCTGTCTTATTCCTTCCCCTTGTAATGAGCGAGAAAGAGCTAACAGACGTAAAAAATGGCCGGAGTTCATTCATAAACTTATACTACACGGTCAGATGTTTGGCTTGTTTACCTTTAACATTGTTAACTTAAAATAAGGGCTTAAATGTAGCTTAGTGCAAATTTTCTAATTTGAAAATCTACATCATTTAGAACAAACCAATTAAAAAAATACAATAGTAGTCTTAGCTAAGTAAATGTTAAGTTAGCAGCTTACCAATGGTAAAACCAGTAAAACGGCCCTCATATCAGCTTATCAAGTAAGTACATACACTGATATTCAGGGGGTTTGTTTCCAGATAAGGTAGTGATTCAAATTTCCCATCACACTTTCACAGGCTGTGGACTGACGAGCTATCCAAAACCATGTTAAGATTGTTTTAGGTATGCGACTTTATTATTGAGAAAGGTAATTAAAACTAACCGAAAACGATAAGTTAGATTATTCTAACGCAATGAAATTCAAAATACCTAACATAATTTTATGATAACTTGGCGTGTTTAAAAATTTGAATCATCTCTCTAGGTACAACGATTGTTTATTTACACTGTTCCTTACTATCGAAAATTGAACTCATCATGATTAAAAATACACGAAAACATTCCTCATCTAACTCAAGATTTAGGTATTCTAGTTTCTACATTTTTTATTACACTGACCGACCACTCACATTGTGACTTTTTGTGGTTCTACATTGACTAACTATCACAGAACAAACTAGGTTAAAATTGTGTTTTTAATAAATGACAGATTTTGCGATACTACGACGCGCGGAAGCCGGAAGCGCGTCCGTATGACGCATCTAATCGCGACAGGCGCACGACCCGAACTAAAAAAAAGCGAAGCGCACTGCGCAGCAGCGATCGGTCAAAGTGCGGCCGCCAGCGCACCAGACGAAGCAGTAGTGATGTAGTATCTATCGAGATAGCGCGGATCGATACACTGTCATTTAATTTTAATACTAACAATTAGAAGAAGTTCAATATCATTTTTGTTTCTGTAAATTAAAAATCAAAAAGTGATTTAATTTAAACGGTGTAAGGCCGGGTATAGCAAAAGTCTCATTAAATGCCACAGGATGATAGCTTGTAGCCGTTTGAGTTCTTGCTTTTGAAATTTAAAACCTACCTACCGTCATGACGGGTGGCCTAAAAGTAGGCCCAGCTCTGGTTATTTTAAACTTTTCTGCTAAGATCGACTGATAAAGAAGGCTACAGAACGTTTGCCTTCCTCTGCACTTTGTTTGTGCTAAATGCAACTGTTCCCAAATTGGCCGCCAGTTGAGAAGTTATTAAAAGAAGTATAAAATTATGTTATTTCTTAGTAAAACAGTTTCGCATAAGCAATCGATCGAAAAGTAATAGTATTCTTTATTTGCATAATACAAATTGCTTTTACTCTGTGATTAATTCGATCATAAGTGAAATTATTACTTATAATTGTTGATATTGTGACGTTTACAACGATATCAATTGCATAGCGAGGTGAATGCCAATAGTTTTACACGTCGATACATTTCCCTTTTGTTACTCATCCCTAGGTGTCTTTAAAATTCCGACAATTTAATTGGCATAGGCTTAGAGCTAATTTGGTCAAAATAAATGATTGCATGCATGGAGGTAGGTCTTGCGATTGATTCACGGGCTCGATCTTTTTAAATGACACAACAGTCTAGACAGCACTTCTCAACTGAGGTTGTATGCTCGATTGATAGTTAGTCTAAAAATGATTCAGTCAGTACCCAATGGCCAAAAAAAAAACTACAGGAAATCGGCACAATTTATAAACTAAAGATTTTAATTAAGTACCATGAACTGTGCCAGGAAAAGACCGACATACCTCGTAACTTTATATCGCGCTCAGAATACCCACAATCTAGGTACGAACAGCCTTGGCCAACCTAGAAAGCGCTAAACCGCCTTCAGAGGCCGAACCGCCGCCGGCAGAGGTTGGCCCATACAGATAACATTTGATAAAAAAGATAGAATCAAACTTAGGAATCTTAGTAATTAGGATAGGAATAAAAACAAATAATTATTATTTCATGAGCCCTGGCAATACGTCAAAATTTTTAGAGATTGGGTACCTGGACGCTTCGAGTCAATTAGAGCGATTGGGAACTTGTATGGCCTTTGCGTAGGTAAAGGATCTCGGAGATAAGATCACTAGCTCCTGGTCTAATTTTAGTCGGTCTTTTCGGTGCATCTCAAACGATCTAGTACAAAGGGGCCGCCGGCCGCCGCGCTTTTCGGCAAGTGTTTTCGCTGCTTGCCGACAAGGCGGCTAATTCAAAGAATGTTTGGCACGTGTCAAGGTAAAGATTCACCTGAATTTTAGTATCGAAAATCTAGTCGCAGTGATTTTTATGTGTGGAGACTTTTGCGGGACGAAGGGTTGTACCCGTATCACTTCACCCGGGTGCAAGAACTAGAGGTTACCGATTTTCAACCCCGTGTCCGCTTTTGCCAGTGGTTGTTAGCGGATGCGACTCGAAACATTTTGTGGACTGACAAGTCAACTTTTACGAGAGTTGGCCTTTTTAACCAACACAATGCCCACTTTTGGACAAAAAATAACCCACACGCAGTGCGGCCGGATCACTTCCAAGTGAGATTTAGTGTCAACGTGTGGGCTGGGTTATTGGGCGATAGGTTGTTGGGGCCTGTTTTTCTCGAGCGGTTAAACGGGGAGAGCTATGTGCATTTGCTAAATACTCGGGTCCGGCGTATGTTGGAGCGAGTGCCGCTGGCGTTGCTGAGAAATTTTTATTTCCAGCACGATGGTTGCCCAGCTCACTACGCCAGGACGGTTCGTGAGTATTTAACAAATGAGCATGGTGATCACTGGATTGGCCGCGGAGGGCCGGTTCCTTGGCCCCCTCGTTCCCCAGACCTAACGCCTATGGACTTTCATGTCTGGGGTCGTCTTCAAGACCTTGTATATGGACACGATGGCCACGAAATACGGACGGAGGACAATTTAAGACGTCGTATTAAACGGGCTTTTCGTGTGATGCGCCGCGATCGCGACGCACTGCGGCGTGTTGGATTGCACGCCCAAAGACGCGCAGCAGTGTATATCGCGCAAAACGGACGCCATGTACAGCAATTAATGTAAATAAATAGTGATTATTTTAGTGTAAATAAACTAAAACCAGTAGTGTAAATAGGAGGAACAGTGTGTTAATAGTCGTGTATATAAACAATCGTTGTAGATAGTGTTGATTCAAATTTTTAAACACGCCGAGTTATCATTAAATTATGCTAATTTGTTTTTTTAGTTTAATCAAACATACCTAACTTTAATAAATTTGCATACCCCTAACACAATACATTCTAGCATGATTTTGGATAGCTCGTCAGTCCACAGCCTGAGAAAGTGTGATGGGAAATTTGAATCACTCCCTGTCTGAAAAATACCTACACCCCTTGAAGATTAGTGTACTCACCTGATAAGCTGATAAGTGGACCGCAAATAGGTAAGCTAACTTAACATCTACTTATTTAAGAATTTTCAAAATTATGTTTTTATTTGTTTGTTTTAAATTATGTCGATTTAATCATTCGAAAATTTGCAAAAGCTACATTTAAGGCAAATTTTTTTATTAACAAGGTTGAAGGTCATTCCCCCTAGTTATTCAAGCCAAACGTCTGTGCGTGTTATGAATGAACTCCGGCCATTTTTCGTCTGTTAGCTCTTTTTCGCTCTTTACAAGGGGAAGGAATAAGACAGATGATCACAGATGGTTTTACGTTTAAAGATGGACGAGTTAATGCAATATGAAGTCGTTGTTGTTATTTTGTATTTTTATTTTCATTTTTTTTAGTTTTTATGATACACATTTGAAAGTTGGTTTTCACGATTGCTTTTCACCATAGTCACAGGCTAGCAGGATGAGTGCTAAAAAAATCGGACATTATATATATATTTATCCTGTTCTATTGTACTTATACTTAAAAATAAATTACAAAATAACTTTAACTTTATTGCACAAACTTAAAAAAGAATGTACAATAGGTGGACTTAATGCTAGAAGCATTCTCTGCCAGTCAACCTATAGGTCATGCAGAAAGCTTTTGAAGTGGTGCGGTAAACATACAAGATGAAGAAAAATAAACAAAAGCAATAAATAAGTAATGCAACAAATAAATTAAATATTAACATTAAAATACATATTGCATACATATATACAAATTTATAAATATATATATAATATATATAGACATATAAGATACAATAGCATTCGCCCGCGGCTACGCTCGCGCTAATATAGATTTAAAAATAAAGAACAATAAGTATAAACATTAAACGTTATCCAATAACAATATAATATACATCCAGTACGCCGAGCTGTTATGCCGGACGACCATATCTCAGAGATATTTTTCTATCCCGCGGAAACAGTCCTTTTTTTCTGGGTCTATTTCCTTTTCTGCACCGTTGACGATCGTTTAGTAGTAAGACATGTCAGCGTCAATCAACAAACAAAAAATAAACAAACCCACTTACGCATTTTTAAAGTATTTTTTCTAAAGATATAAATTCGTATATTTGTTACCTAATCTAATCCCACAATTAAAAAAATTCTTAGTTATATCGTATCAATCCATGTGTCTAATTAGCCTATTGCAGTCCACTGCTAGACGTATGGCTCCCCCAAAGAACCCAAAGACCACGATCTCCCGCTTTTTTCGTCTGGCTAATGCCAGCCACCTTTTAAGGTCGTCGGTTCATCGGGCTATAAGATAGGTAGGTTCTAAGGTATCATTTTGAAAAATCCAAAGTCCTTAGGTCCAGCGGTTTTGGCTGTACGTTGATATATCATCTAGTCAGTTTTTTGCCATTTTATATAAGCAATGTCCGATTTCCTGAAAGGGTAGATCCCTTAAAAGTAATGCAGTACACTTGTATACTTTCTAGTTTTATAAATATTATCTATGCGAGGTTTCGAAATAATCCCTACGCAAGCACAACTACGCAAGACAGCTGAGATATTTGCTCGTGGCAGACAGAGAGACGGATAGACTTGCGGCAGTAGAGAATTAGTAATAGCACGATACACGTAACGAAACATTATTTTTACAAATACAAAATTGAAACCTATTTTAAGTGTTGTAATTAATTCAGAAAACTCCATTAGAGTAAAACTCCAACCATAAGATTTAATATTTAAATAATAAATTCAGTGATTTTAGTTCGAACATAAAGAACTTAAATACTACATATACGAAATTAAATCCCCTTTCCACCGCATTAAGAGTTAAAATTCCAACAACATCAATATACCAAGCGTGAGGTTCTAACCTTAATAATTTTAGTTATTTTTACTTTAGAAACGATGGACTATCCAAACACAACTTTATCCCCCACCTCGTCAAGAGAATTTATTTAAAAACGCTAATACTCACATAAACTTATTTTTTGAGGTCAGTCTTAACACTCAATTTAGAGAAACTAACTTTAGAACTGCGGGCTTTCATACAATCGTTCATCCCTTAAGGGTGGAATTTAAAAAAAATCCTTCTTTAGTGGATGCCTGCACTGTATGTATCACCGAATGCGTGAGTACCCAACCATAAGTCTATTTATTTACTTCGAAAATAAAGAACTTTAAAAACAGAATGTACACTCTTTTGAACCCCTTCAGTGTTTAAATTCCAACAATAACGATATACCTGGCTTGAGTTTTCAAACATAAACTTAAATAATAAATAGAGTGATTTTTACTAACATAATAAAAAAATTCAAATGCAAAATGCATCCCCTTTTCACTCCCTTAAGGGTTGAAATTTCAACAACACCAACATGCTTTGCGTAAGTTATCAACCGTAAGCCTAAATAATAAACTATAAGCTTTAATAATAAACTTAGTGGATTTTAGTTAGAAAATAAAAAACTTTTAATACAAAAATCCCCTTTTCACCCCTTATAAGGGTTAAAATTCCAACAGCAACAATATTAGAATAGTTTGTTACGGGATTGCTACCATGTACCTTATTTTTGAGTTCCCGATATTTCGGCACTGTTGCAAGCGCCATGATCACGGAGTAACTGAACTGTTTAAAAAACATATATATTTAAAACAATATATAGCAACAATATTTTTTGACTGAGTTCCCAACCATATGCCTAAATAATAATTTTAGTGATTTTTTATTTTGAAAATTAAAAAAAAAAAAAAAAATGACGGACTTTCAAAACACAACTTCATCCCCCTTTTTACCCCATCGGGAGTTAATTTATAAAAAAAACGTGGAGACATGTGCTAATTCATTTTCAAACGTCAGCCTAAACACGAAATTTGGAGATCGTAACTTCAAAACTGACGGACTTACATACAAACTTTCACCCCCTATTTTACCCCCTTAGGGGTGGAATTTCCAAAAATCCTTCCTTAGTGGATGCCTACACTGTATAAGGTATCTATGTGCAAAATTTCAAGTCTCTAGGTTTAGCGGTCTGGGCTGTGCGTTGATAGACTAACAATCAGTTAAGAATTTTATATAGTAGATAAAATACCTACATACAATAACCAATAAATTTACATATAAATACAATATTATGCAATCAATCTACATTAAGAATTTGCGAACATTATTCCTAAACGAGACTTTTGACTCGGACTTTTTAATGTCGAGGGGAACTGAGTTCCACAGTCGTGTCGCCCTCAGAGCAAAAGATTTAGAGACAAAAAAAGAACGATATATCGCTCAATTCACCACCGACATTCGTCACATATCTGGCAAAGACAATGTCGTAGCCGATACTCTGTCGCGTATTGAAGAATTGAGCGAACCTGTCAGCCTCGAGACATTAGCGGAAGCCCAAGCCTCAGACCCAGAACTCCGCAGGCTGTTAAACGGAGGTTCTCTCTGCGCCTAGAGAAGCGGCAAGTACCTGGGAGTCATAACCCCCTGTACTGTGATGTCAGTACACTGAACCCCAGGCCTTTTGTTACAACATTCTTCCGCTGGCAAGTGTTCAACAGCTTTCACTCATTGAGTCACCCAGGTGCCAATGCATCTGCTAAATTGGTTGCAGAGCGTTTTGTTTGGCCTGGAGTTAGAAAGGACTGCCGAGACTGGGCCCGTGCTTGCCTGCTATGTCAACGAACAAAAGTTACTCGACACGTCAACGCTCCACTAGGTACCTACCACCTGCCGCGTGCGAGATTTAAACAGATCCATATAAATCTAATTGGACCACTTTCATTTTCGCAAGGCTTTGGGTATTGCCTAACTGCCATAGATCGCTTCACGCGATGGCCAGAAGCAATACCGATAGAAGATTTTACCGCAGAGACTGTTGCAAAAGCCCTACTTTCATGCTGGATATCCAGATTGGTTGCCCGACGGATATAACGACGGACCGAGGCCGACAATTTGAGTCCTTTTTATTTCAAAGTCTGTCACAAATAGCCGGATTTGAACACAAGCGCACAACAGCGTATCATCCGGCATGCAACGGTCTGGTGGAGCGGTTCCACAGGCAGCTCAAAGCGGCAATAGTCTGCCACGCTGATAGCAGGTGGACTGAATCGCTGCCGTGGGTTTTCCTTGGTGTGGGAACTGCTTTTAAGGACTTCTTGCAGTCTTCTTTAGCCGAACTAGTGTACGGTGAGTCGTTAAGGCTGCCAGGCGAATTTTTTGAGCCTACTAGTCCTGTAACTACAGATACATCTGAGTTTACCACTAGGATTCACAGTTTCGCCAATAAGCTACGCCCTGTACCTACTCCACGCCACGGTGATCAAAGAGTCTTTGTCTACAAAGAGTTAGCTACCAGCGATCATATCTTTCTTCGTGAAGACGCTTCGCGTGGCTCACGTAAGTGAGACTAATACTAGTGTCGGATAATCCGGCATATTCTGGTCCACATAAAGTCTTGGCTAGAGGAGACAAAGTCTTTGAAATCATCCTTAATGGTAAGGAAGCCACTGTGTCCATAAATCGGATAAAACCAGCTTTTATCTTATCCGACCGCAATGACGAACCGGCGTCCTCTCAAACTGTACAAAAGGACGTTATTATTACACGATCTGGACGTCGTGTACGATTCCCAGATTATTATCGACCTTGACGGTCTCTGGAGGGGGGTGGTGTAGGCACCTATTCTACACTTCGTTCACATTAACACGTGAAATACGAGTTTTATTGAAAAAAACTTAAATGTAAATATTTACTAACTTAAGGTCCTAAAATTTACTAAATATTTATTATTTTTCAACATTATTTATTTACACTATTTTACAATTACTTATACCTATACTATTTATTTACTCACACTAACACAAATAGTTACTAACGATATGCGTTGTGTACTAGATTATTGATATCGATATTGACACGCACCTAGACGTTACGAACTCCCTAGCGCAGCGCTCGCACATAAAGGCTATGTATTCGGTGAACACGCGCCTGCGTGCGCGCATTGATCCAACAGTCGGAACTTAACTACGACGCGAAGCGCACGCTGCCTTAGACAAATTTTATGCTATCGTACTGCTTTAACCGTAATATACTTCTTTTCTGTCTTATTTACTATATGTAAAATTTACTTCTTGCTTTCTTGGACTATTCCCCGCGTGTGTGTGCTTTCCTATTCTTGATGTGCCTTCTGAACTTATATACTTTGTGTGTCGAAACTGTTTTGTTAAACGGACATTATAAACTTGGCAACCGTAAGTCGAAGCTATTATTTATCCACCTGCTACATTACACCGACACACCATTACACACCCAAGATCCAGTATTTGTTTCGAAGATACGACGGTGTCAACCTGGCACCGCCATGAGGAGTTGCTTGGTGAGCCTGGTTAATTAGCAATTCTGTCAATTTGATGTTTTTTGGTAAAATGGCGGGATGCTTCTGTGACTGAGTGAGGTTCGCATGTTGTAGTCTGCCTTGAACTCTCAGTATTTTGTTTTCATCCAGGATCGGTGACAATGTTAATATGTTACTCGAAGTCTTCTTGTTGTGTTTGCGTCATTGTATTATGTCATCAGCAAAGTAATTATTTTGTGCAGTCCGAGTAATAATATTCTGAGCATTATTTATATCACTTGGTGTTAAGTAAATTACGGAATTGAGCCGTCGGGTAAGATTTAAAAAAAAAACTATATTTTAATTATAATTATATTTGGGTATTGTGGTACCGTCATTGTTTCTGATTTCTATAACACGAGTGTTTTAGCAACTTACCTTAGGATCAGAGCAATGTATGTGATGTTGTCCAATATTTATTTATTATTTATTTATTTATTTTATTTATTTATTATAAAAATTGTTACAAAATGATTATAACTAATTGATCGCGATGATCAGTTCTTAGGAACTAACGTCCTTGTGCTTCCGTAATTGAAGCTCAAAGATATCCGAAAACAGTCCAAAAGGTTCACATGAGCGAAATCTGTCCACTAGGCACTTTTTAACACGATTGCTCAATCGAGCCACCTGCACTGGCACAACACTACGATATACGCGTGACGTAGACGTGGCTTGCACTCGTAACACCTCCCTTCCTAGATGAGCAACTATTTGCGAAGATGAAGAGCAAATGTTGCGGCTCTTCTTTCTTCAATGGATGGTGTAGAACACTGCAGAAGTCATTTTAATGTCCTGGGGCTGTGAAGATTTCATTTGGTTTTGATTGATTTGTCGTCTCAAGTAATAAGCCAGACTACTGAGTGCAAATGCACTTAATAGTATGATGACATAAGTAGGTATTGTGGTGTGATATAAGCTGGATAAGTTTTCATTGTTAATTTCGAGAGGTGGGTCCATAAGTAATTGATGTTAAATATTGTGCAATTTGTTCAAGTCGATTGTTGTGAAATTATATTTTTTTATATTTTTTTTTATTTTAGATGGGCTTACTCTTGACCTCAATCTTGCTCTAGAGCATAGATGGGATCTACGATGGAGCGAGCTTGCCCAGAAGATGCCTATTCACTCTGGTCTTACAGAGAGTCAGGTTATATGCACTCGGAAATACAGACGCAGGCAGGGAATTCCAATCTTTAGCTGTGCGCATTATAAAAGATGATGAGAAGCGCTTAGTGCGGATTATGGGTATATCAACTAAGAACGGATGGTAGCCGGCCGTGCGTCTGGATGTCCGATGGAAGAAAGGTGACGGATGCAGCTCATGAGCACACTCTCCGAAGTACAATCTATAGAAGACCGATAGGCAAGCAACCTTGCGGCGGTGAGCCAGGCTGTGCAGCTTGGACGCCACCAGATTTATATCGCCTATTATTCTCTTGGCTCTGCGTTCCACCGAGTCAAGTGCAGCAAGTTGGTATTTCGCCGAGCCGTCCCAAAGGTGGCAGCAGTACTCCATGCAAGAACGGACTTGGGCTTTGTAATGCGGCAGATGTTTCTTCGAATTAGCTGACATCGGTATTAAGTGCGGGAATGTCGTAATTTCGACAGGTTGTCCGTGGAGTTTGTTGTCGGTGTAAACAATGTTCGAATGCTGCAATTTCGTGGAATCGTTGCTAAGTAGCTGCCTTTTAGCAGGTGGTATTTTTCTTGTGCGCATGACATTTGTACTCTATATCATTAGACATTGATAGAATGAAATGCTGACTGTCGAGTTCTAGGAGTGCTTCCTTTAGGATGGCAATCCGCTGTGTCTTGATGATAGATGAGATTGTAGACGCAGTCACTGTGTGTTCGGGTTTGATGGCTAAGCTGCTGTTTGCATATGTACCAGGTGTCGATCTTCGAGCATTCAGCCTCCATGTACGCGAATTCCTGGGAATTGGATGCCATATAAGGGGATGGTGGAAGGATTATTTCGGAGTTTTTGTTTGGGACGGAACATAGTCTATATAGGTCATATGTTTCTAAGGACATTATGGGAAACTTTAGTACAATTATAATTTTCTTATCAGTAAAGTACGATCCTAGGGTAATTAAATCGTAGTAGAACCTAATATCTAAGTCTAATAATACGCCAGGATTATATAGATTTTTAAGCTGGCTGAGCATATTTTTAATATGATTTTAGATAGTATAGAATGGTGCATTACGTTTGTGCGACAAAAAGCTGCAATGTTACCTAATTTACTTATTTCGAACGAAAGTTCTTGCACGTTTTCAGCAACTATACTGAATAACTGAGAAATCTGAGCATATTGGTACATCTGTTCCTTATTAATCTCAAACGCATTGCTTATCGAAATTATTGCTTTTTCCAATTTTCTTTGATTGTAATTGATATTATTTTAAATTTGAGTTTATTGGAGAGTCAGTTCCTTGTATAAACTAATGTGCTCATTAAACTAACAGAAAGCTCTTGATCATTATTTTGCAATATTTTAAGACCGTTATCGAATCTTAGAGCGTTTTCGTTATCGAGATTGCCCGATATACTTTTTATAAAAGTTCCTAAAGGGTTGAACAGGCCTCTTTTAACTATTTTCGGTTCAAAAGTTTCTAGTTCCTGTGAAGTTTTATTAAGCTTACTGAATAAATGCAATATTTGATATTTGAATAGGACTATTTTTTTTTTTGATAATCTACTAGCCAAATCAGTTAGTTGGGTCTGTAGCAAGTCGATCTGTTGTTGTATCTTGTAAAGGTCAATTTCTTGGAAAAAGGTATGGTCATGTGATACGATTTTTGCAGACCCAAGTTTAAAGGGGAGAAATCTAGGTCCGTCAGACAGGTCGTCGGATCGAGTTTTGAGTTAGTGGACCTGCTTGTGCTCGGTCCAGGTACGTCATGAGTTGGAGGATCCTGTAACAACGTATTGTCTTTATTTTCATACCTTACAGGTATAGACGCTTTTAAAAAATATACACAAGTATACCGATTACCAGATTGCACTGCCCCTAATATAGTTAAAGCACTCTTAACGTTCCGCGCATCACGGATTCCCACTGTGTCTTGTTACAGACCAAGGTACAGAATTTACGAATCAGGTAGTAAGTGAATTTTTTAAATTACACAAAGTGCCGCATCACAAAATAGCTGCTCATGCTCCCAATAAAAATGGAATGATAGAACGTTTCCATAGCACTTTTTTGGAACATGTTGGCCTATTAAAATTACAACACAAAAACGAACCGACACAAAATTTAATACCATATGCAATTATTGCTTATAACAGCTCTATCCACACTTTCACAGCCTGACAAAGTGCAGACCATTCGACCTTATAACTGGACATTTTGACCCTAAAAACCAGACTGACTTAAATTTATCAGAACGACTTTTGCAACAGTATTCACAAGAACATCGCAGTAAAATGGATACAGTATATAACATTATACATGACATATCATATGCCGAGCGTTCAGCAATAATGGAGCGCCGTAACTTAGACCGCGAACCTGAAATTCAGTATAATCAGGATCAAACAGTTTACGTTAAAAATCCAGCTGCTACTAGGCAGAAAACTGCACCCCGCTATACTCACGATAAAGTAATTACTAATCTGCCTATCCACATTTACACATCCAAAAAACGAGACCCAGTTGCTAAGACTAGACTAAAAACGGGAAAAGAAAAATAAAGACAATACGTTGTTACAGGATCCTCCAACTCATGACGTACCTGAACCGAGCACAAGCAGGTCCACTAACTCAAAACTCGATCCGACTTGATGACCTGTCTGACGGACCTGGATTTCTCCCCTTTAAACTTGGGTCTGCAAAAATCGTATATCATGACCAAACCTTTCTCCAAGA
The DNA here is from genome assembly GCA_950371115.1 of Anania fuscalis. Taxonomy (NCBI): domain Eukaryota; kingdom Metazoa; phylum Arthropoda; class Insecta; order Lepidoptera; family Crambidae; genus Anania; species Anania fuscalis. The sequence goes on along the minus strand of OX493326.1, from coordinate 10,686,635 downwards.
AATTGACCTTTACAAGATACAACAACAGATCAACTTGCTACAGACCCAACTAACTGATTTGGCTAGTAGATTATCTAAAAAAAAATTGTCCTATTCAAATATTGCATTTATTCAGTAAGCTTAATAAAACTTCACAGGAACTAGAAACTTTTGAACCGAAAAGAGTTAAAAGAGGCCTGTTCAACCCTTTAGGAACTTTTATTAAAAGTATATCGGGCAATCTCGATAACGAAGACGCTCTAAGATTCGATAACGGTCTTAAAATATTGCAAAATAATGATCAAAAGCTTTCTGTTAGTTTAATAAGCACATTAGTTTATACAAGGATATGACTCTCCAACAAACTCAAATTTTAAATAATATCAATTACAACCAAAGAAAATTAGAAAAAGCAATAATTTCGATAAGCAATGCGTCTGAGATTAATAAGGAACATGTAACTAACCACCTTCGTCTGACTCTAAAAAATATATGGAATTTAATAATGAATTGAGATCGAAACGGACTACGTTAATAACGCTTGGCTGTAATAATTTAAATTGGCTGTGTTATCGTCTAGTTTAAATGGTAGGACCGTACGTTGTGTTAATAGTAGTAAACCAAATTCTTTTAGAGGTACGTGGATGTTATGATTAAGTTTTCTCGAGAGTTTCATGGGTTTGTGCGCATTCAAGGAAGAGGAAAAAGAACACCCCGAGGGGCGCCTGGTGAGCCCCAACACCAAACGCTCACCAGGAGTGGTGGCCATGTGATAAACAATTATCCCAAACAAGCAATCTGCCAACCCCAGAAATAGGACTTAAATCTGAAACAAAACGCATTTAGCGTAATTATGCGCAACTAAGGGAACAACTGAGTTTAAAGAATCTAATATGAAATACTAAAATCTACCTATTTGACTGCATGATAAGTCAACCAAGGGTTCGGGGTCCTTAAATTAATTACCTAAATAAGTAATCTGAATCCTTTAGTCAAATATAATTCCAAGATGATCCAACAGTATCGATGACAACTCGTATAAGACCGGGTCCTGAAATCTGCATTATGTCCTATGTGAAGTCATCGATACTCCCACATCAACCAGCATTATTTAGATTAAAGATTCTGATTATTTTCCGACTAGTAAAATATTTATACTAAACCCCTCTATATGAAATATAGATTGACCTAACAATATCCATGACACCAAGTAATGTCAGATGGATATCCCACATCAATCAAATTCGTTTGGATTTGAAATAAATGTTGCAATTAATTCAATATAATACCAAGATGATCCAACAGTATCTATGACAACTCGTATAAGACCGAGTCCTGAAATCTGCATTATGTCCTATGTGAAGTCATAGATACTCCCACATCAACCAGTATTATTTTGAATTTAAAATTATGGCCCTTGAATTACTTATGATTTACAAAATATTTTAATTTGAAAATAATCTCAAAACTTCTATTAAATTCTTCTCTCAGTTTTATGGATATAGGATTTTGTATAAGGATCCCTAAAAATAACCCATTTCCTAAACACCCTAATTACTATAACGGTTAACCTAAACAAATCAAGCTATTTTTAGAAGGTAGGATGGAATAGGTATTAGGAAGGATAGGTTATTAGGGAAAAAAGGGGTACCTACTCCTACCTAAGGGTACCTCAGCCTGAACTACACTACATATTTACGAACCTAGAACCCTACAAAGAAACGAATAATCCTAACTGTACCCTACCTACAATATAAAATAATTAAGTTTGTTTGTTTTTGATTAAAGTCAGATGTCTCAACGTCAGAACGTTTACCTGCCTATTTAATTGTAGTTATCTACAACAAAATTATGATATCTGTGAGTACTCAATATTTCTCCAAACGTTAGCTTAAATAGATCAAGTAAGTCAATTTGGTAAACGTAAAGGTTTATAAGTCAAATATGCGTAGTCTTAGACGTAAAATAATGATAAGTAAAAGGTAAAATAAAGATTTCAAAGTTGTTTTGTTGTGAATTGGCTCAATAATCGAGCAACCATTTAAAAAGATAAACGACAGTCATATTTGTTAAATAAAACCACTCAGGTTGTTTTTATGTAAAACAAGATCAAATGACCTTTGATTTACCACAGAAATATGTCAAAGTTTATTGGCTCTAATGAGCGCAAAATCGTCAATTAATAAACGTTTTGATACGTAAATCATATTCAAAACCCATTAAATCTTTTCAAAGAGTTTTAACACGTAAGATGAACTTTAAATAGTCCGCGTTAATTTAGGTACCACAAATAAACACTCAAAATAAAACACAAAAAAAAGTCAAATAAAATTAGCATGCACCATGTCATCATGAAATTAAAAATGGGTTCAAACCAATATTAAAAAAATTAATGCACACAAAATGTTACCCAATAATCGAAATTAGGTAAATTAATAGCAAACAACATGTCAATCTTTAAAATCAAAATAACCAAGCTACAAAATAAACATTATTTAAATTCATTTGGCATTAAATCTGTGAAATAAGTAGTTATGATTTAAATCAATTATTTACGTTATATTTATTATTATTTAAATCATATCAAATTAAATCCCATTTCGCTTTCTATGAGGACATGAATAAAAAAGTTGCTAAATTCCTTTTGATAAGAAATTACGAAAAACAAAAGAATTATGTAAAATATTATAATGACGTTTTAAATAATTCAATATTTAATTCTTTATCATCGGCATCAACATCATCATCGTCATCAAAATTTAAAAGTTACTTTGTCTTTAAATATTTTAATTAAAATACTTTCAAAAGGAATTTGTAATAATCATAACACTTACCCCTCTGCATCTTTTCTTAGGACACACGCGAACACCATTCGGGTGCAATTCAGACCATTTACGTCAGACCGCCCAAATCTGACTGTCCCTCAAGCCTAACCTGCTAAACTATTTAACCATAATACCTCCCCTGCGTCCCGTTGTAACACGGCGAATTCGCAAAAATACCGAATTCGCGTTACGCCCTGCGACATAGATCACGCAACCTCCGCGTGACCTATTGTTCCGCCGTGCTTCCTACGACGGCCGGTTCGCCATCTTAGGTGGGCCTTACAGCGATACCGAGCGGAATGGTTGTCCCGCTATTTCAGCCTCCGCGTTACGTTTCAGTGCCTAAAGCCGGCTCCACATGCTTGGCGAACAGCTACAAACAGCAAACAACAAACACGAGCATGTGGATAGCTGTTTGTAATTGTTTGCCTGTTTGTGTTCGCCACTGTTCGGCATCGGTGTCGGTTTTTGGGCACAGATTAAAGGATGTTCGGCAAACATGTTTACTATGTATCCACACGCTTGGGAGGCAATCAGTATTGCGCACGAGCTTGCAGGCGGCGGACGTATTAATCTGTGGGCGGATGTAGATGCTAGTTGATGAATTTTAACGAAAAAAAACTTCAATAATTCGCACCGACTCCAAAAATATATAATTACCTATGTTTAGTTTAGAAAATATTCTTTTTTGCCTTTTAGTTCATTTTTGAAGTCGGTTCCTAGTTTTCTAACCTTCCAGCCAGGTTCGATCCCCGGTTGGGTCAATGTAGAAAACGAAATTTTCGTTTCGGGTCTGGGTGTTGTGGTACCGTCGTTGTTTTTGGTTTCCATAACACAAATGCTTTAGCTACTTACCTTAGGATCAGAGCAACGTAGGTGATGTTGTCCAGTATGTATTGTTTATTTATTTATTATTATTATTTATTTGACCCTTTTTTGTTACCCAGGACTTTATCAATACTTTTTCGTCCAATTGAGGATCTATCATTATAAAATATCGTTATCAACGGAAGTGTCGTAACCATGGTATAACCGTTCAATGCTTGCTTAAGTCATTTAAAAAACTATCTAAGAAAATTTTTCTTGTTTCTGAGTGTACTGGTTTACGCCCCCAGTAAATAAAATTACTGTATCGTAAGCGCCACGTCTACTTAATACACTACGAAATATACATACATACATTGTAGCATACATACAAACATACGGGTCAAACTGACAACCTCTTTTTTTTAGTCGGTTAAAAATGACTGATTGGCCTGAAAACATAATATTTTATTCTTATGTTCTTAGAAGCATTTATCAACATGGTTATAGTTTTTTTTTGTTGTATATTTCATTTTGATTTATTTTAAAATAGAAATCGGTTATCTCAAAAGATATCGCTGCGACTAGCTCAACGTCCGCCATGTTTGCCTTTCTGAAATACACTAGCATATTCGCCAAGCATGAGGACGCCTGTTTGTGTTCGGTGTTTGTGATCAGTGTTTGCCACTCTGTTTGCCGATCGAGGTGTTTGCGACAAACAGCAAGCATGTGGAGCCGGCTTAAAGCATACAAGTTCTTGTGAAAGTGATAAACCCCATACTGGGTAAGTGTTGTAAGATATATTTATTGTATTTAGAATTAGGTAGCACTTGCTTTGCGCCTTATGCTTACCCTCCCATTTGGTAAATGTTACTTAACTTTATAAAATAGTTAGATTTAATTTCCATTACTCATTAGAAACATTAAATTAAATGTATAATAATATTAAATAAAGTTCCATAGTGTCCTTGTATAAATAGTTTTCTAAAAAACACATCCAAACTTTATTGTCACTGACTAGTGTTAGTTAATTATTATAATATTAGGTTTTCATAGTGTAAGATAACGTACGATCATTCTAATTGTACTGCCTCACCTTGATCGCTGCTTAAAATAATGCTACTATACCTGTGCTTAGCGTAGTAGTACCTATAGACGCGGTCAAGATGTTGCAGTCATGTAAGGAATTAGACAGTTTTTGAAATAGCTGGTATAACGTTCTTATACCTACCTACCACTGCTTCGGGAGTCGGACGTGCTGTCGCCGGAGTCCTGGTACAGCCGACCTACCTTCGCTGTTCTGGACTTCCGCCGGACTTACCCCGCTACGGTCGTCGCTTCTGCTAGCCAAGATAGTGGTGTTTAGTAAACTGTCGAAACCTAGTCGAGTGTGTGAAATCCACGTTAACCCTAAGAAACTCAACTGATTTTATTAAATATTTAACTGTAAGTACTAAGTGTTTAATTATCACCTACTAGCTGACGCCTACCCGTTGCAATGGCGCCCAATATAAAGAGCAGCACACTAGATTAGGTTCCTTCATTAGTAGCTTTCTTGGTGTTGGTAACTTTCTAACCTCGTAACTAAGCTTTAGTTTAATTTTGTAATAGTAGTTTAGCAGTACTATTTTTAATTCTAAGCTGTAAAATAAACCAATAAGTGCATTAAAAAAAAAGAGTATTATCTTAAAATTCAATTCTTGATAAAATTGAATTTTTTTTCTTTTATAAATATAGCGTCCTTATTGGTTTAAGATCAAATACTTGTAGTTTGGCTAGTTGTAATATAATAATTTAGAAATTAGAACATACGTCTTACAACACAAACCTTGATTTCATCATTTGTATCATTATTGCTAGTTTAAAAATTCTAAAATGTCGTACCCTATTAAATATTTATCGCTGCAAAAATCAGAGTTAATTTATGAAGTGTCCCTTCGCGGCCTTACACCGGGAGATTCCGTCGAGGAACTACGGAAGCAAATTGCTAAGACTTCTAGCGAATAACCGGCAGAAGATATTTTAGAATCATTCCTAGCACCGAATGAAGACCTAAAGGGTGCAAATGACTCCTTAACTAAAGCTAGTAATAATATTCAATTACTTAAAAGCGCATTTGATAAAAATCTTTATTCCAGAACTGAAAATCTATTAAACCAAATCTATCATCGCATAAATAGAATTTCCCCTACCACTGATACAACTGAATTATATAAACTTGCTTGTTCTAACTTCAAATTGCGATATAAAGAATTGCTAACTATGAAACACCAAAAAACTCAATCACAGACGTCACTAGAAAAGCAAACCGAAACAACCGTTACTTCTGTTACTTGTGAGCGCAATTTGATGTCCGATATTAGTAAACTTAAATACAACGGTAAAACTTGTGCCCGCGCCTTTATTCAGAAAATCGAAGAGTTTGCTATTTCTAGATCCATCTCATATGAAAAAATTTATATTTTACTCAAAGCAGATTTTAGCTCAAAGGACTACGACTACCGTCTTTTATCTGAAATCCGAGCTCGCACTCAGGGCGAGGGCGAAAATATCACAGTATATTTGTCCATAATGCATGGAATGTTCGCTCGATTGGACAAGTCAATGAGTGAAGACGACAAGCTAGAAATTATTCTCCACAACATAAGACCATGTTACGCTAGTACTTTAGCATCTGCAAACGACATTAAAAACATCACACAGTTAAAAACACTCTGCCGTAACTACGAAAACATTCAATCTCGTATGTCTCAATTCCACGAACCACCTAAAGCTAATTCAGATACTGTTGCACCAGAATTTGCCTATAAAAATACTAATTCTTACACTAATAACTATAAAAGACCAAATAATAACTACAATAAAAACTTCAATAGTTACAAATCTTATCCTAATAGCTATAATAAAAACACTCCAGATAAAAGCATCCCTGTTGCAGCAGTATCATCGGGTGACGAGAATTCTGTAGAAGCTAAACGACGTGTTTACTGTCCCAGATGCAGATCTGATACACACTCTCTCGGACAATGCCCTAAGCCTCGTTCCTCATTTGTTTTAAATGTGGAAAGGAAGACGTACGATACCCTGACTGTCCCGACTGTCACTCGGATCCAAAAAACTAATATTGAAGGATCGTGGATGTGGTGTCACAATTAAGAATCATAATCTTGATAATTCGGAATGGAATGACTGGCTAGGAGTTCTTCAAAATTCTTTTCTTGTTACACCGTTTCTTCAATCCGTGATAAAAAAATGTCTAGGCCTTATGTCACTGTAACTATTAATAATATTCACAATATGTTGGGTTTGCTCGATACAGGATCATCTGTGTCTAACATTGGTAACGACTTAATCAATACGTTATCAAATCTTAACATAAAAATCCAGCGATGTGAAGATAACGTGCAATTTACGGCGACAGGAGGTCAAAAACTTATACCGTTGGGTATAATGTATTTGTCAATTACTTTTAAAGGACAAACACACGTTTTACATGCATATGCAGTTCCCCAAATTGAAACCTCACTAATATTAGGTATGGACTTTTGGAGAAAGTTTGATATTTTTCCGAAACATTTAGAGGCTATAGAATTAGTCGATAAATCAAATATCCTTGCAAATTTAAAGATAAATAAGGCTGTCTATATTCATTCTTATGACCATTTAACTCCTACTCAAAAACATACTGCTGATTACCTAATAGCACAGTTTAACGAAATTTTCTATGAAAAACGTGGCCTAGGAAGAACTTCTCTCACGACTTATTCAATCGATACCGGGAATGCTCAAATCTCGACCCGGTCCACCACCACCTGGAGACCGAGAAGCCGCACTTATTCTTCTTAACAGAGACGCAGATAGCAACACCGTCGGACGTGGCATACCTCAACTACCCTGGATACACTCTCGAACATAAGTTCAAGAAATGTGCAGGGGTCTGTGTGTATGTTCGCGATGACATCTGCTGTAAGCGTCTCCGTTGCTTTGAGAAGTCAAAATTTCCTGTGCTGTGGCTTTTGGTGGACACTGGGGTAGAGAAATCTCTCTGCGCTTGTGTTTACCGTTCGCACAGTGGAGATCGGGAGACGACTGGGCTCATGGAATACCTTGCTGAGACGGCAGACTCCGCACTTCAGCGATATCCAACAGCAGAGCTTGTTTTTCTGGGGGACTTCAACGCCCACCACAAAGAGTGGCTGTTCCCATACCAGAAAACTGACCATGCTGGGCGAGAGGCCCGCAAGCTAGCATTGGCGCTAGATCTCACTCAGCTGGTGGAACAAGCGACGCGAATACCGGATATCGCTGATCATACACCCAATTGCCTGGACCTACTGCTGACAACTGATCCACACAGACACTCGGTTTCAGTCTCGGCTCCACTGGGATCGTCCGACCACTGTGTAGTGAAATCCGTATCGATCTGCTCTTCTCCGGATAACACCCTTAGGGGTACGAGGAGAGTATGGCGATACGAGTCAGCAGACTGGGACGAGATGCGAGCTTTCTTTGCATCATACCCGTGGCGGCAGTTATGTTTCTCTTCGAAAGACCCCTCATGCGTCGCTGATGCGATCACAGCTGTTATCCGGCAGGGAATGGAATATTTTATTCCATTTTCCGACATCCCGCTCGGTTACAAAGCCCGACCTTGGTACAATGCGGACTGTGCTCGAGCTGAGGCTCGGAAACAGTCAGCTTACCAGGCTTGGGTAAAAGCTCGTGATCAAAAAGTGCGAGCGCGAAAGGTGCGAGCAAAGAAGAGAGCATATAATACAGCCGCCAGGTCTTGCAAAAGGGTGCTGCGAAAAGCTAGGTTCGACCAAGTCAGCCGTATTGGGGCGAAACTTGCATCTTACCTACAGGGTAGTAAGCAGTTCTGGTCCCTGTCGAAATCAGTCGAATCTAACTTCTGCCTTCCTACACTACCTCCAATGCAAAAACCTGATGGGTCACTTGCCCACACCGCAACAGAGAAAGCAAATTTATTTGCCGATCTGTTTGCAAGCAATTCACGTCTAGACGCTGGCTCGAAACATCCACCCACCATGCCTCACTGTGATTCTTTGATGCCAGAGATCACAGTGCACAACAAAGAGGTCCGTAGATCCCTTCTTGGTCTAGACGTGAACAAGGCCTGTGGCCCAGATGGCATACAAGCAAGAGTGCTGAGATATTGTGCGCCTGAGTTGTCTCCCGTACTGACGCGACTGTACCGCCTCTCTCTCATGACAAAAATCGTACCAAAATCTTGGAAGCTTGCCAATGTGCAACCAGTACCCAAGAAGGGTAGCCGTGCCGACCCTGGTAACTACCGACCGATCGCCATCACTTCCGTACTCTGTAAGGTTATGGAAAAAGTCCTAAATTGCAAACTGCTTTCATACCTAGAAGACAATGATCTTCTCAGTGATCGTCAATAGGGCTTCCGCCGGGGACGTTCAACTGGGGATCTTCTAGTGTATGTAACGCATTGCTGGGGCGAAGCTATCGAAAACCACGGCGAAGCAATCGCAGTGTCGCTGGATATTTCGAAGGCTTTCGACAGGGTTTGGCATGCGAGTCTGCTGAGCAAGCTTCCAGCGTACGGTATCCCCACTGGCTTCTGTAGCTGGGTGGCTGACTTCCTGAGAGAACGGTCGATCCGAGTAGTCATTGACGGCTGCTCCTCTGACCTCAAGGTCATTGACGCCGGAGTTCCTCAGGGGTCTGTGCTCTCTGCGACTCTTTTCCTGCTGCACATTAATGACCTGCTATCTTCAGGTATTGTTGGGTAAGCAGATGACAGTACTGTCACGGAGAAGTATCTGTCTAGTGCAGGAGCCAGTGGAGTTGAGGTCCAAAGACTGAGAGAGGCCGTGGTTGAGCGTACGAGCCTGACGTTAAGTAATGTCTCCCAGTGGGGCGATGACAATCTCGTCAGCTTCAATGCCTCTAAGACGCAGGCGTGTCTTTTCTCTACAAAAAGGAGTCCTTTCACCCTATCTCCTACTTTCCGAGGTACATCTGTTCCAGTAACCGACACTCTAAACTTCTTGGCATGGAGTTGTCCTCTGACCTCAACTTTGGCACCACCATCGAGTCTAAGGCTCAAATTGCAGCTAGAAAGTTGGGCGTCCTGAATAAAGTCAAGCGCTACTTCACGCCTGGACAGCTTTTAACTCTTTACAAAGCCCAAGTCCGATCTTGCATGGAGTACTGCAGCCACCTTTGGGACGGCTCGGCGAAATACCAACTTGCTGCACTAGACTCGGTGGAACGCAGAGCCAAGAGAATAATAGGCGATAAAAAACTGGTGGCGTTCAAGCTGCACAGCCTGGTTCACCGCCGCAAAGTTGCTTGCCTATCGGTCTTTTACAGATTGTACTTCGGAGAGTGTGCTCATGAGCTGCATGAGCTCATACCACCGTCACCTTTTTTCCATCGGACATCCAGACGCACGGCCGGCTACCATCCGTTCTTAGTTGATATACCCATAATCCGCACTAAGCACTTCTCATCATCTTTTATAATGCGCACAGCTAAAGATTGGAATTCCCTGCCTGCGTCTGTATTTCCGAGTGCATATAACCTGACTCTCTTTAAGTCCAGAGTGAATAGGCATCTTCTGGGCAAGCTCGCTCCATCGTAGATCCCATCTATGCTCTACAGCAAGATTGGGGTCAAGAGTAAGCCCATCTCAAGTAAAAAAAAAAAAAAAAAATGCTGCTCCCATCCGTCAAAGGTACTATAGGATGTCTCCAGAAAAACAGCGCATCTTAACAGAACAATTAGACGAAATGCTTCAAGAACAAGTTGTTGAACCATGTGAAAGTCCTTGGTCATCACCTGTTCTATTAACACCCAAAAAGAACGGGGATCTTCGTTTTTGTTTGGATATAAAATTAAACGCTGTCACTAAAAAGGACGCCTATAGTTTACCCTACATATCAGATATACTAGACAACCTTCGTGATTCAAAATTTTTAACTAGTTTAGACCTTTCAAAAAGCTTTTGGCAAATATTAATAAAGGAAGAGGATAGATGTAAGACTGCATTTTACATCCCAGGTCGCGGTACCTTCCAGTTCAGGTCTATGCCCTTCGGTCTCACTAATGCACCTGCTACACAACAAAGACTAGTGGATAAACTTTTCTATGGCCCAGAATTTGAAAACATGGTCTTCGTATTTGTTGACGATATTATTATCACTTCCCCCACCTATGAAAAACATATATCTCTGCTAAAACGTGTCCTGGATAAACTTAAATATGCTAACCTAACTATCAATTTCAAGAAAAGTCAATTTTTTAGACAAAAACTGAATTATTTGGGTTACATCGTAGATGCCAAAGGTCTTCATGCTGATCCTGAGGCAATACTAAACTACAAGACTCCAGGAAATCGGAAAGACGTAAGACGATTCCTAGGCATGGCCTCATGGTACCGAAGGTTCATCCCAAATTTCAGTTCGATTGCAGCACCCCTAAATAAGTTGACTTCTCAAAAGAAAAATGCCACTTCATTCTTCTGGTCTAATGAGGCTGATGCTTCCTTTAAGAATCTTAAACAATGTCTTGTCACTGCACTTATACTGACTTGCCCCGACTATTCACGACCATTTAAGGTTCACACGGACGCGAGTGACTTTGGCATTGGAGCTGTGCTCAGTCAAACTTTAAATGGTGAAGAAAAAGTCATAGCGTATATGAGTAAATATCTTACTACACAGGAACGCAACTACAGCGCAACTGAGCGCGAAGCATTAGCCGTCCTAACTGCTATTGAACACTGGAGATGTTATCTTGAAAATGGACAAAAAATTTCAGTATACACTGATCACTCCTCCTTGAAATGGTTCCTAAACTTAAACAACCCTACAGGTCGATTAGCTCGTTGGGGTGTGCGATTATCAGTGTACAATTTTGAAATTAAACATCGTCGCGGCGTGGATAATATTGTCCCTGATGGTCTATCGCGCTCAGTTGCTATAGCACCCATAAATGTAACTTCTAACGATTCTTCTACTACCACAAACACTAATGACTCCTGGTTTCTCAATGTTTATAATGGCTGTCTCAAATCTCCTACTTCATTTCTTAATTACAGAGTAGAAAATAATCGATTATATCGGTACGTCAAAGGCCTTAACCCGTTAACGAGAGAATTCGAATGGAAGGAGGTTATCCCTTCTGAGTCAAAGCAATCGATTATTTCTCAAAACTATTCGGAACCTACTTCTGGCCACTTCGGAATATTCAAAACCCACAAACGTCTTTGTCTTAAATACTTCTGGCCAGGTATGTACCGTGACGTAACTAAATTTGTCAATAACTGTGATAGTTGTAATTCTAACAAGCACTCAAATCACCCTACTTTAGGTATAATGGGCAGGCCAAAAACATGCTCCAGACCCTTTCAAATGATAAGTATGGATCTTATAGGACCCCTGCCTGTTACTCGTAAGCAAAACACATTTATTTTCGTAGTTACGTGCTGCTTCTCTAAGTATTGCTTATTGTTTCCAATTAGGCGCGCTACTTCGGAGATCTTGGCTCGTTTGTTGGAGGACAATATTTTTCTTATACACGGAATACCCAGTACCGTTCTGATAGATAATGGAAAGCAGTTTACTAGTAACATATTCAGAAATCTACTCAATCACTATAAAATACCGAATATCTGCTATACACCTAAATATACACCTCAGGTTAACACAGTCGAGAGATACAACAAAACTATAATGGTTGCTGTCTCTTCATTCATTGAAAATGACCACCGAATCTGGGATAACAATCTACCAAAAATACAGTTTGCCCTTAATAGCGCGGTTAATGAGGTAACTGGATTTACACCTTCCTTCCTCGTTTACGGTAGGGAATTGGTCAACTGTGGTTCACATTATGTCGACGCAGATTTGACAAGTGAAATAATATTCTCGCCACGCGATGAATACGCAGAAAATCTAGGAACTATGCATAAAATCTTTGATAAAGTTCAGTCAGCCCTATTAAAAGCACACTCGAGAAACTGTACTAACTATAATTTACGACGAAAAGACGTAGAATTTAATATAGGTGACGTGGTTTGGAAAAAAACATATTATCAAAGTGATAAAGACAGCCACTTTGCAAAAAAACTTGCTCCCAAGTATATCAAGTGCCGTATTATTGCCAAAAACTCCCCTTTAGTATATATTCTCGAAGACTGCGACGGCAATAACTTAGGAAGTTGGCACATCAAAGATTTAAAATGAAAAAAATACAACACATAACATAAAAATAACCAAAAAAAAAAAGATATATTATAATAAAAATAAAAAAATCAGTCTTACTAAAACTGCAAACACAAATAATAGGTATAAATTAAATGAATAAAACTAAAAATAATTTTAATAAAATAATAATATAGATGAAGAACTTAGATATTTAGTTATTTATTATTTTTAGCGGATTTTATCTAGCTAAAATCCTAACCAAAAAAGGGGGGTATGTAACACGGCGAATTCGCAAAAATACCGAATTCGCGTTACGGCCTGCGACATAGATCACGCAACCTCCGCGTGACCTATTGTTCCGCCGTGCTTCCTACGACGGCCGGTTCGCCATCTTAGGTGGGCAGACCTTACAGCGATACCGAGCGGAATGGTTGTCCCGCTATTTCAGCCTCCGCGTTACGTTTCAGTGCTAATCTGGCCTAATTAGTAATCTCTTTAATGCCTAAAGCATACAAGTTCTTGTGAAAGTGATAAACCCCATACTGGGTAAGTGTTGTAAGATATATTTATTGTATTTAGAATTAGGTAGCACTTGCTTTGCGCCTTATGCTTACCCTCCCATTTGGTAAATGTTACTTAACTTTATAAAATAGTTAGATTTAATTTCCAGTACTCATTAGAAACATTAAATTAAATGTATAATAATATTAAATAAAGTTCCATAGTGTCCTTGTATAAATAGTTTTCTAAAAAACACATCCAAACTTTACTATCACTAACTAGTGTTAGTTAATTATTATAATATTAGGTTTTCATAGTGTAAGATAACGTACGATCATTCTAATTGTACTGCCTCACCTTGATCGCTGCTTAAAATAATGCTACTATACCTGTGCTTAGCGTAGTAGTACCTATAGACGCGGTCAAGATGTTGCAGTCATGTAAGGAATTAGACAGTTTTTGAAATAGCTGGTATAACGTTCCAGGGTTCTTATACCTACCTACCACTGCTTCGGGAGTCGGACGTGCTGTCGCCGGAGTCCTGGTACAGCCGACCTACCTTCGCTGTTCTGGACTTCCGCCGGACTTACCCCGCTACGGTCGTCGCTTCTGCTAGCCAGGATAGTGGTGTTTAGTAAACTGTCGGAACCTAGTCGAGTGTGTGAAACCCACGTTAACCCTAAGAAACTCAACTGATTTTATTAAATATTTAACTGTAAGTACTAATTTTTAATTATCACCTACTAGCTGACGCCTACCCGTTGCACCGTGCCTCATGTTTTTTTAAAAGCTGCCGTTCGAAATCTTTCAATTTGCAGGGGTACTCAACCTTCTATGATCCACGAGCCCCATTTCAACATAGTACGACAAATATTCTAACACATACTCTATCTTTCCTAAAGTCCTATTATTTTACTTTATTGAACTAAAACAAATATGACTGTCTGAAAATATAAATTTACTTCCTTTTTGTTTATTATATTAATGCATATCAGTATGTTTACCTTCCTATTTAATGTTTAATATGTGTCATAATGTAAATAGCTAAATTAATATAAGTTAGCTTTCATGTCTAAGACTTACGCTCACTAGTACATTAAAAATGATTAAATTAAATCTTAATAACTTTTAATATTATAATTTAAAATCATTCCAACGTTGACAACATCTGACCTCAAGTGTTCTCGCCTTGCTATGGGATACACGTGCGTAGTTTCGCCTGCGGAGTTAATGGCGTCCCTTTCTATGATCCTTTTGTTTCAAATGCAGTATTTTTTGTATAGTTTCACATTTCTATTTGTTAATATTCCTTAAAAGTTTTTTTAAGCTATGGCTCACAATTTTGCATCATATGTCCAGCGTCAGGCACAAAAAAAAATTACAACATGCGCTCGCGCAATGCACTGAAGGATCCGTTAAACATATTATCCTATTGTTTATCTATCCATTCCGGTCCATCCGCCGTAAAAAGCATGTTTTATTAGGGTTTTGAATATCTTCAAAATTACGAAGAAAGCATAGTGTTTAATAATTTGCCCTTTTTAGTAAGAAATAATTTTAAGAGAAAAAATTAACATTTATTTTATTAATTACTTGAATCATACTTTGTACATTCGCATTACTAGTCGTTACATTCGCCCCCAAAATTCTTAGACAGTTTACTGAAATAGGAATTTTCAAAACTTAAAAGATCCAGAGCCTTCAAATTAACAAAACGTTGTTCCAATTTAATAAAACTTATTTAACTACAAAAGATGTACGCTATAACGCCGAATTAACCCCAACTAAACTTTAATACGCCAAGACTTGTTATGTCAGTCAATCCTAAGTAATTAATTTCTTTATTTAAGCTAGCCCATTGCATTGCACAGATTTAAAAAAAATCATACAATAGGGAAACTCAACACCATGAGTCATTTTCTATCAGTCAACGTTGTAAGTTTTTTTTTTTTTTTTTTTACTCAAGATGGGCTTACTCTTGACCCCAATCTTGCTGTAGAGCATAAGTTATTGCAAAATAAGATTTATGCCTATCTGCGAAATGATAAGCTTTTATGTTATCTCTTTCTATTAATCTATAAAGCTAACTAGGTATATTTAAACCAAAACTTTGGTAAACATCAATTTAAGTGGGAATCGAACCCATGATCATAAAGGGCTGCGAATTATAAAACTGGCCAAGTGCAAGTCGGGCCAGTGCACGCAGGGTTCCGAACCATTATCTATAAAAACGTATGAAAAAATTAAAGTTTGTTGCAAAAGAGCCCCTACAAAATTCATTTTCTGGATCCTAGCAGTCACTGCTATAAAAGAAGCAGAAATACATCATCCGCGAAAACCCCATCCGTCCAACTATCACGGTTCACGAAATCTTAGTAAAGGGTCCCGTTTCACGCTTTAGGCACGGTACCCTAAAATGTTAAGTCATCGCCTTTACAATAAATAACTATAGTCCCGTAATCAAACCCCTGAGCATCAGGTCAGGATGCTATTTCCAAACCACTGAACTCTTATCTCAAAATAACCTAGTTAGTTAATACTAACTTAAATCTAAATTAATTAATCATTTAAATCTAAACGAACTCCTTCCTATATCAATCATCCATTTGATCATTGTACCGGAATCAAATCAGTCGCAGTATGATACCAGTAACTAGTCACGGAATCGAACCTGTGACTATGATGTTTTATATTTATTATATTCTATATATCATAGCACTAAATTATTACTAAAGTTAACTTTTTTTTAAAAATTAATTACGTGCTATAAATCAACCATCCATTTGCCCAATGTACTGGAATCGAATCCAATACTACGTTACTCTTTGATCCACTACGCTATATGTATCACTTATGTGATAACTCAATCTCCTTTAGTGACTTACAACTCTCTGACCTTGCGTTAGAGGTGAACCAACCCATGATCAATAAATAGTTCTGGAATCGAACCAGAAACTATGTCGTTCACCCAACCACTAAGCTATATTCAAAACTAAAAATACCTAAACACCTTGAATGACCTATAACTATCTAACACTATGCTGGAGTCGAACCAGTCCTATGATAAATAAACAGTTCTTACTGGAAACAAAACCAGAGACCGTGTTAATCATTCAACCACTGAACTAGGTAATTTCTATTATTAACTATCGCCCCAGCTAAGGTAAAATTTGACCATGTCTAAAGTCGTAACTGTGACTAAATTGAACTTACAACCTACAAGCCATCTGCGCTATTAAAACTAAAACTCTACAATTAATTGAAAGTTTTCTACAGAAACTATCTGACCGTGTCCCGGAATCGAACCGAGGACTTAGTCAGCCTTTATTCCACTGAGCTATAAGCATTCATTTTTTTTCATTAATTAATGGGCGCCTCGAGGAGTGGTAATTCCTTTAGGACCTCCTGCAGAACTTTTGAGTGTGTTGTTTCTATGTTTTGTTTCCATAGTCCGTTTGCTCTTAGTCTTAAGGCGGCTGACTGTGCTTCCTCCTGTATGATGAGATCTAGCGGTCTCAAGTTTAGGAGAAACTCGAGCGCTGCTGATGGGGTGGTTCTCATGCATCCAGTAGTTGCTACGCTCGCTAGTCGCTGTAGACTCTGGAGTTTTGTTTTCACTGTGGTCAGTTGTGTTCTGGGCCACCATACAACTGATCCATAAGTTATAGAAGGTCTGATAACGGATGTGTATAGCCAAAGTGTGATTTTTGGATTTAGACCCCAACTTTTACCAACTAGTCTTCTACATTGACAAAATGCTATACAGGCCTTCTTTATTTTTGTATCGATATGACTCGCCCAATTCAGTTTGTTATCAAGGATAACGCCCATGTATTTCACCTGGGTTGATAGCGAGAGTTCTGTGTTAAATAATTTTGGTAATTGTAGTGGAGGTAACTTCCTTTTGTTGGTGAAAAGGATAAGTTCTGTCTTTTTCGGGTTTACTGATAGTTGATGCTCGTCACACCATTTTTCCACTATCTGAAGTGCTGAACGCATAATTCCGCAGAGCAGATTTTCAGCGTTTCCGTTAATCAGTATGGTTAGGTCGTCTGCATAACCAATAGTAGTGTATCCTCTTTCGTTCAGTCTGTACAGTAGGCTATCCACTACTATGTTCCATAGGAGTGGTGAAAGAACACCACCCTGGGGGCATCCTCTTACTACTTTTGCTCTTGTGGTAGTGTTCACCACTATTTGAACCGCCCTTTTACTTATTAATTGCGTTATCCAGTTTCTTATGACTGGGTCGACGTTGTATTTCTGTAGGGCGTGGTTGATGCTGTTGTGCATGGTTTTGTCGAAAGCCCCTTCTATGTCTATGAAGGCAGCTAGGGTTGAGGCTTTATTAGTGATAGCCGTTTCTATTTTATGCACCACCATGTGCAGCGCTGACTCTGTTGATCTGCCTGTTCTGTATGCATGTTGTTGGGGATGTAGTTGCTTACGTTTTAGCGCTCCGTCCCTTAGGTATCGGTCTACTAGTCTTTCCAGTGTTTTTAGTAGGAATGATGTTAGACTAATGGGCCTGAAAGCTTTGGCATGCGTGTAGTCTTCCTTGCCTGGTTTTGGCAGGAAGACTACTTGTGAATCCTAGTGGTAAACTCAGATGTATCTGTAGTTACAGGACTAGTAGGCTCAAAAAATTCGCCTGGCAGCCTCAACGACTCACCGTACACTAGTTTTCGGCTGAAGAAAACTGCAAGAAGTCCTTAAAAGCAGTTCCCACACCAAGGAAAACCCACGGCAGCGATTCAGTCCACCTGCTATCAGCGTGGCAGACTATTGCCGCTTTGAGCTGCCTGTGGAACCGCTCCACCAGACCGTTGCATGCCGGATGATACGCTGTTGTGCGCTTGTGTTCAAATCCGGCTATTTGTGACAGACTTTGAAATAAAAAGGACTCAAATTGTCGGCCTCGGTCCGTCGTTATATCCGACGGGCAACCGAATCTGGATATCCAGCATGAAAGTAGGGCTTTTTCAACAGTGTCTGCGGTAAAATCTTCTATCGGTATTGCTTCTGGCCATCGCGTGAAGCGATCTATGGCAGTTAGGCAATACCCAAAGCCTTGCGAAAATGAAAGTGGTCCAATTAGATTTATATGGATCTGTTTGAATCTCGCACGCGGCAGGTGGTAGGTACCTAGTGGAGCGTTGACGTGTCGAGTAACTTTTGTTCGTTGACATAGCAGGCAAGCACGGGCCCAGTCTCGGCAGTCCTTCCTAACTCCAGGCCAAACAAAACGCTCTGCAACCAATTTAGCAGATGCATTGGCACCTAGGTGACTCAAAGAGTGAAGGCTGTTGAACACTTGCCTGCGGAAGAATGTTGTAACAAAAGGCCTGGGGTTCAGTGTACTGACATCACAGTACAGGGGGTTATGACTCCCAGGTACTTGCCGCTTCTCTAGGCGCAGAGAGAACCTCCGTCCAACAGCCTGCGGAGTTCTGGGTCTGAGGCTTGGGCTTCCGCTAATGTCTCGAGGCTGATAGGTTCGCTCAATTCTTCAATACGCAACAGAGTATCGGCTACGACATGGTCATTGCCAGATATGTGACGAATGTCGGTGGTGAATTGAGCGATAAAGTCCAGGTGCCTATACTGCCTAGGCGAACAGTTCGTCTTCCTCTCATGGAATGCGAAACTGATCGGCTTATTGTCAGTATAGACAGTGGAGTGTCTGGTCTCGAGCATGTGCCTAAAATATTTGATGGCCTCGTAAATTGCTAGTAACTCACGATCGTAGGGAGAGTATTTTACCTGCGAGGGGCTGAGCTTACGGGAGAAGAAAGCTAAGGGTTCCTATACGCCATTATTGTGAGTTGCTAGAGCACTGCACCTAAGGCTATGTCAGATGCGTCAGTGACCAGCGCCAATTTTGTTGAACAGCTCGGGTGAGCTAATAGGGCAGCATGGGCAAGGTTTTCCTTACAGGCTTCAAAAGCAGCTAAGGTGTATCCTGTCAGGGATATAGGATGTGATCCTTTTACCGAACCTGTTAAAAGTGCATGCAGTGGAGCTTGGGTTTGGGCAGCTTTTGGGAGAAATCTCCGATAAATTTTATCATGCCCAAAAATCGCCTTAGTTGCCGCATATTAATGGGGGCAGGAAACTCCTTAATGGCCTGTACCCTTGCGTCCAAAGGTCTGGTGCCTCGATCCGAGATGGAATATCCTAAAAAGGTTACCTCCTGTGCCCCAAAAACACACTTTGAAGTATTTATCAGCATCCCGTACTACTGCAGCCTGGAAAAGATCTTGCGAAGGTGTTCCTCGTGCTCGGTTTGACTTTTTGAGAAAACCAGGAAGTCGTCAAGGAAACAGTAGACAAAATCGAGTCCTCGGGTCATCTCATCCACAAACCTTTGAAATGTTTGACCGGCGTTCCTCAAGCCGAAGGTCATGAAAGGAAATTCAAACAATCCAAAGGGTGTGGTGATTGCGGTCTTCGGGATATCGTCTGGGCTAACAGGAATTTTATTGTATGCCTTCACAAGGTCCAGCGTGCTAAAGATCTTACATCCTGCGATGCTGTGAGCGAAATCATGGATGTGCCTAATGGGGTACCTGTCAGGCACGGTGCGGGCGTTCAGTATCCTATAATCGCCGCAAGGTCGCCAGCCGTTGTCTTTCTTTGGCGCCAGGTGAAGGGGTGAGGACCATGGGCTCTCCTCAATTTGTCGGGAGCTAGACGGCGTGGGGGAAGAAGAAACTGGAGGTCCTGGTGTTATATGTCCCGGCAACACTGAAGTACAAAAAGCAGCAGTAAAGCTAACCGATGAATTAAGTTTTTTTGGATTGAAACAGTATAATACCATAAGGAACTACGCCGGAAATACCTTAGATTTAGCCTTTTCAAATCTTCCAATAGACGTCAATAACTGCGACTCACCTCTAATTAAACCTGATCGAGCTCATCCAGCTCTTTTGATGAACGTTCTCGATCTCACAGTGTCTCCGTTAATAGAGGCCACAACGCCTAAACGAAACTATAATAAATGTGACTATGGCGTAATAAATGAAACATTTTATAACATAAACTGGCAGTCTACTCTAAAATCTTGTACAATCGAAGAGGCAATAGATATTTTTTATAACATAATAAATAAAACGATTGAACAACATGTTCCATACAAGAAAGTGCAAGGCAATCGCAAATATCCTGTTTGGTATAGTCGGGCGTTAATAAAAATTATAAAAGAAAAATATAAGGCACATAAGAGCTGGAAAAAATTTGGTAACTTATTAGATTACGATGAATTCTCCTTATTACGTCTACGACAACAACGCGTTCAAAAGGAATGTTTCGCAGAGTACACAAAGTTGGCTGAGGAATCTATTGTACGGAGGCCAAAGGCGGTCTGGACGTACATCAAATCAATAAGAGGTGGATCAAGTTATCCTAAAATGCTTACGTACCGTGACAGAAAATTTTCAGAGGGTGTAGACATATGCAATGCCTTTAATGACTTCTTTAAAAGTGTTTTTGGAGTGCCATCTCAGGATCCTATCGATACAAATTACCAGAGCGTACCTAATGATGACATATCTATGATAGCTATATCTGTGACTACTATCGAAAAACATTTGAAACTGCTAGATCCATATAAAGGGGCGGGTTGTGATGGTATACCACCGGTATTCTGGCGGAACTGTGCTGAAACGCTCAGTCTCCCGTTGGCCCTCATATTTAACACCTCTCTGAGAAATGGCATATTTCCTGACATTTGGAAGAAGGCACATATCGTGCCAATACATAAAAAAGGGACTAAATCAAAAATTGAGAACTATAGGGGAATTTCGATATTAAATACAGTTGGTAAAATTTTTGAGAAAATTGTTTTTGATGGTATATAACCTGTCATATGTAAGGAACTGCCGGATAATCAGCACGGCTTTCTCAGCGCCGCTCCACAATCACCAATTTAGCATGCTTTTCGAACTATGTTTTACCTAATATGGAAAGGGGTGGACAGATTGACGTGATCTACACGGACTTCGAAAAAGCTTTCGACCGTGTGGATCACGACATTCTAATCCATAAATTATACGGGATAGGAATACACGGCGATCTGCTCAGATGGATTAAATACTACTTAAACAATCGCTCTCAGGCTGTTGTTGTGGGGGGTTATAAATCAGATTTTATAAGTATACCCACGGGAATACCACAAGGGTCTCATTTGGGGCCGTTATTCTATAATGTGTACGTGGCAGACATTGGATCTTGCTTCAAATCAGCGCGACATTTAATGTATGCGGATGACAAGAAGATATTTATGAAAATAGATGATGAACATGACTGTCATATGATACAATCGGATCTGAATAGACTATCGGATTATTATAAAAAAAAAAATATTACGGTCAATATAAGTAATAATAATAATAATAATAATAAAAGGCGTCGGGAAGTGACGACCCCATCGCCCACTGGTTAAGCAACTAAGTGACAGATAGTTGCTTAACCAGCGCAGTCAGTCTGTACCCTAGCGACTGGTGCTAGAGCCGGTGCCAGTCGCATTACCCAGGGAAATGGGTCAAGACGGCTCCCTCGGAGGGAATGAGCGAGACTCCGATGGTATCTCGCTCACTATGATGATGGCGGAATATAGAGAGCGCATAGGGCCGCTGCCTGGGGGTGATCGCCGGGGCGCGTCTGGAGCTCGCGCTGGACGTGGCAGCATGCGGGCCGCCAGCACTACCCGACTGGGCCGACCACCTGCCCAGTCACCACCATCATCGCCTTCAGTGCGCTTGGCACCAGCAGGGGCTTCCCAGCCCCAGCAATTGGTGCCCGCCACTGGAGGTACAAGGCGCATGAGGTGGAATACAGCAATGAATGCGAACCTCATGCGCGCTTACTACGGAGCGACAGAGGGAGAAACCGGCAGGACAGGTTATCGAGCACGGATGCATCGCACATTTCTGCAGCTGGAGCCAAATTTGTCAGTCGCCGAACAAAACCTGTCGGATAGAGCTCGGTGGATATTGCGGTCTAACATCTTTAGCACCACTGAGCTCGAACAATTGCGAAGCGAGGCTGTTTCCTGCGCGCCACCCGCACCCACTGAGCGGACTGCCACTCCAGAGCCTTCTGGCGGCGAGAATATGGTAGTCGAAGACGAGCCGGTGGTAGCTGGTGGCGCGTCGGATATAGTCGCCCAGGATTTAGAGCAAATGAGGGGGATGTTAGAGGAGGCGATTTTGGAGTACAGTAATACTCCCCTGGAAGAGAGACCAAGGCTTCCGAGGCTACCACTCAGTGTTCGGATCCGGGATGTCGTTGAGGCCGTAAACCAGATGCTGCCCCAGCATTTGGAGAGCAGCTCTGGCCTGGCTGATACCAGTACGATTCTCTTCAGTGCAGCAATGACGGTGTGCCGATTCACAGGCATCCGAGTTGCACCAAGTCCAAGTGCTGCACGTACTACTCGCAGGAGTAATACTGTGCCAGCCTGGAAGAGGAGAATCGAACAACGTATCGAGCAAGCCAGAGTCCTCATCGGCAAACTGACGTGCTTCCGCTCGGGCAATACCAGGCCAAGGATTGTGCGCTTTGTCAGGAGGGAGTTTTCTAGGATAACAATTAATTTGGCTAACCCAGAGTTTGCTCGGAAACTGACGGAGCGCATCGACGAGCTGAAGCAGAAGATCGCTGCGTGGGCGAAGCGTATGAGAAGGTACTCAGAAAGGGTTGAGAGATACGAGCAGAATCGCCTTTTCGGGAGTGACCAGAGAAAGTTCTACAAACGCTTGGAGAGCTCTGAACCTCGCAACACTGGTGCAAGACCGCACAAGGCCGAAGTTGTAAGCTTTTGGCGTGGCCTTTGGTCAACACCAGTGGAGCACAGCGAAGGACCCTGGATTGGCGCGATAGAGGAGGCGTGTGCATCAGTTCCTCCGATGAACCCTGTCTTCATCACTGATGAGGACGTAGCCACTGCAGTACGTCGAGCCCCGAACTGGAAAAGTCCGGGACTGGATGGCCTGCAGAGTTACTGGCTAAAAGGATTCTCGGTATGACATGCTACCTTGGCCCGCCAATTTCAGGAGGCGCTAGAGACAGGAGCTCTCCCGAACTTTCTCACTACTGGGGTCACTCACCTAGCTCCTAAAACACAAAACACCGCGGACCCGAGTAAATACCGCCCGATAACGTGTCTGCCTACCATCTATAAGACACTAACATCCGTTCTGAGCGCCAAAATTCGTGATCATATAGACGCGAATCGTCTTATGTCTGACGCTCAGAACGGATGTCGGGCTGGTAGTCGCGGTTCAAAGGAGCTTCTCCTCATAGATGCTGTCGCTGGCCAACTGGTCAAACGCAATCGCCGGAACTTCTCTGCTGCCTGGATTGACTACAAAAAAGCATTTGACTCAGTCCCCCATACATGGCTAAAGAGGGTCCTCGAACTGTATAAAATTGATTATACGGTTCGACACTTCCTCGAGAAATGTATGGAGCAATGGAGTACAATGCTTAGTCTCCAGGGCGAGAGAATGGCGGATGCTGAAGACCGAATAAGCATTAGGAGGGGTATATACCAGGGCGATTGTCTGAGTCCACTTTGGTTCTGCCTTGCCCTGAACCCTCTAAGCAGATTGCTGGAGAATTCGGGGACGGGATTTCAGTTTCGGAGAGGGAGAGATCGGGTGTCGCACCTTTTTTACATGGATGACCTGAAGCTGTTAGCCCCAACAGCTCCGAAGCTGAGGGAGCTACTAAACATTGTTGTTGATTTTAGTGGCTCCATCAGAATGGAGTTCGGGGTTGATAAGTGTGCGGTTATCCATGTGACGAGGGGAAAGATTACTCGGTCGCAGGAGGTTAACCATGGTGTCGTCCAACTGCAAACACTTTCCGAAACTGATACGTACCGGTATCTGGGTATGTCACAGAGTATAGGTTTGAGGGAATCGGACGTAAAACAGTCTGTTGGTGAAGCCTTCTTCGACCGCCTTACAAAGGTGCTTAATAGTTCTTTGTCGGGGGTCAACAAGGTCAAAGCCTATAATGGATGGGTTATGCCTATTCTCTTATACACCTTTGGTATTCTCAGATGGACTCAGACCGAACTAAACGCTCTGGATCGGAAAGTCCGCACAACTATGACACTACATAGAATGCATCACCCCAGATCGTCGGTCATGAGGCTGTATATCCCGAGGAAATGTGGTGGTCGAGGCCTGTTAAGTGCTAAAACCATGCACGACCGCGAGGTATCTAGCCTCAGAGCGTATTTCCTAGCAAAGACCGACACAACGATGCATTGTGATGTCATAGAATGTGATAAAGGACTTACCCCTCTTGATCTGGCCAACGAGTCATGGCAGCCGCCGGCGATACTAAGTGTCTCTGATCGCGAGACCGTATGGAAAGGGAAAGAGCTGCACGGACGGTTTTTCAAGGCTTTACACGAGCCCCACGTGGACCGAAAAGCTTCCGTGCATTGGCTGCGCTTTGGAGACCTCTTTGGGGAAACCGAGGGGTTTGCTTGTGCGATACAAGACCAGGTTATCAGGACGAACAATTACCGAAAGTACATCATAAAGGATGGCACAGTGGACATTTGTCGGGCCTGTCGCCATCCTGGAGAATCACTCCGTCATGTGGTTTCGGGTTGTTCGGCTCTTGCTAACACTGAGTATCTGCACAGGCATAACCAAGCAGCCAAAATTCTCCACCAAGAGCTCGCCCTTAAGTACGGTCTCGTGAGCCAGAGACTACCCTATTATAAGTACTCGCCGGAGCCAGTACTCGAAAGTGACAGTATCCGGCTCTACTGGGACCGGCCCATCATCACTGACAGGACTATTCTTGCGAATAAGCCTGATATAGTGCTGATGGACCGGGCGCAATCGAAGGTGTTTTTAGTGGACGTTACTATCCCTCATGACGAGAACCTTGTGAAGGCCGCGACCGAAAAGCAACGCAAGTACTTGGACCTAGTACACGAGGTTACCGAAATGTGGGAAGTGGCGTCCACTGAAATCATACCAATTGTTATATCGGCAAACGGGTTAATCCCAGCCACATTAGGTTCACACCTGAAAAGGCTGGGATTCATCGGCGGCTCGCTTCCAGCAAAGATGCAGAAAGCGGTGGTGCTTGATACCGCACGCATCGTCCGCCGATTTCTCTCTCTTTTGCCCTGAACCCGGCCAAATGTGCATCTGCCGGTCATTGCCGCCCAAGAGGCGAGAGGTTTTCGGCCTATGGAATAATAATAATAATAATCTTTATTAGGAATTTTAACAAATACGACTAATTTAAGCTAATGATTATGTATACGTGTGTGTGTGCGCGCGCGCGTGTGTGTGTGTGTGTGTGTGTGTGTGTGTGTGTGTGTGTGTGTGTGTGTGTGTGTGTGTGTGTGTGTGTGTGTGTGTGTGTGTGTGTGTGTGTGTGTGTGTGTGTGTGTGTGTGTGTGTATGTGTGTGTGTGTGTGTGTGTGTGTGTGTGTGTGTGTGTGTGTGTGTGTGCGTGTGTGCGTGTGTGTGTATGTTTTTGTGTGTGTGTGTGTGTGTGTGATGTGTGCGTATGTGTGTTCGTGTGTGTGTATGCATACGTGGGAGTATATTTATGTGACTGCATGCAGAATTACGAGTAGTAAGCTTGTCAGGAATTAAAAGGATTTCCCAATTAAGGCCTCGGTATCTTCATAAGATAGGGTGAGAAGCCAATCCAAGCATTTCATTTTACATTTATAGGAGGGTAACGGGTAGAGATTTAACTTTTTGTTTATTTTATTATACAGAGCAGGGCTCATGTAATAAAAATGCCGAGCTGCGAGAGATGTTCGACGTGGTACAGTTTTACAGACCCTGTCGGATCGACGATGGAGCTCTGTAAACTTAGGGTCGTACGGAAGCTGGGAGTGCTTACGAACAATAGTGGCAAGAACGAAAAGCTGACGCACTGTGGGAACTTTGCATATGGAATACAGTTCCGTTGTGGGAAAGCGAATAGGCTTTTTGGCGATAACTTTTAAAACAGCTCGTTGAGCTCTTTCGAGTCTCAGCATATGAGATTTCACCGACCCACCCCAGGAGGTTATGCAATAAGATAGAATTGATTGCGCTAGGGCATAGTACACAGTTATGAGACAATGAAAGTCAGCAGCAGAGCGTAGGTGTTTAAATACAAATATAAGCTTCCTAATACGTGATATTACAGCTTGTATATGCAGAGTCCAGGTCATCTGACTGTCTACCAAGACGCCTAGATATTTAATTGAAGCAGTGCGTTCAATGTGAGTGCAGAAGCAAGGTAATGTTGCAGTCTTAGCGCAGCAATGTGCTTGAATAGAAAAAGTTTGTGGTGGGTTGGAAGCTACATGAGGGGCAAATGCTATAAATTTTGTTTTAGAAACATTCAATGTGAGGAGATTCTCGCGCAGCCAACATGTCACAACAGATAAGGCATTCTCAGCAAAGGTGCGAGCCTCTTCCCAGTTGCGGCCGTGTATAAGAAGCACAGTGTCATCGGCATATGTGATGATCTTACAGTTTGAAAGAGCGAGGTTGCACAAATCATTGATGTAGATCAAAAAGAGGGTAGGACCAAGGACACTACCCTGTGGAACACCAAACGAAACGTGCTCTTCTCCGCTTCTTAAGCCATCAATAAGGACATGCTGGGTACGGTTGCTGAGATAGCTGTGGAAAAGATCAAGTGCAATACCCCTCACGCCGATGTGCTCAAGCTTAGAAAGAAGAATAGGAACAGACACAGTGTCAAAGGCTTTACAGAGGTCGAGAAAAATGGCAACCGATTTAAGTTTATTATCATAATTCTTGACCACAGCGTCAGAGAGTTCTAAAACAGCATCCTCGGTAGATTTTCCTTGACGGAAACCAAACTGATTCAAGGAAAAAATATTTTTATTTGTAATAAATTTAACGAGCCAAGTATTTATAATTTTTTCAAAATTTTTTGAGAAAACCGTTAGGACTGAAATGGGTCTATAATTTGTTACATCGTCTTTGTTACCATTTTTAAAAACAGGATGCACAACAGCTTTCTTAAAAGCACGCGGGAATATGCCTGATGAAAAAGCGAGATTAAAAATAAAATTTAAAATAGGGATAAAGACATGTCTTGCAGACTTTACCAGCAACGTGGGAATACCGTCCCATCCAACCGAGCTTTTATTTTTGAGACTCAGTATGATTCGTTCGATTTCGTCATTGTCTATACTAGATAATACCATAGAGTTCAAGGCAGGTTGAGTATTTGAGCGATTATGATAATTATCAGGGCATTGGCACGCTACCTGAGGAATTTGATCTGCAAGGTTTTTTCCAACGTTGGCAAAATAATTATTAACTAAATTGACCGATGCTGATTCCTGTTTACATAACTTGAGTAAATTTTTGGAGTTTGAACTTTTATTATTTTGAATATTTGCAATTTTCTTAATAATGTCCCATGTTGCTTTGGGATTGTTTTTAGCATTTTGAAGTTCTTTTTGTTGGTATTCACGTTTTATTTCTTTTAATAGGTTATTGCAAAAATTTCGGTATCGAATATATATTTTGTTATTTAATTCATTATCCGGGTTACTTATAAGCTTACTATAGTGCTTGTCCCGATGACGTATACACCTTAGCAAGCCTGGAGTAATCCAGGGCTTGATTATACGCTTCCTACTAGGTACAAGGAAAGTACTTGTATGTTTTTGTAAAACTGATGAAATTATGTCAACAAAGGTATCTGCAGCTATATTTGGATCAGTATTGTCAAGAACAGAAGAGAAATCAGTTTTACTTATTTCAGCTACTGTAGAAGAGAAATCTGTTTTTAGTATGGAACGATTTGACAAATATTTAGTATTGAATTTATTATTGCAACAGAATAGAACTGGGTTATGATCTGTAGGAAGGGAGTTAAATACTAGAGTAGTGGCAGTGTAAGGGGTCCGGACCATGATATGGTCGAGACAATTCTCTTTTCTAGTTGGGAAAAGATGGCCAGGAAGCATGCCGTGCGATGCAAGTAAATTCAAATATTCATCAGCAGAACAGTCTGTCTTTCCCGGTAAGATGTTAATGTTAATGTCGCCAATTAATATTGCAGATCTAAAACTTTTTATAGAAACTAATACGTCGTCGAGACTTTTGAAAAAGCGAGTAAGATCTTTGTAAGAGGGCGATCGATACAGCGCCACTATTGCTAGTTGGTCTGAAGGTTTCACAATTAAACAGTAAGCATCATTAAAGTCCGGGAAAAGAATACAATAGTCCAAGTCATGTCTAACGTAGGCAACTACCCCCTCATTCTGATTATTGAAATCAGTTTTATGAGACACAAATCCAGGGAGTAATGGCAGATTAGGTGATTTACTTAGCCAACATTCGGATAATATTAGAACATCAGGCTCATATTTTAACCGATGAAGCAAGGTTAGAAGACTGTCAAAGTTACAGCCTATGCTTCGGATATTAACATGAAGAATTTTAAAAGCATTATTAACTTTCAGATAATTGATACTTTCTTCCGGTGAGCAAATTGCGGATTCTGAGACTGAATATTCTTCTATATCGCTACTAATTATATTTAGATCATTCATTATAAGGTTGATAATTAACAAGGGAGTACGACGATGGTATTTTGGAGAAGACGGCCAAGTGTACTGTATGAGCCCGAATCCAATGGGGGCCGGAAACAGAAAGAGTGCTAGTGTTATGTAGAGTTTTCACTATGCAGCGCAAGATAATACGTGTAAGAAATAATATGTGTATTTGAATTTTGTAAATATTCATGTATGTTTGTGTTGTGGGTGTAAATGTATAAGATTTAAAGTCAGTGTAATACAAATGCTGTCGTTGAAGATATGGAAAATTATTTTTAAATTGTAATATATTATGTAAAGGCAATTTGTAAGGACAATTCTTAAGTTGTTTAATTTTGGTTCTTTGCTTTGTCAAAATCCAGCTCGCTTGTGATGCGCAGTAAGGGCCCATTTTCTCTTTTTCTAATGAAAATTTTTCCATGAGACACCCAGCAATACTTATAATCGTTAACTTTGGCGAAGTCTCTGGCCAGAAAGAACAGTCTTTTCATCTTGGAGGTGAGATTCTCTGAGATATATATAGGCTTAGGAGTGCCGCCAATTCGAAGATGCTCAGTGGTAAGTCTAGACGCGCCTTTATTAAATGTGCGGTACATGGAAATGACTTTTTCCTTCAGGAGTACGCTAGTGAGATCAACAATTATAGTTCTTTTGTCGGGATTTTTTGAGTTTATGCGGAAGATATCTCTAACGTCATTGCGTTGAATGGGCACATTAATAACACTGCCAGCCTTGATAACGGTCTCCAATACCGAAGCCTTGGTTTCTGAGGTAGAAATTGGAATGTTTCTGATTTCTAAGCAGGTTGATCTTGAAACACGTTCAAAGCCTTCCAATTTTTCTTCGAGAGATTTAATGTATTTAGTATCAGTCTCTCGCTCTGTTTCCAACTTTACAACCTTAGCCTGGAGCAAGTCATATTTTTGTGCCAAAAAGTCAATTGTTAAGCGGAGGTCCTCGACTACACTGCATATTTTAGCTGTACTTTTTTCCTGTTCCACCCGAAATTGTTCAAATTGCGCCCTCATTCCAGTCATAAAATTATCTAACGTCTCTTCATTAAACTCCGAGCGCTTGATGACTTGACGCTTGCGTAAGGTAACATTATCTTTCTCGGTTAAGTTAGGCTCTGACGAACAGTGGTGAAGTTGTTTCGTAGTATGCGATGTAGGCACCGTCAGTGCAGGCAGGGGAGCGACAGAGAAAGCACGTGCGTGTGTCGGCGCAAGCCCGGGAGTGGGCGCGCCGACACGATCGACCGCCGGCGCAGGGGCAGAGGAGGGTGGCTGTTCAAGAGGCATAGTCGTATGCAAAAGTACCAGGCACGCAGAAACTCAGCGTAGGTTAATAAGTAGTAGAATTCACTCACAGGTGTGCGTGCGAGCAGGATGTTGAATGAGTCCGCTGCGTGCGCGATGCAACCGCGTTGTTGTTATTATGTCCTGGTAGTTCCCGTCAACAATTATGTTTTTACTAATTTCACAAATAAATATTTTAATTTTATAAATACGGAATAACTAAATTCACGTCTGTACAGCTCAGAAGTCCGGAGGGAAGGGGGGGAGTAA
Source organism: Anania fuscalis (assembly GCA_950371115.1). Lineage (NCBI taxonomy): Eukaryota > Metazoa > Arthropoda > Insecta > Lepidoptera > Crambidae > Anania > Anania fuscalis. The sequence continues at coordinate 10,656,178 of OX493326.1, read as the reverse complement.
GTGTGAATGTATCACTTTTACCCGTAAACCCAAACCCATAATTTACTCTTATACCATTGACGGCATTCCTATCCACAGAGCATCTCTGGTTAGAGATCTTGGTGTGCATTTTGATGACAAAATGCTCCTCAGAGATCATATAGGTATGATAGTGGAAAAAGGATATAGAAATCTTGGTTTTGTAATAAGAACCTGCAAGCCTTTTAAGAATGTCAACACAATTAAAACGATATACTTCGCCTATGTTCGTAGCGTCATTGAATACGCTAGTGGAATCCGCAATACGCTGTTTACATAGACCGCCTGGAGCGTCTGCAAAAAATTCTGATCCGTCATTTAAAGTACCGATTTCCGAAGCCAGAGGCAAGAACATACAAGGAAAGTTGCAAACAATACGGTCTAACCCCACTCGACGACAGGCGGAAGTTATTGGATTTGTGTTTGTTATACGACATCGTGAGGAGTAATGTGTGCTGTCCCGAACTAGTCGAAGGCATAAGGTATAACGCACCAACCCAGCGCAGCCGTCGGCGGCACCCGTCATTGTTCATAGTTCCCAAGGCGATTACTAACTATGCGCGTAACGCACCTACCTCTCGTTTGCTAAACACTTATAATGTCAATTTCCAGGAAATTGACATGTTCACTCACAGCAAAAGTATTGTTAAACAAAAAGCGATGCAAATACTCAATAATAAAGAAGGATAAGTAAACTAAAATTAAAGTGAAAAATTAAGATCAAAATTTAGTTTTTTTTTTTTAAATTAATTAAAAATAAGAATATGTATTGTCAAAAAAAAAAAATGTCAAGTATAAGTTGAATATGTGTACGTATTATGTATATATGTTTATGTATATGTTAGTATGTAGGTTTATGTATATTTGTAAGTATGTGTATATAGATATATAGATTTATATATGTATTTATATATCACATGTTATGTGTCACGTCCTATACGATTAGTAAAATTAAGGGAAACCTGTAATTAGCTGTATTCATAGTTATAAGTACTAGATAAGAAAAATGTATATAACGCAGTTGGTTTTCTTAATAAAATAAAATAAAATTATGCGTATATGGTGTACTGTATTGTGTGGTGGTGTAGTGCGATGTGTACCAGATGGTCGTGTGATATCGGGAAATTCGGCTAGGATTTTATGAAACCGAGTCTCACCAGACAAAACCTTCACTGAATGTACGTTTTTACACAAAGCCAAAGCGCACACAGCTGATATAGAAATAGTGTTATCAATCAAGCGCTTATTGCGACAATCTACAATAAGGTGATAAAAATTTAAGAAATCTACTCCTATAATGGGCTTAGATACATCTGCAACTACAAAACGTCAATTAAAAGTCCTACGTAGGCCAAAGTCTAAATTAAAATGTACATAACCATACGTGGCAATGTTCAAACCGATGGCGGCACACAAACGAAAGTTGGTACTGGCATGACGATCTCGTAGCGCCGACCGAGGAAAGACACAGAGGTCGCTCCCAGTGTCGACCAGGAACTGCGTCTTTGTAGACCGATCGGTGACGAACAGGCGACCAGAAGAGGATGGGCAATCGTCAGTCGTCATTATCGATTGCCTGTGGCGTTTCCCGACTTAAAATCACAGGGAAGTACGCATTTCTTTGCCTTATCGCCGAACTTACTGTGAAACCGGCACAGCGGGTACTTTCTATAGTTGGAGTTTGACCGCTGTCTGGACAAGGATCTGCTGTTGGCTTGTTGAGTCGAACGATTTTGCGGTCTGCTGCTCCGGTTAGACGCCATATTCTGTAGTTGTCGCCTTAGTTCTGCAACTTCCTTTTTTAAGGTCGATGAGCACGGAACCGGGGACGGAATCACAGACGGCTGCAACTCTGGGAGTTGATGAGGCAAGATCATTCACTCGATCTGATAGGTCAGCGAGATCATCGATAGTCGATGTCGATGGTTATCCGGCTAACAATGTTTGGATGCCATGTGGGAGTCTGCTCATCCATATAGTTTTCAAAAATTCGTCTGGGACGTCAATTCCAGCGAGACTCTTCAGGTGCCGAAGGAACTGCGATGGCTTTCGGTCACCCAACTCCTCATGCATCAGCAACTGCTTTAGCTTCTTTTCATTGGAAGCGGTCAAGCGCTTATTAGCTCTGCTTTTAACTTCTCGTATTAACCGGTTGTTGGTGGGCTAATGATAATGTCCTTAACCTCACGAGAGTACTGGTTGTCAAATTGGCCGATTACATAATTAAATTTGGTCGAGTCAACTGTAATCCCAGCTATGTCGAACTGACCTTCCACTTGGGCGAACCAAATTTCAGGCTCTTCTGGCCAAAATGGTGGTACACGAGCAGCGACTTTGTAGACCTCCGCCTGGTTTGGTTTAGCTCGCGCGCCATTTTGTTCGCCGGGTTCAAAGTCCGCGGAGCCATGTGCATCTTCAAAATCCTTCTCCATGTGTTCCAACGGGGTCACCAGTGTAATGGTGTGTCGGTGTAATGTAGCAGGCGGATAAATAATAACTCCGACTTACGGTTTCCAAGTTTATAATGCCTGTTTCACAAAACAGTTTCGACACACAAAGTATATAAGTTCAGGAGGCACAGCAAGAATAGGAAAGCACACACACGCGGGGAATAGTCCAAGGAATTTGAATGAAACTACTTTTACGGATTATTTCGCGATTTATTAACATTTTATTTAACCTGACGTTTCGAACACTTTACAGCGTTCGTGGTCACAGGTAGACTAAGGTGTTATTCGTCTTTACAATATTTTGAAAAATATAAACTACCGTCACTCAGTTAATATTAATTTGTGTTCCTATCTACGCAAAAAGAGCTAACTGTATCTAGAGGTCTTGCAGTGCGGGGCCTAGCATGGGATTTCGTTAAAACAGGATCCCATGCTGGTGGTATTTTCCAACCATCTTCTCTGTTGAAATTCGGGTGTCTTCTAATTTCAATTGCCTCCCGTAACATGCGAGGAACAAATCGTCGTTCTCTTGCAAAGACTTTAGGCTGGTCAAATCGTATGAAATGGTTGGGTGTATCTAAGGCATGTTCACACACTGCAGACTTAGTATTCCGTCTATGTTTGATGTCGGCTATATGTTCTTTTACCCGCACGCTTATACTTCGTTTTGTTTGACCGATATAGGAGAGCCTACAGTCACATTCCAGTCTGTACACCCCCGCATCTTGAAGAGGTATGTTGCACTTGACAGGTGGTAAAAATTGGTTAATCTTTTTCGGCGGCTTGAAGTAGGTTTTGATTGAAGCGCGCTTCAAAATGTTTCCAATCTTGTCAGTGACACCCTTCATATAAGGTAGTACAGCAGGTTGGCGTTCGACGGTGGAATGCTTGTCCCGGGGTCTGGAACGACGTGGTACCGGCAACTGGTTTTCCCGTAGTACCTTCCTGACATGCTGGAGCTCGCCAGCCAGGTGTTGGTCGTCACAGATACCCCTTGCTCTCTGAAACAATGATTTGCCTACGGTAGCCAACTGTCGAGGATGATGGTGAGAGGCACCATTGAGGTATTTATCTGTATGGGTGGCTTTACGAAAAACTGTATGACTAAGAGCATGTCAGGAAGGTACTACGGGAAAACCAGTTGCCGGTACCACGTCGTTCCAAACCCCGGGTCAAGCATTCCACCGTCGAACGCCAACCTGCTGTACTACCTTATATGAAGGGTGTCACTGACAAGATTGGAAACATTTTGAAGCGCGCTTCAATCAAAACCTACTTCAAGCCGCCGAAAAAGATTAACCAATTTTTACCACCTGTCAAGTGCAACATACCTCTTCAAGATGCGGGGGTGTACAGACTGGAATGTGACTGTGAGCTCTCCTATATCGGTCAAACAAAACGAAGTATAGGCGTGCGGGTAAAAGAACATATAGCCGACATCAAACATAGACGGAATACTAAGTCTGCAGTGTGTGAACATGCCTTAGATACACCCAACCATTTCATACGATTTGACCAGCCTAAAGTCCTTGCAAGAGAACGACGATTTGTTCCTCGCATGTTACGGGAGGCAATTGAAATTAGAAGACACCCGAATTTCAACAGAGAAGATGGTTGGAAAATACCACCAGCATGGGATCCAGTTTTAACGAAATCCCATGCTAGGCCCCGCACTGCAAGACCTCTAGATACAGTTAGCTCTTTTTGCGTAGATAGGAACACAAATTAATATTAACTGAGTGACGGTAGTTTATATTTTTCAAAATATTGTAAAGACGAATTACACCTTAGTCTACCTGTGACCACGAACGCTGTAAAGTGTTCGAAACGTCAGGTTAAATAAAATGTTAATAAATCGCGAAATAATCCGTAAAAGTAGTTTCATTTAAATGTATCGTGTTCGCGTAAATAAAAGACAACAGTAGTCCAAGGAAGCAAGAAGTAGATTTTACATATAGTACATAAGACAGAAAAGAAGTATATAAGGTCCGATTTTATTAGTGTTCATCCTGTTAACTTGTGACTATATAAGGTCCGATTTTATTAGTGTTCATCCTGTTAACCTGTGACTATATAGGTGAAAAGCAATCATAAAAACCAACTTTCAAATGACTATCATAAAAACTAAAAAAGTTAAAAATAAATTACAAAAAAACCGGCCAAGTGCGAGTCGGACTCGCGCACCGAGGGTTCCGTACAAACCTGCAAGGTTTACAAAGTTTTTTATTTGTTTTCTATTTGATATGAATTTCAACTTGATAGCTCTACGCGTTCATGAGGAAAAAAGTAATAAGTTTATATTTATTAAAAAATATATATTTTGTAATGTAACTAAAAATTTAAGGTTTTCGGAATTTTTCCTTTATGTGTGCTATAAAACGTTGCTTCATGCCAAATTTCAAGATTCTAGGTCGACTGGAAGTACCCTTTAGGTTTTGATTCCCTTGCGAGTACTTGCGAGTTTCAAAATATTTATTTTTTATTTATTTTATTTTATTTATTTTAAAAAACCAACAGCGTAACTTACAAATATACTTAAAAGTACGTACATGTGTTTTAGTAAGGCCAATAACAGGTTTTTCTTAAATTAACAATTCGTCTATGCAAGTCTAGCTATGTGAACCATCCATCAAACGTGAGTGTGTGTGTATGTGTGTGTTTATGTTTATGTGTAAGTGTGTGGGTGTTGTGTGGGTTAAGAGTGTTTTATGAACGAGTTTGAACGTGACCGTGCCTGCCTATTTTCTGCTATCCAAAATGTTATTAACTTGAGATTTAAATTTCGCCTTAGTGGTGTTAAAAATATCGATAGTCGAAAAAGAAACATTGTATGTTCTTGCGATTCTCGATAAAACAGAGTTATGCGTAAACTTTGTCCTGTGTAACGGTGTATGGAACAGTTGAGGGTTACGAGAGCGATGCTGCGTTGCTCGAAGTCCTAGCTCACCAACCAAGCTCGGACAGTCAAGTCTTCCGCGCACAATATCATACAATAACATCATGTCCGTAGTTACACGGCGGTTCGCAAGAGTAGGTAGACCGTAGTAGCTACAACCTTTCTCATACGTGTCAAAACACTTACGTGATTTAAAGTTAAGGTAACGAATGAACTTCTGTTGAATAGATTCAATTTGTTCAGAGTAAGTTATATACTGCGGATACCATATACAACTGGCATAGTCAAGGATATTACGGACATACGCGTTATAGATACTCTTAATGCACAGCAAGTCAGTGAAGGGTTGTGTTATGCGTAGTACGAATCCTAGAGTTTTATATGCCGTAAGTGTAATTTGATCAATATGTTCGTTCATTATCAGTTTATTGTCAAAGTATACACCAAGATCACGCACCACGTTGACTCTTTCCAATGCTTTACCTTGAATGTTGTAGTTATAAGCGATGGGATTTCTTTTTCGGGTGAAGCTAATTATTTGACATTTTTTGGTATTGACATTAATTCTATTAATTTTATAATACTCAGATAATTTATCTAGGTCATATTGCAGCTGAGCACAATCAGCAACATCGCCAACTTCAAGAATTTTTTTTGTATCGTCAGCATACATTAAAAACCTTGAATATGCAAAACATGCATAAATGTCGAAGAGGTAGATATTATAGAAGAGAGGACCAAGGTGCGAACCCTGAGGGACTCCGGAGGATACCTTTACAAAATCCGATCTATAGCCGCCCACGACCACCGCTTGCGACCTGTTCGACAAATATGATTCAACCCAACGCAGCAAGTCCCCATGTATCCCCAAGTGCTCCATCTTACGTAGAAGAATGACGTGATCCACCCGATCGAAAGCCTTTTCAAAATCGGTGTAGATCACGTTAACTTGTTTACGTTTGTCAATAGATTTATGCAAATAGTGCGTAAATGTTGCAAGATTACTTGAGGTAGATCGTCCGCTTAAGAAACCATGTTGTTCAAGTGGTATTCTTACTGTTGAAAGAACAGAGGAATAAACTAGTTTTTCGAAAACTTTGTTAAAAACATTTAATATCGATATGGGTCTATAATGCTCTACCTTTAATTTGTATCCTTTCTTGTGAATGGGAATTACATGAGCATTTTTCCAAACATTTGGAAATATACCCTCTTTTAGAGATCTATTAAAAATTATTGTAAGTGGCATTGCCAATGCCGTAGCACAACGCACAATAAAAAGAGGAGGAATGTTGTTACAACCAGCTCCCTTACGTACATCCAAGAGTCTTAAAGCCTTTAGTACATAGTCCCTGGTAAATTGTGGTGAGTTGCCTTGAGATGTACTACCATGGGGAGGCAGGGCTAAATTAGAAGGTGGATAATTATGGGCTCGTGGCACGAAAACACTAAGAAAAAACTCATTGAATGCAGAACACACCTCATTTCCATCAGAATATTTGTTATTACCGTAGGTGACATATTTAGGATACGATGACGTCCCTCGTCTGGACTTCACGAAGCTCCAGAAGGCTTTAGGATTTGACTTGATAGACTCTTGTACGTTGGTCAGATACTTTTTATGGCATTCAGCTTCGACCTTGCGCTGTCTGGACCGCAACAGAGCGAATATGCAGCTTAAATTGCTGTTTCTTTTAATTGCGTTGACATAGAAGTTTGATTTTGTTACAGCTTAAAGGTATTATAGACCTGAGTATTTGGTATGAATTTCAATTTAATACCTTTACGCGTTTATGAGGAAATGGGTAGTAAGTTTAAAATTATTAAAAATATATATATTATGTGATGTAACTAAAAATTTATGGTTTTCTTAATTTTTCCTTTATCTATGCTATAAGAAGTTGCTTCGTACCAAATTTCAAGATTCTGAGTTCACGGGAAGCACCCTGTAGGTTTTGATTCCCTTGCAAGTGTCGAAAATTTGCGGCATAAACGGCTGTATCTTTTGATTGCGTTGGCTTAGAAGTTTGATTTTTTCACAGCTTCAAGGGACAGTAGACTTGAGTAATTGATATAAATTTCAGCTTCATACCTCCACGCGTTCCTGAGAAAAAGGGTCTTGACAGACGGACGGACGGACGGACAGACGGACAACAAAGTGATCCTATAAGGGTTCCGTTTTTTCCTTTTGAGGTACGGAACCCTAAAAAACAACATCGACTTCATATTGCATAAACTCGTCCTATCTTCAACTCTTTCTCGCTCTGTACAAGGGGAAGGAATAAGACGGATAATCAGATGGTTAAACGTAGCAAAGATAGGACGAGTTTATGCAATATGAAGTCAATGTTGTTGATTTTTAACTTTTTTAGTTTTTATGGTACACAATTGAAAATTGGTTTTTACGATTGCTTTTCACCTATATAGGCACAGGTTAACAGGATGAACACTAAAAAAATCGGACCTTATATAGGTGAAAAGCAATCGTAAAAACCAACTTTCAAATGTCTATCATAAAAACTAAAAAAGTTAAAGATAAATGACAAAATAACAACATCGACTTCATATTGCATAAACTCGTCCTATCTTCAACTCTTTTCTCGCTCTGTACAAGGGGAAGGAATAAGACGGATAAACAGATGGTTAAACGTAGCAAATATAGGACGAGTTTATGCAATATGAAGTTAATGTTGTTGATTTTTAACTTTCTTAGTTTTAATGGTACACATTTGAAAATTGATTTTTACGATTGCTTTTCACCTATTTATATAACGGTTAAAGCAGTACGATGGCATAAAAATTGGCTAAGGCAGCGTGCGCTTTGCGTCGTAGTTAAGTTGCAGGCGCGTGTTCGCCGAATACATAGCCTTTATGTGCGAGCGCTGCGCTAGGAAGTTCATGACGTCGAGGTGCGTGTCAATATCGATATCGATAATCTAGTACACATCGCATATCGTTAGTAACTATTTGTGTTAGTGTGAGTAAGTAAATAATATAGGTATAAGTAATTGTAAAATAGTGTAAATAAATAATGTTGAAAAATAATAAATATTTCGTGAATTTTAGGACTTTAAGTTAGTAAATTTTTACATTTAAGTTATTTTCAATTAAACTCGTATTTCACGTGTTAATGTGAACGAAGTGTAGAATAGGTGCCTACAGGTGGACTGCGCACTGCCAAGAAAGAACTTTTAAAATGTGAAAGGTGCCATCGCTTCAAAACACAACAAACCTCACAACAAATGGCAGATTTACCTAGACCTCGAGTGACGCCATCAATACCATTCACACTCACAGGCGTGGACGTGGCACGGAGGGGAACACCAAGCCGTATGTATAGTGACAATGGCACCAACTAAGTGGGGGCAGCCAAGGTATTGACGAAGTAGCGTGATCAGGCCATGAAGCTGTACATCGACAATGAAGTTATAAGCAACATGATAGACTATGGGATTGAGTGGCATTTCAACGCCCCGTCTTGGCCAACAGCTGGAGGACTATGGGAAGCAGCAGTAAAAAGCATGAAACAGCACCTCAAACGTGTTCTTGGCGAGCAAAAGCTAACATTTGAGGAGTTTTCCACACTGCTTATATTGCGCTACAAAAAATAAGAAAACTTAAATGGAATTGGACAGGGCATATAATGAGGACAAACAGTATAAAATGGTCGAAAGACGTTATGAAATGGTACCCTAGAAATGGGAAAAGGCAGAAAGGACGTCAAATCAAAAGATGGGAGGATGATTTACCCAAAGGATGGAGCAAGCTGACTAATTTTAATATGAAGATAAATAACACTTGAAAAAAATCATCGACCTCAGGTGGGACTCGAACCCACGTCCCATCGCATGCCGGGCGAGTGCTTTACCAACTAAGCTACCGAGGACGTCACGTGACAAGATGAAATTCCTCAAGTGTTTTTTCTCGCTGTCAAAGCCAGCGTATTCTGATCAATGTTGTAGCCATATGTATAGCTGAGTAGTATACTACCGTCAACACCCTATAGAAATATTTTTACAAATATTTGACTATTGGTTAAGATCTGAAATGCTTAAACATTGTGAAAAAAAAAACATCGACCTCAGGTGGGACGTGGGTTCTTCGTGGGTGAGTGTTATTTATAAAAACAAAAATTTATAATTTTAATATATCTAAGTAAATGGGTGCTGAAAATTTATCATAAATTAAGTTAAAAATATTATTGTTTAATATTTTATTAAAGTTGTTAAAAAAAACGTATTAAGTTAAGAATATTGATTCTACAATTAGTGAATAAGTTCAAACCTGTCAAACAGTCAGCGAATAAAAGGCTTTTATTATTATTTTTTTTTTTTATAGGCCGAAACCTCTCGCCTCTGGGGCGGCAGTGGCACAGTTGGCCGGGATCAGGGCAAAAGAGAGAGAAATCGGCGGACGATGCGTGCAGTATCAAGCATCACCGCTTTCTGCATCTTTGCTGGAAGCAAGCCGCCGATGAATCCCAGCCTTTTTAGGTGTGAACCTAATGTAGCTGGGATTAACCCGTTTGCCGATATAACAATTGGTATGATTTCAGTAGACGCCACTTCCCACTTTTCGGTAACCTCGCGTACTAGGTCCAAGTACTTGCGTTGCTTTTCGGTCTCGGCCTTCACAAGGTTCTCGTCATAAGGGGTAGTGACGTCCACTAAAAACACCTTCGATTGCGCCCGGTCCATCAGCACTATATCAGGCTTGTTCGCAAGAATAGTCCTATCTGTGATGATGGGCCGGTCCCAGTAGAGCCGGATACTGTCACTTTCGAGTACTGGCTCCGGCGAGTACTTATAATAGGGTAGTCTCTGGCTCACGAGACCGTAGTTTAGGGCGAGCTCTTGGTGGAGAATTTTGGCTGCTTGGTTATGCCTGTGCAGATACTCAGTATTAGCAAGAGCCGAACAACCCGAAACCACATGACGGAGTGATTCTCCAGGATGGCGACAGGCCCGACAAATGTCCACTGTGCCATCCTTTATGATGTACTTTCGGTAATTGTTCGTCCTGATAACCTGGGTCTTGTATCGCACAAGCGAACCCCTCGGTTTCCCCAAAGAGGTCTCCAAAGCGCAGCCAATGCACGGAAGCTTTTCGGTCCACGTGGGGCTCGTGTAAAGCCTTGAAAAACCGTCCGTGCAGCTCTTTCCCTTTCCATACGGTCTCGCGATCAGAGACACTTAGTATCGCCGGCGACTGCCATGACTCGTTGGCCAGATCAAGATGGGTGAGTCCTTTATCTCATTCTATGACATCACAATGCATCGTTGTGTCGGTCTTTGCCAAGAAATACGCTCTGAGGCTAGATACCTCGCGGTCGTGCATGGTTTTAGCACTTAACAGGCGTCGACCACCACATTTCCTCGGGATATACAGCCTCATGACCGACGACCTGGGGTGATGCATTCTATGTAGTGTCATAGTTGTGCGGACTTTCCGATCCAGAGCGCTTAGTTCGGTCTGAGTCCATCTGAGAATGCCAAAGGTGTATAAGAGAATAGGCATAACCCATCCGTTATAGGCTTTGACCTTGTTGACCCCCGACAAAGAACTATTAAGCACCTTTGTAAGGCGGTCGAAGAAGGCTTCACCAACAGACTGTTTTACGTCCGATTCCCTCAAACCTATACTCTGTGACATACCCAGATACCGGTACGTATCAGTTTCGGAAAGTGTTTGCAGTTGGACGACACCAAGGTTAACCTCCTGCGACCGAGTAATCTTTCCCCTCGTCACATGGATAACCGCACACTTATTAACCCCGAACTCCATTCTGATGGAGCCACTAAAATCAACAACAATGTTTAGTAGCTCCCTCAGCTTCGGAGCTGTTGGGGCTAACAGCTTCAGGTCATCCATGTAAAAAAGGTGTGACACCCGATCTCTCCCTCTCCGAAACTGAAATCCCGTCCCCGAATTCTCCAGCAATCTGCTTAGAGGGTTCAGGGCAAGGCAGAACCAAAGTGGACTCAGACAATCGCCCTGGTATATACCCCTTCTAATGCTTATTCGGTCTTCAGCATCCGCCATTCCCTCGCCCTGGAGACTAAGCATTGTACTCCATTGCTCCATACATTTCCCGAGGAAGTGTCGAACCGTATAATCAATTTTATACAGTTCAAGAACCCTCTTTAGCCATGTATGGGGGACTGAGTCAAATGCTTTTTTGTAGTCGATCCAGGCAGCAGAGAAGTTCCGGCGATTACGTTTGACCAGTTGGCCAGCGACAGCATCTATGAGGAGAAGCTCCTTTGAACCTCGACTACCAGCCCGACATCCGTTCTGAGCGTCAGACATAAGACGATTCGCGTCTATATGATCACGAATTTTGGCGCTTAGAACGGATGTTAGTGTCTTATAGATGGTAGGCAGACACGTTATCGGGCGGTATTTACTCGGGTCCGCGGTGTTTTGTGTTTTAGGAGCTAGGTGAGTGACCCCAGTAGTGAGAAAGTTCGGGAGAGCTCCTGTCTCTAGCGCCTCCTGAAATTGGCGGGCCAAGGTAGCATGGCATACCGAGAATCCTTTTAGCCAGTAACACTGCAGGCCATCCAGTCCCGAACTTTTCCAGTTCGGGGCTCGATGACTGCAGTGGCTACGTCCTCATCAGTGATGAAGACAGGGTTTATCGGAGGAACTGATGCACACGCCTCCTCTATCGCGCCAATCCAGGGTCCTTCGCTATGCTCCACTGGTGTTGACCAAAGGCCACGCCAAAAGCTTACAACTTCGGCCTTGTTCGGTCTTGCACCAGTGTTGCGAGGTTCAGAGCTCTCCAAGCGTTTGTAGAACTTTCTCTGGTCACTCCCGAAAAGGCGATTCTGCTCATATCTCTCAACCCTTTCTGAGTACCTTCTGATACGCTTCGCCCACGCAGCGATCTTCTGCTTCAGCTCGTCGATGCGCTCCGTCAGTTTCTGAGCAAACTCTGGGTTAGCCAAATTAATTGTTATCCCAGAAAACTCCCTGCTGACAAAGCGTTATTATTATTATTTCTCCATAGGCCGAAAACCTCTCGCCTCTTGGGCGGTAATGACCGGCAGATGCACATTTGGCCGGGTTCAGGGCAAAAGAGAGAGAAATCGGCGGACGATGCGTGCGGTATCAAGCACCACCGCTTTCTGCATCTTTTTCAGGTGTGAACCTAATGTGGCTGGGATTAACCCGTTTGCCGATATAACAATTGGTATGATTTCAGTGGACGCCACTTCCCACATTTCGGTAACCTCGTGTACTAGGTCCAAGTACTTGCGTTGCTTTTCGGTCTCGGCCTTCACAAGGTTCTCGTCATGAGGGATAGTGACGTCCACTAAAAACACCTTCGATTGCGCCCGGTCCATCAGCACTATATCAGGCTTATTCGCAAGAATAGTCCTGTCAGTGATGATGGGCCGGTCCCAGTAGAGCCGGATACTGTCACTTTCGAGTACTGGCTCCGGCGAGTACTTATTTATTATTATTATCCACACTGCTTACTCAAAATGAAGCTTTTCTAAACTCCAGACCTTTAGTGGCCCTGACAAATGATGTAGACGACCTGGATTGCCTTACGCCAGGGCATTTCTTAGTGGGAGGCTCAGTACTTGCCCCTCCGTCATCGGCAGACACTAACGATAGTATGACAAAAAGATGGATTCAAACTGAGAGAATGCACAGAGACTTTTGGAAGAAATGGTCTAAAGATTACCTTCAAATATTACAAACAATTGACAATTGCTGAGCGGAAGCCTATTTGGCACAGACTAATTTCGATAATCTTTGTAATATTTTATGTGTTGTACTGTGTCAATAAAGTTTATTTTATTTTATTCTATTCTAAACCCGTGGAAAATGGCAGTACCTAACAAAGAACCTCGAAGTGGACGACGTGGTGCTCGTGAAGGAAGACAATATACCACCTGCAAAATGGCTATTGGGACGAATTACAGACACACATCCGGGAGCTGACGGTCACGTCCGCGTCGTTACTGTTAAGACAAATTACATAAAGCAAACCGTGACAAAGTTATCCCGCCTACCTATTGACAATGAAACAGCACCTACAACTCAGTCGTCGACATTGACACCAGATGACACTGCTAACAAGAAGCCAACGAGACTGTTACGCCCTAGAACCGCTAAGAGAACACTTAACAACGTCTTTACAATGCTGTTACTATTAATCATGTGCATAACGCCATCTACGTCGCAACTTGTCAACGTAACTCAATTAGACCCTGCTAACAGCACGCACAATGGCACAATCAAGAGGCTAAGTGCGGATACCTCCCAGCTAAACTAACTAACTAACTAACTAGACCCTGCTAAACTGAATTACTTTAACATAATTGCTGAGATGCAAACCAATAAAGATGAATGGAGGCTAGTTGTGTCCTACAACATGTCGACTTATTGGAAAAGATTCACCAACATTGAGAAGTAATAGGTTGGGGAAAAAGTTTCTTTGCATTTTTTAAGAAAATTCAAAACATTTTTTTATTATAGTTTATTTACATTTTACTAAAGTATGTAGGTACTTGTTCGATAACTTTTTGCCATCTTGTAGGTAGGGACATGATCCCATTGCTATAGAAATTTTGGGGCTTCTGATCAAAATACCGCGACAAGTGGTTTTGGAAGTCCTCTCGTGATGTTAACCTGACATTGCCTAGAGAATTCTGAAGAGAGCGAAACAGGTGGAAATCTGAAGGTGCAAAATCAGGACTATACGGCGGATGCATTAACACCTCCCAGCCAAACTCTTTTAATTTTTGCTTAGTGGCTAAAGATGTGTGAGGTCTAGCTTTAACATGATGAAAAACCACACCCCTTCTGTTGATTAATTCCGACCGCTTTCTCACAACTTCTTGCTTTAATCTCATCAGTCGTTCGCGTTAGAGATCAGAATCGATGGTCCTGCCTGGTGGTAACAGCTCATAATGAATAATGCCCTTCCAATCCCACCACAAACACAGCATCACCTTGTTGCGAGTTAACCCGGGTTTCGCCACAGTCTGTAAAGCCTGACCGGCCCTTGACTACGACCCTTTTCGCACGTTCTTGTCGTACGTGATCCACTTTTCATCACCAGTTATCAGCATCTTCAAAAATGGTTCGGTTTCATTACGTCGTAATAAAGAATCACAAATGAGTACATGGTTCATTAGGTTTCTATCAGTGAGCTCGTGGGGTACCAAAATATCGAGCTTTTTTGTGTACCTAGTTTTTTCCAAATGCGCCAAAACTGTTTTGTGGCTTATTCCCAGTTCTTCAGCTACGTCGTAGGTACTTGTGATATTCCTATGGAAGGTAGGTGTACTTGGAAGGCGAGAGAAACACTCCAGTCATTTGCTAAGGTTTATTGCGAACGCTTCCGCGAGCGGTCACTTTATTATGCATAACTAGATACATATACTATAATCCTCACAACTTAATCAGATACACAACCACTAGGTACCTATAGGATTATAAGATAAAAGTTCGTATTAAAAAAAAACAAGATTATAAAAGTCTTCCTTAAATTACATATAAACTTTAGTTTAAGTATCACTTACACTCCTCACAACTTAATATCTACAAGCTTGTGTGTCTATTTAAGAGACAGAAAGAAAACAAAACATATATTCTTTTAAACTTTCATGGTCACTAACATTAGAATAGTTTGTTACGGGATTGCTACCATGTACCTTATTTTTGAGTTCCCGATATTTCGGCACTGTTGCAAGCGCCATGATCACGGAGTAACTGAAGATCTTGCGGGTAAGTTGTTAAGGGCAAACATATCGGTCTACCCTCTTTCGCAGTCTTTTATTGCACACGTCGGTACCATTGTCTACAAACTCACTATTTTCTCGCACCTGTTCTCGACACACAACACTAACAGTATCTGACCGCGACACAGCAGTTTGTTGTTTTTTCCGGTTTTTGCACATACGAATCACTGGATTCCAGACACTTGACAAGGTGCGAGAAAATAGTGAGTTTGTAGACAATGGTACCGACGCGTGCAATAAAAGACTGCGAAAGAGGGTAGACCGATATGTTTGCCCTTAACAACTTACCCGCAAGATCTTCAGTTACTCCGTGATCATGGCGCTTGCAACAGTGCCGAAATATCGGGAACTCAAAAATAAGGTACATGGTAGCAATCCCGTAACAAACTATTCTAAACAAAACATAATCATAAAATAATACGGTAAGTATTTATTTTCACGTAAAATTTCTAAGTAACCAAAGATAAAGAGGAGTTAAAGATAAATAACACTTGAAAAAAAATCATCGACCTCAGGTGGGACACGAATCCACGTCCCATCGCATGCCGGGCGAGTGCTTTACCAACTAAGCTACCGAGGACGTCACGTGACACAATGAAATTTCTCAAGTGTTCTTTCTCGCTGTCGAATCCAGCGTATCTCTGATCAATGTTGTAGCTATATGTATAGCTGAGTAGTATACTACCGTCAACACCCTATAGAAATATTGAAGAGGAGTATTTATAATGCTCTACAACAGGTAAATAACAATTACTAATCGCCTCACTGAACTTAGATATTTGTATGGGTATAGGTAGGTAAGTATAACTTTTTATGTGTGCTGGGCACGAAAGATAAACAGATCGAATTACCAAGAGACGACGAACTTGCATTATTTAACCCTGATTGATTTTTTAACCCCCGTGGAATGCCCCGGTCCACTTAGTCCCAAAAAAAATGGACGCATCCGGCGTAGTTAAATACCGAATGGTAATTGATTACAGGCGTTTAAACGACTTAACCACTGACGACAAATACCCGTTACCGTTATCGCAGATCTCTTCGATAAATTAGGAAAATCAATTTACTCTACAACCCTGGATTTAGCCAGCAGTTACCATCAGATTGAAATAGAAAAAAACGATAGGCAGAAAACAGCCTTCAGCATACCGACAGGTCATTACGAGTTTTTGCGTATGCCCTTTGGTTTGAAAACTGCACCCGCAACATTCCAACGCGCGATGGACAACGTCCTACGTGGTCTCCAAAGCTTACATTGTCTAGTTTATTTAGACGATATAATAATATATAGTTCTAGTCTCCAAGAACATATTCAAAGCCTAAGAAAAATATGCAATAGACTCAGGGAAACAAATCTTAAAGTACAATTAGACAAGTCTGAATTCGTGCGTAAAGAAGTCTTATATTTAGGACACACGATAACAAAAGAAGGTCTTAAACCTAATGATGACAAAATTAAGGCAGTTATTAACTTTCCTATTCCTAGAACTACCACAGAAATAAAGAGCTTTTTAGGATTAATAGGATATTACCGAAAGATCATAAAAGATTTCGCTAAAATAACTCAACCGTTAACAAACTGTTTAAAAAAGAAAAAGAAAATTATAATCGATGAAAAATACCGTAATGCATTTGTGTAAAAGTGCAAAGAGTTACTGACAAACGCACCTTTACTTCAATACCCAGATTTTCAGAAACCCTTTGTATTAACAACGAACGCATCAAACTTTGCAATAGGCGCCGGATTATCCCAAGGCACCGTAGGAAGCGATAAACCCGTAGCTTACGCGAGCCGTACATTAAATGAAGCCGAGACCCGATATAGTACAATAGAAAAGGAGCTATTGGCTATAATATGGGCAGCTAAACACTTTAGACCATATTTATATGGGAAAAAGTTCACAATTTTTACAGACCACCGACCATTAGCATGGTTAAATTCAATGAAAGAACCCAACAGCAAGTTAACACGTTGGAAATTAAGATTAGCGGAATTTGACTATGATATCATTTACAAAAACGAAAAACAAAACAGTAATGCGGACGCGCTATCACGTATTAGACTAAACATTTTAAACAAACACGAAAATAGTTCAATGCACGTAAATATTTATGAATCCCGTAAACCAGATATCGTTAGCATTTCATCAGACAGTTCGGAAAAATCTGACTTTACAAGAATCGATAAAGGATTTTATGGACATGCACCCGAAGAGTCAGACAACAGCACGATTTCCGCACTGAAATCGGCTACCGCACACTCAGCTAGAGATATCGATACCGTAGGTATCCCCATATTAAATGACGCAATAGATACCGAACCAAATCAAATAATTGTTGATACGTGGCAATTAGATGATTTAGGAATCAACCATGCATCAAACTTAAAACAACGTATTTTAGAAGTAAATTTGCCAATTAATCGACCGGACTTAATCACAAAATTCTTGAAAGTATATACAAAGCCTAAAGTAAAACATTTTATCCATTTTACCGATCCTAAGCTTCGTAAACATTTCGTGGAAGCCATAATTAGATTATTCAAAAAGGACACAGTGCGATTCTTCGAATGCACTGAGCGCTTTATAAACATAACTAACGAAGATGAACAAAGAGAATTAGTATTAGCTTATCACAATGGCAAAACATGCCATCGTGGCATTAGGGAAACAATAATTAGATTAGGACGTAATTATTTTTGGTCAAAAATGGAACAGACAGTCTCAAGCATCATAAATGCGCGTGAGACATGTAAATGTATGAAATACGATCGAAAACCATTTAAACCTGTTTTGCAATTTATGGATCTTTTTAGTATCGAAGGCAAATACTTTCTTACCATAGTAGACGCATTTAGCAAATTAGGACAAGCACTTGAAATTCCCAACCAATCAACACCAGAAGTAGTTAGGGCTTTACTTAAATACTTCTCGTTTTACGGAATACCGACAAAACTTAACGCTGACCCCGGCTCAGAGTTCAACAATGCTTTGTTAAAAGAAATGTAATCCTTTCACAAAGTAAAGTTACACATAGGGACACCTCATAACCCTAACTCAATGGGAATCGTTGAACTTTTCCACTCAACTATCATTGAGATTTATAGATTAGCTAAATTTGAACAGAAATTCGCAGACGCAGCATCAGTTATGACGTACGCCTTCATGGCTTACAATCAGACTATCCATTCAACGACAGGATTAACGCCATTTGAAGTCACGTTCGGTTATACCGATACTTCAAGCCCTTTCAACGTAGATTTTAACAGAGAATATACTCAACAGTTGGTTAGAGAACACGTTAGGAAAACTAATCATCTTTACAAATACTTAACAAATAAAATAAACGAAAAGAAGGAGGAAATTCAAAGAAAACGAGGCGGTGAAACCGACTTTCCTTTAGAAATAGGAGATACCGCATTCATTAAAGGCGTCAATGTAAGACGTAGTAAAGAGTAGTAGCCGCGTTATCAAAAAGCCGAAGTTTCGGGCGAAATAAACCGAAATATTGTCCCCATAGTTTCCAAAAATAGGCAAACTAAAGTCCCAGTTAAAGACATCAAACGTCCTCCGCAGGTTCCTCCTGCTGACGATGCAGATGATCCTCGTCCTGGTACTTCAAATAGACCAGGCTAAAACACATATTTGATTTTATTTTTGTATAACTTCCAAATTAGTTTGTATATAATATTTTGAGTTAAGATATTGCATGAATCCATAATTATATAACCGATATTAAGGAATTATTAGAAATATTACAGCAAATAGAACAAACTAATAAATTAGTTTTTCCAGCTACACTTGACAATCTCCTCAAGATTGAACAAACCATAGAATTAAAAGCTTGTTTTAAAGAAAAACAAATAACGTTTATCATGAGCATCCCCCTTGTAACCCCAGAATTGTATAACTACTATAGAATCCTTCCCTTACCTGTCCTTAATTCCCGTAATATTACCACTATCCTTGCACCCAAATTTCCCTTCATACTGGTAAAAGAGGTGAAAACTTGGGCGCTCCCTATACCGTGTCAGGAAATTGACGAAAACCTGCACCTGTGTAGTGATAATAAGATAGCCACACATAAACAAGATACATGTACTTCCGATTTATTAAAATCCGAAAATAATATAACTTCATGCCATCATATTCCAGTGGAAATAAGCGACTTGTATATTTTATATAAGTCTTTCCACGACAATTGGTGGATTGTCTATTCCAGGAAACCAGTTACTCTAAAGGAACCATGCAAAGGCGAAATTACCCGCAAGGAACTGCATGGCACTTACCTGATTGGCATGGATGGATCCTGTGACATTCTAATCCAAGATACATTACTTAGAAGACATCATTCTGGTACTTCCGAATTGAAATACCAGAAAACCGCAAAAAAATAATTTACCTCAGCTATCACATTTCATGGAAAACAGCGACAACTTGATAGGCTTCAATCAACTTGGACAACGTTAACTTGGAAAATCTTCAACTTCTCTCGTACGCTCTGAAGCGATCCGAGATTCCAGAAAAGCCCAGTGCAGTGAATGTGAAAAGTGTTAGTGTCGGAACAATCATTTTATATATTTTAAAACTCAATGAAACGGGAATTAACGCGATCATAATTTAGGTACAAAATGTTACCTCTTTTGCCTGACGTTTCGATCGGGTTACACCGACCGTGGTCACAGGCTGACTGGAACAGCGATGTCTTCACTCCGTATGAGAGGCAGATTCTTCATCTACCCTCATAATATTATTTTCACGCCAAGTACCGTCACACACTACACTCACTGTGTCCCTATTCTGCACACTAACCGCCGCGTCCGTATTCAGGTTAGTGTTTATTAGTGCTTGACGCTCTTCTATAGTGACATTGGTGGCTGGAAGTTTCGACTTTCGTAAAATTACTGCGACATCTTGTCTTATAGTATCAGCATCACCAGGTGGTATGTTACTACGAACCATATTTGCACATACGAATCACTGGATTCCAGACACTTGACAATCCAGTGATTCGTATGTGCAAAAACCGGAAAAAACAACAAACTGCTGTGTCGCGGTCAGATACTGTTAGTGTTGTGTGTCGAGAACAGGTGCGAGAAAATAGTGAGTTTGTAGACAATGGTACCGACGCGTGCAATAAAAGACTGCGAAAGAGGGTAGACCGATATGTTTGCCCTTAACAACTTACCCGCAAGATCTTCAGTTACTCCGTGATCATGGCGCTTGCAACAGTGCCGAAATATCGGGAACTCAAAAATAAGGTACATGGTAGCAATCCCGTAACAAACTATTCTAATGTTAGTGACCATGAAAGTTTAAAAGAATATATGTTTTGTTTTCTTTCTGTCTCTTAAATAGACACACAAGCTTGTAGATATTAAGTTGTGAGGAGTGTAAGTGATACTTAAACTAAAGTTTATATGTAATTTAAGGAAGACTTTTATAATCTTGTTTTTTTTTAATACGAACTTTTATCTTATAATCCTATAGGTACCTAGTGGTTGTGTATCTGATTAAGTTGTGAGGATTATAGTATATGTATCTAGTTATGCATAATAAAGTGACCGCTCGCGGAAGCGTTCGCAATAAACCTTAGCAAATGACTGGAGTGTTTCTCTCGCCTTCCAAGTACACCTACCTTCCATAGGAATATCACAAGTACCTACGACGTAGCTGAAGAACTGGGAATAAGCCACAAAACAGTTTTGGCGCATTTGGAAAAAACTAGGTACACAAAAAAGCTCGATATTTTGGTACCCCACGAGCTCACTGAAAGAAACCTAATGAACCATGTACTCATTTGTGATTCTTTATTACGACGTAATGAAACCGAACCATTTTTGAAGATGCTGATAACTGGTGATGAAAAGTGGATCACGTACGACAAGAACGTGCGAAAAGGGTCGTAGTCAAGGGCCGGTCAGGCTTTACAGACTGTGGCGAAACCCGGGTTAACTCGCAACAAGGTGATGCTGTGTTTGTGGTGGGATTGGAAGGGCATTATTCATTATGAGCTGTTACCACCAGGCAGGACCATCGATTCTGATCTCTAACGCGAACGACTGATGAGATTAAAGCAAGAAGTTGTGAGAAAGCGGTCGGAATTAATCAACAGAAGGGGTGTGGTTTTTCATCATGTTAAAGCTAGACCTCACACATCTTTAGCCACTAAGCAAAAATTAAAAGAGTTTGGCTGGGAGGTGTTAATGCATCCGCCGTATAGTCCTGATTTTGCACCTTCAGATTTCCACCTGTTTCGCTCTCTTCAGAATTCTCTAGGCAATGTCAGGTTAACATCACGAGAGGACTTCCAAAACCACTTGTCGCGGTATTTTGATCAGAAGCCCCAAAATTTCTATAGCAATGGGATCATGTCCCTACCTACAAGATGGCAAAAAGTTATCGAACAAGTACCTACATACTTTAGTAAAATGTAAATAAACTATAATAAAAAAATGTTTTGAATTTTCTTAAAAAATGCAAAGAAACTTTTTCCCCAACCTATTACTTCTCAATGTTGGTGAATCTTTTCCAATAAGTCGACATGTTGTAGGACACAACTAGCCTCCATTCATCTTTATTGGTTTGCATCTCAGCAATTATGTTAAAGTAATTCAGTTTAGCAGGGTCTAGTTAGTTAGTTAGTTAGTTTAGCTGGGAGGTATCCGCACTTAGCCTCTTGATTGTGCCATTGTGCGTGCTGTTAGCAGGGTCTAATTGAGTTACGTTGACAAGTTGCGACGTAGATGGCGTTATGCACATGATTAATAGTAACAGCATTGTAAAGACGTTGTTAAGTGTTCTCTTAGCGGTTCTAGGGCGTAACAGTCTCGTTGGCTTCTTGTTAGCAGTGTCATCTGGTGTCAATGTCGACGACTGAGTTGTAGGTGCTGTTTCATTGTCAATAGGTAGGCGGGATAACTTTGTCACGGTTTGCTTTATGTAATTTGTCTTAACAGTAACGACGCGGACGTGACCGTCAGCTCCCGGATGTGTGTCTGTAATTCGTCCCAATAGCCATTTTGCAGGTGGTATATTGTCTTCCTTCACGAGCACCACGTCGTCCACTTCGAGGTTCTTTGTTAGGTACTGCCATTTTCCACGGGTTTAGAATAGAATAAAATAAAATAAACTTTATTGACACAGTACAACACATAAAATATTACAAAGATTATCGAAATTAGTCTGTGCCAAATAGGCTTCCGCTCAGCAATTGTCAATTGTTTGTAATATTTGAAGGTAATCTTTAGACCATTTCTTCCAAAAGTCTCTGTGCATTCTCTCAGTTTGAATCCATCTTTTTGTCATACTATCGTTAGTGTCTGCCGATGACGGAGGGGCAAGTACTGAGCCTCCCACTAAGAAATGCCCTGGCGTAAGGCAATCCAGGTCGTCTACATCATTTGTCAGGGCCACTAAAGGTCTGGAGTTCAGAAAAGCTTCATTTTGAGTAAGCAGTGTGGATAATAATAATAAATAAGTACTCGCCGGAGCCAGTACTCGAAAGTGACAGTATCCGGCTCTACTGGGACCGGCCCATCATCACTGACAGGACTATTCTTGCGAATAAGCCTGATATAGTGCTGATGGACCGGGCGCAATCGAAGGTGTTTTTAGTGGACGTCACTATCCCTCATGACGAGAACCTTGTGAAGGCCGAGACCGAAAAGCAACGCAAGTACTTGGACCTAGTACACGAGGTTACCGAAATGTGGGAAGTGGCGTCCACTGAAATCATACCAATTGTTATATCGGCAAACGGGTTAATCCCAGCCACATTAGGTTCACACCTGAAAAAGATGCAGAAAGCGGTGGTGCTTGATACCGCACGCATCGTCCGCCGATTTCTCTCTCTTTTGCCCTGAACCCGGCCAAATGTGCATCTGCCGGTCATTACCGCCCAAGAGGCGAGAGGTTTTCGGCCTATGGAGAAATAATAATAATAACGCTTTGTCAGCAGGGAGTTTTCTGGGATAACAATTAATTTGGCTAACCCAGAGTTTGCTCAGAAACTGACGGAGCGCATCGACGAGCTGAAGCAGAAGATCGCTGCGTGGGCGAAGCGTATCAGAAGGTACTCAGAAAGGGTTGAGAGATATGAGCAGAATCGCCTTTTCGGGAGTGACCAGAGAAAGTTCTACAAACGCTTGGAGAGCTCTGAACCTCGCAACACTGGTGCAAGACCGAACAAGGCCGAAGTTGTAAGCTTTTGGCGTGGCCTTTGGTCAACACCAGTGGAGCATAGCGAAGGACCCTGGATTGGCGCGATAGAGGAGGCGTGTGCATCAGTTCCTCCGATAAACCCTGTCTTCATCACTGATGAGGACGTAGCCACTGCAGTCATCGAGCCCCGAACTGGAAAAGTTCGGGACTAGATGGCCTGCAGTGTTACTGGCTAAAAGGATTCTCGGTATGCCATGCTACCTTGGCCCGCCAATTTCAGGAGGCGCTAGAGACAGGAGCTCTCCCGAACTTTCTCACTACTGGGGTCACTCACCTAGCTCCTAAAACACAAAACACCGCGGACCCGAGTAAATACCGCCCGATAACGTGTCTGCCTACCATCTATAAGACACTAACATCCGTTCTAAGCGCCAAAATTCGTGATCATATAGACGCGAATCGTCTTATGTCTGACGCTCAGAACGGATGTCGGGCTGGTAGTCGAGGTTCAAAGGAGCTTCTCCTCATAGATGCTGTCGCTGGCCAACTGGTCAAACGTAATCGCCGGAACTTCTCTGCTGCCTGGATCGACTACAAAAAAGCATTTGACTCAGTCCCCCATACATGGCTAAAGAGGGTTCTTGAACTGTATAAAATTGATTATACGGTTCGACACTTCCTCGGGAAATGTATGGAGCAATGGAGTACAATGCTTAGTCTCCAGGGCGAGGGAATGGCGGATGCTGAAGACCGAATAAGCATTAGAAGGGGTATATACCAGGGCGATTGTCTGAGTCCACTTTGGTTCTGCCTTGCCCTGAACCCTCTAAGCAGATTGCTGGAGAATTCGGGGACGGGATTTCAGTTTCGGAGAGGGAGAGATCGGGTGTCACACCTTTTTTACATGGATGACCTGAAGCTGTTAGCCCCAACAGCTCCGAAGCTGAGGGAGCTACTAAACATTGTTGTTGATTTTAGTGGCTCCATCAGAATGGAGTTCGGGGTTAATAAGTGTGCGGTTATCCATGTGACGAGGGGAAAGATTACTCGGTCGCAGGAGGTTAACCTTGGTGTCGTCCAACTGCAAACACTTTCCGAAACTGATACGTACCGGTATCTGGGTATGTCACAGAGTATAGGTTTGAGGGAATCGGACGTAAAACAGTCTGTTGGTGAAGCCTTCTTCGACCGCCTTACAAAGGTGCTTAATAGTTCTTTGTCGGGGGTCAACAAGGTCAAAGCCTATAACGGATGGGTTATGCCTATTCTCTTATACACCTTTGGCATTCTCAGATGGACTCAGACCGAACTAAGCGCTCTGGATCGGAAAGTCCGCACAACTATGACACTACATAGAATGCATCACCCCAGGTCGTCGGTCATGAGGCTGTATATCCCGAGGAAATGTGGTGGTCGACGCCTGTTAAGTGCTAAAACCATGCACGACCGCGAGGTATCTAGCCTCAGAGCGTATTTCTTGGCAAAGACCGACACAACGATGCATTGTGATGTCATAGAATGAGATAAAGGACTCACCCATCTTGATCTGGCCAACGAGTCATGGCAGTCGCCGGCGATACTAAGTGTCTCTGATCGCGAGACCGTATGGAAAGGGAAAGAGCTGCACGGACGGTTTTTCAAGGCTTTACACGAGCCCCACGTGGACCGAAAAGCTTCCGTGCATTGGCTGCGCTTTGGAGACCTCTTTGGGGAAACCGAGGGGTTCGCTTGTGCGATACAAGACCCAGGTTATCAGGACGAACAATTACCGAAAGTACATCATAAAGGATGGCACAGTGGACATTTGTCGGGCCTGTCGCCATCCTGGAGAATCACTCCGTCATGTGGTTTCGGGTTGTTCGGCTCTTGCTAATACTGAGTATCTGCACAGGCATAACCAAGCAGCCAAAATTCTCCACCAAGAGCTCGCCCTAAACTACGGTCTCGTGAGCCAGAGACTACCCTATTATAAGTACTCGCCGGAGCCAGTACTCGAAAGTGACAGTATCCGGCTCTACTGGGACCGGCCCATCATCACAGATAGGACTATTCTTGCGAACAAGCCTGATATAGTGCTGATGGACCGGGCGCAATCGAAGGTGTTTTTAGTGGACGTCACTACCCCTTATGACGAGAACCTTGTGAAGGCCGAGACCGAAAAGCAACGCAAGTACTTGGACCTAGTACGCGAGGTTACCGAAAAGTGGGAAGTGGCGTCTACTGAAATCATACCAATTGTTATATCGGCAAACGGGTTAATCCCAGCTACATTAGGTTCACACCTAAAAAGGCTGGGATTCATCGGCGGCTTGCTTCCAGCAAAGATGCAGAAAGCGGTGATGCTTGATACTGCACGCATCGTCCGCCGATTTCTCTCTCTTTTGCCCTGATCCCGGCCAACTGTGCCACTGCCGCCCCAGAGGCGAGAGGTTTCGGCCTATAAAAAAAAAATAATAATAATAAAAGCCTTTTATTCGCTGACTGTTTGACAGGTTTGAACTTATTCACTAATTGTAGAATCAATATTCTTAACTTAATACGTTTTTTTTAACAACTTTAATAAAATATTAAACAATAATATTTTTAACTTAATTTATGATAAATTTTCAGCACCCATTTACTTAGATATATTAAAATTATAAATTTTTGTTTTTATAAATAACACTCACCCACGAAGAACCCACGTCCCACCTGAGGTCGATGTTTTTTTTTTCACAATGTTTAAGCATTTCAGATCTTAACCAATAGTCAAATATTTGTAAAAATATTTCTATAGGGTGTTGACGGTAGTATACTACTCAGCTATACATATGGCTACAACATTGATCAGAATACGCTGGCTTTGACAGCGAGAAAAAACACTTGAGGAATTTCATCTTGTCACGTGACGTCCTCGGTAGCTTAGTTGGTAAAGCACTCGCCCGGCATGCGATGGGACGTGGGTTCGAGTCCCACCTGAGGTCGATGATTTTTTTCAAGTGTTATTTATCTTCATATTAAAATTAGTCAGCTTGCTCCATCCTTTGGGTAAATCATCCTCCCATCTTTTGATTTGACGTCCTTTCTGCCTTTTCCCATTTCTAGGGTACCATTTCATAACGTCTTTCGACCATTTTATACTGTTTGTCCTCATTATATGCCCTGTCCAATTCCATTTAAGTTTTCTTATTTTTTGTAGCGCAATATAAGCAGTGTGGAAAACTCCTCAAATGTTAGCTTTTGCTCGCCAAGAACACGTTTGAGGTGCTGTTTCATGCTTTTTACTGCTGCTTCCCATAGTCCTCCAGCTGTTGGCCAAGACGGGGCGTTGAAATGCCACTCAATCCCATAGTCTATCATGTTGCTTATAACTTCATTGTCGATGTACAGCTTCATGGCCTGATCACGCTACTTCGTCAATACCTTGGCTGCCCCCACTTAGTTGGTGCCATTGTCACTATACATACGGCTTGGTGTTCCCCTCCGTGCCACGTCCACGCCTGTGAGTGTGAATGGTATTGATGGCGTCACTCGAGGTCTAGGTAAATCTGCCATTTGTTGTGAGGTTTGTTGTGTTTTGAAGCGATGGCACCTTTCACATTTTAAAAGTTCTTTCTTGGCAGTGCGCAGTCCACCTGTAGGCACCTATTCTACACTTCGTTCACATTAACACGTGAAATACGAGTTTAATTGAAAATAACTTAAATGTAAAAATTTACTAACTTAAAGTCCTAAAATTCACGAAATATTTATTATTTTTCAACATTATTTATTTACACTATTTTACAATTACTTATACCTATATTATTTACTTACTCACACTAACACAAATAGTTACTAACGATATGCGATGTGTACTAGATTATCGATATCGATATTGACACGCACCTCGACGTCATGAACTTCCTAGCGCAGCGCTCGCACATAAAGGCTATGTATTCGGCGAACACGCGCCTGCAACTTAACTACGACGCAAAGCGCACGCTGCCTTAGCCAATTTTTATGCCATCGTACTGCTTTAACCGTTATATAAATAGGTGAAAAGCAATCGTAAAAATCAATTTTCAAATGTGTACCATTAAAACTAAGAAAGTTAAAAATCAACAACATTAACTTCATATTGCATAAACTCGTCCTATATTTGCTACGTTTAACCATCTGTTTATCCGTCTTATTCCTTCCCCTTGTACAGAGCGAGAAAAGAGTTGAAGATAGGACGAGTTTATGCAATATGAAGTCGATGTTGTTATTTTGTCATTTATCTTTAACTTTTTTAGTTTTTATGATAGACATTTGAAAGTTGGTTTTTACGATTGCTTTTCACCTATATAAGGTCCGATTTTTTTAGTGTTCATCCTGTTAACCTGTGCCTATATAGGTGAAAAGCAATCGTAAAAACCAATTTTCAATTGTGTACCATAAAAACTAAAAAAGTTAAAAATCAACAACATTGACTTCATATTGCATAAACTCGTCCTATCTTTGCTACGTTTAACCATCTGATTATCCGTCTTATTCCTTCCCCTTGTACAGAGCGAGAAAGAGTTGAAGATAGGACGAGTTTATGCAATATGAAGTCGATGTTGTTTTTTAGGGTTCCGTACCTCAAAAGGAAAAAACGGAACCCTTATAGGATCACTTTGTTGTCCGTCTGTCCGTCCGTCCGTCCGTCTGTCAAGACCCTTTTTCTCAGGAACGCGTGGAGGTATGAAGCTGAAATTTATATCAATTACTCAAGTCTACTGTCCCTTGAAGCTGTGAAAAAATCAAACTTCTAAGCCAACGCAATCAAAAGATACAGCCGTTTATGCCGCAAATTTTCGACACTTGCAAGGGAATCAAAACCTACAGGGTGCTTCCCGTGAACTCAGAATCTTGAAATTTGGTACGAAGCAACTTCTTATAGCATAGATAAAGGAAAAATTAAGAAAACCATAAATTTTTAGTTACATCACATAATATATATATTTTTAATAATTTTAAACTTACTACCCATTTCCTCATAAACGCGTAAAGGTATTAAATTGAAATTCATACCAAATACTCAGGTCTATAATACCTTTAAGCTGTAACAAAATCAAACTTCTATGTCAACGCAATTAAAAGAAACAGCAATTTAAGCTGCATATTCGCTCTGTTGCGGTCCAGACAGCGCAAGGTCGAAGCTGAATGCCATAAAAAGTATCTGACCAACGTACAAGAGTCTATCAAGTCAAATCCTAAAGCCTTCTGGAGCTTCGTGAAGTCCAGACGAGGGACGTCATCGTATCCTAAATATGTCACCTACGGTAATAACAAATATTCTGATGGAAATGAGGTGTGTTCTGCATTCAATGAGTTTTTTCTTAGTGTTTTCGTGCCACGAGCCCATAATTATCCACCTTCTAATTTAGCCCTGCCTCCCCATGGTAGTACATCTCAAGGCAACTCACCACAATTTACCAGGGACTATGTACTAAAGGCTTTAAGACTCTTGGATGTACGTAAGGGAGCTGGTTGTAACAACATTCCTCCTCTTTTTATTGTGCGTTGTGCTACGGCATTGGCAATGCCACTTACAATAATTTTTAATAGATCTCTAAAAGAGGGTATATTTCCAAATGTTTGGAAAAATGCTCATGTAATTCCCATTCACAAGAAAGGATACAAATTAAAGGTAGAGCATTATAGACCCATATCGATATTAAATGTTTTTAACAAAGTTTTCGAAAAACTAGTTTATTCCTCTGTTCTTTCAACAGTAAGAATACCACTTGAACAACATGGTTTCTTAAGCGGACGATCTACCTCAAGTAATCTTGCAACATTTACGCACTATTTGCATAAATCTATTGACAAACGTAAACAAGTTAACGTGATCTACACCGATTTTGAAAAGGCTTTCGATCGGGTGGATCACGTCATTCTTCTACGTAAGATGGAGCACTTGGGGATACATGGGGACTTGCTGCGTTGGGTTGAATCATATTTGTCGAACAGGTCGCAAGCGGTGGTCGTGGGCGGCTATAGATCGGATTTTGTAAAGGTATCCTCCGGAGTCCCTCAGGGTTCGCACCTTGGTCCTCTCTTCTATAATATCTACCTCTTCGACATTTATGCATGTTTTGCATATTCAAGGTTTTTAATGTATGCTGACGATACAAAAAAAATTCTTGAAGTTGGCGATGTTGCTGATTGTGCTCAGCTGCAATATGACCTAGATAAATTATCTGAGTATTATAAAATTAATAGAATTAATGTCAATACCAAAAAATGTCAAATAATTAGCTTCACCCGAAAAAGAAATCCCATCGCTTATAACTACAACATTCAAGGTAAAGCATTGGAAAGAGTCAACGTGGTGCGTGATCTTGGTGTATACTTTGACAATAAACTGATAATGAACGAACATATTGATCAAATTACACTT
This sequence comes from Anania fuscalis, assembly GCA_950371115.1. NCBI lineage: Eukaryota > Metazoa > Arthropoda > Insecta > Lepidoptera > Crambidae > Anania > Anania fuscalis. Next base: position 10,626,500 of record OX493326.1, on the reverse strand, counting down.
ACGGCATATAAAACTCTAGGATTCGTACTACGCATAACACAACCCTTCACTGACTTGCTGTGCATTAAGAGTATCTATAACGCGTATGTCCGTAATATCCTTGACTATGCCAGTTGTATATGGTATCCGCAGTATATAACTTACTCTGAACAAATTGAATCTATTCAACAGAAGTTCATTCGTTACCTTAACTTTAAATCACGTAAGTGTTTTGACACGTATGAGAAAGGTTGTAGCTACTACGGTCTACCTACTCTTGCGAACCGCCGTGTAACTACGGACATGATGTTATTGTATGATATTGTGCGCGGAAGACTTGACTGTCCGAGCTTGGTTGGTGAGCTAGGACTTCGAGCAACGCAGCATCGCTCTCGTAACCCTCAACTGTTCCATACACCGTTACACAGGACAAAGTTTACGCATAACTCTGTTTTATCGAGAATCGCAAGAACATACAATGTTTCTTTTTCGACTATCGATATTTTTAACACCACTAAGGCGAAATTTAAATCTCAAGTTAATAACATTTTGGATAGCAGAAAATAGGCAGGCACGGTCACGTTCAAACTCGTTCATAAAACACTCTTAACCCACACAACACCCACACACTTACACATAAACATAAACACACACATACACACACACTCACGTTTGATGGATGGTTCACATAGCTAGACTTGCATAGACGAATTGTTAATTTAAGAAAAACCTGTTATTGGCCTTACTAAAACACATGTACGTACTTTTAAGTATATTTGTAAGTTACGCTGTTGGTTTTTTAAAATAAATAAAATAAAATAAATAAAAAATAAATATTTTGAAACTCGCAAGTACTCGCAAGGGAATCAAAACCTAAAGGGTACTTCCAGTCGACCTAGAATCTTGAAATTTGGCATGAAGCAACGTTTTATAGCACACATAAAGGAAAAATTCCGAAAACCTTAAATTTTTAGTTACATTACAAAATATATATTTTTTAATAAATATAAACTTATTACTTTTTTCCTCATGAACGCGTAGAGCTATCAAGTTGAAATTCATATCAAATAGAAAACAAATAAAAAACTTTGTAAACCTTGCAGGTTTGTACGGAACCCTCGGTGCGCGAGTCCGACTCGCACTTGGCCGGTTTTTTTGTAATTTATTTTTAACTTTTTTAGTTTTTATGATAGTCATTTGAAAGTTGGTTTTTATGATTGCTTTTCACCTATATAGTCACAGGTTAACAGGATGAACACTAATAAAATCGGACCTTATATAGTCACAAGTTAACAGGATGAACACTAATAAAATCGGACCTTATATACTTCTTTTCTGTCTTATGTACTATATGTAAAATCTACTTCTTGCTTCCTTGGACTACTGTTGTCTTTTATTTACGCGAACACGATACATTTAAATGAAACTACTTTTACGGATTATTTCGCGATTTATTAACATTTTATTTAACCTGACGTTTCGAACACTTTACAGCGTTCGTGGTCACAGGTAGACTAAGGTGTAATTCGTCTTTACAATATTTTGAAAAATATAAACTACCGTCACTCAGTTAATATTAATTTGTGTTCCTATCTACGCAAAAAGAGCTAACTGTATCTAGAGGTCTTGCAGTGCGGGGCCTAGCATGGGATTTCGTTAAAACTGGATCCCATGCTGGTGGTATTTTCCAACCATCTTCTCTGTTGAAATTCGGGTGTCTTCTAATTTCAATTGCCTCCCGTAACATGCGAGGAACAAATCGTCGTTCTCTTGCAAGGACTTTAGGCTGGTCAAATCGTATGAAATGGTTGGGTGTATCTAAGGCATGTTCACACACTGCAGACTTAGTATTCCGTCTATGTTTGATGTCGGCTATATGTTCTTTTACCCGCACGCCTATACTTCGTTTTGTTTGACCGATATAGGAGAGCTCACAGTCACATTCCAGTCTGTACACCCCCGCATCTTGAAGAGGTATGTTGCACTTGACAGGTGGTAAAAATTGGTTAATCTTTTTCGGCGGCTTGAAGTAGGTTTTGATTGAAGCGCGCTTCAAAATGTTTCCAATCTTGTCAGTGACACCCTTCATATAAGGTAGTACAGCAGGTTGGCGTTCGACGGTGGAATGCTTGACCCGGGGTTTGGAACGACGTGGTACCGGCAACTGGTTTTCCCGTAGTACCTTCCTGACATGCTCTTAGTCATACAGTTTTTCGTAAAGCCACCCATACAGATAAATACCTCAATGGTGCCTCTCACCATCATCCTCGACAGTTGGCTACCGTAGGCAAATCATTGTTTCAGAGAGCAAGGGGTATCTGTGACGACCAACACCTGGCTGGCGAGCTCCAGCATGTCAGGAAGGTACTACGGGAAAACCAGTTGCCGGTACCACGTCGTTCCAGACCCCGGGACAAGCATTCCACCGTCGAACGCCAACCTGCTGTACTACCTTATATGAAGGGTGTCACTGACAAGATTGGAAACATTTTGAAGCGCGCTTCAATCAAAACCTACTTCAAGCCGCCGAAAAAGATTAACCAATTTTTACCACCTGTCAAGTGCAACATACCTCTTCAAGATGCGGGGGTGTACAGACTGGAATGTGACTGTAGGCTCTCCTATATCGGTCAAACAAAACGAAGTATAAGCGTGCGGGTAAAAGAACATATAGCCGACATCAAACATAGACGGAATACTAAGTCTGCAGTGTGTGAACATGCCTTAGATACACCCAACCATTTCATACGATTTGACCAGCCTAAAGTCTTTGCAAGAGAACGACGATTTGTTCCTCGCATGTTACGGGAGGCAATTGAAATTAGAAGACACCCGAATTTCAACAGAGAAGATGGTTGGAAAATACCACCAGCATGGGATCCTGTTTTAACGAAATCCCATGCTAGGCCCCGCACTGCAAGACCTCTAGATACAGTTAGCTCTTTTTGCGTAGATAGGAACACAAATTAATATTAACTGAGTGACGGTAGTTAATATTTTTCAAAATATTGTAAAGACGAATAACACCTTAGTCTACCTGTGACCACGAACGCTGTAAAGTGTTCGAAACGTCAGGTTAAATAAAATGTTAATAAATCGCGAAATAATCCGTAAAAGTAGTTTCATTCAAATTCCTTGGACTATTCCCCGCGTGTGTGTGCTTTCCTATTCTTGCTGTGCCTCCTGAACTTATATACTTTGTGTGTCGAAACTGTTTTGTGAAACAGGCATTATAAACTTGGAAACCGTAAGTCGGAGTTATTATTTATCCGCCTGCTACATTACACCGACACACCATTACACTGGTGACCCCGTTGGAACACATGGAGAAGGATTTTGAAGATGCACATGGCTCCGCGGACTTTGAACCCGGCGAACAAAATGGCGCGCGAGCTAAACCAAACCAGGCGGAGGTCTACAAAGTCGCTGCTCGTGTACCACCATTTTGGCCAGAAGAGCCTGAAATTTGGTTCGCCCAAGTGGAAGGTCAGTTCGACATAGCTGGGATTACAGTTGACTCGACCAAATTTAATTATGTAATCGGCCAATTTGACAACCAGTACTCTCGTGAGGTTAAGGACATTATCATTAGCCCACCAACAACCGGTTAATACGAGAAGTTAAAAGCAGAGCTAATAAGCGCTTGACCGCTTCCAATGAAAAGAAGCTAAAGCAGTTGCTGATGCATGAGGAGTTGGGTGACCGAAAGCCATCGCAGTTCCTTCGGCACCTGAAGAGTCTCGCTGGAATTGACGTCCCAGACGAATTTTTGAAAACTATATGGATGAGCAGACTCCCACATGGCATCCAAACATTGTTAGCCGGATAACCATCGACATCGACTATCGATGATCTCGCTGACCTATCAGATCGAGTGAATGATCTTGCCTCATCAACTCCCAGAGTTGCAGCCGTCTGTGATTCCGTCCCCGGTTCCGTGCTCATCGACCTTAAAAAAGGAAGTTGCAGAACTAAGGCGACAACTACAGAATATGGCGTCTAACCGGAGCAGCAGACCGCAAAATCGTTCGACTCAACAAGCCAACAGCAGATCCTTGTCCAGACAGCGGTCAAACTCCAACTATAGAAAGTACCCGCTGTGCCGGTTTCACAGTAAGTTCGGCGATAAGGCAAAGAAATGCGTACTTCCCTGTGATTTTAAGTCGGGAAACGCCACAGGCAATCGATAATGACGACTAACGATTGCCCATCCTCTTCTGGTCGCCTGTTCGTCACCGATCGGTCTACAAAGACGCAGTTCCTGGTCGACACTGGGAGCGACCTCTGTGTCTTTCCTCGGTCGGCGCTACGAGATCGTCATGCCAGTACCAACTTTCGTTTGTGTGCCGCCATCGGTTTGAACATTGCCACGTATGGTTATGTACATTTTAATTTAGACTTTGGCCTACGTAGGACTTTTAATTGACGTTTTGTAGTTGCAGATGTATCTAAGCCCATTATAGGAGTAGATTTCTTAAATTTTTATCACCTTATTGTAGATTGTCGCAATAAGCGCTTGATTGATAACACTATTTCTATATCAGCTGTGTGCGCTTTGGCTTTGTGTAAAAACGTACATTCAGTGAAGGTTTTGTCTGGTGAGACTCGGTTTCATAAAATCCTAGCCGAATTTCCCGATATCACACGACCATCTGGTACACATCGCACTACACCACCACACAATACAGTACACCATATACGCATAATTTTATTTTATTTTATTAAGAAAACCAACTGCGTTATATACATTTTTCTTATCTAGTACTTATAACTATGAATACAGCTAATTACAGGTTTCCCTTAATTTTACTAATCGTATAGGACGTGACACATAACATGTGATATATAAATACATATATAAATCTATATATCTATATACACATACTTACAAATATACATAAACCTACATACTAACATATACATAAACATATATACATAATACGTACACATATTCAACTTATACTTGACATTTTTTTTTTTTGACAATACATATTCTTATTTTTAATTAATTTAAAAAAAAAAAACTAAATTTTGATCTTAATTTTTCACTTTAATTTTAGTTTACTTATCCTTCTTTATTATTGAGTATTTGCATCGCTTTTTGTTTAACAATACTTTTGCTGTGAGTGAACATGTCAATTTCCTGGAAATTGACATTATAAGTGTTTAGCAAACGAGAGGTAGGTGCGTTACGCGCATAGTTAGTAATCGCCTTGGGAACTATGAACAATGACGGGTGCCGCCGACGGCTGCGCTGGGTTGGTGCGTTATACCTTATGCCTTCGACTAGTTCGGGACAGCACACATTACTCCTCACGATGTCGTATAACAAACACAAATCCAATAACTTCCGCCTGTCGTCGAGTGGGGTTAGACCGTATTGTTTGCAACTTTCCTTGTATGTTCTTGCCTCTGGCTTCGGAAATCGGTACTTTAAATGACGGATCAGAATTTTTTGCAGACGCTCCAGGCGGTCTATGTAAACAGCGTATTGCGGATTCCACTAGCGTATTCAATGACGCTACGAACATAGGCGAAGTATATCGTTTTAATTGTGTTGACATTCTTAAAAGGCTTGCAGGTTCTTATTACAAAACCAAGATTTCTATATCCTTTTTCCACTATCATACCTATATGATCTCTGAGGAGCATTTTGTCATCAAAATGCACACCAAGATCTCTAACCAGAGATGCTCTGTGGATAGAAATGCCGTCAATGGTATAAGAGTAAATTATGGGTTTGGGTTTACGGGTAAAAGTGATACATTCACACTTACTCCCCCCCTTCCCTCCGGACTTCTGAGCTGTACAGACGTGAATTTAGTTATTCCGTATTTATAAAATTAAAATATTTATTTGTGAAATTAGTAAAAACATAATTGTTGACGGGAACTACCAGGACATAATAACAACAACGCGGTTGCATCGCGCACGCAGCGGACTCATTCAACATCCTGCTCGCACGCACACCTGTGAGTGAATTCTACTACTTATTAACCTACGCTGAGTTTCTGCGTGCCTGGTACTTTTGCATACGACTATGCCTCTTGAACAGCCACCCTCCTCTGCCCCTGCGCCGGCGGTCGATCGTGTCGGCGCGCCCACTCCCGGGCTTGCGCCGACACACGCACGTGCTTTCTCTGTCGCTCCCCTGCCTGCACTGACGGTGCCTACATCGCATACTACGAAACAACTTCACCACTGTTCGTCAGAGCCTAACTTAACCGAGAAAGATAATGTTACCTTACGCAAGCGTCAAGTCATCAAGCGCTCGGAGTTTAATGAAGAGACGTTAGATAATTTTATGACTGGAATGAGGGCGCAATTTGAACAATTTCGGGTGGATCAGGAAAAAAGTACAGCTAAAATATGCAGTGTAGTCGAGGACCTCCGCTTAACAATTGACTTTTTGGCACAAAAATATGACTTGCTCCAGGCTAAGGTTGTAAAGTTGGAAACAGAGCGAGAGACTGATACTAAATACATTAAATCTCTCGAAGAAAAATTGGAAGGCTTTGAACGTGTTTCAAGATCAACCTGCTTAGAAATCAGAAACATTCCAATTTCTACCTCAGAAACCAAGGCTTCGGTATTGGAGACCGTTATCAAGGCTGGCAGTGTTATTAATGTGCCCATTCAACGCAATGACGTTAAAGATATCTTCCGCATAAACTCAAAAAATCCCGACAAAAGAACTATAATTGTTGATCTCACTAGCGTACTCCTGAAGGAAAAAGTCATTTCCATGTACCGCACATTTAATAAAGGCGCGTCTAGACTTACCACTGAGCATCTTCGAATTGGCGGCACTCCTAAGCCTATATATATCTCAGAGAATCTCACCTCCAAGATGAAAAGACTGTTCTTTCTGGCCAGAGACTTCGCCAAAGTTAACGATTATAAGTATTGCTGGGTGTCTCATGGAAAAATTTTCATTAGAAAAAGAGAAAATGGGCCCTTACTGCGCATCACAAGCGAGCTGGATTTTGACAAAGCAAAGAACCAAAATTAAACAACTTAAGAATTGTCCTTACAAATTGCCTTTACATAATATATTACAATTTAAAAATAATTTTCCATATCTTCAACGACAGCATTTGTATTACACTGACTTTAAATCTTATACATTTACACCCACAACACAAACATACATGAATATTTACAAAATTCAAATACACATATTATTTCTTACACGTATTATCTTGCGCTGCATAGTGAAAACTCTACATAACACTAGCACTCTTTCTCTTTCCGGCCCCCATTGGATTCGGGCTCATACAGTACACTTGGCCGTCTTCTCCAAAATACCATCGTCGTACTCCCTTGTTAATTATCAACCTTATAATGAATGATCTAAATATAATTAGTAGCGATATAGAAGAATATTCAGTCTCAGAATCCGCAATTTGCTCACCGGAAGAAAGTATCAATTATCTGAAAGTTAATAATGCTTTTAAAATTCTTCATGTTAATATCCGAAGCATAGGCTGTAACTTTGACAGTCTTCTAACCTTGCTTCATCGGTTAAAATATGAGCCTGATGTTCTAATATTATCCGAATGTTGGCTAAGTAAATCACCTAATCTGCCATTACTCCCTGGATTTGTGTCTCATAAAACTGATTTCAATAATCAGAATGAGGGGGTAGTTGCCTACGTTAGACATGACTTGGACTATTGTATTCTTTTCCCGGACTTTAATGATGCTTACTGTTTAATTGTGAAACCTTCAGACCAACTAGCAATAGTGGCGCTGTATCGATCGCCCTCTTACAAAGATCTTACTCGCTTTTTCAAAAGTCTCGACGACGTATTAGTTTCTATAAAAAGTTTTAGATCTGCAATATTAATTGGCGACATTAACATTAACATCTTACCGGGAAAGACAGACTGTTCTGCTGATGAATATTTGAATTTACTTGCATCGCACGGCATGCTTCCTGGCCATCTTTTCCCAACTAGAAAAGAGAATTGTCTCGACCATATCATGGTCCGGACCCCTTACACTGCCACTACTCTAGTATTTAACTCCCTTCCTACAGATCATAACCCAGTTCTATTCTGTTGCAATAATAAATTCAATACTAAATATTTGTCAAATCGTTCCATACTAAAAACAGATTTCTCTTCTACAGTAGCTGAAATAAGTAAAACTGATTTCTCTTCTGTTCTTGACAATACTGATCCAAATATAGCTGCAGATACCTTTGTTGACATAATTTCATCAGTTTTACAAAAACATACAAGTACTTTCCTTGTACCTAGTAGGAAGCGTATAATCAAGCCCTGGATTACTCCAGGCTTGCTAAGGTGTATACGTCATCGGGACAAGCTCTATAGTAAGCTTATAAGTAACCCGGATAATGAATTAAATAACAAAATATATATTCGATACCGAAATTTTTGCAATAACCTATTAAAAGAAATAAAACGTGAATACCAACAAAAAGAACTTCAAAATGCTAAAAACAATCCCAAAGCAACATGGGACATTATTAAGAAAATTGCAAATATTCAAAATAATAAAAATTCAAACTCCAAAAATTTACTCAAGTTATGTAAACAGGAATCAGCATCGGTCAATTTAGTTAATAATTATTTTGCCAACGTTGGAAAAAACCTTGCAGATCAAATTCCTCAGGTAGCGTGCCAATGCCCTGATAATTATCATAATCGCTCAAATACTCAACCTGCCTTGAACTCTATGGTATTATCTAGTATAGACAATGACGAAATCGAACGAATCATACTGAGTCTCAAAAATAAAAGCTCGGTTGGATGGGACGGTATTCCCACGTTGCTGGTAAAGTCTGCAAGACATGTCTTTATCCCTATTTTAAATTTTATTTTTAATCTCGCTTTTTCATCAGGCATATTCCCGCGTGCTTTTAAGAAAGCTGTTGTGCATCCTGTTTTTAAAAATGGTAACAAAGACGATGTAACAAATTATAGACCCATTTCAGTCCTAACGGTTTTCTCAAAAAATTTTGAAAAAATTATAAATACTCGGCTCGTTAAATTTATTACAAATAAAAATATTTTTTCCTTGAATCAGTTTGGTTTCCGTCAAGGAAAATCTACCGAGGATGCTGTTTTAGAACTCTCTGACGCTGTGGTCAAGAATTATGATAATAAACTTAAATCGGTTGCCATTTTTCTCGACCTCTGTAAAGCCTTTGACACTGTGTCTGTTCCTATTCTTCTTTCTAAGCTTGAGCACATCGGCGTGAGGGGTATTGCACTTGATCTTTTCCACAGCTATCTCAGCAACCGTACCCAGCATGTCCTTATTGATGGCTTAAGAAGCGGAGAAGAGCACGTTTCGTTTGGTGTTCCACAGGGTAGTGTCCTTGGTCCTACCCTCTTTTTGATCTACATCAATGATTTGTGCAACCTCGCTCTTTCAAACTGTAAGATCATCACATATGCCGATGACACTGTGCTTCTTATACACGGCCGCAACTGGGAAGAGGCTCGCACCTTTGCTGAGAATGCCTTATCTGTTGTGACATGTTGACTGCGCGAGAATCTCCTCACATTGAATGTTTCTAAAACAAAATTTATAGCATTTGCCCCTCATGTAGCTTCCAACCCACCACAAACTTTTTCTATTCAAGCACATTGCTGCGCTAAGACTGCAACATTACCTTGCTTCTGCACTCACATTGAACGCACTGCTTCAATTAAATATCTAGGCGTCTTGGTAGACAGTCAGATGACCTGGACTCTGCATATACAAGCTGTAATATCACGTATTAGGAAGCTTATATTTGTATTTAAACACCTACGCTCTGCTGCTGACTTTCATTGTCTCATAACTGTGTACTATGCCCTAGCGCAATCAATTCTATCTTATTGCATAACCTCCTGGGGTGGGTCGGTGAAATCTCATATGCTGAGACTCGAAAGAGCTCAACGAGCTGTTTTAAAAGTTATCGCCAAAAAGCCTATTCGCTTTCCCACAACGGAACTGTATTCCATATGCAAAGTTCCCACAGTGCGTCAGCTTTTCGTTCTTGCCACTATTGTTCGTAAGCACTCCCAACTTCCGTACGACCCTAAGTTTACAGAGCTCCATCGTCGATCCGACAGGGTCTGTAAAACTGTACCTCGTCGAACATCTCTCGCAGCTCGGCATTTTTATTACATGAGCCCTGCTCTGTATAATAAAATAAACAAAAAGTTAAATCTCTACCCGTTACCCTCCTATAAATGTAAAATGAAATGCTTGGATTGGCTTCTCACCCTATCTTATGAAGATACCGAGGCCTTAATTGGGAAATCCTTTTAATTCCTGACAAGCTTACTACTCGTAATTCTGCATGCAGTCACATAAATATACTCCCACGTATGCATACACACACACGAACACACATACGCACACATCACACACACACACACACACACACACACAAAAACACACACACACACACACACGCACACACACACACACACACACACACACACACACAGACACACACACACACACACACACACACACACATACACACACACACACACACACACACACACACACACACACACACGCGCGCGCGCGCACACACACACACGTATACATAATCATTAGCTTAAATTATTAATTTATTTGGAATTGTATAACTTCTCCGGAGGGGGGCGTTGGCGCCACAGTTTTAACTTTTGCAGGGGTCATCGTTTTTCCCGATTAAATTAAGAACATTGTTAAAATTCCTAATAAAGATTATTATTATTATTATTCCATAGATTAAAGGCTTCCAAAGATTATTATTATTATTATTCCATAGGCCGAAAACCTCTCGCCTCTTGGGCGGCAATGACCGGCAGATGCACATTTGGCCGGGTTCAGGGCAAAAGAGAGAGAAATCGGCGGACGATGCGTGCGGTATCAAGCACCACCGCTTTCTGCATCTTTGCTGGAAGCGAGCCGCCGATGAATCCCAGCCTTTTCAGGTGTGAACCTAATGTGGCTGGGATTAACCCGTTTGCCGATATAACAATTGGTATGATTTCAGTGGACGCCACTTCCCACATTTCGGTAACCTCGTGTACTAGGTCCAGGTACTTGCGTTGCTTTTCGGTCTCGGCCTTCACAAGGTTCTCGTCATGAGGGATAGTAACGTCCACTAAAAACACCTTCGATTGCGCCCGGTCCATCAGCACTATATCAGGCTTATTCGCAAGAATAGTCCTGTCAGTGATGATGGGCCGGTCCCAGTAGAGCCGGATACTGTATAATAGGGTAGTCTCTGGCTCACGAGACCGTACTTAAGGGCGAGCTCTTGGTGGAGAATTTTGGCTGCTTGGTTATGCCTGTGCAGATACTCAGTGTTAGCAAGAGCCGAACAACCCGAAACCACATGACGGAGTGATTCTCCAGGATGGCGACAGGCCCGACAAATGTCCACTGTGCCATCCTTTATGATGTACTTTCGGTAATTGTTCGTCCTGATAACCTGGTCTTGTATCGCACAAGCAAACCCCTCGGTTTCCCCAAAGAGGTCTCCAAAGCGCAGCCAATGCACGGAAGCTTTTCGGTCCACGTGGGGCTCGTGTAAAGCCTTGAAAAACCGTCCGTGCAGCTCTTTCCCTTTCCATACGGTCTCGCGATCAGAGACACTTAGTATCGCCGGCGGCTGCCATGACTCGTTGGCCAGATCAAGAGGGGTGAGTCCTTTATCACATTCTATGACATCACAATGCATCGTTGTGTCGGTCTTTGCTAGGAAATACGCTCTGAGGCTAGATACCTCGCGGTCGTGCATGGTTTTAGCACTTAACAGGCCTCGACCACCACATTTCCTCGGGATATACAGCCTCATGACCGACGATCTGGGGTGATGCATTCTATGTAGTGTCATAGTTGTGCGGACTTTCCGATCCAGAGCGTTTAGTTCGGTCTGAGTCCATCTGAGAATACCAAAGGTGTATAAGAGAATAGGCATAACCCATCCATTATAGGCTTTGACCTTGTTGACCCCCGACAAAGAACTATTAAGCACCTTTGTAAGGCGGTCGAAGAAGGCTTCACCAACAGACTGTTTTACGTCCGATTCCCTCAAACCTATACTCTGTGACATACCCAGATACCGGTACGTATCAGTTTCGGAAAGTGTTTGCAGTTGGACGACACCATGGTTAACCTCCTGCGACCGAGTAATCTTTCCCCTCGTCACATGGATAACCGCACACTTATCAACCCCGAACTCCATTCTGATGGAGCCACTAAAATCAACAACAATGTTTAGTAGCTCCCTCAGCTTCGGAGCTGTTGGGGCTAACAGCTTCAGGTCATCCATGTAAAAAAGGTGCGACACCCGATCTCTCCTTCTCCGAAACTGAAATCCCGTCCCCGAATTCTCCAGCAATCTGCTTAGAGGGTTCAGGGCAAGGCAGAACCAAAGTGGACTCAGACAATCGCCCTGGTATATACCCCTCCTAATGCTTATTCGGTCTTCAGCATCCGCCATTCTCTCGCCCTGGAGACTAAGCATTGTACTCCATTGCTCCATACATTTCTCGAGGAAGTGTCGAACCGTATAATCAATTTTATACAGTTCGAGGACCCTCTTTAGCCATGTATGGGGGACTGAGTCAAATGCTTTTTTGTAGTCAATCCAGGCAGCAGAGAAGTTCCGGCGATTGCGTTTGACCAGTTGGTCAGCGACAGCATCTATGAGGAGAAGCTCCTTTGAACCGCGACTACCAGCCCGACATCCGTTCTGAGCGTCAGACATAAGACGATTCGCGTCTATATGATCACGAATTTTGGCGCTCAGAACGGATGTTAGTGTCTTATAGATGGTAGGCAGACACGTTATCGGGCGGTATTTACTCGGGTCCGCGGTGTTTTGTGTTTAAGGAGCTAGGTGAGTGACCCCAGTAGTGAGAAAGTTCGGGAGAGCTCCTGTCTCTAGCGCCTCCTGAAATTGGCGGGCCAAGGTAGCATGGCATATTATTATTATTATTCCATAGGCCGAAAACCTCTCGCCTCTTGGGCGGCAATGACCGGCAGATGCACATTTGGCCGGGTTCAGGGCAAAAGAGAGAGAAATCGGCGGACGATGCGTGCGGTATCAAGCACCACCGCTTTCTGCATCTTTGCTGGAAGCGAGCCGCCGATGAATCCCAGCCTTTTCAGGTGTGAACCTAATGTGGCTGGGATTAACCCGTTTGCCGATATAACAATGGGTATGATTTCAGTGGACGCCACTTCCCACATTTCGGTAACCTCGTGTACTAGGTCCAAGTACTTGCGTTGCTTTTCGGTCTCGGCCTTCACAAGGTTCTCGTCATGAGGGATAGTAACGTCCACTAAAAACACCTTCGATTGCGCCCGGTCCATCAGCACTATATCAGGCTTATTCGCAAGAATAGTCCTGTCAGTGATGATGGGCCGGTCCCAGTAGAGCCGGATACTGTCACTTTCGAGTACTGGCTCCGGCGAGTACTTATAATAGGGTAGTCTCTGGCTCACGAGACCGTACTTAAGGGCGAGCTCTTGGTGGAGAATTTTGGCTGCTTGGTTATGCCTGTGCAGATACTCAGTGTTAGCAAGAGCCGAACAACCCGAAACCACATGACGGAGTGATTCTCCAGGATGGCGACAGGCCCGACAAATGTCCACTGTGCCATCCTTTATGATGTACTTTCGGTAGTTGTTCGTCCTGATAACCTGGTCTTGTATCGCACAAGCAAACCCCTCGGTTTCCCCAAAGAGGTCTCCAAAGCGCAGCCAATGCACGGAAGCTTTTCGGTCCACGTGGGGCTCGTGTAAAGCCTTGAAAAACCGTCCGTGCAGCTCTTTCCCTTTCCATACGGTCTCGCGATCAGAGACACTTAGTATCGCCGGCGGCTGCCATGACTCGTTGGCCAGATCAAGAGGGGTGAGTCCTTTATCACATTCTATGACATCACAATGCATCGTTGTGTCGGTCTTTGCTAGGAAATACGCTCTGAGGCTAGATACCTCGCGGTCGTGCATGGTTTTAGCACTTAACAGGCCTCGACCACCACATTTCCTCGGGATATACAGCCTCATGACCGACGATCTGGGGTGATGCATTCTATGTAGTGTCATAGTTGTGCGGACTTTCCGATCCAGAGCGTTTAGTTCGGTCTGAGTCCATCTGAGAATACCAAAGGTGTATAAGAGAATAGGCATAACCCATCCATTATAGGCTTTGACCTTGTTGACCCCCGACAAAGAACTATTAAGCACCTTTGTAAGGCGGTCGAAGAAGGCTTCACCAACAGACTGTTTTACGTCCGATTCCCTCAAACCTATACTCTGTGACATACCCAGATACCGGTACGTATCAGTTTCGGAAAGTGTTTGCAGTTGGACGACACCATGGTTAACCTCCTGCGACCGAGTAATCTTTCCCCTCGTCACATGGATAACCGCACACTTATCAACCCCGAACTCCATTCTGATGGAGCCACTAAAATCAACAACAATGTTTAGTAGCTCCCTCAGCTTCGGAGCTGTTGGGGCTAACAGCTTCAGGTCATCCATGTAAAAAAGGTGCGACACCCGATCTCTCCTTCTCCGAAACTGAAATCCCGTCCCCGAATTCTCCAGCAATCTGCTTAGAGGGTTCAGGGCAAGGCAGAACCAAAGTGGACTCAGACAATCGCCCTGGTATATACCCCTCCTAATGCTTATTCGGTCTTCAGCATCCGCCATTCTCTCGCCCTGGAGACTAAGCATTGTACTCCATTGCTCCATACATTTCTCGAGGAAGTGTCGAACCGTATAATCAATTTTATACAGTTCGAGGACCCTCTTTAGCCACGTATGGGGGACTGAGTCAAATGCTTTTTTGTAGTCGATCCAGGCAGCAGAGAAGTTCCGGCGATTGCGTTTGACCAGTTGGTCAGCGACAGCATCTATGAGGAGAAGCTCCTTTGAACCGCGACTACCAGCCCGACATCCGTTCTGAGCGTCAGACATAAGACGATTCGCGTCTATATGATCACGAATTTTGGCGCTCAGAACGGATGTTAGTGTCTTATAGATGGTAGGCAGACACGTTATCGGGCGGTATTTACTCGGGTCCGCGGTGTTTTGTGTTTAAGGAGCTAGGTGAGTGACCCCAGTAGTGAGAAAGTTCGGGAGAGCTCCTGTCTCTAGCGCCTCCTGAAATTGGCGGGCCAAGGTAGCATGGCATATTATTATTATTATTCCATAGGCCGAAAACCTCTCGCCTCTTGGGCGGCAATGACCGGCAGATGCACATTTGGCCGGGTTCAGGGCAAAAGAGAGAGAAATCGGCGGACGATGCGTGCGGTATCAAGCACCACCGCTTTCTGCATCTTTGCTGGAAGCGAGCCGCCGATGAATCCCAGCCTTTTCAGGTGTGAACCTAATGTGGCTGGGATTAACCCGTTTGCCGATATAACAATGGGTATGATTTCAGTGGACGCCACTTCCCACATTTCGGTAACCTCGTGTACTAGGTCCAAGTACTTGCGTTGCTTTTCGGTCTCGGCCTTCACAAGGTTCTCGTCATGAGGGATAGTAACGTCCACTAAAAACACCTTCGATTGCGCCCGGTCCATCAGCACTATATCAGGCTTATTCGCAAGAATAGTCCTGTCAGTGATGATGGGCCGGTCCCAGTAGAGCCGGATACTGTCACTTTCGAGTACTGGCTCCGGCGAGTACTTATAATAGGGTAGTCTCTGGCTCACGAGACCGTACTTAAGGGCGAGCTCTTGGTGGAGAATTTTGGCTGCTTGGTTATGCCTGTGCAGATACTCAGTGTTAGCAAGAGCCGAACAACCCGAAACCACATGACGGAGTGATTCTCCAGGATGGCGACAGGCCCGACAAATGTCCACTGTGCCATCCTTTATGATGTACTTTCGGTAGTTGTTCGTCCTGATAACCTGGTCTTGTATCGCACAAGCAAACCCCTCGGTTTCCCCAAAGAGGTCTCCAAAGCGCAGCCAATGCACGGAAGCTTTTCGGTCCACGTGGGGCTCGTGTAAAGCCTTGAAAAACCGTCCGTGCAGCTCTTTCCCTTTCCATACGGTCTCGCGATCAGAGACACTTAGTATCGCCGGCGGCTGCCATGACTCGTTGGCCAGATCAAGAGGGGTGAGTCCTTTATCACATTCTATGACATCACAATGCATCGTTGTGTCGGTCTTTGCTAGGAAATACGCTCTGAGGCTAGATACCTCGCGGTCGTGCATGGTTTTAGCACTTAACAGGCCTCGACCACCACATTTCCTCGGGATATACAGCCTCATGACCGACGATCTGGGGTGATGCATTCTATGTAGTGTCATAGTTGTGCGGACTTTCCGATCCAGAGCGTTTAGTTCGGTCTGAGTCCATCTGAGAATACCAAAGGTGTATAAGAGAATAGGCATAACCCATCCATTATAGGCTTTGACCTTGTTGACCCCCGACAAAGAACTATTAAGCACCTTTGTAAGGCGGTCGAAGAAGGCTTCACCAACAGACTGTTTTACGTCCGATTCCCTCAAACCTATACTCTGTGACATACCCAGATACCGGTACGTATCAGTTTCGGAAAGTGTTTGCAGTTGGACGACACCAAGGTTAACCTCCTGCGACCGAGTAATCTTTCCCCTCGTCACATGGATAACCGCACACTTATCAACCCCGAACTCCATTCTGATGGAGCCACTAAAATCAACAACAATGTTTAGTAGCTCCCTCAGCTTCGGAGCTGTTGGGGCTAACAGCTTCAGGTCATCCATGTAAAAAAGGTGCGACACCCGATCTCTCCCTCTCCGAAACTGAAATCCCGTCCCCGAATTCTCCAGCAATCTGCTTAGAGGGTTCAGGGCAAGGCAGAACCAAAGTGGACTCAGACAATCGCCCTGGTATATACCCCTCCTAATGCTTATTCGGTCTTCAGCATCCGCCATTCTCTCGCCCTGGAGACTAAGCATTGTACTCCATTGCTCCATACATTTCTCGAGGAAGTGTCGAACCGTATAATCAATTTTATACAGTTCGAGGACCCTCTTTAGCCATGTATGGGGGACTGAGTCAAATGCTTTTTTGTAGTCAATCCAGGCAGCAGAGAAGTTCCGGCGATTGCGTTTGACCAGTTGGCCAGCGACAGCATCTATGAGGAGAAGCTCCTTTGAACCGCGACTACCAGCCCGACATCCGTTCTGAGCGTCAGACATAAGACGATTCGCGTCTATATGATCACGAATTTTGGCGCTCAGAACGGATGTTAGTGTCTTATAGATGGTAGGCAGACACGTTATTATTATTATTATTATTATTACTTATATTGACCGTAATATTTTTTTTTTTATAATAATCCGATAGATCCGATTGTATCATATGACAGTCATGTTCATCATCTATTTTCATAAATATCTTCTTGTCATCCGCATACATTAAATGTCGCGCTGATTTGAAGCAAGATCCAATGTCTGCCACGTACACATTATAGAATAACGGCCCCAAATGAGACCCTTGTGGTATTCCCGTGGGTATACTTATAAAATCTGATTTATAACCCCCCACAACAACAGCCTGAGAGCGATTGTTTAAGTAGTATTTAATCCATCTGAGCAGATCGCCGTGTATTCCTATCCCGTATAATTTATGGATTAGAATGTCGTGATCCACACGGTCGAAAGCTTTTTCGAAGTCCGTGTAGATCACGTCAATCTGTCCACCCCTTTCCATATTAGGTAAAACATAGTTCGAAAAGCATGCTAAATTGGTGATTGTGGAGCGGCGCTGAGAAAGCCGTGCTGATTATCCGGCAGTTCCTTACATATGACAGGTTATATACCATCAAAAACAATTTTCTCAAAAATTTTACCAACTGTATTTAATATCGAAATTCCCCTATAGTTCTCAATTTTTGATTTAGTCCCTTTTTTATGTATTGGCACGATATGTGCCTTCTTCCAAATGTCAGGAAATATGCCATTTCTCAGAGAGGTGTTAAATATGAGGGCCAACGGGAGACTGAGCGTTTCAGCACAGTTCCGCCAGAATACCGGTGGTATACCATCACAACCCGCCCCTTTATATGGATCTAGCAGTTTCAAATGTTTTTCGATAGTAGTCACAGATATAGCTATCATAGATATGTCATCATTAGGTACGCTCTGGTAATTTGTATCGATAGGATCCTGAGATGGCACTCCAAAAACACTTTTAAAGAAGTCATTAAAGGCATTGCATATGTCTACACCCTCTGAAAATTTTCTGTCACGGTACGTAAGCATTTTAGGATAACTTGATCCACCTCTTATTGATTTGATGTACGTCCAGACCGCCTTTGGCCTCCGTACAATAGATTCCTCAGCCAACTTTGTGTACTCTTCGAAACATTCCTTTTGAACGCGTTGTTGTCGTAGACGTAATAAGGAGAATTCATCGTAATCTAATAAGTTACCAAATTTTTTCCAGCTCTTATGTGCCTTATATTTTTCTTTTATAATTTTTATTAACGCCCGACTATACCAAACAGGATATTTGCGATTGCCTTGCACTTTCTTGTATGGAACATGTTGTTCAATCGTTTTATTTATTATGTTATAAAAAATATCTATTGCCTCTTCGATTGTACAAGATTTTAGAGTAGACTGCCAGTTTATGTTATAAAATGTTTCATTTATTACGCCATAGTCACATTTATTATAGTTTCGTTTAGGCGTTGTGGCCTCTATTAACGGAGACACTGTGAGATCGAGAACGTTCATCAAAAGAGCTGGATGAGCTCGATCAGGTTTAATTAGAGGTGAGTCGCAGTTATTGACGTCTATTGGAAGATTTGAAAAGGCTAAATCTAAGGTATTTCCGGCGTAGTTCCTTATGGTATTATACTGTTTCAATCCAAAAAAACTTAATTCATCGGTTAGCTTTACTGCTGCTTTTTGTACTTCAGTGTTGCCGGGACATATAACACCAGGACCTCCAGTTTCTTCTTCCCCCACGCCGTCTAGCTCCCGACAAATTGAGGAGAGCCCATGGTCCTCACCCCTTCACCTGGCGCCAAAGAAAGACAACGGCTGGCGACCTTGCGGCGATTATAGGATACTGAACGCCCGCACCGTGCCTGACAGGTACCCCATTAGGCACATCCATGATTTCGCTCACAGCATCGCAGGATGTAAGATCTTTAGCACGCTGGACCTTGTGAAGGCATACAATAAAATTCCTGTTAGCCCAGACGATATCCCGAAGACCGCAATCACCACACCCTTTGGATTGTTTGAATTTCCTTTCATGACCTTCGGCTTGAGGAACGCCGGTCAAACATTTCAAAGGTTTGTGGATGAGATGACCCGAGGACTCGATTTTGTCTACTGTTTCCTTGACGACTTCCTGGTTTTCTCAAAAAGTCAAACCGAGCACGAGGAACACCTTCGCAAGATCTTTTCCAGGCTGCAGTAGTACGGGATGCTGATAAATACTTCAAAGTGTGTTTTTGGGGCACAGGAGGTAACCTTTTTAGGATATTCCATCTCGGATCGAGGCACCAGACCTTTGGACGCAAGGGTACAGGCCATTAAGGAGTTTCCTACCCCCATTAATATGCGGCAACTAAGGCGATTTTTGGGCATGATAAAATTTATCGGAGATTTCTCCCAAAAGCTGCCCAAACCCAAGCTCCACTGCATGCACTTTTAACAGGTTCGGTAAAAGGATCACATCCTATATCCCTGACAGGATACACCTTAGCTGCTTTTGAAGCCTGTAAGGAAAACCTTGCCCATGCTGCCCTATTAGCTCACCCGAGCTGTTCAACAAAATTGGCGCTGGTCACTGACGCATCTGACATAGCCTTAGGTGCAGTGCTCTAGCAACTCACAATAATGGCGTATAGGAACCCTTAGCTTTCTTCTCCCGTAAGCTCAGCCCCTCGCAGGTAAAATACTCTCCCTACGATCGTGAGTTACTAGCAATTTACGAGGCCATCAAATATTTTAGGCACATGCTCGAGACCAGACACTCCACTGTCTATACTGACAATAAGCCGATCAGTTTCGCATTCCATGAGAGGAAGACGAACTGTTCGCCTAGGCAGTATAGGCACCTGGACTTTATCGCTCAATTCACCACCGACATTCGTCACATATCTGGCAATGACCATGTCGTAGCCGATACTCTGTTGCGTATTGAAGAATTGAGCGAACCTATCAGCCTCGAGACATTAGCGGAAGCCCAAGCCTCAGACCCAGAACTCCGCAGGCTGTTGGACGGAGGTTCTCTCTGCGCCTAGAGAAGCGGCAAGTACCTGGGAGTCATAACCCCCTGTACTGTGATGTCAGTACACTGAACCCCAGGCCTTTTGTTACAACATTCTTCCGCAGGCAAGTGTTCAACAGCCTTCACTCTTTGAGTCACCTAGGTGCCAATGCATCTGCTAAATTGGTTGCAGAGCGTTTTGTTTGGCCTGGAGTTAGGAAGGACTGCCGAGACTGGGCCCGTGCTTGCCTGCTATGTCAACGAACAAAAGTTACTCGACACGTCAACGCTCCACTAGGTACCTACCACCTGCCGCGTGCGAGATTCAAACAGATCCATATAAATCTAATTGGACCACTTTCATTTTCGCAAGGCTTTGGGTATTGCCTAACTGCCATAGATCGCTTCACGCGATGGCCAGAAGCAATACCGATAGAAGATTTTACCGCAGACACTGTTGAAAAAGCCCTACTTTCATGCTGGATATCCAGATTCGGTTGCCCGTCGGATATAACGACGGACCGAGGCCGACAATTTGAGTCCTTTTTATTTCAAAGTCTGTCACAAATAGCCGGATTTGAACACAAGCGCACAACAGCGTATCATCCGGCATGCAACGGTCTGGTGGAGCGGTTCCACAGGCAGCTCAAAGCGGCAATAGTCTGCCACGCTGATAGCAGGTGGACTGAATCGCTGCCGTGGGTTTTCCTTGGTGTGGGAACTGCTTTTAAGGACTTCTTGCAGTTTTCTTCAGCCGAAAACTAGTGTACGGTGAGTCGTTGAGGCTGCCAGGCGAATTTTTTGAGCCTACTAGTCCTGTAACTACAGATACATCTGAGTTTACCACTAGGATTCACAAGTAGTCTTCCTGCCAAAACCAGGCAAGGAAGACTACACGCATGCCAAAGCTTTCAGGCCCATTAGTCTAACATCATTCCTACTAAAAACACTGGAAAGACTAGTAGACCGATACCTAAGGGACGGAGCGCTAAAACGTAAGCAACTACATCCCCAACAACATGCATACAGAACAGGCAGATCAACAGAGTCAGCGCTGCACATGGTGGTGCATAAAATAGAAACGGCTATCACTAATAAAGCCTCAACCCTAGCTGCCTTCATAGACATAGAAGGGGCTTTCGATAAAACCATGCACAACAGCATCAACCACGCCCTACAGAAATACAACGTCGACCCAGTCATAAGAAACTGGATAACGCAATTAATAAGTAAAAGGGCGGTTCAAATAGTGGTGAACACTACCACAAGAGCAAAAGTAGTAAGAGGATGCCCCCAGGGTGGTGTCCTTTCACCACTCCTATGGAACATAGTAGTGGATAGCCTACTGTACAGACTGAACGAAAGAGGATACACTACTATTGGTTATGCAGACGACCTAACCATACTGATTAACGGAAACGCTGAAAATCTGCTCTGCGGAATTATGCGTTCAGCACTTCAGATAGTGGAAAAATGGTGTGACGAGCATCAACTATCAGTAAACCCGAAAAAGACAGAACTTATCCTTTTCACCAACAAAAGGAAGTTACCTCCACTACAATTACCAAAATTATTTAACACAGAACTCTCGCTATCAACCCAGGTGAAATACATGGGCGTTATCCTTGATAACAAACTGAATTGGGCGAGTCATATCGATACAAAAATAAAGAAGGCCTGTATAGCATTTTGTCAATGTAGAAGACTAGTTGGTAAAAGTTGGGGTCTAAATCCAAAAATCACACTTTGGCTATACACATCCGTTATCAGACCTTCTATAACTTATGGATCAGTTGTATGGTGGCCCAGAACACAACTGACCACAGTGAAAACAAAACTCCAGAGTCTACAGCGACTAGCGAGCGTAGCAACTACTGGATGCATGAGAACCACCCCATCAGCAGCGCTCGAGTTTCTCCTAAACTTGAGACCGCTAGATCTCATCATACAGGAGGAAGCACAGTCAGCCGCCTTAAGACTAAGAGCAAACGGACTATGGAAACAAAACATAGAAACAACACACTCAAAAGTTCTGCAGGAGGTCCTAAAGGAATTACCACTCCTCGAGGCGCCCATTAATTAATGAAAAAAAATGAATGCTTATAGCTCAGTGGAATAAAGGCTGACTAAGTCCTCGGTTCGATTCCGGGACACGGTCAGATAGTTTCTGTAGAAAACTTTCAATTAATTGTAGAGTTTTAGTTTTAATAGCGCAGATGGCTTGTAGGTTGTAAGTTCAATTTAGTCACAGTTACGACTTTAGACATGGTCAAATTTTACCTTAGCTGGGGCGATAGTTAATAATAGAAATTACCTAGTTCAGTGGTTGAATGATTAACACGGTCTCTGGTTTTGTTTCCAGTAAGAACTGTTTATTTATCATAGGACTGGTTCGACTCCAGCATAGTGTTAGATAGTTATAGGTCATTCAAGGTGTTTAGGTATTTTTAGTTTTGAATATAGCTTAGTGGTTGGGTGAACGACATAGTTTCTGGTTCGATTCCAGAACTATTTATTGATCATGGGTTGGTTCACCTCTAACGCAAGGTCAGAGAGTTGTAAGTCACTAAAGGAGATTGAGTTATCACATAAGTGATACATATAGCGTAGTGGATCAAAGAGTAACGTAGTATTGGATTCGATTCCAGTACATTGGGCAAATGGATGGTTGATTTATAGCACGTAATTAATTTTTAAAAAAAAGTTAACTTTAGTAATAATTTAGTGCTATGATATATAGAATATGATAGATATAAAACATCATAGTCACAGGTTCGATTCCGTGACTAGTTACTGGTATCATACTGCGACTGATTTGATTCCGGTACAATGATCAAATGGATGATTGATATAGGAAGGAGTTCGTTTAGATTTAAATGATTAATTAATTTAGATTTAAGTTAGTATTAACTAACAAGGTTATTTTGAGATAAGAGTTCAGTGGTTTGGAAATAGCATCCTGACCTGATGCTCAGGGGTTTGATTACGGGACTATAGTTATTTATTGTAAAGGCGATGACTTAACATTTTAGGGTACCGTGCCTAAAGCGTGAAACGGGACCCTTTACTAAGATTTCGTGAACCGTGATAGTTGGACGGATGGGGTTTTCGCGGATGATGTATTTCTGCTTCTTTTATAGCAGTGACTGCTAGGATCCAGAAAATGAATTTTGTAGGGGCTCTTTTGCAACAAACTTTAATTTTTTCATACGTTTTTATAGATAATGGTTCGGAACCCTGCGTGCACTGGCCCGACTTGCACTTGGCCAGTTTTATAATTCGCAGCCCTTTATGATCATGGGTTCGATTCCCACTTAAATTGATGTTTACCAAAGTTTTGGTTTAAATATACCTAGTTAGCTTTATAGATTAATAGAAAGAGATAACATAAAAGCTTATCATTTCGCAGATAGGCATAAATCTTATTTTGCAATAACTTATGCTCTACAGCAAGATTGGGGTCAAGAGTAAGCCCATCTTGAGTAAAAAAAAAAAAAAAAAAACTTACAACGTTGACTGATAGAAAATGACTCATGGTGTTGAGTTTCCCTATTGTATGATTTTTTTTAAATCTGTGCAATGCAATGGGCTAGCTTAAATAAAGAAATTAATTACTTAGGATTGACTGACATAACAAGTCTTGGCGTATTAAAGTTTAGTTGGGGTTAATTCGGCGTTATAGCGTACATCTTTTGTAGTTAAATAAGTTTTATTAAATTGGAACAACGTTTTGTTAATTTGAAGGCTCTGGATCTTTTAAGTTTTGAAAATTCCTATTTCAGTAAACTGTCTAAGAATTTTGGGGGCGAATGTAACGACTAGTAATGCGAATGTACAAAGTATGATTCAAGTAATTAATAAAATAAATGTTAATTTTTTCTCTTAAAATTATTTCTTACTAAAAAGGGCAAATTATTAAACACTATGCTTTCTTCGTAATTTTGAAGATATTCAAAACCCTAATAAAACATGCTTTTTACGGCGGATGGACCGGAATGGATAGATAAACAATAGGATAATATGTTTAACGGATCCTTCAGTGCATTGCGCGAGCGCATGTTGTAATTTTTTTTGTGCCTGACGCTGGACATATGATGCAAAATTGTGAGCCATAGCTTAAAAAAACTTTTAAGGAATATTAACAAATAGAAATGTGAAACTATACAAAAAATACTGCATTTGAAACAAAAGGATCATAGAAAGGGACGCCATTAACTCCGCAGGCGAAACTACGCACGTGTATCCCATAGCAAGGCGAGAACACTTGAGGTCAGATGTTGTCAACGTTGGAATGATTTTAAATTATAATATTAAAAGTTATTAAGATTTAATTTAATCATATTTAATGTACTAGTGAGCGTAAGTCTTAGACATGAAAGCTAACTTATATTAATTTAGCTATTTACATTATGACACATATTAAACATTAAATAGGAAGGTAAACATACTGATATGCATTAATATAATAAACAAAAAGGAAGTAAATTTATATTTTCAGACAGTCATATTTGTTTTAGTTCAATAAAGTAAAATAATAGGACTTTAGGAAAGATAGAGTATGTGTTAGAATATTTGTCGTACTATGTTGAAATGGGGCTCGTGGATCATAGAAGGTTGAGTACCCCTGCAAATTGAAAGATTTCGAACGGCAGCTTTTAAAAAAACATGAGGCACGGTGCAACGGGTAGGCGTCAGCTAGTAGGTGATAATTAAAAATTAGTACTTACAGTTAAATATTTAATAAAATCAGTTGAGTTTCTTAGGGTTAACGTGGGTTTCACACACTCGACTAGGTTCCGACAGTTTACTAAACACCACTATCCTGGCTAGCAGAAGCGACGACCGTAGCGGGGTAAGTCCGGCGGAAGTCCAGAACAGCGAAGGTAGGTCGGCTGTACCAGGACTCCGGCGACAGCACGTCCGACTCCCGAAGCAGTGGTAGGTAGGTATAAGAACCCTGGAACGTTATACCAGCTATTTCAAAAACTGTCTAATTCCTTACATGACTGCAACATCTTGACCGCGTCTATAGGTACTACTACGCTAAGCACAGGTATAGTAGCATTATTTTAAGCAGCGATCAAGGTGAGGCAGTACAATTAGAATGATCGTACGTTATCTTACACTATGAAAACCTAATATTATAATAATTAACTAACACTAGTTAGTGATAGTAAAGTTTGGATGTGTTTTTTAGAAAACTATTTATACAAGGACACTATGGAACTTTATTTAATATTATTATACATTTAATTTAATGTTTCTAATGAGTACTGGAAATTAAATCTAACTATTTTATAAAGTTAAGTAACATTTACCAAATGGGAGGGTAAGCATAAGGCGCAAAGCAAGTGCTACCTAATTCTAAATACAATAAATATATCTTACAACACTTACCCAGTATGGGGTTTATCACTTTCACAAGAACTTGTATGCTTTAGGCATTAAAGAGATTACTAATTAGGCCAGATTAGCACTGAAACGTAACGCGGAGGCTGAAATAGCGGGACAACCATTCCGCTCGGTATCGCTGTAAGGTCTGCCCACCTAAGATGGCGAACCGGCCGTCGTAGGAAGCACGGCGGAACAATAGGTCACGCGGAGGTTGCGTGATCTATGTCGCAGGCCGTAACGCGAATTCGGTATTTTTGCGAATTCGCCGTGTTACATACCCCCCTTTTTTGGTTAGGATTTTAGCTAGATAAAATCCGCTAAAAATAATAAATAACTAAATATCTAAGTTCTTCATCTATATTATTATTTTATTAAAATTATTTTTAGTTTTATTCATTTAATTTATACCTATTATTTGTGTTTGCAGTTTTAGTAAGACTGATTTTTTTATTTTTATTATAATATATCTTTTTTTTTTTGCTTATTTTTATGTTATGTGTTGTATTTTTTTCATTTTAAATCTTTGATGTGCCAACTTCCTAAGTTATTGCCGTCGCAGTCTTCGAGAATATATACTAAAGGGGAGTTTTTGGCAATAATACGGCACTTGATACACTTGGGAGCAAGTTTTTTTGCAAAGTGGCTGTCTTTATCACTTTGATAATATGTTTTTTTCCAAACCACGTCACCTATATTAAATTCTACGTCTTTTCGTCGTAAATTATAGTTAGTACAGTTTCTCGAGTGTGCTTTTAATAGGGCTGACTGAACTTTATCAAAGATTTTATGCATAGTTCCTAGATTTTCTGCGTATTCATCGCGTGGCGAGAATATTATTTCACTTGTCAAATCTGCGTCGACATAATGTGAACCACAGTTGACCAATTCCCTACCGTAAACGAGGAAGGAAGGTGTAAATCCAGTTACCTCATTAACCGCGCTATTAAGGGCAAACTGTATTTTTGGTAGATTGTTATCCCAGATTCGGTGGTCATTTTCAATGAATGAAGAGACAGCAACCATTATAGTTTTGTTGTATCTCTCGACTGTGTTAACCTGAGGTGTATATTTAGGTGTATAGCAGATATTCGGTATTTTATAGTGATTGAGTAGATTTCTGAATATGTTACTAGTAAACTGCTTTCCATTATCTATCAGAACGGTACTGGGTATTCCGTGTATAAGAAAAATATTGTCCTCCAACAAACGAGCCAAGATCTCCGAAGTAGCGCGCCTAATTGGAAACAATAAGCAATACTTAGAGAAGCAGCACGTAACTACGAAAATAAATGTGTTTTGCTTACGAGTAACAGGCAGGGGTCCTATAAGATCCATACTTATCATTTGAAAGGGTCTGGAGCATGTTTTTGGCCTGCCCATTATACCTAAAGTAGGGTGATTTGAGTGCTTGTTAGAATTACAACTATCACAGTTATTGACAAATTTAGTTACGTCACGGTACATACCTGGCCAGAAGTATTTAAGACAAAGACGTTTGTGGGTTTTGAATATTCCGAAGTGGCCAGAAGTAGGTTCCGAATAGTTTTGAGAAATAATCGATTGCTTTGACTCAGAAGGGATAACCTCCTTCCATTCGAATTCTCTCGTTAACGGGTTAAGGCCTTTGACGTACCGATATAATCGATTATTTTCTACTCTGTAATTAAGAAATGAAGTAGGAGATTTGAGACAGCCATTATAAACATTGAGAAACCAGGAGTCATTAGTGTTTGTGGTAGTAGAAGAATCGTTAGAAGTTACATTTATGGGTGCTATAGCAACTGAGCGCGATAGACCATCAGGGACAATATTATCCACGCCGCGACGATGTTTAATTTCAAAATTGTACACTGATAATCGCACACCCCAACGAGCTAATCGACCTGTAGGGTTGTTTAAGTTTAGGAACCATTTCAAGGAGGAGTGATCAGTGTATACTGAAATTTTTTGTCCATTTTCAAGATAACATCTCCAGTGTTCAATAGCAGTTAGGACGGCTAATGCTTCGCGCTCAGTTGCGCTGTAGTTGCGTTCCTGTGTAGTAAGATATTTACTCATATACGCTATGACTTTTTCTTCACCATTTAAAGTTTGACTGAGCACAGCTCCAATGCCAAAGTCACTCGCGTCCGTGTGAACCTTAAATGGTCGTGAATAGTCGGGGCAAGTCAGTATAAGTGCAGTGACAAGACATTGTTTAAGATTCTTAAAGGAAGCATCAGCCTCATTAGACCAGAAGAATGAAGTGGCATTTTTCTTTTGAGAAGTCAACTTATTTAGGGGTGCTGCAATCGAACTGAAATTTGGGATGAACCTTCGGTACCATGAGGCCATGCCTAGGAATCGTCTTACGTCTTTCCGATTTCCTGGAGTCTTGTAGTTTAGTATTGCCTCAGGATCAGCATGAAGACCTTTGGCATCTACGATGTAACCC
Source organism: Anania fuscalis (assembly GCA_950371115.1). NCBI lineage: Eukaryota > Metazoa > Arthropoda > Insecta > Lepidoptera > Crambidae > Anania > Anania fuscalis. The sequence goes on along the minus strand of OX493326.1, from coordinate 10,598,491 downwards.
AAATAATTCAGTTTTTGTCTAAAAAATTGACTTTTCTTGAAATTGATAGTTAGGTTAGCATATTTAAGTTTATCCAGGACACGTTTTAGCAGAGATATATGTTTTTCATAGGTGGGGGAAGTGATAATAATATCGTCAACAAATACGAAGACCATGTTTTCAAATTCTGGGCCATAGAAAAGTTTATCCACTAGTCTTTGTTGTGTAGCAGGTGCATTAGTGAGACCGAAGGGCATAGACCTGAACTGGAAGGTACCGCGACCTGGGATGTAAAATGCGGTCTTACATCTATCCTCTTCCTTTATTAATATTTGCCAAAAGCTTTTTGAAAGGTCTAAACTAGTTAAAAATTTTGAATCACGAAGGTTGTCTAGTATATCTGATATGTAGGGTAAACTATAGGCGTCCTTTTTAGTGACAGCGTTTAATTTTATATCCAAACAAAAACGAAGATCCCCGTTCTTTTTGGGTGTTAATAGAACAGGTGATGACCAAGGACTTTCACATGGTTCAACAACTTGTTCTTGAAGCATTTCGTCTAATTGTTCTGTTAAGATGCGCTGTTTTTCTGGAGACATCCTATAGTACCTTTGACGGATGGGAGCAGCATTTTTTTTTTTTTTTTTTTACTTGAGATGGGCTTACTCTTGACCCCAATCTTGCTGTAGAGCATAGATGGGATCTACGATGGAGCGAGCTTGCCCAGAAGATGCCTATTCACTCTGGACTTAAAGAGAGTCAGGTTATATGCACTCGGAAATACAGACGCAGGCAGGGAATTCCAATCTTTAGCTGTGCGCATTATAAAAGATGATGAGAAGTGCTTAGTGCGGATTATGGGTATATCAACTAAGAACGGATGGTAGCCGGCCGTGCGTCTGGATGTCCGATGGAAGAAAGGTGACGGTGGTATGAGCTCATGCAGCTCATGAGCACACTCTCCGAAGTACAATCTGTAAAAGACCGATAGGCAAGCAACTTTGCGGCGGTGAACCAGGCTGTGCAGCTTGAACGCCACCAGTTTTTTATCGCCTATTATTCTCTTGGCTCTGCGTTCCACCGAGTCTAGTGCAGCAAGTTGGTATTTCGCCGAGCCGTCCCAAAGGTGGCTGCAGTACTCCATGCAAGATCGGACTTGGGCTTTGTAAAGAGTTAAAAGCTGTCCAGGCGTGAAGTAGCGCTTGACTTTATTCAGGACGCCCAACTTTCTAGCTGCAATTTGAGCCTTAGACTCGATGGTGGTGCCAAAGTTGAGGTCAGAGGACAACTCCATGCCAAGAAGTTTAGAGTGTCGGTTACTGGAACAGATGTACCTCGGAAAGTAGGAGATAGGGTGAAAGGACTCCTTTTTGTAGAGAAAAGACACGCCTGCGTCTTAGAGGCATTGAAGCTGACGAGATTGTCATCGCCCCACTGGGAGACATTACTTAACGTCAGGCTCGTACGCTCAACCACGGCCTCTCTCAGTCTTTGGACCTCAACTCCACTGGCTCCTGCACTAGACAGATACTTCTCCGTGACAGTACTGTCATCTGCTTACCCAACAATACCTGAAGATAGCAGGTCATTAATGTGCAGCAGGAAAAGAGTCGCAGAGAGCACAGACCCCTGAGGAACTCCGGCGTCAATGACCTTGAGGTCAGAGGAGCAGCCGTCAATGACTACTCGGATCGACCGTTCTCTCAGGAAGTCAGCCACCCAGCTACAGAAGCCAGTGGGGATACCGTACGCTGGAAGCTTGCTCAGCAGACTCGCATGCCAAACCCTGTCGAAAGCCTTCGAAATATCCAGCGACACTGCGATTGCTTCGCCGTGGTTTTCGATAGCTTCGCCCCAGCAATGCGTTACATACACTAGAAGATCCCCAGTTGAACGTCCCCGGCGGAAGCCATATTGACGATCAATGAGAAGATCATTGTCTTCTAGGTATGAAAGCAGTTTGCAATTTAGGACTTTTTCCATAACCTTACAGAGTACGGAAGTGATGGCGATCGGTCGGTAGTTACCAGGGTCGGCACGGCTACCCTTCTTGGGTACTGGTTGCACATTGGCAAGCTTCCAAGATTTTGGTACGATTTTTGTCATGAGAGAGAGGCGGTACAGTCGCGTCAGTACGGGAGACAACTCAGGCGCACAATATCTCAGCACTCTTGCTTGTATGCCATCTGGGCCACAGGCCTTGTTCACGTCTAGACCAAGAAGGGATCTACGGACCTCTTTGTTGTGCACTGTGATCTCTGGCATCAAAGAATCACAGTGAGGCATGGTGGGTGGATGTTTCGAGCCAGCGTCTAGATGTGAATTGCTTGCAAACAGATCGGCAAATAAATTTGCTTTCTCTGTTGCGGTGTGGGCAAGTGACCCATCAGGTTTCTGCATTGGAGGTAGTGTAGGAAGGCAGAAGTTAGATTCGACTGATTTCGACAGGGACCAGAACTGCTTACTACCCTGTAGGTAAGATGCAAGTTTCGCCCCAATACGGCTGACTTGGTCGAACCTAGCTTTTCGCAGCACCCTTTTGCAAGACCTGGCGGCTGTATTATATGCTCTCTTCTTTGCTCGCACCTTTCGCGCTCGCACTTTTTGATCACGAGCTTTTACCCAAGCCTGGTAAGCTGACTGTTTCCGAGCCTCAGCTCGAGCACAGTCCGCATTGTACCAAGGTCGGGCTTTGTAACCGAGCGGGATGTCGGAAAATGGAATAAAATATTCCATTCCCTGCCGGATAACAGCTGTGATCGCATCAGCGACGCATGAGGGGTCTTTCGAAGAGAAACATAACTGCCGCCACGGGTATGATGCAAAGAAAGCTCGCATCTCGTCCCAGTCTGCTGACTCGTATCGCCATACTCTCCTCGTACCCCTAAGGGTGTTATCCGGAGAAGAGCAGATCGATACGGATTTCACTACACAGTGGTCGGACGATCCCAGTGGAGCCGAGACTGAAACCGAGTGTCTGTGTGGATCAGTTGTCAGCAGTAGGTCCAGGCAATTGGGTGTATGATCAGCGATATCCGGTATTCGCGTCGCTTGTTCCACCAGCTGAGTGAGATCTAGCGCCAATGCTAGCTTGCGGGCCTCTCGCCCAGCATGGTCAGTTTTCTGGTATGGGAACAGCCACTCTTTGTGGTGGGCGTTGAAGTCCCCCAGAAAAACAAGCTCTGCTGTTGGATATCGCTGAAGTGCGGAGTCTGCCGTCTCAGCAAGGTATTCCATGAGCCCAGTCGTCTCCCGATCTCCACTGTGCGAACGGTAAACACAAGCGCAGAGAGATTTCTCTACCCCAGTGTCCACCAAAAGCCACAGCACAGGAAATTTTGACTTCTCAAAGCAACGGAGACGCTTACAGCAGATGTCATCGCGAACATACACACAGACCCCTGCACATTTCTTGAACTTATGTTCGAGAGTGTATCCAGGGTAGTTGAGGTATGCCACGTCCGACGGTGTTGCTATCTGCGTCTCTGTTAAGAAGAATAAGTGCGGCTTCTCGGTCTCCAGGTGGTGGTGGACCGGGTCGAGATTTGAGCATTCCCGGTATCGATTGAATGAGTCGTGAGAGAAGTTCTTCCTAGGCCACGTTTTTCATAGAAAATTTCGTTAAACTGTGCTATTAGGTAATCAGCAGTATGTTTTTGAGTAGGAGTTAAATGGTCATAAGAATGAATATGGACAGCCTTATTTATCTTTAAATTTGCAAGGATATTTGATTTATCGACTAATTCTATAGCCTCTAAATGTTTCGGAAAAATATCAAACTTTCTCCAAAAGTCCATACCTAATATTAGTGAGGTTTCAATTTGGGGAACTGCATATGCATGTAAAACGTGTGTTTGTCCTTTAAAAGTAATTGACAAATACATTATACCCAACGGTATAAGTTTTTGACCTCCTGTCGCCGTAAATTGCACGTTATCTTCACATCGCTGGATTTTTATGTTAAGATTTGATAACGTATTGATTAAGTCGTTACCAATGTTAGACACAGATGATCCTGTATCGAGCAAACCCAACATATTGTGAATATTATTAATAGTTACAGTGACATAAGGCCTAGACATTTTTTTATCACGGATTGAAGAAACGGTGTAACAAGAAAAGAATTTTGAAGAACTCCTAGCCAGTCATTCCATTCCGAATTATCAAGATTATGATTCTTAATTGTGACACCACATCCACGATCCTTCAATATTAGTTTTTTGGATCCGAGTGACAGTCGGGACAGTCAGGGTATCGTACGTCTTCCTTTCCACATTTAAAACAAATGAGGAACGAGGCTTAGGGCATTGTCCGAGAGAGTGTGTATCAGATCTGCATCTGGGACAGTAAACACGTCGTTTAGCTTCTACAGAATTCTCGTCACCCGATGATACTGCTGCAACAGGGATGCTTTTATCTGTAGTGTTTTTATTATAGCTATTAGGATAAGATTTGTAACTATTGAAGTTTTTATTGTAGTTATTATTTGGTCTTTTATAGTTATTAGTGTAAGAATTAGTATTTTTATAGGCAAATTCTGGTGCAACAGTATCTGAATTAGCTTTAGGTGGTTCGTGGAATTGAGACATACGAGATTGAATGTTTTCGTAGTTACGGCAGAGTGTTTTTAACTGTGTGATGTTTTTAATGTCGTTTGCAGATGCTAAAGTACTAGCGTAACATGGTCTTATGTTGTGGAGAATAATTTCTAGCTTGTCGTCTTCACTCATTGACTTGTCCAATCGAGCGAACATTCCATGCATTATGGACAAATATACTGTGATATTTTCGCCCTCGCCCTGAGTGCGAGCTCGGATTTCAGATAAAAGACGGTAGTCGTAGTCCTTTGAGCTAAAATCTGCTTTGAGTAAAATATAAATTTTTTCATATGAGATGGATCTAGAAATAGCAAACTCTTCGATTTTCTGAATAAAGGCGCGGGCACAAGTTTTACCGTTGTATTTAAGTTTACTAATATCGGACATCAAATTGCGCTCACAAGTAACAGAAGTAACGGTTGTTTCGGTTTGCTTTTCTAGTGACGTCTGTGATTGAGTTTTTTGGTGTTTCATAGTTAGCAATTCTTTATATCGCAATTTGAAGTTAGAACAAGCAAGTTTATATAATTCAGTTGTATCAGTGGTAGGGGAAATTCTATTTATGCGATGATAGATTTGGTTTAATAGATTTTCAGTTCTGGAATAAAGATTTTTATCAAATGCGCTTTTAAGTAATTGAATATTATTACTAGCTTTAGTTAAGGAGTCATTTGCACCCTTTAGGTCTTCATTCGGTGCTAGAAATGATTCTAAAATATCTTCTGCCGGTTATTCGCTAGAAGTCTTAGCAATTTGCTTCCGTAGTTCCTCGACGGAATCTCCCGGTGTAAGGCCGCGAAGGGACACTTCATAAATTAACTCTGATTTTTGCAGCGATAAATATTTAATAGGGTACGACATTTTAGAATTTTTAAACTAGCAATAATGATACAAATGATGAAATCAAGGTTTGTGTTGTAAGACGTATGTTCTAATTTCTAAATTATTATATTACAACTAGCCAAACTACAAGTATTTGATCTTAAACCAATAAGGACGCTATATTTATAAAAGAAAAAAAATTCAATTTTATCAAGAATTGAATTTTAAGATAATACTCTTTTTTTTTAATGCACTTATTGGTTTATTTTACAGCTTAGAATTAAAAATAGTACTGCTAAACTACTATTACAAAATTAAACTAAAGCTTAGTTACGAGGTTAGAAAGTTACCAACACCAAGAAAGCTACTAATGAAGGAACCTAATCTAGTGTGCTGCTCTTTATATTGGGCGCCATTGCAACGGGTAGGCGTCAGCTAGTAGGTGATAATTAAACACTTAGTACTTACAGTTAAATATTTAATAAAATCAGTTGAGTTTCTTAGGGTTAACGTGGATTTCACACACTCGACTAGGTTTCGACAGTTTACTAAACACCACTATCTTGGCTAGCAGAAGCGACGACCGTAGCGGGGTAAGTCCGGCGGAAGTCCAGAACAGCGAAGGTAGGTCGGCTGTACCAGGACTCCGGCGACAGCACGTCCGACTCCCGAAGCAGTGGTAGGTAGGTATAAGAACGTTATACCAGCTATTTCAAAAACTGTCTAATTCCTTACATGACTGCAACATCTTGACCGCGTCTATAGGTACTACTACGCTAAGCACAGGTATAGTAGCATTATTTTAAGCAGCGATCAAGGTGAGGCAGTACAATTAGAATGATCGTACGTTATCTTACACTATGAAAACCTAATATTATAATAATTAACTAACACTAGTCAGTGACAGTAAAGTTTGGATGTGTTTTTTAGAAAACTATTTATACAAGGACACTATGGAACTTTATTTAATATTATTATACATTTAATTTAATGTTTCTAATGAGTAATGGAAATTAAATCTAACTATTTTATAAAGTTAAGTAACATTTACCAAATGGGAGGGTAAGCATAAGGCGCAAAGCAAGTGCTACCTAATTCTAAATACAATAAATATATCTTACAACACTTACCCAGTATGGGGTTTATCACTTTCACAAGAACTTGTATGCTTTAAGCCGGCTCCACATGCTTGCTGTTTGTCGCAAACACCTCGATCGGCAAACAGAGTGGCAAACACTGATCACAAACACCGAACACAAACAGGCGTCCTCATGCTTGGCGAATATGCTAGTGTATTTCAGAAAGGCAAACATGGCGGACGTTGAGCTAGTCGCAGCGATATCTTTTGAGATAACCGATTTCTATTTTAAAATAAATCAAAATGAAATATACAACAAAAAAAAACTATAACCATGTTGATAAATGCTTCTAAGAACATAAGAATAAAATATTATGTTTTCAGGCCAATCAGTCATTTTTAACCGACTAAAAAAAAGAGGTTGTCAGTTTGACCCGTATGTTTGTATGTATGCTACAATGTATGTATGTATATTTCGTAGTGTATTAAGTAGACGTGGCGCTTACGATACAGTAATTTTATTTACTGGGGGCGTAAACCAGTACACTCAGAAACAAGAAAAATTTTCTTAGATAGTTTTTTAAATGACTTAAGCAAGCATTGAACGGTTATACCATGGTTACGACACTTCCGTTGATAACGATATTTTATAATGATAGATCCTCAATTGGACGAAAAAGTATTGATAAAGTCCTGGGTAACAAAAAAGGGTCAAATAAATAATAATAATAAATAAATAAACAATACATACTGGACAACATCACCTACGTTGCTCTGATCCTAAGGTAAGTAGCTAAAGCATTTGTGTTATGGAAACCAAAAACAACGACGGTACCACAACACCCAGACCCGAAACGAAAATTTCGTTTTCTACATTGACCCAACCGGGGATCGAACCTGGCTGGAAGGTTAGAAAAACTAGGAACCGACTTCAAAAATGAACTAAAAGGCAAAAAAGAATATTTTCTAAACTAAACATAGGTAATTATATATTTTTGGAGTCGGTGCGAATTATTGAAGTTTTTTTTCGTTAAAATTCATCAACTAGCATCTACATCCGCCCACAGATTAATACGTCCGCCGCCTGCAAGCTCGTGCGCAATACTGATTGCCTCCCAAGCGTGTGGATACATAGTAAACATGTTTGCCGAACATCCTTTAATCTGTGCCCAAAAACCGACACCGATGCCGAACAGTGGCGAACACAAACAGGCAAACAGTTACAAACAGCTATCCACATGCTCGTGTTTGTTGTTTGCTGTTTGTAGCTGTTCGCCAAGCATGTGGAGCCGGCTTTAGGCACTGAAACGTAACGAGGAGGCTGAAATAGCGGGACATCCATTCCGCTCGGTATCGCTGTAAGGTCTGCCCACCTAAGATGGCGAACCGGCCGTCGTAGGAAGCACGGCGGAACAATAGGTCACGCGGAGGTTGCGTGATCTATGTCGCAGGGCGTAACGCGAATTCGGTATTTTTGCGAATTCGCCGTGTTACAACGGGACGCAGGGGAGGTATTATGGTTAAATAGTTTAGCAGGTTAGGCTTGAGGGACAGTCAGATTTGGGTGGTCTGACGTAAATGGTCTGAATTGCACCCGAATGGTGTTCGCGTGTGTCCTAAGAAAAGATGCAGAGGTGTAAGTGTTATGATTATTACAAATTCCTTTTGAAAGTATTTTAATTAAAATATTTAAAGACAAAGTAACTTTTAAATTTTGATGACGATGATGATGTTGATGCCGATGATAAAGAATTAAATATTGAATTATTTAAAACGTCATTATAATATTTTACATAATTCTTTTGTTTTTCGTAATTTCTTATCAAAAGGAATTTAGCAACTTTTTTATTCATGTCCTCATAGAAAGCGAAATGGGATTTAATTTGATATGATTTAAATAATAATAAATATAACGTAAATAATTGATTTAAATCATAACTACTTATTTCACAGATTTAATGCCAAATGAATTTAAATAATGTTTATTTTGTAGCTTGGTTATTTTGATTTTAAAGATTGACATGTTGTTTGCTATTAATTTACCTAATTTCGATTATTGGGTAACATTTTGTGTGCATTAATTTTTTTAATATTGGTTTGAACCCATTTTTAATTTCATGATGACATGGTGCATGCTAATTTTATTTGACTTTTTTTTGTGTTTTATTTTGAGTGTTTATTTGTGGTACCTAAATTAACGCGGACTATTTAAAGTTCATCTTACGTGTTAAAACTCTTTGAAAAGATTTAATGGGTTTTGAATATGATTTACGTATCAAAACGTTTATTAATTGACGATTTTGCGCTCATTAGAGCCAATAAACTTTGACATATTTCTGTGGTAAATCAAAGGTCATTTGATCTTGTTTTACATAAAAACAACCTGAGTGGTTTTATTTAACAAATATGACTGTCGTTTATCTTTTTAAATGGTTGCTCGATTATTGAGCCAATTCACAACAAAACAACTTTGAAATCTTTATTTTACCTTTTACTTATCATTATTTTACGTCTAAGACTACGCATATTTGACTTATAAACCTTTACGTTTACCAAATTGACTTACTTGATCTATTTAAGCTAACGTTTGGAGAAATATTGAGTACTCACAGATATCATAATTTTGTTGTAGATAACTACAATTAAATAGGCAGGTAAACGTTCTGACGTTGAGACATCTGACTTTAATCAAAAACAAACAAACTTAATTATTTTATATTGTAGGTAGGGTACAGTTAGGATTATTCGTTTCTTTGTAGGGTTCTAGGTTCGTAAATATGTAGTGTAGTTCAGGCTGAGGTACCCTTAGGTAGGAGTAGGTACCCCTTTTTTCCCTAAAAACCTATCCTTCCTAATACCTATTCCATCCTACCTTCTAAAAATAGCTTGATTTGTTTAGGTTAACCGTTATAGTAATTAGGGTGTTTAGGAAATGGGCTATTTTTAGGGATCCTTATACAAAATCCTATATCCATAAAACTGAGAGAAGAATTTAATAGAAGTTTTAAAATTATTTTCAAATTAAAATATTTTATAAATCATAAGTAATTCAAGGGCCATAATTTTAAATTCAAAATAATACTGGTTCATGTGGGAGTATCTATGACTTCACATAGGACATAATGCAGATTTCAGGACTCGGTCTTATACGAGTTGTCATAGATACTGTTGGATCATCTTGGTATTATATTGAATTAATTGCAACATTTATTTCAAATCCAAACGAATTTGATTGATGTGGGATATCCATCTGACATTACTTGGTGTCATGGATATTGTTAGGTCAATCTATATTTCATATAGAGGGGTTTAGTATAAATATTTTACTAGTCGGAAAATAATCAGAATCTTTAATCTAAATAATGCTGGTTGATGTGGGAGTATCGATGACTTCACATAGGACATAATGCAGATTTCAGGACCCGGTCTTATACGAGTTGTCATCGATACTGTTGGATCATCTTGGAATTATATTTGACTAAAGGATTCAGATTACTTATTTAGGTAATTAATTTAAGGACCCCGAACCCTTGGTTGACTTATCATGCAGTCAAATAGGTAGATTTTAGTATTTCATATTAGATTCTTTAAACTCAGTTGTTCCCTTAGTTGCGCATAATTACGCTAAATGCGTTTTGTTTCAGATTTAAGTCCTATTTCTGGGGTTGGCAGATTGCTTGTTTGGGATAATTGTTTATCACATGGCCACCACTCCTGGTGAGCGTTTGGTGTTGGGGCTCACCAGGCGCCCCTCGGGGTGTTCTTTTTCCTCTTCCTTGAATGCGCACAAACCCATGAAACTCTCGAGAAAACTTAATCATAACATCCACGTACCTCTAAAAGAATTTGGTTTACTACTATTAACACAACGTACGGTCCTACCATTTAAACTAGACGATCACACAGCCAATTTAAATTATTACAGCCAAGCGTTATTAACGTAGTCCGTTTCGATCTCAATTCATTATTAAATTCCATATATTTTTTAGAGTCAGACGAAGGTGGTTAGTTACATGTTCCTTATTAATCTCAGACGCATTGCTTATCGAAATTATTGCTTTTTCTAATTTTCTTTGGTTGTAATTGATATTATTTAAAATTTGAGTTTGTTGGAGAGTCATATCCTTGTATAAATAATGTGCTTATTAAACTAACAGAAAGCTTTTGATCATTATTTTGCAATATTTTAAGACCGTTATCGAATCTTAGAGCGTCTTCGTTATCGAGATTGCCCGATATACTTTTAATAAAAGTTCCTAAAGGGTTGAACAGGCCTCTTTTAACTCTTTTCGGTTCAAAAGTTTCTAGTTCCTGTGAAGTTTTATTAAGCTTACTGAATAAATGCAATATTTGAATAGGACAATTTTTTTTTAGATAATCTACTAGCCAAATCAGTTAGTTGGGTCTGTAGCAAGTTGATCTGTTGTTGTATCTTGTAAAGGTCAATTTCTTGGAGAAAGGTATGGTCATGATATACGATTTTTGCAGACCCAAGTTTAAAGGGGAGAAATCCAGGTCCGTCAGACAGGTCATCAAGTCGGATCGAGTTTTGAGTTAGTGGACCTGCTTGTGCTCGGTTCAGGTACGTCATGAGTTGGAGGATCCTGTAACAACGTATTGTCTTTATTTTTCTTTTCCCGTTTTTAGTCTAGTCTTAGCAACTGGGTCTCGTTTTTTGGATGTGTAAATGTGGATAGGCAGATTAGTAATTACTTTATCGTGAGTATAGCGGGGTGCAGTTTTCTGCCTAGTAGCAGCTGGATTTTTAACGTAAACTGTTTGATCCTGATTATACTGAATTTCAGGTTCGCGGTCTAAGTTACGGCGCTCCATTATTGCTGAACGCTCGGCATATGATATGTCATGTATAATGTTATATACTGTATCCATTTTACTGCGATGTTCTTGTGAGTACTGTTGCAAAAGTCGTTCTGATAAATTTAAGTCAGTCTGGTTTCTAGGGTCAAAATGTCCAGTTATAAGGTCGAATGGTCTGCACTTTGTCAGGCTGTGAAAGTGTGGATAGAGCTGTTATAAGCAATAATTGCATATGGTATTAAATTTTGTGTCGGTTCGTTTTTGTGTTGTAATTTTAATAGGCCAACATGTTCCAAAAAAGTGCTATGGAAACGTTCTATCATTCCATTTTTATTGGGAGCATGAGCAGCTATTTTGTGATGCGGCACTTTGTGTAATTTCAAAAATTCACTTACTACCAGATTCGTAAATTCTGTACCTTGGTCTGTAACAAGACACAGTGGGAATCCGTGATGCGCGGAACGTTAAGAGTGCTTTAACTATATTAGGGGCAGTGCAATATGGTAATCGGTATACTTGTGTATATTTTTTAAAAGCGTCTATACCTGTAAGGTATGAAAATAAAGACAATACGTTGTTACAGGATCCTCCAACTCATGACGTACCTGGACCGAGCACAAGCAGGTCCACTAACTCAAAACTCGATCCGACGACCTGTCTGACGGACCTAGATTTCTCCCCTTTAAACTTGGGTCTGCAAAAATCGTATCCCATGACCATACCTTTTTCCAAGAAATTGACCTTTACAAGATACAACAACAGATCGACTTGCTACAGACCCAACTAACTGATTTGGCTAGTAGATTATCAAAAAAAAAAATAGTCCTATTCAAATATCAAATATTGCATTTATTCAGTAAGCTTAATAAAACTTCACAGGAACTAGAAACTTTTGAACCGAAAATAGTTAAAAGAGGCCTGTTCAACCCTTTAGGAACTTTTATAAAAAGTATATCGGGCAATCTCGATAACGAAAACGCTCTAAGATTCGATAACGGTCTTAAAATATTGCAAAATAATGATCAAGAGCTTTCTGTTAGTTTAATGAGCACATTAGTTTATACAAGGAACTGACTCTCCAATAAACTCAAATTTAAAATAATATCAATTACAATCAAAGAAAATTGGAAAAAGCAATAATTTCGATAAGCAATGCGTTTGAGATTAATAAGGAACAGATGTACCAATATGCTCAGATTTCTCAGTTATTCAGTATAGTTGCTGAAAACGTGCAAGAACTTTCGTTCGAAATAAGTAAATTAGGTAACATTGCAGCTTTTTGTCGCACAAACGTAATGCACCATTCTATACTATCTAAAATCATATTAAAAATATGCTCAGCCAGCTTAAAAATCTATATAATCCTGGCGTATTATTAGACTTAGATATTAGGTTCTACTACGATTTAATTACCCTAGGATCGTACTTTACTGATAAGAAAATTATAATTGTACTAAAGTTTCCCATAATGTCCTTAGAAACATATGACCTATATAGACTATGTTCCGTCCCAAACAAAAACTCCGAAATAATCCTTCCACCATCCCCTTATATGGCATCCAATTCCCAGGAATTCGCGTACATGGAGGCTGAATGCTCGAAGATCGACACCTGGTACATATGCAAACAGCAGCTTAGCCATCAAACCCGAACACACAGTGACTGCGTCTACAATCTCATCTATCATCAAGACACAGCGGATTGCCATCCTAAAGGAAGCACTCCTAGAACTCGACAGTCAGCATTTCATTCTATCAATGTCTAATGAAATAGAGTACAAATGTCATGCGCACAAGAAAAATACCACCTGCTAAAAGGCAGCTACTTAGCAACGATTCCACGAAATTGCAGCATTCGAACATTGTTTACACCGACAACAAACTCCACGGACAACCTGTCGAAATTATGACATTCCCGCACTTAATACCGATGTCAGCTAATTCGAAGAAACATCTGCCGCATTACAAAGCCCAAGTCCGTTCTTGCATGGAGTACTGCTGCCACCTTTGGGACGGCTCGGCGAAATACCAACTTGCTGCACTTGACTCGGTGGAACGCAGAGCCAAGAGAATAATAGGCGATATAAATCTGGTGGCGTCCAAGCTGCACAGCCTGGCTCACCGCCGCAAGGTTGCTTGCCTATCGGTCTTCTATAGATTGTACTTCGGAGAGTGTGCTCATGAGCTGCATCCGTCACCTTTCTTCCATCGGACATCCAGACGCACGGCCGGCTACCATCCGTTCTTAGTTGATATACCCATAATCCGCACTAAGGGCTTCTCATCATCTTTTATAATGCGCACAGCTAAAGATTGGAATTCCCTGCCTGCGTCTGTATTTCCGAGTGCATATAACCTGACTCTCTGTAAGACCAGAGTGAATAGGCATCTTCTGGGCAAGCTCGCTCCATCGTAGATCCCATCTATGCTCTAGAGCAAGATTGAGGTCAAGAGTAAGCCCATCTAAAATAAAAAAAAATATAAAAAAATATAATTTCACAACAATCGACTTGAACAAATTGCACAATATTTAACATCAATTACTTATGGACCCACCTCTCGAAATTAACAATGAAAACTTATCCAGCTTATATCACACCACAATACCTACTTATGTCATCATACTATTAAGTGCATTTGCACTCAGTAGTCTGGCTTATTACTTGAGACGACAAATCAATCAAAACCAAATGAAATCTTCACAGCCCCAGGACATTAAAATGACTTCTGCAGTGTTCTACACCATCCATTGAAGAAAGAAGAGCCGCAACATTTGCTCTTCATCTTCGCAAATAGTTGCTCATCTAGGAAGGGAGGTGTTACGAGTGCAAGCCACGTCTACGTCACGCGTATATCGTAGTGTTGTGCCAGTGCAGGTGGCTCGATTGAGCAATCGTGTTAAAAAGTGCCTAGTGGACAGATTTCGCTCATGTGAACCTTTTGGACTGTTTTCGGATATCTTTGAGCTTCAATTACGGAAGCACAAGGACGTTAGTTCCTAAGAACTGATCATCGCGATCAATTAGTTATAATCATTTTGTAACAATTTTTATAATAAATAAATAAAATAAATAAATAAATAATAAATAAATATTGGACAACATCACATACATTGCTCTGATCCTAAGGTAAGTTGCTAAAACACTCGTGTTATAGAAATCAGAAACAATGACGGTACCACAATACCCAAATATAATTATAATTAAAATATAGTTTTTTTTTTAAATCTTACCCGACGGCTCAATTCCGTAATTTACTTAACACCAAGTGATATAAATAATGCTCAGAATATTATTACTCGGACTGCACAAAATAATTACTTTGCTGATGACATAATACAATGACGCAAACACAACAAGAAGACTTCGAGTAACATATTAACATTGTCACCGATCCTGGATGAAAACGAAATACTGAGAGTTCAAGGCAGACTACAACATGCGAACCTCACTCAGTCACAGAAGCATCCCGCCATTTTACCAAAAAACATCAAATTGACAGAATTGCTAATTAACCAGGCTCACCAAGCAACTCCTCATGGCGGTGCCAGGTTGACACCGTCGTATCTTCGAAACAAATACTGGATCTTGGGTGTGTAATGGTGTGTCGGTGTAATGTAGCAGGTGGATAAATAATAGCTTCGACTTACGGTTGCCAAGTTTATAATGTCCGTTTAACAAAACAGTTTCAACACACAAAGTATATAAGTTCAGAAGGCACATCAAGAATAGGAAAGCACACACACGCGGGGAATAGTCCAAGAAAGCAAGAAGTAAATTTTACATATAGTAAATAAGACAGAAAAGAAGTATATTACGGTTAAAGCAGTACGATAGCATAAAATTTGTCTAAGGCAGCGTGCGCTTCGCGTCGTAGTTAAGTTCCGACTGTTGGATCAATGCGCGCACGCAGGCGCGTGTTCACCGAATACATAGCCTTTATGTGCGAGCGCTGCGCTAGGGAGTTCGTAACGTCTAGGTGCGTGTCAATATCGATATCAATAATCTAGTACACAACGCATATCGTTAGTAACTATTTGTGTTAGTGTGAGTAAATAAATAGTATAGGTATAAGTAATTGTAAAATAGTGTAAATTAATAATGTTGAAAAATAATAAATATTTAGTAAATTTTAGGACCTTAAGTTAGTAAATATTTACATTTAAGTTTTTTTCAATAAAACTCGTATTTCACGTGTTAATGTGAACGAAGTGTAGAATAGGTGCCTACACCACCCCCCTCCAGAGACCGTCAAGGTCGATAATAATCTGGGAATCGTACACGACGTCCAGATCGTGTAATAATAACGTCCTTTTGTACAGTTTAAGAGGACGCCGGTTCGTCATTGCGGTCGGATAAGATAAAAGCTGGTTTTATCCGATTTATGGACACAGTGGCTTCCTTACCATTAAGGATGATTTCAAAGACTTTGTCTCCTCTAGCCAAGACTTTATGTGGACCAGAATATGCCGGATTACTCCGACACTAGTATTAGTCACACTTACGTGAGCCACGCGAAGCGTCTTCACGAAGAAAGATATGATCGCTGGTAGCTAACTCTTTGTAGACAAAGACTCTTTGATCACCGTGGCGTGAAGTAGGTACAGGGCGTAGCTTATTGGCGAAACTGTGAATCCTAGTGGTAAACTCAGATGTATCTGTAGTTACAGGACTAGTAGGCTCAAAAAATTCGCCTGGCAGCCTTAACGACTCACCGTACACTAGTTCGGCTAAAGAAGACTGCAAGAAGTCCTTAAAAGCAGTTCCCACACCAAGGAAAACCCACGGCAGCGATTCAGTCCACCTGCTATCAGCGTGGCAGACTATTGCCGCTTTGAGCTGCCTGTGGAACCGCTCCACCAGACCGTTGCATGCCGGATGATACGCTGTTGTGCGCTTGTGTTCAAATCCGGCTATTTGTGACAGACTTTGAAATAAAAAGGACTCAAATTGTCGGCCTCGGTCCGTCGTTATATCCGTCGGGCAACCGAATCTGGATATCCAGCATGAAAGTAGGGCTTTTGCAACAGTCTCTGCGGTAAAATCTTCTATCGGTATTGCTTCTGGCCATCGCGTGAAGCGATCTATGGCAGTTAGGCAATACCCAAAGCCTTGCGAAAATGAAAGTGGTCCAATTAGATTTATATGGATCTGTTTAAATCTCGCACGCGGCAGGTGGTAGGTACCTAGTGGAGCGTTGACGTGTCGAGTAACTTTTGTTCGTTGACATAGCAGGCAAGCACGGGCCCAGTCTCGGCAGTCCTTCCTAACTCCAGGCCAAACAAAACGCTCTGCAACCAATTTAGCAGATGCATTGGCACCTGGGTGACTCAATGAGTGAAGGCTGTTGAACACTTGCCAGCGGAAGAATGTTGTAACAAAAGGCCTGGGGTTCAGTGTACTGACATCACAGTACAGGGGGTTATGACTCCCAGGTACTTGCCGCTTCTCTAGGCGCAGAGAGAACCTCCGTTTAACAGCCTGCGGAGTTCTGGGTCTGAGGCTTGGGCTTCCGCTAATGTCTCGAGGCTGACAGGTTCGCTCAATTCTTCAATACGCGACAGAGTATCGGCTACGACATTGTCTTTGCCAGATATGTGACGAATGTCGGTGGTGAATTGAGCGATATATCGTTCTTTTTTTGTCTCTAAATCTTTTGCTCTGAGGGCGACACGACTGTGGAACTCAGTTCCCCTCGACATTAAAAAGTCCGAGTCAAAAGTCTCGTTTAGGAATAATGTTCGCAAATTCTTAATGTAGATTGATTGCATAATATTGTATTTATATGTAAATTTATTGGTTATTGTATGTAGGTATTTTATCTACTATATACAATTCTTAACTGATTGTTAGTCTATCAACGCACAGCCCAGACCGCTAAACCTAGAGACTTGAAATTTTGCACATAGATACCTTATACAGTGTAGGCATCCACTAAGGAAGGATTTTTGGAAATTCCACCCCTAAGGGGGTAAAATAGGGGGTGAAAGTTTGTATGTAAGTCCGTCAGTTTTGAAGTTACGATCTCCAAATTTCGTGTTTAGGCTGACGTTTGAAAATGAATTAGCACATGTCTCCACGTTTTTTTTATAAATTAACTCCCGATGGGGTAAAAAGGGGGATGAAGTTGTGTTTTGAAAGTCCGTCATTTTTTTTTTTTTTTTTTTTTAATTTTCAAAATAAAAAATCACTAAAATTATTATTTAGGCATATGGTTGGGAACTCAGTCAAAAAATATTGTTGCTATATATTGTTTTAAATATATATGTTTTTTAAACAGTTCAGTTACTCCGTGATCATGGCGCTTGCAACAGTGCCGAAATATCGGGAACTCAAAAATAAGGTACATGGTAGCAATCCCGTAACAAACTATTCTAATATTGTTGCTGTTGGAATTTTAACCCTTATAAGGGGTGAAAAGGGGATTTTTGTATTAAAAGTTTTTTATTTTTAACTAAAATCCACTAAGTTTATTATTAAAGCTTATAGTTGGTAACTCACGCAAGGTATATATTGTTATTTTTGAAATTTCAACCCTTAGAGGGGGGGGGGGGGAAGGGAATACATTTTTATTTAAAGTTCTATAATTTCTAACTAAAAATCATTTTTTTTTTTTATTTAGGCTTACGGTTGATAACTTACGCAAAGCATGTTGGTGTTGTTGAAATTTCAACCCTTAAGGGAGTGAAAAGGGGATGCATTTTGCATTTGATTTTTTTTATTATGTTAGTAAAAATCACTCTATTTATTATTTAAGTTTATGTTTGAAAACTCAAGCCAGGTATATCGTTATTGTTGGAATTTAAACACTGAAGGGGTTCAAAAGAGTGTACATTCTGTTTTTAAAGTTCTTTATTTTCGAAGTAAATAAATAGACTTATGGTTGGGTACTCACGCATTCGGTGATACATACAGTGCAGGCATCCACTAAAGAAGGTTTTTTTTTAAATTCCACCCTTAAGGGATGAACGATTGTATGAAAGCCCGCAGTTCTAAAGTTAGTTTCTCTAAATTGAGTGTTAAGACTGACCTCAAAAAATAAGTTTATGTGAGTATTAGCGTTTTTAAATAAATTCTCTTGACGAGGTGGGGGATAAAGTTGTGTTTGGATAGTCCATCGTTTCTAAAGTAAAAATAACTAAAATTATTAAGGTTAGAACCTCACGCTTGGTATATTGATGTTGTTGGAATTTCAACTCTTAATGCGGTGGAAAGGGGATTTAATTTCGTATATGTAGTATTTAAGTTCTTTATGTTCGAACTAAAATCACTGAATTTATTATTTAAATATTAAATCTTATGGTTGGAGTTTTACTCTAATGGAGTTTTCTGAATTAATTACAACACTTAAAATAGGTTTCAATTTTGTATTTGTAAAAAAATAATCATATAAGATGATGTCGTGTTTTTATTTTCATATACCTTTTACCTTACAAAAATACACTACTATCGACAACTATCGATAAAGTTACGAAAAGTGGACCGAACACCCCTAGTTGTTTTTTTGCTTGGTCGGTTGGGTGTGGGTCGGGTTTCAAGTAGTGTTTTTATAACAATCGTCGAGTCTTTTATTACACTGTTTACACATTCTGAAAGATAAGGTTCTTTGTTTAGATTATTTCTTTGAGTACTCATTCATTTCTTGTAATTGGGCCCTCAGCATAGTCGGCAAGTTTTTAATCTTGTAGAACAAGTAGGTTTTTATGATGATCGTATTTATTTTGATAACTGATAGGAAGAAAATATCATAATTAGTATATTATCGTTTACAGAATGATAAAATATGCTTTCTCTGTGTAATAATTAATTTTTATGTGAAGGGTAGTATTACGTCATCATGTTTGAGATGACGTATGTGCGAACTTTTTTTTTTTGAACATTTTTTATCAAGGTGGAAGGGTTAAGTTCTTTATGTTCGAACTAAAATCACTGAATTTATTATTTAAATATTAAATCTTATGGTTGGAGTTTTACTCTAATGGAGTTTTCTGAATTAATTACAACACTTAAAAAAGGTTTCAATTTTGTATTTGTAAAAATAATGTTTCGTTACGTGTATCGTGCTATTACTAATTCTCTACTGCCGCAAGTCTATCCGTCTCTCTGTCTGCCACGAGCAAATATCTCAGCTGTCTTGCGTAGTTGTGCTTGCGTAGGGATTATTTCGAAACCTCGCATAGATAATATTTATAAAACTAGAAAGTATACAAGTGTACTGCATTACTTTTAAGGGATCTACCCTTTCAGGAAATCGGACATTGCTTATATAAAATGGCAAAAAACTGACTAGATGATATATCAACGTACAGCCAAAACCGCTGGACCTAAGGACTTTGGATTTTTCAAAATGATACCTTATAATCTACCTATCTTATAGCCCGATGAACCGACGACCTTAAAAGGTGGCTGGCATTAGCCAGACGAAAAAAGCGGGAGATCGTGGTCTTTGGGTTCTTTGGGGGAGCCATACGTCTAGCAGTGGACTGCAATAGGCTAATTAGACACATGGATTGATACGATATAACTAAGAATTTTTTTAATTGTGGGATTAGATTAGGTAACAAATATACGAATTTATATCTTTAGAAAAAATACTTTAAAAATGCGTAAGTGGGTTTGTTTATTTTTTGTTTGTTGATTGACGCTGACATGTCTTACTACTAAACGATCGTCAACGGTGCAGAAAAGGAAATAGACCCAGAAAAAAAGGACTGTTTCCGCGGGATAGAAAAATATCTCTGAGATATGGTCGTCCGGCATAACAGCTCGGCGTACTGGATGTATATTATATTGTTATTGGATAACGTTTAATGTTTATACTTATTGTTCTTTATTTTTAAATCTATATTAGCGCGAGCGTAGCCGCGGGCGAATGCTAGTGTATCTTATATGTCTATATATATTATATATATATTTATAAATTTGTATATATGTATGCAATATGTATTTTAATGTTAATATTTAATTTATTTGTTGCATTACTTATTTATTGCTTTTGTTTATTTTTATTCATCTTGTATGTTTACCGCACCACTTCAAAAGCTTTCTGCATGACCTATAGGTTGACTGGCAGAGAATGCTTCTAGCATTAAGTCCACCTATTGTACATTATTTTTTAAGTTTGTGCAATAAAGTTAATATGTTAATTTTCGAATGATTAAATCGACATAATTTAAAACAAATAAATAAAAACATAATTTTGAAAATTCTTAAATAAGTAGATGTTAAGTTAGCTTACCTATTTGCGGTCCACTTATCAGCTTATCAGGTGAGTACACTAATCTTCAAAGGGTGTAGGTATTTTTCAGACAGGGAGTGATTCAAATTTCCCATCACACTTTCTCAGGCTGTGGACTGACGAGCTATCCAAAATCATGCTAGAATGTATTTATTGTGTTAGGGGTATGCAAATTTATTAAAGTTAGGTATGTTTGATTAAACTAAAAAAACAAATTAGCATAATTTAATGATAACTCGGCGTGTTTAAAAATTTAAATCAACACTATCTACAACGATTGTTTATATACACGACTATTAACACACTGTTCCTCCTATTTACACTAAATACGTTAGCTACAGCCGGAGGATCTAAAAAAAACTAAATTTAATTTAACTAATTTAATTATGAAATAAAAATTACAATTTAAATGTACTAAGACTAAAAGAAGTGCCTAGGTTCGAGGTTGGAACACAAGTGTCCAAAAATTGGGGGCTCGAGGAAACAGTGCTGTGGGCTTGACGTCACGTTGGGCGAAGACTGCTGACGAGGTGGCGTGTTCAGGCGCGTGATTTGAGGTCATCGTTGTGCAGCCGAAATGTTGCAATCGAGATGTGATAGATCAGCTGTTATGGCGTATGTAATTCCTCCACCCTCAGATCAGCAATTATTTTCGAAGTTTATGAGAAAAAATTGCTGGTAGTGATGGTTTCGAGTAAATAGGATTTTCGGAGGTTTCATCTTGGTGATTACCATCTGGTTTTATTTCTTTGAGGTCTTGTTCTCGTTGTCTAGGGTTGCGTTTCAATAGTCCGTAGCGGCGAAATAGTACAATGACGGCTAGTGCAGCTGCACCCGAGAGTACTATGTAGAATGGTATAGTCGTGTGGTAAAGTGTTTCAGAGGA
Organism: Anania fuscalis; assembly: GCA_950371115.1. Taxonomy (NCBI): domain Eukaryota; kingdom Metazoa; phylum Arthropoda; class Insecta; order Lepidoptera; family Crambidae; genus Anania; species Anania fuscalis. The sequence continues at coordinate 10,577,074 of OX493326.1, read as the reverse complement.
TGACGCTAACTGTAGTGGAGATTGAATCGTGATCTTATCTTGATGATTGTGAAGAGCTCTGAGATTTATGCTGTTCAGGTTTAGATGTGTCTTCGAAATAATCTTGATGTCATCTGGATATGAAATCTTCATAATTTTAAGCGGCTGGCCTTGAATTATGTCATCGGTATTCGCTATCGTGAATTCAGCTGTACGCAGCGAGCAGTGTATAGGTATCGTAGCGAGAAAGCTTCCATTCAGCAAATTGTAGTCTTCGGTGCCACAATGCAGTTGGACTTTAGTAGGCTCGGGGAATGTTATTATGTAGTTTCGATCGTCTAGTTGCTCCATTGCTTCTTTTGACAGATGAACCGTTGAGAAGTTGCATGAAGGACTGAGGGTCTGATGCAGGATGATTTGCATGATGCAGTCAGGTTGACTACGGAGTTTCTAATGCTGGCTCTCTTCGCAGAGATGTTGACCTTCAAACTTCGGGCATTCAGCCTCTATGTACACATACTCTTTTCTATTAGTTGCTATGAGGGGAAAGGGTGGAATGAGGATCTGATGGAATTTATTCGGGGCTAGAGATAACCTATATAGATCGAATGTGGTAGAGGAAACTATTGGAAATTTAAAAACTATAACTATCTGTTTTCCTATAAAGTATGAGCCTGATTTTATAACATTATAATAATCTCTTAGCTCTAAACTAATAACTTGCTCTCTGCTATAGATAGCACGTAATCTGTCTAACATTATCCTAAGTACTCTTAAACTTAACATTGAATGATGAGTGGTTGTAGTCCGAGTGAAAGCTAAAATGTTCTCTATTCTTATAAGTTCATCTAATAGATCATCTGTATTTTCTGATAGAATAGCTAATAATTGTGCAAATTTACCATACTTAATAAGCTGTGTATCTTGATACGGGTTTCTGTCTAATATTAGCTGTAAAGTGCTATTTATTTTTCTCTGATTATCTACGATCTGGCTAATTATATTAGTATTTTCGGACATCCAATCGTTATTTAAACTTATTCTATTATTAAATTCTACAGCTAATTTATTTTGATTTATTTTTAACATTTTCAATGCATCGTTATATTTTATGGCATCCTGATAATCTAAGTTTCCTGTAATACTTTTGATGATTGATCCTAAACCATCCAATAGACCTCTTTTTGTCCTACTAGGCTCGAGGCTACTTAAATGATCTAAGATCTTATCTGTCTTTTTGTCTAAGTAATTTTTCTGAAGTTCGTATAAGATAAACGTCTCATTAGTCAACTTTTTATCAAAGTCCTGTAATTGTCCTTTCAGTAAGGATATCTCATGTTCTATCTTATCGAGTTCGATATATTGTAGAAATGTATGATAGTGAGTAGTTAGTCGAGTATAGCCCAACTTGAAAGGTAAAAGTCCGGGTCCGTCATCCAGGTTGTCAAGTTTTATCTCCTGTGCTCGGGCCAGGATCTGGGCAGACAGCAATAGAAGTATCCTGTAACAATTGAACATTTTTGGGTGCTCGTTTCAAGCGAGATTTTGCTACCGGGCCACGTTTCTTTGACGTATAAATGTGGATAGGAAGATCGGCAAGGACTTTATCCTGCGTATAGCGGGGGGCTACCTTCTGCCGACTAGCAAATGGATTTCTGATGAAGACCTGCTGCTGGGGTTCATATTCAGCTTCAGGTTCTCTGGACTTATTTCGTTTTTCAATGAGGGCTGTTCGGTTAGCTAGGGAGGACTCGTTAATTATCTCGTAGACGGCTTTCATTTGTTCACGGTGGATTTGGACATACTGCTGGAGTAATCGTTCAGTCAAGTCAATGTCTATGGGGTCCCGTGGGTCGAAATGTCCTTTTAGTATGTCATATGGTCTACATTTAGTAAAACTGTGGATAGAGCTATTATAAGCAATAACAGCGTACGGCATGAGGTTGGCTATGGGTTCATCTTTCTGCTGTAGTTTTAAAATGCGTAAGTGCTCCAATATAGTAGAATGAAAACGTTCGATATTGCCATTGTCATTGGGAGAATGGGGCAATATCTTATGATGTGATATTTTGTGGAGTCTGAGGAACTCTGCAAAGAGCTGGTTCGTAAACTCTGTTCCGTTGTCGGTCACTATTGTCAGAGGAAGGCCATGGTGAGTGCAGAAGGTAAGGAGGGCTTGAAGTATGCTGATGGCAGTACCATCTTTTAGATGATAAGCCTGTCCATATTTGGAGAAAACATCTATGAAGGTAATGTACTTTTCAGACTGTACAGTGAAAAGATCGGCATGAACTATTTCTAATGGCTTAGTTGCTGGTGGGACTATATTAAACTTCTGTTTGATAGGATTTCTATCATATTTACTTTGACCACATACAGTACATTCATTTATGTACTTTGTAATGTGATCTTTCATCCTGGGCCAATAGTATCTGCTAGAAAGTGACAGATAACATTCGTTAATGCCTCTGTGATTCGTTTTGCCGTTATGATAATTTATAATTATCTCCTGTTGTCTGAGGTGTTCTTTGACGTTCTCAAGTTCTACTTTACAGAGGACAAGATTCATGGAGGAGCTTTTAAACTTATTTTGGATAATGGGGATAATTTGGTATATAGCCAAAGGAGGGTTGATAAGCAAGGCTGTCTTGACTTTAGGGTTAACGTACTCTTTTATAGCACTCACTACGTCGTTCTCTAAGTTAGGTTCTGTCACTTATACTGTCACTCGTGTGTGTGTCTCGAATGGTTTGCTCACAATAGGACGTCGTTTAATGTCACCTACGACAGTCATACGTATTTGTCTATGAAATTTGTTTAAAGGTTCGTCAGTGATAGGGACTTCTAGAATGGGGTTTTCTTGGCTTGTATGGGCGGTACTGGTAGCTGAGTTATCTACACTGGGTGGTCTTTGAGAAGGATTGGCAACTATAGAGAGTGAAGAGAGAATGGAACTCATCTCTTCGTTGTGAATTTCAATTCTGGATAGGGCGTCGGCATTAGTATTACTTTTGCCCTTTTTGTATATGACGGTAAAGTCGTACTCACTGAGCTTTAACTTCCACCTGGTAAGTCTAGAGTTGGGCTCTTTAAGGCTCATAACCCACTGGAGTGGTTTATGGTCAGTTAATATCTTAAACTTCCTGCCAAAAAGGTACGGTCTAAAGTACTTGGTTGCCCAAACTGTTGCCAGCAACTCTTTCTCGATCGTACTATAATTAACTTCACTATCGTTAAGTGTACGAGAGGCGTAAGAAATTGGTTTGTCAGAACCTATAGGGCCTTGTGATAGAATGGCTCCTATGGCGAAGTTGGACGCGTCCGTCGTGAGTATGAACTCTTTAGTAAAGTCAGGGTACTGGAGTATGGGGTCATTGGTCAGTATCTTTTTACATTTTTCAAAGCAGTTTGTGTATTCGTCATTCAATGTAATTTTCTTGTTCTTTTTCAGACATTGGGTCATGGGTTTGGTGATCTTGGCGAAGTCAGGGATGAATTTTCTGTAGTAGCCTAATAAGCCAAGAAATTGCTTAATTTCTTTGGAAGTCTTTGGTATGGGATACTTTTCGATGGAGGCAATTTTGTTTGGATTAGGTCTTACACCTTCGCTACTGATAATATGACCGAGATATGCTGTTTCAAGCTTAAGAAACTCAGATTTGTCCATTTGGATCTTGAAATTGGACTCTCTAAGACGTTGGAAAACTTTTTCCAGGTTAATCATATGCTCTTGGAGACTGGTGCTGAACACTATGATGTCATCTAGGTATACCAGGCATACCTCATTTTGTAAACCTTTTAGAACGTTATCCATCACACGCTGGAACGTCGATGGAGAATTCTTTAATCCCATTGGCATTCGAAGAAATCTAAAATGCCCGTGCTCAACATTAAAGGCAGTTTTCTGGATATCTCGAGGGTCCATCTCCACCTGATGAAAGCCACTAGCGAGGTCCAGGGTTGTGAAATATTGACATTTTCCTAGTTTGTCTAAAACGTCAGTGATGTTGGGGATAGGGTACTTGTCGTCAATAGTCTTTTCGTTTAACTTCCGAAAGTCAATAACGATACGCCACTTCTGTTTGCCTGAAGCATCGATCTTCTTAGGCACGACCCAGATAGGTGAGCTCCAAGCAGATTCTGATGGAAGAATGATGCCTTGAGAAAGCATCTTCTCAATTTGTTCTTTAACTTCTTGGCGGTGGACAAAAGGGTATCGGTAACTCTTTGAATATACTGGAATTTCATCGGTGGTGTTGATTCGATGTTTAATTTTATTGGTGAAGGTTAAAGGCTCGTTTTCAATATAGAATACATCTGAGTAACGCGAACATAGTGCTAATAAATTGGCCTTTTCTTCCTCATTTAGGTGGTCAGTGCGTAGACGCGATAATACGTCTTGTGTGCGCGGCGACGGTTGGTTGTTGCGCGTGCATTCTACGTTAAATAATTCGGCGTTCACAAAAAAGTCTAATGAAAGTATTTCATCATTATCCGTTAAGTTCCGAACTTCTAATAAAGCACGGTTGTTAACAACGGTAGTGACGCATTCAGATATTACGCAATTACAAGTCACTTGCTCTGGGATATAGACATCGCCATCCGGGGCATTAATAGGGAGTCTAATTAATTTAGAGCTCTGTGCCGGGACAATGTCTTCGTATAGATTGACGTTTCGGGAGTTATACATTTTTATCTCATTGATGGTAAATCGAGTAGTCAATGTTCTATCTTTCAAGTCAATCTTAGCTTCCCATCTGGTTAGTAAGTCAAGTCCAATAAGTCCGTCAAAATAGTCATGAAAATTATAAATGAACAGTCGGATGTCTTCTGCATCATTTAATTCAGAGAAACAGGGCAGTGTGATGGAATAATTGTTCCTACTAGTAGCATGAACATTTGTGACCTCGAAGGGATCATAATTTAACTGAATATCAGGAAAATATTTCTGAACTGCTTGTGGGCTTATGAACGATTGGTTAGCGCCAGTGTCTATTAGGAATTTAAGTGGAGGGTCATTTATCTGTATATATGGCAATTGCCTCTGAGTCTGTAAATTTATTTCTATTTTAGCTTTTTGGACGTTGATGCTTTCTGAAAATCCTGGTTGATATCCTCGACCTGGTGATCTTCAGCATCGGTAACGTTGGTGGAACCCAAAGGTGTGTCATAGTAAGGTAAAGTTTGTACTTGGTAGTCATAGTCGGGATAGTCTGTTTGAACGTAACCTTCTGCATTATCACTATATTGTGGACAGTCTGTGTAATCGGAGTCATAGTAATTATAATAATCATTGTAATAGGAATAGGTGTCGTAGCACTCATTCATATTCATTTCGCGTGATTTTAAATAGTTTGTAGGAGGCGGGTTTCCTGACTTTCTCCAATCATGACCAGTCATAATTTGAGAATGTGGTAGCGTTCTAGGGACGAAACGTTGGACTCCGCTCATAGGCTGAGGGACATGAGACTGTGGGTTGTTCCTAGGTGGAAGGCGAAACACATTACTATTTGGGTTATAATTAGGTGGCTTTGCACCGAACACTTGTTGGGTACGAGATGGGCCAGGACGGGCCTGTGGCTGATGATATGCCTGAACAGGGTTCCTAAAGCCTTGATGTGGAGGTTGCGTCTGTGATACGAATTTAAATGGCTGGGGCGCGAATCTAAATGGCTGTGGTAACGGTCTCTGCGTCGCTGGTGCAGACCAAACTGGAACTGGCATAGACTTTGGAATGTGTACTGAAGCTTGTTGGATTTTAGGAGCCAACGAGGGCTTGGACACAGCGTCGTTACGTTGCTGCAGGTACATTATATTCAGCTCTTCCTGTACATATTCTAAAGCCTTTTCTAAGCTGTCGGGTCTCATACATCTAATGCGAGAACCTAAAGGTTCGTGCAATCCACGTATAAATGCCTGCAAAGTTAATTTACGATAAAGAGCGCGTTTCGCTTCTATCGTAGTGGCAACTGTCTCATGTAAGCTAACGTACGTCATAATTGTGCTAAATAAATTCTGGCAGTGGTCGTAAAATTCTTGCGGGGTTCTGGGACCCTGAGTGGCCAAAGAGAGGTCATTGTAGAGAGCTGTTTCGTCTCTCTGGTCGGCAAAATTATTCACTAGTGTGTTACGTATAGCAAGCCAATTATCAGGTATACCATTAGAGTTAATTATGGTAGCGGCTGATCCGGTAATTTTGTTTAAGATTCCGTTTAACAAACATAAATTAGGTAATTCGCTACCTGGGCCTACGCCGATATAAGTTTGAACGATTTGATCGCATATTTGAATAAATCTAGTAAGCACATTAGGATTGCCATCGAAATCTGGCACGGGGCGTAAGGCCTTGTAAATGGTATCAGGTTCGTGCGGCATTGTGTGTTGAAATAAAATATCTAGATTTAAATCGCTATCTAATTGAACTAAATTTAAATTCCTATTACGATCTATATGAGTTTGCCGACGAGACTGCAATAGCGCAGACTCGCTGGGGCCCGAATTGCTGGGACGAAAAATGGTAAAAACTAGGAAACACTTAAGAGGAAAAGACACAAGGAAAGCAACACAAGAAAGATTCTGTGGACTTACAGTATCATGTCTTCACTGGTCTGGTCGTATCGAGGTTTGGATACTCCTCCCGGCTGCTGCTGGTCCGTAGATTCAGGATACTCGTAACGGAGCTTGATAGCCGCCCGGGCGACCCGCGATTACCGAATTCTAATTTGGAAAACCTCCCCGCGAATCGACCGCGAGTATCCTACCGACTGCGCCAAATACGTTAGCTACAGCCGGAGGATCTAAAAAAAACTAAATTTAATTTAACTAATTTAATTATGAAATAAAAATTACAATTTAAATGTACTAAGACTAAAAGAAGTGCCTAGGTTCGAGGTTGGAACACAAGTGTCCAAAAATTGGGGGCTCGAGGAAACAGTGCTGTGGGCTTGACGTCACGTTGGGCGAAGACTGCTGACGAGGTGGCGTGTTCAGGCGCGTGATTTGAGGTCATCGTTGTGCAGCCGAAATGTTGCAATCGAGATGTGATAGATCAGCTGTTATGGCGTATGTAATTCACTACTGGTTTCAGTTTATTTACACTAAAATAATCACTATTTATTTACATTAATTGCTGTACATGGCGTCCGTTTTGCGCGATATACACTGCTGCGCGTCTTTGGGCGTGCAATCCAACACGCCGCAGTGCGTCGCGATCGCGGCGCATCACACGAAAAGCCCGTTTAATACGACGTCTTAAATTGTCCTCCGTCCGTATTTCGTGGCCATCGTGTCCATATACAAGGTCTTGAAGACGACCCCAGACATGAAAGTCCATAGGCGTTAGGTCTGGGGAACGAGGGGGCCAAGGAACCGGCCCTCCGCGGCCAATCCAGTGATCACCATGCTCATTTGTTAAATACTCACGAACCGTCCTGGCGTAGTGAGCTGGGCAACCATCGTGCTGGAAATAAAAATTTCTCAGCAACGCCAGCGGCACTCGCTCCAACATACGCCGGACCCGAGTATTTAGCAAATGCACATAGCTCTCCCCGTTTAACCGCTCGAGAAAAACAGGCCCCAACAACCTATCGCCCAATAACCCAGCCCACACGTTGACACTAAATCTCACTTGGAAGTGATCCGGCCGCACTGCGTGTGGGTTATTTTTTGTCCAAAAGTGGGCATTGTGTTGGTTAAAAAGGCCAACTCTCGTAAAAGTTGACTCGTCAGTCCACAAAATGTTTCGAGTCGCATCCGCTAACAACCACTGGCAAAAGCGGACACGGGGTTGAAAATCGGTAACCTCTAGTTCTTGCACCCGGGTGAAGTGATACGGGTACAACCCTTCGTCCCGCAAAAGTCTCCACACATAAAAATCACTGCGACTAGATTTTCGATACTAAAATTCAGGTGAATCTTTACCTTGACACGTGCCAAACATTCTTTGAATTAGCCGCCTTGTCGGCAAGCAGCGAAAACACTTGCCGAAAAGCGCGGCGGCCGGCGGCCCCTTTGTACTAGATCGTTTGAGATGCACCGAAAAGACCGACTAAAATTAGACCAGGAGCTAGTGATCTTATCTCCGAGATCCTTTACCTACGCAAAGGCCATACAAGTTCCCAATCGCTCTCGAAGCGTCCAGGTACCCAATCTCTAAAAATTTTGACGTATTGCCAGGGCTCATGAAATAATAATTATTTGTTTTTATTCCTATCCTAATTACTAAGATTCCTAAGTTTGATTCTATCTTTTTATCAAATGTTATCTGTATGGGCAAACCTCTGCCGGCGGCGGTTCGGCCTCTGAAGGCGGTTTAGCGCTTTCTAGGTTGGCCAAGGCTGTTCGTACCTAGATTGTGGGTATTCTGAGCGCGATATAAAGTTACGAGGTATGTCGGTCTTTTCCTGGCACAGTTCATGGTACTTAATTAAAATCTTTAGTTTATAAATTGTGCCGATTTCCTGTAGTTTTTTTTTTGGCCATTGGGTACTGACTAAATCATTTTTAGACTAACTATCAATCGAGCATACAACCTCAGTTGAGAAGTGCTGTCTAGACTGTTGTGTCATTTAAAAAGATCGAGCCCGTGAATCAATCGCAAGACCTACCTCCATGCATGCAGAAACTGGGTGTTTGGTGTTGTAAGTACCTGTTTATCCCTATCTATGGTGGCTCCTAATTGTCTCAAAAGGTCACTGCCTATCAAGCCGTCAAACCTGTCATCTACATTATACACATAGAACTTGTGACTACCGGGTGTTGCAAATGATCTTAATAACGGTATGTGAATAACTTCGTTATGGTTGCTACGTGCATGTGTGCTAATGACTTCGAATGGTTCTTCGTACTTGTATGCGTTAAAGTATTCGTTACATTTTTTTGGACTTATAAAAGAACGAGTACTGCCAGTATCTATCATTAATTTAGATTTAATTTCCGGAATATTAATATGAGGTAATCTTAATATTCCGTCATAATAATTTAAATTTATTACTTCCGGTCTTTGTCCGTTGAGGCTTCTATACAAAAATTTTCGTCACTGGGAATTTGGTTTTCGTTTTGTTGCTCGGTTAGCTCCGATTCATCAAAATAATACTGTTCCTCATAGTTGTTTAAGTCATAATAATCTATTTCGTCTACGCCCTTGTCATAGAAGGTTTCTTCTATGTTCTCGGGATTGTTAAGTAAGTTGTGACGTATTCGCGGTGCTGTACGCATCGATACGTCTGTGTCTAAGTTATTTGCAGGACGTTGTGCAAGAGGGGGATTACTGGCGCCAAATTTGAATTGGTTATTTGGCGCCGAGTTAAAATAGCCAAATCGATTGTTATTAAATCTATTTTGATTGGTAGGCATGCTAGAAGGCATTTGCCTGAAGTTTTGGTTATTAGGAATAGTGTAAATTGGTCTAGTTTGATTCAGTTGCATTCCAAATATAAAATTAGATTGATTAGGGTAACGCATAAAATTGGGTTGATTTGGAACTCCAAATTTATGGTTTTGTCCAGGGACGTTGAATCTATTTGTAGGAATGAAGTTAGGCCTAAATGTATTATTTGCCGGCATGCCAAATTTGAAGGCTTGCGTTGGCGAAATAAAATTGGGTTTAAATGCTGAATTTTGTTGGGCAAAATTTGGTTTAGGGTTAGAGGGATTATTATTTTTATTTTTAATTGAATATTGAAATTGGAAGTTTTCTTCTTCCGTGACTATTGATAGAGCTTGCTCTAGATTTGAACAACCTTTCAATCGTACAATGCGTATCATTTCTTCACTTAAATTGAAGAGAAAAGTATTTAATGCTAAGTTATCGCATATAATAATTTTAGCGGCTTTGATACCTTGGTCTGGAATTAAATTTACCTTGGATATTAATGTGCTGTTAACGTTTTGAATTCTATGACACAACTCTATATGAGATTCGCCTTGTTTAATTTTAATTTGTTCCAGTTCGATCGCTACACAAGCTTCCGAACGTGGGTCACCAAAATGTTGAATTAGTAGTGCTTTTAACACATACCAATTTTCTATACCATCTCGCTCGCTTATTAACGCGGCGGCTCTACCTGTTAATCTACTGGTTATCGCGTGAAAAACATAATTATTTTGCGCGATATTTGTCTCGGCTCCTCTATAGTTGTCTATTACATATTGACATTTTTTGATAAAAAGATGAAGTGTTTTACCGTCGCCTTCGAATTTAGGGACGATATTTAACATTTCGTTTTGAATGGTATTTATTTGTTCCATTTTTAGTTTTTAACACTAGCGCACTTAACACAACTATACACTGCTAAATACACGGGAAATTACACAATACAATTTAATACAATACACAGTTAAAACACACAATGAAATAATACAATAAGAAATTTTGCAATTATCAATTTGGGGTAAATTGCGCAATAACTAAAAAAAAAATTAATTTAATTAAATTAATTAATTTAATTAATTTAATTTATTCAAGTTTTTTAATTTATTTAAGTTTTTTAATTTATTTAATTTACTTAATTAAAGTTTTTAATTCACTTCAATTACTTTATATCATTTATTATTTGTTCATTTATATTCTTAAAACTAGCGCTGGCGTAATCCTGAAGTTAAGGAACTACGAGCAAATAACGTTTCTCACAATTTGGGGTGAAATAACATTAAAAGGGTCAAGGAGAGACTGGTAAAGTTAAAGTGAAGAGGTTTACTCACTGGTCGCTCAAACCCATTCTTCTTGAAGTGGTGCTGCGGCTGCTGCTCGTACTGCTGCGGATACTGCTGCTCGTGCTGCTGCTGCTACTGCTCGTGGTGCCTGGGCCACCCGGAGACTTAATTCTTTGGTTCGTGGATCCCGCTGTTATGGCCTTGAAAGACCAGCCGCGAAGACTCGAAGACAGACACTAGAATCTTTATAATCGCGACGCGAGATCCTACCGGCTGCGCCAGTCAAATCGGGACAGCGCGCAGACTTTAAAAGAAAATAAACTTTGATGTTGAAAGTTACTTTAATTTAATAAAACTAGCACTAATTTACACTAATGCTCTCGATGAGCAGACCTACAGCTAAGCGGAGTTTCGAAGTGTGAAAGACGCCATGCCTGAGCCCACAGTGCCTTTTATACTCGTCACTTGTTGTGACCAAGACGTGAAGCGTCTACCTGGAATATTCCCGGATGCTGATAAAGCATAATCAGTCCTTTGTTCGAATGGAACTTTCTAGACTTCGTTCTAAGAAGTCGTAATCAAAAATGTTAATTAAGCAATTTTGTTTAGTTGTTGTGCAAGAGACGTGATGCGTCTTCCAAGTATTGACCGGATGCTGATTTAGCGAATTTAGTCCTTTGTCTAAAGGTGTTTACTAAGGGATTATTATTCCACGAAGTAATAAGCGAAAGTGCTTACTTAGACATCTCTTTAATGTGTGAGGGCAGACGTGGGGACATAACTAGGTACTTGAATCTATGACAAATAATCAAACAAAGTAAAAAAAAAAAACAAAAGAAACAAAATAAAATTTAAGCACTTATAATTAGGTACTTTTTTTATCCTACACTGTCTTATCGGTTTAGGTTGAGGCGGTGTAATGGGGAGTTTTGGCGATAGAACCAGGGGCGTAACTGGTGAGTGTGTTAAATGTCTCTGTTGTACGGGACTCAAACCCGGCGAATTTTGCGACATTGCCGGCGTCGGTAACGCCAGGCCCGCCGCGCCTTCCGCCTGGCTTCCCTGCTCGCTATTAATTGCCTTTAAAATCATAGATTTCCAGCAATGTTCACTCTCTAATTGATCCATATGCCTACGCTTTTGATTACCATCTGTACAGGACGGCGTCCAAATTGTAAAATAGTGTTTTATTTGTTAATTGATTTATAAGTATTATTGTTTGTAAGATAGTTTGTAAGTACTTATAAGCCTATTATGTTTTGTGTTATATCTTTAATTGTGAAGTTTATTGTAAAGTTTGAATAAATAAAGTAACAGCCGGGGGTTTAGGAAACACACCCTAAGTAGGCCCACACCCTCGTATAGGTTAATAAGGACTAGAAAATCATAGGAAATAGGGCGCGGCTCTCTTTACGGTATTAACATTTAGATTCAAAATTTAAGCCCGCCCTATTTGCCCTCTCTTTCTAAAAAGAGATGGGACGCGGCTCTCCTCTTGGTGTTGCCTTTTAACCGTGAAAAGCAAACGCGTGCCATCTCCCCTCTCGCTCCCATCGACCTCTCGCTCACACAGTGACTGCGTAGGTGGGAATTTTTCCGGCAAAATAATTGTATATAAGGCGGACAGAAATAAGAGCAAATCATTCGATCAAGCAGCAGCTTAGAAGAACCACCTCTCCTAAGGAAAATAGGAAGAGCCCTGGGAAGAACATACTAGGAAGAACACACTAGGAAGAAAACAGTAGGAAGATATTAGGAAGAAAATTACAGCTACCTCAACGCACACAATACAGTGCACTTTCGAATATTGGGTTGGCTGTTACTCCGTGACCTGACATAGGCGTTATTATTTCACGCTCCTTACACCGAGATACTACGGGGCATCCGACCGTCTGGCTTCTACCTACTGTACACCAAGTCCAGCTACGTGTCATCCGGCACATTGTTGGTCCTTCGAGCCGGATCTACGTGTGAACTGAAGATTGTCAAGATGCCCGTCACTCGTTCTCATACAAAAGAGAGAGCGCCTACATCAGAGACGGAAACATCGTCAGGGACCGACTACACTGGTACCTCTATGCCAGACAACTCGGCCACAAGCCAGGCGTCCAGTACGCTGACTACTGAGCCAGAACGCCACGAAGAAAGAAGAGAACAGCAACTTTCGCCGCCGCCGCCTGCGCCTATTCAGGTGCAGCCGCCCGCGGCACATGCGCAGAAGGGAACGTCTTCAGTAATATCGACATTCCTGAAGGCCAAGAAAGAGCTCCTGCGCATCCAGCTCCAGCTGCAGCCGGCCGCCGCCAAGATGGCGGCTATCGTGGCAAAAACAGACACCAATAAAGACGACCTTGACACCATGATTACCATGATGACCTTGACACCAGGACACCAGATTTAGAGACTCCGGAAACAACAATAACGAGCGCACCGGCACCTGGGTCGACGATAGTCGCATACAAATGCTAGCTATCACCGAGCAACCACACATCCCAGAGCCACTACCACTACCGCCGATACCGACGCAGGCACCTGCCCCGCAGGTCGCGACGTGTCCCAAGGTGGGAGTGAACGAGACAGCATATATCGGCATCTCACCGGCGGGAGTGAACGAGACAGAGGATAGAGTTAGAGGATGAATCCGATGATGACATTAGATAGATACTCTGTATTGCACACCATATAAAGAAGTTACAGTTGATATTTACAGAAAAATGTACAATTTAGGTGGTCTTATCGCTAAAATCGATCTCTTCCAGACAACCTTTAGGCAGAGGACAACTACAAAGAAAGGTGAAAGTGGTGCAGAGTTCTTATTGTGTAATTTTATTTATATACCTTCGATGCTAATATCAATAAGTATAAACTACATACACGTACAAAAAAATACCTATAAAATATAAATATAAGATAAGAAAAAGTGCTTTAAGCCGACTTTTTAAAACAGCAATTTACTCGGATTGCCGTATTACTAAGGGTAAGGAGTTCCATAGACGGGTTGACTGAACAGTAAACGACCGCGTATATTAGTTTGTAGTATGGAGAGGAAATTTAAGAAGCAGGCTTTTGGATGACCGCATGTCATGCTTTTGGATGACTGCAGAAATTGAAAGCGCTCTTCCAGATACGGAGGTGATTTCGGACTTAACAATATTGTAAAAAGTAAAGAGAGAATATGCATGTCACGCCTGAGTCGGATTGAAAGCCATTTAAGCTGAGACCGGTATTCGCTGACATGGTCATACTTCCGTAGACCAAAAACTATCCGGATACAGAAGTTTTGTAGGCGCTCAAGCTTGTTAAGCTGATTCTCGTCTAAATCTAAATAGCAACAATCTGCGTAATCTAAAATGGGAAATAAAAGAGCCTGAACAAGAGCAATTTTAGTGGGTATGGGTAAGAAATTACGAAGCCTATTTAGTGACGCTACCGCTGCGAACATTTTTTTGCTGACTTCCGCAGTTTGAGTTGTCCAACTGAGGGTGCTATCAATATGGACGCCTAAGTCTTTTACAATTTTGCTGAACGGAATTTGGACACCGTCAAATGTGATAGATTGCAAGGCCGGCCAGTTAATCCTAGCAATTTGCCTAGAACCTCCCACAACTATCACCTGCGTTTTATTTGGGGTAACCCTGAGACCAAAAGCCTTGCTCCATTCTAGTATACGATGAAGGTCGTCGTTAACTACCTCCACAACACTGGAAAGATCTTCACGGTGCCCCTGAGAATATATTTGAAGATCGTCTGCATACAAGTGGAAAAAAGATTTTAGGTTGTGAGTAATCGAATTAATGAAAAGTGCAAAGAGGAGAGGAGACAGTACGCCACCTTGAGGGACACCGGCACTGACATCACACCACTCAGAGAAAGAATCCTCAGAACGAATGCGCTGCCGGCGACCATGCAAGTAACTGTGAAACCAGTCAAGCACCGTTGGAGATATGTTAAGAGAATGCAGCAGTCCCAGCAAAATGTCGAAATCCACAGTATTAAAAGCGTTGCTAAAGTCGAGTAGTACTAGCACAGTGAGTAGTTGCTGATCCATACCCTGTCTGATGTCATCTGTTATTTTGATTAAAGCAGTAGTCGTGCTATGGCCTGGACGAAAACCGGATTGGAATGGATTGAACAGTTGGTTTGAGGAAAGGAAGCGACTGAGCTGTTGGTGCACAACACGCTCCATCACTTTAGAAAGGAATGGTAGGATGGATCCATATCCATCGGCCCATGCTGACAGTCCGAAAAAGAGGAAGGATTTGGTTTTTTCGGAAGAGGAATTATTTTGGCATCTTTCCATAACGTGGAAAAGACACTCGAGGAGAGGTAATGATTAAGGATGTGGGAGATTATTGGAGTAATGACATCCAACAGAGGCAGGATCATATTGCGGCTTACGCAATCGCTTCCGACTGCATTAGAGGCAATAAAAGAGATGTTTCTCCTAACATCACAATCGGCTACTTGACTAAAACTGAAAGAAGGGTAGTCAGGGGTTGGAAGTGACGAAAGTTTTCTGAGAGTACTCATTTTTGTTGCGCTATCAACAGGGATGGATGTGGAGAAATGCTTATTTAAAAGGTCAGTATCTATATTTTTAGAGATAGGATCATAACGCGTTTTACCAACTCCAATAGACTTGAGGAACCTCCAGACTCTAGCTGGATCTCCATTTTCTACAGATTTATGGATATGGCGTCTTTGAGCGTCTCTACACAAAGTATTACAGCGATTTCGTAGAATTTTATATTTTTAGTGGTTTTTGTCGGACGGGTTTATAAACTTCGTTTTTGCAAGGTTTTTCTTGTCTCTCAACGACTTCAGTTCATCCGTGAGCCAAGACGCAGGAACATGTTTAATTTTAACAGGACGAACAGGACATTACATTACATTTAACAAGACATTATTCAGAAATCGACGGTAGATAATAATGACCGAAAGAGCTGGCTTTTTTTTGTTTTATTATTATTAAAAAATATTGTGCTTAGTGCCAATGCTTGGGAGGCAATGAACTACAGAACAAATTATTGTGGTTTTAGATTGGACACGAGAATCGATCGGTTCGTGTCCTACGATGCAACTCTAGTCTCCGAGGGCGGTCACAAGTAATCGATCGTCTTGTGGTCCTGCCGACTTTTGTCACGAGTAATCAATCGTCTTGTGATACAACAACCGACTCGTTGCCAACAGCAGCTACAGGTAATCGATCGTCTTGTGGTCCTGCTGATTTCTAGTTTACGTTTGTCACAGGTACCTAATCGATCGTCTTGTGATACAACAACCGAGTCGTTGCTAACAGATGCCACAAGTAATCGATCGTCTTGTGGTCATCAGTCATGATAAAGTCCTGGTATCGATCGTCCAGACTAGATACATTGCAATTTTATAGTATTACTAGCGTTTACCCGCGGCTACGCCCGCGCTAATCTAGATTTAAAAATAAGGTATAATATACACTTTAAACGTGATCCAATTAAAAAAAAATACAATATTAAATAAAATAGACCTTGACACACATAGCTAAACGGTAAAAAAAAATGTTTTTAAGCAAATCGCTAATCAAAGTAGGCAGTGTATACTGCATTTATTGTATAAATAGGTTGTAGCGCGAGACATCGACACAATTGTTATTAGAATGATAACATAAAAATATATGTACCGCGTTTTAAAATAGACTTATTGTAGTGTCACTTGGTAATCATGAAAGGCATTTTAGTAAGAAGTTACTACAATTATGGCAAATACCATAAAATATCAGTTTTTAGACATAGGTGAATTAGCTAACAGAAATTATTTTAAAATTGCCTAACATAACTCGCGATTTTTTAATTTTATTAGGGATATTCTATTTCCTTCCGGACCCTGTTCATTTTTCAGTACAGGCATCATGCTGCAATTTATTTACATTTAGTAAGCCGAGTTGTTATGCCAGACCGCCATTTAAAAAATATTTTTTTACCCCGCGGAAGCAGTTTTTTTTTTTATGGAATTTCTGGATATAGTCATTTTCTGAACCGTAGACAAAATCTATGTTACAATTCATGATAAGATTGAAGTTTGTATATTTGTTACCTATTCTAATCCCACAATTTCCGAAAATTCTTGCTTAGTTATAATGTATTCATTTGCTAAATCCTAAATCCAGGTGATATGACTAGGTGATATATCAACGCGCAATCCAGTGGTTAGGATTGCGCGTCATTCGAGTGGTTAGGATTGCGAGTCATTTTGCGTTAGTCAGTTTACAATTTTATATATTTTTTTAAATACATAATTTTATACTACTTTTCATCCCCCTAATGTTTAGAATACCAACAACATTACAACAACGTGAGTTTACAAACATAGGCCTAAATAACAAATTAAGCATTTTTTAAATCAAAACTATAGAATATTAAATACAACATTTCAACTCCTTTTCACCCTCTTAGAGGTTGTTATTCGACGACCTCCGTAGCCGAGAGGCAAGCACGCCGGACTTTAAATGGCGCCGCCATCTCTGAGGTTCCGGGTTCGATCCCCGGTCGGGTTAGTGTTTTTTCAATCAATCAAAATCATTTATTTGCATAAACACAGGTAACAAACAGTGTTTGGATTGAATATAGGAAGTGAATAGTACCTCTATGTCTGGCCATGAGAGGCGTGCGAATTTTCAGTATTTATACAGTAAAATAGTAAAGCAAAAGAATGTTAAATATTAAAAGTAAGTATTCAATGTTATTAAGTATTTACGTTCCACACATTATTCAGTTTTTTTTTAATTAAAAATACAATTATATTAAATGTTAAAGTTTACAATATTAAATGGTCAATTAAATATAATTTTACAATTTGTCAGTTAGGAACTCGGTCAAGGTGTAATAAGCCTTACTTATTAGAAGATATGATAGCTGCTTTCGAAACACGCGAATATTGGCGTCTTTAAGTGCTTTTGGCAGTTTATTATAAATTTTTGGAGCCATGCTGAAAAAACTCTTACTTTTTAGCGCTGTTTTAGAAATTGATGCTCTTAATACGTGACCATGACGCCTGCTTTTCTTTAATTGGCCACAAGATATCGTTGGAAATAAATGTGGATTCCTCTTAACAAACATCGCAGTTTCATAAATATAAAGAGACGGCACGGTCAATATTTTTAATGCTTTAAAATATGGTAGACAGCTGTCTCTTCTTGTCAATAATTTATTGGCTCTAACACACTTTTTTTGGGCTCTAAATACTTCGAGTTTATTTGTACAGTTACCCCAGAAAATTATTCCGTAACGCAAAATTGAAGCAACATATCCATTGTAAGCTGTTAGGACTGTCTCCAGACTAGCAACTCTAGATAGAGCCTTAAGTGCATAGACAAATTTGTTAATACGTGTGCATAGGTCGTTCGTATGTGTTGTTCATTTAGTTTGGTGATCTATGATTAGACCCAAGAACTTTGTTGCTGTCACTGGTTGTATAATTTTATTTTCGTAATGTATAGTAAAGTTGGGAGCCTGTGTATATTGACGAAAGTGAATGATTTTAGTTTTATCAATGTTAATATTTATGTGGCCTTCTCCCACATTTAATACATAAACATACGTAATGTAAAACATACATACATTTATAACATGTATTTACATTAGTACTACATTTATTTATCAAACATTCGTCATACATGCATAATATAAATTACATACAATATAATAATATAAGCACGAACATACATATAAATATTATATATACATACACAAACACAATACGCATACTTCTACTTACATACATCACCTTACACATTATAACGACACTTACCGTTCCGTCATTGCCGTGTAGCAGCTGGCCGCCCGTTCCTAGGTGGTATGGAAACGCGTAAACGGGCGACGTGCGTATAGACAGACATAGGTAACTCGTCAACGGCGCGGGCGCAACCGCCGCGCTTCGCCAGTCAGAATGACCGTCCGACACTGAACGCACGTCACCCGTGCGCTCTGGTTGCTTCTCGCTAATTACCTACCTGTGTTTCGCGTGTTTATTACTAAGGCTTATTTTCATATCTATGCTAAACTTTCTTCGCTGTGAACTGTTTCTTCTCCTTCTACTCGTGCTATTGACTGTTGCGTATGTACCTTCGCTATTCTTCTGTGTGTGTGGAATAAATCACCTTCATTTGGAACTATCTGCTTTATTCTTCGCTCCTTCGCACCTACGGCTAAGTAACCTGCACCTATACCTACCAGCACACATCGTACTACAACAATTACCCCAAATTCAAATTATTCATGTCAAGCCATTTAATTATTTTCGTTAATGTCATTATAATTTCATTTTCATACGATAATTCATTATTACATTTGATTAAAATTGTGCTATCATCAGCAAACAATGTCATAGGATATTCTGTAGAAAACGAACTTTCCTATATTGGCTCGGGTCTGGATGTTGTGGTAACGTCGTTGTTTCTGATTTCTATAACACAAGTGCTTTAGCTACTTACCTTAGGATCAGAGCAATGTATGTGATGTTCTCCAATATTATATTATTATAGATATTATTATTATTATTCTGAAAACACCATTTGTGTGAGTTTCCAAGTATAAGCCTAAAAAAGTCCCCATTTTTAACCTCGAAAATAAAAAAACTCAAATACAAAAGTTTATCTTCTTTTCATCCCCTTAAGGGTTAATTAAAACTCCAACAACATCCATATACCTTATTTGCCAGAGCTTTAAACTACAAGCTGAATTGTCATTGGTTTTGGAGCCGAAGCCCACTTTATATAAACACTTAGTAGAACCCAATTAGCTACTAAAAAATAAAATATAAGCACAAAAAATGCTAACAAAAATATCAACAAATAAAAACGAAAACACTTAGTAGCGGGCTGTTTTATCAAAGTCAACAACCGGCGTCTGAGTATGCGCAAGCCGACAGAACTGAGTAGGTGCCGCGGCTCTCACGCCGCTCACGCGCCACTGCTACTGGCCGCCGCCGGCGCGCCCCCCCCGCTCTTTTCCCGCTCTAGCCTTTGCAATGAGCGCCGGCCGGTCTGTCAGTCTCGCTCGCGACGCGAATCTAGGTTCGCGTATTGTGTTGTGGACGCGTGACGCGCTTCGTCGTACGAAAATGGATCGACATTACGAATATTCGAACGTCGAATACTTCGCTATGATTCGGCTTTATGCGGTATCTGGCAACAACATGAACGAGGCTAGGCGGAGGTATGCAGCACCCGAACACTTGCAGTCGCTGCGGATGCAAGGAATTCTTTCGCCACAAGTCCCAGCAGCTTCTACTATTCTAGCGGCAACACAACACCTGCTAGACTTCGGCCAATTTAGAGTCCCTTCACATGCGACGGATCGAGGTCGACCGCCAGTGTATTCACCGGAGTTCGAGGAAGAAATATTGAACTATTTTGATGAAGATCCAAGACGAAGCACAAGAATGGCTGCCAGAAGATTTAATGTTAGCCAGTATTTTGTCTGGAAGCTTCTTAACACTAACAACTTGCATCCTTATCACTTTAGACGTGTTCATGCGATTTACGGAGACGACCCTGTACACCGGATGGCATTTTCGGAATGGGTATTGAATAACCAGAATACTAACATCCTCTGGACCGATGAAGCTACTTTTACGCGAGTAGGTTTATTTAATATTCATAACGAACATTACTGGGCCCTAAATAATCCGTACGCGATAAGGGAAAACTCGCATCAAATTCGGTTTAGTGTTAATGTGTGGGCCGGAATCATCAACGAATGTTTGATAGGGCCTATTTTCATTGAGGGAAACCTGACAGGAAGGTCCTATCTTGAAATGCTCCAAACAGTGATCCCCGATTTACTTGACGAAGTACCGCTCGCGTACCTACATAACTTGTACTATCAGCACGACGGATGCCCAGCGCACTTTGAACGAGCGGTGCGCGGGCACTTGGACAATGTGTTCGGTGATCGGTGGATAGGACGCGGTGGACCGGTACCTTGGCCAGCAAGGAGCCCAGACCTGACTCCGCTGGACTTTTATCTGTGGTCTGAGCTTAAAAGGCTCGTTTACACAGAGGAAACGGAATCACGTGAACAGTTGAAACTTGCAATAGTGGACGCTTTTAATACAATAAAAAGTGACAGAGACACACTGAGAAAATTAAAAGACAATTTAATTAAACGTGCGCGAATGTGTATTCAAGTGAGTGGTAGACATTTTGAACAATTGTTGCGGTACAGAGAGCTGTAATTAGTTTTATTCGCGGTGAAGTAACCAGGTACCTAATTTGATTATTAATTATTGTAAATAAGATGATTCCAATTTTTTAAATACGCCAGAAGTAGGTACTATCTTGATTTGAATAATGGTTGTGCATTAATCTTAAAGCAAAGTACCTTCTAAATTAATTGTTTTCTTTTACGTTAAGTAGCTATGTAATTTATTTCTGACGGTCCTAAGCCCGTGAAAAGTATGAAGGAAGAATTGGGATCCTACTTAACTAACTTTCTTAATCAGTTGTTTAGAAGATATCGTGTAAAACAAGTCAGCTGTGTCGCAGCGCACGCGTTGATATTACCTACTTCAAACACGAGTTCACCGGGGCATGACGCGGCCCGCACGTGTCGTTGATAAGGAGAGCGTTACTAGGTATTCTCGATAGCAAAACACTTTTGCAACTATTTTATCTTAATTCGTAGAAATATTTTAATTATGTATATGAATACAGGATTTTTTTTCACACGTAACATTTTCGGCTCCAAAACCAATGAAAATTCAGCTTGTATAAGCAATAATATTTCTTGTGATTTATACTTTGGTATTAAATTTGGTATTTAAGTTACGTGTGGAAATTACTTCGTTTTCAAAAAAACGAAGTAATTTTCACACACAACTTCATCCCTCTTTTCACCCCATCGGGGGTTAATTTGTAAAAAAACGCTGAAACACTATTAATTTATTTTCATAATTCAGCCTTAATACAAAATTTGAAGATCTTTACTTCAAAACTAACGGACTTTCATACAAATTTTCACCCCCTATTTTAATCCCTTAAGGGAATTTCTTAAAATCCTTCTTTAGTAAATGCCTGCACTGTAGGTATCACCGATTGCGTGAGTGCCCAACCATAATTCTATTTATTTTAATCGAAAATAAAGAACTTCAAATATGAAATGTATCCTCTTTTCACCCCCTGTTGAAACTACTAAAACACCAACATACTTTGCATGAGTTGTCAACCGTAAGCCTAAATAAAAAAATGAGTGATTTTTACTTTAAAATTATAGAACTTCAAATAAAAATGTATTCCCTTTTCACCCCTTCAAGGGTTGAAGTTCCAACAACAAACATATACCTTGCGTGAGTTACCAACTATAAGCTTAAATTATAAATTGAGTGAATTTTAGTTTGAAAATAAAGAAAATGAAATACAAAAATCCCCTTTTCACCCCCATAAGGGTTGCAATTCCAACAACAACGATATACTTTGATTGAGTTCCCAACCGTACGCCTAAATAATAATTTTAGTGATTTTTACTTTGAAAACGACGGAGTTTCAATACACAACTTCATCCCCCTTTTTAACCCCATCGGGGGTTGATTTATCAAAAACGCTGAGACACGTGTTAATTCATTTTCATACATCAGCCTAAATACAAAATTTGGAGATCCTAACTTCAAAACTGACGGACTTTCATACAAACTTTAACCCCCTATTTTGTGTGGAATTTCCAAAAATTATTCCTTAGTGGATGCCTACACTGTATAAGGTATCTATATAAGGATACACTGTATAAGGAGAAAAAACACTTGAGGAATTTCATCTTGTCACGTGACGTCCTCGGTAGCTTAGTGGTCAAAGCACTCGCCCGGTATGCGATGGGACGTGGGTTCGAGTCCCGCCTGAGGTCGATGATTTTTTTCGGGTGTTGTTTATCTTCAATTAAAACTTGCATGGAATTGCTAAAAAAAAAAAAAAAAAAAAAAAAAAATACAAGGTATCTATGTGCAAAATTTCAAGTCTCTAAGTTCAGCGGTCTGGGCTGTGCGTTGATAGACCAACAACCAGTTTAGAATTGTATATAGTCGAAGATGAGAATCGATCTCATAATTTCATCCTCAAATTAATTGAAAAGTCCAAAGTCTTTTAAATGTTGATACTACCACATAAGATGAGCTTAGATTAAAATTTGATTTTGTTAAATTATTATTTTAGATTATATTTCTTTACCTTTCTAATTATAAACACTTAGTTATTTATAATCAACTACGGATGTACAGTATTAGTAAAGAAAATATGCAATTGTTTAGCTCTAATTTTATATGTAAAAAAAGGTATTGTTTACATAAAAAAACAAGTTTATACTACCACATAAAATAGACTTGACTACAATTTGATTCTTTGTACATAGATTCGAATTATATCATACATTCTTTTTTTTATATTTCCCTGAATATTAAACTAATTAGTCCTTTACAATCAACTAGAGATGTATGGTATTAGTAAATGTCATGTGTAATTATTTATTACCTAAAATGTTACATGTAAAACTGTTTCTTTTTTTTTATTTAGACTAAGAAAAAAGATTTTATATATACATATATTTTTTTTTTAATAAGTGTTGTCTTCCTTGCAATTATGTACAGTTTAGAATTCTGTTTCTAAAAGCTATTTGTAATTAAATACTTACTATTTATTTGAGTTCACAAAACTAACCAAGATTGTTAGGGTTCTACCTGGTATCGTGTACGGGGACGTACACGTCATCAAGATGGACGATTGTTAGGGTTCATAATCTTACAATCGATTTCCTTCAATATTTTGAGTATGACAACACTGTAACTTATTGGCGTAGTTTTGAACGTTGTGAGTGGTTGACGTAGTATTGCGTGAACCAATGGCACGGCTGGTTTCTCCCGCCAACAAGACTACAATACTTGGTGGCGTGGTTTTGCGGCGCTGCGGTTGGTTGACGTATTGTTGCGTGGGCCAATGGCATGCCTTGCCTTTCCTGCCAACAGGCGGAAAATAGAGGGGTGATCTTGGTCAGTTGAAAAAGGGGACGGGGCATTCTGTGCGGGGAATTGGTCTGGTACACTTCGGTTAAACTCTGTATTGCATTTTATTTAAAGTGTAAATTGTTAATCACCTGAGTTTTGTCCAAATATAATTATAATTTTGTTATCGAGTTTTTATTCAACACCTCAAGAAGTAATACCGTGTACCAGTAGAGGAGTAGCGTTCACACAAGAGAATCGAGGGATGTCTATTTGTAACTCAGCGAGCCATTGTCTACCTAGTAAGGACGTAGTACCCCATTAATTACATACATTCTGTCAAAAAAGTTTCGGGAATTGATGATTTGTTTATGGTTCCAAATTCAAAATTATATTTTTTGTTGTTGTTAGATTGGCACAACTGTTTTCCATTTTGGCGCGGAGTTTGAGTTACATCTGATAATTAGATTAAATACAGTATTGTTTTTAGATAAACCATATCTAGTGTGTATTGCGAATTTCATAATGGACAAAAACATCAAACAAAGACTTTGTCTTAAATTTTGCATCGCCAATGGGATTTCGTGTTCGGAGTCTCTGAAAATGTTACAGAAGGCTTACGGTGAATCGACTTTATCAAAAACACGTATTTGTGGTACAAAGCGGTCGAGATGTGATGGAAGCTACTGTTAACATCGCAAAAGTAAAGGAAATAGAAATTGAAAATCCTCATTCAAGTTTGAGAGAGCTAGTCGTCGAACTTTCTGTGTCACACGAGTCGATTCGTACCATTTTGAATAATCGATTAGGTATGAAACATGTTGCTGCTCGGCTAGTCCCAAAAAAGAGTCGCTGAGGACATGCTAGAACGAGTCAATTCCGACCCAACATTCATGAAACGTATTTTTACTGGTGACGAGACGTGGGTTTACGAGTTTGACATGCAAACTAGTCAACAAGCTTTATAGTGGCGCCTTCCAACTGAACCGAAACCGAAGAAACTGCGCCAAACTCGATCGAAAGTCAAAGTCATGTTGACTGTTTTCTTTGACTTTCGCGGTGTTGTGCACTCAGAATTCTTGCCAGAAGGTCAAACGATAAAAAAGAGTATTATTTAAGCGTTATGCGGCGTTTATGAGAGCAAATTAGTCGAAAAAGGCCAGATTTGTGAAATGAAAATTCTTGGATTTTGCACCACGATAATGCGCCTTCCCACAAGGCCATCATTGTGAACGAATTTTTGACCAAAACCTCAACAAATACCATCGAGCAGCCACCTTATTCACCAGATATGGCTCCAGCTGACTTCTTTCTTTTTCTTAAACTCAAATTACCACTTCGTGGCACCCGGTTTCATTCGGTAGAAAACATAAAGGAGAATTCGCGGCGAGAACTAAACTCGTTTTCGGAAAAAGCGTTTAAAAATGTTTTGATGATTGGATTATTCGTTGGCGTGTAAGTGTATCGCTTCTGAAGGAGCATACTTTGAAGGTGATAAAATAAATTTGGATGAATAACTAACATTTTGTGTATTATTAATCTTTTCCCGGTACTTTCTTGACAGAGTAGTACAAATCTAATTTTTTTAAGCCCATTAAACTTAATCCACGGACTCATTACGCCCAAGGGCTTTATTTTTGCACCATTATAAAATTTTATTACGGTTTTGCAAAGTGTAATTTTATACCACTTTCAAACCTGGCTTATACGATAGTGAGTTCATATTTTGTAAAATTATGTAAGGGCGGGAAATCTGTTTTGTGCACGCGCCCGGAATCACATAATCGTCTGTTGGTCAAATAACCAATCAAAAATTATTTCGCGGCATTCAATGGTCCGTGTCGTCGCACATGCGGAAAAAATGGCGAAGTTCCTCTATCCCAGTACTAAGCGCCGTAAGTATTTGTATAATTTTCATGTTTTTTTCCATCGATTTGATAATGTTCATGTATTATTTACATCTTTATTGATCTATAAATTTATCAGTATCAAGAACTTAACCTAATTTGATGTATGGGCCTCTCTGGTTGGTTACTAAATAAGGAACTCACTAACGTGAGCTCTCGGGTTTATTTATACCTACTCACAATGGTGAGTTTGTTGTTTTTTCTTAGGTTTAAATAGCTGTTGGTGTAGCGGCGTGTAAATAGCCGTCAACACGCGGGGAGCTCAATTATGAAAGATTATGTTTGTAGATTAATTATGTTGATTCTTATGAAACCCACCCTGCGAATTGAAGAAAGAGAAATGGTTTCGTCGTCAGCACTGAAAACTATTGGCCCAACTAACCTGCAGACCAGCTCAGGAACGCCTCACCAGCTCGTCTCCGCAGTTCACACCGTGAAGCACTTTCACGAAACAGATTGTCAAATCACTGTTGGGTATTTATAACGAGTTTCATGCAACTTTCAGCTGTCCATCACGGAGAAAAAACGAACTCCTCACCAAAATTACGCGAGAAGACGCGCCCGAGATGTCGAAAAAGTTAGGAATGCAACGCATTGGTCGGCGCTCGGCGAACGGTAGCCGCAACTATGGCGCAGGTGTCGCCAGGTTCAGCGAATCCAAGAGCGCGATCCTTTTAGCGCGTGAACCAAATAACCTCAGATACTAACTTATAGAAACCATTTTGAAAATAATAATTATTATTAAAGAAATTACCTTTAACTTAGGTTTATTAATAATAAATATTTTAAAAATTAATTTGGGTCACTTATGGTGCCCAACCATGCTGCCCGCCTTGGAAGTTCGCAGAACTTTCAAAAGAAGACAAATTAATAAAAGTAAATGAGTTATAGTTCTTAGAATTATGTTTATTAAATTTATTATATAACTAAATAAGAGTAAAGAGATGATATTCTTATTGAGTTGGTATGGGATACAGTTTTACAACCGGACGCTTGAAAATTCCACATTTAGTTTTAACAGTCGCGACACGAACGACTCTCATCAGAACCGGGATTAGTTTCCGTGATTACACCTAATGGCCAACTTAAAGGAGGGCAACCATCCTGTCCAACAAGTACGACAGTTCCAATTTCTATGGGACGGTCAAGAGAGGTCCACTTCTGTCTGACTTGCAGCGTGTGCAGATATTCCAAATGCCACTTTTTCCAGTAAGACTGAACCATGCTATCTAGTAATTGCTTGCGTTGAACAAGATTAATGTGCACGTCTTTCAAGTCCACGGCAGGCAAGTACTGCAATGGGGTTGACATTAAAAATGCGTAGGGGCTATAACTTCTGGTGAAGGATCAGAAGACACAACAGTAAGTGGGCGAGAGTTCATAATGCACTCTATCTGAACTAATACTGTCTGCAACTCCTCGTAAGTGAGAAGCTGGTTTCCTATCACACGGTATGACGGCAAATCTGCCATCATGGGCTTGGGGTGTGATGGGTTTACTCTGAAGCAGTAGTTGCATTTCCGCACCCTAGCTCTTACAACGGTCCTGGCGTTCAATATCCAGAAACGTTGGCGCAAAATGGAAATAAGCAGACCTAGGCCTGTATGGCAGTTCATAACATGAAAATGATCAATTAAAAGATCCACCACTGGGTCATGCTTAGGAAGCAAAAGAGGATGCTTAGCCTCAAATTACAAGTCAGAATTAAAAAGCCTACCTCCTATGCGCAACAGCCCATCTTCGTCAAGAAACACGAATAAGCTTTGCAGCTTTTTTGAAGGCAATTTTTCTTTATTAAGAGCTTTGATATCTTCTGCAAAGTGAACTCTTTGAACAGAACGAATTACGGCTTTTTCTGCAGTCATAAGATTATTGACTGTGCCAGAAGAAGAAGAAACTTTCTTTATAAAACGAAGGATATAAACGACAATCCTAAGAAGCTTATCCCAAGAGGATATACGCTGAGCTAATTAATCAAAGATCAATGGTTCACACTGTACTGTCGCAGTAAGTACCTTCGCCCTGTGTTCAGGCTATTGACCTGCATTGGAAGGAGTAAAAGGTTTTACGGGCCATTCCGAAGGTGGGTTCCGAATCCACGATGGGCCGTTCCACCACAAGTCATGTGACATGAGCTGCGAGGGTAACATACGACGCAAAAGACAATCGCTCGGGTTTTCACACCCGGCGACGTGATAATAATTTTCAGGAGGTAAATTCTCCTGACACTGGGCAACGCGGTTGCTGACAAATACTGACCACCGATGCGGTGAAGAATGTATCCATGAAAGAGCGATGGTAGAATCCGAGAACGCGAAAGTTCCTGCAATAGGAATACGCGCACGATAAGTTTCATGAACTGTACGTATCAGCTTGGACATAAGGAACACAGCGCAAAGTTCTAAGCGAGCAAGTGTGGTCACTTTGGTAGGGGAAACCTTTGATTTCGCACACAATAATCTCACTGTGATATTCCCAGCAGGATCAGTAATGTGTAGGTATATTACACATCCATACCATGCCAGGAAATTTTTTATTACTTAGGTTTAGTACTAATATTTTTTTTTTAAATTAATTTGGGTCACTTAAGGTGGCCAACCAGCTGTTTTTAGTATTTTTCAGATATGCTTTTGAATTATAAGCATGTGTTTGACATAAATAATAACAGAGAATGCTCCAATATTGATATCGATGAGGCCGACGAGGATTTTTGTCCGCAACCAGCTGCTAGTTGCATGAAGCAGGGAGCAGAATCTCCTTCCTCATGAACCGTGATAGTGAGACAGTTTAAATTTTTACACATAATGCATTTTTGTTGCCACTATAGCAACAAATACTTAAAAACAGAATAAAATAAATATTTGAGGGGGCTCCTATACAACGAACGTGTTTTTTGCCATTTTAATAGATAATAGTACGGAAGTAGCCATTGTACGTTGCGTTTCTTGACATGGAAAAGGTATTTGATCGCGTACCTCGACCGACAATCTGGTGGAGTCTTCGTAAGAAAAATATCCCAAAAAGGTATGTCGAGATAATAACCGATATGTACAGAGATGTAACTTCTATAATAAGGACAACAGTGGGTCAAACAAAACCTATAGCAGTTACAGAAGGGGTACATCAAGGATCTGTGTTAAGTCCATACCTCTTCTGCTTGGTGATGGATGCACTTACTGAAAACGCACAGTCCCTTGTGCCTTGGACATTCATTTATGCTAATGATGTAGCGGTATGTTCAGCGTCCCGAGAAGAACTTGAGCATGCTTTAGGAGAATGAAAGCTTTAGTTGCAGACAGGTGGCCTAATGCTGAGTGTTTCAAAGGCCCAATATATGGTATGTAACGACCCAAACTCAACAAACAACCCTCTCGTTATCGACGGACAACAAATCGCCAGGTGTGATGAATATAAATATTTGGGCACCATGTTACATTGCTCTGGAAACCAGAATATAAACATTCAGCATCGGATTGCGGCGGCCTGTGACAAGCGAATGCCTATTAAGCTTAAGGGCCTGATATATAAGAGCATGATCAGGCCGTTCCTTACATATGGCAGCGAAACGTGGGCTGTAACAAAGCGCCAAGTCCACTCCATTCAAGTGGCCCAAATGAAGATGCTTCGGTGGATGTGCGGGGGGACGAGACTCGACAAAATCAGCAATGAATACATTCGCGGCAGTCTCGGTGTACGCGACATCGCCGATAAGCTCCATGAGAGTATAGGCTGCGTTGGTTTGGGCACGTAACAAGGAGACCTCCTGAGTACGTGGGTAATGTGACGGCCAAAAACAAGATGGGCAGATGTGGTCAAGAAAGACCTGTGCCTCTGCAACGTCTCCGTAAACGATGCGTCCGATAGGGCAAAGTGGTCAAGCAAAATAAAGAAGGCAGACCCCACCATCAGGTGGGAATAATAATGCCCAGGAGAGAGAGAGAGCGTACGAAAACCCCTCGTGCGCGAGTCCGACTCGCACTTGACCAGTTTCATTATTTATATTTTTTAATTATTAATAATACAGTATTTTTAAAACAACACAATATAATTTATTGATAATAACAAAAATACCGTGGTAATTTGACCAATTAGTGGAAATTAAATATAAAAGAGTGAAATAAACGGTTAATTTAAAAAAAAAATTGTTTTAGTAATAGGTTGGGGAAAAAGTTTCTTCGCAAGAAAATTCACACTCAATTTTTGAACCATAACAGGAAGAATGTTAAGTGGGTTGTTTTGTTTATGCTATAGGCACGGTGACTTAGCGGGATCTCAAGGACGATTGCGAGCCGATAGATTATGGCAAGAACTTACTTCCCTATTAAATTCTATCGGCGGCGGTGTCGAAAAAACTTAGGATAAATGAAAAAAGTAAGTGAAATCTTGCATCTATTAGTAATAATATTCTCATTTCCATGCATTATCTGACACTGCTTTCATAAACATTATTTAGGTATGGGCTGATTGGAAAACCAAAACCAAAAAGAAATATAGTCTGATTAAGCGTCATGCAAGTACTGGTGGAGGTATAATTGGAGTGACTGCTGTTGTTGGCCAGGCCGGAATTCAGGAGCAGGGTTTAAATGTTTTTTTAAGTCTCTCCTACAAATTATATAACATCTTGTGCATTTTACATTTGATTATTGATATGATTTGTACTGAAAGCCAATCAGACACATGCTTACTAATATTTTTAGATACATTCCCAGATAAATAAGGACCGGATAAATGATGAACTGAAGATAAAAGGAATGAAGTGGGGATTAATGACTTTAACTGTAAGTTTCTTTTATATAATTTTAAAATGTCAAATGTTCAGTACATATTCTAATAGTATATGTGTGAGTACTGTAACAAAAGTAAATTGTAGTACATACAGTAATTAATTGTAGTTTAAAAATCTTTGAGCAAATATTAGATTCTACTTACCATTCTATGTATATGATAATTGTGTAGTTAAATAACATATTTCTAATTACTTTACCACCAGAACGACCAATAACACCACTTTTGGGTCCGGAAGTCACAACAACTACACAGTCGCCTCCGCTGCGAACCTCTCTGCCAAGTGCTGACCGCTAGGCGACGCCATCCCCACAAACTGTGGCCGTGACGGCATTTGTGATCATCGCTCTATCATTGCTTTGCTCTATTAGCTCTAACTGTGCTCTTTAAACATAACCTCTTATTGTCACTTTATTTTGTTTGTCATGAAATAGGTAAACTTTACTTACTTTTACTTCGAAAGGCAATTCTCGAGTTCTTTTTAATGTTGTTTGGCCCGACGAAGATCAGACCAAAGGTTCGAAAAACACTTTTTGTTTAACCTAAATCTTTGAATAAAAAGTAAGTCCGAAATTTAGGCTATTTGCTACAAACACCGGCGAGAATTATTTCTCCGTTGACGCCTTAGCCATACTTCTTCATTGTGTGCAGCCCACAATAATTTTGAAGAATGTATTTGTACTTTATAACTCTTTAAATATACAATATTCAAACAAACACATCATCAGGAGAATCGCCATTTTAATTCGTAAACGTCAAGGGGTCGGCGTTCGCTACCTAACGTAGCGATGATACGCTCACTCAGCTTCGTCGATTGTCAAAAAGCGCCACTTGGCTGGGATAAGCGAACGACTAATGTTTCGTTCTTTTTGATCGAAAGTTTATAGTACACTTGTCTACCAATCTACAATTTGTTACGACTAGGTTACGTGACATGTCAATCGACGACTATTTTCCATACAAATCTTTGAGCGTTTTCGCTAACTAAACGATTGCCACTTGTCTAGCGGTGCAGTTGTTCGCAGAAGAGTTCAGAATCGATTGTCCTGCCTGGTGGTAACAGCTCATAATGAATAATACCCTTCCAATCCCACCACACACACAGCATCACCTTGTTGCGAGTTAACCCGGGTTTCGCCACAGTCTGTGAAGCCTGACCGGCCTTTGACCACGACCTTTTTCGCACGATCTTGTCGTACGTGATCCACTTTTCATCACAAGTTATAAGCTTCTATAAAAATGGTTAGGTTTCATTATGTCGTAATAAAGAATCACAAATGAGTACACGGTTCATTGAGTTTCTTTCAGTGAGCTCGCGGGGTACCCAAATATCGAGCTATTTTGTGTACCCAGTTTTTTTCAAATGCACTAAAACTGTTTTGTGGTCAATTCCCAGTTCTTCAGCTACGTCGTTACTGCTGATATGCCGATCTTGCTCTACTTTTTCAAAAATGGCATCAATTTTATCCGTAATAGGGCGACCAGAGCGACGTACATCTTTGACATCAAAATTTCCGGATTGAAAACGCTTAAACCAAATTTGTGCCACACATGTGCCACATTTGTGGTAAATAAACATCGCAAAATTTTTTCGCGGTTTGCGTTGCATTTTTACCTTTTTTGTAGTAAAATTTTAAAATGCATCGAATTTCTTCATTTGATTCACTTATCTTGACAGTACCAAAAACAAATGAAAAACACACATTTGAATTTGGAATTATCTTATTTAAACTGTTAATGATACCAAAACCAGCCAGATACAAATAGTACAGTCAAAGAGATATTATTACAAGTTCATACAGACTATAATACGAAAATCCTTTTATCCCAACCTAATATGTCTTCGAACTTCGAAGCTTAAGAAAAGATAATTTCAATGTTTTATGTTATGACTTATATTGCATCCTTATTTTAAGTAGATAAGGTATTTACTTGATTTTAATTGTTGTACTCAATTAGTAATTTTAAAGTTTTATCTCTTCTTAGCAGTCAGTAGGCGAATAGAAATAAAAAATAAAATACGGTTTTAATAACATTTATTTTATTATGACACCCTATCAAATTTTAAAAGGCCACGGTCTTGCAAGTTAAGCGTTGTTGTAATTGTTACTACCTAGGTACCTATCTAATAAATACGTTTTTTGACAAACGACTAAATAAATAATTACTTTTAAACATTCGCGTTGCATAATTTAAAACTCAATGAAACGGGAATTAACGCGATCATAATTTAGGTACAAAATGTTACCTCTTTTGCCTGACGTTTCGATCGGGTTACACCGACCGTGGTCACAGGCTGACTGGAACAGCGATGTCTTCACTCCGTATGAGAGGCAGATTCTTCATCTACCCTCATAATATTATTTTCACGCCAAGTACCGTCACACACTACACTCACTGTGTCCCTATTCTGCACACTAACCGCCGCGTCCGTATTCAGGTGAGAACTCGATCGCGAAACAAAACGAGATTGTTTATTTTTAATCACTGGATTCCATGTCGCGGATAATTTGAAACCGTCTTCCTGATTGAAATTTTTATACTTTTTGATTTCAATAGCTTCACGCACAACTCTTGAATAAAAGTGGCGATCCGTGGAAAGAACTTGCGTTTGATGAAATTCAATCCAGTGATTAGTGCCCGATTCAAGAAGGTGTTCGGCAATCGCTGATTTTGCAGTTTGGCGGTTTTTACAGCAGCTATATGCTCTTTAAGCCTTTCAGCGATGGTTCGTTTCGTTTGGCCTATGTAGGAACTCCCGCAGCTACAGTTTATTTTGTAAACACCTGGTGTTTGTAACGGCAAGACATCCTTCGGTGTGCCTAGTAAAGTCTGTACTTTTAACCCCGGGGTGTAAATCGTGGGAATGGACCATTTCTTTAGCAGGGAGCCAATTTTATCAGTCACTCCTTTCACGTAAGGCAAAAATGCGGGATGTCTGCTTACATTCGGACTTAGAGAGCGTTTTATCGGTGGCTTCAACAGATGTGGTGACACTTTGTATCCGTTTTTAATGAGAACCTCCTGAACATGATTTAGCTCTTGCTTCAAATGGTCAGGGTCACAGAGATCATATGCTCTATTTCTTAATGATGACATTACGGATTGTAAGTGGCGTGGATGGTGATGTGAGGCAGCGTGTAAGTATCTATCTGTGTGTGTTGGCTTTCTATAGACACAGTGCGACAAGGATCCATCCGATCTCACTGTAATTTTGATATCCAGAAATGACAACGACCTGGCCGATTCCAACTCATATGTAAATTTCATCTTAGGATGAATCGAGTTGAGATGTTCTAAATATCGATCTACTTCTTGCTTGTTACCTTTGATGATACTGAAAATATCATCCTCGTACCGTTTCCATAGTCTAACGGTTCCAGGGCCAAGTTGCAGCGCCTTTTCTTCAAAATGTTCCATCCAGATATTAGCAAGTACAGGGGCTACAGGGCTTCCCATTGCGACACTATCAATCTGGAGGTAATATTGACCTTGGAAAAGAAAATAATTCCCATCTAGACAGTTTTTCAGCAAATCTATATAATTGAAGGTCATTTCGCTGTCACACAGTTTTTCTTTTACAATGTCCAGACACTCCCCAATTGGAACGTTGGTGAAAAACGACTCAACGTCAAAACTCACCATAACTTTATCAGGTTCCAACTTTAGTTCTTTAATAATCTGAACAAAATGGCGTGAGTCTTTTCCAAAAGACGGTGTTTTTCCCACCAGAGGCTGCCATACTGATGCAACGTACTTTGCAAGATCGTAAGTAGGCGAATTTATTTGACTTACAATTGGACGCAATGGCACGTTAGTCTTATGAATTTTAGGCAGACCATATAACTTAGGTGGTTGGTGTGACTTACAACGATACAGTTTTTCGTACTCGTCTTCTGCAAAAAGGTCTTGATTTTCTCGGATAAGAGCACCAGGTGTTTACAAAATAAACTGTAGCTGGTGTGTGCACACCAGGTGTTTACAAAATAAACTGTAGCTGCGCGAGTTCCTACATAGGCCAAACGAAACGAACCATCGCTGAAAGGCTTAAAGAGCATATAGCTGCTGTAAAAACCGCCAAACTGCAAAATCAGCGATTGCCGAACACCTTCTTGAATCGGGCACTAATCACTGGATTGAATTTCATCAAACGCAAGTTCTTTCCACGGATCGCCACTTTTATTCAAGAGTTCTGCGTGAAGCTATTGAAATCAAAAAGTATAAAAATTTCAATCGGGAAGACGGTTTCAAATTATCCGCGACATGGAATCCAGTGATTAAAAATAAACAATCTCGTTTTGTTTCGCGATCGAGTTCTCACCTGAATACGGACGCGGCGGTTAGTGTGCAGAATAGGGACACAGTGAGTGTAGTGTGTGACGGTACTTGGCGTGAAAATAATATTATGAGGGTAGATGAAGAATCTGCCTCTCATACGGAGTGAAGACATCGCTGTTCCAGTCAGCCTGTGACCGCGGTCGGTGTAACCCGATCGAAACGTCAGGCAAAAGAGGTAACATTTTGTACCTAAATTATGATCGCGTTAATTCCCGTTTCATTGAGTTTTAAACTAAATAAATTACAAATCAATAGAGTAAGCAGGTGCCGCTTGGTCCCAATCAATGCTTACCTTGCTTAATTAGGAGTCAGTTTGTTTATAGGCATTTAGAAATCACCAATTTATAAAAAAAATATGAAAATATCCTTCACTGACGCCTACAGACCAAAGGTCAACTACTGACGTGCTTTTTCACGCGCAATAACGTGTTACTGCCACTTTTCAATTCACTTTTCGCTTTCGTTATTGTGATGTGACGCACTTTGAATGTTAAGATCACTTTCATCACACACTAAGTCCTTCACTTCTCATGGAAGTCGTGAGGCGTAGGGACCGGGGAACGTGCCGACCAGAGAACCGGCCAGCACAACCAATTTTACGCGCGATGCCCGTACCTGCCCGTTAGGTAGGCAGGCAGGCAGGCACGCACGTGCAACGCGGTCGTAGTGCGCCGGGGCTCCGTCTTGCTGGAAGTACTGCAATCCACGGCGGAGATGAGGAGGGATGTTAGCTAGCAGTTCCTCCAAGGTTCCTTGAAGACACTCGAGGTAGCTGTGTCCATTGAGACGCTCCAAAAATACTGCGCCAATTAGTTCATCAACAAGTTGGTAATTGGCAATAGGGTAGTACATAACCATGTGGTTGTGGTTTAAAGTTCTTTTCCAGCCATTTACAAATAGCATGCAAATATTAGATAAAATTAATTTACAGCATTAAATACGATGTCAATAATAAATAAATAAAATATATATATACAACACAACTAAACAATACAATTAATATAGAAAAATGTCAACAATACATAACATAATATTTAAATTAACAATTGAGATTTAAACAATTGAGATTTTAAACCGGGTGCCACGAAGTGGTAATTTGAGTTTAGGAAAAAGAAAGAAGTCGGCTGGAGCCATATCTGGTGACTAAGGTGGCTGCTCGATGGTATTTGTTGAGTTTTTGGTAAAAAATTCATTCACAATGATGGCATTGTGGGCAGGCGCATTATCGTGGTGCAAAATCCAATAATAATAATAATAAATAATTATAAATTCTTTATTTGCAAAAAAACATGGTATATCTAGGTGGTGACAAAAAATAAGTTCACATGTTTTGCCTGTATTAGCATGCAAATTCCTATTTTGAACAGTACAATAATAGTTCAGTAATTTTAATTCTTGAAATGTTGTTACATTCCATTGAAGGTAGGTATATTTAAAGTAATGTCATTAATCTTTACAAATTCACAGAAAGTCACAAATAAATGAGTCAAGTCAAACAGATACAATCAATAATTTATCTTATGCTAATGTCAATAAATTCTTTTATGTCGTACACTTTCTGTTCGATAAGCCATTCATAGAGCCTTGATTTAAATAAATTAAAACATAAATTTTTAATATCATTTGGGATCTTATTATATATTTTAGCACACATACCTAGAACACTTTTTCTGAATTTAGCTGATCTCGGAATGACACTCATCACAAGTTTATCTGGATTTCTTTTAAGCCTATAATTTACATCTCTAGCTTTATGAAAGAGCTCAGTATGTCGTTTAACAAAACAACTGATTTCAAAGATGTAGAGTGCTGGTAACGGAAGTAAACCCAGTCTCCAAAAGGAGGCTCTACATGACTCGCCAGTTGGAAGCCCGCATATAGCTCTGATACATTTCTTTTGCGCAATAAATGCCCGTTGTCTCTCAGTACTATTACCCCATATAATCACGCCGTAACGTAGGATAGAGGCTACATACGCGTGATACGTGGTAACCGCTGTTTGCAAGTTAGTTACGTTTCTCATTTTAAAGAGAGCATAAACAAAGCTGTTGATACGCTTGCATAAAGCCTCAATGTGCAATTTCCAGTTTAGGTCCTGGTCTATCGTAACACCTAAGAATTTGGTATGTGTGATTTCTTTAATCTTTTCAATATTTAGCTTAAAATTGCATTTTTCATGTTTAGATTTATTAAATTGAATGAAATTGGATTTATTTAAATTTAATTTTAAATTGGATAAGTCATATAACAGTTGGTCTAATTTGTTAAGGAAAACGTTTGGATCAGATGTAGGAGTTCTATAAATACATATAACCAACAACTTATGTAGAGGCATCTCGATGCCGCAAATCTCAAAGCTTTTCTGTGTTGCGTATGTTTTGAGTTT
Source organism: Anania fuscalis (assembly GCA_950371115.1). Taxonomy (NCBI): domain Eukaryota; kingdom Metazoa; phylum Arthropoda; class Insecta; order Lepidoptera; family Crambidae; genus Anania; species Anania fuscalis. The sequence continues at coordinate 10,540,066 of OX493326.1, read as the reverse complement.
ATCCATTTCTTTGTAGAGACTATTTCGTTTAGCTAAGATACATGTTCCACCCCTCTGTTTTTCCCGGCAAAAAGCTGTTGCTAACTCATAATTATAGATATTTAGGTAATTTTCATTACCAAATCGCAGAAATGTTTCAGACAAACATATAAGGTCTGGTTCATTATTCGTCTTGCTTAGTTCTTGTAGCGTTATTTCTAGTAATTCCTGCTTTGCCAAGATACTAGCAATATTTTGGTGCATAATTTTAAAAGTATTTTTACTATGAGTCACGAAAAAAAGGCTTATCTACTTTTGAAAAAGAAAACTGTAATAAAGTACTTTGAGTCAAACGATTTGCATCAGTTTTACTAAGGGAGGCATTACACTCCGGTCGAGTCCTAGAGAAGTAGTAAGGGATTGTTCCCTTTGCGTGATGTGAAATTTTTGGCGGAGTTTTTTCAGGCCTTAACTTACTATGTGCTATTTTTTTTTTTAACTGTTTCGGATTTAAGTATTTACTTTCGTAGTCAATGCAATCTATCGAAAAGTTAATTAATCTGCATAACTTAAAAATCTTGTTTACAATCTACGAAATGGCATTTCTGATATTCGTTACAAATTTTCTTTAAAATATTATTTATGTCAGTTACATTTAGATACATATTCGTCAATAAATTTAATACAATAATATCGTTATTAGCAAAATGTTTAAGGAACCGTCGTAGATTTGAAGAGAGTATTTTCATATCGTAATCGTTTTCGCCAAGGCATATAACAACTTTGTCTTTCGGCTTCACATTTGTGTTCTGAGTATTTACAATAAAGTCTGAAGACAGGGCAAATGGTTTTGTTATAGCTGTGATGTCGTATTTCTCGTAGGGCGTTTTCTCTCGCGACCGTATAAGAGTGGTTGCGAGACCAGCACAGCGTTGAGTCCCGAAGATGTATATCTTGTTCTCGTTGTCTTCTTTGACAGTGCATACTGAACTTGTGAATTTAGCCTTGAAAGGCGTCTGTACGTCTTCCATGGTTGTTGTCAGTTTTTCTTCTAATGTAATGATATATTTTTTGAGGCTTAATACCTGGTTTTCAGTATATCGAAGCTGTTTCTCTAAGTCGTCAATTCTTTGTTGGAGTGTCGTGAGTGTATTGTCATAAAGAGACGTTTTTCTCTGTGACGGAGAACCAAGACCCGTGTGAGAGTTCGAAGTGACAGGAGAAAAAACTTCTGACTGTCGTTTAAAGCGCCTGTTACTTTTTTCGGAACTCTGGGTTGTCTGGATAACGTTTTTTGAAGATTGACATAATGTCTTAAGCGTCTTATTTTCTGTAGTCAATTTGATAATTTTTTGTCGCAAATTGCTATTTTCTAACGATGTGTTATCGAATTCGCTCTGTAGTATGGCAAACTCCGTTCAGAGGAGGCTAATTGCGTCTTTCATTTCCTGTATTGAGTTAGGGTCGGTTATAGTATAGTCCAAACTTTTTGATAATGGCTTATTTAAGGAATCCTCAGGCTGATCCAGATCGTGGAAAGTAGTCAGCACATGCGAGTCAGCGGGATCGTCAGAATCGTGGAAGGAAATCAGTGCGTGTGAGTCGTCTACTTGCTGGATCGGTGAGGCATTCATTTGTAACAGTACGCTTGTATGCGTTGTTTGTAATCCATCCGCTTGAGACAAAGCACTTGCAGACATCACACCTGGCGATTCGGTGTCGATTGGCGTAAGGTTTGCCCTAGTGTTAGGAGTTTCGTTGGATTTCTGTGCCGCTTTGTTCTTTCGTGTAATAACGTTGGATAAGGCGAAGATAGGTGTCGAAGTCCCCTTTGTTTTTTGGCTACAGTATTTGCACCTCCATTTTTTCCGAGCTTCTGCATCTTTTAAGCGGTATAGTTTCTCGGAGTATCCAACGCAATCAAATTCAAAGTTGTTTCGGCATAGCGAGCATAGAATCGTATTTTTCAGGTCAGCCTTGCGCTTACATTTATAACATGTAACCTGTAGCGCCATCTTACGGTCATTATTTGTGCTCTTTGGGTTAGTTTTAGGCATATTCGCAATGAGAATCTCTTTTGATCAGGCTGTCACGCTTAATCCAGTAATAAGCTTCTAGATGTCGCTGCTATATCAGCAACTGATTGGTCCGATTTCTATTATCCCCAGCGGAGATCAACCTGAACCAATTCCACTGATTCTACCAACAGACAGATGACGCTTATCACAAGTAACTCATACATGGAGAGTAGCGGCATCTAGTGATGAGCAGATATATTACCTATAATGCACCAGAATATGGTTACAAGCTTAAGTCACTTTCTTTATTAGTTGCCTAGGTGGCGCTTATTGGTGTTGTTATTATATGGAAAGTAGTGTCATCCAGTGATGAGTAGTTGTATCCAGTAGTGCGCCAGATAATACTGTTATTATGAATCATCAGCTGATCCTAAATTTGAAACTATAACGTCCAAATAATTGAAAATCACTTGTACTATCCTTTATATAGTCACTCACCGAGTCAGTATGTACTAAAATCGTTTCTCTTTAATTTATTATCCATGGTTTATGCACTTACACTGTTATTAACGAGTTTTTCTTTCTGTTTACAAACAAAACAAAAAAGTCACTTAAACACAATTGTTCTTAACGTTTTCGATTAGATAACGTTTGTAGCACTTTTTCTTTGGTACAAATTTATTTTGCGGTTAGTTTATTCAAAATAGGATGTACTTATATATTTTTAAAATTAATTTACTACGGAGACGATCTTAACCGTGGCGATGCTAGCGCCAAAACCAAGAATTTACATTCCACAAATCTGGCCTTATTCGTCTAATTTTCTCTCTTAAACGCCGCATAACGCTTAAATAATACTCTTTTTTTATCGTTTGACCTTCTGGCAAGAATTCTGAGTGCACAATACCGCAACAGTCAAAGAAAACAGTCAACATGGCTTTGACTTTCGATCGAGTTTGGCGCGGTTTCTTCGGTTTCGGTTCAGTTGGAAGGCGCCACTCCGAAGCTTGTTGACTAGTTGTAACGACCATATCCTTTCAAATCAAAGTATGATATAATTAATTAATAAAATAAATATAATTTTTTTCTCTTTAAAATATTTCTAACTAAAAAGGGCAACTTATTTAACACCATGCTTTCTTCGTTATTTTGAACCAATTCAAAACCCTAATAAACCAAGCTTTTATAGCGGATTGACCGGAATGGGCAGATAAACTATAAGATAATAATTATGTTTAATCAAATTGAAAGATTTCGAACGTCAGCTTTTAAAAAGACATGAGGCACGGGACGCAGGGGAGGTATTATGGTTAAATAGTTTAGCAGGTTAGGCTTCACGACAGTCAGATTTGCGCGGTCTGACGTAGATGGTCTGAATTGCACCCGGGATGGTGTTCGCGTGTGTCCTAAGAAAAGATGCAGAGGGGTAAGTGTTTTGATTATTACAAATTCCTTTTGAAAGTATTTTAATTAAAATATTTAAAGACACTGTAATTTTTAAATTTTGATGACGATGATGATGTTGATGCTGATGATAAAGTGCTTAAGAGGGTTCCCTCACCAAAACTTTGATTTTTCCTACTTTTTAGCAGCATTCTACTCCTTATTTGATGCGTATAGCGTTAATTGAAAGACACCAAAACTTTGAAGTTTTATCTGTAAAATCATCGTTTAAAATTTGTATTTCCTCTAATTAATAGTTACGAAAACAAGCTTTTAAACGACGTCGATAAAAATGTATTCTGTGCGTCTCCTCCGTAATTAATCCTTATCTTATTACTAGCTATGATACCCGGCTCCACTCGGGAGTTGATATGAGATTACGTGGTAGTTGAAATAAAAAAATAAACTATGACGTAAAAATTAAAAAAAAATATTGAAAACATTTTCTCAATATTTACACTACTTGTTTATAAACAACATTTTTCATTTTATTGGCCGGGGTATATATATATAAATTTTTCGAACTTCCTACTCTTGAGCAAGCTACATATAGCTGACCATGAGAGAAGCAGGATTCTTTGAGGTTGATGCCACAATATTTTAAAGTTTGCCCTTGCGCTTTGTTAATTTTTAAAACTAAAGGCTAATTTAATTGGAAACTGCAATCTTTTAAATTGAAATGGAAATTCAGAAGAGATCAGTGGTATTCTAGGTATCAATACTGTGTGTACTTTGTTCTTTCCAGAAATAAGTTCAGCTCCAATGACATTATTTGATAGCTGTTTTACGATCATCCTCGTTCCATTACATAGTTTTGGGGAGTTGAGATTTCTGAGTAGTATGATTGGAGATCCAATTTTCAGACGAAGGCAGTATAATGGCATTCCTGGTTCTTGTAATGAGTTTAGAAATTCAGTTGGGAAGTTGACACTTTCTTCAATGGATACCATCGTGTCGATCGATTTATATATTTTCTCTTCACCAGGTATTTTCTTCAGAATATTGAAATTGATATCGTCAACAATATTATTTTTAGTGGCTAAAATTGCTCTTTGAAATAATCACTACGTTGGTATAGTTCTGAATAATATTTGGGTAAATTGTCTCGATTAGTTCGTTTTCAGTAGTGGCTATGTTACAGAAATCACTATTGAGTTCAATGAGGCCGGTCGTTTGGTCAGTAGGATATGTACCTTCGCCTATTTGTAAAAGTATTTTAGCAAAATGTGCTGTTGTTTCATCTTTTGATAATTCAACTCTCATGTTTTTTGTTAATTGCAGTATTTGTACTTGTGGCCAGAGATGTGACTTTTTTAAGCATGCATTGATCTCGTGATTGCTGGTGTTGATTTAGGAATAACTGGAAGTGTTTGTCGAAAATCTCCTGAAAGTATGAGTAGAGCTCCTCCCATTATTTCAGAGTTTTTTCGCAATTCTTGTAATGTTCTGTCCATGGCTTCTAATGATTTTTTTATGGGCCATGGTGCATTCATCCCAGAAGATAGAAGATGCTTGTTTTAGAAGTTGACCCCGTCCAGATTTTCCTGAGATTTTACATACCGGGAATTGTTGTTCGGCTATATTCAACGGTAGTTGTAAGGCTGCAATGCCGGATAATGCTAGTGCCAGTGCGATGTGTTTTTTAGCACGTATTTCCGCCAGTATTAGATTTATTAGAAACGTTTTACCGGTGCCTCCTGGTGCGTCCAAGTAAATAATTCCACCAGTGTTGTTATTTATCTGGTTCATTATAACGTTGTAAACTTTTTTTTGATTGTCATTGAGGAGTGGTTTATTGTGAGCAATGTATTCAAGTAGTTCATTGACGTTGTAGCTTTTTTCCTTTGTAATTTCGTAGTTTAGCACACTGAAAGCATTTCTTTGTGGTGCTGGCATTCTAAGTTGTTGTTCCAATGTTTAGCAATAACATAAATAAATAACATTTGTCTTCTAAGCGAATGACTGTTTCATTGAAGATGTCGTCATTGAATTCTGTAGTCAGTTCTGGATTAGCTTGTCGGATTTGGTACAATATATCATCACTCATACTCCTTTTGAAAGAGTCCCATAGCTGTTTTGGGTTTTATGGGTTACATGTCGTTAGAATTATGGCGAATAACTCTCGAATTTGCTTAGCTGAAGCTGTGAGTGTGGCTTCTTATAGTGTTAATTCCCAGTGGTTATCGTTTTCCAATAATCCTAAGCGTTGACATGCTTCTCTGTACGTCTGGCATAGGTAGCCGTTAATGGTCCTGAGATCTGTGAAACTTGTTGGTCCCCGTATTTCGTGTAACAACATCCGAAGATAGAAACATTCGGCATTGTTTGGATGTACAGTGTATACTCGACCTATTGTGTTAGTTTTCATGATTTCTGAATGACCCTCCTCTAGCATTTCTCGTTTTCGTCGTTGAAAAATTTTCCTTGTATTATCCCACGTATAATAAATAGGAACGTCGACATACAGTAATGTTTTTGCGAATGGATCTGTTTGGCACAGTTGGAAAAAAGCTGTTAATGTTGTGTTCTGAGGTGGTTTATTTGCATTTTTTCTAGCCGAGTCTTTTGTGAAGTAAACTCTCTGTCCATTCTCCAAATGTACTGCTAGATGTTGCACAGCTGGTTCGCGTTCGTGTATGGAAAAACTAAAAATCCTCCACGCTGCTTCGTTACTATTGATGTATCTTCCCATTTGGTACATGAGGATCTCATCATTTTTGTTATTTTGTTCGCTATTTTGGACTATTTGAAATACTGCCATATCACTACCTTTGTTTACGTACTTACATATATATTTAATAGATTTTACTGAATTGCAGTATTCAACGTTTATGTGTGCTTGGAACATTTTGGAAAGTAGTGGGTTATATGGTACTACCCATTGATTATCTATTTCCAGTTCGTCTCTGCCTTGTATTCGTATTTTTGCTGTGAAACCACCGTTTCTCGGTGATCGTTTTCTATATTTGGGATAGCCGTCATCTTCAGTTTTTGTATCGTCCAAGTATGGTTTTGGATATTTTTTGGTACATTTTTCATCCTTCATGCACGGAGCATTGAAGTTTAATGGTCCACATAATCCGTGAATCATGTTTTTCACTACTATGTTGTATAGTTCCGGATCTTTTTGTGGTTTGGGAAATTCAGCTTGGATGATTTTGTCGATATCCGTGGGATAAATTTTATCGTGTAGCCATATGAGATTGTGTGAGTGAGGTAATCCTCGTTTTTGCCACTCGATTGTATACATCCAGCATCTAACGGTTCCAAAGATGTGGTATTTTGTAATAACTTCTATAAATCTTATTTGTTTTTGTCGAAAAACTCGGGCTATTATGTCGTGTCGATCCATGGAGGTTTGTCCGTATTTTAGTTGTTCTTTGATTTCTGGTCATGATGAGTTGCATGTAAATGTTATAAAGAGAACAGGTCGTCCATATTTTCTTACATAGGTCATAGCATCTTGAGTATATTCGTGCATATGTCTTGGACTTCCTATGTATGATGAGGGTAAGATTACCATTGTTCCAATATCGTCAATATTGCCGTTATTTATGATCGCGTCTCGAAGGTGGATGTATTCTTCTACGCGTAGTTTCTTCTGATTCAGTCTTATGTAAAGCATCCGCTCTGCTTCTATTTTTGCGTACATATCTACCAGAAATTGTTGGAATAAACGGCGAGCGTTGAGAATCTGATTGTATATTTCATTGTCCCTGATCATTAAGCGGTAAGCATAGAACTCTTTGGAAGTGACTTTTTTGTTTGTTTCTATGCCTGTTTCAGGATGAATTTGTTTTATATTGAAATGATATCCGTCCTCTCTATGCAGAAATATTAACGGATATTGTGCCGGATGACACTTAGCTGGACTTGGTGTGAAGTAGAAGCCAGACGGGTCGGATGCCCCGTAGTAACTCGGTGTGAGGGGCGTGAAATAAAAACGCCTATGTCAGGTCACGGAGTAACAGCCAACCCAATATTTGAAAGTGGACTGTATTGTGTACGGTGAGGTGGCTGTATTTTTCTTCCCAGTGTTCTTCCTAGTGTTCTTCCCAGTGTTCTTCCCAGGGCTCTTCCTATTTTCCTTAGGAGAGGTGATTCTTCTAAGCTGCTGCTCGATCGAATGAATTGCTCTGATTTCTGCCCGCCTTATATACAGTTATTTTGGCGGGAAAATCCCCACCCACGCAGTCACTGTGTGAGTGAGAGGTCGGTGGGAGCGAGAGGGGAGATGGCATGCGCTTGCTTTTCGCGGTCAAAAGGCAATACCGAAGGGAGAGCCGCATGCCATCTCTTTTTAGAAAGAGAGGGAAATAGAGCGGGCTTAAATTTTGAATTTAATTGGCAATACCGTAAAGAGAGCCGCGCCCTATTTCCTATTATTTTCTAGTCCTCGTTAACCTATACGAGGGTGTGTGCCTACTTAGGGTGTGTGTCCTAAACCCCCGGCTGTTACTTTATTTATTCAAACTTTCCATCATTTTTACAATAAATTTCACAATAAAGATATAACAAAACATAAAGCGCTTACAAACTATTTTACAAACAATTATAAATCAATTTAACAAAATACTATTTTACATTTGGACGCCGTCCTGTACATTCTCCCGCCGTGAGTCGCAGCGCAGTCGGAGACTCACTCATTTCGTCGAGTGGGCGGCGTCTTTTTCTTCGATTTGCAGGTTGACCAGTTTCTTGGTGGGGCGCCGCAGGATGCCTCCTCGGGTCAGCACGTCCGCAGCTCGCACGACGCCGTCGGGTCCCGGGTACACGGCGGTAACTCGTCCAAGTGGCCAAGTATTTCGTGGCAATGTGTTGTCCACGATCAGTACGATGTCTCCAGTCTTCAGTTCTGGGCCCTGGCCGCGCGGCTCCCGCCGGCCTTGAAGTTCGGGGAGGTATTCTTTTATCCAACGGCTCCAGAACATGTCTGCTATTCTTTGGGACGCCCTCCAATGGGTCTTGCCCAGCAGGTCTCTATCTTCAAATTGTCCCATGGCCGGTTCATGTGCAGGCTCCAGCAGCAGGAAGTGATTCGGCGTCAATGTTTCGGGTTCATCAGGGTCGACCGTAACGTGGGTGAGCGGTCGGCTGTTGACGGTGAATTCCACTTCTGCGAGGACCGTGGCCAGGACTTCGTCGCTGGTAGTGCGCCCGTTCATTACTGTCGATAGCGCTGTCTTTACTGTTTTGACTAGTCTCTCCCAAGCACCGCCCATGAATGGCGCGCCTGGCGGTATGAAGCGCCAGGTGATGCGGCGTTTGCTGGCTTCAATTTCAGTCGCGCTGTCGATTGCTCGGCGCAGCTCCTTCTCGGCACCGTGTAGGTTGGTCCCGTTGTCTGAGCAAATCTCCTTAGGGCATCCTCTTCTCGCGATGAATCGCCTCAGCGCCATTACCGCAGAGTCGGTGGTCAGCGTAGCGGCGAGTTCGAGATGAACCGCCCTGGTCGTGAGGCACGTGAAGAGGGCCACATAGTGTTTGTGCGTGGCTCGTCCAACGGTGACTTGTAGCGGCCCGAAGTAATCAACCCCCGTATAGGAGAAGGGTCGATGATGATGGGCAAGCCTGCAGGGAGGATGGTTCCCCGTAGGTGGTGCCGATGGTGCTGCTCTTCGTATGCGGCAGTGAAGGCACTCCTTTACTATCTTCTTTGTGGTGGGCCGAAGTTGCAGGATGTGGAATCTTTGGCGACACTGGTTGATGGTGGCTTCCACTCCCTGGTGATGACCGGTGAGATGGACGTGCGCGATGTACAGGCGCGTAACGTGGTGACGTCCATCCAGGATCGGTGGTCTTCGTTCTACTTCGGGTATTCCTTCTGCAGCGTCGATTCGGGACTTCAGAGTGATTATGCCGTTGTTCAGTTCAATCGCCAGCTTTCTCAGTCGGCTCTGGCGGTTGATGTTATGTCCTCTTCTCATGTTTTCTATGTCTTCTTCAAAGGCGTCTTCTTGGCTCGCTTTGATGATAATCTTCTCGGCTTCAATGATAAGTTCGGCGGAGATCTTCAAATACTTGTCTTCTTCATGAACCTTTTCAACTAGTTTCTTCGTTCTTCTGTCGACGCGCTGTGTACCCCAGGATGGATCTTTCTTCTTGTTTGGCTTGGTTCTTGAGAAGAATGTTCTGTGCTTCTTTGTCTTCAGCAGGTTGACGAACTGTAGAACCCTGGCTGTCGTGCGGACCAGGCGTTCCCATCTTGAGAATTTGGTTACGTCCGGCACGACTTGTGATGCGGCCGAGGTCTTCTCCTTGAGATTCAGCGTTCGCTCCTCCCCTGTAGCTTCCGGAACAGTCTTCTTTTCCTCCGGCCATGTCGTTCGATCTTCCTTCAGGAAGTTGGGGCCGGTGAACCACCTGTGGGTCTCGTCGAAGTCTTTAGGCACGTCGCGTGTTGCGTCGTCGGCTACGTTGAGTTTGGTGGGAACCCAACGCCATTCCTCTGTCTTGGTGTTTTCTTCGAGCTCTGCGATCCGGTGGGCGACGAAGGGCTTGAATGACCGGGCTCCGGTTCTCAGCCAGGTCAGGACCGTTTTGCTGTCAGTCCAGAATGTTCGGGACACTGGCTTCCGGTCATGTTCCTTGATGACTGCCTGCGCCATCCTGCTGCCCATCAACGCTGCCTGTAGCTCCAGCCTCGGGATCGATGTGACCTTCAGGGGAGCCACTTTCGCTTTAGCCAAGACGAGCGGTGTGTGGATGTTCCCGTCTTCATCTTCAATGCGCCAGTAGAGCGCAGCTCCGTAGGCGGCCTCGCTGGCGTCGACGAACACGTGGAGTTCGATGTTGTCGCTGTGACTGTAGTTCGGGTAGCACCGGGGTATGCAGACCTGGTTCAGCCTCTGGAGGTGTGTTGTCCATTGCTTCCATTCCAGGGTCAGGTCTTCTTCCAGTTGCTTGTCCCACGCCGTGCTTCTTCGCCATATCTCCTGGAGGATTTGCCTCGCCCCGATTGTGACAGGCGAGGCTAACCCCAGAGGATCGAATAGGGACATGACGATCTTCAGGGCTTCTCTCTTCGTCGGCCTCTTCTGTAGGATGTCCTCAGGTAGACGCGACAGGTCCAAGTTGAAGCCCAAGTGGTCGCTCGACGTTCTCCAGGTGAGACCCAGAACTCGTTCAGTTTTGCTATCTTCTGCTAGGTTCATGTTTTCTTGTTTCTTCCCCGGGTCCAGTTGCTGCAGCACCGCATCAGAGTTCGATGTCCACTTCCTTAGTTCAAAGTGTGCTCGCTGGTGGATGTCTCTAACTTCTTTTGCGATCTTGATTGCCTGTTCTTCTGTCTCGAAGCTCTGGATGTAGTCATCCATGTAGTGGTTGCGTTCGATGGCACTGGCAGCTTCGGGATGTGTCTCGGCGGCTTCTTTCGCGTTGCGGTCCTTTACATAGATCGCTGTGGCAGGGGACGAGGTGGCTCCGAAGATCAGTGACGTCATTCGGTATTCGGTGGGTGGAGCGTCATGATCTGTTCTCCACAAGTAGCGGAGCGCATCCCTGTCTTCCGGTCGGATTCTTACTTGCAGGAACATTTCGGTGATGTCTGCTGATACTGCGACTTAAATTGCAGATCTAGTACCCAAATTATTAACTCTACCATTTCATATTTTCGCCATGACGAAGAGGAAGATACTTGCGTTTCTCGTCTTAACTTCTTAGATAATGTAATTCAAATTTAAGTGATCTTACAAAACAGTTGGAAGTAGAACAATTCAACGATTGCCGATATATTATAATTGGCTATATATCGGGCAATGTAGCCTATTCATTGCATAAAACATTGAAATGTCAAGTTTGTTTAGCTCAATTAATAACCACCGAAATTTTGGATTTCCATAAATTGATTTTAAAGAAAAACAGAGGAGGATTGAGGTTCCCATCTAAAGACTTATTTGATATATATTGTGTTTGTGAAATTGTTATTAGAAAGTTGGCTAAGGAAAAAATACAAATATATAAGGTGTACGTGAATTAGTGTCAGATATTTTTAGGAGTAACTTAGACCATCACATGGATCACATATAAAATAAATTTAAAATTATAGAACAAACTTTAAAAAGTAAAAAGTTTTAAAATAAAGAATGCATCATCATCCTGTACATGAACCCAAACACCACAAGTAGACTACTCACACAACGCTAGCCCATTCATAATCTCTAGGATCACACTCATACACTCAAGAAATCATACGACACACAAGCTCATGCAAGACGGCATCCTAGTATGCAAGTGTGTGTCTATGAATGAATTCTCTTTGAGATAGAAGCATTGTTATTATTTCTATCTCACTCACTCGTTTCATATCATTGGGTGTGTAAGTGTGCATGTGCGTGTGTGACGTACTTACGTACATCTTTTAGATTTTATTACCCGCGAGTTGCAGAAAATCTCATTATCTTTAAAGATGCCATAATGCAGGTTTATAACCTAATTTCAGTACACAAAATGCAAAAATAAACATTAATAGACGACATTAAAGAAAATAATACTATCAGCAACTGATGCGATGACGATTAATCACTTTATGCTGTAATTTATTTAAAAATAATTTGTTTTTACAATTTCACCAATTATTTAGCTCAAGCAAATTAAGCAAAACATCCTTGACTTAGGCACAAATACCTACTCGTGCTCATCACACAAACATTCGCCTCTTTCGGGATTCGAACCCGCAACTGCCCGACTTTGTCGTCCGAAACGCAAATAACTACACCAGTCGTTCGTAGAGTGGGTAATTGCTTCTATCAATTTTACAGTAAAATAACAACACAACACAGTTCAATCTTAAAAAATGGTTTTTATTAAATTTGCGTTACACTTTTTACAAACACCAGTTTAAATAACACAACGCAGACAATGAACTTTGACCTCCCATCACACTTGTCACATCACAGTAGGTAAATTTTTGTTGCCTCCCATTCTGGTGGATGCAGAGGCAGCCCTTTTGAAATTGTGTCTACTAACACGCACTAATGTTTCACTGTCACGGTCACCTCGTATTGTTTCGAAAGCACTTATAATACCTACGTGCATTTAACTGCACAGCACTGGTGATGGTATGGCCATCTTGATCATACACAAGGACACGTGGAAATCCAGCGTAGTCAGGTCTGGCGAGCGGGAAGGCCAGGTAATAGGCCCATGGCGTTTACTCCATCGACCCTGGAACTGTGCTGTCAGGTACTCGCGAACACGGCGGTCATAAGGCGCGGGCGCGCCGTCTTGCTGGTAGTGCTAGTGCTGTCTAGCAATCCAGTGACAGAACTCCACACGTGCGTGACACGTTAGCCCTGCGATCTCAGCTCCTCCCTCCTGCACTCTCGTGAAGTGGTAGGGGTTCCTTTCTTCACTCTTTGGCAGTTTTCACACGTACTGAAGACGGCTGCAGCAGCATCCCTCGTTCTGGCTGTCGGGTGGTGACTCCGACAGGCTGTAGTTTGGCTCATGGTAGCACAAAACCATGGTTGAGTTGAGGTAGTCAGGTTTCGAATACTTGTAGGGCATGGTGACAATTTTTAACTAACGTCAAACTCAAGCGGTGGTCCAGCGCCGAGTGACTTATTTTTGTAACATAATAATAAAAAAGCGTGCGTAAGGGCAACGGTGAGTGTAGCGTTAGCAAAAAAAAGAAAATATTCGGTGATGTTTTTTACTTAACAATTCGAATCTTGTATCAATGTACTAAACTTTTTAATTAATATTACTTCTGTTACCAATGATACCAAAACAAATCTGTACCTAGGTACAGAACGTGGCTGTAGTTAAGAGAGATAATCCATGCTACAGAGATAACGTTCAACGAAAACCAACACTACGTTTTTGGTAATGACTAGTAGCTAGTAACGTTAAGCTTGAACGTACTAGCTGATTGTCTCCCTCTTTAGCTCCCATTCAGCATTATTTACAGCCAGGTACTTGTACCTACCTGAAAGTACGTAAGTACTCATCATTGGATTATTTTTCTACATTGGGTAGATTTATTTGGAAATTTGAATTGTAAAGAAATGATAAAAATTATAATGAAATGTAAATACACTAAAAACAAGCAGTGTAGTAGTCGCGGTGGATAAGGAGTTCGCCCTAAGCGTGGAGGGTTTCGGGTTCAAATTCGGGTCAAGGCAAACCACAAAAATACTTTAAATTTATCAGCAAGTGTTTGGAAGATTCGTAGTTCAGGCAATACCGCAGTTTGGCCCTAATCAACGCCTGGTTGACTTTCCTTTTAAATCTGAGAAAATAAACGTATCAAAAATAATAAATAGAAAGCAGGTTAAAAATAAGTTTATTTCAGATTAGAGCCTTTGCCCTTTGATTTAAATCATGCATGGTCAGTGTGAGTATTCCAAAACATAACTAGCCTAGTTTGACCACCCGGATGAATGAATCCAAGACCTCAACCTTACACGTAAAACTACTCTGTCATTCATCAGCCCTTTCCCAATTACTCAGAATAGTAAAAACATAAAACTGTTTTTGCTAACGGTACTTTCATTTCGCCATTTGACTTTCGGCATTTCCGAAGTCCTGTGTCTTCCGCCGCCTTCAGAGTCTAATAAAGTCGGTTAATAAATCAAATGAACCTTAAGGCAAAGCGTTAGAATCTAAACTTGAATATCGACTGTGTTCAGGCGGTCTCTCTTTGAATTTGCGTTTGACGATGCCGGCCCTTGCGATACAATTTTTAACAACCATCAACACCCATCCGATTTTAAACTCTAAACCAATGTGATTAGATTTAAATTTTAAAAAAATATTGCAAGGCCGGCATCGTCAAACGCGAACTCAAAGACACCGCCTCGGCCGGCCTCGGTCATAAATTCGATATTCAATTTTAGACTCTCACGTCTTACCTTAAGGTTGATTTGTATTTTTAAACGACTTTGTTAAATACTAAAGGCGGCGGAAGACACAGGATTTCGGAAATGCTGAAAGTGGAATGCTAAAATGAAAATACAGTTAGCAAAAACAGTTTCCTTTTTTTTACAATTCTGAGAAATGAAAAAGGCTGATGAATGATACAGTTGTTTCACTAGGTAGTTATGTTTTGTTATTTACACTGACCATGACTTAAAGGGCAAGTGCGCTTATCTAAAATAAATAAACTTCTTTGTTCCCTGCTTTCAAAATAAGTAATTTTGATACGTTATGTGTTGGTTTATTTACTCAGATCTATGATTTGGGCCAAACTGCGGTATTGCTTGTAAGTTACTAGGAAACACTTTTTCCTTCCCAAACACATAAACGCGGTATAATTTAACGTGATTTGTGAAGTTCTTGACCGGGATTTGAACCCGAAACCCTCTACGCTTACCTTACTAAGTACAAGTTATTTGTAATTAGTACAAAACGCATGATGTCGGTTTTTGTAGAACGTCATCTACGTAGCACGGGTTATCTCTCTTTACTGTCGTCGCCACGTTCATTGATACCAGAAGTAATTTTAATTATAAAGTTTTATGGCGGCTATACATTCTCCAGCGAGTACTCTCGCCATGTCTCGCCGAGAGCATTACGCGAGATGTCGAGTGACGAGTGCTTCCCTGTACACTCTCATTTATTCATTATACGGTTCGAGCGTCGAGAAGATGAAAGCGTTCTAAGTTACGGTGGTTGCTGCCCTATACGCAATCAGTTACTACAATTACGTGATCTTTACTCTTTTACTTAATTGACCCGAATACAAATACCAAATACCACACATATCCCAAATGAGAAAATCGTCTACCTGATTAGAATGTTTGTGCCAAACTGAGTGCGAGAGAACGAGAGTGTAACGTGATGCACTTGCATCGCCTCGAGAGGGCAAGCGAGGCCCTTTGACTCGCGCACAAAATACCGATTTTGAGCGGAGAGCAAACGGGGCGAGAAAAGACTCTCAACCGCCATTATGGCGGCTGTACACTCTTGTCGAGGGACCGCGAGACTTCACGAGTGCGAGAGTGTACATGCTACACTCGCTTGGCTTCGCTATGTCTCGCCTCGCCTCTTTTGCTCTCCACTCAGAGTCGGTATTTTGTGTGCGAGTCAAAGGGTCTCGCTTGCCCGCGCGAGGCGACGCGAGTGCGTCACTGTACACTCTCGGTTGAGTGGTTCAGTTTCAAGCACAAGAATTCTAATCGGGCAGACGCCTTTCTCATTTGGGACATGGGTTGGATGCATTCGTATTTGGGACATTTGTGTGTGTAAAGATCACGCAATTGTAGTAGCTGATAGCGCATAGGGCAGCAGCCGCCGCAACTTAGACAACAACGCGTCCATCTTCTTGACGCTCGAACCGTATACTGAATTAATGAGAGTGTACAGGGTAGCAGTAGTCACACGCCCTCTCGCGCGAGTGCTCTCGGCGAGACATGGCGAGAGCACTGGCTGGAGAATGTACAGCCGCCATTAAACGGTAGTAGAAGATTAGAATAATTAGTCTACCTATGACCACGAACGTTGTAAAGTGTTCGAAACGTCAGGTTAAATAACATGTTAATAAATCGCGAAATAATCTGTAAAAGTAGTTTCATTAGAAAAAAAAAGAATAATTAACTAAAAAAAACAAGAATGAATAATCGTATTTTTTTTTGCTAACGCCACAATTACACTTGCCCTTACGCACGCTTTTTTATTATTTCTTTTGCAAATAGCAAAATAGTTACAAAAATCGGTCAGTCGATGATGAACCTCCTCTTGTGTTTGACGCTAGTAACTAATTCGAAATAATTGTCACCATGCCCTACCGGTATTCAGAATCGGACTACCTAAACATGGTTTTATGCTACCATGAGGCAAATTACAGCCTACCGGAAGCGGTGAGGCTGTTCCACGAACAGCACGGCATACGCGTGTGTCCACGGACGATCTTGGGGGCCGAGCAACGGTTTCGTGACAGCGGTAGATTTATGCCTGCGGGTGACGCTGGCAGACCGCGCCTTTCGCTACAGCTCGAAGAAAGCGTTTCAAAATTTTTTGATTTTCATCCGACAGCGAGTACGAGGGATGCTGCAGCCGTCTTCGGTATTAGCCATATGTACGCATGGAAAGTGCTGAAGAGTGAAGAAAGGCACCCATACCACTTCACGAGAGTGCAGGAGCTGATGCCACAGGACTACGCGCCACGCGTGGAGTTCTGTCACTGGATCTGTCGGAACAGCGCAGCTAACATCTTGTGGACAGACGAGTGCACCTTCACCAGAGTGGGCATGTTCAACATCCACAATGCCCACTACTGGTCTGAGGAGAACCCACATTTGGCGCGTCCAGATCACTTCCAGACACGTTTTAGTGTTAATGTTTGGGCTGGACTTCTGGGGCATAAACTACTGGGACCAGTGTTTTTTAATCGGCTGAATGGGGCCGTCTACATGCAGTTCCTGGAAACAGAGTTAGAGGAGCTGCTAGAAGATGTGCCGCTTAACCTCATGCAGCAGATTTACTACCAGCATGACGGCGCGCCCGCACATTACGACCGCCGTGTTCGCGAATACCTGACAGCGCAGTTCCAGGGTCGCTGGATTGGACGCGGTGGGCCAATTGCCTGGCCGGCACGCTCGCCAGACATAACACCGCTGGACTTTCACGTGTGGGGCCGTGCTAAGGACCTTGTGTATGGGCAAGACGGCCACACCATCACAAGTGCTGAACAATTAAAAGCAGTTATAATTAGTGCATTCGAAACGATGAGAGGTGATAGTGACACTTTAGTGCGTGTAAACAGACACATTTTAAAAAGGGCTGCCCTCTGCATCCAACAAAATGGAAGGCACTTCCAACAATTAGTGTAAATAGTTTTGTAAATAAGTGACTGTGATTTTGTAAATAATAATAAACTACTTTTAAACACGCCTAGTAAGAATAAGTAAGTTATGAACACTTATCATCTGCATTAACTCACAGAAAACCCTAGTGGTTAAAATATCTCCATAGAATTATGTTGCATTAAATCAGGTGATAAGAAATAAATTATTTTACCCTTACTTGCCAGTCCAAAGCCTGGAAAAGTGTGATGGGAGGTCAAAGTTCATTGCTTGTATTGTATTATCTAAACTGGTGTTTGTAAAAAGTGCTTTACTTATCTGTATGTAATTACTAATTGAGCAAGTGTAATAAATACATTTTTAAAATTAGATAGTGTTTTTATTTTACTGTAAAATTTGATAGAAGCAATTAGCAGCTCCACGACCGACTAGTGCAATGGTGTAGTGGTTTGCGCTCTGGCCGGAAAAGTGGTTGCGGGTTCGAATCCCGAAATGAGCAAAAGTTTGTGTTATGAGCGCGAGTACCTATTTTTGCCTAATCAATGATGTTTTGCTTAGTTTGGGGCTAAATACTTTGCTTAAATAAATTGATTAACCGTCAGTTGCTGAAACCTTTTTTTTTAATATCGTTTATTAAATTCTGCAACTCACGCAAAATAAAATCTAAAAGATTTGTAGGTAGGTACGTCACACATGAACATAAACACACACACACACCCTATTGGGTGTTATTACATGAAATGAGAGAGATAGAAATAATAACAGTGTTTCTATCTCAAGGAAAATTCATTCATACACACACATCTGCATACTAGGATGTCGTCTTGCATGAGCTTGTGTGTCGTATGATTTCTTGAGTGTATGAGTGTGATCCTAGAGATTATGAATGGGTTAGCGTTGTGTGAGTAGTCTACTTGTGGTGTTTGGGTTCATGTTCCTGTGTCTTCCGCCGCCTTCAGAGTCGGTTAATAAATCAAATGAACCTTAAGACAAAGCGTTAGAATCTAAACTTGAGTATCGACTGTGTTCTGGCGGTCTCTCTTTGAGTTTGCGTTTGACGATGCCGGCCCTTGCGATACAATTTTTAAATTTAAATCTAATCACATTAGTTTAGAGTTTAAAATTGGATGGGTGTTGTCGCGTTTGGGGTTATATTATAAATAAGAAGCCCACAGCGTACACAAAAAAAAAAGTTAATTTATTAAAATTTATATAATTATTGGTACAATGCCGGCGGGCGTGGGTAGGTAGGCCTAACTGGTGGTTTGCTCTCGGAGTCCAGACTCCCCTGACGGTGGCCGAAGGTGGGCGGTGGCCGTAGATGATGGACGAGCAGCAGCTGGTGGTGCGAGTGGAGTACGTTGCGAAGCGGACCGGGTGCGTAGTACGACGCTCAAGCCCGACCGACGTTCAGCCAACGCAATGGAACCCGTACAGTGTTCCCTGGGGATGAATATTCCAGCTTAAGCTACGTCGTCTTTTGCCGTTGATTGCAATCCGCACCTCGGCCAAGCAAGGAAGCTGGTTACTAAGTAACGTAGATGGTGAGTGGCGGTGATCGCAATCAGTACGGAGAGTAGGCACACAACAGAAACAATAAAATAAGCCAAATAACATTTACGCCAAATGCAATTTAATGTACATTTTGTAGATAAAAACTATTACGCCAATAGCGGTGGATGGTAGACGAAATAGTCTAGGTAATTAAAACAGGTGATTAATTAATTATGTTAATTAATCAGATGAGTGAATAATAGGTATTCAAAGGTAAAAAAAGGAAACAGAAATAAATAACTACTGTGAAAGCACTAGAAGAATTACTTTGCAAAAAGCTCTAAATTCCAAACTACCTACTTACAAACTAAAACGCAAGATAGAAACATTGGTTCATCACTTACCCTGTCGGGGAGTATAATGCACTGCACAATATTAATAAATAATTTCAATAAGATAGTAAATCTTATTATTATAATAACTAAAAGTAGGCACTATCGTACTTTAGTAGATACTAGGTATCCGTGCTACTACTCGTATCGTCAATTTATGTGTGGGGCTCGCTTGCTGGACATCGCGGGCCGCGGGCGCCTCGGACGCAGCAGCCGTAAGTCCCGCCCACAAACATCATACGATGTCGCGAACAAAGGATTGAATAGACACCAGTTCAGGGTACCGCGCGACATGTAGGCGAACCCTTTTCTATTATGTTTTGTGTTGTTCTTTAAACTACTATGTCTAGGTATAAGTTGTTTTTGTAATTACATGTTGTTTAATTTATTTACTTGTGAATAGTTTTAAGTTAAATTATTATAACTATATATATATATATATATATATATTTTAAATATTAAATGACTTGTTTATTTTAGAAATTTTATTTATTAGTGTAAATATATAGGTAATATGTTTTATTTTGTATGTTTTATTATTTTTTATTGTCATAATAAGTAGGCATGTAACGCACAACGTTACAGTGTTGTCTGTTCTTCGGCGGCTGTTGGCAATAAATCATAGTAGCGCACGCACACAAACAAGCGAGCGTTTGTTGTTGTACTTTAGTAGTAGCTTCTTGTCCGCTACGTAGTAATCAGCTGCTTAGAGGGTGTTGATAGTTGCGTTTGATATCAAAATTTTGATCGTGTTTTTCTCTAAAACTAAAGCTCTAATAAAAAAAAAATACTTACATTTTTTTTTGTCATAGCGTAAACACGGACGTAAAAAAAATACGGACGTAACCTCGTCTAACCATAAGTGAAGCATAATAATGGCCGCCCGTTTAGGCTGTGTGCGTGATTTAAGGGTTGCTATATAAACCATCAATTTCCCTGCTGTTTGGTGGTACCAATGGATCTCAGTTAACTTATGTAATTTACATATATTTTTTAACAGAAATTTAAACGGTTGATCTATGTTGGCCTACCAAACATACTTTTTATGATCACTGTGATAGAAAATAAAACACATGTTACGTATGAAGAAATATATTTTTACACATGACAATAATAGTGATAAGGCTATGACTATCTATAAAATATACTCCTGAATAACAAAAAATTTGAAAACCCCACGACGCTTAATACGTAATTGAAAAAGGATAATTTTGCGTCGGGGTTAAAAATCAAAAATACGTTTACATCATATATCATAATAGTATAATAATAATGTTAAGTACGTATATTATTATTATAACTAATAAAGATGCGCTAAAATCCTTTATGTTGGGTCAACTTTTTGTACACTTGTCTTTTGTTGTCTAATGTACGGGAAATACTTTCTATTTTAGAAATATGATGGAACCGAACGTTCAAATACTTTTGAATAATGCATTTCATTAAACTTATTCTATGATCCGCTCCTGCTATGGCGTGAATATTTTCTATTTTTTTTTTTTTTTTTTAGACACCTTGTTGAGTGAAATTAAAGTTAATTCGCCTGAAATTTTTAATTATGTAAACCAGTGCTACCACAAACCTAGCAAACTACTTTACAAGAGCCATGACATTGATTCTGCAGTTGGCTGCCAACAAGGTGACCCTCTTGGACCAGCCATTTTCAGTTCAGCTATTAACCCTTTTATTCAAAATTTAATATTTGGTACTTAGACGATGGGACTTTAGGAGGAGACGCAGATACTGTTTTTCTCGATCTTTCTAGAATAATCCAAAAGTTTGATTCTATAGGACTTTCTCTAAATCTGGATAAGTGCGAACTTTATATTTCCGACCGTCTTTCTTCGTCAAGAAGGTCTGAAATAATCACAAAATTTAACGTCTTGGCCCCTAACATAAGAATCCTTACCGATATGAGCCTCAACCTCCTAGGCTCACCTATTTTTGACAGCGCAATACCTAACCACTTTCAAAAATTAGTATCTAAATTTAATGAATTTTCAGATCGTCTTTTGGAAATAAATTCACATTCAGCACTTTTTATTCTAAGATCCTGTCTTCTAGTACCTAAATTTAACTATTTTATTCGTTGTAGCCCAGTTTGGAAATTTCAAAATTTAATGGACAGTTTGGACAGTTTAGTTAAATTACATTTAGAAAAAATCCTAAACATTCAACTTTCGGAACGATCCTGGACCCAAACGTCCCTTCCTATTCGCTTTGGTGGGATTGGGATCCGCAAAATTACAGATGTGTCTTTACCAGCATTTCTATCTTCATCCTATAGCACGTCCGCTCTCGTTGCCAATATCCTACGGCCAAGCACCGTAACCTTCGAGGTGGCATGCCTGGATGAAGCTAGAACTGCTTGGGAAATGGCTTTTCCTTCAAAATTCCCTTTAGATTTGAAAAATCAACGGAGCTGGGACAAAATTTCATGCGAATGCATTTTAGAATCTCTTATAGATTCTAGCATCAACAACACAGACCTCGCTAGACTAAGAGCTGCTTCTACCAGGGAATCCGGTTATTGGCTGCATGCTTATCCTTCAGCCAATGTAGGAACTCTTCTAGACTCAGAAACTCTTCGTGTAGCGATTGGTCTTCGCGTTGGTGCCGAGGTTTGCAGCCCACATAAATGTCCTTGTGGTGCTGATGTCAGCTCGTTAGGACATCACGGACTTTCTTGTTCGAAGAGTGCAGGCCGTTTTTCTCGCCATGCCTGCATCAACGACATTCTTCGTCGATCTCTTGCCTCCATCAATGTGCCGGCTATACTTGAGCCGAATGGTATCGCACGTGATGACGGCAAGAGACCCGACGGAATGTCGCTGGTGCCCTGGCAGATGGGCCGGGCACTAGTGTGGGACGCTACCTGCGTAGACACACTAGCCGCCTCCCATCTTTCCGGGACGACCAGAGCTGCAGGTTCGGCTGCAGTTAACGCGGAAGTTATAAAAAATAACAAATACAAGCAAATATGCGCTAATTACCTTTTTGTACCCTTTGGCGTTGAAACCTTAGGTCCGTGGGGTCCTAACGCAATCTCTTTGCTGAAGGGAATGCTGCCAGCATCTTGGGTACCTTACCACGAGGACCTTTTTTATAACTTTTTAATTTGTTTTTTTTTTTTCATTTATATAATTTGTAAATAGTGTAGGTGTTTTGTTTTTTATATGTTTGTATTAAGTGATTGTAAATATTCATTAGCTATATTGTTTTAAATGTGAATAAATTATATTTCTTCAGAGTGAGAAAAATAAATTAAAAAGTTGTTCTGTTGTCAATGAACATTTCCAAAATTTTTGTCATTAGATACATATGTTGCTTATTACTATATATTTGTATTTTTTCTTTAGCCAACTTTCTAATAACAATTTCACAAACACAACATTAAACATATATCAAATAAGTCTTTAGATGGGAACCTCAATCCTCCTCTGTTTTTCTTTAAAATCAATTTATGGAAATCCAAAATTTCGGTGGTAAATATGTTGCATTGTTAGCAATAAATGTTAAATAGATAGGTACATTGTCCAAAAATATCAATACCTGCAATATAGGTGAAAAATAGCTTTGTGTTTGTGTTTCTGTAGAGTTTAAAAGTAACTGCAAGTAATAAAATAAATAAGAATAGAAGCCGCTCATTAAATATTAAATTCATTACAAATAATTCAAATACAATAAAACTTACTCTTTTTGGAATGGCATACGGAACCAAACAACGTAGCAGCTAAGGAGCTGTAGTTATAAAATCTATGTCATCAAAATGTGAACTGCACACGGTACTGGCAGATGATGGGTTCCAACTGCTTTCTCCTCTGCAGTTTCGAATAATTAAAATCCAGTCATCCCTACGATTTTTGTCTCTAGGAAACCTATGAAAACGACGTAAGAGATATTTTATATTAAAAGTATGGGGATCTTTTATTTTACTTTTGAGAAACGGTACCCAAAAACTGACAAAATCTGATTTCAGAGTCACATACATAGTTATTTGCATACAAATATAGATTTCCCCACCTTTTGGGGTAATTTTCCCGTAAATAAAGTGACAACACTGTTGAATTTTACCTCTAGAATTCTCGGCAAAGTCTTTAAAACATAAATATTTTTTTTTATCACGAATCGTAATAACTTACGTATGATAGGTGATTCCATGTGACTTTTTACTTTTGCTCGTGTAGTTTTTGCATGATTTAACAACACAAGACGGCATTTTTGATAAATAAATCGTTGACGCAACGAACGCATTTACTATGTGTCACTGGCGCTGTCACTCGGGGCGAAATGGCGGCGGGTTGGCGTACCTAGTGTGTATGTGTGAGTGTAGATCATGTACAACGAACGAAATTAGCGTACCTTGCATGCTTCACATTATTTTAATGTGATGTTACGTCCGTATTTTTTTTACGTCCGTGAGCGTAAACTTATTACCCTTAAAATATCTGACACTAATTCACGTACACCTTATATAGTAAAATTTTGGAAATGTTCATTGACAACAGAACAACTTTTTTAAATATAGAAAATATTCACGCCATAGCAAAAGCGGATCATAGAATAAGTTTAATGAAATGCATTATTCAAAAGTATTTGAACGTTCGGTTCCATCATATTTCTAAAATAGAAAGTATTTCCCGTACATTAGACAACAAAAGACAAGTGTACAAAAAGTTGACCCAACATAAAGGATTTTAGCGCATCTTTATTAGTTATAATAATAATATACGTACTTAACATTATTATTATACCATTATGATATATGATGTAAACGTATTTTTGATTTTTAACCCCGACGCAAAATTATCCTTTTTCAATTACGTATTAAGCGTCGTGGGGTTTTCAAAATTTTTGTTATTCAGGAGTATATTTTATAGATAGTCATAGCCTTATCACTATTATTGTCATGTGTAAAAATATATTTCTTCATACGTAACATGTGTTTTATTTTCTATCACAGTGATCATAAAAAATATGTTTGGTAGGCCAACATAGATCAACCGTTTAAATTTCTGTTAAAAAATATATGTAAATTACATAAGTTAACTGAGATCGATTGGTACCACCAAACAGCAGGGAAATTGATGGTTAATATAGCAACCCTTAAATCACGCACACAGCCTAAACGGGCGGCCATTATTATGCTTCACTTATGGTTAGACGAGGTTACGTCCGTATTTTTTTTACGTCCGTGGGGCGTGGCAGGTCGAATCCAAAACTATGAGAAATAAAGAAAAACACTCAAAAGTTTTCTCGGGCCCGATTTTGATGAAAAACTAAAACTGCATTATTGGATGTTTGAAAAAAAACTTATTCCTCTCTGGCAATCGAACTGAAATCGAAAAAGCCAGCCAAGTGCGAGTTGGACTCGCGCACGAAGGGTACGTAACGTACCTTAAAAAATCACGTTTGTTGTATGGGAGCCCCCTTTAATATTTAAAGTCTTCTGTTTAGTATTTGTTGTTATAGCGACAACAAAAATACATCATCTCTGGAAATTTCAACTATCTAAGTATCACGGTTCATGAGATACAGCCTGGTGACAGACGGACAGACGGACAGCGGAGCCTCAGTACCTAATAGGGACCCGTTTTACCCTTTGGGAACGGAATCCTAAAAAGTAAAACAACCGGTATTATTACACCATTCGATAGTGTCGATAAGAACAAATTCTAGAAAGTAGTGCCATACGGGAAACTTAGGGAATACCTAATTTTTGGCAAAATTGCAAAATTGGGTCGTTCTTCGCACTCATTTGGTCAATGCTTTGCACGGGCGCGTGGGGTTTGTTCCCCGAAATTCTTGGTACTGAAATAGCCGGAAATTCCCGGGAAAATTCATTGATTCGAATACCGGCAAATATTAGCCAATAGGAAGTATTTCCCAGGAATTTCGATACTACAATTGGATGCCTCCTACGTAAACCACCATAATGTTTTAAAACCCAACTTTACAGGAGCACCATCTAAAGATATTATTGGGTGCAGTTCTTCTATCTTTTGCCTAGGAGTACAAATGTTTATTATGTATAGTCGAAGTATGGCTTGTTATCACAATATATTATACAGCATGTATTTGTATTGATATTACAGTTTCAGAGATATTGTTGTTACAGTACTTTACGGCGGATAAAACTAATCTCAAAAATGGTAACTCAACAATACGATTATTTACGTTGTATAGGTAGCAAGTAAACTATTAAATTAGTATAATACCAATAAGTATTTAAATAAGTATAAAGGTAGAGGTAAAATTAGTATTTAACCAAAGTTGCGTGGTCTTTAATTTATTCATAAAAGACTATAATAGCGGTTGCTTATTTCGGATAATACATCTTATATTATTCAGCGCCATGTATAGTGAAATTTCTCGTATTCCTAAAGAATGGTGCATTTTGAGGATTTTCAAGTAGCCTATGTTCTTTAGAAAAAATGTAGTGATCTAATGGTGAAAGAATGAAATTGGCTTAGTAGTTTTGGAGCCTAATCAGTCCATATAAACAAACAATGAAACCTATCCTCTTTATAATATTAGGATAGATCAACAAATTATACTATGAAAGGTTCTTACTTTGTAGAAAGTGATTCACATAATGATTTTATCCGTAATTACGTTTCGATCGGGTTACACCGACCGTGGTCACAGGTTGACTGGTGAGCCAAAAAAAAGGACAGGCTGAGTCAGCTTGTGACCACACCACCACTGTGTAACCCGGTCAAAACGTCAGGCAAAGGAGGTTATATTTTGTTCCTAAATTATAATCACGTTAATTCCCGTTTCATTTATTTTAGATTCTATCCCTTGTTTTGGTCACTTTTACGTAAAATCATTAAAACGATATAAATCATCCTATCAATTGTTTCTTATTAATAACAAAACAAATATTATTTTTAGCACATATATTTTACGGGTCGCCAGAGGCCAGTCAGATTCCATCCATAAAAAAGATCCGGTGCTTGGTAAGACGCGAGCTCCAAAGCTAAAACTCCTGCCTCATATAGGATATAAGGCGCCATGCAAAATATTTGTAAACTTATTACTCTTGGTTGTTGAGCAAAACCGGTGTCAAAAGTCTTTTCCCAAAGAATGGGGAGATCGCATTTTATAAATCTAAAAACCTAGGATGGCAGAACCATCACAGCAGTTTCGGAAATTTTTCGCCTAGATCTCGATCTAGAAGTCCTCGGACTTCTATGGCAGCTAAAATGCCTCACATGTCCTGAAACTTCCACCTGACGCGAATGACCCTAGAGCCACGCTTATACGCCACTACAGCGATGGTTTCCCAGAACTAGACATAGACGAAATTGAGTCGGCTCTCAAACATCTTAGCAAGGCAAAGCTGGAGTCACTTCAGAACTTCTGAGGGCTACCCATCCTTGGGGAACTAAGCAGATTATTCAACTCCGTCTTAGGCAATAGGACTACGCCGAGGGCGTGGAGCGAGGGCGCGGTTACTCGGTTTTTCAAAAAAGTAGATAAACTCTTGAAGAACTACAGACCGATCACGCTCCTGAGCAACGTCTATAAGCTATTCTAAAAAGTCGTCACAAATCGTCTAGGCGCAAGAGTTGACGCCCTCCAGCCAATAAATAAAACAATGTGTCTGGGTTTCGACCGGTGATAATTTAGGGGCTATTAATTCATCTATCGACAAAAAACCCGTCATGTTATTACAGCACTGGAAAAAATGTAAAGAGATTGAAATAAAGAGAAAAGGAAAATGTTCAATTTTGGCCTGCGCGTGGACAAGATGTTTAGGGAAAAATAATCTTCCTTCTCCTATTCCCTGCCCTTTTTGCAATTCTTTTAGAGAAATATAAAATTACCTTAAATTATTTTATATATACTTTTCCCTATTCGCTATCATAGAATAATAACTAAATTAGTCAAGTCAGCGTTCTTAAAATATCTGGTTAACGGCGGGGAATATAGAAATCAGTATAAAGTGCAGATAAAAACTGAATTACTTAAAAAAGCTGAGTGATACAGAGATTTGTATTTTTAAAAGTAACATTCAATAATTAAAGATTTTAGACAATATTATTTTTATCTGAATATCATGTCCGTGACTTCTTTGAGCTTCGGCCTGAGCTTCAAACAATTTGGACAGTGTCATTTAAGTACTTATAAATATGATAATAGTTGTAAGTTCAGACGCGTCAGAATGGCGGGTATATGTCCTCAAACGATAATGCCAATTTATACAATAAACAAAATACATGCGCTTCTGTAGCAAAGTTTCCCAAAGTAGTAGTTGTATATGGTCATATTTGAGATTTGTTTTCTAATTGGAGCAAAAAAATAAAGTAAGGATCAGTAGTAGTATAAGTAGTAGAATGTAGGCTGTGCAGTACCGGTGCTGAAACTGATTTTTGAATCCTCGGTACAGTAGTCAGCGAGTACCGGGAAATACCGAGAATACGTTCGATACCGGATAAAAAACTAAGATAATAATACTGTGTTGATTAGTCGTGCTCGTGTTAAATAGCTTAGTGTAAATTACAGATTTTTTAATGAGGATTTATTCACAAAATATAGCCATTTTTGTGTGATCTTTTTAATCACTTTAAAAATTTAAATGACACCTTTAACGAAGGGGAAAGGGCGTTCTTCTGTTTGTAGGTACTTCCGAGCAGCGGGAACCATAGGTAACTTGAAGCAATGTATTTTCCCGGGAATTCCCAATTATTTCAGTACCGAGAATTCCCGGGAAACTCTAGTCATGCAAATTTTACTTCAGACCAAAAGTCAAGGGATCCATTAGCGTTAGTTTAATAATTATAGCTAAATCTATATGTATACAACGGCAACGGTATGCGGTAAAGCTATAAAGCTATGCCATTCGATTCGTGTAAATTTTGTTTGTAAATATAGTTTTATAAATAAATAAATAAAAAAAATATGTAAGAAACCTGTATGACTTATTGAGATCCCTCATTTGAGACCAATGGCATTAAGTCCGCCTACTACACATTTTGTACTTAAGAATAAAATAAATAAACGCGTAGAACTTGTTGAGGCCTCTCATTTCAGACCAAACACGAGGGGTCTATTATCGTTGGTTTACAAATTAAAGTCAATAAACTAATTAACCTAAGAATCGTGTAGAACTAGTCGATACCTCTAATTTGAGACTAAACACGGTCTATAGGGGCTCATAATCGGTTGTTTACTAGTCATAGCAATAACGAATTATTATTATATATATATATATATATATATATATATATATATATATATATATATATATAATATACTTTTACATTTTAAATTATGTATGTACTATCACCGTATTACTTACAACAAATTTACAGAGTATTTCTTGTACATGTAATAATTTTGTATTTTCATTGATGTAACACCAAATCAAGTAAAATTGAGGTTGAGGTATGCCTGGCTCCACACAAAAAATCTAAATATTTACAAGAATTAAATTTCGTAGCTATTGCGATGGTGTGCGGGGGGCGGGGGGAGTCCGAGCGCAACACAACACAGGTCCTACCTCGGCGTCGTCCTACTGGACACTGGCGGGGCGGCTTGCACGCCTTTTGTGCATGGTTTTCGAGGTTTTTTAATCTTTGGTACTAATAACATAACAAAATTGTTTTTTTTTGCACCGAGACACTAGCAAATTTTGATCTTTAGTAAACTGCTTAATTTTTACATACTTGTATCATATAAAATCTTTCCAGAAAATCGATCCAAATATCATAAAACGACCTATTTTTAAGATTTTTTTCTATCGAGCCAAGTTATTATTATCGTGTTTTTCACCGAGACATTAGATAAAAGATCACATATTTTAATACTATTTTTTTTTTATACGTTTCTTAGTTTTGTAAATAAATCCGTCGGAAAATGACTAAAAGTTAAATATTCCCGCCTTAATTAACGTTCGGGGAAATGTCGAGTACTCGCTTATATCATAATTTTATTGTGGATGGCTACAATTAGACAGGCGGGTATACGTTCTGACGTTGAGATATCTGACTTTAATCAAAACCAAACAAACTTAATTATTTTATATTGTAGGTGGAAAGTAGGTGGGGTGCAGTTAGGAACATACGCCCATTTGAAAGATTCTAAGTTCGTAAATATGTAGTTCAGGCAGAGGTACAGTTAGATAGTAGTGGGTACCCCTTTTTCCTTAATAACCTATCCTTCCTAATACCTGTTCCATCCTACCTTCTAATAAAAAAAGTTTAATAAAAAACTAAAAACCGACTTTAAAATGAAACTAAAAAGCGAAAAATAATATTGACTAAAACATACCTAATCAGTTCTTTTTGGAGTCGGTGCCAGCCATCGAGAGTTAAAATGTGTTCATTCGCACCGACTTCAAGAAGAACTGATTAGGTTTGTTTTAGTCAATATTATTTTTCGCTTTTTAGTTTCATTTTGAAGTCGGTTTCTAGTTTTTTATTAAACTTTTTTTATTTTACAATTTTAAATGTTAAGTCGTCTATTTTTTCCCTCTTAACTTCGCCAAAAATTACTTTACAGCAAAGTTACCTTAACTAATATTGGTCCTCTATGGACCCCCCATCCAATTGTATGATAAAAATAAGGTGTTATAAAGGGTCAATTTTTCGACGAAAATTTTTAAGTCTTAAGAAAAGGGTTTACCTACACTCCAACTAGAACGGCGGCTATTTTGGTGTCGTAACCATAGGATAAGGTCCCGCGTTAAATAACAGGTTAAATTAAGAAAGGAACATTCAATTTTTTTTTCTTTACTGGGTGTGCGAGTACGCCCCCAGTAAATAAAAATTGGTGGTCTGGTACCTCATAAGCTCCACGTCTGCTCAACACACTGCGAAATACGTTCTGTCGACAAATTGCAGTATTATCTTCTAACTCCTATCCGTTAAGGAGTTCTGTGGCTTCCATCATCAGGTCAGCAACATGACATGATGATTACCAGACTTAAAAATCAGCATCGAGTCAGAAAATATATGCAAAACATTATAGGTGCCTATAAAAATTGAGGGTTGCCCTCGATTTCCCAGGGATCCCATCATCAGAATCTGACTTGGTGGAAATGGGACCACCTCGGGAGTATACCCTTTCAAACTAAAAAATAAATTTTGAAATCGGTCCATAATTGACGGCGTAATCGCGTAACATACATACAAAAAAAAAAAAAAAACAACATTCAGACGAATTGAGAACCTCCTCCTTTTTTTTTGAAGTCGTTTAAAAATGGCTTCATTTGTTTAGGTTAACCGTTGAAGTAATTGGGGGGTTAGGAAATGGGCTATTTTTAGAGATCCTTATACAAAATCCTATATCCATAAAACTGAGAGAAAAATTTAATAAAAGTTTTGAGATTATTTTCAAATTAAAATATTTTATAAATCATAAGTAATTCAAGGTTCAATTTTTCAATATTTATTTCAAATTCAAAATAATGCTGGTTGATTGGGAGTATCTATGACTTCACATAGGACATAATGCATAGATACTGTTGGATCGTCTTGGAATTGGATTGGACTAAAAGATTCAGATTACTTATTTTGGTAATTAATTTAGGGAACCCGAACCCTTGGTTGACTTATCATGCAGTCAAATAGGTAGATTTTAGTATTTCATATTAAATTCTTTAAACTCAGTTGTTACCTTAGTTGCGCATATTTACGCTGAATGCGTTCTTTTAAAGTCCTATTCCTGGGGGTGCCAAATTGTTTGTTGGGGATAATTGTTTATCACATGGCCACCACTCTTGGTGAGCGTTTGGTGTTGGGGCTCACCAGGCGCCCCTCGGGGCGTTCTCTTTCCTCTTCCTTGAATGCGCACAAACCCAAGAAACTCTCGAGAAAACTTAATCATAACATCCACGTACCTCTAAAAGAATTTGGTTTGCTACTATTAACACAACGTACGGTCCTACCATTGAAACTAGACGATCACACAGTCAATTTAAATCATCACAGCCAAACGTTATTTACGTAATCCATTTCGATCTCAATTAATTATTAATTTCCATATAATTTTAGAGTCAGGCGTGGGTGGGTTGTTACATAGTTTGCATGTCAAACTTGTAAACCTACGTCTTGTCACCAGTAACAATGCGTTTCATGAATGTTGGGTCGGAATTGCCTCGTTCTAGCATGTCCTCAGCGACTCTTTTGCGATTGAGTTTTTGGAGAAAATTCAGGTCTTTTGGGACTAGCCGAGCGGCAACATGTTTCATACCCAATTGATTATTTAAAATGGTACGAATCGACTCGTGTGACGAAACTTGAATGAGCATTTTCAGTCACTTTTTCCTTCACTTTTGCGATGTTATCTTCAGTAGCAGACGTTGATGGCCTACCAGAGCGAGGCAAATCTTCCTTCACATCACGATTGCTTTTGAACGCCTTGTTCCACTCATAAACACGTGTTTTTGATAAAGTCGATTCACCGTAAGCCTTCTGTAACATTTTCAGAGTCTCCGAACACGAAATCCCATTAGCGATGCAAAATTTAAGACAAACTCTTTGTTTGATGTTTTCGTCCATTATGAAATTCGCAATACACACTAGATATGGTATAACTAAAAACAATACTGTATTTAATCTAATTATCAGATGTAACTCAAACTCCGCGCCAAAATGGAAAACAGTTGTACCGATCTAACAACAACAAAAAAAAAATATAATTTTGAATTTGGAACCATAAACAAATCATCAATTCCCGAAACTTCTTTGACAGAATGTACATCTATTACTATTTGAAAATTAAACAAATGAAATGAAGTTTGTTAGATTATTACTCGAGAATAGCTTTACCAGTCTGGCATATATTTTTCAATGATGCACGGAATACTGGAAGGTCTGACGGGAAAGCTACTATTTATTTGTATTTAAATTTAGGAACGATATTGAACATTTTTGTTTTTAGCAATTCCATGCAAGGTTAATTGAAGATAAATAACACTTGAAAAAAATCATCGACCTCAGGTGGGACCTGATTTCCTGAGGACGATGTTTTTTTTTTGTCAGGTGTTATTTTATCTTCAATTAGGAACGATACGCTATTATAACGAGGTTTTATTTTAGAAAATCAAAGTACCTAGGTTAATTATAATTTTATGTAAATTAAAATAATTCCAATTTAATTATTGTTACCACTCTTATTGGCATTTTATAGCAACAGCAGATAACAATGAAATATGAACGAAACATCGATAAATTACTAAAATACAAATTCATAATGAAACACTATCGTACGTTGATAATGAATAATATAAAACGTGGTTTATTGTTAAAACTTTTGTGGTTTGTTTACCTACATTTATTTAATTATACGCACGTATGCGCAGCTAAAATTCATCAATATTAAAACAGTAGGAGTTGTCGACAATTCGCGAAGGAAAAAGAGACTATATAACAACGACGGTTACAAAAAACAGTTTTGATTAAAATTATTATTTGTATCTTATTGGTTGTAGTATAACGTAGTAAAATGCATAGCCAAAGCCAATAAGGGCAGTTGTAGTAGTAGAGCGCGGGAGTCCTCAATAGTAGGTACATATAAATAATAGTAAAAAATAAATACAGGGGAGGTCGAACGTTGATGAGTGAAAGAGTTTAGAAAAGGAAACAAATCAATGTTAAGGGTAAATAAAAAATTTGCAGTTCCGAAGGGGCCATGATAGGATATCGCGTAGTTTTTGAAGACAAATTGAGATGAAGATTGTTACTAAGTGCGAGAGAATTCCATAGACGTATAGCTGAAACAGGAAACGTATTATATAACAACCCATATTTATGAGGACGAATATAGGAAAAGAAGTGTGATCGCAGATAGCGTGAATAGATGGTACCAAGGCAGATGAAAGGTTGTGTCATATAGCTTGGGAAGTGGGGTCATGTAGAATGCTAAAGAGCGTGCAAAATGTCCTCTGATCTCTGCGTTGACGGATAGGGTAACCATTTAAGTTGATTGAGTGTGAAAAGATGAAACTCAGGATTATATTACCCAAGCCCAAAGATAAAGCGGATACCATTGTTGAGAAGGCGGTCAAGGTTGTCAAGATAAGCTTGAGAGAGATTTGAGCAGCACAAATCAGCATAGGTAATCGATTATGGGAATGGCGAGAGCTTGAACTAGCAAGGTCCTGTGTGTGGTGAGAGAAAGTTTTGAAATTTGTAAAGAGCGCACAACTATCTGGTCAGTTCCAGGTATAAACATTAAACAAGGATGTCACAACTCACATGCTGAGCATCAGCTATGAACTAGGAAATAACTTTCTATTGACTTTATGCACGTACACATTATTATCTTACGGAAAAATAAACCTAAACTTGTGGTACTGTTCTGTGAAAGGATTTGTATTGCGTGATTAGTCGTTACAGTGAGTAGCTTGTCAAAATTATCATTATAGCAACTTTATTATAATCGGTGCAAAAAAAAATATAATAAAAAAAATTTAACTGATATTATTTGCTCACATAGTTTAGATAAGACGTAATAATGCAACTGTAATAGGTACATAGATTCACAAATTTTACTATCTATGTAACCTGGAACAATAATGTTGGTATTGCCTTAATCAGTGGTATTATGAAGTTATTGTTATATTACAGGTTTTAGGTGTAAATTATAATTTATTTCGTAATTAAAGTCACACATTGACCTGTTATTTACTTAGTTAAAGAAGAATAATAAATTCGTGCAAAACACTGCAATAGGTACAGTGGGATCCAGTTATATTGACTTCACCTATAACGACCAACTGCTTAATATGAAGTTGTGTGTATGAAGTGAACACGGCGACGTTTGGTTTTTATAAATTCTTTTAACTAAGTCAGCCCCTCTAGCACGATCAACAAAACACGATATGATGCGATATGATATAGCGATTTATCGCCTATTTACTTAAAAAATATGATAACATAGCCGCCATCTTGAACTTTTATTGAAACAGTAAGAATGTCCGTGCCGGCGACGTCACGGTTATGCTCGCTTTTTTTTTAAAAGTTTATATTTTAACAAAAAATATGCGATAAATCGCTATATCATATCGTATCATATCGTGTTTTGTTCTACATGCTAGAGGGCAGATATTATAATGTCGCTTTAGACCTATTGTAAATTAGGTGTTACAGCACAATACATATAGTGACAGACATGATTCCTTACACCTCCGGGAGATCTCGACGATGTGCGGCTTTGTTCTTACAAGTTTTCACGACAGTATTGAGACTGTTATTACAAAAAAAAATCAGATAAACATAACTGATTTTTTATTGATTGAGGTGCCTTATAGATACAATTTTAATATATTTTGATCAATGCATTTTCTCTTTAAAAATACACATACATAAATAAATACCAAAAAAAAAGATAATGTTGTTTATTTTCTACAAAATGCTTTGTATGATGTCCGCAAAGTGTGACGTGTTTCACACACAATGATCGAAATTAAAAATGATTAAACAAGTCAAGTTTTGAGAAGAAACGTGGTACATTTAAAGAAAGTTGGAGGGCAGTTGAGAGTATTAAACGATCAAGAAGATAATGAAAAAAAAAACAGAGGTACTTCTGCAAATAACGAAAAATAATTAAGAAAAAGGAAGAGAAGACGGAACAAAAGTGAAATAAAAGATAATGGTTTAAATAATTATAGGATTGAAATACTCGGAAAAAAATGAAATGGGAAAGGTCAATCGTGCAAGAAGAATTAAATATGTATATATTTAATTCTATTTAATCTAAGAACATTAATAAACATTTGATTTACAAACTACATTATAAAAATATAAAATAGATTAAAATAAGGAAGGTGTGTAGTGTATAGAGATACACTAATCGATCATTTGTCTCGAGCGCATACGTCACGACGCGCTACCAAACGGAGTGGGAGTCACGCGATGCCCGACTGCCGATCGAGAGGTACGTGTGCGCGGTGTTGCGTTGGCGATCCAAATATGGTATAGCACAATGTTAATATAATAGTTCAGATAGTAAATCGTAAGTTTGGTGATGATTAATTCTAATTATGCTTACATACGGAAACTTTTTTGTAAATACTGTAACTTAAATTGACTGTTGTATGACCTGATTCGCTACTCGAATCATTGTTGAAGTGTACGGTTTGATTTTAGGTGCTAACATTTACGAGTAGTTAACTATCAAGACGAACAGTTCACAGTGATTACTTTTCTAAACGAAGTACAGATTTATTGGTACGACCAAACGGGCTAGAGTCGCAGTGCGGTTTTAGGTGCCAATAAAATTTTGAAAATAATTATAAAGTAGATATTTATTGGTACGACTAAACGGGCTAGAGCCGCTGTGCGGTTCTAGGTGCCAATAAAATTTTGAAAATAATTATAAAGTAGGTATTTATTGGTGCGACCAAACAGGCTACAGCTGCTGTGCGGTTCTAAATGCCAATTATTATTTTTTTAATTATTATAAAGTAGATATTTATTGGTACGACCAAACGGGCTAGAGTCGCTGTGCGGTTCTAGGTGCCAATAAAATTTTGAAAATAATTGGACGTGGCGGCGATGGCGCCGACGGCGATCTTGGTCCGACAATCAAAGTGATTTTTAAAAATGATCCAAACAACGCGCACCTAGTTTTGAGAAAAAGCTATTTGAAGTTAAATGCTGTATTTGATATGTTGTTACCTAGCCACTTGACTGTCCGGGCTAGCAGACTATGATGTAGGTAAACTGTCCGGCGCTATCGCACGATAGGTGCTTAAAAAAACTCGCGTGACCTATCCCGATAAAAACGTTTGTAGAAAGAAAAGTATAGTTGTGATTACGAAAAAAAAAAATACTGATAGATAGGTAATAAAATAAGTCATATTAAAGTTGAAAATATATACTCCAAACTTACAATTTTATATATTAATAAAAATGATAATACATAATTGTACTTTTTTTAGTCCGATTTTCTGGAAATTTTATTTTATTATGACAAAGTTATGCTCTCGGCTATACTATTATTAACTTATTTTGAAACTAGACTATACTACCTTTAAAATAATGGCATAATATATACAAATGATACATGATTAGTCGAATAAATTAACTAGTTAAAATGACTCCGCACAACACGATATTTGTTACCGACGGCGATCTTGGTCCGACAATCAAAGTGGCCGCCCGGCACTGTGCAGACGAGATATTTGTATTAAAACATTATAAACAAATGATACATTGTAAGTCTGGTTATTTAAACTTAGGTATTATTACCAGTTTTATTTACACTTATGATTAAACACTATTTGGAAATGGAAAAATAGCTGAACTCAAAAATCCGACACTGAAATCTCGTCTGTTCAACCTTCACTATCGCAAACGTCCTTAGTCACTGCAGTGCCATTCGGTCGAGCCCTGCGTTCGAAGTATTTTGTAATGTTAAATCTGCTTAATTATAAGAATGTAATAGGTTTATTTTATTAACTACTTAATCTACACAGTTTCTGGTACGTAAATATCATATTATTCTCTAAAAAACTAACTTCGACAATCCGTAAACATTAACAAAAGCAGTCATGGTTACTCACGAACAGTAGTTTCCTATATTGTTTGTTAAATTTATTAACTTTGGAGAATGAAACGCTATGATATTTATACGTCACTGTTAAGATAATTTTGTCTAGAAAATTATAACACATCACACTTATAGAATTAGGTAATAACATGAAAGTACTTACGACATTCTTCTTCAGCAGTTGTTGCTCACTCACAGTAAAAAAATATGTCACTTTTCAAGTCGCTCCATAGATAAAACAGCTAATCGAAATGGATAGAACTAGGTTTTAACGCCATTTACGATTCTTTCTTAAGATCAAATACTACAGCAGTGGCACAGATAAGCTACCGATTTTTAATAAGCAAGTGTTTCCGATCGCTTCTAGTTTGGCACAGTAGTGCCACTGACAGTTTACCGTAAAAAAATAATGGTACTGTAGTATATATTTTCAACTTTAATGATGCCTTATTTTATTACCTATCTAACAGATTTTTTTTTTTCGTAGTCACAACTATACTTTTCTTTCTAGAAACGTTTTTATCGGGACAGGTAAAAACAAAGCTGTGGATCGTTTTTGTAATATTGGAATTTGTAAGTAGTGGTCGATAAACTAAATTATCAAAAACGATTCAAACGCTTTGTACCATGTGAATTAATTAAAGAAAAAGGGAGAAATCAAACCTTTTTTTTTTTATTAAAGTGAAAGAAACATGTAATAAAGGAAAAAAGGCTACATCATATCAGCCTGTTGCAGTCCACTGCTGGACATAGGCCTCCCCCAAGGAGCTCCACAGCGCACGATCTCCCGCTCTTTGCATCCAGTCACTGCCAGCTGCCTTCTTCAGGTCATCCGTCCATCTAGCCGAGGGTCGTCCTACACTACGTTTGCCTAAGCATGGTCTCCATTCGAGAACCTTCCTGCTCCACTTCTCGTCGGTTCTGCGACAGACATGGCCAGCCCACTGCCACTTCAGCTTGCTACATTTTTGGTCAATATCAGTCACCTTAGTCTTAAGTCGTATGACCTCGTTCCGGATCTTATCCCTTAATTAATGAGATCCCCAACATAGACCTTTCCATAGCACGCTGAGTGACGTGTGGTCGGTGGGCCAACTTGACTGTTATGGTCCACGTTTCGGCTCCGTAGGTTAAAACTGGTAGGACGCATTGGTTAAACACCCGGCTTTTCAGGCACTGCGGCAGTGTCGACGTAGTTAGTTAGTTTAGCTGGGAGGTGTCCGCACTTAGCCTCTCGATTGGGCCATTGTGCGTGTTGTGTCCTTTCCCTACTCCAACCAGCCCAAGTCATCCCAGAAGGCCAGCAGACCCTTCAGGCTCCTGAATGCCTCCGGGAGTGATCCTGGTGATTGGAGAATCCGTGCCCGTTGTTCTGCCACGCTCTCGCACTCCATGAGCACGTGCCGCGGCGTTTCCTCTGCCTCCATGCATCCTCTGCATGTGGGGCTGTCTGTTACTCCTATGTGGAATAGGTGCCTGTTTAGTGAACATCATCATCAGCCCACACTAGTCCACTGCTGGACATAGGCCTCTCCAATTGCACGCCACTCTGCACGATCCACGGCTACTCTCATCCAGCTCCTGCCAGCAACCTTGCGAAGATCGTCACTCCATCTAGTCTGAGGGCGTCCCACACTACGCTTGCCGACACGCGGTCTCCACTCAAGAACTCGTTTACCCCAGCGGTTATCGGTTCTGCGACAAATATGGCCGGCCCACTGCCACTTCAGCTTGCTTATTCGATGGGCTATGTCGATGACTTTAGTTTTCTGTCGGATTACCTCATTTCGGATCCGATCCCTCAGAGAAACTCCGAGCATAGCCCTTTCCATAGCTCGCTGAGCGACTTTAAATCTGTGGACCAGCCCTATCGTGAGTGTCCACGTTTCGGCTCCGTATGTCATGACGGGTAGGACGCACTGATTGAAAACTTTCGTCTTAAGACTTTGTGGAATGGGCGACGTAAATACTCGACGTAATTTCCCATATGCTGCCCAGCCTAGCTGTATTCTTCTACTGGCCTCTCTCTCGAAGTCGTTTCTGCCCAACTGCAAAATTTGCCCGAGGTAGACATATTCCTTAACAACCTCGAGATCACTGCCCTGCACTGTAATGGGTTCCGGAATGATGTGGTCGTTGAACATAACCTTGGTTTTGTCCAGGTTCATCCGCAGACCGATGCGTTGAGAAGAATCAGCAAGGCCGTTCAGCATGGATTGTAGATCCTGCAACGTTTCGGCCACGATGACGATGTCGTCCGCAAATCGCAAGTGTGAGATGTATTCACCGTTGATGTTGATGCCTTGTCCTTTCCAGTCCAGCATTTTAAACACATCCTCCAAGGCATTTGTGAACAATTTGGGGGATATAACATCCCCTTGTCTCACACCTCGATGTAAGGGGATATGTTTAGTCCGCTGGTTCTGTACTTGGACGGCCATTGTGGCTGCATTGTAGAGACACCTCAACACTTGGATATATCGCCAGTCGACTTGGCATCGCTGCAGGGATTCTAGAACAGCCCAGGTCTCGACAGAGTCAAACGCCTTCTCATAGTCCACAAATGCTAAGCACAGGGGTCGATTGTACTCTTCGGACTTCTGTATAATCTGCCGCATTGTGAAGATGTGGTCTATGGTGCCGTATCCTCCTCGAAACCCGGCCTGCTCTGGTGGTTGAAATTCGTCGAGTCTTCGCGCAAGGCGGTTTGTGATGACTCTAGAAAACAGCTTGTAGACGTGGCTTAGGAGCGAAATGGGTCGGTAGTTCTTCAATAGGGTCTTGTCTCCTTTTTTGAAGAACAACACGACAACACTCCTACTCCACGCCTCCGGAGTTCTCCCATCAAAGAGAACAGTGTTAAAGATGTGTTGGAGTTCCTTCAACACAGGTTTACCGCCTGCTTTCAGGAGCACAGATGTAACACCGTCCTCACCAGGGGCTTTTCCGTTTTTGAGCTGTTTAAGAGCCATCTCAATTTCGCCTAGGCTGACTTCTGGCAAGTCTTCGGTAAAGTGGCGGGTCAATATGGCTCTGGAATCCTCATTTTCGGGATCAGGTTGAGATGCATGCGAGGCGTATAGCTGGCTGTAGAAGTTTTCAATTTCCGAAAGAATCTCCGGCCTCGAAGCAACGACTACGCCACTGGCCGTCGTCAACTTCGTCAAGTGGCTTCTCCCGAGAGACTGGACAAACACTTTCGATCCCCGATTTTGCTCTATCGCTCGTTCAATTGAGCGTGTATTGGAGCATCGGAGGTCGTAGCGTACTAGTTTGCCAATCTTCTTGTTGAGAGCCCTTTGTTCGGACGAAGTGACAGGTGGGTCCTCACGTCGTTCCTTCATAAGCCTAAGAGTCTCATTCGAAAACTTCGACTTCTTGCCTTTACGCTGAGTTGCGCAAAATCTCGTACCTTCCTCCCTGAGAATTCCGACCAGTTTTTCGAGGGCCTGGTTTGTATCAACAGCATTTGTGGTTTCCATGGCAGCAAATCGGTTTTCCAGTTTGGTCTGGAACGTTTCGGATCCCACGATGGTTTAGAGCAGGTTAGGACGGAGCCTGGACTTCATCAAGCGGACACGTTCGAGCTTAAAGTTGATATTCAGAGAGCCTCGGACAAGTCGGTGATCACTGCCGGTATTAAACCTGTTAATCACTGAGACGTCTCTGAATATATGCTTCTTATCCGTCAAGATAAAGTCGATCTCATTTTTTGTCTTATTATCGGGGCTACGCCATGTCCACTTTCTTTGGGGCTGTTTCTTGAAGAAAGAATTCATCAAGAAAAGCCCCTCTCTCTCGAGAAAGTTGACAAGCATTTGCCCCCTATAATTCCTACTGCCAAAACCAAAGGATCCTACTACCGATTCGCTGCGATTTTGTACTCCCACTTTGGCGTTGAAGTCCCCCATAACAACGTTGTAGTGGGCCTTGGTGGTGAAGTGTAAGGCCTTGGATATGTCTCCGAACATATCCTCCACTTCATCGTCAGAGTGTGTCGAGGTCGGTGCGTAAACTTGCACAACCTTGAGGCTATACCTCTCGGTTAGCTTGATAACGAGATACGCAACCCTGCTCGACACACTCGACACTTCTACAACATTGTCACAGAGGGTTTTGTGTACCAGGAACCCTACGCCATCCTGGGATAGCTGGTCTCCCTCTCGGTAGTACATAAGGTGGCCCGATTCAAGGGTTACGGTGTCCTCCCCCTCTCTTCGGACTTCGCATAGCCCAAGAATATGCCACCTTATCCGTCCGAGTTCCTCTTCCAGTTGTGCCAGGTGTTCATCGAGCCGTAGCGTGCGTCCGTTGTACGTTGCCAGGGTCAGTTGTTTATATTGTTTAGTGAACAATGACCGGTTATAGTACCTACAACCTTCCGAAGTTCGTTCCGTTTTAGTCTGATGAGGCTGCGGGCAAGCTTTTTTGATGCTGCC
Organism: Anania fuscalis; assembly: GCA_950371115.1. Lineage (NCBI taxonomy): Eukaryota > Metazoa > Arthropoda > Insecta > Lepidoptera > Crambidae > Anania > Anania fuscalis. The sequence goes on along the minus strand of OX493326.1, from coordinate 10,499,051 downwards.
GGAATTGCATCTTTTGTTTGCCTGCATCCTACACTGTTCATCCATTCGGTATGGTGGGTTCCTGTGGTTCTTTCACGCAGCCACGTTTTAATTTGGGCCTGAGGTATAGGCAGTAGTGGTTCCGGTCCATGGACTACTACCTTCGATCCTCTTTTGGCCAATTCGTCTGCGGTGTCATTTCCCAGTGAGTTGCTGTGTCCTTTGATCCATTGCAGAAATACTCTGTTCGTGTTTGCAATGGATTGGAGTGCATTGTGACACTCTAGTATGAGTGCGGAGGTTACGACATTGTTTTGTAGGGCTTGGAGTACGGATGCACTATCCGAGACAATTTTTATACCAAGATCTCGGACGTCTCTGGCTGCAACCGCCTGTGCCGCTTTGGTTATACCAATGCATTCTGCCTGGAAGTTGGAGTTTAACTTGTCTAGTGTGGTCGATATGTTTATGTTTAAATCATTCGAGAAGACGCCGGCTCCGGTACCATGTGCCGTTTTTGAGCCGTCTGTATATATCCTAACTTCATCGACGCCAGAGTTGTCTTTTGGTTCTTCTGTGAGTTGGATATTGTATCTTCGATCGAAGATGTGTTGACACGGAGTTCTGTCCATGGGCGCCTCGAGGAGTGGTAATTCCTTTAGGACCTCCTGCAGAACTTTTGAGTGTGTTGTTTCTATGTTTTGTTTCCATAGTCCGTTTGCTCTTAGTCTCAGGGCGGCTGACTGTGCTTCCTCCTGTATGATGAGATCTAGCGGTCTCAAGTTTAGGAGGAACTCGAGCGCGGCTGATGGGGTGGTTCTCATGCATCCAGTAGTTGCTACGCTCGCTAGTCGCTGTAGACTCTGGAGTTTTGTTTTCACTGTGGTCAGTTGTGTTCTGGGCCACCATACAACTGATCCATAAGTTATAGAAGGTCTGATAACTGATGTGTAGAGCCAAAGTGTGATTTTTGGATTTAGACCCCAACTTTTACCAACTAGTGTTCTACAGTGACAAAATGCTATACAGGCCTTCTTTATTTTTGTATCGATATGACTCGCCCAATTCAGTTTGTTATCAAGGATAACGCCCAGGTATTTCACCTGAGTTGATAGCGAGAGTTCTGTGTTAAATAGTTTTGGTAATTGTAGTGAAGGTAACTTCCTTTTGTTGGTGAAAAGGATAAGTTCTGTCTTTTTCGGGTTTACTGATAGTTGATGCTCGTCACACCATTTTTCTACTATCTGAAGTGCTGAGCGCATAATTCCGCAGAGCAGATTTTCAGCGTTTCCGTTTATCAGTATTGTTAGGTCGCCTGCATAACCAATAGTAGTGTATCCTCTTTCGTTTAGTCTGTACAGTAGGCTATCCACTACTATGTTCCATAGGAGTGGTGAAAGGACACCACCCTGGGGGCATCCTCTTACTACCTTTGCTCTTGTGGTAGTGTTCACCACTATTTGAACCGCCCTTTTACTTATTAGTTGCGTTATCCAGTTTTTTATGACTGGATCGACGTTGTATTTCTGTAGGGCGTGGTTAATGCTGTTGTGCATGGTTTTGTCGAAAGCCCCTTCTATGTCTATGAAGGCAGCTAGGGTTGAAGCTTTATTTGTGATAGCCGTTTCTATTTTATGCACCACCATGTGCAGCGCTGACTCTGTTGATCTGCCTGTTCTGTATGCATGTTGTTGGGGATGTAGTTGCTTACGTTTTAGCGCTCCGTCCCTTAGGTATCGGTCTACTAGTCTTTCCAGTGTTTTTAGTAGGAATGATGTTAGACTAATGGGCCTGAAAGCTTTGGCGTGCGTATAGTCTTCCTTGCCTGGTTTTGGCAGGAAGACTACTTTCGCCTCTCTCCATGTTTTTGGTATGTATTTGAATGCAATGCAGGCCCTGTAGATTGGTAGTAGATGTTTTGTTACTTGGTTGGTCTGCCATTGTAGTAGTGCTGGGAAGATTCCGTCCAGCCCTGCCGACTTGAAGGGCTTAAAGCTCTTTAGAGCCCATTCTTTTTTATTTGTCGTTACTACCTTGTCTGCAATTTCCCATTCTTGGGTTGTTGGTGTGCTGTATTGCTCGTCAGACCATCCGTAGTCTGACGTTATTTGACAGCCTGGGAAGTGAGTTTCCAGTAGTACTGTACTGGTTTCCTCATCTGTGTTTGTATAAGTGCCGTCTTCTTTCTTCAGGGAGCCCAGGAGTTTGAGATCGCCTTTTGAAAGGATTTTCTTTATTCTTGCGGCTTGGTTGGTTGAGTTAATGCAGTGTCGACGTAAAGATATGACGCAATTTCACAAATGCTGCCCAGCCAAGCTGCACTCCTTTGGCGATTTCCCGCTCGAAGTTGTATCTACCGAGCTGTAGTACTTGCCCAAGGTAGACGTACTCTTGGACAACCTCGAGCGTATCGAGCGTAGTGTCCTCGACGGAAATTGGTTCCGGGATGACATGTCCGTTGAACATGAAGATAGGTAAGTAATTTGCTTTTTAAAAGATAGCTTTTCATCTTTTTGAATCCCTAAGTATTTTACGCAAAGGGATCTCTTTATTGACTTGCAGTTGCAAAAACGGGTACAGTAGGTGGTTTTAAGTATTGGCATTCGTGTATAAACAACTGTGATAATTTTCTTGGAGATGAAATATTGGTTATATGAAAAGCTAAGAAGGTTACGTTGTCTTTTATTTACGCGAACACGATACATTTAAATGAAACTACTTTTACGGATTATTTCGCGATTTATTAATGATAATAAATCGCGAAATAATCCGTAAAAGTAGTTTCATTTAAAAGCTAAGAAGGTTGTTTTATTTGTATTTAAGGTTAGAAGATTATTGTTCAGCCAGTCTGCAATAATTGACATGCCATTTTTGGAAAGCTTTAATGTGTTCTCCCAAGATGTATCGTTGAATAGGACTACTGTGTCATCGGCATAGCATATGATAATGGCGTTGGGTATAGGTAAGTTTAGGAGATCGTTGACATATATTGTAAAAAGATTAGGGCCAAGGATACTTCCTTGAGGAACACCGGAGCTTATGGGTAAGGTATCACTAGTAGCATCACCTACTCTAACGGATTGACAGCGGTCGGTAAGATAGCTATCGAACCATTTTAGTGGAGTTTCTCTGATACCAAAGCATTCCATTTTACGGAGTAATATTGACGATGAAACAGTGTCGAAAGCCTTGGCTAAATCAATTAAAACTCCAATACAGCAATCTTTCCGATCTAAGATTGTAGATAAGTTGTTGTAGGTACTAGTAGAGAGGCTGCTTCCTCTGTCGAGACACCATTTCGAAATCCGAATTGTCTACCTGAGATCAGTTTGTTGTTGTCTAGATAGAATATAAGCCGTCTGTTGACAATATTTTCAAGGAGTTTTAAGAAGATTGAAAGGAGGGAAATTGGTCTGTAATTAGATGATTCCTTTTTGTCACCATATTTATGGATAGGAGTAACTATTGCTTGTTTCCAGCGTTCAGGAAATACACCTTGAGAAAGACTGAGGTTAAATATGTGGGCTTAAGATTCTATAATAATATGCCGTATGTTTTTGATTAGTTTTTGATTATATCCATCGATATCAGGCGCACTGGTATCTTGCAGACCCATTATTAGTGAGTTAACTTCCAGCGTGTCGGTCGGTTGCATGTAGAAGGACTCTGAAGGAGAGTTATTTATCGTGAATATAGAGGCTAAATCTGATTCGTTAACATTAAGTTTTGTAAGGATCTTCTTGGCTAGATTTTTACCGATTGAAGTGAAGAATTCATTTGTGGTGTTTAAATATTGAGTAGGGTCGGTTTTAGATTTAGTAAGATCAGTTGCATTATTTATTTTGCCAGGAATGTTGCAAATATCCTTGACCGTTGACCATAATTTTCTAGAGTTATTTTTGTTATCAGTTCGCTGTTCATTTTGATATTTAGTTTTAACTCTATAAAGAAGTTCTGTAAGAAAATTACGGTAGCGCTTATAGCTGATTTGCACAATGGGATCAGAAGGATTCTTTTTAGCCTGTAAGTGCAGTTTATCGCGAGTTCTTTATCTAAAAACCAGGTTTATAGCATTTAGCTGGTTTTTGCAGTAAACTCTCGATATATATATTGGTCCAAGCTGACTGGATCCTTTTTAGGAAAAAAATTTCAGTTCTAATAATCGTAAAAAACAAAAAAGATCTAAGTGTCGTGGATCACTTTCATGAAATTAATCAAAGGACTATTCCTTATATTGCCAAATATGAAAAGTGATCCATACAGTTTGGATCGTTTTCGATAAATTATATTGGAACTGAGTTTGTGTAAAATAAATATAACAAAAATGATCTAGACGGCCTGGATCACATTTAAGCAATAAGTAGAAACTTTAGTTGTTGAAACATAAAATATGAAAAATGGTCCACGGGGGCTGGATTGTTTTTGGTAATAACTTATTTTTTCTCTTAATAGATGTGGGTTGGACATAAGGGTTAGAAAATGACACTTAAAATGACATTAGCTGGGCCATCTTTGGCCACTTATAAATTATGAATCTCATGATCACTTTGGCATAGCTAACTCAAATTCGACCTGTTTGTGGTTTGGATAATTTTTAATAAATCACGTCCTATTATAAAGTAGGTATTTTTTGGTACGACCAAACGGGCTAGAGCCGCTGTGCGGTTCTAGGTGTCACTAAAATTTTGAAATTAATTATAAAGTAGGTATTTATTAGTACGACCAAACGGGCAAGAGTCGCTGTGCGATTCTAGGTGCCAATAAAGTTTCGAAAATAATTTAAAAGTATTTATTGGTACGACCAAACGGGCTAGAGCTGCTGTGCGGTTCTAGGTGCCAATAATATTTTGAAAATAATTATAAAGTAGATATTTATTGGTACGACCAAACGGGCTAGAGCCGCTGTGCGGTTCTAGGTGCCAATAAAATTTTGAAAATAATTATAAAGTAGGTATTTTTTGGTACGACCAAACGGGCTAGAGACGCTGTGTGGTTCTAGGTGCCACTAAAATTTTGAAAATAATTATCAAGTAGGTATTTATTGGTACGATCAAACGGGCTAGAGTCGCTGTGCGATTCTAGGTGCCAATAAAGTTTTGAAAATAATTTAAAAGTATTTATTGGTACGACCAAACGGGCTAGAGCCGCTGTGCGGTACTAGGTGCCACTAAAATTTTGAAAATAATTATAAAGTAGGTATTTATTGGTACGACCACACGGAAAAGAGTCGCTGTGCGATTCTAGGTGCCAACAAAGTTTTGAAAATAATTTAAAAGTATTTATTGGTAAGACCAAACGGGTTAAAGCCGCAGCTGTGCGGTTCTAGGTGCCAGTAAAATTTTGAAAATAATCATAAAGTAGGTATTTATTTGTGCGACCAAACGTGTTAAAGTCGCTGTGCGATTCTAGGTGTCACTAAATTCTGGAAACAATTAGAAAGAACATCATAGTGGGCTTAGTAAATCTGAAAGTTGTCAAGTGTTAGTACGATGAATCGGGCTAAAATTATTACCTTGAGCAAACGGCCGCTGGCATAAAGAGCATTGGTGTTATTATAGAGTTTAAGTGTACGTTGCGTGGTGACTGGACTCAAAGGATTGGTTTAAGGCCCTTCCCCTAGCCAATGACCTTGAGCATTTAGCTGCCTCTCGTCCCCTCTCCACCGCTGCATTATTTCGTGAAGTGATTGCGGTAGTGAATGCGATAACGCCGCGACATCTAGTTAGCTTACGCCAAACTACGATGTACTCGTGGCATGATTAAGCAAATACAAACGTAAAGCACGGATCGTAGAATAATTATAAGAGGCGGCCAGCGACAGAGTAAAATAATTTGCTCGCAACTTTCGCCGCCTACACATTATTATTACCTTACGCACATTACATTTTGAAAAGTCACGTGGAATATTTTGAAAAAACATAATAAATTAGCTGTGAATAAATAAGGTAACGAAAATACATAAATTATAGCGACAACCCCTATAGTTTATTTTGTCAGTTATTAAAATATTTTTGTCAGAACAGAATACTAAAATTTAAATATTGTTTTCTAGCAAATACCTACCATGCTACGTTTATTAATAAATGGTTTTTAATAATACTAGAATTTAAAAGTGTAATTTTTCTTTATTATATTTTAAAATTAAAACAGTATGAATTGAAACAAAATTTACCAACTACAGGTGGGATTCGAACCCTCACCCATTGAATCTTGAATGGCGGGCGAGTGCATTTCCAACTTCGCTACCAAGTCACTAGCTGTTAAGTCGAAATCTTCAAGTATTTCTCGCAGATTTTTTTTAAATCTATGATGCAGTATTGATCAGGCAATTTGCGGATACTCGACCCGATAGAATTATTGTTACAATTTTGTGTGCCCATAAACTCTATCGTGAATTCGTGAGATATTTTATTTATAGGTTTTTGTCATTTATATAAAGTATCTGATTTTATGTTATAAATAGTTTCGGTTTTTATTTGTTTTATCTTAAGATTTAAAACTGTTAGGTCTTCTTATCAAATCTAAAAGTAAAACATAGTAAAAATTGAAAAAAAACTTGAAAAAGTTACTGCTTCAAGTGAGATGCGATCCCACGACCTCGGATTACCGGGCGTGTGTTTCCTCTACTTAGCTATCCAACCACTAATCGATTTGGCGAAATCTTTCAAGTGTTTCTGTCGAAGCCATCGTTTTTTCTAATCAATGTTGCGGTATACTACCGTAGTTAGCTAAGTATAGAGTGTGGCAATGTGGCCAGCCTTTTGGTGATAATAATCTGATTTTATATTGTGGGCATTTTCGCCAGTAGACGTCCCTTCGCTTTTCACGATGTCTCACGACATTTCACTGTAATTATTAAAAAAACTATGTGGTTTATTAGAAAAAGTAAATAATGACATAGAAGGTTGTACATTAATGTGTACTTCTAAACATTTAAAATAGAAGGAATCATGTATTATCATTTAAAAATAAATGTTTAAAATTAAAAGATGGTGATTTTTTGCATTCCCTATACAGACTAGTCGAAGTTTAAAAGGGTCAATATCAACACATGCGACTTTTTGTCAGTTTTGATGGCAAATTTTGTTTTTAAGTTTTCATACGAAATAAATTGATAATACTAATCTTTAGGGTAAAACATAACATATGTGAAATTGTGCCACCTAATTTTAACATAACGCCACCGAAACTGAATTCCGCCACCGAAACTAAATATCACTAAAAAAATTCGTTAGATGCTTGTAAGGATCTCAATAGATGACCAGGGGGTCTAGCGCGAAATGTACTATCCAAATGTTCGGATCCGACCGATCCCCGACCGAAAGTTCGATTGGAACCTTAACGCGAAACAACATCGAAATCGCGGGATTCCATCGAGGCCACAGACAATTGTAGAAGAGTATCAGAATGAATTATACTGTGTGCTAGTGTTATGCCTATGTATTAAAATTTTACCGGTTTTGTAAAAGTCTCTTGCCAATTCAAAATATTAGCAAACTAATGCGTAAACATGGTTTCTATTAACAGAAAAATGTTAAAATGAAACTACTTTTACGGATTATTTCGCGATTTATTAACATTTTATTTAACCTGACGTTTCGAACACTTTACAGCGTTCGTGTTTCGTGTTCGCGTAAAATAAAAAGACAATAATATAGCAAAATGTTTATTTTAATCAATTTTAGATATTCAAACTAAGAAGGTCGGATTCGCGCTGACAGTCTGACAGACAGCTGATCCGACCATCAACGTATCTATCAACGTATTTACTATCTAGTACTCTAGTTAACAGAATACAATAACAACAAACAAAAACTTACTTAGCGTTAGTATCCGTGGGAATCTGTTCAAGAACGACCTTGCTGCGCCCAGCAGACGATTTATTGAGCCCGCGCTAACGGTTTAGCGCGGGCTCAATAAATCGTCCGGTTTTCAACAGGGCATGGACCTGGCCCACCTCGCTCGATCCACAGTAGTATAGATTCTAAGAGAAAATCATTAAGCATTGCGTGTTTCTAATGATGTCTTTAGTCATCGGATAGTATTGTTATATTAAGAAGAAAGAAGAAACCACCAAAACTGAGCCACCAAAACTATGATTCAATTTTAGAATTAATTATTTAAATATATAATTCAGAAAATTCACTGCATAAGTTAAATGTCGTAATAAAAACATAGATTACACTAAATATCAAAATCCTAAATAACCTTATAAATTTTTGTGCGTAAACTAAAAGACGTACTAAGAATACGACACACCAAATCTTAAAAGTCGTTGAACAAAACGCCACCAAAAAGGTTAGAAAAATTCTGACGGTCAAATCATGCGTAAAGTGACATTTCCAGTCTAAGTAATCGCTAGGGTAGACCAAAGAATTGCAGGCTATATCAAAGTAACACGTTTCGGAGCATTCAATGACGAGCTGACACGACAAACTGAGGCTGAGCGACATGGTGAAATTGCGCCACCAGGCATAAAATAAAATGACATCCACTTTGTAGCCGGTAGATATTCGCATGGGAGATATTTTTTAGAATTTAAAACTGTTTAAAATGTTAATCAAATTTAAAAACGAAACACAATAATGATTTTTAAAAACTTGAAAAAAAAACTTCATCAGGGGGACCCGAACCCACCACACACCACGAATGCACGGGGCAAGTGCTTTACCATTCTAAGCTATCGAGTCACTAGTTGTCTCGACGAAATCTTTTACGTGTTTTTCGCTATTGATAAATAAAATATCTGATTTTATGTAGGTACATAAATAGTTTAGTTTTTTGATTTTGTACATTTGAAAACTGTTAATTATTCTTATCAATTGTAAGTTTTTGTTTTTAGCAATTCCATGCAAGGTTTAATTGAAGATAAATAACACTTGAAAAAAGTCATCGACCTCAGGTGGGACTCGAACCCACGTCCCATCGCAAGCCGGGCGAGTGCTTTACCAACTAAGCTACCGAGGACGTCACGTGACAAGATGAAATTCCTTAAGTGTTTTTTCTCGCTGTCAAAGCTCGCTCGTAAAGCACTCGCCCGGCTTGCGATGGGACGTGGGTTCGAGTCCCACCTGAGGTCGATGACTTTTTAAAGTGTTATTTATCTTCAATTATTCTTATCATAAAATAAAACAAAATATATTATGATGTATTTTATAGTAAGTAGGGTTTTTTTTGCTGTTTTTATTAAGGTTAATTTATTTCTTTATTTAGTTAGTAGTAATATAAAGTTAAGTTAAATTCTTTTATATTTAATTTGTTAGAATAAATAAATGCAACAAGAAATAAAAAACTGCAAAATAAAAAAACAAAATATGAATTGAAAAAATAAAAACTTAATCAAGTGGGATTCGAACTCACGACCATCGGATACACAACCACCGAGAGTGCTTAGACACCTAAGCTACCAAGTCGCTAGCTGCTTTGACGAAATCTTTCAAGTGTCTCTCGCTACGCTATTGATAAATAAATTATCTAATGAAACAATTTATGTATATAAAGATAAATTGTTGTTTTTTTATTTTTTAGATTTAAAAACTGTTAATTCTTCCTATTAAATTTAAAAATAAAACAAAATATATTATGATATTACATTGTGGTGTATTTTATATTAAGTAGGTTTTTTTTGGTGTTTTTATTTAGGTTATTTCTTTATTACAGAATTATACTGTAAGGGGGGCACTGCAAGGGATTTTTAGGTGACGAATAGTAATGTACCTTAATATTATGTCCCTAAGGTTGAAATTAATAATTCGGTATTCCTAAGCATAACCGCGGCTTGCTAAGACCACTGTCATAGCAAGTTGGTAGTAATATAAAGTTACGTCAGATTTTTTTATATTTAATTTGTTAATAATACAAATAAATAAATACAACTAGAAATAAAAAAACTGCAAAATAAAAAAAACAAAATATGAATTGAAAAATTAAAAACTGAATCAGGTGGGGTTCGAACCCACAACCATTGCATACATAGCGAGTGCTCTGCGACCTAAGCTACCAAGTCGCTAGGTGTTTTGACGAAATCTTTCAAGTGTCTCTCGCTACGCTATTGATAAATAAAATATCTAATGAAACAATTTATGTATATAAACATAAATTGTTTAGTTATTTTTATTTTTTAGATTTAAAAACTGTTAATTATTCTTATTAAATTTAAAAATAAAACAAAATATATTATGATATTACATTGTGGCGTATTTTATATTAAGTAGGGTTTTTTTTGGTGTTTTTTATTTAGGTTACTTTTTTATTACTTACAGAATTATACTTGCTACTAAGACTAAGACCACTGTCATAGCAAGTTAGTAGTAATATAAAGTGAGGTCAGATTTTTTATATTTAATTTGTTCATACAAATAAATAAATACAACTAGAAATAAAAAAAACTGCAAAAAAAAAAAAAAAATATGAATTGAAAAAATAAAAACTGAATCAGGTGGGGTTCGAACCCTCAACCATCGCATACATAGCGAGTGCTCTGCGACCTAAACCATCGAGTCACTCACGCTAAATGACGAAATTTTTTAAGTGTTTCGCGCGTGCTGTTTTGTTCCGAGCAGTGATTGATCGGCACGGCGGAACGAGCGACACAGGCTTCCCCTCGGACAGCTAGCGGCACACTGCCTCCCGCTGCCCCACACAGCACTCCAGAGAATCAGACGTTCGTAGATAATGAATAATAGCCATAACTTTGTCAATAATGGATCAATTTAAAAAAAATTTGCGTAGAAATTATAGATTTTTTGATTTCCTACCGATTGGTACAAACCAAATAATAAGATAAGGATTAATTACGGAGGAGACGCACAGAATACATTTTTATCGACGTCGTTTAAAAGCTTGTTTTCGTAACTATTAATTAGAGGAAATACAAATTTTAAGCGATGATTTTACAGATAAAACTTCAAAGATTACTTTGGTGTCTTTCAATTATCGCTATACGCATCAAATAAGGGGTAGAATGCAGCTAAAAAGTAGGAAAAATCGAAGTCTTGGTGAGGGAACCCTCTTAAGGTATGTAGCTATAGTATAATGTAGAAATATCATAACTGCATAACCAAAGGGAGCGTTAAATTCACTTAAGAGTCATTTCATTTATGCATGATCCACGAATGATCAAACAAAAATATATGGTGCGTTCTGAATCGTAAAACAGGTTCTAGATTTCAATTCACCTTTTATTTGGTTATAATTGTTCGTTCTAATTAACTTTCTTCGAATGAGCAGGAAGCGAATGAGAAGAAAGTGAATTAGAACGAACAATTATAACTTTCTTCGAATGAGCAGGAAGCGAATGAGAAGAAAGTGAATTAGAACGAACAATTATAACCTACTACCATAATTTAGTTTTGAAAGTATTAGAGATTCACATAGCGTAATACGAGCTTTTTCACATAAATGATTTCGTATCTTGTAAAGGTCATTTTAACGATAAAAGCAATTCCTCACCAAACTCATGACGTGATTCTCAAAGCGCAGCTGACTGTCAAGAATGACGCCCAAATTTCTTGCCTCATCGACCCTTTCTATTGCACTTCCAAGGATACCAACTGCTGGGCAGCTACTGACGAGTTTTTCAGTCTGTTTTTTTGTACCTAGGACCATAAACTTACTTTTAAACTTTCGCGTTGCATAATTTAAAACTCAATGAAACGGGAATTAACGCGATCATAATTTAGGTACAAAATGTTACCTCTTTTGCCTGACGTTTCGATCGGGTTACACCGACCGTGGTCACAGGCTGACTGGAACAGCGATGTCTTCACTCCGTATGAGAGGCAGATTCTTCATCTACCCTCATGATATTATTTTCACGCCAAGTACCGTCACACACTACACTCACTGTGTCCCTATTCTGCACACTAACCGCCGCGTCCGTATTCAGGTGAGAACTCGATCGCGAAACAAAACGAGATTGTTTATTTTTAATCACTGGATTCCATGTCGCGGATAATTTGTAACCGTCTTCCCGATTGAAATTTTTATACTTTTTGATTTCAATAGCTTCACGCACAACTCTTGAATAAAAGTGGCGATCCGTGGAAAGAACTTGCGTTTGATGAAATTCAATCCAGTGCCCGATTCAAGAAGGTGTTCGGCAATCGCTGATTTCGCAGTTTGGCGGTTTTTCACAGCAGCTATATGCTCTTTAAGCCTTTCAGCGATGGTTCGTTTCGTTTGGCCTATGTAGGAACTCCCGCAGCTACAGTTTATTTTGTAAACACCTGGTGTTTGTAACGGCAAGACATCTTTCGGTGTGCCTAGTAAAGTCTGTACTTTTAACCCCGGGGTGTAAATCGTGGGAATGGACCATTTCTTTAGCAGGGAGCCAATTTTATCAGTCACTCCTTTCACGTAAGGCAAAAATGCGGGATGTCTGCTTACATCCGGACTTAGAGAGCGTTTTATCGGTGGCTTCAACAGATGTGGTGACACTTTGTATCCGTTTTTAATGAGAACCTCCTGAACATGATTTAGCTCTTGCTTCAAATGGTCAGGGTCACAGAGATCATATGCTCTATATCTCGTTTTGTTTCGCGATCGAGTTCTCACCTGAATACGGACGCGGCGGTTAGTGTGCAGAATAGGGACACAGTGAGTGTAGTGTGTGACGGTACTTGGCGTGAAAATAATATCATGAGGGTAGATGAAGAATCTGCCTCTCATACGGAGTGAAGACATCGCTGTTCCAGTCAGCCTGTGACCACGGTCGGTGTAACCCGATCGAAACGTCAGGCAAAAGAGGTAACATTTTGTACCTAAATTATGATCGCGTTAATTCCCGTTTCATTGAGTTTTAAACCATAAACTTAGACTTAGACGGATTAAGGACAAGAGCATAATAGCATATCTGCGAATACGCAGACCCGTTAGCAATTCTGTCCAGGTCTTCGTTCATGGATGAATATCGATCACTAAGATAACTCTCAAACCATTTAATCGCCTGTCGATCAAAACCATAGTACGTAACTTCGAGAGAAGCAATTGAGTGTTAAGGCAGTCAAAAGCGCGGGAAAAGTCTAGAAGAGTTAGCACCGTACCACGCCCAGCATCTTGTTCGGCAATGATATTGTCCGTTACGTCCAACAATGCAGTAACAGTGCCACGGCCCCTGCGAAAATCTGACTGTAGAGGCGGTAAAATGTCATTTGCTTCGACATACTTAACCAGTTGGCAGTAAACAGCTTTTTCCAATAGTTTTGACAAAAAAGGTAAGATACTTATTGGCCTTAGGTCTCTTAATTCGCTAGGGTGTTCTACTTAAGGTATTGGTGTATCTAATGCCCGCTTCCATTGATGAGGGACTGTACCAGTAAGCATTGATCTATTTACAATATCGGTTATAATAGAAAATGTCCATGGCAGCGTAAGCAAAACCATACCAGGTCACACCATCACACCCCATAGCGTTAGATTTTATAGCTAGTATATAATTGGAGACATCGCGCTCAGTGACTGGCTGCAGTCTGAATGGAGGTGTTTTTAATTGAAACTCGTAATGATGAAAGTAGGACAACTGAAAAATGGAGACCCGATTAGATCCTGGAAAATTCAGGAAATGATCGTTTATATCATAAGGGTTAATAAAACACTCAGGAAGACAGTCACCTTCATTTGCATTTATTAGGATTTTTTCTTTTAAATTCCGCCAAAATACTTCACTACTACGTTACTCGTGTTGGAGTTAATATAATGATTAAAAACAGCGCGTTTTTCGTTTTTAATACTGGTTGCGACAGTGTTTTTAAGATTTAAGATACTTGTAGTACTGTTTATGTGCTTCAGATTAAGACTTTCGATATGTGTCATGAGTGAACGGTAGGCAATCCAGAAATAGAATCCCAATCCAAACTAAGCAGATCCTCATCTAACCTTACTAAATCTATATTTTTTATGGGTCTGTATTTAATAAATTTAGGGGGTACCCAGTGAAACGAAAAAATACATCTACAATAACAACCCGAACACATGCTGCTGGAGTTGCGGTAAACCCGGACATGCATCCAGAGAATGTAGGGGAAGAAAAATAATATTTTGTGCAGGATGCGGCAAGATCGGCGTACTAAGCATCAAATGTTGCAAGAAACAGAGGGACCTAGTACAGTCTATGACATTAGATACACAGACAAAAGCATGGAGATAACCGCCCGTACACAAGAATAACCGTATTAGACACAGTATACCAGGGACTAGTCGACACAGGGTCGACAAGGTCATACCTAAACAAGCAAATATACGAAGATTATCTAAAGAAAAACCACAAGCCGAAAATAGTCGCAGAAACGGCAAGCACAGCAAGCGGAACAACGCTTAAAATCACACAAGCTCTGCCACTACAAATTAAAATAAGAGAAAGGCAAATAAAACATCAAATGTTGTATCACCCGCAAATAACGAAAATAATAATTGGAATGGATATACTAAGCAGAATAGGGGCAACAATAAAGTGGACCGACGAAAACGATACACAAACCCAAACATAACAAATAAATCCAGTCGGTGCAATCGAAATAGACATCACAGATTGGACTGAAAATAAAATAAATGAAATAAACCGTAATAAAAACACCGACTATAAAACCAAAAATGGAAAAGTATACCGAAAAATAACAAACTACGCCTAAGCTACGGTCCAAGACTAGAACCGACATCAGAATGGAAGTTATGTGTACCCAAAAGAAATAAACACCGAATGTTAAAAGAAAATCACAATACACCGACAGCAGACCACCTAGGAACGGCAAAAACACTAAATAGAATGTCACAACGATATTACTGGCCAGGCATGTATAAAGACGTCGCAAAATACGTAAAGACTTGCTAAAAAGAAACCACAACAAAAACAAACACCAGCAGTCCACGAAGTCTGCGTCGGAAAAGCTAAGAATCGAAACTTCACAATATCAAAAGCAAACAATATTTTCCACGCAACATTGGCACCGCCGGCCAACATGCACCAGAGCGACCAGACTAGCAACCCCGGCCAACTTGCACCTACGAGACCCGATACCGCGACCGACTACGGGACAGGACCTGGAGCTGGAGGGCTAGTCAGAGTTGTTAGGAGTCGACAACACAAACGAGGGAAGAAGAGGAAAAGGCGGAACGGAAAACCCAGAAAGGAATCCCGAAAAACAGACAAGGCGAACACACCGGGACTGTATAAGTCGGATTTCTCCATTCTAATTATTTTGTCTCCGTAACTTAAATTTAAATAGTTTTTACCGTAAAACATAATATAATAGGCTAAAATAGCAAAGTTTATATTCCGTTATAATAAAGCATACAAAGGATATTGCCCAAATCCGGGCCCAGATTGCGTCTTTGTAGTTTATATTTCAAAAATCTTGTTTTGAATTTTAATTGCACTGGTATTTTTGAAATTATCTAATGATTAGGGGTTTAAAAAAAACACTAAAATAGTTGCAATTTGCATCTCGCATTAATTTCATGTTTATGCAAATTAATGCATTTCCGGTTTAGAATTCCGGAATGAGCCAAAATCGATAATACCGTTCTGACACACGGATTTAAAAAAAGAACTATGAATTTGGAAACGATTTAAAGCACGCCTAAATCGATATTGGTTCAACTCGGAACGGAGAGCTATCCTGCCATTGACACAATGTCATGTGTCAACTGTCAGTCAAGCAAAGCGTGAGCTATTGTTTGAATTGCCTCCCGATTCCGTTTTTCGTTTTGTGTTATTAACTACATACCTACTGTGTTTTCTATTTCCTATAAGATCCAACGTCAGAGTCGATCACGACGGTGTATAAAAAACTGCTCGTTTGTAGTCCCACGCCAACAACGAACGCATTCATTGGACAAGCTCTCCAATTTAATGCTTAATGTTTTGAACTCATGGATTGCAGTTTGCACCTGGTTCAGTAAGTATTGAATTACTTTAATAAAATGTATTTATTACCTTCTAAAGGTATCAAAAGTAAAATTCTTATATTTCAAACTAATACATCGTTTTTTCTAATAAAACCAATGGTTTTTTGTCACAGGTTATGGATGCAGGTATCATAAGCCTTGAATGTTTTTCATTCATTCAAGCTATTGGAACTCTTGACGAGATACCTTCACCTCAATTTGGACACCAGCATGTTTGTTTTGGCTGTGGATCTTCGATATTAAGATCTCACTCATACAGAGTATCACCTGACTGTCAAGAAAGAGCTATTATCATTGGATAGGTTCCAATCCACCAGGTACTTTTGATATATTTATAGCAAACTTAGTAATAAAAATAATGTTTTAGCAAGGCTTTAAAGCCGCTGGATGCGGGCCGCTTCCAACCGGCCAATCTGGAAATCACTGGGGGCGGCCTGTGTTCAGCAGTGGATGTCCTGTGGCTGAGATGATGATGATGATGAAGGCTCTAAAAATATTTCTTTAATGAACTTATGTTTTTACAAAGTTAATATTTGATATAAGTTCATTGTATCATAGGTGTATATATAATTAAGTGGGTATTCCATACAATGTGTAGTAATTAGTTTGTAGTTTATATTAAACCTTTGACAACCTCCATGGTCCAAAAGCGAGCATGCCAGACTTGGCGTCACCATCAAAGAGGTTCAAGGTTCGATTCCTGATCGAGTCAACATAGAAAACAATCATTTCTATAGTCTCGGGTCTGAGTGTTGCGGTACTGTTGTTGTTTCTGATTTCTATAACACAAGTGCTTCATCTACTTAGCTTAGGATCAGAGCAATGTATATGGTGTTGTCCAATAATTATTATTTATTTATTAAAGGATTATTTTCATATTCTCTTTTTAATGCAGGTTTCAAGATTGGAAAGAGTGTGCTGCCTGTTTGCTATCAACTAATAGAGAAGCACAAAGATAACCCCAACATGATACAAATCGACCAGTGCTACAGGAAATAAATAAAAAATAAATAAATATAAGGATATAAATAAATACATTTTAAATAACTAGGTACTTGTTTTACTTCTACTTGTTATATTACTTTGTAGAGTATAGCTTGATTTTTGTGTCAATTGGATGGAGTTCTATATTTGTCATACTTAGGATGGTGAGTCCTACTTACTTGAGAAATGTATGTATGATAACATCTGTCACAAGAATCAAGCCTCTATAGAGTATTTAACCATTGTAAAATCTGTAAATCATGACCTTAAAATCATTGACAATCGTTTGGAATAGTTCATCCTCTGGACTACATCTCTCCGGTGTAAGTTTGGATCCCGCAAGAGGCAAGTAGCTCCCAGCCCGATGGACCGACGACCTTAGGAAGGTGACTGGCAAAGGCTGGATGAAAATCGCGGGAGACTGGTCTTTATTGGAGGCTTACGTCCAGCAGTGGACTGCTGACATGATTATGATGATGATGATGAAGGGGCAAATGTTTGTGTGATGAGCACGGGACCTTGTACCTAAGTCATGTACTTAATAATTTAAAAACGTATTTAGGTAGGTATGTTCATCCGTTATCTAGTCACCATAGTACAAGCTTAACTGGAGTGTTCTAATCCTAAAATAAGTAATTCTCGTCAATCCTTCTCACTTGCCTTCAGTTCAGTTCATTTGGTATGTCTTTAAACAATAGCTAGCTATAAAAACTAGGTGAGATGCATTACCTACTGCAACTACATAACATAACCTCAAAAGGCCTAATATTCCATGGAATTCCTCGTAAACCCCTAATTATATTTCAAAAATATTTTTCGTAGGTACTCTTTAAAATATTTCGACTTTTTTCCCGAACATTTCGTAAAGACGCATGCTGACGCAAAGTGGGCCGAGTTTCTATAGATTTTTGGTCAATATCCTTTAACTCATTTTACTAACATTGTAAACTTTAAGCAATTAATTCAGATTGTTTGACAGGTTAAATAAATAAATTTAACCGACCTCAAATACGAGGAGTATTACGAATAGTACATTAAACATAAAAATGTATTGACCATCTAAGTTCTAACCGTCCGCGATCGCATTTACACCCATCTTTAAACATATTATTGAAATTGAACTTCAATTCGTGATAACTGAGAGTACATGCGCTGGTTGTAGGGGAACATTAGAACGCAAGCGCACCCATCAACCGCTCAGCAGGCAGACAGAGGCAGTCACAGATTAATATATGTCTAAAGACAGATTGGAAACGACCCTAGGATTGGATCTACGATAGTAGAAGTTCCAGAATGCACCACAGCCCAGACGTAGCGCTAGTAAACAAGATGGCGACTTTTTTTTTTAATTAAAAATACTTTATACCGTTAAGCGTTATTGGACAGTAACGGTATTCTACAGGACGGTAACGGTATTAATAAAACAAAATAATACACTACA
Source organism: Anania fuscalis (assembly GCA_950371115.1). Classification (NCBI taxonomy): domain Eukaryota; kingdom Metazoa; phylum Arthropoda; class Insecta; order Lepidoptera; family Crambidae; genus Anania; species Anania fuscalis. The sequence continues at coordinate 10,480,744 of OX493326.1, read as the reverse complement.
AAATAATACTTTATTGTACACGCAGAATCACAAAACTTACATTGCAAAAAATTACATGTTAAATACAAATTACAGTTTTAACAAACAAAAGCATTTTAAGTAACAACAACAGATATTCTTAATATTATTACATTCCATTAGTAGTAAAAAAAACATGAAGATACATTTACAAACAACTTATATATATATATATAACAAGCTAATTATTGTGCAGGTAAGAAAGCACCTACAGAGAGAATGAAAAAATAAAATCAGCTGATCCATTAGCCCTTAGTGCTACTCGACAAAAATGTTTGGTATACCCGAATTTTTCATTGTGAAACTATCGAGATCCATAGGATCCCAAGAGTTTGAAGTTGTTAAATAGAAGATAAACTTTGCTCAACCTAACACCTGTTGATACAAAGACAAGTGAAATGTAATTACAATTAAATTCATAGGCTGTGAGTAAAATAGGTGTCAAATCAAAGTTTAGTAAACAAATATCTTGTCAAATGTTATTCGCTCAACAATGCATTTAAATACCACATTATCGAAGTCAACTTGGCTAGCCTTACAATGCAACTACTAAAAAGATTTTTTGTAGCTATCAGATTACGATCATATTCTATGACCTAACCTAATTGCACAAGCCTTGAAGCAATATAAATAATAAGTATTTAAAAATATATTACATAACATTATAGCTATAATTCTTTTGACAATAAGGACACACAACAGGTAACAGCGAAGAAGGTAGCACAATGTTTGTGTAAAAAACTTACGGCCTTACTTATAAAAATCGACTAATCAACATCTTAGTAACTAATAAACTATTCACTCCTTACCTTCTTAATTAGTGCTTAACTATTTTTCACTCTTAATCGCTATTTAGGCGTTAGTTTAATTACCGTTTATAAATAAAGATATTTTTAAATAAGCTGTTTAGCAGTGTCTGAATTTTATTCAACGTTTATAAGTAAGACCGCCTAATGACATGCATCATTATCATACATAAGTAAAAAAAATCATTACACTTACATTACAATTTAAATATTGACCATTCTCAGTAATTTCTGATTAATTAAGTAGTAATTAAGTATATTGCTGCCTTATTTAATCAACTAAGTATATTGGTATATTAATGTAATTAAGTATATTGGTTTTTGTTATCTAAAGGCCAATGACTGTTGCTGACATTGAATCAATCTTTGTGTTGCAGAAAAGAGCCGTACGTGCAAAATCTTATCTTGAGATTGGGCCTTGCGAATTTCTTAGGGAGGTTTTTAAAAATATTGAAATAATAATTAACAATAACGTCATAATACATTTTTGAAAATATTATACATATAAGTTAGAAAAAAAACCTAAGTTCATCGTTTAGCCTTAAGGATTCACATCATTATAATTCTAGAAATACAAATTTGCCGTACCAAACTTTAGGTTGATGAAGAAGTTGGTAATTCATTTTTCGGAAATGTATAAACCTTTTCAATAAAACTTTTTAAAAATTCAACCGCCGAAAAACTGAAAACCAAAAAATAATAAACTAAATAAATAAATAAATATTGGACATCACATACATACATTGCTCTGATCCTAAGGTAAGTAGCTAAAGCACTTGTGTTATAGAAATCAGAAACAATGACGGTACCACAACACCCAGACCCGAACCAATATAGAAAAGTTCGTTTTCCACATTGACCAGACCGGGGATCGAACCCGGAACCTCTGAGATGGAGGCGCCTTAAAGTCCGGCATGCTCGCCTCTCGGCTACGGGGGTCATCAAACTTTTTTCATTTACCTTAAAAACTAAAAAGAACTGATTAGATATATTATACAGGGTGTAAAAAAAGGCTTAACGAAGCCTTAAACCTCGAATTCTATACATAAAACCAAGTAGAATGCAAATAAAATAATTGCTAGCAAATTACTTTTATTTTTGGGTATCAAAAAAATAACTTATTTCTAACCCGCAATGCGCACGCCACAGAAAAAAGATGTACTGAAAATTTTTACTATCTTTCTTTGTAAAAAAGTTTAGTATTATCAAACAGAAGTCAATTTTTTAAAAATATTTGAAAAAAAATTGTAACTTTGACTGTCTATAACTCGGTAACCCGTCATTTCCCAGGTATAGTGTAAAAGAAAAAAATGATCGTAATAATACGTAGAATATGTGGTATTTTGGCTTCGTTAAGCTTTTTTTTACACCCGATATTTAGGGTTTCGTACCCAAAGGGTGAAACGGGACCCTATTACTGAGGCTCCACTGTCTGTCTGTCCGTCTGTCACCAGGCTGTATCTCATGAACCATGATGGTTCGAGAGTTGAAATTTTCAAAGATGAAGTATTTCTGTTGCCGCTATAACAACAAATACTAAAAAACAGCATACAATAAATAGTTAAGGGGGCTCTCATACAACAAACGTATTTTTTCACTTTTTCATAGATAATAATAGTACGGAACCCTGCTTGCGCGAGTCCGACTCGCACTTGGCCGGTTTTTTCGGCGGTTGAATTTTTTTGTTAAAACGTTATTATTTAATGATATTCTGCGGATATAAAATCAGCATTAAAATCTGCAAGTGAACGGTAAATCACTCCTATTTTCTCACCTTTAGGGTAAGTTTTTTTTCTTCAAATTTATATGGGACCAATTTTAAGGTAACATACCATATCTAAAAAAATGGAATTACCAAACTCGGACTAATCTGTAAAAAGTTATGCGTTGTCAAACATTACAATCAGTGAGTGAATAATCAATCATCTCCTGTTTCCTTACCCTTAGGGTTGGATTTTTTTTTGAATTTATAAGGAACCAACTTCGGGCTATACCCTTTCTAACAAAAGAAAAAATATCAAAATCGGACTACTCTGTAAAAAGTTTTGCGTGATCATATACAGGGTGTCCCGTAAATCAAGGTCAACCTTGTAACCACATATTCTATACTCATGGTGAACAAATTTTGTTTTATCACTTGCAAATTTGCATAAAAATTTATCGAGTTCCCATACAAAATTAAAAAATTTGTAAAGACAGTAAAGAAAAACATATGCATAATTTAAAAAGTGATAGAACAAAAGTTGTTCAATATGATGTATAGAATATGTGGTTACAAGGTTGACCTTTATTTACGGGACATCCTGTATAAAAAATATACGCGTCGACTTGAGAACCTCCTTCGTTTTTTTTTGTCGGTTAAAAATACCATAAACTCTTGCTAAACCTCCGCTTCCGGTGAATTCGGCTCCGTATGGCGAATAGGGGTCACCATCCAAGGACGCTGCGCACAGCCCGCAGTCACCTGAAATTTCATTGAATTGTTGTCATTAAATTTATTACACAAATAATTATGAAATGCTGCTAAGAATCTATAGAAATCAGAAACAACGGTAAACGGTACCACAACACCCAGACCCGAGACAATATAGAAAAGTTCGTTTACTACATTGACCCGACCGGGGATCGAACCCGGAACCTCAGAGATGGCGGCGCCATACACAGTCCGGCGTGCTCACCTCTCGGCTAAGAAGGTCATCAATAGTTTTAAAAAGCGACGAATGCCTGGTGTAGTGGTTCGCGCTCCGGACTACAATGCCTGGCGGTTGCGGGTTCGAATCCTGCGAGGGCTAATTTTAGTGTGATGAGCACGAGCATTTTCACCTAGTCATTTATGTTTATAAACGTATTTAAGTATGTTTATCCGTTCTCTAGTCGCCATAGCATAAGGTTTGCTTAATTTGGGACTAGATGATTGGTGTGATTGTGGAAACAATTTATTTATATTACATATTTATTTTATTGTGCTTACCCAAAAGCTAGAAATTTTGCCCTTCATTGTGTAGTCTACTATGCATGGCTGGATTGACCGGGCACATGTTCTACACGTGAGAGTCGGGCTTGCACCACCAAAAGAGGCATCAACATGCAAAATCTGGAGATCCGCTTTACAAATCTGAAAATAATTTAATACTTTTATTCACTGTGGGAATTATCCTATAACCTTTGCTAGTGTACCAAGTGTAGGTTACCTAAATAATATTTCCTCTAAATTTCATGTTTCTTGATAGGTACAGTGGTTTAAGCTGAATATTGCCTCTCAGTGACACAGTAATTAAAATAAATAAATATAAATAAATAAAATGGCATTGTGAGTGCAAAAAATCTCAAAATTAAGAATAGTCATATTATAAGTCACAATTTAATGCCTTAAAAGAGAAAGAAACAATAATTGAAACACTTAAAGAAATTGGAGTCCACTGCTGGACATGAACCTCTCCCACATTGGAAAAAAAAACAAAATAAAAACTGAACCGCAAGAACTTTTAGACAGTGTAGCCCTTTCTGTTATAGGAGGCCCTCAGCCGATGACCCCAGGAAATCCAAACTTCTCATTAAATCGGAAAGTTGCTTAGTATTAGGTACTTCAATATTTATTTATTGTAACTACCTATCCATTAATGCAGTTAGTATTATATTATTGCAGTTAGCAGTTAACTATTGCAGTAAGCAATAATATAATACTAACTGTTTAAGCCATGTGGGCTCTTGGGTTAAATTGAGATTGATATTTAGTTGAAGAGTTTATTATATACAATTACACTGTTATTAATATAGGTTTTATAAGATTTTAACATGCTTCGTCGTCGAGTGCGTTGACAGAATCCTCTTGACGCGAGAGAAAAAACAAAAAAAAGCAATGACAAGTAAAACATAAAAAATAAATAGGTTGGCTTTGTAATGGAGGTTGAACATGCTCCCCGGGTTGAAGCAGGCTTCAAAGGTCAGCAGTAGTCGGACTAACGCATATATTGTTATATGCCCGTCGAATGGTTCCCCTTTTGGTTTTGATTTCTGCCACTCGACTGATACTATCCGCTCCTGGATACACCTTCGTAATTCGGCCTAGTGTTCATAGTAGAGGAGGCGTTGTTTTATCCTTGATTATAACGAGTGAGTTCGATTTCAGTTCGTCCTTATTTGTTGCCCATTTGGTTTTTTGCTGTAGAAGAGTGATGTATTCGGTGTTGAATCTCCTCCAGAAATGCAATCTCATAGCTTCTATCCGTCTGTGACGTTCCAAATAATTGACATTGGCGTCTTCAGAGACTGGCTGATGTGGCACAGACATTGGAGTTCGACCAATCAGGAAATGGGACGGAGTCAGAGCGCTGTAGTCAGTTGGGTCAGTGGAGAGTGGAGTTATAGGTCGAGAGTTTCAAACGGCCTCGATTTGAGTGAGGCAAATCGACATTTCTTCGTAAGTGAGATAAGTCATACCCAGTATGCGTCTAAGATGAAATTTAGCGGAACGAACTGCGCTTTCTGCTAAACCATTAAAATGGGGGCTGTAGGCTGGGGTGAATAGAAACTTAATGTCACAGTCTGCTAGTTCAGAAGCAATGTTAAATTTTGAGAATAATAGATTAAGCTCGTTGCTTGCGCCCACAAAGTTAGTTCCGTTATCGGACATAATCATTTGTGGCTTGCCCCGTCGTGAAATGAATCGCCGGAGCGCTGCTAGATAGGCTTCTTTAGAAAGGTCTGTAACGAGCTCCAAGTGAACCGCTTTGATAGCTAAACAGGTAAAAATACACAGGTAAGACTTGATTAACTTACAGCCACGCCCCTTTCTATCAGCTATCAAGATTGGTCCAGCTGGTTATAATAAACAATAGATTCTGTAATCAAGCCCTAGATTATGATATAGCGATGAATAATACTACAGGTCACATAACAAACAAGTAAGTGTATTAGTTGTAAAAGAGAGTTTGTATTATTGTTTCAAGATAAATGATTTATTGTAAATCTTACTTAATGTAAGATAGACTAGAATAGGGCATTTTAGGTCATCTTTATCTTAAACTAGTGGTCCTGACTACTACAGCGTGGAAGAGCTGATAGGATCAGCCTTCACCCGGCGAGAATGAGATCAGCGGGAATCGCATCAAGACCTGCAATCAATCGGCAACGTTATATAGATTGTAACACTTTGTTAGTACGCAGCCTTGCAGTGAATTTAAGGATTCTATTTTGTTTTAGAATTAAGGGGTTTGATTAGTAATTTAGAGTAGGTACTTCGTATGAACCATTGTAGGTGCGTGTGTATAGGCGTTTTCGACCTTTGCTATTTTGGTATCTTTTAGCCTGAAATTGTTCTTGGATTGCACGTTTCGCATGCACGGTCATAGAGTATGTATGCAGTGAACCTTGGTGATTTAGTAAGTGACAGTGATGCGAGGAAGTTGAAGTACGTGCCATGTAACCGGTAATCAACCAACCTAATTTGGTTTCATATAGTTTGGGCTGGTTTTTTCCTAGATCGATCGAATTGCTACATATAACGCTCCAAAATGTTTCAGCTCCGACTAAAATATCAATCGCCGATGGAACATTGAAAGAAGGGTCAGCCAGTTGCATGCCGGTAGGTATAGATAGATGACTGAAATTAATTAACGTAGATGGCAGCGCTTTAGTAATTTGTGGCAGAACTAGACAGTCAAGATTACTTTGATAGTTACTATATAGGGATTTGATTGTAATGTTGCAAGATTGTGAACTATTGCAGGCTTGATTGCAGATACCTGATACGGTAGCATCCTCAGCGCGTCTCGACAATCCTAGCTTGTCGCAGAAATCATTCGTGATAAAATTGGCTGTGCTGCCGCTGTCGAGCAGCACTCGGGCCGTGTGTACCTCGCCATTATTATCAAACACCTGCACCAGCGCTGTTGATAGGAGTACATTGGAAGAATTGGTGTGGTGTGAGGTGTTTGTAGACATAACGACGTTGTTATTTGTATTAGTTTGGTACTTAGATAGTGAATTGTCATTAGAAGATGTCGTAACAGGTAGAGCGACACTATCTTGAATTGGTGCGGTCGCGGCAGTAATAAGAGGTTGATCATTATGTAAATGTAATAATGTATTGTGCTTAAGTTTGCAGTATCGGCAGTGAGATAAATAACATTTCGTATTGGTATGGCCAGGTTTAAGACAATTATAACACAATTTTAGTTCTTGTACCTTGGATATGCGGTTTTCAATGGATAATTCACGAAACTTGTCACACATATACAGAAAATGATCACTATTGCACATAGGGCAGTTCACTTTATACTTTTTTGATTGGTTATTATCATTATTATTTACTACTAAGTAGCTTCTTGTTTTTAAAAGCTCTGGTTTTAGTGATTTGTTATCCTCCAGTGTCTCTAACAAGTCAGCTCTGTTATTTAAAAACGTACAAAACTGCGACAAAGATGGTGGCTCAGACAAAGTATTACGAAATTCCTCCCAATATCGACTAGTAGATTCATCTAGTTTATTAGACATCATATAAATGATTAATGTATCCCAGTGCTGAGTTGGTTGCTTAAGAGTGGTAAGAGCCCTGATGTTTTTATTTGTGACATCTAGTAAATGACGTATTGATTGACTTGATTCTATAGAAATTGAACTGACATTAAAAAGTGATTGCACGTGATTGTTAACTAGTAGTCTGGAGTTATCATACCTTTCGCACAATAACTTCCAAGCAGTGATATAATTTTCTTGAGTGAAATCAATGTTTTGAACAATAATAGCAGCACTTCCATGAAGAGAAGCACGTAGATAGTGAAATTTGCTTATATTATCCAAGGTATCATTATTATGAATCATTGATGCATAGATTTCCCTAAATTCGAGCCAATCTTGATAGTTACCATTGAATTGAGGTATATTTATTTTGGGCAGATGAAATTTAGTATGGCTGCAAGTCTCACCTGATTTAGCGTCGTTGAAGCTTGATGCAGAACCCGATCTATGGCGCTGTTGTAATTCTCGTTTGGCGGCGCAAGCATCGGGGAGTCCTTGTGCTGATGAAATCAAGGAATAATATCTCGCCTCGAACAGCTGTCGGTCAGCATACTCCTCATCCGGAGGTTCGCTTAATAGTTCAATTTCGTTCTGTAAATTATCATAATCGTTGAACATAGATTCTATCCTAGACAGTCTATTTTTAAGTTCTATCACGTGTGCATCACTAAGTGACGTTTCATAGTCCCTAACAGGGTTTAAGTATGACTCAAATTGGGTTAATTTTGCTTTAATAGACGATCTAGATTTTTTAAGTTTTTTGAGTTTGGTGTCTAATTCTTCTTTACTCATTATTTATTTTATTTTATTCGTTAATTTTGAAAAATGAAAGTTAATTTATAATATGTAAACGAAAATGAAATTGTTGTAATCGTAATTATTGTTGTTTTAATTGTTGTTGTTGGGAAAATGTACTTAATACTCACTCAAATCTTGGCGAAAAAAATAAAGTATTGATGGAGTTTGACAAAGGAAATAGGTATTAGATAACATGGAATAATGGAACGAACTCACTAGTCTTTGTGCGCTTTATCCAATCATGTAGGTATATAGTTGTTATTTCAGCTTATAGGCGAGTCCGGCCAACTGCACTTTGTTGCAATTCTGTTAAATCTTCAATTTTGCCGTTCATACATTTTGAGGCTGAAGGACCATTGTTTAAGCCATGTGGGCTCTTGGGTTAAATTGAGATTGATATTTAGTTGAAGAGTTTATTATATACAATTACACTGTTATTAATATAGGTTTTATAAGATTTTAACATGCTTCGTCGTCGAGTGCGTTGACAGAATCCTCTTGACGCGAGAGAAAAAACAAAAAAAAGCAATGACAAGTAAAACATAAAAAATAAATAGGTTGGCTTTGTAATGGAGGTTGAACACTAACTGCATGCATTAATGGATAGGTAGTTACAATAAATAAATATTGAAGTACCTAATACTAAGCTACTTTCCGATTTAATGAGAAGTATGGATTTCCTGGGGGTCATCGGCTGTATAGATGGGACCCATGTAACTATCATAAGACCAAGCAATCATGAGGGCCTCCTATATGCAGTTAGCATTACTGCAAAAGATTCAAATTAGGTACCTCATTGCTAGAGACTCATTCAGTCTAGGATTATGGAAATTTTGATATATTTCCTCAAAATATCCGGAGTGTTGAGAGCATCTGTAACATCACGAAAGCAATCAGATGTTCATCTTCTTCAGTCGCTCCTCCTCCACAGCCACCATTAGCGCCACCCAAGCCATGGTTTTTTTCGCCGACTTCCTTCTAAAAGACAAGACAGCAAATTACTATTACAGCAAATTACTATTACACCAACTTTTTATTGGTGACATGTCAAGGGTGAAGGAGTGTTAGAAAATGAGGTCAATATCAAAATGTTATCTTCTATTTAGAAATAAACTTTATTCCAATTTCTGTGCATGCTTAATCATTTTTTTTGACTTATAACATTTTTCGATTTTATTAGGCTTTTATTATGCTTATTCTAAAGACTATAAATAAATATAAGGAATAAATAAATATAAAAATAAGGAACTATAAATTTTACTTTTTGTATTCATAATAAATATAAAAAATAGCCTTTTTTTCCGATACAAGTGGTTGCTACAAAGTTCACAATATGTCTCTCAGCTCGGTGTGCCTTTTGGCATAGGCCTTCTCCAACGCTTTCCACTGCTGCCTATCAGCTGCTGCTCTTTCTAATCATACACATAATTTAATGTGTCCTCTTAAGAAAAAAAAACTAATACAAAACAATTTCTTACACAATTTTCTTTAAGTTTAGTAGTTTTCTACACTCTGATAGGCTTAACCTATCTCATCTGTCTCTTAAGTAATTTGTGACACATACGGGTAAACACCTGGTTAAATTCTTATCAATGAATATTAACTTGTAATCTACAAAATATTGACTGCTTAGTAGTACTATTTATTAGGGTGGGCCAAAAAAAACTTTTAATTTTTTTTTTCTTAGATACCGTGAAAATATTGTCAGAAATGACGAAAAAAAAATTCTGGTAGAGTTTAAGCTCTTAATATTAATATTAAGCGGTGGCGAATCGTAATTTTTAATTTCCCATTTAAATAACACAGGATTTTTTTTTTATTTTCTTTTGATTTTTAATGCGTTTGAACGAATAATTATCTAGGTAAAGCGAAAACTTATTCTTGTAGGGAATTTAACGATCTACAAAAAAGGTCTGATATGATTTTTTGCTAAGTCGACTCTTTCAAAAGTTATTCGAGGTGAAAGTTCAACTCTAAATCCTAAAAGATAATTTTTGCAATTTTTTATACTTTATCGCAAAATAATGGCTCAAAAACATAATATATCTCATTTTTTGTAATACTAATGGAATGTTTTGGTAAAACAACAATATTTTCACAAAATATCGTAAGAAAAACGAATTTTATGATACTTAATTTAAAAAAAAATCCGAATTCTACTCTACCTGAATAATAACATTGTAGAAATGATTATTTCCTAAAAACATAATAAGTGTCCCATTTGCACTTGACTATTAGATGATGTGAAATAATGAGAGCCGTATTTAAGTAATTTTTTAATTGCAATTAAACTTTATTTTATAACTTGTACTTTTTTTTACTTAAAATTAAACTAATTTTTTTTTATTACAATTGGGGAATTTTTGCCGGTGATTTTTAACCACTTGCAATAAATATTGCAACTGTTCTTCATTTTTGGTGAGACATTTGTTGTATTCTTCGATTAATGCAACTCCTCTTTCTGCTACATCATTGACAACGCTGAGTCGTTTAAAAAATACCAGATTTTCTTGATAGCTCTCATCCTGTGTCCAAGATTCTATATTTTTGTCGACGAAGTCAGTTGGTAAATCAAATATTTGAAATGTAACCAACGATTTTTTTGAAATAAAATCACTCAGGTCGAATGATAACAATGTTTCCAAGTTTTCTTGTCCAATTTCAAATTTCTTTTTTTTTGGATCAGTATTTATTTCATTTTTGTTCAAAGCTTGAATCATTTTCTGTTTTATTGGTAGAGGTACATTATCATCAAAAAGAGAAATAATGGCCAATTGTTCACTTAAGTACCACAGATGATTTATCATTTTTGAGCAAGCTGCTTTTGATACGGAACTGTTTACAGCTTTATATTCAATTAAATCTTGCATGAAGGTCAGATCATTGTGTGGCGCCTGGATCGCAGATGGAGCATTGAACCAAGCTTTTAAATATATTTTTACCAGAAAAATACAAACTTGACGTAAGCCGTTAATTTCTCGCGCTGATAATTTAAATTCTTCTCTAAAAAGAAATATTTTCAACGAGTAAATGGCTTTTGCCATCCAACGAGCATGATGAACTGGACCTGGCTGTTTAAACGTAAAGTTAGTTTTTGGTTTTTCTCCTAAAAAAATCAGTGATATCTCTAAGAGTTCTTTATAATCATCTCTCGGTTGACGAACCTGTCAAATATACAATAAAAATTCAATCTCAATTATCTTATTATTAGGTGAAAAATATCTGACAACTTTATGTAAAACATATTGTGTGTATAAGATTTATGAAGTAAAATTTATGAAGTCATACCTGTAAATTTTCTTCAATCAAGTTAACCAAGGCTTGTTTGCTATTCAACAATATATCAATAACCATACTATCGTCCATCCCAGCCTTGAAGTTCGATTTTTTAAGCTCGTTCCATTTATTTTTGAATCTGGAGAAGAACTGAACGTTTGGGCCTGATGAGGTTGGCCAATATACTTCAAACACACCTTTTAAAACGAGTTCAAAGATGTGATGGCGACACGGTAAATGGATCAACTCTCGATTCAAAGCTTTTTCTATTTCAGCACAAGTCCCATGATGAATTCCTAGAAAAAAAAATGAAACAAACAAAAAATAAGACTATTAAAATAATTATTTTATATGTTATCAATAACTAACCTGTATTAACAGCTGCTGTGTCAAAACACATTCCTTTGACATATGAACTCACGCCCCACTGATTCAGAGTTTCAAGAATAGCAACTGCTTGATCATTGGCACTTCCCGACTTCAACTTTGGCACACCTAACAATTGTTCAGTACCACATGAAGTCAGAATGATTGGAAGTCTATCTACAGTATCGGTTCCCGTAATGTCTGTCAACAGCTTTCCATCCCAATGTACAATATAATTGCTTTCAAACTTCAACTCATCTTTCAACTCTTTCGCAATTTCTTCACGTAAAGCGTTTCGGCTACGCTGAATTGTTTTGTAACTGATGTTTACACTATTTAAATCAATTCCAACGCTTTTCAGAGTCGCAGCAATAATGTACATGGCATTTCTGCTAGTAACGTTGGATCGATCTAATGCTGCAACTAATTCTGGTGTCATCACGTTAGTTTTAGAAATTACAGGTGGTGTCAATTCTTGTTCAAAGTCTGAGACTGATTTTGAAGTTATGCTTACTGATGACTGAGATGTTTTTATGTCAGATTCTTGTTTAGTTTTTAGCGGCTGCTCATCTTTTACAGGCTGGTCTACAATTAAAAATTTAAATATTTTGATAGGTAAAAGAAAATTATTCAACATACAAAAAAATTATTTTCCAATTTTACGAAAAATAAAATTAATTACTAAAAATTGAAGGCACGGTTATTTAAAAATATTATAGCTACCAATATTCTTTGATCAAGTCATGAATTCATTCTAACAATACATAGACAATAAATAACAATCAATGTAATGAGCACAATAAATGTTAGTACATGTTCATAAAATATAATACTTACTTATTTCATCAATTATCATCACTTCTGATTCAGTGTCTGGTTGTGAACTTAAATTAATAATTCCCCTTCGATTTGAACTTTTTTGTCCTTCTAGAAAAAATTTTTTCTCGTAATTCAAGGATTCAAGGCTTTTCTGATCGGTAATATCAAAGAGTTCAGACAGCTTATTTTGGAAAAGCGACTGATTTTTGATTTGAGTTAATGAGTTTTTATTGTTTCGACTTTTTTGTAAACTTTTCCACTTACAATGTAAACTACGCAATTTCTTTACAGCATTTTGTCTGGCACAAATCGGCAATCCCGCAGAATGCCATTGCTTTTCCACTTTAATTATAGTATTCACTGTACTTGTATTAATTGTTTCCTTCAATACAAGATGATGATGGAAAAACACTGCCATAACCTCTTTAACGGTAGGTAATTTACGGCCAAAAACGTTTGGGTTGGGAGAACCAATTAAATAAATAGGCTTGCAGCTCATTTTTAAATAACATCAAAAAGTTTCAATAGTTAAAATTAGAAATCAAAAACTGGAACAATGAAAGTTTACTATTCTCGAAGATAATAACTGAATACAAATCAAACTACTCAAGGTCTCACTCAGTAAACAAAACACTAGAAGATTGATACAACATTAAGTTTCATTCACATGTAGATAATGTCATGGAGGTGGCGCTAAAATCGAGTAGTCAACAATTTTAGCGGTAAAATATGAAATAAGTGATTACATTTATAAATTGTATAACAGAATTGGATTTCTGATCTTTTCAATACTTCCAACTATGCTATGGCTAAATGTCTTTTTAACGATTTTTATTTGAATCCTGCTGGATGACAAAAATTTTTTTTTATAAATTCATCGATTAAAAACAAAAAAGTTATAAAAAATAAGATATATTATGTTTTTGAGCCATTATTTTGCGATAAAGTATAAAAAATTGCAAAAATTATCTTTTAGGATTTAGAGTTGAACTTTTACCTCGAATAACTTTTGAAAGAGTCGACTTAGCAAAAAATCACATCAGACCTTTTTTGTAGATCGTTAAATTCCCTACAAGAATAAGTTTTCGCTTTACCTAGATAATTATTCGTTCAAACGCATTAAAAATCGAAAGAAAATAAAAAAAAATTCCTGTGTTATTTAAATGGGAAATTAAAAATTACGATTCGCCACCGCTTAATATTAATATTAAGAGCTTAAACTCTACCAGAATTTTTTTTTCGTCATTTCTGACAATATTTTCACGGTATCTAAGAAAAAAAAAAATTAAAGTTTTTTTTGGCCCACCTTACTATTTATGTATAATAATTATGTATAATCCAAGCTTTGAAGAACATCATCCAATGTTTTCAATCTTGATCTAGGCTAGGAAAGACTCTTAAGAGTCTTATTAAAATCTAACTGATTGCAATCATGCCACTGACTAAGTGAGGATGTATGTACAGAGCATTGTAATATTTGTGTCTTTGTTTTCTAATTACTTACTGATTAATCCAAATTAATATCTTCTGTCCTTATGTTTTAATTGTTTACTAATTAAACTATTATTTGAAGGAATCCATCCAAATTAATTTCTTCATAATGTAGACCGACAGGCCGGATCAAAATATTATGATGACATTAACCTCAATACTTGCTTGTATCTTCCTTGTTTCTTGGTGCAGAATGTATGCCTAGACAAAACAAAAGATACTATTATTATTTCAAAGCACTATCACCATGATTTTTTTCAGATGTTTCAAGCCAGTAGTTTTAAGAGCCTATTCGAGCAAAAATTGGCACTTTAAAGTTTAATATATCGCCAACGGATCCCATAATCGAAAAATTGTCTTTGCAACTCTTAAGTCATACATATCTCCACAAAATTACTACTCTCTAGGGTCAACAGTCTCCAAGCAAACCCTCGGACGGACAGACAGACGGATATGACGAAACTATAGGGGTTCCTTGTCAGGACTACGGAACCCTAAAAAACCAACAATTTAACATTATTTAGGTAAAATTATAACAAATTTTATATTTTCTTACTACTGACTAGGGTCGTGGGTTCATCATAATGCTCGTTTTAAGTGGCAATTTGCAAATCTTACTTCATCTAAAGTAAGATTGATAGATTTGTACCATTGGTAACCTCTAAGTTTCTTTTAGCATTTTACATGAAAATTATCAAGTTTTCGCTACCTCATTACTAGTGACTAGATTTGAAACATGATAACAGATGATTTAAGTTGCAATTAGCCACCTTTTATCCCTTTTTAAAAAGACTTTTCACCATGTGACATAACATAACCTATTATCAAATATAAAACATTTTACAAGAAATTTGCCAATTTCTTGCTAAGAATAACTGGTCACTAGATTTAAAACATCATACAGATGTTTAACGTGCCAATTTTGCTGTTAATACTCACCTTTTATTATATATTTTTTCTCATTTTATCTAAAGAAACATTTTGCAAATCAATCACAAATTCCCAACGTTGCTTATGGAATATATTTAATGGACGTCAAAATACTTAGATATTATTATCAAACACTACTTAATTCAATGCTTATCTCAATTATTTACCAATATTTAATTAATTAATTATTTTTAATTCATTTTTTTTTATTGCTATTACTAAGGTTGCCAGCTTTAAATAATGTATTATTTCCCGACGATTACTTTGAAAATATTAATAAATTCGAAGATTATGTAACAAATTGGATTAGCCAAGGCCCTACTCAAAACGTAAAAAGAAATTTGATGGTAAAAAGATAATTCGATTTTAAAATGACGGTATACAAAGACACGATTCTTATCTTTTTATATTAAAATGTTAGTAGCTGCTGCTATATTACTATTTCTGTTACAGGCAAGATATTTTGTACAACTGTTTTGTTGTTTTTAGGCCTTAATGTCGATTTACAAAATTCAGCTTAAAACCCCATAGCTTTTAAGTTTCCCTAAATAAAAGGGAAAATCTCCTAAGATGGTAGCACTGATATGAATAATACTTTTATTACAGACGTTTCGTTTTACGGTCCTAATAGGATCCTTGCTTGACTACGAAAGGATTTAAAAAGTAAGTAAAATTATTACCAGATGAGTTGTGGTAAGGAAACAATCGTTGTACCTACATTTCGTCTTAAACATTCTAAGTATTTTTTCGTAGAACGGAATCGATAGATACCGAATGCATGTGAGTGACAGTTAATGACGTCAATGACAGATTCACAGATTATTCAGAGGACTGGAGAACTCAGACAAATAGTCTTTATTTTAAAAAAATTGCCGTCAACCTCCGTGCATTCCGTTTTTTTTTAAAGAGAAAAAGTACTTCACTAAGTAGTAGGCATGGACGATATCATGAGGAGCAGGTGAAAAATCATATGACTTGAAAATCATTTGTCACACCTGCTACTTTTTGTCATATTGACTGTTACAAATCACAGTCTGTGAAATCATATGTCATGCGCAAATTTCTTTTCATTCGTTGATGACATGTAGCAGATTGGGTCTAGCGAGCGCAGGCCTTGAGCGCGCGAGCGAGTAGGAATGATTTGCTACAGATGCGTGTTAGAAAAAGACAAACATGCTGTGCTATTTTTTATGCCATCATAGGTGACGAACGATAACGATAGCCTGAGCATTTAAAGAGCTTTAAACTTATGACCGTAAAGTTTAGATTCGTTTGTCATGTTTTTTTTTACGAGTGGCAGGTTGAAACCTTCTAGTTTGTTGAATTTTATGCTGAGCGCCGTAAGGTTTAGATTATTTTGTTATGATTTTATAGTAGGGAACGTCGAGCTCGTTTTGTTTACAATGAAATTTCGTTTTATGTGTGAATTATGATTTTATGATGTTGTTTTTAAATTCACTAGTCGCCAAGTGATGAGTGATAGGTGCATACGCCAATGTAAAAATAAGTTTACTTACATATTCAGGATTTAAAAAAAAATCACATGAAAAATTTTACATTGTCAGTCCCAAGCCTGTACAAGTATGAGGGAAAGTTAATTGTTTAAAAAAAATGCTTAAATAATACACACAAATAGCACATTACGTACCGCACGAACTATATATGACATTTCATAAAAAAGTAGCAAAGTAGCAAGGAGCAACTGTTCACAATAAATCATATTTCATTTAAAGTAACAAATAGCAAAAGTGTTACATTATGACACTGCGACAAAAAATCATTGCCAATGATTTATCACAGGTGATTTCCTATGACAAAAAATTATCATTTTGTCATATGACAATGACTGAAAAATAGCAATCATTGACATGCCTACTAAGTAGCTGTCAAAATGTATGGCGCTTCCACCCCGTGGAGGCAGTGCGAATCGGGCTACGACGGCGAATGCACGCTCAAATTTTTACCCGCATACAATACGCGACCACCGCGATGTTCACATTAGTAAGTCAAAATACTGTTTTCCCATTAATCATCATTTCACGTAGTTATGTAATCATTTTTTGTTACAGGTATAGTATTAAAATGTAAGAAACGTTTATTAATGGCAAATAAACGGACTTCTTTATCATCCGTATCCTGATAAGAATCGTTTAAAGTTGGCCGTAATGATACCTACACATTGTATATTAATTAACAACTAGCTAAATTGTCAAACCGATAAACAAATATGTTTAACCGCCTTCTAAAAAGAAGTGTATTGCAAACGTACACATTGTAATAATAATAATTGACAATTAATTAGATTGTTAAACCGAATACACAAACATGTTTAACCGTCTTCTAGAAAGAAGTGTATTACAAACTCACACGTGGTAGTTATAATAATTAGCAATTAGTTAGATTGCTACACCGAATAAACAAATTTGTTAACCGACTTCTAAAACGAAGCACATTACAAAAGTATTATAAAAATATTAATTAGCAATTAGTTAGATTGTTACACCGAATAAACAAATATGTTTAACCAACTTCCATAAAGGAGCATACTCGTATTATTATGTAAATAATTAGATATATATAATTGCTTTACTAATAAAATATTACATGTAGAACCAACTTCAAGAAAGAAGTGTATATATTACAAACGCACACATTGTTATTATAATATTAGCAATTGATTAAATTGTTAAACCGATAAACAAAGATGTTAAAACGACTTCTAAAAAGAAGTGAATTACAAAAGTACGCAAATAAGTACACATTGTAAAAATTAGTAATTAGATGAATTACTTAACTAATTAAACAATTATGTTTAACCGTCTTCTGGTACGAAGTGTATTGTAAATTGCACCCAATATAAATAAGTCAGTAATTAACCGTACCAATAAATAAAATATAAATGTAAAACTTTGTAATTAACCCCGTAGCATTCAATCAAGTACAAGATTGTTCTAACCACCGCAAATTAAATCAATCAGATCAGAACAAAACATTTGTTAGTAATATTTGGCCCCCGTAAATTTAATAAATTATAACATTGTTCAGAACATACAGTAAATTATTTAAACATAGATATTGTGTTAACTAACTTTATATAGTAAATAAATATACCAGATGTTAAATCAAGCCAGAGATCTTTTATTTTGTTTATTGTGGATTGCTCATCCGTCTCGTAACCCACAAACACGTAGGCTCGGTTATCAGGATTCCCACGGACACCACAGAAACCGTACAGAACCTTTAAAAAAACATGAAATGAAATTAAATGAAATTATTTATTCTGTCTGTCTCTAACAAAGTATAAAAATATGACTTTAATGTCATTATTTATAATCATAAGAAATTAGAATACTATTTACTTCATGTGTTCCGTTTTTTTACTATAAATTTTCCCACACAATTTTACGGGTTTAGAGCCAAAAATATAAAAATTTTAAAGTGTTTAAAATATCAGCAAACAACTTCAAATTAATTAATTAAAAAGTTTAGAATAAGTTTGATAAAAAAAATAAAAACCTACTTCAAAATGAAACTAAACAGCGAAAAATAATATTGACTAAAACATACCTATTTAGTTCTTTTTGGAGTCGGTGTAAATTATAACAAAAGCTAAGCGATTAATTCATTGAAGCAAGCAATAATATGAGTACGGGACGCGGTTAGCAACACGATAACTCGGTTCCCACCGTGTTACGGAAACAAACTGTTCTATCGCGTTGAGAGCGCGTTCAATTCGAATCAACGTGTTCCATGTTACGGAATCGCGGCGAGGCTCGAAGTGAACCGACTCGAGCCGGCGGCCGGCTGCCTTATATATGGTAGTGTTGCAACGGAACTGGCATAACGGAAGCAGAAACGGAAACAGATGTCAAAAGTTAATCCTAACGAAAGCGGAAACGGAAACGGAAGCGGAAACGGAAGCGTTAACACTATGAAAAAAAAAGCACAATTGTACATTTAAAACTTTTTTTATTAAATTTGTATTTTAGTAGTCAAAATTAAACAGCGGCAAGTTATATTTAATAAAGAGTAACTTGGCCGCTTTTTCACCTTTCAGCCTATTTCGATGTTCTTCATATATTAAACCAGCCCCGCTAAATAATTGCTCGCTGGCTACACTGGTGGGGGGAGCTGATAAGTATTGGCGAACTATTGGCAAAATATGGGGGTATTTGTGTGCATTTCCATTCCACCACATAAGGGGATCCTCATGAAGAGGTAGTCTTTTTTCTTTATTGTACTCCCGAAGATGTGACTGTATCTTTAAAAGTAAATTGTCACCATCGTCAGCTGTAGATGAGTCCCTCTCCTGGTCTTCATTTACACTTAACATCGATTCCAATATTTGCAATGATGCTGATGATTTGGAAGTAGAAGGCTGCACTTCAATGTCTTCAATTGCAATTTGAGTTCGGCTTCTTTTGGGGGAAGGTTCGCAGTCATCATCTTGGATGAAATTGGATTGTCTGGTTCTAATAGTGTTAATCGTCATATTAAGTAATTTAGATTCAACCTGCTCTGCAATGACGCTGGTGAAAAAATGCGATTTGTATCGCGGATCCAAATACGTCGCAATAGTGTATTTGTCGTCTTCGACCAGGTTTCCAAATCTTACACTTGAATTCAATTCATCGCGTAATTTTGTTATAAAATTTATGAATTGTTCTGAAGTATTAGGTTTCGTCTCTTCTTGTTGTAATGTGGTCTTAAGAACTTGAATTAATGGTATGACTCATGAAATACTGATTTGAGAACTACTCAGATTTCTTGTTATTTCTTCAAATGGCTGCATCAATTGCACAAATTTTTGAATATTCATCCAGTCTTCGGGGGATATCATCGCGATTGGATTTGCGCTTAGGTACAAGACAAGCGAATCTTTGAGCCGTCGCGTCTGCTGCACCGCTCCTCATCGCTTTCTCCCCGCTTCCGTTCAGAGTTCTGTTATAAAGTTTGCGGAACCAGAAGCAGAAACGAAGTGAAAAAAAATGCGGAACTTCCGCAGTTGCGGAAGCAGAGTTCTGTTGCAACACTAATATATGGTTTGGGTCGGCGCGCGAGTGAATCACGCGGAGGGGCGCGGGCTGGCCGATGTCTAGCTCTCGGCGCTCAGTGAGGATGACGTACTGGAGTGGCGCGCGACACGTAGATAAGGTTGCCGTGTTACAGGCTCCCCCTCTGGCTCCGAAGAGGTCCCGACGAGGAAGCTAGGACAGGTGTGGGCGATGTCATCTTCGTCGTCTGACCACGGGTTCGTGGGCGTGACTGAGGTGGCTTGAGGCTCCACCTTCTCAGGTCGACCACGCTTGCGCAGTGGCGCGGCTGAGGCGGTGGCTGCAGGAGATGCCACCTTCTTTGGCCGACCACGCTTTCGGAGTGGCGCGGCTGGACTGGGCAGGGGTCTGCTGACTCAGGGCCCCGGAAAGGGCGAAGCGCTGACGAATGGTACAGGCCCAGGGACTGGTCAGGAACATTGGGGTCTGCAATTTCAAAAGAACTAGGTCCATGACTTCGTAATATCGACACCTCCTACGTATTAGGCTGTATCTGCCAGATACACATAATTGGCTTTATTTCATTTTTAGCATCTATGCACTTATACCTGCCTTGTACAAAATTTTTTTTTTTTTTTATTACCCCAAGATACCTTTTTGGCAGACGCATTAGTATGTATCTACATAAGTTGTTAAAATATGCCGCTGTTAAAATAAGTAACTGCCCGTTACACTTTAAGTCGCGGGGCAGAAGGGCGCAGGAGGCGGGCAACTACCCGTTGGTCAGTTGTACCGCGGTAACCAAGCGATGCACACGCAACACGTCGCGTTCTGCTTTAATTTAAAAAATGTCGAGTAAAAGGTTACAGTTTTTGGCTACATTAAAAGAAGATGCAATAAAAGGACGAAATTCTCCCAGTAATGAAGAAAAAGACTCTTCATCAGACCCAAATTTATACGTACCATCAAGGAAAGGTAAGATTTATTCGTCCAAACTTGTTTAAATTTATTATTAAAGTTAGGATTCAATTGGTTTTTGTCTCTTATCACAAGTAATTTACATATATAGTGAAATTAAATATAACAAAATTGTTATCTTTTATTTGGTGCAATCTCGATGTTTAAGTGTGTAACTACGTAGATACACACTTATTCGCTGTAATGCCTTTTTATCATAATATGTATCTAGCCAGTTACACATTTAATCTTTGGAATCCCGTTAGATGAAAAAAAAATATCTGGATAGTTAAACATTTAGTCGTTGGAATCATGTTAAAAAGAAAAAAGTTTAGTGGTAGTTCCATAATTAAACATCGATATTATGTAAGAAATAAATAATTTAACTAATGCCAGTTCCTAAGTATGTTATTAATACAAAAGGTTATCTATTTGTAAAATATAATATTAATAAGATTATTTTGCGTACTTAGCTTAAATAATAATTTATTTTGATTTTTTTGTGTTTTTTTTCTTGCATGTTTAACGTGAAACCTTAGTTTTGATTGTTTTGCTTTTGGCTTGAAATTTCTTAATACCTACACGCTTTGTTTTCCTTTACAGAGTCTCCAATACGTTTCTCCGAAGATTTCTCTCAAGAAGACTTACAACAGCTCACGAGAATGGTTGAGGATGACGACGAAGAACCAAGTGGTACTGGAAACGAGCGAATGGACACAGAGTGTTTGACGACTGAACTCATGACAAAGCCATGTTCAGTACTATTGTCGAAAGATTGTAATTTTAATGACCCTACATTGCCGTATTCACCTGTCATACAAAATAGTAGTTCCGTTGCAACAAAAGATTTGTGCTTAGAGTCACCAAATTTTTCAACTGTAATAGCTCAAGAAATAGCTCAACTAGGCTGTAATAGCTCAGCAATTCCTGCAACACCTATGACTTTATCTCTTAGCTCACCTGTGCCATCAGAACAAAAATCAATAGAATCCCCCCTATCTTTAAATGAAACAAAAAAGCGCCACATTAGCCAAAGAAAAGATAAAGGACAAATAAGGCAGGTACATCGCGACCAGTGGTTAGATGTTAAACGTAAGACAAACAAAAATTTTGGTAAAGAATACACAAGTAGGAATGGGAAGATTAGGAAACAAAAAGAGATCGGATTGCCATGTGGAGAAAAATGTAAATTAAAATGTTCACAGAAATTTACAAACTTTGATCGAAATCTACTATTCGCGGCGTTTTGGTCATTAGGTGAGCTAGTTCGGCATTGGGATTTTATAGCCAAATATTGTGACAAAATACCAAAACGTCGTATGACTACTGAGTCAGCATCCAGAAGAGAATTCACGCTACGGTATTATTTGCCGGCAAAAGTCGGTAATAGCTCCAGTGGCGATGAGTCGAAAATACAAGTTTGCAAGACCATGTTTTTAAAAACTTTAGGCATTAAACAGGGTATGGTCTACTCCGCTCTGAATAAACTCTCATTGCAAGGTACTGTCATGCAAGATAAAAGAGGCCACCATCAGCACACACAAAAAATTACTGACGAAATGATTGCAAGTGTGTGTGACCATGTAAACAGTTTTGTACCTGTAGAGTCGCATTACGTTCGAAAGCGAACAAAAAAACTATATTTAGATGGAAATCTTACTTTTGCTCGAATGTTCTTGCTATACAAAGAATGGGACGATCCTAAAGGTCAAACTAAGGTCAAAACTATAAGACAATACCGAGATATAATAAATAAACACATTAATTTGGGATTTCATGTCCCCAAAAAAGATCGTTGCGATGTCTGCCATGTGTATGAAAACTTGCCACGTCCTGTAACTGAAGAACAACTGGATCGCTATAGAACACACATACGAAATAAAACTATTGCGCAAGAGCTTAAGAATAAGGATAAAGAGTGCTCTCAAAATACAAACGAAGTTCTAACAGCAGTATATGATTTTCAAAAGGTGCATGGCATGCCATATGCTGAAACAAGTATTCTTTACTATAAAAGAAAGGTAACGGTCTACAACTTTACAATATATGAAATGGGAAGTAAAGTTGCTAAGTGCTACGTTTGGGATGAGACTACAGCAAGACGAGGTGCGAATGAGGTTAGTAGTTGCTTATATGACTTCATTAAGGAAAACCATCAAAAAGGCATAAACATTTTTAATTTCTGGTCTGATAACTGTGGCGGGCAGAACAGGAATCGGATTGTTTTTGCCACTTATTTGAGGGCCTCAAAGGATTTAAAAGTATCCATCACCCATAAATATTTTGAAAAAGGGCATACCCAGAACGAGGGCGACAGCGTCCATGCCCTCATAGAACGAACGGCCAAGAATAGAACGGTGTATACGCCTGAACAATGGTATGCCCTCATTAGATGGGCAAAGCAAAATGGAACTCCGTACATAGTAAAAGAAATGACCACCAGCGATTTTATTGATTTTAAAAACTTGCTTCCTGGTGGTAATTGGACAACAAATACAGATAATGAACGAGTTTTATGGTCTCATGTCAAGCAATTACAAATATTGCCAGAATCACCCAAAATTTCATACAAAACTGACTTTTGTGAGCACGAATTTAAGTCTATTATTATAATTAACCCTCCCAAAACCAGAGTAAAAAACCGTACTAGATTAGATAACGGTCCAGTTCCATCTGCGCTTACAAGAAAACTAACTGAAGCGTATACGGAAAAGTTACCAATACCCCAAGCAAAACTTAAAGATTTAAAGGACTTATGTAAAAGTAATATCATTCCTTCTATTTATCACGATTTCTACATGAATCTGATGGGGCAGATGAAGATTTTGAGCATCAAATAGACGACGAAGCAGAATAGTTTTAAGCGTAGTAATTATTATGTTAGTTGATTGTTAAAAAAAATAAGGGTAAATATAACGCATAAAACCCTGTAATAAAAATACAATAAGTGCCTTATTTTATAACATTTACCTGTGATTGACGCTTTGATCTCACTATATAGGTTGTTCAATTAATATAAATATTTAACTATTTTTAAGTGACGAAGTTATTGACAAGTACTGAATTTAAAGTTACCGGTTGCTAAAATAGTTACGTCATATTTTTCTTTATTTAAGAGTATAAATGGAATAAAACACTTTTTCTAAGTACTTGTTTAGTGAAAAATTAACGTGTTTTATTCAAAAGTTATTTTTTATTTTGGATATAACATTTTATTTGTGTTTTCTTTTCTACTTTAATATTGATATTTAATAGTAGTTCTATTACTTTATCGAAGACAAAGATAATTTTAATGATTAAGTCTTTGTTATTTTGTGTAATACTAAAGCGTATTAAAAGACTGATGATTTTGCATGTATAAGATTTTTGATAAGATAGATCTCGTTTTGTGGCCTAAAACCGAATGATAAATGTGTTATATTTTTATAAAATAATAAATAACAACTTTTCTATAATCAATGCTTTTTATTACATTTAGTTTAGTACAGTGCCTCATTCATAGAATAAGTCACTGTAAAAGGCTTAAAAAATCACTTAAATGACCTGCAACAAAGCATAAAATAATCATTATTTATATACACATATTACAATCGTTATTGTATTCGGATTATAAGTTATTTGTTACAGTTACACAATAAATTTTATATTTTTATACCCAGTTTAACTGTGTGTCTGGCAGTTACATGATTAAAATTTAAGAATATTCCAATGTTAAAATATGTATTAGGTACATACACAATTTGATAACTTTTTTGGAACAACGCGTAAGTATGTATGTGCTAAAACACAAAAACCTTTACATTTACCAATTAAATTTCATTGCCTATGTTAACTTCACGTCAAATTAGGCCAACTCCTCAAATTTCAGGTTAAAAGTCTTTACAGTTGCTAATATATGACTATTTTAATTTTTCGGAACCTTTAAAACGCTCTTCTGTAAAATTTGATTTTTACAGATGCACAGTTATACGTAGAGTGTGTCGATATTATGTAGGGTCCATCACGCCTTGGTGCGAACTTGGCGCTGAACCCCTTTGAAGAGCTGCTAAGGACATGTGAATCTACCATAACATGATCACCAGGTTTATATCTAGGACATTCGTTTCTTTTTTTATCTACGTAGTCTTTTCTTTGTTCTTCTTTTATTTATTGTGTTTCTCTTGCCCTTTTAAGTGTGTTTGCTAGTTGTATAAGTTTTGGTGTTATTTCTGGTATAAAATTTTCTTTTTCTATTATAGCTTTTAAGTCATGGTTAATGTCATCAGGAGTTCTTAAGTTTCTCCCAAACGTTAGATAAGCATGGCTGTATCCAGTTGATGCCGAAATCGCTGTATTCATAGCAAATCTGATGCTTGGTAACATTTCGGGCCACGACTTGTGATCATCTCCGACTAAGATAGCAAGTTGCGTTTTAAGGTCTTTGTTTCTTCTTTCGACTGAGTTCGTTGCAGGATGATAGAGTGAAGTAAAACCTTGTTTTATGTTCAGGCAGTAACTCAACTGCTGCATTACATTACTGACGAATTGGCTTCCGTTGTTTACTTACTTATGAATCGACGAGGCGTTCCATATCGTAAGATGATTTTATCAAGTAGTGTCTTAGTGCATTCTTTTGCTGTCGCTTGTTGTAATGCAAATAATTCCACCCATCTGGTTGCATAGTCCTCTACTATGAATATCCATGACATATTATGTTCGCTTTTAGGTAATGGTCCAAACAAATCGAAGGATATTACTTCAAAACGCTGATTAAGAGCAGTAGTTTGCAACAGTCTGGTTGGCTTCATATTACTGGGTTTGTATCTTTGACAGTTCATACAGACTTTGATGTAGTTTTCTATTTGTTTCCTCATTCCCTTCCAAAAGTATTTTTTCGGAATTCTTTCAATTGTCTTCTCAACTCCGTAATGACCAGGAATAGGATCGTCGTGATATGCTGAAATGATTGTATCTTGCTCGGACTTTGGTACTACTAACTGACAATCATCAGTGTCACGATCTGGGTTGTAGCGGTATAGTAATCCACTATCTGTAAGATATCCTTTCCTGCTCCAATATTGACCGTTTTCTTCATTGGTATTATCTTCTAAGGCCAATATTATCTTTTTAATGGTTTCATCGGCTAATTGGGCTGTTCTTATTTCTTTGGCACTCCTTCTTGGCATGTCTATAATAATATTGCAGATTTCACAGCTCTCTTCATCTTCTAGACTGCAGGTAGGACGAGACAATGCATCGGCTACGACATTTGTTTCCTGTGATCTATTTAATGGTTATGTCGTAAGCTTGTAATTGTAGTGCCCATCTCGCTAATCTACCGGTCGGTGACTTCAGTGTCATAAGCCATTTGAGTGCTTGATGATCTGTTAGTACCGTAATAGGTGTACCTTCTATGTAACCACGGAATTTGTTGATAGCCCAAATGACTGCAAGTGCTTCTCTTTCTGTAATGCTGTAGTTTCTCTCGGCTATAGTCAGGAGTCTGCTCGCATATTCTACAGGGTGTTCATCTTCCCTCTCCCCCTGCACTAAAACAGCTCCGATTGCATAACTACTTGCATCTGTCTTTATGTAGGTATAATTCATAAAACAAGAATTAGCTACGTATAAGGCGGCTTATGCGCAGAATGACTCTTGCGAAATTTCCCTTTTTAGACCACTCTACCTCCTCCCATTCATCATTCGAATCTCTTATTCACTCGCCACTGCTGAACATAGCTTAGGCCTCTCCCAGTGACTTCCAGATTGGCCGGTTGGAAACGGCCTGCATCCAGCGGCTACTGTAACATTTACCAGGTCGTCTGTCCACCTTGTGGGTTGTAACGAACATACCCTTTTAAATCAAAGTATGATATATGTAATTAATAAAATAAATATTATTTTTTTCTCTTCAAATTATTTCTAACTAAAAAGGGCAACTTATTAAACACCATGCTTTCTTCGTAATTTTGAACCAATTCAAAACCCTAATAAACCAAGCTTTTTACAGCGGATTGACCGGAATGGACAGATAAACAAGATAAATGTTTAACGGATCCTTCAGTGCATTGCGCGAGCACACGTTGTAATGGTTTTTGTGCCTGACGCTGGACATATGATGCAAAATTGTGAGTCATAGCATAAAAAAAGCTTTTAGGATTTTTAACAAATAGAAATATGAAACTATACAAAAAAAATACTGCATTTGTAACAAAAGGACTATAGAAACGGACGCCATTAACTCCGCAGGCGAAACTACGCACGTGTATCCCAGAGCAAGGCGAGAACACCTGAGGTCAGATGTTGTCATCGTTTGAATGATTTTAAATTATAATATTAAAAGTTATAAAGATTTAATTAAATCATATTTCATGTACTAGTGAGCGTAAGTCTTAAACATGAAAGCTAACTTATATTCATTTAGCAATTTACATTATGATAAATATTAAACATTAAATAAGAAGGTAAACATACTGATATACATTAATATAATAAACAAAAAGGAAGTAAATTTATATTTTTAGATAGTCATATTTGTTTTAGTTCAATAAAGTAAAATAATAGAAATTTAAGAAAGTAAGAGTATGTGTTTGAATATTCGTAATGTGATGTTGAAATGAGACTCGTGGATCATAAAAGGTTGAGAAACCCTGCAGTTTGAAAGATTTCAAACGTCAGCTTTTAAAAAAAACATGAGGCACGGGACGCAGAGGAGGTATGATGGTTAAATAGTTTAGCAGGTTAGGTTAATATGACGTAGACGCTCCGAATGGTGCTCGCGTGTTTCCTAAGAAAAGATGCAGAGGGGTAAGTGTTTTGATAATTAAAAATTCCTGTTGAAAGTATTTTAATTAAAATATTTAAAGACACAGTAACTCTTAAATTTTGATGACAATAATGATGATGCTGACGATAAAGTATTTAATAATGAATTATGGTGTAGCAGCGTATAAATAGCCGCTGACACGCGGGGAGCTCAATTATGAAAGATTACCCTGCGAATTGATGAGAGAGAAATGGTTTCGTCGTCAGCATTGAAGTACGTGGCCCACTAACCTGCAGACCAGCTCAGAAACGCTTCACCCGCTCGTCTCCGCAGTTCACACCGTGATGCACTTTCACGAAACAATAGTCAAATCACTGTTGGGTTCATTTTAGGCAACTTTCAGCTGTCCATCACGGAGAAAAACGAACTCCTCACCAAAATTACGCGAGAAGACGCGCTCGCGATGTCGTGAAGGTTAGGAATCAAATACAATATGGTCGGCGCTCGGTGAACGATAGCCAAACTATGTGGCGCTTGTGTCGCCAGATTCAGCGAATTCAAGAGCGCGATCCTTATGGCGCGAACCAAATAGCCTCAGATACTAACTTATAGAAACCATTTGAAAATAATAAATTATTATTAGCGAAATTACCTATTACTTAGGTTTAGTAATAATAAATATTTTAAAAATTAATTCGGGTCACTTAAGGTGCCCAACCATGCTGCCCGCCTTGGAAGTTTGCAAAACTTTCAAAAGAAGACAAATTAATAAAAGTAAATTGAGTTATAGTTATTAGAATTATGTTTATTAAATTAATTATATAACTAAATAAGAATAAAGAGATGACATTCTTATTGAGTTGGTATGGGATACAGTTTTACAACCGGACGCTTGAAAATTCCACATTTAGTTTTAACCGTCGCGACACGAACGACTCTATCAGAACCGGGATGAATTTCCGTGATTCCACCTAATGGCCAACTTAAAGGTGGGCAATCATCCTGTCCAACAAGTCCGACAGTTCCGATTTCTATGGGACGGTCAGGAGAGGTCCACTTCTGTCTGACTTGCAGCGTGTGCAGATATTTCAAACACCACTTTTTCCAGTAAGACTGAACCATACTATCAGTAATTGCTTGCATTGAACAATATTAATGCGCACGTGTTTCAAGTCCACGGCGGGCAAGTACTGCAATGGGGTTGACATTAAAAAATGCGCAGGGGTTATAACTTCTGGTGAAGGATCAGAAGACACAACAGTAAGTTGGCGAGAGTTCATAATGCACTCTATCTGAACCAATACTGTCTGCAACTCCTCGTAAGTGAGAAGCTGGTTTCCTATCACACGGTATGAGAGCAAGTCTGCCATCATGGGTTTGGGGTGTGATGGGTTTACTCTGAAGCAGTGGTTGCATTTCCGCACCCTAGCCCTTACAACGGTCCAGGCGTCCAATATCCAGAGACGTTGGTGCAAAATTGAAATAAGCAGACCTGGGCATGTATGAGAGTTCATTACATGAAAATGATCAATTAAAAGATCCACCACTGGGTCATGCTTAGGGAGTAAAAGAGGATGCTTAGCCTCGAATGACAAGTCAGAATTAGAAAGCCTACCTCCTATGCGCAACTGCCCATCTTCGTCAAGAAACACGAATAAGCTTTGCAGCTTTTTTGAAGGCAATTTATCTGTATTAAGAGCTTTGATTTCTGCAAAGTAAACTCTTTGAACAGAACGAATTAAGGCTTTTTCTACAGTCATATGATTATTGACTGAGCCAGAAGAAGAAGAAACTTTCTTTATAAAACGAAGGATATAAACGACAATCCTAAGAAGCTTATCCCAAGAGGATATACGCTGAGCTTATTTATCAATGGTTCACACTGAACTGTGGCAGTAAGTAACTTTGCCCTGTGTTCAGGCAATTGACCTGCATTGGAAGGGGTAAAAGGTTTTACGGGCCATTCCGAAGGCGGGTTTCGAAACCACGATGGGCCGTTCCACCACAAGTCATGCGACAAGAGCTGCGAGGGTAACATACCACGCGAAAGACAATCGCTCGGGTTTTCACACCCGGCGACGTGATAATGATTTTCAGGAGGTAAATTCTCCTGACTCTGGGCAACGCGGTTGCTGACAAATACTGACCGACCGATGCGGTGAAGAATATATCCATGAAGGAGCGATGGTAGAATCCGAGAACGCAAAAGTTCCTGCAATAGGAATACGCGCACGATAAGTTTCATCAACTGTACGTATCAGCTTGGACATAAGGACCGCAGCGCAAAGTTCCAAGCGAGCAAGTGTGGTCACTTTGGTAGGGGAAACCTTTGATTTCGCACACAATAATCTCACTGTGATCTTTCTAGCAGGATCAGTAGTTTGTAGATATATGACACATCCATACCCATTCATACTGGCGTCACAGAAGGCAACGATTCGCACAGTGCTATCACGTAAGACACCTACATGCCGAGGAATTTTCAGAGATGAAATTAATGGAAATTTTTGTATGAACGCCGAAAACTTTAGAATTATGCTTTCGGGAGGAGTATCATCCCATCCAATATTGGACAACCACAGTTCTTTGATAAGCAGCTTGGCATATAAAATTATAGGGGCTACTAAGCCGAGGACATCAAACAATCAAGCGACTACAGAAAGTATGCTCCGCTTAGTACATTTCTCTTCTACATTAAGAGTCGTGAAGAAAAAGCTGTTATCGACCGGTGCCCATGAAAGGCCTAATACCTTCGAAGCATTGTTAGAAGAATCACCACAAAAGTCCATTGTACTGCGATGCGAATCAGGAAGATCACCAAGTAGCGCTTAAGAATTACTCGTCCATTTTACTAAATCAAAGGCACCGGACTTAAACAACGAGATCAGTTCTCGGAAAAGAAGAATGGCGCTGGATTCATCTGCAATAAAATGAACCAAATCGTCCATATTAAGTTTAGACTCTGCCACAGTGGCAGCATCCGGGAAATGTAGCCTCATATCCTGGGCTAATTGGCGAACGGTCCGCATTGCCAAGTATGGACTTGACTTGAGTCCGAACGGGACCCGTTTAAATTGAAAGGTTCGTATTAAATCATTTTGACTGAATCTATATAAGATTTTCAAATATTTACGATGTTCATCAGGGACTTCAATCTGCAGATACATTTGCTTTATATCCGCAGTCATAGCGACAGGGAAAAGACGAAAATCAAGCAATGGCAAGAATAAATCTGCCTGCAAGTTGGGACCGGTATGTAACACATCGTTTAATGACAATCCGGTGTGAGTCGCGGCACTAGCATCAAGTACGATCCGAGGCATCGGCTTATCCGGACGGATAACAGCATGATACGGGATGTAGTATCCCTCGTCAGTAATATCGGACTCGGCAACTTGTGACAAGTAACCCTTATCGACACACTCATTTATTACGTCATTATATTTTTTTTGTAAGTCTGGCGACTGTTTGTACTTGTTGTTCCAAGGCCATCCATCGACGTTGAGCAGCAGTGCGAGAATTACCCAGTGCACTTGGGTGTTTAGAAAAAGGTATCGCGACAGAATACCGCCCATCATCAGCGCGAGTGACCGACGATGCAAACAAGTTCTCACATTCGGTTTCTTCTGGGCTTAAAAATTGCATATTAGGTATTTCTTCCAGTTGCCTGAATTTTTGCACTTAATCATTAAGTGCGAGTGCAGAAAAATAAGTATTATTAATTTTATTTTGAGACTCATTACAGGGATAGTCACCCATCAACACGAAACCGAACGCGGTCAATAAAGCAGGGGGCACATTGGTGCCAGACTCCACTTTGTTGCCTAAGTAAATATACGGAAACAATTGCGCACCTAGTACGACGTCCACGTTCCCGGGAATATTCCACGTCAAATCAGCAAGGAGCTATATCCCTCTAAATAGCCGACATCACCCTTGGTTATATAGTGAGTAGGCAGCTGATCCGTAATACAGTCAACGACAAGTGCATATTCGTGTATTTATTATTTGGGTGTACGCGAAACTCAATGTCTAAATTAACGTACCCCAATATGGGCCGAGACGCGGAGCCAATTACCTTAACAAAGGAATTACTTAAGGGTATTATAACTAAGTTAAGCGCCTTGCAACAATCAACGGTTATCAAATTATTTTGAGAGCCATTATCGATAAGGCATCGTATTATTCTTGTATTACCATGATTAGATTTCGCGTAAACTTGCGCGGTTGACAATAAAATAGAAGAAGTAGGTCTAACTTCAACACTTAATGACAGCGAAGGAATACCGGAGGAAACATCAACACTATGATTCGCGTTATTAATGCGCTGCGCAGACGAAACAGGTGCGCTGTTATCAGCCGAGCAATTTTTCATAACGCACGAGTCTATGTTTACGTCGGCCTGGCCGGACGGAGCGCGCGACGGAACCACAGGTGATGTCAATGACCCTTGACCGGTCGGGAGTTGAGACACTTAAACGTAATTATTTGGCCTAATATTATGATATTTTTTATCAAAGTCTAAGTAAGTGTGATGTTTCTTCTTGCATAAATCACAAACATGCGTAGATTTACAAGACGTAATTGTGTGTGACCCACTTAAACAATTAACACAACCATGTTTTGATTTCATGAAATCAAATCGCGCGCGCGGAGGACTTAAGTTCTTAAACTGAGAACAAGCGTTAATTTAATGATCGGCTTTGTTACAAAATTCGCACGATTTCGTCGGCGAATGCACACTCTCATTACTCGCGACGAATGAATTGTAGGTATTAGGGCGGGACTAACAACTTGCGCTCGCGCCAGTGTTCGATGTCCGCGTCGAGTTATTGTTTAAACGTTGCAATATATTTGCTTGATCTTGCACGAAAGATACCAAGTGATTATAAGACGGAATTTCTTGATTTAGAAACGCTAACTTAAACGCTTGTACCGTTTGTGAATCGATTTTTCTAAGTGCGCAATGAAATAAGATAAAATCGGACAAATCCTCGATACCTAACTGTTTTAATGCCGCCACGGAAGAGGTATACATGCCAATAAATGAATCAAGACTATTAGACGTATTTATGCAACCCTTAGAGTCAAGAATATTATTTAAGTAATGCGTGCCCAATGCACGTTTATCTTGAAACCTTTTTACCAAACTTTCCCAGATGATATTATAGGTTTCACTCGTAGGCACAATGCCTGCCGTGACCGTGAGCGCGTCATGTGTAAGTTTACCTACTAGATACTGCACGCGCTGCGAGTCAGTCAGCTGATTATTGTTATGAATGTTTGATTTAAAGCTTTCGTAGAACTTAGGCCAATTTTGTGTTTTGCCATTAAAACTTGGCAATTCTATTGATGGCAACTTAATGTTGCATGTTACATTAGAATTAGTTAGACGATTGATTTCGCGATGAATTATCTGATTGCAACGCCTGAATAATATTATTTCGGATGTGCTTTACTCGAAGGTATAGATCTTCAAACGCATCTAAAGGCTTGTAATCTGGCTTAAACGTCAAATCAAGTGATAACTGGTGGTCATTTAAATTATCTATTATCGTTTCGAACTGACTACGCATCTCATCAATTATTGGTTCAGACTTAGCCATAAAAGTGTCGTAATGACATGTTCTTGACGCGTAATTAGAAATGTTGTTTATACGATTGAAAAAATCATTCATCCGCGAAAAAAGTCGTTCTTTTTTAGCCGTCAAAAGGAAGAACCGTTTATCATTCGAATCACTAAACGTATTGTCTTTATCCGTAGACATTTTAAAGCAAGTATTCACAATGAATATTAGAAAAAATTGAAATGATAATTTCGAGTTGAATTATTTTAAACAACGTAAAAATATGTGGAATTTGCAAATGACGTAACCGGCGCGCAATGGCGGTACGCTGTAGGTACTTCGAGAATTTACCAAAAATTACGTAAATCTGCGAACATCCAAGTACTGATGTATATGGAAAATAATACTTGTAATAAGTATTTTAATGTAGGTACTTCGAGAAATTTACCAAAAATTACGTAAATCTGCGAACATCCAAGTACTTATATGGAAAATAATACTTGTAATAAGTATTTTAAATGTAAAAATGATATGCTAGTGCAATATCCGAGCTTAAGAAGGACCAATAAGTAGCAGCGTATAAATAGCCGCT
This sequence comes from Anania fuscalis, assembly GCA_950371115.1. Lineage (NCBI taxonomy): Eukaryota > Metazoa > Arthropoda > Insecta > Lepidoptera > Crambidae > Anania > Anania fuscalis. Next base: position 10,446,866 of record OX493326.1, on the reverse strand, counting down.
GACACGCGGGGAGCTCAATTATGAAAGATTACCCACCCTGCGAATTGAAGAGAGAGAAATGGTTTCGTCGTCAGCACTGAAGTATGTGGCCCACTAACTTGCAGACCAGCTCAGGAACGCTTCACCCGCTCGTCTCCGCAGTTCACACCGTGATGCACTTTCACGAAACAATAGTCAAATCACTGTTGGGTTCATTTCAGGCAACTTTCAGCTGTCCATCACGGAGAAAAACGAACTCCTCACCAAGGTTAGGAATTAAATACAATATGGTCGGCGCTCGGTGAACTATAGGCAAACTATGTGGCGCTGGTGTCGCCAAGTTCAGCGAATTCAAGAGCGCGATCCTTATGGCGCGAATCAAATAGCCTCAGATACTAACTTATAGAAACCATTTGAAAATAATAAATTATTATTAACGAAATTACCTATTACTTAGGTTTGGTAATAATAAATATTTTAAAAATTAATTTGGGTCACTTAAGGTGCCCAACCAAATTATTTAAAACAACATTATAATATTTTACATAATTTTCTTGTTTTACGTAATTTCTTATCAAAAGAAATTTAACAACTTTATTTTCATGTCATCATAGAAAGCGAAATGGGATTTAATTTGATATGCTTAAAATGTGATGTAAATAATAAATTTAAATTATAATTGATATTTAACTGATTTAATGCCAAATAAATGTTAATTTTGTAGCTTGGTTAATATGATTGTAAATATTGATGTTTGTTTGTTTCTAATTTATCTAATTTCGATTATTGGGTAACATTTTGTGTGTAGTGATTTATATAGTTTGAACCCATTTTCAATTTCATGATGACATGATGGTGCATGATAATTTTATTAGACTTTTTTTGTTGTGTTTTATTTTGAGTGTTTATTTGTAGTACCTTAATTAATGCAGACTATTTAAAGTTTATCTTACGTGTTAAAACTCTTTGGAAATATTTAATGGATTTTGAATATGATTTACGTATCAAAACGTTTATTAATTGACGATTTAGCGCTCATTAGAGCCATTAAACTTTGACATATTTCTGTGGTAAATCAAAGACCATTTGATCTTGTTTTACATAAAAACCACCCCAGTGGATTTATTTAACAAATATGACTGTCGTTTATTTTCTTATGTCCGTCCGTCATAGCGAATGGGACAACTCCGGAAGCGTAAAGTGGGGGCGTGGTGGCATTGTTTTTCAAGAAAGGAGACAAAAGTCTCCTGAAAAACTATAGACCAATCACGCTCCTGAGTCACGTTTACAAGCTGTTCTCGAGGGTCATCACGAACCGTCTTTCCGCAAGATTTGACGCTTTCCAGCCACCGGAACAGGCTGGGTTTCGCAAAGGTTACAGTACCATAGACTACATTCACACGGTGCGGCAGGTTATACAGATGTCCGAAGAGTATAACCAGCCACTGTACCTGGCCTTTGTGGACTATGAGAAAGCCTTCGACTCGGTCGAAACCTGGGCTGTTCTGGAATCCTTGCAGCGATGCCAAGTCGATTGGCGATACATGAAGGTGCTAAGAAGCCTGTACAGTATGGCATCAATGTCCTTCCAAGTACAAAACCACCGAACAAAACTCATCCAGCTGCTCCGAGGTGTTATACATGGAGCTGTTATATCTCCAATACTGTTCACCAACGCACTGGAGGATGTGTTCAAGACGCTGGATTGGAACGGACTGGGCATCAATGTAAATGGCGAATATCTTACGCATCTTCGCTTTGCCGATGACATAGTTATTATGGCAGAATCGCTGCAGGATTTGCAAAAAATGCTGCACAGTCTTAACGTTGCCTCGAGACGTGTGGGGCTTGAGGTGAATTTGGACAAGACATAGGTAATGTTCAACGAACATGTCATCCCGGAACCAATTTCCGAGGGCACTACGCTCGAGGTTATCCAAGAGGACCTTGGACAAGTACTACAGCTCGGTAGAGACAATTTTGAGAAATTGCGTCATATCTTCACGTCGACACTGCCGCAGGGCCTGTAAAGCCGGATGTTTAACCAATGCGTCCTACCAGTTTTAACCTACGGAGCCGAAACATGGATCATGACAGTCAAGTTGGCCCACCGACTACACGTCACTCAGCGTGCTATGGAAAGGTCTATGTTGGGGATCTCATTAAGGGATACGATCCGGAACGAGGTCATACGACATAAGACTAGGTGACTGATATTGTCCAAAAATGTAGCAAGCTGAAGTGGCAGTGGGCTGGTCATGTCTGTCGCAGAACCGACAAGAGGTGGAGCAGGAAGGTTCTCAAATGGAGACCACGCTTAGGCAAACGTAGTGTAGGACGCCCCCCGGTTAGATGGACCGATGACCTGAAGAAGGCAGCTGGCAGCGACTGGATGCAAAGGGCGGGAGATCGTGTGCTGTGGCGCTCCTTGGGGGAGGCCTATGTCCAGCAGTGGACTGCAACAGGCTGATATGATGATGATGATGTTTATTTTCTTAATGGTTGCTCGATTTTTGAACCAGTTTATAACAAAACAACTTTGAAGTCTTCATTTTACCTATTACTTATCTCTATTTTACGTCTAAGACTACGCATATTTGACTTATAAACCTTTACGTTTACCAAACTGACTTACTTGATCTATTTTAACTAACGTTCGGGAAAATGTCGAGTACTCACAGATATCATAATTTTATTATAGATAACTACAATTAGGCAGGCGTATACGTTCTGATGTTGAGACATCTGACTTTAATCAAAAAACAAACAAACTTAATTATTTTATATTGTACGTGGAAAGTAGGTCGGGTGCAGTTAGGATCATATAATACGTTTGTTTGAAGTGTTCTAGGTTCGTAAATATGTAGTTCAGGCAGAGGTACCGTTAGATAGGAGTAGCCCCCCTTTTTCCTTAACAACCTATCCTTCCTAATACCTGTTCCATCCTACCTTCTAAAAATAGCTTCATTTGTTTAGGTTAACCGTTATAGTAATTAGGTAGTTAGGAAATGGGCTATTTTTAGGGATCCTTATACAAAATCCTATATCCATAAAACTGAGAGAAGAATTTAATAAAAAATTTAAGCTTATTTTCAAATTCAAATATTTTGTAAACCATAAGTAATTATAGGGTCAATTTTACAATATTTATTTCAAATTCAAAATAATGCTGGTTGATGTGGGAGTATCTATGACTTCACATAGGACATAGTGCAGATTTCAGGACCCGGTCTTATACGAGTTGTCATAGATACTGTTTGATCATCTTGGTATTATATTGAACTAATTGCAACATTAAATCATAAATAATTCACTGCTCACTTCTGACTGCCAAGGATAGGCTACCAAGGGTCAATTTTACAATATGTATTTCAAATTCAAAATAGTGCTGGTTGATGTGGGAGTATCTATGACTTCACATAGGACATAATGCAGATTTAAGGACCCGTCTTTTGCGAGTTGTCATCGATACTGTTGGATCATCTTGGAATTATAATCGACTAAAAGATTCAGATTACTTATTTAGGTAATTAATTTAACGACCCCGAACCCTTGGTTGGCTTAACATGCAGTCAAATAGGTAGATTTTAGTATTTCATATTAAATTCTTTAAACTCAGTTGTTCCCTTAGGTGCGCATAATTACGCTAAATGCGTTTTGATTCAGATTTATGTCCTATTCCTGGGGGTGGCAGATTGCTTGTTTGGGATGATAGTTTATCACATGGCCACCACTCCTGGTGAGCGTTTGGTGTTGGGGCCCACCAGGCGCCGCTCGGGGCGTTCTTTTTCCTCTTCCTTGAATGCGCACAAACCCATGCAACTCTCTAGAAAACTTGATTATAACATCCACGTACCTCTTAAAGAATTTGGTTTACTACTATTAACACAACGTACGGTCCTACCATTTAAACTAGACGATCACACAGGCAATTTAAATCATCACAGCCAAACGTTATTTACGTAGTCCATTTCGATCTCAATTAATTACTAATTTCTTCTTTTTTAGAGTCAGACGCAGGCGGGTTGTTACAGGGTGGACGTCCCACGCTGCGCTTAGGATATAATACTTGAAACTGTGACGAAGAACCCTTTCGGCTAGCTCAGGCCTGAGTTCCTCGTCAGCATATGTACTGGCCCCAGCCCGCGGTGCGTGCGGTGAGGGGATGCGTACCTAATTTTAGGATCCTACAGGGAATCAATCAAGGAAACCAACGGGACGTTTGCACACTCTGTATTTAACAACACACACTGTTCCTTAAAGCTAATACACTACTTAAACTATCTAGATCTGTGACTACTGTCTTACTATCGATACACTTTGTATCGCGGGAGGCAGGGCGACGGGGATCGGCGCAATTTCCACGGGACGGCGTCGCGGACTATACTTCGGCGCGGTGCGTGGCGGGTTTTAGTTAGTAAATCTAGTATATTTCTACGGGAGGTGAAGGCTGGCATGCGGTGTCGTCACGATCACGCCGCGAGAGCGCCCGGGCCGGGGATGGGTTCACCGCAGGAGTGCGGTCAAGGTTTAGGAGTGAGGTTTCGTATCAACGAACACGCCGCACGACAGCGAAACCCCGGATTAGGATATGGGTCGGGTGCTTAACTAGGTTAGTAGGAAAGACAGGACAGCTGATCGCCAGTACTCTGATGTTCCAAGGCAATGGTGAACGGGTGACGTATGCGCGCGCGAGAACGTCTTGCCACGGTTGCAGAGCACGGACGACTGCTCCTGAGCTCCCTCCCACCGCGCTTGATATAGCGTCGTTGCGGGCGGGGCGCGGGCGTCGCGGTGCGTCGGGCGTAGGGATGTCGGTAGTCGATACGATGACTCGCGTGCTAGGGATGTCAATCCGCCGAATCCTCGTCACAAAACAAACATACGGGTCAAACTGAAAACCTCCTCTTTTTGAAGCTGGTTAAAAAATCGACCGCCTCAGGTGGGACCCGAACCCACGACCATTGCATACCTCGTGCTCGAGTGCTTTTTAGTAATACTACTTAGGTGGGCCGGTTCATCGTCCACAATTTGTTCATTAGAATCGCCATAATAAAAACCATAAGCAAAGTAATATTATGGATGGTAACTTGAAAAAGCAGCCCGTATTCGTTTTACAAGTAATAACGCGATACTCTTATTCCCATACCAAGAACTTTTTAACCGACTTCAAAACAAAAAAAGGAGGTTCTTAGTTTGACCCGTGTATGTATGTATGTTTGTCCGCGATTTTCTCGCGTTTGGCTCATCCGATTTTGATGCGGTTTTCAGAAAAGTATTTGCTACATTCTGGAAAAGATTTTAGTATGCATAATCTACTCCTGAGCTGATAATGGAGGCCACAGAACTCCTTAACGGTTAGGAGTCAATAGATAATACTGCGATTTGTCGACAGAACGTATTTCATAGTGTATTGGGCAGACGTGGCGCTTACAAGGTACTAGACAGTAATTTTATTAACTGGTGGCGTAAACCAGTACACCCTGAAACGAGAAAAATTTCCTAGTTCGTGTTTTAAATTAACTTAGGCATATTATTGGACGCAAGACCTGTAACAAAAACCCCGTGCGATCCAAAAGGGGTTGTTTTTACTGCTTACGAATAACTTTTTATATGGGACCAATATCAAAATCCCAAAAAAAAAAACATTCACCTCTCTCTACAAACCAATAATAATAATAATAATAAAAATATCAATCAGCTCCCACGGTTGACTTCTGTTAATAACGATCTTTTTAATCGACTTCTACATATAATGATAGATCCTCAATTGGATGATAAAGTATTGTTAAAGTCCTAACACTAAAAATAGTGAAACAAAAAAAGTTTTGTAAAACTAAGAACTTATCTAAAACATACCTAAATCAGTTATTTTTGATGTCGGTGCGTATGAACACATTTTAAACCTCTCCATGGAGTACCGACTCCAAAAATATCTGATTAGGTATGTTTTAGTTTAGATTTTTTTTTCATTTTAGTATATTTTTGAAGTCGCTTCTTAGTTTTTTAAAACTTTTTTTGAATTATATTTTGAAACGAATCACAAAGAGGTAGGTGATAATGGTAAGTACTCATATTGTTCTCGTAATACGCATGAATTAAGTGCATAAGTATCAGGTTGGTGTTTAGTTTTTTTATAAATCTTATTTTATTTCACAATTATAAGTGTTAAGTCGTTACGTCGTAAGTTAGTTCACACTATGGTGTCGCAAAGGGTGTGCACACGCTCGCTTCGCTTGCTCGCCTTTGCGCGATGTCAGGTCACTGTTCTAACGTAGGAAACCTAACCCAGATGATTGGGATCCAGCTAATTCACTGGCAAACAGTGGTTACGGTGGAAAACCATCCAGTAAAAATGAACTTGTTACACTCCAACCTGATGTCTTAACAGTAGAATAAGGTCTTGCGTTTAATACCAAGCCAATTTGAGAGAGGAACTTTTAATTTTTTTTTTGTCACTGAGTGTGTTGTTTTACGCCCCCAGTAAATGAAAATTGGCTGTCTGGTAGGTACCTCATAAGCTCCACGTCTGCTCTACACACTGCGAAATACGTTCTGTCGCCAAATTGCAGTATTATCTTCTTACTCGTATCCATTAATGAGTTTGTGGCTCTCATCATCAGGTCAACAACATGAGATGATGATTAATAGACCCATAAATCAGCATTGACACAGAAAATATATGCAAAACAATATTATGCCAATAAAAATTGATGATTCCTCTCGATTTCCTAGAGCCAGATCTAACCTAACATCATCAGATTCTGACTTGAAGAAAATGGTACCGCCTCGGAAGTATAATCATTCATTTAAACAAAAAATAATAATTTTAAAATCGGTCTATAATTGACGGCCCAATCGCTTAAAAAACATACAAAAAAAAAGAAACAGTCGAATTGCGAACTTCCTCTTCTTTTTGAAGTCGGTTGAAATATTCTACACAATTCTTAAAATATTGATTTAAGGCCTTAACACGCTTGAATGACCTTGACGCGTTGCGCGCATACAATTTCGCGCGTGCGGATGACCTCTAAAAATCGGGAAAACATGTTTTTTATAAAATTAATGCCTTTAACAAGAATTTTTAAATAAAACTCTCAATTTAAAACATGTATATTTCCAAAATCTTGTTTTGCGTTAAAACAGTAATGAAATAGCTTGTGCCGTTTAAGCGAACATTTGCAATTTATGAAAAAATAGACACTTTTTTGTGCATGTTTTAATCCAAGGGACTTAACGGAAAATCAAAATTATTCAATTCAAGATGTTTATTGAATCCTCTTCTAGCATATCGTATTTTAAATTTTTAGATTCAAGTAGCAGGTATTCTGACAATTTGATTTTCATATTCGAGATTTTAGACACTTGGGTGTTGTTAAGGCCTTAAAGGCTGATCTTGATAATTTATTGTTAAAAACATTCAGTCAAATTGAAAACCCCCTCCTCTTTTAAAGTTGGTTGAAAATATATAATTAGAATCAGAAGTAGAAATAACTTAAAAAAAATAAACACAACTCACAAACACTTTTGTTTAATTTGACAATGATTTTCTTATAAAACAAATTTAGACCATTAGAAGAACAGAATACACCTATGATTTGACCTACCCACGCAAACATTAAGACCTAAACCGTTAAACAAATCCTAGAACAGTAGAACAGTAGTGTGATGCCGCTAGGACCGGCATCATCTACTGATCCATTCTCCATGTCTTCGTCCAGCAAGGGCATCGAGAGTCCGACCTCGGTAGTTGGTGTCTTATCACCGGTACTGGTGACGTCTACTCGTCCAATGTTCATGTCTGCATCCAGTGAAGGCATCGAGGGTTCGACGCCTGAGGATGACGCCGTCTCTGTGGATCACGTTCGTCCACATTTTCGTTTGAAAATAAACATTTAAATAACAACAATCCAGTAACGAACCAAGTATAATGCATTCCACCATACTAAACCGTACCATGCTCAGTCATCTTTCAATTAATTCAAAGTCAACTATCCCACCTTCTATTAATCTCACTTACATACATCATTCTTTAAGTTAAGTAATCAGAGCGCATGCGCATGTCTCTGGACACCACTTGCCTCGCCAGGGCACCATATATTGAGCCGCTGCTTGCGTGGTTTTCCCATAACCACCACTCAGTAACTTTAGCTCGTACCGTCCGTTAGGTAGAACCTTCACAATCCTGTTAGGGCCTCGCATCCCTGGATCCAATTTTCCTGTGGATTGCGAGTATTTGATAACAAATATCAAGTCGTCAAGTTTGAACTGACAAGGTGGGCATCTGGAACGATTCACATAATTGTCTTGCCGTTGCTGATTCGTTCTCATTAACTCATTAGCCCGGCTTTGACAAATCTCTCGCCAAGCTTTCCTGTTAGGATTCGTATTAGCAACAGCAACATCAAAAATAAGTGTCTGGATTACTGGCGTAGTCGCGTCCGTCCCAAACATCAAGTTTAGTGGTGATGCTTGGGTGGTCTTCTGTTTGGTAATGTTGAGGACCAGCTGAAGCTTCCACAAGACCTCGGACCAGGAGGAGTCCCTGTGAATCACCTCAATGCGCAACATGTTGAGAACGGTGCGGATGTATCTCTTCGCTTGGCCATTCGCATGGTGCATTTCCGGAGTGATGTCACAACCCATTTCGTTTATCCAAGAAACGAACTCCTCCGACTCAAACATTCATCCGCGGTCAGTAACTATCAACTTAGGGACCCCAAATAATGAAACCGCTTGCGTAAATGCGCGTTTTAATTCACCCACATCTTGATCGGGTATAAGAGGCCAAACTTTGTCGAAGCATCTACCACGACCAAAATGAATTTGTAGCCATGAGACATAGGAAGGGGACCAAAAACATCAATATGGATCGTATTAAATGGGGAATCAGGCTTTTCCCAAGATGTTATTTTCTGATGAGGGGATTGTGGTACTCTCTTTTTGGAAATGCAAACTAAACAGTTGGCGAATGCAAATTGGCTAAGCCCCGGGAACCAGAAATGTCTTAGGATAAGGTGAAATATTCTTAATAAACTTAGCCTATGGACTTTGGGTATATAGCACAACAATTGACTTTCCTTACCAACAGGCGAGTAGTTATAATACAGGAGATCATTACGAGCTACATAACGCGACGAGTCAAGTTGACCGTCCCTCAATTGCTGCAGCAACTCTTGTGTCTCATTATCGGCAGATTGTGCGATTTGAGCCCAATTTCGCGGTCTTGAAATTTGATTTGCCACAGCAATCGATGGGTTTCGGCTAAGGTAATCGACATGTGGCATCAGTACCCCTTTCGGTACTCTATGCAAAAATTGAAATCTTGGAGGTAAATCCACCAACGTGCCACACGCGGCAACAGGTTTTTCTTTCGCTCGGTGGCCTTCAATGCATTACAGTCGGTTACTACTGTGAACTGTAATCCAACTAGATAGTGGCGGAAATGCTGTAATGCTCTGACGACCGCCAGCGTCTCTAACTCATATGAGTGATATTTACTCTCTGCACCTTGAGTCGCTTTACTAAAATAAGCTACCACATGCTTCCTACCATCGTCTTGTGTTTGTAAAAGAATTGCACCGTATCCGGCACTACTCGCGTCCGTATGGACTTCGGTGGGCAGGCGAGGATCGAAAACGGATAGAACTGGTTGACTAGTTAGTTGTTCGATCAACATGTGACGAACTTTCTCCTGCTCTGGACCCCATTTAAACTCGTCGTCTTTTTTAGTCAAACGAGCGATACAAGCAGTTAACGTGACATAGTTCTTAATATAACGCCGAAAATAGCCAGCAAATCCTAGAAACTGACGTACTTGCCGTAAGTTTTCAGGAACTGGTGAATTTACGAGAGCTTCCACCTTATTTGGACTCGGCTTCACCTGGCTCACGACTCGCCCGAAGTATTCCACCTCTGTTGCCAGAAACGAACACTTCCGCAGATTTATAGAAAATCCAGCGGCTGTATGCGTTTGCACGACCTCTTTTAGAAGAGAAATACCCTCGGAGACCGATGAGCTCATGATCAGGACGTCATCCACGTATACTAACACATGACCAGCCTCCACATAGCGTCGCAACGTATAATTGATGATACGTTGATAAACGATCGGTGAGTTCGTCAATCCGTAAGGCATCTTGACGTACTCGTAATGGCCCTCCGGAGTGACGAACCTCGTGAGGTGAATTGACTGCTCATTTATGGGTATCTGGTGTAAGGCAGTAGCCATGTCAAGGCTGGTAAAGTACTTGTAGTTCCCTAGTCGATCGATGTGGTCGTCGATTAATGGTAACGGGTACCGATCCCTAACTGCGATCCGATTCAGAGCCCTAAAATCAACGCATAGTCGGTCCGAACCGTCCTTTTTCTTTACGAGTATGATCGGGCTTGCATTCTCCGAGTGTGACTCCCTGATGATTCTTTTGTCCAAGAGATCCTCTATTATTTTACGGACCCAAAGTTTTTTATCATGCGAAAGTTTATAAGGTCGGTAGGCAATTGGGGTTGGACTAGTTAGCTTAATTTCCATCTCGCCGGTGTTAACGGTGGTAGTAGCCGTACCCGAGATGAAAAACTCAGAGTATTCCTTGATAACTTTAAGTAACGACTCATAGTCGTCTCCCTTTAAAGAGGTATTTATTTCAATTGACTCCTGATTTTTAATCGCATTAATTTGGACTGAGGAATTATCAGATCTTGTCAAATACTGCCTATCCTTGGTGCGAATATACACGATGCCGTCCCGATTAAGTATATCCGTTCCTATAATAATCGGAGCGTTCATGCATGACGAAGGTACCACGATTAGGTCTGCTTCAATCGGAAATCTGGTCAAATTCAAGAGTAACCGTCACATATGCCGAAGCTACAATTTCGTTAGTACTAATGCCCTTTAAAACGCAATGTGTGGGCTTTGGTTGACACGAGAGGTATTTCAATACGTCTGAGGAAATGAGAGACACGTTAAGTGCACCGCTATCGATAATAGCATCCATGGGGACGCCACTGACTACAGCAACAACAATATCATTGGCACCGGCAATCTTGGAACTATTTTCCGTGCAAAGGTTAATATTTCGTTCGTTCCGAAGCTGTGACCGATTTTTGGCAAAACAATCGTTTTCGACATAACCTATTTTTTTGCAAAATGTGCAAGTGATATTGCTCCTGCTATTTGAAGTAGAAGTGGATACGGGGTTGTTTTGCGTTCGGCAATGGCGGCTAATATGCCCTTTTTGACCACAAGTAAAGCACTTTTATTCATTCCGATTTAGATCAGGCTGATGAGTACGCTTTTTAAATACTGGCGCGTTAGTAGAATCTAATTTTGTGCGTATTGGTTTTGTGTAAATAGACAAAAACGAAACTATACCTTCTGAGCTTAGTTTCGCGATGGCCGCGGCGGCTCTTATTTGAGGGTTATCGATACCGCATATAACTATAAAAGTCATTAGTTCGTCGCTTAGTCCCTTGACTATCCGTAAACGTAATTACGTGCGACGCGCGTACTCGGCATATGTGGCGTACTTGTCGGACGTTGTATTCATGATCTCAAAAAGAATATTGGCATAATCTAGTTTTTGCCATTGATATATATGTTAACACTAGATAAGCAGGTTTTAGGTTAGGATTTTTCTTAGAAAATCCGCTTGATTCTAACGACCCTCAATAATAACTAAATGAATTTATTAAGTATACTTTTTAATAAAACAAAACATCATCTACGTTAATTTAAAGTCTTTATCTTTAACGTGCCATTCACCTAATTTGTTACCTGACATATCTTCCAGTTCATATACAAGTTTAGATTTTTTAGCTGTAATGCGACATTTAACGAACTTAGGGGCTAGTTTTTTTGTGAACTTATTGTCTTTGTCGCTTTGATAGAACGTGCGTTTCCAAATGATGTCACCTATGTTGAATTCGACATTTTTGCGTCGAAGGTTATAATTACTTGAGCTTCTAGAATGAGCTTTTATCAATGAAGCCTGAACTTTATCGAAAGTCTTACGTAAACAACCTTGATTTTCTGCATAAGTATCCCGAGGTGAAAAAACTATATGGTCTTCAAGATCAGGGTCAATATAATGCGAGCCACAGGTTACGAGTTCGCGGCCAAAAACCAAGAATGCTGGTGTGAATCCAGTGACTTCATTTACGGCGCTGTTTATAGCAAATTGGATTTTTGGAATATAGGTATCCCACTATCTATGATCGTTTTCAATTAAAGTTGATACAGCGGTAATTATAGTTTTATCATAGCGCTCGACAGAATTGATCTGTGGCGTATACAAGGGAGTGTAAAAGATGTTTGGGATGTTGTACGTTTTAAAAAGATTTTTCGTTATGTTACTAATAAATTGTCTACCGTTATCCATTAATATTGTACTAGGTACTCCATGTACGAGAAATACGTTTTCTTCCAGGATTTTAGATATTATATCAGCTGTTGCCCGGCGAATAGGGAACATTATACTGTATTTAGAAAAACAACAGTTAATTACGAGTAGGAATGTGTTTTGTTTTCTAGTAATAGGGAGGGGTTCAACTAAATCTACGCTGATCATTTGAAATGGGCGACAACAATCTTTGGGTCGGCCCATCGTACCGAGTATAGTATGGGTTGGGTACTTGTGAGATAGACAAGTGTCACAACTTGTGATAAAGGTTGAAACATCATGATGCATTCAGGGCCAAAAATATTTTAAGGATAAACGTTTAAAAGTTTTGAAAATGCCAAAGTGACCAGATGTAGGTTCGCAATGATTTTGGGCGAAAGTATTTTTGCGAAGTTCTAAGGGTATTACTTCTTTCCACTCAAATTCCCTAGTAAGAGGGTTGATAGATTTAATATGCCTAAATAATTTATCATTATGAACTTGATAATTGGGAAAAGTAGATGGTGAATTTAAACAACCATTTTATATTTTTAAATACCAGCTATCTTTAGTTGGCGCGGAAGTATCAGTCGGTTTGTCAGTTGAGTTATTAATTGCGGCTATGGGAACAGAGCGGGAAAGACTATCAGGGACCACATTATCCGCGCCTTTACGGTGCCTAATTTCAAAATTATAGGCCGAAAGACGTACACCCCAACGTGCTAGTCTACCAGTAGGGTTATTTAGATTTAAGAACCATTAAAGAGAGGAGTGGTCTGTGTAGACAGTGAATTTAGAACCGTTCTCTAAGTAACAGCGCCAGTGTTCGATAGCAATGAGCACTGCTAAAGCTTCGCGCTCAGTGGTACTATAATTTCGTTTTGTTTTGTAAGGGACTTACTCATGCAAGCAATGACTTTGTCTTCACTATTGAGAGATTGAGTAAGCATTGCACCTATTCCGAAATCACTAGCATCCGTATGAACTTCAAATGGCTTAGAGTAGTCGGGACACGATAAAATAGGAGCCGAAATTAAATCAACCTTAAGTTTCTTAAAGGCGTCATCTTCTATTTGGGTCCAAAAGAAAGGACGGGCATTTTTACCTTGAGAAGTAAGTTTATTTAGAGGAGACACTAAATTGCTAAAATTTGGAATGAATCGGCGATACCAAGAAGCTGTACTAATGAACTATCGGACTTCTTTACGGTTAGATGGTGTAGGATAATTTAAAATGGCCTCTACCTTTTCTGGATCGGCATGGCGACCATTAGCGTCGACAATATAGCCCAGGTACTTAAGTTGAGTCCTGAAGAACTTTTTTGAGAAGGCTTTTTTGAGAGTAAATCGTTAGATTAGCTATTTTAAGTTTTTGAAGCACGCGGGTTAGTAACGATATATGCTGCTCAAATGTTGCAGATACTATGATGACGTCATCAAGGAAAACAAACACCTTATGTTCAAATTCTGGACCGTAAAACAAAATATCCACTAATCTTTGTTGTGTAGCTGGAGCGTTAGTTAAGCCAAACGGCATGGATTTAAACTGGTATGTACCTCGAGATGGAATGTAAAAAATCAATACTACTAAGGAATTTAGCATCTCTAAGATTATCCAGTATTTCAGTCATATAAGGCAAACTTTACGCGTCTTTTCTGGTGATAGCGTTCAGTTTTCTACTGTCGAGGCAGAACCTGAGTTCACCCTTCTATTTTGGTGTCAGAAGAACGGGTGAGGACCCTGGGCTCTCACATGGCTCGACAACGTCATCTTTCAACATTTCGTCTAATTGGTCAGTCAAGATACGTTGTTTTACGGGTGACATACGGTAATAACGTTGACGAATGGGGGCAGTATCCCCGGTGTCGATCGCATGTGTAATTAGTGCCGTGCGACCTAGACCACGTTCCTCATACGATATTCCCCGAAATTCAGATATAAGCCGATCAGCAGTACGTTTCTGACAATCTGATAGATGATCGTAGGAATATAAAGCGTTGGGTTTATCAACCGGCCTAGTTGTTAAACAAAATCTTTATAAAATGTTATGGCCTCTAAATGTTTTGGAACAAGGTTAAATGTTCTCCAGAAATCAATGCCTAGTATTAAATTGTATTTTATTTCCGGGATGACGACGGCCCTAATAATGTGGGTTTGATACTGCAACTGGATGGGAATGTAGGTGTAGCCTATAGAAGTTAGTTTCTTCCCACCAGCAGCAACAAATTGATCACTAGTCGATTGTCCCGAACTTTGTAACAAACCACCTTCGTCTGATTCTAAAAATTATATGAAAATTAATAATTAATTGAAATCGAAACGGACTACGTTAATAACGTTTGGCTGTGATAATTTAAATTGGCTGTGTGATCGTCTAGTTTAAATAGTAGGACCGAACGTTGTGTTAATAGTAGTAAACCAAATTCTTTTAAAGGTACGTGAATGTTATAATTAAGTTTTCTCGAGAGTTTTATGGGTTTGTGCGCATTCAAGGAAGAGGAAAAAGAACGCCCCGAGGGGCGCCTGGTGAGCCCCAACACCAAACGCTCACCAGGAGTGGTGGCCATGTGATAAACAATCATCCCAAACAAGCAATCTGCCACCCCCAGGAATAGGACTTAAATCTGAAACAAAACGCATTTAGCGTAATTATGCGCATTTAAGGGAACAACTGAGTTTAAAGAATTTAATATGAAATACTAAAATCTACCTATTTGACTGCATGATAAGTCAACCAAGGGTTCGGGGTCCTTAAATTACCTAAATAAGTAATCTGAATCCTTTAGTCCAATATAATTCCAAGATGATCCAACAGTATCGATGACAACTCGTATAAGACCGGGTCCTGAAATCTGCATTATGTCCTATGTGAAGTCATCGATACTCTCACATCAACCAGCATTATTTAGATTAAAGATTCTGATTATTTTCCGACTAGTGAAATATTTATACTAACCCCTCTATATAAAATATAGATTGACCTAACAATATCCATGACACCAAGTAATGTCAGATGGATATTCCCACATCAATCAAAATCGTTTGGATTTGAAATAAATGTTGCAATTAATTCAATACAATACCAAGATGATCCAACAGTATCTATGACAACTCGTATAAGACCGGGTCCTGAAATCTGCATTATGTCCTATGTGAAGTCATAGATACTCCCACATCAACCAGTATTATTTTGAATTTGAAACCATAGCGTGCCGAATGAAGGAACACATAAAAGCGGTCAAAAACAACGACAAACAGAAATCAGCAATCGCGGAACATTTGTTGGAATCAGGTCTTAATCACTGGATTGAGTTTCACAACCCTCAGATCATTTTGACAGAACGCCACTACATACCAAGAATGGTCAGGGAAGCGATTGAAATTACAAAGTACAAACATTTCAATCGCGAGGATTGGTTTAAATTGTCAAGTGTCTGGAATCCAGTGATTCGTATGTGCAAAAACCGGAAAAAACAACAAACTGCTGTTTCGCGGTCAGATACTGTTAGTGTTGTGTGTCGAGAACAGGTGCGAGAAAATGGTGAGTTTGTAGACAATGGTACCGACGCGTGCAATAAAAGACAGCGAAAGAGGGTAGACCGATATGTTTACCCTTAACAACTTACCCGCAAGATCTTCAGTTACTCCGTGATCATGGCGCTAGCAACAGTGCCGAAATATCGGGATCTCAAAAATAAGGTACATGGTAGCAATCCCGTAACAAACTATTCTAAAATATTGTAAAATTGACCCTTGGTAGGCTATCCTTGGCAGTCGGAAGTGAGCAGTGAATTACTTATGATTTAATGTTGCAATTAGTTCAATATAATACCAAGATGATCAGACAGTATCTATGACAACTCGTATAAAACCGGGTCCTGAAATCTGCATTATGTCCTATGTGAAGTCATAGATACTCTCACATCAACCAGCATTATTTTGAATTTAAGATAATGGCCCTTGAATTACTTACGGTTTAATGTTGCAATTAGTTCAATATAATACCAAGATGATCAGACAGTATCTATGACAACTCGTATAAGACCGGGTCCTGAAATCTGCATTATGTCCTATGTGAAGTCATAGATACTCTCACATCAACCAGCATTATTTTGAATTTAAAATAATGGCCCTTGAATTACTTATGATTTACAAAATATTTTAATTTGAAAATAATCTCAAAACTTTTATTAAATTCTTCTCTCAGTTTTATGGATATAGGATTTTGTATAAGGATCCCTAAAAATAGCCCATTTGCTAACTACCTAGTTACTACAACGGTTAACCTAAACAAATGAAGCTATTTTTAGAAGGTAGGATGGAACAGGTATTAGGAAGGATAGGTCATTAAGGAAAAAGGGGGACCTACTCCTACCTAACGGTACCTCTGTCTGAACTACATATTTACGAACCTAGAACCCTACAAAGAAACGTATAATCCTAACTGTACCCTACCTACTTCCCACCTACAATACAAAAAAAATAAGTTTGTTTGTTTTTAATGTCAGATGTCTCAACGTCAGAACGTATACCTGCCTGCCTAATTGTAGTTATCTACAATAAAATTATGATATGAGTGAGTACTCGACATTTCCCGGAACGTTAGTTAAAATAGACCAAGTAAATCAGTTTGGTAAACGTAAAAATTTATAAGTCAAATAAGCGTAGTCTTCGACGTAAAATAATGATAAGTAAAAGGTAAAATGAAGATTTCAAAGTTGTTTTGTTGTAAATTGGCTGAATAATCAAGCAACCATTTAAAAGATAAACGACAGTCATATTTGTTAAATAAAACCACTGGGGTTGTTTTTATGTAAAACAAGATCAAATGACCTTTGATTTACCACAAAAATATGTCAAAGTTTAATGGCTCTAATAGCGCTAAATCGTCAATTAATAAACGTTATGATACGTAAATCATATTCAAAACCTATTAAATATTTTTAAAGAGTTTTAACGCGTAAGATAAACTTTATATAGTCCGCGTTAATTTTGGTACCACAAATAAACACTCAAAATAAAACACAACAAAAAAGTCTACTAAATAAGCATGCACTATGTCATCATGAAATTAAAAATGGGTTCAAACCAATATAAATAATCAATGCACACAAAATGTTACCCAATAATCGAAAATAGGTAAATTAATAACAAACATCATGTCAATCTTTAAAATCAATGTAACCAAGCTACAAAATAAACATTATTTAAGTTCATTTGGCATTAAATCTGTGAAATAAGCAGTTATGATTTAAATCAACTATTTACATTATATTTTTTTTAAAGCATATCAAATTAAATCCCATTTCACTTTCTATAATGACATGAAAATAAAGCTGTTAAATTCCTTTTGATGAGAAATTACGTACAACAGGAAAACCATGTAAAATATTACAATGACGTTTTAAATAATTCATTATTAAATACTTTATCGTCAGCATCATCATCATCATCAAAATTTAAAAGTTACTGTGTCTTTAAATATTTTAATTAAAATACTTTCAAAAGGAATTTGTAATAATCAAAACACTTACCCCTCTGCAACTTTTCTTAGGACACACGCGAGCACCATCCCGGGTGCAATTCAGACCATCTACCTCAGACCGCCAAAATCTGACTCTCCCTCAAGCCTAACCTGCTAAACTATTTAAACATCACATTTCTTTCCTGCGTCCCACGCCCCATGTCTTAAGAGCTGACGTTCGAAATCTTTCAATTTGCAGGGGTACTCAACCTTCTATGATCCACGAGCCCCATTTCAACATAGCACGACAAATATTCTAACATATACTCTATTTTTTCTAAATTCCTATTATTTACTATATTGGACTAATACAAATATGACTGTCTGGAAATATAAATTTACTCCCTTTTTCTTCATTAGTTATTATATGAATATTGCGTATCACTGTTTACCTAGGTATATCAAAAGATTTGTCATAATGTAAATTACTAAATGACTATAAATTAGCTCCTACGTCTAAGACTAACGCTTATAGTGTACATTATTGAGGACAAATTAAATCTTGATAATTTTAATTTTAGTATCATTCAAAAGTTGACTACATCTGACCTCAAGTGTTCTCGCCTTGCTATGGGATACACGTGCGTAGTTTCGCCTGCGGAGTTAATGGCGTCCTTTTCTATGGTCCTTTTATTTCAAATGCAGTATTTTTTTGTATAGTTTCACATTTCTATTTGTTAAAATTCCTAAAAGCTCTTTTTTTATGCTATGGCTCACAATTTTGCATCATATGTCCAGCGTCAGGCACAAAAAACATTACAACGTGCGCACTGAAGGATCCGTTAAACATATTATCCTATTGTTTATCTATCCATTCCGGCATGTTTTATTAGAATTTTCAATTGCTTCAAAATTACGAAGAAAGCATGGTGTTTAATAATTTGCCCTTTTTAGTAATAAATAATTTGAAGA
Organism: Anania fuscalis; assembly: GCA_950371115.1. Classification (NCBI taxonomy): domain Eukaryota; kingdom Metazoa; phylum Arthropoda; class Insecta; order Lepidoptera; family Crambidae; genus Anania; species Anania fuscalis. The sequence continues at coordinate 10,428,071 of OX493326.1, read as the reverse complement.
GAAAAAATTAACATTTATTTTATTAATATACTTATATCATACTTTGATTTGAAAGGGTATGGTCGTTACATTCGCCCTCAAAATTCTTAGACAGTTTACTGGAATAAGAATTTTTAAACTTAAAAGATCCAGAACCTTCAAATCAACAAAACAATGATCCAATTTTATAAAACTTATTTAAACTGACCGTGTCAAGAAAAAATGAAATTTAAATCCCTTACAAAATGAGATCAAGTTACGAGTTCAGCTAATCTACCAAATAACTCACTGAAATGTAAATACTTATAACAAATCTCCTGAAATAATCGGAAAGGTATCTACGTTATGCGTAATTAACGGATTTTCCCATATATTATCTGTCTCAATTTATCTACAACCTTTATTTATAACAATTAGGTACTGCATTGAATAGACGGATAGGCATGTCTCTAAAACAAAGTTACATTATTTGCACAAGTTTTTTTTTATTATTTGTGCAATGTACGATTGTACATGTACGAATTAATTTATTGATATTATATCAATTTATATTGATTTATATTGATATTATAGCACAAAAATTCTGAGCCTCCGATCAATCTATGTATAGCTAGTCTATCGTCAGGCAATCCATTCACATGAGAAATGTCAACAAAACTAATTTGACTTTAATTAACATTATGCTAATTCTACGCAAAATGATTTTATTAATTAGCTTAGTACAAAAATGCTATGAAAATGAATATAATACCTACTACGCACAAACACAACGCTAGTTGCATTGCTTAATTGTCATCCTGTTATACCAAGAGTCATTCTCTATCAGTCGACGTTTTAAGTTTGTGACGAGGATCCGGCGGCGCGACATCCCTAGCACGCGAACCGCCGTATCGACTACCGACATCACTAGCACGCGAACCATCGTATCGACTACCGGCGGCCCTACGCCCGCCGTACCGCGGCGCCCGCGCCCCGCCCGCGACTATGCTATATCAAGCGCGGTGGGAGGGAGCTCAGGAGCAGTCGTCCGTGTTCCGCTACCGTGGCGAGACGTTCTCGCGCGCGCATACGTCACCCGTTCCCCATTGCCTCGGAACATCGGAGTACTGGCGATTGGCTGCCCTTTCTTCCCTACTAACGTAGTTAAGTACCCGACCCGGATCCTAGTCCAGAGGTTTTCCGTGGCCAGCGGCTCGTTCGTAGGCTCGAGACCTCTATCCTAGACCTTGACCGCACTCCTGCGGTGAACCCGTCCCCGGCCCGGGCTCCCACGCGGCTCGTTCGTGTGGCACCGCATGCCAGCCTTCATTTCCAGTAGAAACGAATTAGTTTACTAACCCCCACCTCGCTCGCGTCGACCGTAACTCACCCACGGGATTCGCGCCGGTTCCCGTCGCACTGCCTCGCCCGTCCATACAGATTCAGACAGCAGTCACAGGTTTAGGGATAGAATAAGTGTTAGGAAGTGTACTAGTTTATAAGGAACTCGTGTAATTTGTGAACCTGCGCGGTGCAATAAATAGTGTGAAAACGTCTCGTTGGTTTCCGTCAATTCCCTGGTAGGATAACCCTCATTTAGGTACACATCCCCTCACCGCACGCATCGCGGGCTGGGGCCAGTACATATGCTGACGAGGAACCCAGGCCCAGGCTAGCCGGAAGGGTTCTTCGTCACATTGGCGCCCAACGAAAAAACCCATATAATCCCCAGGGAAGGGTACTGACCGAGCCGTCGCACCCAGGAAAAATAATTCCGAAAGAGAGCGACGCCTTGGTAGTAGCCGCCACTCGCCATTGACTGGAAACCAAATCTAATGCCCACATCTTGGATATATAACTTGAAAAAACAAGAACTCGAAGCAGAGTGCAAGAAGAGAAACATAGAAACCGAAAACCTGACAGTGCGAGACCTGAGGCAAAACCTCGCACAAGTGGTAAGGGAAGAAACCACAGACACACCGAAAAACCGATCCGACAAACCTGACCAGTCCTTTAGTGAAAAAGAAGAACTTACAGACAACTCCGACACCGAATTTCAAGACACAGAGATGTCACAAGAAGATATAAACGTAAAACAACTGAAAACGGTAAGCCACATAATACTAACACAAGCGAGTGCATAGTATCAAGGTGGAACCTACACTTCGATACATACGATGACCCCGTGGAGTTTCTCGAGAGGCTGGACGAATTGGCCGAAACAGGCGAAATAGAAAAAGAAAACCTCCTAAAAGTAATACCAAGACTCTTGAAAGGTAAGGCTGTGTTGTGGTACCGGAATAATAAAGACTCGTGGTCGTCATGGGAAGAATTTATCCAGTGTTTCATCGTAACGTTTATGCCAAACAACTACGAAAACGAACTCCTCAGAAGGATAGTGACGGCAAGACAAAGTTACAACCAAAGATTCACCGACTACCTGATTGATTTACAAACATTAATGCGCAGATACGCAAAAATGTCAAAGGAAGAAAAACTAAACAGAATTTACGAAAATATGAACCCAAAGTACAAACTCTACATAAAAAGAACCGAATTCAGTACAGTGAATCAACTAACACAACTCGCAAAAGAATATGAAAGCATCACAGAAGACCGCCAGAGAAGCTTCAACAGAACACTCGACAGAAGAAACAACTTTAACACAAAATCAGAAACAAAAAACTACGGAGAAACACAACCAGTACAAACGCAGCAAGAACCAAGAAATACTACGAAATACATCTACGATTACAACCAAAGTACGTGCTGTTGGGGCTGCGGTAAACCCGGACACACATCGAAAGAGTGTAGAGGAAGAAAAATACTATTCTGTAGAGGATGCGGCAAGATCGGCGTGATGAGCATTAAATGCTGCAAAGAAAAAAGAAACACGATACAATCCATGACTTTAGGCACGGAATCAAATAAGGGAGACAACCGCCCGTACATAAAGATTACCGTACTAGACACAACATACCAAGCACTAGTCGACACAGGGGCAACAAGATCATACGCAAACAAACAAATTAACGAAGAATATATAAGAAAGAAATTGAAACCAGAGATAATATCAGAAACCGCAAGCACGGCGAACGGAGAAAAACTTAATAAAGGACAAGCATTGCCATTGGAAATAAAAATAAAAGATAGAGTTTTAAAACACCAAGTATTATACCACCCTCAAATCACAAAAATAATCATCGGGATGGACATACTAAACAGACTGGGAGTAAAACTAGATTGGAACAAAACAAACAAACCACAAATAAACAGCGAAAAATTAGAAACGATCACAAATACCAACAACTATATTGAAACGGAAGACATGGACCCAACACTAACAGCAGAACAAAAAGAAATATTACAGAAAACGATAACAGAAGAATACGAGAAATGCGACAAAAGCCCCAAAGGTAACACATGGACAACCCACGAAATAAAACTGAAACATAACCAACCGATAAAACAAAAATACTACCCGAAGAACCCGAAACTGCAAGAAATCATAAACCAACACGTATACGAAATAGGAAAGGATAACACAGACTGGACACAAAAGAAATTAAAATAGATAAAACAAGGAGAGAACACCGAGTACAAGGTTGAAAATGGAAATCTTTACCGAAAGATAACCAACCACGCTTACGGCCCAAAGCTAGAACCCAACTCGGAATGGAAGCTATGCATCACCGAAAAGGACAAACAAGACATTATGAAGGAAAACCACGACACACCAACATCAGGCCACCTCGGAACAGCAAAGACACTGAACCGCATATCACAGCGATATTATTGGCCAGGGATGTATAAAGACGTCACGAGGTACGTAAGAACTTGCAAGACATGCCAAACTTACAAGAAACCACAACAAAGACAAGCAGGACTGATGCACATAAACAACGCAGAGTCACCCTGGAGCGTAGTATCAACGGACCTCATAGGCCCATTACAGAGATCATCAAACGGATTCACATGGATCATAGTTTTCCACGATAAATTCACAAAATGGACGGAAATTAAACCATTACGAACAGCAACAGCCAAAACAGTGACGAAAGCTTTCAAAGAATGCATCGTAACAAGAAAGAATGCATTCACAAGCAAAATATTCGAGGAAGAATTAAAAAAGTATGGCACAAAGCACAGACTGACAGCACCATACTCACCTCAAGCTAACCCCACCGAACGCGTGAACAGAACCCTAGAAACAATGATAGCAACGTACCTAAACAACAACCACAAAAAGTGGGATGAACACCTACCGGAACTAAACTTCGCAATTAACACGTCAATCCATGAGTCAACTAAATACACACCAGCATTCCTATTAATTTGGACAGGAATTAAGAGCTCCGAAGGACAGAAACGAACACCCCACACCACACCTGAAAGAAAAAAGGACACTAGTACAAGTCCACGAAATCGTGAAAAACAACCAACACACAGCCTCGCTACAACAAAAACAACAATATGATAAAAACAAAAAAGAATGGAAACCACAGCACGGCGAAAGGGTTATGAAACGAAACTTCGCATTATCAGACGCAAACAAACACTTTAGCGCAAAATTAGCACCCAAGTACAACGGCCCGTACGAAATAATATCCCATAAATCACCAGTCAGTTAAGAACAAAAAAGAAATGTACCACACACATAAAAGATATAAAACCATACCACGAATAGATACAAAAAAAAAAAGAGAAACACCCATATACCGAAATAAAATCACGTCGCAGACTCACACCACCTAGAAAACCAACTTACCCGCAAAATCAGTAATAAAATTCACGCAGGAAATATAAATACCGGGAACGCACAACAAAACACAGTGCAATCTAACGCATACAAGATGTCGGAACTAAGAACCCCACCAATTAAGCGGATAAGACAGGTCATAGTTAAAGGAAAGGCCTGGGAAATCGAGCTGAGGAGGAACGACTGGGTAAGGTTAATCACCTCAAAACCCGACCCCAGCGCATCAACACCAACAAGCTCAGCAAACAGGCAACAGCAGGACCCGACACCGGGACCATCAACAATGGAACCGGACTACGAGGAGCAAGACCTGGAACTCGAGGGCTGGTCAGAGCTGCTGGGAGCGGAATACATGAGCGACACCGAGCTCGAAATATCGACCAACCACATCGACCTTCTCAGCAACGTCGACAGCGAGTTGGAACGACCGAATAAAAGAAAACGCAAGCGGAGGAACAAAAATAAGCGCACCGGATGACCCCGGACATGGATCCAGAACATCCGGGAGCAAGAAGAAACCAAAAATAACTAGGTCGTATCTATCTTTTTTAAACGTAAATTCAAACACACTTAGACACCGTTATCCATAGTATATTATATATAAACCGTAAACAATAGATACCATATTAGCATATCGATTTTTTTTCCTATTTTTTTATTCTATCTGACTAACATAACAATCGATAATTAATTAATTAAATTATCGAAAACGCCGTCCGTAAGATATCATGTTAAAACAGTAAATTATATATACCATATTATTACGCTTCTAGCGATAAGACCGCCTAAATTGTACCGTTCTAAATGTATTTTCTTTTTTTGTAATGTTTGTTTTGTGTGGTGTGCAATAAAGAGTATCTATCTATCTATCTATCTATATTAGCATAACTAATATTGTTCAACACGTTACCCGTAGAATACTACATTTAAACAGTAAATCATATTATCCGCAGTGCCTACGTTTATAAGTACACATTGTAATAATTAATTAACAAGTAATTAGACTGTTAAACCGAATTCTAGAAAGAAGTACATTTCAAATCGTACGCGTAATAAGTAAATAAATGTAGTGAATATCATACCATCGCAATCGCATACCAATCGTTTAAAATATTATAGTTAAACCTTAACGCGTAATTGTACATACGCTAGGTATGTGCGCGAACAATGGAACGCTAGCGCATCCACCGTCCGCTCCACAGGCAGAGGCAGTGCAAACCGACCCGCGACGGCGAATGCACGCTCAATTTTTCCATCCGCGCACAACACGCGACCATCGCGATGTCCGCGTTGGTTAATCAAATACCGTTTTCTTAGTAATCATCATTTACACACAGTGTCAATTTTTTAGTACAAAGATAGTATAAAGTATAAGAAACGTTTATGATCGACAAATAGATCTCGAAGTGTGTGAGCCAAGTGTGTATAGTGTTGTTGTGCCAATCGTCTTACGAGTGCTCCAATGCAGCCTCAGGGAAAGGAGAGACCATCGCATTCACATCTTAAGCCTGTGGCAAGTTGCAAAGGGTTCGAGTGAGGCCCACTAGCCTAGCTACTACGCGTGTAGGCGCAAATCCGGTGAGATCAGTCCTTTACCTTACAAACAAAAAGTACCTAACAGTTGCGAATTGAATAACGAATTCGATCACTTCGAACCTATTAGAATCACTAGTTTCCATAGATTTAAATAGGACAATACTCAAACAGCAAACCTCAGACCGAAGTCTCTAGAATATTATAATACTTACATCACCTCAAAGTACCACAAATACATAAAATATAAGTAGGTACTTAAAAATTATTGAGGTATAAAGCAAAGTTTTATGTAACTCTAACAATCGACTATCAACTAACGCTCATTCCTAAAAAGTCTCAATACCAAAAAAGACAACACATGTTAAACATAAATCTGAAACAAAGCAAACATCTTCGGTAACAATAAACCTTAGTATAGCATAGTTTCACTCAACCAAACATTTAAATTTACAAGAAACTGCAAAAAGAAGAGCCCAAAAAACACTTTTGTTTCTTGCATAATACAAAAGCAAGAAATCACTACCCCGGGTTTAAGCCACATCTGGTTACCATTGAACCTATCTGAAAAGTATAGTGACCCAACAAAAAACGGCACACCCATAAAAAAACTGACGCAACAAGCATTACCAACACTTACAAAAACACTAATAAATAACAATTCTGCAACCTTTACACCCTAGCCATAAGTCTCTAATATACTAGATTTAAGCTTTACCCCACAGCCCAAACAATGTCAACAGCAATAATCAATGTAGCTGGAGATGGAAATTGTCTGTTTACGGCAATATCACTCACACTAGACCATGGAGCAGTCAGACGTGATCTTGCGCGATACGTGGAAGAAAACCAAGACGACGATACAATGAAAATAGCTATTGCCAGCAACGTTGATACAGACAACCAAACAGAATACCGTAACTACATTGCAAAGCAATACAAAGACGGAGAATGGGGTGGTATATAAATATCAACATTCATCAGAATGATAATAGATCGACCTTAGTCTTCAAGCCAAAAAATCCAAACGATTCTGTTGGCGACATAAACCTCATCTATGACGGTAGCCACTATGGTAGTCTCATATACGTTAATTTCTGGAAACTAATATACTACGCTAGTAAACAAGGCATTACATAATGAAAAGAGCCAACATCAAAACACACTGGAACGCACAAATGACTCGACTAGCTCCCCCATGAGTATTGAAGATTATGCAGACAAAACCGGATGTCGCCTAGTCAGTACATCAACTCGCACTAAACATAACATCGACAGCCAAGTAACCTAAAAATTGCCACATGGAACGTCCTAGGCACCACAGACCCCAAGAAGAAAGACGAAATTGATAATTTCTTAAATAAAAACAACATAGTTAACGCTTGCTTACAGGAAACCCACATGCTCCCGGGAACAAACAGCTCTAAAAACTACAAATGGTTATTGTCAGGATCAAACAACAAAAGCACAACCTTGCAAATAAAAAACGTACTTAACTACCCAGATATCATGGCTGCATCCATAGTAATAAATCATTTTAACAGAAAGCTATTCATAATCACGGCCCACATACCGAATAAAACGGCGGCAGCTACTAAAACTATTTCCAGGTAACTCTTACTGCAAACCATAAAACAAAAACCAAAAGACATTACACTGATAATACTAGGTGACTTCAATGCCCACATAGGATCCCTAGATGTAAACGACCTCCAAGAATCCGGTCAGATTGGAAACAATCTGCTACACAAAGACTCCAATGACATTGGTAATATCATTATCGATATTATCAGACGAGAAAAATTACGCTGGAATACTTCTTTTGGCAGACCAATTTGTAAAAAAATGTGGAATTCGGGCAAAAGAATATCATAATTCGACCACATACTTACAAAAGCAAACAATACAAGTCTATTCACCTATATAAAAGGAGAGCCTAATAAGAAAACTTCGGACCATAAACTAATCATGGGTGAGCTAACCCAAACAAAATTAAATTCACAAGACACTTTCCGGTAGCAACAAGAGAATCCAATAAGATTCCAGTAAACCAATATTTTAACTACAGGCACTTAAACTATGAGCTACTACGACATGAAGCCATCCGCAAAAAAATCAAAATGAAATTAAAATGACCACTGAAGCCTGGAATATTAGCAATCAACACCAACGACCACAACCTTGGGATACGATCATAGAAATTATGAAATTAAGTGCTACTAACACTCTCAAGAAGGTAGCAAACATATCTAAGGAGCACAGACTTGCGCTAGCTGAATTACAGAAAGTTAAATTTCGTAACCGACATTCGCGTGATACAACATCCCGACTAGAGTTAAAACATTGTCGAACCAAGTTGCAGTACATATTTAAAAAAATGAAGACCGCGAATTCTAATCCTTTTTCAAGGACCTTAATAGCATGCATCCTTCTCAGCGTATGAAAACTACATATAACTTGTACCGAAGATTTAAAACAACTGAAATATACAGGAAGAAGACCACATATATACCTATTTCTAATTGGGAAAAGAAACTATCAAAATCTGAAGGTCCAGCCATATCTCTATACGAACGAGAATATAAATGACCTTTGCGAAGGTCTAGGCAATGAAGAAGTTGCTAAAATAATCAATAGTATGCGGCACAGCACCAGGTATTGACCAAGAAGTAACGGAACTATTTAAAGCTCTACCCGACGAGATGTTCACAGACCCAATGGAGCACTTTAGGAATGCATGGCAAAGAAATATCATACCATCAGCCTGGACGCAAACCGTCCAAATTCCGATTCCAAAAAAAAAACGAACCCGAAATCAACTAACGAATATGAGCGCAATTCGACATGCTGTACTGTACTGGCTATAGAATATACGCCAACTTTATTCTGTCCCGTCTTGATAAATTGACCAAAAGCCTAGGCAACTATCAAGCAGCCTTCCTAGAAAATAGATCTACCGATGATCATATTTTTACTCTCCGTAGAATTCTCGACGAGAAATAGCGGGAAGGCACAAAAACTTACGTCATGGCAATCGACATGGACCAATCTTTTGATACCGTAAACTTAAATGCATTGAAAGACATCCTCGTGTCCAGGACTAATAAGACTGTTACCAATAGGATTATAAAAGCTTGTATGAATGAATCAACATGCATAAGGTGGTTTGGACAATAAACACGGTTTATTAACAAAGGCAAAGCAGTCAAACAAGGTTGCCTACTGTCACCCCGTCTCTTTACCATTCTCATTGACGACGTTTTAAAAACTCTAGAAGAAAAAGTACCATTCCTTCATCTCAATCAAGACCTAATATTATCCCTACCGATATGCCTATCATTTGCTGACGATATAATTATTTTAGGAACAAACTTTAGACAACTACAAATAATTTTAATCCCGAAGAACTCCTCCTTACTGTTGGACTAAAAATCAATACCATAAAATCGAAAATCTTGATCCGTGACCCAACAAATACCTGCGCACTCAAATACTCCAAATTAGAGATGGTACTAATATCCAATCAGTCGAGGAGATAAAATAGCTCAGCACTTACATAAAATCAGGGCACAGCAGAAGAGAAACAATAAAAACCCGCTGCAAGAAAGAAGCTAAAAACTCCAAAATTCTAATCCCTTTTATTAGAAGAACCAAGATGCAATGGCAACTAGCAAGACTATTGTATAAAATGATCATTGAGCCTACAATGACGTTTGTACTAAAGGCCGCCGCGCTAACCAAAGCAAACCGATCCATGCTTAGACGGTACGAGCGGATCATTTTAAGAGACATACTAAGCCACAGCAAATCTCCACCGAAAAAACAAAAAGTACACCAACTTCTGATGAGCAATAGAATAAAATTTCTCTGACTGTGTTACTACGGTCATATATTACGGCGAACGAAGCTGCACGTACTCCACAGCGCTATAAAACTTAAAGCAAATAGGCTAAAGATTGGCAGGCTCATATTTACGTGGAAGGACTCGCTCTCACATGATCTGAAATACTATAATAAAACCCTAATAGAATGCCGTAAACAAAAAGGAGATGAGATAAGCAGCTCAAACAATATTCGAAACAGAAGAAACTGACAGTGAATCCGACGCCAGCAGCTCATACGAAACAACAACACTTATGAAATAATGACGCAGAACAACTAGCAAGCCAAACTAAGTAACAAGATAACATAATAATCAGGAAAAAACCACAACACCCAAGGCCAGATTGCCCAACCCATCATCATCAACGCTCAATCCTAAAAACAATAAACCCGTCTTTACCCATTTTCCTATACCAGGCTCAGGATGCATATCTACTTGGTTGTGGTCGATTGGTTTCAGCCGACTTGCGCGGTCGGTTGGCTGGTCGGCCGTCCTATCCCATCCCAGAGCGTGTCCCTCCTTATAAAATGTGCTACCTGGTATGCCGGTTTGACCGGAGCAGGCTTTGATCCTGGCTGGGCTAGTACCTCGTATCGTATCGTATCGTATCGTAGAAACGTTTATGATCGACAAATAAACGGACTTCTTAAAATTCCGAACCTAATAAGAACAGTGTGAAGTTCACCAAAAAGGTAACAACACATTGTATTAATTAGCAATTAGTTAAATTGTCAATCCTATAAACATGTACGTTTAACCGGCTTCTATAAAGAAGTATATTAAAAACGTACGTAAATAAGTACAATTGTAAAAGTTAGTAATTAGATAGATTACACAACTAATTAAACAATCATGTTTAACCGACTTCTATAAAGAAGTATATTACAAACGTACGTAAATAGGTACAATTGTAAAAGTTAGTAATTAGATAGATTACACAACTAATTAAACAATCATGTTTAACCGACTTCTATAAAGAAGTATATTACAAACGTACGTAAATAAGCACAATTGTAAAAGTTAGTAATTAGATGGATTACTTACACTACTAAATTAAAATTATATGTAATTAAATAGCTATACTGCTAAACCGATAAACATATGTTTAACCGACTTCGAAATAAGAAGTATATTATAAAGATATGTAATTAAATAGTTATATTACTGAACCGATAAGCATATGTTTAACCGACTTCCATAAAGAAGTGTGTTACAAATACACGTAAATAAGTACACATTGTAAATGTTAATAAGATAAATTACCTAACTGATAAATCAAAGATGTTTTGCCTATCTAGTAGAAATAAATATTTGTGAAACTTTGTAAATGAACACCAGTAATTTTAACCGAGTAACAAGCATTGTTTTACCACCGAAATTAAATTAGTCAAATTAATACATTTTATACCTAGTACGACATAAAGATTTAGCCCCCTGTAAAGACAGTAAATTATAATATTGGTCAAATCTTATTCAGATCATGTAAGCAAATTTTCTATATTAAGGAAAGTTATATTGTTATACCGAGTCAGAAATTTTGTCTTTCTTGTATATGGATTATACACCGGACCTTGTGATTTTTACGGGTAAAAAGCTCCAAAAGCGGGGAGGAGATGTGACGAGGATCCGGCGGCGCGACATCCCTAGCACGCGAACCGCCGTATCGACTACCGACATCACTAGCACGCGAACCATCGTATCGACTATCGGCGGCCCTACGCCCGCCGTACCGCGGCGCCCGCGCCCCGCCCGCGACTATGCTATATCAAACGCGGTGGGAGGGAGCTCAGGAGCAGTCGTCCGTGTTTCGCTACCGTGGCGAGACGTTCTCGCGCGCGCATACGTCACCCGTTCCCCATTGCCTCGGAACATCGGAGTACTGGCGATTGGCTGCCCTTTCTTCCCTACTAACGTAGTTAAGTACCCGACCCGTATCCTAGTCCAGAGGTTTTCCGTGGCCAGCGGCTCGTTCGTAGGCTCGAGACCTCTATCCTAGACCTTGACCGCACTCCTGCGGTGAACCCGTCCCCGGCCCGGGCTCCCACGCGGCTCGTTCGTGTGGCACCGCATGCCAGTCTTCATTTCCAGTAGAAACGAATTAGTTTACTAACCCCCACCTCGCTCGCTTCGACCGTAACTCACCCACGGGATTCGCGCCGGTTCCCGTCGCACTGCCTCGCCCGTCCATACAGATTCAGACAGCAGTCACAGGTTTAGGGATAGAATAAGTGTTAGGAAGTGTACTAGTTTATAAGGAACTCGTGTAATTTGTGAACCTGCGCGGTGCAATAAATAGTGTGAAAACGTCTCGTTGGTTTCCGTCAATTCCCTGGTAGGATAACCCTCATTTAGGTACACATCCCCTCACCGCACGCATCGCGGGCTGGGGCCAGTACATATGCTGACGAGGAACTCAGGCCCAGGCTAGCCGGAAGGGTTCTTCGTCACAAGTTCTTACAAAATAAGATTATGTCCATCTGCGAAATAATTAGCTTTTATGTTATCTCTTACTATTCATCTATAAAGCGCTAACTATATTCAAAACAAAACTTTGGTAAACATCAATTTAAGTGGGAATCGAACCCATGACCATAAAAGGGCTGCGAATTATAAGCTGGCCAAGTGCAAGTCGGAGCAGCGCACGCAGGGTTCCGAACCATTATCTATAAAACGTATAAAAAATAAAAGTGTGTTGCAAGGGAGCCCCTAAAACATTCATTTTATTCTGGATCCTAGCATTCACTGCTACAATAGAAACAGAAATACATCATCTGCGAAAACCCCATCCGTCCAACTATCACGGTTCACGAAATCTTAGTAAAGGGTCCCGTTTCATCCAGGGCACGGTACCCTAAAATGTTAAGTCATCGCCTTTACAATAAATAACTAAAGTCCCGTAATCAAACACGTGACCTGACCTGATGCTATTTCCAAACCACTGAACTCCTATCACAAAAATACCTAGTACTTACTACTAACTTAAATCTAAATTTATTAATAATTTAAATCTAAACAAACTTCCTATGTCAATCATCCATTTGATCATTGAACCAGAATCAAACCAATCGCAGTATGATACAAGTAACTAGTCACGGAATCGAACCGGTGACTACTAATGATGTTTTATATCTATCAAATTCTTAGCACTAAATTATAACTAAAGTTAACTTTTTAAATTAATTAGGTGTCATAGATCAACCATCTATTTGCCAATGTACTGGAATCGAACCCAATACACGTAGTATTACTCTACTATACTCTTTGATCCACTACGCTATATGTATCACTATGTGATTACTCAATCTTCTTTAGTGACTTATAATTCTCTAACCTTGTTTTAGAGGTAAACCAACCCATAATCAATAAATAGTTTCGGAATCGAACCAGAAACTATGTCGTTCACCCAACCATTAAGCTATATGCAAAACTTAAAAATACTTAATACTTTCAATTACTTATAACTATCTAACACTAAGCTGGAGTCGATCCAATCTTATGATAAATAAACAGTTGTTACTGGAATCAAACCAGAGACTATGTTAATCATTAAACCACTGAACTAAGTTATTTCTATTATTAATTATCGCCCCCGGTAAAGGTAAAATTTGATCATGTCTGAAGTTGTAACTGTGACTAAATTGGACTTACAATTAACAAGCCATGCATCTGCGCTATTAAAAATAAAACACCGATATGACCGTTTCCCGGAATCGAACCGAGGATTTAGTCAACCTTTATACCACCGAGCTATTAGCATTAATTTTAATATTTAATTTCTAAAATTATTAAAATGTTAATAAAAAAAATCTGTACAACCATTATCTGGAATCGAACCAAGGACTAAGATAAAGCTTTAACTACTGCTCTATTAGATTATAATAAACTTAACAAAACCATAATTTATACAGGTAGTCAAACACTAAAAACAACCATTTTACTGTTGACCGCGGAATCGAATCCGGGTCCACACTGCATTATTTTTTTCTAATCACTAAGTCATCGGGTCTTAGAGACAAAGATAAAGCAAACCACTTATACCTATTGATATAAATTGATTGATTTAAATTAAATTTTATTTTATAATCCTTATTCTATAATCTTACTTACAAGTAAATTAAAAACAATTGATTCCCTGCTTCTAAGTTTTATCTACCAGTCAACTACTATTAAGTATTATTATGGTACTTATTTTAACTACATTATTTTATCGCCCCCACAATAATAAGCTACATTTAAGTTAATAGCTAGAGAGTCTACGTGAACTTAATAACTACTAAGCCATAAGGTAATAACTTTTATACATTAGTTTAAAAATTGAATAATATAACTAACTATAAATCATTCAAAAATAATGTGCGCAATCTAAATAAATGAAACCATATTACGAAATCTCTCTAATATTGTATCAATCAATTAACAAGCTTTAGCGTTTCTGGAATCGATAACCAAACTTTGAAAAAAAAAAAAATTGTGGCACGATTAGCATGTTTTGGCCACATTGTAACAACTATAATTTATTGCCATTTGACGCAACATTAGGACCAAGAGTGCACTTTAAATTCCGACACATTTCTCGTAAATGTGACAACAGGGTACAAAAAATATGAATAACCAATTCTAAAGACTATTTATGTGAAACACTTATAACGTTAGTTTTGTAACTCTAAAAACACACACTCGAGTCTAACTCTCACGCTCGAAATCTACAACGAAACGATAAAGTTGAGTGCCGTTTAAATTATGGCTAATTAGTTTTGTTTATTTTAACTCGATATCCTATTACATTTTTAAAATGCCTATGCCGATCATGGGACACCTGGATCTTTGTTCTCTATGTTTATAATACGCAAAATGTTAATGTGACCGCTCTTGCTAGGCGACTAAAGAAATGAAATATGAACTAATGCCATGAACTGATTCGGCGATATTTGAACAAAGAACTTGCTGTAATCTTGTTATGATCAACTGGCTGAAATGAAATGCGTTGAAGCTTACACTGTTGCTACACTATTGTCGTACAAATACTAAACGCATTCTTAGACTCTGTACTATTCTAAAAATAAATTCAGTCATTATTACGATCTGTGTTATTTTATCAAAAGAAGTGATACATTCCCATGTATCCTTGAATTACCTTAATAATGTAATCAGCAATCACATTATTATTTTTCGTAAAACATAATATCGAACCTATCGAAGAAGGTACCACTGAATCTAATTGATTGATTGATTGAAATATTAAATGACCTAATACAAACAATTAAACATATTTTAACAAATACCTAAAAGATCTCGCCCCTACTCTTTTTATAACACGTACGAAACTTAATTATATTTTAATCAAACCTAAACTTGTAACGAAATTCTGAAGAGTAACTAACATTGTAATTTATCGTAAAAAAAAATTACTATTCCGTAAATGAACCTATAAGTATATAAATGCATTATGTAATGGTATTGGTATGATGAAGCTTTTTTATTTATAAATCTTTTATCAACCTATCTCAATTATAATGTTTGTGATTAATTACCTAAACATTTCGCCTTCACTATTCCAATATCCTTAAATGCGCACAACAAAATAACTCCGGTACACTTAAATCAAAAATCCACGTTTTCAACCTCTTTCTATTTCACAGACAGCAATTATAGGCTAAAAAGCCTACTAAACATGATCCAGTGTTAGTGTGCGACCTAGACCACGTTCCTCATACGATATTCCCCGAAATTCAGATATAAGCCGATCAGCAGTACGTTTCTGACAATCTGATAGATGATCGTAGGTATATACAGCGTTGGGTTTATCAACCGGACTAGTTGTTAAACAAAATCTTTATAAAATGTTATGGCCTCTAAATGTTTTGGAAAAAGGTTAAATGTTCTCCAGAAATCAATGCCTAGTATTAAATTGTATTTTATTTCCGGGATGACGACGGCCCTAATAGTGTAGGTTTGATACTGCAACTGGATGGGAATGTAAGTGTAGCCTATAGAAGTTAGTTTCTCCCCACCAGCAGCAACAAATTGATCACTAGTCGATTGTCCCGAACTTTGTAACAAACCACCTTCGTCTGATGCTAAAAATTATATGGAAATTAATAATTAATTGAAATCGAAACGGAGTACGTTAATAACGTTTGGCTGTGATAATTTAAATTGGCTGTGTGATCGTCTAGTTTAAATAGTAGGACCGTACGTTGTGTTAATAGTAGTAAACCAAATTCTTTTAGAGGTACGTGGATGTTATAATTAAGTTTTCTCGAGAGTTTCATGGGTTTGTGCGCATTCAAGGAAGAGGAAAAAGAACGCCCCGAGGGCCGCCTGGTGGGCCCCAACACCAAACGCTCACCAGGAGTGGTGGCCATGTGATAAACTATCATCCCAAACAAGCAATCTGCCACCCCCAGGAATAGGACATAAATCTGAATCAAAACGCATTTAGCGTAATTATGCGCAACTAAGGCAACAACTGAGTTTAAAGAATTTAATATGAAATACTGAAATCTACCTATTTGACTGCATGATAAGTCAACCAAGGGTTCGGGGTCCTTAAATTACCTAAATAAGTAATCTGAATCCTTTAGTCCAATATAATTCCAAGATGATCCAACAGTATCGATGACAACTCGTATAAGACCGGGTCCTGAAATCTGCATTATGTCCTATGTGAAGTCATCGATACTCCCACATCAACCAGCATTATTTAGATTGAAGATTCTGATTATTTTCCGACTAGTAAAATATTTATACTAACCCCTCTATATGAAATATAGATTGACCTAACAATATCCATGACACCAAGTAATGTCAGATGGATATTCCCACATCAATCAAAATCGTTTGGATTTGAAATAAATGTTGCAATTAATTCAATACAATACCAAGATGATCCAACAGTATCTATGACAACTCGTATAAGACCGGGTCCTGAAATCTGCATTATGTCCTATGTGAAGTCATAGATACTCCCACATCAACAAGTATTATTTTGAATTTGAAACCATAGCGTGCCAAATGAAGGAACACATAAAAGCGGTCAAACACAACGACAAACAGAAATCGGCAATCGCGGAACATTTGTTGGAATCAGGTCTTAATCACTGGATTGAGTTTCACAACCCTCAGATCATTTCGACAGAACGCCACTACATACCAAGAATGGTCAGGGAAGCGATTGAAATTACAAAGTACTAAAATTTCAATCGCGAGGATGGGTTTAAATTGTCAAGTGTCTGGAATCCAGTGATTCGTATGTGCAAAAACCGGAAAAAACAACAAACTGCTGTTTCGCGGTCAGATACTGTTAGTATTGTGTCGAGAACAGGTGCGAGAAAATAGTGAGTTTGTAGACAATGGTACCTGACGTGTGCAATAAAAGACAGCGAAAGAGGGTAGACCGATATGTTTGCCCTTAACAACTTACCCGCAAGATCTTCAGTTATTCTGTGATCATGGCGCTTGCAACAGTGCCGAAATATCGGGAACTCAAAAATAAGGTACATGGTAGCAATCCCGTAACAAACTATTCTAAAATATTGTAAAATTGACCATTGGTATCCTTGGCAGTCGGAAGTGAGCAGTGAATTACTTATGATTTAATGTTGCAATTAGTTCAAAATAATACCAAGATGATCAGACAGTATCTATGACAACTCGTATAAAACCGGGTCCTGAAATCTGCATTATGTCCTATGTGAAGTCATAGATACTCTCACATCAAATAGCAATATTTTGAATTTAAAATAATGGCCCTTGAATTACTTATGGTTTAATGTTGCAATTAGTTCAATATAATACCAAGATGATCAGACAGTATCTATGACAACTCGTATAAGACCGGGTCCTGAAATCTGCATTATGTCCTATGTGAAGTCATAGATACTCTCACATCAACCAGCATTATTTTGAATTTAAAATAATGGCCCTTGAATTACTTATGGTTTAATGTTGCAATTAGTTCAATATAATACCAGATGATCAGACAGTATCTATGAAAACTCGTATAAGACCGGGTCCTGAAATCTGCATTATGTCCTATGTGAAGTCATAGATACTCTCACATCAACCAGCATTATTTTGAATTTAAAATAATGGCCCTTGAATTACTTATGATTTACAAAATATTTTAATTTAAAAATAATCTCAAAACTTTTATTAAATTCTTCTCTCAGTTTTATGGATTTTGTATAAGGATCCCTAAAAATAGCCCATTTTCTAACTACCTAATTACTTCAACGGTTAACCTAAACAAATGAAGCTATTTTTAGAAGGTAGGATGGAACAGGTATTAGGAAGGATAGGTCATTAAGGAAAAAGGGGGACCTACTCCTACCTAACGGTACCTCTGTCTGAACTACATATTTACGAATCTTGAACCCTACAAAGAAACGTATAATCCTAACTGTACCCTACCTACTTCCCACCTACAATACAAAAAAAATAAGTTTGTTTGTTTTTAATGTCAGATGTCTCAACGTCAGAACGTATACCTGCCTGCCTAATTGTAGTTATCTACAATAAAATTATGATATGAGTGAGTACTCGACATTTCCCCGAACGTTAGCTAAAATAGACCAAGTAAGTCAGTTTGGTAAACGTAAAGATTTATAAGTCAAATAAGCGTAGTCTTAGACGTAAAATAATGATAAGTAAAAGGTAAAATGAAGATTTCAAAGTTGTTTTGTTGTAAATTGGCTGAATAATCGAGCAACCATTTAAAAGATAAACGACAGTTATATTTGTTAAATAAATCCACTGGGGTTGTTTTTATGTAAAACAAGATCAAATGACCTTTGATTTACCACAAAAATATGTCAAAGTTTAATGGCTCTAATAGCGCTAAATCGTCAATTAATAAACGTAATGATACGTAAATCATATTCAAAACCCATTAAAAATGGGTTCAAACCAATATAAATAATCAATGCACACAAAATGTTACCCAATAATCGAAAATAGGTAAATTAATAACAAACATCATGTCAATCTTTAAAATCAATGTAACCAAGCTACAAAATAAACATTATTTAAGTTCATTTGGCATTAAATCTGTGAAATAAGCAGTTATGATTTAAACATTCAACTATTTACATTATATATTTTTTTATTTAAAGCATATCAAATTAAATCCCATTTCACTTTCTATAATGACATGAAAATAAAGCTGTTAAATTCCTTTTGATGAGAAATTACGTACAACAGGAAAACCATGTAAAATATTACAATGACGTTTTAAATAATTCATTATTAAATACTTTATCGTCAGCATCATCATCATCATCAAAATTTAAAAGTTACTGTGTCTTTAAATATTTTAATTAAAATACTTTTAAAAGGAATTTGTAATAATCAAAACACTTACCCCTCTGCAACTTTTCTTAGGACACACGCAAGCAACATCCCGGGTGCAATTCAGACCATCTACCTCAGACCGCCAAAATCTGACTCTCCCTCAAGCCTAACCTGCTAAACTATTTAAACATCACATTTCTTCCCTGCGTCCCACGCCCCATGTCTTAAGAGCTGACGTTCGAAATCTTTCAATTTGCAGGGGTACTCAACCTTCTATGACCCACGAGCCCCATTTCAACATAGCACGACAAATATTCTAACATATACTCTATTTTTTCTAAATTCCTATTATTTTACTATATTGGACTAATACAAATATGACTGTCTGGAAATATAAATTTACTCCCTTTTTCTTCATTAGTTATTATATGAATATTGCGTATCACTGTTTACCTAGGTATATCAAAAGATTTGACATAATGTAAATTACTAAATGACTATAAATTAGCTCCTACGTCTAAGACTAACGCTTATAGTGTTCATTATTGAGGACAAATTAAATCTTAATAATTTTAATTTTAGTATCATTCAAAAGTTGACTACATCTGACCTCAAGTGTTCTCTCCTTGCTATGGGATACACGTGCGTAGTTTCGCCTGCGGAGTTAATGGCGTCCTTTTCTATGGTCCTTTTATTTCAAATGCAGTATTTTTTTGTATAGTTTCACATTTCTATTTGTTAAAATTCCTAAAAGCTCTTTTTTTATGCTATGGCTCACAATTTTGCATCATATGTCCAGCGTCAGGCACAAAAAACATTACAACGTGCGCACTGAAGGATCCGTTAAACATATTATCCTATTGTTTATCTATCCATTCCGGCATGTTTTATTAGAATTTTCAATTGCTTCAAAATTACGAAGAAAGCATGGTGTTTAATAATTTGCCCTTTTTAGTAAGAAATAATTTAAAGAGAAAAAATTAACATTTATTTTATTAATATACTTATATCATACTTTGATTTGAAAGGGTATGGTCGTTACAACTTTGAAACATAAATCCCATTTTAAGTAGTTTTTCATGGCAGTCATTACCAACTATAGTGACACAAGAATCTGTGTCTAGTAGTCCCACAAAAGATTGGTCTAAAACCTTGATTGTGATGTAAGGTCGGGCTCTGTTCAGCTTAGTAGTATCGCCGATTAAAGCAATAGAATTAAAAAAGGAAAAATTGCGTATAAACTTTAACCAATCATCCCATTTGATAAAATTGATAGAATCAGGCGTTACTTTGCGGAAATCCATAACTAAATAATTATGAAAATGTAATTATTTTGCTTACAACTTCCGCTTAGTTACGCCGGCATAGGAACCCCAATTACACCACCTGTAACCCACAATCTGAGGACAATCACAGGCACATGCAAAGAGCACCGCCCTCCCTCCCTCAAATTGCATGCGAAACAGACGAATGCAAAAGTTAGTACCCAACACCGACACAAAAACCTCGACGCGCGTTTCGCCACTTCACGTGGCATCATCAGGAGAGATGTTGTCGCCTCGGCTGCGCTTCGACGACTAAGCTGTGAGACTGGCGAACAGGCCTTTTATACCTCCTCTACGAGTGACGTTTAAAACTTGTGGTGGATGGCTCAGCAGCTAATGCAGATATATCATTACTATTTAAATTATTATTATTAGAATTGTTTTTTTTAAAGTTATTATTGTATTGATGACTGTATTTAGATTTACTGTAAATGTAAGTAAGGTTGCATTTGTAAGAAAACTCCGGAGCTAACATACTAGTACTAGATTTTGGTGGCTCTTGAAATTGTGAAAATCTAGCTGTTATAGTTTCGTAGTGGCGGCAGACAGATTTGAGTTCGTCCATAGATTGTATGCAAGACGAAGCAGCTAATGTGTTCGCGTAGCAGGGACGGATGTTATGCATTAATATCTCAAGTTTGTCAGCATCAGAAATCGGTTTATTAAGACGAGAGAACATATCGTGCAGGATTGAAAGGTAAACTGAAATGTTTTCTTGTTCACCCTGTGTTCGCGATCGTATTTCGGACATAAAACGGTAGTCATAATCGGAGCTAGAGAAATCTTTTTTAAGTCAAGCACATAACTCGTTCCAAGACTTAACCTTTTCTTTATTGTAGCGATACCAGTGCAAGGCATCTGCGACAAATATCTCGTATGCTAACGAAAGTATTAATGTATATCGTGAGATATTCCCCTAGATTGTACAAATTCTTCAACGCGTTGTATAAATGAATGCACACAAGTATATCCCGAGTACTTAATTTATGAATGTCATTAGTCAGACCGCGGTCGCATGTGACAGAGGTTTCGGAGGCGTTATCGGTGATTTAAGTGGTAGTTGTTTGTAAAGGGCAACTTTGCTTTTATGATGCTAGATCTTTGACTTGAAGGTTAAATGAAGTAACACATTATTTGTAGACATCGTTAACATCATGCGCATTAACGATTCTATTAAGACGATGATAGATGTGATGTAAGAGCATTTCAGTCGTACTTAATAGATTTCTATCCAATTTATTTTTTAGTATAGTCAAATTAGATTTTGATTTACTGAGGGACTCTTTCACTTTGCTCAAATCGTCGGCAGGGGATAAATGAGACTCCCAAATATCTTCAGCAGAAAGATTCTGTTGTAACTTAACAATTTTTTTTCGAAGTTCTGCTACCGTCTCGCCTCTACTACTGCGAAGTTCCACTTCGTAATTTAATTCCGGTTTTTGAAAAGAAAGGTACTTTATAGGGTAGGCTATGACGTTGATAATAAACACTTACTTTAGGTATGTGTTACAAGGTAGTTCTAAGCACTATACTAAATTTATTACAAAGCGTGATATATTGACTTATGCGTGGCAGCAGAATTAAAAAAAAAAGAACAACTATAAAATGCGGAAAGCTTTAATTGCGTGAATCGGTAGTGAACAAAACCTGTTGCTAGGCGCCAATGTGACGTTTTTAGATATTAAGTCAAACAATTCAGTCGTAGTTTACATTATGTAATCTTAGGAAATTTAATATAGTATTACAGCAGAGCAGGGGTGGGTAACTTTATGTTCACTGAGCCGATTACGCAAGAAATGCTCCGTATCCTGGAACACCGGGCGTAGGTTGCGGGTCCGGAGTGGTAGACCGTGGCAGTCGGGTAACGTGACGTTCTAGTTGCCCTGGGTAGCTTGCCGGTGCCGGTACAGAAGTCCCTGGAATATCATAAAAACCAGACATTTTAGGGATGTTCCGACTGCAAAGTTTGACCGTAACGTTTCGTGATCAGCAGCGTAGCGGTGCAAGGTGAAACAATGATAATGATTAGCATAAAATAGTGATCAAAGATGAGGCTTGCAAAATAAAAAAAAGCAGTTAACCTTAGAATTGATTAGAATAATCTTAGTTAGGTAGGGTAGTTTACATGAGTTACTAAGATTAGATTAAAATGTATAAGTTACAGTTTTAAAACGTATCACAGTTAGAGATGGGCCGAATATTCGTTTTATATTCGGTATTCGGCATATTCAGCAGCTTTACCGAATATTCATATTCGGCCGAATATTCGGCTGAATCACCTAATATTCGGCAAAGTGATACTCAAATTTTTTACTGTTATTGACGCGTGTATTATCATGATTTGAGTGTATAGTGTAATGAGGTAAGTATTTTAGAGTATAGCTTTCTGTTTTTGTCGTCACTGAAGCTTTATTTTCAATTAAAGTAGGTTGGTAAAAAGATAATAACTTAATGCAAAA
The DNA here is from genome assembly GCA_950371115.1 of Anania fuscalis. Taxonomy (NCBI): domain Eukaryota; kingdom Metazoa; phylum Arthropoda; class Insecta; order Lepidoptera; family Crambidae; genus Anania; species Anania fuscalis. The sequence goes on along the minus strand of OX493326.1, from coordinate 10,404,863 downwards.
TATAGGTATCTAGCTGATTTGGGATTAGGCTGCTGTATAAACTCTTTAGAATAATATATTATAATCAGGTCGTAATTGAAGGAAAATAAACAAGATATTTATTTCGATCAGTCTTTATTGTGTTAGAGAATAGCTTCATCAAATCACAACACCTTAGTAGATTATGAATAATATTTTTTTCTAGTTTCTACTCAGCATAGCGTCGCAAAATATATTTATTGATATTAAACTTTTAAACCTATCCTATTCAACCAATATAGTTCTTTATAAAGAAAATAAGTAATTTGTTTGTACTTTTCAGGTTGTAATTTAAGAGATCAATCACTTAATCTACACATTAAGAGTTAGGAACTTAATTATAGTCTACTGATATATAAGACACATATGACATCTCATATAATTATTTAAGATAATTCAAAATGTCATTAATTACTTAAGTATGTAAAATAATAATATAGGAAGATTATTCCTAAAAAATCACAATTCACATCTTCATTGACTTACACGAAAGTGTTTTGTTTATCTATAAACAGAAAAAATATAGTTCTTAAACGGTAATGGAAACTACAATAAAAAGAAACGTAAACACAAATGTTTTGTTACATAATTAGAAAATAAGCCTGGTGTAATTTAGTATTTAAAATTCACAAGTGGCAAGTTGTGGTGTAAAAAAACAAGATGCTCAGCTTTATTTGGCAATAGTTTCTTTCGTTTTTGCTCATAAACGTTGCCTGCTTCGGAAAACAAACGTTCACTGTAAACGGAGCTTCCTGGAGCTGAAAGAAAAATTTTAGCCATGTTGCTCATAAGAGGAAATCGGAATTTATTTTTGGACCACCACTTGTAAGGGCACATGTCCCGTGACAGCAAGCTATCTGCAATGTATCTGTCTAATTCGATAGCTATTGGGCTTTTTGGTTCTTCGATCTCAGGCTGCTTTGCTGATGCTAATTCTTCATAGCACGTCCAGAGGGCTTTATGAGTACCTTCCTGTGATTGAAGACCACTGCACGGTAACGGAGCTGGCGGTTCACTCATTTTCACTGTTACTCGTGCTATTCATATCTGCGCTTCTTCTAACGTATTCTGCAAGGAATTGGCGTCTCACCCACGGAACTTTTTCTGGAGTGAAAAAATTCATCATTCATTCATGGGTCTGGCGGCAATCCGCGCGCTCAGCGTAAACAAGTTTACACCTGCATTTGTGCGACGGAACGGAATCAAATGTACCGAATATTCGGCCGAATAATCGGTTCGATAAAAGTTTTACCGAATGTTCGTATTCGGTGAAACCCATGTTCGGCCCATCACTAATCACAGTTCATAAATTATAAAAAGCACTGATGGAAAACGACAGGGATTATGAATTTGTGATTGATAGTGTAAGTAATTCTAATTTCTTATGGTACGTACAGTACATTTGGTCGGATGAAGGTCATGCAATGTCATGTATTTTGTCAAAATGATATAAGCGGAAAGTTTAGGAGAATATAGTAAATTCAAGTAATTAGCATTAATAAGTAATTTAGGTTCGTGAACATGACGTTGCATGAAATATCATCAAGCCGTTTTTCACAAACTTACAACTAAAGCTTATACAAAATTACATTGCAACACTTACCCAGTTCGGGGAAAAGTACAGGCACTACACTACATAACAATCACTTTTTGAAGTAATTAGAACGTATTTGTAGTTCTAGATTAAAAGTAGAATAGATGTAGGTGCACACGTTTTTGTCGAGTGCCCCGTGAGTAGGAATGAACGACCAGACTTCGCGCCAATCACCCTACCCCCGAATCCGTGCACGCGCTCGTGGTGTGATATCATGTCGCAGTCACTAATTTAGACTTTGTACGTATTTCCTAAATACCCGGTTCGTGTGTGTTTTCATATACTCGTTGTATTTAAGATTCAGTTAGTATATTGTAATTAGAAATTAATTAGTTTAATAATTAGCTTTGAGATAGTTATTTAAGAATTTTTAATATGTAATTAAATTCATTTAAGTTTTAGTGTATAAGGTAGGTATACACCGTGATTTTTTAATTTCCCGAGAAAATTAACTAACATACTCAGATATCGATATACATCGAATTTGGCGAAAAAAAATAAAAAAAAATATGAGAAATTTATTTTAAAGGTCCCTAACATTCCGTAAAAAATATGCACTATAAAAGCCCTGCTAATTCAAATAGTAATCATTATCATTCCAAGATTACCAGGACCAAAATCCACCTAATTTGGTCGCGTATTATTGGCGTACGGAAGGAATAACTATGAATGAAAACAAATTACACAACCTGCCGACAAAAGACGTTTCTTTCTCACTCGGCAAACTCGCGTCTAAGCTCGAAGCTGGCCAGCACTCCCTTCATCAATGAATGGGTGGGCGGAGGCTCACGCGCACCCCCCGCCCGCCCGCGCCATCATTGACCTCAGCTCAGTCCGTCGCGAATCTTAAACGGTCAAGGTTGTGTCACGCAAAGTCACCGGCGCACGCGACCTCCGCACCTGTGTTAACTTTAAAGTGAAGTGACGAATACCGTGATGGCCTATCAGTACTGTGTACAGTGCGCGCGTACCTAAACGGCGAGTTCGGAGCGCGGTGGATCGGCCGCGGCGGGCCCGTGCCCTGGCCTCCGCGGTCCCCGGACCTTACGCCTGTGGACTTTATTTGTGGAGCGAGATCAAGCGCCGAGTGTTTGTGAGTGAACCTACTAGTGTTGGTGATTTGCGAAACCGAATCATTGCGGCTTTTCAAAAGGTTCAAGCTCAAAGAAACGTGCTAATTTCTTTGAAGAATAACTTGCGGAAAAGAGCACGTGTTTGTATCTCGGAGAGAGGAGGACATTTTAAAAAAATAATGCAATACGTGTAAGGTATGTTGATATTTGTTTTAAGGTTTTTAGGTATTTGTATCATTTGTTAATCTTGTAAATACCTAGTGGATTTCATATTTTAAAATACACCTTATCTAAGTAATTAAAATAAACAATTTATTAAGCAGATAAAATAAAACTCGTGAAAAGTGCTATTTTTATTACTTCGTAATGGCCACGACATACAAATCAACAGATATCACGTTTATTAAATGCTAGTGCAGGATGCGAACCCGCGATGCTTGGCGATCTTGACAATCGTTAGCACTAGGCGTAGCAGACGCGCATGCGCGGGAAACTGCGCGAGTGCCGCGCGAGTCTGAATGAATGCATGCGTCTCTCTCTCTCTCATTCAACAAATACTACGAAGATGGTTTCCATGTTTTTGGTGCATTAACAGGATTTATTTGAAGTCCTATAAAACGATATTTTTGTATGAACGCTATAATATTTGTGTGTTACTTACTGATATACATATTTTTATAAACGCAAATTTTAGTTTTCTCGGGTAATTAAAAAGTCACGGTGTATATCTACTATATAAAATTCTAAACTGACTGTTGGTCTATCAACGCACAGCCCAGACCGCTGAACGTAGAGACTTGAAATTTTGCACATAGATACCTTATACAGTGTAGGCATTAGGCATGGACGATATCATGAGGAGCAGGTGAAAAATCATATGACTTGAAAATCATTTGTCACACCTGCTACTTTTTGTCATATTGACTGTTACAAATCACAGTCTGTGAAATCATATGTCATGCGCAAATTTCTTTTCATTCGTTGATGACATGTAGCAGAGCGGGTCTAGCGAGCACAGGCCTTGAGCGCGCGAGCGAGTAGAAATGATTTGCTACAGATGCGTGTTAGAAAAAGACAAACATGCTGTGCTATTTTTTATGCCATCATAGGTGACGAACGATAACGATAGCCTGAGCATTTTAAGAGCTTTAAACTTATGACCGTAAAGTTTAGATTCGTTTGTCATGATTTTTTTTACGAGTGGCAGGTTGAAACCTTCTAGTTTGTTGAATTTTATGCTGAGCGCCGTAAGGTTTAGATTATTTTATGATGTTGATTTCAAGATGAAATTCCTCAAGTGTTTTTTCTCGCTGGCTTTGACAGCGAGAAAAAACACTTGAGGAATTTCATCTTGTCACGTGACGTCCTCGGTAGCTTAGTGGTCAAAGCACTCGCCCGGTATGCGATGGGACGTGGGTTCGAGTCCCACCTGAGGTCGATGATTTTTTTTGAACTTTGAACACTATGAAATGCATGCTGCTTTTAACACAAATAACTCATTAAGAATGCTATGTAATGGTAAAGATAAGATAGATAAACATCAGAAATCTGGTGTTTATAAAATAGATTGTAGTGATTGTAACTCTTCTTATATAGGACAGACCGGCCGTAGTTTCAACACACGTTATAAAGAACACATATCCGCTTATCGCAATAATTACCCAGAAAAATCACATTTTGCAAAACACTTTTTAGATTCAGGACATAGTATTTCCGAAAACCATTCTTTTTCAATTTTACACACATGCGAAAAAAGTTTAAAACTTTCCATTCTAGAACAATTAGAAATAATAAAACACAATGAAGATAATTCGCTTACATTGTTGAATGAACAGTTCGGTTTTGTCAACTCTTCACTATTAAATATCTTCTCTAACCAACAAAATAGAACCGTCAAATAACGATGAACGTTACTCGTAACGTTACGACTGACGTTTAAAACTTGTGGTGGAGAGGGGGTATAAAAGGCCTGTTCGCCAGTCTCACAGTTTATTCGTCGAAGCGCAGCTAAGGCGACAACATCTCTCCTGATGATGCCACGTGAAGTGGCGAAACGCGCGTCGAGGTTTTTATGTCGGTGTTGGGTACTAACTTTTGCATTCGTCTGTTTCGCATGCGATTTGAGGGAGGGAGGGCAGTGCTTTTTGCATGTGCCTGTGTTTGTCCTCAGATTGTGGGTTACAGGTGGTGTAATTGGGGTTCCTATACCGGCGTAACTAAGCGGAAGTTGTAAGCAAAATAATTACATTTTCATAATTATTAACTTTTTTGCCGCCGTCGAAGATGTCATGTCGTAAATGTGTACCCACTTTGTATATGCATCGACAATAACTAAAAATATACGGTTATTAATAGGGCCGAGAAAGTCAATATGTAATCTATAAAATGGGGTTGGTGGGTATTGCTATCAATGGCGCGAGCGGCGCCTTAGCCGGAGCGGGTCGTAGCTGGGTCTGCATACATTCTGTCAAAAAAGTTTCGGGAATTGATGATTTGTTTATGGTTCCAAATTCAAAATTATATATTTTTTGTTGTTGTTATATTGGCACAACTGTTTTTCATTTTGGCGCGAAGTTTGAGTTACATCTGACAATTAGATTAAATACAGTATTGTTTTTAGTTATACCATATCTAGTGTGTATTGCGAATTTTATAATAAACAAAAACATCGAACAAAGAGTTTGTCTTAAATTATGCATCGCCAATGGAATTTCGTGTTCGGAGTCTCTGAAAATGTTACAGAAGGCTTACGGTGAATCGACTTTATCAAAAACACGTGTTTATGAGTGGTACAAAGCGTTCAAAAGCGGTCGAAATGTGATGGAAGATTTGCCTCGCTCTGGTAGGACATCAACGTCTGCTACTGAAGATAACATCGCAAAAGTGAAGGAAATAGTGCTAGCCGTCGAAATTTCTGTGTCACATGAGTCCATTCGTTCGTTCGTTTCGTACCATTTTAAATAATCAATAGGGTATGAAACATGTTGTTGCTCGGCTAGTCCCAAAAGATCTGAATTTTCTCCAAAAACTCAATCGCAAAAGAGTCACTGAGGACATGCTAGAACGAGTCAATTCCGACCCAACATTCATGAAACGCATTGTTACTGGTGACGAGACGTGTACGAGTTTGACATGCAAACTAGTCAACAAGCTTCGGAGTGGCGCCTTCCAACTAAACCGAAACCGAAGAAACCACGCCAAACTCGCGCCAAAGTGTTTGCTTTGACTGTCGCGGTGTTGTGCACTCAGAATTCTTCCCAGAAGGTCAAACAATAAAAAATACTCTTTGTATTATTTAAGCGTTATGCGGCGTCTAAGAGAGCAAATTAGACGAAAAAGGCCAGATTTGTGGAATAAAAATTCTTGGATTTTGCACCACGATAATGCGCCTTCCCACAAGGCCATCATTGTAAACGAATTTTTGACCAAAAACTCAACAAACACCATCGAGAAGCCACCTTATTCACCAGATATGGCTCCATCCGACTTCTTTCTTTTTCCTAAACACAAATTACCACTTCGTGGCACCCGGTTTCATTCGATAGAAGACATAAAGGAGAATTCGCGGCGAGAACTGAACTTGATTCCGGAAAAAACGTTAAAAAAATGTTTTGATGATTTATTTGATTGTTCGTTGGCGTAAGTGTATCGCTTCTGAAGGAGCATACTTTAAAGGTGATAAAATAAATTTGGATGAATAACTAACATTTTGTGTATTTTTAATCTTTTCCCGGTACTTTCTTGACAGAGTAGTATGTCACACGAATGAATAATAGTTTCCAGTGCAGTATCTATACCGGGGAACCAAAACCGTAACCTAGCTTCGCTTTTTGTTTTTACGATTCCCAAGTGTGAATTGTGTAGTTCTGACAAAATTTTTTCGCGTAACGTTTTAGGCAATACTACCTTGTGGCGTCTCATTAGACAGCCATTTTCAAAAGAAAGTTGCATCCGACAACAATGAAAGGGCTTTAAGTTAATCTCCGGCACCTTTTTGGGCCACCCCTTGAGAACATATTCGATAACTTTTTTAACGTTATGTCCTTACTAGTTTCCTCGCGTAATTCAAGTTAGTGACAGGCTTATCTCCGTCCACAATGAAGTAAACGTTTGAGGAGCGATCGAGTAGCGCGATGGCAGCCGCCTCCCTCTCGGCCGCGCTCCCGTCTGCAGCTGCGTCCGCGCAGGCGACGGACAAGCTTGAGCGCGATAAGTAATCAGCGCTGTTATCTTTGCTACGAACATACTTTATTACGTAATTATAAGCGCTCAGAAACATTGCATATCTTTGCAATCTATTTGCTGAGACTTCCGAAATACCTTTATGAGGTCCAAATATAGATATGAGGGGTTTCTGGTCAGTACGTAAAATGAAGGGTTCCGACCTCCCATATAAGTACTGATGGAACCGTCGTATCCGAACACAATAGATGTTGCTTCTTTCTGTATCTGTGAATACCGTTTCTCGGCTGAATTTGACGTTCGGGAAGCAAACAATATAGACCGTTCTAACCTGTCATTGCCTATTTGGGATAAAATGGAACCTAACCCAGTCGATGATGCATCTACTGTTACCATCATCTTTAATTTGGGATCGAAATGTGCCAACGCCTTTTCTGAGGTTAGTTGTTTTGTTATTTCCAAAAAGTCTGACTCGTGTTCTGAAGTCCAATTTTATTTTACATCTTTTTTTGGCAATGCGTACAAAGGACTAAGAATAATCGATGCACCTGGGACAAAATTTCTATAATAGTAGACTAACCCCAAAAATGACTGTAAGGAGTTAACATTCGTAGGCACTGGTGACTTTAAAATTGCCTCAACTTTTTTTGGCTCTTTTTTTAAACCGTCTTTGTTTATTATATACCCTAAGTAACTGATTTCATCCAAAATAAAGTCACAGTTATCATTTTGTAGCCTTAATTTAGCATTTTGCAATCTTTCTAAGACTAAATGAAGATTCTTTAAATGTGATTTTGGGCATTTATCAGTTATAAGTACGTCATCTAATAGGCACAGGACGCCGTCTAAGCCTGCTAGGATATTTTCCATCGCTCGTTGGAATATTGAAGGCGCGCTTGACAGTCCGAATACAAGGCGTCCGAATACAATTTATGCACGTTAAGTTTTAAGACTCTTCATCGAGCAAAATTTGGTTGTAAGCCATTGACAGGTCTAATTTAGAAAATTGTTGACCACCATGGAGTTTGGAAAATAGTTCATGAATCGTGGGTAGTGGGTATTGATCGATAATTAACTGTTTGTTAATCGTAACCGAATAGTCTGCGCACAGCCGCACTGACCGGTCCCATTTGAGCACGGGCTCGATCGGTGACGCATAACTCGAATGATCAACAGGTTTTAAAATACCTAAATCTAACAAACGTTCTAGCTCCTTATCTACCTTATCGCGCAAGGCGAAAGCTATAGGACGGGCTTTAAAAAACATGCTTTTTGAGTCTGGTTTTAGTTTAAAAGTTACTTTATATTTATTTAATTACCCGCGCTAAGTCTTTAAACAAAGAATTACTATTGTTTACAAAATAACATGGCATAGACAATTCCAATTTAAAACTCGAAATGAAATCCCTACCGAGTAACGGCGGACCACCGTCACGTACTACATATATGTTGAGTGTACAGCTTTGCTGTTCATACGTCACAAGTAGCTGGAGACGACCTATACACGTCATCTTGTTGCCAGTGTAGCAAACCAGTTTCTTATTGGTAGCTAATAATGGTTGATTACTAAAATGCGATTGATACATCTTTTCCGGAATTACTGTTACAGCTGTAAATTTTTGTTTTTAGCAATTCCATGCAAGGTTTAATTAAAGATAAATAACACTTGAAAAAAATCATCAACCTCAGGTGGGACTCGAACCCACGTCCCATCGCATACCGGGCGAGTGCTTTGACCACTAAGCTACCGAGGACGTCACGTGACAAGATGAAATACCTCAAGTGTTTTTTCTCGCTGTCAAAGCCAGCGTATTCTGATCAATGTTGTAGCTATATGTATAGCTGAGTAGTATACTACCGTCAACACCCAATAGAAATATTTTTACAAATATTTGACTATTAGTTAAGATCAGAAATGCTTAAACATTGTAAATTTTTGTTTTTAGCAATTCCATGCAAGGTTTAATTAAAGATAAATAACACTTGAAAAAAAAAATCATCAACCTCAGGTGGGACTCGAACCCACGTCCCATCGCATACCGGGCGAGTGCTTTGACCACTAAGCTACCGAGGACGTCACGTGACAAGATGAAATTCCTCAAGTGTTTTTTCTCGCTGTCAAAGCCAGCGTATTCTGATCAATGTTGTAGCTATATGTATAGCTGAGAAGTATACTACCGTCAACACCCAATAGAAATATTTTTACAAATATTTGACTATTGGTTAAGATCAGAAATGCTTAAACATTGTAAATTTTTGTTTTTAGCAATTCCATGCAAGGTTTAATTAAAGATAAATAACACATATACAAATAATAATAATAATAAATTATTTATCTTTAATTAAACCTTGCACGGAATTGCTAAAAACAAAAATTTACAATGTTTAAGCATTTCTGATCTTAACCAATAGTCAAATATTTGTAAAAATATTTCTATTGGGTGTTGACGGTAGTATACTACTCAGCTATACATATAGCTACAACATTGATCAGAATACGCTGGCTTTGACAGCGAGAAAAAACACTTGAGGAATTTCATCTTGTCACGTGACGTCCTCGGTAGCTTAGTGGTCAAAGCACTCGCCCGGTATGCGATGGGACGTGGGTTCGAGTCCCACCTGAGGTTGATGATTTTTTTGAAGTGTTATTTATCTTTAATTAAACCTTGCATGGAATTGCTAAAACAAAAATTTACAATGTTTAAGCATTTCTGATCTTAACCAATAGTCAAATATTTGTAAAAATATTTCTATTGGGTGTTGACGGTAGTATACTACTCAGCTATACATATAGCTACAACATTGATCAGAATACGCTGGCTTTGACAGCGAGAAAAAACACTTGAGGAATTTCATCTTGTCACGTGACGTCCTCGGTAGCTTAGTGGTCAAAGCACTCGCCCGGTATGCGATGGGACGTGGGTTCGAGTCCCACCTGAGGTTGATGATTTTTTTCAAGTGTTATTTATCTTTACTGTTACAGCTATCTATTTCAAATTGTAATTCTGTTCCGTTTACTGTCACAATTCCAGTCATAGGTTCACCACCCACGGAACGTATGTACCTTACCTTTTTTAAAGTCGGTTAAAAATTATCGGGATTAATAATAATGCTGGGGCAATTGCACCACCGGGTCAATTGAACCAGATACATTTTCATACAAAATGAAATGTTTAAAAACCATTAAAACCATTAAAACCAATTTATTTCTGTAAATAGGCTTAAACTAAGCGCTTTTACACGTCCCAATATATTTTTTTTACCTACCACTACTTCGGGACAATTTTGGGCTAGCGCCGAGAAGAAGTAGCGCAAGAAACTCGGTCACTATTGTCAGCCTCTTTCTAAATAGTATATATTTTACATTACAAGATAAATGTACCTGTGCGAGCAGGGCAGTATTTATTTCCAAATATTTTTATCGTTTATACACCGTGACTTTTTAATTACCCGAGAAAACTAAAATTTGCGTTGATAAAAATATGTATATCAGTAAGTAACACACAAATATTATAGCGTTCATACAAAAATATCGTTTTATAGGACTTCAAATAAATCCTGTTAATGCACCAAAAACATGGAAACCATCTTCGTAGTATTTGTTGAATGAGAGAGAGAGAGACGCATGCATTCATTCAGACTCGCGCGGCACTCGCGCAGTCTCCCGCGCATGCGCGTCTGCTACGCCTAGTGCTAACGATTGTCAAGATCGCCAAGCATCGCGGGTTTGCATCCTGCACTAGCATTTAATAAACGTGATATCTGTTGATTTGTATGTCGTGGCCATTACGAAGTAATAAAAATAGCACTTTTCACGAGTTTTTTTTATCTGCTTGATAAATTGTTTATTTTAATTACTTAGTTAAGGTGTATTTTAAAATATGAAATCCACTAGGTATTTACAAGATTAACAAATGATACAAATACCTAAAAACCTTAAAACAAATATCAACGTACCTTACAGGTATTGCAGTATTTTTTCAAAATGTCCTCCTCTCTCCGAGATACAAACACGTGCTCTTTTCCGCAAGTTATTCTTCAAAGAAATAAGCACGTTTCTTTGAGCTTGAACCTATTGAAAAGCCGCAATGATTCGGTTTCACAAATCACCAACACTAGTAGGTTCACTCACAAACACTCGGGGCTTGATCTCGCTCCACAAATAAAAGTCCACAGGCGTAAGGTCCGGGGACCGCGGAGGCCAGGGCGGCCGATCCACCGCGCTCCTAACTCGCCAGTACTGATAGGCCATCACGGTATTCGTCACTTCACTTTAAAGTAAACACAGGTGCGGAGGTCGCGTGCGCCGGTGACCTTGCGTGACACAACCTTGACCGTTTAAGATTCGCGACGGACTGAGCTGAGGTCAATGATGGCGCGGGCGGGCGGGGGGTGCGCGTGAGACTCCGCCCGCCCGTTCATTGATGAAGGGAGAGCTGGCCAGCTTTGAGCTTAGACGCGAGTTTGCCGAGTGAGATAGAAACGACTTTTGTCGGCAGGTTGTGTAATTTGTTTTCATTCATAGTTATTCCTTCCGTACGCCAATAATACGCGACCAAATTAGGTGGATTTTGGTTCCGTTAATGTTGGAATGATAATGATTACTATTTGAATTAGCAGGACTTTTATGGTGCATATTTTTACGGAATGTTAGGGACCTTCTAAATAAATTTCTCATAAAAATAAATGTTTTTTTTTATTCGCCAAATTCGATGTATATCGATATCTGAGTATGTTAGTTAATTTTCTCGGGTAACTAAACATTCACGGTGTATAATCATTTACAGTATAATATCCTTTTTTCATTAAAGTTGTTTTAATATGCGATTTAAATTTTAACAGGGGCAGTTCTACAATAGACGCTGGTAATTTATTAAAAAAGCGAATACATTTTCCCATAAACGAATTACCCACTTTATGCAGTCTGAAATTGGGAACGGCAAGCTTATTCTTATTCCGTGTGTTAAGATTATGAATGTCACTTTTCTTAAGGAATAAGGACAGGTTTTTGCGGATGTACATTATATTTTCATAAATAAATTGGGATGCTACTGTAAGTATATTAATTTCTTTAAACAGTTCTTTTAAGGAGTCTCGGGGTCCAAGGCCGTAAATTGCCCGTACAGCTCTCTTCTGCAGTACAAATATAGATTCAATATCTGCTGCTGAGCCCCATAACAATATTCCATATGACATTATACTATGAAAATAGCTAAAATACACCAATCTTGCCGTTTCAACATCAGCCGTTTAAGTTTTAGATGATTTTTACGCAATATAGAAACAATAGCTTAGTTTTTTATCAGCTGTTGCAAATTTACCTAAACGTTTGCTTCTTACACAATGAAGATATAGCTAGTACTTAGAAAGTTAAAGCATGTTAAAGACTTATTTTTATTTTCATATTCCGTGCTATTAAAAACAACGATTTTGCGGTTTTCATCCTAATAATACAACAATAATCCCTTTTAGATGTATAATTACAAATCCTATATAACAGAGTAGTAGCTAAAATTGTGATTTTAATAGCGTACATTTTTTAATGATTTAATTATTTTATTTCTTACATTCATTCATAAAATTATTTTACCAATATATTCAATACATGCTAAACGTTTTACATTCATTCAACAAATATGTAATATTTATATTAGTGTTGATATGATACTCCCTTTCTTCTCCTAAAATTGTTTGTCTGAAAATCATTACCCATAACACGTTTGCTATAAACTTCAGTAACCATAATGTTTAAAAATTCGAAATTTTGTGTTATATAATTATCTTTAGTTCTAAAACTATTTGGAAATCGCAGCATCTGCATATCGCAGGTTGCTGATCTTTCTGTAGTGAATAGTGATGAAGAGACTCTAAAAATTCTCAAGAAAAAAAACTCACGTCTCGTCCACCGTTTGAGCGCAACTAAGTTTAGTTATAAATAATTATTAATTAATACTATTAAATAGTGCCGCGTGGGGACGGCCGTAAAGAATACACCGGCAGGAGGCGACAAAATCCTGTAGCACGAGACGGGGAGCAGCGTCTGCGTGCGAAACAATATAAAAAAACGGTGCTCGCCAACCCGCCTGCCAAGCGTGGCGAGTCTGCCAATGATAGGCACGACAAAGACCAGGCCCCCAGTCTCCGGTGGTCCCGCTGTTCCTGGCTACAGTAGCGGTCAGGGTGACGGCGGGTCAGGGGGTGCTAAGAATCCCCGGAGGAGGAACTTTGGCTACCAGCCCCAAAGAAGGCTGTCCCTGGTAACACACAACGTCCGCACGCTAAGGACTGATGAGAAGATAGTTGAGCTGGAAGAGGAATTGAGTAGGATGCATTGGAGTATCGTGGGAATATCAAAAGTCCGAAGAGAGGGCTAGGACACGATAACCCTTAAATCAGGCAACCTACTCTATTACCGGGAGGGCGAACAACTGTCCCAAGGCGGTGTCGGGTTTCTCATCCACAAGTCCCTCATTAATAACATCGTCACCATCGGAAGTGTATCGAGCAGGGTGGCATACCTGATCTTATAACCTTCAGCGAGTATTTATTTGATACTCTGAGTGAGTATCAAATAAATACTCGCTGAAGGTTATACAGGTATATGCACCGACCTCTACACACCCTGATGAGGTAGTGGAGGCTATGTATGAGGACGTTAGTAGAGCCATGCATACTAATAAAACCCACTCCAATGTTGTTATGGGAGACTTCAACGCAAAATTGGGCATGAGAGGCGATAATGAGCTGAGAGTGTGGCGATTTGGATATGGGCAACGGAACCCTAGGGGACAAAGGCTGGCCGAATTTCTCGAGAAGGAGGACCTCTTCGCGATGAATTCCTTTTTCCAGAAGCCGCCTCAGAGGAAGTGGACCTGGATGAGTCCCGATGGGTCCACAAAAAATGAGATTGACTTCATCATGACCACAGAGCGACGAGCGTTCAATGATGTCTCCGTGATCAACGGGGAGAAAACCGGTAGCGATCACCGAATGGTTAGAGGCACATTGAACATCAACGTCAAGCCGGAAAGGTCCCGTTTGATGAAGTCTACGCTCCGACCCTCTAATGCCCATATTTACTGCCACGAAAGCTTTCAGCTTGAGCTGTCAAATCGCTTTGAATGCCTAGAGAACTGCGAGTCAGTGGACGAGATTAACAACAGGTTTGTAGAAACTGTCCAGGCGGTTGGGTCGAATTTTTTTAAGCCCCGTCGAAGAGACAGACCACAAAAACTTACCGACCACACCCTCAAACTCATGGCATTATATAGAAGTCCTTGCGACATGATATCCGCAACTTTAATACGAATAGTATTAAAGAGGCGATAGAGCGGAACCAAGGCTCCAAAGTGTTTGCAAGAGACATATCTATTGGGCGAAGCCAGCTGACGAAGCTGAAGACGGAGGATGGTAGTATAATGTCGACAAAAGCCGAAGTTTTGAGGGAGATTGAAAAGTTCTATGAGCAGTTATACACCTCGGTCACTAAACCTGTTAGTAGTTCAGCCGCAGATCCAAGAGCTAAGCTGACCCGACACTATACCGAAGATATCCCGGACATCAGCCTATATGAGATAAGGATGTCTCTCAAACAGCTCAGGAACAACAAGGCGCCGGCTGATGACGGAATCACTTCTGAAAGCGGGTGGAACATCGGTACTTAAGGTCCTTCAGAAACTCTTTAACTCCGTCTTGCTCGAGGGAATACCGCCGTAGTCATGGAACAGAGGTGTGGTGGTGCTCTTCTTCAAGAAAGGAAATAACACCTTGCTGAAGAACTACAGACCCATCTCGCTTCTGAGCCATGTCTACAAGTTGTTTTCGAGGGTCATCACGAATCGTCTCGCACGTAGGTTCGATGACTTCCAGCCTTCCAAACAAGCAGGCTTTAGTACCATAGACCACATCCATACGCTGCGACAAGTTATACAGAAGACCGAAGAGTATAACTTACCACTATGCTTGGCGTTTGTGGACTATGAGAAGGCCTTCGATTCGATTGAGACTAGGGCAGTGCTACAGTCTCTCCAGCGGTGCCATATTGACTATCGGTACATCGAGGTGCTGAAATAAAAACGCCACCATGACGGTCCGAGTACAGGAGCAGAGCACGAAAGCTATTCCTCTGCAGCGAGGCGTAAGGCAGGGAGACGTTATTTCTCCGAAACTGTTCACCGCCGCATTGGAAGATGCTTTTAAACTACTGGAATGGGAAGGATTCGGCATCAACATTAATGGCAAATACAGTACTCACCTTCGGTTTGCCGACGATATTGTGGTCATGGCAGAGTCGCTGGAAGACCTCGGTACAATGCTCGATGGCCTTAATAGAGTTTCCCAACAGGTAGGTATGCAGATGAACATCGACAAAACAAAGATTATGTCAAATGCCCATGTTGCGCCCTACCCAGTACCAGTTGGGAGCTCTATTCTCTAAATTGTTGACAAATATGTTTACCTGGGACAAATTATCTAGTTGGGTAGGTCCAATTTTGAGAAAGAGGTCAATCGACGAATCCAACTCGGATGGGCAGCGTTCGGGAAACTACGCAACATCTTCTCGTCAAAAATACCTCAGTGCCTAAAGACGAAAGTATACAACCAGTGTGTGTTACCAGTGATGACATACGGAACAGAAACGTGGCCTCTTACTATGGGCCTTATAAGAAAGCTAAAAGTTGCACAGCGCGCTATGGAAAGGGCTATGCTCGGTGTTTCTTTGCGGGATGCAGAAATGAGGAGATCCGTGAACGAACCAAAGTCGCTGACATAGCCCGAAGGATTAGCCGGCTAAAGTAGCAGTGGGCGGGGCACATAGCACGTAGAACTGACGGCCGATGGGGCAGAAAAGTTCTGGAATAGAGGCCACGGCAAGCGCGGCGTAGGACGCCCACCCACAAGGTAGGCAGACGACCTGGTAAAGGTTGCAGGACGGCGCTGGACGCAGGCCGCTTCCAATCGGCCGATCTGTAAGTCACTGGGGGAGGCCTATGTTCAGCAGTGGACATCCTGTGGCTGAGATGATGACTATTAAATAAACTATATCGATATGTATTATTTCATTACCAGTAGCGGCGTTAGGGTAGGGCGAGGTGATTACTTCAAAAGAACGGCAGTATAAAAAGAAACATTGTAGCAGTCGCAAATGTGTGTATAAAAGTGCAATAGAATTGCACGGCTTTCATACATTCTGCATGCCGCTGCTGCAGTCGAATTCACCAATGCCGACACCGTTGCCGTGCCCTCTTGCGTATAAATGCATAATAATTTAATACGCTTGCGCGCTAGCAGTCTTTCCGGTTACATTAAATTAGTATTTCACCACACTTGTTAAATTGTAGTTTACATAGCTTTATAAGATTTAAAACGCAAAAAAATGCGGTACACCATCAGAATTTAATTATAGTGGGCCTTCTTCTTCTTTACTTAATAAGTGGATGAATGCCCCAGACGAATATCCTTTGGATACCTACGTCCTATTAGTCGAAATTTACATGGACTACAGGTATTTAATTTTATTCCTTGCCTTGTTTTGAATGGCAGATGATGGGCCGTAGAAATCTCGCTCAGGGTGCTGGAAGTGCTAAAACTGGCACTGTACATAACACCTATGCTCTCTAAAAAGTTTGAAATAAAAAGAAAAATTAAAAGTTTTGAAAAAACCCACGACGCTTATGAAAAAGTATTGAAAAAGGATAAAATAATTTTAGAAAACCCTGGACTTAAAGATTTAAGTTTGTAACGTGAGATAATTAACGTATAATTAAAGTTGATCTAACGTGGAGTCGGTCATTTAAACAATAAAGTATCAGTTTTCATAGCACGTTATACGTACCTATCTGGTTCTCGGAGACATAGATGTGTCAATATCATATTCAACTACCTATGAACTTAATAAAAACCCAAGAAAATCCGTCCGGGGCTGCCATCACTATTTTAAACTTCAACATAAATATATTCATAAATAAGTTTAACAAAACCGCATCAAAATCAGACTAGTAGTTTTGGTTTTTCGCAAATTAATTATATTATGTCCGATTTTTTTAGCACTCATCCTGCTAGCCTGTGACTATATAAGTGAAAAGCAATCGTGAAAACCAACTTTCAAATGTGTATCATAAAAACTAAAAAAATAAAAATAAAAATACAAAATAACAACAACGACTTCATATTGCATAAACTCGTCCATCTTCAAACGTAAAACCATCTGTGATCATCTGTCTTATTCCTTCCCCTTGTAAAGAGCGAGAAAGAGCTAACAGACGTGAAAAATGGCCGGAGTTCATTCATAACACGCACAGATGTTTGGCTTGAATAACTAGGGGGAATGACCTTCAACCTTGTTAATAAAAAAAATGCCTTAAATGTAGCTTTTGCAAATTTTCGAATGATTAAATCGACATAATTTAAAACAAACAAATAAAAACATAATTTTGAAAATTCTTAAATAAGTAGATGTTAAGTCAGCTTACCTATTTGCGGTCCTCTTATCAGCTTATCAGGTGAGTACACTAATCTTTAAGGGGTGTAGGTATTTTTCAGACAGGGAGTGATTCAAATTTCCCATCACACTTTCTCAGGCTGTGGACTGACGAGCTATCCAAAATCATGGTAGAATTTATTGTGTTAGGGGTATGCAAGTTTAAAGTTAGGTTTGTTTGATTAAACAAAAAAAATGAATTAGCATAATTTAATGATAACTCGGCGTGTTTCAAAATTTGAATCAACACTATCTACAACGATTGTTTATTAACACGACTATTAACACACTGTTCCTCATATTTACACTCCTGGTTTCAGTTTATTTACACTAAAATAATCACTATTTATTTACACTAATTGCTGTACATGGCGTCCGTTTTGCGCGATACACACATATCAAGGTACTCCTGATTGGAGTATCGGTAGGGCATGATCGTAAAATTGTGATCGATATCACACGTCTTGCTAGTGCAACTAGATTTTCGATACTAAAATTCAGGTGAATCTTTACCTTGACACGTGCCAAACATTCTTTGAATTAGCCGCCTTGTCGGCAAGCAGCGAAAACACTTGCCGAAAAGCGCGGCGGCCGGCGGCCCCTTTGTACTAGATCGTTTGAGATGCACCGAAAAGACCGACTAAAATTAGACCAGGAGCTAGTGATCTTATCTCCGAGATCCTTTACCTACGCAAAGGCCATACAGTTCCCAATCGCTCTAATTGACTCGAAGCGTCCAGGTACCCAATATCTAAAAAATTTGACGTATTGCCAGGGCTCATGAAATAATAATAATTATTTGTTTTTATTCCTATCCTAATTACTAAGATTCCTAAGTTTGATTCCATCTTTTTATCAAATGTTATCTGTATGGGCCAACCTCTGCCGGCGGCGGTTCGGCCTCTGTAGGCTGTTTAGCGCTTTCTAGGTTGGCCAAGGCTGTTCGTACCCAGATTGTGGGTATTCTGAGCGCGATATAAAGTTACGAGGTATGTCGGTCTTTTCCTGGCACAGTTCATGGTACTTAATTAAAATCTTTAGTTTATAAATTGTGCCGATTTCCTGTAGTTTTTTTTTGGCCATTGGGTACTGACTGAATCATTTTTAGACGCATACAACCTCAGTTTAGAAGTGCTGCCTAGACTATTGTGTCATTTAACAAGATCGAGCCCGTGAATCAAACGCAAGACCTACCTCCATGCATGCAATCATTTATTTTGACCAAATTAGCTCTAAGCCTATGCCAATTAAATTGTCGGAATTTTAAAGACATCTAGGGATGAGTAACAAAAGGGAAATGTATCGACGTGTAAAACTATTGGCATTCACCTCGCTATGCAATTGATAACAATTATAAGTAATAATTTCACTTATGATCGATTTAATCAAAGAGTAAAAGTTTCGGCCGAAACCGAAACCGAAACTGAACCTTTTATAAACGTGATTAAAACGCTGAATAAAATGTAATTGGGTCGTTTTTTCCGGATATATGAATAATTAAACATCTCTCTGGCCTAATATAACAGGGTCCTACGTTTCACTTTTATCGAATTAAAATTCTAAAATTGATATAGTGAAGCTGGGGTCTAACTAAACTTTTTGCAAAATTGCTAAATCGGATTTATTTCTATTTAAGTAATTTTTTGGCTAAACTAACAATAGTAACATGAATCAACCCGTTTAAAATTATCAATTAAACAAAATAGGTAAGTATGTAAAATGTTACGTTTAAACTATATCTTGAGAAAAATTTCCTTATTGCTGACTAAATCCAAAAATCCCAAAAACTTTAATGTAGTTCATATCAACGCGCAAAGCATACCAGCCCACTATCCGGATAATGCTAGCAGCTTTTGAAAACAAAAACCTACATGCTGTCCTGGTATCGAAGACATGGTTTAACGCCTGTCTTCCGTCAACATCTTACTCCTTACCAGGCTTTCAGTTAGTACGGAATGACCGCATTGTTAGATCTGGTGGTGGCATTGCAATATATATTCGATCACAAATTCCCTTCACGATAGTTAACGTATCTCCTCCATCCGCATCATCTGATGTTGCTCAACATATTTTTATTGAAATAAGTCTTTCCCACTTCCCCCCTTCTTCTCGGTGTCTTCTATAATCCTTCTTCAAAGGTGGATTACTTTTCTGCTTTTTAGAAAACTTTACAGGACCTGACTCCCTTATACAGTCATACTATACTGATGGGAGCCTTCAATACCTGTTTATTTAAAATCGACTCCCACTCCACACGCCTAAGATCTTTAACTTCGTCTTGTAACCTAAATATTCTCACTCTTAACGCAACCCACTACTTTCCTAACTGCGCTCCTTCTCTTCTTGACTTGATTATTTTCAACTCCACTGGCCATGTTGAAAAGCACGGTCAATGTCATGCAGATGCTTTCTCTTATCACGACCTTATTTACCTATCGTATAAGATTCGTCTTCCAAAAGCGACGGCAAAATTTCTCCTGCAACGCAATTTTAATGGCATGAACGTTGATGTTCCTAAACAGGATGCGTATGATATATACTGGTCCGCGATTGAGGGTACTAATAGTGTGGATGAGAAGGTCACGCTTTTCAATAATCTCCTTCTTAAATTGTACGACAAGCACGCTCCTGTTCGTCCTGTTAAAATTAGACATGTTCCTGCGCCTTGGCTCACGGATGAACTGAAGTCGTTGAGAGACAAGAAAAACCTTACAAAAACGAAGTTTATAAACCCGTCCGACAAAAACCACTAAAAATATAAAATTCTACGAAATCGCTGTAATACTTTGTGTAGAGACACTCAAAGACGCCATATCCATAAATCTGTAGAAAATGGAGATCCAGCTAGAGTCTGGAGGTTCCTCAAGTCTATTGAAGTTGGTAAAACGCGTTATGATCCTATCTCTAAAAATATAGATACTGACCTTTTAAATAAGCATTTCTCCACATCCATCCCTGTTGATAGCGCAACAAAAATGAGTACTCTCAGAAAACTTTCGTCACTTCCAACCCCTGACTACCCTTTTTTCAGTTTTAGTCAAGTAGCCGATTGTGATGTTAGGAGAAACATCTCTTTTATTGCCTCTAATGCAGTCGGAAGCGATTGCGTAAGCCGCAATATGATCCTGCCTCTGTTGGATGTCATTACTCCAATAATCTTCCACATCCTTAATCATTACCTCTCCTCGAGTGTCTTTTCCACGTTATGGAAATATGCCAAAATAATTCCTCTTCCGAAAAAACCAAATCCTTCCTCTTTTTCGGACTGTCGGCATGGGCCGATGGATATGGATCCATCCTACCATTCCTTTCTAAAGTGATGGAGCGTGTTGTGCACCAACAGCTCAGTCGCTTCCTTTCCTCAAACCAACTGTTAAATCCTTTTTAATCCGGTTTTCGTCCAGGCCATAGCACGACTACTGCTTTAATCAAAATAACAGATGACATCCGACAGGGTATGGATCAGCAACTACTCACTGTGCTAGTGCTACTCGACTTTAGCAACGCTTTTAATACTGTCCATTTCGTCATTTTGCTGGGACTGTTGCATTCTCTTAACATAATATCTCCAACGATGCTTGACTGGTTTCACAGTTACTTGCAGGGTCGCCAGCACCGCATTTATTTTGAGGATTCTTTCTCTGGGTGGAGTGATGTCAGTGCCGGTGTCCCTCAAGGTAGCGTACTGTCTCCTCTCCTCTTTGCACTTTTCATTAATTTGATTACACACAATCTAAAATCTTTTTTCCACTTGTATGCAGACGATCTTCAAATATACAGTTTTTGTTGGATTTATGCATAAAGGAACCATACAGGTATCATATTCCCAAGCCGTTCTCACAGGTTTTGCTTTCGCGCTGCACAAAGCGCATCGACGAGAAGTCGTTGAGCTTGTTTGGTGTTTTTTACCTTCTAGGCGGACTAAGGGCGGCACATAAGGTTTGTTTTGTTTAATTTCAACTATAAGACGGTCTTCTGATATTCGTTTCCTGGTTTCAGGCTCTTTCATAAGTTCCAGATATATTTCTCTCCTGAAGTCTTTGTCAGACATTCTTTTTGACTGTGTATTTTCTGCAATTTTTTTTTTACGCAACCAAATCTTTATACACAATGTAAGCATTCACAACACAATAGTCCAAAAAATAAGTTTAATAAAAAACTAAAAACCGACTTCAAAATATAACTAAAAAGCGAAGTCAATATTATTTTTCGCTTTTTAGTTTTATTTTGAAGTCGGTTTTTAGTTTTTTATCAAACTTATTTTATTTCACAATTTTAAGTGTTAAGTCCTCTTTTTTTTCTCTCCTAACTCCGCCAAAACGGCGGCTATTTTGGTGTCGTAACCATAGGATAAGGTCTTGCGTTAAATATCAAGTCAATTTAAGAAAGAAACTTTTAAATTTTTTTTCGTTACTGGGTGTGCCCCCAGTAAATAAAAATTGGCGGTCTGGTACCTCATAAGCTCCACGTCTGCTCAACACACTGCGAAATTCGTTCTGTCGACAAATAATTGCAGTATCATCTTCTAAATCCTATCGGTTAAGGAGTTCTGTGGCTTCCATCATTAGGTCAGCAACATGACATGATTATTATCAGACCCAAATTCAATTCAATTCATTTATTTATTTGCCAAAATATGGTTACAATTTGTCCTTAAAATGTAATTATTTTCCAACATATTCTATCGCCTATCGATGTGCAAATTTTAATTAGGATATAACTACATATTTTTTTAATAAATCATTAAAAAAAATATTATTTCGAGTTCAAAATTAAATAAAGATTATTACATAATACATAAATAGTTTACAATGTCAACTTAAATTATATTGCAATTGTCAAATTTTATCATTAAAAAAATCATTCATTGTATAATATATCTTTTCCATCAAAAATTTAAATAATTTATTTTTCAATTTAGTGAACGGTAATTCTCTTAAGTCATTCAGAAATTTATTAAATACTTTTTACGTCATACAATAGATATTCTTTGAGTAGAGCACCAATTTTTGTGGACAGGTTATCTGGTTTTTTACCTCCGTATCCCAAAAGTCTTTATTTTTTTTAAACAAGTAAATGTCCTTATTAGCATAAATCATGACCTCAAGAATATACAGGCAAGGTAGTGGCAGAATGCCTAGAGCTCTGAACAAAGGTTTACAGCTGTCTAGGTAATGTGCTCCACATATCGATCTTATACACTTTTTTTGAGCCTTAAAAGCTCCAGGCATATCTACCGAGTTTCCCCATAATATGAGGCCATAGCGTAATACGGATGACACATATCCATGATACGCCATGACCGCTGCTTCCTGTGATGCGACTTGCTTAACTCTGCTTAATGCGTAAACAAACTTATCAATTCTATTTATAACTGAGTTAATATGATCTTTCCAGTCACAGAATTCGTCTATAGTTACACCCAAAAATTTTGTTGATGATACATTTTTTACCTTAATACTATCATTATATTTTATGTCAAAATTATATTCGTCACTGAATTTTGCTTTAAATTTAATAAACTTCGTTTTAGTAAAATTTAGGTTTAAATTGTTTTGGTTTAGCCACTCGACAATATTTTTAAAATTGATGTTCGCAATATTAGCCAATTCTTCCTTAATTTTACAATTGACAATAAGCGTTGTATCGTCCGCAATGAGTATACATTGCTGGACGGTGACATTTGGCAAGTCGTTTATATAGAGTAGGAACAACAAAGGACCCAGGACGCCACCCTGTAGAAAACCGCAACGATTGTAGCAGTATGATGATGAGTAGGTTTTTATTGTATTCCTTGCTAGTCTTTTGATTTGCACACATTGTTCGCGGTCCGATAAGTAACTTTCTATCCACGACAAAGCAGTTCCCCTTATACCATACCTATCCAGTTTGTTAAGAAGCACTTTATGTGAGACGAAATCAGATGCCTTGCTTATATCTAAAAATATAGCTTAAGTATGTATTGCGTTGTTTAAGTTTTGTGCTACCTCTTTAATTAGATGAAAACAAGCAAGTGCCGTTGAGCTGCCTCTACGAAAACCGAACTGTTCATTTTTCAGCAACTTTTCTATTGAAATAAATGAAGAAATTTTATCATGCATAACGTTTTCAAATATTTTAGATATTACAGGTATTAAAATAATTGGTCTGTAATTATTCACTTCGTCATGAGAGCCTTTTTGTACAGGGGTTTTACAATAGATCGTTTCAGTTCTGTTGGAAATAGACCCTGTTGGAGAGATAAATTAACTAAGTGTGCTAGAGGGGTCGCCACATAATTAGCACATTGTTTAATAATATCGGTGTTGATGTTGTCATAACCTGTGGAGTTTGCATTTTTAAGTCCTTTTATTATCTTAATTATATCATTTTCATTTATAGGTGTCAAATATATGCTGTTATGATGAAATGGATATTGCGCAGTGCATCTTTAAATTAAGTTCAAAAATCAGTTATGGTTGCCTATAAAAATTGAGGGTTGCCCTCGATTTCCCAGGAAACTTATCATCAGAATCTGACTTGGTGTAAATGGGACCGACCACCTCGGAAGTATACCCTTTTAAACTAAAAATATTTTTTGTAATCGGTACATAATTGACGGCGTAATCGCGTAGCAAACATACAAAAAAAAAACAACATTCAGTCGAATTGAGAACCTCCTCCTTTTTTTGAAGTCGGTTTAAAATGAAAAGAACATTCTGTGCCACCACTTAGTAGACCTCCTATCGAGGCCGTAATTGCCTTTTAGTTGGTTAAACTTATCTACAAAATTCATATTTGTATTGTAGTCTTTCAGCAAATTAATTTAGGACAAGGTTACAAGTAGGTACGTTTGTTAAAATTCAAAGAAATCCTAAAACTTAATGTTACAAAGGTGCGCGTCGTCAACACGCCCCACCCCAGTGCTGCCTCAGCACTCATCACCAACTGGAACTCGAGCGACGCGCGCTGCAGATCTCCTTAAAGTACCTCATTTAGTTTTTATTTCAACCAATCTCACTCCACCATCCCTACCCGGAAAGACATTTTGTATCAAACTCTTTGGCCAAACATTTCGAGGAGCATCAGGATCGACAATGAGGACAAGATCATCCACTTGAAGCGGTTTTTCTTCCTTCGTCCATTTCTTTCTAGGCAGTAGCTCAGATAATACCTCCCTGACCCATCGCTTCCAAAACATATCTGCCAACAACTGTGCCTTTCGCCACTGTTTTCGAAGGTACAGGTCAGATCGGTCGAATACTCCAAGAGTAGGCAGGTTTGAAGATGATCCCAAAAGAAAGTGGTTCAGAATTTTAGATTCGTCGCTACCTGGGTCCACCGAGACATGTAATAGGGGACGACTATTCACAATGTTTTCGACTTCCACAAACAGCGTGCTAAGTACTTACTCTCTTGGTGCACGCTCTTTCAATAAACCTTCAGTGTAATCTTTACACTGCGAATAAGCCTCTCCCACGATCCCATTGTAAATTCGGGTTCGAGTCCCACCTGAGGTCGATGGTTTTTTTAAGTGTTATTTATCTTTAATAAAAACCTTGCATGGAATTGCTAAAAACAAAAAATTACAATGTTTAAGCATTTCTGATCTTAACCAATAGTCAAATATTTTTAAAAATATTTCTATCGGGTGTTGACGGATAGTACACTACTCAGCTATACATATAGCTACAACATTGATCAGAGATACGCTGGCTTCGACAGCGAGAAGAAACACTTGAGAAATTCCATCGTGTCACGTGACGTCCTCGGTAGCTTAGTTGGTAAAGCACTCGCCCGGCATGCGATGGGACGTGGGTTCGAGTTCCACCTGAGGTCGATGGTTTTTTCAAGTGTTATTTATCTTTAATAAAAACCTTGCATGGAATTGCTAAAAACAAAAATTTACAATGTTTAAGCATTTCTGATCTTAACTAATAGTCAAATATTTGTAAAAATATTTCTATCGGGTGTTGA
The DNA here is from genome assembly GCA_950371115.1 of Anania fuscalis. Taxonomy (NCBI): domain Eukaryota; kingdom Metazoa; phylum Arthropoda; class Insecta; order Lepidoptera; family Crambidae; genus Anania; species Anania fuscalis. The sequence goes on along the minus strand of OX493326.1, from coordinate 10,379,560 downwards.
CGGGTAGTATACTACTCAGCTATACATATAGCTACAACGTTGATCAGAGATACGCTGGCTTCGACAGCGAAAAGAAACACTTGAGAAATTTCATCGTGTCACGTGACGTCCTCGGTAGCTTAGTTGGTAAAGCACTCGCCCGGCATGCGATGGAACGTTGGTTCGAGTCCCACCTGAGGTCGATGGTTTTTTCAAGTGTTATTTATCTTTAATAAAAACCTTGCATGGAATTGCTAAAAACAAAAATTTACAATGTTTAAGCATTTCTGATCTTACCCATAGTCAAATTGTGCACGACGGCCTAAAACTTGTACATACTTAGTTATAGATTCCTTTCGTTAATATTTGTTTGTTCGTTTTTTGTAATTTGGTACATAGTTTATAATAGAATCGTTAATAACTCTGTGTTAGTTTAAGCTTTAGTGTTTAAATTTTGTATATAGATAGGAACATGTAATAGGTTAAGATTTTTATAGTAAATAAACTGGTATATAGGGCCCGTTAGGGAAATATATAGGGGTTCCCGGGCAATACCATAGTAGGTACATAACAGAATAGTGAGTCAGAATAGCGGCTCACTATATGGTATTGCCTGGGATACCCACCCTTCGGAGGAAGTGAGATAGCAATATCTCCCCTCTCGCTCCCACTCCGGGAAGCGGAAGGGGAGTTTTCGTTTCGAAAAAGTATAAAAACCGCGTGGGTGGTCCGACCTACACTCACTCGATCGCAGAAAGTCAAGAAGATCACACCTCCGAAGTGGTCACTTCCGAAGAGCCTCCTGCTCTCAAAACCCTCCGTCTACTCTTAGCTCCGCATCATTGAAACCGATATCGGCCTTCTTATTTCTTTTCCCGCACCGCAAGTCCTTCACCGTGAACCACCGCCCACAGGCCCTACCGGATACCGACTTATCGATCCGAGGGCCGGTCGGGAACATTGGTCCTAACGAGCCGAATCAGAAGAACAATAAAAAGAAGATGCCGGTAACTCGTAGCATGACAGAGCTAAGAGTCACCGTAACGGGGTGTCAAGAAGAAAAACAGCAAGACGACACTCCCGCTACCAAGCAGCCACCGACGGTGTCGCCGGGCTACCCCGTCCGGTACGAGAACCCGCCCGGATCTCCGTCGGAAACACAACAGAAGAAACCGAAGTCGATTTCAAACAACTCGAATCAGGCGCGGCGCGTAGCGCGCGCCAAAGCTGAAATCGCAAGACTGAAGCTGGAGCTGGAGCAGGCCAAGCTTGCGGCTCTAGAAGAAGAAGAATCCGATGACGAAGACTCCGTCGCATCGGCAGAATCACTGGGGCAAGCACGGGTCGCCGAATGGCTAGACCAGGTGCCGCCAGTGAAAACCTCGGAACAACCCATCAAAACCGCACCCGCATCGAAGACGGTCACCGAAAAACAGCCGCCTGCAATCGCGCCGAGACCCCACCGGTCTGACGACACTCGCATTCATCTCGGCGAGCTTGCGGCTGCGATCGCGCACGCTGCGCGATCAAACCACACTCCGTCCACGGTTCCGAGGTACATCGGAGAGCTACCCTTATTCAACGGATCTCACTTCGAATGGCTCGCATTCCGCGCGGGCTACCAAGAAACCTCCGTGTATTTCACCGACATCGAGAACACTGCAAGACTCCGAAGAGCTTTGAAAGGCAAGGCAAAGGAAGCAGTGAGAAGCCTGCTTATAGTGAACACGAAGCCAGCTGACATCTTACAAGAACTAGAAACACGTTTCGGCAGACCCGAAACTATCGCCCTCGCCGAGATCGATCGATTGCGGCACATACCACGCCCGACCGATTCACCCCGAGACATCGTACAATTCGCCAGCAAGTTGAAGAACAGCGTGGCCACACTCCGCGCGCTGAACCAGGCTCACTACCTATACAACCCCGAGGTAGTGAAGCACATCACCGAAAAGTTAACTCCGTCGCTACGCTACAGGTGGTTCGACTTAACACGTGAGTCACCCACCGAAGAACCCGATCTTCTACGTCTGTACCGGTTCGTCACCCGAGAAACATGCGGCCGGCACGCCGATCCAGAGAACGTCGGAAACACCGAAGAACCGCTACAACGTGCAGCGCCGCGTGCGCGACCACAGCGCGCATACAACAGCCAAGTGGAAGAAAATCAAGAAAGAAGCTGTCCAGTTTGCAAACAAACAAGTCACGTGACCGCAAACAAGTGTGATCGTTTCAAGAAAGCTACGAGTAACGGGCGGTGGGACTTAGCCAAACAGCACCGGCTATGTTTTCGCTGCCTGAAACCAAGAAAATCTTCACATCAATGCGACACACAACAGTGTGGAGAAGACGACTGCAAACGGACTCATCACCTTCTTCTACACTACACACCGAGGAAAGAGAAAGAAACAGTCTCCGCTACTCACGCAAACGAAAAAGAGACGGAAACAGTCTCCACCGCTCGCACACACCGACTGGCAAAAAATAGCTACTTGAAGATATTGCCAGTAACAGTCGTCGGACCGAAGTCAACCGAGAAGACCTACGCCCTTCTCGACGACGGCTTCACCGTCACTCTCGTCGACAAAGATCTTGCAAGACGCGTCGGCGCCGATGGGCCAATCGATCCACTTAACATCGAAGCTATCGCCGGGGCCCGAGTAGTCCGAACAGACTCGCGGCGCGTCACGCTACGACTGCGAGGTCAAGACGAAGAGCACACTTTGCGCGGGAGAACTATCAAAAACCTCAAGCTGGCTGCACAAGAAATAAAGAACATCGAGTTAGAAAAATATCGTCATCTCGAAGACATCGCTGAAATAGTCAAGTACGAAGAAGCCCGGCCGACTATACTCATCGGCCAAGACAACTGGGAGCTACTTCTCGCCCACGAGCTTCGTCGAGGCACTTCGGAAGAACCAGTGGCTTCGAGAACTCCGCTAGGATGGGTACTCCACGGCTCAGTCAATAGGAGCCTGGGGCACCTAGTCCACCACGTTTACCGCATCACCGAAGTCGAAGAGCGACTAGAAGAAGCCGTAAAGAAGCACTTTGCGCTAGAGTCCCTCGGAATACAACCCCGATCGACGCGCGCCGACCCCGACGAGCGCGCCCTCCGTATACTCCGAGAGAAAACCACCGAACTACCAGACGTCGGCTACAGTACGGCCCTACTCTGGAAGACGGACGTGATCGAGCTACCGAACAACTACGATCACGCCCTAACTCGCATGTAAAGCACCAAAAAAAAGATAAACAAGAAGCCGGACCTGAAGCAGGCCTACGAGACACAGATGAGTCAGCTGATCGACAAGGGCTACGCGGAGGTAGTCAACACTCCGCCCACCGACAAGCGCACCTGGTACCTGCCGCACTTCCCGGTACTACACCCGGCCAAACCGGGCAAGGTGCGCCCTGTCTTCGACGCCGCAGCCCGAACGTGTGGTACATCACTGAATGACCACCTGTTGTCAGGACCGGACCTCCTACAGTCTCTACCGGGAGTGTTGATGCGTTTTAGACAGCATCCAATCGCTGTAGCCGCCGACATACAAGAAATGTTTCTGCGTATTCAGATCAACGAAGACGACAGAGACGCGCTACGGTTCCTCTGGCGATCAAACCGGCGGGAGGGACCGCCTACAGAATATCGAATGAAGTCAGTTATTTTCGGAGCAGCAAGCTCACCGTGCACGGCGCTGTATATAAAGAACTACAACGCGTAGCTACATCGTCATATACATCCGGATGCGACCGAAGCTATCATCCATCATCACTACATGGATGACTACCTTCAAAGCTTCACCTTTGTCGACGAAGCTACCCGCATCACCACCGAAGTCCGAGAAGTGCACAAAAAGGCTAACTTCAACCTGTGGAAATTGACGTCTAACAACAGAGAAGTCTTGAAAATACATCAAGCCGAACCCGCAACCGACCGAGACGTCACACTAGATCAAGACACCGAACAGAAGATCTTAGGCCTTACCTGGAGGCCGAACAGCGACACTCTGGGCTTCAACCTCGACTTTGCCCGGGTGCCGGCCGACAAGATCGACAACCGCCTCACAACAACGAAGAGAGAGGCCCTCCGCACCGTCATGCCGCTATTTGACCCGCTAGGCTTAGCGTCACCGATCACCGTGCAAGCCAAACAGCTGTTACAAGAAACGTGGCGGCTGGGCGTAGATTAGGACGAACGCCTGCTACCACCGCCCAGTGGACTGACTGGCTGCAACACCTCGCCGAGCTACGCAACATCAACCTGCCTCGCTGCCATCCTAACTTTAGCAACGCGGCACGCCGAGAACTTCACACGTTCGTGGATACTAGTGAAAAGGCATACGCAGCCGCTGTCTATTGGCGTATCGAAGACGAAGACGGTCAAGTGCAAGTGACGCTAGCAGCCGCCAGAGCCAGAGTAGCGCCGCTCAAACTAGCATCGATCCCGAGACTAGAGCTACAAGCCGCCGTACTAGGGTGTCGACTAGCGCGAACCGCAGTCGAAGAATACCAGTACAAACCCGATCGACGATACTACTGAAGCGACTCGAAGACCGTACTCGCCTGGTTACGAGCCGGCCTACGCTCCTTCAAACCGTTCGTCGCACACCGAGTGGCCAAGATCGAGGAAGAAACGCAAGCATGCACGCAACGTGGAAGTGGGTGCCTACACAGCACAACGTAGCGGACGACGAGGCGAGGAGTGCCCGCCGACTTCACTCAACAACACCGATGGTTCGTAGGACCCGACTTCCTATACGAGTCCCACGACCGCTGGCCGACCGAGAAGAAAGAAGAAACATCGAAAACAGGCGAGGAGCGGTCACACGTCGTTTTACAAACAAACGACACTCGGCTGACAGAATCGCTCCCCGAAGTGCATCGGTTTTCATCGTGGTTGCGTCTAACTAGAACGACGGCGCGAGTTTTGCAAGCAATCAACCTATTTCGTAACCCGGCCTGCAAACCACGCCCACCTACCGAGCAGACACGCCCACCGACCGATAGCGTGCGCTACAAAAGAACAAACCGAAACAGTGAAGCGGATCCGACGTGGCGTAACGTAAATAAGAAGATAACGCCGCCCGCTAAACGCCGCATCGATAAAACCGAAGACCGTCTTATACCACTCGAGGCGGACTACATAGTGAAAGCGGAACAGCTCCACAGCTACGCGCGGTACAAAAAAACTCGTTTCCCGAAGAGACGGTCGCGCTTAAGAAACAAGAAACCGTACATCGAGACAGCCGACTGCGACAACTAGCGGTCACCTTCGACAACGCCGACGCTACTATCAAAATCAAGTCAAGAATAGTAGCAGCCGCCGACATCACCGAGCAACAGAAACACCCTGTCGTGTTAGACGGTGACCATCCGTACACTCGCCTCTACATAGCCTGGGTACATCGAAGACTACATCACGGCGGTGTAGAAACAGTCATGAACGAAGTACGTCAACGCTTCTGGGTGATACGCGCCCGACTAACCGTACGCAGTATAGTTAAGAGCTGCCTACCATGCCGACTTCGACGCGCCGTGGCCGCCGTCCCTCCGACCGGGGACCTGCCAGCGAGCCGCCTAGCGCATCACCAGAGGCCGTTCACATACACCGGGCTCGATTACTTCGGGCCGCTCAGTGTGACCGTCGGCCGCCGTCATCAGAAGAGATATGTGGCGCTATTCACGTGCCTAACTACCAGGACCGTACACCTCGAGATCGCCGCATCACTCTCCACCGACTCCGCCATCCTCGCCCTGCGCCGCATGATGGCGCACCGAGGCCAACCCACCGAAATATGGTCCGACAACGGGACCAACCTCCGAGGCGCCGACACCGAACTCCGAAAAGCAGCACTTGAAGCTAGCCGCGAAGAAGCTGCTAGCTACACTATTCGGTGGCGCTACATCCCGCCCAGCTCACCGTTCATGGGCGGGGCCTGGGAGAGACTCATCCGCTCGGTCAAGACCGCGTTGGCTACAACACTGCAAGAACGACATCCGCACGAAGAAACACTCGCCACGTTGCTCTGTGAGGCGGAGTACACCGTCAATAGCCGCCCACTGACGCACGTCTCTGTAGACCCCGAAGACGCCGAAGCCTTGACCCCCAACCACTTCCTACTCGGGGGGTCGGGTCGCATCCACCAGCCGGGAACATTTACCGAAGCCGACGTCGCCAGCCATCACCACTGGAGGCAGGCGCAGCGACTAGCCGACGAGTTCTGAAGCCGCTGGGTCCGAGAATACCTGCCGGAGCTCCAATACCGGCCACGAAGCACCCCTGAAGATCGGCGACCTGGTGCTGGTAGCAGACTCCAACCTACCCCGCAACGTCTGGCCCCGAGAATAGGTAATACAGACCTACCCGGGCCATGACGGTATCGTCCGAGCTGCAGACATTGCCACCCGAACCGGAGTCCTGAGGCGCCCTACAAAGAAGCTCGTCGTGCTGCCCATCGAAGCCACTGAGACCACCGAGACCGTCGTGACACCTAGAAGCTGAAGCGCTGCGTCACCGCTTCACGGCGGGAGTAATGTGCACGACGGCCTAAAACTTGTACATACTTAGTTATAGATTCCTTTCGTTAATATGTGTTTGTTCGTTTTTTGTAATTTGGTACATAGTTTATAATAGAATCGTTAATAACTCTGTGTTAGTTTAAGCTTTAGTGTTTAAATTTTGTATATAGATAGAGACATGTAATAGGTTAAGATTTTTATAGTAATTAAACTGGTATATAGGGCCCGTTAGGGAAATATATAGGGATTTCCGGGCAATACCATAGTAGGTACATAACAAATAGTGAGTCAGAATAGCGGCTCACTATACGGTATTGCCTGGGACACCCACCCTTCGGAGGAAGTGAGATAGCAATATCTCCCCTCTCGCTCCCACTCCGGAGAGCGGAAGGGGAGTTTTCGATTCGAAAAAGTATAAAATCCGCGTGGGTGGTCCGACCTACACTCACTCGATGGCAGAAAGTCAAGAAGATCACACCTCCGAAGTGGTCACCTCCGGAGAGCCTCCTGCTCTCAAAACCCTCCGTCTACTCTTAGCTCCGCATCATTGAAACCGATATCGGCCTTCTTATTTCTTTTCCCGCACCGCAAGTCCTTCACCGTGAACCACCGCCCACAGGCCCTACCGGATACCGACTCATCGATCCGAGGGCCGGTCGGGAACACAAATATTTGTAAAAATATTTCTATCGGGTGTTGACGGGTAGTATACTACTCAGCTATACATATAGCTACAACATTGATCAGAGATACGCTGGCTTCGACAGCGAGAAGAAACACTTGAGAAATTTCATCGTGTCACGTGACGTCCTCGGTAGCTTAGTTGGTAAAGCACTCGCCCGGCATGCAATGGGACGTGGGTTCGAGTCCCACCTGAGGTCGATGGTTTTTTCAAGTGTTATTTATCTTTAATAAAAACCTTGCATGGAATTGCTAAAAACAAAAATTTACAATTTACTACTTTTTTCTAAGTACTTTCTATTAGAAATTGTAGCCACTTCACAATGAAAATATGTATCTCGTTGTGCTTGTTTCAGCAGCAGCCGCTCGGCGCGTTATCTGATTAATAAATCTGTTTCATCAATCTTTCTACACCTGCTTATTAATCTCAGAACTGCAGCGGTAGCCCTTACCAAACGCAACCAAGATGAGAAACGAGTAGGATCTGGAATAGGTAAGTCGGATCCTGGTAGTTCGCGTACCACAGTCACGCGTTCAAGATCAGTTTCATTTACCAATTAAGTATATGTTTCGGCCATAATGACTCGTGGTCAAACAAAAACACAGGCCCCTTGAACTAGGCATGGACGATTTCATGAGGAGCAGGTGAAAAATCATATGACTTGAAAATCATTTGTCACACCTGCTATTTTTTTTCATATTGACTGCTACAAATCACAGACTGTGAAATCATATGTCATGCGCAAATTTCTTTTCATTCGTTGATGACATGTAGCAGAGCGGGTCTAGCGAGCGCAGGCCTTGAGCGCGCGAGCGAGTAGGAATGATTTGCTACAGATGCGTGTTGGAAAAAGACAAACATGCTGTGCTATTTTTTATGCCATCATAGGTGACGAACGATAACGATACTGAGCATTTTAAGAGCTTTAAACTTATGAACGTAAAGTTTAGATTCGTTTGTCATGATTTTTGTTACGAGTGGCAGGTTTAAACCTTGTTTGTTGAATTTTATGCTGAGTGCCGTAAGATTTAGATTATCTTGTTATGATTTTGTAGTAGGCCACGTCGAGCTCGTTTTGTTTACAATGAAATTTCGTTATAAGTAAGTATGAATTATGATTTTTTTTATGATGTTTTCAAATTCACTAGTCGCCCGGTGATGACTGCTAGGTGCGTTACGTAATTTGAGTGCTATGTATGTTTATTAAAATTTGTTTTGTTTGTGACGAGTGTAGCATTAATAAATGTTGTAAACAGTAAACGGATATTTAGTTTGTAGACTTTGTAGTTATTTGACTCAGGTCAGGACTTAAATTAAAATTTGTTTGAAAAAAATATGCTTAAATAATACACATAGCACATTACGTAGCGCATGAACTATATACCTATGACATTTCATAAAAAACTAGCAAAGTAGCAAGGAGCAACTGTTCACAATAAATCATATTTCATTTTAAGTAGCAAATAGCAAAATTGTTACATTATGACACTGTGAGCAAAAAATCATTGCCAATGATATACAGGTGATATCATATGACAAAAAATCATCATTTCGTCATATGACAATGACTGAAAAATAGCAATCATTGCCATGCCTACCTTGAACCACTTATTCTCAAATATTGAAATATCGTATACTTTCCTTGTGGCACAATCAGCGACATTCAATTTTGTAGGTATGTATCGGCACTCTTCCACACGTGATAGTTCGTCGATCTCACCTAACCGGTTGGCCACAAAAGTTTTGTAATAACGCGCGTTGTTACCTATCCAATGCAAAACAGTTGTTGAATTACACCAAAAATAACGCCTTTTCACGTCAATTCTGTGTTCCTTTAAAATCGTATCTGCCAACCTACATGCCAGCAAAGCAGCTTGCAAATCCAAGCGCGGCACTGTAGTGAAATCAACTGGGGCTACTCTGCATTTACTTGCTATAAATGCTATCTGTACACTATTATTTTTGTCTGTCCAGCGCCAGTAGGCAACAGCACACATTGCTTTAGTAGACGCATTGCTTAATACATGTAACTCCAAATTGTTGTAGTATTTCGGATTCGTAGCAGTGTTTACCTTTATTGAGCTATTTTTAGATTGCCGCGTCATAGTGTAGTCACTCGTAGTACATCTCGTAGTACAGGCCGTAGCAGTTTCGTAGCACTCGGGCCGGCTCGCCGTCTCAGCGCGATCACGCTGCGCATGTGTTAGAATAATAAGCAAATTCGAGTTGATTTTCATGTTTTATTTATGAAATAATAAAGAAAATACAATTGCTAGTATATGTATTCCAATAAATACACAAACTGATCCAATAAAATAATAGTTAAGCCACTAATAATCTATTTAATATTTGATTCGTATATTAGCAATAAAGTTATCCATAACAAACTATAATTATTCTGAAAAACATTGTTGAAGAATGCTGTCGAGCTATAGCTAATAAATTAGCCCTAATATTATTTATTCACGATAAACTGAATTTGTTCTTAATAACAGTGAAGCCACAGCATAAATTATTCACAATAACTTATTTTTAATGTAAAAGTACTTAACTCCACAGGATCAAACACTGAACTGCCAACTTACGTCGATACAGTCTTTACAATCCTTTGCAGCCTTCCTTGAAGCTCAGTCTTTTTTATTAACAATCCTGTCCAACCCACGTTGAACAGTCTATACAATCCTGTGCAGCCCTTCAAGCTCACAGTCTTCTCTCAACCTGTCCAGCCCATAGCTGACAGTCTATAAACCTGTCCAGCCTAATAAAGCTAACAGTCTTTACATTTCATAATTCTCAATGTCAGTCAATTCATTTAGTTACTCTCAATTCAAAGTTCACTTATTACACAATACATCAATTAATTGTTATTAAAATTACCATCAATAAATTTAACTGATGGCATTTAGCATCCATCAAAATTATTATTATTATTCTAATACCTCTTTAGCATTTCGTTTCATAAGGGACATTCGAAAACACCTTTAAATAGATGCCTGACAATACTACTAACACATTAGAATTAATAACTTTATTAATTCATTTCATTAATTTACTGTCTTTATTTGTCATTTATTAATTTACCTACACCAAATCTTAGTCTCAGGACATATCTACCACAGGGTAAGAAGTCGCAGTAGCTCAAGAATAATACAATTTAGGACTAGATTTCTCGTGATGTTTTATGGTTATATAATTATTTAGTAATGGTAATATAGTTATTATAATTCTGATTAATAAATGTAATGTTACATATTTTAATGCATTTTTTTAAACTTAATCTGCTTGTTAACGTTACTAATGAGAAAATTTATAATCTGCCCTAACATCTGCATTTCCATTTTAAATGCAATAATAACTTTTACAACATAGTGTGAAGCATTTCTTTTTTACCAGTATAATCTCAACATATTGCACTACACACAAAACATCCCTCTGTTTAGCCAAGTGGTCGATTGGTAGAGGATGGCCCTTTGACATTTAGTCCACCTTTTTTACGATTGGAATCTGTGTATTTAACAGTTAATAAATACTTTCCTAAACCCGCTAGGTTAATCTGACAAGTTATCACAAATGCGAAAACTGTGCTGGCTTAGAGATTCACACCTAAACTTTAAGAAACAAATTCCTTATAATTTGGCTTGTGACATTAACATATTTTTGTTACAATTAAAATTAACTTTTTTTTTTTAAACACAATAAACATACTGCATGGGAACGTATTTGTTTTTTAATAAACTTTTTTATTTATGTAATGTGGACATTAAGTTTAATAATTAACCAATTTTAAAAAAACGACAACTAGCTTATTGTCGTAATTCTCTACCCGACCTGCCAGTGAATACGTGAAGTGTCGGTGACCATCATATTTATGACATTCATTAAGTTAAATTTGATTCAAACATTTGATTCAAACGATAAGTTGGTTGATTCAAACTGTAAGTTGGTGTCACTGTTGGTTACTGTAAATTAACTAAGGTTTCGAGTTGCAGTGAGCAGTTGGTTTTTAATTATTTGATCTTAAACCACCTTTGCTTTAGACAGTAATTATATTCTTCGCTAAACGAGATTGGCTTTGGATAATTACAGGAAATATTGGCTGCCATCATGTTCGCTAACAAAACCTGATTGATATTCGAGTCCCTAAGTTTTTTTGCTGAGAGATTCAAAACTACAAAGGAGGACACTCAAATATATTACTGTAATCAAACGTTCTAAAACAACTGTATATTTCATTGAAGTAAATTTATTCGTAGTTCGATATTTTTTTACTAATATTTTGTTAAAGAATAACAGTAATGACTTTTACTAAGGAAATCGCGGTTACCAATTTATTACTAAAATGTTTACATGGTATCCAATTCAAATTTATTCATAGACGGATATAAATACTAATCTGCCTAAGATTAGTCGAACAACAGTCTCCAAAAAGATTATATTTTCCTCTATCATTATCTTTTTTTTTTTTTATAAAACTGGTATTGCTTAATGTTTGTCTTTACTGAGGTTTCAGTTAAAGGATACACAATAACTTTTACAGAAACAGCAATACAAATATTTAAGAGTAAATGAGGGTAGAAATAAAACTACCTACTAATAAATGAAGAGTTGCAGTGCAGCTACTACCACGTTGCTTTAAAATGATAATGAAGCCCTACATTGGTTTACTACGTTTGACCAGTAGAAGGACAAACTTAATATTCAGGTATTTTTGTTTCAAATGATTTCGATAAGTTTCAAACATTTCAATAGACATACTAAAAATTACGTTAAATCTGACCATTGCTGGTAGCCAATAGGTACAAAGCATACCTTCCCTGTATTATAGGTACTTGTATTACAGAAATCAGAAACAACAACGGTACCACACTATCCAGACCGAGATAATAATGTTTTTTTTTTACATTGACTCAAATCGATATCGAAACTGGGACCTAAATCGGCGACCCTAATTCGCCCACAGCTGATAAGGAAACACTACGATAACCTGTTTAATTTTAAATCAAAAATTGTCATAGCCTAGTTGATAATCGATAAATTCCCATTACTGTATTATTTTTGTTTTCAGAATAACTATTCAAATTTGCTAGCTTTTCGTAATCATCAAAAATTTAGGTTGATCTAAAAATAAATAATGTTTAATCTTCAATCAAGATTAAGCCTAGTAAACCACGCCACAACTAGTAAAAAATATTATTATGTCATTTTCACTGTTGTCCAAGAAAAACTGAAGGGTAGAAAAATATAATCGTAGTCATTGCTAGTAAGTGCAGAGGATAAATTAAATTCAAATCATTCAGGTTGAATCAGTCAAATAAACAAATCCTGCCGTAATTTGATTATGTAAATGGAGGCATCGCTACTCGGCCAGTTGCTCGTGAGCATTTGAAGTAGGCAGTTGCTAAGCAGTTACTATGTCAATCGAAGTAATTTCTAATTTAAGAGATAAAGATTGTGTAATAAGTTAATATGACGAGTCATGTTAAATAAATCATAGTAAGAACTTTGGCAGTAGTATCATTCATCACATCTCAGAAGTGGCACCGTGATCTTCAGCCCACATAAGTCAAAGGTTTAAAATTGAATTGTATGTAGGTACCTAAAGAAATTATAAGTTTTAAATACAATTAAGATAGGGAGTGATAAAAAAATTGCTAGCTAAGTCCGAAGGGTAACTTTTAAATTCATGTGTGCGGTATTGTGCTCCGATCATGGTTGGGGCTACTCTCTGATAGAACGGGCACAATACACAGCACAATATGTGTTTGAATTTGAAATTGTGTTCGTATATGGTCGGGGCTGCCCTCCGATAATACTAACATAATTTGATACTCATTTATTTTAGTCTACCTATCTAATTATTATTTTATTATAAACCACATTTGTATCTGGATTGCGTTTGGACATGGTTGGGGCTACTTTTCGACGGGACAGGCACGGCACTGAGTACGGTTGTTTTAATAATTGTTTGTATGTGATTGGGGTTACTTTCCGATAGTATTAACATAATTGAAAACTTGTATGTTTTTAGTATATTGTATTGAGTTTGTATATGGTCGGGGCTACTCTCTGATGATACTTACTCAATTCAAAGCGCTTATATTACGATAATGTAGATAATTATTCTTTCATAATAACTTATTATATAAACGATTTCGTTGACGCGTAATCGAGGCTACCCTCTGATCGTTTCAACGAAATCGGAAGCGCGATATTTGAAAGTTTTTGTAACGGGACGCGCTTGCATGTGGCTATCATCGCCCATACTGGCACATTCCAGACGCGCTTTAATTTAAAACTACCGAAAGTGTTTGAGTACTAAAGGCGGGTACCTAGTCTCCGACACAATACCAGCATATCTGAATATAAGTTAATTCTTCTTTTGAGGCCGATTAGTGTGTCGATCTTTGTGTTTGGGACTAGTAAAGTGTGCTGTCCAAACGAAAATAAGAATTAATAAGCTAACTAAGTAATCATAATCATAATCTTATATTTATTGCTTTCATTTAGTACATAATGTCAAAAAAAAACATGTCCTCAAAATGATCCCTGTTCGGGCATTACAATTTAAAGTAATAGAGACAAAAATTCGTAAATTAAAATTTATACAATTCCCAAAAGAAACTTTTTTGCGTCAAGTACTCCTTCAATGTTCTGTAAAAATTCTGTAAAAAAAATGTCTGTTAGTATCCTTCTTTATGTTTTTATATATGGTGGTAATTAATTATAAACTTTTACTGACATAATGTGTAGCACCAGAACTTACTATGTCATTGTGTAATTTAGTAAAAGGTCTGAATAAACGATTTCGTTGACGAAATTCGTTTAAGTATGTTAGTTCCTCTGCTTTAGTGTTAAAGAGTTATAGCTAAGTGGGCTATATGATGTATATGGAATTTGGAGTCAAACTGATTATGAAAAGAGATTGGCTAAGTATACTAATTATTACAGGTGCATCCATAACTTGTAGCAGTTGTGTAGATAGAGTAGGCCAGCTTTTGAGTATTAGAAGAAAGCTACAGAGCAGTGAGACATGTAGTTATTTAACGTGTAGTTGTGACGTGTAGCAATGGCTAAGGCCATGTGTGCTACTATTCATTCTATTGCCTTAATAGAATATACACAATTTTGCAATATTTTTGTGCTAAACTAAAGCGCAAAACATGTCACATCCCTGGCTAGGTTTAAAAACTCGAAAAGTTGCAAATAAAGCTCGTCGGACTGTCTATGGCGCCGCCGCCATATCTGAGGTTCTGGGTTCGATTCCCGGTCGGGTCAATGTGCAAAACGAACTTTACTATATTGTCTCGGGTCTGGGTGATGTGGTACCGTCGTTGTTTTCTGATTTTCATAACAAAAGTACTTTGGCGACTTACCTTAGGATCAGAGCAATGTATATGCTGTGTGTGTTATGGTCCAATATTTAATATTTGCCTTTAAAAATATATTTGGATTGGGAATAAGTTATACCCTACATTTTATTTGTTAGGCATAGCGGCTAATTGTGTCGTGCGCCAAGGGTAAGTGTGCCCTAGATTCTAGTAGTTAAGCGTAGCGGCTAAGTGTGTCATGCGCCAAGGGTTAAGTGTATCCTAGATTCTTGTAGTTAAGCGTAGCGGCTAGTTGTGTCGTGCGCTAAGCGTAAAGTGTGCCCCAGATTCTAGTAGTTACGAATAGCGGCTAAGTGTGTCGTGCATTAAAGGTTAAGTGTGCCCTAGGTTCTAGTAGTTAATCGTAGCGGCTAAGTACGTAGTGAGCTAAGGGTTAAGTGAACCCTAGATCACTGAGTCAAAGCTACTTTTTGACGTCGTCTTGTGATAGTAACATATTACGATTTAATCTGCAATAAAGAATGTTGGTGACAGTACCTATGACCCTGTAAAAACTTTTTCTTATGCTACAATTTTAATGCATACATGTAAATCATGATCATCATGAACCTTCAGTTCATTAAGCTAGGTCTATCGCACATTTTAAGCAGAAGCTCTTAATAAAAACGTATTATATGATTACCGATGTAAATCTCATTATAATGCTTACAATAAGCTTATTAGAAAAGAGCAATTATAAAGCCCTCTACTAACTGTATTCTACTCTGCCTGATTAGGTACTACTATTTTTATTTTTTGTCCGGCAGGGTCATTAGTTTATAAATCCTACTACATGTTATATTGACCAAAGGTTTAATAATTAGGTTGACTACTTGACTTACCCTTTAAGAATAATGATAAGAATGAGTATATATCTTATGCTTTTGTTTTAATTATTTTCGGGACCATGGATGAGATCTGCTGTTGGCAGAGGCGACTGCAGACACGAGTGAGGTCGCTCGTAGCTCCCTTCAGATTGAGACAAGAAACTTTTATATTAGGATGGGTGTCAAAGGGGTCAGCCCAGCGAGATCAATTCTACCAACACCAGGATGAAACACCCGAACTCATCAATCCTTGAGGTTTACTACAGATCATTAAATTTTGTTTATTACCCAGCTCCTTCATAACAATATTGTTGATACGTGTTTCTAACGAAATAATCTTATTATTTGCAGTAGTACTTAGTATAATAGTATGATAACAGTAAGTTGTCTATATGATTGTGTATATTGGCAATTGTCTTGTTTTAAAAATATATAATCATTAATTTTACTATATTTATATAGTATGCTCAATGAGGCCGTACGTCAGCTTACATATTGATCCTCATAGAATATGAATAGATAGATTATAAAGGCTAACGAGTGCAATAGCATTAATTTATGAAACACAAGCAGGCCATAAATTTTGCTCTGTACAAATTAAATTTTAAAAATAAGTTTAGACTTAGAAGCCTTTCCAAGAAAAGAAAAAAGGTCCAGTTTCTCAGACTCAAACATTTCATGCAATTGCTGGGGTAGGTAAAATGGGTTAAATTAGGCTAACATTAATTGCTACATTAGCTAGCCTTTAATCGTGAATTATTTCTTTATACTTAACAACTTCTATACACAATAGTATATTGATTAAATAAAAATCATTTATTGGTGCTAAATGCTAAGAATCACATTAGGATTTGTGTTGATATGTGATGGGATTCAGAATCTAAAGTAGACGCTGTTGTTGCTAGCTTGAGTTGGAATATTAATATTTTGGAGGGGACTACTGGAAGTTTTAGTCTATTCTATTTTTGAATATATAAATAGTCTTCCAACTAACTAACCGAATCAATTATGTTTAGTAGAAATTCTTAAATCAGGTAATGACGAAGGATTAAGGACAGCAAAAATAACTTTGTAAAAGAAATATCTAAGTTTATTAAAGTAATGTTTACAGTTCGGTGTAAGCATACAATGATATCGACACATGCTAATAAATCGTTGTATAAAAAATAAAGTAATCGTGCTAAAAGTATAAGATTATCAATATATTCATGCTACTAATCTAGGTTTATAAATACTTACACTGCGCAAGTTGTATACTTGCAAATTATAATAGGAAATTATTATTTATGACACAGGCATAACGGTACTATGTTGGCTATAATTTAATTTAATTTATTTGTACTTATTACATTATAAGGTGCATAAATATTTGAATATTTTAAATAACTAAAGTGTGCAAGTTACTAAAAATGGTACCGAACTTCACATATGACTAAGTAGTTCAAACTTTATAACGTTATTAATATCTTTTTAGCTACTATTTTTGTGTGCCCTCTTTTGACCAATTTCATTTCAGCCGGGTTTTTATGTTCAACAGGTCTTTGATAAAAATGTTTCGTTTATAGTTTTATTTTGAAGTATGAAGAACATTAACGTTTATCTTAAGGCCTTAACACCACCCAAGTGTCTAAAATCTCGAATATGAAAATCAAATTGTCAGAATACCTGTTACTTGAATCTAAAAATTTCAAATACGATATGCTAGAAGAGGATTTAATAAACATCTTGAATTGAATAATTTTGATTTTCCGTTAAGTCCCTTGGATTAAAACATGCACAAAAAAGTGTCTATTTTTTCATGAATTGCAAATGTTCTCTTAAACGGCACAAGCTATTTCATTACTGTTTTTACACAAAACAAGATTTTGGAAATATACATGTTTTGAATTGAGAGTTTTATTTGAAAATTCTCGTTAAAGGCAATAATTTCATAAAAAACATGTTTATCCGATTTTTAGAGGTCATCCGCACGCGCGAAATTGTATAGGCGCGACGCGTCAAGGTCATTCAAGCGTGTTAAGGCCTTAAACAGTGGAGAGGGTTCAATCAATAATTGAAGTTACCTACGCTTCGTCAGTTAGTACGAAAATGCGTGGTCCTGTTGGATCTGTGGGTGCTTGTTGCAGGGGTTATGCAACGAAGATAAAAATGAGCGTATTGCACTTAATACTTATTATTATATTTCACACCATAAAGTTTTAGAGCCAATATTTTATAAAGGGGACCTTGTTAAAATAACTACGCTAAAATATTATAAAATTGTTCCAAATAGTTGTCAAAATTTGTAAGCCCGTTTAAGATTGTAATGTTGGAAAATTAATTGGACGACCGTCTGTTGTAGTGGTTCGCGCTCCGGACTACAAAGCCTAGCTGCGGGTTCGTATCCTAATCGCAAATGTTTGTGTGATGAGCACAGGTATTTGTGCCTAAGCCATGTACCTAATGAAATAAGTTTATTCGTTATCTAGTAGCCATAGTACGGGCTTTGCTTGGTTTGGGGCTGGATAATTGGTGTGATTGCCAAAACAATTCATTATTATTCATTATAACCCTAGTAATTATCGGAACACGCTGTTCCAATTTTTAAAGATGACCTAACGGGCTATTTTTGAATATAATTATTAGCATTGTTGCTGCAGATAGGATAAGGCCATGGGTTAACATTAAATTTTAGAGTAAGTATAATAAATATTCTCATATTTCTCTAAAATAGTATACCTACATGTGATTCTAGATAATTTTTTTAAAGTGAGCGAAGTACCTACCCTGTCTGTCTGGTTGCATTGCATCTTTACGAAATCCGTCCAATTTATTTTTGTGAGAATCGAGAAAATTAACAGGACATGTTTAATATACATTTTATTTATTTTAGTAATTATTTATTTTACTCATTACAAAACAATAATATGATTAATTAATAGCAGAAAACACATACTAGACATACGCATTCTTATTGACCCCGACGCCATTGTTAGGTTTTTGCTGAATCACCGCATTGATTCTGCCGATTCATAGACTGAGTGTCGATTAGGCAGTCGTAGTACCAATATCTTAAAGAACGTTACGTTTCGTGTATAAAGTACCTACCATAGAAGTTTTTATTTTAATAATTCTTAAGCGTTTAAAATGTTTAATTTAATAATAAATTGATCACGAAAGGTAGTGAAAGGAACACTAGACCAAAACGGGATCCAAATAGACTAGTGTTCTGCCTTACAGTGTGTTTAAAGACATACCTGCAATAGAATTCCAGATGACATAAAACAACTAGATCCCAATCAATTAAAATCTTTATAATATAAGTGGCTTATTGATAAATTAATACATGTCATGAAAGATTTTGACTATTTAGGAATAGTAAATAATAATACAATTGACTTTACCTGCCATATTTTATCTTTATTTTAATTTAATTGTAATAAGACACAAAGTCTGTCATATCACTAATCGATAATAAGTAATTAATTAGAAGATTTACTGTAATTTTTTTAAATCTTCCATATTACTTGTAATAGCGAAACATGTGCACTCCCTAATCATGCAAGATCCTAAATTACTTACCATGTTTTTCGGAAATAATATTCTGATTCTGAACGAATTTTTCCTGACAATATTTTTAAAATTATTGCAATGAGCTATTTGTAAAGAAAACGTTTTTTTTAATTGGAAAATATTAAATGATCTAGTTTGTAAGTAGTATGTTTAACCAGCAATGTTAAGTGTCACCGAACTCGTAAATTTTCGAAATATAAAGTCAACTAATAACCGCAGATCTAGTTTAGTTATGTTTACGAATGTCGTGATTCGAAATTTTTATTCATGTTTCCAATGTTGAATTTACATAATGTATCCAGAATTTAATATATAAATTAGGAAACTATAGTTAAGTCAACTAATTCAGTAGTAGACGTGCTTAATTTTTTTCATTAACTTGTTCCCAATGTAAAGTAAACATATCCCAGCCTTGTAAATTTATATAATGTACCCAGAATATAATATTTAAGGTTAAGAACTATAGTTAAAGCAACTGATTTAGTAGCGGACGTGCACCGGGAGGTTGCACTGTGCCAGATGGCCGAATGTCGTGATTTGATGTATTTTAATCAAATGTCGGCAACACTAACTGGTCAACCGGGAAAAAGACATGACGTAATTGAGTTGTGGTGGGGTAACTCCGCAGTAGTATCGGTAGAGATCACTACTCGGCCAGTTGCTCGTAAGCATTTGAAGTAGGCAGTTGCTAAGCAGTTACTATGTCAATCGAAGTAATTTCTAATTCAAGAGATGAAGATTTTGTAATAAGTTAGTATGACAAGTCATGTTAAATAAATCCAACTAAGAACTTCGGCAGTAGTATCATTCGCCACAGGTGTAAAAATATAACTGGATATACCCTTTCCTACGGAATTTGTGGCCGCGTAGCAAAATTTCTATTGTACCTCGTTTCCGAAATATATTGGATATTATTATTGGGGATAGGATGCAAAGTACTAAGATGCAGATGCTACTTGTTATGTTTTTCAATTAATTAGTTTGTAACTATATACGTTTAGATTACTCAGTGTTCTATAATAGTTTAGTAAGTAAAGTGATAAATACTGCCACGGATTATTTCAATAACTATACTTAGTCTATTGTAATGTAAGATGCTTCCATATTAGAGACAGAATAACGCTAAGGTAGATTTTTCTGACAATGTTTTTGTACAGAATAAGTGTTGATTATGTCAGCACAAAAAATATGTATCACAATCTTCTAGTTAAAATTCAAAACCATAATCCAAAGCCATTCACGGCCTTACCAGCTTTAGCTGCGATGGTGCTGCTCCTACTGATGTCTTTTCGTAGCTGCTTCAGGCTGCAATGTCGCACCAGGTGGATGTCCTGCTGTCAATCAGGTTTGGAGATCGCTGGGATGGGAAGACCGACATTATTGCTCCAGTGGTTGGATGATCCACTTCATTGGTGTGAACACTTTTAAGAAGCTCGTAATTCAAGATGGAAGAACGGATGGATTACTCTGAAACTTAAAAATAATATTAGAAAATGCACATGGTATCCCACTTCTGATGTTAGAATAATAAGCAAATTCGAGTTGACTTTCATGTTTTATTTATGAAATTGTTGAGAAATTGCGATCAGGTTGTGGTTATTAAGTAATAAACGCATTAAACTTTCAGCATTTATTGTAGGAAATTATAACAGAGTTCACACACCACAGACAGCCATGACAGTACCTTATAGCAAACGGAGTTTTAACATAGTGATGTAGGCTCATCCTGCCATAGACTTAATACTAGTGATGTAGTGTGGATTACATATCTTAACACTCTTCCCCAAATTTAACAATTTTACTTAATTTAAATTTGCAAAACAAAACAGTAATACATGCTACATTATTCATGAAGCTATTAGCACATAAACTGGTTTACAAAGTTAACAAACTTTTCTTTACACAGACTCTTGGTCATTAAATCAGCTAAATTATTATTAGAGTTTACATATTGAATAGAAATAATATCTTTACTTATAATATCCTTTATAAAATAATATTTAATATCAATGTGTTTTGCTCTTTTAGAATTCTCAAAGCTTTTAGAGATCAAGATGGCACTTTGGTTATCAACAAAAAGTTTTACATTAGATAAACAGTTGTCATTTGCAACTCCCACAATATTTAGAACTTCTTGTGTAGTAGTAGCAGCCGCTACATACTCTGCCTCAGCCGTTGAAAGTGCCACGCATCCTTGTTTCTTTGAAAACCATGCAATTGGATTACTTCCATGTAGTATTATTCCTCCGCTCACAATTTTCTTGTCCTTGTTATCTCCTGCCCAGTCCACATCAGAGTAGGCATATATATCATAGTTCATACTCTTCCTGAATATTAATCCTTTTTCCTTAGTAGCTTTTAGATATCTGAGTATTCTTTTAGCCGCTTTCCATGTGTTTTCATTTGCTTTGTCTAGATATCTGTTAAATAGCTTACCGAGTATGTTATATCAGGTCTTGTTGCAGTAGCTAGGTAAAGTAGAATTCCAATTAGTTCTCTGTATCTTTCATTAATATTTTCTTTATTTTCTTCTTCTGATATCTTGAAATTTGTTTCCATTGGAGTTTTCATATCTTTACATTCTGACATATTCAATTTATTTAACAACTTCTCAATTAGTTTTGTTTGTTTTATTTCTATTGTATCTTCCTTTCTAGTAAATTCAACTCCTAAAAACGTTTTTATTTCTCCAAATTCTTTTGCTTTAAATTCTTCTTTTAATTTCTTTATTATTTCTTCACAATTTCCAATTAATATTATATCGTCAACATATAGTATTATCCAACAATCTTCTTTGTAGTATAGACAAGTATCATATCCTGATCTTTTGTAGTTATTCTCTTCCATAAAATTATTTATTCGTTCATTCCAGCACTAAGGTGATTAAAGGTGTGCGTTCGCGCAGCAAAAAGAATCTCCTTTTCAAAGATTGGATGATGCAGATAATTAGTGCCCTATATCGTGTAAATGTGCCCGAAATTTTATATTTGTGCGTCCAACAGCTTCAGATTAATTTAAGAAAAACGGATTCTGCTGCACGAACGTTCGCCTAGCAAATTTTTTTTTTAATTAATGGGCCTAGCTGTATATTAAATATGCAAAAGATAGCTTATATACGATTATAAATGTACCGTGAAAGCCAGATTTGTGCCTCTTAAGATATCAGAGTTATTTAGTTTTTTGCTGGGCGAACGTTTTGGTGATTGCTGTATATCGGAAACGGTTGAACGCACATTCATGATTTTTTGTATACAGATTTGGTACATTTGTGTCTATTTGTGCCGGAATTTTCATTAACATGACTAGCATGGTTCAGATGCAATTCTTTTATTTCCTAAAAAACGGGAAAATGCTCTGGCTCCCGAACGAACAAGACCAAGGACTTCGCGTTAGTGCCGACTGGTACCCATTATATATTCACATGATCCTGTAAAGTTTCGCCGGCCTTCTACATATCATTGCCGATTTCTTAACAATTTTGTCTTTTTTTGAGGTTATCTTGAGTGACATTACTTAGAATACGAAAACACTGGTTTCCTGTGAGCTGGCTTATTACATGCTTCTACAATAATAGAGCGCTGTTTTAAGAATACGTATGCAAAAAATCATGTATGTATACCCATTACTTTAAACAATAACGATTAAAAACCACTCGAAATATTTTTGGTAGATTATCCGACCAAATTGTAGTGAACATTAAAAAGCGGCCGCACGATACTTCAAACTATCCTTCCTCACTTGATAGCGTTGTTACGAAATTTAAATAGTACAGTTGCGTACAGAATTGTTAAGTTGGAAAATAGCTTATAGGTATTTGGGACATGAAATAAAATGCGAATTGTTTTTTTTTTACCTAATAATACACTATAATTTGTAATTTCAATATATATCAATGTTATTCCCGAATTCGATCCTGCTCGTCAAGAGCAAACAGTTAATATGTGGTTACACAAGGTTAATGAGTGTGCCACGATTTATAACTGGAGCGAAAGACAAACCGTTCACTTCGCCTTACCTAAGTTAAGTGGTGTAGCCAAAAAATGGTACGAAGGCTTAGATACTCTTCTTTTTTCGTGGAACGAGTGGCAACAAAAACTAAAAGCTGCTTTTCCTAGTGATGAGAACTATGGTCAGTTACTAACTACAATGTTAGCTAAACGAGCACGTTTTGGAGAAAACCTTGAAGACTACTTCCATGAAAAAGTTGTCTTGCTTAATAGGTGTAGTATAACTGGCAAGAGAGCTATAGATTGCATAATTTTTGGGATTGAAGACCGTAGTGTTAGGCTTGGAGCGGAGGCAGCTCAGTTTGATTCCAAAGAAAAATTACTTTGTTATCTTAGAAATGCTAAAGGTGGTAGGGTAAACAATTTCGATAGGAAGAAAAATAGGAGCTATGAAACAAAATCCGACTATGTTACTGGCAAAGGTACTTTAGGGGATGCTAATTTAAAACGAGCCCCAATTAAATGTTACAATTGTAACGGTGAAGGACATTATAAGTCCGACTGTCCTAAACCTATAGTAAAATGTGACAAATGCCTTTTATTTGGTCATTTAGCTGAAAAGTGTCCGAGCGATAACAAACGGACTTCAAGGGATAGAAACAAAACTGTAATGTCTGTGCTTTCAGATAAATCCCCCGATAGCAAGTATTTCAAAACTGCTTTAGTTAACGGCACTGGTAAACGTTGCTTTATAGATTTTGGTAGTCATGCAACCTTAATAAAGGAATCTGAGACTAGTGACATCATTTGTGATTGGAATACTGAAGACAGCCTTCCTGTACTTAGAGGTTTTTGTAGGAGCACCGTTAGGGCTTTACGGAAAGCCACAGTTAGTATAATTATTGATGGAATCGAAGCCACAATTGAAATATTTGTAGTTTCTGACGATGTGATGAATTATCCACTGTTAATTGGACAATCCTACACGGAGCAATCACATATAACATTTAGGAAAGACTCTAATAATCTTGAAATTCTTCTTAAGCGACCAAAATTTGATTTGTTATGCGATGAAGATACGGTGGTGAAGGGCCTTACCGCTGTAAGGGTAAAGTCTACTCCGATTTACACGGGTGCTATTTGCCTTGATGAAAGCCTAAGACTTAAAATAGATAATGAACATTGTTTGGTTCAAGGGATATTTTCTCTGAAAGATGGTTTAGGAGACGTGCTTGTAAAGGGGTCTTCTGTTAGAGAGTTTATCTTAAAAAGGGGGACAGTAGTAGCTAGGTGTGTGCCCGCGAGGTTAAATTTTTGACTCCTTGTCCGAACTAGAGGTAAGACGCGTAACTAACAGTGATTGCTATATAGACTCCAAAGACTTAGACGTTGATACAAGCTTAGATAAAAATGATATTTCCAGGTTAACAACACTATTAAACCAATATAGGTCTTGTTTCGCATTTAGTTTAGGTGAATTAGAAAAAACGGATGCTGTTGAAATGTCTGTTAAACTTAAGGATGATACTCCAGTAGTATTTAGGTCTTATAGGTTATCAGTTCACGAAAGGTCTCAAGTACGAGATATGGTCGAAGATCTAATGAAACATGATATTATACGATCTTCTACGTCATCTTACTCTAGTCCGATAGTTTTAGTCCGAAAAAAGAATGGTGAAGTTAGAATGTGCATAGATTATAGGGCTCTAAACAGTAAAACAGTTAAGGAAAATTATCCTTTGCCTAGGGTGGATGATCAATTAGATGATTTAGCTGGTTTTAAGTACTATACCACGTTAGATTTGAAATCAGGCTATTACCAAATACAAATTAATGAGAACGATCGGCATAAAACAGCTTTTATAACTCCGGATGGGCATTTCGAATTTAACCGAATGCCATTTGGGTTAGTAAATGCACCATCTGTATTCATGCGCATGATAAGTCAAGTGCTTGGCCAGGCTAGGCATAGGATAGCTTCAGCTTATATGGACGACATAATTGTTCCTTCACATTCCATTAGTGACGGAATGCTACGCCTAGAATCTGTTTTAAAGTTATTACAAGATGCGGGATTAACATTAAATTTATCAAAATGCTGTTTTTTCCGACAAAATGTTGAATATTTGGGGTTCGAATTAAGCAAACACGGAATAAAGCCTGGTTCAAAGAAAATCGAAGCTGTAGCTCAGTTTCCTACTCCGAAAGATCAACATGCGATTAGACAATTTATTGGTTTGTGTAGCTTCTTCCGTCGTTTTATTAGAAATTTTGCCATTATAGCTAAGCCTTTAACGTCATTGCTTAAAAAAGACTCTCATTGGATTTGGGGGGAAGGACAAGCAGAATCTTTTAGAGTATTAAAGTCTGTACTTATTAAAAGACCTATATTAGCTCTTTACAGTCCCATAGCTGAAACTGAAGTCCATACAGATGCATGCAAACTCGGTATTGCAGGTATTTTACTACAGCGAGATGAAAATAATCGGTTGCGGCCTGTAGCATACTTCAGCCGCCAAACCACATCTTACGAGCAAAATATGACTGCTTACGAATTAGAGACTTTAGCAGTAGTAGCATCATTACAACGATTTAGGGTGTACTTAATTGGTAGAGAATTTAAAGTTTTAACTGATTGTAATTCCTTACGTGCCACATTCTTGAAGCGTGATCTGATGCCTCGAGTTGCGAGGTGGTGGATCGCACTTCAGGAATACAATTTTACCGTGGAATATAAGCCGGGCACAGCTATGAATCACGTTGATGCACTGAGCCGTAATGCGATACCAAATAATTGTACGGATCGGGAAATTGGTTTCACTATAATGGATATTAATGCCGATTGGCTTGCAACAGCTCAACAAGCTGACCCTAACATTCAGCAAATTATTACTATCCTAAAGGGACCGAATCCTAGGGAATTAACTGACATTAAGGAAAATTACG
This sequence comes from Anania fuscalis, assembly GCA_950371115.1. NCBI lineage: Eukaryota > Metazoa > Arthropoda > Insecta > Lepidoptera > Crambidae > Anania > Anania fuscalis. The sequence continues at coordinate 10,353,738 of OX493326.1, read as the reverse complement.
TAATAAAGGACTCTAAACTTTATAGAAAAACTGATTTAGGTGATAGGTGGGTTGTTCCCAAGGGATTCAGATCGCAGATTTTAAAACAAAACCATGATGACATTGGTCACTTCGGTACGGACAAAACTTTGGCAAAAATTCAAACAACATACTGGTTCCCACGTATGAGAAATTTTGTTAAAAAGTATATTCAGTCTTGTATGGAGTGCAGCTACGCTAAAGTCACAGCAAATGCTAGGCCACCATGACATCCAATACCCAAAATAAATTCTCCATTCGATACTGTTCATATCGACCACGTAGGACCGTTTGTTAAAAGTTCAAAAGGAAATACACACATTTTAGTCATTATTGAAGCATACACTAAGTTTATTTGCCTAAGACCAGTTTCAAGTACATTATTAATAAATTAAAGGAATACTTTAGCATATTTGGAGCTCCCAAACGACTTATATCCGATCGTGGTTCTAGTTTCACTAGTGCCAGCTTTAAGAAATTTATTGATGGAACTGGTATTAAGCATGGCCTAAATGCAGTGGCGACTCCAAGAGCGAATGGTCAAGTCGAGCGCTACAACCGAACGCTGTTGGAAGCGCTAACTGCTAAATGTATTGGCGAGGCTGAAAGCAAATGGGACACTCATGTATCAAAAATACAATGGGGGCTTAACAACACTCATAATAGAGGTATAGGTTGTACACCTGCTGAAGCTCTCTTTGGTCTTAAGTTAAACGGAATTAATGAAAATAAAGTAAAGGCTTATATTGATTCTGATTCTATAACACGTGGTAGTAGTCTACAAGAAATTCGGGACAAAATTGACTCTCATATAGAAATTTACCAGCAAAAACAAAAATCCTATTACGACAACAAATCAAAACCGTCTAAGAAATTTAGTGTAGGTGATTTAGTAAGCATTGAAAGGGAGGTTCCATCAACTGGGCAAAGCAGAAAATTGATTCCGAAATATCAAGGTCCATACAGAGTAATTAAGGCCTTGGATCACGATAGGTATATGGTTGAGGACACTCCCATTACTAGGAAAAATAACAGGAAATACAGTGCAATGATATCAGTAGATAAGATGAAGCCTTGGCTAGTCTTTGCACCACCGCATGTTTCAGATGATGACACTAGTAGTAGTTAGATAATCCAAAATTTATTGTTGATTGACAAGTGTCATTAAAAAGAGGTTGACTTTTAAACAGATAGTAGCGATCTGTTATGAGGTCATTATGGAAGTAGATAGAAGCGATCTACGACCATTAGGGATGTGAATAGAAGCGATTCACTCCTTTCCACTATTAGTTTTATGAAATGTGTTTAAAGTGAATAGAAGCGATTCACTTTGTTCTATAATAATAAATGTCTTTTGTCTAGTGTTAAATACCTAAATAGAAACTATTCAAACCTTTATAAGAATTGTTATGATATAAAGGTTTCATGTTTAAAATGAAGATACGTAATTTAATTATTCACGCCGTAATTATCTATTAAATCATAAGATTAAACGAAAGGTATTTTTTTAATTTATAGTATTTAAAGTAAAAAAAATACTTGTTTTCATTTTAGTACTTCACATTTAGCTGTAAATGTATGCATAATATATAACAACATGATACTTTATTAATGTTAAGTAACACATCTTCTGACAAATGCTTGTACTATTTCCTATTAACTTTACTACTCAAACTTGTTTAAAGACATTATATTCAGTGTTTAAATTGATTACTCTAATACACGGGGACGTGTTTATGGGTTGGATGGCCGAGCTGTAGTCATTTTTGTATTACTGTCTGTTAATAAATATATTTAATTTTATTATAACAACACATTGTAGTATCTTGTAACAGTCTGTGACTTAAAAACCACCACAAGATACTGTTTTGACTTCCGGTTACAGCTTGGACCAATCACAACCGTTTCGACCCCTCTTTGTTCTGACGCCCAGCCCGCCACCCCCACCACAGGTTGGGCTGGCGAGCTGTGTTTCGGTGGAGCGGCATTCGTTCGGTGACCGCAGTAGAGTGCACTAGTGCTAAGCTGAGTTTATGTCGGATGTGATAGCGATTGCTATATAATATAAAAAGTGTCAGTGTGTCTTGCTAAAGTGTACAAATAAAACAAATTGTTCGTTAAAACGCCGTTTCAATTTGAAGAGATCCTGCCTGTTGCTTACCTCCTGCTTCACAAGATAAACCTCCTTAACTCCTTAAAACCGTGCGCCCATTGTAATTTGCCCCTAGTAACTGTGTTCTGGCAACTGCGATACAAGCTACGCTTAGTGCAGAGGCCGCTGTAGTAATTTAAGCATGTAACTCATTTTTCCTGAAATAAATATTATTATTATATTATTATAGAAAGTGCCACGATGTCTTTGCGATCTTTTGGCTTAATTTTATTTTTAATAAAAATTAGTGATCCCCCGATCCGTCGTTGAGCTGACTCTCTACTGAACAAACTAATGACTTCCCAATTTTCAATCCCTATGAGCACTTCACAATTCTTAAGCCAGTGCTCAGTAAGACAAAGGACATGTATATTCATTTCCTGTAAATAAAGTGTTATTTCCAGGTCTTTGCCGGAAAAGCCTTGTATATTTTGATGTACAATATTAAGACTGTTAGACTTTTCCTTTGTGGATACAGGTGGAGTGCAAGAGATTTCCTCTATTGTTTTATTAATTAATTTAAATTATTATTATTTATTGGAACTGATTCTAACGTATGAAATAATATGTCATTTTGCTGCTCAACAAAAGCAGCTTTTTTAGCCAAGTTCTTGGCTGTACATTCAATAAAAAATGATAGCGACATTGCTACCTGTCTTTTAATTTTTCCACTGAGATTATATTTATCTCTGGTCAAATAAATTGATTTATTTTTCAAATAATAATTGATGTCAATAACATGCATTTTTTTCTGAATTATAAGTAAAGGTATTTAATAATAAATTCATTTTATATCGTATGTCATTTACCTCCTGTGGCAAGCTGTTACTATAAGGGAATGTAAACATTACAATTTAGTTTAAGTTCAACAAATGTAATGTGTCTAAATATTTTGCTTATTCATTTTTGCTCACATTGCCCCTATTACCAATAAAAATTAATAAAGTGGTATTTTTATTAAATTTATAATTAATAATTCGGTTCATAATTTCAAAGCATGAGGAACCTGGCATGCAGTGGTTAACAACTCCTTGTCCCAAATATCGCTCATTGGGAGAAAGGACGTCACATCTCAAAAAACGGTGATTTGGAGTTAAGTATACAGAACCAATAAGAATTCTCAACTTTATTTTCTGTAAAAACGCCACAATTCTAAGCCTTTAAATGAGCGAGCAAGACAACTTGTGACGCTCTGGGTCTCTCTCGCTCGCTCACACCTTTTCTTTCGAGATCGACTCCTTTTAGTTGAGTCGAGATCATTGGAGTGAGTGCACGTGCTAGTTTTTTATTAGGGTGACATAACTTGTCCTATGACGTTATTCTTGAAAAGGTAAGATGCCGAGTTATTATATGGTTTGGGTAAATAACGACACATCTTAGTTTATGACGTTGTTTTACGAAAACTTAAAGGATTTTATTGACGTCACATTTGGTGATGTGTCATTATAGAAATATAATCAATTGAGTTTGTGTTTATTCAATTTACTTAATACTTTATTGACAACAAGTGAAAGAACATAGTGTGGATTCACTAACGACACATTATTTCTAATGTCAGTATTATTACAGCACACCAACCATGTATAGTTACATTATTTCGTGCTATGACTTTATTCACAATAAATTGTTTTATTTTTAGACTTTTGTGGAGTACGTTTTTTTGCAATGATATCCAATAGAGGAAGAAAAATATTGGCTCTAGTCACCCCCAGTAAGGATGAATCACGAAATAATGAATCTACCGATGAAAAACGTAAGTTGGTACTTCAGTTACTGTCATTAAATTAATGCATGTTTATGTATTTTGAATTAAATCGTTTAGCAGAAAGTTTAATATTAATTTACGTCTATTTAGTTTATAAGCATAAGTATGGTATAGTAGGTATATTATATTATTCAATATATTGCTGCAATTTCAAATTTGTGTTTACTATGTTCTCAATTTGTTCTCCTGCACCCATCACTATATTTCTGGATGATTTAAAGATATAACTGGTTGAGAATATTTCTATCATTAATTTCACCTTTGCACGCTTTTATTTGCATTAAAGTTTTTTTTTTTTTTGAGATGGGCTTACTCTTGACCCCCATCTTGCTCTAGAGCATAGATGGGATCTACGATGGAGCGAGCTTGCCCAGAAGATGCCTATTCACTCTGGACCTAAAGAGAAAAATAAAATAAATTAATTAAAATAACATTTATTGGAAACTAGTCCATAGATCTGTGTTCAAGCGTAATATTTATAAGCACGTTGTAATTTTAATACGTATAATGCTTTACCTACAAAGGTTAATTTTTTTTAGTAAATGAAGAGAGCTGCAACGCAGAATATGCTGCCATGAACATGAATGTCAACGACCAACATCCACGTTCGCGAGCAAGCAGTACGAGCTCATCTTCTTTCAGTAGTAGATTGGGGTCAAGAGTAAGCCCATCTCAAATATAAAAAAAAAAAGTTCTACATCAACGAACTGTTTATCATCAACGTCATTTTTAGGTTTTTATTACGCTTCTTAAAATTACAATGCTTAATAAATTTCACATCAATTTAAATCATTTTTTTTTCCAGATAGCGACGACTCAGTGAAAGATCCTATTTATCAACCAGAAGTACCTGCCGGCCACTTAGCTCAGCGTCAATAAAACCAATTTATTTTTGCAAATAGGCTTAAACTAAGCACTTTTACACGTCCCATTGGTATTTTTTTCACTACCACTGCTTCGGGACAAGTTTGGGCACTTTTAAAAAGTTTTAAATATACATAACAAAATATTTAATTACAAGATAAATGCACCTGTGCGACCAAGGCAGTATTTATATCCAAACATTTGTATCATTTAAATAATCTTCAGTTAATGATACGGACCATCATTTAGACCAAGTAATCGAGACCGGTGCTAATAATCTGAAAATACCAATTGAAGAAATACTAGAAAAAGAGTCCCAAAGACCAATGAGTCCTCCGAAAATATGGCGGTTGAGGGAGGGTTTTTATTGTCAATTTTCTGTTAAGTTAATCAGAAGTTTCGCAAGTATTATTTTGTGAGATAATGATACTATAAACAACAAAATAATGTTACCGTTTTAATAATTCTAACTGGAGATACATTTAGTGTAACGACAAAATTGTGGGGCTAATTGTTGCCGTTTTAGGTAATTTAATATTGTTGATTTTTTATGAGAATATTTTTTGTTAACCTTATTATGAAGTTTGACTTTATTTTTTTAGCACCACTGATTTTAGCAAGAGACTGATTGCATTAAGTATTAAATAACTGATTTTCTAAAAAGACATATTCTTTTTTATTTCCTAAATATGAAAACTTTATACTACAAATAATGACACAAGATAATTAATCCAAACATTTATTTTTCAATATTTTTTCATTACCGACATTTCTTACTCCTGGCCTCACGTTAATACAGATTATAAAAAAACTACAGATATTTTGGTCCAAATAGGAACTGATATAGATAGAAGAATAGATAAACTACAAAATATTTGCATTCATACAGTTTTATATTAGATAGTTTTTTTTAAATTAAATTTACTAACTTAAAACCTCTATTTCCCACAAAATGCCTTTTTTTTGTTATGACGAGCTTTCTCCCAATGAGCGATATGTATTTAGTAATAGGCCCATGTTTTTACCTATTTCATCGCTAAACATAACTATATTAGATTTAACAGGTCTACTTATATGATTTTGGGTTGATTGGGGACCAACGTAGACATTCATTGGGTTTATGTTTTTTTTTGTTTTTTAACTGAGTAACTGGTGACTCACATCCTAACTGAGAGCCAAGTGAGCAACTGTCATTAATTGTCACATTATTGCAGGTACATGAGGACATAAGGCTCGTCAAAGCTAGAATGTGTTCACCACACTCTTTTTTAGTACTAGTGTATCGCTGAGTCATAACATCTAACGAGTGCTTAAGTTTACTTATACCTAATTCTAAATTTTTAACATTTTTCTCATAATCAGAGAATTTTTTTTCTAATAATAATGAATACATATCTTACTTATCACCTAATCTCCTTCGTTCATTTATTTGTTTACTATAAGACTGCACACATTTTTGTTTTTTTATAAATTTATTAGTTTTCTTAATGAACCTATTCTTTTTTTTGCATACTTCTTAATTTTTTTATTACTTCTTAATTTAAAAATGCCAATTGAATTAGGGGATTTTAAAGTTTCATCACTAGTTAGATCAATTGTGACAGTTGGTTCATTGTTTGAAGTTTGAGGAAGGCTGGGCGCACTGCCAACTAATTTATGAAATAAACTATCAGTCTGGTAGTCAATATGCTGTTGCTTTTCTGTCTCCAGGTGTAGGATGTGGTCCTGGGCATCATTGAGGTCTTGATGAAGCATAGATATACGTTTTACATCGAGCTCAATTTCATCGCTACACTGATCAAACCTATCTATCACGGATTGAAGTTTGTTCCGCTTGTCAACAACTAGTAAAAAGTTGTTGTGCAGCTCAGCCATCCCTTTCTTTGAATTAGTATTTTTATTCCATACTTCCATTAGTTCCTTTTCATTGTCCTCTCTTTCACTATTCAATTGCTCAACCAACTCCTTGGATGCCTTCAGTTCCTTCAAAGCCAGTAGGAGTTTTGATTCCTCCTGGCGAGCAGAGGCTTTACGAGTGAGCATTGTGTCGTATAACGATTGAAAATAATACTCCAAAGAATTGATAGATCAATTTATGAGGTTATTGCAATCAGGTCAATATGTAAATATAACCTCAACGCGGGTGATATCAATATCACACTTTAAGAAAATAAATCTACTTACTGCTTTATAGGGATCTTCTAGCACAAACACATTGATATTATTATGTTGATTTTTAAATTGAAACAGGGAACAATGAATTACAGTATGTACAAAACCTTTGAAAGTGCAATGTCATTCACACTCGTCTAACGGCGATAATTTAGAAGTGTAATATACGTAAAGTACACACACTTCAACCACACAATCTAATTATAAACACTAACAATACATTTAGTTACGTTCTGCGATAGTTAATTGGCCAAAAAATGTTATTTTTACAATTAATTTATTAAAATCATTTAGGACGAGATCCTATCGGAAGTGGTCGTTCTTCGCACTCATTTGGTTAATCGCGTTGTACGTTTTTTACGTAGAGCTTACCCACAGGCCACTTGTGTAAAAAGATTGGCTGTATGATTTAATGAGGCTATTTTTATCTCAAATGAGCAACGCGCTAACCTGCGGGCAAGCATATTACCGCGTTCTGCCAACGCTCTGCGCTCCCTCCCTATGTCATAATCATCTTTAAGGTCGGCGGTGACTACATTGCCTAAGTATTTGAATGTAGGTACTATGTTCAACTCTTCACCGTTCAGTCGAATGGGCGGCACATGCTTATTGCTTACTCCACGCATTGCGAACACCACGACTTCGCGTTTCTTACAGTTACATTAGACCTGATCTCTAGCGTACTGTTCGCACACGAGGAGCATCTTCCTCAACCCACCAATCGACGGGCTCAGCAACGCCATATCGTCCGCGTAACTGATGTTATTGATCATTTGACCATCTATCAAACATCCCGCATGCATGCTGCTGAGCCTGACGATCAGCTCGTTGATGTACAGGCAAAAAAGCTTAGGAGAGGTTGACCCCCCCTGCCTAACTCCACATTCCAACCTATACATGTCAGACGTTTCTCCTGCCCATTTTTCAAGTCTGCTGTCGGTCAAGAAGCCCGCCAAGCACCTTGGCAGTTATAGTGGCCAATGATATGGGCCTACAGTTACTAATATCGGATACATTCCCCGTCCTATTTTTTACAATTGGAATCACAACCGTTTTCATCAGGTCTGGTGGCAAAAAGGCGTGTCTAATATAAAGATTGTAAAACATACTAAGTACACGTGGTAAGTGGACACCAGCATGCTAAAAATGCTCGACACTGAGCCCGTCATGACCAGGAGATGTATTTTTGAAGCATTCGAAATGAATCTTGAATTCGAACACCAATACGATTCGTGTGCGAATTCTATTTCTATCACTCCCGATTTTACGCATTTTTGAATCACTCGAATTCTGTGTTGCTATTATAGTAAAATTCTTTAACTATTTTCGTTTCACGCAGAAAATATTTAAAACCGGAATGCAAAAACTTATTATTTTAAAAACCGGCAATGAATCGCATGGAACGGAACGAAAAAAAAAGTTTTTAATCTGTGAACCATATGTTTACTTGTCAAAGTCATACTTCTAAACTTTCTACTAGTAGAATCGAAATACGAGTGGGTCGGACCACTCGTTGCAGAATTCACAGAATGAATTTTCAAAAATAGCGATTTTAGTCATTTGCATGCGAATCTTGCCATTTCGTATTCGAATTGGAATTCGCATGATTCAAAAATACGTCTCCAGGGGATTTCCCACGGGTACTATGTTTAATGATATTCCGTACCTCTCGACTTGAAAAATACACAAGCTTTTGTTGTTTTTGCTGGCCAGCATCGAGCATTCCCTCCTCAGGCTCAGACCTATTGGCAGTAATATTAGCTTTGACTCTAAAGTGATCCTTTAAACGATTCTATATATATATATATATATATATAGAATCGTTTAAAGGATCACTATATATATATATATATATATATATATATATATATATGTATATATAGATAGGCATATCCTATTTCAAATATAATCATAACAGTGAAATTTTGAGTCCACATGAAGCGCTGCCTAACTCAATTATTATATTCGATGATGTTGCTTGTGAAAATCAAAATAACATCAGGGATTACTTTGCAATGGGACGGCATAAAAATATTGATGGCTTTTACATTAATCAAACTTTTACTAAAATACCGAAACAACACGTAAAGAATAATGCCAACCTGATAATATTATTTAAGCAAGAAAATATAAATTTGAAGCACGTTTATGATGAGCATGTAGGGTCTGTTATGTCGTGGACTCAGTTCCGCGAAATGTGCCCTACTGTTTGGAATAAACCTTACAACTATTTAGTAATAAATAAAGACTCTGAACGAAAAGGACATTACATTAAAGGACATTATAGAAAGACATTTGATACGTTCATAGTGGTAGACTATGAACGTATTAAATCTATTCATAAATGCTTGTAACATTGGTAAAAGAATCAGTTTAATTTGATCTTTTGAGCAAATTAAACTGACTGGAAACTTATTGAAATGGATAGATATTTAAGAAAACAAATTGTTAAATCAGCTACAGCTGTAAAAAGGAAGATAGAAATGATAAAAGATGTTAAAAATGCTAATAATATGGTTTTGGAAACTATGTTTAAGCCAATTGTTGATGCACTAAGCTTACTGTCAAGCAAAGCAGTCGAAAAACAACAAACAAATGAAGAAACGGAACAAATCCCGTTTCCAAAATAAAACTAAGTACAAAAGTGAAGGTGAATCATCAGACTCTTTAAGTGAAGATTTTGAGGAACCTAGTGATGAAAAAGATAACTCCGAAAATGAGGATTTTAAAACATCTGATCAAACCGCCACGACGTTACCATCAGATGAACATAATTTGAGCGAGAATTCATTTAAATCGCTTCAGTCATCGCCTTCGAGTATTGCAAATACATTGTTATCATGGTCATCTGAAGTAAAAAAAGACATACCTTATGGAATGAGACACGAACGAGGGAAACTTATGCTTGGCAAAACACGTGTTTATGATGATGGTCGAACACTGAAAGTTGGGAATCGTACTCTGAAAAAAACTCGGGGTATAAAAGAGTTGCTTTATAAAAAGATACCAAACCTAATTCTTGTTACGCAGGAAGACTTAGAAAACTATAAACATTTACTAATAGACACCAATGCTCATAAACGAAATTGGGATTCAACAAAACAAATAAACAGCAATAAAGGATTTTAATATACAAATATTATAAAACCATTATTTAAATTTTCTTGTAATCGACTGAGTAGCATGGAAAGCATCGCGCAAGGTCAAGGTATTGATATTTTGCAGAAAGTTAAGACTGATACTGATTTGGTTTACTGGGACGATCCGAATGAATAAGTGGAACGATTAAAATTACTACTCTCATCAAGACAAGCTGGAAACACAGGAGTAGATAATGAAGTCAACGCAATGATTCGAGAACTGTGCGAAGCCGACGTCATAACTTTAGAATGTAAAGACCATTTATCGGGGAAATTGAGTACTCTTATTACAGTCAGAAACCATATAGACTACAATGAATATAGACAAATTCGGTCATCATGTACATAAACGTTTAAGATTAACCGAATTTATTGACACTTTTGCGGATACATTAGTAAAATCAGACACCGGTGATTTTGATTTAAAATCATCAAGACTAAAGGGTTTGCAATCTCCTATACAAGACGACGAAGCTGAAAATAAAGCGTTTGTAGATAAAAATATTGAAGAGTTGAGAAAAGAAATGAAACAAATTCAAAACAATGTAAAAAATTACTTAAAAAGCTTAGAGACGGCTGCTTCGAAGATTTTAGGTACCTCATATTACACAAAAACTGAAATAGATCAACTAATTATAGCAAAATCAAATAAAAATGAGTAAGCAAGACATAGTTAATGAACTTCACAAAGCAGCGAGGAGAATTTTTTGTCGTCGTAGTACAATTATAAAAGGGATAGATGATTTATGGCAAGCTGACTAATTAGATTTTCAAAAGTATTCAAAATTTAATAGACGTTTTAAGTACGTTCTAATAGTAATTGATGCTTTGTCAAAGTACGTATGGGTACGACCTTTGAAATCAAAAAATAAAAATTGTGTTACTAATGCAATGCAAAGTATTTTAATTCATTCCTCACGAAGTCCTAAAAATATGCAAACTAATTTTGGAACCGAGTTTTATAATGAATCTTTCAAACAAGTAATGAAAAAGTATAAAATTAACCACTACTCAACGTATTCTGTAAAAAAAGCATGTATAGTAGAACGAGTAATCAGAACGATAAAAGGACATCTATTTAAACTTTTTAGTCTACATGGATAATACCAATGGTATATGAATACTATAGATTCAGTAGTACAGGACTATAATAATAGTGTACATCGAACTACTAAATTAAAATCTGCTGAAGTTACTAAATCGAACCAAAATGTAGTATTGATAAATATTAATAAAACCAAAAAACACAAAAAAATTAAGAGATGTACGTTTCGGGTTGATGATTTAGTACGAATAAGTAAATATCAAGGAGATTTTTATAAAGTTTACACATCAAACTGGTCTACAGAAATTTTTCTTATTATAAAGGTTAATAAAACTAATCCTCAAACGTATCAAATAGAAGACAAACACAAACAAATTATTTTGGGTTCGTTTTACGGATATGAATTACAAAGAACAAAGCATCCAGATCTTTACCTTATTGAGAAAGTTATACGAAGAAAAGGAAACAAACTTTTTGCGAAATGATTAGGTTTAAGTGATAAAGAGAACAGTTGGGTTAACAAAAGTGAATTAGTGCAATAGTATATATAACGCAATATTATTTCTTCTAATCACTTTACAAATATCGATGAAGGAAGGCGCCGGTATATTCAACAAGTTAATAGACAATATACCGTTTGAGTTACATTTACCTGGCTATCAATTTTGTGGAGAAATGCTTACTCAAAGGTGATCGAGGTAAAAACAAATTGGAAAACGCTTGTATGTACCACGACATTGCTTATTCAAATAGTGATTTGGACGTTCGACATAAAGCTGACCTAGAACTTTTCATCATCATCATCATCACCAGCCCATATCAGTCCACTGCTGGACACGGGACTCTCCAAAAGGAGGATTTTGCCATAATCGCCACGCTTGGAATCGCGGCAGCCCATTAGAAGACGGGCAGCAGCGTCTCCTCTCCACCATTGGCCAAAGTGCGATCGCCAACCCGCCTGCCAAGAACTTTTAAATATGGCAAAAAAGAGATTGAAATCAAAAGATGCTAAAAAAGGAGAAAAAACTAACCTCGTGGATTGTAAAAAATGCAATGAAAGCAAAACTAAGGGTCGGTGCTGCCATGAAATCGTTTATGACTGGTGTAAAAAAAAAAAATCTCAATTAAAAACGTTAAAATATAAGGACCATCATTCAGCTATTAAACATGCCTATGGAGCTGCTAAGAAAATATTCGAAAATAAAAAAGGATTACGTTTGCCACACTGTATTCCTATTCCGAAATGTGGAGGACTTTTACCACTTATCCCTATTTTCGCGGGTTTGTCAGCTTTGGGTTCATTGGCCGGAGGCGCCGCTGGTATAGCTAAAGCAGTTAATGATTCTATAGCTGCACAAAAAAGTCTTCAAGAGGCGGAACGTCATAATAAGATGATGGAAGCAGTGGCTCTGGGTAAAGGGATGTATATTAAACCTCATAAAAAAGGAGCAGGCTTATATTTAAATCCGTCAAAAAACTAAATAAGCGGCTACCCAGGCGAGCACTCACTAATTTGGATATATTAGAACACATCAGCGACATCCCGTTTTTTCGGGGGGTTTATATGAGAGATACATTACCATCAAAACCACAAAAAGTAGAGTGTGCTATTATGAATTTGGATAGTTCCACAAATCCTGGAACTCGTTGGGTAGCCTTCCTTAAACAATACGATTACGTGGAATATTATGATAGTTTCGGTAATTTGAAGCCACCTTTAGAATTAATTAAATATTTTCATAACTTACCCATTTATTACAACAATGTACGGCATCAAACTTTTGGCACTACAAACTGTGGTCACCATTGTATAAAATTTTTGAAAAATTATTGAAAAAAACATTTATAAAAGGGCTGAAATGAATAAACATATTGCCAGTCTAATCATGTCTTTCACTGTATCTATTACTGGAAGAGGAGCCTGTTTAGCAAGAGAGAGACTCACTCACTTTAGAATTATGTGGTGACTACGAATGCGGTCTCTTGTCCTTTTCTACATTTAATTCAATTCCAAACATCGATGAAAGAAATAATAAATTTTATTATGACGAAAACGAAGTCATTACAATACCTGAAGGATCATAATATGAACTTCAAGATATTTGTGATTATTTAAAAAGTAGCATAAAAAAATACTGCATTCCGATTAATTTGTAATAACAACACATTAAAGACTACTATTCTTTGTTCTAAAGATATTCATTTCGACAGAAGTGATTCAATTGGTAGAATTTTGGGATTTGGGAAGGAAAAAGTAAAGGCACTTATAAGGACTGAATCTCAGCTGTATCCTGTCAAAACACAATGAAACGGGAATTAACGCGATCATAATTTAGGTACAAAATGTCAAGCGTGAGTTTGGATGATACTGCAGTTAACGTTTTGGCCAAAGGTATGAATTTCGCACTTACACCGAAGCGAGTACCGTATGAAAAAGTGATCGGTGGCATGGAGGAAACGATTGTTCGTAATAACATACCATCTGGTGATGCTGATACTATAAGACAAGATGTCGCAGTAATTTTACGAAAGTCGAAACTTCCAGCCACCAATGTCACTATAGAAGAGCGTCAAGCACTAATAAACATTCGAGAAAACTCGGATATTTTAGTGCTTAAGGCCGATAAGGGAAACGCTACTGTAGTGATAAATACAGACGATTACTATCAAAAGATACGAGTTTTGTTAAGTGACGAAGAGGTGTACAAACCGGTTTCGTATAATCCCACGGCCAGAGTAACGCGTAGGATCCGTGCTCTTATCCGAGAAAATCAAGACCTTTTTGCAGAAGACGAGTACGAAAAACTGTATCGTTGTAAGTCACACCAACCACCTAAGTTATATGGTCTGCCTAAAATTCATAAGACTAACGTGCCATTGCGTCCAATTGTAAGTCAAATAAATTCGCCTACTTACGATCTTGCAAAGTACGTTGCATCAGTATTGCAGCCTCTAGTGGGAAAAACACCGTCTTTTGTAAAAGACTCACGCCATTTTGTTCAGATTATTAAAGAACTAAAGTTGGAACCTGATGAAGTTATGGTGAGTTTTGACGTTGAGTCGTTGTTCACCAACGTTCCAATTAGGGAGTGTCTGGACATTGTAAAGGAAAAACTGTGTGACAGCGAAATGGCCTTCAATTATATGGATTTACTGGAAAACTGTCTAGATGGGAATTATTTTCTTTTCCAAGGTCAATATTACCTCCAGATTGATGGTGTCGCAATGGGAAGCCCTGTAGCCCCTGTACTTGCTAATATCTGGATGGAACATTTTGAAGAAAAGGCGCTGCATCTTGGCCCTGGAACCGTCAGACTATGGAAACGGTACGTTGATGATATTTTCAGTATCATCAAAGGTAACGAGCAAGAAGTAGATCGATATTTAGAACATCTCAACTCGATTCATCCTAAGATGAAATTTACATATGAGTTGGAATCGGCCAGGTCGTTGTCATTTCTGGATATCAAAATTACAGTGAGATCGGATGGATCCTTGTCGCACTGTGTCTATAGAAAGCCAACACACACAGATAGATACTTACACGCTGACTCACATCACCATCCACGCCACTTACAATCCGTAATGTCATCATTAAGAAATAGAGCATATGATCTCTGTGACCCTGACCATTTGAAGCAAGAGCTAAATCATGTTCAGGAGGTTCTCATTAAAAACGGATACAAAGTGTCACCACATCTGTTGAAGCCACCGATAAAACGCTCTCTAAGTCCGAATGTAAGCAGACATCCCGCATTTTTGCCTTACGTGAAAGGAGTGACTGATAAAATTGGCTCCCTGCTAAAGAAATGGTCCATTCCCACGATTTACACCCCGGGGTTAAAAGTACAGACTTTACTAGGCACACCGAAGGATGTCTTGCCGTTACAAACACCAGGTGTTTACAAAATAAACTGTAGCTGCGGGAGTTCCTACATAGGCCAAACGAAATGAACCATCGCTGAAAGGCTTAAAGAGCATATAGCTGCTGTGAAAAACCGCCAAACTGCAAAATCAGCGATTGCCGAACACCTTCTTGAATCGGGCACTAATCACTGGATTGAATTTCATCAAACGCAAGTTCTTTCCACGGATCGCCACTTTTATTCAAGAGTTGTGCATGAAGCTATTGAAATCAAAAAGTATAAAAATTTCAATCGGGAAGACGGTTTCAAATTATCCGCGACATGGAATCCAGTGATTAAAAATAAACAATCTCGTTTTGTTTCGCGATCGAGTTCTCACCTGAATACGGACGCGGCGGTTAGTGTGCAGAATAGGGACACAGTGAGTGTAGTGTGTGACGGTACTTGGCGTGAAAATAATATTATGAGGGTAGATGAAGAATCTGCCTCTCATACGGAGTGAAGACATCGCTGTTCCAGTCAGCCTGTGACCACGGTCGGTGTAACCCGATCGAAACGTCAGGCAAAAGAGGTAACATTTTGTACCTAAATTATGATCGCGTTAATTCCCGTTTCATTGTGTTTTAAATTATGCAGCGCGAAAGTTTAAAAGTAATTGTATCCTGTCAGTATTTTACCAACAACCATCGTGCGCATCGAATGTGACGTAGTTAGTGGATCGTTTGTGAACAAAAAGCAAGTCATATTCTTTATGAATTTGTTCCTAACGTACTACCTGGCTATCGGATCATTGAAATACCAAAGAACTTAATGTATTTTCCAGTCAACCACAGTTCAATAACTGCAATCAACATAAACTCGCTAGACGCTCAAAATGATCAAATCAATTTACGCGGTGAAGAAGTGCAGTTGTATTTGCACTTCAGAAAAAAATGATCGATTTTAATAAAAACAAAACCTCGAGTATTCAAGTCAGTCCTAAAAGAGCATCTCATAAAAGAACACCGGTTCAGCTGAAAAAGAAGCTAACTAAAAGCAATAAGGATTTTCTAAAGTTAATAGGCTTAATAAAATGAATATTTTAAATATATCCCAACAAACGTCATACGATAATAGCATTGAAAGTTTCGAATATCATTCGTACAAACCGTATGTTACAAGTTTCAACAAGAATGATAAAATACGAATACCTTTAAATGAAACTACTTTTACGGATTATTTCGCGATTTATTAACATTTTATTTAACCTGACGTTTCGAACACTTTACAGCGTTCGTGGTCACGGGTAGACTGTATCGTGTTCGCGTTAATAAAAGACAACAGTATACGAATACCTAATAATCAACAAGATTTGTATGTGTTACCCTCACTTAGCACTTTATACTGGATAACTTTTTTTACCGTCCGGAAAAAATAACTGTGTATTCTGTACCTAAAACTATGTGATATTATGTGAGTGTGTTTATAAAATACAACTGATTTTATAAATTTTGGAATGTCCAAAAAAATGCATAAACATAGAATACATCAGTGAATATGCGTTTGTGTTTTGGTCGGTTTCATATTTTTATTAATATTTTACCAATATTCCTTTTTTAATGTTTAGTTAGTCGAAATTAACTTAGAATTTGATGGTTATGAGGATAAATAGTTGATAAAAATAAAATAAAAAATTAAACTTTTTTTTAAATTATCATGTTATCATCACCTATGTCGTTTACCTATCTCACACGTTTATTTTCTTGACGGTAAAAAAAGTCATCCAGTATATTGAAGGCAAAGTTATTGTTTACAACAGCAAAAAAGAAAAAGTAACTAACGTGCATTTTGTAAATAATCCGATATTATTCCTACTTCAAGATATTCGATATGAACTTAATGGAGTAGAAATAGATAAGGTTAAAAATGCAGGTATTACGACAACAATTAAGTCCTATTTATCTTTGAATGAAAATGAGTCTAAAAGCGCAAAAACCTAGAGATGGTCGACTATAGGTTCAACTAATGTTGGTGTCCAATTTGTTAGTAGAATGTAAGAAAAATTTAACCATGTATGTAAAATTCAATAGAAACATTAGTTCCAAGTGGCACCAAGAGATGGCGCTGTACTGTTTTAAACCGCGCAAGCGTTTGGTTCTCCTCAATGCATATAGGTGTTTGGTGCCGAAATATTTTTGTTCGCTTTCTGAATAAACCCTGTTGTTGGTATCATAGCAGTTGGTTTTATTTAGTAGATTTGGGCCTATATTTTACATGGTCCTTATCGAGTCGGATATTAGAGACGCAAGTTAAAGTGTCTTCCGGCGGCCTTTGAGTGATAGCTGCATAGAAACCAGTGGTGGATCGCCGCTGAAGTGCAGGCCGACCTACGAGGTGTGAAGGCGCATTTACGAAGGAGTGGTCACAGGCGCTAGAGGGCGCTACGGGTGCAGACTGACGTGCAAGGGTGCCGGAGGAGACAAAAGTTGGACGGCGGACGAAGTGAATCGCAACGTGACGTAACAAAGAAGTAATCTGTGTGAGTGAGGTGCATTATTGTGAGTACTTTTTATTACTTATTGGAATTTCAAGAAAATATTGCAAGTTGAAGAATTTTACGGACTTAGAAAAAATTGGAATAGTTTCAATCAGTTACAAAATTAATGGACTTATAAAATTTAGAGTAGTTTTAGTTAGGACTTAGAATAATTAAGGAAAAAGTGGTAACACGGGGAACCTATGCCCGATTTTGTATCGATTTGTAAGTTAAAAACACTTGTAAAAATTTTGGCTACTTTGTAATCTTAGAAATATTATTTGTTAGTGTATATTAACACATAAGTTGCCTATCATCATGGACGAATTATATAAGTTACAGATAGATAAACACAACTTGATTGAAAAGGCTTGGATCAATTACAAAAAATCGCCAAAAGATAGAATTAAGATACCATATTTACAAACAAGGTTAGAGGCTTTGGATAATCAATGGACACAATTTAGTTTAACACATGATAGCATAATTAGATTAGTCACGGAAGAGAACTCTGAAGATAAGTATTTTACTGAGAACATCTACGAAACCACTGAAGAATTGTACTTTACCTATAAGTCAGAGTTAAAAGAATCCATTGATTGTTTATCTCCACTGAGACAGTCGACAAGTAAGGAACAGGTTTCAGCTATATTAAACCAACCAAAAGATATTTCAGCTGTCAAGTTACCACAAATTTCCATTCCTAGTTTTTCAGGCTTATATACTGAATGGACAACATTTGAGGATTTATTTTTATCTTTGATCGATAGGAACCCATGCTTAGATGACGTGCAAAAGATGCATTACCTTAAGAGTCTCCTAACAGGTGAGGCAGAACGACTTGTTAGACATATACCAATAACAGCAACCAATTATAAGGAGTGTTGGTCTCAGTTAAGCAGTAGGTATAAAAACAAGAGATTCCTATCCAATTCCTTACTGAAGCGTCTCATAAATCAGCCTAATGTAATAGAATCATCAGCCGCTATAAAGGGTCTTTTAGACACAACTGTGGAGTGTCTGAACGGTCTGAAAAATCTTGGTGTCAACGTTAGTACGTGGGACATCATAATTATTTACATTATTGGTTCTAAATTAGACTCTGAGTCACGGAAGCTATGGGAATCCAAAATAAGCTCAAATGATAGTTTGCCAAAGTTTTCTGAATTTAGAGAGTTTTTGGATGCTAGATTTCGTGCTCTTGAATTCTTAGATCCAAAGGTCAATAAGCCTAAGCAAAATAACGCTACTCATTACAAGCCAAAGGTTATGCATGTAATCAACAATGATGATAGTTCTAAAAATGTGTTTGACTGTCCATTTTGTAAAGATAATCATAAAATTGCTAATTGTAAACAATTTGCAAAGGAGAGTTACGATTCACGTCACAATTTCGTCCAAAGTAATAGGCTTTGTTTTAATTGTTTGGGGGCTAACCATTCAATCAAATTCTGCCGTCACAATTCCACTTGTCGTATCATCACATCATCATCATCACCAGCCTATATCAGTCCACTGCTGGACACAGGCCTCTCCAAAAGGAGGATTTTGCCATAATCGCCACGCTTGGCAGGCGGGTTGGCGATCGCAGTTTGGCCAATGGTAGAGAGGAGACGCTGCTGCCCGTCTTCTTGTGGCGGTTCTCCTGTAGTCGCCTCTTACGACACCCATAGGAATAGAAGGGGTGGTGCAATTCTTTTAACGTGCCGGCACCACACGACACTTGTCGTATATGCAACAAAAAACATCATTCACTATTACATCCCAAATCTAGTTCAAACTTCACTGCGACTGCAAAGAAATCTAATACGGCAGTTGAAGTTAATGCAGCAGTGTCTACAGTTCAGGCGCAGCTGACGGAAGGCGAACCAACCACTTCAAATGTAGTCACTTACTTTTCTAAGGAATCAATTTCAGTACCTACTCAAGTTTTATTGGCTACAGCTCTTGTCGAAGCACAGACAATTTGCGGCTATAATCAACTGTTGAGGGTGTTATTGGATCAAGGATCCCAGGCATCATTCATAACCGAATCAGCAGTACAGTTATTAGGACTGAAGAAGATACCTGCCAAGTCAGTCATATCAGGAATAGGCGGTGATAACAGCTCTTTAGCTTCCAGATTTGTCGTCATGGTGACGATTCAATCCCGCTTAGACCACAATTTTAGTGTTCAAGTCAGAGCATATGTGTTAAGTACCATAACATCTCTCCTACCGTCAGAGAAGGTACACCAGTGTCAGTGGCCAGAGTTTCAAGCGGTCACTTTGGCTGATCCAGAGTTCCACACGCCAAGTAAGATCGATATGTTGCTTGGTGCAGATATTTATGGCTTGGTCCTGAGGGAAGGTTTAATCAAGGGGCCTTCAGGGGCGCCTACTGCTCAAAATACTGTGTTGGGCTGGATTCTATCAGGCCAAACCAGTTCTAAGACTGACAACATTCATTGTCATCATGTCAAAAGCTGTTCAAATAATCAGGCAGATGATAATGAATTACTTAGGAAGTTTTGGGAAATTGAATCCATTGTTCCTAAGAAGATTTTGTCCGAAGATGAACAACGTTGCGAAGAAATATATAGAGCTACTACTAGCAGAGACCAAAGTGGGCGCTACGTTGTCCATCTCCCATTTCGCAGTGGGAATCCACATTCCCAATATGGTAACTCTCGCGATCAAAAGATTTTTACAACTTGAAAATAAGTTTAAAAGACAACCTCAAATCAAGGAACGTTACTCAGAAGTAATTCAAGAATACCTAGACCTTGGTCATATGCAACGTATAGACAGCAGTGCTGATTCTCAAAGGGATACCGCTGTTTATTTGCCTCACCACGCTGTCATACGTGAAGACAAGTCTACGACAAAGGTCCGAATAGTATTCGACGCATCAATGAAAGGCCTAAATGGAGTGTCTCTCAATGATGACCTGTTAGTTGGTCCCACACTACAGCCGCCTCTACGTCACATTATTATGAGATGGAGAATGCACCCCATAATTATTTGTGCTGACATCATCAAAATGTATCGTCAGGTCAAGGTCTCAGACAAACACAGTGATTTTCAGCGAATAGTTTGGCGAAACAATCCTGAGTCTGAGTTGGAGGAATACCGATTGTTACGTGTAACGTTCGGTACAGCATCAGCTCCTTACCTGGCTGTTAAGACCTTGCAGCAATTAGCAGAGGATGACGGTCAAAACTGTCTGGAAATAAGTGAAATAGTAAAAAGAGATTTTTATGTGGATGATTTGATGTCAGGGTGTCAATCAATAGAACAAGGACTTATAATAAAGAAAAATATAACAGAATTACTCAATAAAGGTGGCTTTCAATTGCAAAAGTGGGTGAGTAACAACCAGGAACTAAATCAACAAGTTTCGGACGATAAAGGGGACAACGAAGCTCAAAAAGGAAAAGATATCAAGATAGATGATGTTATTAAGATTTTGGGACTCTCTTGGGATCGAGAATCTGATACTTACAAGTATTCAGTGCAACTGCCTCCTCAGCATACACTAATCACAAAGAGAAGGGTGATTTCGGACATATCTCGTCTGTATGACCCTTTAGGTTGGGTGTCACCATGTGTCATTGTCTCCAAAATATTCATTCAAAAGCTTTGGCTTTCTGGAATTGATTGGGATGAAGAGCTGTCATCTGAATTGTTGAAAGAATGGCAAGCTTATAGACGCGATCTAGAACACATAAATAAGTGTCAAATTCCAAGATGGGTTGAAACAAGAAATTGCAGCTGTGGTATATATCAGAGTGATTAATGCACAAGGTCTTGTCAAGGTAAGCTTAGTCACATCCAGAACTAAGGTCGCACCAGTAAAGCAGCAATCTATTCCTCGCCTAGAGCTAATGGGAGCGGCTTTGTTGGCTGAGTTAATAACTGAAGTTGCAGAGGTAATGGACATCCCAAAATCAAATGTACACGCTTGGACAGACTCATCAGTGGTTCTTGCATGGCTGAGTGGTCATCCCAGTCGTTGGACGACCTTTGTAGGCAACAGAGTGTCCCACATTCTCTCGCTTTTTGACAACACCCACTGGGCTCATGTAACGTCATCGCAGAATCCAGCAGATATTGCTTCTAGGGGGTTGACTCCGCAAGAGCTTCACAGCAATGAGTTGTGGATGTTGGGACCGTCATGGCTTCAAGAAAAAACCATCACATACACACGGCCGAAATCAATCAGTACTAACATGGAACAAAGAGCAATCAAATCACATGTAGTTACTGACAGTCCTTTAGAGGACAAGGTGTGGACGAAATTTTCATCGTTACACAAGTTGGTTCGTGTTATAGCATATTGCAAAAGGTTTTTAAACTTAAAAAGAAAGGAAAATAGCAAAAATGAAAAAAAACCTTACCTAACAAGTGAAGAGATATCAGAAGCTTTAAAGACATGCATAAAGCAATGTCAGCAAAAGGAATTTATGGAGGAAATAGAAGATATTAAAAGAAAAGGAAACGTGAAAAATAAAAGTAAACTTAAATCTCTATGTCCAATATTGGATAAAGATAACATTTTGCGAGTCGGTGGAAGGATTACAAATGCTCAGTTGGATAATGATATAAAACATCCGATTGTCATTCCGCATAACAACCATTTCACACATTTACTTGTTGATGACGCACATAAGAAAACGCTTCATGGTGGTCCAACATTGATGCTTAATTATTTACGCTCAAAATACTGGATCATATCCGGAAAGAATACAGTAAAAGCTCATGTGCGTAAATGCGTTCCTTGTGTGCGACATACTGCGATAATAAATAACCAACTTATGGGTCAGCTACCATCCTGTCGTATAACACCAGCTAGAGCATTTTTAAAAAGTGGTGTTGATTTCGCAGGACCCATCAACATAAGGGTGTCTAAAGGTAGAGGCAACAAGTCATATAAAGGGTACGTGTGTCTCTTTATTTGCATGGCTACACGAGCCATTCACTTGGAAGTTATAAGTGATTTAACTTCCGAGGGTTTTATTGCAGGGTTCAAAAGATTTGTAGCAAGAAGAGGACATTGTAGTGAAATATGGAGCGACAATGGGACGAATTTTGTTGGCGCAGCTAAAGAGCTACATACTTTAGTTACCCTCGAAACATCCTCGGTTGCAATTGAAATAAGGAGTTGGTTGAACGACAACAGTGTTACTTGGCATTTCATCCCGCCCCAGGCACCTAATTTTGGGGGACTGTGGGAGGGTGGAATTAAGTCCACCAAATTCCATTTGAAACGTGTGATCGGTAACTCAACGCTAACCTTTGAGGAGATGACTACACTTCTTAGCCAAATCGAAGCGTGTCTTAATTCACGTCCGATTTCCCAATTACCAAGTAACTGTGAAGAGCCTTTGCCTCTGACGCCAGGTCATTTTCTAATTGGTGAGTCTCTCGTCACTGTGCCGGACCGAGAATACCTCGAAGCGAATGTTGGAAGTTTGAGACGGTGGCAGGTTACTCAGCGTATGATGCAAGATTTTTGGCGGCGATGGTCGAATGAATACCTACTGTATATGTTGCAACGGTATAAGTGGACAAAGCGTACGCCAGAACCAGTAATAGGAGATATTATCTTGGTTAAGGAAGACAACCTTCCCCCCGCGCGTTGGCTCATGGGCAAGGTTATTGAAAAGCACCCAGGTTTGGACGGAGTCACGCGAGTCGTATCTCTCAAATGCAATGGGTCTGTGATTAAGCGGCCCACATCCAAATTATGTATTCTTCCCGTAATAGATAAGTAATTTTAAGTATGTTTAGTTTGTAATACACCATTTCTTGTTTGTTTAAGGACATAAACAGATGTCCTTGGTGGGCGGTATGTCCAATTTGTTAGTAGAATGTAAGAAAAATTAAACCATGTATGTAAAATTCAATAGAAACATTAGTTCCAAGTGGCACCAAGAGATGGCGCTGTACTGTTTTAAACCGCGCAAGCGTTTGGTTCTCCTCAATGCATATAGGTGTTTGGTGCCGAAATATTTTTGTTCGCTTTCTGAATAAACCCTGTTGTTGGTATCATAGCAGTTGGTTTTATTTAGTAGATTTGGGCCTATATTTTACAGTTGGTGATGGTGCTTTCTCCGTTTCCATACCTTTAAACAAAATGTTGGGTTTTGCAGAAGATTATGAAAAAATCATAATAAACTGTAAACGTGAATTAGTACTATTAAGAGGCAATACAAAGCTCAATGCTTTGAAGCTAAAATCTGACGAAGTCGTACAAGATATTACAATTAATAAAATTGTTTGGCGGCTCCCTCACATTAAAGTATCAGATCGTGAAAGAATCAATTTATTAAAACATCTAGAAAGAGATCGAACAATCCAATTAGCATTTCGTAATTGGGATTTATATGAATATCCGTTATTACCAAAAACTCGTAAACATACATGGTCTATTAAAACATCATCTCAATTAGAAAAGCCAAGATATTTTATAATAGCATTACAAACTAACCGTAAACGTGTAACGTACGTGACGCAAGAGTATTTTTAAATTCATCATATTACCCGTACGAAGGACTGAATGTTAGTTTTTCTGAAGAAAAATTTACTTTATTATACGAACAGTATTCAAGATTTCAACAGTCATATTACGGACGTCGACCAGAGCCATTGATGACTTTAAAGGAATTTAGAGACGTCGCTCCTTTATTCGTTGTTGATTGCTCCCGTCAACACGAATCGTTAAAAGGTTCTATTGATGTAAGAGTAGAAATAGAGGCAGACCAAGAAATACCTGATCAGACAGCTGCTTACTGTTTAATATTAAACGATTGCATATTCGAGTATAAGCCCTTGAGTAACATAGTGAAAAAAATATCATGAATACCTATACTATAATAGTGGATCTTCAGGGCTTTAGAAATAAGGAAAATGAATTTATAATAAAAGAATTAGCTATCGCTACTCCTGAGCATATTTAGATATTTCTAATAAAACCACCGTATTCATTTTCTACTCTAAGTAACTCACGAAGAAAAGAAACGTGTTTGGTGGATTGAAAAAAACAGAGGATATCGATGGAGCGAGGGACACATTGACTATAGAGAATTCAGAAGAATTAAAAAACCCTATTTTTATAAGCGTAAAATTTTAGTAAAAGGTAAAGAAAAAGTTAAGTGGATTCAAGTTATATGTGGACATGAAAACGTTTTAGATATAAGCGACAAAGGTGTACCTAACTTAGAAGCCCTAAATAAACAGTACTGTAGAGATGTGTTTGCATTTAATTGTTTTATTCATGTAAAATATTGTGCATTGCGAAATGTTATATGTTTAAGAAAATGGTTTAACGAAAATAACATTGTAGATATTTTTCAATAAATAAATTGATGTCAAATAAAAACTGTTTTATTTTAAGGATTCCTTTTAGCAGTAAAACAAAATATTAATAAAAAGTTTATTTATTTAAGAGAAAATCATCTAATCTAATACAAAGAAAAGTTTTCATATTATAAAATTATATATTATATAACGTGAAATTTATTAAATTAATTAAAATAAATGTCTTCACTGTAGGTTATACGTGACTAAGTAATTATGTCACACATAATTAACTACCTGAGAATTTTCATGTTCAAAGCATTTGAGTTATGAAATTAGAAACCATAACTATAACCGCATATTTTTTTCGAAATGCTGTTGATAATATTTTCGGTCTGATCCAATATCGGATCGTGCTTATCAGTAACTACGTACTGCGCACGTAGCAGATCTCTATCTTCTTCCTGCTCACCAGACGCTTCCAGATCTAATACTTCAATGCGTATCAGTCGCCGTCCAGTCTGCGGTTTACTCGTTATCACATACGACTCACTTTTGTTAATACGGCGTTTTATGTGAGTTTTTTTCTGAACCGTCTTTTTCTTGTTAATAGCTCGTCTTACTTTGTCTTGCAGCGTGTACATTTCTGTAAACTCCTCCAACGGATTTTGCGCGTCTTGCAAAAGGCATGAAGGCTCCCCACTGGCAATAGCGTAGCAGGGTGTGTTGACTTTTTGTGTATTCTGAAATAAAAATAAGACCACATGAGTTTCAAACAAACAAACTGAAATAGATTTAGATTAGATTTTTATATTTTAAGATAAAACACTCTCAATTGTATTACTTACCATTTTGATAGTTGTAAGAAGTTGACTGTAGTTTATAGTTCACTGTTAGTAAATGAAACTAATTTAAAAATTACCCAATTTTAATAGCTATTTATACTGTCTCAAATATGCATATGAGGCGGTATAATATGTTGATGAGGCATTATAACTAAATGCTTTTCAAGGTTTTAAATAAAAATGGTTATTAGTCGATACAGCAATTTATTTTCATAAATAAATATCCTCTAAGTACAGGAAATCTAAAGTCAATAACGTAATTAAACAAAAGTAGTAAGTATTTATTTTAACCACTTACAAACTATTGATACATAACATAATCATAAGTTATTTGTTTGCACAATTACAAATATGATCAAAATATCTGATGAGTACAGTAAAATCAAAGCTAGTAACCTAAACGGCAGTTATACAAAAGTAGTCTTTACATAAAATTACATTAAGAGGGTTTCCTCACCAAAACTTCGATTTTTCCTACTTTTTAGCAGCACTCTACTCCTTTTTCGATGCGTATAGCGATAATTGAAAGACACCAAAGTAATCTTTGAAGTTTTATCTGTAAAATCATCGTTTAAAATTTGTATTTCCTCTAATTAATAGTTACGAAAACAAGCTTTTAAACGACGTCGATAAAAATGTATTCTGTGCGTCTCCTCCGTAATTAATCCTTATCTTATTATTTGGTTTGGACCAATCGGTAGGAAATCAAAAAATCTTTAATTTAATTAATTGTAAAAATTGTAAATTGATCCATTAAACAGTACTGTACCGTTATTCAAAGCCTTTTACATGAGAGTAGCATCCGCGTTTCCGGTTCAAGTACTAGACATGACTCATGGTCTGCCCACGTGACCCACGTTTCCGCAGCCCGCAACCGCAGCTATGCAACACTAGCGCCACCACAGGCAGCTCGAAGGATTGTTCGATATTCGTGTCATTGGCGTTTTAGTTTTTGTTCAAGACGGTCGCAAAACAGCTTCGCTAGTTTGGAGCCGTCTCACTGGTACTAGTGACTACTTTGGTAACAAAATTTTTGTGGTTACCCTCACAAGGAGTAAGTTTTATCTTAACTTTAAGCCGTTACAATGATAAAGGCGTCGACTGGATATTGGTAATTATTTCTAACACCAAGTAAGTTTTCAGGTTTTTATGGTTTTTAAACCATTGTTAGATAGATTGGTTTCAATCTACTTAGGTACTTTAAAAATATATGAATTTTCTTCTTGAATAACGTAAGTCTGTAACGGGTTTCCCGTTAGATGACGTCTGTGAATTTTTAGAAGGAAAACGGTGTTACCGTTCGGAGATAGATTGTTCTCAATCTACTCTTTTTAATATATAATATTCTTTTTAGATTACGTAAGCCTCTAACGGTTTTTTCCCATTAGAGAAGTGTACGTTTTTAGAAAATATAGGTCTGTCCGCGTGCAAGAAGAACATCAGGGAACCTGGAAGAAGGATACGAAAAACAAAATGAAAAGTGAAACATGCAAGGTGCTGTATCGAGTAAATTGCAACTAGTAAGGCTTGTATTATTGAGTGAGTACAATTTAGAAAACCTAATTATCATTTAGTGAATATTTTTTTTGCTAAAATATTTTTCTTCGAAAAATATATTCATAAACTACCCTATGTTGTAAAAGTTTTATTTTTATTGCATTAAGCAGAAATGAGCAAGGAACTACATGCATGCTCACGTATCCTCTTTTCGGGGATTAACCTTTCTTTCAGTTGAAGTTGAGGGGATAAGGGAGTCTTCATAACGGTGAAGCAGTGGTCGGGTAGAGCTGCCTTAAATCTGCCCCTGCCACGCAGTCGTCTCCTGGGACCGGCTGCGCGTGCACTCCAACGCATCGCGTCAGTCCGATGGCCCTCTCCTGCCGGCCCACGCGCCGCGCATACTCAGACGCCGCCCGCGGTTGTCACTGTCCGTTTCTGAAGACCTCGCGCTTCAGTCATGTGAACACTGAAGTGAACCTGTGGCCAACATGGTAGAACTAATATGTGGAAATACCGAATTTGTTAACGTTACGGGACCCAGTTCAAAGATGACTAGCATAACCTGCTCTCCTTCATCCCACCAGGATAAGAGCTACCTACTATGCTTTTTCGTCGGTATAAGAATGTCAGGGCTTCGCCCTACATTCCAGTTTATAGATGACTAGCATAACCTGCTCTCCTTTATCCCACCGGGATAAGAGCTACCTACTATGCTTTTTCGTCGGTATGAGAATGTCAGGGCTCCGCCCTACATTCCAGTTTATAGATGACTAGCATAACCTGCTCTCCTTTATCCTACCGGGATAAGAGCTACCTACTATGCTTTTTCGTCGGTATGAGAATGTCAGGGCTCCGCCCTATATTCTCGAAACGTTGAAGATATATTGCATCCCATTGAAATCAAAACCATCGAAGTATGTCTTGCAAGTGATGGAGTATAAGGAGCAAACGACTAATCTCCCTTATCCTACCGGGATAGGAGATCAAATACCTACTTTACTCTTCCGTTGACATATGGAAACTAGGGCACCACCCTACGTTTTCAAAACGTTAAAAGTATATTGCTCGTCGATGAAATCCAAACCAACCAGGTAAGTATCGAAACTCCCGACGATCAAGGTAAATAAGCAAAAATCTTATTTTCCTTATCCCGCCGGGATAGGAGATCAAATACCAATTTTACTCTTCCGTTGAAATAAGGGAACTAGCGCACCACCATACGTTTTCAAAACGTTGAAAGTATATTGCTCGGCGATGACTATACCTCCGCCGATGGAGAATAAGAAGCTAAAATCTCCCTTATCCAGCCAGCATAGGAGATCAAATGACGGTCTGTCTCCACTGTAGCTGCTACAGTCATGCCGTACTACCACCCAACTTTATTTTTCCGTTGGTATGGGGACACTAGGGCACCGTCCCATATCCTCTAAACGTTAAAAATAAAAGAGTATAAACGTCCTTATCCCACTCGGATAGGATATTAAATTATTTTAATCTGACTTAATGTCATGACATCGTAAAGTAACCTTACGTTACTTTTACAACTTACAATACTAGAGCACATGCCTGTAAAATATTTAAAACTTTTGTAATTTAATTAATCTCCCTGATCCCATCGGGATAGAAGATCAACTTTAGTTCTGGCTTAACGTTGCCATTTATCATAGGTACTGACCAGTACAGTGAGGAGAAACGAGCTTTTACTTAAAAGGATTAATATGATATTATTCAACCTTTTAATTATTTTTACAACCTAGATCAGGATAAACTTCAGACATGTTTTAATATGTATACTCGTACTATTGGCACGAAATATGCTAAAAGCAGCGGAGCGCACTCCCAGCTTTTTTCTATATCAAAAGACTCGACAGATCTGATTTTAAAGTACAAAACCAATAGACTTAGATTTTACCTATGATCACGGTCGTGTTCTAATAATGCCGTACTTTTTACAAACAACCTAGACAACAAAAATTATATTTTTGTTTACCCTCGACCAATAGGCAATTAATGCGTGACAAGTTTTCGCAATGACCTGCTGCCCTCTAAACATTAGCATCATTAACAAATTGGACTGTTCAGAGCTGAGAGATCATAGCACATATTCATATTCATTTAATCACTTCATAATGTAACAGCAGTATTATATACAATATACATTAGCATTAAAGGTGGTCAATAGTTACATTACAACCTCCATGAGGCATACGTGAACATTGTCAAACATTGAAATCAAATTAAATATCATTCCATTCATGATTCCTTATATAATTCATGCTATAAAATTTTCTTAATTACATTCTATTCTAATTTTCAATACATTATGTCAAATGCTATTAAGCTGATTGATTACTAGATGTCAATTTCGTCATTATATTAATTGCAAATGTCAAAAATAAAAATTAAATGTGGTCAATATAGAATTATTAATATTATGAAATTACTAAGGTAAAGATGTCAAAAAAATGTCAAGAATAATAATTTAAAATTTATCTCTAAAATATTCATTCAAGTCATAGTACGATTTTGCAACTAATATTTTTTTTAACTCGTTATCGAATCTAGTACCTTGGAGGGCTTTAATCGAGTTGGGCAAATTATTGAAAACTTTGACGGCCATATAGTACGGACCGCTTTTATACAGTGCTAGTCGGGCCGCGGGTAGAACGTAATCATTTGCGCGGCGCGAGGCATAACGGCTCGACATGTCATCAAAGTGTTTGAAATACTTACCGTGTTTTCTTATAAAACGACACAATTCATATATATAAATGCAAGTAACAGTAAGTACTTTGTATTTTACAAATAACAATCTACATGACTCTCGTGGTGCTGTGAACGTTATAATTCTGAAACATCGCTTTTGTAATACAGATACAGCGGATACATCAGTCGAGTTGCCCCAGAATATTATTCCGTAACGTATCCAGGCAGCAGCGTGGCTGTGATACGCTGTGAGCGCACACTCAGTACTTGTATTTTTGCGGAGTTCCCGCAGAGCATACGAGAAGCTACTAAGCTTACTGACTACTATTTCCACATGTGGTTTCCACGAGAGTGTCGCATCCATCGTGATTCCTAATAATGAGAATGTGTTGACTTGCTCAATGACTTGATCCTGATAAGATATTGAGAGTAATACCTCTGTTCTCTGGTGTGGTCTAAACTGCATCATTTTCGTTTTGCCAAAGTTGAGGGTAAGTCCTATTTCTTTTAGATGTGATACAATTTTGTGTAAGCAATCTCTAATAATGCGTTGCAAATTACTTACATTATCACGCTCACAAGTGACTATAAGTGTGGCATCGTCAGCAAACAAAACAATTTTATGGGTGACTAATGAAGGTAGTTCGTTTATAAAGGCTAAAAATAATAAACACCCTAACACACTGCCCTGAGGTATAGACCCTGTCACAGCTTGTGTTGAGGATTTAACGGCACATGCATCTTTTAACGGCAGTACGACTTCCTTCTGGTAAACTCAAAACCCTGCCTATTTACAAAGGGTGTATTACCTCAGAGGTATTACCTCTTATATCTATAAGGTAGATGTCAAAACATCTAAGCCGGTCAATTAACATATGGAAATCTACGCCGCCTTTAAAAGTAGTCATACTTTTATGACACCGTTGTTCTTAATTTTATTAATAAATCGCTATTTATTCGAAGTTGACCATACCGTAGTATGAAACCCCGGGTTGCGGACATTTTTATCAAACAAGATTAAAGATAATCATGGATACTACACTTTCGAGCTTTATCAGCCAGGTTTAACATCTAATGTGCAAAGCTTTGCATCGATGCGGTAAGATGACGTAAAGGCAAAATGCGAGTACTACCTCTACTTGCTGAAGACACCACACTGATTTATTCGGGTACGAACTGTAGCATAACAATGTGCGGATACCCACACCACATAGGTACCATACATAATGTAAAATTGTAAATAGTTGCACACTAATGCAATCAAATATTCATCGTTTGCTGCAGATTAAGACCATGCAGCGTGTCCCGTAATCCCGTTACTTAGATAAAACTTGTAGGTATTACCTACATGCTAAGCGCTGGGGCAAAGAGTGGGGATCGCTCTGCGATTTCACGAAATGATCATCATAAAGATGTGTGTGCATTAGGCAATCACATAATCATAATGGTCTTCTGCGCATCTTTCGCCCACGCTCAGCATCCGTGTTGTAATGATGGTGATTGACGTCAGTTGAGATCAGTCGACTTAACAAACAGATCTAGTCTAGCTTGATTGTGGATAGAATCTCCACAGACAATCGTAAAGTCTCCTTACCAACATATGCAAAATTAATCAGATCCAAACCTAAAAAATGCGCACTAATAAGAATTGTTTCCGAATTTTCTGGTAGTAATAGTTATACCTACTTACGTAACAACTACTACATGTTACATAAATGATTTTTGGCAATTTTATTTAAGAAAGTAGCTATTGCATTCTTTTGCCATTTCAACTAAAATAAACAAAAAGTGTAAGTAGTATTACTCTATACTCGCCGTTGTGATCGTCTGACACAACTGTTGTTGCTGAATGGCAAAATGCGATGTAAACCAAAACATCGACTTATTTATTGAACACAAAATAGAAAATCACATTCTATTATCACATACCTACCGTTGAACAATCTGTCTGACGATGATTTTCGCCGCATTCTGTGAAAAATTTTCTTTTTGTAAAACTTGGTGCTATAAACAAGTAATCAAATGTTGTAGCTTGCAAATGAGCTGCGTCGTTATTTACTTTAGCTGGATTAACACGCTTTCAGCATTAAGACAGCCCTTATATGTAGGTGTTTTGATATACGTACGTGAAGTACATTTTAATTTGTAATCGCATTCGATAACTTAGTCATGCCATTTCTATACACTTTGTGTTTAAAATAGCGAAAACGGGTTATTAAACTAGCCGTAACGCTAAATTATAACTATTATACTAACTTACTAAATGATGAACAGCACAGAGTAATTTTATACTTCAAATTCTTATCTTTGGCATCTGAGCCATATGGCAAAACACCTTCACTCAAAAAGTAACATACCTAATACTACAATAGAAAATTTCATGAGCAGAACACACGATTGAAAAGTAATGAGTGTATCGGTATGACAGGTGTGATGTGTGCAACTGGCATGGAACTGGTACCAGTTTACACTCGTATTGTGCTATGTGGGATAGTTTAACATCCTATGCGAAACTTAAGGCATTGACCTACGCGCTGCTGATCTTTTGCAATAGAAAAAACATTTAGTACTTTAATAGTGCACTTAATTTTTGCTAAGCCTCCGAGCTACCTGCCATCGTAGCAAAAAGCTACAGCATTATTTTTATGAATTAAACTTACTTTACTTTATGCTCTGTCTTAAACTTATATCACTGCATTCTAGACAGTGCCTAATCACAGCGCAATATCATTTAATATCTCAAACCATATCGGTTTAAAGGCGAGCTGGGCAGTCTTCATTATAACTTAGCAGCAAATAGTTGCAAAGTTAATTCATAAACTGTTTATTTTTAACCAAGTATAGACTAAAAATATTTTTGATAATCCCAGGGTGTAATCGACGATCTCCGTAGCCTATAGGCGAGCACGCCAGATTTGGCATCGCCACCTCTGTGGTCCCGAGTTCATAGCTAAGCCTGCTATCCGGGCTATTATATAAGCTTCTGCGTAAGATCATACGGCCAAAGTAGATGTGCTTGAACTGTCAAACATGTTTAGTTTAATTGGTCAACAATATTTTAGAAATATACACAAACCGCTGTTTTATTAGCCTGAATGACAACTAATAGGCTTATAGTAATTAACACATCGGTAATGTTTGACTGCACTTATGCAAAAATTGACACATTTCACACTAGCAACTGGATGTATTGTACAATAAGTCCAAAAAAATAGTTTCTAGGAAGCTAAGGATACACAGTTATACAAATTTATACTATATTTTCAGTGGCTTGCATTCCTAATGCAATTTTAAAACCTAATTAATGAGCTTAGATAATATCATCATATTTTATTATTATTGATGACATTGGCGACTACACAGTACACAGCGCCACCAGGCGATAATAAACACGTCTCTCATGTAAAAGGCTTTGAATAACGGTACAGTACTCTTTAATAGCGACGTTTAAAAAGCAGGCTTTGAAATTATGTTTTGTAAGTATGTTTAATAAACGTTTTATTTTCAGGTAAAACGTCGCTATTATTGACAAAGTTATGGCTATTATTCATTATCTACGAACTTCTGATTCTCTGGCGTGCTGTGCGGGGCAGCGGGAGGCAGTGTGCCGCTAGCTGTCCGAAGGGAAGCCTGTGTCGCTCGTTCCACCGCGCCGATCAATCACTGCTCGGAATAAAACAGCACGCGCGAAACACTTAAAAAATTTCGTCACTTAACGTGAGTGACTCGATAGCTTAGGTAGCAGAGCACTCGCTATGTATGCGATGGTTGTGGGTTCGAACCCCACCTGATTCAGTTTTTATTTTTTCAATTCATATTTAGTTTTTTTTATTTTGCAGTTTTTTTTATTTCTAGTTGTATTTATTTATTTGTATTATTAACAAATTAAATATAAAAAATCTGACCTAACTTTATATTACTACTAACTTGCTATGACAGTGGTCTTAGTAAGCCGCGGTTATGTTTAGGAATACCGAATTATTAATTTCAACCTTAGGGACATAATATTAAGGTATATTACTATTCGTCACCTAAAAATCCCTTGCAGTGCCCCTTACAGTATAATTCTGTAATAAAGAAATAACCTAAATAAAAAACACCAAACTTACTTAATATAAAATACACCACAATGTAATATCATAATATATTTTGTTTTATTTTTAAATTTAATAAGAATAATTAACAGTTTTTAAATCTAAAAAATAAAAAAAACAAAATAATGTATGTTTATATAAGTACATAAATTGTTTCATCAGATATTTTATTCACCAATAGCGTAGCGAGAGACACTTGAAAGATTTCTCCAAAACACCTAGCGACTTGGTAACTTGGTGTCTAAGCACTCCCCGGTGGTTGTGTATGCGATGGTCGTGAGTTCGAATTCCACCTTATTAAGTTTTTATTTTTTCAATTCATATTTTGTTTCATGGTCACTAACATTAGAATAGTTTGTTTACGGGATTGCTACCATGTACCTTATTTTTGAGTTCCCGATATTTCGGCACTGTTGCAAGTTGCAGTGTTACTCCGTGATCATGGCGCTTGCAACAGTGCCGAAATATCGGTAACTCAAAAATAAGGTACATATTAGCAATCCCGTAACAAACTATTCTAATCATATTTTGTTTTTTTTTATTTTGCAGTTTTTTATTTCTTGTTGTATTTATTTATTCTAACAAATTAAATATAAAAGAATCTAACTTAACTTTATATTACTACTAACTAAATAAAGAAATAAATTAACCTTAATAAAAACACCAAAAAAAGGCCTACTTACTATAAAATACATCATAATATATTTTGTTTTATTTTAAATTTGATAAGAATAATTAACAGTTTTCAAATGTACAAAATCAAAAAACTAAATTATTTATGTACCTACATAAAATCAGATATTTTATTTATCAATAGCGTTAGAGAAACACGTAAAAGATTTCGTCGAGACAGCTAGTGACTATACTAGATAGCTTAGAATGGTAAAGCACTTACCCCGTGCATTTGTGGTGTGTGGTGGGTTCGGGTCCCCCTGATGAAGTTTTTTTTTTCAAGTTTTTTAAAATCATATTGTTTCGTTTTTAAATTTGATTAATATTTTAAACAGTTTTAAATTTTAAAAAATATCTCCCATGCGAATATCTTCCGGCTACAAAGTGGATGTCATTTTATTTTATGCTTTGGTGGCGCAATTTCACCATGTCGCTCAGCCTCAGTCTGTGTCTGTGTCAGCTCGTCATTGAATGCTCCGAAACGTGTTACTTTGATATAGCCTGCAATTCTTTGGTCTACCCTAGCGATTACTTAGACTGGAAATGTCACTTTACGCATGATTTGACCGTCAGAATTTTCCTAACCTTTTTGGTGGCGTTTTGTTCAACGACTTTTAAGATTTGGTGTGTCGTATTCTTAGTACGTCTTTTAGTTTACGCACAAAAATTTATAAGGTTATTTAGGGTTTTGATATTCAGTGTAATCTATGTCTTTATTACGACATTTAACTTATGCAGTGAATTTTCAGAATTATATATTTAAATAATTAATTCTGAAATTGAATCATAGTTTTGGTGGCTCAGTTTTGGTGGTTTCTTCTTGCTTCTTAATAAAACAATACTATCCCAGGATCCCTCTTTCTGGTCTTGAGTTGGAGCCTAATGACTAAAGACATCATTAGAAACACGCAATGCCTAATGATTTTCTCTTACTGAGGGGCTTCACCTGCGTCTAATGTCGTTAATTAGTGCTCGATTTGACGTAATACGCAGGTGTGGCCGGTCTTTGTGCGCTAATTTGCTTCAATAACATTAGACGTTAGGCGATAGCTCGGACGGCGGTAACTTTGGACACATCAAAGGGATTAAGCGGGCGTTTAGTGCGTTGTTGTGGCTACACCTACTACACTAAACATGTTAAAACACGGTCACATTCAAAAACTCTTTGTGAAATAAATGTTAAAGTGCATAGTTATTTAGTTAGGATGGAGTAGACAAAAAGAGAAAAGTATTAAGTTCTTGAAAGCGTTTTATTTTATTTTAAAGACACACTCACAGATCACACACTAACTAAGTCGCTAGACGCTAGAATCAAACGTCAAATAAGTGTGGCCACGCACTTAGCGCGTAGCTTAATGCTTTAATTTAGTTAACGCTAATTATGCCTTTATTTACACGTTAGGCGTCACGCAGGTGAAGCCCCAGCATTAGAATCTATGCTACTGTGGATCGAGCGAGGTGTCAGGTCGGGCGCACGTTGCGAAATGGGCCATTCCAAATTGGGCCCGGTCTATGCCCTGCTGAAAACCGGACGATTTATTGAGCCCGCGCTAAACCGTTAGCGCGGGCTCAATAAATCGTCTGCTGGGCGCAGCAAGGTCGTTCTTGAACAGATTCCCGCGGATGCTAACGCTAAGTAAGTTTTTTTTGTTGCTTTGTATTCTGTTAACTAGAGTACTAGATAGTAAATATCTTTACAAATTAACAGTTAGTAATCTCGAAGGAAACTCACAATAATAGGATGTAAACATTCAAAATTGCTTAGTATTCTATCTGTCCCTAATTAGTTGACTACGACTGTATGTCCAGTAGTAGGCTGACGTGGGCTGATTATAATGGGCTGAGTAGGTAGGTAGGACTATGGTCCTTGCCTGGCGTTTGATACTAACAAACTGACTGATGCATCGGGCATTTTCTAATATGAAATGCAAACGCTCGGTCGGTTGGATCGGGTATTTCAGTCGATCCTACCGATCATCATTTGACATTAGTAGCATCGTAAACCCTTCCCCGAAGTGTATCGGTGTATCAATTTCTCTAATGGGAGGAATGGCTTGCACAGGTTTGTCCATTTGCTTTGTCACCTTCCATAAAAAGTAGTCTGTACTACGGTCACTGGTCAAATGCTCAATCAATTCTTTACAATTTTCAAATTTAATGTTTTCATAATGACTAAGGTTATTTCTTACAATAACGGCGCTACTACCTCTAGCACGGTTGTGTAGTGTGCAGTGTATATTAGACGCCGTATCCTTTGAATGTTATATGAGATTGTTTGGTAAAATGTGTTTCTGATACAAGGCATATGTCAATGTTTTGTGTTACTAGAACTACTTGCAGCTCATTTTGGTCTCTGAGTAGTCCATTGGCATTCCAAGCCATAATTTTTAAGTTGCAAGTCATTTTTTAGGTTTCGATGGCGCAGTTTTGGCACTGTTTTCCAGTTTTTTTAGTCGTTCATCAAACGAAGACATATATTTTAGGATTTGATCTAATTTCGCAGCACTATCAGTAGGTACATTTGCATCATCGTTATGTACATAATTGATTTTATTAGATGTTGCTTGTGCGTAGGTATTTTTTTTACTTACAGTTTTTATTAGAGCTACACTAACTTTGTCTTTTGAGGTTTGTGGTGCCTGTCGGACCTTAGCAACATTTTTTGGGTGCTTTTGTTTTATGATTTGCATCTCTTTAGCTACTACACATCCTCTATAATTGACAGGATTTTGTTCACCGCAGTGCACACATTTTGGCTTTTCGTCTGCAGGTTTTCTGCAGTCTCGAGTAAGGTGTTTTCCAGTGCACTTAACACATCTTGGTTCTTTTGCGCAGTATTTCTGGGTATGACCATAGTTCTCCTATAGACCCCAAGTTAAAGCTTTATAACCACCGTATAGAACAAGTACAATTTTACGACATAAATTATTGTAAACGTTTTAAAATGTATCAAATATAATATTTTGTAATACATTTTTGGTGTGCCGGCTTGACATAACAATTAATTTCTTCATATTTTGATTTTATGATGAAACTATTAGAAATGCACTATTAGCACTAAGCCACGAATACATTTAAATAACATAGGTAGGCAACACAAGCATATTTTGTCTAATCTTTGTGACCATTATATTTGGTCGGATTCGCGCTGACAGTCTTACAGACAGCTGATCCGACCAGAATAACAAACGCAAACTTTTTTTTGGTTTCAAACTGTAACACGTCGTTAAATGTTTTTTTTATTTTTCTTAATTTAAAAAGCATTATTTAATAAGCAAGACTCATTTTCTACAAAAATCTTATTATTATACCACATAACTCCAAATATTGAATTATTTTCAAACGACTTTGCGATCGAGTTACGCAGGACAATTTTTTAAAATCAATAAGCAAGAAACGACATTTCATGTGTCCAGCATTTATTTTTCTAAATGTCATAAACAATTGGAATGTTGCAATTTTCCTAGTTTGAATATCTAAAATTGATTGAAATAAACATTTTGCTATATAATTGTCTTTTTGTTTTATGCGAAGACGAAACACGAACGCTATAAAGTGTTCGAAACGTCATGTTAAATAAAATGTTAATAAATCGCGAAATAATCCGTAAAAGTAGTTTCATTTAAACATTTTTCTGTTAA
Organism: Anania fuscalis; assembly: GCA_950371115.1. NCBI lineage: Eukaryota > Metazoa > Arthropoda > Insecta > Lepidoptera > Crambidae > Anania > Anania fuscalis. The sequence goes on along the minus strand of OX493326.1, from coordinate 10,315,463 downwards.
TAGAAACCATGTTTACGCATTAGTTTGCTAATATTTTGAATTGGCAAGAGACTTTTACAAAACCGGTAAAATTTTAATACATAGGCATAACACTAGCACTCAGTATAATTCATTCTGATACTCTGCTACAATTGTCTGTGGCCTCGATGGAATCCCGCGATTTCGATGTTGTTTCGCGTTAAGGTTCCAATCGAAACTTCGGTTGGGGATCGGTCGGATCCGAACATTTGGATCGTACATTTCGCGCTAGACCCCCTGGTCATCTATTGAGATCCTTACAAGTATCTTACGAATTTTTTTGTTGTTGTTGAACAAATTACGAAAGTTGCGAGCAAATTATTTTACTCTGCCGCCTGGCCGCCTCTTTTAATTATTCTACGATCCGTGCTTTACGTTTGTATTTGCTTAATCATGCCACGAGTACATCGTAGTTTGGCGTAAGCTAACTAGATGTCGCGGCGTTATCGCATTCACTATCGCAATCACTTTACGAAATAATGCAGAGGTGAAGTGGGGACGAGAGGCAGCAAAATGCTCAAGGTCATTGGCTAGGGGAACGGCCTTAATAAAATATGAATTCACTTAAAAAAGATCAAACATCGGATGAGTACAGGAAAATGATTATTTTTAAACAAACATTAGGATATAGTATCACAGTGACCCCAAGACAAAGAAGAAATTTAGTTTCTTAAGATAATACGTTTATCATCATTTGCTGACAAAGCTATGTTGTTCTGTTCTTGTGTAAATATTTCGTGCATAAGAGATTTAAATATAATATTTTTCTTTCGTAAGTAAATATTTTCATAATACCCTGTAATAATCCTTAAAATGTACATTTCTTAAAACTTGTTTCTGTATTTCTTTTGCTTTTTTATACTCATCCTGTGTTGTTTTTAACCTTAAACCTACAAATTCAGAAATTAAATTCCCACGTAGCTCATCTTTAAAAAGTCCTGGTACCTTTTTGTTCAAATTCGGAATATTGTGGATGTTGTTTACTGGATAATTACTAGTATCAAAATATGGAAGAAAATGTGACTTTAAATCTTTGTAAAAGTCTTTACTTTCTATTGAATAAAGGAAACTATCAGTATCCGTATAACAAAGTTGTAACTTTTCTTCATAAAAAGTTTTCATAATAGAATAGTGAAAATCAAACATGTGACTTTTAGATATTTCTAAAACGGAAAAACCAATGTATATAGGTTTATCCAGAATAATAGTTTCAGGTTTCATTTGAATAGCTACAAAATTTTCCGTAAAAACTGAAGCACTATGGAAATTAGGCCGGTTTATGAATTGCTCAGCACAAAAACTTTTCTTTGTTTTATTCCTATCATCACTCCATTTATTAACCAATTTAACATTAACTCTCTTTTCAACGTCTTCAAGTGTCTTTCCAAATATACTATTATTTAAAAGTTTAAAGAAGTCTTGTTCGAATGTAGATTTTGCCTTTTTCCGTAATTCAGTATTCATGTCAATGTATTGTTTCAAATAAGGACTTTGTTTAAATTGAATGACTCTATGTATTTTTTTAAATAATAATCCATGTTTAAGACATGTTTGTAGATGAACAAAATGGATGAAGTATGAAAAATTATCGTATAAATTTGAAACCAATTTTAAAGTTTTAGAACCAGGTGAGTAAATTTTTGCACACAGAATGGAAAATCGTTATGCAAATCATGCAAATGTTCAGGGTATTCCAAATCTACTTCTAGTATATAACCAGTGTCTCCGTCTGTCGGGACATTTTTGAAATCAATTTTACCGATTTCTATGTTATTCAATAATTTAAAATTTAAATGAGGCAAATAAGCGCACATTGCATAGCCATAGAGATTATTACAATCAATATAAATTAGAAAGTTATCACTCTTTGTTGGGTCATGAGATTGTAAGTATTTATTATTAGCTTTTGAATATCTTGTGGAACACAAACATATACTACCGCGAATTCCTTTTTGTATCATTCTTAATATTTCTAAGTCATTTATTAATTCTAAATGAACACCTGTCTTTAATAACATAGCATTAAAGCTCAGACTTGGTTACGTAAAAAGATGGATCTAATTTATAATTTGCCTTACAAGTTAGACGAAAACTTTCAAAAACGTCCGCAAGTAATAGTACATCCGACTTAAGATATAAATCAGTGTATTCGCCAAGATTCGATAACTTAAAAGTTTTTCAAACATTTTTCGCATGTTCATAATCTATGTCTGATATTTGACAATTGTTTAATTTACTAAAAAAAACTATCTTGGGAAGGAAGTTCCACTTCTTCATACGAACTCCAAGCAGTCATGTGTTCGGACGGATACACCCCTTTGCGTCTCAATAAATTAAAATGCTCATTAATTTTCTCAAAAAGTCTAATGTCAGCAAACCCTATTGGAAAGGACATGTTTTTTACGTTAAGTACACTTTCAAAATGCGGATAAGCCGACGTTCGATGAGCATTATTCTTTCCGGGAAATAGGGCTGCCACAGCAATAATTATCAGAATTTTGAATGTTAACACAAGCTCGTTTGTATTTAATAGTATCAGGTAAATCTATGTAGCTCGAGGCAGGCTCTCAAGGGATTGTATTTATTTATATTTACTTCCAGGTATAAGCTTTGCAAATAGGCCCAACCACTGTCTCGCTCTTCAAATTCTTTAATTTTTTTACAAAGCAAACGTATAACGGTTAAAAACATATCTTCGAAATTATAGTTTTGATATAAAATAATGTTTTCAGTAGCAAAAGATTTAATTGAAATTAAATTATTCTTATGCTGAAAAAGAGAATCTCAATATCAGAAAACAACAAAAGTTAACTATAAGTTTAGTGTAAGTTTGAATTCGTGCTAGAAGTAATAAACGTACACGTGTGCGTAAGTGCGATAAAAAATCATTAGGTAGGTTCGCAACGGAGTTTTTGTTCTCGCATCGAACACGATACGGTGCAATACGACTGCGAAAAGCACTCTGAATCTTTTCAATGCCTTTGCTATCAATCACTGAACTGTTATTCTTGTGTAAAATACTTTTTAAATGGGCAGAGAAAACTTTGTTGTTTACGGATAGGTCGTAAACTGAACAGAAAGTAGTTTTAGGCATGATTACTTAGTTCACTGTGATAATAATGCAGTTGATAAAGTGGCTTAGGTTATTAAAGTAAAAACTAGTTACAAAAAGGTTTGCAAAATTAGCTAAAACATACTTATCTGAAAAGAAAACCTGACAATAGGATATAATTATGGACAAAAAATTTTTTTTTTCTTTTTTTGTGCATAAAAAACTCCTTCGTCAGTAAAGTTTGCTTTAACTATTTTTACAAACTTTTTAAGGGTCTTAAATTCTTGCGAATCCGCTTCACCCTGCAAACGAACCCACACAATTGCCTTCTCACATCTCTCCAGTCCAGTTAGGTCACGCACCTCCTCCGCGTTGTATAGACGGAGTTCTGCCAACAAGTCGCCGTCCAGCTGCACTGTCCGACGCGTTACTCCACCAGGAACTCGACGCGTTAGGCAACTGGAAGCAGTCTTTGTCGTTGTGTGTTGTGGTGGTGACTCGTCGTCAGACTCCGCGTCAAACAACCAGTCTGAGCCGTCACTTGTTGGTTGTTTTTTGACGGGCTTTGGACACTTAGAAGTCTTTGCAAGCTTACTCTTTTTCTTGGAGCTGAAAAGATGAAAAAATACATAAATATCTTTTCTTTAGGAAAATTTTTATGTGACATATAGCCAGTAATAACTCCTCATAAGTCGTATAAACAACCAATGTGAATTGTAATTTACCTTACAACTTCCTCGTCAGTGTCATAGAATAGATTTTCACTGCTGTTCTTCGCTGACCTTTTAATTCGCTTGCTCTCAGACCTGTTATAGATAATGTTACCATCAGTACGGCTAAAGTTAATACATACATATGCTCACACCCGTAATCCCTATCGGGTGGACAAAGTTGTCTGCCATCAAGCGATAGCTCGCAGCCACATTTGGTATAGGAGTCCTCAAGGTGAATATGATAGCCGAAAGGTGACAGGTTACCAGCCCATCACCTATAAATGACTCGTCATCTTAGTAAGGACATAATCCCTTAGTCGCCTTTTACGACATGCGCGGGATGATTAGCAGCTGAACACACACACACACAGTGTGTGTGTGTGTGTGTGTGTGTGTGTGTGTGTGTGTGTGTGTGTGTGTGTGTGTGTGTGTGTGTGCACCCGGAGCACTCCCTGAGTCCAGACTAAACAGAATGGATTCGGCTTCCTTGACGTCAGTGTTTAGCAGAACGAAATATGAAGGAAGGATTACTTTTAAAAGATTGTTCAATAAATAAAGTAAATTGTACCCATACACATTTTAACCCATAATATAACTAGTACATATTAATGAAGATACTACATAGTTGAAGTATCTACTAAAATATTTTTAAATTAATGATAAAACTATCCGCACTACCCCATGGTTGACTGGTAGACAATATTTTGAGCATTAAGTCCGCCATTTGTACCTCACCTACCTACCTTTTTTAAATAAATAAATGAATCTGCTATAAAACATTAATACAAATAAGATTTAATAACTTCTTATGTAACAGTGTAATCCAACCGTTATGTCCATCCATCCATCCATCAGCCGAAAGACGTCCACTGCTGGACATAGGCCTCCCCCAAGGATTTCCACGAAGATCGGTCCTGTGCCACCCGCATCCAGCGGCTTTCCGCGACCTTCACCAGATCGTCGGTCCACCTTGTGGGGCGCCTACCAACACTACGCCTTCCGGCCCGCGGCCGCCATTCAAGGACCTTACTGCCCCAACGGCCATCAGTCCTGCGAGCAATGTGCCCCGCCCACTGCCACTTAAGGTTTGCGATTCTAAGAGCTACGTCGGTGACTTTGGTTCGCCTTCGGATCGTCTCATTTCTGATTCGATCGAGAAGGGAAACTCCGAGCATAGCTCTCTCCATCGCCCATTGAGTGACCTTGAGCTTCCTTATGAGGCCCATCGTTAGCGGCCATGTCTCAGATTCGTATGTCATCACTGGCAACACACATTGATTCCATACCTTGGTCTTGAGGCATTGCGGTAGTGTTTGTGAGGAGAAGATATTACGTAGCTTCCCGAACGCTGCCCATCCGAGTTGGATTCGACGATCGACCTCTTTCTGGAAGTTGGACTTACCTAGCTGGACAGGTTGTCCAAGGTAAATACACCGTGAATTTTTAATTACCCGAGAAAATTAACTAACATACTCAGATATCGATATACATCGAATTTGGCGAATAAAAAAAAAAATATGAGAAATTTATTTAAAATTTGAGAGCCATACTAATCTCGTACATGCTGACGTCCGGGATATCTTCGGTATGGTGTCGGGTTAATTTAGCTCTCGGACCTGCCGCTATACTATTAACAGGCGGTTGCGTCTTCGCGTACAAGTGTGTCAAGGTTTGGACGATACGATTCTGCCGTCGTCGGTTTTCAACTGCGTCAGTTGGCTTTGCCGAACGGCCAGATCTCGTGCGAATACTTTCGAGCCCTTTTTTTGCTCGATTGCTTCTTTAATACGGTTTGTATTAAAGTCGCGTATGTCGCGAGTCAGAGACTTAGAGATCTGTCTGTTGAGCTGCCGATAGTTGATCACGGAGACATCATTGAATATTCGCCTTTTGTCGGTCAAGATCAAGTCTATCTCGTTTTTAGTAGCACCGTTGGAGCTCTGCCAGGTCCATTTACGATGTGGCGACTTCCTGAAGTAGGAATTCATCATAAAGAGTCCCTCCCTCTCCATGAAGCCGGCCAACATTTGACCTCGAGCGTTCCGTGTCCCAATCCCAAATGGCCCAACTACCAGCTCGTCACTGCATCGTTTGCCCAGTTTTGCGTTGAAGTCCCCCATGAAAACCGTGTAGTGAGTTCGTGGGGTGCGTATGGCCTTAGATATGTCCTCATACAATACCTCCACGTCCTCATCGGGGCATGTCGAGGTCGGGGCGTAAACCTGTATGACCATCAGCGAGTACCGTTTTGATGCTCTGAGTATAAGGTACGCCACCCTGTTCGACACGCTCCCGATTTGTACAACGTTGTTCACGAGAGACCTGTGGACTATAAACCTGACACCACCTTGGGACAGTTGGTCCCCCTCGCGGAAATAGAGCAAGTTACCGGACTTAAGCACGATCGTGTCCTCTCCCTCTCTGCGGACTTCAGAGAGACCCACGATATCCCAGCGCAACCTGCTCAATTCCTCATCCAGTTCGACTAACTTCTCCTCTATCCGCAAGGTACGGACGTTATATGTGGCCAGGGCCAAGGTCGTCTGGCGGGGGATCCTCGCCGCCCGGGGATTCTAGGCACCCCTGGTCTCGGCGCCGGGCCAACTTCCGCCTCGGTCGGCTCGGCCACCGGGTCCACCGGGCACTTGGGGCCGTTTATTGGGTGTATTTTTCATTTGGGGGGTTTTGGGCCGTCACCTACCACGCTGGCCCAGTGCGTGTTGGTGGGGATATGGACGCCAGAGCCTCGTTCGTTGTTCAGCAGGGTATACCACGCGCAGGAGAGGTTGGCTTGGGGGCCGAAGATGTTATTTGGCACCCCTTACACCCCCACCGTTATGTATAAATGCTTATTCAAATGATCTGATTACGATGCATCGAAAATAATGCATTACTGAATTAGCTAATCAAAACAGGAAAACAGCAAAATTTCATATTCTTTGTATTTAATTTGTTTTAGGGTTACGTTTGCATAGTTAAAACCCTCAGTAGAGTGCGAAATTTAATGAGTTTGAATCCATGTCATAATTAAACGTTATCGTCAATTAACTGCTACTTACGACTGTTGTTTTTTCTTAAATAAACAAGACGTATTTATTATTTACTTCGGATTATAATATTGTATTTTTTTTTATAGTTACTAAATTCCGCATAGAACTTACTCTTTTTTTTCATTGTAATAACGAGATGTATACAAATAAATAAAATCAGGTAGGTAAATTCTTGAATAACTGCAAATATTAATATACTTTTAATAATTTAAATATCTTAGAATAAGTTTTATTAAAATTTATAAGTACCTAGCTACCTATTTTATCCTTTGGGGTATCTGGTCTATTTACTTTATTACGTTAAATATATAATTTCTTGTTATATTATAATTATCATATCTTACTTTAAAACAAAAACAGACTAAATTTTAAATAAATCTAGTAATTTACAAGCATTAAGCCTTTGTGTAAATTTTATAAAATGAAATTTTATTTATAACATACGGAACCTTAATAAATATTTTTAATCACGAACTTGGTGTATGACTGCGTGACGTAGGTGTAGTTTAGCAGTTCCGGGTATATAATACTTCGATATTCGCATTTCAAATCAGGAAACAAAGTTTACATCTAATCGGTGTGCGACTTATTCGGGGATCCAGTCCTGGGAGACCAAGAAGCCCCATCCAGCTTAAGTTGTATTTTCTTATGGATGTATTCTGTTTTCCTACTATGAATGTTAGGTTTTTGGTATGATAAAGTGCAAGTTGTACGGATATTATTCGGGGAACCAGTCCTGGGAGGCCAGGAAGCCCCAACCAGTTTAAGATCTGTATTTATATTTGTACTTTATTATGCTAAAAACTATGACACACGTTTTATGAGTTTTAGTGAAATATATTTACTTCTATTAGATGTGCAACTTATTCGGGGATCCAGTCCTGGGAGGCCAGGAAGCCCCATCTAGCTTAAGTTGTATTTTGCTTATGGATGTATTCTGTTTTACTACTATGATTATAAGGTTTTTGGTATGATTAAGTGCAAGTTGTACGGATATTATTCGGGGAACCAGTCCTGGGAGGCCAGGAAGCCCCAATCAGTTTAAGATCTGTATTTATAACTGTACTGTACTGGATCCAGACCCTCTTAAAGGATCGAATTTGTTAATGTTCACGTCTATAGAAACATTATTTAAGAAAGTCCATCTACTATCATGACCCTCAAATTTTTCAATCGTGTTTTTTATACTACTTATAAGTGTTTGGAACATTTTATCATAATTAAAATTGCGATGAACGATAAAATTCTTAGTAGTAAAGGATTTTATATTGTTTTAAACTTTCATGGTCACTAAAATTAGAATAGTTTGTTACGGGATTGCTACCATGTACCTTATTTTTGAGTTCCCGGATATTTCGGCACTGTTGCAAACGCCATGATCATGATCATCGCGCTTGCAATGGATGGATTTTACTTCATGAGCGTTATTTTTCAGTAAAAGAAAATTTGCACAATATTCAAAATTAATTTTCAAACTTACATGCCCGTTCAATGCGATCTCTAAAAGATTATTTATTTTAGAAGATACATTTTGTAAAAATGCATCAGGCAAAGAGTTTTCAAATTCCTCTGTAGCAACAATCCTATATGAATTATTATTAATAATGAAGATATTCGACCACGGAAAGCCGTTGCAAATTTAACAACGCCATCGACGTCTGCTTTCCGTATTGTAACATTATTCTTATGTTGAGTGCTTCTTAAATGGGTGTGTAATATTTGATATAAATACAAAAACACTAATGATTACTTGACCTAATCTCATTTTACATATTTTTTTTAAACATAATGATCAATTGATCTAACGTATTATTGTTATAATTTCATTTTACCTAATTTTATTTGCTCTAATGAACATTTTCTATAATAAACATCTTAACTAATATGTATTTACTCATAACAGGCATGCAGCATGCAAGCAGGCATGCAGCATGCATGCAGGTATGCAGGCATGCAGCTTGCAATCAGGCATGCAGCATGCATGCAGGTATGCAGGCATGCAGCTTGCAATCAGGCATGCAGCATGCAAGCATGCACTTAGAATTTCGTGTGCTGCGGCGCTACGGGAAGGCAGCCCCTCAACCCTGGCGTAACATAGTGTAGGCACCCACGCTCTCCTTCGCAGCTCCGCGCCTCCGCCTTATTGAATTACACTCTAGGGGTAGGGCAGACAAGTACCACGTGGAGTCAGGGTTGACCGAGTTGGATTCGCCCTAAAGTAGAAATTAGTAAAAATGAGAAATATATGAAGGGAACGTTATAGGAAAAGAACATTGTTCAAAGCGATAATTCTGTAAAACAAATGATATAATAAATGTTGTTAGAGCAAACAATATTTATATGAAATAAAATATTAGGTCAAATGAAATTAGATTATTTGTCTTTATAGTTTATGAAAATTCTATAATTTGAACGTTATTCCTATTGAAATTATATTATTTGTTATAATATAAAACATTACGCACCCTTCTTAAATGTCCTACCCACTGTCTATTTCCCAAAACAAAAAGGCATTTTACTAATAATCTTATCTACTACTATCTTCACTGAAATAAAGTGTATAGAATACCTATCTCTTTGTAAATGCTTTTAAATTATATAATGTTTTTAAAAATCAATGCTACGTGCTGAGGTTAGGTACTAAAAATAACTAGTAGTTTTTTTTTTCGCTCTGGCAACCCTGCCTGTCAGACGCAGCTAAAACAGCTGTTGTAATTTTATGTTATGGTTTAAGCCTAATTGGCTTAAATCGTAAAAACAAAAACATAACGAACAATAAGTGACGTGTAAACAAACCCTAAAATACAAATTAGGTACATAATACAATCTGACAAAGCTGCCCGCCGGCTTTGACAACTAAATTTAAAAGGAGTTAACGGATTACCTAAAACCAGGGGAGTACTGTTTTCAATTATTATTTATATTTAGCCTGATTGTGAATCTTGACTCATAAATTAATTACTTATTCAATTAAGTTGAGGTTATCTATAATAAATTACGAGTATAGTAAACACAGTCTACATAACCGTACATAGTGATAATTATCAACTATTGACCGTCTGTAATATAACTGTTTTCACTACATTTAACACTGCACAAACCTTACGAAAGTGAGACTCGTCACAATTCATCATATTCGGCCTAGTTGTGCCTCTCTTTACTTGATGTACAGTGGAAGTAAAGTTGATGAAAACAACCTTTTGCCGCAGACATAGTACTTCTAAAACTTATCAAAATCATTAAATCAATTAACAGTGGGCGATGTTGATAGTTATTTAAAACAAATCTAGTATAACTTAACTAAATAAACTATTTTAAGTATTGGATAAAAATACCCTCAAGTAAAAATTTATAAAAAAAACACAGTAAATCTGTATATTTTGTGCTAAAACCCTATTATTTTATTTAAGAGACTTGATTGTAGATTTGTAGCTATCTATCAAAGTAAAAACAACCATCCACGTTTTTAATAAATATCAAAGTACTTTCTCTGTTAGTTTCCCGGCTCATACTTGTACACTTCTCTTTGAATAATTCCAGGTGAAGTCAATATTAATCACACAAAATGACTACCTGGAGTGGAACTATGACCAGAAAAATGGCTTCACAAAACACCGAGCTAAAACTCAAAATAGCGCTCGAGGAATTGAAACAAGCTTCTTAGGGAAAGAGATGAGAGTGAAGCAGAGATCAAAATTACTATTGACAAGAACTCTCAACTCAAGAAAGAACTAGCTAAATTACATGCCCAACACCAGGAAGTCACTGAACACCGTGACCAGCTACTGAAGACCATCAACACCTTTGACCAGTGCAGTAATCTCTTCGAACAAACACTTGTGCGCAATAATGAACTGGAGATCGAACTTCGAGATGCCAACAGGACATTATTGCATTTAGAAGAAGAAAAAAACAACCAAGAGTTCTCGCAGACCTTGAATCTTTACAAGGAGTTGATTGGGTGCCCTGGTGGGCATGCAGTAGTTTCAGACATACGTTTAAATAGCAATTCTACTCAATTATTAAAAACTAACAAACAAATTAGGTTATCAAGTAATAATAAGGCTAAGAAATATATAAAAATAAGTAAATTCATTACAAAAACAAATAAATTAGTTAAAAAACAGGAATGCTTTTACAATAATATATTGTTAAGAAAACAACACTCACACACAAGAGTTAGTAGACAGTTTAGAAATTTATAATAATAAATTACATGAAAGCAGATGTAAATATGATGTGGATATTGAAAGGCTTCAGGCTGACATCTCAAAGTTACATGACTCATTAAAATCCATGACTACTAAATATAACTCTGCTCAGGACCAAATTAATGAGCACATCCTGGCTGCAAACAAACTCTTAGAATTAGACAATTCCAACCAAGATTTTATATCACTACCCAATATTAAAATCACCCAGGTATTAGATAAAAGTCTACAGATGGACGCCAGCCGACAGTTGTCAATATCTGCATCTCACTCTCAATTAGCCTCATGTAAGCCTGTAAGCAATGTTATTGTTTTCTCAGATAGGTTAGGAGTTGGTTACGGCTCATTGTTACACAAGTCAATTAAGTATAATGTTACTAACAATTGTATGCCAGATGCGTCTTATGATTAAATTATGAAACGCATAGAAAACAGTAACTTTAATAGTCAATCAGTACTTGTAATTTTAATTGGCAATAGCAAAAATATAACAAAAAAAACATTATAAAAAAGTTTTCAATCTTGTCTAGCCTTCATGTAAAAAAAGTTGTTTTGTGTGCCCTACCGTATTGAAGGTACCAAACAACGGAAAAAAATGACAAAATTCATTTATTGAATAGTGTATTTTACAATCTAACAGAACGTCATAGTGACAAGTTTGTGTTTTGTCACATCACATCACCAGCCTATATTAGTCTACTGCTGGACACAGGCCTCTCCAAAAGGACGATTTTGCCATAATCGCCACGCTTGGCAGGCGGGTTGGCGATCGCAGTTTGGCCAATGGTGGAGAGGAGACGCTGCTGCTCGTCTTCTTATGGCAGTTCTCCTGTAGTCGCCTCTTACGACACCCATAGGAAGAGAAGGGGTGGTGCAATTCTTTTAACGTGCCGGCACCACATGCCGGCATGTGTTTTCTAACAATATCTTTCAATTTACTAACAATGAATTTGTATTAACGGGCGGCTTTTTACACCTGCCATATAAATTAAAAAAACAAATTGCTACTTTGTTAGCATATAATATTAACAATTTATTATTTAATAAAAATTCAAACTGTGACCAACATATTAGTTAGTAGTACTAATTTAAATATTATTCCTGTGACAATCTCAAATAATTTAAACTAAGAAAGCAGACAAAAGCTAAGCCTACCTTTAATATTGTGCACCAAAATATGCAAGGCTTGGCTGGCAAAGAGAAGGAATTAGCCTTATTCTTACAAGATTTAAATGTACATGTTCTACGTTTAACAGAGCATTTGATTAATCAATATGAGTTAATGATAAACATTGAAAATTATAAAATCGGCAGTTCGTTCACAAGGAAGTCCACTACTAGGGGGGGTTACTTATACTATTAAATAGTGAGTTAAACTGTAAAAATCTACTAGTTAAGTTGCCATAAAAACCTACTAATTAAGCTTTGGCATCTCGGTATACACGGTGATCTTTTCCGCTGGATCAGGTCATACGTCGAAAACAGAAATCAGATTGTAGTGCTTTCTGGCTTTATGTCACAATAAAAAAACGTCACTTCTGGTGTCCCGCAAGGGTCCCATTTGGGTCCCCTGTTGTTTACGTTGTATATAAACGACATTGACAAGTACATTACTCATTCCGATCTCTTATTATACGTGGACGACACTAAAATATTTAGGGTCATCCGTGGGGAAAGAGATTGTGAGTTACTTCAACAAGACCTTGATAATTTTAAAAGATTTTGCAATAATAATAATTTATTTTTGAACCTTGACAAATGTTTTATATTAACCTTTTCCAGAAAACAAAACGTCTTAAGTTATGATTATAAACTAAGTGGTAAATGTCTAGGCAGAGTAACTCAAATCCGTGATCTTGGGGTAATCATGGACTCATGAATGACTTTTAATCCTCACATTGACACTATGTTGGAAAAAGGATACAAGCAGTTGGGCTTGATACTTCGTCTCGGGAAACCCTTTAAAAAATTACAAACCTACAAACTGTTGTACAACAGTTTTGTTCTGAGCCCACTTGAATTTGCGTGTGCTGTCTAGAAACCTTTCTACAAAGTACATATTGCTCGAATAGAGAAAATCCAGAGAAAATTTATGAAGGCACTTGATTATAGAATAGGAAATACTTATACCAATTATGAAGACTCACTAAAGTCTCACAAGATCAATTCTCTGGAATTGCGTCGCGACTGCGTAGACTCCGTTCTACTTTATAAGATCATTCATAACCTTTTAGATGCCCCCTCAATTCTGCATGATATATTTCTCAGAGTGCCCCGTGGACAGGAGCGTCGATTTCGTAAGAAAGATTTGTTTTTCATACCCAAATGTAAAACATCTTACGGTCAGAACATGTTTGTAAAGCGTGCTTGCAAAATTTACAACAATAGCGATCAATTGTCCGATATAGATATATTCTGTTGCACAATAGGCTCGATTAAAAAAGCTTTTAGTCTACTGCATTATTAAGAAACTTACTGTCAAATAAATGCCCACATCATCATTTTTATTTGGTCCTAGCCAATCTGTATTCAAACCAATTAATTATTTATGTTGTTTTTTTTAATTTCCTACTTTAACCTACTTTAACTTAAAATATGTATGCTCAAATTGTATATCAATAAGTGTAAACAAGGCTCTTTTAATAAAGTTATACTTGTAAAAATAAATAAAACTATAGGTCTGTTAATGATAATAATGTAATTAAGGATACTGAAATTGTATGACCGTTTGTTTTTTTCAATAAATAAATAAAAAAGATGAAGAACTTAATACATCTAGTTCCACTACATTTTTAGGAATCACTTTAGATTCCCGTTTGCAATGGGGTGCGCATATCGAGTCTCTGTTGGGAAGACTTAACTCTGCTGCTTATGCCGTGAGAAAGATAAGACAACTGACTGATGTTGAAACGGCAAGATTGGTGTATTTTAGCTATTTTCATAGTATAATGTCATATGGAATATTGTTATGGTGCTCAGCAGCAGACATTGAATCTATATTTGTGCTGCAGAAGAGAGCTGTACGGGCAATTTGCGGCCTTGGACCCCGAGAATTCTTAAAAGAACTGTTTAAAGAAATTAATATACTAACAGTAGCATCCCAATTTATTTATGAAAATATAATGTTTATCCGCAAAAACCTGTCCTTATTCCTTAAGAACAGTGACATTCATAATCTTAACACCCGGAATAAGAATAAGCTTGCCGTTTCCAATTTCAGACTGCATAAAGTGGGTAATTCGTTTATGGGAAAATGTATTCGCTTTTTTAATAAATTACCAGCGTCTATTGTAGAACTGCCCCTGTTAAAATTTAAATCGCATATTAAAACAACTTTAATGAAAAAAGGATATTATATTGTAAATGATTATATAAATGATAAAAATATTTGAAAACAAATACTGCCCTGCTCGCACAGGTACATTTATGTAATGTAAACTATATACTATTTAAAAAGTGGCTGACAATAGTGACCGAGTTTCTTGCGCTACTTCTCCTCGGCGCTAGCCCAAAATTGTCCCGAAGTAGTGGTAGGGAAAGAAATATTGGGACGTGTAAAAGCGCTTAGTTTAAGCCTATTTACAGAAATAAATTGGTTTTATTGTTTTTTTTAAATACCTCTTGAATCTATAAACAGCAAATTTTTTATTCAGTATATAGGCCCTCTTTCGGGCACTTATACACGTCCCAACATATAACTTAGCCCTACCACCGCTTCAGGGCAACATATCGGCTGGTTATAAGAAGAAACGGTGCAACAAACTCAGTCACCTTTGTCAGCCTGATTTTATTACAGGAAATACAATTACAAGATAGTGTAAGTGCGAGCTAGGAAGGCTATGAAGTCCATGCACTCTTGTCGTTCAAGTAATCTTCAACTTTGTAGTATCCTTTTTCCATAAGGATTTTTTAAATGTGGTTTTTGAACTCATAAACAGGTAAGTCAACAAGAGTTTGTGGTACTTTATTGAAGATTTTTATACATTTCCCTATAAATGAATTATCCACTTTCTTTAATCTGAAGCTCGGAACGGCAAGTTTATTTTTATTTCTAGTATTATAATGATGTGAATCACATTTAAGGCTAAACGAACTTAGGTTTTTTCTAACATACATAATATTGTCAAAAATGTATTGTGACGCTACGTTAATATATTAATAACTTTAAAGACCTCCCTCAGAGAGTCGCGAGGCCCAAGACAGTATATTGCACGTACAGCTTTTTTCTGCAACACAAAGATTGACTCAATATCAGCAGCTGAGCCCCATAGCAATAGACCATACGACAACAAGCTATGCAAATAACTGAATTATACTAGTCTTGCCGTTTCAACATCAGTTTTAAGCCTTATTTTCCTCACAGCATAAGCCGCCGAACCGAGCCTTCCTGACAAGGCAATTATATGGCGACCCCATTGCAGTCGGGAGTCTATTGTAATTCCCAAAAAGGTTGTTGAATTGACTGCATCTATATGATCGTCTGACATATTAATATGCGTACTGACCTGCCTCACATTGGGCATAGTAAACTTGATAAGCTTGGTTTTTTTTGCATTGAGTAACAGATTGTTAGCAGTAAACCATCGTACTACTTGAGAGAGAGCAGCTTTACCTCTGTCAGTTTTAAAAAATCAATGATGTATCATCTGCAAACAATACTATCTCACAAAGGTCTTTAGTAATAAAAGGAAGGTCTTTTATATATATCAGGAATAATAAAGGTCCCAATATAGAGCCCTGGGGCACACCCATGCGTAATGGGGCCCCGGAAGAGTCAGTTCCATTGACATTAACTGTTTGCGTTCTATGTGTGAGGTATGACTCTAACAATTTTTCTGATTCATTTGAGACACCATAATGCCTTAATTTTATTAATAACGTATAGTGATCTACACAATCGAAAGCCTTAGAATCACAAAAAAACCCCTAGAGCATCTTGTTTATTTTTAAACGCATCGAAGATATGCTTAATGAGTGCAACTCCCGCATCAGTTGTGCTTCTACCCTTGGTAAAACCAAACTGATTCTCATGCAGTAGTTTGTTCATTCTAAAGTGTAATAAGAGTTGATTAAACACTATTTTTTCAAATATTTTACTAAGAGCTGGTAGTATTGATATCGGTCTATAGTTATAGGGATCACTTTTATCTCCGGATTTAAATATGGGTATGATTTTGCTGTATTTCATAAAATGAGCCTTCACCAATACACTGATTAAATATACAAGCAAGATGCGTTGCTATACTATCAATTATATGGTTGATTATATTAATTGAAATGCCCCATAAATCTTCTGTTTTTTTTCAAATTTAGCTCTCTAAAAGTTTTAACAATAATTTCGGGATTTATATGCCTGAAATTTAGAATAGAACTGCATTCCTCGACATTTGACTTCAAAAAGTTTCTGCAAGACCTTGTGAAGAGTTTAATTTACTAGTTGTAATATTAGAAAAAAAATATATTACAAAAGAAATCCTTAAACGCGTTTGCTACTTCATTGTCGGATTAAATAATTTTATTATCAACATTAAGGCTAAATTTGCGATCTAATTTTGCATGTTTCTCTATTAATGATGTTCCAAGTGGCTTTTATTTTATTTTTGGAGCTAGCAATAGTCATCATCATCATATCAGCCTGTTACAGTCCACTGCTGGACATAGGCCTCCTCCAAGGAGCACCACAGCGCACGATCTCCCGCCCTTTGCATCCAGTCGCCGCCAGCTGCCTTCTCAGCTCCAGGTCATCGGTCCATCTAGCCGGGGGGCGTCCTACACTACGTTTGCCTAAGCGTGGTCTCCATTCGAGAACCTTCCTGCTCCACCTCTCGTCGGTTCTGCGACAGACATGGCCAGCCCACTGCCACTTCAGCTTGCTACATTTTTGGACAATATCAGTCACCTTAGTCTTATGTCGTATGATCTCGTTCCGGATCTTATCCCTTAATGAGATCCCCAACATAGACCTTTCCATAGCACGCTGAGTGACGTGTAGTCGGTGGGCCAACTTGACTGTCATGTTCCACGTTTCGGCTCCGTAGGTTAAAACTGGTAGGACGCATGGGTAAACACCCGGCTTTTCAGGCTTTTCGACGTAAAGATATGATGCAATTCCCCAAACGCTGCCCAGCCAAGCTGCACTCTTCTGGCGATTTTCCGCTCGAAGTTGTCTCTACCGAGCTGTAATACTTGTCCAAGGTAGACGTACTCTTGGACAACCTCGATCGAGCGTAGTGCCCTCGAGGGAAATGGGTTCCGGGATGACATGTTCGTTGAACATTACCTTAGTCTTGCCCAAATTCATCCCAAGCCCCACACGTCTCGAGGCAGCATCAAGACTGTGCAGAATTTTTTGCAAATCTTGCAGTGATTCTGCCATAATAACTATGTCATCGGCAAAGCGAAGATGCGTAAGATATTCACCATTTACATTGATGCCCAGTCCGTTCCAATCCAGCGTCTTGAACACATCCTCCAGTGCGTTGGTGAACAGTTTCGGAGATATAACATCTCCCTGTCTAACACCTCGGAGCAGCTGGATGGGTTTTGTTCGGTGGTTTTGTACTTGAACGGACATTGATGCCATACTGTACAGGCTTCTTAGCACCTTCACGTACCGCCAATCGACTTGGCATCGCTGCAAGGAGTCCAGAACAGCCACCGAGTCGAAGTCTTTCTCATAGTCCACAAAGGCTAGGCACAGGGGCTGATTATACTCTTCGGACTTCTGTATAACCTGCCTGGTCTATGGTACTGTAACCTTTGCGAAACCCAGCCTGTTCCAGTGGCTGGAAAGCGTCAAATCTTGCGGAAAGACGGTTTGTGATGACCCTCGAGAACAGCTTGTAAACGTGACTCAGAAGCGTGATTGGTCTATAGTTTTTCAGGAGACTTTTGTCTCCTTTCTTGAAAAACAATGCCATCACGCTCCCCCTCCACGCTTCCGGAGTTGTCCTATTTGCTATGACGGAGTTGAAGAGCCTCTTAAGTTCGCCAAGCACAGGTTGGCCTGCAGCTTTTAAGAGCTCAGATGTGATTCCGTCTTGGCCAGGAGCCTTCCCATTACTAAGCTGTCCGAGGGCCGCCTCAATCTCATCCTCCTCCACGTCTGGGAGATCTTCAGTGAAGTGGCGGGTAAGCTTGGCTCTTGGATCATTCGCGTCGGGCTGAGGCTGTAGGAAATGCAATTCGTAAAAGCCTTCGATTTCGGCCAGAATCTCCGGAACCGATGAGACGAGGTATCGCGAATGTAATTTGATTTGGCAACTGAACATACTTTTTTAAAGATTTTAGAGTATTTTTTGACATGTTCAATAATTTTAGGGTCTTGAGTTTGCGCTTTTAGGTCATACAATTCATTTAATTTTCTCCTACTTTTATAAATTCCAGTCGTAACCCAGTCACTGAATTTCCATTTGTTGTGATTTTTATTTAAAGTCTATCTTTCTGGGTTAAAAATATATAATTTGTCTTAATCCAGTTTATTTTAATTCATAGAGTAAAAACGGAAATGGTGTCATTTTAATTCATAAATTGTTCCGAGACCGATGTAAGGATTAAAATGTAAGATTTGTGTAAAAGTAGTCAAAAATAATAAAATTTGATTATAAAATATGCATTTAATTAAAATCTAGAAAATATGTAATTTTCAAATCAAAAGTCTCTCATTTGATTGTAAAGTGCGCGCCGATTGGCTGTTTGCCATCGTGCGATGTGGAAGGGATATCTCGGCCTCATGGCACGGTGGGGAGCAGCGAGGCGCAAGCTAACTGAGGCAGTCTACTGTGAACTGTGCTACTGAGTGGTCGTGTGAAAATAAAGTGCTGTGAGTCTACTACGTTGTTTCACTCTTCTTCAAGTCAGAAATGGTGGTTAACCTGCGAGCTATGTCTGACAAAAATCGTAAGTAATTTTTGTTGCAAATAATTATTTTATTTTTTACTAGAAGAAATGCTATTTTTGTTTCGAGCAAATTAATAAGATATTTAGAAATGAATTATTTCTACATTACACACTATGCATACAGATTACATACACATTGCTCTCCGGAGTCACAGGCACCCCTTGTGGGCACTTAACACAGAATACAAGCAATCAGTTAAATAGTAATTGATTGAACTAAGCGCACGTACTGTATTTTGGTCGGGGCAACTCTCCGACAGTGCAGTGCGGCGTTTGGCTTATTCGTTACTATTGATATTTAAGATTATTTAGTACCGTATAAAATAGATCTTAAGACCCTAATGGTAGTGATTACGTTAAATGCACGTACTATGTTTTGGTCGGGGGAATTCTTTAGGTTAAGATATTTATTTTCTAACAAAGAATTCATATAAATTCACTTACATAGAAAATATTACAAATATAAAACAATATTAAGTAACAAACATAGCAAGCGCACACAGGTATTCAAAAAGATATGGTGGGTAGGTCGGAGTTATTGACGGGTTCGTAGTAGTAGTCGTTAACTTGTTTACAATCACCGAGCAACCATGGATGTAGGAGTTATTTGAGCGTACTTGGCATCCTAGATGTGGTATCCGTGAAGTTTAGTTTTAATGTTAAGTTATAAAAAATGTTTACTGTTTAGATTTAATTGACTGTATAATTTAAGTTTTTTTTTTTAAATAATATTAATGATAAAAAAAAGATGTAGGTATTTATAAAATACATATAACTAATAAAGGTCCAAAAAGTAAAGTTTAAGTTTTGCTTGAAAATAGGTAAAGATTTAGCATCTTTTATTTCAGAAGGCAGTCTATTATATATTTTCACTCCCTCGTATTCTATATTTTTTCTTCCGTAGTTTGTTCTGGGTGGACGTGCCACAAGATGGTTGGCATTGCGTAATTTCATTTTTTGAGTTTGATGCTTTTTACGGAAAGACAGTAATGAAGTATGGATCAGTTTGTTCATGATTTTATATATTAGTATGCACGTATAATATTGGTAAGTTTGATTGATTGTCATTATTTTAGTTTCTTTGAATATTTTTTGTGTAGATGTTAGATAATCGTAATTGAATAATGATTTTATAAGCTTGTTTTGGGCTATTTGTATTGTATTTAAATTTGTTTTAGCAGCTGTACCCCAGATTTCTATTAAATAGTCTATATGTGGTTTAATGAGTGTATTATAGATTAGATACTTGAGTTTACGTGGAAGGCAGTTAGATATATCACGCACGGTTCCTGTTAATGAATTAAGTTTATTTTTAATTTTATTTATATGCAAGTTCCAGTTAAGATTATGATCCATAATAAGGCCAAGATACTTTTCGTTTGTTTTTCTATTTAGTTTTTCATTATTTATTATAATTTGAATGTTATCCGAGATTTTTTTATTTTTTGCACAATAAATTACGAAGTTTGTTTTAGCTGTATTAATTGTAAGTGAATTTGTCAAAAACCAATTATTAAGCAAGGTTACGTCGTTTTGCGCTTTTGATATAATGTTTTCAACGGAGACACCAGAATAAAATAAACTCGTGTCATCTGCATATAAGGTGATATCAGCTTTTAGCCCTATGTTTTGAATATTGTTAACGTAAATTAAGAATAAAAGTGGTCCCAGAATGGAACCTTGAGGGACGCCGAATGTGATTGGACTAGAAGAGCTTTGATGTTGTCCTATTTTAATTATTTGTTTGCGGTTTTGAAAATATGACTTGAAAATTGCATGAGCCTTTCCCTTGATACCAGCTTCGGATAGTTTTTGTAGTAGTTTTGTATGACTTATGGTATCAAATGCCTTTTTAAGATCAATGAAAACCCCGAGCACTACTTGTCTTTCATCAATTTTGTTTTTTATTTTCGTTACAAGGTCTATAGTTGCTGAAAGTGTGTTAGACTTAGGTCTGAACCCATACTGTTTTTTGAAGAAGAAATTTTTCGAATTTAAGTATGTTTCAATGCGAGAATAAATTATTTTTTCAAAAATTTTCGAGAGAACAGGTAACACTGAGATTGGACGGTAATTACATGCATCAGATTCACTTCCAGATTTGTGAATTGGTGTCACTTTCGCGATTTTAAGGCTGTCTGGAAAAATACCTCTTTCTAAGCAGTCATTGATGCATTTAGTTAGTGGAACAATAATTATTTTTTTAATAGACTTGATTGCTTTTGAGCTTACGCCATCAATACCGGAACTGGTGTTTGGGTCTAGATTGTCAATTATTTTGTTTATTTCATCTGTGGTTGCCGGTTCTAGGTTGGTAAGATTTGCTGTGGTTGATGCTTCTGCTGTTTATAATAATAATAATAATAAGCATCTGCCGGTCATTACCGCCCAAGAGGCGAGAGGTTTTCGGCCTATGGAGAAATAATAATAAAAAGGCGTCGGGAAGTGACGACCCCATCGCCCACTGGTTAAGCAACTAAGTGACAGATAGTTGCTTAACCAGCGCAGTCAGTCTGTACCCTAGCGACTGGTGCTAGAGCCGGTGCCAGTCGCATTACCCAGGGAAATGGGTCAAGACGGCTCCCTCGGAGGGAATGAGCGAGACTTCGATGGTATCTCGCTCACTATGATGATGGCGGAATATAGAGAGCGCATAGGGCCGCTGCCTGGGGGTGATCGCCGGGGCGCGTCTGGAGCTGGCGCTGGACGTGGCAGCATGCGGGCCGCCAGCACTACCCGACTGGGCCGACCACCTGCCCAGTCACCACCATCATCGCCTTCAGTGCGCTTGGCACCAGCAGGGGCTTCCCAGCCCCAGCAATTGGTGCCCGCCACTGGAGGTACAAGGCGCATGAGGTGGAATACAGCAATGAATGCGAACCTCATGCGCGCTTACTACGGAGCGACAGAGGGAGAAACCGGCAGGACAGGTTATCGAGCACGGATGCATCGCACATTTCTGCAGCTGGAGCCAAATTTGTCAGTCGCCGAACAAAACCTGTCGGATAGAGCTCGGTGGATATTGCGGTCTAACATGTTTAGCACCACTGAGCTCGAACAATTGCGAAGCGAGGCTGTTTCCTGCGCGCCACCCGCACCCACTGAGCGGACTGCCACTCCAGAGCCTTCTGGCGGCGAGAATATGGTAGTCGAAGACGAGCCGGTGGTAGCTGGTGGCGCGTCGGATATAGTCGCCCAGGATTTAGAGCAAATGAGGGGGATGTTAGAGGAGGCGATTTTGGAGTACAGTAATACTCCCCTGGAAGAGAGACCAAGGCTTCCGAGGCTACCACTCAGTGTTCGGATCCGGGATGTCGTTGAGGCCGTAAACCAGATGCTGCCCCAGCATTTGGAGAGCAGCTCTGGCCTGGCTGATACCATTACGATTCTCTTCAGTGCAGCAATGACGGTGTGCCGATTCACAGGCATCCGAGTTGCACCAAGTCCAAGTGCTGCACGTACTACTCGCAGGAGTAATACTGTGCCAGCCTGGAAGAGGAGAATCGAACAACGTATCGAGCAAGCCAGAGTCCTCATCGGCAAACTGACGTGCTTCCGCTCGGGCAATACCAGGCCAAGGATTGTGCGCTTTGTCAGGAGGGAGTTTTCTAGGATAACAATTAATTTGGCTAACCCAGAGTTTGCTCGGAAACTGACGGAGCGCATCGACGAGCTGAAGCAGAAGATCGCTGCGTGGGCGAAGCGTATCAGAAGGTACTCAGAAAGGGTTGAGAGATACGAGCAGAATCGCCTTTTCGGGAGTGACCAGAGAAAGTTCTACAAACGCTTGGAGAGCTCTGAACCTCGCAACACTGGTGCAAGACCGCACAAGGCCGAAGTTGTAAGCTTTTGGCGTGGCCTTTGGTCAACACCAGTGGAGCACAGCGAAGGACCCTGGATTGGCGCGATAGAGGAGGCGTGTGCATCAGTTCCTCCGATGAACCCTGTCTTCATCACTGATGAGGACGTAGCCACTGCAGTACGTCGAGGCCCGAACTGGAAAAGTACGGGACTGGATGGCCTGCAGAGTTACTGGCTAAAAGGATTCTCGGTATGCCATGCTACCTTGGCCCGCCAATTTCAGGAGGCGCTAGAGACAGGAGCTCTCCCGAACTTTCTCACTACTGGGGTCACTCACCTAGCTCCTAAAACACAAAACACCGCGGACCCGAGTAAATACCGCCCGATAACGTGTCTGCCTACCATCTATAAGACACTAACATCCGTTCTGAGCGCCAAAATTCGTGATCATATAGACGCGAATCGTCTTATGTCTGACGCTCAGAACGGATGTCGGGCTGGTAGTCGCGGTTCAAAGGAGCTTCTCCTCATAGATGCTGTCGCTGGCCAACTGGTCAAACGCAATCGCCGGAACTTCTCTGCTGCCTGGATTGACTACAAAAAAGCATTTGACTCAGTCCCCCATACATGGCTAAAGAGGGTCCTCGAACTGTATAAAATTGATTATACGGTTCGACACTTCCTCGAGAAATGTATGGAGCAATGGAGTACAATGCTTAGTCTCCAGGGCGAGAGAATGGCGGATGCTGAAGACCGAATAAGCATTAGGAGGGGTATATACCAGGGCGATTGTCTGAGTCCACTTTGGTTCTGCCTTGCCCTGAACCCTCTAAGCAGATTGCTGGAGAATTCGGGGACGGGATTTCAGTTTCGGAGAGGGAGAGATCGGGTGTCGCACCTTTTTTACATGGATGACCTGAAGCTGTTAGCCCCAACAGCTCCGAAGCTGAGGGAGCTACTAAACATTGTTGTTGATTTTAGTGGCTCCATCAGAATGGAGTTCGGGGTTGATAAGTGTGCGGTTATCCATGTGACGAGGGGAAAGATTACTCGGTCGCAGGAGGTTAACCATGGTGTCGTCCAACTGCAAACACTTTCCGAAACTGATACGTACCGGTATCTGGGTATGTCACAGAGTATAGGTTTGAGGGAATCGGACGTAAAACAGTCTGTTGGTGAAGCCTTCTTCGACCGCCTTACAAAGGTGCTTAATAGTTCTTTGTCGGGGGTCAACAAGGTCAAAGCCTATAATGGATGGGTTATGCCTATTCTCTTATACACCTTTGGTATTCTCAGATGGACTCAGACCGAACTAAACGCTCTGGATCGGAAAGTCCGCACAACTATGACACTACATAGAATGCATCACCCCAGATCGTCGGTCATGAGGCTGTATATCCCGAGGAAATGTGGTGGTCGAGGCCTGTTAAGTGCTAAAACCATGCACGACCGCGAGGTATCTAGCCTCAGAGCGTATTTCCTAGCAAAGACCGACACAACGATGCATTGTGATGTCATAGAATGTGATAAAGGACTCACCCCTCTTGATCTGGCCAACGAGTCATGGCAGCCGCCGGCGATACTAAGTGTCTCTGATCGCGAGACCGTATGGAAAGGGAAAGAGCTGCACGGACGGTTTTTCAAGGCTTTACACGAGCCCCACGTGGACCGAAAAGCTTCCGTGCATTGGCTGCGCTTTGGAGACCTCTTTGGGGAAACCGAGGGGTTTGCTTGTGCGATACAAGACCAGGTTATCAGGACGAACAATTACCGAAAGTACATCATAAAGGATGGCACAGTGGACATTTGTCGGGCCTGTCGCCATCCTGGAGAATCACTCCGTCATGTGGTTTCGGGTTGTTCGGCTCTTGCTAACACTGAGTATCTGCACAGGCATAACCAAGCAGCCAAAATTCTCCACCAAGAGCTCGCCCTTAAGTACGGTCTCGTGAGCCAGAGACTACCCTATTATAAGTACTCGCCGGAGCCAGTACTCGAAAGTGACAGTATCCGGCTCTACTGGGACCGGCCCATCATCACTGACAGGACTATTCTTGCGAATAAGCCTGATATAGTGCTGATGGACCGGGCGCAATCGAAGGTGTTTTTAGTGGACGTTACTATCCCTCATGACGAGAACCTTGTGAAGGCCGAGACCGAAAAGCAACGCAAGTACTTGGACCTAGTACACGAGGTTACCGAAATGTGGGAAGTGGCGTCCACTGAAATCATACCAATTGTTATATCGGCAAACGGGTTAATCCCAGCCACATTAGGTTCACACCTGAAAAGGCTGGGATTCATCGGCGGCTCGCTTCCAGCAAAGATGCAGAAAGCGGTGGTGCTTGATACCGCACGCATCGTCCGCCGATTTCTCTCTCTTTTGCCCTGAACCCGGCCAAATGTGCATCTGCCGGTCATTGCCGCCCAAGAGGCGAGAGGTTTTCGGCCTATGGAATAATAATAATAATAATTCTTTATTTGGCACATACATAGAGTTACATTCGGCTGTTGTTCGGCGGTTGTTTCCATTCGGCAAATTTAGTAGGAATCTTGCTAGCTAGGACAGAGCCTATGGTTGAAAAATAGTGGTTAAAACTTTCACAAATATCGGTTTCATCAGTAATGGTTCTTGAGTTAATGATAAGTTTGGTTGGGCCAGTTGATTCTTTTATTTTGTTTGCAGCTAGGTCTTTTAAAGCTTTCCACATCTTCTTAGGTTTACTTATGTTATCATTGAAATACTTGTAGTAATATGACTTCTTGGTATTCTGTATATTACTATGTGCTTTGGTTTTAGCCTCTTTAAACTTCTGTTCTAACATCGTATCCGTTCTGTCGTGCTTATATTTTTGCCATATGATGTTCCTATTATTTATATCTTGAATAATTTCTTTATTTATCCAGTCTTGACGTGGTGGATTAAGCAATTTAACCTTATTTACTTTATTTACCAATATACAATGCAGTAGTTTATCCTCAAATACATCGTACTTGCTGTCTTCACAGTCAATTGCCTTCTCCGCAGTTTCATATAATTTCTTGTAGTCCAGTGCTAAGTAGTTCATTTTCATTATCTTTACAGGGTGGTAGTTCTTAATCTCCAGGTAAACGTGTTTGTGGTCGGACATAGCAGTTTCTATGATCACGAAATTGAAGTGATTGTCTTTTAAATTAGAACACACATGATCTATAATAGTTTCAGTGGACCCTGTTTCCCGAGTACAATATTTTCTATGGATTTTGTTCAAAACTTTATAGTTATTTTCTTTAAGTGTGTCCTTATATTTGCGAGTTTCTTGATCTGGTTTGAGCAAATCAAAATTAAAATCGCCAAATACAACTGCTCTTTTTCTTTTCTGAAGCTGTATCGAGAATTCTTCCAGAAAACGATCGACTCTTTTTCTGTTTGGGTTGTATACAACGCCGATGTCCAGACATTGCTTTTCCAGATGTATCCAAAGATAGTGTAAGTCATTTTCTATGCAAAGTTCCTCAATGGTGTTGTGATTTAAACTGTTGTGCACAAAAAGTGAGACTCCTCCCCCTTTTCTGTGTTGTCTATGGTTGCTGCAATGCGTATAACAAGGTATTTGAAGTTTTTGTACATCATGATCATTTTTAATCCAGGTTTCCGTCACTGCAACAATGTGTGGTTGTATTTGGGCTATTATACATTTGAGTTCATCCATCTTTCCCTTTTTAACTAGACTACAAGCGTTTACATAAAAGCATTTGAGAGATTTTTTGGTACTCTTTACGTCGCTATAGTCGTTGGTAACTTTGTAAGTTATTTTCCCCGTTACAGTTGTTAGTTTTTTGATGCCGGGATAGTCACTTTTCGAGTTTCGTCCGCCGCTTGGACTATTTTAGGGATTCCCTTTATATACTTAATTATCAAGTTACCTTCTCCATTAGTAATGCGATTTTTAAGTTCTTCCTTTAAACTTTGTATATGTTTTCTTTGTTGTGGAGTTTGGTCGGAGTAAATTGTAATATGGTCGAGCTTCGTGCTGTTCTCTCCTATAATATTAGTGCGGCATTTGGCCTATTCGCTATTATTAATATACACTAGTATGGCGAATACATGCGAGTCGAGGCAACTCTCCGATAATATTAGCGCAGTGTTAAGCTTAATAATTTATTTTTATTTTATGTTATTTATTTTGTATATGAAACATTTTACAGCCATGTAAAAGATCAAAATAATGTAACCGAATAATAAGTTCTAGACCATAAAAACTTAACATGCATACACGCAGAGTATCTAATATAATTTTTGAGTGGTAAAATAGTAAAAGTTAAAATAAAGATTTAAGTTACAACCTAATGATTTCATGGAGAAGAAGTATAAAGTGAATTTAATTTGATAAGACTAGCTTGATTGTGTTGTGTTTATGCAGTCCTGTAGGTGGTCTGCCGTATTATAAAACAGCCGTGTATGTGTGTTGTAGTATCCTGTTTATGCAGCCATGCAGGTGCGCTGCCGCAGCCATGTAGGTGGTCTGCCTTGTTGTCAAAACAGCCATGTATGTGTGCTGTAGTATACTGTTTATGCAGCCATGTAGGTGCGCTGCCGCAGCCATGTAGGTGGTCTGCCATGTTGTTAAAACAGCCATGTATGTGTGCTGTAGTATACTGTTGATGCAGCCATGTAGGTGCGCTGCCGCAGCCATGTAGGTGGTCTGCCATGTTGTCAAAGCAGCCATGTATGTGTGCTGAAGTATACTGTTTATGCAGCCATGTAGGTGCGCTGCCGCAGCCATGTAGGTGGTCTGCCATGTTGTAAAAACAGCCATGTATGTGTGCTGTAGTATACTGTTTATGCAGCCATGTAGGTGCGCTGCCGCAGCCATGTAGGTGGTCTGCCATGTTGTCAAAACAGCCATGTATGTGTGCTGTAGTATACTGTTTATGCAGCCATACAGGTGCGCTGCCGCAGCCATGTCGGTGGTCTGCCATGTTGTTAAAACAGCCATGTATGTGTGCTGTAGTATACTGTTTATGCAGCCATGTAGGTGCGCTGACGCAGCCATGTAGGTGTGCTGCTAGCGGTATAGGTAACAATGTTAAAGTTTTTCATGCTACTGATAGGATGATTAGTATGAGGGCGTGAGTTATAATATAATGTATCGTATTAACAGGAAACTCACATTACATCACTGCCATATGAGTAATATATAGTAATTGCAACGATTGAATTCTTTGGTAAATACAGCAACTATTTACTAGTTAGTCCTGAGTTTGAATTAAGAATAAAGGAGTCAACCAATATCAATTTTTGTAGTAATCCTTCATTCGATTAACCATGATCACATTAAAGAGCTAGATTTTCATTATTCTGTTGAGAAAGAACAATAACTGCTCAAACTTTTCAGATGTCGACGCCGGGGAAAATACACCCGAGTGTTCCAGACGGCGCCGGAGATCACCATCCAATGAGTCTCTCGTCTTGGAGGCACCGGCAAAGAAGCCCAAGCCTACCGAAGGACTAACAGCGGAGGACCTGCTGAAGTTAATATCTGCACTACAAAAATCTTCAAGTAAGGATAATACTCCTACTACCAATGTCGTCCCCGAATTTGATCCCGATAATAAATCCCAAGACGTCCAAAGATGGTTGAGGAAGGTTAATGAGTGCTCTGTAATTTATGGATGGGATGAAAAACAAACCATCCACTATGCCCTGCAAAAGTTGTGTGGATTAGCGAAGCGTTGGTATGAAGCTCTACCATCTTTGGACTACTCGTGGGAGGAATGGCAGATCAAATTTTCTAAAGCTTTTCCTAATAATGTAAATTTTGGTAAAATGCTCGAAGAGATGTTAAACCGAAAATCTCGCATGGATGAATCTTTGCGAGATTACTTTTACGATAAATTGTCTTTATTAACACTTAAGGACTCGCTAATGGGTCTGGTAGACCCAGTCCCTTGTATTTTGTTGAACAACTTAAAAAACACGAAGTTTGCAACGTTGTCGCTTTAAGTACCTTTCGACCATAGTGTGGCGCGGTAGATGGCGGTCTGAGCCGTCAGTTAGCGTGCTGCGTGTGAGTGCTATGGACGTGAAAAGTGCGTATGGGTCCGCTGGACCCGGTAGCGACTAAATACGTAAGTGATTTTTCCCATTTTGTTATTTCTGTTTGTTTACTTTTTTATCAAAACGTTGGCTATTTCTTTAATTGAACGTCATTTTGGTGTCAGATTTTCTGTCACTAATATTCCACAGCACATCAAAACCCGTATCAAAAACATAATACCAGAAGTGGAACCATCTGCAGCATCCTCCGCACTCTTACCAACCAGTGGACGAAAAGTGCGTTGCGGTCTATGTAACTGGAAGTAAGATAGGAAAACCAATGTTTTTTGCGCAACATGTAATACGCCAATTTGTGGAGAACACATGAAACAGATTTGTGCAAATTTTTATAGCTTAGTTTGATGTAGAAAGATGTAAAACTATGTTGAAAAGTGATTTTATACCAACGAAGATAATAATCTAAAATTTGTGGATTTTCAAATTTGATTTTGCTTGTTCCTATGATGATTGATCTCTCATTGTTATTTTGTCTTAGTAGATACATTCTAGTAGTATTATAAAGTTTAGAAGATTTTGTTTAAAATAGACAGTTACAGAATTTATAACAATTAGTCTAAGTTTAGTCATAAAAATGAGCCAAAATTCCTTCTATTTTTGTACGAATTAATGGTTGAGTTAAAACAATAAATATTCGTTTTTTTACGAAATATATGTTTTAATTTTGAACCTTTATAACGATTTTAAAATATACTAACCACTTTAATTTAGCAGTTTTGAAACAAACACATGATATTGTAGTGGGTCCGCTGTACCCGGTAGCGAGTGTTTGTATTACAAATTAAGGCGCGAGTCCCTAAGTGTTAAGTCGTTGCGAGATTGTCGGGCGCAAGGCAGTTGATTGTATTATATATGGTATATCAGATAATTCAATTAGGAATGGAGCTCAAGCTCTGCAGTGTGATGAGCCTGAGGATTTGTTAAATTATCTAGCGTCACAGCAGCCTTCGCAACCAAAAGACACTTTACGGGGGGGTTTCAGAAGGCGGAATTGCCGTCCAAACAGCAATAATCAGAACAAAGCGTCAGGGGGTCTACAATGAACACATGAAACCCGTACGAACTCCGTATTTTCGGGCCGTTACCTACCATGAAAATACTACGGGCCCGTCAACGGAACGAAATCGGAGTTTGACGTTTGTTGTTACGGATAGCTTACCATGAACACTCGAGCCCGACACGAAAATTCGATTTTGACGTAGAGTTTTTTGTGCATTTAGCCGAACTTCTCACGAGAACTCAAGTGCTACCGTAAGCTTTTCGGATTAACATTTTATTTCAGAAATAAGTAAGTTATTGATAATTCTATAACAGGTTTCGTACTTTTTTACCACTGGAGTGTACTTTTAAGGGTTGGAGTGTAGCAAAGGGTGTGTAAGGCGTTTGGAACTTAGAAAATTTTTCATCAAAAATATAAAACATAATAAAACACAAATCTTTGTTTTTCAATGTATAAGGGGGCTCAAATTAAATGTTTTTTATACTTGTGACTTTTTCTTTCCGACGCATGGTTTAACCGGCAAAATGCAATAGAATATAGAGTGGTCAAACACTTAGAAAAATTTTGTGATAAAATTATAAAACTTCATAGAATTCAAATCTTTGTTTTTGTCGTATAGAGGGGCATAAACTAAATGCTTTTTATAATTGTGACTTTTTCTTTGCGACGCATGGTTTAACCGGAAAATGTGATAGAATATTGGAGCCTCTAGTCACTTGGTTTTTTTTTCTCGGTAAGCCATGATTCGGTTTATATTTTTGATGAAAAATTTTCTAAGTTTCAAACGCCTTCAATATTTCATCGCATTTTATAGCTAAACTGTGTGTCGGAAAGAAAAAGTCACAAGTATTAAAACCCTTTAATTTGGGCCCCTTTTTACGTTAAAAATCAAAGAATTGAGTTTTATAGTAATTTATATTTTTGATGAAAAATATTCTAAGTCCCAAACGCCTTGCACACCCTTTGATACACGCATATAAAAAATTAATAGTAAAAGTTATGGCATTCGTGGTATAGTTATATAGGTTTAGTATAATTAAATAGGTATAGGTATTATGATAATTTAAGATTAAAAGTATAGATGAATATATAGATTATAGTGTAGGAAAAAAATTCTTTGTTTAACTTTGAAGATAATAAAACTCAATTGTTACTTATTAAAATTATGTTTTTTTAGTAAAGTAGCTGCAGTTTGTCTCCTGACCACCTGGTCAGGAGACAAACTGCAGCTACTTTTGGCTTTTGATAGATATTAATCAATACAGTTTTAATTATTTGTAACTTTCATTATGTATGACATTTCATACTTACGATTCTGTGAAGACGACTCTGCAGGCTGAGAGACTTGAGGTGGAACAGGAGAATGTGGTATCTCACCGAGTTGTTCTTCATCTGCAGGTAGCTCCAACAGCATATCTTTAAAAAATAAGATGTCTTATCTCTAATAAAATAAACAATCATCTCTACAGCCCTGCTGGAACCCAATGTCGCCACCAAACAATAGTTTTCTATTGTGTCTAGTTTTATCAGGCTAGAGGAGTTTTACCATACTATTCAGTATGTAACACAGTACACATCAAATGTCCCTTGCAGAGTTGCAGTGGGAAAAGAACATCATAGCATCATAGCTGTCAGTGCCACAATAGGCAATAATCTGTTTTATACTAACGAGTTTAAAATAATTATGATTACTTACCATCTTGTGAAGCTCCCTCTGGGGGAGCTGCAGTTGATGCAGAAGCAGCTGATGCTGGCGCTCTATCCTAAAAAATAATATAAAAAATAACTGAAAATAAGCTTTATAAATGACTATAGGGTTTGAAATGGGCTCTAAAGTTGTGCGTAGGGTTAAAATCAATTCATAATAGAATAGATTTACATGATAAATTGTTATTATAAAAGTAAGGTATAATTTTGTGTCCAGAGATCGTACACAATGCAAAAACTTTTTTAATAACTTTAATAGTACTTATAAAACTACTTACAGGATAAAAGGCTGAAACGCGGCCTTCCACCTGCTGACTCCCAAATCCCTCACCCATTATTGAAATTATCCGACGGTCAGTGTCGGAAATGGGAGAGGCAGTTGTTGGCCCACCACCAGTAGCACTGGCAGATTGTCTGGAAGCGCTGGCAGCTTTCTTTGCCAGATATTTCCGATCTGCCCAGATCTAAAAGCAGATTAATTGCCTAGTATTAGAAACTTTTATTAGCTTGCATTGTCGGAAGCATCTAAAACTTCCTAGAAAAAACTGTCTTTTAAAATTTTATTAAGTTATTTTATGTTAATTAAAGGATAATTAATTATTCAATATTACCCTCTGCCACTGCTTCACGGTTTTCACTGTACCACCGCAGGCTTTTAAATTGTTTGCAAGACCTTGCCAGAGCTCTCTTGTACGAGCTCGTCCTGAAACATCCCTCAGATGACCTCTGGCAAGATCTTGATGCTCTTGCAGGAAATTTAGTAGCATTTCAATTTGCTCTGCAGTTGGTGTTGCCTACATGGTTGTAGGTACTGCAAAGAGAACTTAAAGTTTAATGTTTCAGAAAAGACTGTACATTTATTACGGACAAGAGGAATATAGTCAAGTTACTTACATGAAAGTCTGATTATGTGTGGTGAATCAATTCTCAGCTCTGACGACGTTATGAACACTACATTTAAGAGTTTTACTCCATTAACAGATGAAATATTACAAACACTCATGATTTAGAACACTTGAGAACTCTGTGCGGATTGTAGAAAACACTTGAAAGTTTAACTTTCTACGAAAAAAGCAAAAAATAACTCGGAATCGCATGAAAATGTCATCACAAAACAAACATAAACAAACAAAGTTATGTGTGTAGTACTGCGGGAAGAAATATCCTCTCAACATCATAATCTTATTAGTGGGCCGTGGCATTCTCTATTTGGTTGGCTTATTTTAGGTATTTTAAAGTGTATTCACAAAATTTCTTTGATAAAAATTTGCAATGTTTTAATGACATACGGAGCATTCCGCTAATTTTAACTGTTGTTTATAAAATCAAATTCATAAACATACTAATTGATTGCGTTAAAACTATTATAATAAAAGTAATTTTAAAATTTTAATGTTATTACCGGTTTTTAGGATAGGCATTATAAATAACCTTTTTCAATCATTCGTTCACGTAACCTTGTCTATGCGTCCGTACTAAACCCGCGAATCCGAAAATAGTTCATGGTAGCTACGAGTCACGTACTTCGTTCGGGTTACGGACAGGCTCGAAATTACGGACGGACGTTTCATTGTAGACCTCCAGGCTCGGGCAAGAGCATAGAGATCGTTTGCTTTAACTGCAACGAGCCAGGGCATACTTATCATTCTTGTGCCAAACCTGTTACTAAATGTGTGAAATGCGGTAGGATAGGTCACAACTTCAGTGATTGCAACCGGAGGCCACTGCAATCATTCGAAAACAATACCCAAAATGTATCAGCAGAGAAAAGGGTTTTAAGAGTGATAACTACTAAGCCTACAAATTTACATTTACCATCTTGCGAAAGTACCAAACCTTCGACCACTAAAAGTAACGATCAGATTTTGGATAGAAACCTTTCTGAAGCATCTAATAAAATCCCCTATAGCAGCACTAATGATAAGTTTCACAAACACGTATGTGTTAATGGGACCATGCTCAACGCGTACATCGATTTTGGAAGCGATTGCAGTTTAATTAGACATTCGGATGCAAAAGCACTCGGCCTTACTGAGTGCAATAGTCGCTTGCCAACCATTAGGGGGTTCGGTAATTCTGCTGTCACTCCTGAATTTCAGTCTTATGTACAAGTAAAAATTGATGAAGTCAAGACCAACATAACTGTTCTTGCCGTTGAGGACGATTATTTGAATACGCCGATGTTGATAGGGCAAAACTTCACCGAGCTGCCTGCTGTAACGGTAATGAAAGACAACGAACGCCTTGTCTTTTATCATACCCCTTCTGTCGTAAGTGACGAAATAGTTTCGACGCTTGATGTTTTCGTTACTAGCGATATAGACATCCAAAGGGGAGGCTTGGTAGAGGTTTGTATAAAAGAACCATACACCGGTGACGTTTATATAGACGGAAGCACTAGAATGTATCCGAATCAAGAATATTATCTCCATCAGGGCTGCTACGCAATAAATTATAGTAAAGCGCTTATATTTGTATCGGCACTGACTAACAGCTCCCTTAAGTTTAAGAGAGGCACTCTTATTGCTAGAGTCAGTCCCATTGCAGAGGCAAAAACTTTTCTCGTTCAAACTGAAGAGCATTCAAATGAGTTACTCCCTATAGATGAATCTGATATTAAAATAAGTAAAGATATTGATCAGGTTACGCGTGACCGATTGTGTCAACTTTTACAAAAGTACAGGAACTGCTTTGCCAATAATCTTAGTGAGCTGGGTTGTGCCAAAGCTACGGTGATGAATATCGATTTAAACGATAATAGTCCAGTCGTGTATAGACCATACCGCTTATCTCATCATGAGCGTCAAAAGGTAAGGGACATGGTAGAAGACTTGATTCAAAACGACATTGTACAAGAGTCCAGCTCAAACTATGCCAGTCCTATATTGCTCGTGAGAAAGAAAAATGGGGAGCTGCGACTTTGCGTCGATTATCGCGCTTTAAATAGCAAAACGGTAAAGGACAAGTATCCTTTGCCGCTGATCGATGACCAACTTTCGAACCTGAGTGGAAACAAGTTTTTTACAACGCTGGACTTAGCATCTGGTTACTACCAGATACCTATGAGTGAGCAGAGTCGACACTTGACTGCATTCGTGACGCCGGACGGGCACTACGAATTTAAACGTATGCCGTTCGGCCTCGCAAACGCACCATCAGTATTTCAACGATTAATGAATAGCTTACTAGGTTCAAGGAGATTCAGCTCAGCCCTAGCATACATGGATGACCTCCTTATCCCGTCTTCTACGATCGAAGAAGGCTTCGAAAGACTTGAGGATGTGCTGAAAGTAATCCAGGAAGCTGGCCTGACATTGAAACTCTCTAAATGTACATCTTTGACATTAAAATTGAATACCTCGGATACGAGATCTCTTCGGAGGGAATAAAACCAAGCGAAAGAAAAATCTCGGCAGTGAGAGATTTTCCAGCGCCACGCAACGTGCACGAAATGCGTCAGTTCTTAGGTTTGGCGAGCTATTTTCGGAGATTTGTGAGAAACTTCGGTGAAATAGCCAGACCCTTAACTGCGCTACTTAAAAAGGATGCACAATGGCGATGGGATATTGAAGAGGTAACATCCTTTACTTGTTTGAAGAAACGACTAATAGAGCGTCCGCTTTTGGCGTTATACAACCCAAATTTAGAAACTGAGGTACATACAGATGCGAGTTCTTTGGGGCTAGGGGGAATTTTGATGCAATGGCAAGATTCTCCCAGGGTGTTGAAGCCTGTCGCCTACCTTAGTAGGCAGACCACACCAGAAGAGCGCCACTTACACTCTTACGAGTTGGAGACTTTGGCTGTGGTCTGCTCGCTAAAGAAATTTCGACCATATCTGTTGGGGCTCAACTTTTGCGTGTATACTGATTGCAACGCTTTACGTACGACACTGACGAAACGGGATTTGATACCACGAATAGCAAGATGGTGGCTGTCAATTAGTGAATATAACTTCACTATTGAATATCGTCCCGGATGTCGTATGACCCATGTGGACGCCCTTAGCCGAAACCCACCAACTAGTGATGTTCCTGCTCAAATTGTTAACATTCTTAGCATAAATACAGAAAATTTGATACTTACATTGCAGATGGGTGACCCTGAATTATAACGCATTGTTAAAATTTTAAAACCAAACTTGGATGAGGAACTTTCAGATATCAAAAAGAATTACATTGTCAAAAACCATTCATTATATAGGAAAATTGGCGATGACCTGCGTCTTGTGATTCCCAAAGATGCAAGATGGCAAATTTGCAAGGCCAATCATGACGACGTCGGCCACTTTGGGTTTGCAAAGACTTTGGAGCGGATTCAGAGCAGGTATTGGTTCCCCAAGATGAGACGATTTATAAAAAAATATGTAGCATCCTGTATTGACTGTGCATATAATAAGGATAACGCGCCTACAAGACATACCGGCCTCTTACATCCGATACCCAAAGTCGAAGTGCCATTTGATACGCTGCATATGGACCACTTAGGACCATTTGTCAAAAGTAAAACAGGTAACAACTACATACTTACAGTCGTAGATGGATTCACAAAATATATTTTTGCTAGACCAGTTCGGGATACCAAGACAAAGAATGTGATTAAAATACTAGAAAACTTGTTTAATGATTTTGGAGTACCACGCAGAATCATCTCCGATCGTGGCACAGCCTTTACTTCGGCACAATTCAAAGAATTTTGTAACAATAAGGGAATAAAACATGTGCTTAACGCAGTTGCTTGCCCTAGAGCAAACGGGCAAGCCGAAAGATTCAACAGGAGTATTCTCACGGCTTTGTCTGCTCAAAATTTTAACAAAGACGAACGTGTTTGAGACGAGCAACTGGGTAAAGTACAGTGGGGTTTAAATAATACCGTAAATGCGTCCACCAAAAAGACTGCTTCGGAACTAATGTTTGGAATAAAGCTTAATTGCCCTATTGACAATATGTTGACAACTGAAAATCGCGAGAATGAAGCTGTTTCCGCAATAAGTCCCGGTGATGAGTCCAGTAATGATGACCCTATTGCTCAAGTGCCGGTAACATCTGAAACTAGCTCAAGTGCGACTAATACACCGGATGCTCAAAGTTGGGTAACCCCGGCCTTAAACCCTACAAATATTGAAGAAGTGAGGCAGAAAGCGTCTAAAAATATTAAGAAAAGTCAAGAACGACAGAAAAAAGCATGTGACGAAAAGAGGTCCCCAGCAATCACTTATTCTGTAGGTGATTTAGTAAAAATAACCAGGACCAATTTAAAAAAATGACGGCAAGAGCAAGAAACTCTTACCAAAATTTGTTGGTCCATACAAGGTTACGAAAAGCTTAGGAAACGATCGATACAGAATTTCCAATGTGCCTGGGTTAAATTCAAAAAAATATGAGTCTGTTGTAGCTGCGGATAGGATGCGTCCGTGGATACACATCCAAGCATTAGAAATTAACGGATCCTCTCGTCCTTCATCCGATTTGGTCAACTCTAGTTCTGACTCTAGCTCTAATGAAGATTAATATGTTTTAAAATGTAATAAGTGTCACTAATGTAGTTTTATCTCTAAACAATTGATGTATACCCACCTTGTTATTTTTTTACATATATTTTATATAAATTTATTATTATACTCATTGAATAAAAATAAATAAGTGGTATTAGGTAATATTGAATGAAAATATGTTTACTCATGTATTTTTATTCCTATTATGTATTTAATGTCATATGTCACAAAAAAATGATTATTTGCCAAATGTTGTGATTTTGCGTGCGTGCTACGGAGTTAGCACGCAGTCGGATGGCCGAATGTTGTGATTTTTATTTAAAGTCTATCTTTCTGAGTTTTAAATATATAGTTTGTCTTAATCCAGTTTATTTTAATTCATAGAGTAAAAACGGAAATGGTGTCATTTTAATTCATAAATTGTTCCGAAACCGATGTAAGGATTAAAATGTAAGATTTGTGTAAAAGTAGTCAAAAATAATAAAATTTGATTATAAAATATGCATTTAATTAAAATCTAGAAAATAAGTAATTTTCAAATAAAAAGTCTCTTATTTGATTGTAAAGTGCGCGCCGATTGGCTGTTTGCCATCGTGCGATGTGGAAGGGATATCTCGGCCTCATGGCACGGTGGGGAGCAGGCGCAAGCTAACTGAGGCAGTCTACTGTGAACTGTGCTACTGAGTGGTCGTGTGAAAATAAAGTGCTGTGAGTCTACTACGTTGTTTCACTCTTCTTCACATTTATTTTAAGGTGTTTTTGCTTAAATATATTGTTAAACTCATCTTAAATCAATCTAAACAAATTTTTATACGACTTATCCGTAGTGTCACTGTTGAATGGTAACACATTTACCTATTCTATATTCAATTTTTTTCTTAAATCTATCTAATTGATTGGCAGTGACTGGCCTACAAATAATATCCACCATTGGTGAAACATGATAGTGCCCAAATGTGGCTATTTGTCCACTATGATCTGATCTTAGGCAGTTTATAATTTCTTAGGTACTGTGCAGTGACACGCGCGCTCGCAGCGTGAGCTCTCGAGCTCATTAAGCTAATAGCGGATATAGACGTGTTCCATATACTTACAAACCAATGAAAACTTACCGTTTATAAGTACCAAGTTGTAAAACCTATAAAACCTAAATACCTCATTACCTTAACCTTCACCATAAACTTTACCTTCGTATTTACCAAGAAAATTACCTATCTATTCATTTTATTTACCCAAGGGCATTGGGGTAGGGAAAATTAAAGATAAAATATCATTTCTCAATAATAATAATAACTAATTTCTATTTTAAACTAAATATCTATTTATTAATTGTCACAAAATATTGGTTTGCTATCAGCGGACAAGGTTGACTTCGCTTTCTGCAGGAACCTCTGCAGACAGGTACACTCAGGCTGGTCACAGTCGAGCTGCACCTTGAGGGTGACGAGCGCCTTCTTGTAGCGTGTCTCGGGCGGCGTGGAGAGGGCCTCCTTGGCGAGGTAGACTCGCGTCTCGATGTAGTACTCCCCGTCGAGCAGGGCGCGCCGCACCACGGAGCCGTTCGCTACGCGGCTGCTGATGCTGCTGTCCAAGCGCTTGCCGCGCGCTGGTGTTCGTTTAGCGTGATCAGCAGCTGCGCTTGTCTCGTCTTCTGACAGCAAACCAAGTACATCCAGCTTTTCTGTCTTGGTGTGCTTGGGTTTTTTTGATGACGAGGATCTGTAACATAAAAAAATGTGTTACTTAAAAGATAAATCCCATTAAACAACCTGAAGCTAGAGACGGTGAAATAAAAAAAAGAAAGGAGACTGAAAATCTAGGAAAAACAATGTTAGTTCTTTACCTTTTACTGTACTTGGATCCAGCTTTTTGTTTCGGAATTGATTTTAGAAGACCAGTAGTGGCACGGATATTTTTGAAAAAAGTTATGAAACGATAAAAGTCTTTCTTTTTTTTCTTGGTGGATAAATCATCTTTTTATGATACTATATCTAAAAAATTAGAAAAATCCGCTGAATGCTGTAGGTATGAGATAGGTATTTCTTATAAATGAGTCTAGCTCACTGAATACAAAGTTAAAATGAAAAATGTAAATTTATTCCACATAAGGGATATTAAAATATGCTATTTACCAATGTTTAGAAACACAAGTAATATGGAAGTATGGAAAACTGAAAAATCTGAATATCATCACTAATAATATGTTAAAGTAACTGAAAATTATTTTCGGAAGTACTTCTTAATTAGGCCAATCTTGGGAAAAAGGTTTAGAAACCTACGTTGCCTGCTGCATACAATTTTTGGTTTTCCTTGCGCTACGTATGTAACATTATGTTAAAGTATATAAAGTCTGTATTTATATGATCATAATAATGTAATATATCAATATACAAAAAGTTAGAAATGTAAATTACTTGCCGTCGATGTTATTGAGAATCAAACGTAATAATCTTTGGTATTGATATGAAACGCGGGGCGCGGGTGGCGGGGAGCGTGGTGTGACGTATCTCGGCGTCGCGCGCTGCCGCTAGCCGCATGTTCTGCGCGAAAAACGACTTTCTGTCTGACTGAATAAGGGTGCTACATACAGTGATGTTCATGATTTGATTCGGTAACATACTAGGTGCTCACTGTAGGTGTGGCTACCTACAGTAAGCATCTATATGTCTACCTAAAAACGGAAATTGAATTTTTACGACAATAATAATTCATCTTTGATTGACAATCGGGACAAACTTATAAGTATGCCTAGCTATGTTAAGTAGGTACCTATAAAACATTTGGTTTTGTTTATCATTTAAGAAGTGTTACTTATATAAAAGTATTTAAGTAACACTTTATTAATACAAGATGAGAATATGACATGATGAGCAAGAGACAAACACTGTTACTGTACTGAGCTTTTCAGGGTTCCGTACCCAAATAGTAAAACGGGACATTAAAAAGGCTCTGTATTTATGTCTGTCTGTCCGTCTGTCACCAGGCTGTATCTCATGAACCGTGATAGTTAGAGAGTTGTTTTCACAGATTATGTATTTCTGCTGCTGCTATTACAACAAATACTAAAAAACAGAATACAATAAATCATTAAGGAGTCTCTTAAGCTGGAAACATACTATCGGACGCGGCTTACGGACGCGGCTTACAGCCGCGACTTAAAGGAATCTAGGTATTGAATGTACACTAAGGTGTGCAAACCATCGGACGTAAGTCGCGGACGTAACCTTCGCTGAC
Organism: Anania fuscalis; assembly: GCA_950371115.1. Taxonomy (NCBI): domain Eukaryota; kingdom Metazoa; phylum Arthropoda; class Insecta; order Lepidoptera; family Crambidae; genus Anania; species Anania fuscalis. The sequence continues at coordinate 10,275,187 of OX493326.1, read as the reverse complement.
CTTGAGCGCTCGGACGTCCGACAGCAATCTGGCGCGCTGGATGTTTCTGTAAGCCGAAAACGTCCGCGGACGGTATGCACGGGGTGCGGACGCGTCCGAGCGTCAGAAGGACGCCGACTGCGCGAGAGCTCGCACGTGCTTATTGATTGCATGAACATTTTTATCATAAGATAGCTAGCGATTTGATAACGTATGCGAAAAAGAAACCCGCTTATCACCGTATTCAGTATTATGTTACAGGAAATCTCCGGGACCTGGACAAGATTTATTTAGGGTTCCGTACCCAAAGCGTAAATCGGGGGCCTATTACTATTCCGCTGTCCGTCTGTCTGTCTATCTCATGAACCGTGATAGCTAGACAGTTGAAATTTTCACAGATGATGTATTTTTGTTGCCGCTATAACAACAAATATTAAAAACCAGAATAAAATAAATATTTAAGGGGCTCCCATACAACCAAAGTGATTTATTTTGCTCGTTACTAAGGCTCCGCTGTCCATCTGTCTGTCTGTCCGTCTGTCACCAAGCTGTATCTCATGCACCGTGATAGCTAGAAAGTTGAAATAAATATTTAAGGGGGCTTCCATACAACAAACGTGATTTTTTTGCCGTTTTTATAGAAAATGGTATGGTAATGGAACCCTTCATGCGCGAGTCCGACTCGCACTTCGCCGGTTTTTACAGATAATGGTGCGGAACCTTTCGTGCGCGAGTTCGACTCGCACTTGGTCGTTTTTTTTTGGCCTGGATAATTGTATTTTGGATTAGCTACTATTTTTAAGAATTTTCTTCCAAAATCTACTAAACGATACAGATTTTCTACTGAAATTACTACTAAATCATCGTCCTCTTTGTCACAAACCTACCAAAAACGTAGAAATCTACTTAAAGTGGTCACACTCATGGCGTCCGCAAGCAACGTCCGAGGACCGTGCACACTTATCAGTCGCGGCTGTAAGTCGCGTCCGTAAGCCGCGTCCGATAGTATGTTTCCAGCTTTATACAACAAACGTGATTTTTTTGCCGTTTTTGTAGATAATGGTACCGAAACGGTATGGAGATGGCGCCACTGCCACGGTAAGCAAAGGCTCCGAAATAAAAGTGTTTTAAAAATAGTAATTGTGAAGATTTTGCAACTAAAAAGGGACACAAGTTATCTATATCATATAAATATTCAGTGATATAATGTTTATGAGTGAAAAGACTAAGAGGACATTGTGTAAAAATTATAATAAGTGACGGTGATCAATGACGCTTAATTTGTACTGATTTGTGCTAAAACAACATAAACTAAGTGAATTATCTGTGTTTTGTCAAGGAAAAGTCATAAAAACAATCGTAACAAGTAACTTTAGTGATAAATCATACTTAAATTGATGAATCTTCAAATTGTTGGTGACAGTAAAAACTTTTTAAACGTACAGATGCTCAAAAAATAACGTTTTATTAGCGACGTTTTACCTGAAAATAAAACGTTTATTAAACATACTTACCTTATTCAAAGCCTTTTACATGAGAGTAGCATCCGCGTTTCCGGTTCGAGTACTAGACATGACTCAATGTCTGCCCACGTGACTACGTTTCCACAGCCCGCCACCGCAGCTATGCAACAGTAGCGCCACCACAGGCAGCTCGAAGGATTGTTCGATATTCGGGTCATTGCGTTTTATTGTCACCAGGCAGGTTTAAAAAGCAGGCTTTGAATAAGGTAAGTATGTTTAATAAACGTTTTATTTTCAGGTAAAACGTCGCTATTAAACAGTACTGTACCGTTATTCAAAGCCTTTTACATGAGAGACGTATTTATTGTCGCCTGGTGGACAGTACACAGACTGTGTAGTCGCCGAATTTGAGACTGTTCTCCTACAGTCATTTGTCCGGTAAACTATTAACCAACCCAATTTTTAATCGGCGAATGTTTCTCTAAAATAGCTTTCACCTATGAATTTTTACTCTGCATTCTATTTTGCCAACGAACGTTTCGCCGGCAGTCGCTTCGACGACGATCGTTTTGCCTGAGTAATATTTTGACAATTAACTTTTCATCGCCACATGGTAATCAACCACAGGCCACACACTGTTTATATTTTTTTGTTTTTGATGTATAAGTCTCAATTTGATACGCATTTGTTTGTTTTTCATGATTTTTTCAAAAAAAAAATATTTTGATTACTTAGCAGCTTAGCCTTTTATTTATATTTACCTCTATAATATCATTTGCGTCTGGCGATGAAAAGATAATTGTCAAAATATTACTCAGGCAAAACGATCGCCGTCGAAGCGACTGCCGGCGAAACGTTCGTTGGCAAAATATTATGCAGAGTAAAAATTCATAGGTGAAAGCTATTTTAGAGAAACATTCGCCGATAAAAAGTTATGTTGGTTAATAGTTCAACGGACAAATGACTGTAGGAGAACGGTCCCAAATTCGACTACTTTGGTAACAAAAATTTTGTGGTTACCCTCACAAGGAGTAAGTTTTATCTTTACTTTAAGCCTTTACAGTAATAACGGCTTCGACTGGATATTGGTAATTATTTCTTACACCAAGTGAGTTTTCAGTTTTTTATGGTTTTGAAACCAGTGTTAGATTGGTTTCAATCTACTTAGGTACATTAAAAATATAATAATTTTCTTCTTGAATAACGTAAGTCTGTAACGGTTTTTCCCGTTAGATGACATGTGTGAATTTTTAGAAGGAAAACGGTGTTACCGTTCGGAGATAGATTGTTCTCAATATAGTATATTCACTTTAATATATAATTTTCTTTTTAGATTACGTAAGCCTCTAACGGTTTTTTCCATTAGACAAGTGTAGGTTTTTAGAAAATATAGGTCTGTCCGCGTGCAAGCAGAACATCAGGGAACCTGGAAGAGGGATACGAAAAACAAAAAAGGAAATTAAAACATGCAAGGTTCCATATCGAGTAATTTTTACTTTCTTCGTAAAGGCACACACGAGTAAGGCTTGTAATATTGATTAAGTACAATTTGTAAAACCTAATTATCATTCAGTGATATTTTTTTTTCTAAAATATTTTTCTTCGAAAAATATATTTATAAACACCCCTTTGTTGGAAAAGTTTTATTTTAATTGTATTTAGCATAAATAAGCAAGGCATTACATGCATGCTCACGTATCCCCTTTCTTTCAGTTGAAGTTGAGGGGATAAAGCTTGTCCAACCCTAATTGTACAAGAAGAATATTCGAACAAACAACATGGTAGAACTAATATGTGGAAATACCGAATTTGTTAACGTTACGGGATCCAGACCATAGATGACTAGTATTACCTGCTCTCCTTTATCCCACCGGGATAAGAGATACCTACTATGCTTTTTTGTCGGTATGAGAACGTCAGGGCTCCGCCGTACATCGTCGAAATGTTGAAAATATATTGCATCCCATTGAAATCAAAACCATCGAAGTATGTCTTTCAAGTGATGGAGTATTAGGAGCAAACGACTAATCTCCCTTATCCCACCGGGATAGGAGAACAAATACCTATTTTACTCTTCCGTTGAAATGAGGAAACTAGGGCACCACCCTACGTTTTCAAAACGTTGAAAGTATATTGCTCGTCGATGACTTAACCTCCGCTGATGGAAAATAAGAAGCAAAAATCTCCTGCCAGGTTAGGAGATCAAATGACGGTCTGTCTATACTATGGCTGTTCAGGCAGCTCCGAAGTGCCTGATACCTTGTGAAGAGCGAATGCACAAACGGGACTAGAGTGACGTTTGAGTTACACATCATTGCGTATTGAACTCCGGACGGTGTCACATCTTGAAGTGAGATAGCAATATCTCCCCTCTCGCTCCCACTCCGGGGAGCAGAAGGGGAGTTTTTTCGGCTCGGAAAGTATAAAAACCGCGTGGGTGGTCCGACCCACACTCACTCGATCGCAGCAAGTCACGAAGACCACACCTCCGAAGTGGTCACCTCCGGAGAGCCTCCTGCTCTCAAAAACCTCCGTCTACACTTAGCTCTGCATCATTGAAACCAATATCGGCCTTCTTATTTCTTTTCCCGCACCGCAAGTCCTTCACCGTGAACCACCGCCCACAGGCCCTACCGGATACCGACTCATCGATCCGAGGGCCGGTCGGTAACACTATGTCCATTATTAGGCCTTAGTAAATCTACACGATTATTAATATTCTCCTTAAATCTGTCTATCCTACTTACAGTAACTGGCCTATAAACAGCCTGTACTATGTTTGAGACTTGAACATATCAAAAGACAAACAAACGTAAAAGCGTGACTCTGTTCTCACTTCCATACGGACTTTAACTTCATCCACATAGGTCGAAATGCAAAAACGCTTCAATATATCATCTTGTCTTCAAAACTTAAAAAAAAGTCTTGAAAGGGTTGAAATAGGGAATGAAAGTTTGAATTTGGATCACTACCTGCCGAAGTACTTGGACTCTTAAACTTACTAACTGTTATGATTTTTTTCCAGATTTTTCAAGCCAATGGTTTAGTTTTTAAAAGGGGGGGGGGGGGGGAACGCGGTACGATAATACGTAATGATTTTCTTTGGTTTTAAGATCAGACCATAAAATATGAGAGTGAACAATAAATAAACCCTATTTTACCACCCTTAGGGTAAGTTATTTTTTTCAAATTTGTACCAATTTCAATGTATCTAATAAAAAAAGAATTATCAAAATCGGACTACTCTGTAAAAAGTTATGCGTGGTCAAACATTAGAATCAGTAAGTAAACAATCAATCATCCCCTGTTTTCCTACCGTTAGTTAGGGTTGGTTTTTTTTTCTAAATTTATACGGGACCCCCTTCGGACTATACTCTTTCTAATAAAAGAAGAATTATCAAAATCTGACTACTCTGTAAAAAGTTATGCGTGATCATACATAAAAAAAATATATAAGTATATACACCGTGCTTTTTTACCCGACTGCCAACGAGGGTTATGTTTTTCGAGCGTATGTAAGTATGTCCATTTCTTTGGCACGCCCTACAGCCTAAACCGTTTAACAGATATTAAAGTAGAATATATCAATAGATTCGTCTCAATTGTGCAAGTGACAAGGGGTATGTTATTTCCCAAAATTCCCGCGGGAACAGAACTTACGCGGGAAAAACGGATCTGCAATACTGATAAACCGATTTTGAAATTTTCTTTTTTTAACTAAGGGTCACATATTTTCAGTGCTAATAGTATTTAATACTTTATTTTCCAAAATTCCTACGGGAACAGGCAAAACAATTCACTGAAAAAATAGGAAGGAAAAACCGTTTAATGGATTTTAACATATGATATGTCATTAGATTCGTCTCAGTTGTGGGAGTGACATAGGCTATGTAATAACATTTCCGGGTAATAATCCGGAATTCCTATTGGTACATGAATTAAACGGGAAAAGCCTATTGCAGATACTACTAACCTACTCGAGTTAAAACCTTTTTTTTTCAATGAAGATTTACAAATAAGGCTTTATAGTTCATTTAAAAGTAGTAGTAGAACACTACAAACTAAAAAGTCAAAAATAAAATTAATTAATTTAAAAAATCTAAAAACCCGACTGCGTAAAAAGTGAACTTAAAAGATGAAATCAAGATTTAAGGAATCAATTTGCAGTCGGGGGCATCAATACATATTTGCATGCAATTTGGTATGAATTAGGTGCCGTGTGGGGACGGCCGTAAAGAATACACTTCCTCACCGCTAACAGGAGGCGTGTCATAAGAGGCGACTAAATCCTGTAGCACGAGACGGGGAGCAGCGTGTGCGTGCGATATAATAAAAAAAACTGCGCTCGCCAACCCGCCTGCCAAGCGTGGCGAGTATGGCAACAACCCCCCGATAACAGAAGTCACTGGGGGAGGCCTATGTTCAGCAGTGGACGTCCTCTGGCTGGTACGGCAATCATAAAGACTTGTGTATGTCAGCGTTTTTTAAAATTCAACCCCTAAAAGGGTAAAGTAAATATATATAGTATTCCTCATATGACGAAGGCATCCACTAAGAAAGAAATTTCCAGAATTCAACCCCCAAGGGGGTGAAATAAGGGATACATTTTTGTATGAAACTTTTTATTTCTTGGACATATTTTCATCAAATTTCGTGTGATTTGAGAACAGCAGAAATGATGGTTAAATATTTCAGCATTTTCTAATATTCAATTCAACCCCTGCGCGGGTGAAACAGGGGATAAAATTTTGTATGAAACTTTTTATTACTTGGACATTATTTGCATCGTATTGAACGTATGAATTGAGTATGGCAAAAATTATGGTAGTGTATTTGAGCGTTTTCTAATATTCAACGTCAAAGGGGGTTAAATAGGGGATGAAAGTTTTAAATAAACGCACAGGCCAAACCCTTAGGGCTAGAAACTAGAAATTTCATACACGTATTCCTCATATGACGAAGACATCGACTAAGGGAGGAGTTTTCAAAATTCAGCCCCCAAGGGGGTGAAATAGAGGATAAAAGTATTTGTTTAGGCCGAGGTCTGTCTGTCTGTCTCTCTGTCCGTCCGAGGTTTTGCTTAGAGACTGTTGATCCTAGAGATTTGTAATTTTGTAGTGATATGTATACCAATCACGCAATAAAAGTATATAAACTAATACTGGAAATAAAACATCGCATGCGTAAAAAGAAGGTTAACATATTATCTGTTTGTCATTACACTGAAAAAATCCATTTAGTGAAATCGACCATCCCTCTAATCTAAAATATGCGAAAACAAATTATTGGATTGATTAATTCTGAGCTTTTTCAGAATTTTAGTTTTGATTTTATCCTTACAATCTACACCTTTGTATTAAATTCAATACAACAAAGCTAGGGCTACATAATTAATCTGTCCGCGACGCAAACCGTTATTAATTATCAATTATTGAAAATGAAACACCGAACCAATTTATTTATTTGTAAACAATTATTTTGTACCCATTCCATTATTGAAATTCTTATTGAATCTTACCGTTTAAATTGCTAGAAGCTATACTATCCTGTAGCTTGTAGTGGCAATTTAGATGGAATTGTCCGTTCTTTAATACTCTGTATACTGGATGACTTTTTTTACCGTCAAGAAAATAAACGTGTGAAAAAGGTAAATGATATAGGTGATGATGATGATGATAATTTTTAAAAAAAGTTATTTTTATCAACTATTTAACCTCATAACCATCTTATTTTAAGTTAATTTTTACAAACAGAACATTAAAAACAGAATATTGGTAAAGTAATAATAAAAATATGAAACCGACCAAAACTCAAACGCATATTCACTGATGTATTCTATGTATATGCATTTTTTTGGACATTCCAAAATTTATAAAATCAGTTTTATTTTATAAACACACTCGCATAATATCACATAGTTTTAGGTACAGAATACACAGTATTTTTTTCCTGACGGTAAATCTTTTCATCACAAAAAAGTTGAATATGAAAAAAATATCAGGGTAGCTCCCATACCTACATGTAACGTGGCGGAGGATTTTTTTTCATCCTTTATCCCATCGTGTGGGGTATCGTTAAATAGGTCCTTTAAAATGACTTAGGGGTCGCGAAAAAAAATTTTCGATTTAGGGATCCGTTTGTGATATATTAGGTTGGGGATAAAGTCTTTTCGCATTATAGTGTGTATGAACTTGTAATAAAATCTCTTTGGCTGTACTATTTGTATCTGGCTGGTTTTGGTATCATTAAAAGTTTAAAGAAGATAATTTCAAATTCAAATTAGGAAAATGTGTGTTTTTCATTTGTTTTTCGTACTGTCAAGATGAGTGAATCTTAGGAAGAAATTTGATACATTTTAAAATTTTACTATAAAAAAGGTAAAAAGGTAATAATACCTGGAAAGTTCATGAAAAGCACTATTATCGTGAATTCATTCAGATTTTTTAAAGCTAATCTCTTTTTCTCAGTCGGAATTTTCATTGCTGAAGGTCGTGTCTAACTTGAAGTGTTGATCACCCGATGCACTATGCTTCTCCACGTATTTCTGTCCTCGGCAGTCTTAATAGCCTTGGTTATTGGCAGGCCAGTGAGGGACTTAACTAGATCAACAATTTGGTAAAGGTTACAGGAAGACTCTGGACGCAGGTCGCTTCCAACAAGCCAATCTGGAAGTCACCAGGGGCCTGTGTTCAAAACCGCATCAAAATCGAATGAGCCAAAAGCGAAAAAATCGCGGACAAACATGCATACAATAACGTTTCATTAATTACTAAATTGAAAGTAAGTATCTAGCTAGAAACTTCTTTTCATTGCAGTATCATGTATTCACTTGTATTTATTTTTTGACAAAGAAAAGGTAAATATAATTTATTTAATACACAATATTATTCAGACATAAATTTGAATCTGTGATTCAATGGCTGAAACTATAACCCGCAATTTTGTACTCGAAAATCATTATAATTTAAGTTTGCTTTCGCTTGGCGAATTTTTTAATTAAATCAACATTTTACAATTTTTTTTTTCATTTTAGGTAGATAATTCTTTTTTCCATATTATGACATTAGTGACTTACCTTAGGATCAGAGCGATTTACCTATGTGATGCTATCTTAATCTTTTAATGCTTCTCTGTAAAGTTACGAAAATGTAATTATGACATTGTCCTTCTGGATGTGCGATATACACCGTGACTTTTTAATTACCCGAGAAAACTAAAATTTGCGTTTATAAAAATATGTATATCAGTAAGTAACACACAAATATTATAGCGTTCATACAAAAATATCGTTTTAAAGGACTTCAAATAAATCCTGTTAATGCACCAAAAACACGTAAACCATCTTCGTAGTATTTGTTTAATGAAAGAGAGAGAGACGCATGCATTCATTCATACTCGCGCGGCGCTCGCGCATGCCCGTCTGTTACGCCTAGTGCCATCGATTGTCAAGATCGCCAAGCATCGCGGGTTCGCATCCTGCACTAGCATTTAATAAACGTGATATCTGTTGATTTGTATGTTGTGGCCATTACGAAGTAATAAAAATAGCACTTTTCACGAGTTTTTTTTATCTGCTTAATAAATTGTTTATTTTAATGACTTAGTTAAGGTGTATTTTAAAATATGAAATTCACTAGGTATTTACAAGATTAACAAATGATACAAATACCTAAAAACCTTAAAACAAATATCAACATACCTTACACGTATTGCAGTATTTTTTCAAAATGTCCTCTCTCCGAGATACAAACACGTGCTCTTTTCCGCAAGTTATTCTTCAAAGAAATAAGCACGTTTCTTTGAGCTTGAACCTCTTGAAAAGCCGCAATGATTCGGTTTCGCAAATCACCAACACTAGTAGGTTCACTCACAAACACTCGGCGCTTGATCTCGCTCCACAAATAAAAGTCCACAGGCGTAAGGTCCGGGGACCGTGGAGGCCAGGGCACGGGCCGTTTAGGTACGCGCGCACTGTACACAGTACTGATAGGCCATCACGATATTCGTCACTTCACTTTAAAGTAAACACAGGTGCGGAGGTCGCGTGCGCCGGTGACCTTGCGTGACACAACCTTGACCGTTTAAGATTCGCGACGGACTGAGCTGAGATCAATGATGGCGCGGTCGGGCGGGGGATGCGCGTGAGACTCCGCCCGCCTGTTCATTGATGAAGGGAGTTCTGGCCAGCTTCGAGCTTAGACGCGAGTTTGCCGAATGAGAAAGAAACGTCTTTTGTCGGCAAGTTGTGTAATTTGTTTTCATTCATTGTTATTCCTTCCGTACGCCAATATTACGCGACCAAATTAGGTGGATTTTGGTTCCGTTAATGTTGGAATGATAATGAGTACTATTTGAATTAGCAGGACTTTTATGGTGCATATTTTTTACGGAATGTTAGGGACGTTTTAAATAAATTTCTCATAAAAATGTTTTTTTTTATTCCCCAAATTCGATGTATATCGATATCTGAGTATGTTAGTTAATTGGGCGGGGGCAAGATCAATCAACATCTGTATTTTAATAAATACTTTGATTGGTAATTCCCCTACTCCGATGCTGGGTTTGGTGAATGGTCTAAGGAGGAGCGCAGGTCGCAGAGATCCCGTAGACAAGGCCAGTGGACTATCCTTCCCGAGGTTGCAGCCCGTTCTTGGCCAATTGCCCTAAGCTACTGGTATAACAGAAACCTCTGGCCGTACCCCAAAATATCCTTACCCCCAGTCCCATCCTAACTCCCTCTCCAAACCGGCATAGCCAAACCGTGGCGGCGCAAAACCACACACAGGCATCCGTAAGCCCAGAAGGATTAAATCCCTTCTGAAAGCACGGCCACAGCACCTTGGGAAAGTGATGTGTGTTTATTTCCCAACCCCCCCGTATATGACATGAGCGTAAATGAAAATGAGTTTTTGTCATGCGATCCGGCTAACGCCCGGCGCTCGCAGGTACCCGGGCCTGCGAGTGTGAAATTTGTTACCGAAGGCCGCGCAGGGACGGACGTCCAGGCCCCAGCGTCGGCGAATGTTACTGGCATTATACCACAAACGGGACCAGGCTCCAGCCTGGACCTGTCAGGCCTCGCAGAGGCCATACCTACTGGCACAGAATCTGTGCCACCACAACACCAGTGGACCGTAGTCGCCCACAAGCGCCCCTTGAAAAAGGGGAAGGCTGGCTCAGCGGCTCCACCACACAAACCAAACCACACACCAAAGCAAGGGCCAACGGGACAACCGGAACGTAGTCGCTACAACCGGCGCGCGGAAAGGAAAGCCCCTAAGCCTATTACCAAAGCGGCAGCCGACGACGTAGCAGCGGAAACGCAGCGCGAATCTGCGCCGCCCACCTCCACGGAGGTGGCAGCGACACAGACTCCGCCGCCACTACCACCACCAACACCACTACCACCACCACCACCACCAGCACAGTCGAAAAGGAGAAAGAAGCCAAGAGGTCATCGTAGCCGGTTACCTGCTGCGAATGCTTCCCCTGCTCCTGAAAAGGAGCAGTCTGGGCCTGGGGATCGCCCGGGTGAGCGAACTTACTCGAACTCGCCTGGACGAGACCCAGTCACCCAGGGGAGAAGCCAAACGCGCAAAAACCGATACGAGGCCAAAGCGGACAATGAGCTACGCAGATGCAAATAAATCGCATCTGAGAGTAGCGGTTACCACCGTTCCGCCGAGGGACCTCTCGTCCACCCAGGCAGATCAGCTCAAGGAGACTATCGACGATAGTATCCTGCAGGCTGTCCTGTCTCCACCCTCTCCGAGCGCGCAAGCTCCTTCATTCCGCGGACGCCCCTTCCTTCTGGATGGGGCACTAGCGATGTGGTGCGAGGATGCAAACGCTTTCGGCTGGCTGGTCGACAGGGTCAAAACCCTACCATCACCCATACCGGGCACCACTCTGACTGTTATTAAACAGTCAGAGATGAAGAAAAAGCTGAAGGCGGGGCTGCTTGTCCACTCCCGTATCACTGACGCTGCCACACTGCACCGAGTCCTTTGCGCCCAGAACCCGTGGTACAAAGTTGATTCATGGCAGTGTTATGATATGACGGTGGACAACAAGCCTCGAGAGGAGGATTCCAAGGAAAAGGTGATTCACCTTATCCTAGGAATCCCCGAAGACCAGAAGCAGACCATCCTGGAGAGAGATCGCCGAGTAGCCCATATGTCCGGCAGTGGCTACATCCGCTTCTTCTCTCCGGACGAGCCCGCAACAACCGGACCGGAACCGACAGCGACGAGTGCCGCAGGGACAACATCCAACCCAGCGACATCCACCTCAGCTCCCCAACCGGGTATGAGCGAGATGGAGACAAACTCGGCGCTGCACATGGAGGGGAGCACCAGCGACGAAGATGACGTCCTGCGTAGCCCTTAGCTCCCTCAATGTTATACAAACAAACCTCCAGCACAAGCAGATAGCGGCGGCAACTTTACGCAGAGTGCTGGAGGTCAACAACAAGACCGTCGCTCTGATCCAAGAGCCCTGGATCAGGAATAATAGAGTCTGCGGTCTAAACAACATCGGTGGTAAGTTACTGCTGGACACCTCAGTTGAAAAACCGAGAACCTGCATCTACATGCCTAATAACGTAACAACAACCTTGCTTAACCAATTCTGTTCTAGAGACCTCACAGCAGTGAAGATATCTACAGTACAACAAACCGTCCTAGTGTTAGCTTCGGTGTATATGCCAAGTGAGGGCGAAATTCCTGCAAGGGAACTAGCCCAACTGGTACAACACTGCGAAGCACACGAATGGGACCTGATCATCTCCGCAGACTGCAACGCACATCACCCGCTGTGGGGAAGTAAGGACACAAACAAAAGGGGTGAGTCTTTAGCCGAATATTTACACCAAGCAAACCTGAACATTATGAACAGAGGTATAAAACCCACTTTCGTAAGCTCAAGGTATCAATCTATCATAGACGTTACTTTGGCAACACACGCGGCGGCAGACGTCATTGAGGGTTGGCATGTATCAAATGAACCCTCCTTCGCAGACCATCGCCGCGTCTGTTTCCAAATACAGTACACACAAACACACCCTGTTCCATATCGCAACCCCCGCAAAACAGATATAACAAGGTACACAAATTTACTAACCAAGTCACTAGGTGATGTTCAACCAACAGACGTAACACTTAGTACTGATAACATAGAATCAAACGTTCAGCTTCTAACTGAATCCCTTAGAGACAGTTATGAACCGGCTTGTCCTGAAGTAACACCCAAAACCTCGGGTAAAAGTACCTGGTGGGGGCCAGAACTCGACCGACTACGCAAGGGACTCAGGACACTCTTTAACCGAGCAAAAAACACCAGATCCACTGAAGACTGGGAAAAATACAAAACAGCACAAAAACACTACAAGAAAAGAATCAGATTCCGGAGAACGGAAGGCTGGCATGATTTCTGTAATACCATTAACTCAACCAACCAAGCCGCAAGAATAAAGAAAATCCTTTCAAAGGCGATCTCAAACTCCTGGGCTCCCTGAAGAAAGAAGACGGCACTTATACAAACACAGATGAGGAAACCAGTACAGTACTACTGGAAACTCACTTCCCAGGCTGTCAAAAAACGTCAGACTATGGGTGGTCTGACGAGCAATACAGCACACCAACAACCCAAGAATGGGAAATTGCAGACAAGGTAGTAACGACAAATAAAATAGAATGGGCTCTAAAGAGCTTTAAGCCCTACAAGTCGGCAGGGCTGGACGGAATCTTCCCAGCACTACTACAATGGCAGACCAACCAAGTAACAAAACATCTACTACCAATTTACAGGACCTGCATTGCATTCAAATACATACCAAAAACATGGAGAGAGGCTAAAGTAGTCTTCCTGCCAAAACCAGGCAAGGAAGACTACACGCACGCCAAAGCGTTCAGGCCCATTAGTCTAACATCATTCCTACTAAAAACACTGGAAAGACTAGTAGACCGATACCTAAGGGACGGAGCGCTTAAACGTAAGCAACTACATCCCCAACAACATGCATACAGAACAGGCAGATCAACAGAGTCAGCGCTGCACATGGTGGTGCATAAAATAGAAACGGCTATCACAAATAAAGCTTCAACCCTAGCTGCCTTCATAGAAATAGAAGGGGCTTTCGACAAAACCATGCACAACAGCATTAACCACGCCCTACAGAAATACAACGTCGATCCAGTCATAAAAAACTGGATAACGCAACTAATAAGTAAAAGGGCGGTTCAAATAGTGGTGAACACTACCACAAGAGCAAAGGTAGTGGTGTCCTTTCACCACTCCTATGGAACATAGAAGTGGATAGCCTACTGTACAGACTAAACGAAAGAGGATACACTACTATTGGTTATGCAGACGACCTAACAATACTAATAAACGGAAACGCTGAAAATCTGCTCTGCGGAATTATGCGTACAGCACTTCAGATAGTAGAAAAATGGTGTGACGAGCATCAACTATCAGTAAATCCGAAAAAGACAGAACTTATCCTTTTCACCAACAAAAGGAAGTTACCTCCACTACAATTAACAAAACTTTTTAACACAGAACTCTCGCTATCAACTCAGGTGAAATACCTGGGCGTTATCCTTGATAACAAACTGAATTGGGCGAGTCATATCGATACAAAAATAAAGAAGGCCTGTATAGCATTTTGTCAATGTAGAAGACTCGTTGGTAAAAGTTGGGGTTTAAATCCAAAAATCACACTTTGGCTATACACATCAGTTATCAGACCTTCTATAACTTATGGATCAGTTGTATGGTTGCTCCTTAACACAACTGACCACAGTGAAAACAAAACTCCAGAGTCTAGAGCGACTAGCGAGCGTAGCAACTACTGGATGCATGAGAACCACCCCATCAGCCGCGCTCGAGTTCCTCCTAAACTTGAGACCGCTAGATCTCATCATACAGGAAGAAGCACAGTCAGCCGCCTTGAGACTAAGAGCAAACGGACTATGGAAACAAAACATAGAAACAACACACTCAAAAGTTCTGCAGGAGGTCCTAAAGGAATTACCACTCCTCGAGGCGCCCATGGACAGAACTCCGTGTCAACACATCTTCGATCGAAGATACAATATCCAACTCACAGAAGAACCAAAAGACAACTCTGGCGTCGATGAAGTTAGGATATATACAGACGGCTCAAAAACGGCACATGGTACCGGAGCCGGCGTCTTCTCGAATGATTTAAACACAAACATATCGACCACACTAGACAAGTTAAACTCCATCTTCCAGGCAGAATGCATTGGTATAACCAAAGCGGCACAGGCGGTTGCAGCCAGAGACGTCTGAGATCTTGGCATAAAAATTGTCTCGGATAGTGCATCCGTACTCCAAGCCCTACAAAACAATGTCGTAACCTCCGCACTCATACTAGAGTGTCACAATGCACTCCAATCCATTGCAAACACAAACAGAGTAGTTCTGCAATTGATCAAAGGACACAGCAACTCACTGGGAAATGACACCGCAGACGAATTGGCCAAAAGAGGATCGAAGGCAGTAGTCCATGGACCGGAACCACTACTGCCTATACCTCAGGCCCAAATTAAAACGTGGCTGCGTGAAAGAACCACAGAAACACACCATACCGAATGGATGAACAGTGTAGGATGCAGGCAAACAAAAGATGCAATTCCGGCAGCATCAAAAAAGCTTGCCCGCAGCCTCATCAGACTAAAACACCTTCATCATCATCAGTTCATCACCTTTTATTTTATAAAAAAAAGTGACATTTTATTTTTATTTTTATATTATTTTCATTTTATTTAATTTTTTATTGTTTGATTTGATTTTAATTTTTGATTTTATTATTTTATTTAATTTTTGAAAATTTTGAATTATGGATACTGTTTTATCTGAAATAAATGAATTTTAATTTTTAAAACGGAACGAACTTCGGAAGGTTGTAGGTACTATAACCGGTCATTGTTCACTAAACAGGCACCTATTCCACATAGGAGTAACAGACAGCCCCACATGCAGAGGATGCATGGAGGCAGAGGAAACGCCGCGGCACGTGCTCATGGAGTGCGAGAGTGTGGCCGAACAACGGGCACGGATTCTCCAATCACCAGGATCACTCCCGGAGGCCTTCAGGAGCCTGAAGGGTCTGCTGGCCTTCTGGGATGACTTGGGCTGGTTGGAGTAGGGGAAGGACACAGCACGCACAATGGCCCAATCGAGAGGCTAAGTGCGGACACCTACCAGCTAAACTAACTAACTAACTATGTTAGTTAATTTTCTCGGGTAATTGAAAATTCACGGTGTATAGGTAGGTATTATTACGTCAATTCTGTTTTATTCACGCACTTCATTCGAGCTTCACTTCACTTCATTCAAATAAAAAAAAAGTGATGATAACTACCACCTACTGATATATAAAGATAACATAAGACCAAAGTTAGGTAGGAAACTGTCAAAGTCAAAGTCATTTATTTTTGCAAATTGGCCATCAATGGCACTTTTACATGTCCCATTTTTTTTTCCTACCACCGCTTCGGGACAACATAGGTGATGAGAAGAAGCGGCGCAACAAACTCAGTCACCTTTGTCAGCCTGATTTTATTACAGGAAATACAATTACAAGATAGTGTAAGTGCGAGCTAGGCAGGTTATTAAGTCCATGCACTCTTGTCGTTCAAGTAATCTTCAACTTTGTAATATCCTTTTTCCATAAGGATTTTTTTAATGTGGTTTTTGAACTTATAAACAGGCAAGTCAACAAGAGTTTGTGGTACTTTATTAAATATTTTTATACATTTCCCCAAAAATGAATTACCTACTTTCTTTAATCTGAAGCTCGGAACGGCAAGTTTATTTTTAACTGACTTCAAAAAAAAGAAGGAGGTTCTCAATAATTTAATTCCTCTATTTGTGTACCGCGAGATAATAAATCGGCCGGGTTTTGTTTACCTGCGATATGAAACCACTGCGAGTAGTCTGTTAATTCGTTTATCTCCACTACGCGATTTTGAACAAACGTTTTTAAATTCCTAGGTGACATTTTAAGCCATCCTATCACAATAGTTGAGTCTGACCAGAAATGAATGCTGTCAAAAGTTAATCTGAGCGAACTAATTATTTTCTTATACAGTTTCGCACCGACAAGCGCACCGCACAGTTCCAATCTCGGAATGCTAACTGGTTTTACTGGAGCCACCTTAGACTTCGCACACAATAACCTAACAGTGACTACGGGATCGTTCGACTCGCTATAGCTAATGCTACGTACGTATGCACAGGCACCGTAGGCATCTTGTGACGCATCTGAAAATATGTGTAGCTCTGTTAATTTTGCCTTGTCGCATTTTATATGACGTGGAATTCGTAAGTCATTTAAATATTTAAGATTATTTATAAAGTTTTGCCAAGCTAATAAAATTGAATGAGGTATAGGATCGTCCCAACCAACCTTGGATAGCCATAATTTTTGTAAAATGATTTTGGCAATAATGATTGTGGGTGATAATAAACCTAGCGGATCGTATATTTGAGATATTACCGAAAGTATAATGCGTTTAGTGGCATAAGTCATGTTTGAGTCGTATTTAGAAGTAAAAAACAATTGATCCGAATCTGTTAAAAAACCTAATCCAAGTGTTTTGGTCTGACAATTATCTCCGAGTGTTAATTGTTTAAATGTACTAGATTCGCATTGTGAAAAATTAAAGTTAAATATCCACTTTCTCAATGGAAAACAACCAGAATCCAAAGCACGCGAAACTGCATTACAAATATCTATTAATGTTTGCATATCATCGTGTCCCGTTATCAAATCATCAACATAAAAATCTTCATTGATAACGCGCGCGATGACTTCATCGCCGCATTCCAGTGCAAGTTGTCTTAGGCATCGAATGCTAAGGTAGGGCGCAGACGCGGTTCCGTATGTGACGGTATTTAATTGATACGCTACGAGACTATCAGAAGGATTATTTCTCCAAAGTATTAGTTGCAGATGTCTTTGATCGGATTGAACTAGAATTTGCCGATACATTTTCTCAACATCGGCACAGGCAATGTATTTGGATTGACGGAATCGTAAAAGAATTGAAAATATATCGTTTTGCAATGTCGGACCAATTTCCTGGATATCGTTAAATGAAACTCCTGTACTCGATTTCGCACTTGCATCAAATACCACGCGAAGTTTGGTCGTTGCGCTGTGTTCTCTGAACACACCATGGTGCGGTAAAAAATAATAAGGAGCTGAATAATTATATATTCGACTCATGTGACCCAGGCATAAATACTCGGACATGAAATCGCAGTACATTTTCTTATACTCCGGTGCGCTTCGTTGTAGTTTGCGTTCGAGCGCGAGGAACCGGTTCTCAGCTAACGTAAACGTATCGCCTAATAAATCGGGTGATTCTTTCATGGGTATACGTACAGAAAAACGACCCGTACCGTAATGTTGTGGTTGAAAAGAGATTCTCGCATGCATTTTCCTCTTTGGTGGGCTTATGAACATGAGGAATCTCTTCCAGTTCCCAGAACTGTTTTAACTGTTGATCAATTACTTGAGTAAAATTACACTGAACTTGATTAATGCGCAAGTTTTTATTGTGTAACGCGCCTGAAATGATCCAGCCTAGTTTTGTGTTTTGTAAAACTGGACCACTTGGCAAACGAATAAGACCGTCATTTAACAATTCCCAGAATTTATTTGCACCGATTAACAAATCAATTCCTACAGGCGAAAGGAAATTCGGGTCAGCCAGCTGTATATTTTCTGGAGTTTGAATATTGTGTGCGAAATCTAAAGTTAATGGTTGAGCCGTAATGCGTGGTAGGACTAGGCAATTAAAGCGCGTTACGTATGCACTAGTCTTAGACCTCAACTGGATTTCACACGTATGTGTGGATTGTGTGATTGTACTACCTACACCGGTAATTTTAATAGAGGACTGTATTAATGGAATGTCTAGCGTATAACATAAACCCTTCGAAATGATGCAGTGTTGGCTTCCGTTATCGAGTAAAGCCTTAATAGTATGATAATTGTTATATTTATCTGCAATTTCTACTAAGGCAGTCGACAACAATACTGGTTCTAATATTGAATGTTCCAGCTGGTTGTTATCGACACTATCATAAAGCGAATTAGTTGTTAGGGTTGCGGCATGTAATGCTTGCGAGCCCTTCGAATTATTATTCTGCGAAAGTGATTGGCTGCCGACGCTGCCGTGTGCGACTGCTGAAGATGTGTCGACACTATCACTATCAACATGAATCAGACTATTATGTTTTAAATTACACCTTTTGCATGATCCGAACCAGCAACTTGTTGCTACATGGCCGGCACGCAGGCAATTATGACAAAGTTTCTTTTGTTCAATATGTTTTAGTTTATCATTAATAGATAAGTTAAGAAACGTATCACAAGTATAAAGCGGATGATTTGAATTGCACATAGTACAGGGGCGAAAACGCTTTGAATTGGCACCTTTATTTGATTTATTATGATTTTGCGTTATACCCGCAACATGACTATGTGTTTTTGGTAATGAATTACTCGACAACGACTGCTTTTTTGGCTCGAAAGAGGGCTTATTGTGACTGTGAGTTACGTTAATTGTTTCCAAAACATCGGCTCTGTCTTTAAGAAATTTAGTTAAATCAGCCAATGATATTTTCTCGACTTTTGACGAATTGTTGAGGGTACTTTTATACAATTCCCACTCGCGTTCTGTTGACGAATCAAGTTTTGAAACTATAATGTATATAATTAACGTATCCCACGAGTCTGTTGGTTCGCCTAAAGACTTTAGTGCTCGAATGTTTTTTAAAATGATGTCTAAAAGTTTTCTAAGGTGTGGTGCCGATTCCTTATTAATTGACTGTACTGAAAATAAAGCCTTAACATGATTATGGACGAGTAATCGGTTATTATTGTACCTATTTTCCAATAAATCCCAAGCAGTGATATAGTTATCAGATGAAAATTCTAACGATTTAATAATTTGTAAAGCGTTTCCGGTTAAAGCTGAACGCAAGTAATGAAATTTCTGAATATTATCTATATCTTTAGAGTTATGAATTAGTGACAAATAAGTATCGCGGAACTCGAGCCAATGGTCATAAGTACCGTCAAAGGCTGGCAGGGAAATTGTAGGTAATTTTATTTTACTCTGTGAACAAGATGGGCCCTGCTTAGGAGAACATTCGTTTAATTTACATTTACATTTAGCCACAGTTGCATAATATTGGTCTTCAAAAGATTGTCTCTCTTGCAATTCTCTACCCAACAAATGTTCGGAGATATTAATGTCGATTTCGTCTTGAATCTCCGTGAACTGTTCCAATAAAGACTCTGCTCTATGAAAACGTGATCGCAATTCTTCTATTTGTACTACTGTTACTTCACTTAATGAATTTATCTCGTTTAAATATTTATTAAAAATAGTGAGCTTAGATTTCACAACACCCCGTTTTTTAATCGCGGTTCTAACGAATTCATCTTTATCATCGAAATCTACTGATTGCCTCTTTTTGGTCATTTTGTGTGGGTAAAATGGAATCGGTTACTCACGATTTCTCGAAGCTTCTAGAAACAGTAGCGAAGAACAACGAAGGTAGCTGCAAGCGGCAAATAATAAGCACGGTTAAATTGGATAGGGAGGATGGGAGGGATTGATTGATCAAACCTCTGCTGGTCTTGAGCTCGTCCGGCGTAGAAGGTCCACTATGTTCGTGCGTCTAGGTTGACCTAATGTACTAGCCTCCTGCCTAAGGTCCTCTTCTATCTGGTTTGGATGTAGGGTGCTCTGTGTACATTGTGACAGTTGGTTCATTGTTTGAAGTTTGAGGAAGGCTGGGCGCACTGCCAACTAATTTATGAAATAAACTATCAGTCTGGTAGTCAATATGCTGTTGCTTTTCTGTCTCCAGGTGTAGGATGTGGTCCTGGGCATCATTGAGGTCTTGATGAAGCATAGATATACGTTTTACATTGAGCTCAATTTCATCGCTGCACTGATCAAACCTATCTATCACGGATTGAAGTTTGTTCTGCTCGTCAACAACTAGTAAAAAGTTGTTGTGCAGCTCAGCCATCTCTTTCTTTAAATTAGCATTTTTATTCCATACTTCCATTAGTTCCCTTTTATTGTCCTCTCTTTCACTATTCAATTGCTCAACCAACTCCTTGGATGCCTTCAATTCCTTCAAAGCCAGTAGGAGTTTTGATTCCTCCTGGCGAGCAGAGGCTTTACGAGTGAGCATTGTGTCGTATAACGATTGAAAATAAAACTCCAAAGAATTGATAGATCAATTTATGAGGTTATTTCAATATGTAAATATAACCTCAACGCGGGTGATATCAATATCACAATTTAAGAAAATAAATCTACTTACTGCTTTATAGGGATCTTCTAGCACAAACACATTGATATTATTATGTTCATTTTTAAATCGAAACAGGGAACAATGAATAACAGTATGTACAAAACCTTTGAAAGTGCAATGTCATTTACACTCGTCTAACGGCGATAATTTAGAAGCGTAATATACGTAAAGTACACACACTTCAACCACACAATCTAATTATAAACACTAACAATACATTTAGTTACGTTCTGCGATAGTTAATTGGCCAAAAAATGTAATTTTTACAATTAATTCATGAAAATCATTTAGGACGAGATCCTATCGGAAGTGTTGCCATAGGAAAATAAAAAAAACTACAACAATACATATTTGTTCCCTAATACAGGTTGCTGATTTCAATCCAAGCGGTATTTTCAGAAGTGATTAATGTGCCTTATGAAGAGCACTTATCACAAAAAAAAATCTAATTTAATTATTAAATTATCACGATTTTCATAATAGCCCCCATTCGATTTCGGAATAGTCCCCCAACACTATTGAACAACACAACACCGAACGAAATGCGCGAGGCCTACAATTCCGACAAAGGAACCGCCGCGCGCGCGCCGAAAGGCCGGACGGCGCGTGTCAATGGGAGCCACCACTATTTGCGTCTCTTTCTAACTTGTACCGTGCCGCGCTCCCCATTTTCGTCGCACTCCGGCTCGCACACAAACATTGCGAATGCAACTCTTCCGTATGTTTTTGGCAAAATGACGCAAAACTATTACAGTATATTGGTTCTCAATGCGTGTTTTGTAAGTGATTTTAAGTCGTTTTATTAATTCCGCTCGGATTGAAATAACTGACTGGCTTGCTTCAGTCTGCTATCCGATGTGATAAGCGAGCGATCCGCGTAGCTCGATGGGTGCTGCAGTGTAAGCGTATTGCAGTATTGCGAGCCACAGTACAGTTGATGTCGTACGGAAAATATTCGCTATAAATTCATTTTTTGAATTTTTTTTTTTGTGGATAACTTGTTTATACACCGTGAATTTTCAATTACCCGAGAAAATTAACTAGCATACTCAGATATCAATATACATCGAATTTGGCGAATAAAAATAAAAAAAAAAATTATGAGAAATTTATTTAAAACGTCCCTAACATTCCGTAAAAAATATGCACCATAAAAGTCCTGCTAATTCAAATAGTACTCATTATCATTCCAACATTAACGGAACCAAAATCCACCTAATTTGGTCGCGTAATATTGGCGTACGGAAGGAATAACTATGAATGAAAACAAATTACACAACCTGCCGACAAAAGACGTTTCTTTCTCATTCGGCAAACTCGCGTCTAAGCTCGAAGCTGGCCAGCACTCCCTTCATCAATGAACGGGCGGGCGGAGTCTCACGCGCATCCCCCGTCCGCCCGCGCCATCATTGACCTCAGTTCAGTCCGTCGCGAATCTTAAACGGTCAAGGTTGTGTCACGCAAGGTCACCGGCGCACGCGACCTCCGCACCTGTGTTTACTTTAAAGTGAAGTGACGAATATCGTGATGGCCTATCAGTACTGTGTACAGTGCGCGCGTACCTAAACGGCCCGTGCCCTGGCCTCCACGGTCCCCGGACCTTACGCCTGTGGACTTTTATTTGTGGAGCGAGATCAAGCGCCGAGTGTTTGTGAGTGAACCTACTAGTGTTGGTGATTTGCGAAACCGAATCATTGCGGCTTTTCAAGAGGTTCAAGCTCAAAGAAACGTGCTTATTTCTTTGAAGAATAACTTGCGGAAAAGAGCACGTGTTTGTATCTCGGAGAGAGGAGGACATTTTGAAAAAATACTGCAATACGTGTAAGGTATGTTGATATTTGTTTTAAGGTTTTTAGGTATTTGTATCATTTGTTAATCTTGTAAATACCTAGTGAATTTCATATTTTAAAATACACCTTAACTAAGTCATCAAAATAAACAATTTATTAAGCAGATAAAAAAAACTCGTGAAAAGTGCTATTTTTATTACTTCGTAATGGCCACAACATACAAATCAACAGATATCACTTTTATTAAATGCTAGTGCAGGATGCGAACCCGCGATGCTTGGCGATCTTGACAATCGATGGCACTAGGCGTAACAAACGGGCATGCGCGAGCGCCGCGCGAGTATGAATAAATGCATGCGTCTCTCTCTCTTTCATTAAACAAATACTACGAAGATGGTTTACATGTTTTTGGTGCATTAACAGGATTTATTTGAAGTCCTATAAAACGATATTTTTGTATGAACGCTGTTATATTTGTGTGTTACTTACTGATATACATATTTTTATAAACGCAAATTTTAGTTTTCTCGGGTAATTAAAAAGTCACGGTGTATAAGTCATAAATGGTCACCTCAATAAATATGGCAAGGATTGAAATCAGCATCCTGTATACGTACTCATTTTATTTTATTTGGGTAACTACCTTATATGTTAGGTAGGTATAGGCAGGTTACTTCTACCTAATTAAATTAAAATTAAATATTGGACAACATCACATACATTGCTCTGATCCTAAGGTAAGTAGCTAAAGCACTTGTGTTATAGAAATCAAAATCAACGACGGTACCTCAACACCAAGACCCGAGCCAATATAGGAAAGTTCGTTTTCAACATTGACCCGACCGAGGATCGAACCCAGAACCTCAGAGATGGCGCGGCGCCATTTAAAGTCCGGCAATTTTATATTTGATAATGTGGGTGAGTAGGTAGGTAGGTACCTAATCAATCATGAACACCACGCCACGCAAGCACCCAGTATTGGTTAGGTGAATAAACATTACTTTCATGCTTCTCTTTCTACAATTTGGTTAAGCTACCAAACAAAATGACAAAAAAATAAAATAGTCCCTTCTCGCGCAGAACACGCGGCTAGCGGCAGCGCACGTCGCGTCGCCGCGCGTGACCCGTCACACCACGCTCCCCGTCACCCGCGCCACGCGTTTCATTGCAATACCAAAGTTAATTTCGTTTGATTCTCAATAACTTCGACGGCAAGTACTTTACATTTCTAACTTTTTATATATTGATATATTATATTATTATGATCATATAAGTACAGACTTTAACATAATGTTTCATACGTAGCGCAAGGAAAACCAAAAATTTTATGCAGCAGGCAACGTAGGTTTCTAAACCTTTTTCCCAAGATTGGCCTAACCTATAAGTACTTCCAAAAGTAATTTTCAGTTACTTTAACATAATATTAGTGATGATATTCAGATTTTTCAGTTTTCCATACTTCCATATTACTTGTGATTCTAAACATTGGTAAATAGCATACTTTAACATCCCTTATGTAGAATCAATTTACATTTTTCACTTTAACTTTGTATTCAGTGAGCTAGACTCATTTATAAGAAATACCTAACTCATACCTACAGCATTCAGCGGATTTTTCTAATCTTTTGGAAAAAGCATATAATAAGGCTTCTGCATTCACTCACCAAAATCCAGGCACTTTAAGATTATCAAAGGTCAAAAATGTCTGGCTACTGGTCTATAGTTCGGGTTCGAATACGTCAAGCTCCGAGTCAGACCTGAAAAAATACACACACACATTTTAACTCACGACATTACAAATAAGCTTGACGTTAGATTAAACTATGGAATAACGGTCAGTCGACGAACCCAGAACCTCAGAGATGGCGCGGCGCCATTTAAAGTCCGGCACGCTCGCCTCTCGGCCACAGAGGTCGTCTAAATTAATTTTATATTTGATAATGTGGGTGAGTAGGTAGGTAGGTACCTAATCAATCATGAACACCACGCCACGCAAGCACCCAGTATTGGTTAGGTGAATAAACATTACTTTCATGCTTCTCTTTCTAGAATTTGGTTAAGCTACCAAACAAAATGTCAAAAATTAAAATTATTAATTTTAAAATAGTCCCTTCTCGCGCAGAACACGCGGCTAGCGGCAGCGCACGTCGCGTCGCCGCGCGTGACCCGTCACACCACGCTCCCCGTCACCCGCGCCACGCGTTTCATTGCAATACCAAAGTTCGAAATTTCGTTTGATTCTCAATAACTTCGACGGCAAATACTTTACATTTCTAACTTTTTATATATTGATATATGTAGGTGTGGGTCTAAATGAAAACACTTTTTGGATGAAAAAACTTGTTATATTCTTAAATTGATTTTTTACACACAACAGTCCTGCAGTCATCGATAATGGCGGCGTCAGAGAGAGACCTTTTAGTTTTTCTCATTCATCCATCCCGTTCACACACATGCCTCGTTCGGATATCATCAAGTAGAAAAATCCTACAACTCGGCCTTCCTGCAAACCAGTCTGGCCTCAGACTGAAACTAGTTTAAGTTACAATAATAATGTCTAACTTAACCATATCTAAAGAAGCATTACTGCACAAAAACATATGTTTTATTTTATTTATAAAGTTTAAACATTGGTAAATGTTAGTATAAGAGATTATATTTAGAGCCTATTCTAAGCTTCTCTTCAAAAATGCAAAACTAACATCTAGTTATAATAACCTTCAATTACAATAACAACATGGATTGCTAACTCTTACAAATCTAAAGAACTCACACAACCTTTACTATTTGATACAGTAGTACTATTCAATTGACGTTAGCTATTATTATGAAGCTACTAGTGACAAGCAATAATTAAATCATTTGGTGATAAGATAGTATACAACAACTTACAACTATTCTAAACAACAAGAAAGCTGATTCATAAGTGTTAGTTTACATAGAGATTATTTATAAGATTGCAACTCAGTTTTACACAAGTCAACAAATATAGTATGATAACTATGTAGTGCAGTTATTCGACACTTAAAAAATCAATGACAATTTAATAATGTAATACCAGGTTGAACTGAAAACAAGCCTTTTTTTTATCTTACTTTAAGTAAAATTTAGTTAGACAAAAGTTAAGTTAAATCAAGGCCACCTTTTCATACAATCTATACCTGAAGTAGTTCTTATTGGTCCTTCTCTACTTCTGTCTATTTTCTCTACCTCATACCTCCCCTTTCCTAACTCTTTTGTTATTTGATATGGCCCAAAGAATTTTTGCTTTAATTTTAGTGCATTTCCAAATTGCGTTCGTTATATGGCTACCAAGTCTCCTTGCTTATACTGCTCTCCTTCTTTTCTTTTCTTATTGTAAGTCTTTCTGTTCTCTTTTCTGGGATTCTGTAAATTTGTACTTTAGCTGCTCTCCTTGATTCATCTCTACTATTCATAAAATTAATTCTGTTTTCCTCTTCAAGAAACTCTTAAATTGATAGATCTTCTTTCATTTTTTCGTTTTACCCCAGTCAGCAATTCAAAAGGTGTCATGTTGATGGATCGTTGGTGCGTGCCATTTATTACCCTCTGTAGCTTGCTCACATGCTTATACCAATGACTAGGTTCTTCGATACACATCTTTGTCAAGGTGGAAATAATAATACTGTTCATCCGTTCTACTTGGCCATTTCCTCTAGGAATTCCGGTTGTGATAGTGATATGTTCGACGCCTTCTTCTTGGCAGTATTCTCGAAACTCGTTCCCGGTAAAAGCTGTTCCACGATCTGTTATGAATCTTCTTGGGTTGCCGTAGTCTTTCTGATGTAACTTCAGTTTTTCTACTGTCTCCTTTGCAGTCACAGTCTTAACAGGATAAATCCAGACAAATTTTGTATATCCATCAATCACAGTTAGTATATAATTGTACATTTTCTTGGTTGCATCTAAAGGTCCTAAGTGATCACAATGTAAGGTATCTAAAGGCAATTCTCCTTTATCTATTGGATTTAATAAACCTTCTTTTTTACCAGACTTCCTGCTTGCTAACAAACACGGTACACATGAAGAGACTACTTTATCTATTTTACGGTCCAATTGTTTAACATAGTAATCTTCTTTTTACCAAAATGTCCTGTTCCATGGGCCCTTTTGATCATTTCTATATCCATCATCTCAGGTAACACCAACTTCTTCTCTACACCTTTATAGACAACCTCATTTTCTAAAAAATAATCTTCATATTCATTTTCTTCCAAGATTTTTCTGATTAGCTTCAATCCTTCGTCTTCTCCTTGTGCCTTCTTTATCCTAGCATGTAATTCGATATCAACAACACATATACTTCTGCTCAAAGCATCAACATGCTGCATTTTGTTTCCAACCCTGTGTTCTATGGAATAGTCAAAATATTAAAGGTATAGTATCCAACGGAACACTTTTGCTGATACCTCTTTTTTGTTTAATGTCTTTTGAAAGGCTTCACAGTCAGTTACAATTTTAAAATATATTCCAATGAGATATCTTCTAAATTTCTTTATGCCTTCAATTACTGCGAGAGCTTCCAGCTCGTAGCTGCTGCACTTTTGTTGAACTTCAGTAGTTTTTCTGCTCATGTAGTGTACAGGATGTAAACTGTTATCATTGGGATCTCTTTGCATTAGAATTGCTGCGCCATACATAGAAGCATCTGTATGTAATTCAGTCTCCGTTTGTAGATCGAATATTTTCAAAACTGGTTCACAACATAATTTTGATTTTAAGTCTTCGAAAGCTCGCCTTTGTGCTTCTTCAAATCTAAATTCACCTTTCTTTATCAAGTCGCTCAACGGTTTTGCCATCAGTGCATAATTTTGTATGAATTTCCTGAAGTATGAAGTAAGTCCTATGAAGCTCTGAACTTCTTTCAAATTCTTAGGTATTGGGAAAGTCATAACAGCCTTCGTCTTCTCTGTAGATAGTTTCACTGTCCCGTTAGAAATTATGTAACCTAGATATTCAACAGACCTTTGTAGTATTTGTGATTTTTTCCAATTTAATTCCAATCCGTATTCTGCAGCCACTCTTAGCACATCTTTAAGCCTTGTGATTCCTTCCTCTTCATTTTTTGAAAGAATAATCAAATCGTCGATGAATACCAACCAATCCGTTTCTTATGAAATCTGCAAATATTATGTTAATGTATCGAGTAAAGTACTTAGGGCAGATGGAGAGGCCAAATGGAGCTCTTAGAAATTCATACTGGCCTTCGGGGTTACTCGTTACAAACGCTGTGTATTTCACTGAGTCTTCTTCAGTCGGCAGATGAAAAAAGCCATTTTTCAGGTCTAGAGTACTGAACACATTCACTTTACATAGTTTGTCTACTTGGTCTTCAATTACTGGCAATGGGTATTCATCTTTCACCATCTTTTGATTTATTTTTCGATAGTCAACGCACACTCGTATACTGCCATCTTTTTTTTTCACTAAAACCAGGGGACTTGCGTACTCGGAGAAACTTGGACGAATTATTCCCTTCGTTAACCAGTCTTCTATTTGCTGCTTCACCAACAGTTCTTCAGTTATTGCTAATCTTCTGGGTCTTTGAGTAATTGGTACATCATCTTTCAATACTATCCTTAATTTAATGGGTGCATCTTTAGTCTTCAATGGTGTGTAGTTATCTATAATTTCTTTCACTGCTGTACACTGATCATCATAGCTGGAAAAAAGACAGATTGAATTCTGATATGAACTATCATAATAGGTAGGCCTGACTTCAACTAAACCCCTGTCAATAACTGTAATAGTATTTATTAAAAATGGTTGTCCTAATATTACATCATATGGTATTACATTACTCGGCACAATATGAAAACAAATGTTGTAACAGTGTTTATCAATAACTAATTCTGTGTCGAACTTACCAATCGAAAATACTTGTGAACATCCCAACCCAGTAAGCAACATTTTCTCGGGTTTGTACACACTATTTAACTTGGAAAACAAGTCAAAAGTTATTAAATTTAAGTCGCTACCCGTGTCAATTAAACAGTTCGCCACAAAACCACGTATCTTTATATTTTTTAAACTCATATTAATGGGATCGCTTTAGTTTACATTCAACAATAAGTTCGAAGCCAAATGACGTTTGCAAGGTTGACACAAGCTGTCACTGTCACACTCCGACCGAATGGAACGAACCATAGACGAATGAATTGACTCATCGTGACCGACACTGACCGAACTTAGGTTAGACGTATGTTTACTCACTCTCATTCGTTCTTCTGGATCGCCGTTCACTTCATTCAGTTCGTCGTTCCCGTTTGCAGCGCCCTCTGCTGACGTCTTGTTTTGAACAACAAACATCGACTGTCGGTCTTGATTAACTCCGACCCCACCATACGTTTTCTTCACAGGTTGTTGTCGTACCTCATGCAATGCCTCCTTCTTCGTGCATTCCGAACCGATATGTCCAAACTCGTTGCAACGAAAGCATTTCACACCCTTGAGACAGGAATTCGATAGATGTCCTTTCTCGCCGCAATTGTAACACCGTAGAAATGACTTTACTGCGCTTTCACGTGGAGTTTTCTGCTTCGATACCGCTTGAGCTGCATCCCGTTGTTTGATACTATCCGCCCTCTTTGTTTAAAACTTTCATATAATGTTATCTTTTCTTTTAGCACGGAATAAGAAGTCACGCCGTAAAATAATAATTTGTTCGACTCAAAGTCGGTTATTCCGTCTACTATGTACTGTATGGCGACGTAATCAGGAAATTTAGCCCTTTTTCCCAATTCTTTCATAACCAACATATACTGGTATAATGTCTCGTTGGGCTGCTTCTTACGCTTACTCATGATCTCGTGCATCTGTTTACTGTTAATAGACTCTGGAAATTCCTTGATCAAAGCCCCTTTCAGCTCATCGTAGCTTTTGAAAGCTTTCTCAGTCTTAATCCATAATGCCGCCGTACCAGCTAGACATCGTCGTGCTATGACTAGCATTTGTTTCTGGCTCCATCCAAAAATATCGGCGTTGTCTTCCAGATCCTGGATCCACTTTACGGAGGAATACGTCATATCATCTCCGGTGAACTTAGGTATGGATTCGATCATGTGAAGTGGATTGCATTTGCCGTTGTCGCTGTCGCTCTCCCCCATTGTATCGTCGTATTCGTCGTCTAGCAGGTAACTCAGCAGTATAATTTGAAAAATGTGTGTTATCGTCGTCGTCGTCGTAGGTTATAGCGCCCGGCATATGCAACCACGCGGTGACACGATGCTCGATATTTCGTAAAACGTGAAAATACTCCGATTCATTTAGACCCTTCAATCCCGGACGAGAAATTGTAGGTGTGGGTCTAAATGAAAACACTTTTTGGATGAAAAAACTTGTTATATTCTTAAATTGATTTTTTACACACAACAGTACTGCAGTCATCGATAATGGCGGCGTCAGAGAGAGACCTTTTAGTTTTTCTCATTCATCCATCCCGTTCACACACATGCCTCGTTCGGATATCATCAAGTAGAAAAATCCTACATATATTATATTATTATGATCATATAATATATGTAGGATAAGTACAGACTTTAACATAATGTTCCATACGTAGCGCAAGGAAAACCAAAAATTGTATGCAGCAGGCAACATTACATTTACATTTTTCACTTTAACTTTGTATTCAGTGAGCTAGACTCATTTATAAGAAATACCTAACTCATACCTACAGCATTCAGCGGATTTTTCTAATCTTTTGGAAAAAGCATATAATAAGGCTTCTGCATTCACTCACCAAAATCCAGGCACATTAAGATTATCAAAGGTCAAAAATGTCTGGCTACTGGTCTATAGTTCGGGTTCGAATACGTCAAGCTCCGAGTCAGACCTGAAAAAATACACACACACATTTTAACTCACGACATTACAAATAAGCTTGACGTTAGATTAAACTATGGAATAACGGTCAGTCGAACATCACGCCTTAAAACACACATTGTTTAATCACCTAAGTTATCTAAACCTCTCCCAACATGAAGCTACGTAAATCTCAGGCTAATTACATACTCGCGCTTTGGATATGTGTACCGCGGCTGCATCGTTTGCGTCAGGGTGCGCTCGCACTACTTACCGCACGTCTGAATTCGTGAGTGTAGAACCTACCTTAAGAGGGTTCCCTCACCAAGACTTCGATTTTTCCTACTTTTTAGCTGCATTCTACCCCTTATTTGATGCGTGTAGCGATAATTGAAAGACACCAAAGTAATCTTTGAAGTTTTATCTGTAAAATCATCGCTTAAAATTTGTATTTTCTCTAATTAATAGTTACGAAAACAAGCTTTTAAACGACGTCGATAAAAATGTATTCTGTGCGTCTCCTCCGTAATTAATCCTTATCTTATTATTTGGTTTGTACCAATCGGTAGGAAATCCAAAAATCTATAATTTCTACGCAATTTTTTTTTAAATTGATCCATTATTGACAAAGTTATGGCTATTATTCATTATCTACGAACGTCTGATTCTCTGGCGTGCTGTGCGGGGCAGCGGGAGGCAGTGTGCCACTAGCTGTCCGAGGGGAAGCTTGTGTCGCTCGTTCCGCCGTGCCGATCAATCACTGCTCGGAACAAAACAGCACGCGCGAAACACTTAAAAAATTTCGTCACTTAGCGTGAGTGACTTGATGGCTCAGGTAGCAGAGCACTCGCTATGTATGCGATGGTTGAGGGTTCGAACCCCACCTGATTCAGTTTTTATTTTTTCAATTCATATTTTGTTTTTTTTTTATTTTACAGTTTTATTTCTAGTTGTATTCATTTATTTGTATTATGAACAAATTAAATATAAAAAATCTGACCTAACTTTATA
Organism: Anania fuscalis; assembly: GCA_950371115.1. Taxonomy (NCBI): domain Eukaryota; kingdom Metazoa; phylum Arthropoda; class Insecta; order Lepidoptera; family Crambidae; genus Anania; species Anania fuscalis. The sequence continues at coordinate 10,243,743 of OX493326.1, read as the reverse complement.
TTACTACTAACTTGCTATGACAGTGGTCTTAGTCTTAGTAGCAAGTATAATTCTGTAAGTAATAAAGAAATAACCTAAATAAAAAACACCAAAAAAACCCTACTTAATATAAAATACACCACAATGTAATATCATAATATATTTTGTTTTATTTTTAAATTTAATAAGAATAATTAACAGTTTTTAAATCTAAAAAATTAAAATAACTTGTATCGATGAGGCGTAGTAAATTAACTTTTAGACGAAATTAACTTTAGAAAATATTTATTAATTTTTGTAATGATACAATTAAGTTCGACACTCAGTTCGTATTGACAAGTTTAAATTTTCAAAAACGACGTTTCTTCTATGAGCCCCCACCGATGTCGCGTTACGTGGACCAATCCTAGCCGCTGACGTCACGATGCATTGCTTTGGGCGAATTCATGTCCTTATATGGTAATGTTGGAACATGCCCCCGGCCTTGGAAGCTCCAGCGTCCAACAGTTGTCTTCATGGTGCTCAAAATAGAGGGCAGATTCGAGGAAACGCGCGTCTGATAACTCCAGAAGCGGTTTGAATATCAGCTACTCTGGAAATACCGTCTTTGCCTGGTCGTGTAGAAATAATGCGCCCTAGACTCCATTTTAAAGGCGGCGTGTTGTCCTCTTTGATGACGACCATCGTGCCAGTCTGAAGATCAGCTTGGTGATCCCTCCATTTGCTTCTAGTTTGTAGTTCCGAGACGTACTCCTTGCTCCACCTGGTCCAGAAATGTTGTCGGATTTGTTCGATTCGCTGGTAGCGCGTTAGTCGGTGGACGGCGACATCAGTCAGTTGTTCAGTCGCAGGCGCTGTTAGGAGACGACCAACCAGAAAATGAGCAGGACTCAAGGGTTGAAGATCGTTCGGATCAGTGGACATGGGATTAAGAGGACGGGAGTTCAGGATAGACTCAATCTGTGTTAATACTGTGCTGAACTCTTCAAAAGTCAAGTGTGCGTTTCCAACTACTCGTAACATGTGATGTTTGCAGGACTTAACTCCAGCCTCCCAAAGTCCACCGAAATAAGGCGTGTAAGGAACTATAAAGCTGAATTTTATGTTTTGATTTGTAGCGTATTCAATAATATCTTTAGAACAACTAGTTAAAAATTTTGAAAATTCATTGGCAAGCCCTATAAAATTCCTACCATTATCGGAAACAATTTCAGCAGGTTTGCCTCGCCATGCAATAAATCTTTTTAACGCTAGAAGATAAGCATCAGCGGATAGGTCACTGACAAGTTCCAAGTGAATGGCGCGAGTCACAAAGCAAACAAACAAACAAATATATGCTTTTATGAGCCTTGAGCCCCTCCCTTTGCGGTTCAGGATGAGCACTGGCCCAGCGTAGTCTACACCGCAGCGTAAAAACGGAAAGCTTGGGGTAATTCTCGTCTCAGGTAAAGCGCTCATTATGGGGGATAATGTTTTGCCTCTCAAACGCGTACAAATAACGCATCTATGAACAGTCTGTTTAGCGAGATTCCTACCTCCAACTATCCAGTATACCTCTCGTGTGTTATATAGAAGCGTTTGGGGACCAGCATGCTGTAGACGTTTGTGCTCGTAACGAAATAATATCACAGAAAGCCAGTGCTTTGAAGATAATAAAATTGGGTGTTTTTTATCATAAGAAAAATTCGGTGAATTTTTTATTCTACCTCCTACTCGTAAAATGTTCTCACTGTCCATAAATAAATTAAATTTACTTAAATGATGTTTATTTTTTAAATGGCAATTATTTAATATTATTTTATATTCTTCCGAGAATGATTCTTGTTGTGACAGTCTAACTAACGTCATTTCGGCCTCTCTAAGTTCGTCGACAGTACGAACTCCGCGTCGAATATTATTTCCGTGTCGGATATTATTAATGAAACGTAATACATATGCGTAAGTACGTTTCAAACGATGATATTGAGAAAATCTTTCAAATGGAAATAATGACGCTTCTGATGATGTCACCAACAAGTGGATAGGCTGAACAGGCTTTATTTCGGGTAACTCTAACTGTGTTGTATGTGGTTGGTCGGAAATTGAGTAATTGCAATCGAATTCAGGGTCGCGGAGGAATTTCGGCCCTTCCCACCATAAAGTGGAAGACTTAAGGTCCTCTAACTTGACTCCTCGCGATACTAAGTCGGCTGGATTATTCTTTCCGCTTAAATGACACCAGGGTAAGTCCTTTGTAATTTCATGAATTTCAGCTACTCGGTTTTGCACGAAAGTTTTTAATAAATTAGGAGCCATGCGGAGCCAACCCAGCACGATCGTTGAGTCAGACCAAAATATAACCTTATCAAATTCGAAATTAAGTGATTCGCGAATTTTATTATATAGCTTGGCACCTAATAAAGCCCCGCATAACTCCAATCTTGGAATACTGACAGGTTTTAACGGCGCAACTTTTCCCTTCGAACAATACAACCTGACTGTTACAGAATTATGATTGATAGTACGTATGTATATGCATGTACCGTACGCGCACTCTGACGCATCGCAAAAAATGTGTAATTCCCGACGCACTGGACTAACGCCTATGACGTGACGTGGTATGCGGATTTCATTTAAACCGAGAACAGAAGACGAAAACCGATCCCATATTTTTTCGACTTCCATGGGAACTTTATCGTCCCAACCTATTTTTAGAAGCCATAATTTCTGCAATAAAATTTTTGCAATCATTATAAAAGGACTTAATAATCCCAGGGGGTCAAAGATTTGTGAAATGTTTGACATCATGTATCGCTTTGTAACAATATTATCGTCTTTACTAAATTGCGTAGAAAAATAAAATGTATCACTGGAGTGATCCCAACCCAAACCTAAAGTTTTTGAACTTGTATTGTTGACTAAAGATAAGGGCTTAAATCAATCGGACTGATCAAATACTGGATCATTAACATCAAAATTTAACATCCACTTGCGAAGAGGAAAAAAACCAGAATTTAGGACCTTTTCTACTGTGTAACAAATTTTCAATAACTCTTCCTTACTGTCACTACCTGTAATCATGTCATCTACGTAAAAATCCTGGCTTATCAACCTTATGACGTCAGAATCAGTACTTTCAATCGCAAGTTGCTTAAGGCATCTACAACTCAGGAATGGCGCTGAAGCCGTTCCGTAGGTGACTGTATTGAGACGATAGACACCCAATTGTTCAGAAGGATCGTCACGCCATAAAATTAATTGTAAGTCACGCTGATCCTCATGAACTAAACATTGCCGGTACATTTTTTCAACATCCGCGCAAGCTGTATATTTATGACATCTAAATCGCAATAATATAGAAAAAAGATCGCCTTGTATTGCTGGTCCTATCATTTGTAATTCGTTTAGCGACACACTATTACTTGACGCAGCACTAGCGTCGAAAACGACTCGCAATTTAGTTGTGGTGCTCTGTTCGCGAAAAACACCGTGATGAGGGAGAAAATAATGGGATGACCCATAACGCTCAACGCGACTCATATGACCTAAACGTATGTACTCATGAATGAAGTCGCTATAAAGTTGCCTATAACTACTATTCCGATGCAATCGCCTTTCAAGGGCCAAAAACCTACGTTCAGCTTGCGTATAACTTTCACCTAAGGAATCAGGGCTCTTTTTGAAGGGTATACGTACACAAAACCTTCCATCAATATTGCGCGTAGTGTTTTTGATGAAATGTTCCTCACATGCACGTTCCTCTTCTGTGCGCGTGTCCCTACATACCTGAGGTATTTCTTCGAGCTCCCAAAATTGTCTTAATTGAGACTCAATTGTTTGCGTAAAGTTGCATTGAATGTACCTATCATTATGCGGAATGGAACAAACAGGTCCGGAAATAATCCATCCTAACTTTGTGTCTAACAAGAATGGCCCATTAGCTAACTTTATTTTATTGTTCTTTATCAAATCCCAAAATATATCCGCGCCGATAAGAATGTCAATGCTTTGCGTTTGATAAAAGTGCGGATCTGCTAATTGAATATTATCAGGAATATTTAATTGCGCGGGAACAACTGCTATAACAGGTATTGGTGACGTAATCGTAGGCAAGACAAAACATTCCAAACGCGCAACGAAGGATTCTGTGCGCGATTTAATCTCGACGTTACACGTTTGCGTTGAGCTCGTAACCGAATTACCTACATCGCGTATCTCGTGAGTGGACTGTAAAACTGGCGTTTGAAGTAAATCGCATAAAGACTTAGTAATGAAGCATCGCTGGCTGCCACTGTCTAAAAGCGCGCGGGCCGGGTGATAATTATTGCGATGATCGGCTATCATAACTAAGGCAGTAGATAACAAAACTGTTGCTTGCGTGCACTGCGAGCCAATGTGAACCTTGTTTACTTGAATCTTAGGTATTTGCATGAGTAATGACGCGCACGACGACTGCGATGTGGTGGGAGCGGGCTGCACCTTGGGCGTAGCACACGGTGCAGGCTGCAGCGGCCCACTAGTATCGTGCGACGCAGGGAAGGCGGCGGAACTGTTACTCGAGATGATATTAAGGCTACCGGGATGAACTAACGAGTTATGTTTTTTGTTACACATTCGACACGGCCCAAACCTACAACTATCAATACTGTGACACGAGCGTAAACAGTTCATGCATAGCCTTTTATCGTTAATTAATTTAAACTTAGATTCCAAATTACTATTAATGAACTTTTGACATGAATAAAGTGGGTGGTTTGCATTACACAGAACACAAGTTCTCTTCGTAGGATCGCGTGAGTGACGTTCTGATGTCTTATTAGTGACGACATTGCAGTGAATCTTAGACTGATATTGCGAATTTTTTTTTTTATTATCGGAGCTAGTTTTGCTGTGTGATACTTGCAATGTTTCTAACATGTCGGCGCGATCCTTAAGAAAACCTATTAAGTCGTCAATCTTTAATTGTTTTTTAGACTCATTAAAATTTGAAATTAATGTTCCCTTATATTGTTCCCACTCGCGTTCCGTTGTCGGGTCCAATTTCGAAACAACTATGTAGATAATTAATGTGTCCCACGACTCAGTAGGTTCACCAAGGATTTTTAAAGAACGCAAATTCTTTAGCACGGTGTCTATAAGTTTTCTAATTAGAACAGGGGACTCTTTATTAATAGCCTGCATGGTAAATAAGGATTTGACGTGATTGTGTACTAATAATCTGCTGTTATTGTAGCGATTAAGAAGCAACTCCCAAGCAACGGAATAATTATCACTAGAGAATTCTACTGAATTAATCACTAATTCCGCACTTTCCTTTAGCGATGACTTAAGGTAATGAAACTTTTCTATATTGCTTAGGTCTTTGGAACTGTGCACTAATGATAGAAAAGTATCCCGAAACTCGAGCCATTGCTCACATGAGCCGTTGAACGTGGGCATAGAAATAGTGGGTAATTTTATTGATTTATGTTTGTGACTGCTACCACCCCCGGAATTGTCAGTGACCTGATTTTCATTTAAAAGATATTCGGCTTGCGACATAGTACTGTAGAAACTGTCTTCGAATAAATCTCTTTGTGATAACTGCTCCTCAGTGTCAATGTCAATTTCCTCTATTTTATTTTGAATTTCGTTAAACTCTGAAAACAAGTTATTAGCTCCCTGAATGCGCAATTTAAGATCTATACAATTTTTACTAGACATAGGCTCACCTTTGAGTGTCGATAAATGATTTGCGAATCTAGTTAACCTACCCTTAACTATCCCGCGCTTTTTAACCAACTCTTTAAATAAGCTATCATCACAAGATCTATAAGGTGATTTATCATGGTTTTGGGTATCTAAACTCATTTTGGTGGAGTGTGGTGAAAATAGAGTCAAGTACTTACAATTTGATGATGAATACAGCTAGGTACACTTAGCGAAAGGCACGTAGTAGGGCACGTCAAGAAGAATTAGCACTTGTAGTTAACACTGAAATTAGCAGAACGGCACAATATTACACAGTGGGAATGGAGATGAAGCAGGAACAGGCAGGATGGTTGGACGTACCTATGCGCGTTTTCAGGTGGTACGGAACCGACGTATCCCAGAAATTTGCGTATCTCTTTGCCTTTTCTGACTTCCTCTTGGCTTCTACACTGCATACGCTGCTACCTCAACTTCAACAAGGCAATTTTAGGCGGTATCTTAAACAGTTTTGCGCTGCGCTCCAATGGTTAATCTGGTATTAAATCCGGCTCGAAGGACCATTATGTATCGATGAGGCGTAGTAAATTAACTTTTAGACGAAATTAACTTTAGAAAATATTTATTAATTTTTGTAATGATACAATTAAGTTCGACACTCAGTTCGTATTGACAAGTTTAAATTTTCAAAAACGACGTTTCTTCTATGAGCCCCCACCGATGTCGCGTTACGTGGACCAATCTTAGCCGCTGACGTCACGATGCATTGCTTTGGGCGAATTCATGTCCTTATATGGTAATGTTGGAACATAACTAAACAATTTATGTTTATATACATAAATTGTTTCATCAGATATTTTATTTATCAATAGCGTAGCGAGAGACACTTGAAAGATTTCGTCAAAACACCTAGCTACTTGGTAGCTTAGATCGCAGAGCACTCGCTATGTATGCAATGGTTGTGGGTTCGAACCCCACCTGATTCAGTTTTTAATTTTTCAATTCATATTTTGTTTTTTTTTATTTCTAGTTGTATTTATTTATATTATTAACAAATGAAATATAAAAAAATCTGACGTAACTTTATATTACTACAAACTTGCTATGACAGTGGTCTTAGCAAGCCGCGGTTATGCTTAGGAATACCGAATTATTAATTTCAACCTTAGGGACATAATATTAAGGTACATTACTATTCGTCACCTAAAAATCCCTTGCAGTGCCCCTCTTACAGTATAATTCTGTAATAAAGAAATAACCTAAATAAAAAACACCAAAAAAAACCTACTTAATATAAAATACACCACAATGTAATATCATAATATATTTTGTTTTATTTTTAAATTTAATAGGAAGAATTAACAGTTTTTAAATCTAAAAAATAAAAAAAACAACAATTTATGTTTATATACATAAATTGTTTCATCAGATATTTTATTTATCAATAGCGTAGCGAGAGTCACTTGAAAGATTTCGTCAAAGCAGCTAGCGACTTGGTAGCTTAGGTGTCTAAGCACTCCCGGTGGTTGTGTATCCGATGGTCGTGAGTTCGAATCCCAATTGATTAAGTTTTTATTTTTTCAATTCATATTTTGTTTTTTTTATTTTGCAGTTTTTTATTTCTTGTTGCATTTATTTATTCTAACAAATTAAATATAGAAGAATCTAACTTAACTTTATATTACTACTAACTAAATAAAGAAATAAATTAACCTTAATAAAAACACCAAAAAACCCTACTTAATATAAAATACATCATAATATATTTTGTTTTATTTTAAATTTGATAAGAATAATTGAAGATAAATAACACTTGAAAAAAGTCATCGACCTCAGGTGGGACTCGAATCCACGTCCCATCGCAAGCCGGGCGAGTGCTTTACGAGCGAGCTTTGACAGCGAGAAAAAACACTTGAGGAATTTCATCTTGTCACGTGACGTCCTCGGTAGCTTAGTTGGTAAAGCACTCGCCCGGCTTGCGATGGGACGTGGGTTCGAGTCCCACCTGAGGTCGATGACTTTTTTCAAGTGTTATTTATCTTCAATTAAACCTTGCATGGAATTGCTAAAAACAAAAACTTACAATTGATAAGAATAATTAACAGTTTTCAAATGTACAAAATCAAAAAACTAAACTATTTATGTACCTACATAAAATCAGATATTTTATTTATCAATAGCGAAAAACACGTAAAAGATTTCGTCGAGACAACTAGTGACTCGATAGCTTAGAATGGTAAAGCACTTGCCCCGTGCATTCGTGGTGTGTGGTGGGTTCGGGTCCCCCTGATGAAGTTTTTTTTTTTCAAGTTTTTAAAAATCATATTATGTTTGGTTTTTAAATTTGATTAACATTTTAAACAGGTCTAAATTCTAAAAAATATCTCCCATGCGAATATCTTCCGGCTACAAAGTAGATGTCATTTTATTTTATGCTTTGGTGGCGCAATTTCACCATGTCGCTCAGCCTCAGTTTGTCGTGTCAGCTCGTCATTGAATGCTCCGAAACGTTACGTACGTTAACGAAAAATAAAAACTATTGATAGTGCTTTATTTATTTAAGTTTGCATTTAAAATATATGTTTGTTAGTTAAAGAGCAATCGATAAAAATTGACGAACTTTGATTCCCGTGTTATTGATTTCCGTGGTTTTAATGCCATGGGAATCAATCTTTCTTTATAAAATGAAGGATGCTGTGCCAATGTATTTGTGATTCATAGATAATCTTAATTTGTGTCATTACTTTGTAATTTGTTAATAACACTAAAATAGCTAGATTCAATTTTATATTCATAGAAACTTTTACATATTTCAGACAACAATTGATTTGAACTATAATAAAGATTGTTTTATTGATTTCCATGCCTTGTTTTTGATTCCCGTGGTAGACAAAATTTCAATTGCTTATATTTTCGAAACTAATTGTGCAAAATGAGTGCCTATTAGATCAATATGTTAAAAAACTATCCAAATTTAATATTACGTCATGATTTTAGCATATCTTTATCATTTAAAATTTTCCACGGGAATCAATCAAATACGCCCAATTTCAAGATTCACCCAGTAGGCACGGACGTAAAAAAAATACGGACGTAACCTCGTCTAACAATAAGTGAAGCATAATAATGGCCGCCCGTTTAGGCTGTGTGCGTGATTTAAGGGTTGCTATATAAACCATCAATTTCCCTGCTGTTTGGTGGTACCAATCGATCTCAGTTAACTTTGTCATTTACATATATTTTTTAACAGAAATATAAACCATCTATGTTGACCTACCAAACATATTTTTTATGATCACTGTGATATAAAATAAAACACATGTTACGTACAAAGAAATATATTTTTACACATGACAATAATAGTGATAAGGCTATGACTATCTATAAAATTAACCCTTTAATAACAAAAAGTAAAATTGAAAAATTTTGAAAACCCCACGACGCGTAATACGTAATTGAAAAAGGATAAAAATTCTACTAGTCAGGCCTTTCATTGGATACCCATATTGAGGGAGTTTATAAAAATATGTAATCCGCCATTTTGTTACGGCGGCCATCTTGGACCAATTTTCATCAAACATAGCTAAAAACACTCTCGAGTAATTAATCATTCAAACGGAAAAAACTAAATCACAATCGGTTCATCCGTTCGGGAGCTAAGATGCCACACACAAACACACACAGACACGTCAAACTTATAACACCCCGTCGTTTTTGCGTCGGGGGTTAAAAATCAAAAATACGTTTACATCATATATCATAATGGTATAATAATAATGTTAAGTATGTATATTATTATTAATAAAGATGAAAAATCCTTTATGTTGTGTCAACTTTTTGTACACTTGTCTTTTGTTGTCTAATGTGCGGGAAATACTTTCTATTTTAGAAATATGATACTATACGTAAGAGATATTTTATATTAAAAGTATGGGGATCTTCTATTTTACTTTTGAGAAACGGTACCCAAAAACTGACGAAATCTGATTTCAGAGAGTCATATACATAGTTTGTTGCATACAAATATAGATTTCCCCACCTTTAGGGTAATTTTACCATTAATAAAGTGGCAACACTGTTTGCATTTTACCTCTAGAATTCTCGGCAAAGTATTTAAAACATAAATATTTTTTTTTATCACGAATCGTAATAACTTACGTATGATAGGTGATTCCATGTGACTTTTCACTTTTACTCATGTAGTTTTTACATGATTTAACAACACAAGACGGCATTTTTGGAAAATAAATCGTTGACGCAACGAACGCATTTACTACGTGTCACTGGCGCCGTCACTCGGGGCGAAATGGCGGCGGATTGTCGTACCTGGGTGTGTATGTGTGAGTGTAAATCATGTACAACAAACGAAATTGTAGTACCTTGCATGCTTCACATTTTTTTAATGTGATGTTACGTCCGTATTTTTTTTACGTCCGTGCCAGTAGGTAGGTAGGACTATGGTCTTTGCCTGGCATTTGTTACTAACAAACTGACTGATGCATCGGGCATTTTCTAATATGAATTGCAAACGCTCGGTCGGTTGGATCGGGCATTTCAGTCGATCCGACCGATCATCATTTGACATTAGTAGCATCGTAAACCCTTCCCCGAAGTGTATCGGTGTATCAATTTCTCTAATGGGAGGAATGGCTTGCACAGGTTTGTCTATTTGGTTTGTCACCTTCCATAAAGAGTAGTCTGTACTACGGTCACTGGTCAAATGCTCAATCAATTCTTTACAATTTTCAAATTTAAAGTTTTCATAATGACTAAGGTTATTTCTTACAATAACGGCGCTACCACCTCTAGCACGGTTGTTGAAGTGCAGTGCATGATAGACGTCGTATCCTTTGAATGTTATATGAGATTGTTTGGTAAAATGTGTTTCTGATACAAGGCATATGTCAATGTTTTGTGTGACTAGAACTACTTGCAGCTCATTTTGGTCTCTGAGTAGTCCATTGGCATTCCAAGCCATAATTTTTAAGTTGTGAGTCATTTTTTAGGTTTTGATGCGCAGTTTTGGCACTGTTTTCCAGTTTTTTTAGTCGTTCATCAAACGAAGACATATATTTTAGGATTTGATCTAATTTCGCAGCACTATCAGTAGGTACATTTGCATCATCGTTATGTACATAATTGATTTTGCTTGTGCGTAGGTATTTTTTTTACTTACATTAATAATAATTATTAGCATAATTGGCAGGATGTTGTTCATCGCAGTGCACACATTTTGGCTTCTCGTCTGCAGGTTTTCTGCAGTCTCGAGTAAGGTGTTTTCCAGTGCACTTTACACATCTTGGTTCTTTTGCGCAGTATTTCTGGGTATGACCATACGCCTGGCATCGTTTACATCGAGGGACAAGTTTGTGCTTTTCCATGGGTGTATTTCTACTTTACACCCTAATATGGACGTGATGCGATATATTTTATCAATCTCATCCTATCCCATCTTCTGACATGCCCTGCGTGTCCCTACACCTGCACACGCGAAGATCTTTGCAAGGCCACCGATAATGCTATATCGGTGGTTAAGTTTTGGTCTTCACACATATGAAAGCCTGAGTCGATACGCAAAGAAGAAGATCAAGTTTCACACCTCCAAGTTAAAGCTTTATAACCACCGTATAGAACAAGTACAATTTTACGACACAAATTATTGTAAACGTTTTAAAATGTATCAAAGTATTTGTATTACAAAATAATATATTGACATAACAAACAATTTCTTCATATTTTGATTTTATGATGAAACTATTAGAAATGCACTATTAGCACTAAGCCACAAATACATTTAAATAACATAGGTAGGCAACACAAGCATTAGTGACCATTATATTTGGTCGGATTCGCGCTGACAGTCTGACAGACAGCTGATCCGACCAGAATAACAAACACAAACTTTTTTTTGGCTTCAAACTGTAACACGTCGTTAAATGTTTTCTTTATTTTTCTTAATTTAAAAAACATTATTTAATAAGTAAGACTCATTTTCTACAAAAATCTTATTATTATACCACATAACTCCAAATATCGAATTATTTTCAAACGACTTTGCGATCGAGTTACGCAGGAGAATTTTTTAAAATCAATAAGCAAGAAATGACATTTCATGTGTCCAGCATTTATTTTTCTAAATGTCATAAACAATTGGAATGTTGCAATTTTCTTAGTTTGAATATCTAAAATTGATTGAAATAAACATTTTGCTATATTATTGTCTTTTTATTTTACGCGAAAACGAAACACGAACGCTGTAAAGTGTTCGAAACGTTAGGTTAAATAAAATGTTAATAAATCGCGAAATAATCCGTAAAAGTAGTTTCATTTTACCATTTTTCTGTTAATAGAAACCATGTTTACGCATTAGTTTGCTAATATTTTGAATTGGCAAGAGACTTTTACAAAACCGGTAAAATTTTAATACACCGGCATAACACTAGCACTCAGTATAATTCATTCTGATACTCTTCTACAATTGTCTGTGGCCTCGATGGAATTCCGCGATTTCGATGTTGTTTCGCGTTAAGGTTCCAATCGAACCTTCGGTCGGGGATCGGTCGGATCCGAACATTTGGATAGTACATTTCGCGCTGCGCTCGTTGGCATCTAGCGCATTAGAAAGTCTAAAAATAATAATACTATAGCAGGCTTATTTACAACCTGTCAAAACTCTTTACACTAAATCTCTTTGCAACTTAGGCCATTATTTAAAAAGAAGAAATTAAAAAATCTTTTAAAAAAGAAAATAGCGGACATACAAATTTGTCTTTTGAAAAAAAATGATACTGTCCACATACCCTTCAAGTACTTGTTACACTATTTTAGTTAAGATATATCTTGAAATATCAAGACCTATAATATGTTCTTGAGGAGAACTTGTCTTTGCAACTTATACTTCTAATCTGTGCAGAACCAAACTGATGTTAGTTCAGTAATAAGTCCAAACAGACGGATCCTTTTGCGTAAAATAGTCGTAGCATTTATGATTATATTATTACTTATTAAAAAGACTATAATTCGTTACGTTCGAATTAATCGCCCCTGATCGCGACCCCCTGGTCATCTATTGAGATCCTTACAAGCATCTAACGATTTTTTTTTAGTGATATTTAGTTTCGGTGGCGGAATTCAGTTTCGGTGGCGTTATGTTAAAATTAGGTGGCACAATTTCACATATGTAATGTTTTACCCTAAAGATTAGTATTATCAATTTATTTCGTGTGAAAACTTAAAAACAAAATTTGCCATCAAAACTGACAAAAAGTCGCATGTGTTGATATTGACCCTTTTAAACTTCGACTAGTCTGTATAGGGAATGCAAAAAATCACCATCCTTTAATTTTAAACATTTATTTTTAAATGATAATACATGATTCCTTATATTTTAAATGTTTAGAAGTACACATTAATGTACAACCTTCTATGTCATTATTTAATTTTTCTAATAAACCACATAGTTTTTTTAATAATTACAGTGAAATGTCGTGAGACATCGTGAAAAGCGAAGGGACGTCTACTGGCGAAAATGCCCACAATATAAAATCAGATTATTATCACCAAAAGGCTGGCCACATTGCCAAACTCTATACTTAGCTAACTACGGTAGTATACCGCAACATTGATTAGAAAAAACGATGGCTTCGACAGAAACACTTGAAAGATTTCGCCAAATCGATTAGTGGTTGGATAGCTTAGTAGAGGAAACACACGCCCGGTAATCCGAGGTCGTGGGATCGCATCTCACTTGAAGCTTTTTCAAGTTTTTTTTCAATTTTTACTATGTTTTACTTTTAGATTTGATAAGAAGACTTAACAGTTTTAAATCTTAAGATAAAACAAATAAAAACCGAAACTATTTATAACATAAAATCAGATACTTTATATAAATGACAAAAACCTATAAATAAAATATCTCACGAATTCACGATAGAGTTTATGGGCACACAAAATTGTAACAATAATTCTATCGGGTCGAGTATCCGCAAATTGCCTGATCAATGCTGCATCATAGATTAAAAAAAATCTGCGAGAAACACTTGAAGATTTCGACTTAACAGCTAGTGACTTGGTAGCGAAGTTGGAAATGCACTCGCCCGCCATTCAAGATTCAATGGGTGAGGGTTCGAATCCCACCTGTAGTTGGTAAATTTTGTTTCAATTCATACTGTTTTAATTTTAAAATATAATAAAGAAAAATTACACTTTTAAATTCTAGTATTATTAAAAACCATTTATTAATAAACGTAGCATGGTAGGTATTTGCTAGAAAACAATATTTGAATATTATTATTCTGTTCTGACAAAAATATTTTAATAACTGACAAAATAAACTATGGGGATTGTCGCTATAATTTATGTATTTTCGTTACCTTATTTATTCACAGCTAATTTATTATGTTTTTTCAAAATATTCCACGTGACTTTTCAAAATGTAATGTGCGTAAGGTAATAATAATGTGTAGGCGGCGAAAGTTGCGAGCAAATTATTTTACTCTGCCGCCTGGCCGCCTCTTATAATTATTATACGATCCGTGCTTTACGTTTGTATTTGCTTAATCATGCCACGAGTACATCGTAGTTTGGCGTAAGCTAACTAGATGTCGCGGCGTTATCGCATTCACTACCGCAATCACTTCACGAAATAATGCAGCGGTGGAGAGGGGACGAGAGGCAGCTAAATGCTCAAGGTCATTGGCTAGGGGAACAACCTTAAGGCTGCAGTATCAACGACAGCGGTGGATAGAGCGATAGTAGCGAGAGCTTGCGTGGCCATACATTGCGCATTAATTTGTATAAATGCGTCATCGTTGATTCAGTGCACGCGTAATGTATCATGGCGCTCGCTCTGTCGTGGAGAATCAGCCTAGCGTCGGTAGCACACTACTGCGGATGCCAAGGGGAGCACAAGCAAAACAACGAAATTAGTAATGAAGTTTTAATATTTCGCTCGTTTCCACTTTGTTTCCGAAGTAGTGTCCTGCAACCCTAAGTTGAACTGCACACACTATTACACGCCATGACAAGGGATTTTTAGTTGAATAAATAGTATTATATCTTATGTATTAACAGTACGGTTGAAATTGCGTTAGAGGCTGCCGGTTAGATATTCGCCGAGGTATGCTGAACATTAACATTGCAATTTCAGCCGTACTGTTATAACATAAGATACATTACTATTCGTCAACCAAAAATATCTTACCGTGCGGCCCCGATAGTGGACACAGTTCCTAAGACTTTAGGATCTTGATGACTATCACAGTATAAACACAATAAAATGTACTCACATATTTAACACTCACAATATTTTACTGCTTCAGGTGATGAGTGATGTAGAGTAGGAGAGGGAGACTCCTCGAGCTTGTAACGACCATACCCTTTCAAATCAAAGTATGATTTAAGTAATTAATAAAATAAACATTAAATTATTCTCTTCAAATTATTTCTAACTTATTAAACACCATGCTTTCTTCGTAATTTTTAACCAATTCAAAACCCTAATAAAACAAGCTTTTACAGCTGATTGACCGGACTGGACTGATAAACAATAAGATAAATGCTTAACGAATCCTGCAGTGCATTGCGCGAGCGCACGTTGTAATGTTTTTTTTTGTGCCTGTTGTTGGACATAAGATGCGAAATCGTGGGAAAAGACATTAACAAAAAGCTTTTGAAAAGAAGTTTTAAGTAACAATGTGCACCTATAAAAAGGGAGAAACCTGCATTTGAAACAAAAGGACAGTGGACGCAAATTTTAGCACTTAGGGTGATACACCCATGTGCAATCCATAAATTTGAACAATATTTTAGAAACTTAATTTTTTGTGTAAGAAAAGGACAGTGGACGCACACTTTAGCACTTAGGGTAATACACCAGTGTGCAATCCATAAATTTGAACAATATTTTAGAAACTTTGGTTTTTGTAAGAAGGGCAGGATGTAACGACCCACCGGCGTCTGAGTCTAAAAATATGTGGAAATTAATAATTAATTGAGATCGAAACGGACTACGTTAATAACACTTGGCTGTAATAATTTAAATTGGCTATGTGATCGTCTAGTTTAAATGGTAGGACCGTACGTTGTGTTAATAGTAGTAAACCAAATTCTTTTAGAGGTACGTGGATGTTAAGATTAAGTTTTCTCGAGAGTTTCATGGGTTTGTGCGCATTCAAAGAAGAGGAACAAGAACGCCCCGAGGGGCGCCTGGTGAGCCCCAACACCAAACGCTCACCAGGAGTGGTGGCCATGTGATAAACAATCATCCCAAACAAGCAATCTGCCACCCCCAGGAATAGGACTTAAATCTGAAACAAAACGCATTTAGCGTAATTATGCGGAAGCATAGCGGAACTAAGGGAACAACTGAGTTGAAAGAATTTAATATGAAATACTTAAATCTACCTATTTGACTGCATGATAAGTCAACCAAGGGTTCGGGGTCCTTAAATTACCTAAATAAGTAATCTGAATCCTTTAGTCCAATATAATTCCAAGATGATCCAACAGTATCGATGACAACTCGTATAAGACCGGGTCCTGAAATCTGCATTATGTCCTATGTGAAGTCATCGATACTCCCACATCAACCAGTATTATTTTGAATTTAAAATATAATGGCCCTTGAATTACTTATGATTTACAAAATATTTGAAAATAATCTCTAAACTTTTATTAAATTCTTCTCTCAGTTTTATGGATATAGGATTTTGTATAAGGATCCCTAAAAATAGCCCATTTCCTAACTACCTAATTACTACAACGGTTAATCTAAAAAAATGAAGCTATTTTTAGAAGGTAGGATGGAACAGGTATTAGAAAGGATAGGTCATTAAGGAAAAAGGGGTACCTACTCCTACCTAACGGTACTTCTGCCTGAACTACATATTTACGAACTTAGAACCCTACAAAGAAACGTATAATCCTAACTGTACCCTACCTACTTCCCACCTACAATATAAAATAATTAAGTTTGTTTGTTTTTGATGTCAGATGTCTCATCGTCAGAACGTATACCTGCCTACCTAATTGTAGTTATCTACAATAAAATTATGATATCTATGAGAACTCAATATTTCTCCAAACTTTAGTTAAAATAGATCAAGTAAGTCAATTTGGTCAACGTAAAGGTTTATAAGTCAAATATGCGTAGTCTAAGACGTAAAATAATGATAAGTAAAAGGTAAAATGAAGATTTCAAAGTTGTTTTGTTGTGAATTGGCTCAATAATCGAGCAACCATTGAAAAGAAAAACGACAGTCATATTTGTTAAATAAAACCACTGAGTTTGTTTTTATGTAAAACAAGATCAAATGACCTTTGATTTACCGCAGAAATATGTCAAAGCTTAATGGCTCTAATGAGCGCTAAATCGTCAATTAATAAACGTTTTGATACGTAAATCATATTCAAAACCTATTATATATTTTCAAAGAGTTTTAACACGTAAGATGAACTTTAAATGGTCCGCGTTAATTAAGATACCACAAATAAACACTCAAAATAAAATTAACATGCACCATGTCATCATGAAATTAAAATTGGGTTCAAACTAATATTAAAAAATCAATGCACACAAAATGTTACCCAATAATCGAAATTAGGTAAATTAATAGCAAACAACATGTCAATCTTTAAAATCAAAATAACTAAGCTACAAAATAAACATTATTTAAATTTATTTGGCATTAAATCAGTGAAATAAGTAGTTATGATTTAAATCAAATTATTTACGTTATATTTATTATTATTTAAATCATATCAAATTAAATCCCATTTCGCTTTCTATGAGGACATGAAAAAAAAAGTTGCTAAATTCCTTTTGATAAGGAATTACGAAAAACAAGAGAATTATGTATAATATTATAATGACGTTTTAAATAATTCAATATTAAATACTTTGCTGATGACAGCATCAACATCATCATCGTCATCCAAATTTAAAAGTTTCTTTGTCTTTAAATATTTTAATTAAAATACTTTCAAAAGGAATTTGTAATAATCAAAACACTTACCCCTCTGCATCTTTTCTTAGGACACACGCGAACACCATTCGGGTGCAATTCAGACCATCTACGTCAGACCGCCCAAATCTGACTGTCCCTGAAGCCTAACCTGCTAAACTATTTAACCATAATACCTCCCCCGCGTCCCGTGCCTCATGATTTTTTTTTAAAGCTGACGTTTGAAATCTTTCAATTTGCAGGGGTACTCAACCTTCTATGATCCACGAGCCCCATTTCAACGTAGTACGACAAATATTCTAACACATACTCTATCTTTCCTAAAGTCCTATTATTTTACTTTATTGAACTAAAACAAATATGACTGTCTGAAAATATAAATTTACTTCCTTTTTGTTTATTATATTAATGCATATCAGTATGTTTACCTTCCTATTTAATGTTTAATATTTGTCATAATGTAAATAGCTAAATTAATATAAGTTAGCATTCATGTCTAAGACTTACGCTCACTAGTACATTAAATATGATTAAATTAAATCTTAATAACTTTTAATATTATAATTTAAAATCATTCCAACGTTGACAACATCTGACCTCAAGTGTTCTCGCCTTGCTATGGGATACACGTGCCTAGTTTCGCCTGCGGAGTTAATGGCGTCCCTTTCTATGATCCTTTTGTTTCAAATGCATTATTTTTTGTATAGTTTCACATTTCTATTTGTTAATATTCCTTAAAAGCTTTTTTTATGCTATGGCTCACAATTTTGCATCATATGTCCAGCGTCAGGCACAAAAAACATTACAACGTGCGCTCGCGCAATGCACTGAAGGATCCGTTAAACATATTATCCTATTGTTTATCTATCCATTCCGGTCCATCCACTGTAAAAAGCATGTTTTATTAGGGTTTTGAATATCTTCAAAATTACGAAGAAAGCATGGTGTTTAATAATTTGCCCTTTTTAGTAAGAAATAATTTGAAGAGAAAAAAATAACATTTATTTTATTAATTACTTATATCATACTTTGATTTGAAAGGGTATGGTCGTTACAAGGATAGGCCGAAATTCGTCACCCCACCACATTCTGAAAGCATCGTAGTGCTAGGGTATAAGAGGGACTGACGGAACAAGGAGCGGGGGCTTTTTAGATGGGATAGGGTTCGATTTGCATCCTGTAGATGCCCGTGTGTGGTCTACGGCAGAGTCCAAGGCGGAGGTAAGTTGGAGGAGACAGTCGGATTTGGGCGGTCTGACGTAGACGGTCCGAATGGTGTTCGCGTGTGTCCTAAGAAAAGATGCAGAGGGTTTAACAGGTTAGGCTTGAGCGACAGTCAGATTTGGGCGGTCTGACGTAGACGGTCCGAATGGTGTTCGCGTGTGTCCTAAGAAAAGATGCAGAGGGGTAAGTGTTTTGATTATTACAAATTCCTTTTGAAAGTATTTTAATTAAAATATTTAAAGACAAAGTAACTTTTAAATTTTGATGACGATGATGATGTTGATGCTGATGAAAAAGTATTTAATATTAAATTATTTCAAACGTCATTATAATATTTTACATAATTCTCTTTTTTTTCGTAATTCCTTATCAAAAGGAATTTAGCAACTTTTTTTTTCATGTCCTCATAGAAAACGAAATGGGATTTAATTTGATATGATTTAAATAATAATAAATATAACGTAAATAATTGATTTAAATCATAACTACTTATTTCACAGATTTAATGCCAAATAGATTTAAATAATGTTTATTTTGTAGCTTAGTCATTTTGATTTTAAAGATTGACATGTTGTTTGCTATTAATTTACCTAATTTCGATTATTGGGTAACATTTTGTGTGCATTGATTTTTTAATGTTGGTTTGAACCCATTTTTAATTTCATGATGACATGGTGCATGCTAATTATATTTGACTTTTTTTTGTGTTTTATTTTGAGTGTTTATTTGTGGTACCTAAATTAACGCGGACTATTTAAAGTTCATCTTACGTGTTAAAACTCTTTGAAAATATTTAATTTTTGGGGGGTTTTGAATATGATTTACGTATCTAAACGTTTATTAATTGACGATTTAGCGCTCATTAAAGCCATTAAACTTTGACATGTTTCTGTAGTAAATCAAAGGTCATTTGATCTTGTTTTACATAAAATCAACCTCAGTGGTTTTATTTAACAAATATGACTGTCGTTCTTTTAAATGGTTGCTCGATTATTGAGCCAATTCACAACAAAACAACTTTGAAATCTTCATTTTTCCTTTTACTTATCATTATTTTACGTCTAAGACTACGCATATTTGACTTATAAACCTTTACGTTTACCAAATTGACTTACTTGATCTATTTTAACTAACGTTTGGAGAAATATTGAGTTCTCATAGATATCATACTTTTATTTTAGATAACTACAATTTGGTAGACAGGTAAACGTTCTGACGTTGAGACATCTGACTTCAAAAACAAACAAACTTAATTATTTTATATTGTAGGTGGGAAGTAGGTAGGGTACAGTTAGGATTATACGTTTCTTTGTAGGGTTCTAGGTTCGTAAATATGTAGTTCAGACAGAGGTACCGTAAGGTAGGAGTAGGTACCCTTTTTTCCTTAATGACCTATCCTTCCTAATACCTGTTCCATCCTACCTTCTAAAATTAGCTTAATTTGTTTAGGTTAACCGTTGTAGTATTTAGGTAGTTAGGAAATGGGCTATTTTTAAGGATCCTTAAAACTATATCCATAAAACTGAGAGAAGAATTTAATAAATGTTTGAGATTATTTTCAAATTAAAATATTTTGTAAATCATAAGTAATTCAAGGGTCAATTTTACAATATTTATTTCAAATTCAAAATAATACTGGTTGATGTGAGAGTATCTATGACTTCACATAGGATATAATGCAGATTTCAGGACCCGGTCTTATACGAGTTGTCATAGATACTGTCTGATCATCTTGGTATTATATTGAACTAATTGCAACATTAAACCATAAGTAATTCACTTCTCACTTCCGACTGCCAAGGATAGGCTACCAAGGGTCAATTTTACAACATTTATTTCAAATTCAAAATAATGCTGGTTGATGTGGGAGTATCTATGACTTCACATAGGACATAATGCAGATTTCAGGACCCGGTCTTACACAAGTTGTCATAGATACTGTTGGATCATCTTGGTATTATATTGAATTAATTGCAACATTTATTTCAAATCCAAACGATTTTGATTGATGTGAGAATATCCATCTGACATTACTTGGTGCCATGGATATTGTTAGGTCAATCTATATTTCATATAGAGGGGTTTAGTATAAATATTTTACTAGTCGGAAAATAATCAGAATCTTTAATCTAAATAATGCTGGTTGATGTGGGAGTATCGATGATTCACATAGGACATAATGCAGATTTTAGGACCCGGTCTTATACGAGTTGTCATCGATACTGTTGGATCATCTCGGAATTATTGGATTAAAGGATTGGACTAAAGGATTCAGATTACTTATTTAGGTAATTAATTTAAGGACCCCGAACCCTTGGTTGACTTATCATGCTGTCAAATAGGTAGATTTTAGTATGTCATATTAAATTCTTTAAACTCAGTTGTTCCCTTAGTTGCGCATAATTACGCTAAATGCGTTTTGTTTCAGATTTAAGTCCTATTCCCGGGGGTGGCAGATTGTCTTGGAGATAACTGTTTATCACATGACCACCACTCTTGGTGAGCGTTTGGTGTCGGGGCTCACCAGGCGCCCCTTGGGGCGTTCTTTTTCCTCTTCCTTGAATGCGCACAAACCCATGAAACTCTCGAGAAAACTTAATTATAACATCCACGTACCTCTAAAAGAATTTGGTTTGGAATAACACAACGTACGGTCCTACCATTTAAACTAGACGACCACACAGGCAATTTAAATTATCACAGCCAAACGTTATTTACGTAGTCCGTTTCGATATCAATTAATTATTAATTTCCATATATTTTTAGAGATAGACGCAGGTGGGTTTAGTTACAAGCTGGTGTGAAGCAACTGAAGCAAGTTCTTCACTCTTGACCACTTCGAAGCACAGAATGAAGCTCTACGCAAAAATTACCGATTTTAAAGTAAAATTATTGAAAATTAAGCAAATTATGTTAGGGTTGTCACGAACGTTTACGCAGAAGTAGTAGTAACTTTGCGCTTGCGAAATCCTTATTCAGACTGTTAGCATTCACGATTGTAAATAAAACAACGTTTTGAACTCATTGACAGAGAAGAGATACTTTACTTAATCGTACTCTTAACAGAGTACGATTAAGTATCATGAAAAATTAAAACAATGTGAATATAATAATAATTCAAATGGGTTATACGTAGACATTTTCGACCATTTCATATAATAACAAAAAGTAACGAGTACAGAGTAAATGATCAAAGCAACCGTAATTTAATTATGAATGTGGAAGTTACTCTCTAGTAACCATCTCAATTTCTCTCAATTACAATAATTACTTATTACATAGAAAAATATAAAACCTAGTTCAATCATTTAATTTGGTATTTTACAACATTGATAAGAACTACTATTAAAATCTGGAATTTGATAAGTAATAAAATTTGTCTTAGCATTTGTACCAGCCCTGAAGCGGTACGCATCATGCATTTTAGGCAACGTGACTGTTGCTAGCACTACGACGGAAACGATTGCGCAACTGACATCATGCGGTTGATCGAAACTTTCCAACACTGAAATAATGTGCCTATAAATCTACCAATAATCTAAAAGTTATCTTATTATTAACCATATTTATGTAGGTTAACTTTAAATAATATGTATGCAATGGACTATGACTTCGCTTTTGTCTCAGAATTGTTTTATTCGACAGCTCTTACGCAAGATCTAGTGAGTTAAAATATTTACCTGTTTTTAAGTTATGACTAGCGAACCGTCCTGGCTTAGCACGGTAGCTAGAAGGATTTTTTCCAACGTGATCAACAAATATCATTCAGCTAAGTATCATTAAAACTAAATAATGCTTTGCAATCTTATTATTCTAATATATAAATCTTCCTCGTGAATCAAGCTATTTAATAATAAAAATCGTATTTCAATCTGTTCAACAGTTTCAGGTAATTAGCATTTACATAACAAAAAGATAGACAGACAGGCGAACGCAAAGACGGACTTTAATTTGTACTAAGCTTGATTAAGTAAATAATAAATGTAAAAAAAAATGGTGTCTAAAATCTTGATTAATTTATGAATTTTGATCAAAAAATATTAGAGACAACATCTATTAATGTTTTATATACTATTTTTCTTTTTAGGGTTCCGTACCCAAATGGTAAAACGGGACCCTATTACTAAGACTCCGCTGACCGTCTGTCTGTTCGACTGTCACGAGGCTGTATCTCATGAATCGTAATAAGTACATAGTTAGATAGTTAAAATTTTCACAGACGATGTATTTCTGTTGTCGCTAAGACAAAAAATACTCAAAACAGAATAAAATAAATATTTAAGAGGGCTCCCATACAACAAACCTGTTTTTTTTAACCTTTTTTATAAAAAAAATGGTTCGGAACTCTCCGTGTGCGAGTCCAACTCGCGTTGACCAGTTTTTTTCTATTTAATCTTAGTCGAAAACAAGGGTTGCGTAAATTATATTCGTACTTTTACGCGACTGTCGAAGGAGGGGTAATGTTTTTGAGGCTATTATTAGAAGCATTAGCGAGCAGGCTTATTATTATATAGATAGATACTCTTTATTGTACACCATACAAAACAAACAAAGTAGTGAAATACATTTGGAACGCAGGGTACAATTTAGGCGGACGTATCGCTAAAAAGCGATCTCTTCCAGACTCACACAGATGACGGAGACAGACTCTTATTATGTCCGCTAGCTTGTTATTTATGCTGGATTCCTTATCACGCGTGTTTATTTTGTTTATATAATACATTTATCAAAGAAAAATAGCAATTTAGTAAATAAACAATAAACAAAATAGAGAGTTTTAACAAACAATAAAACTTACCTATTATTATTCCAACAATATCCGGAATCCATCTTGAGTCAAGCCCCTGTCTTTTTTCGTGGTTTTTGGTCCCAGCAACTTCCTCCCTCCGACTTCCGGCGCCACTATCGCACGTTTTTGGTGGGGGCGATGGCGGCGGCCGAAATATGGCTTGGCTTTTTGATCATTATACTTACTCACGATGTACCAGTTAGGAATTACCTGGATTCCGGATATTGTTAGAAAAACAATAGGTAAGTTTTATTGTTAGTTAAAACTCTCTATTATTTGTTCCTTACCAATATCCGGAATCCATCTTGAGTGATGTGTTTGTTATCTCCTGGTAGCAGTCAAAATATAATGATGCTATAATGTGTTATGAAAATAAATTCAGGTTATAGGTTAATCAAATCTTTATAATCATGTTACGTTATGCTACAGAATAATAAATCAATAATCTCAAAATAATCAAGTAAAATGATAGTAATATACTTTTAGTTATTAATTTGAAACATTCATTACTGCACTGGTTCAAAGAAATTAGAAAGAGAAACCGAATTACGTAAATCAGGATCAGGTGCTAATTTGATTATTTCTTTTTGGTAATAGGTCCTAAATAATATAATAATAATAATAATAATTTATTCATTAAACAGATTACAACGATGATCCAAATTATTGTTAGTAGACACTTAAAACTATATTAGTAGCCATTGGATATTTAAATTGTATTATTTAATTGCCCCAATTACAAATTTCATTAAAATTGACTGGATTGGACAGTCATACTTATCTGATATTGCTTTCAGAATGCCGTTACTGCTACCACGCACACTGTGTAATAGTGATGAGATTCGTTTGCGTCTAATCGCGTAAAAATCATCAGTTCGCGCGTCGGCAAACATCGCCGAAGCACTGCAGAAGCGTGGAAGCGTAACAACATTCTGAAAACATTATTAAATGGAACGCGCAGAGCGTTGTATGCCCTTTGAGTGTAATTAACCTACAAACTGCTCGTGTAAAACGATTGGCAATATGCCTTAAGGCGGGAGTATTCAACTTTTAGTCATCTTCCGACGGATTTATTCACAAAACTAAGGAACGTATAAGAAAAATAAAAATACTATTTAAATATTTGATCTTTTATCTAATGTCTCAGTGAAACCAAAACACGATAATAATAACTTGGCTCGAAAAAAATCTTAAAAATAGGTCGTTTTATGAATTTTGGATCGATTTTCTGGAAAGATTTTATATGATACAAGTATGTAAAAATTGAGCAGTTTAATAAAGATCAAAATTTGTTAGTGTCTCGGTGCAAAAAAAAGTCAATTTTATTATGTTATTAAGTACCAAAGATTAAAAAACCTCGAAAACCATGCACAAAAGGCGTGCAAGCCGCCCCGCCAGTGTCCAGTAGGACGTCGCCGAGGTAGGACCTGTGTTGTGTTGCACTCGGACTCCCCCCGCCCCCCGCACACCATCGCAATAGCTACGAAATTTAATTCTTGTAAATATTTAGATTTTTGTGTGGAGCCAGGCATACAACAACCTTAATTTTACTTTATTTGGTGTGACATCAATGAAAATACAAAATTATTACATGTACAAGAAATATTAAATTTGTTGTAAGTAATACGGTGATAGTACATACATAATTTACATTTTAAAATGTAAAAGTATATTATATAAGGTGTAAACTTATCAGTTAACTCTTTTCTAGGAGATGATTCTACTGCTTAGATAGAACAAATTTCTCTATGGGACCAACTTCAAAATCGCAAAACAAAAAACCATTTACAAACAAAACGGCAGACCAGCTGAGATCAGTTTGTATAAAGATATGAAATATTTTTTTACGATTTCGAAGTTGGTCTCATACAAAAAGTTGTTTTATTTGAGCAGTAGAACCTCCACCTAGAAAAGAGTTAACTGATAAGTTTACACCGTATATATTTATTTTATAATAATTCGTAATTGCTATGACTAGTAAACAACCGATTATATACCCCTATAGACCGTGTTTAGTCTCAAATTAGAGGTATCGACTAGTTCTACACGATTCTTAGGTTAATTAGTTTATTGACTTTAATTTGTAAACCAACGATAATAGACCTCTCGTGTTTGGTCTGAAATGAGAGGCCTCAACAAGTTCCACGCGTTTATTTATTTTATTCTTAAGTACAAAATGTGTAGTAGGCGGACTTAATGCCATTGGTCTCAAATTAGGGATCTCAATAAGTCATACAGGTTTCTTACATATTTTTTAATTTTAATTTATTTATAAAACTAAAATAATATTTACAAACAAAATTTACACGAATCGAATGGCATGGCTTTATAGCTTTACCGCATACCGTTGCCGTTGTATACATATAGATTTAGCTATAATTATTAAACTAACGCTAATGGATCCCTTGACTTTTGGTCTGAAGTAAAATTTGCATGACTAGAGTTTTCCCGGGAATTCTCGGTACTGAAATAACTGGGAATTCCTGGGAAAATACATGGCTTCAAGTAACCTATGGTTCCCGCTGCTCGGAAGTACCTACAAACAGAAGAACGCCCTTTTCCCTTCGTCAAAGGTGTCATTTATGTTTTTAACCTATCAAGCTTCAATTGCCCCACCGGTTGGATCGCATAATAGATTTTTTATTGTGTCTCTTGACCTTGGCCAGACAGGTTAAAGTGATTAAAAATATTACACAAAAATGGCTATATTTTGTAAATCCTCAGTCAAAAAATCTGTAATTTACACTGAGCTATTTAACACGAGCACGAATAATCAACACAGTATTATTATCTTAGTTTTTTATCCGGTATCGAACGTAACGTATCGAACGTATTCTCGGCATCTCCCGGTACTCGCTGACTCCTGTACCGAGGATTCAAAAATCAGTTTCAGCACCGGTACTGCACAGCCTACAATCTACTATTTATCCTACTACTGATCCTTACTTTATTTTTTTGCTCCAATTAAAAAACAAATCTCAAATATGACCATATACAACCAAGGCTTGGAAACCGGTATATTTTTTGAACCGGTTTAACGAAATTGCAGGTGGAACTTTTTGAAAAAGGTTCTGTTCCTTTGAACCGGTTTTTAAACCAGTTTGGAAAAATATGTGTATATTTCATTAACCGGTTCAACTTTTCGCTCAGGCAGGTCAACGACCTAAGCTTCGTGAAGATCTGCAAGCGGTGAGCGCGTCTGACGTTTGTTTTTATTCAATAAAACGTTGTTTGCTTATTTATCGTAGCACATACGTACAGTGGTCAATGTTCGACATATTTTTGTGAATTATAATTATATTCTTAAACAACAGAATGACAACAAAACGTAAATTTTCTAAAAAATCTGGTAAGTATAACCTCTTTAGAAGAATTTCCGTTAAAAAAACAGATTTAAACCAAAATGACACTTTTCAAGTCCTATCTAGATGAAAATGATTATTTTCATTTATTTTGGTAGTATTCAATTATTTGAATTGATATTCGATAACGAAATATTTACCTCAACAAATAATTTCTTCTCCTCGGCTTCAGCTTAGGCGCAGAACGTCCACTTCGCAAAATGTCTACTGGTCGCAAAAAGTCCATTTTTCAGGATGTCTATTTCGCAAAAGGTCTATTTCTCGTAATGCCTCTTTCGCAAAACGTCCACTTTGCAAAATGTACCTTTCTCAAAATGTCTCTTTCGCAAAATGCCCCTGTTATCTCTATTCACTCGAGGAGAAGTACAAGGGAAAAAAAAAAACTACTTTATAATTATTTAGTGAATGTATTGTTTGTAACACCACCACCACCAGACCAGACATAAGAGGTATGAAATGAAATGAAATTCTTCATTCTGTATTTAGGCCCTCTTCCGGGCACTTATACACGTCCCAACATATAACTTAGCCCTACCACCGCTTCGGGACAACATATCGGCTGGTGATGTGAAGAAGCGGCACAACAAACTCAGTCACCTTTTTCAGCCTGATTTTATTAAGGGAAATACAATTATAAGATAGTGTAAGTGCGAGCTAGGCAGGCTATTAAGTCCATGCACTCTTGTCGTTCAAGTAATCTTCAACTTCGTAGTATCCTTTTTCCATAAGGATTTTTAATGTGGTTTTTGAACTCATAAACAGGTAAGTCTAGTCTAGTAGTTTGTGGTACTTTATTGAAGATTTTTATATATTTCCCCAAAAATAAATTACCCACTTTCTTTAATCAGAAGCTTGCAACGGCAAGTTTATTTTTATGTTTCAGAATCAATAATATACATAATAATAATATATTTATTTATAAAGCCGTAAGAAAATGATTTTCTTTAAAAATTGCTGTAAAGTTAAACCTTTTTTCTTCTAATTTATTTAACAAATGTTGGTATTTCTGTTTAAAAAAAATCTTTTTGTCTTCTATTTCATTTCATTGCTTTAAATAAATTATCTCGAATTCTTCCGTTCCAAAACTTGTTTTTTTTTCTTCAGCTTGTAAACAAACAAGTATAAACTCGGTTTTTTTGGTTTAAGTCCTGTGTTGATGCGGACGCAGTAGTAGTGGTTCGGTGACGCTGACCGGTGCAATTATGCAGTGTTACATTTTCGATACCACTGTCTTTCATAGTAGCGTCGAAATCGATGCATCTCTGGACTATCTGGTGCTTGATCCAAAATGTAATACCACACAGCAGGAATTTGGCTGACTGGCACCAGTGTTATAGCAGCGATTCATGCTATATTTCGCCCTTCTCTTGTGACCATTAATCCCTTTTTCCCGGCATTTTTCTAAATAACATCGTTATAATGGTGGTAACAACCGCAAATTTTTGCTTCGGGGAATACTATTGTATCGCGTTTATTTTTGCTATTTCATAGTCACGTTTGAATGTCTTGATTTGAATGCCCAATTTAATTTTTGTCTTTTAAACAAAAAAAGACGGGTGTAAGTGTCTTGCGTTTTATTTGGCAGTGATTAAAATATTACTGGTACTATGTTGGTGCTCTTTTCATTCGAATTAATGTCGAAATGTAAAACATACATCTGATTAAATGAGGGTGGACACGACAAAAAGCATCGTCCGCATTGTAGGATTCAGGAGTTTTTATAATTTTTCTTGCTAATTCAGTTGCAAATACTATTTTTTTTTTTCGGATTCAACGGCTTTACATACAAGAAAATTCTTCCCTTATACTTCTGGAACACTTGCTGTTGCAGTGGTGGAGAGATGAAGCGTATTTGTATTTGGGAAAGATTTACGCGCCCTATACAGTGAATCCTTATTTGAATGGAACGTAGGCAGCAAACCATAATTTGAAGCAGATATTTTATTGCGTAATTTGGATTCATTTTTTACAAAAATATTTTGTATGTTTCGAAGATCTTTACATACTGCCCGTTTTAAATACTCAATGTGGTCATGTATTATATTTGTGATATTATTTGTATCGCATGTATGCCGAGTTTCTCTTGTAACTATTTTCCTTGTATTGTCAAGTGATAATGATGCACTGCACTCTTGTCTATTTGTGCACCGCCACAAAGTGCTTCCACTTTTGTGAGTTTTGTGTTTATTATACCTATGCATACCACGTATAAGCGCAAATTTTCCTTTCTGATTAGTAGTGACAAGACAAAGCGAAATTCCTGCTCCATTTAAAAAAAAAACACTAAATTATACTTACAATAAAAAAAACACGGTTCTGATATAACTTTCGCAAGAAATATTTTTTTATAAATGTTACAATTTAATAATCTTAATTTAGCTTAGTAAATTAACACAATAATTACTTTTGTTTTTGATGTGAATTTCGAACTATAAAAATTATATACATGAACTTAATTTTAAAATAAAAAAATTGCATGGATCAATTAGATTTATTTTACATAATTCAATGCAATGAATATACAGTAGTTTCAATTATTTTACCTTGTACTTCTCATCGAGTGAATAGAGATAAAACAGGCATTTTGCGAAAGATACATTTAGAGAAAGGTACATTTTGCGATTTGGACGTTTTGCGAAAGATGTATTATGAGAAATAGACCTTTTGCGAAATAGACACTCTGAGAAATTGATCTTTTGCGACCAGTAGACATTTTGCGAAGTGGACGTTCTGCGCCTGAGCTATTTAGTCTAGTAGACAAAAGTGCGTGTTTGAATATCCTCCTCGCAATTGCGCAAGCATGTTCGAGCGCATATTATGCGACTATTCAAGCATGCTCTAACGTGTTCGAGCGCGAGCGAGCATGTTCATGTTCAGTTAGTGCACTGACTTGATACATAAGCTGTTGACCATCCGCGAGACTGTTCGAGCATATAAGTATGACACTGTTCGAGCATCACATATCTTAATTTGTCAAATTGTTAAATCTGTCAAAAATAGAATTTTCTGAATAAAGAATCTGTCAAAAACAGAAATCTGTCTAATGCAAAATTTGTTAACATCATATACTACCTACTTACATTATTTCGATCCCAAAATATAAGTAATTAAAAGACACCAACCAACTACAGATATTGTTCTTAAATGTGTAATAAAAACTATTTTAAAATATTAAAACCACCTGGTGATATATACTCGATTTGCGTTTCGATCCATGTTGATAGGAGGAAACTGACTGATCTTACGAGAGACGCACGCGGCGGTACTTCAACAAGTCACAACAAGTCGCGTCGCGATTGTCCCAAGCGGCTAGGAATAAACCGGTTTATTTAGGTTCAAAATATCGCTCCTATTTGGTTCCGCACCGGAATGGCATTTTACGATAAAACCGGTTTAACCGTTATTATACCGGTTAATTTTTAACCGGTTTCAAGCCTTGTATACAACAACTACTTTGGGAAACTTTGCTACAGAAGCGCATGTATTTTGTTTATTGTATAAATTGGCATTATCGTTTGAGGACATATACCCGCCATTCTGACGCGTCTGAACTTACAACTATTATCATATTTATAAGTACTTAAATGACACTGTCCAAATTGTTTGAAGCTCAGGCCGAAGCTCAAAGAAGTCACGGACATGATATTCAGATAAAAATAATATTGTCTAAAATCTGTAATTATTGAATATTACTTTTAAAAAATACATATCTCTGTATCACTTAGCTTTTTTAAGTAATTCCGTTTTTATCTGCACTTTATACTGATTTCTATATTCGCCGCCGTTAACCAGACATTTTAATAACGCTGACTTGACTAATTTAGTTATTATTCTATGATAGCGAATAGGGAAAAGTATATATAAAATAATTTCAGGTAACATTATAATTATTTCTCTTAAAGAATTGCAAAAAGGGCAGGGAATAGGAGAATGAAGATTAGTGTTCCCTAAACATCTTGCCCACGCGCAGGCTAAAATTGAACATTTTCCTTTTCTCTTTATTTCAATCTCTTTACATTTTTTCCAGTGCTGTAATAACATGACGGGTTTTTTGTCGATAGATGAATTAATAGCCCCTAAATTATCGCCGGTCGAAACCCACACACACTGTTTTATTTATTGGCTGGAGGGCGTCAACTCTTGCGCCTAGACGATCTGTGACGAATTTTTAGAATAGCTTATAGACGTTGCTTGCTCAGGAGCGTGATCGGTCTGTAGTTCTTCAAGAGTTTATCTC
This sequence comes from Anania fuscalis, assembly GCA_950371115.1. NCBI lineage: Eukaryota > Metazoa > Arthropoda > Insecta > Lepidoptera > Crambidae > Anania > Anania fuscalis. The sequence continues at coordinate 10,212,522 of OX493326.1, read as the reverse complement.
CTTTTTTGAAAAACCGAGTAACCGCGCCCTCGCTCCACGCCCTCGGCGTAGTCCTATTGCCTAAGACGGGGTTAAACAATCTCCTTAGTTCCCCAAGTATGGGTAGCCTTCTTGCTTTCAGAAGTTCTGAAGTGACTCCAGCTTTGCCTAGCTAAGATGTTTGAGAGCTGACTCAATTTCGTCTATGTCTAGTTCTGGAAAACCATCGCTGTAGTGGCATATGAGCGTGGCTCTTGGGTCATTTGCGTCAGGTGGAAGTTTCAGGACATGCGAGGCATATAAGCGGCCATAAAAGTCCGAGGACTTCTAGATCGAGATCTAGGCGAGAATTTCCGAAACTGCTGTGATGGTTCTGCCATCCTAGGTTTTTAGATTTGTAAAATGCGATCTCCCCATTCTTTGGGTAAAGAATTTTGACACCGGTTTTGCTCAACAACCAAGAATAATAAGTTTACAAATATTTTTTATGGCGCCTTATATCCTATATGAGGAGTTTCAGCTTTGGAGATCGCGTCTTACCAAGCACCGGATCTTTTTATGGATGGAATCTGACTGGCCTCTGGCGACCCGTAAAATATATGTGCTAAAAATAATATTTGTTTTGTTATTAATAAGAAACAATTGATAGGATGATTTATATTGTTTTAATGATTTTACGTACAAATTACCAAAAAAAGCGATAAAATCTAAAATAAATGAAACGGGAATTAACGCGATTATAATTTAGGAATAAAATATAACCTCTTTTTCCTGACGTTTTGACCGGGTTACACAGTGGTGGTGTGGTCACAAGCTAACTCAGCCTGTCCTTTCTTTTTTGGCTCACCAGTCAACCTGTGACCACGGTCGGTGTAACCCGATCGAAACGTAATAACGGATAAAATCATTATGTGAATCACTTTCTACAAAGTAAGAACCTTTCATAGTATAATTTGTTGATCTATTCTAATATTATAAAGAGGATAGGTTTCATTGTTTGTTTATATGGACGATTAGGCTCCAAAACTACTGAGCCAATTTCATTATTTCACCATTAGATCCCTACATTATTTCTGATGAACATAGGCTACTTTAAAATCCTAAAAAATTCACCATTCTTTAGGAATACGAGAAATTTCACAATAACTGGCGCTGAACAATATAAGATGTATTATCCGAAATAAGCAACCGCTATTATAGTCTTTTATAAATAAATTAAAGACCACGCAATTGTATACTTATTTTAATACTTAATATATAACCTTTATACTTATTTAAATACTTATTGGTATTATACTTATTTAATAGTTTACTTGCTACCTACTACTATACTACTCTGTCAAGAAAGTACCGGGAAAAGATTAATAATACACAAAATGTTAGTTATTCATCCAAATTTATTTTATCACCTTCAAAGTATGCTCTTTCAGAAACGCTTATTCCGGAATCGAGTTCAGTTCTCGCTGCGAATTCTCCTTTATGTCTTCTACCGAATGAAACCGGGTGCCACGAAGTGGTAATTTGAGTTTAGGAAGAAGAAAGAAGTCGGCTAGAGCCATATCTGGTGAATAAGGTGGCTGTTCGATGGTATTTGTTGAGTTTTTGGACAAAAATTCGTTCACAATGATGGCCTTTTGGGAAGGCGCATTATCGTGGTGCAAAATCCAAGAATTTTCATTCCACAAATCTGGCCTTTTTCGTCTAATTTGCTCTCCTAAAGGCCGCATAACGCTTAAATATTACTCTTTTTTATTGTTTGACCTTCTGGCAAGAATTCTGAGTGCACAACACCGCGACAGTCAAAGAAAACAGTCAACATGACTTTGACTTTCGATATAGTTTGGCGTGGTTTCTTCGGTTCAGTTGGACGGCGCCACTCCGAAGCTTGTTGACTAGTTTGCATGTCAAACTCGTAAACCCACGTCTCGTCACCAGTAACAATGCGTTCCATGAATGTTGGGTCGGAATTGACTCGTTCTAGCATGTCCTCAGCGACTCTTTTGCGATTGTTTTTGGAGAAAATTCAGGTCTTTTGGGACTAGCCGAGCGGCAACATGTTTCATACACAATTTATTTTTTAAAATGGTACGAATCGACTCGTGTGACACAGAAAGTTCGAATGAGGATTTTCAGTCACTATTTCCTTCAGTTTTGCGATGTTATCTTCAGTAGCAGACGTTAATGGCCTACCAGAGCGAGGCAAATCTTCCATCACATCTCGAACGCTTTTGAACGCTTTGTACCACCCATAAACACGTGTTTTTGATAAATTCGATTCACCGTAAGCCTTCTGTAACATTTTCAGAGACTCCGAACACGAAATCCCATTGGCGATGCAAAATTTAAGACAAACTCTTTGTTCGATGTTTTGTCCATTATGAAATTCGCAATACACACTAGATATGGTATAACTAAAAAAAATACTGTATTTAATCTAATTATCAGATGTAACTCAAACTCCGCGCCAAAATGGAAAACAGTTGTGCCAATCTAACAACAACAAAAAAAATATAATTTTTATTTTTAACCGACTTCAAAAAAAAGGAGGAGGTTCTCAATTCGTCTGAATGTTTTTTTTTTATGTATGTTACGCGATTACGCCGTCAATTACGGACCGATTTCAAAATTTATTTTTTAGTTTGAAAGGGTATACTCCCGAGGTGGTCTCATTTCCACCCAGTCAGATTCTGCTGATGGGATCCCTGGGAAATCGAGGGCAACCCTCAATTTTTATAGGCACCCATAATGTTTTGCATATATTTTCTGACTCGATGCTGATTTTTGGGTCTAGTAATCATCATGTCATGTTGCTGACCTGATGATGGAAGCCACAGAACTGCTTAACGGATAGGAGTTTGAAGATAATACTGCAATTTGTCGACAGAACGTATTTCGCAGTGTGTTGAGCAGACGTGGAGCTTATGAGGTACCAGACCGCCAATTTTTATTTATAAAAATTGGCGGTACACCCAGGCGGCACACCTAGTAACGAAAAAAAATTTGAAAGTTCCTTTCTTAATTTAACCTGTTATTTAACGCGAGACCTTATCCTATGGTTACGACACCAAAATAGCCGCCGTTCTGGTTGGAGTGTAGGTAAACCCTTTTCTTAAGACTTAAAAATTTTCGTCGAAAAATTGACCCTATATAACACCTTATTTTTATCATACCATTGGAAGGGGGATCCAAAGAGGACCAATATTAGTTTAGGTAACTTTGCTGTAAAGTAATTTTTGGCGAAGTTAGGAGGGAAAAAATAGAGGACTTAACACTTAAAATTGTAAAATAAAAAAAGTTTAATAAAAAACTAAAAACCGACTTCAAAATGAAACTAAAAAGCGAAAAATAATATTGACTAAAACATACCTAATCAGTTCTTTTTGGAGTCGGTGCGAATGAACACATTTTAACTCTCGATGGCTGGCACCGACTCCAAAAAGAACTGATTAGGTATGTTTTAGTCAATATTATTTTTCGCTTTTTAGTTTCATTTTGAAGTCGGTTTTTAGTTTTTTATTAAACTTTTTTCAATAAATTTTAGGGGTAAAAGTATGGCAAGAACAAGTCGCAGATTATCCGACTGGCCGCTCGCGCCGAAAGGCCGCCGTGCCGCCGGGGCACGTATCGGGCAAGGTCAAAGCATGAGCGAGCTAGAGATGTGCCACAGCCCACATTAGATCCGATCTTAGGGCTAAAAATTTTCGACTCACGGCGGAGGTCGGACTGGACTTTACTAATAAAGATTTTATTCTTGCACTATCTGAAAGTTAGTACTGTTAAGTAATAAACTTTTTTAGGTACATTTAGTAACAAATATCAACGAATGCGATTTATTGTTATAATTTTAGTCTTAATGACGACAATAATATTTATGCGTCTTCGTGCTAAAAAATTATACATTTTATAAGTGTTTTGATTTCTCTAGAAATCCCTTACTTTTGCAGCTAACAATAAGTGGTTTAGAATAAAAAAAAACCTTTACGTCTGTAAGTTAAGAATAAAATGTCTGATACAGTTCAATATGGCCTAATTTGTTAAAACAATAGTTAAAACGTCCTTAATTGTTATCACTTATCAGTGCGTGTGTATCTTTAACACGCATATTTATTATTAGTGGTTTGGACTGAATGAGTTCGATAAAACATTGATGCAACTCGGACTCATAGGCCGATGGAGCCTCTCTATCGCTTGTTCCACGCTCTCGCTCGTACGCGAAACGTGAAACTTTTGTGCGTGCAGTCGTGGTGCAGTCGGTCATCGCTTTATAAGACGTTATCACGTCAAAAAGTTGTGTCGCACTCTCGATTTAGTTTAAAACGGGGTGTCAATTCCTATTTCACGATCCGCTATCAATCGGGCATGTTTTCGTATCTTACAAATAATCCAATCATAAGCGTATCCCTAGCTGGCGTTTTTTCGGCTATTGCAAAGCGCGCGCGCTGCAGTTTTTGTGTGTGGTGAAATAAATCAGTCAAGTCACTCACTCAGTCACAGTCAGTAGTCAGTCAGTCTCTTACTTGCTTCCTTGCGTGTGTGACGTGTCAGTCAGGTGCAACGTGATGTTTTATCGGTATACGATTTCGACGACCTGCATAACAAATGGTTATGTACTACCCTATTGCCAATTACCAACTTGTTGATGAACTAATTGGCGCAGTATTTTTGGAGCGTCTCAATGGACACAGCTACCTCGAGTGTCTTCAAGGAACCTTCGAGGAACTGCTAGCTAACATCCCTCTTCATCTCCGCCGTGGATTGCAGTACTTCCAGCAAGATGGAGCCCCCGCGCACTACGACCGCGTTGCACGTGCGTGCCTGCCTGCCTGCCTACCTCCTAACGGGCAGGTACGGGCATCGCGCGTAGGATTGGTTGTGCTGGGCCGGTTCTCTGGTCGGCACGTTCCCCGGTCCCTACGCCTCTCGACTTCCATGAGAAGTGAAGGACTTAGTGTGTGATGAAAGTGATCTTAACATTCAAAGTGCGTCACATCACAATAACGAAAGCGAAAAGTGAATTGAAAAGTGGCAGTGACACGTTATTGCGCGTAAAAAAGCACGTCAGTAGGACCTTTGGTCTGTAGGCGTCAGTGAAGGATATTATTTTCATATTTTTTTTATAAATTGGTGATTTGTAAATGCCTTTAAACAAACTGACTCCTAATTAAGCAAGGTAAGCATGGATTTGGACCAAGCGGCACCTACTTACTCGATTGATTTGTAATTTAATTAGTTCTTTGTCATAAAACTTATTTATTAGATAGGTACCTAGGTAGTTACACTTACAACAACAACGCTTAACTTGCAAGACCGTAGCCTGTGAAAAGGTGATAGGGTGTCATAATAAAATAAATGTTATTAAAACCGTATTTTATTTTTTATTTCTATCCGCCTACTGACTCTGCTAAGGAAAGATCAAACTTTAAAATTACTAATTGAGTACAACAATTAAAATCAAGTAAATACCTTATCTACTTAAAATAAAGATGCAATCTAAGTCATAAAACATTGAAATTATCTTTTCTTAAGCTTCGAAGTTCGAACTAACAAAAAACAATGTTGGCTATTAATTTAATTGGCATTGGTTTTAATGTCTGATAACAATCATAATTATTATGATAAGAAGCGCATTCTACACACACATGTAGGTACATGTATGCATGAAGAGGAGCAGATTACAATTGGTCTGTGATTGGTCGATGAGACAGCCCGGCCGTGCTGCTAAACCAATCGCAGATCAGCTGACTTGGCAGTTAGTATACACAACAAACTTGCTAGTGTGCGCTGTGTACATACACTACGTACGTACACAATCTGTAAACTACAGCTTGCACATGTGTTGGAAAAGATACAGAGTGTTTCAGGTTTGACTGTGATTTTATTGATTTATTTTGTTAGAAAACATAACTTTTAAAAATGACTATGAAACAGTACCTTATTTTTTGGCATCGTATTTAGTATGATTTTTAGATACCACCATATAAAGGAATGTAACTAATTTCGTTAAATCCTGTATATTGTGATAACAAGCTATACTTCGACTATAGATAGTAAAAATTTGTACTCCTAGGCAAAAGACAGAAGAACTGCACCCAATATTATCTTTAGATGGTGCTCCTGTAAAGTTGGGTTTTAAAACATTATGATGGTTTACGTAGGAGGCATCCAATTGTAGTATCGAAATTTCTAGGAAATACTTCCTATTAGCTAATATTTGCCGGTATTTGAACCAATAAATTTTCCCGGGAATTTCCGGTTATTTCAGTACCAAGAATTCCGGGGAACAAACCCTACGCGCCCGTGCAAAGTATTGACCAAATGAGTGCGAAGAACGACCCACCACGTAATTTTGTTAAAAATTAGGTTTTCCCTAATTTTCCCGTATGTCACTACTTCCCAGAATTTGTTCTTATCGACACTATCGAATGGTGTAACAATACCGGTTGTTTTACTCTTTAGGATTCCGTACCCAAAGGGTAAAACGAGACCCTATTAGGTACTGAGGCTCCGCTGTCCGTCTGTCCGTCTGTCACCAGGCTGTATCTCATGAACCGTGATACTTAGATAGTTGAAATTTCCAGAGATGATGTATTTTTGTTGTCGTTATAACAAAAAATACTAAACAGAATATTTTAAATATTGAAGGTGGCTCCCATACAACAAACGTGATTTTTTTACGTACGTTACGTACCCTTCGTGCGCGAGTCCGACTCGCTCTTGGCCGGCTTTTTCGATTTCAGTTCGATTGCCAGATAGGAATAAGTTTTTTGTTCAAACATCTAATAATATTACGATAAACTTTAATAATATTGAAATTTTGTCATAATTGCCGTGAGTGGATCAGGGGATAATTTATAATTTTAGCTTAGAAAATATAAAGGTTAAGATGACATAATATTAAAATAAAAATACACTTCTGAGCTATAGTCTGAGCTCTTTAAGCTTAATGATAGGAAATTTCAAAGCCTATTTCAAATTTGGCGCTCAGTTGCTTACGCGCCGCGCGCGCCCGGCCGCGCGAGCAGCTCCGCGCAGTGGGCGGAGTTACCCACCCCCGCAATTAGAGTAACACGCCGAATACCCTCGCCTTAAATAGTGTTTATTTAACTTCAATGGAGCAACGAGCAAATCTGCGAGCCAACATGTTACCCCGGACAGCCAACGCCCTGCGCTCACGTTCAATGTCCAATATGCCCTAGATATTTGAATTGTTTAACTCTGTTGAGAGGAAAACCGTTCAGTAAAATTGTGGGAACGTGAGGATTACTGTCACCAAGACCGAAAAACATAAGCTCACTTTTCTTTGTGTTGTACTTAAGACCATGACTTTTGGCATACCGCTCACACACGCCTAACAAGTTGTGAAGGGCGGAAATCGACGGACTCAGCAGCACCATGTCATCAACGTAGCTTATGTTATTAACTGCAACTCCATCTATGTAACAACCTGCATGCATGCTGCTGAGTTCGGCGATCAGATTGTCCATATACACATTGAAAAGCGTCGGCGAAGAGATCCCACCCTGCGTCACACCACACTCCAATCTGTACTCGTCTGAAAAGCTATCTGCCCATTTAACAACGTTCACTTGACCAGCATACCAGAACTCTAATATACCTACGAGTTCTGAAGGTACATTACGCTTTCTAAGTTTATCCCACAGGACCTCATAAGAAACCAGGTCGAAGGCTTTAGATAGATCTAAGAAACAAGCATAGACTGGTGTTTTACGGTTTAAATAGTACTTAACGGTATGCTTCATACTAAATATGGCACTCTCTGTAGAAAGGCCTGGCCGAAAACCGAATTGTCCGGGCTGTAGTTCCAGATTCTTGAGATGTGAATAAAGCAAACCGTCAAGCACCTTTGCTGTCACTGTGGCCAGCGAAATAGGACGATAGTTCGTTTTATCGCTAATATCACCAGTCTTACTTTTTACAATTGGCACTACAATCGTTTTCATGAGGTCCTTAGGAAGATACCTATGTCTTAGACATAAAGAATTGACTTTTCATTTAATAACCATAAGTTAGATAGTGTTAGCACATTTACCCTATTAGGATTGAATATTGACACCCATTTAAACTGGAAAGAACATATCAAAAAACTTAAGCAAACCAAAATTTAAAATTCTATCAAACTCACAGTTTGGATTTCGTAATGGTAGATCAACTGAGGATGCCGTGGTAGAACTGACGTCTGTGGTTGCCGAGGGCCTTGATAATAGAAGCAAATGTTTGGCTATTTTTCTAGATTTCAAAAAGGCCTTCGACACCGTTTTCATCCCCATTCTCGAACAAAAGCTGGAACACCTGGGAGTTAGGGGCACTCCCTTAAAACTTTTTCAGAGTTATTTTCAGAGAGTTAAGCTTGGTCAAACAGTAAGCGGAATGGCTAGTATAGACTACGGTGTGCCACAGGGAAGTGTGCTGGGACCGACACTTTTTTAGTCTATATTAATGACCTCTGCAATATGGTGATGCCACACACTAAAATATTCTCATACGCTGATGACACCGCCGTGGTCTTTACCGGCGATTCGTGGAACTGCGTAAAAAGTCAAGCAGAAAATGGACTAGCCAAAATTGCTGCGTGGTTAAATGCTAACCTGCTTACGCTTAACACACCTAAAACGAACTTTATATGTTTTTCAATACGAGATAGATGTCAACCATCTATTGTGATCGTTCTGCAAACTCCAATTGTACATGTCCATTCTTAAGAAAAGTCCAAACAGAAAAATATCTGGGAGTTCTGCTAGATCAGAGACTTAACTGGCATTACCACATTGACCTGGTTTCTAGTAGGCTGCGAAAATTAATTTGGGTTTTTAAGGAGCTAAGGCATATAGCGGACAAAAAACTTTTAAAAGAAATCTATGTGGCCTTGGGGCAGTCAGTTACTATTTATTGTATTGCATTGTGGGGTGGTACGCTCAAGACTGAATTTCTCGAAGTTAAGCGTGCTCAAAGGGCATTACTAAAAGTAATGTTCTTTAAAAAACGGAGATTTCCTACTCAGACTTTATACTCACATGTCGACTTGCTTAACGTTAGGAAGCTTTACATACTCCACATTCTTCTAAAAACGCACAAATCCTTAGGATACTACCCTGAGAAGGAGACTAGGAAAAGAAAAGATAAAGTAGCCCTCGTTACATATGTGCACTCTCGGTTTGCTAAATATCAGTTTCTATATTTATCCTCAATAATCTATAATAAAATAAACAAAAATCTTAGAATATACCCCATGACATTACGAGAATGCAAAGACGTAATTACCATGTTATAAAATTGTAACTGTGCTTTTACACAAACATACACACACACACACACACACACGCACGCACGCACGCACGCACGCACGCACGCACGCACGCACGCACGCACGCATGTTGTTTAGAATGTTAAGGAAGAGTGACCTCTTCTGACACGGGTACTACTGCACCTAATAGAGGAAGTCGACACTTAAATTGTTAGGTGGCGCCACTGCCACGCTTAACATGGTCTCTGTGTTTATTTACATTTTAAAAATATTAAAGTGACTATTTTACAATTATACGCAGCTTAATAACACCTAAACAGTTCGATACCGAAGTGTGAGCGTTTGTGTGGCTATGCAAAGCCGCGATGTGATAAATTAAACAGTGCAAAGTAAACCATTTAGTGCGCAAACAAAATAGTAAAGTGACACATACGGACAAACAAAACGTTAATATAAACTTAAAACTACTACATTTATTATATATCAAATTGTTTGACTATTGTTAACATAAAACAAGTGCTGTTGTAAACTGTATAATATGTGTCGTTAAAGTAGTGAGCCGTTACGAGTGTTCACCCACTCCCAAAACTGTATTATAAAGTGTGTTAACTTGAGACTCGAACCATAGCACTGTTACGATATTTACCAAGGCTACTCTTGTTTCGCCATCAATGTTTAAGACTGGCTGGTGTAGGGGTAATCGCATCGGACTTGGACACTAGGTTCAATGTTTTATCGAGTTCGAGACCACCTATGAACAATTAAATATTTTTATACTTTTTTTTTTGTTTTTTACTTTTTCTTTTTTTTTAGAATAACTTTATTATTATTATTTTTTTAACCAAGCGTTGGAGCGGCGCCCAATTTAAGCAGACACGTTATTGTGTGCTCCGTGTTTTTAAATAAGTAATAGTGTAACGAGTTGATTTCTTAATGTATATCTTGTACCGTTGTCCGTTACATAGATACTGATTCCAGCTACAGTGTGGTGAAAACCGTGATGGAATTTGTGCATTAGTGAGAAAGATGTAAGAAGAATTTGTGCATTAGTGAGAGCGTATTCACGGTCGCTATGGTTTGCGCGCGGGTCGGATCGGATGCTCGCCTCAATAGAATCAATACGGTCTACCCACCATCTTTTATTTACGCAAGAAATCGTCAACTAATAATAATAATTCATTTATTCATCAGACAACATTGATCCAATAATGGTTAGTAACAAAATGACACTTAAAACTATGTTAGTACTTAATTTTCACGGAAGTCAGTACGTGAACCATACTGCAGTGGTACAGGTACCGACAGTCAAACCGCTCCGCAAATGCGTTCAGAATGCTATTCCGGCTGCCCCTCACCCTGCGCACCAGGGATGCGCACCGCTTGCGCATGGTTGCATAGAAGCAGTCCACGCGCGCCTCGGCGAACATCCCCGATGCGCTACAGGAGCGGGGCAGCCCCAACAGCACCCTGAACGCATTATTATATTGGACACGTAATGCGCTGTACTGCCTCTGGGTATAACTCACCCACAGACTACTCGTGTAGAAAGACGTACAAAATGCCCTGAACAGGGTGATTTTGACGGTCCTCGAACAGCGAGCAAATCTGCGGGCTATCATGTTAGCACGAACAGACAACGCCCTACGCTCCCTCTCTATATCAGCATCGTCTTTCAGGTCCGAGGTTACAATATGCCCGAGGTATTTAAACTTGTCGACTCTATTTAGAGGACACTCGTTAAGTTTAATATTTGGTACTTTCTCAAGACACCTTCCTCGAGCCTGAAAGACCATGACTTCACTTTTTTTCACGTTGTATAACAAGCCGTGATCGTCAGCGTACATTTTACAGATGCCAAGCAGCTTCGATAAGCCGCACACTGAGGCGCTCAGCAGCACCATGTCATCAGCATAGCTAATATTATTAAGGCAAACGCCTCCAATATGGCAGCCGACATGCGTGCTGCTGAGCCTCTCAATCAGCCCATTCACATACAGGTTGAACAGCTTAGGCGAGGTCAGCCCCCCTTGCCTCACCCCGCACTCCAAACTGTATGGAACTGAATATGAGCCCGCCCACCGCACGACATTGACCTGCTCCTGGTACCAAAATTTAAAAATGTTTATTAATTCAAATGGCATTTGTGTCTGGTGAAGTTTTTGCCACAGGATATCATAATTGACCAGGTCAAACGCCTTCGACAGGTCGAGGAAACAGGCAAAAACAGGTGTTTTTCTATCGGTGTAGTACCTGACAGTTTGCTTTAAACATAAAACCGCTGTTTCTGTAGAGAGACCTGACTTAAAACCGAACTGGTTGTCGTGTATTTCTAAATATTTATCAAGCTGAGTGTTGAGCAAACTATCGAGCACTTTGGCGATAATAGTGGCTAGCGAGATAGGCCTATAATTATTCTTGTCACCGATATCACCTGTCTTGCTTTTCACGATCGGAACCACCACTGTCCTCATCATCTGCTCAGGCAAGTACGAGTGCCCCACACACAGGGAATAGAACATCGCCAAAACCCTCGGCAAGTGAGGACCTGCATATTTAAGGTGTTCTATGCTCAAGTCATCGTGGCCCGGTGACTTACCGCGCGACATAGATTTAATGACATTCCTAACTTCTTTAGCCGTAAATCGGGCACAGACCTTGCCACTACAACCAGCACTGCACTCAGACTGTGATGATCCCAAACGCGACTTTACAGTAAAATGCTCTCTAAAAGTCTCGGCTATGCCAGTAGGATCACTGATACCGTTGATACTCACAGGTAAGCCCGGCTTACTACTAAGTTTATTTGTCGATTTCCAGAAACTGCGAAAATCCTGCCTGGAGTGATGCGACGCTAGGGTATTCATTTTAATTTGGTCACTATTATTTTGACACCATCGCAAACGAGATTTAAAGACTCTGCGACTCGTCTGCATATCACTCCACACACGACCCTGTCGCGGCCTGCCATACCACATCCACAACTTAAACTTATTCCGGGCCTCACTATGAGCATCACTTACGTACCTGTTCCAACCCACAACCGGTTCTTTACGCCTGAAAATACTCATATCATAACTCTCAGAAGCTGCCTGGCACAGTACATGAATAATGTCATCATACATTTTGTCAATAATATTTCTGTGGTCCAAATTATTACAAACATAGTCACTACATAAACTTAATTCAATAGGAAAGTCAATTAATTTTAAATTATTATTACAAAATTCATTAAAAATGTCAATTTGTTTAGGTTTTCTTTCCCCCCAACGTATTTTGCTACATTGCTGGTTCTTTTTACTTACGCTCACTTTAGGTATAATATTATCAAGCTTACATTGAATTACGAGGGGAAAGTGGTCGGACCACAGAGCGTCATACTTAACATAAGTGTTTACAATCGTCTCCATAGTAGAATTAGTGACTACACAATGATCAAGCCAGCGTCTCGAACCGTTTGCCTCACTTATAAATGTATATGTGTCAGAATTTAAACCTAATAATTGGACGTCAGCACATAGCCATTCTAATTCTAAACAAAAACAACCCAACTCAATATAAAATTGTTCATTAGGATGCGCGTTAAAGTCACCGAGTACATACGCACACTCGGTATTATTATTACTAATAATAGCGCTCACCAGACTAAGACAATCCGTGAATTCCGTCAGGTTCGCATAGCAATCCGTGGGCATGTACACACTGAACACTAGAAATGATCTTAAATCCATTATGACTTTTATGGCACACACTCGCGGGTTATCACATTGCACAACCGTTACGTTGTTAAAAACACTTTTTCTCCAGAGGAGCGCCACTCCGCCATAAGGCCGCCCTTTGAGCATGCCGGCCGCAGTATCTACCGACGACGTTCCGACGAAACCGAACTCGTTATCGATACTACTCAGGAACTGAATATCGTCTGGTAACAACCAAGTCTCCTGTAAAGCAATTATGTCCGATGTGCGACATAATTGCCTGATACTTTCCACCGAGCGCTTCACACTCTTGCAATTAAAAGTTACCAAATTAAACATGGTCTTTCTATCCATTTAAATATCTATATACAGCCGGCCACAGTGCTATTGTTTACACCGTTCGCGTTTGTTTTTCGTGCCCTGAAGTTTACAAATCGCCTAAAAATAATTCCTTCAGGCCATAGTTTGCTATCTAGAAACAATGACAACTTGTTTTCCGTAACGAAGAACTTATAGGCGTCGTAATCTCTGTCATGTTTAGCAACTAATCTTTGTAGCGTAATATACTCTTGCGTTTCTTGGTATATATAATCCACTATGTCTTTTTCGGTAGTATCTTTGTGCACCTTGGTAATGAGAATAGGTATTTTTCGAACAGCCGCTTTGAACTTTCCTTTAGAATCCTTGTTAATACCGGTAGTGCCCATATAACGGTACTTGGTAGATTTTTTACGGTGGGAAACTTTCTGCCAGCCTTCACAGTTATCATTTTCAGGTTCAGAAACCGAAATAGCTACTTTTCTACCCTCCATAGTCATTTCATCAGTCAAACGGCTTTTCTTATTGTGAACAATACAAACAGCTGATTGCGGCGGCACCGAGGCCGAGGCTCGTGCAGGTGACGTCACGGCCGGCCGCAGCGGACCGGTTGGACTCTGCCCAGCGTTCGCCGCGGTACCGCTGTCAACTTGGTACGGCGATGTAATAATTGTGGCTTCACCGTCTACCGTCATTGTTTTTCCAAAGCGCGGTACACTATTTTCATGTCCGTTTCTCGATGTTTCTTCGGTATTGCTATTACATTCCTCTGTCGATGAATTAATTGCGTGGGATAGTCCTATAGGGCCACTATCCATCAGCCATGCACCCCGCCTCATATTTACTTTGCAAACAGATGAGGGTACTAATGAGTCATTTTGCATTTTTAACATCTCCAGCCTTAACTCACTCAACTGTGCATGCGTAACGTATGTTTCTTTTACGTCTTTCAGTTCGTTTTGCACCCGAAGTAGGTCTTTGAGAAGCTTAGTGCAATCGAGGTGGTCAAACAATATAGGAGGTAATCGCTCCAAATCTCTTGCAACAAAAATCGGGAACAAATCCGGTTCTGTTGTCTTGAAAACATTTACAATGTCAATCAGATCTCGTTGTTCCTTGCCCTTGTTTTTTCGTTTGATTTTAGCCTTATCAACAGGTACCGATTCGTATAACAACTCCTTCGACTTTTCGATATCTTCAGCAGAAAATGTAGTCGCACATATTCGCACTAGGGTATCTTCATCAATCACTGATAATTTATTTTGAACGTACGACAACATTTCGTCGATAATAATATTGCAGGAATTGCACTTAACGACTTTCGACATAATGAAAACAAAACGTATCTTCGTTCGTAAGGAACACACCCGCACCGGGGGAATGCGCGCGCGCAACTGTGTGTACATAATACATGGCTTAATTTGACGTTCACTCCAAACACCCCGCAGCGCGTTGGCTACTGTGCCACGCACGTCGGACTGGCGAATATCGCTAAGTTACGAGTTCAAATCTGCGCGGCGGCATCTGTTTTTGTTCCTGTTTGCTTAGATACATGGAAGTTGAATTCTGCTATTTTTGTTTTTTTTTTGTGTTTATAAGCCTTTTATTATAAATTATGTTATGTTATATTTTAAATTACTGATTTTTGAACATGTCCCAGATTTTAATTTAATTTGACAATTATGAATTTATGACATTTATATTATGACTTCTAATTTTCGCTAATTTTGCCATTATTTTGTGAATTTTTATGGGAATATGTTATATTATTTTATTTGACATTCCAATTATTTTAACAACGTTTTACTACCTTCTTAGCTTAATTTTTCTAGTCTGTTTGACTATAAATAAGATTTGTTTTGTTTTATTATATTTTAATTTGTCTTTTTGGCTTTAAATTAACTTTATTTCTAATGAAATTAAATATTTTTGACTATGCATATTTAAATGTTATTATTTGATTGTAAATTTTTGTTTTTAGCAATTCCATGCAAGGTTTAATTGAAGATAAATAACACTTGAAAAAAATCATCGACCTCAGGTGGGACTCAAACCCACGTCCCATCGCAAACCGGGCGAGTGCTTTGACCACTAAGCTACCGAGGACGTCACGTGACAAGATGAAATTCCTCAAGTGTTTTTTCTCGCTGTCAAAGCCAGCGTATTCTGATCAATGTTGTAGCTATATGTATAGCTGAGTAGTATACTACCGTCAACACCCTATAGAAATATTTTTACAAATATTTGACTATTGGTTAAGATCAGAAATGCTTAAACATTTTAAATTTTTGTTTTTAGCAATTCCATGCAAGGTTTAATTGAAGATAAATTATTTGATGTAAATATGAATGTTATTATTAATTTTATTATTTGATGTATCTTTTTAATTTTTGTTAGTTTGCAATTTTTTAGTTTTAAGTTTTCAGCAAGGTACTAAAAATTGTAGAAGTACGATTGAATGTATGTGGTTGTAGTTTTGGCTCATTCTTGTAACTTTTTGTTTTGTTATAAAGCTTACCATTATGAATAGCCCTCCAAGAGTTAGTTGTCCTTATTGCCCAGGGTTCTCAAGACTGTATGTGCAATCGAGAGGCCTTAATGTGCACATAAGCAGGATTCACGGAGATGTGACGTCAAGGAATCGGGATGCGATAGACCCACCCGCTGGATGTGATGCGGATAGTGAGTCAGTTCACATCGCGGGCTCGGACAATGCTTCCCTTGCGTCACAGACTGGACATGGTTTCAATGATTTACCATCGCTTAAGGCAAAAGTTCGAGTTTTGAAACACATACCAAAAGGAGCTAGGAGCTTGGCTGCTGAAAGGTTATCTACTATCATAGAAGACTGTTTGCGTTCAAATAGCGTAGAGGATTGGTTCAAATTACTTTCGTTTTCTTATTCGGCATTAAGAGTTCCGGACATAGGAGGAAACAAATCGCTGACATCCAAAGTTAAACGCAACATAGATGACACAAATATTAGTTTTACAAAAGATACTTCCTTGACAAGACCTTATTCGATTTATCGAGCCATTAAGGCGAAAGTACACGATGGGGACTTGAGAGGTGCAGTTCGGGAACTTTTGTCAGACTCGTCACTTGCTCCCAATAATGAGTGTACATTGAATGCCTTAAAGGTTAAACATCCTCCGCCATCAAGACCAGTGATTCTGCCACCTGAACCAAATTTAACAAGTCCATTCTTGACTGTCACTTCTCTAGATGTGTCTAAGGCAATTACGTCTTTTTATAATGGGTCTGCTGCGGGTCTTGATGGTTTACGCCCCCAGCACCTTAAAGAGTTGATTTTATCGGCAGCTGGAAGCAATGGATCTCGTCTGTTGGAGTCTGTGACCAAACTTTGTATTTTTTTATTGAGAGGCTTACTCAATTTGGAGGTCAGGCCTTTTTTATATGGTGCTTCTTTGTGTGCCCTGTCAAAAAAAGATGGTGGCCTTAGACCGATTGCGGTTGGCAGTGTTTTTCGCCGCCTTACAGCTAAGCTTTGTTGTCAGTTAGTTAAGGAAACTATGTCCTGCTACTTGCAACCACATCAGGTAGGATTTGGCACTACACTGGGGTGTGAGGTGGCTATACATTCAGCTAGGTCTTTTGCCATAACACATGAGACATCAAACCATATAATGGTTAAAGTTGACATTAGAAATGCCTTTAACAGTGTGGAAAGGGATACCATTCTGAACGAAGTTTTGGAGCAGGCACCATCCCTTTACCCGTTCATTTACCAATGTTACGCTCATCAAAGTAATCTCTTCTTTGCTGATAATACTATTCAGTCACAGGTTGGAGCTCAGCAGGGAGATCCATTAGGGCCTTTGTTATTTTGTTTAGCAATTCAGAAGATTATATCTAATCTGAAAGCTCCATTAAATGTCTGGTACCTGGATGACGGTATTTTGGAAGTAAGTACGGAAGTGGTTTTACAAGATTTGAGAACATTAATTCCAGCTCTGAAGGCAATAGGATTGGAAGTCAATCCGGCCAAATGTGAATTTTTTGCTTGCAATGGCTTGGTCGTAGATTCTCTTCAAATTGATTTTCTTTTGCCTGGTATCGCACAAATAGACAGGGCATCGTTTAGTTTGTTGGGTGCTCCTATTTTTCCCGAGGGTGTCTTAAAAGGCAGGCGCTCTTGGCGGCACGGGGGCATCTAGCACAACTGTCGGGCCATGTTTCTCTTGTCCTTCTGCGTAATTGCCTTGCTTTGCCTCGGACGATGTATACTTTGCGAACATCACCCACATGGCTTTTTGAGCAAGACTTGAAGTTATTACATGACACTCTTAAAACAAATTTGGAATCAATAATTAATGTGAATTTAAATGAGGAACAGTGGAATCAGGCGGCCTTGCCTATTCGTTATGGGGGTCTTGGGGTGCGTCGGGTTCAGGATGTTGGGCTGGTGGCTTTTTTGGCCTCGGCACATGGTTCTTTGGATCTTGTTGCTCGTATTTTATCGCTCGATGGCAACAACATCCACTTACCTTTCGTTTCTGAGGCCTTGGAGAAGTGGACCATGCTC
The DNA here is from genome assembly GCA_950371115.1 of Anania fuscalis. NCBI lineage: Eukaryota > Metazoa > Arthropoda > Insecta > Lepidoptera > Crambidae > Anania > Anania fuscalis. Next base: position 10,194,722 of record OX493326.1, on the reverse strand, counting down.
TGCATAACTGGGGAAAAACCAGTGGACCTTACTGTCCAGAAAGGATGGGACGACATTGTTTGCAGACTCTCCTACGCTCGTATCGTGGACGGTGTTTCAGGTGCAGATTTGGCGCGTCTTAGAGCAGTTTCAAGGCCAGAATCTGGGGCGTAGCTGCATGCATTGCCGTCTCCTTAACTAGGTAAGCTTCTTGATAACGATTCATTAAGAATAGCGGTGGCCTTGAGACTAGGTTGTAAAATTTGTGAAGCTCATCGCTGTATTTGTGGCGTGATGGTGGAGGAGAACGGTCACCATGGGCTAAGTTGCCAGAGATGTGCGGGGCGCTTCCCGAGGCACCATTCCATCAATGAAATTGTGCGTCGAGCCATGGTATCAGTTGATGTACCTTGTGTATTGGAGCCACCTGGTTTGTCGCGTACGGATGGAAAGAGACCCGACGGCCTTACATTGGTTCCTTGGCGAAGAGGTCGATGTCTTTTATGGGACGCAACATGCGTAAGCACCTTTGCTGCGTCACATTTACGGCAAACCGTAATATCGGCGGGTTTAGCTGCGGAAAATGCCGCTAAATTAAAGCATTCCAAATATGCTGCTTTGGAGACCGCGTATGATTTTGTGCCGATCGCTGTGGAGACGGCTGGGCCCTGGGGTGATGAGGCACGCAAACTTTTTAAGGAATTGGGACGAAGGTTAAGAGATAGGGGCAACGATCCCCGCTCTGGGTCCTGGTTAGTTCAACAGGTTTCCATAGCTATTCAAGGTGGTAATGCTGCTAGCATAATGGGAACCTTTGTATCGATCGGGGCGCGGAGTGGGGATTCGTTGTGGTCGAGATGAGCCACGGAGCACCTGTTTTGTGTACCTATTGTATTGAATTTTTATGACATTTTATATAGGATAGTAAATGTGACGACGCTTGTGGCTGAATTTATTTGTAATTCTTGCATGTGATTTTTCTTTTTAATAAATATTTATTGATTATAAAAATAAGAAAACATAAAGTAAAATATTTATTTGTTTTATAATTAGGCAAATGTGTGTTTTTCATTTGTTTTTCGTACTGTCAAGATGAGTAAATATATTGTTAGCTAAACTTGTGGACTGAATAAACATTTATCATTATTATTATTCACTCCATAGGCCGAAAACCTCTCGCCTCTTGGGCGGTAATGACCGGCAGATGCACATTTGGCCGGGTTCAGGGCAAAAGAGAGAGAAATCGGCGGACGATGCGTGCGGTATCAAGCACCACCGCTTTCTGCATCTTTGCTGGAAGCGAGCCGCCGATGAATCCCAGCCTTTTCAGGTGTGAACCTAATGTGGCTGGGATTAACCCGTTTGCCGATATAACAATTGGTATGATTTCAGTGGACGCCACTTCCCACATTTCGGTAACCTCGTGTACTAGGTCCAAGTACTTGCGTTGCTTTTCGGTCTCGGCCTTCACAAGGTTCTCGTCATGAGGGATAGTGACGTCCACTAAAAACACCTTCGATTGCGCCCGGTCCATCAGCACTATATCAGGCTTATTCGCAAGAATAGTCCTGTCAGTGATGATGGGTCGGTCCCAGTAGAGCCGGATACTGTCACTTTCGAGTACTGGCTCCGGCGAGTACTTATAATAGGGTAGTCTCTGGCTCACGAGACCGTACTTCAGGGCGAGCTCTTGGTGGAGAATTTTGGCTGCTTGGTTATGCCTGTGCAGATACTCAGTGTTAGCAAGAGCCGAACAACCCGAAACCACATGACGGAGTGATTCTCCAGGATGGCGACAGGCCCGACAAATGTCCACTGTGCCATCCTTTATGATGTACTTTCGGTAATTGTTCGTCCTGATAACCTGGTCTTGTATCGCACAAGCAAACCCCTCGGTTTCCCCAAAGAGGTCTCCAAAGCGCAGCCAATGCACGGAAGCTTTTCGGTCCACGTGGGGCTCGTGTAAAGCCTTGAAAAACCGTCCGTGCAGCTCTTTCCCTTTCCATACGGTCTCGCGATCAGAGACACTTAGTATCGCCGGCGGCTGCCATGACTCGTTGGCCAGATCAAGAGGGGTGAGTCCTTTATCACATTCTATGACATCACAATGCATCGTTGTGTCGGTCTTTGCTAGGAAATACGCTCTGAGGCTAGATACCTCGCGGTCGTGCATGGTTTTAGCACTTAACAGGCCTCGACCACCACATTTCCTCGGGATATACAGCCTCATGACCGACGATCTGGGGTGATGCATTCTATGTAGTGTCATAGTTGTGCGGACTTTCCGATCCAGAGCGTTTAGTTCGGTCTGAGTCCATCTGAGAATGCCAAAGGTGTATTATAGAATAGGCATAACCCATCCGTTATAGGCTTTGACCTTGTTGACCCCCGACAAAGAACTATTAAGCACCTTTGTAAGGCGGTCGAAGAAGGCTTCACCAACAGACTGTTTTACGTCCGATTCCCTCAAACCTATACTCTGTGACATACCCAGATACCGGTACGTATCAGTTTCGGAAAGTGTTTGCAGTTGGACGACACCAAGGTTAACCTCCTGCGACCGAGTAATCTTTCCCCTCGTCACATGGATAACCGCACACTTATCAACCCCGAACTCCATTCTGATGGAGCCACTAAAATCAACAACAATGTTTAGTAGCTCCCTCAGCTTCGGAGCTGTTGGGGCTAACAGCTTCAGGTCATCCATGTAAAAAAGGTGCGACACCCGATCTCTCCCTCTCCGAAACTGAAATCCCGTTCCCGAATTCTCCAGCAATCTGCTTAGAGGGTTCAGGGCAAGGCAGAACCAAAGTGGACTCAGACAATCGCCCTGGTATATACCCCTCCTAATGCTTATTCGGTCTTCAGCATCCGCCATTCTCTCGCCCTGGAGACTAAGCATTGTACTCCATTGCTCCATACATTTCTCGAGGAAGTGTCGAACCGTATAATCAATTTTATACAGTTCGAGGACCCTCTTTAGCCATGTATGGGGGCCTGAGTCAAATGCTTTTTTGTAGTCAATCCAGGCAGCAGAGAAGTTCCGGCGATTGCGTTTGACGAGTTGGCCAGCGACAGCATCTATGAGGAGAAGCTCCTTTGAGCCCGACATCCGTTCTGAGCGTCAGACATAAGACGATTCGCGTCTATATGATCACGAATTTTGGCGCTTAGAACGGATGTTAGTGTCTTATAGATGGTAGGCAGACACGTTATCGGGCGGTATTTACTCGGGTCCGCGGTGTTTTGTGTTTTAGGAGCTAGGTGAGTGACCCCAGTAGTGAGAAAGTTCGGGAGAGCTCCTGTCTCTAGCGCCTCTTGAAATTGGCGGGCCAAGGTAGCATGGCATACCGAGAATCCTTTTAGCCAGTAACTCTGCAGGCCATCCAGTCCCGGACTTTTCCAGTTCGGGGCTCGACGTACTGCAGTGGCTACGTCCTCATCAGTGATGAAGACAGGGTTCATCGGAGGAACTGATGCACACGCCTCCTCTATCGCGCCAATCCAGGGTCCTTCGCTGTGCTCCACTGGTGTTGACCAAAGGCCACGCCAAAAGCTAACAACTTTGGCCTTGTTCGGTCTTGCACCAGTGTTGCGAGGTTCAGAGCTCTCAAAGCGTTTGTAGAACTTTCTCTGGTCACTCCCGAAAAGGCGATTCTGCTCGTATCTCTCAACCCTTTCTGAGTACCTTCTGATACGCTTCGCCCACGCAGCGATCTTCTGCTTCAGCTCGTCGATGCGCTCCGTCAGTTTCCGAGCAAACTCTGGGTTAGCCATTATTATTATTATTAAGCTTAAAATGTCTAAGTTTATATATGCTTTAAGAGCACTTAATAGAAACACTGGTTTCAACACATCGTTAACAGCGTACTACGCGTATAGCTACGCCTGGTTAACGTACGGCATAATAATGTGGGGAAATAGCCCCGATATAGACGACCTTTTCATTTTACAAAAAAAGTGTGTACGTATACTCGCACACATAAAAAACATAGACAGCTGTAGGCCATACTTCGTAAAATATAATATGCTTACCTTGACTTCAATCTACATATTAGAACTCGGAAAATTTGTACGCAATCATCCAAAATTTTTCGTGACGAAGGGTGACCGTAATCCAACAAGCCGCTACAAACACAATTTACAAATACCAGAAAACAAGCTCAAGTTAACCTCTTCTGGCCCCCTGTCAATGGCTATTAGGGTCTATAATAAATTACCAAACTATTTAAAAGCCGAAATAAAAAACGATATATTTGTTAAACAATTAAAGAAAAAATTAATAGCCAAATGCTACTACGACTTAAGAGAATTCTTTGATGATAAAAATATTTAATGCAAGTTCCTTGGCAACATAAAGGGTGTTGGTCTACCCTCCACACAAAAACTATACCTACTTGACATACTGTTTAAATCTGCGTGATCCTCTTCTGTAATTTAATTTAATCTTAGTTTAGATGAATCTCGTGTATTACTTCTTGACATTATATACTTTTATTTATCGAATTTAATATGACTATTTTTATTTCGAATTTTAAATATGACGATTTCATAATTAAATAATAATAATAATATTGTATTTGTAATCATAAATAAGAATGCAATACCCTTACAGGGTCCATAAGTATGATCTCATGTAACACCTTATGTATACACTTATGACGCAATAAATGAATGAATATGCATATGAATAGAACATAGCAAGAACTCTGGGCAAGTGGCAGCCCGCATGTCGCAGATGTTCAACACTTAAGCCGTCATGGCCAGGTGATTTACCTCCAGTCATGTTCTTAATCACTTTTTTAACATCTTTTGAATAGATTTGCAATTTTATTCGATCATCCACGGAGCAGCTATTTTGTTTAGACATATGAGACAAAGATGAACTAATTTAAAAATATTTTTTTTAAATATTAGCAATTGTATGCAATTGTAGCAAGCTAAATGTATGCTCTTGTCTCCAGTTACCAGTTGCGAGAATTTGATCAACTGAAAAATGTTCCAGCCAGTTTAGAGACGCTACTGCGGAGCGCACCGAGCCCGGCGGCGCCTGCACGCTCGCGTCCCGCAGCACAGACTTGACCCAGCCGCCGAGAACCGTTCGGGATGCCGGTTTTGGCTCTCCCCTCGTAGTAACAAAAAGTTCTTTAATGTTACCTTGTTTCCGGCGGTCTTCTGATATTCTAATCAATTGTCGAATCCAATGCACACAGTCAAGGTTTTGGTTTGGGTGTTTTTTAAGCTTCCACCCCGATTGCCTGTAACTACAGCTGTCGGTTTTCGATCCGAATCTAGGCCACAGAAGTATTGAATCGCCCTCGTCCACGCACGATTCTGGATCGATCCTTAGTAGGGTAAGGTCGTGTACCCTACGTCCCGACGCTAATAGTAGTAAGATCGCGAAACGACGGGATACTTGATATAGACTACTGGGATCTGGTCCAGTACTACCCAATTGTCTTAACAGCTCCTTTACATTCCAGATAGATGGTTTCATTTTCTTCTCTTTTGCCACTGAAACCGCTTTAAGAATATGCTTGACAAAAAAGTTTGATGATAGATTAGTGCTTGTAAATGTCGCTATCACAGATTTGTGAACCAAAATTGTCCGATAAGCCAAACCTTTCTTGTTATGTAAGTGTGCCAAATAACGAGCGACTTGTTCCGGGCTAGGGTTGCTGTAGGAGATATAGTTAGTTTAAGGGGACCCGCGACGGCGCTGCGCGTGTTCCCGCGCGCCGCTCGCAGGAGACTGGGGGAAAGCCCTCCCCCCTAAGCCGGGTGAGCCTCACTATAGCGTGAGTCACAGCCGAGCTGGGACTGCGGAGCATGCCTATGGCCTTGGCCTAAGGTGAAACCCGTAGCCCCGACTCATAAAGGCACCGGAGGAACGCCGTCAGGTTTTTAGTGGGTAGGCGGGCCTCATCATCAAGGCCTGGAGTCCCACATAACCCTCAGCCACCCCCGCGGCTGGTGTGGTATGCATAAGAGCATTTTCCTGACGATAAAAAAAAATAAAAAACGACGATAAAAGCGCCGCACCAGGCTTTACATTTATTCCACGCCGGTCTATAGGTATTCAAAGTCGATTTCTGCCAGCTCGACATTAAAAGGGATGTTTCTTCTTGAGACCAACCTTTTATCTCATCAAACCACCCAATACCAGCCATGCCTCCAAAAATATTTGCGGATGCCTCTCTGTTCTCGTGTCGATGAGTACTCGTGCCAGGTTCGGTATTCAGTATGGTCTCCGACTGGGCTCGGGCTCGAAGGCTAGAAGGTCCGCTCTCTAAAAGACCAGATTCCACTTCGGCCTGATCAAAATATACTGACCTTTCGCCGTGTTGAGATATGACAGTACTTGGGGAATCAAATTCGGCGGAGGGAACAGCCAGGCCAGGTCGTAATCCCACTGCTGCAGGAAGGCGTTGTGAGAAATCGCTTTGTCGTCCCGCGTGTCTATTGACACGTACCTCCGGACCACATGACCCGTCTTCGATGCGAACAGGTCTACCTCTGGCGTTCTCCACATCTGGAATATCATATCCGTGGCTTCCTCGGTCAAAGTCCATTCCGGGCAGGCCCGGCCCCAGGATAATGCGTCCACTTCACAGTTGAATCTGCCCGGGAAGTACTGTGCCGTCAGGTGTATATTGAGCCGGTCTATTACTGTCAACAATCGCCGATTAAGGTCTAAAAGCTTCTTCGACCTGGTTCCGCCTTCTTTGTTGACGTACGCCACCACCGTACGGTTGTCCGTTTGTAGCAATATGTGAGCATTCTGTAGCGACTCGCTCCGTTGTATCGCCGCGAAGACTGCATAGAGCTCTTTGAGGTTGACATGCCATGCAAGTTGTCGCTCCGTCCACTGACCCGACATGTTCACATCTCCCAGCTCAGCTGGGTCAGTGGACGGAGCTGTGAGACGCGTCCGTGGTTAGTAGGTGTGATATCGGGGCTGTATGTATCGATGAAGAGTCCTGTGTGGCTTTCATCCACCACCTCATCTCGGTAAGAACAGCTTCTGGTATACTTACTTGCATGTAGGGATGCGCTTTGGGGAGCTGTCGGCTGTAGTACTGCATAGTCCGACAGTGTAATCTCCCTCTGCGTATGACGAACGAGGCAAAGCTGAGTCTCCCCAGAAGTGACTGGGCTTGTCGGAGAGACCAGCTGCCCCTAGATATCTTGACTTTGAAGGGCCATGCGTAGCGTTAGGCGCTTCGGTTCCGACAGGGACTTCGAGTAGAGTTTGGTGTCCCATGTGACTCCCAGAAATTCCAGGCGTTGAGTCGGAACCGAACTGAGCTCACTGCCAGAGAGAATGCAATCAGTAGGCAGCCACCCACCTAACCTGTCTTTGTTGTGTGTAGCGCAGTGAGTACTTAAAGAAAGTTAGTAGCTACCACAGATCAGTCAGAGTATGCCTAGAGATTGCATTCCCTCCGTCTTCACGAGCCCCGCCCGACCCCCCGACCACCATCCGAGCCGAACGCCGCCACGTTTTTAAATAACCACGATTAAAATTAAAATACGCCACGTCAGTGATAAAATGCAACAAAAATATTACAAATTGAAGAAAGAAAACGAAAATGTGTTAGTATTGGCGCATCCTGCTGCATGTCCCAGAATTTGGAGAGGGTGAAAAAACCCGTATTATCTCGGTTTTCGTCTTTTTTGTAGCGTCGCGACGCGTGAGTGCCCAAATGGGTTAGTAAAAAATAATGTTCAGCTGTGTTGTGCGTGTCCTTTATACTGAGAGAACACCAAACCAGGCATTGTTGTAAACAATGTGAATGTATTTGTGTTTTCAGTTGCAGGACATGGGGTCAAGAGAGCGAGTGAAACAGCCAACGCCAGGATTGACTAAAAACGGTCCCGTGATGCCAATCCGCCGCCCGCTTAGGGCTGGATTGCGGGGGCCTGCGCCCTGAAGCGCGACGCGCACACCTTACTTGTACGTTTGCTTCTCGTCTTCCTGTTGGTAGGATAAAAGTATGACTCTAAGCTTCTTTTTAAAAACAGTTTTTGTTTTCAGAGCGCGCATCGGGGTTGGCAGGTCATTCCAGCAGCGCAAGGCGGCAAATCTGAACACATGATCATACATGATCTCTTTTCGCGATCATTAGACCCCTTTGCCCACAACAGTTTATCATACTGATAGCCCGGCTTTTTAGTGCTAATTACTCCAAACATCATAGTTGCCAGACGTAGCCTTCTGCGTGCTTCCATCCTAAGCATACTTTTGGAGTTTAGAAATGGAGTGACATGTGATCTTGGTGGGACGTGAAAACAAAATCTGGCACATGCATTCTGCACTCTCTGAATCATTTGAGCCGACCTGGCCAGTAGACAGGGCCCGTATACTGTGTCGCAGTAGTTAAACATCGATAATACAAGAAACTCGCACAAGGCCACTCTAAGTTCCTCACTCAGGTAGGGCCTAATTCTATACAGCAGCCTCAGTCTATAAAAGCAATTCCTTGCGCACTGAATGATATGGCTCTCAAACCTGAGGCCACTATCAAAAACCAGGCCCAGATTCCGAGCTTGCTCCACTCTTACGACTGGCTCCCCCTTAATTGAGATGTGAAGTGGTACATTGTTGAGCTTTGCTATGTTACCAGTTGTTCCAATCAACATGAGCTTAGTTTTTTTATTATTAAGAGAGAGGCAATTTTTGAGGCACCAGTCTGATATTCTTTGGAGATCAGCATTCACCTCAACGCTAGCACTAGCATGGTCGGCGGGATCAAACGGGAGATACAGCTGCAGATCATCAGCATACAAGTAATGTTGACAAAGTGCGATGCAGGAAACAATATCAGCGCTGTACAAGAATAATGTATTGGACCAAGAATAGACCCCTGTGGAACGCCCTGGCTCACCGCTTTTGAGTCAGACCGCAGCTGGATGCCACTTGATTGTTTCAGCTCCACTAACTGCCGTCTCTGCGACAGGTAGCTGTGAAACCATCTCACTGTGCTGCTGTCAAGTCCATAGTAACTTAGTTTGGACAACAGCAGGGGAATACTAGTCGAAGGCACGCGAGAAATCTAGAAGCAGCAGAAAGGCAGCCTTTCCCATGTCCCGTGCCGCCAACAGACCATCAACCACATCAGCCAGAGAGGTTGCCGTTCCATAGCCCCTGCGGAAACCAGACTGGGAGTAGGGAAGTATGTGATGCTCCTCCAGATATTTGGTTAGCTGATCACACACAATCCTCTCCAGCACCTTAGAAAGGCACGAAAGAAGGCTGATCGGACGAAGCTCTTGCATCGTTAAAGGTTCGCTTGTTTTTGGAAGTGGTTTGACGATCGCCGTTTTCCAACCCCTGGGAAACTCGCTCTCCAGTATAGAGTTGTTTACTATACTCGTGATAGCATCCAATGAGTGGGGCAAGGTCAGCAGCAGCATGTCCAGTGATATGCCATCAAACCCCTGAGCATTTGATTTTAAATCTTTGATAGTCTTCAGGACTAACTCCTTGCTAACAGTATGCAGGGAGAATGTGGCTGCACTACTGTGCCTATGAAATTCAAAGTAAGTGAGTTGAGAAATTCCCACAACATCGTCGCCAGGCACATCCAGAAAGTGTGAATTTAACAGGTTAGGATCATTGAATGACTGCGGAAGGTCGGCTGTAGTTTTCTTGTTTGGCAGCACTGAGCCTTTGAGATTTTTCCATAGCCTTTTGGGGTTACAAATATTACAATTAATATGTTTTGTGAAGAAGGATGACTTCTACCGTTCAATTGCCACCATCACATCATGCTTCATCACCTTATACCTATTCTTGAGATTTGTGGTCCCATGTATTTTATACTCTCTGTGGTAGGTATCTCTAATTTGCATCATTGACCTAACCGTGTCCGTGATCCAGGGGTGGGGGGTGCTTGAATTTTTGTGTCTTCACTGGTGCATGCAGGTCCATTAGCCCCTTGACACAAAGTGTAAAGGCTTCCACCAGATTATTAACACCCTTGATGTTGTAAAAATTATCCCACTGTATGGCACTGAGATCATTATTAAGTTGCTCCAAAAGTATGTTTTTAGGGGCCTGTATGATACCCAGTGTGGAACATGCTTTACTTTTTTGACCTTTAACTCTGTGAGCAGCATTGCAGGCCTCCCAAGGTCAGGAGAGTGTTTCACTATTATCCGCACTGCCTGAACGTCAGTGCACACCAAATCGATCAGTGTGCCGCCATGGTCTGTGACGTGGGTTGGCTCATCAATTAACTGATTTAAGTTAAGAGTTTGTGTGAACTGCCTGAACATTCCGTGCTTGCCACTGTCATCGCTTAAAAGATTGATGTTACATCCTGCCATGGCGGTCTGTATGCCGTTCCGACAATAATCACCTGGTTGTGCAGATGAACCGACAGCCACATTTGCGCTACTGTTGACCCTGTATTTGGATGTTGACACGGCCTGACATTAAGGCCCCTGCGGATGTAAAACCCCACCCCACCGCCACGTCCAGCTCTAATGTGACCCTGCCTCGGTGTGTATCTCAATCGATAACCTGCCAGCTTAGGTGCCCTACCCCCTTCCCCTGGCTTAAGCCAGGTTTCATTAATTGCCATAATGTAAGATAAGATAAGATAAGATAATCCTTTATTTGCTCTTGAAAAAGGGTACATTTAGGTGTTTATACATAAAAGAAGTTCAGCTTTTTCAGCCATATATGAATAGCATGCAAATACAGTTTTAGTTAAAACATTATTACATTATGAAAGCAATAAAATTGAATTATTTCTTGGAATGTCAAAATTAAAAATTTTATAAAAACAATAAAATCAATGCATCAAACACAATAATGTAGCATAATTAAAATAAATAGTCAAAATGTCAAGTAGTTACATAGCGAAACGAAACACAGAATTAAGTAATTATTTCAGATTTAAATATTTATTCACGGTGTAAAAACAATGTTCATTTAGCCACCTATTTAATGCACCTTTAAACCTATTAAATGGCAAGTCTTTCATATTGTGAGGTATTTTATTAAATATGAGCATACACATCCAGTAACAGTTTTTTCTAAATCGGGCACTTCTTGGTATTATTTCAGAAACAAGTCTATGACCATTTCTGGTATTTCGCGTGTATACCTCATTAGCTTGCTTAAAATAGAACATTTAATTTTACAAACTTTGCAATTTCAAAGATATACATGCATGGAAGGGTAAGTATTTTAAGCGATTTAAATTGTGGCCCACAAGGCTCATCAGGTGCAGTGCCACAAATTGCCCGTATACATTTTTTTTGTGCAATGAACGCCCTGTTTGCGTCCGTACTATAACCCCACATAATGAGTCCGTATCTTAGAACGGATTCCACATAGGCAAAGTACGCAGTAAGTGCTGTAGTTTTTGTGGCTACTTTACTTAATTTGTATAGTGCATATGAGAATCTATTAATTCTATTGCAAACATTTTCGACTTGATTTTTCCAATTTAGGTTTTGATCTATCAAAATTCCTAAGAATTTTGTGTTGTTTGTACTTTTGAGTTTTTGTTGTTCGAAATTAATATTCATTGTCTGATATAATATGTCATATTATTTTTTATATTATATTATATATTATATTTATTATATTTCATAAAATAGGTTTTGTCAAGATTTATAAGTAGATTATTATTTTTAAGCCATTCAACTATTATTTTCACTGTATTGTTAATGTCATCAATGTGATTTTGAAATGTCAATTTTTTATCCGTCTTAACTATTTCAGATATATCATCAGCGAATAAAATGGATTTGTGTTTCGTCAGATTTGGAAGATAATTGATATAGACCAAAAATAACAGTGGACCTAACACGCTACCCTGTGGAACTCCGTATCTGTTTATCCTGAAGTCAGATTGATATTTATGAATGACATTATTACAGTCAGGTTTGCTAATTTCTACAGATTGCTTTCTATTGTGCAAGTAGCTTTTAATCCAACTTAAAGCAGTTCCTCTAATACCACACTTTTCCAGCTTTTCTAGAAGATAATTATGTGATACAAAATCAAAAGCTTTCGACATGTCAAAGAACAGTGCAGTTGTGTAATTATTGGCATTAAGGCATGTTAGAGTCTCAGTAACCATATCGAAAACCGCATGTGTAGTAGATTTACCCCTTTGAAAACCATACTGGTTGCGCGTCAGGACATGATACTTGTCAAAGAAAGAGATGAGTTTAGCATGCATTACCTTTTCATAAACCTTAGACAAAATCGGCACTAGCGCTATTGGACTGTAGTTGTCCAAAATTGTTTTTTTGTCTTTTTTGAACAATGGCTTAATTAAGGAATATTTAAGTCTCTCAGGGAAAATACCTGAAACCATTGACAAATTTACTAAAAATTCCAAGACCTTGCTTATTACTTTACTACTTGACTTAATAACTTTGGTACAAATGTCGTCATATCCCTCAGAGTTACTATTATTTAAGGTCATTATTATTTTATTTATATCGTATTCGTCAATAGGGTTAAGATAAATAGAATTATTTTGAATTGGATTAGCTTGGTTATTGTTAGTAATATTTAATTTATTTTCTTTATTTGTCAAATCAATGAAATAATTATTGAAAGTATTAGCGATTTGTTTTGGACTGGAAATTATATTTTCGTCACATTCAATAGAATAAATGTAATTATTATTTTGCGGTTTAATATCTATTTCGTCCTGTATGACCTTCCATGTGGCTTTGCACGTATTTTTGCTTTTTATTACGTATTTGTTATAGGTATTTTTTTTGGCCCATAGTATGCATTTTTTTAATAGTTTGTAGTAAGCTTTAAATTTATATTTGTTTAGATGAGTTCTCTTTCTGTAGTAACTTAGCCTTAGAACTCTATTTGCAGCGCAGCTTTTTCTAATTCTTTTTGATATCCACTGCAAATAAGAATTTGTATTTAATTTGACTTTAATAAATTGGAAACATAGTTTGTAGAGAAGGCATAACCAGTCATGAAATTTGTTAAACGCAGCATTGGGATCCGTTTGACTATAGACATCCGAAAAAGAAAGACTCGACAAATGTTCCTTAAACTTTACTATATTTTCGGTAGAGTAGCATCTCCTATATGTATATGTTGTTTGTGGGAGGTTAGGCTTTGATTTACTACTAAAACTAAGAACCTGTGCAGTATCGTGATCTGACAAACAGAGAGGGAGTATGCTACCAGTCGCACCTTTGATATTACTGTATATGTGGTCAATACAAGATTTACCCCTAGTAGGTTCCGTGATATGCTGAGTAAGATTATGATTTAGAAGAATGTCTGTAAGGTCATTGGTCACATTATTTTTTATTAAAGTGTTTATATTGATGTCTCCCACAATCACTATTTTAGACTTTGAGTGCTTATGCAAATATTTGTTAAGTATAAACTCCAATTTGTTAAAAAAGTATTCATAATGCCTTTTTTGTGTAGCGGTTGATGAGCGGTATATGCAGACTATTATTATGTTGTGATAAGGTATTTTTATAGAGCAGCATTCAAAATGAAATTTGACTGTAGCCTCGTCAAAGATGGTTATACGTTTTTATTCTATACCTTTTTTCACCATTATACAGGTTCCGCCCCTTTTATTATTTCGTGAGTAGTGAGCCGCAAGTTCGTAATTGTGCAAATTAATATTTTTTTCTTCATTAAACTTAATGAAAGTCTCCGTAAAACAAAGCACATCCGAAAACAGATCATGCTTCTCTTCCGAGAGAGTAACTTCTATAAGTTCCTTTTTAGAAGATAAACCCTGTATATTTTGATGTAGGATTACAAATTTACTATTATTATTTTTTTAGGGGCGAAAAAAGTTCAGAGATTTATTTACAGGTGTTTGCGATATTTTATTTTGTAATGTCTTCGGTATTACAGGAAAATAATATGGTATTGTGCCTTATTGTATGTTAGGATGTCTGTACTATCCTTACAAGGTCCATTTCCTGTATTAATCAAATTAAAATTCATGCGCTTCAATTTTAAGCCATTTTGGATATAATCGTGCTCGTATTTCAGATAATCTATTTCTATGTTCAATTTAGTACATAATTTAGTTTTAGTCGATATCATGCATTGGGCGTTGTCATTCAATAATTTATTTATGTCAATGAAGGTACAATTTTTATAATTTCTAACGATAAGATTAATTTCGGTATTTAATTTACGTACGTTAAGATAGTTATTATGCTGTACACTTAACAAAAATATTTTACATTGTTTGAAATTACATAATGTATTACATAATTCAGATAAAATTAAATAAGGGTTTTTGTCATTGCAGCCTAAAGATAATATCAGTATATCATTACTATCTAAAGATTTTTGTAAATGTTTACAGCTGCTTAGCACTTCAGAGCTCAACGCGAATGGTTTTACCATTCCAAAAATGATGTAGCGGTTATTATTTAACCCAATTCGAGATGTTTGTAGTTTCATTGCCAGGCCACGGACTTGTTGGTCGCCGATTATATGAATGTTAGGCTTCGTCTTCGTTAGGTTTACAGAGTCATCTGGCGATAGTCCTGGTAAACTGTTATTGATTTGGTGGTACGACGGGGTGCTTGTGCCGTCGGCGCATGCTAGTTGTCTTTTTAGGGTGGTCCTAGATGGCGTTGTGCTACTAGGTTGTAAGACATTAGAACTGTATTCATCCTTTTCATCTTGCAGAAAATCCAAAATAGTACTATTTAAGCTCTTCTTGTTTTTCCTAGTTGTGATATTTTTTTTGAACTTGAATTACATATTTCAGATAAAATTTTTGTTTTTTTTTCATGCTTTGAAAGTAGCTTTCTTAAATTTGAATTTTCCAATAATATATTTTCTAATTCGGTTTCAGCAATTTGTAGTTTTTCTTTTAGTATATGGTTTTGTGTCTCAAGCTTTTCTATTCTATCTTGGAGATTAATTTTCCTCAAATCAGGACAGCTATTATTTCTGCTATTTTGTGATAAGGTTAGTGTATCCAAGTTTTCTTCGTCGGTCAAGGACTCGAAAGAGTTATTAGTAGTAACATTTATTATTAAGTTGTTTTGAGTTTTCGAGTAGCATTGATCACATTTCCATTTGGCTTTATTGTCTTTTGTCATCAGTAGAAATCTCTTTACCGAAACATTTGCGCATTCAACATGATAGTTCTGTTTACAAAAGATACAGCATAAACAGTCACGGTTCAATATTTTTGTATTACATTTTATACATATTGTCGCCATCTTCGTATTTGTGTGTGGTATTATTCTATATTGTACTACTACGTTGTGCTCCCGCTACAAGTAAATAAATTTAGAAGAAACAGCTGCTTTTTTCATACAAAAAACGATATATGCCAAGGTGATTCGATCCGGTGTCCCTTGGAACAAACTTCGACGCTCAGTCCAATACTAAATGCAATAGGCCATCGTAACACATGAACTAGCGGACGAATTGAATTTTTATTTATTTACCACTTATTGTTATTCATTGAGATCACTAAGACGTTTGTTTATTATTTTAAATGTTTTATTTGGTCAAATTATGCGTATTTTGGGTTTATTTTTCAATGTTTATCCAAAGGCTAGTTGTCACTTTTTATTTAAAGGTTTATATTAAGCTGACGCTTTTTATATTGAAAATAACACTAACACTAAGTCTTCACATATTTATCTACACTTTTTTGTCAATTACACATAGTTATTGTTTGATTTATTATTTTTAAATTATAAAAACACACGGAGCTGAAGTAAGCGTGACGGCAGCGCCATCTGAATGATGCGCCCATTGACTTATATATTACTTCGTAAGGACAGGGCGGACCACACGTCTGGGTGTTGGACCTAAAGAGACCCGAAAATGACCCGACCGAGGCCGATGTGACGTAGTCAGTGGTCGGCGGTCATCGGGATCTGACATTTGTATGAAAAAATAAAAATGCCTAGATGTTCACTGAAAGGTTGCTTAAATTACGACAGAAAGGTCATTGAAACAAATTCTAATATTACTTCTCACCAATAAGCCGCATATTTGATAAACACTAAACTTATTTACATTACTTTAACAATTTTCTAACTTCTTTGTCAATTTTACGAAGCAACGCCATATTTACCGCGCAAAATCGATACAACTTTGTAGCGGCGTGCATTAGTTGTATGGTTATAGTATAGCCATAATAGTGCTCACAGTGCACTAAGTGCAGTCCAGTACATGCGATTTAATATAAATATTTTATTTTATGATAATTTATTGAATACTTATTTTAAGTTTACGTGATGCACTATGAGTTAAAATTTAAAACATGCAAAAATAACAAAAGGCAAAAGTTTAAAAAAAAATGTTTTATTCGAAGGACAGTGAAATGTAATAAATAAAAATATAAATTATCTGATATAGTTTTTTTTTAAGTTCTAAGGTATGATTCCGTATATAAAAATAAATTGTATCCACAAACACTCAATTATCTAGCCAAACTAAGCAAATCTTGTGCTATTGCGACTAGATACAGA
The DNA here is from genome assembly GCA_950371115.1 of Anania fuscalis. Classification (NCBI taxonomy): domain Eukaryota; kingdom Metazoa; phylum Arthropoda; class Insecta; order Lepidoptera; family Crambidae; genus Anania; species Anania fuscalis. Next base: position 10,178,264 of record OX493326.1, on the reverse strand, counting down.
TAATAAACATATTTAAATACATTTATAAACATACTTAAATACATTTACAAACATACTTAAATACATCTATATTTATTGATATTCATTCTATAGACACGAAAATTAACGAAGTAAAACAAACGAAGTTCCGAGGTTTAACTATATAACAAGACGTGAATTGGAAAACGCATATAGATAATGTTTGTACAGCAGGCAAGAGCTTTGGCAAGTGCTGCGCGCGAGCCGCGCGAACGCGACCTTTAAACTGGCTTGAATGTGAACCAGAACCGCACGCGCGCAGCTCGCGCGCACTGTACAAGTCTTGCATGAGTTGCGCTAAAGAGACGCACTAATCGGTTGCAGTAACGGATCGCGTGCCACGCGTGTGCAGCTCGCGCGCGACCTGCGCATTCGTGGCGCGTTCGCCAGATCTGGACCTATCCTTACAGAGTCATCAAGTTTATTTATGCCTTAAAGCAGGTTAGATCTGTAACAAAAACTGTGATTGCTACCTATCATGCATTGTAGGTTCTAAATTACGCTACAGTTTACTGATGTGGGGCAATAGCACTAATATAAATAGAGCTTTTATTGCTATAAAAAGATGCATAAGACCAATATGCGGTGTCCCTCCGCGAACATCATGTCGTCCTCTATTTGCACAATTTTAATTACTAACATTGACGTCCCTGTATATATTTGAAACATGTGTATTTGTAATGCAAATTATGCATATTTTTAATAGGGCATTTGACATTTATCCACGGAACACAAGAAATCAAAATATCCTGGTACTACTAAAAACTTCAATAACAATGCAGTATAAAAAAGCTGCATGACAATGAGTATAAAAAAATCTTCAATAATATACCTACTAAAGAATTCAAAACATTGAATAATAATCAATTTAAAACAAAACTGAATAAGTGGCTAATCTCACATACCTACCATAAAGGAGTTTTTTTAAATAATAAATATTAATTTCAACATAATTATGATATGACTGACATCTATGTAATTTAATTTAATGCAATTTTAGACTCAATTTGATATTTAATTTTAGTTCAATTTTATATTTAATTTGCATGCCTTGTTTTGGCTAAACATGCTTGGCACGTTCATTTTAAAACACCTATGCATACCGTGTTTAAGCATATAAAGATTATTTTATTTTATTTCATTTATGTTGACGTATTTAATACGAAAAAGCAAAAAGTTATATTTACTCTGACACTACTTTAAATATAACATCTGTGCAATAAAAACTTTTTTCTTAGTTCCTCTTTCGTTTTAAGCCGCTCTTACAAGGTTGCTATTTGACAGTTGACATCAAAGTCTAACAGATGGGGTTAGTGTGTCATGTATGGAGGAAATGCAAGGCGATTTGTTCTGTCAGCCGTATCTTTACTTTTTACATCAATGGATGCGCCATATGAATGTCAGGAGCCAATTCCTCCACAGCCACTATGAACTCTTCATGTCTTGTGCCTAGGGACCCTGCATTAAATAGACCTACCGACAGATTTTTTAACCCAAGGCCTGTGACTTGTATGAGTTATTTAAACACCAGTGTATTTTAAAACAGATGAATTATAACATGCTAAATGAAAGATTAAAATTGTGCCTGTACATAGTAAATTACTGTTATAGTAAGTGATTATTGAATTGCAATATAATTCAATGATAATGTGTAAATTGTAATAAGTTTTAGCAGATAAATGTTGCTTTTTGTAGATGACAGTATGTCAAATAATAAGTAAGAGTAATAATAAGTAACTGTAATAAATATGGAATTGAAAATAATTATAAAAATGTTATTGTTGTAATTCATTATAATTAATGTTCTCATTATAGGAGTATATTGTTGTTTTTTATTTGACGCAGTTGCTCCCAACACACATTCATACATACAGAAACAGAAATAGGTATATAGAAACACAAAGTAAGATAGCAAAACATTATGTGATGATACTTTATGAGGGACATTTTTAGGTAAGCATGATTCAGATTTATCATATGTGTTTCTGTTCTTATAGTTGTGACTCATCAGTGTTGTGTCATTGCAGGTCGCCATGAGTCAGATTGTGGCCGGGGAGAAAACTCGCTCCAGGTCTCCTGGTGTCCGAAACTGGTACACCTGGTCACCGTCGAATTTACGAGCGAAAATGCGCCCTCGCCTCGTCCAGGAATACCTCCACTGCAGCCGGCGGCACTTCTTCGCGCGCGTCAGCCGCTCGTTGACGTAGACCCGCGCACCGCCCTCGGCCGTCAGCCCGCGGCGCGCGCGGGCCGCGCGCAGCAGCTCGTCGCGCAAGTGGCGGCGCGCCAGCCGCACCACGACGCGGCGCGCGCGCGCCCCCGCGCCCTCGCCCGGCGGCGCCCCTAGCCGCTCAGCGAACACGACGTCCCGCTCCTCGAGGGGCACCCCGAGGCGGCTCGCGGGCACCATGACGCAAGCTCTTGGACTGGAGAAGACTTGGCATCAACATCAACGGCGAGTGCCTAATTCACCTTCGATTTGCCGATGATATCGTGGTCATGGCTGAGACCCTCAAGGATCTTGGAGCAATGCTCGATGATCTCAGTAGTCTCCCAACGAGTGGGTCTTAAAATGAACATGGAAAAGACGAAAATCATGTCTAACTCTTATGTTGCACCCACTTCTCTTATGGTTGCAGGCTCTACTCTGGAAGTCGTTGACTTGGACATACAGTCCAGCTAGGTAAGTCCAACTTCCAGAAAGAGGTCGATCGTCGAATCCAACTCGGATGGGCAGCGTTCGGGAAGCTACGTAATATCTACTCCTCACAAACACTACCGCAATGCCTCAAGACCAAGGTATGGAATCAATGTGTGTTGCCAGTGAAGACATACGGATCTGAGACGTGGCTGCTAACGATGGGCCTCATAAGAAAGCTCAAGGTCACTCAAAGGGCGATGGAGAGAGCTATGCTCGGAGTTTCCCTTCTCGATCGAATCAGAAATGAGACGATCCGAAGGCGAACCAAAGTCACCGACGTAGCTCTCAGAATCGCAAACCTTAAGTGGCAGTGGGCGGGGCACATTGCTCGCAGGACTGATGGCCGTTGGGGCAGGAAGGACCTTGAATGGCGGCCGCGGGACGGAAGGCCTATGTCCAGCAGTGAGCGTCTTTCAGCTGATGGATGGATGGATGTACGCCTGAGCTGCGATTAAAGAGTGGCACGGTTTGTTTCGTGAGCGATGCTCGTTCCTGGCCATGTCACGGAGACACGCGCCACGCCTCCATTACATATCTAGTCCATTCTCTGATCTGAGGTAAACACTGATGATATTAAGGAAATTATCTGTATCCAGGTGAAGGGCCACCAACCACATTGCGTCACGCGGTCCGAGATGTGTACAGAGTACTCCTCTAGTCGCTTTACTAGGTGATTCTTGATGGCAAATCCTACACCTGAACGTCTATGTTCCGAGAAAGCGGTACCTTTCCAAAAGAAAGTGTAGCCGCCTTCATCTTGCACCAGCTCTTCTTCATCTGCAAGATGAGTTTCGCTGAGCGCAGCCACATCTACGTCATAGCGACGAAGTTCACGAGCTACTATGGCGGTTTTACGTTCAGGGCAGGCGTTGTCATCGCGATCAATAAGCGTTCTCACGTTCCATGCGCCAAATGTCATCACAGGTGTTTTCATGATATTTTTATTGTTACGTCGACCATGCGATGGCCTGGGTGGATGACCAGGGTGATGCGATGGCAACCGCGGTTACTACCACCTTTCAAGTTGGGTTGAGCATTTTTAGGACACCTTTTCTAGCCCCCTCCCTGGCTGAGCGGGGAAAGCAGTGCCTCCCTAAATAGGGCTGCTATGTCATCCCAGGCTGCCGAATCCACACTGTCGGCCCAAATTTGCAGTGTGAAAGCGACCACGGTGTACTCACACCCCCAGGACTGCCCATGTGCAGGGATCAGACAAAGCCTAGCTTGCATCAAGCCAGACCTCTCTTCTTCATCCCATCGCCACAGGACTTTTCGTTATCGGAGTACATTAATCGGAAGCAGTCAGATACGCATGATATATTAAGATGCGCAAGCGTTCGCGCACACGCAGGCGCACGCACTTGTCCTTCCCCTCCTCGATTCAGTGGAACGGAGAACCGCTACGACTGGAGGAGAGGTCAGATGATGTGTCTGGTCGACGTTACTATCTGCCCTCTAACGCCGCCCTTGGCCATCCACCTTGCCTTGCTGAATCGCCGAGTCCGCCAAGCCCTTTGCATATCTGCTCTCACTCATTACGCATATATTCGATGCATTTGAAAAAAAGAAAGATGCTTTAGGAGTGTTTTGTGATTTGTCTAAAGCATTCGATTGTGTAGATCACAAAACGTTAATAATGAAATTACGGCATTATGGTGTCTCGAATGATTCAGGAAATTTGTTAGAGTCATACCTCACTGACAGATTGCAAACAGTTAGTATTAATGGAACTGACTCTTCTGAAGCCCCGTTACGCATGGGTGTGCCCCAGGGCTCTATATTGGGACCTTTATTATTCCTAATATATATATATATAAATGAACTTCCTTACTTTACTAAAAACCTTTGCGAGATAGTATTGTTTGCAGATGATACATCTTTGATTTTTAAAACTGATAGAGGTAAAGCTACCTTCGACGATGTGAATGATGCGCTCTCACAAGTAGTACGCTGGTTTACTGCCAACAATCTCTTACTAAATGCGAAAAAAACCAAGTGCATTAAATTCACTATGCCCAATGTAAGGCAGGTCAGTACGCATAATAATATGTTAGACGATTATATAGATGCGGTTGATTCAACAACATTTTTGGGTATCACAGTAGACTCACGACTGCAATGGGGTCCCCATATAAATGCCCTGTCAGGAAGGCTCAGTTCAGCGGCTTATGCTGTGAGGAAAATAAGACTAGTATACTTTAGTTATTTTTATAGTTTGTTGTCGTATGGTCTATTGCTATGGGGCTCAGCTGCTGACATTGAATCAATCTTTGTGTTGCTGAAAAGAGCCGTACGTGCAATATACTGTCTTGGTCCTCGAGAGTCTCTGAGGGAGATTTTTAAAGAGGTCAACATATTAACCGTTGCGTCCCAATACATTTTTGAAAATATTATGTATGTAAGAAAAAATCTAAGTTTGTTTAGTCTAAAAAGTGATTCACATCATTATAATACTAGAAATAAAAATTAACTTGCCGTTCCGTGCTTCAGATTAAAAAAAGTTGGTAATTCATTTATGGGGAATGGTATAAAATTTTTCAATAAATTACCACAAACTCTTGTTGAACTACCGATCCATGAGTTCAAAATCAACATAAAAAAAGTCCTTATGACAAAAGGATATTACAAATTAGAAGATTATTTAAACGACTAGAGTGTATGGACTTAAACTGCCTAGCTCGCACTTACTATTGTCTTGTAAAATGTATTTCCTGTAAAATCAGGCTGACAAAGGTGACTGAGTTTGTTGTGCCGTTTCTTCTCATCACCAGCCTATATGTAGTCCCGAAGCGGTGGTAGGGCTAAGTTATATTTTGGGATGTGTATAAGTGCCCGGAGGAGGGCCTACATACAGAATAAATAATTTCATTTCATTTCATTGCGGTGCCTCGCCGAATTTGACCTCATGCGCTTTGCAGGAAGGATCCGCATGAAAACTTGACCACCGAAGTAGCAAGCCCCTCGTCCAGGTTTAGCCCGTGAGCCAAAACGGTTACCGGGGTGTGGCCGCTGCGCGCATCACAGCTACTTGGAGCCACTGGCGAGAGTTTATGGGCTGATAACGAATTTAACACCTCTGCCACTTCTGTAGAAGTCGCTGACAGAAATAGGCGCCATTAACCCACTACACCGCTTTTAAATTAGAATACCTACCTTTGAATATTCCTGTTTGGTATCTCTTTAACCATTTAAATTAGAATACCTACGAATCAGAATTTTAATTGTTAATTGTACTTCATTGTAACCTCATTTCAAATTAAAACGTTGATTGTTCATCGATGTTCCTTATTTTATTATAAGGTAGATAATACTACATTGATAATACTAGGTGACTTCTATGACCACATAGGATCCCTAGATGTAAACGACCTTCAAGGATCCGGTCGAATTGGAAACAATCTGCTACACAAAGACTCCAATGACATTGGTAATATAATTATCGACATTATCAGACGAGAAAAATTACGCTTGAATACTTCTTTTGGCAGATCAAGTTGTAAAAAAACGTGGAAATCGAGCATAAGAATGTCACAAATCGACCACATACTTACAAAAGCAAACAGTACAAGCCTAAAAAGAAAACTTCTGACCATAACTAATCATAGGTAAGCTAGCCCAAACAAAATCAAATTCTCAAGATTAGACACTTTCCAGTAGCAACAAGAGAATCCAATAAGATTCCAGTAAACCAAAATTTTAACTAAAGGCATTTAAACTATTAGCTACTACAACATGAAGCTATCCGCAAAAAATATCCAGAATGAAATTAAAATGACCATTGAAGCCTGGACCAGTAGCAATCAACACCAACGACCACTGCGTTGGGATAGGATCATGGAAATTATAAAAATAAGTACTACCAACACTTTCAATAAGCTAGCAATCATATCTAAGGAGCACAGACTTGCGCTAGCCGAATTACATCGTTCGTTCATAGTTTCAGCCACAGGACGTCCACTGCTGAACATAGGCCTCCCCCAGTGACTTCTGTCATCGGGGGGTTTTTGCCATACTCGCCACGCTTGGCAGGCGGGTTGGCGAGCGCAGTTTTTTTTATTATTTCGCACGCAGACGCTGCTCCCCGTCTCGTGCTACAGGATTTAGTCGCCTCTAACGATACGCCTTCTGTTGGCGGTGGGGAAGTGTATTCTTTACGGCCGTTTACAGAAAGCTAAATTTCGTAGCCGACATTCGCGTGATACAATATCCTGACTAGAGTGAAAACATTGTCGCAGCAATTTGCAGTACATATTGAAAAATAATGAAGACCGCGAATTCGAATCCTCTTTCAAGGACCTTAATTTGCTTTTTATTCTAATACATGCTTGTGTTAGAATAAAAAGCAAATTTAAGATGACTTTCATGTTTTATTTATGAAATAATAAAGAAAATACACTTGCTAGTATACGTAGGTACTTTAATCGAATACAAACTGAACCAATAAAATCGAAAACCCAGTAAGATCAGTCCTTTACCTTACAAACACCAAGTAACTAACAGTTGCGAATTGAATAACAAATTCGACCACCTCAAACCTATCAGAAGCACTGGCTTCCATAGATTTAAATAGAACAATACCCAAACAGCAAACCTCAGACCCAAGTCTCTAGATTATTATAATACTTACATCACCTTAAAGTACCATAAATTCATAAAACTTACATCAAAATTATTGAGGTGCAAAGCAAAGTTTTCTGTTACTCTAAGAATCGACTATCAACTAACGCTCATTCCTAAAAAGTCTTAATACCGAAAAAGACAACACATGCTAAACATAAATCTGAAACAAAACGAACATCTTCGGTAAGACAAAACCTTAATTTACTTACTGCGTAGCATAGCTTCACTTAACCAGACATTTAAATTCACACGAAACACAGCAAAAAGAGGAGCCCAAAAAACACTTTTGTTTCTTTCATAATACAAAAGCACGGAATCAATATCCCGGGCTTAAGCTGTGACGAGGATCCGGCGACGCGACATCCCTAGCACGCGAATCGCCGTATAGATAACCCTACGCGCCGCACTGCGCCCGCGACTATGATATAAAGCGAGGTGGGAGGGAACTACGGAGCAGTCGTCCGAGTTCCGCAGCCGTGACAAGACGTCTCCGCGCGCGCGCACGTCATCCGTTAACATTGCCTCGGAGCATCGGAACTCTGGCGATTTGCTGCCCCGTCTTCCTTACTAACTTAGTTAAGCACCCGACGCGTATCCTAATCCAGAGGTTTCGCTGGCTTGCGGCGTGTTCGTTGACTCGAAACCTCACTCCTAGATCTTGACCGCACTCCTGCGGTGAACATGTCCCCGGCCCGGTTGCCCACGCGGCGTGATTGTGTGGTGCCGTATGCCAGCCTTCATTTCCCGTAGAAATATATATTAGTTTACTGACGAAACCCCACCTCGCTACGCGCCGACCGTAACTTATCCACGGGAATCGCTCCGATCCCCGTCGCTCTGCGTCGCCCGTATAGTTTGTGCTAGCATTAAGACAACAGTCATAGATTTAGGTCTAGAATAAGGATTAGGAAGTAAATTAGTTATAAGGAACCTGTGTATTTGAATCTGGAGTGTAATTAATAGTGTCAAAAAGTCCCGTTCCGTCAATTCCCTGGTAGGATACCCTTCATTCAGGTACTTATCCCTATCCCCTCACCGCACGCACCGCTGGGGCCAGTATATATGCTGAAGTGGAACTCAGGCCTGAGCTAGCCGAAAGGGTTCTTCGTCACAAAGCCACGTATCTGAAAAGTATAGTGACCCAACAAAAAACGGCAAACTCATAAAAAACTGACGCAACAAGCATTACTAACACTTAAATGAAACTACTTTTACGGATTATTTCGCGATTTATTAACGTTTTATTTAACCTGACGTTTCGAACACTTTACAGCGTTCGTGGTCACAGGTAGACTAAGGTGTTATTCGTCTTTACAATATTTTTAAAATATAAACTACCGTCACTCAGTTAATATTAATTTGTATTCCTATCTACGCAAAAAGAGCTAACTGTATCTAGAGGTCTTGCAGTGCGGGGCCTAGCATGGGATTTCGTTAAAACAGGATCCCATGCTGGTGGTATTTTCCAACCATCTTCTCTGTTGAAATTCGGGTGTCTTCTAATTTCAATTGCTTTCCGTAACATGCGAGGAACAAATCGTCGTTCTCTTGCAAGGACTTTAGGCTGGTCAAATCGTATGAAATGGTTGGGTGTATCTAAGGCATGTTCACACACTGCAGACTTAGTATTCCGTCTATGTTTGATGTCGGCTATATGTTCTTTTACCCGCACGCCTATACTTCGTTTTGTTTGACCGATATAGGAGAGCCCACAGTCACATTCCAGTCTGTACACCCCCGCATCTTGAAGAGGTATGTTGCACTTGACAGGTGGTAAAAATTGGTTAATCTTTTTCGGCGGCTTGAAGTAGGTTTTGATTGAAGCGCGCTTCAAAATGTTTCCAATCTTGTCAGTGACACCCTTCATATAAGGTAGTACAGCAGGTTGGCGTTCGACGGTGGAATGCTTGACCCGGGGTCTGGAACGACGTGGTACCGGCAACTGGTTTTCCCGTAGTACCTTCCTGACATGCTGGAGCTCGCCAGCCAGGTGTTGGTCGTCACAGATACCCCTTGCTCTCTGAAACAATGATTTGCCTACGGTAGCCAACTGTCGAGGATGATGGTGAGAGGCACCATTGAGGTATTTGTCTGTATGGGTGGCTTTACGAAAAACTGTATGACTAAGAGTATGATCCGGATTCCTAGTAAGTAAAATATCTAAGAAAGCTAGTTTATTGTTTGCCTCAATTTCCATAGTAAATTTGATTTTTGGGTGGATTGAATTTGAATGTTCTAGAAAAGCAGAGACTTGATTGGTGGGTAAAATTGTAAAAGTATCATCTACGTACCGTTTATAGAACCTGGGTGTTATAGGTGATGTGCCTAAAGCTCTGGCCTCGAAGTCCTCCATGAAAGAATTCTATAGAATATGCGGAACTATTGGAACATTGCCTAACATCGGGATATTTACTGTGGGACAATGAATTCTATGTACAAGTAGATGGTGTAAACAATGATTTGCCTACGGTAGCCAACTGTCGAGGATGATGGTTTACATTAAGGAGGAGTTGGAACAACTGAAAAAACAGAATAATCAACTAAAGGCTGACATAAACATAAACGATCAAAGAGACAGGATATTAAACTTGGAGATCGTTGGTGTCACTGAAACCAAAGATGAAAATTTATCTAACATTGTGGTAATAATCGCAAATAAAGCTGGCGCCCACATACAAGCTACTGATGTCAATCAAGCGAACAGAGTCTCTTCGAGAACTAAAGGGGCGCAGGGGCGGGGTAGGGTTGGTTATCATCGGCAAAATGAAAACACGCCTAGTCAAAGACAACATAATCTCATGCAGCCGCAAGTGCCGTCTTACAACTAAAGACTTAAACTTGCATGGTGACCCCAAGCCAATCTACAATCAAATACCTTACGGTATTTAACATAATGCTACTCAAGAAATGTATGGAAATAGCTGGGGCTAAACAATATCAGTTTGTGTGAACCAAGCATGGACGAATTTCTTTGAGGAAAAACGACGTAGGCCTCTGCACATTTCATCAGAAGAAGATCTAAAGAAGATCACATAAAAGGTTTAATTATTGTGTTGCTGCTAGAATTAGATAATTTCTTAGTTCTTAGCTCCAGTTTTAATTTGCCTCCTGGCGATACACTTTGCCAAACTCACTCTTGAGCTTGAAGTTCTATTGAACTATCTTTTCTTGGTTACTCTATACATAATTAACTCTATGGTTGCCGAAACATGCCCCACTATGCGAACGGTAATACACATATGCTGGATTAGCATGCGCATAATTCTCTTCACAGATATCTCAAGTATTTATTCTGCATCGTTTTATTTCATTCGAAGTTTATCGTCATTGCACTACATTGGTTTTACTGATTATACTTAAAAACACAATTATAATCAGGGGCGTGCTTTGATTTTTGTGCTGGGTAGGCAATAAGTATTAACATTATTTTTTAAAAAATACCATCAAAATCGATCATTTGGGACAGATTTTTTTATCAAAAATATAAAACACTATAAAACTCAAATCTTTAATTTTTTAACGTAAAAAGGGGCCAAAATTAAAGGTTTTTTATACTTGTGACTTTTTCTTTCCGACACATGGCTTAGCGAGAAAAAAATCCAAGTTACTCTAGTCAATCTAGGCTTCAATATTCTTCGCCTCGTGCCCTGCATGGGACGAGGAGCGTAGTGTCCTGGTTTCGGTGGTAGGAGGTGACCTCTCTCTGCCGACAATCGTCGCGAGGATAGCCTCAAGCGAGGAAGCGTGGCAGGCGATGCTCACCTGAGGCAGTCATCTCGCAGAAGGAAGCGGCGGAGAGGGAGTGGGAGGCCTCTGCCTCCGCCCTGATGATCCGCCGCAGGCGCGGTGGGCATCGGAGGAGGGCATACCTCCTCCACCTGCCCCTTCCGGATGGGTCCCGGGCCACAGACACGGGGGTGTCTCCAGGACCCGCGACGGCGCAGCGTGTGACCCCGCGCGCCGTTCGCCGTAGAGTGGGGGGGACAGCTCCCTCTCCCCCCCAGAGACTGAGCGGCCTGCCATAAAGTGGGCCGCAGCCTGAAGCGGAGTCAAGGAGCATGCCAGCGGCTGCGGCCAATAGCGAAACCCTTGGCTCCATTTCACTCAAGGCACCGGAGGGCACCGTGAGGTTTTAGTGGGTATGCGGTCTCCTTCTGAGCCCGGAGTCCCACACACCCCTCCAGCCGTCCCCCGCGGTTGGAGGATAGTGCGTAAATGCATTTCCTCACGATAAAAAAAAAAAAAAAAAGGCTCCAATATTCTATCACATTTTCCGGTTAAACTATGCGTCGGAAAGAAAAAGTCAAAAGTATAAAAAGCGTTTAGTTTATGCCCCTCTATACGACAAAAAACAAAGATTTGAATTTTATGAAGTTATATAATGTGTATGTCGCGCGACGGACAAGTGAGCGCGCCTACATCCGTGTCTGTCTATATTATGTAAACACTGAATAAAGGTCTAAGTTACGATATGTACTGTATATCAATGTGTTCCTTTAAGATAATAGCTTGCTAGTGATACAAATTACGTTGAAAATTGATTCGCGGCGGCGTGAATATTTGTCATTTATTGTGATTGTTTAAACTCGTAAGTGGCTTATAAGTGCAGTCTGCGTATCGGTGCGAACGGTTGCACACCGGTTTATTCAAGACAAGACACCTACATCGCGCCGCAACGTATTGCATAGGGGCGCTGTAGTGTACTTGCAAATTTCGCCGCTTTGACTAGTCGGTTGTTGGTGTAGCGGCGTGGGCCGTGCTGAGTGTTCGAGAGTCCCCGGATCGAGACTACATTTTTTTTTGTGCGTTTATTCACGATTAGTTACAAACATTATGGCATCTAATAGTGAATCTAAGAAGATTGTTTGTGCGGGCTGCCCAAGTGTGGTTACAGACGGCCAATACCTGGAGTGCGCTTATTGTTCCTAGTCTTATGACCTAATCGCGCGAATATTAATGTAAGGCAATTTTCCCGCATGACGAAGAAGAGCAAGAGCACTTGGATATGTCAGGACTGTCACAACAAACAGCCAAAAAGAGGCAACACAGACACACCTGTACGTGTCAAAGCTGATGATGCTATTTCTGGATCTAACAGCTCCGGGGTAGCAGAGGATGATGATCGTGATGACTCGAGCAACGTCACCACGCGTTCAAAGAAGCGTCAATCTGCCTACGCTGGGCAGGAGGGCCGCCCGTTTACTGGAGAGGACCTACGATGTATTATACATGAGGAGCTGAATACTATCTTGAAGGCGGCAATAAATAAGCAAGTTACCCAGCAGCTTAACTCTATCAAGCTGCAGATAGCGGATTTTCAGGAATCGATGTCATTCTACAATGCGCATTATGAGGATTTAAAGCGTGACCTGATGGATAAGTCTAAGGTAATTAAGAACCTAGTAGCCGACACCGAGCACTTAAAGGCCACCGTAAGTAACCTGAAAGACAGCCTGGGCACTATGGAACAGTTAATGCGTTCCACCAACCTAGAAATCCAGTGCGTGCCTGAGAAAAAGTCTGAAAATCTGACCGAAGCCGTTCTGCAACTGAGCAAAACTCTACAGCGTAATATAGAAGAGAAGGATATCTTACAGTGCACACGAATAGCAAAACTTAATCCACAGAGCAAGAGGCCGAGGTCGATTTTAGTAAGCTTTACAACCCGACGTTATCGCGATGGCTTCATTGCGGGAGCAGCGAGATTTAACAGGGATAAAGTAAAACTCAACACAACCCATTTGGGTTTGACTTCGGTTCCCTCACAGCCGGTCTACGTGGCTGAGCATCTGACTGCTGAAAACAAGGATCTCCATGCTGCAGCTAGGTCTCGTGCGAAAGAACTTGGATTTAAATACGTCTGGGTGCGGAATGGTAAAATTTTTATACGAAAAACGGAAACATCTGAGTGCTTATATATACGTAACAAAGACTATCTAAAGACTGTCTGACAAAGACTATCTAAAGACTGACTGACGAAGTGATAAAAGTTGTTAGTTATTTCTTGTTTTTTGTTTTGATGTATTTAATAGTGACTTTATCAAAAATGTTATTAAAGAATGGCGCCAAAGGTTAATTTTTAACTATCCTTGGGTTTGTTGAACATTCGTTCTCTTAATACGGGCTGGGATGAGCTTGTGGAGTCAGTGAGACAAAATAACTTTGATATATTGTGCCTCACTGAGACTTGGCTCAGGGCTGATTCCAGAATACGATCATATACTATACCTGGTTATCGATTTATGCACAGTCCTCGCGGAAGCCGTGGAGGGGGAGTAGGCATCTATTTAAAGTCCCAGTTCCGAGAGCTCGACGACTCGAACATCCTGTTTCTTCCCTCGAGCAGCTTTGGGTCGATATCAAGTTGCAAAAAACGAATTTACTTATCGTCCCGAGTCCGTAAGCCCTGTACTGGCAGTGGTCTGTCTTAATGAGTCACTTTCTCTTCTCTCTCCGCAGAACAAGGATTTGTTTTTGGTCGGTGACATCAGTATAAACTGTTTGGGACTACTTGATCAGATTATAGCTCCTCGATTCTTCGATAATTTGATACTTGCACATAGTCTCCATCAGGTTGTGGATAGGCCAACACGTATAAAAAAAGATACTAAATCACCAATTGATGTAATTTTTACAAGATCCCATATGAAACCACTGAATATTGACGTAATCCACAACGACGATCTAAGTGATCATGGCTTAGTATTATGTTATTTCCCGTTCGAGACCCCGAAACAACCGCAGCGTACGGTGTGTTATAGACCGCTAATTTCTAATGCGAAAATAATAAATAACGCTGCTCAGTATATGATCTGGTCTTGGGCTGTAATACTCTAAATGATATGGTTCTAATGTTCAACTATCTATTGATGGATATGATTGACACATTCGCTCCAACATGTACCCGTAAATTTAAGAGACCTCCTTCGCCGTGGATGACCGATACATTAAAGGAGATAAGAAATATACGTGATAGAGCATGCCGTAAGGCTAAGGTGCATAGAACTGATACGGCTTATCAATATTAACACGAAATGCGTAAAATTTATAACACCTTTACGCAGCGAAAAGCGGGCATACTTTACCAAATATTAGAATAGTTTGTTACGGGATTGCTACCATGTACCTTATTTTTGAGTTCCCGATATTTTGGCACTGTTGCAAGCGCCATGATCACGGAGTAACTGAAGATCTTGCGGGTAAGTTGTTAAGGGCAAACATATCGGTCTACCCTCTTTCGCTGTCTTTTATTGCACGCGTCGGTACCATTGTCTACAAACTCACTATTTTCTCGCACCTGTTCTCGACACACAACACTAACAGTATCTGACCGCGACACAGCAGTTTGTTGTTTTTTCCGGTTTTTGCACATACGAATCACTGGATTCCAGACACTTGACAATTTAAACCCATCCTCGCGATTGAAATTTTTGTACTTTGTAATTTCAATCGCTTCCCTGACCATTCTTGGTATGTAGTGGCGTTCTGTCGAAATGATCTGAGGGTTGTGAAACTCAATCCAGTGATTGAGACCTGATTCCAACAAATGTTCCGCGATTGCCGATTTCTGTTTGTCGTTGTTTTTGACCGCTTTTATGTGTTCTTTCATTCGGCACGCTATGGTACGTTTTGTTTGGCCGATATATGAACTGCCACAGCTGCAGTCAATCTTATAGACACCCGGTTTCTCCATTGGGAAACTATCTTTTGGAGATCGTAGACATTGTGTTACTTTTCTTAATGGAGTGAAGACAGTATTAAGTGAGTATTTATGAAGTACGTTTGAGATCTTGTCTGTCACTCCTCTTATGTATGGCAGGAACACAGGTTGCCTGTCTACTGTGTCTTTAAAGTGTCTTGATTTGTGTCTAGATGGTAGCTGCCCTCTATATCCATTATTCTGTAAGACTTTCTGAACATGTTCCAACTCTTGGTTTAAGTGTTCAAGGTCACACAAGTCATAGGCTCGGTTTGTCAGTGCAGTTACTACAGAATTAAGATGTCGAGGGTGGTGATGCGAGGTTGCGTTGAGATAGCGGTCAGTGTGAGTGGATTTTCTATAGACAGAGTGACTCAGTGAACCGTCACTCCGCACTTCAATCTTCACATCCAAAAATGCTAGGCTTCTGTTTTCTTCTATCTCGCAGGTAAAATTTATTTTTGGATGGATACCATTTAAATATGACAGGTGAGTTTCTACATCTTGGTTGTTTCCTCTCAATACACAAATACGTCGTCTACATACCTCTTCCATAGTTTGATTTCGGTGCGGGCGGTGGCCAGGGATTTTTCTTTGAAAAACTCCATCCAAATATTATCTATAACTGGAGCTACGGGGCTAATATCGGGAACTCAAAAATAAGGTACATGGTAGCAATCCCGTAACAAACTATTCTAATGTTAGTGACCATAAAAGTTTAAAACAATATTTACTAAATATGTCCAACAGGAAGAATCCATCAATTATGTGGCGTCATATCAATAGCTTATTGAAACCCACTACTGAACAAACCATTCCTGACCACCTTGGTGATGCAAGTAAACTTAATAATACTTTTTTTAAATAGCGTCCCGGCTGTATCTATTAATAAAGATGAACTATTCAAACTACAAAATTGTAAATTTTCGGACAAAACGTTTAACTTCGAAGCGGATTCGTACGATATGATAGAGCGCATTATTGACACATCGAAATCGAATGCTGTAGGATCTGACGGAATATCAATGCTTATGATAAAACTAACACTGCCATACTCTATGCCAGCGCTACAAGTCATAGTGAATAGATCTATATCGAATGGAGTGTTTGCAGATGCTTGGAAGTGTTCTGTTATCACACCTATACCAAAAAAGCCAAAAATAGACGGATTTGAAGATCTTATACCAACTTATTGGTATAAGATCCTCAAATCCGTCTATATATTACCTGCCTTATCCAAAATAGTTGAAAAAGTTGTGCTTCTTCAAATCACACAATTTCTGCAAAATAATAATATTTTACCCTCTTTACAGTCTGGATTTCGTACTTATTTTATTTTGGGTACCCCACATCAGGTACGTAGTATCGCAGAATTTGTTTCGGTCGTTAGAGTGGGTGGTGACCTGGTGCCCCGCGAGGACTGTGTGCGAAATCTCGGTTTGATGATTGATGAAAATCTGAGGTTTGAACGTCATGTTCTAAGTAAAATTGGTCTGTGTTTTGCTTCTCTAAGAACTCTATACAAGCTCCGGCCGGTTAGGCTCTCTCTGTGTAGCTGTCTTGTACTGTCGCATCTTCAATACTGTGATATTGTGAATGGACCTTGCTTATATCAAAAAACTGCGCTTCGCATACAGAGAGTTCAAAACGCATGTATGCGCTTCTGTTATAGCATACCTAAGAGAAGCCACATTTCTCCCGTGCTGGTCAGGTACCGTTTATTGAATATGCAAAACACTCGGACACTTAAATATGCCTGTTTTGTTCAGTCATTGTTCAGGTCTCGTTGTCCAATGTATCTATTTGAAAAATTAAAGCCTAGAATTAATGTGTCACGCTTGCGACTAAGAAATTTATCTTTTAAGCTTCCTAAATATTCCCTTGCTAGCACTAAGGGTTGCTTTAAGTATGCCGCTTCCAAGATATTGAACGATCTGCCGCCTCCGGTCTCAAGTGTTCTGTATTTTTCAGTCGCAACTTTTAGAAAACGACTTCTAAATGTATTATTAACAAAGCAGACAGAGAGTATAGGTCTTCCTAACAGTGCTAGCGGGAAAGGAAGGAAAAAGAACAGTAGTTAGATTTTAAAAATAGTGGTTCATTATAATATATATTATTGTATACTTACTTGCATAAATGTTTAGGGTGATAGGTGCTTCACTTATTTTCTTAAAAATGAATTAATGTTACCA
The DNA here is from genome assembly GCA_950371115.1 of Anania fuscalis. Lineage (NCBI taxonomy): Eukaryota > Metazoa > Arthropoda > Insecta > Lepidoptera > Crambidae > Anania > Anania fuscalis. Next base: position 10,161,034 of record OX493326.1, on the reverse strand, counting down.
TAATTACTATGTAAGTTTTATGTACTCGGCAGAATACCAGCGATGCGAGGATTTTATTTTTCTTGCTTTATTAGCTGAGTCGTAGACCCATTTGTCTCATTAATTAATTTGCTGCATATTTTGTTATCATTTATGTTATTATTTTTATTTTTGAGACGAATAAATAGTTTTTATTATTATTATTATAATTTTATCACAAAATTTATGTGTTTGACCATACTCTATCGCATTTTCCGGTTAAACCATGCGTCGGAAAGAAAAAGTCACAAGTATAAAAGCATTTAATTTGACCCCCCATATACATTGAAAAACAAAGATTTGAGTTTTATTATGTTTTATTTTTTTGAGGAAAATTTCCTAAGTGCCAAACGCCTTGCACACCCTTACTCTCGCTACACTCCAACTAAATAAAGACTTACCAGGCATTCTTGCTTTCCGAGGCAAGCAAAGAAAATTGACTGATTGAAGATTTATATGGAGCACCACAAGTATCCAAACTATGCATAATTATTCTTGTCATTTTGTTGATATTTTTAACGCCTCAGCGACATTTCGTGGTTATTACTTTTTCGCGAACTTTGAACATGTCAGTAAATCTTTTATCGTAAAATGTTTGCAAGGGTAATGCATTCTATACTTCAATTAATTTAATTAAGTAATGATGATTAATTATTGAATGTATATTTTTGTATTTATCTCAAATTTTATACGATAATGTATGAGAGTTAGTTATTTTTTTACAGAGAAGTATATTTTTTTTTTGCTTTATTTTTTAATGTATAATTTTTGCTCTTCAATGAAATCAAATCAAATTTTTAATTGCTTTGTATTCATTTTATTTATTTTAGGATTTAATTATAATTTTGGACTTGTTATTGTTTTTTAAAATTATTATGTTATGATGATACGATTTTAAATAATTTATTATTTTAAATATAATATGTTTGTTTTTTTACCCACGAAATAAAATGAAATTTTAATTGCTTTATATTTACTGATTTTTATCATTTTTATGAACTTTAAATTGTAATAATTCAAATCAAATTAATTATTTATTTGTTTTTTCTAAGGTTATTATTACTAATGTGTTTACCATAGTTAATGTGTTTTTTTTTTATTTGCCCTCTCTCTTAATCTTTTTCGCTTCATCATGAATAGTCCTCCAAAAGTTAATTGTCCATACTGCCCAGGGTTGTCGCGGCTGTATGTTCAGTCGAGGGGGCTCAATGTCCACATAAGTAGGGTACATAAAGATGTGGCATCTCACAATCGTGTTGGATTAAACTCACAAAATTGTATTGGTGCGAATAGTCAGTTGGCATCTGTTACAAACTCAGAAAATGTGCCGGTAGCTTCTCAATCTGTTAAAAGTTTTGATGATTTACCTGCTTTAAAAGCAAATGTTAGGGTTTTAGGACATATTCCTAAGGGGGCTAGGAGTCTCGCGGCCGGCAAATTGTGTACAAACATTGAAAATTGTTTGCGCACTAATAGTAAGGAGGATTGGTTTAGTTTGTTGTCTTTCTCCTATTCGGCGCTGAGGGTGCCGGATACAAGAGAGGGTAAATCATTGACATCCAAAGTTAAATTAAATATTGATGGAGGTAATTTATACTTTCATGAAGGAAATCGTACGAAAAAACCTTCTTCACTTTACCGTGCTATTGAGGCAAAGGTTTGTGATGGTGATTTGAGAGGTGCAGTGCGGTTGCTTCTGTCGGATTGTTCGATCGCGCCTAAGAATGAAAGCACACTAAGAACTTTAATGGATAAACATCCAGCACCATCAAGACCGCTTTCATAACCTCCTGAACCGAGTATTAGCAGCCCTTTTTTGACAGTGACTCCTATGGAAGTAGCTAATGCAATTTCATCATTCTACAATGGTTCAGCTGCTGGTCTTGATGGTTTGCGTCCTCAGTACTTAAAAGAGCTGACATCGTCCTCCGCGGGAAGCAAAGGGCCGCGACAGTTAGAGTGCATTACCAACCTATGCAATTTTTTGCTAAGAGGTTTACTTAATTTGGAAGGCAGACCTTACATATACGGAGCTTCTTTGTGCGCCCTTTCTAAAAAAGATGGCGGTTTACGGCCTATAGCAGTTGGTAGTATTTTTCGCCGCCTTATTGCCAAGCTATGTTGTAGGTCTGTTAGAGAAGAAATGTCTGTTTATCTACAACCAAACCAGGTTGGATTTGGCACTGGGTTGCGAGGCGGCTATTCATTCAACTCGGTCTTTTGCCATAGGTCACGCGGCATCAAATGAAATGATTGTCAAAATTGATATCAAAAATGCTTTTAATAGTGTAGAAAGGGATATCATTCTTAGCGAAGTCCTTGAACAAGCCCCATCTCTTTTTCCGTTCGTGTATCAGTGTTATGCTTCCCCAAGTAATCTCTTTTTTTAGACAGTATTATACAGTCACAGGTTGGAGCTCAGCAAGGTGATCCATCGGGACCATTATTATTCTGCTTGGCTATCCAAAAAATAATTTCGCCCTTGAAGTCCCCGCTGAATATCTGGTACCTTGATGACGGGGTTTTAGGAGGAAGTCCAGAAGTAGTAATTGAAGATTTAAAAGTTCTAGTGCCAGCCTTAAAAGCAGTAGGTTTGGAAATAAATCCAACCAAATGTGAAGTTTTCGGATGTGGTGGTTTAGTTACAGGTATTAAGGAGCTTGAAGCTCTTGTGCCTGGTATTAAACAAATTGATAAGTCTTCGCTAAATTTGTTAGGTGCTCCTATATTTCCTGAGGGTGTTAGCTCTGTGTTGCAATTGAAAAATCAGGCACTTTCGGCAGCACGGGAACATTTAGAGCATTTATCTGGGCATGTTTCTCTTGTTTTATTGCGGCATTGTTTGGCATTGCCACGCATGGCTTACGTTTTGAGAACATCGCCAACTTGGCTTTTTGAGCGAGAATTAAAGATACTAGATGAGACGCTAAAATTAACTATAGAATCGGTACTTAATGTTAGTTTAGATGAGGTGCAGTGGTGTCAGGCTTCGTTACCGATTCGTCATGGGGGTCTTGGAGTACGTCGTGTGCAAGATGTTGGTCTGGTAGCCTTTATAGCCTCCGCGCATGGGTCGGCGGATCTTGTTGCTCGCATTTTGTCAACTGATGGCAGCACTGTTCGTTTACCTTTTGTGACTGAGGCTTTAAATAAATAGGTTACGCTCTGTCCGACGAACGATCGCCCCAAAAATCTGTTTATTCGGAGAGAATGGGATGACATCCTCTGCAAGCTTTCCTATTTACGCTTGTTGGATTGTGTCTCGGGAGCCGATTTAGCACGTTTAAAGGCGGTCGCTAAGCCTGAATCCGGTGCTTGGCTACATGCTTATCCATCTCCACACTTAGGAACACTGCTTGATAATGAATCTTTAAGAATAGCAGTGGCCCTAAGACTTGGAGGCAAGGTGTGTGAAAAGCATCTATGTATTTGCGGTGTTATGGTAGATGAAAATGGGCACCATGGTTTAAGTTGTCAAAGATGTGCGGGTCGCTTCCCGAGACACCATTCAATTAACGAGATCGTTCGTCGGGCCATGGTATCGGTCAAAGTTCCATGCGTATTAGAACCGCCGGGTCTATCTCGAACGGATGGCAAGAGGCCGGACGGTCTTACGTTGATTCCGTGGCGGAGGGGTCGTTGCCTCTTGTGGGATGCTACTTGTGTTAGCACGTTTGCTGCGTCTCATTTGAGGCAGACGGTGCGTTCGGCGGGCTCAGCGGCAGAAAACGCTGCGAAGTTGAAGCACGCCAAGTACTCGGCCCTGGAGTCAATGTATGATTTCAATCCGGTAGCTGTCGAAACAGCTGGACCATGGGGCGCTGAGGCCCGCGACCTTTTTAGAGAGATAGGGCGAAGATTGAGAGAGAAGGGAAATGATCCCCGCTCTGGTTCCTGGTTAGTCCAGCAGGTCTCTATTTCCATTCAACGCGGCAATGCAGCCAGCATAATGGGGACCTTTGGACCGACTAGGCTGCTTAATTGTTTATTTGTGTTTTTTTGACAATGCTTTTTGCTGAATTTTATTGATTTGACGTAGCTGCGCATGTGTATGACATATTTTTTTTAATGTAATTTTTGGTAATTTTATGCTACTGTGTGACACAAATAAAAATGTAATTTAATTAAGTTGTTAGTATAGTGACAAAAACTTAACATGTCTCTGACGTAAACACACAAAAAACCGGCACCCCATCGGCTATTAAACAGTACTGCCCCGTTATTCAAAGCCTTATACATGAGAGTAGCAGTTTCCGATTCGGGTACTAGATATGACTCGTGGTCTGCCCACGTGACCCACGTTTCCGCAGCCCGCCACCGCAGCTATGCAACACTAGCGCCACCACAAGCAAAGTCAAAGTCATTTATTTTTGCAAATTGGCCATCAATGACACTTTTACATGTCCCATTTTTTTTTCCTACCACCGCTTCGGGACTACATATCGGCTAGTGATGAAAAGAAACGGCGCAACAAACCTTCCCTTCGGATCGCTGCGTGGATCAGACGTGTTCTAAGTGCATTCTTACAACTTTTTAACAAAAATACTGAATATTGTACAGGCTCAACTGCAATTTATTCCAATACGTTTTAAGCTCAAATCTGAATACGCGCTTACGCAAAAAAAGCAGGGATCTCACTAAACTGGACGGAAAAGTGATTTGTAGCGGAATCGTCGCGAGGCCACCAGCTAGCAAGACCCCTGTACGCACTCAGCGAGCATCACTTTGCACCTACTACAAAACGGTACTTGAACCTTATTACAATATTCTAATAATATATATTCGCCTGCATCATGTCCTGCTCTCCACCATTAAACAAGTCGATCTCGGCTTCGGACTCCAATATTTACGATACTGTGGGCCGTGTCGCCGAGGATGCGAAACAAATGAACATAACGGTTAGAGATAAGCGACGCAAACTGTCAGGCGAAAAATTTGACGAACTGACGGCTTTTAAAATGGAAATTCGCAGCCTATTGGAATCTTTTCAAGAAGCACAAAATAAAAAAATTGATGTTTTGTCTAAAGATATACAAGTAGTTAAGGCTCAAACCTCGACGATTAACACTACCAATCAGGATATTGAGAAGTCTCTTGACTTTATGTCTGATCAATTACAAAATCTGCAAACAAAAATCGATGGCCTAGAAACTCAAAGGAAGGAAGTGTTGTCTCAAGTAACAAAAGTAGAAGAAAAATGCGAACTTTTAGAAAAATCTCTAAAAAAAACATGCGTTGAAATTAAGTATATACCTCGTACTGTAAATGAAAACAAAGAAACTTTATTCAGCTACATACAATGTCTTGCCAAAAATCTGGATATCACTATGCAATCCTCTGACCTACGAGACGTATATCGGATACCTAATAGGAAAGATCCCACTAAATCGACTGTTATTTTGGAGCTCTCAAGTACGCTAGTAAAATATAAATTTCTTAGCTCTGCTAGAAAATTTAACAAAACGAGAAAACTTAATATCAGTCATTTGGGTATAAATAATAACAACTCACCGCTATTTCTATCGGAATCCCTTACCGCAAAATCAAGAAGGCTGTACTTTCTCGCTAGAGAATTCGCAAGACAAGAAAAATACCAATTTTGCTGGACATCCAACGGAAATATATACATCAAGAAACAGGAAGGGTCACCATACATTCTGGTTAAAAGTGAATCCCAGCTGTGCAATATCAACAAATAAGTGTATGTTAGAAAAACTTGTTAAATACTACTACAACACTTATGCAAAATAAAAAGTATTATTTATATCTAAACTACTTAATCTATATATACACAAAAACAAATCTTTCTCAAACATATATATACATACTATCCTAAACTTATATTATCCTATAGTACTAGTATTAAATTGTAAAATACTAAAATACATTCGTATGCCCCTCGACTTCTATTTATATGTTCCCTTTTTTATGGAAAAAAATGACTTCTGTATACAGGACCCATTTAAAGTAATTAATTTGCACTCAAAGTTAAACTACGACATCTCCCTACAGTGTGAACACAGATGTATTATTTCATTCGCCTTCGGAATAGTCCTTCTATTCTTAAACTTCTGCTACATTTATACCTATAAGTACTAATATTTTAGCGATCAATCATAATGGATAGTAGGCTTAATATTTTGAACGACATTGATAACACCAGTTTCTTCAATAGTGTTGAGATACATGATCCCGAGCTATGCAAACTGCACTTACTAAGAACCAATGTAAATAAACTCACCTTACTTTCGCAAAACATACGCAGCATTAATAAGAATTATGACAACTTAATAATATTTTTGAGTCGCTTGAAATTCAAACCTGATATTATTGTGCTAACTGAGTGCTGGATAAACAAACTCTCAAATCTTATACCTTTGGATGACTATAATTGCTACCACTCCAAATCTTATTTAAATCAAAATGATGGTATAGTGATATACTCAAGATCACATCTCAATATTAAAATAGTGGAGCCTCCTTTTCAAGATGCAAATTGTCTGGTGTTGCAAGTTGATAAGTCTTATACTGTGATAGCTATCTATCGGTCTCCATCATTTTCTAACACTAAGAACTTTCTCACGTCTCTTGAGTCAATTTTAAACTCCTTCGCTACGCCCCACTCTATTCTTTTAGGCGATATTAATATTAACCTTCTTAAAGATACATTGGATGAGACTTCTGACGAGTATTTAAACATCTTAGCACATTATGGATACGTACCTGGTCATAATTTTCCAACAAGAGGGCCAAATAACTTGGATCACTGTTTGATTAAGTCTAATCTTAGTTCTACTACAGTTGTATGTCATTCAGGCATAACTGACCATAGCTCTGTGTTATGCAGCTTAGGACTTTACCCACAAAAATCTAACCAGAATAAAATAACAAACAAAATCGAATATGAGTCTCTGCTCAAAACTTTAAAAGATACTGAATGGTCTCAATTTTATGAGATAGTAGACACTAAGGATGCAGTTAGTAGCTTTTTATGCACCATGAACATAGCTATTAATAAAAATAAAACCACATGCAAGAAACGGAGTCGAGATGTAATCAATAAAAAATGGATAACGCCGGGATTATTAAAATGTATAAGACATAGAGATCGCATCATGCCAGAGCCAGAAAATATCCACATGATCTAAACATACAAAATAAATATAAACTGTACAGAAATTATTGTGGGAATGTACTGCAAAATGTAAAAAATAGCTATGAGAAACAAATATTGATTGAAAATAAAAAGGATATTAAAAAAACTTGGGAAGCTGTCAAAAATATTTGCAATATTAAAGGTACTAGTTATACAAATGAGGAATTAATAAAGATCAAACCAAATCCTATAGAATCTTTAAATAATGTTAACGAATACTTTAGCACGGTTGGTGAAAATCTTGCAGAAACCATGCTTGATAGGTCCGGTCGGACGGAATTGGAATTGGCAAATGACATGAATTTTGACTGTAAGTTAACTACTCCCTCTTCCTTCTTTCTTAGTCCCACTGATGAATTTGAGGTAGTGTCGTTAATTGGCTCACTCAAATCTAGTTCTGCTATGGGCAATGACTCTTTGAGTAATAATATTTTAAAAAGAGCAAAATATGCTGTTGCTGGTCCTATTGCTCATATCTGTAACCTAAGCATGGCCGATGGTATTTTTTCCTCGGAGTTAAAGGTGGCTAATGTAATTCCAATCTATAAAGCCGGTCAAAAACAGCAACCAGAGAATTACAGACCAATATCACTACTGAGTACTCTTTCAAAAATAGTCGAAAAGGTGGTCAATGTAAGACTACTTAAGTATCTCGAGTCAAAGAGGCTTCTTGCTGAAAATCGATATGGTTTTAGGGCTAGCAGGAACACTGAGGATGCTGTCAGTGATCTTGTCAACTTTACAATAGGCAAAATGAATGAAAAACAAAAATGTATTGGTGTCTTCCTCGACCTAGCCAAGGCATTCGACACTGTGTCTCGGCCAATACTTCTAAAGAAACTGGAGAAGCTTGGCATAAGGGGTATTGCGCTTGAGTGGTTTAGATCATATCTATTTGATCGCAAACAGAAAGTGAGTGTAGCAGGCTCCTATAGTGATTATGCATCAATCTTGTTTGGTGTACCCCAAGGGAGTGTCTTAGGACCTACCCTGTTCTTGGCCTACATCAATGACCTGTGTTCCATGGACATCCAAAATGCGAAAATCACCACTTTTGCAGATGACACTGCTATTATTTTCCATGCTCATTCGTGGGGCCGGGTCACATGTATGGCTCAGGAGGGGTTAAATAAAATAAGTGCCTGGCTTCAAAGAAATCTGCTTAATGCTAATATTGGCAAAACCAAATTTGTGACTTTCAGGATTGACAACAAAACAGCGCCTATAGGAACCCCTATACTGAAACTTCACACCTGTCAAAACGATAAACATCTAGGCTGTCTATGTGAACCACTGGAGCAAGTCGAAAAAATCAAATATTTAGGTAGCTTTATTGATAATCGATTTACATGGTTACCCCAAATTGATTCAGTATCAACAAGGCAAAAGAAAATGATGCACATTTTTAAAAGACTGAGTATGGTAGCTGACCCTTTTTTTTTTTTTTTTTTTTTTTTTTTTTTTTTTTTTTTTTTTTTTTTTTAGTGCGCAGGACAAATGCATTTCGCATACCTACCGCCGCGGGGGCAGCGGTAGGTTATGTGGGACTCCCTCGTCATCTTACAACGGCTTTCGCCGCTGTGCCATGACAAAGTATCACCCACTAAAAAACCTGCGGTGTACCACGCAACGTATGCGAGTAACACATGGGGACCCGTGTTCTGGTTTCCGTCCATGCATCACAAACGTACGGCATGCTATGCCGGGCCTCAGGCATAGGGAATGGGTGATCCTGTACACACGGGATCACCCCAGACTGGCAGACTGTGCAATGTGAGCTAAGGGCCCCCGCCCCGCACCCACTAGTCCGCTAGAAGGGAGAAGCTGAGCACGGCACAACGCCGTCTCCTCCGCCCTCTTCTACGACTTCGGATCGGGTCAGCAAGGGTTTAAGCTTCCCAGCCCGATACGTGGCCACCCTTTGCGACGACAAAGTGTCGCAACAAAAGGCCGCCCACGTCTTACTCCCACTCGCTGCCCAGCATAGCTTGAACCATACTGGGAAGCGAGAGACACCACCAACCGCAGGGTCAGCGCCCCGCAGCCAGGTCGCGGGTCATCCCCGCGACCACCGTCTAGGCAGCACGAGTAGGGAGTCATCACCCCCCACAAGTGCCGCCCCAAGACGCATCCACGAGCGGGCTGCTCAAGCCCGCCGGGAGCGTCTCACGCAGAGTTTAGCCGTGAGCTAGCAATAACCCGAAGGAAATTACTAACCCCCGTTGCCCAGGGTGAACCAGGACAGGATGCTACTCCTTACACCCGATCGTAACCGAATGTAATTAGTAACACCCCGCCGCACGAGGAGGTTACTCTGACACCCCATGGTAGCTGACCCTGACCTGACTAAACTGATATACCTTAGCTTATGTCAATCAGTTACAAACTATTGTATATCGGTCTGGGGAGTAGCCTGCAAAACCTACCTCCTCAAACTAGAAAGAGCTCAGCGCGCCATCTTGAAAATAGCATATCGGCGACCTAGGAGGTATTCAACTGAAAAACTTTACTGCGAGTGCCAACTTTTCAGTGTACGCAAAGTATACATAGCTGCAATACTAATGCTCTTTCATAGACATTCTAAACAAAAGGCGCGCACTTTTTTTTTTTTTTTTACTTAAGATGGGCTTACTCTTGACCCCAATCTTGCTCTAGAGCATAGATAGCACTTCATTTAAAACACTTAAATGGGATTATCCTAGGACCGGAACTGCCTTCGCACGAAGATCTAGTCAATACATGGGACCCTACTTGTACACCAAAATATATAAAAACAATAAAAACATCGTAGAAATGACCAGATCAGAATGCAAGCTAGAAATATATAAATGGTTAAAAAGTAAAAATTACATTGAGACAGAAGCTATCTTATGTCATTTAAATTAATTTAAACTAACAAATAAAATATATATTAAAAAAGAGGATCACCCTACACTCGCAAACGCTTTTTTATCTTTACTTCGTTTTATCTTTATACATGGATAGAAATACATGTGTTGGTAATCTTGTATATATATACATATAATATTTAATATTACATAGTATAATATTATTATTATTTATGTTTGGAAACCGTAGTGGCCATTACCTATCATAAATATAAGTAGTGTCATAAATACTACTAAATAAACATACGAAAATATACACACCACACAACATAATAACACACTCTGACAGACAACATTTTAATACTATAACTACACTACGCACACACAATACATACATACAAATGCACACGGTAATTATATTGCTATAACAAACATCTTGATGGGAAGACTGGTCTCCACGACACAGGGAATCCTAGTGTGGAGTCCAGTGGTACTGTTTCGTTTATTTGTTTTTAAAACTCTAATGTTTAATCTACTTGTAGTGTAATAGCAGTAACTAAACTATGTACTTATAACCTGAACCGAATAAACAATTTTATTATTATTATTATTATAAACTCAGTCACCTTTGTCAGCCTGGTTTTATTACAGGAAATACAATTACAAGATAGTGTAAGTGTGAGCTAGGCAGGTTATTAAGTCCATGCACTCTTGTCGTTCAAGTAATCTTCAACTTTGTAATATCCTTTTTCCATAAGGATTTTTTAATGTGGTTTTTGAACTTATAAACAGGCAAGTCAACAAGAGTTTGTGGTACTTTATTAAATATATTTATACATTTCCCCAAAAATGAATTACCTTCTTTCTTTAATCTGAAGCTCGGAACGGCAAGTTTATTTTTATTTCTAGTATTATAATGATGTGAATCACATTTAAGGCTAAACGAACTAATGTTTTTTCTAACATACATAATATTATCAAAAATGTATTGTGACGATACTGTTAATATTTTAATATCTTTAAAGACCTCCCTCAGAGAGTCGCGAGGCCCAAGATAATATATTGCACGTACAGCTCTTTTCTGCAACACAAAGATTCATTCGATGTCAGCAGCTGAGCCCCATAGCAATAGACCATACGACAATAAACTATGAAAATAACTAAAATATACTAGGCTTGCCGTTTCGACATCAGTTAAAAGCCTTATTTTCCTCACAGCATAAGCCGCTGAACTGAGCCTTCCTGACAAGGCAATTATATGGGGACCCCATTGCAGTCGGGAGTCTATAGTAATTCCCAAAAAGGTTGTTGAATCGACTGCATCTATGTGATCGTCTGACATATTAATATGCGTACTGACCTGCCTCACATTGGGCATAGTGAATTTGATGAGCTTGGTTTTTTTTGCATTAACCCATTATGACCTAGCGGTGCCGATCGGCACCCATTTTTACGAGTTTAAACTTTCGCGCGTTACGTTGTTATGACTGGCTAAAACGAAGTGTTTATATTTTGTCTAAGTGCCAGAAAGGGATAGCTATCGATCGTATTACTTCGTTTTAATGAGTGAACATCGCGCGACCGATACAGACAATTGAAAATCAGTGTTGGGAAATTGTTGTAAAAAATGGAAGTACCTCTCAAGTAAGTGGCTTATATTTTGTAAACTATTAGTAATTTTGCATTAGAATGCTATTCTTTTCTTTGATTTAAGAGTTTATGTGTTGATAATACATAAATATAATTTAATTTTGCATTCGTGCTCAGTATATCGCACGAGAAATGTATCGGGTGCCGTTCGGCACCTCTAGGCTGATGTGTAGTCTTTTCGATGGATGTGTACTAAGTGTTGTTTTAGCAGTTACAATATTTCTTTTTGTTGTAGGAATTGTACATTACATGAAGCATTAGCTATCCTAGAAGAAGATGAAGAGCTGGAGCCTCAGATGTTATTTATCGAGCCTCCAGACCCTGCAGTTCGTTCAGATGAGGACTCGGCCGATGAAGACGAAGGTGGTTTTGTAAACAATCTTACAGGACGACAACTAAATGCCAGGTGCGAAGTGGTACTGGCATCTAAATCTAAAAATCCACAAGCAACTGCTGACATTGAACCTGAAGCAGGGCCATCGTTTACGTCATCTCGCGGTCGGAGTTCTCCCATGCTGTCTCGCGGTTCTCGCAGGCAGTCTCGTGGTTCTCGCAAGCAGACTCGCGGTTCACGTAAGCAGTCTCGCGGTAGTCATGCTGCACGTGGGAGCCGCACTGAGATTAAATCTGCGAGTCGAGATGAGAATTCAAACAGCGAATCCGAAAGCTCCCATGAAGATGAACCTCCACCGAAGGTCTTAAAAAAAGTGAATCGGTCGTGGGTAAATAATGATTTACATCGACAGATTCCTTTATTTCCAGAAGCAAATTTTAGTTCATATAGAGGAAAGTCCGCTGTGGAGATGCTAGATTTGTTTTTAGGAGACCGAGTTTTTAAATTATTGCTAGATCAATCGCAAAAATATGCCGCTTTTCTAAATTGTATTGATCCAAAGATATCTCTTGAAGAAATGAAGGTATTCATCGCAATTCTCATTTTATCTGGCTACAATACCGTACCATCTAAGAGACATTTTTGGGACCAAGGTGAGGATATGAGGAACTTGATGGTGTATAATAGTATGCGACGAGACAGATTTATGACAATCATGCGTTTTTTACATTGTGCAGACAATAATCATATGGTTGCCACGGACAAGATGTGGAAACTGAGACCACTCATTGACATTATCAAGGAGAACTTTATTTCACATTACGTGCCATCTGCTACCCTTAACTATGACGAGTCAATGATCGAGTACTTTGGTAAACATGGGTGTAAACAGTTTATCAGGGGCAAACCAATTCGTTTTGGTTACAAAAACTGGTGTATGAATACCCCTTATGGGTATTTAGTAAATTTTGAAATATATCAAGGAAAGAGTATTGAAGAAAACCCCGATTATGACAAAATGTTTGGAAAAGCAGCGTCACCTCTAATAAAGATGATAGATCACTTCCCTGAAAGTATCAAGCCCTTGCCAACAAGTTTCTATTTTGACAATTTGTTCACTGGTTTCCAGCTACTTGCGCATCTGAAATCACGTGGCTATGAAGGCACAGGAACAGTACGTGAGAATCGCCTCCCCAATGATATTCCTATAACAAGCAAGAAAGATATGACCAAAGCAGATCGTGGTACCTACATTTACTCAAAAAGTGAAAAAGAAGATGTGATTTTAGTTCGCTGGAAAGACAATTCTGTGGTTACTGCAATGTCCACTTTACATGGTGTAGAACCTTTATCAAACATTACTCGTTACTGCGCAAAAACAAAAAAGAAAATACAAGTTCAACGACCTGCTATCTTTACTGAATATAATCAACATATGGGCGGCACAGATTTGATGGATCAAAATATTAACACCTATCGCATAGGAATCAGGGGAAAGAAATGGTGGTGGCCAATATTCACGTACCTTATCGACGCAGCTATATGTAATGCTTGGGTACTATCAAGAAAAGCAGGCAGTACCCTTACTCAACTGGCTTTTCGAAGAGAAATTGTCCAGACATACCTGTTGAAATTCAAAAGTGTGCCACGCGGTGGTGGGCGTCCAGCAGTCTCAAAATCTTCGAAAACTGGAAATAGAATTAATGACAGCATACGTCACGATGGTCTTCACCACTTACTGGTTCCCAGTGAATCTCGGCGCCAGTGTGCTTTAGAGACATGTAAAAGTCAGACCAGGTTGCAATGCAATAAATGTAACGTGGGCCTTTGTGCAGCATGTAACTTAGAATTTCATACTATGTAAAGGAAGTTTTACGATTATATTTTACTGATTAAAAATTGTTTTATTAAATATATATTATTCTGGTATCATAAAATAACAATAATATTAAATAAATAATTATTTGACAACAATTAATTCATATGCCCAGTACTAAACATATGGGTCACCATTAGACAAGGTATGAGCCTAGCGGTGCCAATTGGCACCCGGTGTTTTTTCCAAAAGTAATAATCAGAGCACCATTTTAGGTATTAGATATGATTAAGGGAACCTCTAACAACAACATATTGAAATATTATAGAATTCTGGAACCCTAAAATAATTCAGGTCATAATGGGTTAAGTAAAAGATTGTTAGCAGTAAACCATCGTAGTACTTGAGAGAGCATTATTTACATCGTCAAAGGTTGCTTTACCTCTGTCAGTTTTAAAAATCAATGACGTATCATCTGCAAACAATACTATCTCACAGAGATCTTTAGTAAAGTAAGGAAGGTCATTTATATATATCAGGAATAAAAAAGGTCCCAATATAGAGCCCTGGGGCACACCCATGCGTAATGGAGCCCCGGATGAGTCAGTTCCATTGACATTAACTGTTTGCATTCTATCTGTGAAGTATGACTCTAACAATTTTCCTGACTCATTTGAGACACCATAATGCCGTAATTTCATTAATAACGTTTTGTGATCTACACAATCAAAAGCCTTAGACAAATCGCAAAAAACCCCTAAAGCATCTTGCTTACCTTCAAATGCATCAAAGATATGCTTAATGAGTGCAACTCCCGCATCAGTTGTGTTTCTCCCCTTTGTGAAAACAAACTGATTTTCATGCAATAGTTTGTTTATTCTGAAGTGTGATAAGAGTTGATTGAAGATTAACTTTTTAAATATTTTACTAAGAGCTGGTAAAATTGATATCGGTTTATAGTTAGAGGGATCACTTTTATCTCTGGATTTAAATAAGGGTATGATTTTGCTGTACTTCATCAAATTAGGAAACGAACCTTCATCAATACACTGATTAAATATACAAGCAAGATGCGTTGCTATACTATCAATTATATGGTTGATTATATTAACTGAAATGCCCCATAAATCTTCTGTTTTTTTCATATTTAACTCTTTAAAAGTTTTTATAATAACTTCGGGATTAATATGCCTAAAATTTAGAATAGAAGTACATTTTTCGACATTTGATTTCAAAAAAGTTTCCGCAAGACCTTGTGAAGAGCCTAAATTACTAGTTGTAGCAATAGGTATATTAGAAAAAAAATCCTTAAACGCGTTTGCTACCTCATTGTCGGATTGAATAATTTTATTATCAACGTTAAGGCTAATTGTGCGATCTAATTGTTTATTTTTGCATGTTTCTCTATTAATAATGCTCCAAGTGGCTTTTATTTTATTTTTGGAGCTAGCAATAATATCACGAATGTAATTTGATTTGGCTACTGAACATACCTTTTTAAAGATTTTAGATAATTTTTTCACATGTTCAATAATTTTAGGGTCTTGAGTTTGAGCTTTAAGTTCATATAATTTTCTTCTACTTTTATGAATACCGGTTGTGGCCCAGTCGCTGCATTTACATTTATTTGTATTAAGTCTAAGGTGTTTTTGCTTAAATATATTGTTAAACTCATCTTTAACCAATCCAAATAAATTTTCATATGACACATCGGTATTAGCACTGTTGAATGGCAATATATTTATTCCATAATCAATATTTTTCTTAAATCTATCTAATTTATTGGTAGTGACTGGCCTACAAACAATATCCACTATTGGTGAAACATGATGGTGCTCAAATTTGGCTATTTGTCCACTATGATCTGATTTTAGACTGTTAATAATAGATTTTTGCATAACTTTACAATTACAGAAAATATTATCTAAGCAAGTAGCTGTTGTAGGAGTAATTCGTGTAGGTTCATTAAAAAGATTAATTAAATTAAAGGATTTAAAAAAGATTTAGGAATTGTAAATTTTTGTTTTTAGCATTTCCATGCAAGGTTTAATTGAAGATAAATAACACTTGAAAAAATCATCGACCTCAGGTGGGACTCGAACCCACGTCCCATCGCATACCGGGCGAGTGCTTTGACCACTAAGCTACCGAGGACGTCACGTGACAAGATGAAATTCCTTAAGTGTTTTTTTCTCGCTGTCAAAGCCAGCGTACGCATACCGTCACGTGACGTCCTCGGTAGCTTAGTGGTCAAAGCACTCGCCCGGTATGCGATAGGACGTGGGTTCGAGTCCCACCTGAGGTCGATGATTTTTTCAAGTGTTATTTATCTTCAATTAAACCTTGCATGGAAATGCTAAAAACAAAAATTTACAATGTTTAAGCATTTCTGATCTTAACCAATAGTCAAATATTTGTAAAAATATTTCTATAGGGTGTTGACGGTAGTATACTACTCAGCTATACATATAGCTACAACATTGATCAGAATACGCTGGCTTTGACAGCGAGAAAAAAAACACTTAAGGAATTTCATCTTGTCACGTGACGTCCTCGGTAGCTTAGTGGTCAAAGCACTCGCCCGGTATGCGATGGGACGTGGGTTCGAGTCCCACCTGAGGTCGATGATTTTTTCAAGTGTTATTTATCTTCAATTAAACCTTGCATGGAAATGCTAAAAACAAAAATTTACAATTCCTAAATCTTTTTTAAATCCTTTAATTTAATTAATCTTTTTAATGAACCTACACGAATTACTCCTACAACAGCTACTTGCTTAGATAATATTTTCTGTAATTGTAAAGTTATGCAAAAATCTATTATTAACAGTCTAAAATCAGATCATAGTGGACAAATAGCCACATTTGAGCACCATCATGTTTCACCAATAGTGGATATTGTTTGTAGGCCAGTCACTACCAATAAATTAGATAGATTTAAGAAAAATATTGATTATGGAATAAATATATTGCCATTCAACAGTGCTAATACCGATGTGTCATATGAAAATTTATTTGGATTGGTTAAAGATGAGTTTAACAATATATTTAAGCAAAAACACCTTAGACTTAATACAAATAAATGTAAATTCAGCGACTGGGCCACAACCGGTATTCATAAAAGTAGAAGAAAATTATATGAACTTAAAGCTCAAACTCAAGACCCTAAAATTATTGAACATGTGAAAAAATTATCTAAAATCTTTAAAAAGGTATGTTCAGTAGCCAAATCAAATTACATTCGTGATATTATTGCTAGCTCCAAAAATAAAATAAAAGCCACTTGGAGCATTATTAATAGAGAAACATGCAAAAATAAACAATTAGATCGCACAATTAGCCTTAACGTTGATAATAAAATTATTCAATTCGACAATGAGGTAGCAAACGCGTTTCAGGATTTTTTTTCTAATATACCTATTGCTACAACTAGTAATTTAAGCTCTTCACAAGGTCTTGCGGAAACTTTTTTGAAATCAAATGTCGAAAAATGTACTTCTATTCTAAATTTTAGGCATATTAATCCCGAAGTTATTATAAAAACTTTTAAAGAGTTAAATATGAAAAAAACAGAAGATTTATGGGGCATTTCAGTTAATATAATCAACCATATAATTGATAGTATAGCAACGCATCTTGCTTGTATATTTAATCAGTGTATTGATGAAGGTTCGTTTCCTAATTTGATGAAGTACAGCAAAATCATACCCTTATTTAAATCCAGAGATAAAAGTGATCCCTCTAACTATAGACCGATATCAATTTTACCAGCTCTTAGTTAAATATTTAAAAAGTTAATCTTCAATCAACTCTTATCACACTTCAGAATAAACAAACTATTGCATGAAAATCAGTTTGGTTTCACAAAGGGGAGAAACACAACTGATGCGGGAGTTGCACTCATTAAGCATATCTTTGATGCATTTGAAGGTAAGCAAGATGCTTTAGGGGTTTTTTGCGATTTGTCTAAGGCTTTTGATTGTGTAGATCACAAAACGTTATTAATGAAATTACGGCATTATGGTGTCTCAAATGAGTCAGGAAAATTGTTAGAGTCATACTTCACAGATAGATTGCAAACAGTTAATGTCAATGGAACTGACTCATCCGGGGCTCCATTACGCATGGGTGTGCCCCAGGGCTCTATATTGGGACCTTTTTTATTCCTGATATATATAAATGACCTTCCTTACTTTACTAAAGATCTCTGTGAGATAGTATTGTTTGCAGATGATACGTCATTGATTTTTAAAACTGACAGAGGTAAAGCAACCTTTGACGATGTAAATAATGCTCTCTCAAGTACTACGATGGTTTACTGCTAACAATCTTTTACTTAATGCAAAAAAAACCAAGCTCATCAAATTCACTATGCCCAATGTGAGGCAGGTCAGTACGCATATTAATATGTCAGACGATCACATAGATGCAGTCGATTCAACAACCTTTTTGGGAATTACTATAGACTCCCGACTGCAATGGGGTCCCCATATAATTGCCTTGTCAGGAAGGCTCAGTTCAGCGGCTTATGCTGTGAGGAAAATAAGGCTTTTAACTGATGTCGAAACGGCAAGCCTAGTATATTTTAGTTATTTTCATAGTTTATTGTCGTATGGTCTATTGCTATGGGGCTCAGCTGCTGACATCGAATGAATCTTTGTGTTGCAGAAAAGAGCTGTACGTGCAATATATTATCTTGGGCCTCGCGACTCTCTGAGGGAGGTCTTTAAAGATATTAAAATATTAACAGTATCGTCACAATACATTTTTGATAATATTATGTATGTTAGAAAAAACATTAGTTCGTTTAGCCTTAAATGTGATTCACATCATTATAATACTAGAAATAAAAATAAACTTGCCGTTCCGAGCTTCAGATTAAAGAAAGAAGGTAATTCATTTTTGGGGAAATGTATAAATATATTTAATAAAGTACCACAAACTCTTGTTGACTTGCCTGTTTATAAGTTCAAAAACCACATTAAAAAATCCTTATGGAAAAAGGATATTACAAAGTTGAAGATTACTTGAACGACAAGAGTGCATGGACTTAATAACCTGCCTAGCTCACACTTACACTATCTTGTAATTGTATTTCCTGTAATAAAACCAGGCTGACAAAGGTGACTGAGTTTATAATAATAATAATAATAAAATTGTTTATTCGGTTCAGGTTATAAGTACATAGTTTAGTTACTGCTATTACACTACAAGTAGATTAAACATTAGAGTTTTAAAAACAAATAAACGAAACAGTACCACTGGACTCCACGCTAGGATTCCCTGTGTCGTGGAGACCAGTCTTCCCATCAAGATGTTTGTTATAGCAATATAATTACCGTGTGCATTTGTATGTATGTATTGTGTGTGCGTAGTGTAGTTATAGTATTAAAATGTTGTCTGTCAGAGTGTGTTATTATGTTGTGTGGTGTGTATATTTTCGTATGTTTATTTAGTAGTATTTATGACACAACTTATATTTATGATAGGTAATGGCCACTACGGTTTCCAAACATAAATAATAATAATATTATACTATGTAATATTAAATATTATATGTATATATATACAAGATTACCAACACATGTATTTCTATCCATGTATAAAGATAAAACGAAGTAAAGATAAAAAAGCGTTTGCGAGTGTAGGGTGATCCTCTTTTTTAATATATATTTTATTTGTTAGTTTAAATTAATTTAAATGACATAAGATAGCTTCTGTCTCAATGTAATTTTTACTTTTTAACCATTTATATATTTCTAGATTGCATTCTGATCTGGTCATTTCTACGATGTTTTTATTGTTTTTATATATTTTGGTGTACAAGTAGGGTCCCATGTATTGACTAGATCTTCGAAGGCAGTTCCGGTCCTAGGGTAATCCCATGTAAGTGTACTTTTTAAATATTTTACTAAGAGCTGGTAAAATTGATATCGGTCTATAGTTAGAGGGATAACTTTTATCTCTGGATTTAAATAAGGGTATGATTTTGCTGTACTTCATCAAATTAGGAAACGAACCTTCATCAATACACTGATTAAATATACAAGCAAGATGCGTTGCTATACTATCAATTATATGGTTGATTATATTAACTGAAATGCCCCATAAATCTTCTGTTTTTTTCATATTTAACTCTTTAAAAGTTTTTATAATAACTTCGGGATTAATATGCCTAAAATTTAGAATAGAAGTACATTTTTCGACATTTGATTTCAAAAAAGTTTCCGCAAGACCTTGTGAAGAGCTTAAATTACTAGTTGTAGCAATAGGTATATTAGAAAAAAAATCCTTAAACGCGTTTGCTACCTCATTGTCGGATTGAATAATTTTATTATCAACGTTAAGGCTAATTGTGCGATCTAATTGTTTATTTTTGCATGTTTCTCTATTAATAATGCTCCAAGTGGCTTTTATTTTATTTTTGGAGCTAGCAATAATATCACGAATGTAATTTGATTTGGCTACTGAACATACCTTTTTAAAGATTTTAGATAATTTTTTCACATGTTCAATAATTTTAGGGTCTTGAGTTTGAGCTTTAAGTTCATATAATTTTCTTCTACTTTTATGAATACCGGTTGTGGCCCAGTCGCTGAATTTACATTTATTTGTATTAAGTCTAAGGTGTTTTTGCTTAAATATATTGTTAAACTCATCTTTAACCAATCCAAATAAATTTTCATATGACACATCGGTATTAGCACTGTTGAATGGCAATATATTTATTCCATAATCAATATTTTTCTTAAATCTATCTAATTTATTGGTAGTGACTGGCCTACAAACAATATCCACTATTGGTGAAACATGATGGTGCTCAAATGTGGCTATTTGTCCACTATGATCTGATTTTAGACTGTTAATAATAGATTTTTGCATAACTTTACAATTACAGAAAATATTATCTAAGCAAGTAGCTGTTGTAGGAGTAATTCGTGTAGGTTCATTAAAAAGATTAATTAAATTAAAGGATTTAAAAAAGATTTAGGAATTGTAAATTTTTGTTTTTAGCATTTCCATGCAAGGTTTAATTGAAGATAAATAACACTTGAAAAAATCATCGACCTCAGGTGGGACTCGAACCCACGTCCCATCGCATACCGGGCGAGTGCTTTGACCACTAAGCTACCGAGGACGTCACGTGACAAGATGAAATTCCTTAAGTGTTTTTTTTCTCGCTGTCAAAGCCAGCGTATTCTGATCAATGTTGTAGCTATATGTATAGCTGAGTAGTATACTACCGTCAACACCCTATAGAAATATTTTTACAAATATTTGACTATTGGTTAAGATCAGAAATGCTTAAACATTGTAAATTTTTGTTTTTAGCATTTCCATGCAAGGTTTAATTGAAGATAAATAACACTTGAAAAAATCATCGACCTCAGGTGGGACTCGAATCCACGTCCCATCGCATACCGTCACGTGACGTCCTCGGTAGCTTAGTGGTCAAAGCACTCGCCCGGTATGCGATAGGACGTGGGTTCGAGTCCCACCTGAGGTCGATGATTTTTTCAAGTGTTATTTATCTTCAATTAAACCTTGCATGGAAATGCTAAAAACAAAAATTTACAATGTTTAAGCATTTCTGATCTTAACCAATAGTCAAATATTTGTAAAAATATTTCTATAGGGTGTTGACGGTAGTATACTACTCAGCTATACATATAGCTACAACATTGATCAGAATACGCTGGCTTTGACAGCGAGAAAAAAAACACTTAAGGAATTTCACCTTGTCACGTGACGTCCTCGGTAGCTTAGTGGTCAAAGCACTCGCCCGGTATGCGATGGGACGTGGGTTCGAGTCCCACCTGAGGTCGATGATTTTTTCAAGTGTTATTTATCTTCAATTAAGATTTAGGAACCTTATAGAGTTTTGAGTTACCTCTAATAACTCAATGTTAAAGTCTCCACATACAACTATCTTCTTATTCGTTTTTGATATTTTTTTTAATACCTGTTTCATAGTGGACTCAAAAAGAAGGTAATTGGCAGATGGGGGTTTATATACACTAACAATAATATACCGCTCCAGCTCAGCACACGCTAGTTCAATAGTTTGCTCTATAGAAATTTAAATTCAAATTCAAAATGTTTATTTGCATATAAATAGGGTACAATACATGGTCATAATATAATAAATAGAGCTTTGACCTATTCAGGCATATGTCATAGCATACAAATGTTTAAATTCTTATTACGAGTCATAACATTTTAAAAGATATTGTTTATTTTATATAACTAATTAATAAAGAAAATTCAATATGTCAATTAAGTATTACAATTATTGTTTGTCTTTAAAAAACTCACTAACAGTATAATAAGCCTTATTCACCAACCACATAAACAGTTTATTTTTAAATTTATTAAGTGGCAATGATTTCATGTCCGTAGGCAGTTTGTTAATTACCTTTATAGCCATTGAATAAAAGCCTTTGTTAGAGGTTGCCTTTTTTCGTAATGGAAGAACCAATTTATCTCTATATCTTGTATTGAATTTTACAACGTCCCTATTTTTTGTAAAAAAAATGTATGTGCTTTTTCACAAACATACATAACTCAAATATATAGATGCTTGGCAATGTTAAAATTTTAAGTTTTGGAAACAGCTCTCTACAAGAAAACCATGGGCCAACTCCGCAAATCGCCCTTACACATTTTTTTTGTGCGATAAATGCCTTGTTAACTGTAGAACCGTTTCCCCAGAGTATGACACCGTATCTTAAAACGGAAGCTACATAGCCATGATAGGCGAGTAGAGCAGATTTTTGTGATGATGTCCTTGTCAATCTGCGTAGTGGGTAAATAAATTTGTTAATTTTTGTACACACTTCTTTAATATGTTTATGCCAATCACAACTATCTTCAATATGTATTCCTAAAAACATTGTATTTTGTACCTCTTCTAGTTTTTGTCCATTTAATTTTATGTCAAGAGCTTCTTTTCGTTTTGTTAGATTAAATTGTATTATTTTTGTCTTGCTTATATTTACTTTTAGTCCATTCCTGGTAAGCCATTCAGTCACACTTAAAACAGAATTCATAACTTTATCATTATAAGTTGATTTACTGTCAGTACTTATTATAATTAAATTGTCATCCGCAAAAAGTACAGACTTGCATTTAATGAAATCAGGAAGGTCTTTCACGTAGATTAAAAAGAGATGTGGGCCTAGGACACTCCCTTGTGGGACACCACTACAGTTTAGTTTGTAATTTGACCTGTATGACGTTATAATATGATTTTCATCAATATCATTTATTTCAACGCATTGTTTCCTATCACTTAAGTACGATTTTATCCATTGCAATGCTGGGCCGCGAATACCATAACAATAGAGTTTATCAATTAATATATTATGACACACAACGTCAAAAGCCTTACTCATGTCTAAAAAAATTGCAGATACCAAATGGCCTTTGTCAACACAATTTGTTATTTCAGTAACTAGTGTGTAAGCTGCTAATGTTGTAGATTTATTCCTTTGAAACCCATTCTGTTCAACCCTCAGAATATTAAATTTAGTTAAATACTCATATATTCTACTATACATAACTCTCTCAAGGATCTTGGACAATATGGGTACCAGCGTAATTGGTCTATAATTATTTAGATCATTTCTATCACCCTTTTTATGTAACGGTTTTACTATCGAAGACTTAAGAGCCGTTGGCAAGGATCCTTGTATAAACGATAGATTAACAAGATGTGATAACACAGGGGATAACTCATCAGCACAGCTCTTAAGAATTTTAGTCGATATATCATCGTAGCCAACTGACAGTGTTTTAAACTTTCATGGTCACTAACATTAGAATAGTTTGTTACGGGATTGCTACCATGTACCTTATTTTTGAGTTCCCGATATTTCGGCACTGTTGCAAGCGCCATGATCACGGAGTAACTGAAGATCTTGCGGGTAAGTTGTTAAGGGCAAACATATCGGTCTACCCTCTTTCGCTGTCTTTTATTGCACGCGTCGGTACCATTCAGTGATTCGTATGTACAAAAACCGGAAAAAACAACAAACTGCTGTTTCGCGGTCAGATACTGTTAGTGTTGTGTGTCGAGAACAGGTGCGAGAAAATAGTGAGTTTGTAGACAATGGTACCGACGCGTGCAATAAAAGACAGCGAAAGAGGGTAGACCGATATGTTTGCCCTTAACAACTTACCCGCAAGATCTTCAGTAACTCCGTGATCATGGCGCTTGCAACAGTGCCGAAATATCGGGAACTCAAAAATAAGGTACATGGTAGCAATCCCGTAACAAACTATTCTAACTGACAGTGTGTTTTTCAATAGCATAATAACCCGTTTTATTTCAAACTTATTTGTAGGACGCAAAAAGATACTTGTCACATTACTTTTGGTCAACGTTTTGTCAGTTTGGTTCAGTTCGTTCGGAGTATGGATGAAATGGTCGCTAAGGCTTTCCGTCATTACTATTTTGTCACGGATAGTTTCATTTTTAATGTTTAATTCTTTAATACATTTTGGCACGGTATTAGCTTGTGTTTTGTTTTGGATAATATCCCACGCGGCCTTGCATTTATTTTTGCTATTCAGAACATACTTATGATTTATGATTTTTTTGGATTTACTTAAAGCCTTTTTCAAAATTTTAGTATAAAGGAGATATTTTGTCTTGTTTGTTTCTTTTTCATTAGGTCTAGACGTATAGTAATTGTACCTCAATTTTCTCTTTGTTTTACAAGACTTTTTAAGCCCAGTGGTAATCCATTTAGGGCCAAAAGTTTTCATATGTCTTTTGGTTTTAATTATTGGAAAGCATAAGTAATAATATTATTTAATTGTGTCATGAAATTTACTAAAAGCTATGTCAAAATCTGGTTCATCGTATATATCATTAAATGTCAATTGCGCCATTATATCTTTAAATTTCATTATATTGTCAGCATCATAGTCTCGTCTAAGTATCCAATAATCTTTGGTGTGATTTTTATTTTTATTTGCGATTTTTATTGTTAAAGTCTGACCCGTGTAATGGTCAGATAATCCTAATTCATGTGTTTCACCAATGGCTTCTTGATCATTGCTTATTATGTGATCTAAACAAGTTTTTTGTCTCGTAGGTTTTTGTATATGAAGAGTGAGGTTATTGTTAAGGAGAATGTCTTTATAGAATTCTGAAGCTGGTGTGCACTTTAGTGTATCTATATTGAAATCACCAGCTATAATGATTTTATAGTCATGGTATTGGTTAGTAACGTTATAAAGCATGTCTTGAAATTTGTTCAAAAAGACCGTAACATTTGAATTAGGTATCCTATAAATGCATATAACGCAAAAACGATGTTCTTGTACTTCTCTCTCTTTAGGAAAGATTCACTTAGACATATAATATCTAATTCATGCCCTATTTTTTGGGGAAAGTCAGTTATGTTTGTTTGCAATAACTCAGTTTTATTGAGTAGTCCGGCTATGTTTTGGTGAAAAATTGTAAGAAATTGGTTTTTAGAGACGAAAAAAGTTGACACGCTTTGATACCTTATATGACGTCATCTGACTAGTTCTAATTTGTGTGGTATATTTTTCTTTTTTTGATTGTTTATGTACGCAACTGAAATAATCTAAAATAGTTTTCTGGGTGGTATTTCTGGCTTTGGCTTTATTTATACTCTCATGGATAAAACTGTGTTTGTTATAACTTAAAAAATGTTCACTGTAGTCAAGGCAGTCTATAATATAATTTAATTTAGTACAAATGTCAATGTGTTTCTTTGCGTCGTCAAATTCAATGAAATTACAATTATTAAAATTATTACATATAAGACGAATATTATTATTTAACAACTTTTCATTTAAGAATTTATTGTGCCACGATGTCTTTGCGATCTTTTGACTTAATATTATTTTTAATAAGAATTAGTGATCCCCCTCGTTGAGCTGACTCTCTACTGAACAAACTAAAGACTTCCCAATTTTCAATTCCTATGAGCACTTCACATTTCTTAAGCCAGTGCTCAGTAAGACAAAGGACATGTATATTCATTTCCTGTAAATAAGTGTTATTTCCAGGTCTTTGCCGGAAAAGCCTTGTATATTTTGATGTACAATATTAAGACTGTTAGACTTTTCTTTGTGGATACAGGTGGAGTGCAAGAGATTTCCTCTATTGTCTTATTATTAAATTTAAATTATTATTATTTATTGGAACTCATTCCAACGTATGAAATAATATGTCATTTTGCTGCTCAACAAAAGCAGCTTTTTTAGCCAAGTTCTTGGCTGTACATTCAATAAAAAATGATAGCGACATAGCTACCTGTCTTTTAATTTTTCCACTGAGATTATATTTATCTCTGGTCAAATTGTGACGAAGAACCCTTTCGGCTAGCTCAGGCCTGAGTTCCTCGTCAGCATATGTACTGGCCCCAGCCCGCGGTGCGTGCGGTGAGGGGATGCGTACCTAATTTTAGGATCCTACAGGGAATCAATCAAGGAAACCAACGGGACGTTTGCACACTCTGTATTTAACAACACACACTGTTCCTTAAAGCTAATACACTACTTAAACTATCTAGATCTGTGACTACTGTCTTACTATCGATACTCTTTGTATCGCGGGAGGCAGGGCGACGGGGATCGGCGCAATTTCCACGGGACGGCGTCGCGGACTATACTTCGGCGCGGTGCGTGGCGGGTTTTAGTTAGTAAATCTAGTATATTTCTACGGGAGATGAAGGCTGGCATGCGGTGTCGTCACGATCACGCCGCGAGAGCGTCCGGGCCGGGGATGGGTTCACCGCTGGAGTGCGGTCAAGGTTCAGGAGTGAGGTTTCGTATCAACGAACACGCCGCACGACAGCGAAACCTCGGATTAGGATGCGGGTCGGGTGCTTAACTAGGTTAGTAGGGAAGACGGGACAGCTGATCGCCAGTACTCTGATGTTCCGAGGCAATGGTGAACGGGTGACGTATGCGCGCGCGAGAACGTCTTGCCACGGTTGCAGAGCACGGACGACTGCTCCTGAGCTCCCTCCCACCGCGCTTGATATAGTGTCGTCGCGGGCGGGGCGCGGGCGCCGCGGTGCGTCGGGCGTAGGGCTGTCGGTAGTCGATACGATGACTCGCGTGCTAGTGATGTCGGTAGTCGATACGATGATTCGCGTGCTAGGGATGTCGGTCCGCCGGATCCTCGTCACACCTCCTCCCCGCTTTTGGAGATTTTTACCTGTAAAAATCACAAGGTCCGGTGTATAATCCATATACTAGAAAGACAAAATTTCTGGCTCGGTATAATAAACTGCTAGATTTCTTTAGTATACAAAATTTGCTTATAAGATCTAATTAAGATTTGACCAATATTATAATTTGCTGTCTTTACTGGGGGGTTAAATCTTTATATTATACTAGGTATAAAATGTATTATTTGACTAATTTAATTTCGGTGGTAAAACATGCTTGTTACTCGGTTAAAATTACTGGTGTTCATTTACAAAGTTTCACAAATATCTATTTCTACTAGATCGGCCAAACCTCTTTGATTAATTAGTTAGGCAATCTATCTACTAAACATTTACAATGTGTACTTATTTACGTACATTTGTTTCACACTTCTTTATGGAAGTTGGTTAAACATATGTTTATCGGTTTAGTAAATTAACTATTTAATTACATACATTTTTTTTTATATACTTCTTTTTTTAGAAGTCGGTTAAACATATGTTTATCGGTTTAGTAATATAATTGTTTAATTACATACATTTTTAATATGCTTCTTTTTTAGAAGTCGGTTAAACGTGATTGTTTAATTAGTTATGTAATCTATCTAATTACTAACTTTTACAATTGTACTTCTTTACGTACGTTTGTAATATACTTCTTTATAGAAGTCGGTTAAACATACATGTTTATTGGTTTAACAATTTACCTAATTGCTAATTAATACAATATTGTTTTGTTACCTTTTTGGTGAACTTCATACTGTTCTTATCAGGGTTCGGATTGTTGAGAAGTCCGTTTATTTGCCGATAATAAACGTTTCTTATACTTTATACTAAATAATTATAACTTTAAAATGATGATACATAAGAAAACGGTATTTGATTTACAAACGCGGACATCGCGATGGTCGCGTGTTGTGCGCGGATGAAAAATTGAGCGTGCATTCGCCGTCGCGGGTCGATTTGCACTGCCTCCGCCTGTCGAGCGGCCGGTGGATGCGCTTGCGTTCTATTGTTCGCGCACATACCTACCTAGCGTATGTACAATTACGCGTTAAGGTTTAACTAAGATATTTACAACGATTGGTATGCGCTGGCGGTGGTATGATATTCACTACATTTATTTACTTATTACGCGTACAATTTATTGATTGGACTAACTTACCTAGTGACGTCCAATCCTAATTATGTGAAGTAATCTCGTCCTCGTTTTGTACTATGTAGTAGGCACCTTTGTGTAACTACGCGATCTACAATGTTTAAAGTATAGCGCCTTGGAGCGCTATTTATACTGAAAAAAATAAAAAACACAACCAATGGCATCCTGTCCCTGGTGTCACGTTTGACATCTGTCAATCTTAATGTCATTATTTCAAAGAATAGGTACACAACTTTCAACATCAAAAAAGGGGTCATAAAAGCGTATACATATATTAAGGACTATATATATAACTATATATATTTCTAAAAAACCTAGAATCAGGGCTGGGCTGGGATTAGAACGAGGACGAGATTACTTCACATAATTAGGATTGGACGTCACTAGGTAAGTTAGTCCAATCAATAAATTATGTTCCATAATCTCGTCCTCGTTTTGTACTATGTAGATGTTCAAAGAGGAAAGTTGTGTTGCAAAATCAATAAATCATTTATTATGATCACAAACCTAATGATTTGCTGAAGTTTGAGATGTAACAATTTTTAGGTGTTATTTTATGAAGTATCTGTTAGTAAGTAGATACTTCATTCAAATTTTATCTAACGCGGGTGTAGTTGTTTGATTCATCATTGGAATTAATCAATCAACTCTGAATATCAAAACATCTTCAGATCTATACAACCCTGTATGATAATATAACTTTGCATGATGTAACCACCATGTATAATGGTGCAACCCTGTATGATAATACAACCTTGTATGATGTTACAACCCTGTATGCTGGGACAACCCTGTATAGTGGTACAACCCTGTATGACGGTGCAACCCTGTATGACGGTGCAACCCTGTATGATGGTACAATCCTGTTTGATGGTACCACCCTGTATGGAGGTACAGCCCCGTATGATAATACAACTCTGTATATTGATGCAGTCAACTGATGACACCGACGACCGTTGTACCATACTTACAGGTGAACCAAGAAGAAGAAGCAAATCACTCATAAACTCGAAAAAAGTAATCTAAATGGAAATGGGAAATGAAACTGACGCAATAGCGATTTTCGCAATAGAAATTATTTATGCATAAACTAAAGTTCACGCAAACGGAGTCGCGGGCATCAGCTTGCTTAATGTTATCATGAAAACAAGAAAATGATTTAAGCTAAACCTAGTCTCATTTATCTAAAAGAATGTACATACTTAGTAAATGGGTAGGTATTTAAAAAGGTATCTTTACCCCAGTACAAGTGGTATATGGTAATAATTTTATAAAAATGATTATTTTTTATATTCAAATAGAAATCTTGGTAAATAACTTTAATGAACCATCTGTTCAATGTACGGTAAACAGCACGTTTAAAGTTACCACCCAAAAAGTTAAAAGTTCTTCAACAGATTTTTAACTTTAAGCCTGACTTGTAGAAATCATTTTCAATTGATAAAAACGATGATTTGTGGTAGGTCGACGAGCTGTTGTCTGTACTTATCAATGGTTCAAAATAAATCAATATTAGTGTTTAACATACTATATATATATACTTCGTTACCTATGTGTTATTAAATAAAAAATAAAACTAATAGAAATACTGCAAGTATTGATTCAGTCGGAGAGGGATTCACATACATATTTACTGGCAAGGAATAACCCACCGATTCCGCGTAGACTGAGATTAGTTTCCTTTAGTTAACAATGGTTTCAACATAATTATAGTTGATGAGATTAATTTTTGATTAATCTTGTTAGAAAACCATTGATAGAAAACAAATTAATAATATACAACTGGAAATCAGTTTGAAACTCCTGCACTGTATGTGGATCTCCAGGGGGGAAATAATAGGTTACTGAAACAACACAGTTTCTGAAACCTAATAAGAGAAAGATTCAACACTTAACTGATCAATGCTTGTTCAACTGATAAAATAAAAAATAAAAACTTACCAATAAGTCCCATCTAATAAGATAGAAAAAATATTCAAACTTGAATTTTTCTGTGGTCCAGGCATCAATCTGTTACCCTGACAGCCTCAATCCAATAACGAGGAGTGTGAACATATTTGTCAACTACTGCCAGCTGTCACCAATGCCTTGATTGCCAATTGTATTCGGTTTATTTTCAAATTTTCAGTTGATATTTTCATTTTATATTAATCATCTCCATATACTTGCTACTTTGATAAAATAACATGTCATACAGGTAGGTACTCTTAAGTTTGGATCTTAATAATAGCTTGTAGTTTTTATGAAACATAATTAGTACGTATTATATTAAGACAATTTTAACTTCTTTGGGATGTTTTATGTTCTATGTACAAAATCTGAACTGATCTAAAAATGTTTCTGTCTTCCATGGTCTACTCAACTGTAAAATAAAATTATTTGTTACAAAACCATATGACAAGTGTATAAGGGTCATATAATGGTATTACAAAAAATGAACTGATTTAAAAATGTTTCTTAGTCTTCCATGGTCTATTTAACTGTAAAATAAAATTATTTGTTACAAAACCATATAACAAGTGTAAAGGGTCATATAATAGTGTATCATTTTTGTAAATGCCTATTAATAAGGCTTCATAAATCTTGCCATGGATTTTTGACTGACTCTAAAAATTTTGGAATACAGTGATTAGTGTTTATAAAATGCTTTTTACAATGGTTACATTATATTATTGCCAAAAAGTAAATAAACCTTTTATTTGTAACCAATAAGATGAGTGTGCCTTTCTCTTGAATTGTTCACACTTGATGAAGGCAAGTAGCCTAGCCTTGACTTTCAGCCAGACTATTAGAATAGGTATTATTAAGTGCATTTATAGGTTATTATAAAAACTTAGAATTTTGTTTAGGACTTAATGTATTAGATTTAATGTAAGTCTAAAAAAGGGATTTCACATAACTTATGAAACATAGGAAACAATAACACAAATATGCACTAGTTAACAGACCAATTGTAATGTTCTTCAAGCAAGGACCTAGCATTCCCATGTTACAAGGTACAAGATAATGCATATGACCAAGGGCAGTATGCCCGACCCGATTGGGAATCAAACCCTGTAACTTCCAATGTTAAACCACTACACCAATCTGGTAAACAGAATATCCTTTGATTACAGATATTATTTAGTGATTGCAATTTATGTTTATTTATTTATTCAAACTTACAATTTTATGAAAGAGAAAAAAAAATATATATATTAAAAAACACAAAACTGTGGTTTAGATTTTAAGTATGTGTATGCCAACTATTATAAACTCGCTATGCTTTATAATGTTCTTCCTCTTGGGCCAACATCAAGATGTACATCAATAATATTAAATGCTTGAGATGGAAATCCACACTGCGAGAAGTCACAATTGGTATAAGTGCTATTTCATTGTCTTGTATGTATGTGATTGCAGCAAAAAAGGCCAAGTGTATCTGAGACTTGGTAGCCTTATATATGTGGAAGGCCCAATTCTAAATTAGTAAATATATTAGAAACATATGAAATGTCAAAAATTTAAAATCTAATTGAAATTGTCTAGGTATGAGTCTGTGACTTGGTTACTCAGAAGTCTTTTAGCCTTTAATATCAGCTGATAAAGGAGCTTCTTTCTGTGATTTCTCTTGAGTCAAAATGTTGGGTAGAGGGTGGACACTGTCTTGGTGTCTCAGTACCAATATTTACCCCCTCCTCTTTTTCTTCAGCTTCAGTGGTGCTCAAGGAGCAGTGTCACCTTGACATTTTGTATTCAAATATATATTCAATTTCAATTGATGAAGTCAGTCTATTAGTCTAATGAATTGCAGATCCACAATATGTTAATTAATAATGTTAAGCCACAAGCTGACCCCTCGTGAAAGCAAGTGGAAGTGGTAAAATTCTGCTGCGAGATAGAAAAGATAATTATACTGTTCTTTTGGTAATTATTTATGCGACATCAAATAAGCTGGAACAAATGTGTGATGTTTACAGCTTACCTGCTGATATTATTAATCCTTTGTAGTATATTTGTGGTGCAAGACATTTATTCGTTTCACGGTCAACCCTTCATCAAGACTACTAGGGCCGATGTCATGTTGTCTCAGGTCCATATCTTGTGATGACACTTTAGAATGAATAGCCCAATCCACCATCAAGGCTCTGTTTTGTAGTCATTCTGAGACAACGCAGCAGCTAGAATGAACATGTGATCACCACGGCCAACCTCCCGTGAAGGCTCCGGGTCATCATTGATCATTGGTTCTGAGTTGACTTCCGTTATTTTCTTGATTAATTTCTTACAGGCTTTGGTCTCATAGTCAACCCTTCATGAAGACTACTAGAGCAAATGTCATGTTAAGTCTCAGGTCAATATCTTGTGAGGACACTTTAGAATGAATAGCCCAATCCACCATCAAGGCTCTGTTTTGTAGTCATTCTGAGACAACGCAGCGGCTAGAATGAACATGCGATCACCACGGCCAACCTCCCTTGAAGGCTCCGGGTCGTCATTGATCATTGGTTCTGAGTTGACATCCGTTGTTTTCTTGATTAATTTCTCACGGGCTATGTTGAATGTGGGGTGAACAGCTAAAATGATCATACTATCATCACGGCCGATTGGTTGTGGCTGTCGATTACGAGGAAATCCTCGTAAAAGCCCCGATGTCAAGTCAGCATAGCAGCACTCACTTGTTTTCTTGATTAAATTCTTGCAGGTTATGGAGGTCATGTTTCGGTAAACGTAGTGTAGGACTTCTCTTAACTCCACGGACCGACGACTTCAGAAACACGGCTGAAAAAGAAACTGTATGCCAAGCAGAAGCGGGACTGCAATAGATAGGCGGTGTCGACGTCGTTTTGAATCACAAATAGTTATAAAACATCTCCAATTGGCACTCTTTCTTTCTTGAGACTTCGTCAACCTTACTGGCCAATATTTTATAGTCTAAACACGTTACTAATCCAGTAAAATACTAAAAATAAACGCGTGTGAAAAAATTTACGTACGATCGCGCAGCGTACAAAAAAGTACAATGACATTAAGATTGACAGATGTCAAACGTGACACCAGGGACAGGATGCCATTGGTTGTGTTTTTTATTTTTTTCAGTATAAAGAGCGCTCCAAGGCGCTATACTTTAAACATTGTAGATCGCGTAGTTACACAAAGGTGCCTACTACATAGTACAAAACGAGGACGAGATTATGGAACATAATTTGTAATGTACTTCTTTCTAGAAGTCGGTTTAATAGTCTAATGACTTGTTAATTAATTATTACAATGTGTACTTATTTATGTAGGTGCTACGGATAATATAGTTTACTGTTTAAATGTAATATTCTACGGGTAACGGGTTGAACACTATTAGTTATGTTAATATGGTATATATAATTTACTGTTTAAACATCATATCTGACGTACGGCGTTTTTGATAATTTAATTTAGTTATTATCAATTGTTATATTAATGAAAAAAAATCGATATACTAATATGGTATCTATGATTTACTGTTTAAATATCATATACTATGGATAACGGTGCCTAAGTGTTGTTTAAATTTACGTTAAAAAAAGGAAGAGATACGACCTAGTTGTTTTCGGCGTTTTCGGCTTGTTCTCGCATCTTGATGTTCTGTATCAATGTTCTGGGTTTTCTGGAGCGCCTCTTCTTCTTTCTTGTGTTGTGTGGTCCACTCCTAACCACTCTGACTAGCCCTCCAGATCCTTCAGGTTCTCCTCGCGGTTGTCCGGTCTCGTAGGCGGTCCCAGTATTGGTTCTCGTAGGTGCATGTTGGCCGGGGTTGCTGGTCTTATTTCTCGTCCTATCATCGTGGGCGTTTACTAGTATTTCTTTTTGTCGTGTTTTCCTATGAACTTGGCAAGTCTTGCAAGTCTTGACGTACTTTGCGACGTCTTTATACATGCCTGGCCAGTAATATCGTTGTGATATTCTATTTAGTGTTTTTGCCGTCCCTAGGTGGCCTGCTGTCGGTGTGAAGTGGTTTTCTTTCAACACGTCGTGTTTATCTCGTTCGGGCACACATAACTTCCACTCAGATGTCGGTTCTAGTCTTGGACCGTAGGCGTAATTAGTTATTTTTCGGTACAGGTTCTGGTTTTCGGTTTTATAATCGGTGCTTAATTTTTGGTTTAGTTCTTTTAATTTTCTCTCTGTCCAATCTGTGATGTCTTTTTCGATTGCACAGATCGGGTTTATTTGTTCTCCTTGGTTATGTGTGTCGGTTTCATCGGTCCACTTTATTTTTGCCCCTATTCTACTAAGTAGGTCCATTCCAATTATTATTTTAGTGATTTGTGGGTGGTACAACATTTGGTGGCATATATGCCTTCCTCTTGTTTTAATTTCTAGTGGTAGCGCTTGTGTGATTTTTAGGGTTGCTCCGCTTGCTGTGCTTGCTGTTTCTGACACGGTTTTAGGCTTACGGTTTTTCTTTAAGTATTCTTCGTATATTGCCTTGTTTATGTACGATCTGGTCGATCCTGTGTCGACTAGTGCTTGGTATTCTGTGCCTAAAACTGCTATTTTTATGTACGGGCGGTTGTCTCCATTTTTCGTCAGTGTTTCCAATATCATGGACTGCACTATGTTGCTCTTTGTCTTGCAACATTTGATGCTTAAAACGCCGATTTTGCCGCATCCTCCACAAAACAATATTTTACTTCCCCTGCATTCTCTGGATGTATGCCCGGGTTCACCGCAACTCCAGCAGCATGTGTTCGGGTTGTAATTGGAGATGTATTTTGTCGTTTCTCTGGGTACTTGTTTTACTTGTGTGAAGTGCGTTTCTCGGTAGTTTTTCGTTACGGTTTGGGCGTTTATACTGCTTCTGTTATTAAAATGTCCGTTGAAACTCATCTGACGATCATCTGTGATACTTTCGTAGTCTTTTGCTAGTTGTATCAGTTGATTTACGGTGCTAAATTCGGTTCTTTTTATGTAAAACTTGTATTTCGGGTTCATATTTTCATAAATTCTGTTTAACTTTTCTTCTTTTGTCAATTTTGCATATCTGCGCATTAATGTTTGTAAATCAATCAAGTAATCGGTAAATTTTTGAGTGTAATTCTGCCTCGATGTTACAATCTTTCTGAGAAGTTCGGTTTCGTAATTGTTTGGCATAAACGTTACGATGAAACATTCAATGAACTCTTCCCATGTCGTCCACGAGTCTCTGTTATTACGGTACCACAACACAGCCTTACCTTTTAGAAGTCTTGGTATCACTTTTAGCAGGTTTTCCTTTTCAATTTCACCTGTTTCGGTTAGCTCGTCCAGCCTTTCGAGGAACTCCACGGGGTCGTCGTACGTGTCGAAATGCAGGTTCCACCTCGATACTATGCACTCACTTGTGTTAGCACTGTGTGTCTTGCTATTTTTCGATTGATCGACGTTTTTCTCTTCTTGCGACATCTCTGTGTCTTGAAATTCGGTGTCGGAGTTATCGGTGAATTCTTCTTTTTCACTGGAGGACTGGTCAGGTTGGTCAGATCGGTTATTCGGTGTGTCCGTGGTTTCTTCCCTTACCACTTGTGCGAGGTTTTGCCTCAAGTCTCGCACTGTCTGGTTTTTGGTTTCTATGCTTCTTTTCTTGCACTCTTCTTCAAGTTCTTGTTTTTTCAGGTTGTATATCCAGGATGTGGGCATTAGATTTGGCTTCCTTGTCGATGGCGGATGGCGGTTACTACCAAGGCGTCGCTCTCTTTCGGAATTATTTTTTTCTGGGTGCGACGGCTCGGTCAGTACCCTTCCCTGGGGATTATATGGGTTTTTTCGTTGGGCGCCAATGTGACGAAGAACCCTTTCGGCTAGCTCAGGCCTGAGTTCCTCGTCAGCATATGTACTGGCCCCAGCCCGCGGTGCGTGCGGTGAGGGGATGCGTACCTAATTTTAGGATCCTACTGGGAATCAATCAAGGAAACCAACGGGACGTTTGCACACTCTGTATTTAACAACACACACTGTTCCTTAAAGCTAATACACTACTTAAACTATCTAGATCTGTGACTACTGTCTTACTATCGATACTCTTTGTATCGCGGGAGGCAGGGCGACGGGGATCGGCGCAATTTCCACGGGACGGCGTCGCGGACTATACTTCGGCGCGGTGCGTGGCGGGTTTTAGTTAGTAAATCTAGTATATTTCTACGGGAGATGAAGGCTGGCATGCGGTGTCGTCACGATCACGCCGCGAGAGCGTCCGGGCCGGGGATGGGTTCACCGCTGGAGTGCGGTCAAGGTTCAGGAGTGAGGTTTCGTATCAACGAACACGCCGCACGACAGCGAATCCTCGGATTAGGATGCGGGTCGGGTGCTTAACTAGGTTAGTAGGGAAGACGGGACAGCTGATCGCCAGTACTCTGATGTTCCGAGGCAATGGTGAACGGGTGACGTATGCGCGCGCGAGAACGTCTTGCCACGGTTGCAGAGCACGGACGACTGCTCCTGAGCTCCCTCCCACCGCGCTTGATATAGTGTCGTCGCGGGCGGGGCGCGGGCGCCGCGGTGCGTCGGGCGTAGGGCTGTCGGTAGTCGATACGATGACTCGCGTGCTAGTGATGTCGGTAGTCGATACGATGATTCGCGTGCTAGGGATGTCGGTCCGCCGGATCCTCGTCACAAAATAAATTGATTTATTTTTCAAATAATAATTGATGTCAATAACATGCATTTTTTCTGAATTATAAGTCAAGGTATTTAATAATAAATTCATTTTATACCGTATGTCATTTTCCTCCTGTGGCAAGCTGTTACTATAAGGGAATGTAAACATTACAATTTTGTTTAAGTTCAACAAATGTAATGTGTCTAAATATTTTGCTAATTCATTTTTGCTCACATTGCCCCTATTACCAATAAAAATTAATAAAGTGGTATTTTTATTAAATTTATAATTAATAATTCGGTTCATAATTTCAAAGCATGAGGAACCTGGCATGCAGTGGTTAACAACTCCTTGTCCCAAATATGTATTTAGTAATAGGCCCATGTTTTTACCTATTTCATCGCTGAACATAACTATATTAGATTTAACAGGTCTACTTATATGATTTTGGGTTGATTGGGAACCAACGGAGACATTCATTGGGTTTATGTTTATTTTTGTTTTTTAACTGAGTAACTGGTGACTCACATCCTTTCTGAGAGCCAAGTGAGCAACTGTCATTAATTGTCACGTTATTGCAGGTACATGAGGACATAAGGCTTGTCAAAGCTAGAATGTGTTCCCCACACTCTTTTTTAGTACTAGTGTATCGCTGAGTCATAACATCTAATGAGTGCTTACGTTTACTAATATCTAATTCTAAATTTTTATCATTTTTCTCATAATCAGAGATATTTTTTTCTAATAATAATGAATACATATCTAACTTATCACCTAATCTCCTTCGTTCATTTATTTGTTTACTATAAGACTGCACACATTTTTGTTTTTTTATTAATTTTTTAGTTTTCTTAATGAACCTATTAATTTTTACATATTTCTTATTTTTTTTATTACTAGCTCTCGAAGGAAGCTCGAAGGATTGTTCGATATTCGTGGCATTGGCGTTTTAGTTTCCGTTCAAGACGGTCGCAGAACAGTTTCGCTAGTTTGGAGCCGTCTCACTGGTACTAGTGACTACTTTGAATTTGAGACTGTTCTCCTACAGTCATTTGTCCGGTAAACTATTAATCAACACAACTTTTTATCGGCGAATGTTTCTCTAAAATAGCTTTCACCTACAAATTTTTACTCTGCATTCTATTTTGCCAACGAACGTTTCGCCGGCAGTCGCTTCGACGACGATCGTTTTGCCTGAGTAATATTTTGACAATTATCTTTTATTGCCAGACGCAAACAATATTATGGAGGTAAATATAAATAAAAGGCTGATCTGCTAAGTAATCAAAATATTTTTTTTTTTTGAAAAAATCATGAAAAACAAACAAATTCGTATCAAATTGAGACTGATACATCAAAAACAAAAAAATATAAACAGTTTGTGGCTTGTGGTTGATTTTACAAAATACCTAATATTTTAAGAGCCTATTACATGCATGCTCACGTATCCCCTTTCTTTCAGTTGAAGTTGAGGGGATAAAGCTTGTCCAACCCTAATTGTACAAGAAGAATATTCGAACAAACAACATGGTAGAACTAATATGTGGAAATACCGAATTTGTTAACGTTACGGGATCCAGACCATAGATGACTAGTATTTCCTGCTCTCCTTTATCCTACCGGGATAAGAGATACCTACTATGCTTTTTGTCGGTATGAGAATGTCAGGGCTCCGCCGTACATCGTCGAAATGTTAAAAATATATTGCATCCCATTGAAATCAAAACCATCGAAGTATGTCTTTCAAGTGATGGAGTATTAGGAGCAAACGACTAATCTCCCTAATCCCACCGGGATAGGAGAACAAATACCTATTTTACTCTTCCGTTGAAATGAGGAAACTAGGGCACCACCCTACGTTTTCAAAACGTTGAAAGTATATTGCTCGTCGATGAAATCCAAACCAACCAGGTAAGTCTTAAAACTTCCGACGATCAAAGTTAAGAAGTGAAAATCTTATCTCCCTTATCCCACCGGAATAGGAGATCAAGTACCTATTTTACTCTTCCGTTGTAATGAAGAAACTAGGGCACTACCCTACGTTTTCAAAACATTGAAAGTATATTGCTCGTCGATGACTAAACCTCCGCTGATGGAAAATAAGAAGCAAAAATCTCCTGCCAGGTTAGGAGATCAAATGACGGTCTGTCTACACTATGGCTGTTCAGGCAGCTCCGAAGTGCCTGATACCTTGTGAAGAGCGAATGCAAAAACGGGACTAGAGTGACGTTTGAGTTACACATCATTGCGTATTGAACTCCGGACGGTGTCACATCTTAATTATCATCATTGTTGTACTATTGTATTGCTTGTCAAGTAATCAATCAACGAATCTGGAGTAACCAATTCAAAGTCCCCGCACATAAGAAGACCGGCGCATTCTAATTTGGTGACCTCCAGACGTAATTTTCGAAGAGCAAACTACCTATAGACGAGACCAACTACCGCCCGTTGCATCAAGTCGTTAGAAGAC
The DNA here is from genome assembly GCA_950371115.1 of Anania fuscalis. Taxonomy (NCBI): domain Eukaryota; kingdom Metazoa; phylum Arthropoda; class Insecta; order Lepidoptera; family Crambidae; genus Anania; species Anania fuscalis. Next base: position 10,121,812 of record OX493326.1, on the reverse strand, counting down.
GGACTCATCCTTCAAGACTCGCCAGTGTTTAGCTGCAGCCATCATTCCGAGGGAAGTGCGTGACAATCCATCCAATACCTACCTAAACCCTTTAAACTTTAATTTGCGTGAATTCAGTTGTTAACGTTCGTGCACAAAATCACCCTCACTTTAAAGAATAAATTCACCAAATTTTAGTTTTTTCGTACAATTTCATCTTTTTCATTAATAAATTGTTTATATCGTGTTTCACAGTGCATTAAAATATAAAAATACTCAGTTTTGTGACCTATTTTATCATTATTTTACATAGTTTTTAACCTTTATTACACAGTGTTTGACAGTGTCGATAACAATATTAACATCAGTCTATATATTTCGAATAAAAAAGTGTAATCCATTAAAATGTTAAGTAAACATAAAGTAAAACATAATTGCCGATCATTCCAGGTCTATAGCAGCATAAAACAAGCAAATTCATTATATCATTCTGCCGTGTGTTGCGACCTTGCGACTGCGTATTCCAACAAGCGGGTGTGCAAGATACTGTGTTGTCGTGTGCATCGCGCAGCGATAAGCTTGTTGCGGAACCAGTTTGTAATCTCCACTACACACAGGATTGAACGTAACGTATTAACCGTTTATTACTTAGTTTATAAACAATCTTGGTGTGAATTTGTTATACGTTTTGCACCGACAAAATGAGTGATTTAAAGGATCTAATTAAGCAGAGAGGAAGCATCAAAGCTCGATTAACATTGTTTGAAAAGTATTTAGCACCTTTATCGGACTGTAAGGAAACAAGTGCCGTAAATATAAATGAACTTCGTTTACGGTGTAATAAGATGCGTGACGTTTCGTGCAGCTTTGAGGAAATACAATCACAGATTGAAATGCTGGACGAAGATACCACTAAAAATCAGTTATTTAACTTGATAGCCCAAGCTCAATCGTTGTTGGAATTCTTTGAAAACCAACATAAATTGGAATCTTCGTCTAACACAAGTTCTAAATGTAACAATGTGAAGTTGCCACCGTTAACAATCCCTTCTTTTAACGGCGATCCAAATAAATGGCTTTCCTTTAGGGACACGTATCTGTCATTAATTAATCAAAATGATAATATTGAAAACATTAACAAGTTTCATTATCTAAAATCATATTTACAAGGCCCAGCTAGTTCTGTAATTAACTCGGTAACGGTGTCATCAGACAACTACACGGTAGCTTCGAACTTGTTAATTGAACGATATGATAATAAACGGCTTTTGATCAACGAACATATAAATTGCTTGTTTTCAATTGAACAATTAACTAAGGAATCCCACAGCGGCATTCGTAATTTAATTGATGCCTTATCGAAAAATTTAAATGCGTTAAATTCGTTTGGCGAACCGACGGACAAGTGGGACACACTTATTATATTCATGGCTTCGGCGAAGTTGGACAGTGTGACTGCCAGGACCTGGGAGGAATTTAGAAGCACTTCAGAATCTCCTACCTTAGATGAATTTTACTCATTTCTACGTCAACGAGCAACAGTTTTAGAAACTATAAGCGCTAGTAAGTTTAGTTCTAGTAGTAAAAATGAAAAACGCCATAGCCTTCCTAATGTTAAATCATTATATAGTTCACCTGTTGACTCAGCGTCACATGTCAAACAGTGTCTCATCTGTAAACAAGACCATAAATTATATGAGTGCTCTATATTTAAATCAATGCCGGTTGCAGAGCGAATTAGTAAACTTACCTCATTAAAACTGTGCAGCAATTGTCTTCGTAGTGGCCATCAGTCCTACAGTTGCAGGCTAGGTGGTTGCAGAATTTGCCACAAAAAACATAATACATTGATACACAACTACAACTAACAACACTCTTTACAATCTACACAAACAAATCAAGCGTGACGCAAACATAGCCAATTCTATCGTTGACTGCACTCCAGCTAGTTCTTCTACTTCTGTGACTATGTCTGCTACCTCTACAGAGAAAGCACTCCTCTCGACGGCATTTAAATTAGTCAAGGTGACCAATAACGGTAAATCCTATACTTTAAGAGCTTTGCTGGACTGGACTGTGGCAGCCAGTCATCTTTTATTAGCGATAGGGCTCAAAAGGTCATTGGTACTCAAAAGGAACATCTGCAACTCTAACTAACTGTTATCACTCCGTATCGGGTATAGGCAATTCAATATTACATGTAACAGAGCCATTGATGTAAAAAGTAAAGATACGGCTGACAGAACAAATCGCTTCGCATTTCCTCCATACATGACACACTAACCCCATCTGTTAGACTTTGATGTCAACTGTCAAATAGCATCATAGAGTAACCACAAAATTACCCCTAAGTAACCTTGAAAGAGCGGCTTATAACGAAAGAGGAACTAAGAAAAAAGTTTGTATTTCACAGATGTTATATTTAAAGTAGTATCAGAGTAAATATAACTTTTTGCTTTTTCAAATTAAATACGTCAACATAAATTAAGGTAAAATAAAAAAATCTTTATTTGCTTAAACACGGTATGCATAGGTGTTTTAAAATGAACGTACCAAGCATGTTTAGCCAACACGAGGCATGCAAATTAAATATAAAATTAATCTAAAATTGCATTAAATTAATTAGGTACATAGATGTCAGTCATATCATAATTATGTTGAAATTAATATTAATTATTTAAAAAACTCCATTATGCTATGTGAGATTAGCCACTTATTAAATTTTGTTTTAAATTTATTATTATTTAATGTTTTGAATTCATTAGGTATATTATTGAAGTTTTTTTATACTCATTGTCATACAGCTTTTTTTATACTGCATTGTTATTGCAGTTTTAGTAATAACAGGATATTTTGATTTCTTGTGTTCCGTGGATAAATGTCAAATGCCCTATTAAAAATATGCATAATTTGCATTACAAATACACATGTTTCAAATATATACAGGGACGTCAATGTTAGTAATTGCAACTGTGCAAATAGAGGACGACATGATGTTCGTGGAGGGACACCGCATATTGCTCTAATGCATCTTTTTTGGGCAATAAAAGCTTATATTTATATTAAGTAGCATCACATCAGTAAATTGTAGCGTAATTTAGAACCTACAATGCATGATAGGTAGCAATCGCAGTTATTGTTACAGATCTAACCTGCTTTAAAGCATAAATAAACTTATTGACTTTGTAAGATCTGTCCAGATCTGGCGAACGCGCCGCGAATGCACAGGACGCGCGCAGCGCGCGATTTGCGCGCGAGCTGCACGCGCGCGGCACGCGATCCGTTACTGCAACAGATTGGTGCGCCTCTTTAGCGCAACTCATGCAAGGCTTGTACAGTGCGCGCGATCTGCGCGCGTGCAGTTCTGGTTCACGTTCGAGCCAGTTTAATGGTCGCGTTCGCGCAGCTCGACGCTGCGCCTGCTGTACAAAAATTATCTATATGCGTTGACCAATTTACGTCTTGTTCTATAGTTAAACCTAGGAACTTCGTTTGTTTTACTTCGTTATTTTCGTGTCTTTATAATGAATATCAATATTCATATTTTTGTTTCTGTTTAATTGTATGTAATTAATTAGTAAATACTTTAACATCAACATTACTTTTAAATAAAACTATACTTTTCTTATAAGTTGTAATGATGACTAATCAATACATATAATTGAAGCTATAAAACAAAAAAAACAATTTCTCTCTCTTTCTCTCGAAATGAAACAAAAGGTATGATTCCGAATTTAGCAGCACGCAGTAGTGCTGGTCCCCATATTTTCTCTATGAGTTAATATGAGATTACATCGACAACCATCTGGTGTAGTAGTTCGCGCTCCGCACTACCCGGGTTCGACTCGCGCGAGGGGCAAATGTAGATATAGATAAGGGGTGTAAGGGGCGCCGACCTACATCACACGGTGCCCAAGTCAACCTCTCCTGCACGCGGTACACCCTGCTATCTAACGAACGAGGCTCTGACGACAAACCGACTGATGGCGGGATAACCATCACAACTCGAGCGTAGCAATTAAATACACATACCGGTGTCGGGCAGCAGCGACACCGGTAAAATTAGCTACGCACTGCGATTGCCAACCCGCATGCTCAGCGTGGCAATTATGGGCAAACCCCTCCAAACATGACGACACAGACCGAACCACGGCCCCTAGTTCCCGGCCGCCCTGCTATGCCTGACCACGGCGGCAGTCATGGTAAGTGCAGGGCAGGGGGTGCGAAGAATCCCCGGGTTACGGAAGGCCGCCATAAACAACTGACCCTGGCAACGTACAACGGACGCACGCTACGGCTCGATGAACACCTGGCACAACTGGAAGAGGAACTCGGACGGATAAGGTGGCATATTCTTGGGCTATGTGAAGTCCGAAGAGAGGGGGAGGACACCGTAACCCTTGAATCGGGCCACCTTATGTACTACCGAGAGGGAGACCAGCTATCCCAGGGTGGCGTAGGGTTCCTGGTACACAAAACCCTCTGTGACAATGTTGTAGAAGTATCGAGTGTGTCGAGCAGGGTTGCGTATCTCCTTATCAAGCTAACCGAGAGGTATAGCCTCAAGGTTGTGCAAGTTTACGCACCGACCTCGGCACACTCTGACGATGAAGTGGAGGATATGTTCGGTGACATATCCAAGGCCTTACACTTCACCACCAAGGCCCACTACAGCGTTGTTATGGAGGACTTCAACGCTAAAGTGGGAGTACAAAATTGCAGCGAATCGGTAGTAGGATCCTTTGGTTTTGGCAGTAGGAATTATAGGGGGCAAATGCTTGCCAACTTTCTCGAGAGAGAGGGGCTTTTCTTGATGAATTCTTTCTTCAAGAAACAGCCCCAAAGAAAGTGGACATGGCGAAGCCCCGATAATAAGACAAAAAATGAGATCGACTTCATCTTGACGGATAAGAAGCATATATTCAGAGACGTCTCAGTGATTAACAGGTTTAATACTGGCAGTGATCACCGACTTGTCCGAGGCTCTCTGAATATCAATTTTAAGCTCGAACGTGTCCGCTTGATGAAGTCCAGGCTCCGTCCTAACCTGCTCCAAACCATCGTGGGATCCGAAACGTTCCAGACCAAACTGGAAAACCGATTTGCTGCCATGGAAACCACAAATGCTGTTGATACAAACCAGGCCCTCGAAAAAGTGGTCGGAATTCTCAGGGAGGAAGGTACGAGATTTTGCGCAACTCAGCGTAAAGGCAAGAAGTCGAAGTTTTCGAATGAGACTCTTAGGCTTATGAAGGAACGACGTGAGGACCCACCTGTCACTTCGTCCGAACAAAGGGCTCTCAACAAGAAGATTGGCAAACTAGTACGCTTCGACCTCCGATGCTCCAATACACGCTCAATTGAACGAGCGATAGAGCAAAATCGGGGATCGAAAGTGTTTGTCCAGTCTCTCGGGAGAAGCCACTTGACGAAGTTGACGACGGCCAGTGGCGTAGTCGTTGCTTCAAGGCCGGAGATTCTTTCGGAAATTGAAAACTTCTACAGCCTGCTATACGCCTCGCATGCATCTCAACCTGATCCCGAAATTGAGGATTCCAGAGCCACATTGACCCGCCACTTTACCGAAGACTTGCCAGAAGTCAGCCTAGGCGAAATTGAGATGGCTCTTAAACAGCTCAAAAACGGAAAAGCCCCTGGTGAGGACGGTGTTACATCTGAGCTCCTGAAAGCAGGCGGTAAACCTGTGTTGAAGGAACTCCAACACATCTTTAACACTGTTCTCTTTGATGGGAGAACTCCGGAGGCGTGGAGTAGGAGTGTTGTCGTGTTGTTCTTCAAAAAAGGAGACAAGACCCTATTGAAGAACTACCGACCCATTTCGCTCCTAAGCCACGTCTATAAGCTGTTTTCTAGAGTCATCACAAACCGCCTTGCGCGAAGACTCGACGAATTTCAACCACCAGAGCAGGCCGGGTTTCGAGGAGGATACGGCACCATAGACCACATCTTCACAATGCGGCAGATTATACAGAAGTCCGAAGAGTACAATCGACCCCTGTGCTTAGCATTTGTGGACTATGAGAAGGCGTTTGACTCTGTCGAGACCTGGGCTGTTAACCGATAACCGCTGGGGTAAACGAGTTCTTGAGTGGAGACCGCGTGTCAGCAAGCGTAGTGTGGGACGCCCTCAGACTAGATGGAGTGACGATCTTCGCAAGGTTGCTGGCAGGAGCTGGATGAGAGTAGCCGTGGATCGTGCAGAGTGGCGTGCAATTGGAGAGCCCTATGTCCAGCAGTGGACTAGTGTGGGCTGATGATGATGATGATGATGCATGTACTGGAATGCACTCAGTGCACTGTTAGCACTATTATGGCTATACTATAACAATACAACTAATGCACGCCGCTACAAAGTTGTATCGGTTTTGCACGGTAAATATGGCGTTGCTTCGTAAAATTGACAAAGAAGTTGGAAAATTATTAAAGTAATGTAAATAAGTTTAGTGTTTATCAAATATGCGGCTTATTGGTGAGAAGTAATATTAGAATTTGTTTTAATGACCTTTCTGTCGTAATTTATGCAACCTTTCACTTGTGAACATCTAGGCATTTTTATTTTTTCAAATGTCAGATCACGATGACCGCCGACCACGGACTACGTCACATCGGCCTCGGTCGGGTCATTTTCGGGTCTCTTTAGGTCCAACACCCAGACGTGTGGTCCGCCCTGTCCTTACGAAGTAATATATAAGTCAATGAACAGAGCACTGTAAATCACATCTTCATTCAGTTCATAGATTATTTAACGTACTTGTTAAGTGTTTCGTACTACCTCATATTACTGATAAGTTGCCCCATGCTACAGTTCGTATTCAAGATTTAGGCATTCCTTATTATATCCAACTTGCCGACCCCAGCTTCTATCAACCTTCTGACATTGATCTTTTACTGGGTGCTGACGTGTTTTGGGATCTTTTAGAACCAGGCCGCCTGACTTTAGGACCACAAAGACCCATCTTACAAGAAACACAATTGGGGTAGATAGAGGCTGCCCCAACTTCGGAATTCTTCATAGCGGGACATGACAACACAAAAATACACTGTCATTGTTCGAAAGACATTAGTCAACAATTAAGTAAGTTTTGGGAACTAGAGGGAGTACCTTCTGGCAAGGAACACAATACTAACGATTACTGCGAAAGTTTATTTATTATTATTTATTTATTGCTGAAAAAAGATTTTTACAGCTAGAAATAAAATAAAATAAAAATTCACAACTTAAAATACAATATCACGAATTCATCCATGAATACGAGCGTTTGGGTCATATGACTGAAATTCCTCGACCATCTTTTGGTTGCTATCTGCCACATCACGGAGTAGTACGAGAATCTAGTAAGACTACTAAACTTCGTGTTGTCTTTGATGCCTCTTCAAAAACCACTACCGGTGTTTCGTTCAACGACATACAACATATCGGACCGGTAGTGCAGGATGATTTGTTTTCAATTATATTGCGGTATAGACAAAACACCTTTGTAGTGTCAGCCGATGTGGAAAAAATGTATCGACAAATCCTCGTAGATCCTCAGCAACGACACTTGCAGCTAATTTGTGGCGCGATGAGCCCACAGATACCATTCAAATATACAAATTAAATACCGTGACTTATGGAACGGCTTCGGCGCCGTTTCTGAGTATAAGATGCTTGTTGCAACTTTCAAAGGAATGCGAAGATATCCACTTGGCCCAAATAATTAAGAAATACTTTTATGTCGACGATTTTCTTTCAGGCGCTGAAACTGAAAACAAATTGCGCAGTGCGGTAACAACATCATTAACTCGGTCACATCTATTCTCGATTCCGCATGCCTTCCATTACGAAAGTGGCGAACTAATGTGCCATGCATCTTTCAAAATGACTGATACGGTTCAACCTAAACATTTTGATTTGTCTTCTCAATCAAGTGTTTGGGCTTAAAGTGGGATCCGTCAAAGGATGTTTTACAATTTTCAGTCGATATGGATCTAACACAACCAATAACAAAGAGAACCATCTTGTCTAACTCAGCCAAACTCTTTGATCCATTAGGATTGCTTAGTCCGTGTACCATCATTCCCAAAATGATTTTACAGAAACTCTGGTTGTCTAAACTAGATTGGGATGATCCGGTAGATGATGCATTACAAAAGGAATGGAAAGGGTTTACAACAAATTTAAGTTCCATAATAAACTTTCAAATTCCTAGAAACACTCTCATTCGAGAACCAGTAGAAATTGAACTTCATTTATTCTCGGATGCCTCCTTATTGGCATATGCTTCGGTCATCTTTCTTAGGTCAATTGACAGTTCTGGCCACGTTCTAGTCAGGATACTCTCAACATCCGTGTTGTAATGACGTTAATTGACTTCAGTCGAGATCAGTAGACTTAGACCTAGTTTAGCTTGATTGTGGATAGAATCTCCACAGGCAACCGTAAAGACTCCTTCGCAACATATGCAAAATTAATCAGATCCAAACCTAAAAAAATGCACACTAATAAGAATTATGTTTCACAGCTTCATTCTTTGCGATTTATACATTTTATGGTTAACATAGTGTAGTAGCGCCCCCACGTATCAGCCTTCTCCACGCATTTGTTTAAAGTTTTTTTTTTTAATTCAATTAACTCGATTCAATTTAATACTGACAAAACTAGTTTGACGTATTTCCGATCTACCCCCACTAAGTTCCCCAGCTAATACCGGCGGCCATTCGCTTCGAGTCATTCTGCGTTCTTGCTTTGAAGCCTTCGCACGTAACTACGACACTCTTACTACTTGTCGCTCTCAACATGGGTAACAAGAGAAAACGCTCAGAAGACGAAATACGACGAAAAATTGGAGAAGAAGTTGAGTAAAAGGGCTCTACTTCAGATCCAAGAGTCATCAGATGATGAATTTCACAGTAAGTAAATTGCCTACTTAATTCATATGGTTCAATAGTGATACGTGCTGCCGTATTTGGGCTACCACTGTCACGATTATTGTTCACATTTACTAGCCTCAGTGCGATACGTGCTGCCAATTTTGGGCTACCACTGTCGTGAGTGCAAATCAATGTGGTACGTGCTGCCTTTTTTCGGGCTACCACTGCCACGAGTATTGATAAATATGGCCTTGCATAATGCAAACCAATATTATATTCTCCTGTTCGTCACGGTTAAAGCATAATGTTTTTGCAGATAACACCATAAATGAGAAATCTGCAGGCGACGTTGAAGTATTTACAATTTTTAACGAGTCGCCACAACACACTTCGCCCCATCCTGCACAGGAATATCCGCATCCAATATCGCCGATACGTCCTGATTCTCCAGAACGTATCTCCCAAGGCTCTGCGTCACCGGAAAAATCTGTGCCAGGTCTCAGCTCACCTAAAGACTCGCCAGACCCAGAGATACAGTCAGTATCGGTATGCACTGCCGAACCAGAGCTAGAGGATGACATTCTGCAACTGTTAGGTAATGCCCCGAAAACAGAAACCCCTTTAGGGCCACCCATCCATAAAGATGTAGCCAATAGGTGGCAAGAAATCTTAGCCAAAGATCTTCAAAAAGACTCTAAGGAACAAATTATGAATTCATACTCAGTGCCGAATAATTGTGACCTTTTACTGGCACCAACACTCAACCCGGAGGTCAAAGTTGCTATGCGCGAGGTAATGGTAAAACGCGACTCATCGCTAATGTATCAACAAAAGCAGCTTGGTGTGGCACTATCGGCTTTAGGCACAGCCATCAATTCGATACTTTCAAACGAAACTTCGAAACAAAAGATTTTAAAGCCAATAAGTGACGCATGTCGCATATTATGCGATTTACATTTCCATGAAACGAAAACGCGCAGACATTTCGTTATAACTTCGATTAACTCCGAACTCAAAGATTCGTTGGTAAGCACGGTCAGATATGGCCAACTTTTTGGAGATAACGTATCGGAAAAGATAAAGACCGCAAAGTCTATACAAAAATCCGGAGAAGCATTAAAAATGTACCAAAATCCACATTTATTAAAAATAATTATGCCAACAAACCCAGTACAAGTAAGGCCAATTTAAACTTCAAGCCACAGCAACGGAAAGCCGACAACAAGACGAACACCGCTGCTGCGAGAGGTGGGCCGAATTACCGCGGATAACGCCCAGGCCCCAGCGAGTTGTACCGTCCGCCGCACCGCTCGAATTTGCAAGGTTAATTGGTCTCCTAATATCATGTTGCCCTGCTATTTAGTATTCCTGGCTTTATACTAAAAAAATTGAGCGTCATAAATACTTATGTCTACTTAAAAATCACAGTTATGAACAGATTATAAACATACCACAAACATTCCACAAACATTAAAAGATGATTTTAATTGGTGGTTAGATCATATAGATCATGGTTATTTCCCTCTAACTATTACAGAATACAAGCTAGAATTTTTTTCTGACGCCTCGACCACTGGTTGGGGCGCCTACTGTAATCAACAAACTTGCTATGGATACTGGAAAGATAACGAAAAATGTTTACATATTAACGAATTAGAGTTAAAGTCTGCCTTTCTGGCTTCGAAATGTTTTGCAAAAAAGTTTATTAATTGCAAAATTTTGCTTGGCATTGATAATGTAACTGCTATCTCATGTATTAACCGAATGGGTAGTGTACTGTATAGCCATTTTAATAATCTTTCTAGAGAACTTTGGGAATGGTGTGAAAGGCGTAAAATATCTGTGTTTGCTTCCTATATAAATACGAAAGAAAACAATGATGCAGACGCACTTTCGCGGAAAACAGTTTCAAGATACTGAATGGGAATTAAACAAATATGCTTTTGATGAGATTACTAAAACATTTGGTTTCCCTAATGTAGATCTATTTGCTAGTCGATGTAACGCGAAATGTAAAAATTCTTCTTCTCAGTCGTGCACTCTTGGCAGAGTGGTCGTGGTCATGACTCGGTCAGTTCTTGTGTCACCGCTGTTTTTGTGATGCGTCGCCATGTAGCTCGATGTTTGGCGGAGCGAGAGCAATTGTTGATGTTGGAGTGCGTCACAGATTTGATGAGGTCTGTCCATCGTGTTGGAGAAAGCCCACGTAATCTCTTACCCTCAACTTTCCCGTGCACCACAAGTCGTTCCATTGAGTCCTCGTTGCGGGTGATCTGCCTAAAGAACTTGAGAATTCGTGATTGCACAGTCGACGATAATCTCTCTTTGATGTTGAGTTCTTTAAGGATGGAAACATTGGTTCGGTGCGCGATCCATGGGATTCTGAGCATGCGTCTCCAGCACCACATTTCCAGGGCTTCAATCTTGCGACGGTCCTGTTTCCTCAGTGTCTACGTCTCAGCTCCGTACAGGAAGATAGGAAATACCAGGCACCGCATCAGTCGAACCTTGGTGTTTCTGGTTATTCCAAATCTTTGCGAGTTTTTCCACTGATGACCTAGTCATGGCGCAACGTTTTTGAATTTCATCCACGCAGCCTCCAGCATTGGTGATAGTGGAGCCCAAATATACATAGCTCTCGACTACCTGACATCCTGCTATGTTTTGAACATCCGGTTGGTTGTTTGCGGCACGATCAACAATCATTATTTTGGTCTTATCGCGATTGATTGCAAGTCCAAACTCCAACGCTGTGGTTTCTAGTCGCCGAAGAAGATTTTTTGATCTCGTCTCTGGTTGACGCCAGGAGGGTAGTATCATCTGCGTATCTCAAATTAGATATTTTCCGACCACTCACGTATATTCCCTGGTCCCAATCTTCGAGAACTATTCGCATGATGTACGCTGTGTATATATTAAATAGAAGGGGAGATAATATACAGCCCTGTCTAACGCCGGCCTGTACTTTAAAGCGTTCGGAGTCAATGCCGTCAATACGGACAGCGGCTGTGCCATCTTCGTAAAGACGTTTAATGAGGTGTACGAGGTGTTGTGGTACACCCATTTCGGTCAGGACCAGCCACAATTTCCTCCACTTGACAGTATCGAAAGCTTATTTGAAATCAACGAAACACACATAGACGGTGATGTTAAACTCTCTGGCCTTTTCCACAATTTGTCGCATTATGAGTAGCTGTTCTCTTGTACCTCGCCCCTTGACAAAACCAGCTTACTCGGAGGCAATCTCTCGGGATAGGTAAGCTTGGAGTCTCGTGTTGAGAATATGTGTGTACGTTAAGTGTAAAAATTACGTAACGTGGAAAAATGACCCTGACGCGTTGACAACAGATGCATTTACTTTATCATGGAAGGAAACAAGATTCTACGCTTTTCCACCTTTCTCTATTATCGTAAGAGTATTGCAAAAGATTGTTAATGACAAGGCAGAGGAAATTGTGGTTATTCCATACTGGCCAACACAACCATGGTTCTCCCTATTTAAAAAATTATCTGTTTTTGAAGTTTTATACTTCGAACCTGACATAAACTTGTTGCAATCTCCTTTCAGGTTGAATCACAGCCTGCACAAAACTTTGCGCTTAGCTGCCGCAAAGTTGTCAGGCAGGCTCTACTAAGCAGGTCCTTGTCTTCAAACGCTTATATAAGAAGCGTTTGGAGCAAAGTTAGCTACATACTACAGGTATGACAGGCCTTCACACTCGTATTCCGCTATGTGGGATAGTTGAACATCCTATGCGAAACTTAAGGCATTAACCTACGCGCTTACTTGCTGATCGTTTACAACAGCAAAAACATTTAGTACTTTAATAGTGCACTTAATTTTTGCTAAGCCTCCGAGCTACCTGACATTGTAGCAAAAAGCTACGGCATTAATTTATCAATCAAGCTTACTTGGCTTTATGATCTGTCTTAAACTTATATCACTGCAATCTTGACAGTGCCTAATCACAGCGCAATATCATTGACTATCTCAAACCATATCGGTTTAAAGGCAAGCTGGACAGTCTTCATTATAGCTTAGCAGAAAAAGTTGCAAAGTAAATTCATAAACTGTTTATTTTTAACCCAGTAAAGACTAAAAATATTTTTGATAATCGACAATCTCCGTAGCCGAGAGGCGAGTACGCCGGAGTTGGCATCGCCACCTCTGAGGTCCCGAGTTCATAGCTAAGCCGGCTATTCGGGCTATTATATAAGTTTCTGCCTAAGATCATAAGGGAAAAGTAGATGTGCTTGACCTGTCAAACATGTTTTCTCTTATTTCAAAACAAAGTTTAAACTTAGTACTCAGTTTAGTACTGGTATTAAACCATGAACTAAAATAAACGCTATTACAAAATGAAGTTTATCGATGGTTCGGGAATTGTCTATAGTATCAAAGTTAAACCGCCATGACCCCTAGTTTAACTCTGGTACTAATCTCAAAACATCAAATTTAATTCAGAAGTTGACATACGCGTTTGTGTTTTTATTTGTAAAATCGTCAAAAAAGAAAATTGATTCAATTGATTTATTGGATTTTGATGATTTGAAGGACCTGGGAACGCAGGGCGTTCCAATAGAATAGATACCGTATTCGTTTGAATCCTTTTGATTTAGATGACGAAGTTTTTCGCTATAAATATAGGTAATTTGAGTAGTAAAAAAATATAGAACAAATATTTAATAAATAATGAACAAAGCGTCTTTATTTTATGATTTCACTGGAATCGTTTATTCTTTTGATGACAGAAGTCATTGACTTATATATTACTTCGTAAGGACAGGGCGGACCACACGTCTGAGTGTTGGACCTAAAAAGACCCGAAAATGACCCGACCGAGGCCGATGTGACGTAGTCAATGGTCGGCGGTCATCGGGATCAGACATTTGTATGAAAAAATAAAAATGCCTAAATGTTCACTGAAAGGTTGCTTAAATTACGACAGAAGGGTGATTAAAACAAATTCTAATATTACTTCTCACCAATAACCCGCATATTTAATAAACACTAAACTTATATACATTAATTTAACAATTTTCTAACTTTTTTATAAATTTTACGAAGCAACGCCATATTTACCGTGCAAAACCGATACAACTTTGTAGCGGAGTGCGTTAGTTGTATGGTTATAGTATAGCCAGCCATAACAGTGCTCACAGTGCACTGAGTGCTGTCCAGTACATGCGATGCAATATAAATATTTTATTTTATGATGATTTATTGAATACTTTTTTTAAGTTTACGTGATAAATAAAGCACTATGAGTTAAAAAATTGAAAACATGTCAAAAGTAACAAAAGGCAAAAGTTAAAAAAATATATTCGAAGGACAGTTAAATTTTATATGTAAATAAAAATATAAATTATCTGATATAGTTTTAGAAAAGTTTTAAGGTATGATTCCGTATATAAAAATAAATTGTATTCACAAACACCCAATTATATAACCCCAAACTAAGCAAATCTTGTGCTATTGCGACTAGATACAGATAATAAACATACTTAAATACATTTATTAACTACTTAAATATATTAATAAACATCCGTGACTTAGGTGCAAATGCTCGTGCTCATCACACTAACATTTGCCCCTCGCGGGATTCGAACCTGCAACCGCCAGGCATTGTAGTCCGGAGCGCAAACTCTACACCAGACGGTTATCGATGTAATCTCATATAAACTCATAGAGGAACTATCGGGAACCAGCACTACTACGTGCTGCTGAATTCGGAATCATACCTTTTGTTTCATTTCATTCTTCTTTCATTTGATTTATATGTATAGATTAGTCATCATTACAACTTATAAGAAAAGTATAGTTTTATTTAAAAGTAATGTTGATGTTAAATCATTTACTTATTACATACAATTAAACAGAAATAAAAATATTAAAATTGCTATTCAATGTAAAGACACGAAAATTAACGAAGTAAAACAAACGAAGTTCCTAGGTTTAACTATAGAACAAGACGTGAATTGGAAAACGCATATGGATAATGTTTGTACAGCAGGCGCAGCGCGAAAGCTGCGCGCGAGCCACGCGAACCCGACCTTTAAACTGGCTCGAACGTGAACCAGAACTGCACGCGCGCAGATCGCGCGCACTGTACAAACCTTGCATGAGTTGCGCTAAAGAGGCGCACCAATCGGTTGCAGTAACAGATCGCGTGCCGCGCGCGTGTATCTCGCGCGCGACCTGAGCATTCGCGGCGCGTTCGCCAGATCTGGACCTATCCTTACAGAGTCAATAAATTTATTTATGCTTTAAAGCAGGTTAGATCTGTAGCAAAAACTGCGATTGCTACCTATCATGCATTATAATTTGTAGGTTCTAAATTACGCTACAGTTTACTGATGTGGGGCAATAGCACTAATATAAACAGAGCTTTTATTGCCCAAAAAAGATGCATAAGAGCATCATGTCGTCCTATATTTGCACAGTTGCAATTACTAACATTGACGTCCCTGTATATATTTGATTTTAAAACGCCTCTGTTTACCGTGTTTAAGCATATAAAGATTATTTTATTTTACTTATATTTATGTTAACGTATTTTATTTGAAAAAGCAAAAAGGTATATTCTCTGATACTACTTTAAATATAACATAGTGAAATAAAAACTTTTTTCTTAGTTCCCTTTCGCTAAAAGCCGCTCTTACAAGGTTACTTTACTATGATGCTGTTGACAGTTGACATCAAAGTCTAACAGATGGGGTTAGTGTGTCATGTATGTAGGAAATGCAAGGCGATTTGTTCTGTCAGCCGTATCTTTACTTTTTACATCTATGCTTATATATTACTTCGTAAGGACAGGGCGGACCACACGTCTGGGTGTTGGACCTAAAGAGACCCGAAAATGACCCGACCGAGGCCGATGTGACGTAGTCAGTGGTCAGCGGTCATCGGGATCTGACATTTGTATGAAAAAATAAAAATGCCTAGATGTTCACTGAAAGGTTGCTTAAATTACGACAGAAAGGTCATTATTGCATATTTGATAAAAACTAAACTTATTTACATTACTTTAACAATTTTCTAACTTCTTTGCCAATTTTACGAAGCAACGCCATATTTACCGTGCAAAACCGATACAACTTTGTAGCGGCGTGCATTAGTTGTATGGTTATAGCATAGCCATAATAGTGCTCACAGTGCACTAAGTGCAGTCCAGTACATGCGATGTAATATAAATATTTTATTTTATGATAATTTATTGAATACTTATTTTAAGTTTACGTGATGCACTATGAGTTAAAAATTTAAAACATGCAAAAATAACAAAAGACAAAACTTTAAAAAAAATGTTTTATTCGAAGGACAGTGAAATGTAATAAATAAATATATAAATTATCTGATATAGTTTTTTTTTTAAGTTTTAAGGTATGATTCCGTATATAAAAATAAATTGTATCCACAAACACTCAATTATCTAGCCAAACTAAGCAAATCTTGTGCTATTGCGACTAAATACAGATAATAAACATATTTAAATACATTTATAAACATACTTAAATACATTTACAAACATACTTAAATACATTTCTATTTATTGATATTCATTCTATAGACACGAAAATTAACGAAGTAAAACAAACGAAGTTCCTAGGTTTAACTATAAAACAAGACGTTAATTGGAAAACGCATATAGATAATGTTTGTACAGCAGGCAAGAGCTTTGGCAAGAGCTGCGCGCGAGCCGCGCGAACGCGATCTTTAAACTGGCTTGAATGTGAACCAGAACCGCACGCGCGCAGCTCGCGCGCACTGTACAAGTCTTGCATGAGTTGCGCTAAAGAGACGCACCAATCGGTTGCAGTAACGGATCGCGTGCCACGCGTGTGCAGCTCGCGCGCGACCTGCGCATTCGTGGCGCGTTCGCCAGATCTGGACCTATCCTTACAGAGTCATCATGTTTATTTATGCCTTAAATCTGTAACAGGTTAGATCTGTAACAAAAACTGCGATTGCTACCTATCATGCATTGTAGGTTCTAAATTACGCTACAGTTTACTGATGTGGGGCAATAGCACTAATATAAATAGAGCTTTTATTGCCATAAAAAGATGCATAAGACCAATATGCGGTGTCCCTCCACGAACATCATGTCGTCCTCTATTTGCACAATTGTAATTACTAACATTGACGTCCCTGTATATATTTGAAACATGTGTATTTGTAATGCAAATTATGCATATTTTTAATAGGGCATTTGACAAAATATCCTGGTACTACTAAAAACTTCAATAACAATGCAGTATAAAAAAAGCTGCATGACAATGAGTATAAAAAAATCTTCAATAATATACCTACTCATGAATTCAAAACATTGAATAATAATCAATTCAAAACAAAACTGAATAAGTGGCTAATCTCACATACCTACCATAAAGGAGTTTTTTTAAATAAAAAATATTAATTTCAACATAATTATGATATGACTGACATCTATGTAATTTAATTTAATGCAATTTTAGACTCAATTTTATATTTAATTTTAGTTCAATTGTATATTTAATTTGCATGCCTCGTTTTGGCTAAACATGCTTGGCGTTGGCACGTTCATTTTAAAACACCTATGCATACCGTGTTTAAGCATATAAAGATCATTTTATTTTACTTTAATTTATGTTGACGTATTTAATTTGAAAAATCAAAAAGTTATATTTACTCTGACACTACTTTAAATATAACATCTGTGCAATAAAAACTTTTTTCTTAGTTCCTCTTTCGTTTTAAGCCGCTCTTACAAGGTTGCTATTTGACAGTTGACATCAAAGTCTAACAGATGGGGTTAGTGTGTCATGTATGGAGGAAATGCAAGGCGATTTGTTCTGTCAGCCGTATCTTTACTTTTTACATCAATGACAGAAGTACTTGAATTTCGCGCGCCGCTTACTCGTTTCCGTTTTACTTTAACTCGATAGAAATAATATGTACCTTTAAAAAAACTTGATCATAGGATCAAAATTCAGTTGTTACAATATTGAAACAACTGTAAATAGAAAAATTTTACGTATTTCATTAAAAAAGCGGATTATTAATAATTATTTTTTTTATAAATAAGGAACAACATTTTGTTAAAAGGAACGGCGCATCGAATGCTGAAAGAATAAGTGAATGATAAAATGACATTTGCTGCTTATAATCTGTGGCTCTGGATAAGACCAGGAACGAGTTTCGGTACTATTAAGTCCTTGTTTAGGCTACGATTTGTAATATGCTAAAATTTTAGTACTGTAATAAGCCTTAGTACCGTAATAAGCCTAGACTTTTAAGTCCTGGCTCAAACCCGGTACTAACGTATTTTTTTGTAATAAGAGGGTTTAATTAGTCAACAATATTTTAGAAATATGCACAAACCGCTATTTTAGTAGTCCGAATGACACTGCCGTATGAAGACAGCCGTAAAGAATACAGTTCCCCACCGCCAACAGGAGGCGTGTCGTAAAAGGCGACTAAATCCTGTAGCACGAGACGGGGAGCAACGTCTGCGTGCGAAATAATAAAAAAACTGCGCTCGCCAACCCGCCTGCCAAGCGCGGCGAGTATGGCAAAAACCCCCCGATGACAGAAGTCACTAAGGGAGGCCTATGTTCAGCAGTGGACGTCCTGTGGCTGAAACGATGAACGAACGATTGATCACATTGGCGACTACACAGTACACAGCGCCACCAGACGATAATAAACACGTCTCTCACTCATGTATAAAGCTTTGAATAACGGTACAGTACTGTTAATTAGCGACGTTTTACCTGAAAATAAAACGTTTATTAAACATACTAACCTTATTCAAAGCCTGCTTGTTAAACCTGCCTGGTGACAATAAAACGAAATGACACGAATATCGAACAATCCTTTGAGCTGCCTGTGGTGGCGCTAGTGGTGCATAGCTGCGGTGGCGGGCTGCGGAAACGTGGGTCACGTGGGCAGACCACGAGTCATGTCTAGTACTCGAACCGGAAACGCGGATGCTACTCTCATGTATAAGGCTTGGAATAAGGTAAGTATGTTTAATAAACGTTTTATTTTCAGGTAAAACGGCGCTATTTTGTTGATTTTAACATGGTGTTATATCTTTAGTGGATATAATGGTGTGCGTAGTTAAACTCCCATTTAAATAATTAAAAAATATATTAACAGAAAGGATGTTGCAACTACAATGGTTACCGAGCGAGTGGCAGTACAATGACACTGTGAATTTGAGCCTAACTAAGAAAATGATACATTTTACAACTCGTGGATTTTGCTATGAATTTACGTAGGCGCTGTCGCCTGGACATATTCCCGGCCGTTGAAAGGTGACCTTTCAACACTGAAGATCTTCTGCTGTTGGTAGTTTGCAGAGCCGGATCAGCGAGCGACGCACGCAGCCTTTGTTTGTGATGACGTCAGCCACCCTCGAAGTATTCTTAGAACCGGGTAGGAGACGGAGAATGCGGCCAAGCCGCCAAGCGAGAGGATGAGTGTTTTCGTCTGCTAGGAGCACCATGTCTCCAATGTTGAGTTTTTCGGAACTGGTCTTCCACTTTGTTCTCTGTTGTAAATCTGACACGTACTCGTTCTGCCATCTTTGCCAGAAGTGTTGGCGTAAACTCTCAAGGTGTTCATAGTGTTTTAGCTGGCTCTCTTTGAGGTCTACTATCGAGGACGTATCTCCACGCCGATGAAGAGGTAAGTTCTGTAATTTCAGTGATACGATTGGCAACGAATACTTTAAGTCGTGATGGATCGCCTCTGATCCAACCCAGCACGATACTGGAATCGCACCAGTGTACAATTTTTGATGGTCGGTATCTAAGCGAATCTAATACAGATTTCGCGAGTTTTGCGGCAAGTAGGGCAGCGCACAACTCTAAACGAGGAATGGTGGTTGTTTTCAATGGAGCTACCTTTGACTTTGCGCATAGTAATTTTATAGTGACGTCACCGTTGTAGTCAATCGATTTCATGTAAATACACGCGCCGTATGCAGTCTTAGACGCGTCGCTGAAAGTATGCAACTCGATAGATTTAGGCGAGTCACCCAGCACGAGTCTTGGAATTTCTAAATAGGATAAATATTTTAAATTGTCTGTGAACTTAACCCACCATTCCTTTACGTCCTGAGGGACAGGATGGTCCCAATCAATTATTTCGCGCCAAAGTCTTTATAACATCGTCTTAGGTTGCACTACTACTGGGCTTAGAATACCTAAGGGGTCGAATATTGAACATGACCTTGACATAATAAGACGCTTTGTTATGACTTCGTCTTTATCGTGTGTAAATCGCTTTATTGGGAAATGTAAAGTGTCCTTAGATGGAGTCCAACCGAGTCCGAGCGTACTCGAAGACTGGCTAATGATAAGATTGTCTTGTTTGTTTATTTCTATGTAGTCAAATAATGATTGACAATTGCTTTTAAAATTTCTTAAATTAAAACCACCAGACTTTAAGGCATCAGATAAGGATTTTTGAATGTAAATTAAGCTTGTTATATCGTCCGATCCTGTAATACAGTCATCAACAAAAAAATCTTTTTGTATGATAGTTTTAATGACATCATCGTGCTGTTCCTCCCCTAATTGCCACAAACATCGCGTCGATTGAAAACTGGCGTTCGCGGTGCCGTAAGTTAATGTATTCAAGGTTAACGTCTGTAAAGGAGCGTTCTCACTTTCCCTCCATAAAATGCGTTGTAGGTTCCTATCGCTTTCATGTACTAGCACCTGGCGATACATTTTTTCGATATCGCCCGTGAGTTGGTACTTATATTGCCTAGCGCGAATTAAGATGGCGAAAAGCGAGTCTTGGACATTTGGACCTACCATTAAAATGTTATTCAATGAGAAACCAGAAGTGGAGGGGGCGGATCCATCAAAAACTACACGTAGTTTAGTGGATTCGCTCTCTTGTTTCAGAACAGCATGATGACACAAGTAGTAATGTGGACTAAAATAATCAATATTATTTTTTGCGTGTACTGACAGATGACCTAATTCAGCATACTCGTTAATAAACTTCGTGTATTCGGTCTTTAAAGTTGGGTTTTGTTTAAATCTTTTTTCTAAATATAAAAAATGTTTTTTAGCTAAACTGTAAGTATCGCCTAAACAGTCTGCACTCTCCTTTAGAGGTAATCTTACGCAAAACCTGCCTGTGATGTCTCTGGTAGTGTGAGCAGTAAAGTGTTTTTCACACTCATGTTCTCCCTTGCTCATAATGTATCCCGCTTGGGGAGTTTCCTCTAACTCCCAGAATTTAGTTAATATTTTATTGAGATTATCATTATCATTGTTCGATTGAGAAATGGCATGGTTGCAGTTTATTGTTTTAATTTTTGTGGCTAAAGGCAAATGACCGGATATTAACCAGCCTAGATGTGAACTTCTTAAGTTAGGTTTATTGATACCTAAAGACCGTTGTTCATTACCTAAAATGTCCCAGAATAGATCTGCGCCTATCAAGACATCTATTGGGCCTGCTTTGTGAAAAGAAGGATCAGCTAATTGTATATTATTTGGCAATTTAAGTTGGCTGATATCGACAGGCGATCTTGGCAATCGACCTGTTAATTGTTTTAGAACAAGACATGAAAAAGTTGCATTAAATGTGCTCTGTAGCGATTGTATTTTAATATTACAGCTTTCAATTGTTTCACTTAAAGTGGTTTTTCCTATGCCAATTACCTTTAAAGAGTCTATTTGGTGAGATGGCAAGGATAGCTTGATTTTTAGTGACTCGGAAATAAAACTAGATTGACTGCCACAGTCTAGAAGCGCCCGAACGTTAATCTTTTGCTGACTAGCTGGATTCGAGACCTGTATGATAGCTGTGGATAATATGACGTGACTCACGTGACTTGTAGTAGGTTGAATAGATTTATTACAATAATTGTTGACGACTGTGTCGTCATCGTATTCCTCGTCTATAGACACGAGGTGATTGGAAGATAACGCCGACGGCGGCGGGCGGTGCAGTAGGCTATTATACTTCTGCGTACAGTCGCGCTCGCGGCAGGGACCCATGCGACAGTCGGATGCGGAATGACCTTGCCGCAAGCAATTAGCACAGAGTTTGTATTTCGCTACATCAGAAATTCGTTCATCGACACTCTTTGATTTAAATATAGGACAGTCGTATATTCTGTGGCGCTCGTTACAAATAATACACGAAAAAATGTTTTGTTTACGACTGTTGGCTGCCTGTATGCCTGCGAATGATTTTACACTATGATTATTCTGACCCTGTCTTTGGTAATTGTTATTAAAGGTATGACGTATGTTTCTCGATGAACTATCAGCCCTTGCTGGTTCAGATTTGTTGTCTGGCTTGCTGTTTCGACGTAAGGACTCGAGCACATTGGCACGGTCGATGAGAAACTTAAAGAATTGCTCTAATGAGGGCGTATCTTCATTTAAATTGTTTCGATACTCCTCCCATTTCGTTAAAGTACTGCTGTCTAGTTTAGAGCTCAACATAAATATAATAATAACGTCCCACTTATCCGTCGGCTGGCCTAAGCCGGCCAAAGCACGCAAGTTTTTAGTTACATTATCGACTAACATCCTCAAGGATCTCTCAGTTTCTTGTGGAAGATGCTTCATGTTAAATAATGAATTTAGGTGATAATTTATTAAGATTCTTTTATTGTTATAACGATTGCAAAGTAACTTCCACGCTTCTGCATAATTTTTATTAGAAACTTCGAGATTAGCAAGAACCCTGGATGCGTCGCCTTGCAAATAAGAGTTAAGATAGTGAAATTTGTTTATATCTGAAATGCGGTCATTCTTATGAATAAGACTCTCAAATGTGTCTCGAAACTCTAACCAACGGAAATATTTACCGTCAAATGGCGCAATTTGAATTTGAGGCAGTTTTAGACCAATCTCTTGACAAGGCTGTTGAGGATCATCAACGCAACATGAACTATTATGAATGGAATTGCGTCTTTGTTCACATACAAGTTTCTTTGAAAACTTTTCAACTAAATTTTTTGCGGTAGCTATTAATAATATTACATCTCGCTCAATTTTGTCGCGTTCTTCAATTTCAGTTGAAATGTTTTCAGGATTCAAGATTTCTATTTCGTTTTGCAAGTCATCAAACTTACCGGACAGAGCTTCAAATTTTGCTAGCTTTAAAGTCAATTCTGTTAACTGAATATCACTCAAATCGTTATTACTTTGTATAGATATCAAATAATTTTTAAATTTAGTGATTTGTCCCTTGGCGGACGCTCGCTTCGTTAATAACTGTTTATACTCTAAATGTTGTTCGTTTTCCATTTTAACAAACAATTAAGTTTGATTTTATTAAGTAAGTATGCAAAAAAACTGCACTAAGTAAATAAATAGGCACTCACTAGAACAAACTATCAAAATCTCAAACTCTAAACTCTCAACAAAATTAAATAAAAAATGATTTAATTGGCTCACGTTCCTCGTTTCGGTGTCACCTGGTTGGGGCTGGGATGCAATCACGGGTGCACAACTGGATATTCTCGGCCGAAACCCGGCAATGAAAATATGAGATCTGGAAATTTCGGCGAATTTGTTAAGTATTGGCGAAAATAAAGATATATTTGTATGAAATTACCTAAATTTACTTGAATTTACACTAATAAATTTTCTATTTTTCTTAAAGTAGGGTAGTTGCAAACGATATCGAAGATTTTGTACGCTTGAAAATGGAATTTTTAACAATATTTTGCACACAAAATGTCTAAATTTGCACAAATGGATTAGTATTCTGAATAGTTATGTAGGATTTGTAGGAATTTGGACGAATGGATAGGATTTGTAAATGGAGTTGTGAAAGGAAGACACTTATCTTTCGGTGGATGCGCTGCTGCCGATGTGATACTTTAGCTGTATCACTGCTCGTAACCCCGCTCCTTGATTGTCCCGAATCAGTGCTCCAAATGGTTGAACCCGTGGCTTTAGTCCGTCCACTGCAAGGCTCCAACTCTCGCACCACACCGCGTGGCAATGTCCTCGTAATTCGATGAATTTTCTTATTTCGCGGATTCTATTTTATTGTTATTTGTTCCTCTCGTGTGCTACCATGTGTTATATCTTTAGTGGATATAATGGTGTGCGTAGTTAAACTCCCATTTAAATAATTAAAAAATATATTAACAGAAAGGATGTTGCAACTACAATGGTTACCGAGCGAGTGGCAGTACAATGCCCAGGACCACATCCTACACCTGGAGACAGAAAAGCAACAGCATATTGACTACCAGACTGATAGTTTATTTCATAAATTAGTTGGCAGTGCGCCCAGCCTTCCTCAAACTTCAAACAATGAACCAACTGTCACAATTGATCTAACTAGTGATGAAACTTTAAAATCCCCTAATTCAATTGGCATTTTTAAATTAAGTAGTAATAAAAAAATTAAGAAATATGTAAAAATTAATAGGTTCATTAAGAAAACTAATAAATTAATAAAAAAACAAAAATGTGTGCAGTCTTATAGTAAACAAATAAATGAACGAAGGAGATTAGGTGATAAGTTAGATATGTATTCATTATTATTAGAAAAAAATATCTCTGATTATGAGAAAAATGTAAAAAATTTAGAATTAGATATAAGTAAACTTAAGCACTCATTAGATGTTATGACTCAGCGATACACTAGTACTAAAAAAGAGTGTGGTGAACACATTCTAGCTTTGACGAGCCTTATGTCCTCATGTACCTGCAATAATGTGACAATTAATGACAGTTGCTCACTTGGCTCTCAGTTAGGATGTGAGTCACCAGTTATTCAGTTAAAAAACAAAAAAAACATAAACCCAATGAATGTCTCCGTTGGTTCCCAATCAACCCAAAATCATATAAGTAGACCTGTTAAATCCAATATAGTTATGTTCAGCGATGAAATAGGTAAAAACATGGGCCTATTACTAAATACATATTTGGGACAAGGAGTTGTTAACCACTGCATGCCTGGTTCCTCATGCTTTGAAATTATGAACCGAATTATTAATTATAAATTTAATAAAAATACCACTTTATTAATTTTTATTGGTAATAGGGGCAATGTGAGCAAAAATGAATTAGCAAAATATTTAGACACATTACATTTGTTGAACTTAAACAAAATTGTAATGTTTACATTCCCTTATAGTAACAGCTTGCCACAGGAGGAAAATGACATACGATATAAAATGAATTTATTATTAAATACCTTGACTTATAATTCAGAAAAAATGCATGTTATTGACATCAATTATTATTTGAAAAATAAATCAATTTATTTTACCCGAGATAAATATAATCTCAGTGGAAAAATTAAAAGACAGGTAGCTATGTCGCTATCATCTTTTATTGAATGTACAGCCAAGGACTTGGCTATAAAAGCTGCTTTTGTTGAGCAGAAAAATGACATATTATTTGATACGTTGGAATCAGTTCCAATAAATAATAATAATTTAAATTAATTAATAAGACAATAGAGGAAATCTCTTGCACTCCACCTGTATCCACAAAGGAAAAGACTAACAGTCTTAATATTGTACATCAAAATATACAAGGCTTTTCCGGCAAAGACCTGGAAATAACTCTTTATTTACAGGAAATGAATATACATGTCCTTTGTCTTACTGAGCACTGGCTTAAGAAATGTGAAGTGCTCATAGGGATTGAAAATTGGGAAGTCATTAGTTTGTTCAGTAGAGAGTCAGCTCAACGAGGGGGATCACTAATTCTTGTTAAAAATAATATTAAGTCAAAAGATCGTAAAGACATCGTGGCACTTTCTATAGAGCAAACTATTGAACTAGCGTGTGCTGAGCTGGAGCGGTATATTATTGTTAGTGTATATAAATCCCCATCTGCCGATTACCTTCTTTTTGAGTCCACTATGGTACTTATATTGCCTAGCGCGAATTAAGATGGCGAAAAGCGAGTCTTGGACATTTGGACCTACCATTAAAATGTTATTCAATGAGAAACCAGAAGTGGAGGGGGCGGATCCATCAAAAACTACACGTAGTTTAGTGGATTCGCTCTCTTGTTTCAGAACAGCATGATGACACAAGTAGTAATGTGGACTAAAATAATCAATATTATTTTTTGCGTGTACTGACAGATGACCTAATTCAGCATACTCGTTAATAAACTTCGTGTATTCGGTCTTTAAAGTTGGGTTTTGTTTAAATCTTTTTTCTAAATATAAAAAACGTTTTTTAGCTAAACTGTAAGTATCGCCTAAACAGTCTGCACTCTCCTTTAGAGGTAATCTTACGCAAAACCTGCCTGTGATGTCTCTGGTAGTGTGAGCAGTAAAGTGTTTTTCACACTCATGTTCTCCCTTGCTCATAATGTATCCCGCTTGGGGAGTTTCCTCTAACTCCCAGAATTTAGTTAATATTTTATTGAGATTATCATTATCATTGTTCGATTGAGAAATGGCATGGTTGCAGTTTATTGTTTTAATTTTTGTGGCTAAAGGCAAATGACCGGATATTAACCAGCCTAGATGTGAACTTCTTAAGTTAGGTTTATTGATACCTAAAGACCGTTGTTCATTACCTAAAATGTCCCAGAATAGATCTGCGCCTATCAAGACATCTATTGGGCCTGCTTTGTGAAAAGAAGGATCAGCTAATTGTATATTATTTGGCAATTTAAGTTGGCTGATATCGACAGGCGATCTTGGCAATCGACCTGTTAATTGTTTTAGAACAAGACATGAAAAAGTTGCATTAAATGTGCTCTGTAGCGATTGTATTTTAATATTACAGCTTTCAATTGTTTCACTTAAAGTGGTTTTTCCTATGCCAATTACCTTTAAAGAGTCTATTTGGTGAGATGGCAAGGATAGCTTGATTTTTAGTGACTCGGAAATAAAACTAGATTGACTGCCACAGTCTAGAAGCGCCCGAACGTTAATCTTTTGCTGACTAACTGGATTCGAGACCTGTATGATAGCTGTGGATAATATGACGTGACTCACGTGACTTGTAGTAGGTTGAATAGATTTATTACAATAATTGTTGACGACTGTGTCGTCATCGTATTCCTCGTCTATAGACACGAGGTGATTGGAAGATAACGCCGACGGCGGCGGGCGGTGCAGTAGGCTATTATACTTCTGCGTACAGTCGCGCTCGCGGCAGGGACCCATGCGACAGTCGGATGCGGAATGACCTTGCCGCAAGCAATTAGCACAGAGTTTGTATTTCGCTACATCAGAAATTCGTTCATCGACACTCTTTGATTTAAATATAGGACAGTCGTATATTCTGTGGCGCTCGTTACAAATAATACACGAAAAAATGTTTTGTTTACGACTGTTGGCTGCCTGTATGCCTGCGAATGATTTTACACTATGATTATTCTGACCCTGTCTTTGGTAATTGTTATTAAAGGTATGACGTATGTTTCTCGATGAACTATCAGCCCTTGCTGGTTCAGATTTGTTGTCTGGCTTGCTGTTTCGACGTAAGGACTCGAGCACATTGGCACGGTCGATGAGAAACTTAAAGAATTGCTCTAATGAGGGCGTATCTTCATTTAAATTGTTTCGATACTCCTCCCATTTCGTTAAAGTACTGCTGTCTAGTTTAGAGCTCAACATAAATATAATAATAACGTCCCACTTATCCGTCGGCTGGCCTAAGCCGGCCAAAGCACGCAAGTTTTTAGTTACATTATCGACTAACATCCTCAAGGATCTCTCAGTTTCTTGTGGAAGATGCTTCATGTTAAATAATGAATTTAGGTGATAATTTATTAAGATTCTTTTATTGTTATAACGATTGCAAAGTAACTTCCACGCTTCTGCATAATTTTTATTAGAAACTTCGAGATTAGCAAGAACCCTGGATGCGTCGCCTTGCAAATAAGAGTTAAGATAGTGAAATTTGTTTATATCTGAAATGCGGTCATTCTTATGAATAAGACTCTCAAATGTGTCTCGAAACTCTAACCAACGGAAATATTTACCGTCAAATGGCGCAATTTGAATTTGAGGCAGTTTTAGACCAATCTCTTGACAAGGCTGTTGAGGATCATCAACGCAACATGAACTATTATGAATGGAATTGCGTCTTTGTTCACATACAAGTTTCTTTGAAAACTTTTCAACTAAATTTTTTGCGGTAGCTATTAATAATATTACATCTCGCTCAATTTTGTCGCGTTCTTCAATTTCAGTTGAAATGTTTTCAGGATTCAAGATTTCTATTTCGTTTTGCAAGTCATCAAACTTACCGGACAGAGCTTCAAATTTTGCTAGCTTTAAAGTCAATTCTGTTAACTGAATATCACTCAAATCGTTATTACTTTGTATAGATATCAAATAATTTTTAAATTTAGTGATTTGTCCCTTGGCGGACGCTCGCTTCGTTAATAACTGTTTATACTCTAAATGTTGTTCGTTTTCCATTTTAACAAACAATTAAGTTTGATTTTATTAAGTAAGTATGCAAAAAAACTGCACTAAGTAAATAAATAGGCACTCACTAGAACAAACTATCAAAATCTCAAACTCTAAACTCTCAACAAAATTAAATAAAAAATGATTTAATTGGCTCACGTTCCTCGTTTCGGTGTCACCTGGTTGGGGCTGGGATGCAATCACGGGTGCACAACTGGATATTCTCGGCCGAAACCCGGCAATGAAAATATGAGATCTGGAAATTTCGGCGAATTTGTTAAGTATTGGCGAAAATAAAGATATATTTGTATGAAATTACCTAAATTTACTTGAATTTACACTAATAAATTTTCTATTTTTCTTAAAGTAGGGTAGTTGCAAACGATATCGAAGATTTTGTACGCTTGAAAATGGAATTTTTAACAATATTTTGCACACAAAATGTCTAAATTTGCACAAATGGATTAGTATTCTGAATAGTTATGTAGGATTTGTAGGAATTTGGACGAATGGATAGGATTTGTAAATGGAGTTGTGAAAGGAAGACACTTATCTTTCGGTGGATGCGCTGCTGCCGATGTGATACTTTAGCTGTATCACTGCTCGTAACCCCGCTCCTTGATTGTCCCGAATCAGTGCTCCAAATGGTTGAACCCGTGGCTTTAGTCCGTCCACTGCAAGGCTCCAACTCTCGCACCACACCGCGTGGCAATGTCCTCGTAATTCGATGAATTTTCTTATTTCGCGGATTCTATTTTATTGTTATTTGTTCCTCTCGTGTGCTACCATGTGTTATATCTTTAGTGGATATAATGGTGTGCGTAGTTAAACTCCCATTTAAATAATTAAAAAATATATTAACAGAAAGGATGTTGCAACTACAATGGTTACCGAGCGAGTGGCAGTACAATGCCCAGGACCACATCCTACACCTGGAGACAGAAAAGCAACAGCATATTGACTACCAGACTGATAGTTTATTTCATAAATTAGTTGGCAGTGCGCCCAGCCTTCCTCAAACTTCAAACAATGAACCAACTGTCACAATTGATCTAACTAGTGATGAAACTTTAAAATCCCCTAATTCAATTGGCATTTTTAAATTAAGTAGTAATAAAAAAATTAAGAAATATGTAAAAATTAATAGGTTCATTAAGAAAACTAATAAATTAATAAAAAAACAAAAATGTGTGCAGTCTTATAGTAAACAAATAAATGAACGAAGGAGATTAGGTGATAAGTTAGATATGTATTCATTATTATTAGAAAAAAATATCTCTGATTATGAGAAAAATGTAAAAAATTTAGAATTAGATATAAGTAAACTTAAGCACTCATTAGATGTTATGACTCAGCGATACACTAGTACTAAAAAAGAGTGTGGTGAACACATTCTAGCTTTGACGAGCCTTATGTCCTCATGTACCTGCAATAATGTGACAATTAATGACAGTTGCTCACTTGGCTCTCAGTTAGGATGTGAGTCACCAGTTATTCAGTTAAAAAACAAAAAAAACATAAACCCAATGAATGTCTCCGTTGGTTCCCAATCAACCCAAAATCATATAAGTAGACCTGTTAAATCCAATATAGTTATGTTCAGCGATGAAATAGGTAAAAACATGGGCCTATTACTAAATACATATTTGGGACAAGGAGTTGTTAACCACTGCATGCCTGGTTCCTCATGCTTTGAAATTATGAACCGAATTATTAATTATAAATTTAATAAAAATACCACTTTATTAATTTTTATTGGTAATAGGGGCAATGTGAGCAAAAATGAATTAGCAAAATATTTAGACACATTACATTTGTTGAACTTAAACAAAATTGTAATGTTTACATTCCCTTATAGTAACAGCTTGCCACAGGAGGAAAATGACATACGATATAAAATGAATTTATTATTAAATACCTTGACTTATAATTCAGAAAAAATGCATGTTATTGACATCAATTATTATTTGAAAAATAAATCAATTTATTTTACCCGAGATAAATATAATCTCAGTGGAAAAATTAAAAGACAGGTAGCTATGTCGCTATCATCTTTTATTGAATGTACAGCCAAGGACTTGGCTATAAAAGCTGCTTTTGTTGAGCAGAAAAATGACATATTATTTGATACGTTGGAATCAGTTCCAATAAATAATAATAATTTAAATTAATTAATAAGACAATAGAGGAAATCTCTTGCACTCCACCTGTATCCACAAAGGAAAAGACTAACAGTCTTAATATTGTACATCAAAATATACAAGGCTTTTCCGGCAAAGACCTGGAAATAACTCTTTATTTACAGGAAATGAATATACATGTCCTTTGTCTTACTGAGCACTGGCTTAAGAAATGTGAAGTGCTCATAGGGATTGAAAATTGGGAAGTCATTAGTTTGTTCAGTAGAGAGTCAGCTCAACGAGGGGGATCACTAATTCTTGTTAAAAATAATATTAAGTCAAAAGATCGTAAAGACATCGTGGCACTTTCTATAGAGCAAACTATTGAACTAGCGTGTGCTGAGCTGGAGCGGTATATTATTGTTAGTGTATATAAATCCCCATCTGCCGATTACCTTCTTTTTGAGTCCACTATGGAACAGGTATTAAAAAAAATATCAAAAACGAATAAGAAGATAGTTGTATGTGGAGACTTTAACATTGATTTATTAGAGGTAACTCAAAACTCTATAAGGTTCCTAAATCTTTTTAAATCCTTTAATTTAATTAATCTTTTTAATGAACCTACACGAATTACTCCTACAACAGCTACTTGCTTAGATAATATTTTCTGTAATTGTAAAGTTATGCAAAAATCTATTATAAACTGTCTAAGATCAGATCATAGTGGACAAATAGCAACATTTGAGCACCATCATGTTTCACCAATAGTGGATATTGTTTGTAGGCCAGTCACCACCAATAAATTAGATAGATTTAAGAAAAATATTGATTATGGAATAAATATATTGCCATTCAACAGCGCTAATACGGATGTGTCATATGAAAATTTGTTTGGATTTGTTAAAGATGAGTTTAACAATATATTTAAGCAAAAACACCTTAGAATAAATACAAATAAATGTAAATTCAGCGACTGGGCCACAACCGGTATTCATAAAAGTAGGAGAAAATTATATGAATTATATGAACTTAAAGCTCAAACTCAAGACCCTAAAATTATTGAGCATGTGAAAAAATTCTCTAAAATCTTTAAAAAAGTATGTTCAGTAGCCAAATCACATTACATTCGTGATATTATTGCTAGCTCCAAAAATAAAATAAAAGCCACTTGGAGCATTATTAATAGAGAAACATGCAAAAATAAACAATTAGATCGCACAATTAGCCTTAACGTTGATAATAAAATTATTCAATCCGACAATGAGGTAGCAAACGCGTTTAAGGATTTTTTTTCTAATATACCTATTGCTACAACTAGTAATTTAAACTCTTCACAAGGTCTTGCGGAAACTTTTTTGAAATCAAATGTCGAAAAATGTACTTCTATTCTAAATTTTAGGCATATAAATCCCTAAGTTATTGTAAAAACTTTTAAAGAGTTAAATATGAAAAAAACAGAAGATTTATGGGGCATTTCAGTTAATATAATCAACCATATAATTGATAGTATAGCAACGCATCTTGCTTGTATATTTAATCAGAGTATTGATGAAGGTTCGTTTCCTAATTTGATGAAGTACAGCAAAATCATACTCTTATTTAAATCCGGAGATAAAAGTGATCCCTCTAACTATAGACCGATATCAATTTTACCAGCTCTTAGTAAAATATTTGAAAAGTTAATCTTCAATCAACTCTTATCACACTTCAGAATAAACAAACTATTGCATGAGAATCAGTTTGGTTTCACAAAGGGGAGAAACACAACTGATGCGGGAGTTGCACTCATTAAGCATATCTTTGATGCATTTGAAAGTAAGCAGGATGCTTTAGGGGTTTTTTTGCGATTTGTCTAAGGCTTTCGATTGTGTAGATCACAAAACGTTATTAATGAAATTACGGCATTATGGTGTCTCAAATGAGTCAGGAAAATTGTTAGAGTCATACCTCACAGATAGAACGCAAACAGTTAATGTCAATGGAACTGACTCATCCGGGGCTCCATTACGCATGGGTGTGCCCCAGGGCTCTATATTGGGACCTTTATTATTCCTGATATATATAAATGACCTTCCTTACTTTACTAAAGATCTGTGTGAGATAGTATTGTTTGCAGATGATACGTCATTGATTTTTAAAACTGACAGAGGTGAAGCAACCTTTGACGATGTAAATAATGCTCTCTCTCAAGTACTACGATGGTTTACTGCTAACAATCTTTTACTTAATGCAAAAAAAACCAAGCTCATCAAATTCACTATGCCCAATGTGAGGCAGGTCAGTACGCATATTAATATGTCAGACGATCACATAGACGCAGTCGATTCAACAACCTTTTTGGGAATTACTATAGACTCCCGACTGCAATGGGGTCCCCATATAATTGCCTTGTCAGGAAGGCTCAGTTCAGCGGCTTATGCTGTGAGGAAAATAAGGCTTTTAACTGATGTCGAAACGGCAAGACTAGTATATTTTAGTTATTTTCATAGTTTATTGTCGTATGGTCTATTGCTATGGGGCTCAGCTGCTGACATCGAATCAATCTTCGTGTTGCAGAAAAGAGCTGTACGTGCAATATATTGTCTTGGGCCTCGCGACTCTCTGAGGGAGGTCTTTAAAGATATTAAAATATTAACAGTAGCGTCACAATACATTTTTGATAATATTATGTATGTTAGAAAAAACATTAGTTTGTTTAGCCTTAAATGTGATTCACATCATTATAATACTAGAAATAAAAATAAACTTGCCGTTCCGAGCTTCAGATTAAAGAAAGTAGGTAATTCTTTTTTGGGGAAATGTATAAAAATATTTAATAAAGTACCACAAACTCTTGTTGACTTGCCTGTTTATAAGTTCAAAAACCACATTAAAAAAATCCTTATGGAAAAAGGATATTACAAAGTTGAAGATTACTTGAACGACAAGAGTGCATGGACTTAATAACCTGCCTAGCTCGCACTTACACTATCTTGTAATTGTATTTCCTGTAATAAAATCAGGCTGACAAAGGTGACTGAGTTTGTTGCGCCGCTTCTTCTCATCACCAGCCGATATGTAGTCCCGAAGCGGTGGTAGGAAAAAAAAAATTGGGACATGTAAGTGCCATTGATGGCCAATTTGCAAAAATAAATGACTTTGACTTTGAATGACACTGTGAATTTGAGCCTAACTAAGAAAATGATACATTTTACAACTCGTGGATTTTGCTATGAATTTACGTCGGCGCTGTCGCCTGGACACATGGTATTTACCTACTTTTAAGGTTTTATTATTTGTTTACCACATTTAAATACACTTAACACTATTATTAGAACAATTATCTTTTGACAACTTAACACCCAATTATTCACTAATATTTTTAAAAATCACCTCTAACTGAGGTTATGTTACACTCGTAAATATTATGGCCACAGAATAAACTAGGACATCTCTTTGTTTGTTCTGAATTAAGCTAAAATAAGCTTTGGCGAGTTCTATTCGGTCAGCCGTCGCGAGCGGTCGTCTACAACACGTGCGCTGCAAGTGGCCCGAAACGAAAAGATCTTTTGTTCTTAAAATCCAAAGTCCAACGCGCGGGCCCTGTCTTTGATAATAATATTGCAATTTCTCTTCAGCCTTTGAAGTCAATAACCAGTGTATGAATTTTAAAACAAATTAAATTAAACATTTAAACTTAAATTAATAATCAACGGAACGCGGGATAAGTGTTTTCAGAATCACCCCTCCGTAATTTAATTCTTGCATAGGTTTTAGTTATCTAGAAGCGTGTGAGCCAAGTGTGTGTATAGTGTTGTTGTGCCAACCGTCCTAAGAGTGCTCCAGTGCAGCCTCAGGGAAAGGAGAGACCATCGCATTCACATCTTAAGCCTGTGGCGAGTTGCAAAGGGTTCGAGTAAGGCCCACTAGCCCAGCTACTACGCGTGTAGGCGCAAACCCGGTGAGATTAGTCCTTTACCTTACAAACACCAAGTACCTAACAGTTGCGAATTGAATAACAAATTCGACCACTTCAAACCTATCAGAATCACTAGTTTCCATAGATTTAAATAGGAAAATACTCAAACAGCAAACCTCAGACCGAAGTCTCTAGAATATTATAATACTTACATCACCTCAGAGTACCACAAATACATAGAACATAAGTAGGTACTTTAAAATTATTGAGGTATAAAGCAAAGTTTTCTGTAACTCTAACAATCGAACTAACTAACGCTCATTCCGAAAAAGTCTCAATACCGAAAAAGACAACACATGTTAAACATAAATCTGAAACAAAGCAAACATCTTCGGTAACAATAAACCTTAGTATAGCATAGTTTCACTCAACCAAACATTTAAATTTACAAGAAACACAGCAAAAAGAAGTGCCCAAAAAACACTTTTGTATCTTGCATAATACAAAAGCACGAAATCAATACCCCGGGTTTAATATAAACCAATAAAAAAACCCATAAAAAAACTGACACAACAAGCATTACCAACACTTACAAAAACACTAATAAATAACAATTGGGCAACCTTTACACCCTAGCCATAAGTCTCTAATATACTCGATTTAAGCTTTCCCCCACAGCCCAAACAATGTCAACAGCAATAATCAAAGTAGCTGGAGATGGAAATTGTCTGTTTAGGGCAATATCACTCACACTAGACCATGGGACAGTCAGACGTGATCTTGCGCGATACGTGGAAGAAAACCAAGACGACGATACAATGGAAATAACCATTGCCAGCAACCTTGACACTGACAACCAAACACAATACCATAACTACATTGCAAAGCAATACGGAGAATGGGGTGGTATATATCAACATTCATCAGAAATACAATAGATAGACCTTAGTCTTCAAGCCAAAAAATCCAAACGATCCTGTTGGCGACATAAACCTTATCTATGACGTTAGCCACTATAATAGTCTCATATACGTTAATTTCTGGAAACAATTATACTACGCTAGTAAACAAGGCATAACATAATGAGAAGAGCCAACATCAAAACACACTGGAAAGCACAAATGACTCGATTAGCTCCCCCATGAGCATTGAGGATTATGCAGACAAAACCGGATATCGCCTAGTCAGTACATCAACTCGCCCTTAACATAACATCGAACCAAGTTACCTTAAACATTGGCACATGGAACGTCCGAGGCACCGCAGACCCCAAGAAGAAAGACGAAATTGATAATTTCCTAAATAAAAACAACATAGTTAACGCTTGCTTACAGGAAACCCACATGCTCCCGGGAACAAACAGCTCTAAAAACTACAAATGGTTATTTTCAGGATCAAACAAAAGCCGTTGACTGGCCACCGTGGTCAAGAAAAACACAACCTTGCAAATAAAAAACGTTATTAACTACCCAGATATCATGGCTGCAACCATAGTAATAAATAATTTTAACAGAAAGCTATTCATAATCACGGCCCACATACCGAACAAAACGGCGGCGGCTACTAAAACAATTTCCAGGTTACTGCAAACCATAAAACAAAAACCAAAAGATATTACACTGATAATACTAGGTGACTTCAATGCCCACATAGGATCCCTAGATGTAAACGACCTCCAAGAATCCGGTCAGATTGGAAACAATCGGCTACACAAAGACTCCAATGACATTGGTAATATCATTATCGATATTATCAGACGAGAAAAATTACGCTGGGATACTTCTTTTGGCAGACCAATTTATAAAAAAAATTGGAAATCGGGCAAAATAATATCACAATTCGACCACATACTTACAAAAGCAAACAATACAAGTCTATTCAACTTTATAAAAGGAGAGCCTAATAAGAAAACTAATCATGGGTGAGCTAACTCAAACAAAATTAAATTCACAAGACACTTTCCGGTAGCAACAAGAGAATCCAATAAGATTCCAGTAAACCAATATTTTAACTACAGGCTCTTAAACTATGAGCTACTACAATATGAAGCCATCCGAAAAAAATCCAAAATGAAATTAAAATGACCACTGAAGCGTGGAATATTAGCAATCAACACCAACGACCACTGCCTTGGGATACGATCATAGAAATTATGAAATTAAGTGCTACCAACACACTCAAGAAGGTAGCAAACATATCTAAGGAGCACAGACTTTCGCTAGCTGAACTACAGAAAGTTAAATTTCGTAACCGACATTCGATTGATACAACATCTCGACTAGAAATAAAACATTGACATTAACATATTGAAAAAATGAAGACCGCGAATTCGAATCCTTTTTCAAGGGCCTTAATAGCATGCATCCTTCTCAGCGCATGAAAACCACATATAACTTTTATCGAAGATTTAAAACAACTGTAAAATACAGGAAGAAGACCACATATATACCTATTTCTAATTGGGAAAAGAAACTATCAAAATCTGGAGGTCCAGCCATATCTCTATGTAAGAACGAGAATATAAATGACCTTTGTAAAGGTCCAGGCAATGAAGAAGTTGCTAAAATAATCAATAGTATGCGGCACAGCACCAGGTATTGACCAAATAGTCACGGAAATATTAAAAGCTCTACCCGACGAGATGTTCACAGACCCAATGGAGCAATTTAGGAATGCATGGCAAAGCAATATCATACCATCAGCTCGGAACCAAACTGTCCAAGTCCCGAAAAAAAAACGAACCCGAAATCTACTAACGAATATGAGCGCATTTCGACGTGCTGTACTGGCTATAGAATATACGCCAACTTTATTCTGTCCCGTCTTGATAAATTGTCCAAAAGCCTAGGCAACTATCAAGCAGCCTTCCTATAAAATAGATCTACCGATGATCATATTTCTACTCTCCGTAGAATTCTCGACGAGAAATGGCGGGAAGGCACAAAAACATACGTCATGGCAATCGACATGGAGCAAGCTTTTGATACCGTAAACTTAAATGCACGGAAAGACATCCTCGTGTCCAGGACTAATAAGACTTTTACCAATAGGATTATAAAAGCTTGTATGAATGAATCAACATGCATAAGGTGGTTTGGACAACAAACACGGTTTATTAACAAAGGCAAAGTAGTCAAATAAGGTTGCCTACTGTCACCCCGTCTCTATACCATTCTCATTGACGACGTTTTAAAAACTCTAGAAGAAGAAGTACCATTCCTTTATCTCAATCAAGACCTAACAATATCCCTACCGATATGCCTATCATTTGCCGACGATATAATTATTTTAGGAACAAACTTTAGACAACTACAAATAATTTTATTCCTGACTCAAAGAACTCCTCCTTACTGTTGGACTAAAAATCAATACCACAAAATCAAAAATCTTGATCCGTGACCCGACAAATACCCGCAGGCGCACTCAATTACTCCAAATTGGAGATAGTACTAATATCCAACCAGTCGAGGTGATAAAATAGCTCGGCACTTACATAACATCAGGGAACAGCAGAAGAGAAACAATAAAAACCCGCTGCAAGCAAGGAGCTAAAAACTCTAAAATTCTAATCCCTTTTATTAGAAAAACCAAGATGCAACTAGCAAGACTATTGTATAAAATGATCATTGAGCCTACAATGACGTATGGACTAAAGGCCGCCGCGCTAACCAAAGCAAACCGATCCATGCTTAGACGGTTTGAGCGAATCATATTAAGAGACATACATAGCCACAGCAAATCTCCACCAAAAAACCAAAAAGTTCACCAACTTCTGATGAGCAAGAGAATAAATTTTCTCTGACTGTGTTACTACGGTCATATATTGCGGCGAACGAAGTTGCACGTAGTCCACAGCGCTATAAAACTCAAAGCAAATAGGCTAAAGATTGGCAGGCCCATATTTACGTGGAAGGACTCGCTCTCACATGATCTGAAATACTATGATAAAACCCTAATAGAATGTAAACACCTAGCCGTAAACAAAAAGGAGATGAGACAAGCAGCTCAAACAATATTCGAAACAGAAGAAACTGACAGTGAATCCGATGCCAGCAGCTCATACGAAACAACAACACCTATGAAACAATGACGCAGAACAACTAGCAAGCCAACCAAGTAACAAGATAACATAATAATCAGGAAAAAACCACAACACCCAAGGCCAGATTGCCCAACCCATCATCATCAACGCTCAATCCTAACAACAATAAACCCGTCTTTACCCATTTTCCTATACCAGGCTTAGGATGCATATCTACTTGGTTGTGGTCGATTGGTTTCAGCCGACTTGCGCGGTTGGTTGGCTGGTCGGCCGTCCTATCCCATCCCAGAGCGTGTCCCTCCTTATAAAATGTGCTACCTGGTATGCCGGTTTGACCGGAGCAGGCTTTGATCCTGGCTGGGCTAGTACCTCGTATCGTATCGTATCGTATCGTAATTAAGCTAAAATAAGCTTTGGCGTATTCAAACTATGCAAATAAATGTTAGTTCTATGTGCGATCGATTACGTTACGACTCAATTCGGAACTTGAATTACCCTGCTAATGAAAAAAGGCTACTAGACTGTCACTGACTCTTTCATTTAGACGCGGTAGGCGCCGCATTTTATATAAGGATAAGTTGCGAATGTCAACTGTCAGGTTTTATTGTATGAAAGAAACGTTCTTTTTAATTTATTCGTATTACGATCAACCCAACTCTCAATATTTTAAGGCGGGAGTATTTAACTTTTAGTCATCTTCCGACGGATTTATTCACAAAACTAAGGAACTTATAAGAATAATAAAAAATAATATAAAAATATTTGATCTTTTACCTAATAAATAAAATAAATAAAATAAATAAAATAAATAAAATAAATAAAATAAATAAAAAAAATAAAATAAAATATTTTTATTTCAGGTAACAGGAACCCATATTACAATAAACAACAATGATTGCAAGTTAAAATGAAAATTACTAAATTAATTAAATTGAATTAGAATTAAAATTATAATAAAATAAAATAATACAAAATAATAATTTGAATTTGAATTTACTAATGTCTCGGTGAAACCAAAATACGAAAATAATAACTTGGCTCGATAGAAAAAAATCTTAAAAATAGGTCATTTTATGATTTTTGGATCGATTTTCCGGAAAGATTTTATATGATACAAGTATGTAAAAATTAAGCAGTTTACTAAAGATCAAAGTTTGCTAGTGTCTCGGTGTAAAAAAAATCAATTTTGTTATGTTATTAAGTACCAAAGATTAAAAAACCTCGCAAACCATGCACAAAAGGCGTGCAAGCCGCCCCGCCAGTCTCCAGTAGGACGTCGCCGAGATAGGACCTGTGTTGCGCTCAGACTCCCCCCCCGCCCCCCCCGCACACCATCGCAATAGCTACGAAATTTAATTCTTGTAAATATTTAGATTTTTTGTGTGGAGCCAGGCATACCTCAACCTCAATTTTACTTTATTTGGTGTTACATCAATGAAAATACAAAATTATTACATGTACAAGAAATACTCTGTAAATTTGTTGTAAGTAATACGGTGATAGTACATACATAATTTACAATTTAAAATTATATTTATATATATTTTATAATAATTCGTAATTGCTATGACTAGTAAACAACCGATTATAAACCCCTATAGACCGTGTTTAGTCTCAAATTAGAGGTATCGACTAGTTCTACACGATTCTTAGGATAATTAGTTTATTGACTTGAATTTGTAAACCAACGATAATAGACCCCTCGTGTTTGGTCTGAAATGAGTCTCAACAAGTTCTACGCGTTTATTTATTTTATTCTTAAGTACAAAATGTGAAATAGGCGGACTTAATGCCATTGGTCTCAAATGAGGGATCTCAATAAGTCATACAGGTTTCTTACATATATATTTTTTAATTTATTTATAAAACTAAAATAATATTTACAAACAAAATTTACACGAATCGAATGGCATAGCTTTATAGCTTTACCGCATACCGCCGTTGTATACATATAGATTTAGCTATAATTATTAAACTAACGCTAATGGATCCCTTGACTTTTGGTCTAAAGTAAATTTTGCATGACTAGAGTTTTCCCGGGAATTCTCGGTACTGAAATAACTGCGAATTCCCGGGAAAATACATTGCTTCAAGTAACCTATGGTTCCCGCTGCTCGGAAGTACCTACAAACAGAAGAACGCCCTTTCCCCTTCGTCAAAGGTGTCATTTAAATTTTTAAAGTGATTAAAAAGATTACACAAAAATGGCTATATTTTGTGAATAAATCCTCAGTAAAAAATCTGTAATTTACACTGAGCTATTTAACACGAGCACGACTAATCAACACAGTATTATTATCTTAGTTTTTTATCCGGTATCGAACGTAACGTATCGAACATATTGTGGTACTCGCTGACTTACTGTACCGAGGATTCAAAAATCAGTTTTAGCACCGGTACTGCACAGCCTACATTCTACTGCTTATCCTACTACTGATCCTTACTTATTTTTTTTGCTCCAATTAGAAAACAAATCTCAAATATGACCATATACAACAACGTCTTTGGGAAACTTTGCTACAGAAGCGCATGTATTTTGTTTATTGTATAAATTGGCATTATCGTTTGAGGACATATACCCGCCATTCTGACGCGTCCGAACCTACAACTATTATCATATTTATAAGTACTTAAATGACACTGTCCAAATTGTTTGAAGCTCAGGCCGAAGCTCAAAAAAGTCACGGACATGATATTCAGATAAAAATAATATTGTCTAAAATTTGAATGTTACTTTAAAAAATACATATCTCTGTATCACTCAGCTTTTTTAAGTAATTCAGTTTTTATCTGCACTTTATTGTGGTATAAAGTGCAGATAAAAACTGAATTACTTAAAGCAATTACTTAAGCACTTTAACCAGACATTTTAAGAACGCTGACTTGACTAATTTAGTTATTATTCTATGATAGCGAATAGGGAAAATAGGGAATAAGGAAAAGTATATATAAAATAATTTTAGGTAATATTATATTTCTCTAAAAGAATTGCAAAAAGGACAGGGAATAGGAGAAGGAAGATTACTTTTCCCTAAACATCTTGACCACGCGCAGGCCAAAATTGAACATTTTCCTTTTCTCTTTATTTCAATCTCTTTACATTTTTTCCAGTGCTGTAATAACATGACGAGTTTTTTGTCGATAGATGAATGAATAGCCCCTAAATTATCGCCGGTCGAAACCCAGACACACTGTTTTATTTATTGGCTGGAGGGCGTCAACTCTTGCGCCAAGACGATTTGTGACGACTTTTTAGAATAGCTTATAGACGTTGCTCAGGAGCGTGATCGGTCTGTAGTTCTTCAAGAGTTTATCTCCTTTTTTGAAAAACCGAGTAACCGCGCCCTCGCTCCACACCCTCGGCGTAGTCCTATTGCTTAAGACGGGGTTAAACAATCTCCTTAGTTCCCCAAGGATGGGTAGCCCTCTTGCTTTTAGAAGTTCTGAAGTGACTCCAGCTTTGCCTTGCTAAGATGTTTGAGAGCCGACTCAATTTCGTCTATGTCTAGTTCTGGGAAACCATCGCTGGCGTATAAGCGTGGCTCGAGGGTCATTCGCGTCAGGTGGAAGTTTCAGGACATGCGAGTCATATAAGCGGCCATAGAAGACCGAGGACTTCTAGATCGAGATCTAGGCGAGAATTTCCGAAACTCCTGTGATGGTTCTGCCATCCTAGGTTTTTAGATTTGTAAAATGCGATCTCCTATTCTTTGGGAAAAGACTTTTGACACCGGTTTTGCTCAAAAACCAAGAATAATAAGTTTACAAATATTTTGCACGGCGCCTTATATCCTATATGAGGCAGGAGTTTCAGCTTTGGAGATCGCGTCTTACCAAGCACCGGATCTTTTTATGGATGGAATCTGACTGGCCTCTGGCGACCCGTAAAATATATGTGCCAAAAATAATATTTGTTTTGTTATTAATAGGATTTTATTTAAGGATTTTATTTTAGGATTAGGGGGACAATTGATAGGATGATTTATTGAGATGACAATTGAGATTGAGATGACAATTGAGATGATGATCACGGAGTAACTCCGTGATCATGGCACTTGCAACAGTGCCGAAATATCGGGAACTCAAAAATAAGGTACATGGTAGCAATCCCGTAACAAACTATTCTAATGTTAGTGACCATGAAAGTTTAAAAGAATATATGATTTATATTGTTTTAATGATTTTACGTACAAATTACCAAAAAAAAAGGGATAAAATCTAAAATAAATGAAACGGGAAATAACGCGATTATAATTTAGGAACAAAATTTAACATCCTTTGCCTGACGTTTTGACCTGGTTACTCAGTGGTGGTGTGGTCACAAGCTGACGGCTCACCAGTCAACCTGTGACCACGGTCGGTGTAACCCGATCGAAACGTAATTACGGATAAAATCATTATGTGAATCACTTTCTACAAAGTAAGAACCTTTCATAGTATAATTTGTTGATCTATTCTAATAGTATAAAGAGGATAGGTTTCATTGTTTGTTTATATGGACTGATTAGGCTCCAAAACAACTGAGCCAATTTCATTCTTTCACCATTAGATCCCTACATTATTTCTGATGAACATAAGCTACTTTTAAATCCTAAAAATGCACCATTCTTTAGGAATACGAGAAATTTAACAATAACTGGCGCTGAATAATATAAGATGTATTATCCGAAATAAGCAACCGCTATTATAGTCTTTTATGAATAAATTAAAGACCATGCAATTTTGGTTAAATATTAATTTTACCTCTACTTTTATACTTATTTAAATACTAATTGGTATTATACTAATTTAATAGTTTTGCTACTTGCTACCTACTACTATACAACTTAAATAATCGTATTGTTGAGTTACCATTTTTGAGATTAGTTTTATCCGCCGTAAAGTATCGTAAAAACTATATCTCTGAA
Source organism: Anania fuscalis (assembly GCA_950371115.1). Lineage (NCBI taxonomy): Eukaryota > Metazoa > Arthropoda > Insecta > Lepidoptera > Crambidae > Anania > Anania fuscalis. The sequence goes on along the minus strand of OX493326.1, from coordinate 10,078,614 downwards.
ACTGTTATATATTAACAAATACATGCTGTATAATATATTTTGATAACAAGCTATACTTCGACTATACATAGTTAAAATTTGTACTCCTAGGCAAAAGACAGAAGAACTGCATACAATAATATCTTTAGATGGTGCTCCTGTAAAGTTGGGGTTTTAAACATTATGATGGTTTACGTAGGAGGCATCCAATTGTAGTATCGAAATTCCTAGGAAATACTTCCTATTAGCTAATGTTTGCTGTTATTCGAATCAATTAATTTTCCCGGGAATTTCCGGTTCTTTCAGTACCAAGAATTCCGGTGAATAAACTCTACGCACCCGTGCAAAGCATTGACCAAATAAGTGCGAAGAACGACCCACCACGCAATTTTGTTAAAAATGAGGTTTTTCCTAAGTTTCCCGTATGTCACTACTTTCCAGATTTTTTCCTTATCGACACTATCGAATGGTGTAATAATATCGGTTGTTTTTCTTTTTAGGATTCCGTACCCAAAGGGTAAATCGGGACCCTATTAGGTACTGAGGCTCCGCTGTCCGTCTGTCCGTCTGTCACCAGGCTGTATCTCATGAACCGTGATACTTAGACAGTTGAAATTTCCAGAGATGATGTATTTTTGTTGTCGCTATAACAACAAATACTAAACAGAATACTTTAAATATTTAAGGGGGCTCCCATACAACAAACGTGATTTTTTTACGTACGTTACTTACCCTTCGTGCGCGAGTCCGACTCGCACTTGGCCGGCTTTTTCGATTTCAGTTCTATTGCCAGAAAGGAATAAGTTTTTTTTTCAAACATCTAATAATGCAGTTTTAGTTTTCATCAAAATCTGCCCTGAGGCAACTTTTGAGTGTTTTTCTTTATTTCTCATAGTTTTGGATTCGACCTACCACGCCCACGTAAAAAAAATACACCGTATGAGTATTGAACATATTACAAAACAATAAAAATATATCAAAATGAAACAATAATAGGTATAACCTACCGGGCGAGTGCTTTGACCACTAAGCTACCGAGGACGTCACGTGACAAGATGAAATTCCTCAAGTGTTTTTTCTCGCTGTCAAAGCCAGCGTATTCTGATCAATGTTGTAGCTATATTTTTGATACCGATGATTTTTTTTTCAAGTGTTATTTATCTTCAATTAAACCTTGCATGGAATTGCTAAAAACAAAAATTTACAAGGTATAACCTAGCTTTAATATTACGATTAACTTTAATAATATTGAAATTTTGTCATAATTGCCGTGAGTGGATCAGGGGATAACTTATAATTTTAGCTTATAAAATATAAAGTTTACGATGACATAATATTAAAATAAAAATACACTTCTGAGCAATAGTCTGAGCTCTTTAAGCTTAATGATAGGAAATTTCAAAGCCTATTTCAAATTTGGCGCTCAGTTGCTTACGCGCCGCGCGGGCAGCTCCCCGCAGTGGGCGGAGTTACCCACCCCCACAACTAGAGTAACACGCCGAATACCCTCGCCTTAAGTATTTTAGTCGCTGTACGGAAGAGCGTTAATTGCGTGAATTTCTCGCTACGGTGTAGGTGGTCTCAGCACTGCCTACCCGCGGAGCATGACTTAAAGCGCATTATGCTTACATAGGTATTAATGTTTCGAGTTTTAATAGTAGTCGGTGTTGTCGAATATGGACTGTTTCTATTTTTATGTGTTATGTTTATTAGTTAAACATTCATTGTTTTATTATTATTTAGAGGATATTTTTTAATGACACTTATTTTTATATGTACTTAAACATCTCTGTCATTAATTTCATTTACACGGAGGTAGGCACAGCTTAACCAGTGGCGTGCATTGGTTTTATTTCGAGGTAGGCAGTAGATACTTACTAAGGAGTTTTATTGATGAAAATCACTGGTTTTCAACAATATTAGCCATTTGTAAGTACCTACTGCCTTCCTCATTTCATTTAACAGGTAGGCACTGCTTAATTGCCTATATGCACCGAACGCCCCTGAGCTTAACACATTGAAGCCTATATGTCAGCAAAGCATGCCCCTGGTAATTAGCGAAAGGAAGACCGAGTGCATCCGAGATTGGTTTAGTCGTAAACAACTTATATTTCATATTTATATTCATTTAATCACTTTCATAATGGAACATTAGTCTACAATACAGGTACAAAAGATGTTTATTTTGTTACAGAATGACCTTCTAAGACATTCGTGATTTTGATGACGCCCAGGACCACATCCTACACCTGGAGACTGAGAAGCAAGATCATGTTGACTACCAAACTAATTGTTTATTCAATAAATTAGTTGGAAGTGCGCCCAGCCCCCTCCAAACTTCATCTAGCAATAAATCAGTTACAACCATTGATTTAACAGGTGACATAACTTTAAAATCCCCTTATCCTGGTTGCCTTGCTAAATTAAGTAAAAATAAAATTAGGAAATATGTCAAAGTTAATAAGTAAAACGCTCAGAAGGATTTGTTGATAAAGGAAACACGAAGTTCTGCTGATCTCTTTTATTTCACTTGTCACCAGTACTTTTTCACAACCGCACACGACGAATGCACAAACTCGAATGGCCGACCGAGTGACCGTTCAGAAATCAACCGATTGAATGAACGATCGATTAATAAATAATTGAGATGACAGGGATGAAATAGGATTCCTTTTAAAAGGTTATGACTAATTAAAATAAGTTTAATACGGTTAAAGTGAGTTATTAATGAGGAGAACATTATTGACTGTTACAGTCGGCCATCCGTCACATGAACGAGTCCCTTCGTTTAAGCTGTCAGTATACAATTTATTTGGCTCAATTAATTAATACAATTTAAATCGAACTTATTTATAGCTAGACAAAAGAGGCTACTTCACGTCTTTCGCCATCTACTTGTCTCGGCTGCGTGTTACATCATATCGCTCTTGCATGGCTCTGTTTCACCGAGCTCTGTGTCATGACCTCACTGCCATAGCACTCATGCTCGGATCAACTCTGCTCTAGCTCTGCGCTATAAAAACACCCTCTCTGTCAAATCATTCACGCTTGGCTCAGTTCTGCCTAAGCTCTGTGATATAAAAGCATACCTTCACTGTCATACCACTCATGCTTGCCTTATTTTAGCGCAAGCTCTGTATTATGACTATATAACTATTTCGATTTATCATAAATTCACCATTGTCATCAAGATAACTATCGATCAATCTCAATCAATTAATTCATATACTCAAATCTATGCTTGTTTCCTTAAAAATTACAATCAATATAAAACCTCACTAATGTGTACATGATATAATATTAATAACAATAGGTGCTGTATAATTAAGATTTCTTAATAAAATTAACTGTATAAAATAAAAAATAGTATATCTCTGTTGTCATTTCATTCATTGTTACTGCTTTCGTCACTAGAGGAACACGCAGGTGCGTCAAAACTCATCCAAGGATAGATTTTATCGATTGAAACAACATTCTCATATGATTTTCCTTTTCTGGTAAGCGGAGTATCTACTATAAGGAATCTATCATTAGGCAGGATCCTTTTGATACGATATGGACCTTGGCATTTCGATTCTAACTTCTTTGATTTTCCTGACCCCACCACAATAGCTCTTACCACCCTCACTAAATCTCCCTCTTTATATTTTCGTGGACATTTACGACGCTGATCAAATCTTACTTTGTTTTTATTTTGATTTTCTTTAATACGATCACTGGCATCGGATCTAATTGTTTCAATTGTTTTGTTTATTTTGTTTGAACCAATATCCTTAGAGACACTGTTTAAAATACCTTGTGATGGATTGCCTAATCTTCGCCCGAAAAGTAATTCATTAGGAGTTCTTTTTGTGACGTCATGTATCGAGGTGTTAATTCCTAATTGGACATCTGGCAGGAAAGAGTCCCACGTATCACTACCTTTACCATGAGTCATGCTACCTAAGGATGCCAAGATCGTTCGGTTGTATCGTTCAACCTGCCCATTTGCACGTGGCGTCGCGACGGAATTGAGAATATGTTTGACACCTGTGGACTGCATGAATATTTTAAACCTTTTGCCGGTAAAACTGGTGCCCCTATCGGTAATAAGCCGCGAAGGAGACATAAACAGGCTGAAGAAGGTTCTAAACACTTTAATGCTTGCTTTAGACTTCGTACTGCGTACTGCAGTTAAGTGTACGTATTTCGTAAAGGAGTCTACAATAACTAAAATGTGTATGTTGCCGTGTTTGCTGCGAGGAAATGGCCCAAGGTGATCGGCATGTAACGTGTGTAGCGGGACGGGTGTATCTACCTTTGGAATTGGATGTAAAGTCCCTTCCTTGGGCCCTGATGGAACTTTGTGATGCGCACACTCCAAGCACGCTGAAACATACTTCCGGACAAATTTCCTAATCTTTGGGAACCAGAATAAGGTCTTGACCCGTTGTAAGGTTTTCTCAAAACCAAAGTGGCCTACGTCATCATGATTCGTTTTGAGAACCTGCCATCTCACACCTCTCGGCACAAGCCATCTAAGAATACCATCCTGGACTACTCTATACACACGTCCATTTTTAACTTGGTACTCTTTATGAATAGCTGCAATCTTGGCAGTTTCTGGGTCCTCTATAATTTCCTTAATGCGTCTTACCTCTTCATCGGCTGACTGTACAGTGGAAATCCAATCATCGACCTTAATATTGAGAATATTAAGCACGTGTATTGGCTCCTGTTCAAATATAATAGCTCCTCGGCTCAGAGCATCTACATGTGCCATCTTTTCGCCCGGACGATATTCGACGTTGCAGTCATATTCAAGAAACTGGATCCACCATCTTGATATCCTAGGAATTAAATCCCGTTTTACTTATAAGAAAATTTGCGCATTAAAAAACGTAATTTGTATAAAGAAATGGTGCGCTGATAATAATGTTATGGCATGATTTTAAATAAAATACATTCAAAAAATACTTATTATCTTTAATTTAACGATCTTACAATAAATAACTAACTAGATGTAGATTTTAAATACCTATTTGAAGAGATGAAAAAAACACTTATAATTTTATGATCTTTATTATTTATAAACTTTAACTAAAATTGGCTTACTTAAAGACTAAAAACTATCACTACACAACTTTTTCGATATTTTTCTAATCACTGTATCAGTCATGTCCATTATTTCATCATTTGATTCCGTTACTACATATTGTGCACTGAGCACACCATTGTCACCACTCTCACTGTGTTCGTCCGATTCCCGTGCCGTTAAACAGGAAGGCTCACTAGTCAGGTCACACCATAGAAATATTAATAGAGGAGAAGTCGCATCGTACGTAATTTCGAAGAGTACCGTTGTCGCCGGATTTCTCCTACCCACACATTAAACTGTGTAAAAACAAAACAACAGGAGGAGCCTGAGAGTCTACGACAACATGTATACAGGTGTTGTGATTGGCCTAAAGGCACTTCACGCATACTTTAAAACTACAATAAACACTAGCTAGCCTGGCACTACCACCACTACTTCGCGAACGGCGCATGCGGCCGTACCATGGTATTTTCCTGACACAGTAGATATCGGTAGCATCAGAATACATTGCGGTGTTATTAGACGGTAATATTATGTGGTTGCTGTACTAAGCTATCAATAAATAACACTTGAAAAAAAACCATCGACCTCAAGTGGGACTCGAACCCACGTCCCATCGCATGCCGGGCGAGTGCTTTACCAACTAAGCTACCGAGGACGTCACGTGACACGATGAAATTTCTCAAGTGTTTCTTCTCGCTGTCGAAGCCAGCGTATCTCCGATCAATGTTGTAGCTATATGTATAGCTGAGTAGTATACTACCCGTCAACACCCGATAGAAATATTTTTACAAATATTTGACTATTGGTTAAGATCAGAAATGCTTAAACATTGTAAATTTTTGTTTTTAGCAATTCCTTTTTTATGGCTGTGTTATATGTCGCGGTGTCACGCGCCACGCCTCCATTACATATCTAGTCCTTTCTGTGATCTGAGGGTCACACACTCTTATTTGAATAAGTTTTATGCCTCTAGCTCGCTCTCTGTTGATGACGTAGGATTTTGCAGAGCTACGTCTCTTCTTTTTCGCATACATTTTGACGACCTCCGTAGCCGAGAAGCGAGCACGCCGGACTTTAAAGGGCGCCGCCATCTCTGAGGTTCCGGGTTCGATCCCCGATCAGGTCAATGTAGAAAACGAACTTTTCTATATTGGCTCGGGTCGTCTGGGTGTTGTGGTAAAGTCGTTGTTTCTGATTTCTATAACACAAGTGCTCTAGCTACTTACCTTAGGATCAGAGCAATGTATGTGATGTTGTCCAATATTAATTAATATATATTAATACTCGGTCTTTCGTCTTACCTACTTTTCTCGCCTTGTCTGAGACTCGCAAATTTGGTTTCTGTCCACAACATCTTGACAAGCTTGTTTTAATCCCTCCCAGGGATCGTAGGTGAACTGAGACAGCATGATAATTATATCATTGGAGTTTTGTATCATCTGAAAAGTAAAAAGAATTATAAGTGGTTATCATAGAATTAACAAATGTACTAAACTAATTAGATAAATAAGAACTTGATATACTTACAAAATAATTAAGTAATCTTTCGCTGGTCTGAAGGCATTCAGTGATATGGAATGAATGAGCTCTCATTGCTTGGTGAAATATAAATATGTTTTATTTAGGTCGCAAAATCGTTGACTTTGCAAAATAAACGGATGTCATGTATCAACTTATTACAAATTACATTATTACGTCCAATTAGGTTATTAAACTTTGAGAGGTTAAATTCACAAGTATTAACTAAATGTTATTTAAATAGGGATTTTTAAAGAAAACCATAAATACAATGTAAAATATTATTTTCTTATTTATATTAACCGTCATTTATAACTGAAAGTACATACTATTATGTATATGCTAATACACTTACACTACAAATCTTATCAAAAAATCTGTCATTAATAGTTACTTAAGGATAATGATTAAATCTAATATGATTTTATTTATTTTAGCATAATGTAAATATAATTATTAAATTAAAAAATTATGCTCCCATGCCATTGTGGAAATTTTGTTTGACATTATAAAACGTTTGTCATCCGCATTTGACAAAGCTATCTTATTTACTGTTTGGGTAAAAGCATTATGCTTAACCCATTCTTGGTTGCCGTGCCAATTTGGGAACACTTAATAATTGAGGAGAGAAACGAAAAGTTTTGATACCAGTTGAAATACGATTACAGTTTTGAGTAGTTAAAAGTGCAGTGAATAAATGTACACTACAAACAATTTGTTATAATTAGTGGTGTTTTCATTATTATTTGTTGAAATTTCTTATCAGGACACACTTGGAGGTATGTACAGTATTTTTTAATTATTATAATAATTAGATACACTAAACATCATTATTACTTTATATTACTTGAAGCTAATAAATAACGAATGATTTACAATATTTTGCAGTAATGTATTATAAAAATGAGAGTTTTTGTCATATCCGAAACTTTGCTGTGCCAATTTGGGTACAGTGGCCACAAGTGTAATTAGTTTATCCTTGATTTTCCAGATTTTGAAAATGAGTCGCAGGCGAAGATTTAGCGCTAGTAACGACTACAAGGGCTTAGATGAGGCCATAAATTCCATCGAAGATGACAGTGGTGGCGTTTGAGAGTATGACTTAACCATAGTTCCACCAGAACCCAGTGTTGTCACCGACGAAGATTTGATGACAATGTATTATCTAACTTGCCAAATGATGTTCCCGGAAATATAGAGGTGTTCGTTCGCGATGAGGGTATTCTTTCCGATAACAGCGATGATGAGCCATTATCCACCAAGAGAGCTCAAATCCGATCCACTGTGACTCAAGCAGCTGATAACCTTTGGACCAGCCCAAGTTCATCAACATCGAACAAAAATTGAGTTGCAGCCAGCTCTTGTGGATATTGTTACAGCTTTGATATTTACTGTGGCAAATCTACTATTTCTAGTACAGAGCCTTTAGGAACTAGAGTTGTTAAAATGTTGCTGAATAAATTGACACCAGATCCTGCGAACCACAAAGTTTTCTGCGATAACTTTTTCACAAGTTATGATCTTCTAAACGACCTGCGTCAATTAGGTTTTCGTGCTAAAGGAGCCATTCGTGAGAACCGTACCAAAAATTCCCATTGACAAATGCTAAGGACATGAAAAAAATAATAAGAGGAGAGTTCGATTACAAATTCGATAAAAAAAAATGTTATTGTCGCTGGAAAGACAACAGCATTTGTAATATGGCAACGAATTATTATTCTTATGATCCGGTGGGAACTGTAAAGAGATGGTCTGCAGAAAAGAAGCAAAAAGTTGATATGACAATCCCACATTTGTTTCATAATTATAATAAAGGCATGGGTGGAGTAGATGAAATGGATCAGTCTTTTTCACTGTACAGAATCGGCATTCATGGCAAAAAGTGGTGGTGGGTATTGTTTACCTACATGATTGATATGGCCATAGCAAATGCTTGGCGATTACATGTTTAGTCTAGGGAAGAACCCATGGATCAACTACTGTTTCGACGAAGCATTGCCAGATGCTATCTAAAGCAATCAACCCAAAGACAGTCTGCTCGTCCTTCATCATCTAACATAGAGGGTCTCCAGCTTGATGGAGCAGATCATGTACCTGAAAAGCTTCCGAAACGAGTACGCTGTGTCATTTGCCATAATAGAAGCCGATGGGGCTGCAAAAAATGCATGAATTTTCATTCAGCATTTGCTGTGCATTGAAAAACTGTGTTTTAAAAATTACCACTCTTAAGTGGCCACTGTGCCAATTTAGCTACAAATTCCTGAAAAACATTATTTTTATTATTTTCTCATTCAGACCTTTTTTTGTATCCTCTATAATAAACAAATAAACAAATTTTCAAAAAAATCCTTTAGTTTTATTTTGACCATTAATGGGTTAATACATTTAAACAGAACATTTTTTCTGCGCACTATTTTATCCTTCAGTAATACGTTACTATAATCAGATGCTTCAAAATTCTTTATCACGTTTTTTCTAATCCCTTTGACCTTTTTGATTACATCAGATTCAGTTTTAATGCAGTACAGTTTTGATCTCAAGCCTACAAATTCAGTTATAATACGACCACCAAGCTCATTGAAGATAAATAACACTTGAAAAAAATCATCGACCTCAGGTGGGAATCAAACCCACGTCCCATCGCATACCGGGCGAGTGCTTTGACCACTAAGCTACCGAGGACGTCACGTGACAAGATGAAATTCCTCAAGTGTTTTTTCTCGCTGTCAAAGCGTATTCTGATCAATGTTGTAGCTATATGTATAGCTGAGTAGAATACTACCGTCAACACCCTTTAGAAATATTTTTTACAAATAATTGACTATTGGTTAAGATCAGAAATGCTTAAACATTGTAAATTTTTGTTTTTAGCAATTCCATGCAAGGTTTAATTGAAGATTAATAACACTTAAAAAAATTCATCGACCTCAGGTGGGACTCGAACTCAAGTCCCATCGCATACCGGGCGAGTGCTTTTTCTCGCTGTCAAAGCCAGCGTATTCTGATCAATTTTGTATCTATATGTATAGCTGAGTAGTATACTACCGTCAACACCCTATAGAAATATTTTTTACAAATATTTGATATAATAATAATACAATGTTTAAGCATTTCTGATCTTAACCAATAGTCAAATATTTGTAAAAAATATTTCTATAGGCCCTTGGTATTTTTGTACATATTCTCAAAACATCAAACGAAACTATCATCCGTCATAAATAAAACAGAGAAAATCCGTACAATAACGTCGGATCATTACATACGTCGCATAATTGTCCGCAGAATAACGTCTGAAGTGACTTTTTACTAAATCTAGATATATTAGGAAAAGATTCTATAGGTAGCATGAAAAAAGTTTATACACATAATAGATGGTCCAAATTTAAAGCTGAACGAATAAGTCGTTTAAAAGTTATGACATAAAATCGCATACAAAAACTTTAAAGTGCTCTACTGTAAAGTTACTGAATATCAGAACCGTCGTTATTCTACGACTATGACGATTTGTATTGAAATAAGGTCATTTATTGGTTTCACAATCGAACCCGCTAAGAAAACACCTTCACATAATTCGGTTTGAAAAATCACACATTCATCTTTCATGTACGTACGCACATAATTTATCGATTCACACCTAAGGGGAACGCGAATGTAATTATTAGTATTACTACCCGGTCACAGTTTCAAAGAAATTTCGTCAGTACTATTTCGTAATGTTAAAGTATTATATTCCAAATTTAATTTTCCATTGTACTTCTTTAAGAAATCTATACCTAAAATTCCATCACTTGTGAAACATAAGTCTTTAAAGACGTGAAACTTGTGTACGAATTCCTTGCAATTTAAAGTAAGAGTCAGATAAACAAAACCTTCCGAATAAAGTTGCCCACACACACCGTTTATTTTAACACATCCTATTTGGAATGGAATGTTAAGCTGCTCAATTTCTCGTACCTAATCGCACTAAGTGAGGCACCCGTGTCCACTAACCAATTGTATGAGTCATTATTTATGTTCAATTGTATTGAGTTATAACATGAATAATGACAAACACTATTAATATGATTTTCGAGTTTATGATAAAGATCAAAAAAACTGAGTTTCTGGATAGGTATTTTGTTGGTTGTTGTTATCGTGATTGGCACTGGCAGCAGTAGATGTCGAATTCTCGTTAGAAGGTATATAATTCACCCTATAGTTTTGACGGCAATTATTGTAACGATTGCCGTGCTGAAATCTATTTCCTCTATTGGATGTGCCCCTATTAGAATTTGTTATATAACGAGTGTTGTTCGTCATTGAACCGCGCGTAGGGCTACTAAATCCGCGACTTGACGAATTTTGCCCGCGATGATTCACATAAGTTCCTCGATTATTATAACCACGGCCTCGGCCTCGGCCTCGTTGCTGATTGGAAAAATATCTATTATGAGTAAAACTCATTAAAGTTTCGTCCGATGTCGTTGACATTTCTTCGTCTTTCGCTCCTCTTATGGCCTCTCTCAGGCTGGAATAATTCCTAGCTGATATAATTGTGCTAATATGACTATTTCGCAATCCGTTAGAAAAAGTTTTAATTGCTAATTTCTCGTTTAAAGGTTTCAATACATCATATTTATAAGAGTCTCCGTCCGATTGCAAAATCGACAACTCTACAAATAAATTTTCTATTTCCTTGCCAAAGACCTCGATAGATCTCTGATTCTGTTTAGCACGAAGCAACTGCTGTTGTATGGCTGTGAAAGATTTTTTTACTAATAAATGTTTTTTCATATCGTCAACAAGTACAGCGTGCACTGATATGTATACATGGACAGATTTTCAAATAAATGTAACTGTTAAAAAAATCTAAAACAAATAATCACTATAACCATACATATTAATATAACCATCAGAGAACGTCACAATAATGTCCTCATTATTGGCAAAAATATTCACATTAGTAGATTTCAGAAATATGAATACACTTTCACGAGCAAAATTATGAAAACATTATGAATTACAATAATAAATCAACATGTTATGTTCCAAAAATGTAAACAGGACAATTTCATAAAAAATTAAACGGTTATGACTATTATAGACTTGCGGCCGATCAGCCTCTTGCCAGCACTTTCAAAGGTTCTAGAGAGAATAGTGTGCAATCAATTAACACAATACCTTGAAATTAATGGCATCTTGCCCCACCGGCAGTCGGGTTTTCGGAAGGGATATGGGACGGCAACTGCACTCGCGGACGTGGTCGACAGTTTACTAGATGCCCAAGATCAGGGCAAGTTATCGCTGCTGTTACTGCTCGACTTCTCGCGGGCTTTTGACTCTATTAACATCCCTTTGCTGCTCTCCAAGATGAGCTACTATGGACTCGATTCTGGTGCGGTGAAATGGTTTCATAGCTATCTGACTTCTAGGCAGCAGTGTGTGGAGTTGAGGTTGAGTGATGGCTCTGTGACAAAATCTCAGGCTCGTGAATTATGTCGTGGAGTCCCTCAAGGATCCATTCTGGGACCTATCTTGTACATACTCTACAGCGCTGACATAGTAAACAGTGTTACACACTGCCAATATCAGATGTACGCTGATGATCTTCAGCTGTATATATCCTTCTCCCCGTCTGACCTTCCTATTGCCCTGCACAGAGTGAATGAGGATCTGCAAAATCTTGCCGACTGGTGCTCCTCAAACTGTCTTGTCCTCAATCCAAATAAATCCAAATTTATGATAACCGGAACACCCAAAAACATCTCTAAGTTGGGTAATGCTGCATTACAAATCATGATAAATGGAAATCTAATTGAAAGGGTAGAGAAAGCCCGCAACCTAGGTCTGGTTTTCGATAGCCATCTTAAATTTGAAGGACAGATCATGGATTGTGCTAGAAACTGTTTTTATAGATTAAAGCTTTTATATAAAATTAGACCATATTTATGTGAAAAACTTAGAATAAGTCTATAGTTCTATCTAAGTTAAACTACTGCGATACAGTCTATGGGCCATGTCTGCTGAAGAGATCTGCTAAGCTTCTCCAGAGAGGTTTTGTTTCAATATACCGCCCAGGTCACATGTCTCTCCTTTCCTCAATGACGCAAATCTGATGAAGATGGAGGCCCGTAGAAAGATGCATTTGGCCTCTATGCTGTTTGGAATCTTGGCCACAAAAAAACCAAGATATCTTTTCGACAAACTTGAGTGGGTGGGTGACTATGGGAGGTACCCTAAAAAAGAGTGTACTCACACCTTTATTACTCCAAGGCACCGGACTGTGGCCTTCAGAGGCTCTTTTAAGTTTGCCGCCACACGATGTTGGAACGATCTGCCTCCACCTATGCGCGCCCTAAAAGTAAAAAGTACATTCAAATCACATCTCAAAAAATATCTTTTAACACTGCAGAAGAATGAGCAAACTAATAGAACCTAATTATTTATTTTTGCAGATAGGCTTTTCAACTAAGCGTTTCAAAGTGCAAAGGTGGACTTATGTGTAATCAACTAGTAATGATATATTTTTTTTACAAATCTCTTAATCTTAATATTAAATTATTTTATTGTAATACTTTTATAATTAGTTTATTGCAAACATCAACTGTAATTAAACTCTTTTCTGTCAAATATAATCTATCTATAAGCAAGCTTACATTGAGGTATGCGCGTCGTGCGGTTGAGGCTTTTCGTTCCGGTCAGTGGCGGGGCCAACTATATTCTGAGCCCTCCTGCCGAGGCAAAGATATATGGGGCAGTCGTAGTACCATGCCGCCATGCTCGCACGCGCCCTGAGGGTGTGATGAGGTTAACTTCGCATAGCTGATATTGTGTTTACTTTTATTCATACTACGAAATAAATTTGTTTAGGCATACCGCTGGGTTCTACCGGTCAGGTGGCTGGTATGGTATATTGTAATCTGCACCCATTCTACCTTTGGAAGGGAGCACTGTATTTCAATATTTATGCACTGTGTTATATCTAGCTGGTTGTGTACGTGAAGTACTTCATGCGTTTTCGTTCTACTAACCACAAATAACTTTCTATTGATTAAATAAAACATAATGTTCTGATCTCCTAAGATCCGCACGCTCAAGCACATGCCGGAAATTGTTGGCATTTTTATTGATTACCCACTTTACCAACAAATTAATTGTGTGAACGGTCGGATAAATTAAGTATCACCTACCATGAATTAGTGCGAGGTACGCACCAATGATCAAATAAACTACGGTACGCACTAGTACGGTGACATATGTCATTCGGAGCGTGTGCCGAATTGGGCGAAACCGTTTTAATTATTTAGGGGTGTAAGGGGGCACACGCACATCTTCTGCCCCAAGTGCCAACCTCACCTGCCCGTGGTGCATCCTGCTGGACAACGGACGAGGCTCTGGCGACTGAACCGTTGGCGGTATAACCAACTAAACGCAGAGTTAAATATCTCTGGCCAGTTGCGGGCAGCAACGTCACTGGTGCGAGGCTCTGTGCTGCGCTCACCAACCCGCTTGCCCAGCGTGGTGAGTATGGGCATATACCCCCCATTAGTAGAAGAGAAAAACCACGGCCCCTAGTTCCCGGCCGCCCTACTATTCTTGGTCACGGCAGCGGCCACGGTTACGGTAGGACAGGGGGTGCGAAGAATCCCCGGGCTACGGATGGCTGCCACAAACCACTGACCTTGGCAACGTATAACGGACACAGTCTACGGCTGGATGAAGACCTGGTCGAACTCGAGGAAGAGCTTAAAAACATCAGATGGCATATTCTAGGGTTGTCAGAAGTTCGAAGACAGGGGGAGGACACGATGACCCTCGAATCTGGCCACATTTTCTTCTTCCGAAAGGGGGACCAACTCTCCCAAGGTGGCGTAGGTTTCCTTGTCCACAAAGATCTCCGTGACAACGTGCTTGAGATATCCAGCGTGTCGACCCGGGTAGCGTACCTTGTACTAAAACTGACCGAGAGGTACTGCCTCAAAGTCATACAGGTATATGCGCCGACGTTGACAGGGAATTCGGATGATGTGGTCGAGGCCGTGTATGAAGATATATCTAAGGCCATACATCATACAACCAAGACCCACTTCACCGTTGTCATGGGCGACTTCAAGGCCAAAGTAGGAGTACAGGAACGCGACGAATCGTGTGTAGGACAGCACGGCTATGGAACGAGGAACCACAGGGGGCGAATGCTGGTAAACTTTCTGAGTATGCAGGGGCTTTTCTGCATGAACAGCTTTTTCCAGAAGAAGCCCCAGAGAAAGTGGACCTGGCTAAGCCCCGATGGTAAGACGAAGAATGAGATAGACTTCATCATGACTTCTTGTCCAGAAGCATATATTTAGGGATGTCTCTGTGGTAAATAGGTTTAACACCGGTAGTGACCACCGACTGGTTAGAGGCACCCTAAATATCAACATTAAGCTGGAAAGAAGCCGCATGATGGGGTCGACTCTTCGTTCGATACTGGTCCAGGCCGGCCAAGACTCCAAAAAATTCCAGTTGGAGCTCCGAAACCGATTCGCTGCTTTGGAATCTACTGAGGACGTGGACAGGGACCTTGATGATGTGATTGAAGTCATACGCGAAGTGGGAAACAGGCACTTTAAGGGAAAGCGAGCGTGCCGAGACGCCAAACTTTCAGGCGGGACTTTGGAACTGATGAAACGTCGACGGGAAATGCCAGAGGAAGCTTTGTCTGGCACCAAATAAAAAGATCCGGAGATTGGTGAGACGCGACCTCCGCATCAACAATACTCGCCTCATAGAGGAGGCGATTGAGCAGAATCGGGGGTCGAAGGTTTTCACTAAAAGACTGGGAAAAAGTCACCTGACAAAGCTCAAAACCTCGGATGGCAGAATCGTCTCAACGGTTCCGGAGATTCTGGCCGAAATCGAAGTCTTTTACGGCCGATTGTACGCATTGCATTCCCTACAGCCGCAGCCCAACGCGAATAATCCAAGAGCCAAGCTTACCCGCCACTTCACTGAAGATCTCCCAGACGTGGAGGAGGATGAGATTGAGGCGGCCCTCGGATAGCTTAATCATGGGAAGGCTCCCGGCGAAGACAGAATCACATCTGAGCTCTTAAAAGCTGCAGGCCAACCTGTGCTTGGCGAATTTAAGAGGCTCTTCAACTCCGTCATAGCGAATGGGACAACTCCGGAAGCGTGGAGTGGGGGCGTGGTGGCATTGTTTTTCAAGAAAGGAGTCAAAAGTCTCCTGAAAAACTATAGACCAATCACGCTCCTGAGTCACGTTTACAAGCTGTTCTCGAGGGTCATCACAAACCGCCTTTCCGCAAGATTTGACGCTTTCCAGCCACCGGAACAGGCTGGGTTTCGCAAAGGTTACAGTACCGTAGACCACATTCACACGGTGCGGCAGGTTATACAGAAGTCCGAAGAGTATAACCAGCCCCTGTGCCTGGCCTTTGTGGACTATGAGAAAGCCTTCGACTCGGTCGAAACCTGGGCTGTTCTGGACTCCTTGCAGCGATGCCAAGTCGATTGGCGGTACGTGAAGGTGCTAAGAAGCCTATACAGTATGGCATCAATGTCCATCCAAGTACAAAACCACCGAACAAAACCCATCCAGCTGCTCCGAGGTGTTAGACAGGGAGATGTTATATCTCCGAAACTGTTCACCAACGCACTGGAGGATGTGTTCAAGACCCTGGATTGGATCGGACTGGGCATCAATGTAAAGGGCGAATATCTTACGCATCTTCGCTTTGCCGATGACATAGTTATTATGGCAGAATCGCTGCACGATTTGCAAAAAATGCTGCACAGTCTTAATGCTGCCTCGAGACGTGTGGGGCTTGGGATGAATTTGGACAAGACTAAGGTAAAGTTCAACGAACATGTCATCCCGGAACCAATTTCCGTCGAGGGCACTACGCTCGAGGTTGTCCAAGAGTACGTCTACCTTGGACAAGTACTACAGCTCGGTAGAAACAACTTCGAGCGGGAAATCGCCAAAAGAGTGCAGCTTGGCTGGGCAGCATTTGGGAAATTGCGTCATATCTTCACGTCGACACTGCCGCAGTGCCTAAAAAAGCCGGGTGTTTACCAGTCCTACCAGTTTTAACCTACGGAGCCGAAACGTGGAACATAACAGTCAAGTTGGCCCACCGACTACACGTCACTCAGCGTGCTATGGAAAGGTCTATGTTGGGGATCTCATTAAGGGATAAGATCCGGAACGAGGTCATACGACATTAGACTAAGGTGACTGATATTGTCCAAAAATGTAGCAAGCTGAAGTGGCAGTGGGATGTCTGTCGCAGAACCGATGAGAGGTGGAGCAGGAAGGTTCTCGAATGGAGACCACGCTTAGGCAAACGTAGTGTAGGACGCCCCCCGGCTAGATGGACCGATGACCTGAAGAAGGCAGCTGGCAGCGACTGGATGCAAAGGGCGGGAGATCGTGCGCTGTGGCGCTCCTTGGGGGAGGCCTATGTCCAGCAGTGGACTGCAACAGGCTGATATGATGTTTTAATTATTTATTATTTTGGCTCAAATAAATAGTGATGCTTCTTTTGTCTCGCAAAAGTGAGGCTTTGTTTTTGTCATCTTGTATTAATGTATTTTTCTGTCTGTTATTATTTTGTCTAATGTTATTGTTTGTCATGATCTTTTTTTTCTTTTCTTCTTCTCTCTCGTGCCGTGCTTCGTACCTCTGGCTCGGTCTAGGCTCTGCCGGAATCCGTAAGCATCCGCAAGAGTCCGTTCAAAACAACCTTTTTGCTTAGCCATGGATTGATTCCGCGCTAACCAAGTCGGGTTTCCGGTCGGGTATGGTCCGAGCCTACCATCAGGGTCCCTGCTGAAAACCAGCGTCGTGATACGTCCCTGACTGTCACGATAAATGCTGAGCGGGGGCCTTTTTGACACATATTGCTTTTTATTATCCTGTAAATGATTTTTCCTTTTGTATTCTGTGTGTGTCAAATAAATCTTTTTTTATTCAATTCTATTCTAAATACAATTTCTCGAATAATATCAGGCTAAACCTATTTTATGGAACTTCTTTATTATAGATAATAGTTGCGAACTTTTTGCGAAACCACCGCGAATTAGTTGCGAGTGTAGAGTTTTGGTTATGTTGGCGGA
This sequence comes from Anania fuscalis, assembly GCA_950371115.1. Classification (NCBI taxonomy): domain Eukaryota; kingdom Metazoa; phylum Arthropoda; class Insecta; order Lepidoptera; family Crambidae; genus Anania; species Anania fuscalis. Next base: position 10,060,937 of record OX493326.1, on the reverse strand, counting down.
AACTTCGCGCCGCGAATATTGCTCTGTCTTCCCATTTAGGCCTGGACGTATGATAAGATGAATGTTTAAACTAATCGATGTGTCAGTGTAATAAAACCCACTTACTTATTTCAAAAATTCAGAATAGCATCCCTAGGTAGTAAGCACAATTTTGGCAGTTGTTTTCGAGAAAACGGCGGGAGTGGCCCTTCTGTATTTTTTCTATTTTGTGATAATAATGTGATTTGTCAATAGGAAGTGTTTTTTAATAGACTCTTGGGCCGACGTGATGCCTACGAGATACCAGTCAGTAATTTTATTTACTTGGCTGTTAACCAGCACATTCAGATACGATAAAAATATAAAAGTTCGTTACCTCAATCGAATAACCACCACAGTATGTTGTTTTTTTTTGTATGTTTGTTACGCAATTACTCCGTCAAGTAAACCGATTTCAAAATTTCTTCTTTTTTTTTTAAGAGTATACTCCCAAGGTGTCCCCATGTCCACCAAGTTAGGATTTGATGATGGAATCACAGGAAATCAAGAAACAACCTAAAAATATTTAGGTACATAGTGTGTTTGTCAACTTTAAATAACTTCTTCAGATGTTTGCGTCTGGGAGTCATCTTATCATATTACCGAGCTAATGATGAAAGTCACATAACACCTAACGGTTAGGAGTAAGTAGATAACACTTCAATTCGTCGACAGAATGAATTTCACAAAATCGGTTATACTTTTCCTGTCTACCCTCAAACTATATTTTGGAAATTTCTAGCAAGTGTTAGCAGTGCTACTAACGTTGTTACTTCCATCCATGTGGTGCAGTGGAATTTAGTTGATCGTAATAAGACTATGTGTTATTGTTATTTGTTTTATACGTGACTAAAAAAGAATTAATATTAACAAAGTACTATATTGATTATCTTTGCACGAAAAACAAGCACATAAAACTATCCTACATTATAATAACTAGCTTAATCGGTGTCAGAAACATTTAGTTGATTTAAATTAATACATTTGAAGCACCAAAATACGCAGACACACACACACATGCATTAATAAGATTTTATCAATAAAGATGAAGAATAAAGATTACAAGATGTCAATAATTCTGGGAATTTTTAGTTCTCCAATAATTTCTAATAATTAGCAGACCTAATATCATGAAAATAATCATAATCAAAGTGCCCCAGATTAGAAGAATCCATTCAAAATATTCGTATTCGTGTTACAATTTTTATTTATTTTTAACTAAACGTGGTAAATAAATATATATTTACTCTCTTTTACATATTTAATATATTTATGTCATTCATGAAGTCAGTTTAATTTTTAGAAATTACTCGTAACATTGTTTTTGTGAGGGTGATAATCAAAATTAAATCAAATGGTTAGTATGCTCCTGAAGCTTTTGGATGTTTTTCAGATATAAATATGTTTATTTATTAATGGTAATAAATAGATGGTTTATAAACCCAAAATAAAAACAAACTTATGCAACTATTTACAATTTAAAATATGTAAATAAATATAAAAAATTACTTATGATTTTAATATATTGAACTTGTCGATTGTACCTAGTGCATTTTAATAGGTATACGTAATAACCAGAATAACCATAAAAAATACAAATAACTTTGATTTTACAAAATCTTTATTTCGCATCAATCCCTCAGAAAAGTAAAAATATACTTTTGATTTATTAATTAACAAAAATATTGTGTATACATTGTATTGAAATTGCTTTGTATATATTTTAAAGAAATTGTCACATATACATAAATATAATTTTGAGAGTGTGTAGTTTTCACCAAATTAGGATTTGTTTACTTAACTATTAGGTATTGTTATATGGTCTGCCTTTGTGGTTCTTGTGGACTCTGTTGATATGATTAAAGCATTTAAATTACAAAAGAAATGTGTGCGAACGGTATGTGGTGCGTGGTTTCTTGAAAGCTGCAAGCCCTTATTTTAAAAGGTACGCGTATTGCCTTTGCCATGCATGTATATTCGAGAAATATGTATCTTTGTAAAGCGACATCCGAATTATTTCAAATCACATGCTGAATGTCTCGAAAGACAAACAAGGCATAAAAATAGGTTATTTTATTCCAAATGCAGCTCTAGATTCTATGCAAACAGTGCTCCTATGATGGCTGTTAAAATATTCAATAACTTGCCAAAAAATCTTAAAGACCTGCCTCTATGTATTATTTAAATTCAATCTTCCTGACATTCTAAAAAATTAATTTGATTATTGTAAGATAAATTTGCACACCGGTACATTTCCCGGAAGAATATTATTGAGACTGACTTTTATACTTAATATCTGTATTACCTAACATTTTATTCTGCAAATAAAGATTTTGACTTTGACTTTGACTATGAATGAAAAAGTATACATAATTTTGAGTCAGTTCGAAGATTATATCATTCTGAATACAACATGGTATTACTTATTTTTAAAATATTATGTATTTACATTTATTTGAAAATCTGTCCATGTATATATATCAGTGCACGCGACTGTACCTTGATGGTGTCATAAGACTGTGATAATCTTAATTTTGCGCCCTCCGAGAGTCTGGTTTTTAATACAAAAGAAATTAATATTTTCTGTGAACTTTCCTCTAATAGTGATTCGTACATTTCAATAGCCGATATCAACTAATTTGTACGTCCTCCTTGGCATTCATAAAAGGGTAATAATGACGCGGCGGTTTTTAAATCAAACTTTTCCATTTTTTAAAAGTGTTCACTATCGCTATCACTAAAAGAGTTTTAATTGTCGGACTCAGAAGAGTTTTCTGGACAATTCCTATTTTCACATAAGCTTATTATATTTTCAAATAACGACTTAATGTTATCACACAAAGTAGAGATTAATAATGTAAGTGTATTGTATCTAAGTGTAAGTGTATTGTATCTAGGTCTCTTTGAAAGTTCTTAATTATATTACTGTAGTCGGATGGTGAAGTCCGGGAGGGAAGGGGTACGTGTTGACGTCGCCGCCAAGACAAAACAAGAGTTTCGGGGGCTCGTAGTACTATATTGCGAAGTCGACACAGTATTGGACTCAGCAACGCGTCTCACTAGCGTGAAAGTGCGAGCTTAGTGCCTAAACACAAAAAGTCTATGAATTGGAGTCGTTACGAAAGCCCAAGGTGGTCTCAATAGCTTGAGAGCCAATAAGAAGCAACTCTTATTCCAATTATTGGATATCGAAAATAAATGTACCAGGGGTTCTTATACAATAGAAAAATGTAAATTTTCGCACGGTGCAACAGACAGTCAGCGCCATGTATTGATAGTTTGCGGTATTATTATTGGGGGTTCTTAACTATCCGGAAAAACGATTTACTTGCGCGAAGCAAGGTACATCTGTTGATATTATTGAGAACTAACTGTTGATGTAAAGTTATGGTTGTTACAGTCTCCCCCCTCTGTCTCCGATAGTCGTCTCGACGAGGAAGACAGGATAAGGTTAAGAAGCATTCTTTCTAGGTCGGCCACGTCCACGTTTTTGTTGCGTTCCCACATTGACCATAGCAACCATCTTATTTGGGCGTCCCCTTCTTTTAAGAGGTTGTACTGGGTCAGGGATATCAAGATCGCTACTTGAGTAGGGTTTTAGAGCAGAACTATGATAGATTCCATGAGGTATATCAGGATTCTGTGGGTTAGCGATCTCATATGAGGAAGGTCCATGTCTCTTTTTTATTATATAGGGTCCATCCCGACGGGGTGCAAATTTTGCACTTATACCGCGGGCTGCTTTGCTCACTGGATGTTATGTTATCAGAACAAGGTCATCAATGCTATTACCAGGGTCGCTCTGTCTATGTTGATCCACATATTCTTTTCTCTTTTCTTCTCTCATTTCCTGAACTTCTCTTGCCCTTTCTATAGTTGTAGCTAATTGCAACAGCTTTGGCGTTATTTCAGGAATGAAGTTTTCTGATACTATTATCTCTCTAAAGTTATGCTAATTATCGTCTATTGTTTTTAATTCCCTTCCAAAAGTTAGGAAGGCCGGAGTGTAACTTGTCGAAATACATTGGGCTGAGTTCATGGCAAATCATATACATGGCAATTGATCAGGCCAGTCACGATGTCGATGATTGTCTCCTAAGATGATTGCTAACTGTGTCTTGAGGTCTCGGTTTCTTTGTTCAACGGGATTGGTTTCCGGATGGTATACCGGGGTAAAAGCATGTTTAATCTTCATACAGAAGGTGACTTGCTGCATTACTGCACTTACAAATTGTGTGCCATTGTCGCTAATCATACGCCTAGTAAACCCAAATCTTAGAAAAATTTCATTTACAAGTGTTAGAGCACACCTTTCAGCGGTAGCTATTTCTAGTGGAAAGAGTTCAACCCATCTCGATGCCAAGTCCTCAACTATGAATATCCAAGTCATAACGTCAGCCGAGGCAGGCAGAGGACCGAATAAGTCAAAGGCCAGAACTTCAAAACGCTGATTCATGACTGAAGTCTGTAAAAGCCCTGCAGGCTTCTGGTTAGATATTTTGTATCTCTGACAATCCACGCAATTTTTTACATAAGCTTCAATATACTTACGCATCCCGGACCAAAAATAGCGCTTCGCAACAGCTTCATGCGTTTTGTCACTTCCATAATGTCCTGCTAATGGGCTGTCATGGTACATTGCGAGCACATTTGCCCATTCATGTTCAGGTACCACTAGCTGAGCATCGTCATTCTCAATGTTAGGATTATTTCTATACAGAAGTCCATTGTTGAGAAAATATCCTTTGCTACTCCAATAGTAGGCACTCTCAGTATTCTTAACGTCCTCTAGGGCGCGTATGATCTTTTGAATTCGATCATCTTTTAGTTGTTCCTTCCTAACTTCGCCTGTATTCCTCAATGGCATATATACTATGACACTACATATGCTACAATGTTCATTGGTTCCTTCAGTACATGGTGGTCGTGAGAGCGTATCTGCTACTAAATTAGTTCGACCGGGCGTATATTGTATGGTAATGTCAAATCCCTGGAGCTGTAAAGCCCATCTTGCTAACTTGCCTGTAGGGGACTTCAATGACATTAGCTATTTTAAAGCCTGATGATCGGTTATAACTGTAGTTTGCAAACCATCAATGTATCCAGCAAATTTATTAACAGCCCAGACTACGGCGAGTGCTTCTTTCTCTGTCGTGCTATAATTGCGCTCCGCTAGAGATAGCAGACGACTGGCACACTCCACAGGGTGCTCATCCTAACCCTCCCCCTGTACTAAAACTGCTCCAAGAGCATAATTGCTTGCATCCGTTTTCAAAATGAAAGGTTTTGACGAATCAGCCTGTCTTAGCACAGGTGCAGTATTGAGCATCTTCTTTAATTCATTATAAGATGAGTTTTGTTCCTCTGACTACACCCATTTAGCATTTTTCTTAGTAAGTCGTGTCAGAGGTTCAGCGATCTGTGAGAATTTTTTGATAAAACGACGGTACCAGGAACAAGTCTGTAAGAACGTCACTAAGTGTTTCAGGTTACAAGGTACTGGTAAGTCACAAATAGCAGTAGTCTTTTCAGAGTCCATCTGCAGCCCATTTGGAGCTATAAGGTGCCCCAAGTATTTTACAGAGAAACAACAGAAGCGACACTTTTCTCTACTGGCAGTTAAGTTAAATTCTCTCATTTTTAAGAAGATTGATCTGAGGTCAGATAAATGGTCGGTGAATCCTGAAGAGAAGACAATTATGTCATCTAAGTAAGCTAGTAGCTTTACATGATCTAGAGTATCTAGACTGATGCGGAATCTATCTATTAACCTCTGGAACGTGGCAGGAGCATTGCGCAATCCAAACGGCATTCTCGTGAATTTATAGATACCAAAAGGCGTAATAAATGCAGTTTTCTCTTGATCCTCGTCTCGGACCTTTACCTACCAGTATCCAGCTTTTAAATCTAGTGCAGACATGAACGGAGTGGGCTTAGCATCATGGAGCAGTTAATCGATCCTAGGTAGTGGATATGTATCAGGTATAGTTATTGAATTCAATCTCCTATAGTCAATGCACACACGGACTGTACCATTTGATTTTGGCACCATTACCACAGGAGCAGCCCATGGCGAGGAACATGGTTGAATAATGCCTTCATGTAACATTTTATCGAGTTCAACTTTAAGTGTCTCTTTGCGTGGTGGAGACAACCTATACGGAGGCATAGAGATAGGAGGATGATCTAGAGTTTGAATACAATGTTCTATGACAGTGGTGGGTTTACCGTTTGAAATAAAAACATCATTGTACTCTTTCAACAAATTATCTAATTGGATATACTGATCATCACTGAGTTGTGTTGCTACATTGACAGAATTAAGGCCAACATGTGTAACAGGATCAGGAAAAAGATCATTAGAAAAAGGGGACAAATTATTGTTCTCTGCGTTGACATTTGTAATGGCGTCCTCCATGATATAATCCAAGCGGGGGGAATAGCCATCAAAAATGGTTGCTCTCATACGCTTAAGATGTGGTGGTGTTGCTGGTAGGTCAATGGGGATCAACCTGTAGCCTGAGGAAGCAGCTTCGGTAGGCAAATCCGCTTGTTTCTGTTGATGTGTGAACTTATCAACAAACAGTGCTGGTTCGGATGTTGGTATTGGCATGGTAGGAATCAGTGACCTCTGTGCCACTGAAGCATTCAGCGCATTTGATGTTTTTGGTGCAACTGGGGATACGGCAGCTAGAGTGATACTCTTAGGCTGAGCGTTTACCTTTGAGTCAGTGAAGGTGACGAAATCTTCAGTGTAAAGCTCGTATTCCTGTATCGGATCGTTGACAAAGCTCCAGGTAAACTGAGCAAGATTTAATAATATGCCAGCCTGTTTTAAGAATCCGACACCCAACAAAGTCCGATTGTCTTCAGAATGCGGCATAACAATAAAATTGGTGCGAATTTTGCGTCCACTGAGTTCAACATCTGCGTCAAACGTGAGGACTTTCTCGTAGCGTGGGAATCCATCTGCCAGAGTGATGAGGACGTCCTGTTGGTTAAAGATGCGTCCAGGTTGTCGTAGTGCCTCATATAAATAAAACGAGGCTACGCTGGCTTTAGCACATGTATCGATAAATGCTGTGCCTTCCATACCATCAATTTTTACGAATACCGTTGGTCGAGCGTGCGTGGTTACTTTGACACTGACAGCGCAAAAGCTTAGCTTCTTGTCCAGCACCGACTTATTACTACTGCATGTTGGACAGTTGCTACGGTAAACACCGGGTGCTCCACAGCCATAGCACGTAAGCTTATTCACTACTACCGCTTCCTGTTTGCTAGAACCAGCAGCGACTTCTGACTGTGGTTTAGTAGGTTCGTTTGAAGTGCTGGATTGCCTTTTTCGGAATTGTTCGTATGCATGGCCGTAGTTTTTGCAATAATTGCATTTAGGCCTGTTGCTAGCGAACTTGCGCGTCGAAACTGTTAGAATAGGTTCCCCTTTCTCTCGAAAAACCTGCTCTACGCGTCTAGCATCACGCAGTAGGTCTTCAAAACACTGTACGCTACCACGAGGTACCTTGTCGCGAATCGTCAGGTTAAGCAAGCTGTAGACGAGGTCCATTTGCTGCTTCTCTCTTAGTTGTTCCGCCTTTGGGATTTGTGAGAAAAGCATCCTTTTCTTTGCAATGAAGGTAGAAGTGTCTTCTTCTTTATTTTGCCTCTCACTAATAATCTCGTGGTATATAAGATACACAGGCTTCTTGGGAGCAAAGTTTTCGCGAAGCTGTTGTTCGAATTCTTCCCAGGACGTGATATTTTCTTTAACTCCTTGCCACCAAATCGCAGCTTCATCGTGCAGCAACAATGGAAGTCCATCTAGCGAGTCATCATCCGAAATTTCTTCTATTTTCTTGAGCCTCCACAGCCTCGGAGCTCTTGACACCATGATAGGATGCGGTGCATGAGGTGAGGGTGCGGCGTTGTTTGCCAATAGACGTCATGAGTTTTCGAAGCTATTCGTCGAAAAAGTTAACACTCATCTTGTTCTGTTTCTTCGATGTGGTCTTGTCTACACACGTAGTCTTCCGTCCGTACCTTGTTACCACGTATTTTGGGTCGTGTCGTGCCCCACGTTGGGCGCCAGATTGTAGTCGGGTGGTGAAGTCCGGGAGGGAAGGGGTACGTGTTGACGTCGCCGCCAAGACAAAACACGAGTTTCGGGGGCTCGTAGTACTATATTGCGAAGTCGACACAGTATTGGACTCAGCAACGCGTCTCACTAGCGTGAAAGTGCGAGCTTAGTGCCTGAACACAAAAAGTCTATGAGTTGGAGTCGTTACGAAAGCCCAAGGTGGTCTCAATAGCTTGAGAGCCAATAAGGAGCAAATTGTATTCCAATTATTGGATATCGAACATAAATGTACCAGGGGTTCTTATACAATAGAAAAATGTAAATGTTAGCGCGGTGCACCAGACAGTCAGCGCCATCTATTGATAGTTTGCGGTATTATTATTGGGGGTTCTTAAATATCCGGAAAAACGATTTACTTGCGCGATGCAAGGTACATGCAGCGCCATCTGTTGATATTATTGAGAACTAACTGTTGATGTGAAGTCATGGTTGTTACATTACTAGCTCCACAAAATTTATTATAAGAAATAGTCCCTTTTTGGCGCCTTAAAGATCCAATTTTAATTAAATATGTTCGAATTTTTCTTAAATCATCAAAATAGCCTTAAAGACGAATTGCCATATAAGTAAACGAATATTTAATACATACTTGTAAGATTATGTTAAACAATAAATGCGATTAAAATAGAGAGTACATTATAATAAAATAAAACATTTTAAATATAATGATACAATGCATACTTGAGAAGATGACGTTTTCTCTAGCTTCACCTCACAGGCTTCCGAACACACCGATGGTCATCACTTCATCACACATCCTCACGCGGCGCAGCTCGTGGTGGCTCGCGGCGGCGGAACCAGCTTGCAGACCGCTGTAACAAGTGCTCCGTTATCTCACGTCTAATCCATTTTCGGTGGCATTTTCTGTATATTTTGTAGATGAAGAGTATTGCTCCAATTAACAGGACAACACATATTATTTGAAGAGTATGCGATGTTGAATGTGCGTGGCTGCTCAGTTGGTCTAGCGTGATTTCATTTGAACCGGCATTTTGTGCGATAATCACCTCCTGGTGTTCTTTAGATTGTCCTTTGCCCATGTTAATTTTGGAATTTTTGAAGTGCACACTTGTTATCACGAACACGATTTGTATTGAAGTCATTTTTATTTTTCACAGTACGTCAGTCCTTGATAGTTTCTATTTGCCGCACCTTATACGGAATAGTGAACCATGCGCGTGCGCCCAGTCTCGGATAGCAGGGTCGCCATGTAGAGATTAGGGTACGTTAGCAATAAGACAACCGATTAAGTTGACATGCTCATTTATTACGAACCCAGTAAACACGTTACAATTTTATATACTACTCTGTCAAGAAAGTACCGGGAAAAGATTAATAATACACAAAATGTTAGTTATTCATCCAAATTTATTTTGTCACCTTCAAAGTATGTTCCTTCAGAAGCGATACAGTTACGCCAACGAATAATCCAATCACCAAAACATTTTTTAAACGCTTTTTTCCGGAATCGAGTTCAGTTCTCGCCGCGAATTCTCCTTTATGTCTTCTATCGAATGAAACCGGGTGCCACGAAGTGGTAATTTGAGTTTAGGAAAAAGAAAGAAGTCGGCTGAAGCCATATCTGGTGAATAAGGTGGCTGCTCGATGGTATTTGTTGAGTTTTTGGTCAAAAATTCGTTCACAATGATGGCCTTGTGGGAAGGCGCATTATCGTGGTGCAAAATCCAAGAATTTTCATTCCACAAATCTGGCCTTTTTCGTCTAATTTGCTCTCTTACATGCCGCATAACACTTAAATAATACTCTTTTTTATCGTTTGACCTTCTGGCAAGAATTCTGAGTCCACAACACCGCGACAGTCAAAGAAAACAGTCAACATGACTTTGACTTTTGATCGAGTTTGGCGCGGTTTCTTTGGTTTCGGTTCAGTTGGAAGGCGCTACTCCGAAGGTTGTTGACTACTTTGCATGTCAAACTCGTAAACCCACGTCTCGTCATTAGTAACAATGCATTTCATGAATATTGGGTCGGAATTGATTCGTAATAGCATGTCCTCAGCGACTCTGTTAAATATGTATCAAAATATTGTCTATACATAATCTTTAGTTTATGGCTAGGTTGAATTAAAAAAATAAAATATCTTTGTCTGTGGCGAGCACTTCGTAGTTTTATTAGGTTATGGGCCCAGTCCCGCATTTTAATTGTAAAAAGTATAGTTTTATTGTCTGAAATGGCTGGAAGTTATATTGTAAACGTTCCTAAACTCAGGAGTCGTGAAAATTACGACGAGTGGGCGTTGGCGGCAGAAAACTTCTTAATTTTGGAAGGCGTCGACATCAACAAGCAAGAGACCGAAGATGGCGGGAATGCAGTTAACGTTGTTGATGATCAAAAGGCAAAAGCAAAATTCGTCGTTATACGTGCATATAAAGAGTGAAAAGACTGCCTTGGGTGTATGGAAAAAGCTCAAGTCACTATTCGACGACTCCGGTTTTACACGCAGGATTAGCTTGTTAAAAAATTTGATTTCTATACGCCTTGAGAACAGTGAGTCAATGACGGCATACGTTACGCAGCTTATCGACACGGCGCAAAAATTAAGAGGAACCGGCTTTGATATAAATGAAGAATGGATCGGATCGTTATTGTTGGCAGGTCTACCCGACAAATTTTTGCCAATGATAATGGCCATCGAACATTCTGGGATGGCCATTTCCGCTGACGTCATTAAAACGAAACTGTTGGACATGAGTGATAGTGTTGGCAGCATTGAGTCGGAAAGCGCATTTTTATCTAAAGGTTGGCAGCGTCAAAAAGGAAACAAAGTTGGCAAGACTGGAGAAACGTCATCTCGACCTGTCAAAGTGATTAAATGCTATCGATGTAAACAAACTGGCCATTACAAAAACCAATGCCCACAAATAAAGGAAAAACAAGTAAATGCTTTTAGTGCAGTGTTTTTAATGGCAGTTTTGATAAACGAGAATGGTACATCGACTCCGGTGCCAGTAACCATATGATGATCAGCCAAGAAAACTTAAAGAATGCGTCACACAACCTCACTACTAAGGAGATTATAGTTGCAAATAAAACAACTATGCCAGTGATGTGCTCAGGAGATACACAGATCAGGACTGTTGTCGGGAATACCGGGTTATCGGGAATACATAACACATCCTTAACAACAAGGAATATGATATTGTTGTTAAGGATGTGTTATGTATTCCCGATCTCACCACAAACTTACTGTCTGTCAGTCAGCTGATAAAGCATGGAAACAAAGTCAGTTTTCAGCGAGAATGTTGTTACATCAGGAATCGGCAGAATGAACTGATTGGTACAGCACAGTTAGTGAACGGAGTCTACAAGTTGAACACTAAGTCGGCATGTTCGTTTGCAGCTTCGGCTACAACAAACCTCAGATGTGATATGGCACAGAAGATTTGGCCACATTAACAGCAAAGACATGAATGACATGATAGACGGCGCTGTTGAAGGTTTGGAGTTTGATAAAAAAGCTGAGATCAGCAAGTTCAATTGTATGGTGTGCTGTGAGGGCAAACAAACCAGATTACCTTTTCCACATAGCAATCACAGGAGTGAGCGTGTTCTTGAGATGATACATGCAGACGTGTGTGGACCGATGGAGACCAAATCAATCGGTTCATCCAGGTATTTTTTGCTATTCGTAGATGATTACAGCAGGATGTCATTTGTCTATTTTTTGCAAAAGAAAAGTGAAGTCTACTCCTGTTTTAAAGAGTTCAAAGCCATGGTTGAAAAACAGATGAATTGTAGTATAAAAGTGTAGAGAACAGATAATGTCACGGAATTTTGTTCCAATGAAATGAAGAGCCTTTTGAAACAAAGTGGCATAGTTCATCAGCGAACCAACCCCTATACCCCGGAACAAAATGGGATGTGCGAAAGGTTTAACCGCACTATTGTTGAACGAGCCAGGTGCTTGCTGTATGATGCAAGGTTCGAGAAGAAGTTTTGGGCAGAAGCAGTTCACACAGCAGTGTATTTAAAAAAACAGAACTATAGCTTTCGGGGCTGAAGAAGAAAACTCCCTACGAACTTTGGACTGGCTGTAAGCCAAATGTTAGTCATATAAGAGTGTTTGGAAGTACAGTTATGGCTCACATCCCTAAAGAAAAGAGGCTTAAGTGGGATAAGAAAGCAGAAGAGCATTACTTGGTGGGGTATGCTGAAAACGTAAAGGGGTACCGGCTGTATAATCCCAAAACCAATAAGGTTATAACAAGCAGGGATGTCACCATTATTGAGCAGGATGGTTCAGAAATGATGCAAGCTGTAATAAATGAAAACAACAAGTCATCAACTGACAGGGTTGACCAGCATAGAGATTTTGATTCAGATTCTGAACTATCAGCTAGTACAGTGAAAAGTTATAATAATAATGACAGTACCTACATAGAAGAAGAATCTAGCACAAACAATAGTTCTTCAGATGAATTTTTTGACAGTGTTTCAGCAAGAGAGTTGAAAAATTTACAGAATATAAAACCAGATAAGAATGTCAGAGAAAGAAAAAAGCCGGACAGGTATGGTTATAGCAATGTGTGCATTGAATCAAATATAAAGCCATGTGGAGACCAGCTTATAACATATGAAGAGGCCATAAATGGGCAAGAATCAAAGGAATGGTGTAAAGCCATGCAGGAAGAGTTGAAATCATTTGAAGAAAATGAAGCTTGGGAAGTAGTGGATAGGCCGAAACAAGCTACAGTGGTTAAGTGTAAGTGGGTGTTTAAGAAAAAGGTGGACAGTGATGATAATGTGAGATATCGTGCCCGGTTAGTTGCCAAGGGTTTTACGCAGAAAGCAGGAATAGACTATACAGAAACATTCTCACCAGTGGTCCGTCATTCAACCATAAGACTATTGTTTGCATTGAGTGTTAAATATGACCTAGATATAACTCACCTTGATGTAACCACAGCATTTTTGAATGGGCATTTAAGTGAAGATGTGTATATGTGTTTACCTGAGAATTTTGAATGTCATGATAGGGCGAACAAAGTATTAAAACTAAAAAGAGCAATTTATGGATTAAAACAATCAGCCAGGGCATGGTATAAGCGTGTAGATAATTGTTTACAAGCTTTGGGCTATAAAAAGTCAATGTATGAAGCTTGCTTATTTGTAAAACAAACTGATACTGCTAGAACATATATTGCTTTGTTTGTAGATGATTTTTTTATTTTTTCTGATTGTAAACAAGAAACTGAATATCTAAAGACTGAGTTAAAATCTAAATTTAAATTAAAAGACTTAGGAGAAATTAGACAGTGCTTAGGTATGAGAGTTAGAAAAAACAATAATGAGATTTTTTTAGACCAGGAACAATTTGTTGATCAATTGTTAAATAAGTTTTATATGAAAAATTGTAACCCAGTCAGTACACCAATGGAAGTAAATTTAAAACTAAAAAAGGAAGAGAATTGTTGTACTCAGTATCCTTACCAGCAATTAATAGGAAGTTTGCTTTATTTATCTATGTTAACCCGGCCAGACATATTTTATGCTGTTTGTTACCTTAGCCAATTTAATAACAATTATAATGAAACACATTGGAAGCATGTTAAACGTATTCTAAAGTACTTGCAAAAAACCAAGCATTTTGGTCTAAAATATATTAATGATGACTTGGATTTAATAGGCTATGCCGATGCTGATTGGGCATCAGATTGTGTAGACCGTAGGTCTTATACAGGATATATGTTCAAAATGTCTGGTAGTATAATTTCATTTGAATGTAAAAAACAATTAACAATAGATTTATCTAGTACAGAGGCTGAATATATGGCAATATGTGAGGCAAGTAAAGAGGCCATTTATTTGAGAAACCTACTATCAGAATTGAAATGCAGAAATGAGTTACCTGTAATGTTATATAATGACAACCAGAGTGCACAATTGTTAACTAAACACAGTGTATTTCATAAAAGAAGCAAGCATATTGATGTAAGATTTCATTTTGTCAGAACAGCAGTTGAAAATAAATTTATTAAAATAGAGTATTTAAATACAAATAATATGCCTGCAGATATATTAACAAAGAGCTTTAGTTGTAAAAAACATAATTATTTTGTTGAACAGTTGGGTGTCACTTCTTTGTAATTTCTCTATATATAAATTTTTTGTTTGTTGCATTTCATACAGCCTTGAAACTTAAATATTAATTTCATAAAGACTATGTCAATTATTTTGATAAGGGATTGTGTTAAATATGTATCAAAATATTGTCTATACATAATCTTAAGTTTATGGCTAGGTTGTAAAGTATTTCGGTTTACTAGTAATGAAACACACGACTGCACAGTTAATAGATATATTGCGGAATGGCCTGCCCATACAGTGTTGTCTTACCCTACTGTAAGTACATTATTATTTATTATGCGAGTACCTACTATACTACAATCTTCCCCTCCAAACATGAAATTCTTAAATCTATAAATAAACACAACTTAATTCTAAAACTTTAAACATAACACACATATTACTTAAACCTATATTGTGGTGGGTTCAACAACCGACATTTTCGTATAGGTCGGGACTGAGACGGAGTGAAGGGTTGCGAAGGCTCGCCTGTGAGTGAGGGAGGTGGGTCGGAAACCACAACGTCCTCACTCTCCTTATGTGTATCAATATTAACCGGCCCCTCCTCAAGCAGTGGACCGGCGCCGGACTCCCCACTACAGACCGGATCTGAATCGTCGTCCACTGGTGACGATGACTGAGCCTCCGAGGGAACTGCAACTCCGAGGGAACTGCGGGTCTTAACTGGTCAATATGTCTATGAGAATTTTTACCAAAAGAGTCTATTGTCTTATAGTCCGTGGTTCCTAACTTTTCTACCACTTTACCCGCTACCCACTTAGTTCCTCCCTGGTATTGACGTATCCATACGTCTTCCCCAGATTGGAAACTTCTGTTAGATTCCGTACCTAAGTTTTTTTGACGATTCTGAGCTTCTTTAACTTTATTATTTCGATCTGGCCTAAGTAAGTCTAATTTCGTCCGTAAATTCCTGCCTAACATTAGTGACGCCGGACTCTCGCCTGTTGTACAGTGTTCTGTGTTCCTATAGTGTAACAAAAACGTGTTCAAAAATGAAAAAATGTCTTCTTTTTTGCGAATAGCCTTACGTATTACTCTTTTTATTGTACGTACGGCATTTTCGGCGGCACCATTAGATGCTGGGTGATAAGGTGCCGAGAATAAGTGTTCAATAGCATTTTTACGCATAAAATCAGCAAAATCGGAACTCGAGAATGGTGGACCATTGTCTGTTACTAATTGTTTAGGCAGACCCCACCTGGCAAAAACTTCCTGTAATTTAGGCAGGGTGTAACGAGCGGCCGTACTAGGAACGGAAAACACTTCTATCCACTTAGTTCTTGCATCAATTAAAATTAAATAAGTTTTGTCATGGAATGGTCCTAAGAAATCTAAATGAATCCGCGACCAAGGCTTAGCCGGCCATGGCCACGGCACTACCGCGTGGCGTTGCGGCGCGTCCGCCTCCGCCGCGCACACCTCGCAGCGGCGACACAGCGCTTCCACAGCTTCGTCGATGCCGGCCCACCACACGTAGCTGCGCGCCATTGCCTTAGTTTTGCTAATACCCATATGTGATTCATGCAATTCCTCTAAAACTCGACTCCTACAACTCTCTGGTATGACCACCCGGTGACCCCACATTATACAATCTAATTCCTGATACAGCTCATTTTTTTCTATTAAAATAAGGTTGTAATTCCCTAATGTCATTTTGTTCCGGCCATCCATTTTTAATATACAACAAAATTCGACTTAATATCGGGTCACGTAAGGTATATTGCTTAAATTTATTATAATCCAGCAGCAATTCATTTTGTGCAAAGTGTAGATACGTTTGCTCGGGCGGGTCGAGTGATGACTCACTAGTACCAACGTTTGGAACCGGTAGACGCGACAGCCCGTCTGCGCCGTTCTGTTTAGTGTTTACATATTCAATATCATACGTATAACGTCCCAGTCCACCGCTGAAGAAATTCTTATATCTGTCGAGTAAACATTTCAAATTATCACCACTTGATGGATTAACCTTTTCCTGTACACTTAGAATATTGTTATGAAAATGTGGAATTTTTATACCTAATTCCGACAACCACTGTCTACCTAATAATGAAGTTGTTCCTCCATCGATTACAAATAATTCTAAATGCTTGGAATGATTATTATAGCTAATATTTGGTTTAATTACTCCTAACGGTTTTATACAGCTACCGTCATAAAATTTAAATATTAAATTATTTTTCTCAATCGTTCTAGATTTAAAATATTTTTCATAAGTCTTTCTACTTATACACGACACCGCAGAGCCTGTATCTACTTCCATTTTAATTACGATACCATCGATAAGTACTTCTAAGCTTACCGGTTTGTAGCTTGTGACGAGGATCTGGCGGCGCGACACCCCTAGTACGCGAACCACACTATCGACTCGACAGCCCTACGCCCGTCGCCCATGCCTACGCAGTTAGTGACGCACCGTACCGCGGCGCCCGCGCCCGCACCGCGCCCGCGACAACGCTTTATAAGGCGCGGTGGGAAGGAGCTCGGGGGCACTCGTCCGAGTTCCGCAGCCTTGGCAAGACGTCTTCGCGCGCGCGCACGTCCACCGTTCACATTGCCTCGGAGCATCGGAACTCTGACGATTTGCTGTCCCCTGTTCCTTACTAACATTAGTTAAGTACCCGACCCACATCCTGATTCAAAGGTTCGTAGGCCTAGCGGCGAGCTCGCGTGACTCGAACCTTTACTCCCAGACCTTGACCGCGCTCCTGCGGTGAACCCATCCCCGGCCCGGACGCTCTTGCGGCGAGTTCGCACACGACTCCGCATGCCAGCCTTCCTTACCCGTAGACAAAAGTAGATTATTAACAAATACCCGCCTCGCTACGCGCCGACCGTAATCCGCGATACCGTCCGTGGGGACCGCGCCGATCCCCGTCGCCCTGCCTCGTCCGTCCGTGTAAGATAAGTTAAGAGTAAGACAGCAGTCACAGGCCTAGGTAGATTAAGAAGTGAACTAGTTTTAAGGAACAATTGTGTGTCTTTCAATATAGAGAGTGCAAACGTCCCGTTGGTTTCCTTGGTTAATTCCCTGTTAGGATCCTAAAAGTAAGTACACATCCTCTTGCCGCACACATCGCGGGTCGGGGTCAGTACATATGTTGACGAGGAATTCAGGCCTGAGCTAGCCGAAAGGGTTCTTCGTCACATTGGCGCCCAACGAAAAAACCCACAGAATCCACAGGGAAGGGTACTTACCGAGCCGTCGCACCCAGGCAAAATAAGGCCGAAAGAGAGCAACGCCTTGGGAGTAACCACATTCCGTAATTAACCAGAAACCAAAACTAATGCCCACGTCCTGGATATACAACCTACGAAAACAAGAACTTGAAGAAGAGTGCAAGAGAAGAAAAATATAAACCGAAAACTTGACAGTACGAGACCTGAGGCAAAACCTTGCACAGGTACTAAGAGAAGAAAAACCATCCAGGCCGAAAAACCAATCCGACCAACCTGACCAGTCCTCCAGCGACAAGGAGGAGTATACAGACAACTCCGACACAGAGTTCCAGGACACAAAGATGTCACACGACGAGCAGAACGTCGTCCAATCGAAAATTGGTAAGCACAGTGCTAACACAAGTGAGTGCATAGTATCGAGGTGGAACCTACATTTCGACACGTACGACGACCCCGTGGAATTTCTGGAAAGACTGGACGAACTGACCGAAATGGGAGAAATCGAAAAAGAAAACCTGCTGAAAGTGATCCCGAGACTTCTAAAAGGTAAGGCTGTGTTGTGGTACCGAAATAACAAAGACTCGTGGACGACATGGGAGGAGTTCATCGAATGTTTCATCGTTACCTTCATGCCGCATAACTACGAAAACGAACTCCTAAGAAGAATAGTAACATCGAGACAGAACTACACCCAAAAATTTACCGATTATTTAATCGAGTTACAGACATTAATGCGCAGATACGCGAAAATGTCTAAAGAAGAGAAGTTAAATAGAATTTACGACAATATGAACCCGAAGTACAAGTTATACATAAAAAGATCAGAATTTAACACAATAAACCAATTAACACAGCTAGCAAAAGAATACGAAAGCATCACAGACGACCGTCAGATGAGTTTTAATAGGTATTTTGATAAAAGAAGCCTTATAAACGACCAGACAGAAATAAAACAAGAATCAAGATTAACCGAAGAAACAGCAAAATACATCTACAATTACAACCCGAACACATGCTGCTGGAGTTGCGGTAAGCCCGGACATACGTCCAGAGAATGTAGGGGAAGAAAAATTATATTTTGTGCAGGATGCGGCAAAATTGGCGTACTAAGCATCAAATGTTGCAAGGAGCAAAAGAACCTAGTACAGTCCATGACATTAGACACAGTGACTAAACATGGAGACAACCGCCCGTACATAAATATAACCGTATTAGGCACAGTATACAAAGCACTAGTCGACACAGGATCGACAAGGTCATACGTAAACAAGCAAATATACGAAAAATACCTAAAGAAAAACCATAAGCCTAAAACCGTGTCAGAAACAGCAAGCACAGTAAGCGGAGCAACCCTGAAAATCACACAAGCACTACCACTAGAAATTATAGTAAGAGGAAGGCAAATCAACCATCAAATGTTATATCACCCGCAAATCACAAAAATAATAATTGGAATGGATATACTAAGCAGAATAGGGGCAAAAATAGAGTGGACCGATGAAAACGACACACAAATCCAGGGAGAACAAATAAACCCGATCTGTGCAATCGGAAAAGACATCACAGATTGGACAGAAAGAAAATTAGAAGAAATTAACCGAAAAGAAAACACCGATTATAAAACCGAAAACCAAAAATTGTACCTAAAAATAACAAAATACGCCTACGGACCAAGACTAGATTCGACGTCAGAATGGAAGTTATGTGTAACCGACAGAGATAAATACCACGTGTTAAAAGAAAACCACGATACACCGACAGCAGGCCACCTAGGAACGGCAAAAACACTAAACAGAATATCACAACGATATTACTGGCCAGGCATGTACAAAGACGTTGCAAAATACGTAAAGACTTGTAAGACTTGCCGAGCTTATAAGAAACCGCAACAAAAACAAACACAAATAGAAGTCCTCGAAGTCGTTAAAAACCACCCAGTCTCCCGACAGCAAAAACACAGTTACGATAAAAGCAAGAAAGAACCGAAACCGAAACGATACTCCACATCATCAGCCGCAAATAAACATTTTAACGCAACATTGGCACCGCCGGCCAACATGCACCAGAACGACCAGACCAGCAACCCCGGCCAAAAGGCATCCATGAAACCTGGCACTGGGACCGCCTACGGCACTGCGCTTCAGCGAGAAGGACCTGGAACCGGAGGACTAGTCAGAGTGGTTAGGAGTCGATGTAGTCGAAGGAAGAGGAAGAGGCGCTCCGGACAACCTAGGACCTGGATCCAAAAGTTCGCGCAAGACGAAGTCACCAGGACCAATTAGGTCGTATTTTTTTTATTTATTTTTTATAAAACATAGATTTAAATAGCAGAGCCCGTTTTTCAGTAGTATATTATATGTAAACAATAGATTATAGCATCCGTAGTGATATATTATAGCAGATTTAAACAGTAAATTCCTTTATCAATATCTATATAAAGTAATAATTTAAACACATTTTACTAAAATTGTAAACGTTAAGTAATTAGTTAGATTATTTAACAAGTTAAATAAAAATATTTAACCGACCTCAAAAAGAGGCACATTACAATATAGTGTATTCAGTACCTACATATTATATAAGTACATATTGTAAAAGTTAATCAATAAGGTAGATTGTTTAGCAAGTTAAATAGAAACATTTAACTAATCTCAAATTAGAGGTACATTACAAATCGTACACTAGATAATAAGATAAATGTAGTGACAGTCATACCGCCGCGATTGCATTACCCATCTTTAAAACATTAAAGAGGAACTATAATGCGTGATTGTACATGCGCTGATTGTACGCAAACAATGAACGCAAGCGCATCCATCAACCGTTGGACAGGCAGAGGCAGTGCAAATCGATCCACGACGGCGAATGCACGCTCAATTCTTTAGCCGCGCACAATACGCGAATTACGCGACCAGCGCGATGTTTACATTAACAAATTTAAAAAACCGTTTTCCTGTTAATTATTATTCTACTTACGTAAGTGATCATTTTCATAGTGCATCAGTATGAACCGAAACCTGATAAGAACCGTTAAAACTTTGTAACAAAGGTACCTACACATTGTAATAAAAATTAGTAATAAGTTAGATTGCTAAACCGATAAACACATATGTTTACCCTGACTTCTAACAAGAAGTGTATTACAAAAATATACATTGTAAAAATAATAATTAACAATTAATAAGATTGTTAAACCGATAAACATATGTGTTAACCGATTTCTAAATAGAAGTGTATTACAAATGTACCTGATTAGATAAACACATTACTTAGCCAATAATTAAACAAATATGTTTAACCGATTTCTAAATATTTTACAAATGTAGATAGATACATAGATAGACACTCTTTGTTGCATACCAAACAAAGAAGTCACAGTTGATATTTACAAAGAGATGTACAGTTTAGGCGGTCTTATCGCTAAAAAGCGATCTCTTCCAGACAACCTGTACAAATGTACATAATTAGATAAATAGATCACTTAGCAAATTAAACAAATGTATTTAACCGACTTCTAAAAAGAAGTGCATTACAAATTGTACGCAAATAAGCATACATTGTTAAAATTGTTAATTAATTATATGTATTACTTATCAAATAAAACAAACATGTTTAACCGACCTCCAAAAAGGAGTGTATTATAAACCGTACGCAAACATTGTAAAAATCAGTAAGTGATCATATTTACCGACAAAGAAAAAATTGTAAAACTTAATCCCCGTAACATTAACTGAACATCAAACATCGTTTTAATCATCATAATTAAATTAATTAGACCGAAACCTTTTGTAAATACAGTAACAAATAATATTGTAAATATTTGGCCCAAAATATAGCAAATTAAAACATCACTAATTTAAACCGAAATAATTAAGCTTGTATGTATAGTAAAGAAATTGATGTCAGTTGCTATAATACCGAGTCCGAATTTTTTTTATGTATACAGATGGTACACCTCAACTTGTGATTTTTACAGGTAAAAATCTCCAAAAGCGGGGAGGAGGTGTGACGAGGATCTGGCGGCGCGACACCCCTAGTACGCGAACCACACTATCGACTCGACAGCCCTACGCCCGTCGCCCATGCCTACGCAGTTAGTGACGCACCGTACCGCGGCGCCCGCGCCCGCACCGCGCCCGCGACAACGCTTTATAAGGCGCGGTGGGAAGGAGCTCCGGGGCACTCGTCCGAGTTCCGCAGCCTTGGCAAGACGTCTTCGCGCGCGCGCACGTCCACCGTTCACATTGCCTCGGAGCATCGGAACTCTGACGATTTGCTGTCCCCTGTTCCTTACTAACATTAGTTAAGTACCCGACCCACATCCTGATTCAAAGGTTCGTAGGCCTAGCGGCGAGCTCGCGTGACTCGAACCTTTACTCCCAGACCTTGACCGCGCTCCTGCGGTGAACCCATCCCCGGCCCGGACGCTCTTGCGGCGAGTTCGCACACGACTCCGCATGCCAGCCTTCCTTACCCGTAGACAAAAGTAGATTATTAACAAATACCCGCCTCGCTACGCGCCGACCGTAATCCGCGATACCGTCCGTGGGGACCGCGCCGATCCCCGTCGCCCTGCCTCGTCCGTCCGTGTAAGATAAGTTAAGAGTAAGACAGCAGTCACAGGCCTAGGTAGATTAAGAAGTGAACTAGTTTTAAGGAACAATTGTGTGTCTTTCAATATAGAGAGTGCAAACGTCCCGTTGGTTTCCTTGGTTAATTCCCTGTTAGGATCCTAAAAGTAAGTACACATCCTCTTGCCGCACACATCGCGGGTCGGGGTCAGTACATATGTTGACGAGGAATTCAGGCCTGAGCTAGCCGAAAGGGTTCTTCGTCACAAGCTATTTAAACTAAGCTGGTGTAACTGCTCTTCAACTTCCTCCGAGCCCGAACTCTCCTCTGACTACTTATGGTTCGAAGAAGCCTTAACCAGATTGACGTGTCTTCGCCCGCGTCCCCTCCCGGCGTTGTCGGAAGCGCGACATACGCGGCGCAGGTGTCCCATCTTTTTGCACTTGCTGCACACAAATGTTCTATAACGACACGATTCACTATTGTGGCCGTAATTCCCACATGCCGTACAACCGTCGGCCGCGGTGCCTCCGTTGGAATGCCCGGTGGGTGATTTTTTTCCGCGTGGGTACTGCGCCCTCACCACATGAACCACCGGTGCCGTCCCGGCTGTGTCTGCCATGGACATTTCCACCACTGCCGCGTCCCGTTTCGCCGCTTCCAGGGCACATGCCAACTTCACCGCACCGTTATAATTTAAATTGTCCTCCGCAAATAACCGTTGACGTATGACGTCACTGTGCACCCCACATACCAGCTGATCACGTAAACTGTCTTCAAGGTTGCTTCCAAACTCACAAAATGTTGATAGTTTTTTTAATACCGTTACGTATTGTGCAATGGTTTCGTCATTTCGCTGTCTCCTTTGCCGAAAACGATAACGCTCTGCCATTACGGAGGGCCGAGGTTGCAGGTGATTACGTAATAGCTTCACCGCCGCGTCGTATGTAAGCTCCGCTGGTTTCGCTGGACTTGCCAAGCTGCTCAACAGCTCATAGGTTTCATCACCGACTGCCGTAATTAGTGTAGGTAGCCACAAATCCTTTTCCACTTTGTTCACCTTAAAGTACATTTCTAATCGTTCCACATACAACGACCAATTTCCGGAACTCACATTAAAGTCACTTATTTTACCGAACGACATCTTCAGTATATTTAAAAATATCCTCGATCGCCAATAAAGTATTTCGGTTTACTAGTAATGAAACACACGACTGCACAGTTAATAGATATATTGCGGAATGGCCTGCCCATACAGTGTTGTCTTACCCTACTGTTAGTACATTATTATTTATTATGCGAGTACCTACTATACTACAGGTTGAATTAAAAAAATAAAATATCTTTGTCTGTGGCGAGCAGTTCGTAGTTTTATTAGACTCTTTTGTGATTGAGTTTTTGGAGAAAATTCAGGTCTTTCGGGACTAGCCGAGCGGCAACATGTTCTATACCTAATTGATTATTTAAAATGGTACGAATTGACTCGTGTGACACAGAAAGTTTGACGGCTAGCTCTCTCAAACTTGAATGAGGATTTTCAGTCACTATTTCCTTCACTTTTGCGATTTTATCTTCAGTAGCAGACGTTGATGGCCTACCAGAGCGAGGCAAATCTTCCATCAAATCTCGACCGCTTTTGAACGCTTTGTACCACTCATAAACACGTGTTTTTGATAAAGTCGATTCACCGTAAGCCTTCTGTGACATTTTCAGAGACTCCGACTACGAAATCCCATTGGCGATGCAAAATTTAAGACACACTCTTTGTTCGATGTTTTTGTCCATTATGAAATTCGCAATACACACTAGATATGGTATAACTAAAAAGAATACTGTATTTTATCTAATTATCAGATGTAACTCAAACTCCGCACCAAAATGGAAAACAGTTGTGCCAATCTAACAACAACAAAAAAAATATAAATTTTAATTTGGATCCATAAACAAATCATCAATTCCCGAAAATAAAAATTGGCGGTCTGGTACCTAATAAGCTCCACGTCTGCTCAACACGCTGCGAAATACGTTCTGTCGACAAATTGCAGTATAATCTTCTAACTCCTATACGTTAAGGAGTTCTGTGGCTTCCATCATCAGGTCAGCAACATGACATGATGATTACCAGACCCAAAAATCAGCATTGAGTCAGAAAATATATGCAAAACATTATGGGTGCCTATAAAAATTGAGGGTTGCCCTCGATTTCCCAGGGATCCCATCATCAGAATCTGACTTGGTGTAAATGGGACCACCTCGGGAGTATACCCTTTCAAACTAAAAAATAAATTTTGAAATCGGTCCATAATTGACGGCGTAATCGCGTAACAAACATACAAAAAAAAAAAAAAAACAACATTCAGACGAATTGAGAACCTCCTTTTTTTTTTGAAGATCGACGGCTAGCTCTCTCAAACTTGAATAAGGATTTCAGCCACTATTTCCTGCACTTTTGCGATGTTATCTTCAGTAGCAGACGTTGATGGCCTACCAGAGCGAGGCAAATCTTCCATCAAATCTCGACCGCTTTTGAACGCTTTGTACCACTCATAAACACGTGTTTTTGATATAAACGATTTACCGTAAGCCTTCTGTAACATTTTCAGAGTCTCCGAACACGAAATCCCATTGGCGATGCATAATTTAAGACAAACTCTTTGTTCGATGTTTTTGTCCATTTTGAAATTCGCAATACACACTAGATATGGTATAACTAAAAACAATACTGTATTTTATCTAATTATCAGATGTAACTCAAACTCCGCGCCAAAATGGAAAACAGTTGTGCCATTCTAACAACAACAAAAAAAAATATAATTTTAAATTTGGAACCATAAACAATCATCAATTCCCGAAACTTTTTTGACAGAATGTATATGCATGAATATTTGGTTA
Source organism: Anania fuscalis (assembly GCA_950371115.1). Lineage (NCBI taxonomy): Eukaryota > Metazoa > Arthropoda > Insecta > Lepidoptera > Crambidae > Anania > Anania fuscalis. The sequence goes on along the minus strand of OX493326.1, from coordinate 10,036,030 downwards.
TACATACTACGGATTAGTTCCGGCCGCTTTCTCTCAACTTCTTGCTTTAATCTCATCAGTTGCTCGCAGTAGAGTTTAGAATCGATGGTCCTGCCTGGTGGTAACAGCTCATAATAAAAAATGCCTTTCCAATCCCACCACACACACAGCATCACCTTGTTGCGAGTTAACCCGGGTTTCGCCACAATCTGTGAAGGCTGACCGGACTTTGACCACGACCTTTTTCGCACGTTCTTGTCGTACGTGATCCACTTTTCAACACCAGTTATCAGCTTCTTCAAAAATGGTTCGGTTTCATTACGTCGTAATAAAGAATCACAAATAAGGTTCATTAGGTTTCTTTCAGTGAGCTTGTGGGGTACCCAAATATCGAGCTTTTTTGTGTACCCAGTTTTTTCCAAATGTGCCAAAACTGTTTTGTGGTCAATTCCCAGTTCTTCAGCTACGTCGTAATTACTGATATGCCGATCTTGCTCCACTTTTTAAAAAAGGGCATCAATTTTATCCGTAATAGGGCGACCAGAGCGACGTGCATCTTTGACACCAAAATTTCCGGATTGAAAACGTTTCAACCAAATTTGTGCTACTCTTACAGACACTGCACTAGGTCCATCAACATTTACCTTTTTTGTAGTTAAATTTTAAAATGTATCGAATTTCTTCATTAGATTCACTCATCTTGATTTAAATTTGGAATCATCTTCTTTAAAATTTAAACTTTTAATGATACCAAAACCAGCCAGATACAAATAGTACAGCCAAAGAGATTTTATTACAAGTTCTATAATGCGTTTTTTTTTTATAATAAGTAAGAGTGTGGTCATTTGTTGTGTTTAAGCCTAAGTATATAGTATAATATAGGTATCATGGATGGACCGAGAGTTAATGTCATCTAGTTTTATTGGAAATAATGAAAATTATTTTGTAACGTTGTCCAGTAGGTAATGTTTGAAATGATAGGAATTGGGGCACCACAGTCTCTTCTGCCAACTAAGTGCTAGTCGTGTCTGTCGTCACGCCTGATTATCGATACCATCTGCAAAGCTCTTGCCGCTGTCAATGTATCGGCTGTGCTTGAATCTGCCGGTATATCTGACGACGGCAAGAGACTTTAAGGCATGACACTTATTCCGTGGCAACGGAGTCGTACTCTTATATGGGACGCAACCTGCTAGCGCGCCGTCCCATATATGTAGCACTTCCTCTAATGCAGGCCGAGACTCTGCTGAAAACTTGAAGCGGCGCAAATATGCAGCCATCAGTGAGAGCTACATTTTTGCGCCGTTTGGCGTTGAGACCATGAGTGCTTGGGGCCCAAGTGCCCGAGACTTTTATAAAGAACTGTCCGTTAGGCTCACCCAAGTGATCAAAGGGCTGGCAGCTACCTCGGCCAAGGGATTAGCCTTGTTATAAGAGAGGCAATGCTGCCAGCCTTTTGAGCACCCTTCCTAACGGCAGCGCTGGGGCGGATGTATTTTATAGGTTTTTCGGGTTATTTTTAGTAAGGTTAATTTAGTTCCTTATTTTAGTAGTTTAAATGACTACTAAAATAAAGAAATAAATTGACCTAATTTAGCTTAGTTGTATACATTATTTAGTTAATGTAACTATGTTTATTATTTTACTGCTACATTTTTGTTCATGTTGTAGTTACATTATAAATAATGTTACTGTTACTGTCTGCCTAAATGCTGCATCCAGCCGCTCTTCGGTCGTAAAGTTTCTTCGTTTCATCGGATCAATGGGTTGGACGAAAGAGTGCTCATGCGTCCGCGCGAACATCTGAGCACTATAATATTTATATCCTGCGCATGTGACCGCTTCCAAACAATCTTGCTAAAGTCTGGTGGCGATGGGTTGAAGTAGCAGTGGTTTGGAGTGTCAGAGTAACCTGCTCGTGCGGCGGGGTGTTACTAATTACATTCGGGTACGATCGGGTGTAAGGAGTAGCATCTTGTCCTGGTTCACCCTGGGCAACGTGGGTTAGTAATTTCCTTCGGGTTATTGCTATCTCATGGCTAAACTCTGCGGGAGACGCTCCCGGTGGGCTTTGGCAGCCCGCTTGTGGATGCGTCTTGGGGCGGCACTTGCGGGGGGTGATGACTCCCTACTCGTGCTGCCTAGACGGTGGTCGCGGAGATGACCCGCGACCTGGCCGCGGAGTGCTGACCCTGCGGTTGATGGTGTCTCTCGCTTCCCATTATGGTTCAAGCTATGCTGAGCAGCGAGTGGAAGTAAGACGTAGGCGGCCTTTTGTTGCGACACTATGTCGTCGCAAAGGGTGGCCACGGATCGGGCTGGGAAGCTTAAACCCTTGCTGACCCGATCCGAAGTCGTAGAAGAGGGCGGAGGAGATGGCGTTGCGCCGCGCTCAGCTTCCCCCTTCTAGCGGACTAGTGGGTTTTCAATCCGAAAATTTTGATGTCAAAGATGCACGTCGCTCTGGTCGCCCTATTACGGATAAAATTGATGCCATTTTTGAAAAAATGAAGCAAGATCGGCATATCAGTAGTTACGATGTAGCTGAAGAACTGGAAATTGACCACAAAACAGTTTTGGCGCATTTGAAAAAAACTGGGTACACAAAAAAGCTCGATATTTGGGTACCCCACGAGCTCACTGATAGAAACCTAATGAACCGTGTACTCATTTGTGATTCTTTATTACGACGTAATGAAACCTAACCACTTTTGAAGAAGCTGATAACTGGTGATGAAAAGTGGATCACGTACGACAAGAACGTGCGAAAAAGGTCGTGGTCAAAGGCCGGTCAGGCTTCACAGACCGTGGCGAAACCCGGGTCAACTCGCAACAAGGTGATGCTGTGTGTGTGGTGGGATTGGAAGGGCATTATTCATTATGAGCTGTTACCACCAAGCAAGACCATCGATTCTGAACCCTACTGCGAACTGCCATGAGATTAAAGCAAGAAGTTGAGAGAAAGCGGCCGGAATTAATTAACAGAAGGGGTGTGGTTTTTCATCATGCTAACGCTAGACCTCACACATATCTAGCCACTCAGCAGGAATTAAGAGAGTTTGGCTGGGAGATGTTAATGCATCCGCTGTATAGTCCTGACCTTAATCATCTATGCTCTAGAGCAAAATTGGGGTCAAGAGCAAGCCTATCTCAAAAAAAAAAAAAACTTTAAACTTTCTTGTTGCATAATTTGAAACTGAATGAAAAGGGAATTAACGCGATCATTATTTAGGTACAAAATGTTACCTCTTTTGCCTGACGTTTCGATAGGGTTACAATGTAAGCAGACATCCCGCATTTTTGCCTTACGTAAAAGGAGTGACTGATAAAATTGGCTCCCTGCTAAAGAAATGGTCCATTCCCACGATATTTAGATAGTTTTAAATCCTGACCTTGCACCTTCAGATTTCCACCTGTTTCGCTCTCTTCAGAATTCTCTAGGCAGTGTCAGTTTAACATCACGAGAGGACTGGCAAAACCACTTGTGGCGGTATTTTGATCAGAAGCCCAAAATTTCTATAGCAATGGGATCATGTCCCTACCTACAAGATGGCAAAAAGTTATCAAACAAAATGGAACCTACATACTTTAGTAATTTGGTAATAAAGTATATTGAAAAATGTTTTGAATTTTCTTAAAAAATTCAAAGGAACTTTTTCCTCAACCTATTATTAAGGTTCGCAAGCGTTCGCGCACACGCAGGCGCACGCACTTGTCCTCCCCCTTCTCAATTCAGTGGAACGGAGAACCGCTACGACTCGAGTAGAAGTCAGATGATGTGTCTGGCCGACGATACTATCTGCCCTCTAAAGCCGCCCTTGGCCATCCACCTTGCTTTGCTGAATCGCCGAGTCCGCCAAGCCCTTTGCATATCCGCGGTGGGTTGCCTTCCTAACCGAATCAGACTTCATGCGCTTTGCAGGAGGGATCTGCATGAAAACTTGACAACCGAAGTAGCAAGCCCCTCGTCCAGGTTTAGCCCGTGAGCCGACACTGGTTTCCCGGGGTGTGGCCGCTGCGCGCATCACAGCTACTTGGAGCCACTGGAGAGAGTTTATGGGCTGATAACGAATTTAACATATCTCTGCCACTTCTGCAGAAGTCGGCTGGCAGAAATAGGCGCTATTAACCCACTACACCCCTAGGTCCACGAAGGACAGAGTCCTGCCCGGACTTTATGAACTGTTTTTGGTGTGATTTTGCTAGCATCTCGGGACTTAAGAAAGAAGATTCAAATACAGATAGTATGCAACGTCAAAGCTCAAACTCTCTACCGTCGACACCTAAAACTAACCTACGGCTAAGCTACGGCTCAGCTACAGTTATTATGTGGGAAAATAGCACGGACGCCCCTGATCTTTTAAAATTTCTTTTTCTGTAATATTTTACACAAAAAACTAGTTTGAATTCTATTTAACATAAAAAATACCGATAGCTGCAAACCATACTTCGTCGTACTGTTGTCTTTTATTTACGCGAACACGATACATTTAAATGAAACTACTTTTACGGATTATTTCGCGATTTATTAACATTTTATTTAACCTGACGTTTCGAACACTTTACAGCGTTCGTGGTCACAGGTAGACTAAGGTGTTATTCGTCTTTACAATATTTTGAAAAAATATAAACTACCGTCACTCAGTTAATATTAATTTGTGTTCCTATCTACGCAAAAAGAGCTAACTGTATCTAGAGGTCTTGCAGTGCGGGGCCTAGCATGGCTCTGTTGAAATTCAGGTGTCTTCTAATTTCAATTGCCTCCCGTAACATGCGAGGAACAAATCGTCGTTCTCTTGCAAGGACTTTAGGCTGGTCAAATCGTATGAAATGGTTGGGTGTATCTAAGGCATGTTCACACACTGCAGACTTAGTATTCCGTCTATGTTTGATGTCGGCTATATGTTCTTTTACCCGCACGCCTATACTTCGTTTTGTTTGACCGATATAGGAGAGCCCACAGTCACATTCCAGTCTGTAAACCCCCGCATCTACCACCTGTCAAGTGCAACATACCTCTTCAAGATGCGGGGGTTTACAGACTGGAATGTGACTGTGGGCTCTCCTATATCGGTCAAACAAAACGAAGTATAGGCGTGCGGGTAAAAGAACATATAGCCGACATCAAACATAGACGGAATACTAAGTCTGCAGTGTGTGAACATGCCTTAGATACACCCAACCATTTCATACGATTTGACCAGCCTAAAGTCCTTGCAAGAGAACGACGATTTGTTCCTCGCATGTTACGGGAGGCAATTGAAATTAGAAGACACCTGAATTTCAACAGAGAAGATGGTTGGAAAATACCACCAGCATGGGATCCTGTTTTAACGAAATCCCATGCTAGGCCCCGCACTGCAAGACCTCTAGATACAGTTAGCTCTTTTTGCGTAGATAGGAACACAAATTAATATTAACTGAGTGACGGTAGTTTATATTTTTTCAAAATATTGTAAAGACGAATAACACCTTAGTCTACCTGTGACCACGAACGCTGTAAAGTGTTCGAAACGTCAGGTTAAATAAAATGTTAATAAATCGCGAAATAATCCGTAAAAGTAGTTTCATTTAAACATACTTCGTCGAATACAAAATGATGTGATGATCATCCAGATAAATTAGCACTAAATTTTTTACCAAAACTGAAACATTATCATAGACAATGTGATGATATGTGTGTAAAGATTTATAATGCACTTCCGAATGATATTAAACAGTTACCAAATGTATGTTTTAAAAGAAAGCTTGTAAAATGGCTTAGTGATAAGAAATTTTATGAAGTTAGTGACATTTTTAAATAATTGTAAATTTTTGTTTTTAGCAATTCCATGCAAGGTTTTAATTGAAAATAAATAACACTTGAAAAAAAATCATCGACCTCAGGTGGGACTCGAACCCACGTCCCATCGCAAGCCGGGCGAGTGCCTTACCAACTAAGCTACCGAGGACGTCACGTGTCAAGATGAAATTCCTCAAGTGCTCTGTCTCGCTGTCAAAGCCAGCGTATTCTGATCAATGTTGTAGCTATATGTATAGCTGAGTAGTATACTACCGCCAACATTTTTAAATAAATTCATAAATTTGACATACTTACTAAAAATATTTGACTTAAATTTACTTGACATTTGATATTATTTAATTTGATTTGTTTAGAATAGTTTATTACGAGATTGCTACCATGTACCATATTTTTGTGTTCCCGATATTTCGGCACTGTTGCAAGCGCCATGATCACGGAGTAACTGAAGATCTTGGGGGTAAGTTGTTAAGGGAAAACATATCGGTCTACCCTCTTTCGCTGTTTTTTATTGCACGCGCCGGTACCATTGTCTACAAACTCACTATTTTCTCGCACCTGTTCTCGACAAACAACACTAACAGTATCTGATCGTGAAACAGCAGTTTGTTGTTTTTTCCGGTTTTTGCACATACGAATCACTAGATTCCAGACACTTGACAATTTAAACCCATCATCGCTATTGAAATTTTTGTACTTTGTAATTTCAATCGCTTCCCTGACCATTCTTGGTATGTAGTTATAGTTGGTATTTAGACCTGATTCCTACAAATGTTACGCGATTGCCGATTTTTGTTTGTCGTTGTTTTTGACCGGTTTTATGTGTTTCTTCATTCGGCACGCTATGGTACGTTTTGTTTGGCCGATATATGAACTGCCACAGCTGCAGTCAATCTTATAGACACCAGGTTTCTCTATTGGGAAACTGTCTTTTGGAGATCGTAGACATTTTGTTGCTTTTCTTAATGGAGTGAAGACAGTATTCAGTGAGTATTTATGAAGTATGAGATCTTGTCTGTCACTCCTCCTTTGTATGGCAAGAACACAGGTTGCCTGTCTACTTTGTCTTAATTTGTGTCTAGGTGGTAGCTGCCCTCTATATCCATTATTCTGTAAGATTTTCTGAACATGTTCCAACTCTTGGTTTAGGTGTTCAAGGTCACACAAGTCATAGGCTCGGTTTGTCAGTGCAGTTACTACAGAATTAAGATGTCGAGGGTAGTGATGCGAGTTTGCGTTAAGATAGCGGTCAGTGTGAGTGGATTTTCTATAGACAGAGTGACTCAGTGAACCGTCACTCCGCACTTCAATCTTCACATCCAAAAATAAAATGCCATGCTTCTGTTTTCTTCTATCTCGCAGGTAAAATTTATTTTTGGATGGATACCATTTAAATAATAGTGCCGAAATATCGGGAACTCAAAAATAAGGTACATGGTAGCAATCTCGTAACAAACTATTCTAATGTTAGTGACCATGAAAGTTTAAAACAATATATTGATTTGTTTAATTCGCAATAACTTATTAATGTTTGCTTGCCATGTAAAAGGTAAAACGTGAGTACTATTACAATAATGTTAACACCTGTCATGTCACACTATGTTTTGCGCAAATTAGTAGATTTCATTTCATTTCATTTCAATGCTTACTCTCCCATGTATAACAATACTCTGTCAAATTTATTAATTATGAATAATAATCTGATGGTGTACCGCATTTTTTTTGCGTTTTAAATCTTATAAAGCTATGTAAACTACAATTTAATAAGTGTGGTGAAATACTAATTTAATGTAACCGGAAAGACTGCGAGCGCGCAAACGTATTAAGTTATTATGCATTTATACGCAAGAGGGCACGGCAACGGTGTTGGCATTGGTGAATTCGACTGCAGCAGCGGCATGCAGAATGTATAAAAGCCGTGAAATTATTCTATTGCACTTTAATACACAAATTTCCGAATGCTACAATGTTTCTTGTTATACTGCCGTTCTTTAGAAGTAATCACCTCGCCCTACCCTAACGCCGCTACTGGTTATGTAATAATACATATCGATATAGTTTATTTAATAGTGATCATCTTAGCCACAGGATGTCTACTGCTGAACATAGGCCTCCCCCAGTGAATTCCAGATCGGCCGATTGGAAGCGGCCTGCATCCAGCGTCGTCCTGCAACCTTTTTCCGGTCGTCTGCCCACCTTGTGGGTGGGCGTCCTACGCCGCGCTTGCCGGTACGTGGCCTCCATTCCAGATCCTTGCTGCCCCATCGGCCGTCAGTTCTACGTGCTATGTGCCCCGCCCACTGCTACTTCAGCCGGCTAATCCTTCGGGCTATGTCAGCAACTTTGTTTCGTTCACGGATCTCCTCATTTCTGATTTGATCTCGCAAAGGAACACCGAGCATAGCCCTCCATAGCGCGCTGTGCAACTTTAAGCTTTCTCTCTTTTTATAAGGCCCATAGTAAGAGGCCACGTTTCTGTTCCGTATGTCATCACTGGTAACACACACTGGTTACTTTAGGCGTCGATATAAGTTCAAACACCAACTTGATGATTTTCAACAGTATTTATTCCACAGTGTCTGCTTTACAAAAATAGGTCTGATCACTACGACAGTACACTACCCAGTGCGCCGCCATTGCCGCACGAACGCCATACTGTGGTTTTCGCCGGAAGCGGTAACTACGGTATTTTAAATTAAAGATAATTAAATTAGGCTATACTTAATACATTTTAATGCGATTATAAATTCATAATATTTTAAACAAATCAGAATGTATTTTTAAATTGTTGTCATACTTAAATTAATTGTTTTCAGTATTTTACATTAATCATAACATTAAATTAGCAACCGGAAGTGCAGAGTGTAAACGTCATTCCTTTACATTTTGGATAATTACTGGACATTACATCAAATAATATAAATTAATATGACTTTAAAATTAATTAAACCTAACAGCTCGGCCTTCCTGTTAGACGCGAGTCCCATCGCGTAAATGTTTACGATCGCAATAATGTTTGGTAATATACATTAAATTATGACAAGCATTGGACAGGCATCACCTACATATATACATTACTTAAATCCTAAGGTGAACATGTAATTACTTAGCTTATCTATGTTATACAATATATATATACTGGTCCTAGCCGATTTCGGCTACAGCGACCGCTTCGTGGACAACTGACGCAAGCGCCCTGCTATTCCGCCCTCTCGTGTGCACGCCAGTGGCTGATGTAGCCGATCTTGGCGAGGAATGTGCGATCGCACTTTGGGCAGGTCATCTATGTTACAGAAATCAGAAACCACAACGGTGCCCCAACAAAAAACAATCGATAAATTAGTTTTTGTTGTGTACAATTATTATGATTGATTGATTATTATAATAAACATTAGCTTTGAAAGGGTGCATGATACCATTTAAGAATAATATTATAGTTTAGACGTTATTCACAAAGTAAAAAAAAAATTGTAAAAAAAATTAATACTTATAGTAAACACGATACATTTAAATGAAACTACTTTTACGGATTATTTCGCGATTTATTAACATTTTATTTAACCTGACGTTTCGAACACTTTACAGCGTTCGTGGTCACAGGTAGACTAAGGTGTTATTCGTCTTTACAATATTTTGAAAAAATATAAACTACCGTCACTCAGTTAATATTAATTTGTGTTCCTATCTACGCAAAAAGAGCTAACTGTATCTAGAGGTCTTGCAGTGCGGGGCCTAGCATGGGATTTCGTTAAAACAGGATCCCATGCTGGTGGTATTTTCCAACCATCTTCTCTGTTGAAATTCGGGTGTCTTCTAATTTCAATTGCCTCCCGTAACATGCGAGGAACAAATCGTCGTTCTCTTGCAAGGACTTTAGGCTGGTCAAATCGTATGAAATGGTTGGGTGTATCTAAGGCATGTTCACACACTGCAGACTTAGTATTCCGTCTATGTTTGATGTCGGCTATATGTTCTTTTACCCGCACGCTTATACTTCGTTTTGTTTGACCGATATAGGAGGAGGATTAAAACTGGCGGACGAAACCACTTATAAACGGGTTAAAATATTTAAAGAAAACCAGTGACTTAGTGCGAAAACATAGTGAAAGTTTAAGTCTAGATGCTCAATACCTAATACCTTCGTGCGCAAAACCACCAAAATTATATGGGTTGCCAAAAATACACAAACCAAATGTCCCGCTACGTCCTATTGTGAGTCAGATTGATACACCAACCTACAGACTGGCTCAGCACGTAGCTAGATCACTATCTCGGCTAAGAGGAACAACTACAGCACATGTGAAGGATTCCTACCATTTTATCAGCGAGGTTAAACACCTACACCTAGCGGATAATGAAACTATGGTCAGTTTTGATGTACAGTCCCTATTTACAAGTTTACCAGTACAGTACTGTATTGAAATTACTAAAAGGAAGTTAGTTGAACTTGATATGCCTATAGAATACGCAGAACTATTGGAACATTGCCTAACATCGGGATATTTACTGTGGGACAATGAATTCTATGTACAAGTAGATGGTGTAGCTATGGGCTCTCCAGTATCACCTGTTGTCGCAGACATTTTCATGGAGGACTTCGAGGCCAGAGCTCTAGGCACATCACCTATAACACCCAGGTTCTATAAACGGTACGTAGATGATACTTTTACAATTTTACCCACCAATCAAGTCTCTGCTTTTCTAGAACATTTAAATTCAATCCACCCAAAAATCAAATTTACTATGGAAATTGAGGCAAACAATAAACTAGCTTTCTTAGATATTTTACTTACTAGGAATCCGGATCATACTCTTAGTCATACAGTTTTTCGTAAAGCCACCCATACAGATAAATACCTCAATGGTGCCTCTCACCATCATCCTCGACAGTTGGCTACCGTAGGCAAATCATTGTTTCAGAGAGCAAGGGGTATCTGTGACGACCAACACCTGGCTGGCGAGCTCCAGCATGTCAGGAAGGTACTACGGGAAAACCAGTTGCCGGTACCACGTCGTTCCAGACCCCGAGTCAAGCTTTCCACCGTCGAACGCCAACCTGCTGTACTACCTTATATGAAGGGTGTCACTGACAAGATTGGAAACATTTTGAAGCGCGCTTCAATCAAAACCTACTTCAAGCCGCCGAAAAAGATTAACCAATTTTTACCACCTGTCAAGTGCAACATACCTCTTCAAGATGCGGGGGTGTACAGACTGGAATGTGACTGTGGGCTCTCCTATATCGGTCAAACAAAACGAAGTATAAGCGTGCGGGTAAAAGAACATATAGCCGACATCAAACATAGACGGAATACTAAGTCTGCAGTGTGTGAACATGCCTTAGATACACCCAACCATTTCATACGATTTGACCAGCCTAAAGTCCTTGCAAGAGAACGACGATTTGTTCCTCGCATGTTACGGGAGGCAATTGAAATTAGAAGACACCCGAATTTCAACAGAGAAGATGGTTGGAAAATACCACCAGCATGGGATCCTGTTTTAACGAAATCCCATGCTAGGCCCCGCACTGCAAGACCTCTAGATACAGTTAGCTCTTTTTGCGTAGATAGGAACACAAATTAATATGAACTGAGTGACGGTAGTTTATATTTTTTCAAAATATTGTAAAGACGAATAACACCTTAGTCTACCTGTGACCACGAACGCTGTAAAGTGTTCGAAACGTCAGGTTAAATAAAATGTTAATAAATCGCGAAATAATCCGTAAAAGTAGTTTCATTTAAACTTATAGTAAACATTATTTAGACTGGCTACAATCATCGTCGAAATTTTTATCTACATCTAGACCGTTGCCAACATCATCTTCATCACCCGTGCTACTGTCAAAATCCCTATCAAAACTCATCCAAGGCTGAATTATATCAATCGCTACCGTGCCCTCATATCGATGGCCGTTCTTACGTGACAAGGGCGTATCTTCGACAATAAACCTATCATGTTCAAGCACTTTAATGATTCTGTAAGGGCCTTGGTATTTAACCACTAATTTCTGCGATTGACCGTCATAAGGTACCTGTCGCTTAACCCTAACCAGATCCCCCACTTTGTACTTTTTACTTGGTTTTCTGCGTAGATTATACCGCTCAGCATCTTAAACCTGCTGAGATTCAACGCGTTTATTTACTTCCTTCCTAACAGATTCTAGCTCTTCGGGTGAAATTACATTGATAGTGTCATTAATAACGGTACTTAGCATGCCCTGTGTTCTATGGTTTAGAACAAAACCAAACAGAAGTTCGGATGGGGACTTTTGGGTGGTTTTATGAACTGTAGTGTTTAGCCCAATTTGAATGTCGGGAATGCGCTCATCCCAGGATCTTTCGTCTCTACCGTGATTTGACGTAGCTAATGCCTCTGTGATCGTTCGTTTAAAGCGTTCGACTTGACCATTAGCCCTTGGAGTAGCAACTGCGTTCAAGATGTGTTTTATCCCGTGTTCCTCGATGAAATCTTTAAATGTTTTGCTGGTGAGGCTAGATCCTTTATCGGTAATTAAACGAGTTGGTACTCCAAAAAATCTGATATGGTCTCTTAAAACTTTTATAGTGGTTAGTGTTTTTGTATTTTTGACAGGTGTGATATTTATGAATTTTGTCATACTATCAATCAAAACTAATAAATAACAGTTGCCGGCTTTACTTTTTACGAAAGGGCCCAGGTGGTCTGCGTGGATGGTATGTAAGGGCTTAGTACCTTTCTCTATTGGATGTGATTCTCCTTCACGCTTACCACCAGGGGCCCAGGGGCGTGCGGTGCATATAGATAATTAGGCAGTGCCTACCGGGTAAATGGAATAAGTTGGGCAGTAAGTACCAACAAACGTATGTCATTGATGAAAACCACTGATTTTCATCAATAAAACACCCAAGAAAGTATCCACTGCCCACCTCGAAATTAAACTAATGTCCGCCACTGCTGGGGCCTTATGATGCGCGTATTCCAGACAGGCAGAAACATATTTTTTTTTGAATCGCCTCATTCGTCGAAACCAAAAATGTTTTCTAATACGACCTAGCGTCTTCTCGTAGCCATAATGACCTACGTCATCGTGGTTTTTCTTTAAAATTTGTCAGCGAGCTCCCTTCGGCACTACCCATTTTAGTTCTGCTCCTACCAACCGATATAAACGTCCGTTTTTGATTTTATAATTTTTGTAGACACCGGCAGTTTTTTCTGTGTTTGGGTCGTCAAAAATGGTTTTAATTTCTTGTATCTCAGTATCCGCGGATTGAACGGTGGTGATCCAATCTTGCTCGGACTCAATTGCCAGTACATCTAAAATATAAGACTCATTAAATTGTGTATCTATCGGGTTGCGGCTAAGGGCATCAACATGCGCCATCTTCGCCCCCGGCCTATAGTCGATTACGCAGTCATACTCTTGCAGTTGGATCCACTACCGAGCAACTCGCGGAACTAAATCTCTTTTAGTTAGCGTTGATCTAAGTGCGTTGCAGTCAGTCAGTATAGTAAAAAGAATTCCAACCAAATACACCCGAAACCGATGCAGTGAGGCTATAACCGCGAGAGTTTCGAGCTCAAAAGAATGATACTTTTGCTCTTCTGGGGGAGTCTTTCGGCTAAATTACGAGACGGGCTGTATTATACCTTCCCTATTTCGTTGAAGTAGGATACCAGCAAGACCATTCTTGCTGGCGTCTGTGTGGAGTTGAGTTTCAAGCTTAGGGTCATACATAGCGAGTAACGGTCGTTCGGCTAATAAGTCTTTAATGCGTTTAAATGACTCGTTCTGAGGTTCTCCCCACACCCACCCAATATCCTTCTTTAGCAAATCAGTCATAGGGGAAGCTATTATAACATAATTTTTAATGAACCTCCTTAAGAACCCGGAGAGGCCTAAAACTGACTTTTCTTTACGAGAATAATTGGACTCGCGTAAGGTGATGCAGATTCCTTAACTATACCGCTATAAATCATTTCTTGGACCATGTTTTAAACTAAACACCTTTCTGAGTGGGACATACGGTATGGCCTATAAACAACTGGCTCAGAATCTTCGAGCTCAATCGTCATCTCAGTGGCATTAGTAAAACCCAAGTCTTCTAAGCTACTCGAGAAACAGTCTCCGTACTCTGCTAATACGTTTTAAAGTGCCATTCGCTGTTCGATTGTCAAGTTAGGGTTACGAACTAATGTGTTGTCTGGTTCGGTTTTACTAATAGTAATTTCAGAGATATTGGCTGTCACGTGGATCTGGTTAGCCCTAGTCAACAAGACCCCCTTTTGAATAATAATATCGCTATCGGATACATTGTGAATAAGAAGTGCACACTGATTATTGGCTACAATATATTCTCCAGGCAAAAGATAATATGTTTTTTTTTATCTGGACCCCTAATTAACCCATCAACATAAACATTTCCCTTAGCCAAAGATTCGCATCTAATAGCAATAGCTCGCAACGTGTTGACAGGAATCGTTGTATCTTCCCGGGAAATCATATGTATCTTTTCATTAAATTTAACCTTCTCGATTACTACTTTATCGGGCATTTTAGTTATGACTCTGTGAACGAATGGCCCAACTAAATTGGATACTTAAGAACATAATCCTCAACAACATATATCTCTACAACCTCCTTGACATTTTGTACCTCTACGGTTGAAACCACAAGTCCTAACGGTTGAACAAGATTCGCGCCAATTCCTCTCAACATTGGCAGTTCAACATCTGTTTTTAAATCAAGATTTAATAATTTCGCCTCACTTTCTCTTATAAGAGAGCACTGACTACCCAAATCCAAGTGACATTGCATTATCGAATTGTTTACCTTGATATCCATTATGTATTTACTATTTGTTTTATCGTCAATACTAACTTCAGAGACCTTTTTTTCGTTTTTATCATTTGTACGAGAATTTAAAGGAGTTTCAGTAGTTTTATTTCTATAACAATTTACCGTCTGATGACCTATCCTGTCACAATTTGTACATTTGATTAGGGGTTTTTCGCATTTAGCAGCAGCTAAGGTGCCCTTTTTGATTACAATTGAAGCATCGTATACTATTGTTATTTAAACCCGTTTTGCTCGGTCGGTTATTAATTGAGTAAGACTTATCAAATTTGTTTCTCCTTGGATTATCATTATCTTTATTACTTGTATAGCCTACCTTGACTGATCAAAAAATACTTTAATACCTGTTCGGGTTCCGAAAATTGCGCCGCTTGAGCGCCAACCTTAACAGCACGATCATCTACGCCGTGAAGTAAGCAGTCTACTGCCTGCCATCCAGTTATCTTACAACGGTTTAAGAGGTTGATTTTGACGTAATAGTAATGCTCTAATGATTCACCATATCGAACTCTGCTGTTCAACAGAGTGGGCAGACCCTGATACCATGACTTCGCGACGCCACATAATTTTGGAAGAGAATAATGTATAATTTCCCTTTCGGACCAGTTATACATTTCTTCTCTTCTACCTTATTTATCCATGTTAGAACTGTCTGTTCCTTAGTCATGGGATCAAAGTCTGGGATCACATTATCTTTGTACGAAAGTTAAGGTTTATCAGTGTGTTTCACACCTTTAATAATAGAAAGTACTTTATCTAAAAGAGTATTCGTGTCATTTTCAGTAGTTTTTAAACGTTTAGGCTTTGAACGAGTTTTGAAAATAAATGACTCACCCCTACCCAATAAAGATGATGTCGACGAAGTACTTCGATGCCTGTGTCTAAGTCTCGTTCGCCGCTCGCGAGATTGTCAAATCCTTTCTCTTGATTTCCTGCTTCCACGATTTTCATATTCATCCGATTCTTCAGACGATTCTCTCCTTCTTTTACGTGTGCTTCCTTTCTTGTTTGGTGCTCACTCTTGCATCACGCTATCGCGTGATGTTCCAGGAATTTGCGCCGTTCAATAGTTTCCGTTCCTTCCATTATCCTGTCCTCTAAAAATCCTCCTTCCATCAACGTCACTTCTATTCGACCCTTGAGATTGGGTTCCATCCACAAAAACTTGGCTACTGTTTTCAATGGGTATGCGCCCTTGACCTCGAGCATCACCCGATCTACGCCCTTGACCTCGGGCACCATCCATTCCCAGCCCTTGACCTCGGGCATCATCAAAACCAGACCCTTGACCTCGGGCACCATCCATTCCCAGCCCTTGACCTCGGACATCATCAAAACCAGACCCTTGACCTCGGGTATCATCCATATTTGGCCCTTGACCTCAAGCATCATCATATCCTAGCCCTTGACCTCGAGCATCATCATATCCTGGCCCTTGACCTCGGGCAATATCATAATAATACCATCCATGTTTCTGGAACTCGAGAGAAAACAAAGCTTAGAATGACTATACACCATAAAGATTACATCACTTGAATTAAACTTTCTAAAAAATTTACCAACAAGAAAATAAAGGTAGGTATTTAAATGTCAGCTAAAGAAAAAACCAGTAAGTACTAAAACTAGTAATAAAATTATATTTTGCGATGATTTCCCCAAATTACTCACAGTAAAATCGAAAGAATAAAGAAGCTTTAATTATACTTTTGGAAAAATATCTTAAATACCTATGTAGACTGGTATTACACGGCTAAGGCGTCGATAAACGTTAAACTATTCGCGCAAAAGTCAAGTTAAAATAGGTAAAAGCCTTAACTTATTCGTTAGTAAAATAAAGTGAAATTTAATCATTGGATTCGCTTTGCTTAGTTCAACTTTAACTTTATTTTTATTCTATAGCTAAATACTTTTGAATTTACTATTAATTCATTTCAAAAGAAAAACTGTAATAATATAAAATAAATTGTTTCCACAATCACACCAATTATCTAGCCCTAAACTAAGCAAAGCTTGTGCTATGACGACTAGATAACGGATAAACATACTGAAATACGTTTATAAACACCCATGACTTAGGTGCAGATGCTCGTGCTCATCACACTAACATTTTCCCCTCGCGGGATTCGAACCCGCAACCGCCAGGCATTGTAGTCCGGAGCGCGAACCACTATACCAGACGATCGTCGCCGTAATAAGAAAAAAAAGAAAGACGAGAAAACGAAAAAAAATATTTAAATCTAACTAAGTTCCCATTTATTCCAGTGCAATATATCTTCTTTGATTATAAAGTTTAAAAAAAAACTTATTCCTTTTAAATCTAGACCACTTATAGCAAAGAAAATTCACTGTACTTACATTTTGCAGGCGTGCAAGGAAATTTTTTTATCCTTTGTTTATCCCATTTCTGAACTTTAGGCGTCGATATAAGTGCAAACACCAACTTGATGATTTTCAACAGTATTTATTCCACAGAGTCTGCTTTACAAAAATAGGTCTGATCACTACGACAGTACACTACCCAGTGCGCCGCCATTGCCGCACGAACGCCATACTGTGGTTTTCGCCGGAAGCGGTAACTACGGTATTTTAAATTAAAGATAATTAAATTAGGCTATACTTAATACATTTTAATGCGATTATAAATTCATAATATTTTAAACAAATCAGAATGTATTTTTAAATTGTTGTCATACTTAAATTAATTGTTTTCAGTATTTTACATTAATCATAACATTAAATTAGCAACCGGAAGTGCAGAGTGTAAACGTCATTCCTTTACATTTTGGATAATTACCGGACATTACATCAAATAATATAAATTAATATGACTTTAAAATTAATTAAACCTAACATTGTATACTTTCGTCTTTAGGTATTTTGGACGAGAAGATGTTGCGTAGTTTTCCGAACGCTGCCCATCCGAGTTGGATTCGTCGATTGACCTCTTTCTCAAAATTGGACCTACCAAACTAGATAACTTGTCCCAGGTAAACATATTTGTCAACAATTTCGAGAATAGAGCTCCCAACTGGTACTGGGTAGGGCGCAACATGGGCATTCGACATAAT
This sequence comes from Anania fuscalis, assembly GCA_950371115.1. NCBI lineage: Eukaryota > Metazoa > Arthropoda > Insecta > Lepidoptera > Crambidae > Anania > Anania fuscalis. The sequence goes on along the minus strand of OX493326.1, from coordinate 10,018,344 downwards.
GTTGGGAAACTCTATTAAGGCCATCGAGCATTGTACCGAGGTCTTCTAGCGACTCTGCCATGACCACAATATCGTCGGCAAACCGAAGGTAAGTAATGTATTCGCCATTAATGTTGATGCCGAATCCTTCCCATTCCAGGAGTTTAAAAGCATCTTCCAATGCGGCAGTGAACAGTTTCGGAGAAATAACGTCTCCCTGCCTTACGCCTCGCTGCAGAGGAATAGCTTTCGTGCTCTGCTCCTGTACTCGGACCGTCATGGTGGCGTTTTTATATAAACATTTCAGCACCTCGATGTACCGATAGTCAATATGGCACCGCTGGAGAGACTGTAGCACTGCCCAAGTCTCGATCGAATCGAAGGCCTTCTCATAGTCCACAAACGCCAAGCATAGTAGTAAGTTATACTCTTCGGTCTTCTGTATAACTTGTCGCAGCGTATGGATGTGGTCTATGGTACTAAAGCCTTTTCGGAAACCTGCTTGTTCGGGAGGCTGGAAGTCATCGAACTTACGTGCGAGACGATTCGTGATGACCCTCGAAAACAACTTGTAGACATGGCTCAGAATCGAGATGGGTCTGTAGTTCTTCAGCAAGGTGTTATCTCCTTTTTTGAAGAAGAGCACCACCACACCTTTGTTCCATGACTCCGGCGTTATTCCCTCGAGCAAGACGGAGTTAAAGAGTTTCTGAAAGACCTTCAGTACCGGTGTTCCACCCGCTTTTAGAATCTCTGAGGTGATTCCGTCATCACCCGGCGCCTTGTTGTTCCTGAGCTGTTTGAGAGCCATCCTAATCTCATATAGGCTGATGTCCGGGATATCTTCGGTATAGTGTCGGGTCAGCTTAGCTCTTGGATCTGCGGCTGAACTACTAACAGGTTTAGTGACCGAGGTGTATAACTGCCCATAGAACTTTTCAATCTCCCTCAAAACTTCGGCTTTTGTCAAAATTATACTACCATCCTCTGTCTTCAGCTTCGTCAGCTGGCTTCGCCCAATAGACATGTCTCTTGCAAACACTTTGGAGCCTTGGTTCCGCTCTATCGCCTCTTTAATACTATTCGTATTAAAGTTGCGGATATCATGTCGCAAGGACTTCCATAACCGTCTATTGTGCTGCCGATACAACTTAGCGTCAACGGAGGACTGCAGTGCCATTGAACGTCGTTCTGCCATGAGTTTGAGGGTGTGGTCGGTAAGTTTTTGCGGTCTGTCTATTCGACGGGGCTTAAAAAAAGTCGACCCGACCGCCTGGATAGTTTCTACAAACCTGTTGTTAATCTCGTCCACTGACTCGCAGTTCTCTAGGCATTCAAAGCGATTTGGCAGCTCAATCTGAAAGCTTTCGGGGCAGTAAATATGGGCATTAGAGGGTCGGAGCGTAAACTTCATCAAACGGGACCTTTCTAGCTTGACGTTGATGCTCAATGTGCCTCTAACCATTCGGTGACCGCTACCAGTTTTCACCCCGTTAATCACGGAGACATCATTGAACGCTCGTCGCTCTGTGGTCATGATGAAGTCAATCTCATTTTTTGTGGACCCATCGGACTCATCCAGGTCCACTTCCTCTGAGGCGGCTTCTGGCAAAAGGAATTCATCGCGAAGAGGTCCTCCTTCTCGAGAAATTCGGCCAGCCTTTGTCCGTTGCTCTGGTTCCGTTGCTCATATCCAAATCGCCCCACTCTCAGCTCATTATCGCCTCTCATTCCCAGTTTCGCGTTGAAGTCTCCCATAACAACATTGAAGTGGGTTTTAGTAGTATGTATGGCTCTACTAACGTCCTCATACATAGCCTCCACTTCCTCATCAGGGTGTGTAGAGGTCGGTGCATATACCTGTATAATGTATAACCTTCAGCGAGTATCTTTTTGATACTCTGAGTATCAGGTATGCCACCCTGCTCGATACACTTCCGATGGTGACGATGTTATTAATAAGGGACTTGTGGATGAGAAACCCGACACCGCCTTGGGACAGTTGTTCACCCTCCCGGTAATAGAGTAGGTTGCCTGATTTCAGGGTTATCGTGTCCTAGCCCACTCTTCGGACTTCTAATATTCCCACCCCAAGTAGCAAACGAATGTCTTAACTAGGTATAGAAGATATCTTGAAGGCAAAAATACTAATGCAAGCTGTTGTCTTGGCTAAGACTATTATGTCCCTGAAGATATCTTGTAGATATCCTCCAAGGGTCAGTTAAGGAAAAGTGGGCACAGTATTTAAATATAATCTAAGACAGAGTTAAGTCTATTGTTAAGTCAAACTTGAACCCTATTTAAGACAGTGGTTTTGAAGAGCTCTTAATTCGTACTTCACGATGAATCTTGTAGGATGACTCTAGATAAGGAAATAGACTCGAAGATATCTACGAAACCTACTTAAGATAATCACTTTAAATTTTACAAATTCTATCTTAATGAAGTAAATTTTAAAACGTTTTCTACTTTACGTAGTAGAATTTTAGAGAATATGGTGAAATTTATAAGTCTACTAAAACTGTGTGAAGCTTTATGGCGATGGCGATTAAACAACAAATTTTACGTCTTGAAAATGCTGTATTATGTCGTTATATGCATTTGAAATTTTAAACGCACTATTGTTTCTCGTGTAAAATTGATAGAAAGTGCTTTAAAACAGACGGGCCTTTAAAATACTAAAAAAACAACACTAAAATTTTATTTATATGAATTACAAATAAAAGTTTTGGTGGAGTAAATTCAAAAATATTACCTATTCTATTAAATATGTGTTATTAAATGTTGTTAAAATTACTGTTAACAAAATATAACTTATATCTACCCGACATTTTGACGATTTTATGTCAGAAAAAATATTTTATTTTTTACTCAAATAGCAAAATGGCGTTAAGTCTTATTTGCCTTAACGAAGAAAGACTTTAGATAACATTGATTTTGTAAGGCTAGTTTAGAAAAAGTTAAGATAAGTATTAGTTTTAAGTGATTCTTTAGTTTGACTTAGCTAATACCAGATTACTGGTCATTTCACGGTGCTCTTTACTTTTAGATAAAAAGAGGTTTATGCAACTAAAACTATTCAGTTTCTAAATTATTTACTCGACGAAGTATTTAGTATTTATTTAGACCAAGCACAATGTAAACTCAAGTGTTTTAAATTCAGCGGTAATTACGTAGGTGGTACTAACGTACCACAAATGAAATAAAGTTATTATTATTATATTAATTACTTGCAAGTGTATTTAAAGTTTGGTTTTAAATCTATTGTGCCAGTATTCTCCACTGCCACAATGTTTGACGTTTACAGATTTTACTGCGTTTAGATGAGTTCTAGCGTCTTTTGGGACAATACCCGGATCATACTTATTAAGAATCTGCAATAAACCATCGATTGCAATATGTATTATATTCTAATCAATAGACCAGTTTCTTATAATTGGTCTCTAAAATTAAAATCACCATCAGCTTTCAATTCATAAGAATCAGAATTACTGTGCTCCAAGTACTGCAATCTCCAAATATTCTTGCATTTCTTAGGCACCTTGATCTAAAGTTATCGTCAACGACTGATGACTGAGTCAAAGATGTCATATTACTAACGCTGTTTTTCAAAAATAGGTAGAAAACTCTAATAGTAGAACAACAGACCGATCACGCTCATGGGCCACGACAATAAGCGGTTCGTTTAAGGTTTTCGTCATGATTGATAGTAATGTTCCTTAAAAAACACCTTCGATTGCGCCCGGTTTATTAGCACTATATCAGTCTATTTTGTGTTTTATCTGTATGTCTCTGCTGGCTTAAGAGACTATACTTCAGGGCGAGCTCTTGTGGAGAATTTTGGCTCTTTGATTATGCCTGTGCAGATACTCAGTATTAGCAAGAGCTGAAAAACCTGAAACTACATGAGGCAGTGATTCTCCAGGATGGCGACAGGTCATACAAAACATGTCCACTGTGCCATCCTGTGTACAATGTATTTTCGATAGTTGTTCGACTTGATAACCTGGACTTGTATCGCAAATAGCACGTGCGGCGCGTGTAGAGCCTTGAAAAACTGCCCATGCAGCCTATTCCATACGGTATCCCGATCAGAGACACTTGGTATCGCCAGCGACTGCCATAGGTCGTTGACACGATCAAGAGGGATGAGTTTCTTAACATATTCTAAGACATCATAATGTATCGTTGTGTCGGTCTTTGTCAGGAAATAGGCTCTGAGGCTAGATACCTCGCGGTTGTGCATGGTTTTAGCGCTTAAAAGGCCTCGACCAACACATTTCCTCAAGATATACAGCCTCATGACCGACGGCCTGGGGTGATGCAATCTATGTAGTGTCATAGTTGTAAGAACCTTCCGATCCAGAGCGTTTAATTCGGCCTGAGTCCATCTGACTGAGTATGCCAAAGGTGTATAAGAGAATAGTATAACCCATCCGCACCTTTGTAGGGCGATCGAAGAAGTATTTACCACCAGACTGTTTTATGTCCGAAATCTTAACACATATACTATGTGACACAGTTCGCAGATACCGGTACGTATCAATTTCGGAAAAGGTTTGCAGTTGGACACCATCAAGGTCAACCTCCTGCGATCGAGCAAACTTCCACTTCGTTACACGGATAACCGCACACCTATCAACCCCCAACTTCGTTCTGATGGATCCCCTAAAATGAACAACGAGCTTCAGGTCATCAATTTAAAAAAGGTGCGACATCCGATTACTCCCTCTCTGAAACTGAAATCCCGTTCTCGAATTCTCCAGTAATTTGCTGAGAGGGTTCAGGGCAAGGCAAAACTCTCTCAGACTCAGACAATCACCCTTGTATATACCTCGCTTAATACTTATTCGGTCTTCCACAGTCGTCATTCTCTTGCAGGTCCGCGGTGTTTTGTATTTTATCCAAGATACCGTGACATACCGAGATTATAGCCAGTATTTCTGCAATCCATCTTTTCCCGGACTTTTCCAGTTCGGGGCTCAACGTACTGCACTGGCTACGTCCTCATTAGTAATGAAGGCAGGGTTCATCGGGGGTAGGTACCGATCATTTATCGAGCTATGGAAAGGTTGGTCCTTGGGATTTCGATAAGGAATAAAATCCAAAATGACATCACCGGGCAGAAGACCGAAGTAATGGACATAGTCCAAAAATATGACAACCTTAAGTGGCATGGGCTGAACCACATCTGTAGCAGAACCGATGAAAGGGGAGTAAAAGGGTTATCGAGTGGAGATCACGCCTCGGCAAACGTAGTATAGGAACGACGCCCCCCAGCTAGATGGACCGACGACCTTAGGAAGATGGCAGTGGCAAAAGGCAGTGGTTAGATGAAAAAGAACCGGCCAAGTGCGAGTCGAACTCGCGCACGAAGGATCTGTTGTATAGGAGTATTAATAAATACCAGCTCGATGGACCGACGACCATAGGAAGATGGCAGTGGCAAAACGCGGTGGTTGTATGAAAAAAAAACTAGCCAAGTGCGACTCGGACTCGCGCACGAAGAGTCTGTTGTATTGGAGTACAATAAATATTTGTTTTATTTTAATTTACCCACTTATTTTTAGAGTAAAAAAAACCCTTTCTTAGTCCTACACTGTATAAGGTATCTATGTGCATAATTTTAATTCTCTAGGTTAAGCGTTCTGGGCTGTGCGTTGCTAGCCCAACAAATATTGATAACTACATATTCTGTAAATGTTTGTGTTGTTTGTACACAAACGCCAACATGTCAGTACGTCTCCAGGACGAGAGCTCGGAACCGATTCAGCTGCAGCGAGGAGTAAGACAGGGAGACGTAATCTCCCCGAAACTATTCACCGCAGCGCTGGAGGACGCTTTCAAGCTCTTGGACTGGAGAGGACTTGGCATCAACATCAACGGCGAGTGCCTGACTCACCTTCGTTTTGCCAATGATGTCGTGGTCTTGGCTGAGACCCTAGAGGATCTTGGAACAATGCTCGATGACCTCGGTAGAGTCTTCCAACGAGTGGGTCATAAATTGAACATGGAAAAGACGAAAATCATGTCTAACTCCCATGGCGCACCCACTCCTCTTATGGTTGCAGGCTCTACTCTGGAAGTCGTTGACCGCTATATTTACCTTGGACAAATAGTCCAGCTAGGTAAGTCCAACTTCCAGAAAGAGGTCGATCGTCGAATCCAACTCGAATGGGCAGCGTTCGGGAAGCTACGTAATATCTTCTCCTCACAAACACTACCGCAATGCCTCAAGACCAAAGTATGGAATCAATGTGTGTTGCCAGTGATGACATACGGATCTGAGACGTGGCCGCTAACGATGGGCCTCATAAGAAAGCTCAAGGTCACTCAAAGGGCGATGGAAAGAGCTATATGAGTTTCCCTTCTCGATCGAATCAGAAATGAAACGATCCGAAGGCGAACCAAAGTCACCGACGTAGCTCTTAGAATCGCAAACCTTAAGTGGCAGTGGGCGGCGCACATTGCACGCAGGACTGATGGCCGTTGGGGCAGAAAGGTCCTTGAATGGAGGCCGCGGGCCGGAAGGCGTAGTGTTAGTAGGCCCCCCACAAGGTGGACCGACAATCTGGTGAAGATCTCGGGAAGCCGCTGGATGCGGGTGGCACAGGACCGATCTTCGTGGAAATCCTTGGGGGAGGCCTATGTCCAGCAGTAGACGTCTTTCGGCTGATGGATGGATGGATTCTGTGAATATTTCAAGCGTCTCCTTGTTGCGGTTATCAATATCGAGCAAAAAAAAAACACGTTTTTTGGTTGGGAGCCCCTTTTAATACTTATTTTATTCAGTTTTTTAGTATTTGTTGTTAGACAGACGGACGGACAGCGGAGTCTTAGTAATAGAGTCCCGTTTTACCCTTTGGGTACGGAATGCTAAAAAGCGGGAGATCGTGCCCTTTGGCGCTCTTTGGGGTGACTTACGTCCAGCAGTAGACTGCAATAAGCAGATTTTGTACTAGCAGTTGAATTCACACTGAGCTTATTTTTTTATATTTAACCATAAAACACCAGATCTTTTGAATTATTCAACTTCGTCCATCATTCGAGTTGGTTCCATTTTGATGAAAACGTCCCGTTAAATCTATTTTTACTATAAACTGATTAATGGGTCGTTCTTCAAGCCACGTTTTTTAAGCGGCATCACCTAAAAAGAATGGAAATCGAAAAGTCAGCTACTTTTTACTTACAACTTTTTTTTTCGGGTATACTTCCACTCCTCTCTTAACTGGGTTATTGATTATTATTCAATTATCTTTATATTTAATATCATTAAAAAAATAAGACACACCGATTCTTTGATTTTCGTGGAGTGTCCCAAACCCCGATCTGGTCACTTAGTAAATTATATATTTTAAACTAAACGGTACATGCTTACCAAAAAAAATATACTAAGTCATAAGAAGTTGACAATTCTATGAAAAATGAGATCGTCGTTCTAAAAGAAATACATTATCTAAAAAAAATTAAAATGTGACTGTCCAGGGGTAGTTACTGATTTGCGTGGATCATTATAAATTCACTTGCAAAACCCTAATTTCGCGACCTGATGTTGCGTCATCCTAATTCACGTTAAAACTAGTCGCGCTCCGACGGCCGGGCAGAGTACTAGTGTGACGACGCGTCGAGTGTCCGAAAAATTAAGGTAAGAACCTCGTTGCATGGGTATGGTTTCTCAAAAATTTGATTTGTGTGGTACAATTTTCTCCGGTGTCTGTAAATTTATTTATTGAATAAAATTTTGTAGCGATCAAATAATAGGTTACGTAACCTATATTCAAAATACAGTTTATTTGCATAAAAGGTTTGTGTATATTTTCAGGATAAAGGATTTATTTTGATTTTCGTGGTCGTGATTTGCGTGGTTTACGTGGCAGTTTTGACCCACGCAAGTCAATTATTGGCTATGCAAATGAAATAACTTTCGGGTTTTGTAATAGTATTGTATGATCATTTTATTTTGAAATGTCAATACGTTTAAATCACAATTAAAATGTTGCAGTTGATGGGTTTCTAATTTTATAAGTACCTTATTATAGTAAAAATAGTGTCAGATAAGCTACCAATATTAATAAATAATAAAATTGTCATCATATCATCATCATATCAGCCTGTTGCAGTCCACTGCTGGACATAGGCCTCCCCCAAGGAGCGCTACAGCGCTCGATCTCCTGCCCTTTGCATCCAGTCGCTGCCAGCTGCCTTCTTCAGGTCATCGGTCCATCTAGCCGGGTGGCGTCCTACACTACGTTTGCCTAAGCGTGGTTACCATTCGAGAACCTTCCGGATCTTATCCCTTAATGAGATCCCCAACATAGACCTTTCCATAGCACGCTGAGTGACGTGTAGTCGGTGGGCCAAATTGACTGTCATGTTCCACGTTTCGGCTCCGTAGGTTAAAACTGGTAGGACGCATTGGTTAAACACCCGGCTTTTCAGGCACTGCGGCAGTGTCGACGTGAAGATGTGACGCAATTTCCCAAATGCTGCCCAGCCAAGCTGCACTCTTCTGGCGATTTCCCGCTCGAAGTTGTCTCAACCGAGCTGTAGTACTTGTCCAAGGTAGACGTACTCTTGGACAACCTCGAGCGTAGTGCCCTTGACGGAAATTGGGTCCGGGATGACATGTTCGTTGAACATTAACTTTGTCTTGTCCAAATTCATCCCAAGCCCCACACGTCTCTAGGCAGCATTAAGACTGTGCAGCATTTTTTGCAAATCCTGCAGCGATTCTGCCATAATAACTATGTCATCAGCAAAGCGAAGATGCGTAAGATATTCGCCATTTACATTGATGCCCAGTCCGTTTCAATTCAGCGTCTTGAACACATCCTCCAGTGCGTTGGTGAACAGTTTCAGAGATATAACATCTCCCTGTCTAACACCTCGGAGCAGCTGGATGGGTTTTGTTCGGTGGTTTTGTACTTGGACGGACATTGATGCCATACTGTACAGGCTTTTTAGCACCTTCACGTACCGCCAATCGACTTGGCATCGCTGCAAGGATTCCAGAACAGCCCAGGTTTCGACCGAGTCGAAGGCTTTCTCATAGTCCACAAAGGCCAGGCACAGGGGCTGGTTATACTCTTCGGACTTCTATATGACCTGCCGCACCGTATGAATGTGGTCTATGGTACTGTAACCTTTGCGAAAACCAGCCTGTTCCGGTGGCTAGAAAGCGTCAAATCTTGCGGAAAGACGGTTTGTGATGACCCTCGAGAACAGCTTGTAAACGTGACTCAGGAGCGTGATTGGTCTATAGTTTGTCAGGAGACTTTTGTCTCCTTTTTTGAAAAACAATGCAACCACGCCCCCACTCCACACTTCCGGATTTGCCCCATTGGCTATGACGGAGTTGAAGAGCCTCTTAAGTTCGCCAAGCACAGGTTGGCCTGCAGCTTTTAAGAGCTCAGATGTGATTCCGTCTTCGCCGGGAGCCTTCCCATTACTAAGCTGTCCGAGGGCCGCCTCAATCTTATCCTCCTCCACATCTGGGAGATCTTCAGTGAAGTGGCGGGTAAGCTTGGCTCTTGGATCATTCGCGTCGGGCTGCGGCTGTATGTAGGGAATACAATGCGTACAATCGGCCGTAAAAGCCTTCGAATTCGGCCAGAATCTCCGGAACCGATGAGAAGATTCAGCCATCCGAGGTTTTTAGCTTTGTCAGGTGACTTTTTCCCAATCTTTTAGTGAAGACCTTCGACCCCCGATTCTGCTCAATCGCCTCCTCTATGAGGCGAGTATTGTAGCTGCGTAGTAATAAAATTGTAATGAATAATTTTTTAGACCAAAAATGCCTAAACATGAGAGGAAAAATTAGAAAGAAAGAAGGATAACTTATTTCTTTCTAAGAAAGAAGAAGAAGAGAGAGGCTTAAAAAAAATTAAGAGTTCAAGGTAAAAAACAGGGCGAGATATTATAAAAGGAAAGCCGAAGGAAAAATACTTAGTATTCATTACTTGAACCGCCGCGAACAAAAAGCTAGACGACATAGAAGTTCCAGGCCTGGCCAAAGACTACGAAGAACTGATGACTACAAAAACTACTAGAGCTGTGATCTCTTGTCTTAACGACGAAAACTCAAGTGTAATTATATAGGTTTGTCATTCATGTCATGTCTTTAAATAAATAATGCTCGATTGATTCTAATATAAATTTAAATAAAAGCTTAAAAAAACAATTTCTGTGTTAGTTACTTACCTATTCCTTCAACTGATAACATAATAACTTAATGTATATATAAAATAACATTTAATAACTTATCTAAGAAATTTAAATAAATAAGAAATCATTTTCGTGGAGTGTTTTGTGATTTGCGTGGCCTCCAATTTTTTGACCTCGATTATCTCTGTAAGTATATCGCTCTATTATGTGCCTTTTCCATAAAAAACATTACTTTTACGTATATTTTAAGATACAGAGGTCGATTTATAAAATATATTAAATTTGAAAATTGCCACGCAGATCACCAAATAATGCCTTGCTCGAAGAAGCACCCTAATTTGAGTAAAAATGGAATTAATTATTCTTAGTAAAGATGGTTCCGAAGAACTAGGTGTTACAATTATCTAAAGTTTATCTACAATATCAATTTACACTTTGCAAGACTAAACAGAGTCTTAAATTATTCAATTAAGTTTTAAGTGAGTTTTCAAAAAATCTGAGTAAAGTAAAAAAGGATTTATAGATTTAACTATAGGCAAACTTAATTCAAAATAGTTTTGAGAAAACTTAACTTGGTATTGGGTATTCTTAATATGCTAAAGTAGCGGTAGTTTAATACTATTATGTCTTAAAGAATATATCCTCTTAACGAAATCCTTTTTGAATTTAGAGTCACTATTCTATTTTGCTACTTGGGTACGATACACCAATGCATCCTACTCAATTGCTTTTCCAGCTCAACGATCTTCTCATCATTCCTTAGCGTGCGGACGTTGTGTGTTTCCAGGGCCAGCCTTCTTTAGGGCTGGTAGCCGAAGTTCCTCCTCCGGGGATTCTTAGCACCCCCTGACCCGCCGTCATCCTAACCGCTACCGTAGCCAGGAACAGCGGGACCACCGGAGACTGGGGGCCTGGTCTTTGTCGTTCCTATCATTGGGGGGTGGTTGCCAGACTCGCCACGCTTGGCAGGCGGGTTGGCGAGCGCAGTTTTTTTATATTGTTTCGCACGCAGAGGCTGCTCCCCGTCTCGTGCTACAGGATTTTGTCGCCTCCTACGACACGCCTCCTGCCGGCGGTGGGGAAGTGTATTCTTTACGGCCGTTCCCCACGCGGCACTATTAGATAGTATTAATTAATAAGTATTTATAACTAAACTTAGTTGCGCTCAAACGATGGACGAGACGTGAGTTTTTTTTTCTTGAGAATTTTTAGAGTCTCTCCATCACTATTCTCTACATACAGAAAGATCAGCAACCTGCGATATGCAGATGACACTACATTGTCCACATCGTCCGAGCAAGAAATGGCTCAACTCATTTCTTGAGTGGAAGAAGAGAGTGAATTATTTGGCCTCACCATAAACAAGGCGCAAACCCAGGTGTTGGTGATAGACAGACCTGGTACGCTAATTTACTCGAATGAAATCCGAGACCTGGAATTTGTTGACCAGTTCATATACCTTGGCTCAGCAACGTGGGTGGCTTTGAGAAAGAGATTTCTAGAACAAGCCAAATGTCTAAAGCAGCGATGACTAAACTCACTAGGACATGGAAAGACCGCAACATATCCCGCAAAACCTAAGTGAGGCTGGTGGGTACGTTGGTCTTCTCAATTTTCTTCTATGGTGCTGTATTGAGGACGATAAGACAGAGTGAAAGGACAAGGATCGATGCTTTTGAGATGTGGTGTTCGAGGCGGGTGTTGCAAATTTCATGGACTGCACGCCGTACCAACTTGTCCATTCTTGAGGAGCTAGGCATCACCACAAGGTTGTCCGCCAGCTGTTTCCAGCGCATTTTTAATTACACATCACATCGCTCGCAGAAACCCTAACAGAACAGATTAGATTTGCTGATGGTGGTTGGCAAGGTTGATAGAAGAAGGTCACGCGGTCGCGCACCTACCTTCTGGTCAGCCCAATAAAGTCGCTCACTGGCCTATCAATACTAACCCATGCTATAAAAACTGCCAAGCACAGGAATACGTGAAGAAGCATAGCGCATCGGGTGATTAACACTTCAAGCTAGACACGCAACTTTCAGCAATGAAGATACCGACTAAGAAGAAGATTCTCTACAGAATTACTTACCTATCATTTTTTTTAATAATATGTTGTAGCTAATATAAAATATATTACTGCAACGTTCCCTAGTAAGTTACTATCATAACACCTATTTAAGAACCCTCACTAATCAACCACAAATCCATTACTGAAAACCGCATGTAAATCAGACTAGTAGTTTTGGTTTTGCACAAACAAATGTTTACTGCAGCGCCCCCTGGTGAGTTGTAACTAGGGTTCATGATTTCTCGAGCTTTTCAATTTCTCGGGTCTCGAGAATTCTCGAGGCTAATTTCTCGAGTCTTCTCGGGTTGTCGAGAAATTTACATTCACGTACGTTTTCTCATATTATTTGGTGCCAATAACGTCAACAAATTCAGTGGTTTTTCTCTCAAATAAAAGTATCAAATTAATCATAAATTATACGTTTAAAAATTTACAAATAAATCTAGGAGCGTCGCAACGTGTTGGAACCAGCACCGTTGTGCTCGTATAGCCTGAATCTATAATACTAAGTGAAAGAAAATCGAAAATCGGACCAAAAATGACAAAGTTCAAAATTTTTGTATGGAGATTTACTAACAAAATATTAATTACGTCAAAGATGCGAAAATTTTAATTAAATCAAGTAGTTAGTCGCTTCTTTTGCAGAAACAATGTAAGGACCACTAATAGGAATAAACTAGAAGCGAAAGAATGACAATATTTCAGTTTTAAGTTAGTGTTTTAAGTTAGTTTCTACAAAAACGGCACTGTACCATATCACCTCGGTATGAAAAATTTTAATTAGTTTTTGGCGATATTTTTGCGGTTTTAGCCGTCGTAGACCCACAAACGTGGTATCCAGAGATAGGTCTCGTCGGGACGGATATAACTGTGTAATAAAATGACCGGGTATTCTTAGAAAATATTTCGAAAATCAACGAAAAACTGAAAATTGACGCAAAGTATACGTTTAAAAATTTACAAATAAATCTAGGAGCGTGTTGGAACCAGCACCGTTGTGCTCGTATAGCCTGAATCTATAATACTAAGTGAAAGAAAATCGAAAATCGGACCAAAAATGACAAAGTTCAATATTTTGTATGGAGAGTAGAGTCGAAACACGAATGAACGTGTAAAAATGACGCCGCAGAGCGCTTGCAGCGAGTTCAAAGGGTGCCGTTGTGCTTTGGCCCACGCCGCCATGCAACACAGCAAACGGCGATTTAATTTCTACATAGAAACATGATTTCTCGAGTTCTCGACTTTTCTCGAGCTTGATTTCCCGGGAACAAAGGCCAATGATTTCCCGGGAATGAACCCTAGTTGTAACCTATCTAAGAAAATGCATCAATTAAACCCGAACCCAGAACTAAAAACCGCATAAAAATCGTAAAAAGTAGTTTTGGTTTAGCACAAATAAATGTTTACTGTAGCGCCCACTGGTGAGTTGTCTCCGTAACATCTATCTAAGAGCATGCACCAATCAAACTTGAACCCAGCACTAACAATCGCATCAAAATCGTACTAGTAGTTTTAGTTTTGCACAAAAAAATGTTGAGTGCAGCGCCCCCTGGTAAGCTGTCACCGTAACACCTATAAAAGAATATGCACCAATTAAAATTAAACCTATCACTGAAAACCGTATTAAAATCGGACAAGTGATTTTGGAGATAGTATGCAACGTCAAAGCTCAAACTCTCTACCGTGGACACCTAAAACTAACCTACGGCTCAACTACGGAGTTATTATATGGGGAAATAGCACGGACGCCCCTGATCTTTTAATTTTACAGAAAAAACTAGTTCAAATTCTATTTAATATAAAAAATACCAATAGCTTCAAACCATACTTCGTCGAATACAAAATGCTTACTCTTCCATGTATATAAGGTGTACGTGAATTAGTGTCAGATATTTTAAGGGTAATAAGTTTACGTTATGACAAAAAAAAAAATAAGTATTATTTTTTATTCGAGCTTTAGTTTTAGAGAACAACACGATCAAAACTTTGATATCAAACGCAACTATCAACACCCTCTAAGCAGCTGATTACTACGTAGCGGACAAGAAGCTACTACTAAAGTACAACAACAAACACTCGCTTGTTTGTGTGCGTGCGCTACTATGATTTATTGCCAACAGCCGCCGAAGAACAGACAACACCCATCCAATTTTAAACTCTAAACTAATGTGATTAGATTTAAAATTAAAAATTGTATCGCAAGGGCCGGCATCGTCAAACGCAAATTCAAAGAGAGACCGCCAGAACACAGTCGATACTCAAGTTTAGATTCTAACGCTTTGTCTTAAGGTTCATTTGATTTATTAACCGACTCTGAAGGCGGCGGAAGACACAAGACTTTGGCAATGCCGAAAGTCAAATAGCGAAATGAAAGTACCGTTAGCATAAACAGTTTTATTTTTTTACTATTCTGAGTAATTGGAAAACGGCTGATGAATGACAGAGTAGTTTTACGTGTAAGGTTGAGGTCTTGGATCCGATCCCAAACTAGGCTAGTTATGTTTTGGAATACTCACACTGACCATGCATGATTTAAATCAAAGGGCAAAGGCTCTAATCTGAAATAAACTTCTTTTTAACCTGCTTTCTATTTATTATTTTTGATACGTTTATTTTCTCAGATTTAAAAGTAAAGTCAACCAGGCGTTGATTAGGGTCAAACTGCGGTATTGCCTGTACTACGAATCTGTTTCTCGTCCCCCAAACACTTGCTGAATAATTTAAGTATTTTTGTGCTTTGCCTTGACCGAATTTTGAACCCGAAACCCTCCACGCTAAGGGCGAACTCCTTATCCACTGCGACTACTACACTGCTGGTTTTTAGTGTATTTACATTTCATTATCATTTTATCATTTTATTACAATTCAAATTTCAAAATAAATCTACCCAATGTAGAAAAATAATCCAATGTTGAGTACTTACGTACTTTCAGGTAGGTACAAGTACCTTGCTGTAGATAATGCTGAATGGGAGCTAAAGAGGGAGACAATCAGCTAGTACCTTTCAAGCTTAACGTTACTAGCTACTAGTTATTACCAAAAACGTGGTGTTGGTTTTCGTAGAACGTTATCTCTGTAGAACGGATAATCTCTCTTAACTACAGCCACGTTCTGTGCCTAGGTACAGATTTGTTTTAATCTTAATTATAAAGTTTAGTACATTGATACAAGATTCGAAATGTTAAGTAAAAAACATCACCAAATATTCTCTTTTTTTTGCTAACGCTACACTTACCGTTGCCCTTACGCACGCTTTTTATTATTAAGTTACAAAAATAAGTCAATCGGCGCTAGACCACCGCTTGAGTTTGACGTTAGTTAAAAATTGTCACCATGCCCTACAATACAAGTATTCGAAACCTGACTACCTCAACTTAACCATGGTTTTGTGCTACCATGAGCCAAACTACAGCCTATCGGAGTCACCACCCGACAGCCAGAACGAGGAATGCTGCTGCAGCCGTCTTCGGTACGTGTGGAAACCGCCAAAGAGTGAAGAATGGAACCCCTACCACTTCACGAGAGTGCAGGAGTGAGGAGCTGAGATCGCAGGACTAACGTGTCACGCACGCGTGGAGTTCTGTCACTGGATTGACAGCACTAGCACTACCAGCAAGACGGCGCGCCCGCGCCTTACGACCGCCGTGTTCGCGAGTACCTGACAGCACAGTTCCAGGGTCGATGGAGTAATCGCGGTGGGCCTATTACCTGGCCTTCACGCTCGCCTGACCTGACTACGCTGGATTTCCACGTGTGGGACCTTATGTATGATCAAGATGGCCAAACCATCACCAGTGCTGTACAGTTAAATGCACGTAGGTATTATTAGTGCTTTCGAAACAATACGAGGTGACCGTGACAGTAAAACATTAGTGCGTGTTAGTAGACACACTTTTAAGGGCTGCCCTCTGCATCCACCAGAATGGGAGGCAACAAAAATCTACCTACTGTGATATGACAAGTGTGATGGGAGGTCAAAGTTCATTGTCTGCGTTGTGTTATTTAAAATGGTGTTTGTAAAAAGTGTAATGCAAATTTAATAAAAACCATTATTTTAAATTAAACTGTGTTGTGTTGTTATTTTACTGTAAAATTGGTAGAAGCAATTACTCACTCTACGAACGACTGGTGTAGTTATTTGCGTTTCGGACGACAAAGTCGGGCAGTTGCGGGTTCGAATCCCGAAAGAGGCGAATGTTTGTGTGATGGGCACGAGTAGGTATTTGTGCCTAAGTCAAGGATGTTTTGCTTAATTTGGAGCTAAATAATTGGTGTAATTGTAAAATCAAATTATTTTTAAATAAATTACAGCATAAAGTGATTAATCGTCATTGCATCAGTTGCTGAAAGTATTATTTTCTTTAATGTCGTCTATTAATGTTTATTTTTGCATTTTGTGTACTGAAGTTAGGTTATAAACCTGCATTATGGCATTTTTAAAGATAATGAGATTTTCTGCAACTCGCGGGTAATAAGATCTAAAAGATGTATGTCACAGACGCAACTAACACACCCAATGATAATAATAATATGAAACGAGTGAGTGAAATAGAAATAATAACAATGTTTCTATCTCAAAGAGAATTCATTCATAGACACACACTTGCATGGGATGGCGTAGTAAGTTATGAACATGTGTGTAATATGAATGAATGAATGAATAATTTATTTGCTAAAAACATGAGTTTTTGAGTGCATGAATGTGATCCTGGAGAGATTATGAATAGGCTAGCGTTGTGTGAGTAGTCTACTTGTGGTGTTTGGGTTCATGTACAGGATGATGTTGATTCTTTATTTTAAAACTTTTTATTTTTTAAAGTTTGGTCAATAATTTTAAATTTATCTTATATGTGATCTGTAAGGATGAACACCAATGAAACGTCTTCCGATGTCACTTTAAAGTTTTATTTCCTCAAGCAGCAAGAACGTTATACTTTACAACTAATTTCACAATAGCTCTCCAACACAACCATTTACTACTGCTGACCGACACTGAATGACCAACTTGTCGAGTTATTCCGACTGAGGAGACCGTTACCGGAAGTTGACATTTTATTCATTTTTATCGAAAATTATTCACTACGTTAATCAATTGAGTGCTTTATATAAATGATGTAAAATATATTTTAGATTTATAAAATAAGTACTGTCTTGTTGTTTTTATTTTTACAATGAATAAATTTAAATATGAACTTGCAACAAAATATTAAAAACCTTACACTCGACAGTCCTGACAACGTGTATGACCCCATACACGTCTCTGTTGTAAACCTTACACTCGGCAAGTTGTGTCATTAATGTTAACAATAGAGATCACATAAATATCTGTAGTCTTATTATAAGTTTACGCTTATTATTAGAATAGTTTGTTACGGGATTGCTACCATGTACCTTATTTTTGAGTTCCCGATATTTCGGCACTGTTGCAAGCGCCATGATCACGGAGTAACTGAAGATCTTGCGGGTAAGTTGTTAAGGGCAAACATATCGGTCTACCCTCTTTCGCTGTCTTTTATTGCACGCGTCGGTACCATTGTCTACAAACTCACTATTTTCTCGCACCTGTTCTCGACACACAACACTAACAGTATCTGACCGCGAAACAGCAGTTTGTTGTTTTTTCCGGTTTTTGCACATACGAATCACTGGATTCCAGACACTTGACAATTTAAACCCATCCTCGCGATTGAAATTTTTGTACTTTGTAATTTCAATCGCTTCCCTGACCATTCTTGGTATGTAGTGGCGTTCTGTCGCAATGATCTGAGGGTTGTGAAACTCAATCCAGTGATTTAGACCTGATTCCAACAAATGTTCCGCGATTGCCGATTTCTGTTTGTCGTTGTTTTTGACCGCTTTTATGTGTTCCTTCATTCGGCACGCTATGGTACGTTTTGTTTGGCCGATATATGAACTGCCACAGCTGCAGTCAATCTTATAGACACCCGGTTTCTCCATTGGGAAACTGTCTTTTGGAGATCGTAGACATTGTGTTACTTTTCTTAATGGAGTGAAGACAGTATTAAGTGAGTATTTATGAAGTACGTTTGAGATCTTGTCTGTCACTCCTCTTATGTATGGCAAGAACACAGGTTGCCTGTCTACTGTGTCTTTAAAGTGTCTTGATTTGTGTCTAGATGGTAGCTGCCCTCTATATCCATTATTCTGTAAGACTTTCTGAACATGTTCCAACTCTTGGTTTAGGTGTTCAAGGTCACACAAGTCATAGGCTCGGTTTGTCAGTGCAGTTACTACAGAATTAAGATGTCGAGGGTGGTGATGCGAGGTTGCGTTGAGATAGCGGTCAGTGTGAGTGGATTTTCTATAGACAGAGTGACTCAGTGAACCGTCACTCCGCACTTCAATCTTCACATCCAAAAATGCTAGGCTTCTGTTTTCTTCTATCTCGCAGGTAAAATTTATTTTTGGATGGATACAATTTAAATATGACAGGTGAGTTTCTACATCTTGGTTGTTTCCTCTCAATACACAGAAAACGTCGTCTACATACCTCTTCCATAGTTTGATTTCGGTGCGGGCGGTGGCCAGGGATTTTTCTTCGAAAAACTCCATCCAAATATTAGCTATAACTGGAGCTACGGGGCTGCCCATCGCGACTCCGTCTATTTGGAGATAGTATTGACCCTGGTATACAAAGAAATTCTTCGACAAACAATGATGTAGAAGTGTGCCATATTCCATCGGGATGTCATTATCTTCCAACTTCACCTTAACCACTTCAAGACAATCTGCTACTGGGACATTTGTGAAGAGTGATTCTACGTCAAAACTGACCATCAACTCATCCATATCAACCTTGTTTTGGTGCAGGATTTCAATGAAGTGACGAGAATCTTTGACAAACGATGACGTACGGCCTACTAATGGTTGCAAGACTTTAGCTACGTGCTTGGCCAGGTCATACGTAGGTGAGTCTATCTGACTCACAATCGGTCGTAGTGGCACGTTCTGCTTGTGTACTTTAGGCAAGCCATATAGTTTCGGGGGCTGGACATTTCTAGGCCGCAGTAAGTATTTAAAAGTCTCGTCGTCGAAAACGTCCTCGCACTGTCTAATGAGTGAGCGAGTGCTTCGATCCGTTCTCGCCGTCGGGTTGTAATTTACCTTTTTGTATGTATTGACATCACTGAGTAGATTTTGGATCTTTCTATCGTACTCAACGACATCCATTATAACAGTCGCGTTCCCTTTATCAGCTTTCAGAACCAGTATAGTTTCATCCTTTCGGAGTTCATTCAGCGCAGTTGATTCGGAAGAAGTGATATTCGGTTTTGGTGGTGCTACGTGGCGTAATATCACGGCAATATCCTGTCTTAATGTATCCGCGTCTACAGATGGTATTTTATTACGCACGATACATTCTTCAACCGACCCAATCACCTCCTCATAGGGAATACGTTTAGGTGTAATGGCAAAATTCATCCCTTTTTCAAGAACTGATTGTGCAGCAGCAGACAACTCGACACTCGACATGTTGACTACCGTTCGAGTTGCGATCGAGTTCTCGTGGTAGGCCGCTGGCTTTTGTTTTCGTAGTAATGATTCGAACTTACGATCCTGTTTCATAGCACTAAGTTCTCTTGAGCGCTGAGCTTGTAGGTAGGTAACACGATCACAAGTATCAAAATCACTTTTAGAAAGCAACTCACTGCACTTTTGGTGTATTTCGTATAACTCACACTGAAACTGGTCAAGTTGGTACCTACAATTGCGTATTAATTTTCGCAATAATTTTACACTCGCATATCGCAGAATACTTGCGGAGCCGTGAATGTCAGGTCGAGGTTTTATCCGAACACACACTGGGATAATGTCCGTATCCCGACACTTCACTAAGAATGACAGGGACTCCTTCAAACATTCACACTTTTTCCGCGCGCGTTCTAGGTGTTTTATTGTATTTGCCGTTTCACAACCCTCAGATCATTGCGACAGAACGCCACTACATACCAAGAATGGTCAGGGAAGCGATTGAAATTACAAAGTACAAAAATTTCAATCGCGAGGATGGGTTTAAATTGTCAAGTGTCTGGAATCCAGTGATTCGTATGTGCAAAAACCGGAAAAAACAACAAACTGCTGTTTCGCGGTCAGATACTGTTAGTGTTGTGTGTCGAGAACAGGTGCGAGAAAATAGTGAGTTTGTAGACAATGGTACCGACGCGTGCAATAAAAGACAGCGAAAGAGGGTAGACCGATATGTTTGCCCTTAACAACTTACCCGCAAGATCTTCAGTTACTCCGTGATCATGGCGCTTGCAACAGTGCCGAAATATCGGGAACTCAAAAATAAGGTACATGGTAGCAATCCCGTAACAAACTATTCTAATGTTAGTGACCATGAAAGTTTAAAACAATATAAAGTTTACGCTTGTTCCAAAACTATCCGGCCCGCTTCGAGTAAAAGAACAAGCAAGAAACTTCTCGGCGGGTTGTATTCTTCTCGCGATTTTTAACTTGTGATCTTTAATTAATGTTTTATATTATTACATAAATATCTCTCGGGGATCATTTATCTATAGAATATTGAGAAAAAAATAAAATAAAAACAAAATAAAAATAGAAACAGTTTTCATTTCAATTCAACTTTTCTAATGAAAATAGTTGCCGACTTAGTTTTAATGTGCATTAATTATTTTATCGATTATTAAAAAAAAAATCAAACTTTTCACTAAATTCATCATACTAATATTCTTACTAATCAACAAAATTCTGTATAAAATTCACTTAAAATTATCATGATGCTTACTCGCTCGCTCACGAGTCCCACATCTTTCTCTAAAACACAAAATGAAGAGTTCTCTCCTTAACTCTCTCATTAAGTGCTTACATATTAACGAGGCCAGCCACGAACCCGCTCGCTCACGAAGTCTCGTGCTAAGCTCTCGTCTTTCCAGAATAGATCATCGTAGAGTCGGTCACGAACCCGTTCGCTCGCGGAGTCTCGTGCCCGTTTCTCTCTTCAAATATCATGCGATGACGAGGCCAAATCACGAACCCGCTCGCTCACGTAGTCTCGTGTTTGACCTGTAACAAAGCATAAAACTTTCTATGCAATAAATCCATACCAAAACATCTACATTTATGTACACAATATGTTCGCTTGTAACAAATTCAGAAAAAGAATCAAAACTAATTTAATATAAACTTAAATCACCATTTAAAAGTGTAAGTCACGTTATTGTATCGCCCTCAATTATCATACAACATATTATCATTTTCATGGTCACTGTCACCATCCAAAGTTTCAGCGCTATCATCGCCTAACTCCAGAGAAGCTAAATGTATCCATGGCTGCATGCGATCTGCAGCCACAGTAGTTTTACGCCTATTTTTCATGCCTTCGAAACCAGGTATAGGTGCCACTTTATACCGATCATTGCCCAGTACTTTTACTATTTTAAAAGGGCCTTCATATGAGGGCATAAGTTTTGTGCTTTTGCCGTCATTTTGAAAAGCTGTCTTTGCCAATTTTACTAATTCACCAATATTATATGCCCTAGCTGGCTTTCGGCCTTTGTCATAGCACTGTTTTTGTTTTTCTTGTAGCCTATCAATCCTATCCTTAACTTCCTTACGAATCGATGACAATTCACATGATTCACGGGTCAGCTTCACTATTTCGTTAAATGCCGGGTTACTCTCACTATCCATCAAAGAACCAAACATCACTTCGCTAGGGGCTCTACCTATAGTTTTCTGTAAGGTGTTATTGAGACCCCATTGAATCCTTCCTAATTTCGTATCCCAATCTTTCTCGTTATCTCTAAGATTTTGTGCGGTTAGCGAGTCCAAGATGGTACGATTATATCGTTCTACTTGCCCGTTGGATCTTGGACTCGCTACAGCATTCAGTACATGTTTAATGCCTCTATCCAGACAAAACTTTTTAAATAGGTGTGAGGTAAAACAACTCCCGCGATCACTAATCAAGCGATCGGGGTTCCTGAAGGTATCAAATATATCTTCTAAAACTTTAATTACGTTCTGAGTATTCGTATTTTTAACAGGCCTAATAAAAACAAATTTAGAAAAGGAATCTACCGTTACAAGTATGTGAGTATTGCCTTTTTTCGACCTCACAAAAGGCCCGACGTGGTCTGTATGCAAGGTGTGAAAAGGCACTGCAACTTTGGGGATGGGATGCAGCAACCCCTCACGCTTGCCGCTCGTCTTCTTTGCATACGTGCAGTCGATACACGCGCTCACATACTTTTTTATGAATCGTGACATCTTTGGGAACCAATAATACTTTTTAATTCGATCTAACGTCTTTTCGGTACCTACATGCCCTATATCATCGTGATTCATTCTACATACCTGCCATCTCGCACCCTTAGGAACCACAAACCTAACATTATCTTTATCCCCATCGATATACCTAAACAGTTTATTGTCTTTAATTACATAGTTTTCTTTAATATACTCAAGACCTTTTGCATCTAAATCTTTGCTTACAATATCACGAATTCTAGTTAACTCCGTATCACCTATTTGCAAAGTGAGAAGCCAGTCTTCATCACTTATGGCCAAGATAGAAGGAAACTGTTCCGAATTGTGCGAATCAAAGTCTATAATCGGGTTCCTAGATAGTGCGTCTGCATGAGCCATTTTCATCCCTGCTCTGTATTCTACCGTGCAGTCGAACTCCTGAAGCGCAAGCCACCATCGTGCTACGCGTGGTATGAGGTCACGTTTTTGAAATGTCGAGCGTAGAGCACTACAGTCGGTGACGATTTTAAATTCCTTACTAAGGAGATATACTCTAAACTTCTTTAGTGAGCACACCACAGCCAAAGTCTCAAGTTCATATGAATGAAAGTTTTTCTCCTCGGGGGTTGTCTGCCGACTGTAGTACGCTACGGGCTTCAGGGAGCCATCATTATCACGTGGACGTTGCAGTAGAATCCCTCCAATACCAAGTCTACTGGCGTCGGTATAGAGCTCGGCGACTGCAGAATGATCATAGATGGTAAGAACTGGCCTATTTGTTAGTCTAGATTTAAGGTCTGAGAATGCTTGTTCTTGGCACTTTGTCCACTCCCATTGAGCGTCCTTTTTAAGGAGTTTTGTGAGAGGAGAAGCAAGCTCAGCAAACCCTTGGATAAATTTCCTAAAATAGCTCACAAGCCCTAAGAATTGACGTACTGCGTGAACATTTCCGGGTGAGGGAAAATCCTGAACACATCGAATTTTTCCCTCACCAGGCCTCATCCCCGCTGCACTTATCTCATATCCTAGATAATCTATTTTATTCTGCAGAAAACTGCACTTTGACAAATTTAGTTTTAAGTTAGCATTATCTAAAAGTTGTAGCACGTCGTCAAGCCTTGCGAGAGCTTCATTTGGATCTTTACCGTATACTAATACGTCATCAATGTACACTGTAGCCTTATCGAATCGTGCTGGGCCTAGGACGTGGTTCATCATTCTTTGAAATACCGCCGGAGCGTTTGCCAATCCGAACGGCATACGGTTAAACTCGTACTGTCCATCCGGAGTGACAAAAGCTGTTAGATGTTTATGCTCCTCCGCAATAGGCACCTGGTAGTAGCCTGACATCAAATCTAATGTGATGAACCACGCCTGTCCCGCCAGTCTACTTACTTCGTCATCAATAATTGGCATTGGATATCTTTCTTTCAAAGTAATTGAGTTTAACATTCTATAATCAATGCACAAACGCAGCTGTCCGTCCTTTTTTCGGACAAGGATTATAGGACTGGCATAATTAGACACGGATTCCCTAATAACGCCAGCCTCCATCATGTCATCTATCATGCTTCGTACCTTTTCACGCTCATGGTGAGAAAGCCTATACGGCCTGTATACGACCGGTCGGTCGCTGTTCAGCTCAATTTTCATTTGAGTGACGTCAGTACAACCCAGTTCATCTAATTTAAAAGCAAAACAATGTCTATAACGTTGCAATAGCTCCAAAAGTCTACTCTTGTCAGCTTGAGATACAGACTCACCAACTTTTATTTGTTGTTCATCGATGGGAGTCAAATTAGTTTCTTTACAATTACTTATTTCCAAAGAATTAGTCGTAACCACTCTATTAACTACTTCTACTTTCTCCGCGCGAGAGAACACAAAGTTTTCTTGGACGAAACATGGTATTGAACATGGTGCTATGACAACGTTCAGTAGGCCATTGTGGACCTTGTAAATACCACCAAGCACGACGTACTGTTCATTCGGCTTGCCTACTATTTTTGTATCTAGCAAAACATTTCCACTATACACAATCTCTGTTGCTGCTCTAACACTAGCTAAACCATACAAGTTACAACCTGCAACTATTCTTATCCTAACTGACTGCCGATCCTTATCCTCGTAGGCTTCAGAGGGAACTTCAGTACCGACATCAAAAAACATTAATTTATTAGTCCTTGTAAACTATAATGTGGGGCTGTTCCGAGTACGTTTGACCAATTAACATGGGTCTATCCAGCAAATGATCATCAACCACTTTACATGAGACTACCGCGGAAACCCCATCAATCGTTAAGTATAATAAGGTTGAACCTAAGGACTGCACAAGTCCATTACCAAACCCTTTCATTATGGAGGGCACCCTATCATATGAGATACCTAATTTGTATGCACTCGATTTCTTAATTAATGTAACTTCACTTCCAAAGTCTACGAACGCTTCCAACGGCATATCGTTAATAAAAACCTCTTTAATAAATTTATCACTTAAGGTTGCATTCGAAATACGCATTGTTTTATGTACCGTGGTAGCTTTCGTAGACTGGCCTTCCTGCTTTAACCGACAATTTTCAATGTTATGTCCCACTTTGTTGCAAAAGTCACATTTTAATAAAGGTTTAGTGCATTTTAGATAAGGATGTCCCCTTTCTTTACAATTATAGCAAAATAAACCCGTGCTATGAATGTTTTGTTTTATATTTGTCCGAATTGATTGACTATCTTGATTAGAATGAGACTCGGAAAAATTTCTATTCTTAAAAGATGACTGATAACTATGATCCTTATTGCTTAGTAAAAACTGAAGCAATTGATCAGGCTCCGTGCAACGTAACGAGATTGCACTCGACTTGGTAGTTCTATCGCTGAGACCGTGGATGATACAGTCGACCGCATGTTTACCCGTAATTTGACACTGATTAATTAGGGCAAGTTTCTCATAAAAATAATTCTCAATGGGCTCGTTGAATCTACTTTTGCGTTTTAACATATCCTCCAAGGACTGGCCATAATTTTGTTCGCTAGGGAATGCTTTGAGTAGTTTCTCCTGCCACTCGGGCCAGGTGAAAAGAATTGTATTCAAGCTTTGATACCAAGTTTTGGCCAGCCCTTGCAGTTTCTGCATAGAAAAATGTATGGTCGTTTTGTCGTCCCAACCGTAAACAGAGGCACATTCATTTACTTTTCTAAGCCACACGTCCATGCGTTGACCTTTAATGGTAGGGTCGAATTCGGGCAAAATATTTTTAAAGTCAAGTTTATTATATGAAGGTGCACTCTGTTCAAGCGGTTGCGACGTGGAACCATTTTTAAATGACTGAATTAATTTAATGACGTCTTTAGAAGAAAATAATGGACTACATGACCTTGAGCGATGACCGATGTGGTCTTCGCGTTCCCGTTGGCTGCCCCGGCGATCTTCATCGCGTCGCTCGTTGCCCAGGCGGCTCCGGCGTCTGTCGCTGTCCAGGCGGCTTCGTTGTCGCTCCGCGTCCAGGCGGCTCCGGCGTCGCTCCATGTCCAGGCGGCTCCGGCGTTGCTCCATGTCCAGGCGGCTTTGCCGTCGCTCGCTGTCCAGCGGGCGGCTCCGTCGTTCCTCGCTGCCTACGCGACGTCCACGTTGCTCGCTGCGCCCTGTGCGAACCTCAAAGTCCCGTTCCTTTTGAATTTCGCGTTCCATGCGGCGAAGACGCTCGCGCTCTCGCTGCAAGTCTTGTTCCCTTTCACGAAGGTTTCGACTACGGCGGCGACTGCATCTGCGTTGCCGACTGCGTGGTCGACTCTTGCAGACTCACGTCGAGGAGATACTCCAGGCTTCTGAGCTTGTCTATTTTCCTCTGGTCGTGGTTGTTCTCGGGCTGGTGCTTGCAGGACAGGGCTGCAGCCACGTTCATCATGATGCGTGAGGCTACGGGTATGGCTGCGACTTCGGGTTGGAGTCTGTAGCCTACGGCACTCATTACCCCTGTCACGGCTTGCTCGATCCATTTAAACCTCGACAGAAAATAAAAAAGAGTTATAATAATATCCTATGTCAAGACAATTGACGAAATGTATGAGCCGGATCGAAAATATTGTAATCTTCTCCCGGCCGATAATTGCAAGAGAACAAATAAAAGTTTATTTCTACAAATACAAGGCGGATTTCTTAAATATAATTGGATTAATTCCACAATACTTATCACAAAAATAAAATTTATCAATATGAATGTGGGATCTGGCAAGAAATAAAATGATTTGAACCCACCCGTAAATCTGTGTATAAATATATATATATTTTTTAAACAAATTCTCACAACATAGCTTCTTCTTCATACTCCTCACGCTCACACACCTTCTACATACTTCCTTCCCCTTACGTTCCGTTTTCCACATGAATATAAATATATATGTTCCACCATAATTTAAATAAAAGTTCAAGTAATGAAATGTATATTTCCAATAATAGTTCAAAGATTACCCTTATAAAAATGGATGAAGAAAAATAAATGTTTGGGTTATTATTCGAGGTAAACTTTTGCACGAGCTCTCGTACAAATACTAAACTAACATACTATGTAGAACTAATTAAGCCAGGTTCGAACTGAATAGCATGATCACAACAAGAATTTATCGATCATATTAAACAATAATATAGGGTACTGCATAAACCGAAAATAAATAATTGTGAGCTGTACTTACACTTGAGTTATCCCACTTCTGATTTGTAAGGATGAACACCAATGAAACGTCTTCCGATGTCACTTTAAAGTTTTATTTCCTCAAGCAGCAAGAACGTTATACTTTACAACTAATTTCACAATAGCTCTCCAACACAACCATTCACTACTGCTGACCGACACTGAATGACCAACTTGTCGAGTTATTCCGACTGAGGAGACCGTTACCGGAAGTTGACATTTTATTCATTTTTATCGAAAATTATTCACTACGTTAATCAATTGAGTGCTTTATATAAATGATGTAAAATATATTTTAGATTTATAAAATAAGTACTGTCTTGTTGTTTTTATTTTTACAATGAATAAATTTAAATATGAACTTGCAACAAAATATTAAAAACCTTACAGATCCATGTGATGATCTAAGTTACTCCTAAAAATATCTGACACTAATTCACGTACACCTTATATACATCTTAGAAACGTGTAAATTTGTTAAAAAATACCCTGAATTTTACAAAAAACGAGAAGACGTTCATGTGACATACAAATTACGCCATAGACAGAAACTGACTATACCTGCATCCCGCCTTAAGCTATACTCATCTGGCCCCCTTTCCATGTTCATCAAAATCTTTAATAAACTCCCAGACTCGATAAAAAATATTGACATAGAAACCACTTTCATAAATCAACTCAAATGAATTTTTAATATCAAAAAATTACTGTGCTGTAAGTGTTAGCGTACAGCATAAATTATGCATATTTTTAAAATACATTGTAGAAAGTATTTATAATAAATTAGATGTTTGTTTTGATATCTCAAAATTTCATTTAGGTCAATTTAATTAAGCTTGAATTATTTCACAACTTCCGGTATCAGGCCGATTTGTAAATCATTGACATAATTTAAAATGACAATATTTCTTAGCGGAATAATATTTAAAAACTATTTAAATACGTTTAATTACCATTCGTGCAATTACATTGGTGAAATTAGTGTGTTAAAATAAATGTTAAATTTTACCGCCACTTCCGCTCCACGCGCAAAGTTGTTTGTTCAAGCCTATAAAAGAGGGCGCCCGAGCGACATCGGGCAGGCTCAGGCGCAGAATATCCATTTCTCAAAATGTCCACTGGTCGCAAAATGTCTCTTTCGCAGAATGTCTCTTTTGCAAAATGTCCTTTTCTCAGAAAGTAACGTTTTCTCACTAAGCGCTTCTCATCATCTTTTATAATGCGCACAGCTAAAGATTGGAATTTCCTGCCTGCGTCTGTATTTCCGAGTGCATATAACCTGACTCTCTTTAAGTCCAGAGTGAATAGGCATCTTCTGGGCAAGCTCGCTCCATCGTAGATTCCATCTATGCTCTAGAGCAAGATTGGGGTCAAGAGTAAGCCCTTCTCAAATAAAAAAATAAAAAGTCTCTTTCGCAAAACGTCCTTTTCGCAGAATGTCCACATCGCAAAATATCCTTTTCGCATAATGTCCCTATTTATTTTTAACTTACTTTAGTCATAATTCATTTAGCCATTAGCTTACCATACATCGTGGGTGGTATATTTTTTACCTTATATTTTTTACATTTTTTTTACATTGATTACAAATACAAAGTACGGATATACAAAATAATAGTATATAACTTCATGCAATATAAAATAAATTTATACTATAAACATGAATATAGATAAGAAAATAAAATACAAATATAATACGATCACGGTTACTTGTAATCAAGTAACCGTGATTCGTATTATATTTGTATTTTGCAACACAACCATGCAAATGTTTGACTCGTAAAACTTAACATAGTTGCTAGGTTATTAACTACATGGCGCTGCATGACGGTGTTGATTTATTTTATTTATTGCATATTTTACTGTGAGTATTTACAATTTAAAGTATAAAATTATATGTATAGTTTCATTTAATAAATTATTATAACACAATGCATTCCTAAACGTAAAATGAATCATAATATGGCAACATAATTCAATAAAATATATTGAGGGTACTTATAAGAAACTTTTAAGTTGTGTCATACGAAGTAGCAGTGTTATGATTTTTTTATTATTGTTCATTTGTGTGTCCTTATTCTAATACACTAGTTAGTTAAAAAGATAATAATTATGGAACAAGAAATCCATTTCCTTAATAATCAAAAAGGTCAACCTACACTCATTTGTGGTAATCATAGATACAGTAAAAAGAAAACTAATAAAAGTGGTAGTACTTTGTGGCGGTGCATTAATAGACGAGAGTGCAGTGCTTCGTTAACGTTAGATAAAACACGGAAAACAATAACAAGGGAAACTCATCATACATGTGAGTCAGCTGATGTAAAATATTCAATTCAGGAACACATTTCAAGCCTTAAGAAGATCGTATGTCAAGATTTTAGACCAATTCAGAAAATTTTTGAAGAATATCAAGCAAACCTCCATCAAAATAGATCCGATTGTCATGTGTTACCTTCATTTCGATCAATCAAGGATGCCTTGTATAGAGCTCGCAAATCTTTTTTAAATACGGATAGACTAACAACATAACAGCACTGAAACTGCAAGTATACCGGAAGTATTGGGAAATATTTTTTTAATTTGTGAAGATGGAGATACTGAGAAGATAGTAATATTTGCAACATCTCAAGCAAAAAAAGTTCTAAAATTACCAGGATCATATTATGCAGATGGGACTTTTATGTCTGCACCGAAACCATATTATCAAATGTATGTTTAACATTTAGACATGAATTCAACTAAAAAATGTACAAATATAGTACCGGTAATATATTCGTTATTACCCAACAAGACACAAGACACATATACCCGTCTTTTTCGGATTTTAAAAAACAAAACTGGGCATAAAAATAAGGAATTTCAAATGTGATTATGAAATTGCTCAAATGAATGCGGTGGAAGCTGTATTTCCAGATGCCAAAGTTAGTGTTTGTTACAGACATTTTAATGTCGCTATTTGGAGAAATGCTAAAAAAGTGGGCTTATTGAAATCAAAACAAAGTAGGAATATAGCAAGAATCGCTGCGATGATACCGCTCGTGCCAGCAGATCAAATACCAGCTTCGTGGTGTTATATTTTAAACCAGGCGCCGGATAGTTCTGAAATGAAACGTTTTCGAAAGTGTTTCGAAAAACAATGGTATCCCAAAATGTCTACCACAATATTGAGTTGTGCTTTCCAGCGCCATAGAACGACAAATGCGTTGGAAGGCTGGCACCGGCGCGTTAATACATGTTTGTTTATAAGTTAAAAAAAAGAAAGTAATCACTGGGATAGGCAAATAAAGAACAGTCTTTTTTAAAAAAATTGCAGCACAATAGAAGAAAACATGACATATATTTTGATAATAAATATAAGGCATTATTGGTTCAATTACAAAGAAATCATATAACATTGCCACAATTTATTAAAAAATCATATAATTACAACTTTTAAAATAGGCTCTTAAGGAATAATTAAAATAACTACTTCAAGTGTTTCATATATAATTTTTTTTAATTTCAAGTTGATAATTATGTATTATTTCTTTTGTGTTATACATATAGGCAAATAACAGCTAAGTCGCTGCATCTGCATAAGCAAGCTATTATATAAAGAAATAAATGTGATTTATTATATATTTTATTTTAGTTGCTTACGCATATCCATACAAATAAGTATACACACGTGATGTATGGTAAGCTAATGGTTAAATGAATAATGACATTTTGAGAAATGGACATTCTGCGCCTGAGCCATCTTGAGTAATATGTATTAACAACAATCAATTGGCTACAGCACTGTTTGTTGACAAAAGCATTTGATTTTGTATCACACAAAATATTATTACAAAAACTAGAACTCTTGGGAATCAGGGGCCTACCTTTTAAATGTTTATCATCGTACCTACATAATCGTAAACAGTATGTTGTCATAACAAAAATTCATAATAATGTAATGAAGTCTTACCCATCCCATTGTTCATCCCATGTCCCTATGGACAATAATTATGGTGTCCCACAAAGAAGCATATTGGGCCCAATCGTATTCATTTTATACATAAATGACATATTAGACTCAGTATATTACGAGGGCATCTTATATGCTGATGACATCTCGATTATAGTGACAACTGATAAAAAATAAAATAATACGATACTTAAACATGAAATGGACATAAACTCTACAATTGACAAAATAATTAAATGGCTAGAAGATAATAATTTGAAAATTAATTTAAATAAATACACCCAATTTAATCATTCAAAGCTTCTAAAATATAATTTTAAATTAAATATCGCAAAAATTGAAGAAGCATCAGAAATAACATTTTTAGGAACAATTTTAGATTCAATTAACGAGATCGTTCGTCGGGCCATGGTATCGGTCAACGTTCCATGCGTATAAGATCCGCCGGGTCTATCTCGAACGGATGGCAAGAGGCCAGACGGTCTTACGTTGATTCCGTGGTGGTGGGGTCGTTGCCTCTTGTGGGATGCTACTTGTGTTAGCACGCTTTCTGCGTCTCATTTGAGGCAGACGGTGTGTTCGGCGGGCTCAGTGGCAGAAAACGCTGCGAAGTTGAAGCACGCCAAGTACTCGGCCCTGGAGTCAATGTATGACTTCATTCCGGTAGCTGTCGAAACAGCTGGACCATGGGGCGCTGAGGCCCGCGACCTTTTTAGAGAGATAGGGCGAAGATTGAGAGAGAAGGGAAATGATCCCCGCTCTGGTTCCTGGTTGGTCCAGCAGGTCTCTATTGCCATTCAACGCGGCAATGCAGCCAGCATAATGGGGACCTTTGGATCGACTAGGTTGCAGGGTGGACCTTAATTGTTTATTTGTGATTTTATGACAATGCTTTTTGCTGAATTTTATTGATTTGACGTAAAAAATTTTTTAAGATCATGACCTAAACTGGAAAAAGCAGGTAGATAACCTCTGTAAAAAAATCAATAAATTTGTTTACGCAATTTATCACATTAAAAACGTAACTGATAGGAAGACTGCTATTCTATCGTACCATGCCTACATTGAATCTTTACTGCGTTATGGCATCGTGACATGGGGTAATATTACAGATTGGAAATAAGCATTTATTGCACAAAAGATATGCGTTAGGGCTATAGTTGTAAATCAGCCTGACCATTCATGTGAGCCCCATTTTAAAATCCTTGCGCTACTGCCTGTGCCATCTCTATATATATTATATATATATATATATACGAAATCTGTAATTTTGTATACAAACACAAGACTGTTTAAGATGGCGAGTGACAAGAACTCAAGGACACACAGAGACCCGCGCAGGCTTGTACTTGCTGACGCCCCATAGTCTGCTAATATGGCAAGAGTTGTCTGGTTATGTGCATAAAAATTTACAACCATCTACCTAATGAGATAAAAATGCAAAATGCGGCATTATTCAGACAGCATCTGTTCCGGTGGCTCAATGTTCACAATTTCTATAGCATTAATGTTTTTTTTGACTGGAAAAAGTAGCTTGTCTAATTTATTTATTATGAAATAGACATAATGTATTTCTATTAACCCATTCGCAATTTCGGACATTTGTAACCAAGCATATTTTTAATATTGATTGTGACACTTATAAAATATTTTCTAAATTGTATTCTCAAATTAGAAAATATTTTATTGCATGCTAATTCCCGTAGACTACTAGTAGTAGTCCCGTAGTACTAAAAATGTAACGAAGATCTGTTAATACTATGTTTGATGCAAATAAAGTATTATGATTATGATCATATACGTTTTAGAAAAAAAACATATTCCGGTAATATCCATATCTAGTAGCGACATCTAACAAAACCTAACCGAATTTATGCAAAACGAAACTGGTCAAAATATTCGCACAATATGTCAACTGCAGCGGTAGCCTAGTGGTTCGAGCGTTAGACATACACGCACCGTTTGCTATCCAGCGGGACACGGATCAAATCACGCAAAAACCCCTACTCTTTAAATAAACATTTTTGTAAATACAAAAATTAAATATGGCACCAGAGATCGTTCGCTGTAATAAATGCTAATAAAAATGATACTATTCAATGCTCAAAATGTTTTAAGAAATTTGAATTCACCTGTATCGGTCTCTCAGAGAAACTATATCGTATTATGGATAAAGATAAAAAACTAAACTGGAAATGTGCTACCTGTAAACCCAAAATAAACTTTGAACAAAGTAATATAAAAACTAGAAAACAAGCGGCCACTAAAGCGTTAATCAGCTTAAACAATTTGCCAAAGACTTCGGCGTCACAGCGGTGTAAATCAAGTAGTCCAACGCCGCATTCCTCAGCATCTGCTGAAATATTTTTTGACTCTCACATATTAACTCAGGAGGACATATCGACTTCCGATGACTCGTGTATAGCGACAGAAAGACTATCTTAAAGTACGGAACATACTATATTAAATGATACGAATTGCGTGAGGAAATTGACCAATTAAAATTCAACCTGATTTCAGAATTAGAAAATACAATATTGGAAAATAATAATTTAAAGAAATGCATTTCCCAACTTAATAACGAAGTTCATTTGCTAAAAGTCTCCCCCCAAGACATTGTAATTCTTGGTTTTGGTTCCCACGACACTGATCTACAGAGATTCCACTCAAACCTGTGTATTGTTGTTAACCTATTAGCTAGTAAAACATCAGTTTATATTATTCCGGTTAACTACTTTAATGAATATAAATTGTATAAAGCTATAGAAATGTGGACAAAACACTTTGAAAAATGTTGTGTGATTCAATATAGTGAGAAATACAAAGACAATCCTAATTATATAAAAATCATAAGTAATAAAATTAATGTTTGTATTGACTATTATGAATATAGAATAACATTTTTGACATTTAAAAATAATAAATCAAACATGACAACTCAAAATAATAATAATCAAACTATGACATTTAAAATTAATGATAAAAACTCGACTAATTTAATAATTAATAACAAAACCTCTAACCTGACAGACATCCCAAAAAAAGGGACTATACCTTATTACTTTCAACGTCATAATAATTCGCATACCACTAACTCTGTTACAACTTCCCTGACTACTTTTTTTCGTGCCTCGCAAATGTGAATCTGTAGCAAGTAATATGACATTTAAAATACTACATCAAAACATAGCTAGCGTATTAGCCAAAAAAGAGCTACTAGATCTGACAGTAATAGATTTAGCCGAAAAAGGGAACGAACCAGACGTTATATGTCTTACTGAGATTATAATAAGACAGGCCAGGAAAACTTCGTAAATATCAATAACTATCAAATTGCAACTTTTTTTTCTAAAAACAAAAATAGAGGTGGCGTTTGCATTTTGATAAAACGGAACTTGGCTTAAAAAAAATTAATGAATCTAAAAACTTATGGGTCCCAATTTACTTTTGAATGTTGCGGAATCGAGATTACATAGAATAAATTAATAATTTTATGTGTCTATAGAACACCAAAATCTGACCCAAAAATATTTATGGATAAACTTGAATGTGTATTACACGATGTTTTTAAAAAATATAAATACAAAGTAAAGGTAGTCGTAGCTGGTGACATTAATATTAACACACTAGTCCAAAGTAAAACTAATGATAGCTTAAAAGATTTAGCGCAGAGTTTAACAATTTACGTTAATGAACTTACTAGAAAGCTATCATGTATCGATCAAATACTAAGTAACATCAAACATGCAACGGGGCGGGTTTTGCCACTACATCTCTCTGACCACGAAACAGCCCAACTGCTAAGTTTTCCCGTTAAATGCAAAAATGTGCAACCATTGAATTGCTATATTTATAAACGAGACTACAGTCATGAATATGTTATGAAATTCAAAATTATTTGAAAGATTTATCTTCGTCTGATATCTATGAAGAAAATGATTTTAACAAAAGCTTTAAGAATTTCCATGAATTGTTATGTCTTTTTTTTGCAAACTTTGTTTTCTAATTATTAAAATTAACATTAACTCATCAAAGAAACCTAAACAAAATTGGATTACAAAAGGCCTTAGACTGGGTTATAGAATTAAACGTAAGCTGTGTCACGACTATTATAAAAACAAAACAGAAACAAATAAATCAAATTATACTAAAAAAATGTATTTTCAACTCAAAAAAACTTATAAATATGAAAATAATATGCAATAGTAAAAATAAATGTAAATCTTCCTGGAAAGGAGTAAAAAATGAACCGAACAACGTAAACACTACATATGAAATAGAGATACTAAAATTCGAGAAAACAGTTTAAATCGATCTTTCGATGACTACTATATCAATTTGACAAATAAATCAGAAACTGACAATCCAAAAAGAGCCTCAATTAATAAGCAAATTTCACACTCCATATTTTTAAAACCCTTTTCAGAAATGGAAGTAAAAAACGAAATTGTTTCATTGAAAAACACTAACTCGGAGGGATACGATGATATAAATATTAAAATCATTAAACAATGTGTAAATGGAATTCTTCCTATTCTAACACATCTAATAAATGCCTCTTTTTCGTCTGGAACTTTTCCTGATGCCCTCAAACGGTCAATTATAAAACCACAGTATAAGAAAGGCAATATAGATGATGTTACCAGTTATCGACCTATTGCTCTGATACCTATACTCTCTAAAATTTTTGAAAGATGTATGCTCAAAAGATTAACTAACTTTTTGATAAGTTTGATATAATTGATCATGATCAGTATGGTTTTCAAAAAAACAAATCTACAACGTTAGCTATCCACAAAATAATAAACACTGTTCTATCTGGAATGAACAGCAAAAACTTTACAACTGCTTTATTTGTTTAAAAGCGTTTGACCATGTATCACATCCACTATTGCTACAAAAATCAGAAAAGGTCGGAATTAGAGGTCCAGCCTTAGAATGGATCAAAACTTATCTGTGTAGACAACAGTGTGTCGTAATAAATAAATTAGATAGCAATGACGAAGTTTTATCTCACTTTTCTGAATACAAACATAACAGATATGGTGTACCACAGGGAAGCATGTTGGGCCCAATTCTGTTTCTTATATACATCAATGACATCACCTATGTAACGGAGCATAAGTGTATTATGTTTGCTGGCGATATTTCTATTGTAGTGACATCAAATAAAACCAGTAATATAATTTCTGACCACGAAAATGACATAAATAATACTGTTAAAAAATTAGTTCAATGGCTTGAAATAATCAATTTAAAAATAAACATTAATAAATCTAACTTCATACACTTTAATGACCACAAGAAAAAAGACATTATTAAAATTGACATTAATTACAATAATAATAAAATTGACAAAGTAAATAAAATTAAATTTCTGGGCTTAACCATTGACAAAAAAATTGACTGGAAAACACACATAGAGAATATATGTAGTAGAATCAATAGATTTGTATATGCTTTAAAGCAAGTCAGAACTGTGACGAACATTAAAACTGCCATTGCTACTTATCACGCCTATATAGGATCCATACTGCGCTATGGGCTAATTATGTGGGGCAATGGCACAAGCATCAATCGAGCATTTATTGCACAAAAAAATGCTTAAGAGCGATATGTGGTCTTCCTCCACGCACAACATGTCGACCTTGGTTAATTAAGCTTGGTATACTTACTTTAACGTCTCTTTACATATTTGAAATTTGTGTATTTGTGCATAAAAATAGTCACTTGTTCAAACAAGCATTTCATATCTACCCAAGAAATAGCAGAAATCCTAATAGGCTGGTATTACACGATACTCCTGGGACAAAACAATATAATAAAAGCTGTTTAACTATGTGTGTCACGATATATAAATAAGATACCAAACAAATATAAAATGTTACAGTTGAATAAGTTTAAGTCCGCCTTACATGAATGGCTCATAATAGAGTGCTTTTACAACCTAAAATAATTCTTCGACAAAAAGCACTAGGTGTTTACCTGACAAAGTTGTTTAATTGTACAATGTCCAATATGTATTTACATTTGCATGTCTTTAAAATTGACTAAACATGAATGTGCTGTACTAACAAGATTTGGAATAACTGATTGATTTACCATGTTTTATGCAAATAAAGGATTTTTATTTTTATCTTATCTTTATATTTAGATTTGGATTATTTCTTTCGATAATAGCTATATCTGAAAAGTTTACCGGAAATGAAATACCTTTCACGTTACGTACATCTCAAAAGTGTGGATATGAAGTAACCAATTCAGGGTGTTTTGTTGTGGGATATAAGGCTGCAGTCACACACCACAGAAAACAATATTGATCTTTGTTTTTAATATTCAAACACGCTTTTTTACTTTGAATAGATTTTGGTAAATTAATAAATCGAGACCCTCCAAGTGGCTGGTATTTATTTATATTGACTTCTAAATGTGAGGTATTTAAGAACGTCCATCCACTATCTATTTCTTCGAAATCTTCAACTTTTTTCAGTAGTTGACATTCAACATTTGTGTACAATGTATCATAATTAAAATAAAGAGTAAAGTTTTTTGTGCAAAAGGATTTCATTGTTTCTTCACAAGGCTCGTCTTTGATAAAAAGAAACTTACGAAAAAATTCAGTTTACTTTAACATATGGGTGTGTTTGTAAGTAACGATTTATCAGTGACTTAATTCGACTTTTAATGTTATTTAAAAAGAATGGAGGCGAGTGTTTTTCTTCTTCATTTGAAGCAACCAGTTTATAACTGGCAATACGTACCTTGAAAGCAGACTTAATTAGTTCTACGTTGTTACAAATGGGAACAGTACTTTAATTTTGTATGTATTTACTACGCACACATACTACGCACATGTCCTGTCCATCGTTTTCTGTCTATTTATGTTGTTATGTTGCAAAGTGAGCAAAAAGACATTTTGTTAAAAAAAAAAATATTGAGACGAAAGAGGTATTAATATACTATCAATGACAGTTACATGGAAAAACTAAAATTTTAGTGTAATAGTAAGCTCTTAATAACTACTAATAATTACTTAACACACATAAAATTGTGGGTTCTCTTTAAGTAAGGAGTTAACGTTGTGCACCAATTTCTTTAAGTTACACCACTGGTCAGTCTCTTCGCTGGTTTGGAACTTAATCCGCACCAATGCCTTTTTCCAAAGATCAGTAGCCTTAGTGTTCAGTGCGTCCGAGGATTCGTAAACTTTCAGGTCAACGTAAAAGTTACCTGAAGTTTGTGTAGTTCGACGTTCATTGCCGCTGGCCACCCTGTTGATGAAGTAGGATGGCAGGGTTTTCTTGGATGTGGTGCACGCTACTTCTTCGTCCTCCCTACTGCTGCCGATGCCAAACAGATCGTAGACTTTTTTATCCTTTCTGAAAAAAAAATGATATTCTATTTCTTCGTTATACGATAAAATTTAAAATGTATGTACTAGTTTTGACATTTTAAATTACTTTTTCAGAACTATCTACTAATTTAAACAATTAAAATAACTTATTTGGATATCGAAGAGCGTAAGTTAAAAAAAAAATTGTCGATAAATGTAACATTCATTCTAATGTATTATTGTAAATACAATAATACATTAGAATGAATGCAAAATTTACTAATAATTACCTTAATGTTTCACTTGCTTTGCGTTTTTTAATGGCTGGAGAGGTTTTTTTGGTTTTCCGTTTTTTCTTGGACGTTGTCCTGCAGTGGACTACAAAAGGCTGAGATGAGATGATGATGACGAGATTAAACAATGAAATAAGAAGTATTTTTTGCGATTCTATGGTTTATTTTTAAATCTAGGTTAGCGCGGGCGAAGCCGTGGGCGACTGCTGTAATATGGTCTGGTCTATGTAATATGCTAGGCCCCGCACTGCAAGACCTCTAGATACAGTTAGCTCTTTTTGCGTGGATAGGAACACAAATTAATATTAACTGAGTGACGGTAGTTTATATTTTTTCAAAATATTGTAAAGACGAATAACACCTTAGTCTACCTGTGACCACGAACGCTGTAAAGTGTTCGAAACGTCAGGTTAAATAAAATGTTAATAAATCGCGAAATAATCCGTAAAAGTAGTTTCATTTTAATGTATCGTGTTTGCGTAAATAAAAGACAACAGTATAGTGGTAGCTAATGATATGAAAGTACCAGTATTATGCTCAGGAACTACGCAGTTAACGACAGTGGTGGATGGTTCAGAATTCAGAATTACTGTGAAAAATGCCTTATGTGTTCCTAACCTGTGTACCAATCTCTGGTCAGTTAGTGAATTGATTCGTAGTGGCAATGCAGTTACTTTTGAAGAAAATGTTTGCAAAATATACAATCATAACTACATACTTGTCGCAATAGCACACTTGAAGAATGGAGTGTACAAGTAAGACATAAAGCAAGGCTGTGATTTGCGGGTTCAGCATTAGCAACACAACCAGTATTTTATGGCATCGACGATTGGGCCATATTAACAGTAAGGATCTGAACAACATGAAGAAAGGTGCTGTAGACGGTGTTTCATTTCCAGATAAAGCAGAAATTGACAAGTACCAGTGTGTTAGCTGCTGTGAAGGTAGACTATCGAGGCTGCCTTTCTCACACAGAGGTTCCAGATGTGAGAGTGTGTTAGAGGTGGTACATGCGGATATATGTGGTCCCATGGAAATAGTCTCTTTAGGATTGTCAAGGTATTTTCTACTTTTTGTGGATGACTACAGTAGAATGGCCTTTGTATACTTTCTTAAGTCAAAAAATGAAGCGTTAAAATACTTTAAAGAATTTAAAGTTTTAGTGGAAAAACAAACAGAAAAGAGTATTAAGGTACTAAGAACAGACAATGGCGGCGAGTTTTGTTCCAAGGAATTTGATAGTTTTTTGAATAAAAATGGTATTGTGCACCAGAAAACGAACCCACACACACCAGAACAAAATGGTCTATGTGAAAGATTGTATAGAACATTGGTGGAGAGAGCTCGTTGTCTTTTATTTGAAGCTGATATGGACAAGAAGTTTTGGGCTGAAGCGGTCAACACTACAGTTTATTTACGAAATAGAACATTGGCTTCAGGCTTACACAAAACACCTTACGAGATTTGGACAGGAAGAAAACCAGATCTCAGCCATGTTCGTGTATTTGGAAGCCCAGCAATGGTGCACATTCCTAAAATAAAAAGAACAAAATGGGACAAAAAGGCAGAAAAACACATACTTCTCGGATACCCGGAGAACACTAAGGGGTATCGATTTTACAATCCAAAGACAAATAGTATTACTACTAGCCGAGATGTTGTGATCATGGAAAATCATGTGGACTCTAACATGACAAAAGTTATGATTAAAGAAAAAGAAGAAGAAGAATGCACCACAAGCTCACAAGAGCAAACAGAAGAATCTACATTGGAGGATTTGGCAGACACCACATATGTACCAGATGATACTATGAGTGCTAGCTCTGAGGAATTTTGTGACAGTATTTCAAATGAGGAATTGAGAAATCTCGGATCCATTGAAAGTCATGAGTTAGCTAAGCGTGAAAGAAGACAACCAAGTAGATATGTGTGATGACAGCCTTACATATGAGGATATAATGAAAGGTACAGAGCAAAAAGAATGGTGCAGAGCCATGGATGAAGAACTGAAATCATTTCATGAAAATTGTTGTGTATGCGGGTAGCTACACATTATTATGTATCAGCGACCACCGTCCGTACATGAAATAAATCAGTGTGTCTACAGCAAGCAGTGGTTTTACTCGCATCCCGCGTTCCCGTACTTAACACTGGCGACTTGTACCCACAAATAAAATAAAAAATGTTCGGTATTCTTTCCAGTTTTGACCACACCCTACAGAATTGGGCAACTTATAAAAGCCGGATAGCCCAGTGGTTTATAGCCAACGATATCGGTGCGAAAACAGACGGGGAAGGCGTTAAAAGGCGAGCAATACTGCTGAGCGCACTCACCGACACTACCTACAAGCTCGCGGCTGACCTAGCTTTGCCGAAAAAGCTCGAAGAAGTCACCTACGAAGAGATATTGAAGGTTCTGGATAAACATTTTACGCCAAAACAATGCGGATTTGGCGAGAGGCATAAATTTTATGCAGCGGTCCAGGAGCCGGGGGAAACTCCATCACAGTGGGCGGCAAGACATCGGGGCCTCACGGCTCAGTGTAACTTCGGCAAAGTGGAGGAAACCTTACGAGATCGATTCGTAATGGGGATGTCACCGGGGCCTGAGAAAGAACAATTGTACGCGCAGGATGTGGATACGCTGGATCTGGCGAAAACAGTGGAGTTAGCGGAGAGCGTGCGGAGCGCCCGTCTGGGTGCCGCCGCCAGTGCCGCTACTACAACAGGATCAGCTGTACAAAATTCATCCACGGCCTGCTAATTCACCGAATACTCGGGCAGCTAAAGAGAAATGTAGTGTTTGCGGCTATTCGAATCATAAAGCATCACAGTGCCGATTCGCGAATTATAAGTGCAAAAAGTGTAACGCAAAGGGCCATCTGCGTAGAATGTGCAATGTGAACGTAATTACTGATGAGGTGGGCGAGAGCGATGACGACGGTAAGTTGTTTGTAATCCGTGCTCACAGGGGAGAACCTATGACAGAATTTATTTGGTTAAATAGTGTAAAATTAAAATTTGAAATCAATAGTGGTTCAGGGGTTACTATAATATCGGAAAAAACATTTGTTAGTCATTTTAAAGACGTGCCATTTTCACAGACTAACAAGAGGTTGTGCTCCTATACAGGAGACCGAATAAATTGCATCGGAGTAGCTAGGTTGCCGGCAACGTATTTGGGCCGCACACACACACTCGATGTATACGTAGTGCGTGATGGCGGGCCGCCGCTCCTTGGCCGTGATTTTATATCGTTATTTAATCTTCAGTTATCACCATGTAATTACGTAAGCGACACATCAAATTTTGCGTTGAGTAACCAGTTACAGTTACGTTACCCTCACGTATTTTCAAACTAGGGAAATTTAACAAATATACAGTTAAACTACGGTTAAAGGAGGACGCTAAGCCTGTATTTTTTAAAGCGCGGCCGGTTGCGTTTGCGCTGCCAGATAAGGGCGGGAAAGAGATAGAACGTTTAGTCGAGCTCGGGGTCCTAAAACAGGTTGATAGTGCCGAGTACGCGTCACCTATTGTTCCGGTACTCAAGCGCAACGGCTCTGTTAGACTGTGCGCGGATTATTCAGTTACGATCAATAAACAGCTGATCGTAGACCAGTATCCATTGCCTACAATAAATGAATTGTTTTCTAAATTACGCGGGGTTAAAAAGTTTTTAAAATTAGATTTATCTATGGCATATAATCAATTTTTACTCGATTACAAAAAGAGGCAACGGCAATAATTTTCGGAGTTCGTAGATACCATCAATATTTGTATGGCAGATCGCATCCTTTCATTTTACGTACCGATCACAAACCCCTTGTCTCAATTTTCGGTCCCTATAAAGGTATTCCAGAGGTATCTGCGAATCGGTTACAACGGTATGCTATGTTTTTAAGCGCATACAATTATAGTATCGAATACATACGCAGCGGAGACAACAGCGCGGACTACTTGTCGCGAGCCAGTCTGCCCGAGCCACGGGCGGGAGCGGGCGCGGGCACGCTCACGCTCGGCCAGGACGCCGCGGCCATCGACTGCGCCTCCTATATTAATTTTGTTGTAGAAGGTACTATGCCGATAACGTTAAATGTTTTACGCGATGAAACGGCAAACGATGACATTTTGGCTTTATTTATAAAATACGTTCTAAACGGCTGGCCCAGTAAGGTTAAAGACGCAAAGTTGGTGCCTTATTATTTGTGCAGGACACCATTTCATTTCATACGATTTGACCAGCCTAACGTCCTTGCAAGAGAACGACGATTTGTTCCTCGCATGTTACGGGAGGCAATTAAAATTAGAAGACACCCGAATTTCAACAGAGAAGATGGTTGGAAAATACCACCAGCATGGGATCCTGTTTTAACGAAATCCCATGCTAGGCCCCGCACTGCAAGACCTCTAGATACAGTTAGCTCTTTTTGCGTAGATAGGAACACAAATTAATATTAACTGAGTGACGGTAGTTTATATTTTTCAAAATATTGTAAAGACGAATAACACCTTAGTTTACCTGTGACCACGAACGATGTAAAGTGTTCGAAACGTCAGGTTAAATAAAATGTTAATAAATAGCGAAATAATCCGTAAAAGTAGTTTCATTTAAAAGTATCATGTTTGTTTCATGCACCCTGGTGCACAAACTCTTCAAAATCTCCTTGCGCAACACTTTTGGATCTTGTCGTGTAAGCGTGCTATCCGTTCAGTAATTTCAGGTTGCATTCGATGTTTTCGAGTGCGTCCAAAACCCGCTCCCACTCCATTCATGGGTAACTTACTCTCATATCGAGTTAACCAAATCAAACCCTTTTCGAGTTCTGTCGTTGATTTTGGTGGACCTTTCGATATAGCTCTCGGGCGTGGTCGTGGTGTTAAAACCTATAAAGGTTATATCTGTGTTTTTGTTTGCACCAGTACGAAGGCTATTCATATTGAGCTGGCTTTTGAGCTTTCATCTGAGGCTTTTTTGTCTGCCCTACGCAGATTTATCGCACGTTGTGGTAGGTGTAGTCATCTTATCTCCGATCAGGGTAGTAACTTCATAGGCGCGTGTAACTACCTCGGTTCCATAATGGAAAAGGCCGCGGGGTCACAAGAGATAATTTTTTCATTCAGTCCTCCTGGGAGTCCCCATTTTAACGGTCTAGCCAAAGCGGGTATCAAATCGGTAAAGACTCACTCTACACTATGTTGGCTCAAGTGGAGGCCATGTTGAATTCGCGCCTCTTGACTCCACTGATTTCGAACGCAAATGACCTCTCGGTAATAACTCCGGTTCATTTTTTGACTTTGGAACCCTTGTCGCTTATGCCAGAGGAAAACTTTGTCGATTTAAATATTGGTGTTCTTCAGCGTTGGAAATTCATTCAAAAGATTCACCAAGATTTTTGGCAGAGGTGGCAGAGTGAGTACATGCACACCCTACAACAAAGAGCTAAATGGGACAAGCATAACTCAAACATAACTGTGGGAGCTAT
Organism: Anania fuscalis; assembly: GCA_950371115.1. Taxonomy (NCBI): domain Eukaryota; kingdom Metazoa; phylum Arthropoda; class Insecta; order Lepidoptera; family Crambidae; genus Anania; species Anania fuscalis. The sequence goes on along the minus strand of OX493326.1, from coordinate 9,974,151 downwards.
GGTACTCGTAGTTAATGAACTATTGCGTCCCCTCAAGTGGCCATTAGGTCGTATTTTCGCCCTGCACCCAGGTGCAGATGGAATTTGTCGAGTGGTGACGGTGCAGACTGCCGCTGGATGGTACAAAAGACCTGTCGTAAAGATATGTCATTTGCCTTTGGCAAATGACATGTAATGTAACTTTCGTTTGTTTTTGCTCTCACTGCCCTCGTTAACACAAGGCTAGTGTAACTTGTCGTACTTAGTTGTTAAATAATTTGTCGTATTTAATTTATCACTTGGTGTTCTGTTGGAACTGACAATAGAACATCGGTTTTTCGATATATTCTTGTCGTTTTCGTCGCAGTTAGGTGGGCGGAATGTTCGTTAATATCGTTTTCGTAATTAATTAAAATTGGCCAAAGGCCAAATGTCCAGTGTTGTTGCAACTTTTGTATAATTATTCGTAACGTAAATTCGTGTGGCAACACAGTCAGTTGTGTTCAAGTTCATATTTTCGTTGGTCGACGGTGCGAATCGCGCGCCTATATTAATTAACTCTTTCAAGTAGAAACAATTCCAGACGACAAGTACCGTAAAACGGGGCTATTTGAAAAATTTTTTTGCTTAACGACGTGTTCGTGGAGAGAACAATGAATGAATCAACTTAACGAGGGGCTTTTTGGGTAGTTCTTTTTATGTCCTCTGGATCACTATTACTACAAAACGTCTGCTTTAAGTAGATTTCGAGATATATATTTTTAAACATGCTGTTCCAAATATTTCTACAATGGGGTTATTTGGTATTAAAGTTTATAGGAACTATTTTTCATAGTTTTGCAAACATGTGCTCAATAAAACCGACCAGGCGATATTTTATGACAATAACGACGTTTTTTGACAAGAAAATATCAAATTATTTGAATTTAGTCCATAGTAGCAATTACGTCTGTAGATAAAATGGGGATATTTGGAATTCGGTGCAAAAGCAATAAAGCTGTACCTCTTAAAAGTAAAGGGATATTTGGAATTTTAAGGGCAAGCTTGTTTTTCACGAAAGTGAGCAGGATGGATATTATCTATGTTTATAAAAGAAGACTGACTGACATATCAACGCACAGCCCAAACCACTGGGTCTACAGACGAACGGGAATGGGTGGTAGCGGATCGGAAGTGATCAGAGAGGAATGGATTGGAATGGATGAAAGGAAATATAAAAAAAGGTAAAGGGAGGGTAGGGGGCGAAGGGTTAAAGGAAAAATTTAACTTTTACTTTTTGAAAATTTTAAATTATCCTGAAGCTAGTGATGAATAAAACCCAACTGTGAAAATAAAAGTTTTATTAGAATTATTTTTTAATCATATTGCTATATTAGGAAGATTTTTTTTAACCTATTCGTAACAAAAGTTTCTTATCTACTTAAATGTCACAACAAACGGTAAATTTTCAGTTTAAAATGAACATGAAATTATTTAACAAGAGTTATAGCTATCGCTGTGGTACCTAACTGTTTTCCACATAAAAAAAACATAAAAAAGTACTTATATATCGAGTTGTTAACAACCTGAGATCCACGACAGAGATCTAAAAATTAAATATAAAATTGTAGAAACATTAAAAAGTAATCTTAAAAATACATCTCATCACCTTTTTTAGCAAATACAAACTCTTTCTTATTTGTAGGATTTTTATTCAGAATAACTTTTTTCACTATCCATATATCATCAACTTCGTCTCGATCAATTGTTTTGCCAATCCGAAATACAAGCTGTGGCTTTTTGACTGTTTTGAAAAAGTTCACGGTGTAATTAAATTTATTTCCCTCAACTCTAGTATTTTCGATAAATCCAACATAATATTTACATTTTTTTTTTTTTTTTTACTTGAGATGGGCTTACTCTTGACCCCAATCTTGCTCTAGAGCATAGATGGGATCTACGATGGAGCGAGCTTGCCCAGAAGATGCCTATTCACTCTGGACTTAAAGAGAGTCAGGTTATATGCACTCGGAAATACAGACGCAGGCAGGGAATTCCAATCTTCCAATTACATTTCCTATTGTTGACGTAGCGCACCAACACATAGTCGTTCACAGCATATAAAATTTCTTTTTGAGAAATATCGCATTCATCTTGTGCTTTCGACTCATCTGTTTTAATTTTTTCTTTGTTGTGATTGGTTGATTTAGTTGTAAGAATTCAGGGTTCAGGTGTATTATCGCAAATTAACGTTGAATTGCTAGGATTTTTGCCTGTCTCATTAGTTACGTATTCTAAATTAGTATTACAATTAGTCTCTGAGTTGCTATCAGTCTTTTGTTCAACAGAACTTTCAGGTACAGCAGATTTAGTAGGCAATTCATCATCATGGTCATCTTTTTGCGTTTTTTCTTTGTTGTATTTATTCTTTGCATTAGTTGGAGGAATCCAAGGATCTGGTAAATTTATACTATCACAAATCAACGCTACATTGCCAGAATTGTCGCCAGTCTTATCAGTTACGTATTTTAACTTAGTATTTTCATCAGTCTCTAAATTACTATCAGTCTTTCGTTCAACAGAACTTTCGGGTAAAGCGGATTTAGCAGGCAATTAGTCATCATGGTCATCCTTCTGCATTTTTTCTTTATTGTTATTATTCGTTGTATTAGTTAAAGGAATCCCAGCTTCTAGTAAATTTGTATTATCACAAATCAACGCTGCATTGTCAGGATTGTCGCCAGTCTTATCAGTTACGTATTTTAACTTAGTATTATTATCAGTCTCTAAGTTACTATCATTCTTTTGTTGTACAGAACTTTCAGGTACAGCTGATTTAACAATCAATTAATCATAATGGTCAAGAATCTGAGTATTTTTTGCTACTGTAGGTTGTTTATTAGTACAAATACAGTTAGTCATGTCTTCATTACACTCGAAGCATTCATCAAAATTGTTTTCACTTAACTCATCAATATCTATAATGTCCGAGTCACTGTGGATGCTCATGATATCTGATACACTTGTATCAGAATCCGACTCTCTCTTTGTTTTTTTATTTTTGGATTTCTTTGCTTTAACATTAGCTATCAATCTTTCAATACTTTCTTGGTCTAAGTCCAAATTTTTTAAATCACTTATTTTCATCTGTCTTTTTCTAATTTTTGATTTACTTTTCTTTTTCTTGCCTTCAATTTCTTTAGATGTTTGTTGCTTTTCCAAATCGCATAACATATTCGTCTCATTGATTTCTGTTTTGAGTGTTCTTTTTCCCTTGCCTTTGCCTTTAATTGATTGATTTACTTCAATTTTTGGTTTCTTACAAGGTTCTACAATCATTTCGTGTTGCGATCCTTCATCTGAGCTACAGTGAGTGGAGTCGGAGTCAAATGCATAGGCATTACGCTGTAGCCCGGAAGGCCCTGGCTTATTAACCAAATCTAGTTCTTCTGTAGCATCTTCGTTTAAAGATTTTCTATTCTTCTTTTTGTCCGACACTTGCTTTTGTATATTTTTCTGTTTGTGTTGCTGTTTGGCTTTTTCTGTCTGATCGTGTAATAAGTCTTCTGCTGTTATACTCTTTCCTGGTAAGTACATTGCATTTTCTTATTCGTGTTGTTTGTTTGGCACTTCCAGGACTTCTCATTTCTTGTAAAATGTCTATTACAACTGAAGTTGTTGGGTTCTCTATTTTGTCTTCGGAAATAATCTCTCGTTGTGGCAACCGCGATTTAGGTCGTTCTGGATTAACGGAATAAAAACCACATTTGTCAAATCCAGCAATTAGGTTAGAAGATTCAGTGCCATTCTCCGTCCACCTTTTTTTCAGTTTTTTAAATAATTTTGGGAATGAACTTTTTACTAAAGTCTTCTGTTTCAATCCTTCTGTCTTCTTCCACTTTGTTAATACGTCACGCCAATACTTTTTAAAGGAGCGTAAAAAGCAACATCCAATGGCTGGAGTAGATGTGTAGTTTTTGGCGGTAAGTAAACGAACGATATATTCAGTATTATAACCGTATTAAACCAGTCTTCGAAGCACACCGAATCGAACCACCCGCTCTTTGACCGGTTGTATCTGGTTCCTGCAGGACCACCCTCCAGCCACTGATCCCACAAATGATCTGCCTTATACACCACGTATATAGGCAAGGATTGCCCATCAGCAGTCCCAGCAAACATTAAAAAAATTGACTCTTTAGAACTATTAATACCCTTTCAGGATATTTGCACCCTCTTTTGAAAATGTAATTTTTGCTTCCCGGGTCGTCAGTTAAATTTGTCTCATCATAATTGATGAGACAGTCTGGGGAGACGCCTTCGACAGTTTTTGCGTAATGTTCAAAAAAGTTATCTATGACCTGAGGTGTAGTTTTAGCGCGATCGCTAGATATATTTGACGCTGTGCGATTTGAAACTTTGTTTTTGTGTCTGTTTAGAAAATTGCGCGCCCAATCTACGCCAGGCATGTTATCTTTTAGGTTATATATGTTTGCCAATTCTGTTTAAGTATTTTTGTTCAAACACTCTTAGGTCCATTGAATCTAAAGGAAATCCCCACTGGCTCAGTAATACTATATTTTCTACGAACGCCTCCTCTTCTTCTTTTGAAAATAGCGTTGGGTGTCCCGCTTTTTCTTGAGTGCAGTCCAAATTTCTATATTTTCTGCTTAAAGTGCTCATCGGAATATTGTAGTTTTCGGCAGCCTCTTTTAATTTCATTGAACGGTTTTGTACAGCTTCAATGGCTTTTTGCAAATTTTCTTCAGAATAAGTTGCATATGGGGGATAAGATTTGCCATTGCGTTTGTTAGTGTACTTTCTTTGATATGTTCGCACCATGGTTGCATGCTTGATTTATTCCTATGGACAGAAAGCATCTAATGTATATTTTTTATTGATAATTAAGTTGTAGATTGCTTTGTTTTTGTATATATTGTTTTAGGATATGGTCATCACAATATTGTGTTTTAATTGTACACACAGCAGGACGTTAAGTAAAACATTTGTACTAAGTAATCCGCCTCTAATGCGGACAGAATAAGGTTTGTCCCAACTCAAGGACAAACTGTTACGCTTGATATAGGTACTGCAGACTGACCTACATATTTTATGCCATAGTTTATTTTTAGTTGATAGTATCAATGTTTAACAATTATAATCAACAGGGAAGTTACCACATTACAGAATTAAAATGTACAATATGTAATGTAGGTATGTATTTATATAACAATATACTTATTGCTCCATTACTACTTACTGTGAATTCTAATTTTGAAATTTATCTAAAACACTATTCAAGAGATTATAATAATTAACAATAAATACTGGGAAACTTTGAATAACTTATGTAATCGCTGAGTATACTTACCCTTAAATAACCTGGCGTTGCGCTCTGGGGGCTATTTGAAACTATTACCATAAACCATACTTATGTGTGAAAAATGGTAGAAGGGCCTATTTGAAATATTTTTCAAAGTAATCCCAAAATCCATCTCAAAAAGCCCCACTCACAAAACACTACAACAATATTTAGCTACTTAGAGATAGAAAACAACACCTAACACCATTGAAATCTGCAGGAAACATACGTATACATAGATTAATTGACGCAGTACATACCTTTTAAGATTTTGTGTCGCAGATGGAAGTTTATAGCCCACGAAAAACACAAGAAATTCAAAAATGTTAAACTGTACAAAATCTCCATGCGAAATGCAAAATTAACCTCCAAAATTGTAATATGACGTTGACAGATAGTTGTAGTGCTGCAATGTGGTAAAAAAATATTCCTACCATTGGCAGATAAGAGATAACTTAAAATCATATCTTTTATTTTAGAAATTCCAAATAACCTCGCTATATCAAAAAAAAACCATTTTACGGTAGTAAAATCCCTTCAATTCAGTGAGTGATTGCGTGAAGGCCGTCTCAAAATCCCAACTTATAGCAGTAAACCGGTAGGCCTTATCTAGGCCCAGCGCTGGGGCAAACCATTGCTCTGCTGCACGTGGCTGACGCTACCACATTGGAGAAACCAGGTGAGCCAGAACGCAATCTGAGTGTTATTTCAATAATCAATTAAAATTATTATTCAAAATTAATTCCTTTATAAAAATCATGATAATTGCGCAAAAAATCACATTTAATAGTTCGTAATACAGTCCGCTATATCTTGTCGTTTTTCGGTTTGCATTCCTTAGGTTTCCGTACCCAAAGCGTAAAACGGGACCCTATTACTAGTGGTCCGCTGTCCGTCTGTCTGTCTGTCTGTCCGTCTGCTTTGTTATTCGACATTTGCAGAGCCGGATAAAGCAAGCGCGGGGCCTGTAGCAAATTCTATCACGGGGCCCTTGGTTCGCTGGTTGCGGGAAAAAAATCGGATTTATCCGTTGGCGTAATTAGGGGAGGGCAGGGGGTCAGCTAATGGTGGATCTAGCTTCTAGGAGGGGGGAGGGTGTCGCATATTCTATTTCTAGCTCGGAGGACACGCTCCAATTCGATAAATAATTCTGAATTAAGCCATGTCACTTTTTAGCTTCGACTATTAGAACGTTCGTTACCAAAAGAGAATCCGTCTGGGGCATCCATTGACAGCATATTGTTACAAGTGCGAGCAAAGCGAGTGCGCAAATTTTCGCGTTTTAAATATTCTAAAGATAAGAATCTCATTAATAATAAGTGTGGTGAAAATAACTATTTTAGTGTAACTGGAAAAACTGCGAGCGAAACAAGAGGGCACGGTAATGGCAAATTTGACAGCAGCAGCGGTACGCCGAATGTATAAAAACCGTAAAATACAGTTGCACGTTAATTTTTTTATTTTTTTTTATTTATAAGTTCACCAGCAGTTACATTACCGTTACATTAAATTTAAAAACATGCCAAAATTATTAAGTCTATGTAAATAACTATACCAAGGTAAATATCACAAAAACGAATTATATTCTAAAAGTACTTAATGCCAAGTGGCACTCCATTAATTATAAACTTAATAAGATACAAGTACAAATCCAAAATAGTATTTCGAAGCAAAATTATCTAAAAAGTACCTATCGACTTATAATAAAAATAAAAAAGAAATCTTAATTTATCCCAAATTTGCCTAAAGGCATTTCTGCCCCAGTGATGGCCTTTTTAAAGCCCTGAAGGGAAGTTGCATGAATATCTGTGGATCCACTGCACTTATTGTAAAGTCTCGTTAGCCGAGGTATTGGGTAATTAGCGCCTAAAACCGTTCTTCGAAATGGAGGACTGAATGGGACCCTATAATTAATTCTGGATAATAGTTGTGGGCAATCTACTTTGTTCCTAATAAGTTTGTATAGAAATGATATATCTAGCCAATTTCGCCTAGTTTCCAGAGAATCCATTAAAAAAAAATTCAGACGGTCTACGTAAGATCGTATACTTTTAGTTACATTAGCCGAATATGCCAGGTGCCACACAAATCGTTTTTGCACTCTTTCAAGTCTTAGAGTATGTGTGGCAAAGTGAGGCCGCCAAACTACGATAGAGTACTCCAGCATACTTCTTACCAGGGAGTAATATAAAATAAGTTTCGATTTTATGTTTTTAAATACTTTTGCATTCCTAATAACAAACCCCATCATTTTAGACGTCCTTGCAACAACTGAATTAATGTGCGGGACGAAGGTCAGTTTGCTATCCATAATCACGCCAAGGTCACGGATTGTCTGCACTTCCTGTAAGGGTTTATTATCTATGTAATAGGTCCTCTCTATTAAATTTCTGTTTCATGAAAACTTGATGTAAAAATACTTTTTAGTATTCAACGCCATTCTGTTTGACTCGCACCAGGAGACAAGCCCGTTTAAATCACTCTGCAAGAGAGCTCGATCTAAATCCGATCGTATTACTTTAACAATTTTAAGATCGTCGGCAAAGAAATAGGGAGTTGAAGACTCAAAACAATCAGTAATGTCTTTGACAAATATTGTGAAAAGCAAGGGTCCAAGGTGTGAACCTTGTGGGACACCAGAAGTGATACTGTGGCATATGGATTCATAACCGTTGACTGCCACATAAAATTTGCGGCCGTTGAGGTAGGATGACAGCCACGATAATGTTGACATAGAGAACCCATACATTTCTAGCTTCTGGAGAAGTATTTCACACGAGACCTTATCAAACGCCTTGCTAAAGCCAGTATAGATGGCGTCAATTTGCTTGCAGGTGTCGATATTTTCTGCAAGGAATTCAACATAGCTAGTCAAATTGGTACTGGTTGATCTAGAACGCACAAACCCATGCTGATGAGGGGACAGAAACTTTTCAAAATATCTTTGCATATGTGGACATATAAGGGACTCCAGTACCTTAGCAAATGTGGAAAGAATGGATATCGGTCTATAATTTGTTACATTATTTTTGCCACCATTCTTATGAATAGGAACAACCTTTTCCATTCACTAGGAAACTCACCTGTTTCAAGTGATTTGTTGTAGATAAAAAGGAGAGGCATAACTAAAAATTCAGCACATGCAACAACAAATCTAGTTGGGATGCCGTCAGGACCGGCACCCTTCGACACATCTAGACCCCTCAATTTACGAAATATGTCCTCCAAATTTAACTTCGGTAGGTTAAAATAGTCGTGGTTGTATCTTAGCGCGCCAAAATGTTTATCAACATACAGACTGTCAAGCCGCGAGCCTATGTTATCATCATATAGTGAAGCAAAATATCTAGAGAAATGACAGCATATTTCATTGCCATTCGATTCAACTCTTACCCCATCTGTCATTTCATTCGGAAACTGACTCACACCATTGCGCTTCATCTTTAGATAAGTCCAGAAGAATTTGGGGTTCTCGGTAATGGTTTTCTCTAGCCGCGAGTGATATGCACTATATTTTACGGCTGCCAACTTTTCAACGTGTTTCGTGAGAATAGTCAGAGCTATCTTGTCCATTGGGTTTTTGTATTTTTTATAGCGTTCCATTAATTTGCGCTTTTCTTTGTGTCTTTTAATAAATTCACGATCTAACCAGGGAGGGTATTTATTATTTTTAAAGGGCTTGGCCAAGGGAACAAATCTTGAAATAGTCTCCCTTATAATAATATACATACAAGATACCATCCGAGTGGGTTCGAGTCCCACCTGAGGTCGATGATTTTTTTCAAGTGTTATTTATCTTCAATTAAACCTTGCATGGAATTGCTAAAAACAAAAATTTACAAGATACCATCCATCAACATGCCTATATTGAGCTAATTCGGAGTACCAATTTATACCTGCGAGATAATCGTTAATTGAAGTTAAATCAGCCTTAAAGTAGTTATATCTAGCATTGTTAGGATTTGAGCCCATTTTGGATTTTAAGTCTATGGGTATCAATATATCGAAAGGTGGGTGCAGTGGATCTACAATACTCAATATGTCGTTGGCTTTACCAATTTCGCAAGAAAGTTGATTATCAATAAAGAAAAGATCCAGAATTTTACCATCCTTGTTTACTAAATTATTGCATTGTTCTAAATTATTAGTGTTGGTAAAATCAATCAGAGACTGACCTAGTGAATTAATACAAGATGGATGCGGGGTGCTCCAGACAATGCTACCCATGTTAAAATCGCCTGCTATGCAAGTAAACATATCATGTCGCTCAGAAACACCATTGCAGTTTGCTATAAATAGATCGAGTGATTTTTTGCTGATTGGAGGAGGTAAGTATACGGCACAGATTGCCAGTTGAGTGAGTTTTCCATAAATGCTTATATCAATAGTCACCCATAAGTCTTCGCACTCACTTTCCCAGCAATCAATGCGCCGTGGATTTAACTCAGGTGAGACCGCTATCAAAACACCTCCACCATCTTTTTTATTAGTCAGCTTAGAAGTCTTTTGGTCTCTCCTAAATACTACATATTTAGTGCCGAACAGCTCGCCACTCAAAACACTACTGTTCAACCAGGTTTCCGTTAATATTATTATATCGTTATTAGCATAAGACATGTTCCTAAAAAATGTTGTGTTTTTGTTCTTAAACCACGAACATTTTGATAATAAGCTTTTAACATTGCAGCCATAATTAAAGTAATTTATTTACAAAAAAAAAATACCAACATAAATATAAAACTATCTACACAAGTTTCTTTAAACAATTCAAGTCCTTAATTAATATTGGATCAGCGCCTTCGTTTTTTCGGACAAAAATTCTTCCACTACGTACCCACACAAAGTCATATTTCATTTCTTTGGCTTTGATTCTTGCTGCCGCATGCAACGCTTTATTAGCCGGAGAGAGGTGTTCGACGATAAATATCTTTTTTTTTTCGCCTTTAATCCCTATGTCAATTGTATTAAGCTTATTGTTTGAGTTGGTCTTGTTATATTTGATGGTTGCAGCTAAAAAAGTATCTCGATTCCTGGTGTTATCAAATTCAACTATGATTGAACGTGGTCTAGGGTTAGCACGGTCAATCTTTGCAATACGTGTTACTGCCGTTACATTATCATCTTTTAATTTGCAGTCGATAACTTTACCAAACTGCGAAACAATCCTTAGTAAATTCTCATGTTTGTTTTCAGGTATGCATTGGATTTCAATGTTGTTAAGTCGCGCTCGTTGTTCCATTTGAGTCAAGCGGCTCTGCAAGTTAGAGATCGTGACTTTCATGCTGTTGTTTTCATTTTCCAGTAATTTAATTTTTTCTACACTAGCGTCGTGTTCTTTCTTGAGATCCTCGTACTCTTTATTAAAAAAAGTCATTGATTCCTTAACTTCCGGCACATCGCTTCGAATCGACTTTAGTTCATTATGGAGTGATGTTTTGATTGAAGTAGTTATCTGCGCTGCCAGGTCCTTAATCTCTGCTTTAATAGTATCACTCACTATGTTTCGAACTTCTTCAGGTGTAATTGATGGCACAGCGCCTGGGCTTATCTCGAAAGAGGTAGACAACGCTTGTCGTTTAGCCCCTCTTGTAGTTATGTTAGAGCGGGAAGTGGCCATTGGCGTGGCTGGTTCACCTAATACCGGAGTGTTATCACTTTTATTTCCTCTCGGTTTCCTCGGCAAACAACCTGGACACTTCCAATCAGTTGCGTCAGTGTCGCCCACTAAGCTCAAACGATTACTCGATGGCAAGCATTGAATGTGAAATGCATGTTGACAGTTCACACATTCCTTAAAGTCATCCGCATCCTGTTCCAGTAAGCAACAACCCCAAGAAACAGTCGCCATTGCACCTATTTCAAGTGTAGATATATGAGCAATGTATTTAAATATTTGTTTCTTGTGAATAATAATCACGTACAAAAAGTGTCGAGCAGTGCGTAGATTTGAACTCGGGGTATACGGATTTCGCTGTACAAATAGACTACTAAAGCCACCGGGCCATTTGTACTTATCTTCAATCGGTGAAATTAGCTGTTGCTCTTGACAAGTCACCTTTTTCGTGTAGGGTGGTTTGATATTACAAAGTTTGCTCACACCTACACAGATTGTCAAACACAGCCAAATGCGCTTTTTAGATTTTTATTTGTAAATTACACTCACTTTTAGTATTTCCCATTTGAGTCTAACACAATTATTTTACTGTCCGCACTTGAATCACTCTTTCATTTCTATTAAAACAATTATGAAATGCACGGAGTAAACATTACGCGTCTTTACCAGTAAAGCCTGGCGAGAGGAAATTTCTGGCGTTCATACATTTATATCTCTACCTTTACCATAATTTGAATAAAAATAAAGGATTAACTGACAGGGAAGGAAGACATGTGAAAGTTCATATTTAGTTCATCGATTAAAAAAAAAGTAAGTCGTGTATCAAAAAAGTGTTTATTCATTATTAAAGTACACATTTTGGGAATTTATTTCTTAAAAATAATATCGTCCAAATGTAGACCCTCGCGTTCGCGGCAATCATTTAATCGAACAATAAAATTACTTATGTCGGCTCGGCAGGTGGACATCGCAGCCCATACAGTCACTTTAGGCGAATGGAGGGCTCTGTTTCGGATTCCTTGCACTCCAGTAGCGGCAATTCGCTTATTTACGTGTCCATTAAGATGAAAATGAGCTTCATCCGAAAACAAGATGTTGGTAAACTGAAGATAAATAACACTTGAAAAAAAATCATCGACCTCAGTCTGGACTCAAACCCACGTCCCATCGCATACCGGGCGAGTGCTTTGACCACTAAGCTACCGAGGACGTCACGTGACAAGATGAAATTCCTCAAGTGTTTTTTCTCGCTGTCAAAGCCATTTATCTTCAATTAAACCTTGCATGGAATTGCTAAAAACAAAAATTTACAATGTTGGTAAACGTTGAAAAGCGCTCAGTTACCTGATTCACGAGGTCAAACCTCTGACTGGCATCTTGGGGCTTTAATTCTTGCTCCAATTAAATTTTGTAGGGGTGCAGCTTTAGGTCTTTGCGTAAAATGCGGTGTAATCAAGATCTATGCACATTTTAAGCACTACCGCGCTTTCGAATTGAAAGGTCCGGGTCGTCACGAACAGACTGATTAACACTCTCCACGTTTTCTACCGTTCTTGATGACCTTGGTCGCTCGGATTTTGGTTTTTCCAGTGTTGTACCGGTCTCTTCAAACTTCTTGACACATTTTCGAATAAGAGGAATGCTTGGCGCATCATTTAAGTGGCGAAAACCTCGGATACTGCAGAATCTTCTACGCGCTACAGTCGCCGAATCACTATTTTTGTAAAATTCTCGCACGCACAACGCGCGATCTGGTCCCGAGAAACGTTCCATAGCGACTGAATTCCCAAGAGCCGGGCTACTGATTGACATAGCCCAGCGCCCCGGATTTGATGCGTTCACGCAGTAAGCTATACGAATGTAAACTTTCTTTTGAGACACCTTGTATAATACGAATTTTTTAAAAGTTTTGAGAAATCGGTAAATATTTTATTGCGTAAAGAGCATGAATCATGAACATACAATTTTTTTTTTAATAAAGCGTTGTTGAAGGCAAATCAAATTTTATACAATGAAAACATAATCCGCGAGCGAAGCGAGCGCGATTTTTTTTGTAAAAGCTGAAATATCTCTACTTAAACTGCCGTCCAACTAAACTAACCGTAATTTTGAGTACATATACCTATATATTTTTTAAACTTTCATGGTCACTAGCATTAGAATAGTTTGTTACGAGATTGCTACCATGTACCTTATTTTTGAGTTCCCGATATTTTGGCACTGTTGCAAGCGCCATGATCACGGAAATATCGGGAACTCAAAAATAAGGTACATGGTAGCAATCTTGTAACAAACTATACATATACCTATTCTAGGGAATTCATTATTTTAAAGGGCGGCCAAGTGATTTCTAGGGTGCAACAAATAAATGCGCAAATCAATTTCTACGTTTGGGATTGTTCCCAAAGGATTATTTATCAAAAGCTCGTGCTTCTTGTTGTCAGTAATTCTAGCCACATCAGCTCGACGACTAGCAAGTTGAGAATATCAAGGAATTTACAGTGTTTTGCAGTGACTGTCACCAACTTGCGCGCAGTGCGATGCGAAACACAATTTTTGGTGTGACCAGTGCTTTTAGAAATGTACTAAAATTTTAAATGAAATTTGAACAGTTTAAAAGATACCAGCTCTTTCGTCGTAAATATTGTAGGTAGATTACTTGAAAAAAAGACACACTATTTGGCATCAGTGTCGTGTATACTACCACCCCTGAGATGGGCGTTGTTTTACAAAACCACACCTTGTATAATGTCCGATTTTTTTAGCACTCATCCTGCTAGCCTGTGAGTATATAGGTGAAAAGCAATCGTGAAAACCAACTTTCAAATGTGTATCATAAAAACTAAAAAAATGAAAATAAAAATACAAAATAACAACAACGACTTCATATTGCATAAGCTCGTCCATCTTCAAACGTAAAACCATCTGTGATCATCTGTCTTATTCCTTCTTCTTGTACAGAGCGAGAAAGAGCTAACAGACGCCGGAGTTCATTCATAAACTTATACTACACGGTCAGATGTTTGGCTTGTTTACCTTTAACATTGTTAACTTAAAATTAGGGCTTAAATGTAGCTTAGTGCAAATTTTCTAATTTGAAAATTTACATCATTTAGAACAAACCAATTAAAAAAATACAATGTCTTAGCTAAGTAAATATTAAGTTAGCAGCTTACCAATGGTAAAACCAGTAAAACGGCCCTCATATCAGCTTATCAAGTAAGTACATACACTGATATTCAGGGGGTTTGTTTCCAGATAAGGTAGTGATTCAAATTTCCCATCACACTTTCACAGGCTGTGGACTGACGAGCTATCCAAAACCATGTTAAGATTGTTTTAGGTATGCGACTTTATTATTGAGAAAGGTAATTAAAACTAACCGAAAACGATAAGTTAGATTATTCTAACGCAATGAAATTCAAAATACCTAACATAATTTTATGATAACTCGGCGTGTTTAAAAATTTGAATCATCTCTCTAGGTACAACGATTGTTTATTTACACTGTTCCTTACTATCGAAAATTGAACTCATCATGATTAAAAATACACGAAAACATTCCTCATCTAACTCAAGATTTAGGTATTCTAGTTTCTACATTTTTTATTACACTGACCGACCACTCACATTGTGACTTTTTGTGGTTCTACATTGACTAACTATCACAGAACAAACTAGGTTAAAATTGTGTTTTTAATAAATGACAGATTTTGCGATACTACGACGCGCGCGGAAGCCGGAAGCGCGTCCGTATGACGCATCTAATCGCGACAGGCGCACGACCCGAACTAAAAGAAAGCGAAACGCACTGCGCAGCAGCGATCGGTCAAAGTTCAAAAGATTTACTTTATTATAGTAATAGTGCTCCAAAGATTCCCCGTACCGTGCCCTTTTACTTAGCATCTCGGTCAAGAGCTCAGCATAATCCTCGCGACAAGGAAAAGATTCGATCAATTTCTTTTTCCATTTGGGCCATCAATAAAGTAATGATGGTAACCCTTGATACCATGTTTTTGCAACCCCAGTTAATTTAGGCAAAGCGTAATGTATTATTTCTTTATCTTCCCACCCGTAAATCTCCGCGCACTCTTCAACTTTGGTAAGCCAAGTCAATACAGATTGCTCCTTTGACATGGGATCAAATTCAGGAATAGCGTTTGTATTGAATGTCAACCGAGGCTTATCTAAACTCTTGACCTGATTGAATATTGATAGAAACTTATCCAAGATATCGTTATTATTTCGCCTACTCCTAGACCTAGAAATACGCAAGCGTTTGCTTGAATGGACGTACCGGTGGTCTTCACTATCGTCAGATGAAGAGCTGCGATATCTTCTTTTGGATTTAGCTGGTTCACTTACTTGATTGCTGTCACGATGTCGACGTTTTTCATCCGGTCTCGTAAAACGATTTCCGTTGCTGCGATCACGAAGTCTCAACACCGGTGAGTTATCAAAATCGTCACCCCGGCCCGACGCTCTGGGCACTCCTGGGCGATTAAGTAGACTTTCTCGATCCGGTACTCCTAGGCCAGAGCCTTGACCCTCACAACTGGGTACTCCTAGGCTTGCACCTCGACCGTCACGATCAGGCGTAATACTAAAGTCTGGACCTCGACCTATACCAGGTGCTCCTAGGTCGTCCATATCATTTATAAGCCTCCTCTCATGGCTGTTCGGCTCACGATCCATCGCTGAAACTGACGTTAAAAAGCTTAGTAGACCGTTAACATTGTAAACAGTGATCATAAGCCCGTTATATCTCACAAAGTATATAATTATAAATAATCACATCAAGTCCTATCATATTTATGTGACAGTAGTATATTGGCATTTGAGTAAAAGTAGGACAACAATTGGTAGTCTTAACTGGCCCATTGCGATACGAAATAACAGTGAAATAAAACGTGTCTTAATTTCGAATAACACATCTAGCCTAATATACTTCTCAACACCTAATCCTGATTACCAGATATGTAACACAAAGGGTAGCTTTGCATACATATCACTAAGAACTATTACATATACCTCCAGAGAGTAGCTCCGGATAGATTTATGCAAGAGCCTGCATTTTGTCAAAGCCTAAACTAAACGATGCTCGTAACACTCATACATTGTTACGTACAAAATTGTTTTGAAAAGGACAAGAAGGAAAAAGAAAGCCAATTACGGATATGTACCCCAAAGAGTAGCTTTGGCGCGATACATATTAGGCAGAACAAACAACATACGACCCCCAGAGGGTAGCCCTGGCTGGGTGTATGGAGTAGCACATGCTAGGTTCTAGTTTTACGTGACTATGGGTTTACTAAGAATAATCAATCGTTTTTAAAGAGGAAAAGACAGATAAAATAAATTAAAAAAAAAAACACAACTAAATCAAGGATATGTATCTCAAAGTGTAGCTTTGACATGATACATATCATGCGGAACTAATTACATACAACCCCAGGGAGTAGCCCTGGCTGGATGTATGGAATAGCACAACGCAATGTTATGTTTACTAAAATGTGTTAATAATGAAGAGGATTACTTACGTTTTTGCGGGCGAAGTGAGTATCAAGGGATATAACCCTCGATCGATCCCACTTCTGAAACTATTGCAGCGTTTCAGAAGTGAAACCACGACTTTTGCTACAAACTTATTTATTTTTCAAACTGATACAATGCACACACAGTTCTTATTTTATTTTACACTAATTATGTTTAATTATTAATGATAAGTAGGAAATCACTTATTACATTGGGCAGAATAACGGCCTAATTTAAGACCACCGCTCTAGGCGAAGTCTCCGAACCGAATGGCCGCACTGCCTACCGGAGCAACTCACCGGGCCGCTGCAATCACCACTCGGCGGCAAAGTGGGGTGCGGCGGTTGTGACGTAAAAGTACTGTGCGAGTCAACCTAGTTTCAGTTTTAATAAATATTTAATATAGACGAAATTATTCACATATTGTTTCACGCATAGTTGATTAATTATTAAAATAATTATGTATATAGAAATATAATAATATAATTGCTTACACATGTACAACGATGAAAGAAACAAAATTTATTTGCAGTTTTTGTGTGGAATACTTAATAATTTACAAGGGGCAATAAAAACTTTTGAAAACAAAACTTCTGACCCATGTCTGCTCTACAATACGCTACATGATTTGATACGAAACATGTGCACGAAAATAATAATAGCGCAACCGAGAATGCAATTCGAAAGCATTAATGTGAAAGAACATCTGTCTATGTCACCATACCTTGGTTATTTATTTGAAACAATTGGACCCTCGAGTTCAGATATGATGGAAGAAGAATTTAAATTTTTTTTTACTTGTTTTTTACTCAAAGTTGACTTTACTATACCCAAACTGTAGGTATAGAATAATATTATTATGTTTTCTCTTCTAAATTTTATTATTGTAATAAAAAGTTGTTTTTCACTACAATCACTTCGTATTTTATTTTATTTTTGTCGTGCGGGTGACGCTTTTTCCACGATCAATGTGATTACACAATCTACCATACTAAACACATAGAGCAAAACAACGGAGCCGTAAACGAGATGCGTTTATACGAGTCGCAATCTGCGTCTCGCTTCCAAACCTTTATCAGAATTGTTTTAAGAGTTCATGGTTACAGCCCATGTTTAGTATGGGAGATTATTTAATCACACTGATCGTCTAAAAAGCGCTTCAGTTAAAAGTTCGAATTTAGCGCTTTATTGACTCGTTTGAGCCGATTTAGCGCTTTAATAGCTCGTGAATATATTCGAATCTAGCGCTTGGTGCACCGTTGTCAGCGCTGATTAGATTTTTTTATCTGGCAGCACTAAAGCAAACCCAAGTATTTGGCAAAGTCTCTAATGGATATGGTACGTCGATTGCGAATAAGTTTGGTTTCTTTTAAAATCTTAAGACGTTTTTTCTCGGGCAAACTTAAACACATTTGCTGTGAGTTCAACTCAAAGCCAAGGAATATACGTAATTGATTTAGAATTAAATTACTTTTTTCCTGATTTATCACAAAACCTAGCCCATTGAAAAGGTCTACTGTTACGGTAACTGTTTTTGCGCAACTTTTATAGGAGCTGTTTATACATAAAATGTCATCTAAAAAAATTACAAGAAGAAAACCTTGATTCCTAAGTTCAGTGATCACTGGCTTCATTAGTTTTGTGAAAACTAGGGGTGCCAGGGATAAACCAAAAGGTAAACACTGAAATTCGTAAGTAAAACCTTGAAATTTGAATCTAAGAATTTTTTTGGATGATTCATGTATGGGGACCAAAAAATTTGCTTCTTGAAGGTCGATGGTGGCCATAAAACAATCCATGCTAATAAGTTTTGTGGCTGTTCAAATATCTTCCATTTTGAAGTGTTCCGAATGAATAAATTTGGTAAGCATTTTAAGGTCAAGGATGAACCTGTAGGTACCACCCTCTTTTGGTATTAAAAAAATGATGACACAAACTGTCCGGGTACGTCTTTGCGTGTTTTTATGGCCCCTGAAGATAGAAGTTTATTTATTGATAATTTTAACTGTTTAATTTCAGTATCACTGAACTTAGGATTCGTTGGTTCAAAGTCTTGAATAGGGAGTTTGACAAAGGGAATTTTAAAACCTTTGACATAGTCTAAAGTGTTCATTTATTACAGCATGATGCGGCATAAAATAAATTGGATCATCACTGAAATTGTATGAAGCAAGGTCTACATAGTGCCCATGACCAAGCTCTATATATCCGTCTATAAATTTTTGATAATCTGTTAACAAATTAACATTCTTATGCAGTCTCCTTTCTATACTATAAAATCGATGCAAAGCCAAGTCAAATGAATTTCCCAATGTTAAGTTAATATTTTCCTTTTCTAATTTTAATGGAACATCCACTTGGAATTTTTTATTCTCAAGCTTCACTAATTTAACAAAAATATCTTCAGCTAAATTATGCTCTGAATCCCCCTCTATTAATATTTCCGGAACACGCTCCACCTCCCAATTTTTTTTAATATTTTCACTGACCTCAGAGTTACATGTAGTGCATAAAAGAGATACAACCTGATCTTGTATGATGTTTGATTCAAATGCGCCAGCGATGACATGGCCAAGCTTGGTATTCAAGATGCACGGAGATGATGGGTGTGATGATGAAGAATAGTTACTGCAGGCATTAGAGTCCTCTGCTTCAGTCGGCAGGAGCAGCTGAAAAAACACATCACACCCAATGAGCATGTTTATCTCAGATGGTTCATATAGAATGCCAGAGTGATACTAGGGGGTAGCTTAAGCCTAAGGACCTGGGTAGTGAGTTAACTTTGATTCAAGAGAGCGAATCTAAAACGATTTTTAGTTAAATTGATAGTCACGTTAGCTACCCAATGGTAGGCTTTGGAGGTGCAGTAGTTAATTCTTTAGGTTTATGCGTGGCAAATATACAGATTCAAGATGTTAGTGCTATGGTTGCATGTGTAGTAGTTCCTGACCATTTTCTTAATTATCCTTTATTGATAGGCCAGACATTTACAGAGCAACCTTATATTCAGATCCTTAAAACTGAAAAGAATTTAGTATTTAGGACAAAGTATGACGTAGAAGGGAACAGCAAACGACTTTCCCAATTACGTATAACCAGTGATGGACCGTAACGGTCAAGGGTGTAGACCTAGTAGAAGTAGATTGCGGTTCAAAATTTGATGGGGATGTGTTTGTTCGTAGTTGTTATAGGGGACAACCTGGCAAGGATTACCAAATTGAGGAAGGCATATACAAACTTAGAGGTGGGATAGGTGAAATTTTGACTACCCCATTTAGTACTAAACCAATAACGATCAAAACAAATAAACTGATTGCTAGGGTAGGAATTGTTTTGGAATCCTTTGGATTTTATGAAATAAACAGAATCGAGGTTGTAAAACCGTCAAACCTATTTACTTTGAAGGACTTACATATTGGGGATATTTCTGATACTGATAAAATGCGGCTTTTGGACTTAGTAAATTCTTATCGTGATTGCTTTGCTACATCATTAGGTGAGATAGGTTGCACGGACTTACAGAAAATGAACATCGATCTGAGTGAAGATCAACCTATAGTGTATCGACCTTATAGGCTATCACACAAGGAAAGTATAGAAGTACAAGGTATGATAGATGAATTAAGTGCCACGGGTATGATAAGAGAATGAAATTCGCCTTGCGCTAGCCCAATTATTCTCGTTCGAAAAAAGACAGGTGATAAACGGCTTTGAGTCAATTGAGTATGCCGACAAAGGGCGCCGTGACGTAAACATTGACTCTGTGTTAAAAGTGGTGGAAAAATAGACAAAGTGTTCTTAAGATAATATTTATTACAAAATTAAGATATTTGTGCTTCAACACAGCAGTGACATCGTTTGTGGCCATAAATTTATTCTAATTTACAAATAATAAACAAAAACAATTAGTGATCCAGATTTCAATAAATGACATAATAATTTGACATATTTGTAAACAAAAACAGTTATAAAGACACCAGTTATAATCACAGTGAAAAAACAAATTATTGTAAGCAGTGTAAGTGTTCATAATTTTAAGTATCAAATATTTCCTAACAGATTGTGTTTAAACATCACAGCATTCAAAATTTACCTTTGGACCCAACAACTGCTAAGTGCAAAACAGCTGATCCAAATACGTAAGCACAATACTATACCGCAAATTCGTCAGTTATAGAATAAGTTAAAGAATAGCGGAACAATAGTTCGTATGGACTAGTCGAATTAAACACCTAGCGATCGGTGTTCAAATCCAACACTCGAAGATACTCTTTTTTATTTTTATTTTTTTATTTATAAAATTACTACTAGAAGAAAAAGATTAAATTCAGATGTCGCTAAATTGTGAAAAATGTAAGCAAGAAATTCTGAGAAAGGACTTTATAAAATGTTTGAACTGTCATAAACACTATCATTTGCACTGTCCCAGTATTGGTGAAAAACTGTTTTATTTAATGAAGCCAGAAAATCGCAAAAAGTGTCAGTGTGACGGTTGCAGATACAAGGATGCAACAACATTTCGAAATAACATAAATGTTCCAACTCAAAATTCTTTTGAGGTTTTATCAGAGGAGGAAGTAGATGATGATGACGATTATTCGAATTTTGTGACAATCCGAGGCGCAAACAAGAAAACGGCTTCGCTTCCAGATTTGTCGGCATCATTTTTATCGCCAATACCGGAGATTGCTAATTATTGTACTCACCCACGGGTGAGTAATACAGAGAGAAGCCCGCAAGTTACACTAGATGACGGTATTGACCAAAACTCAATTGTTGATAAGCTAAAAGAAGAAATAAGCGAGTTGCGATGTAAATTAAATTTGGCAAATATTAAAATTAAAAAATTAAGTAGGACTGTAAAAAAACATAAACAAACAAAATCGAAGACAAGGAATAATAAATTAATCAACTCCGACGCGCAGTAATAAAAATAAGGCTAATATGCATCAACCAGAAGTTTTCATGGGAATCGTCAACCAAAATTCTTCGACAATTAAGCAGCCAACAATACGACCTGTTGACACGGGAATACTGGACCGGGACTACTGCAAAAATATCCAGATTCCTGGTATTGATTGAAAAATCTGCCTAATCAATAGTATCGAACGGGATAAGGTTTTAAGAACCATTAGGAGTAACTTCGAGGAGCACAAACTATGTCACTATCGCATGCCTGGAGGTGGTTTAAGTCAACTCTTAAGTGGCATAGACGAAAAACTCCAGCACTATACTTTTAATGACTTTTGTGTACTATTTTTGGAAGAACAAGATTTTAATGTTTCAAAAAACTATAGAAAATTGGTTAGTCAAATTAGGGAGCATAAATATTATACTTTGTTTACCTACATTTAAATTTTGTGTACAAGCTAATATTTATAATAGAAGAGTTGAAATGTTTAATAAATTGATTTACTGTGACAATTTAAATTATAATTATTGTTCTATACTCGACTCAAACAAAAACCTAAATTATTCGTTTGACATGTTTTTGAGATATGGTGGACAAATCAACATTCGTGGCTTAAAAACTATATCAAACGACATTAATGAACTTATTTTTAACATTGACATTGTTTAACATTGACATTGAATTAATTAGTAACGATGACCTACAGGAGGAGGATCTTTTTGATTCATCGTTTTCGATCAGTCAGGAAAGTGTAATTGAGTTAGGGAGGCCTTCCTTTCGTGCCTACCAACTGTAATATTATGTGCCAAAACATCCAATGTATGACAAATAAAGTTGATGATTTAAATGTATTCTTGAAGGATGCTAACATGGACATTGTTATACTGGTCGAGCACTGGCTATTGACTAGTAACTATCAGCTTTATACGTTGGAGGGCTATGAGTTTTGTGCTAAGTTCCTACGACAGAACCATGAGCATGGTGGTGTTGCTATTTTTGCTAGGGAAAATATTAAAACTAGGGATCGTTTAGATATTCAATCCTACACGGTCGAATTTGTTTTTGAATAATCGAAATTGTTGAGTATCGTTTGTTGATAATATCTATTTATCGACCAGGAAGAGATATTGAAATATTTTTTGCCCAAATGCAGGCCTTGCTGAATCATATTTCAAAACAATGTAATAATAAAAGGATAGTAATAGCAGTTGATATAAATATAGATGTCAGAATAAGTACAAATCTATCGCGAAGATTAATTAACCTTCTAAAATCTTTTGGCTTGCGTTGCTTAATAAAAGATTCTACACGGGAAACGGAAAATAGCTCGTCATGCATAGACCAGTTCATAGTATCTAATAATGTAAACATGGAAGCTAATGTTAAAAAATATTACTTATCGGATCATCATACACTCAACAATACTGTTTCATATAAAGCAAGTAAGCGGATGTTTACCAAAAGAAACATGGAATTATTTAAAGAAAAATTTGGTCAAATTAATAAGTATAACAAGATTTCTTTAAAAAGTGACATAAATACAAATTGCAATATATTTTTAAATCAAATCCAAGATCTACTAAATGCATATATTCCAAAAAAAGAATTCTTACTCAAAAATATAAATAAAATGCATATATTCCAAAAAAAGAATTCTTACTCAAAAATATAAATAAAACTAAGGAGATAACTAAGGGCCTAAAGAAATTTTGTTACCGTAAACGCATATTACGCTACCTGACATCTATTTATAAAAATGATACGCTGAAAACTTACACTAAAACTTATAGCGCAGTACTAAAGAAAACAATTGCAGCGGAAAAAAGGAAATGTTATATAAAAGACTTAAAACAGCTCAAAATAAATATAAAGCCATGTGAGGCATGATAAATGAAAAAACAAAGCCAAATAAAACCATCAAACATCACAATATTGCATTACATCTCATACATCATAAAATTCTAAACTGAATGTTGGTCTATCAACGCACAGCCCAGACCGCTGAACCTAGAGACTTGAAATTTTGCACATAGAAACCTTATACAGTGTAGTACTAAGGAAGGATTTTTGGAAATTCCACCCTTAAGGGGGTAAAATAAGGGGAGGGTGAAAATTTGTATGAAAATCCATCAGTTTTGACGTTAGGATCTCCAAATTTTGTATTTAACACGTGTCTCAGCGTTTTTGTTCAATTAACCCCCAAAGGGGTAAAAACGGGGATAAAGTTGTGTATTGAAAGTCCGTCGTTTTCAAAGTAAAAATCACTAAAATTATTATTTAGGCATACGGTTGGGAACTTACTCAAAGTATATCGTTGTTGTTCAAATTTCAACCCTTAAGGGGGTAAAAAGGGGATTTTTGTATTTAAAGTTCTTTATTTTTTATCTAAAATTTACTCAATTAATTATTTAAGCTTATAGTTGGTAGCTTAAGCAAAGTATATCTTTGTTGTTGGAATTTCAACCCTTAAAGGGGTGAAAAGGGGATACATTTTTATTTCAAGTTTTATTATTTCTAAGTAAAAATAACTTAATTTTTTATTTAGGCTTATGGTTGAAAACTCAAGCAAGGGATATCGTTGTTGTTGGAATTTTAACCATTAAGGGGGTGAAAAGGGTATACATTTTGTATTTGAAGTTCTTTATTTTCGAAGTAAATAAATATACTTATGGTTACTCACTCACGCAATCGGTGATACGTACAGTGCAGGTATTCACAAAAAAAAGTTTTTTAGAAATTCCACCCTTAAGTGATTAAAATAAGGAGTAAAAGTTTGTATGAAAGTCCGTCAGTTTTGAAGTATGGATCTCCAAATTTTGTGTTTAGGCTGACGTATGAAAATAAATTAATAGTTTCAGCGTTTTTTTTATAAATTAACCCCCGATGGGGTGAAAAGAGGTATGAAGTTGTGTGTGGGAATTCCTTCGTTTTCAAAGTATAAATCACAAAAATAATATCGCTTATAGTTTAAAGCTCTGGCAAAGAATATGGATGTTGTTGGAATTTGAACCCTTAACCCCGTTAAAAGGGGATTTAATTTCGTTCTGTAGAGCTAAAATTACTGAATTTATTATTTCAATATCTAGGAAACCTGCGCTGTTCTGGACTCCTTGCAGCGATGCCAAGTCGATTGGCGGTACGTGAAGGTGCTAAGAAGCCTGTACAGTATGGCATCAATGTCCGTCCAAGTACAAAACCACCGAACAAAACCCATCCAGCTGCTCCGAGGTGTTAGGCAGGGAGATGTTATATCTCCGAAACTGTTCACCAACGCACTGGAGGATGTGTTCAAGACGCTGGATTGGAACGGACTGGGCATCAATGTAAATGGCGAATATCTTACGCATCTTCGCTTTGCCGATGACATAGTTATTATGGCAGAATCGCTGCAAGATTTGAAAAAAATGCTGCACAGTCTTAATGCAGCCTCGAGACGTGTGGGGCTTAGGATGAATTTGGACAAGACTAAGGTACTGTTCAACGAACATGTCATCCCGGAACCAATTTCCGTCGAGGGCACTACGCTCGAGGTTGTCCAAGAGTACGTCTACCTGGGACAAGTACCTACTACAGCTCGGTAGAGACAACTTCGAGCGGGAAATCGCCAGAAGAGTGCAGCTTGGCTGGGCAGCATTTGGGAAATTGCGTTATATCTTCACGTCGACACTGCCGCAGTGCCTGAAAAGCCGGGTGTTTAACCAATGCGTCCTACCAGTTTTAACCTACGGAGCCGAAACGTGGAACATGACAGTCAAGTTGGCCCACCGACTACACGTCACTCAGCGTGCTATGGAAAAGTCTATGTTGGAGATCTCATTAAGGGATAAGATCCGGAACGAGGTCATACGACATAAGACTAAGGTGACTGATATTGTCCAAAAATGTAGCAAGCTGAAGTGGCAGTGGGCTGGCCATGTCTGTCGCAGAACCGACGAAAGGTGGAGCAGGAAGGTTCTCGAATGGAGACCACGCTTAGGCAAACGTAGTGTAGGACGCCCCCCGGCTACATGGACCGATGACCTGAAGAAAGCAGCCGGCAGCGACTAGATGCAAATGGCGGGAGATCGTGCGCTGTGGCGCTCCTTGGGGGAGGCCTATGTCCAGCAGTGGACTGCAACAGGCTGATATGATGATGATGATGATTTAGGCTTATGGTTGGAGTGTTACACAATAAGAGTTTTCTGAATTACAGCACTTAAAATGGGTTACAATTTTGTATATGTAAAAAATAATGTATTGTCACGTGTTTCGTGTTATTACTAATTCTCTAATCTCTACTTCCGCAAGTCTATCCGTCTGTCTGTCTACCACAACCAAATATCTCAGCTGTCTAGAAATAGTTGAGGTGCTTTTGGATATGGAGTATGGCGTAGGGAATTTCCCAATACCTCACATGATAATATTTATAAAACGTGAAAGTTTACAAGTGTAGAAGTCAATGATACCTGCTGTGTAACATTTAAGGGAACTTAGATCGAAAAATTAAATTAAATTTGACCTTCCCATTTATCTACCCCTACAGCTGATCGGACACTGTATAATTATATCGGGTGTAAAAAAAGGCTTAACGAAGCCGAATACCACATATCCTACGTATTATTACGATATTTTTTTTCTTTTACACTATACCTGGGAAATGACGGGTTACCGAGTTGATGGCAGTCAAAGTTACAATTTTTTTTCAAATATTTTTTACAAAGAAACATGATCCGCTTACACACACAGGCATAGTCTGTGGCGTGCGCGCTATACATTGCGGGTTAGAAATAAGTTATTTTTTTTTATACCCAAAAATAAAAGTCATTTCCCAGCAATTATTTTTTTTGCATTCTACTTGGTTTTATGTATAGAATTCGTGGTTTAAGGCTTCGTTAAGCCTTTTTTTACACCCTGTATAAAATGGCAAACTGACTCATTAGGTGATATACCAACGCGTAGTCCTATCCACTGGACCAAGGGACTTGGGATTTTGCAAATGAATAACTTATAACTTTTAGAAATTGTGGGATTAGAATAGGTATATACAAACTTCAATCCTAACTAATTTTATTGTATAAAGGCGTAAGTGACTTTGTTTTTTGATTGTTTGTTACGCTTTCACGTCTTACAACTCTACCAATTATCATGAATTGTTACACAGATGTTGTCTACGGTTCAGAAAAGGACATATATCCAGAAAAAAAAAAAGTACTGTTTCCGCGGAAGAAAAATATCTCTGAAATGGTCGTCCGGCATAACAACTCTGCTTACTGGATGTAAATAAATTGCAACATGATGCCTGTACTAAAAATTGAACAGATTCCAGAAGAAAATCTAATATCCCTAATAAAATTACAAAATCGCGAGTTATGCTAGGCAATCTTAAAATAATTACTGTTAGCTAATTCACCTTTGTCTTTTAACTGTTATTTTATGGTAATTGTCATAACATCTTACTAAAATGTCTTTCATGATTACTACTTATGTGACACTGCAATGAGCACATTTTAAAACGCGGTATATTTTTATGTTATCAGACTAATAAAAATGCTTCGATGTCTCGCGCTACAACCTATACAATATACTACGTAATATAATTTTAGCGATTTGATTAAAAACATTATTTTTACTGTTTAGTTATGTGTGTCAAATTTAATTTTAATATTGTAATTGGATTACGTTTTAAGTTTATACACCGTGAATTTTTAATTACCCGAGAAAATTAACTAACATACTCAGATATCGATATACATCGAATTTGGCGAATAAAAAAAATTTTTTTATGAGAAATTTATTTAAAAGGTTGCTTTTTTTTAAAGGAATGTTAGGGAAACATTCCTTTGAAAAAAAAGCACCATAACAGTCCTGCTAATTCAAATAGTAATCATTATCATTCCAACATTAACGGAACCAAAATCCACCTAATTTGGTCGCGTAATATTGGCGTACGGAAGGAATAACCATGAATGATTTTTTTTTCATTTATAGTTATTCCTTCCGTACGCCAACGCCGTACGCCGTTCCGTTTTTTTTATTCGCCAAATTCGATGTATATCGATATCTGAGTATGTTAGTTAATTTTCTCGGGTAATTAAAAATTAACGGTGTAGTGTCCCTTATGTTTAAATCTAGATTAGCGCGAGCGTAGCCGCGGGCAAATGCTAGTTATAACAATAAAAATATAACGTCACCAGCAAAAATTACTACAATTTTCAATAATTACTTTATAGGTATTAGTTCAAATAATAAAACTAATACTATCCCCGACCAGCGTTGCACAATTTCTTTGAAGAACTCAATGTATTTAAGTGACGTTACAGAATCTGATGTAAAAAAGGCTATACTAAGCCTTAAAAGAAATAACTCATGTGCCTACGATAAAATCCCAGGTACACTGCTGGTATACTGTGTGGACGAGTTTATTAAACCATTAACATATTTAATAAATCATTTCTATAATGAAGGTGTATGCCCAGATGCTCTAAAACTAGCAGTAGTAAAGCCTATTTTCAAAAAAGGAGATAAGTTTAGTGTGGCAAACTACAGCCTTATTGCATTATTACCAGTAGTCTCAAAAGTATTTGAGAAAATTATATGTCAAATGATGTACAATTTCTTTGAAAAATACAACGTCATAAATGAGTACCAACACGGTTTTCGGAGGAACCATTCGTCAGTGTCGGCTGTATTTGATTGCAATTTTGAAATTCTAAACGCACTAAATAGAAACGAATGTGTTATAGCCATTTTTATGGATATGTCCAAGGCGTAACGAGATTGCGTATTACACGACATTTTATTAAAGAAGCTAGGCTTACTAGGTGTGCGTAGAAGAGCGCATAAGTGGCTTAAGCCATACCTTTCAAATAGAAAGCAATTTGTACAGTTAGCACATTTGAGTGGGAAGATAAGGAATTTGCAGCAAATAAAATCCTCAACTAAAGTTATATCAGGGTCTATTCCACAAGGTAGTGTGTTGGGATGTTTGTTGTTTTTGACATACATTAACAAGTTGCCGTCGGTAGTATCTCAAAAAATTATTTGATTCGCAGATGATGCAACACTCTTGGCCAGTTGTAGGCAAGATAACATAGATAATCTGCATGCAATTATTAGTGAATGTTTAAACAAAATTGTTACGCATCTCAAAGAGATAGGTCTTACTCTTAACTTTGGAAAGACAAAACTAATGCAATTCAGGCCGTACCAGAGAACAGGTCTTATACTGCCCATTTCACATCAAGGACAAATAATAGAACAAGTTAGTACATTTTCACTTATTGGGATCACGATGGACTCGACACTTTCGTGGAAACAGCATGTGGAGGTTGTAGTGGGCAGGCTTAGTAGTTTTTTCGTATGCGCTGCGTTAGCTTCGGAAAAGCACAGATGTGGAGTGTGCACTTGCGGCGTACCACAGCCATGCCGCTGCCTGGATACGCTATGGAATCGTATTCTGTATTGCAGAAACGATGTTTGAGGATTATAGCCTATGCAGCACCGAGAGACTCATGTCGCTTGTTATTTAGTAAATATAAAATACTTACGGTCTCATGCGTCTATCTCTATGAATTGTGTCGATTTGTAAGGAAGCACAACAAATATTTTCAGCACATTGGTAATACGTCAAGACGCTACGAGTCGCGCCATGCAAATGATCTTGTTCTACCCGCAGCGCGACTCACGTTGTTTAAGAACGGGCCGTATTATATGGCTGTCAAAATTTATAATTATTTACCAAACTCCATAAAAGCCCTCCAAGGTAGAATGTATGATAGTGAATTAAAGAAGTTTTTTATTGACAAATCATATTATAATTTAAGAGATTTTTTTAAGATAAATTGAAATAGTGTAAAATTATTAAATGACTAAAATTATTGACAGGCTTTTGATATACATTTGCCTTTGACATTAATTTAATTTATTTGACATTGCAATTTATTATATATTATGTATTTTATTTGATTTGATTTGACATAACATTATATATTGTGACAATTTGTGATTATTTTTATTATTAGTATTGTATGATTGAAATTTGTAAATGGAATTTGAATTAATTATGTTAAAAAATGATAATTTAAATTGTTTCGTATCAAAAAATCACGAATGCCTTAGAAGGTCATTCTGTAACAAAATGAACATCTTTTGTACCTATATTGTGGACTAATGTTACATTATGAAAGTGATTAAATGAAAATGAATATAGAGCACTGAATAGAAAAACTATTAAGCAACACTACCCTCTCCCTTGTATGGAGGATCAAATGAATAGGTTGTCGGGAAATATGGTTCGTTCGTGCGAACTCGTGCAGAACGGACGTGTGCGATATCGTGCGGAGCGCTTGTATAAATCAGTAATATTTAAATAGTAATAAAATCGTTGGTGCTGTTCAATGGGCACAAAGTGCAATGGCTGTGATGCGGGGATATACGATATTTCGTTTATGGAGTGTTCGCAAGAGATTTGTAAGAGATTATATCACGCAAAGTGTCTTGCGTTTACGCAAGAATCATTTGAAGCATTTTTACTCAAGAGTTTAAGGACAATTGGATATGCCCCGAATGCTTGCGTGACGTCCCAAAGCGAGGTAATACGGATACGCCTGTTCGACATGCAATTATGGATAAAACGTTTACGCCAAGTTGTTACGTTAACAAGGAGCGCGGCCGGTCCAAAAAGAATGAGATATTAAAAATTGAAAATAAAGGAAATCTTTTAGACGAGATCAAAGAGTTTCGGCTGGAAATGAAAACAACAATGGATGAACAAATCAGGGAATATAATCAGCTTCATAATAGATTTATATGCTGTGAATCAGAGTTAAAACATGTACAAGACATA
The DNA here is from genome assembly GCA_950371115.1 of Anania fuscalis. NCBI lineage: Eukaryota > Metazoa > Arthropoda > Insecta > Lepidoptera > Crambidae > Anania > Anania fuscalis. The sequence goes on along the minus strand of OX493326.1, from coordinate 9,943,946 downwards.
TTGAAGGTAGTTCAAGAAAAGGCAAATAAGGTAGATGTGTTAGAAAATATGATTAAAGAACCAACAGAAAAAAAACGAACGCCTAGAAAACTGTCTTAGGAAGGTCAAACGAAAAGAAATACCGAGAAATTTGATTCTCAAAGGGCGTCATTCGCAAATACGGTAAAACAAACTCCTAAACAACCGGTACCAGTTAAACAGTGTGTGGCCACGAAACCAGTTGCTGTACCGAGCGAAGAGGAACAAGCCAAAATGAAGGGAAACAACTATATTTCAAAAGATGCAATTAAAAACAAAGAACCGGAATAGAATCAAGAATGGACAGTAGTTAATAGAAAAAAAGAGTAGATATCCTAGCAGTGAAGTAAAAAAGGAGGAAATACCACTAGTTGCGAAATCCAAGGTACTGAGCGGAAAAAAGTATTTACACGTTTGGCGGCTAAAGAAGGATACTTCCAAAAAATGATAAGAATCACACGTCAAAAGCATATGTGGCCAGGAAATAGCGGTGAAAGTAGAAAAAATAAAGCATACGACAGAAAGAGATTATGGTTCCTTCATTATAGGAGTACCGGAAAGCAAATACGACTTATTATGTCAGCCGCAATATTGGGCAGTAAACATTGAGTTTTGCGAGTGGGTGTGGTTTCGCAAGCCCACGAACAAGTAAAATTGCCTTAAATCATTCATATTATGGAAATAACATTGAAATATTCTATCAAAATGTGCGGGGCCTTCGAACGAAACTAGATGAGTTTTACGTAGGGGTTTCTACATCAGAAGCGAATTTTTTCGCCATAACAGAAACTAAGGGGGGTAAGGGGCGCCGACCTACATTACACGGTGCTCAAGTCAACCTCTCCTGCACGCGGTACACCCTGCTATCTAACGAACGAGGCTCTGACGACAAACCGACTGATGGCGGGATAACTATCACAACTCGAGCGTAGCAATTAAATACACAGACCGGTGTCGGGCAGCAGCGACACCGGTAAAATTAGCTACGCACTGCGATTGCCAACCCGCATGCCCAGCGTGGCAATTATGGGCAAACCCCTCCAAAATGATGACGACACAGACCGGACCACGGCCCCTAGTTCCCGGCCGCCCTGCTATGCCTGACCACGGCGGCAGTCATGATAAGTGCAGGACAGGGGGTGCGAAGAATTCCCGGGTTACGGAAGGCCGCCATAAACAACTGACCCTGGCAACGTACAACGGACGCACGCTACGGCTCGATGAACACCTGGCACAACTCGAAGAGGAACTCGGACGGATAAGGTGGCATATTCTTGGGCTATGTGAAGTCCGAAGAGAGGGGGAGGACACCGTAACCCTTGAATCGGGCCACCTTATGTACTACCGAGAGGGAGACCAGCTATCCCAGGGTGGCGTAGGGTTCCTGGTACACAAAACCCTCTGTGACAATGTTGTAGAAGTGTCGAGTGTGTAGAGCAGGGTTGTGTATCTCGTAATCAAGCTAACCGAGAGGTATAGCCTCAAGGTTGTGCAAGTTTACGCACCGACCTCGACACACTCTGACGATGAAGTGGAGGATATGTTCGGAGACATATCCAAGGCCTTACACTTTACCACCAAGGCCCACTACAGCGTTGTTATGGAGGACTTCAACGCTAAAGTGGGAGTAAAAAATTGCAGCGAATCGGTAGTAGGATCCTTTGGCTTTGGCAGTAGGAATTATAGGGGGCAAATGCTTGTTAACTTTCTCGAGAGAAAGGGGCTTTTTTTTGATGAATTCTTTCTTCAAGAAACAGCCCCAAAGTAAGTGGACATGGCGAAGCCCCGATAATAAGACAAAAAATGAGATCGACTTCATCATGACGGATAAGAAGCACATATTCAGAGACGTCTTAGTGATTAACAGGTTTAATACCGGCAGTGATCACCGACTTGTCCGAGGCTCTCTGAATATCAACTTTAAGCTCGAACGTGTCCGCTTGATGTATTCCAACCTGCTCCAAACCATCGTGGGATCCGAAACGTTCCAGACCAAACTGGAAAACCGATTTGCTGCCATGGAAACTACAAATGCTGCTGATAAAAACCAGGCCCTCGAAAATGTGGTCGGAATTCTCAGGGAGGAAGATACGAGATTTTGCGCAACTCAGCGTAAAGGCAAGAAGTCGAAGTTTTCGAATGACACTCTTAGGCTTATGAAGGAACGACGCGAGGACCCACCTGTCACTTCGTCCGAACGAAGGGCTCTCAACAAGAAGATTGGCAAACTAGTACGCTACGACCTCCGATGCTCCAATACACGCTCAATTGAACGAGCGATTGAGAAAAATCGGGGATCGAAAGTGTTTGTCCAGTCTCTCGGGAGAAGCCACTTGACGAAGTTGACGACGGCCAGTGGCGTAGTCGTTGCTTCAAGGCCGGAGATTCTTTCGGAAATTGAAAACTTCTACAGCCAGTTATACGCCTCGCATGCATCTCAACCTGATCCCGAAAATGAGGATTCCAGAGCCACATTGACCCGCCACTTTACCGAAGACTTGCCAGAAGTCAGCCTAGGCGAAATTTAGATGGCTCTTAAACAGCTTAAAAACGGAAAAGCCCCTGGTGAGGACGGTGTTACATCTGAGCTCCTTAAAGCAGGCGGTAAACCTGTGTTGAAGGAACTCCAACACATCTTTAACACTGTTCTCTTTGATGGGAGAACTCCGTAGGCGTGGAGTAGGAGTATTGTCGTGTTGTTCTTCAAAAAAGGAGACAAGACCCTATTGAAGAACTACCGACCCATTTCGCTCCTAAGCCACGTCTAGAAGCTGTTTTCTAGAGTCATCACAAACCGCCTTGCGCGAAGACTCGACGAATTTCAACCACCAGAGCAGGCCGGGTTGCGAGGAGGATACGGCACCATAGACCACATCTTCACAATGCGGCAGATTATACAGAAGTCCGAAGAGTACAATCGACCCCTGTGCTTAGCATTTGTGGACTATGAGAAGGCGTTTGACTCTGTCGAGACCTGGGCTGTTCTAGAATCCCTGCAGCGATGCCAAGTCGACTGGCGATATATCCAAGTGTTGGGTGTCTCTACAATACAGCCACAATGGCCGTCCAAGTACAAAACCAGCAGACTAAACATATCCCCTTACATAGAGGTGTGAGACAAGGGGATGTTATATCCCCCAAATTGTTCACAAATGCCTTGGAGGATATGTTTAAAATGCTGGACTGGAAAGGAAAAGGCATTACCATCAACGGTGAATACATCTCACACTTGCGATTTGCGGACGACATCGCCATCGTGGCCAAAACGTTGCAGGATCTACAATCCATGCTGAACGGCCTTGCTGATTCTTCTCAACGCATCGGTCTGTGGACGAACCTGGACAAAACCAAGGTTATGTTCAACGACCACATCATTCCGGAACCGATTGCAGTGCAAGGCAGTGATCTCGAGGTTGTTACGGAATATGTCTACCTCGGGCAAATTTTGCAATTGGGCAGAAACAACTTCGAGAGAGAGGCCAGTAGAAGAATACAGCTAGGCTGTGCAGCATATGGGAAATTACGTCGAGCCCATTCCACAAAGTCTTAAGACGAAAGTTTTCAATCAGTGCGTCCTACCCGTCATGACATACGGAGCCGAAACGTGGACACTCACGATAGGGCTGGTCCACTGATTTAAAGCCGCTCAGTGAGCAATGGAAAGGGCTATGCTCGGAGTTTCTCTGAGGAATCGGATCCGAAATGAGGTAATCCGACAGAAAACTAAAGTCATCGACATAGCCCATCAAATTAGCAAGCTGAAGTGGCAGTGGGCCGGCCATATTTGTCGCAGAACCGATAACCGCTGGGGTAAACGAGTTCTTGAGTGGAGACCGCGTGTCGGCAAGCGTAGTGTGGGACGCCCTCAGACTAGATGGAGCGACGATCTTCGCAAGGTTGCTAGCAGGAGCTGGATAAGAGTATCCGTGGATCGTGCCGAGTGGCGTGCAATTGGAGAGGCCTATGTCCAGCAGTGGACTAGTGTGGGCTGATGATGATGATTATGAACAGAAACTGGATGCAACGACTCAATTTACGATGCTGAACTAATACCGACTGGGTACACAATAATTCGTTGTGATCGAGCGGATGGACGGAAGCAGGGTGGCGCGTGTTTAGTGGCCACACCGCGCTTCGAGCTGCGGCGAGTTGCTATCCCGGGTGACGTCATAATTGACAATCAGGTGTTTGAACTAGTCAGTGCAACTGTTTATTTACATCAGAGATTTTTATTTTTATGTTGCGTGATTTATATACCACCAAATAGCAATGACACTGAATACATGATAATGTTTAAGATAATAGAAGATTATTGTAATATGTGTGGTTCTTTATTAGTTATAGGAGATTTTAATTCAAATTCTTGTACACAAAATATTTCTAATTATTACGAATATTTCAGGAGTTATCGTGGATTCACTCAGAGCAGCAACATAGTCAATTGTAACGGTAGTTGTTTAGATCTTGTGTTGAGTACAAGCGAGGACGACGCGGACGTGAGCGTGAGCGCGGCGACTCCGATTGTGTCCCCAGACCGGTATCACCCTGCGCTCACGGTGACGGTGCGGCCAGGCCCGCGTCCCGCTCAACCCGCCCCACCTGCCCCACCCGGCCCGCCGGCCCGCGATTCGAACCAACAACGCGTAGACAAACAACACACACCGGGGCAACTGCAATGGAACTTTAATAAAGTAGATTTTCTAATTTTGTACTCTTCGATAGCAACTATAGATTGGGTCCGATTTGGAGCATGGATTTAGACGACAGCTTTTTAATTTTATTATGACACTATAAATGCTATTGTAGATAAATGCGTCCCGCGAAAAAAGCGAACTTGCGGAAGCTTGAAATATATTTACCCCAAGTGGTACACGGCTGATATAATTAGTAACATAAAATTGAAAGCTCGTCTTCATAAGCAATATAAATCGAGCGGGCTGAAAAGTGATTACTCTGAGTTTAGTCAGCGTAGGGCTCAAGTTAAGGTAATGATAGCACGCGCACAGGAACAATATCGAGACCGCGTCCAAAATCACCTCTTAAAGGACCCAAAAGCATTTTGGAACTATATTAAATCTAAAAGGAGTAAAAGACAGGCGCGAACCATTTTAAAAAACGGCGAGACGTTATCTGCAGACCAGTGTGCCGGAGAATTTGCAAAGTATTTCCAGTCGGTATACAACACGGAGCGGGCTAAGTTAGATGTAAGCGAAAGCGTGACTAACGCAGCGGGTGCGGATGCGAACATGGGAGCACGCGTGCACTTAGACCAGTTGCAACTGGACGATGTGAGGGGGGCGCTGCAAAGACTGAAGCCTAAGACTTCAGTAGGACCGGATTGCATCCCTCCTGTCGTCTATCGGGATTGTCGGGAGGTGTTAGCGGGGCCGCTTCTCCACATTTATAATCTGTGCTTGCAGTCTGCAGTGTTCCCTGAGAGGTGGAAAACCACACGAGTCGTTCCAGTGCCTAAGGGAGGTATGTCATCAAACGTAGAAGGATAAAGATCTGTGGCTGTGCTGTCAACGCCAGCAAAGGTCCTGGAGTCCGCCATACAAAAAAGTTTGTACTCACAGATTAGTGCACAACTGACGGACGCACAGCATGGTTTCCGGCCGGCGCGCAGTACGACCAGCAACCTCCTCAACTACAGGGTAGACGTGTCATGCCGGTCGTGGATAGTGGAGGACAAATGGACGCCGCGTATTTCGATTTTAGAAAAGCCTTTGACCTTGTGAATAACGACGTGTTACTTAAAAAGTGGGCGGGTTTCGGTTTTACTCCACATCTTGTAAGGTTGTTCGCTAGGTACATGAGAGATAGACAACAATATGTGGATTATGCTGGTTACGTCTCAGAACCATACTACACAAGGTCAGGTGTAAGTCAGGGTAGCAATCTTGGGCCTCTGGAGTTTACTTTAATGGTTAATGATCTGCCAAAGGTCGTAAGGAATGCTAAGTGTTTACTGTTTGCGGACGACCTTAAGCTGTATCTTATGATCAGAGAGCCAAAAGACTGTGAAAAGCTACAAGGAGATATCGATAGAGTGGTTGCCTGGAACGAGGAGAATGGGTTGCAATTTAACACCTCCAAGTGTGTAACTATGACTTTTTCGCGCGCACACAGACCTATTCTCAATACATACGAGATGGCGGGAGTCGCTATGATCAGGGTGAATGAAGTTAGGGATCTCGCTGTTTAGCTCACTTCGGAGCTTACATTTAAAGACCACATTATTAAAGTATGCAAGAAAGCTTATCGTAATCTGGAATTTATTCTGCGCAGAGCTCACGGTTTTAACAACATAAAGCAATTTAAATTGCAATTTTCAAGTATTAAAAATCTTAGATAAACCTAGCATGGTAATTGCTAAAAACAAAAAAAAAAAAAAAAAAAAGCAATTGTCGCATTGTAAAACGCCCTAGTTAGGAGCCATCTCGAGTGTAACGCGGTTGTATGGGCACCACACGAAATTAAGTACAGTGTCATGCTGGAACGAGTGCAAAATAAATTCATTCGGTTCTTACATATGAGGCAGTACGGAGTATATCCATTTCACCCGTTAAAATATCCTACTTTATTCATTCTGGGTATGGTAGGATATAACGAACTTAGGGTTAGGAGAGAACTTGCACTGCTGTCATATGTTTACAAATTAATAATTTTAGGTTAATAGTTAAAATATTTTAAATCTTATAAATTATGATAGGATAATTACAATTATATTCAGGCTATAGTTTAATGACTATCTACATTGATTTTACGAATTATTATCACGAGGGCGTCATTGTTAGTCAGGATGGACGAATTTGTAAGCATTATCAAACAATTTAGCACTTAAATTTGGAAAATGTAGAATAACGATAACGGCTATCGTTATTCAACGGAATTAAATTTATTTAACATTTGTGGTGGTTCGCTACTACTATTACCTACTTTTGCTAAATTAATTTGGTTGTTGATTCAACTCCGCAGCAGTAACCACTATAAGCTGGACCGTGCTAATTTTTCGTAGAAAAAGTATTCATAAGTCACTGTAAATGTTTAAATTCTTCTAAAGTAAAAGTGTCTTCACTTTCCAGCCACCGGAACAGGCTGGGTTTTGCAAAGGTTACAGTACCATAGACCACATTCACACGGTGCGGCAGGTTATACAGAAGTCCGAAAAGTATAACCAGCCACTGTGCCTGGCCTTAGTGGACTATGAGAAAGCCTTCGACTCGGTCGAAACCTGGACTGTTCTGGACTCCTTGCAGCGATGCCATATTGATTGGCGGTACGTGAAGGTGCTAAGAAGCCTGTACAGTATGGCATCAATGTCCGTCCAAGTACAAAACCACCGAACAAAACCCATCCAGCTGCTCCGAGGTGTTAGGCAGGGAGATGTTATATCTCCGAAACTGTTCACTTACGCACTGGAGGATGTGTTCAAGACGCTGGATTGGAACGGACTGGGCATCAATGTAAATGGCGAATATCTTACGCATCTTCGCTTTGCCGATGACATAGTTATTATGGCATAATCGCTGCAGGATTTGCAAAAAATGCTGCACAGTCTTAATGCTGCCTCGAGACGTGTGGGGCTTGGGATGAATTTGGACAAGACAAAGGTAATGTTCAACGAACATGTCATCCCGGAACCAATTTCCGTCGAGGGCACTACGCTCGAGGTTGTCCAAGAGTACGTCTACCTTGGACAAGTACTACAGCTCGGTAGAGACAACTTCGAGCGGGAAATCGCCAGAAGAGTGCAGCTTGGCTGGGCAGCATTTGGGAAATTGCGTCATATCTTCACGTCGACACTGCCGCAGTGCCTGAAAAGCCGGGTGTTTAAGCAATGCGTCCTACCCGTTTTAACCTACGGAGCCGAAACGTGGAACATGACAGTCAAGTTGGCCCACCAAACTACACGTCACTCAGCGTGCTATGGAAAGGTCTATGTTGGAGATCTCATTAAGGGATACGATCCGGAACGAGGTCATACGACATAAGACTAAGGTGACTGATATTGTCCAAAAATGTAGCAAGCTGAAGTGGCAGTGGGCTAGCCATGTCTTTCTGTTCCGTATGTCATCACTGGTAACACACACTGGTTGTAGACTTTCGTCTTTAGGCACTCAGGTATTTTGGACGAGAAGATGTTGCGTAATTTCCCGAACGCTGCCTTTCCAAGTTGGATTCGTCGATTGACCTCCTTCTCAAAATTGGACCTGCCCAACTGGATCACTTGTCCCAGGTAAACATATTTGTCAACAATTTCGAGGATAGAGCTCCCACTTGGTACTGGGTAGGGCGCAACATGGGCATTCGACATGATCTTTGTTTTGTCCATGTTCATCTGAAGACGGTAGGTCTGTTGGGAAACTCTATTAAGGCCATCGAGCATTGTACCGAGGTCTTCCAGCGACTCTGCCATGACCACAATATCGTCGGCAAACCGAAGGTGAGTAATGTATTCGCCATTAATGTTGATGCCGAATCCTTCCCATTCCAGGAGTTTAAAAGCATCTTCCAATGCGGCGGTGAACAGTTTCGGAGAAATAACGTCTCCCTGCCTTACGCCTCGCTGCAGAGGAATAGCTTTCGTGCTCTGCTCCTGTACTCGGACCGTCATGGTGGCGTTTTTATATAAACATATCGATGTACCGATAGTCAATATGGCACCGCTGGAGAGACTGTAGCACTTCCCAAGTCTCGATCGAATCGAAGGCCTTCTCATAGTCCACAAACGCCAAGCATAGTGGTAAGTTATACTCTTCGGTCTTCTGTATAACTTGTTCTTGTTTGGGAGGCTGGAAGTCATCGAACCTACGTGCGAGACGATTCGTGATGACCCTCGAAAACAACTTGTAGACATGGCTCCCTCGAGCCAGACGGAGTTAAAGAGTTTCTGAAGGACCTTCACTACCGGTGTTCCACTCGCTTTCAGAATCTCTGAGGTGATTCCGTCATCACCCGGCGCCTTGTTGTTCCTGAGCTGTTTGAGAGCCATCCTAATCTCATATAGGCTGATGTCCGGGATATCTTCGGTATAGTGTCGGGTCAGCTTAGCTCTTGGATCTGCGGCTGAACTACTAACAGGTCTAGTGACCGAGGTGTATAACTGCCCATAGAACTTTTCAATCTCCCTCAAAACTTTTGTCGACATTATACTACCATCCTCCGTCTTCAGCTTCGTAAGCTGGCTTTGCCCAATAGACATGTCTCTTGCAAACACTTTGGAGCCTTGGTTCCGCTCTATCGCCTCTTTAATACTATTCGTATTAAAGTTGCGGACATCATGTCGCAAGGACTTCCATATCCGTCTATTGTGCTGCCGATATAACTTAGCGTCAACGGAGGACTGCAGTGCCATTGAACGTCGTTCTGCCATGAGTTTGAGGGTGATGTCGGTAAGTTTTTGCGGTCTGTCTCTTCGACGGGGCTTAAAAAATTTCGACCTGACCGCCTGGACAGTTTCTACAAAACTGTTGTTAATCTCGTCTACTGACTCGCAGTTCTCTAGACATTCAAAGCGATTCGACAGCTCAAGCTGAAAGCTTTCGGGGCAGAAAATATGGGCATTAGAGGGTCGGAGCGTAGACTTCATCAAACGGGACCTTTCTAGCTTGACGTTGATGTTCAATGTGCCTCTAACCATTCGGTGATCGCTACCGGTTTTCACCCCGTTGATCACGGAGACATCATTGAACACTCGTCGCCCTGTGGTCATGATGAAGTCAATCTCATTTTTCGTGAATCTATTGGGACTTATCTAGGTCCACTTCCTCTGAGGCGGCTTCTGGAAAAAGGAATTCTGACTTTGGTTTACATGAAATCGCTTCAGACCTTAGTACGGAAACATTTTTAGACGCTTCCAAACGTTTTGTCTACAGACGTGGACCTGTCTCGTGTATGTATTCCGACAATGGAACTAGGGCATGTAATATCGTAAGGTTTTAATTCCGATACTGATTTCCGATATTAGATCTTAATATCGCAATTTCAAATTATATTGACCTCTTTTTTACGTAGAAGGGTTTTAGTTTTTAAATTTCGTTTGATACGGTATCATTAACAATATTTTTTTTCAACCGGCTTCAAAAAAAAAAAAAAAAGGTTCTCGATGTAACTTAGGTTGGGTGGCTCCATAGTATCAGTTAAAGTTAAGGTCAAAGTTAAATTTAACTTTAACTGTAACGCTACCTTTAACTATTTTAGCGACACGGGATGCACCATCATATTCGGTAGCATAGTTAAAGTTACCAGGGTTACAAGTCTAATGACGCCTAATTTACCCGGAACTCGGTGTGGAAAACTATTTGTGACATGGCAATACTCCACGTAACGCCAAAAAGCTGATACGGTGTTATCAGTTTATTTGATTAGTGGTGTTATCACTCATTGAATTGTCAAATCATTCAGCTGTCAAACTATAACAAAGTTTTTCAATTTCTTTATTTTATTACTAATTTAACCACTGAATTTGCGAAGAGCATCGTGAGACTTGTTAAATAAAATAAATTGTATCAAATCGACGCTAGGTACGGAAATTAATGGACGCCTTGCTCACAAACATTCTAACAAAGTAAGTATCTATGAGTTGCGTGTTATTTTTTGCACGTTTATGTATTGTAACTTCAGTCATTTAATTCTTAACGTTTCAGGGAACTTCAGGAAAGTAGAGATAGAGAGATTGCAAGCAATGGTTGCTTAACATAAAAACATATTATTCTGCAAAAAGACAGACGCTGTTAGCTCGAAACAAAAAGACAGTGCGTGGAGTGTGATAAATTGTGAATTCAATGCTCTCGGAGACACTCCACGCACAATGAGACAGCTTAAACTACAGGAGCTGGAGCTCCAGAAAATAAGGGATTTAATCAGACACGCTCAGGAGGTCCATGACGTTACAATGAAGAAAAATACAACTTACAATTCGAAAATTTACATTTAGAAATAGAATTATTAAATAAGTAAATATTAATGAGTACCTATGTTCTATTTTTATCCCATATTAATAGTAGAAACTAGCCATGCCCTGCGGCTTCGCTCCCGTGGGTTTTCTGGATACTATTTATACATACATTCTGTCAAAAAAGTTTCGGGAATTGATGATTTGTTTATGGTTCCAAATTCAAAATTATATTTTTTTGGTTGTTTTAAGATTGGCACAACTGTTTTCCATTTTGGCGCGGAGTTTGAGTTACATCTGATAATTAGATTAAATACAAAATTGTTTTTAGTTATACCATATCTAGTAAGTATTGCAAATTTCATAATGGACAAAAACATCGAACAAAGAGTTTGTCTTAAATTTTGCATCGCCAATGGTATTTCGTGTTCGGAGTCTCTGAAAATGTTACAGAAGGCTTACGGTGAAACGACTTTATCAAAAACACGTGTTTATGAGTGGTACAAAGCGTTCCAAAGCGGTCGAGATGTGATGGAAGATTTGCCTCGCTCTGGTAGGCCATCCACGTCTGCTACTGAAGATAACATCGCAAAAGTGAAGAAAATAGTGACTGAAAATCCTCATTCAAGTTTGAGAGAGCTATCCGTCGAACTTTCTGTGTCACACGAGTCGATTCGTACTATTTTAAATAATCAATTGGGTATGAAACATGTTGCCGCTCGGCTAGTTCCAAAAGACCTGAATTTTCTCCAAAAACTCAATCGCAAAAGATTCGCTGAGGACATGCTAGAACTAGTCAATTCCGACCCAACATTCATGAAACGCATTGTTACTGGTGACGAGACGTGGGTTTACGAGATTGACATGCAAACTAGTCAACAAGCTTCGAAGTGGCGCCTTCCAATTGAACCGAAACCGAAGAAACCGCGCCAAACTCGATCGAAAGTCAAAGTCATGTTGACTGTTTTCTTTGACTGCACTCAGAATTCTTGCCAGAAGGTCAAACGATAAAAAAAGAGTATTATTTAGGCGTTATGCGGCGTTTAAGAGAGCAAATTAGACGAAAAAGGCCAGATTGGTGGAATGAAAATTCTTGGATTTTGCACCACGATAATGCGCCTTCCCACAAGGCCATCATTAGATAGATAGATAGATACTCTTTATTGCACACCAAACAAAGAAGTTACAGTTGATATTTACAGAAAGATGTACAATTTAGGTCTTATTGCTAAAAAGCGATCTCTTCCAGACAACCTTTAGGCAGAGGACAACTACAAAGAAAGGGGAAAGTGCTGCAGAGTGCTTATTGTGTAATTTTATTTATATACCTACAATGTTAATATCAATAAGTATAAACTACATACACGTACAAAAAACCTATAAAATATAAATGCTAAGATAAAAATAAACACACATACATACTTAAATATAATACATATATACATATATAATTGTGAACGAATTTTTGACCAAAAACTCAACAAATACCATCGAGCAGCTACCTTATTCACCAGATATGGCTCCAGCCGACTTCTTTTTTTTTCTTAAACTCAAATTACCACTTCGTGGCACCCAGTTTCATTCGGTAGAAGACATAAAGGAGAATTCGCGGCGAGAACTGAACTCGATTCCGGAAAAAACGTTTAAAAAATGTTTTGATGATTGGATTATTCGTTGGCTTAAGTGTATCGCTTCTGAAGGAGCATACTTTGAAGGTGATGAAAAAAAATATATGAATAACTAACATTTTGTGTAGTTTTAATCTTTTCCCGGTACTTTCTTGACAGAGAAGTATATAGCCTTTTATCTCAGGCTCATGAATATCGCTATCGGCCTCGGTAGCAGAGAGGTGAGCATGCCAGACTAGGCGTCGCAATCTCTAAGGTCCCGGGATTCCCGGATCAGTGTAGAAAACGAAATTCTCTATATTGTCTTGGCTCTGGGTGTTATGGTACCTACCGTCGTTGTTTCTGATTTCTGTAACACAAGTAATTTCGCTACTTACCATAGGATAAGAGCAATCTATGTGATATTATCTTATATTTGTTATTAGGTATGCAAATCCGTCACCAGCAAACTCTTTAGCTTTATAATATTACTAGCATTTGCCCGCGGCTACGCTCGCGCTAATCTAGATTTAAAAATAAGGGACACTATAAACTTAAAACGTAATCCAATTACAATATTAAAATAAAACTTGACACACATAACTAAACAGTAAAAATAATGTTTTTAAGCTGAGATATTTGGTCGTGGTAGACAGACAGACGGATAGATTTGCGGAAGTAGAGATTAGAGAATTAGTAATAACACGAAACACGTGACAATACATTATTTTTTACATATACAAAATTGTAAACCATTTTAAGTGCTGTAATTCACAAAACTCTTATTGTGTAAGACTCCAACCATAAGCCTAAATATTTAAATAATAAATTTAGTAATTTTAGTTCTACAATGAAGAACGAAATTAAATCTCCTTTTCACGGGGTTAAGGGTTTAAATTCCAACAACATCCATATACTTTGCCAGAGCTTTAAACTATAAGCGATATTATTTTTGTGATTTATACTTTGAAAACGAAGGAATTCCCACACACAACTTCATCCCTCTTTTCACCCCATCGGGAGTTAATTTTAAAAAAACGCTGAAACTATTAATTTTTTTTCATACGTCAGCCTAAACACAAAATTTGGAGATCTATACTTCAAAACTGACGGACTTTCATACAAACTTTTACTCCTTATTTTAATCACTTAAGGGAGGAATTTCTAAAAATCCTTTTTTAGTGAATACCTGCCAGGGGCGTGCGGTGCATATAGGCAATAAGGCACTGCCTACCTGATAAATAAAATGAGGTAGGCAGTAGGTACTTACAAATGTGTGTTATTGGTGAAAACCACTGATTTTCATTAATAAAACATATTTTTAAGTATCACTGCCTACCTCGAAATAAAACCAATGCCCGCCACTGATACCTGCACTGTACGTAACACCGATTGCGTGAGTGAGTAACCATAACCGAAAAAACCGTGCGCGCCGCTAGTAGAAGGCAGACCTGCTATTCGTTTTCTCTTCGTTTATTAAATCCCAAAACGTATAAAAAGTTAACGACAAAGTGCTTTTATATACTAGCGTAAAGCTAAAGAAGCAAGCTACGCAATGGTGAAAACAGTGTCAAAAAATATATATTAACTACGAAAATATAAGCAAAAGTAATTTAAAAATTACACCCAACGTATTTGTTTTGGACTGAGACATAAAGTCCCGCTGCGCTTCGCACGGAGCCGGCTCCTGGTGAGTCACCTACCTACCCACATCGAGCGCTCAAGCGACGACCGGTCCACGGCGCGGCGGCACACACGGGAGCTAAGCGGACACTTACATAGGAGCGGCGGACATAAAGGTATTTCGATGGCGGATCATTGCGCAAAATGTAACAAAGATGGCACCACCTCGATTGCACAACGGTGTCAGAAAAATTATTTGCCTTAATTAAACAGAAAGAAAGCAATAATTGGAAGTGTGAGAGATGCCTAAATGAAAGACGTGAACTGTGCAACGATAATCCATCAACCTCTACTACCGCACCCACAACAAATACATCAACTCCACAGAATTTTGTTACTGAACGGAAAAAATATATAATCAATGTTTCAACTGACAACTCTTTCGAGTCCCTTCACACAGACATTTCTGACGGTGACGATTCCTCCGTCCCAGAAACATCTGTATTAAACAGAAGTTGTCCTGAAACGACATTTAGCGCAAGAGAGGAATTATCTGAACTAAAATCAAAACTTATCAATTTAGAAATGAAACTAAAAATAGCTGAAAATCAAATTGATGTCTTAGTAATGGAAAATGGTTCCCTGAAGAATAAAATAAAGAGCTATGAAAAGAAAATTGAAAGACTAAGTCTGATATGCCGATCTACAACAAGGAAGGATAGAGGCAAAAAAGGACAAAAAAGGATAGACTTTACGCGGTCACATCTGATCCTAGACGAAGATAACTTAAAGTGCTCTTTAGAATTAAATGAGACACAGATACAGCGAATAGTTAAAACCCCCCGCAAGGTTGGCTGCGAAAATCAGCACAATAGCAACTTTTCAACATCTGTCTCACTAAGAAATGAAGCTGTAACAAAACACAAAATAGTTATACTAGGAGATGAACAAGCGCTTGGTTTGTCCGGAAAATTATTGAAATATCGAGCAAAAAATTGGAATAATCAATACAAACCTTCTGCATTGGTTAAACCAAATGCTCCTTCATCGGAAACTCTAAGGGATTGTATTAATGTTAAACAGGATCTAACTGCATCTGATTATGTAATTATCTGTACAGGCAGCCATGATGCCAATCCTAAAGCATTTATTGCAAACATTTGTATAGCATTGCATGAGTTACGACACACAAACGTTATCATTTTACACATAAATTATAACAAACATTTAAATGAAACAATGCTAAACAATGATATAAAATTAACTGCTAGTAGATTCACTAATTGTATTGTTGTTAATTTCGATCGGGTAAATATGAATCACTCCCGGTTTGTGGACCTAATGTGTTCAAAAATTAATGTTGCAATTGATTTCCCTCTGTATGAGTCTTGTTTCATAAATCAAATTCGTAGAAGACCTACTCCACCCTGTGGCCACGATGAACGCAAAATTTCTACACCGAATCATGCGCCCATCAAAGGCACTATCCCCTATTATTTTAAAGTATTACAAAAGACATATAATCACAACACTGGGCTACCTCCTCAAAACAAAAATACAAGCTCAAGTATTTATCTTTTTCGAGACCATTGATAAAAATATGCGTGTTTTACATCAAAATATTGCAGGTGCTAATTCGAAAAGAGATATATTAGAACTTACTATCGCTAACCTGGTCCAATTAGGACGTGAACCAGATATTATATGTTTGTCAGAAACCTTTTTGAAGTCAGGCAGTGAACAAAATTTTCGTTTAACTAACTATGAAATGGCTTCATTCTATTCTAGAAACAAAAAACGAGGAGGCGTCTGTATTCTTCTAAAGAGAGGCCTAAGGTTTAAGCATGTCGAAAAAATCAATAACCTAGCAACTACTAAAACATTTGAATGCTGTGGTATTGAAATTCCCACCTATAATCTAATAATTATTTGTATATATAGGACCCCTACTTCCAACATAGACTATTTCTTCCAAATTCTACAATCAATGATACATTATTTATCATACAGAACTAACAAAAAAGTTGTAATCGTTGGAGACCTAAATATCAATACTTTAGTACATAGTAAGACATCTGCTACTCTAACAGATTTGACTATAAATTATAACCTTAAACTACACATTACTACACCAACACGAATCAATTCATGTATTGACCATATTATTAGCAATATTGATGAAGCTGAAGGCACAGTACTACCATTAGGTCTATCAGATCATGAAACAACACAAATACTCACATTTCAAGTAGATCGTAAACAGGTTCAACTGAAAACATGGTTTCTCACAAAAAAGGATTATAGTGACGAAAATATTGAAAAGTTTAAAAATTGTTTGAAAAATTTATCCTTCTCTGAAACATATAAGGAAGTAGAGCCTAGTATGGCCTTTCAGAATTTTTATAACATATTTAAATTATTTTATAATTTGTGTTTCCCTGTAAGTTATATAAAAATGAACAGAGAATCCAAAGCTAGATGGATCTCTAATGGATTAAAACTATGCTGTAGAAAAAAAAGAAACTTACGATTAAAATATTATAAAAACAAAACTGAAATAAACAAAAAAAGATATGAATTATATTCACGTTTATTGAAGAAATGTATAGTGGCTTCGCAAAAAATACAAAACAACAAACGTATGGCAAGTGGTCGAAATTATTGTAAGTCAGCATGGAGCATAATCAAAGACAAAGCGCAAAGTCCTCCAAGGTGCATTAGTGAAATCAAATGCGAAACATCCGAAAAACCCATTACAGACCCTACAGCAATAGCAACAGCTTTTAATGATTATCTCTTGGACCTCACAAATAATAACACAATTATCAAACCAAAATCTACATCCAGCAATAGTTGTCAAAGTACTATTTTTCTAAGACCAGTTACCGTCACCGAGGTTAAGAACATCATCTCATCTCTTAGTGATACCAACGCTGAAGGTTTCGATGAAGTGTCAACCAGGGTTGTTAAGGCGTGTAGGGTTGAGTTAAGCGAAATATTAGCGTATCTAATAAACCTTTCCCTTGAATGTGGTGTGTTTCCGGAATTTCTCAAAAAATCTATAGTAAAACCCCAACATAAAAAAGGTGACAGTAGTGTTCCAGGAAATTATCGCCCAATTGCTCTTATCTCAGTTTTCTGAAAAAGCAATGCATAAGCGTCTAAACGACTTTTTTGTTAAGAATCGCATTATTAAGCAGCAACAATTTGGTTTCCAAAAAGGAAAATCGACCACTTTAGCAGCTTTTAATCTTGTACATGAAATTTTACTAAATTTAAATAAAAAATATTTGACATCAGTTTTATATTTTGACATGACCAAAGCGTTTGATTTTGTATCCCATGACATTCTATTGCACAAACTGGAATGCAGTGGCATCAGGGGCCGGGCTTTGGATTGGATAAAATCGTACTTATATCAAGTTAAATAAACTTCTTCTCATCATCTTTTATAATGCGCACAGCTAAAGATTGGAATTCCCTGCCTGCGTCTGTATTTCCGAGTGCATATAACCTGACTCTCTTTAAGTCCAGAGTGAATAGGCATCTTCTGGGCAAGCTCGCTCCATCGTAGATCCCATCTATGCTCTAGAGCAAGATTGGGGTCAAGAGTAAGCCCATCTTAAGTAAAAAAAAAAAAAAAAAAAAATACTGAACAGGTTGTCACCAAATTCAAATCTGAATACAAAACCAATAAGTACGGTGTGCCCCAGGGTAGCGTTCTGGGACCTCTATTATTTATTATTTATAATAACGACATCACAGAAATTTCCCCTTATCAAACGATTTTATATGCAGATGACATATCCATAATAGTAAAAACAAAAATAATAAAAAACCAGAATAATTCTTTAGATAGACACTTACTTGACATACACAACACAATAAATGTAATAATGACATGGCTTATTTCTAATAATTTAAATGTTAATTTGACTAAGACAAAACTAATGAATTTCAATGTAATAAATGACATTATTGTAACTTTTGGTGATAATACTATCGACGATCAAAAAAGTGTGAAATTTTTAGGTATTACAATGGATAAGCAGCTAAACTGGAAAAATTTAGTTATGTAAAAAAATTAATAAATTTGTATATGCTCTTAGAAGGCTAAGGAAAACGACGTCACAGCATACAGCTTTACTTGCTTACCATGGTTATGTAGATTCAGTTCTCAGGTATGGTATTATTCTATGGGGCAATAGCACTGATTTTAACAAGGCCTTCGTTACACAAAAAAAATGTGTTAGAGCAATCTGTATGGCACATCCATTACAAAGCTGTAAATCTTTATTTAAAAAATTGAATATCCTATCTTTGCCATGCTTATATATCTATGAAATGTCATGTTTTGTAAAGCAGCACATGTACCTTTTTAAAAAAGCTGCAGAAGTATACCCCAGGAATACAAGAAATCCTGATAGGTTAGTACTTAGTAACGCTCCTAGAATGAGACTATACCAAAAAAATTGCTACGCAATGGGCATAATAATATATAATAAGTTGCCAGCCCATGTAAAACTTTTACCATTATATAAATTCAAAAAAGTCTTGCATGCTTGGTTAATTCCTTGTAATTTTTACACTGTAAGCGAATATTTGAACTCAAAAATTTAGCAGTTTATTCATTAACTTTTTTACAATGTTTGCATGCTGGAATGTAAACAGCGAAACATGGATTCTACTCTGTACCTGCCATCTTATGTAACCTGTTTCTAGCAAATAAATTATCTTTATCTTTATCTTTATAAGTATATTTATTTACTTCGAAAATAAAGAACTTCAAACACAAAATATATACCCTTTTCACGCCCTTAAGGGTTAAAACTCCAACAACAACGATATCCCTTGCTAGAGTTTTCAACCATAAGCCTGAATAATAAATAAAGTGATTTTTACAACATAATAAAAAACTTCAAATAAGTACAAAATGTATCCCCTTTTCACCCCCTTAGGGGTTAAAATTTCAACAACACCAGCATACTTTGCGTGAGTTATCAACCGTAGGCCTAAATAAAAAATTAAGTTATTTTTACTTAGAAATAATAGAACTTGAAATAAAAATGTATCCCCTTTTCACCCCTTTAAGGGTTGAAATAACAACAAAGATATACCTTGCTTAAGCTACCAACTATAAGCCCAAATAATAAATTGAGTGAATTTTAGTTAAAAAATAAAGAACTTTGAATACAAAAATCCCCTTTTTACCCCCTTAAGGGTTGAAATTTGAACAACAACGATATACTTTGACTGAGTTCCTAACCGTATGCCTAAATAATAATCTTATTGATATTTACTTTGAAAACGATGGACTTTCAATACACAACTTTATCCCCCTTTTTACCCCTTTGGGGTTTAATTTAACAAAAACACTGAGACACGTGTTAATTCATTTTCATTATGTCAGCCTAAATACAAAATTTGGAGATCCTAACTTCAAAACTGACGGATTTTCATACAAACATTCACCCCCTATTTTACCCCCTTAAGGGTGGAATTTCCAAAAATCCTTCCTTAGTGGATACCTACACTGTATAAGGTATCTATGTGCAAAATTTCAAGTCTCTAGGTTCAGCGGTCTGGGCTGTGCGTTGATAGACCAACAGTCAGTTTAGAATGTTATACACCGTGAATTTTTAATTACCCGAGAAAATTAACTTACATAATTGAAGATAAATAACACTTGAAAAAAATCATCGACCTCAGGTGGGACTCCCCACGTCCCATCGCAAACCGGGCGAGTGCTTTACCTACTAAGCTACCGAGGACGTCACGTGACAAGATGAAATTCCTCAAGTGCTTTTTCTCGCTGTCAAAGCCAGCGTATTCTGATCAATGTTGTAGCTATATAAGGTGTAAGTGAATTAGTGTCAGATATTTTTAGGAGTAACTTAGACTATCACATGGATCACATATAAGATACATTTAAAATTATAGAACAAACTTTAATTCACGCACCAAGTAATATGATATTATGATGAACAGTGTAATATGATTATTTGAGTGTATTAGATTTTATGAATAATATATTTAGCCTGTAAGCAATTTTGTTACTAAAATAATTAAATAATAAGACTTAGTCATAGGGAAAAGCTTTAAAAACAAAGTCCATAGTTCCTCGTAATATATTTATATATTTTCAAAACTAATTAAAGCAAATAAAGCAATTAGTACTAAAAATAAGGTATATAAGGTCAAAACCAAGTGTATACATTTTTTTCATTTATACATTTTTTTACAGTATGTACACATTTTTACCTGGGGCATATTAAGCTCAGAAATAAGTGGGGTTTGGTTAGCCATTTGAAACTGCTGGGACTGAGATGGTTTAATTTTAAAGCATTGCGATTGTACATGCCCTACTTGGTCACAAAGATAACATTTCTTTTCAGAATTTAATCTAGTTCGTTTTACTCCGCCGAATCCTGGAGCATTACTCCTATCTCTATCAATATTTTCGAAGGGTCGCTTTTTGGACTTCGTATAAGTAGACAGCAATGTAATTAGAGCAGAAGTTGTGTTGACACCGCTATTTAAGGACGCCATTCTTACACCAGTATCGTTAATACCTCCACAAATTAACTCTATAAGTTGAGACTCGGTAAAAGAGATTTTGGTAATACGTAATAGTCTTAATTTTTCTCTGACGTATTCGCTATACGATTCGGATGTTTCAGACGTATACAATACGGCCCTAGTAATTTTTCTTTTCAGGATAAGCGTCAATTATGTCCCTACGAAAATGTTCCCATGATCTACCCTCAGATGGTTCCCAGGACTCAAACCAAAAAATAGCAGAACCCTTCAGGGCTTTACCTGCTCTTGCTGCAGTTTTGATGCTGCTCCACTTGAGGTCCTTGGCGAGAGCCTCGATGTTGTCGCACCAACTCGCTGCTCCGCACTCATTCTTGTCAGGGTCGAAGACTGGCAGTGCGATGTCATCATCGTTCGAGTGTGGCTTGGAGACAGCATCCCGAATCGCTGTGAGAAGACTTGTGACCATTTCAGCATCCACCCTGAAAATATAGAAATATTAATAATAGGGCAGAGCAATCCCACTTCTGATATTAGATTTTATGAATAATATATTTAGCCTGTAAGCAATTTTGTTACTAAAATAATTAAATAATAAGACTTAGTCATAGGGAAAAGCTTTAAAAACAAAGTCCATAGTTCCTCGTAATATATTTATATATTTTCAAAACTAATTAAAGTAAACAAAGCAATTAGTACTAAAAATAAGGTATATAAGGTCAAAGCCAAGTGTATACATAGTTACATTTTTATTATATTGTAATAAGCACCATAAAACAATTATTCATATCATTTATGTTACGCAATTGATATTATTTTATCAAGCATAAAATATAATACTATTGGCAGTAGGTTTACAAGTAAATGTACTTTCATAATTACATCGTATAATCATGATAGTTACTTAGCTTTTGTGCAGAGCGATCCGTCACTGTCGGCGCCTCGATCCAAAGTGATCGTACTGACCGGCCAGGCTGCTTTTATAAGACGTCTCCACCCCACTTTGAACGGACAAACGGAAGTGGCGCTGTTTGTCAGTTAAAAGTTACGTGGGATTTACTAATAAGTATTTTCGTGATATTTAATTAAATATTTAATTTTAGATTATTATCATATTATTTTTATATACTAAAATTATCATTTTTAAATGTTTATTATTCTAACACGTTGTATGTCAGTTAAAACTTACGTAGGATTTATTAATCAGTATTTCCGTTTTATTTAATTGAATATTTGCATTAAGATTATTATTATATTATTTTAACATACAATAATTATCATTTTTAAATGTTTAATATTCTAACACGGCCATTCTGATATGTACTTCGTTCCCTGAAGTACCTAAGTGCCTATATTGCCATAAATTATACTACTATAAATTAATTAATCAGTTATTTCCTAAGCTACAGTGATACATAGTTGTTTCATTAAATTTCCTAAGACAAATTCTTAACTTATATAGACAATTATTTTTACAAATTAATAATATTTGGCATCATAAGCCTCACTTCTGACATTAAGTAGACCTTGTAAGCCGTCCATACATATTCTATGGAATAATGTCTCACTTCTAACATTAAGTAGACATAATATAGTCCAACAATGTTCACTTAATCAACTAATTATATTTGACATCACAGCCTCACTTCTGACATTAAGTTGACTTGTGAGCCACCTATATACACCGTGAATTTTGAGATACCCGAGAAAATTAACTAACATACTCAGATATCGATATACATCGAATTTGGCGAATAAAAAAAACGGAACGGCGTACGGCGTTGGCGTACGGAAGGAATAACTATGAATGAAAAAAAAAATCATTCATAGTTATTCCTTCCGTACGCCAATATTACGCGACTAAATTAGGTGGATTTTGGTTCCGTTAATGTTGGAATGATAATGATTACTATTTGAATGACTTTTATAGTGCATATTTTTTAAGGAATGTTAGGGACCTATTAAATAAATTTCTCATAAAAAAAAATTTTTTTATTCGCTGAATTCGATGTATATCGATATCTGAGTATGTTAGTTAATTTTCTCGGGTATCTCAAAATTCACGGTGTATATTCTAATGAATAATGTCTCACTTCTCACATTAAGTAGACATATAGTCCAAACTTGTTCACTTAATCAGCTAAATATTCCTGTTTGATATCACAGCCTCACTTCTGACATTAAGTGGACTTGTACATATACATATTCTAAGGAATTATGTCTTGCTTCTAACATTAAGTAGACATAAAATATTCTTATAACGTTTAGTAAATCGAATCAGCTAATGTATTTTTTCTCACATTAAGTGTACATACTAAGAAACAAATATTTATATTAAGAAAATCATTGCTAACATCTCTTTGTTCGACGTACCAGTTCACCTATTTTATATTGAAATATTAACATTATTGGAAATAGATAAAAAAAAATGTGATATTTTAATTAATTCATCGCCTCGGTTATAGAACCTTCATCTGTCCATTCTCCTGGCCATAGCCTTAATTTATCTTTAGACACTATTATATTTCTAAGATTGCCTCTTCCTCTGAGAGCGTACCTATCATGTGGAAGTACGTTAATTATTTCGTACGGACCTTTGAATCGGGGACTCAGCTTATCATGACGCCTATGGTCCTGGTTTACGTAAACTACATTACCTACTTCGAAAGATTTTGTATCTCGCCTTACGATATCAAACCTATTTTTAAATTTGCTTGATTCGCGTAGTAACCGTTGAAAAGCTAACTCTCGATCTGCTCTTAAATCAATATTTGGTTCTGAGATATTAATCTCATCTAGACGAGCCTGGATGTTTGGTATGTTAGCATTACAACCGATGAGCAAATGAATCGGAGAGAAACCTGTCGATTTTTGGATAGTGGTATTAATTGACTGTTGCACCCTCCATAAACCGCTTGGCCAATCTGACGAACCATTACAAGTCGTGTTTAGCATATTAATAACCGTAGCTACATAACGTTCTACCTGCCCGTTCCCTCTTGGTGTGCCTGTGGCGATCATGTGATGCTCAATTTGTAGCTCCCTAAATAGAGATATTATGTGACGTGAGCTAAAGTTAGTACCTCTATCAGTGACAGTATCTCGGATAAGAGGTACTAACTCTTGAGCTGTCAGACTTTTTAAGGGTTTTAGTAAGGTAAATTTAGTAAAACCGTCTACTATGAGTAATATATATTTATATCCTTCTCGTTTCGTCTCGTATCGTTTGAGAAAAGGGGCCAGTGCAATCTAAATGAAGTGTATGGAAAGGTATTGGGGTTTTTTCAATAGGGTGTAAGAAGCCTTGCTTAGGACCTGAATGTCCCTTTCTTTCTATACAGATCAAACAGTGCTTAAGATATTTCCGAACGTAAGCGGCCATATGAGGGAACCAAAAGTGTTCTCGAAGCTTAGACAATGTTTTATCTAAACCTGTGTGACAGTTTTCTTCATGAAAGAGTTGCAATAAACTGAATCTACATCCTTTGGACACGTAAAGCTTAGGCTCTGCGTCGGGTTGTGTTTTGTAAGACAACAAATTATTTTGCAACAGGTATCGATTTTCATCTAAATTTCCAGCCACAACCTGACTCATCAAATTTTGAGTTTCGGGATCATTTTGTTGAGCTATCTCCAGCCATGATTGAGGATCGTCAATTAAATAAACTAAATTAGGAGGATTCTCATATGAAGGGCTGATATCGCTCGAAGTTGAGGTGGGAACCGGGAATTCGAATCCGTGGACAATATCGTCCGAAGATGACTCAGGGTTTCGACTAAGAAAATCAACATGTCCAATGTATTTCCCTTTCTTATACATAATTTCGAAGTCGAAATCTTGCATAAACGCCCACCAACGAGCAACACGTGGGGAAATATCTTTTTTACTCATAGTGGACTTTATAGAATTACAGTCTGTAAAGATTTTGAATTTAATGCCCAAAATGTACACTTTAAAATGTTTTAAAGCGTTATAAATTGCCAATGTCTCTAAATCGTAGGAACAGTATTTTGATTCTACGGGAGAAGTTCTTTTGCTATAGTAAGCAACCACCTTTTTATTACCGTCAACTATCTGTATTAGTATAGCGCCATAGCCCAAGGAACTGGCATCTGTATACAGTTCTGTAGGCAGCTGATGATCAAAAATAGTTAACAATGGTTTGCTCGATAAGTGTTTCATAACATAATTTCTAGCTTCGTTTTGTTCGAGACCCCATTCCCATTTCTGACCCTCTGTTAATTTACTAATACATGCTGTTTTGGAGGAAAAATTCGGAATACATTTTCGGAAATAACTGGCAAGATCCATGAATTGCCGGACTTGTTTGACATTACATGGGGTGGGAGAATTTACTAATGCGGCTACCTTAGTTTCACTTGGCCTTATACCTTCCGGTGATATGTGTCTTCCCAAATACTCAATGTCATTAACGAAAAATTTACTCTTTTTTAGATTTATAGCAAAACCGGCGGAAGACAGTGCCTGAACAGTTTTTTCGAGATAGTCTAACCCTTCGTCTATCGTTGAAAATTGAATAAGTATATCATCTATATACACTAGTACAAATTTCAGATGTTGTACCGCCTTTGCAATGGCCTTTTGAAAAACTGCCGGCCCATTACAAATGCCAAAAGGCATTTTCAAAAACTCATAATGCCCATTTGGTGTTACAAAGGCGGTATATTTTATGGAGTCGGGTAAAACAGGAATCTGGTAAAATCCGTTTTTCATGTCTAAAGTTATAAAGCCTTTAGCTTTTCCGAGCCTATCGATCTGATCTTCGATGAGAGGGAGTGGATATCGGTCTTTTTCGAAAATTTTATTTAACGATCTAAAATCTACACACAATTTATCACTGCCATCTTTTTTTTTTACTAATATTACAGGACTTGCAAAAGGCGAGTCACTTTCACGAATAATTTCTTTGTCTAGTAGTTCTTGTACTATTTTATCAACCTTTTCCTTCTCAATCGGAGCCAATCGATAGGGTCGATAAGTAACGGTCTTATTTTGTTTTAATCGTAAATCCAATTCACCAGTTTGTACGGTGCCTACCTCACAAAGGACTGAAGGATATCTGTTGAAAATAACTTTTATTTTCTCTTGTATATCCAATGGCAGGTGTTCCGTTTTTAAAGTTAATTCGCACAATTCGAATGACGAGGAAATTAAATTTACTTCTGTTGTGACCTCACACGACTTTCTACATAATCGACAACCGGATGAATCAGTAACAATTACTACGTCTGGATAATTTACAGGGTTCCTGCCTATAAGAAGATCATAACGAAATGCGTCGTCCCTGACTACGTTAATGTCAAGCTCTAAACATATACCTTCAAACTGAACTATTACAGTAATTAAGGCAAATACATGTACTTTATTTTGTTCTAAGCCATTTACATACATAGATACCAGTAAGAAGTGACACCCCAACTTTTTAGCAATTGATTCTCTAATTAGACTGCAATTAGCTCCTGTATCAATTAAAGAACTAATTGTTATCCCATTGATAGAAACTGGAGTAAGGCTTAGTTCGGAATTTCTAAAAAATTTACTTCTTTAGTAGGGACTGAAATTAAAGACGAAGATTCGTTTCTCTGTTTATGATAGCACACGGACTCGGTGTGACCAATTTTTTTACAGTATGTACACATTTTTACCTGGGGCATATTAAGCTCAGAAATAAGTGGGGTTTGGTTAGCCATTTGAAACTGCTGGGACTGAGATGGTTTAATTTTAAAGCATTGCGATTGTACATGCCCTACTTGGTCACAAAGATAACATTTCTTTTCAGAATTTAATCTAGTTCGTTTTACTCCGCCGAATCCTGGAGCATTACTCCTATCTCTATCAATATTTTCGAAGGGTCGCTTTTTGGACTTCGTATAAGTAGACAGCAATGTAATTAGAGCAGAAGTTGTGTTGACACCGCTATTTAAGGACGCCATTCTTACACCAGTATCGTTAATACCTCCACAAATTAACTCTATAAGTTGAGACTCGGTAAAAGAGATTTTGGTAATACGTAATAGTCTTAATTTTTCTCTGACGTATTCGCTATACGATTCGGATGTTTCAGACGTATACAATACGGCCCTAGTAATTTTTCTTTTCAGGATAAGCGTCAATTATGTCCCTACGAAAATGTTCCCATGATCTACCCTCAGATGGTTCCCAGGACTCAAACCAAAAAATAGCAGAACCCTTCAGGGCTTTACCTGCTCTTGCTGCAGTTTTGATGCTGCTCCACTTGAGGTCCTTGGCGAGAGCCTCGATGTTGTCGCACCAACTCGCTGCTCCGCACTCATTCTTGTCAGGGTCGAAGACTGGCAGTGCGATGTCATCATCGTTCGAGTGTGGCTTGGAGACAGCATCCCGAATCGCTGTGAGAAGACTTGTGACCATTTCAGCATCCACCCTGAAAATATAGAAATATTAATAATAGGGCAGAGCAATCCCACTTCTGATATTAGATTTTATGAATAATATATTTAGCCTGTAAGCAATTTTGTTACTAAAATAATTAAATAATAAGACTTAGTCATAGGGAAAAGCTTTAAAAACAAAGTCCATAGTTCCTCGTAATATATTTATATATTTTCAAAACTAATTAAAGTAAACAAAGCAATTAGTACTAAAAATAAGGTATATAAGGTCAAAACCAAGTGTATACATAGTTACATTTTTATTATATTGTAATAAGCACCATAAAACAATTATTCATATCATTTATGTTACGCAATTGATATTATTTTATCAAGCATAAAATATAATACTATTGGCAGTAGGTTTACAAGTAAATGTACTTTCATAATTACATCGTATAATCATGATAGTTACTTAGCTTTTGTGCAGAGCGATCCGTCACTGTCGGCGCCTCGATCCAAAGTGATCGTACTGACCGGCCTTTATAAGACGTCTCCACCCCACTTTAAACGGAAAAACGGAAGTGGCGCTGTTTGTCAGTTAAAAGTTACGTGGGATTTACTAATAAGTATTTTCGTGATATTTAATTAAATATTTAATTTTAGATTATTATCATATTATTTTTATATACTAAAATTATCATTTTTAAATGTTTATTATTCTAACACGTTGTATGTCAGTTAAAACTTACGTAGGATTTATTAATCAGTATTTCCGTTTTATTTAATTGAATATTTGCATTAAGATTATTATTATATTATTTTAACATACAATAATTATCATTTTTAAATGTTTATTATTCTAACAAGTGCATGAATGTGAATCTGGAGAGAGTATGAATCGGCTAGCCTTGTGTGAGTAGTCTACTTGTGGTGTTTGGGTACATGTACAGGATGATGTAGATTCTTTATTTTAAAACTTTTTATTTTTTTCAAATTTTTAAAGTTTGTTCTATAATTTTAAATTTATCTTATATGTGATCCATGTGATAGTCTAAGATACTCCTAAAAATATCTGACACTAATTAACTTACACCTTATATGTATAGCTGAGTAGTATACTACCGTCAACACCCTATAGAAATATTTTTACAAATATTTGACTATTGGTTAAGATCAGAAATGCTTAAACATTGTAAATTTTTGTTTTAGCAATTCCATGCAAGGTTTAATTGAAGATAAATAACACTTGAAAAAAATCATCGACCTCAGGTGGGACTCGAACCCACGTCCCATCGCAAACCGGGCGAGTGCTTTACCAATTAAGCTACCGAGGACGTCACGTGACAAGATGAAATTCCTTAAGTGCTTTTTCTCGCTGTCAAAGCCAGCGTATTCTGATCAATGTTGTATCTATATGTATAGCTGAGTAGTATACTACCGTCAACACCCTATAGAAATATTTTTACAAATATTTGACTATTGGTTAAGATCAGAAATGCTTAAACATTGTAAATTTTTGTTTTCAGCAATTCCATGCAAGGTTTAATTGAAGATAAATAACACTTGAAAAAAAATCATCGACCTCAGGTGGGACTCGAACCCACGTCCCATCGCAAACCGGGCGAGTGCTTTACCAACTAAGCTACCGAGGACGTCACGTGACAAGATGAAATTCCTCAAGTGCTTTTTCTCGCTGTCAAAGCCAGCGTATTCTGATCAATGTTGTAGCTATATGTATAGCTGAGTAGTATACTACCGTCAGCACCCTATAGAAATATTTTTACAAATATTTGACTATTGGTTAAGATCAGAAATGCTTAAACATTGTAAATTTTTGTTTTCAGCAATTCCATGCAAGGTTTAATTGAAGATAAATAACACTTGAAAAAAAATCATCGACCTCAGGTTCCTGGTTCATACTAAAACGGCTCAAAGGATTTAGATGAAATTTAGTGCACCGGTAGAGTATATCCGAAATTACTATTTATCTCAGTAAACCCATAAAATAAAATCCACGGGGTAAAAGTAATTTATGTAATAAAACTACAAGTAAATTATATTTATTTATATCAAACAAAAATTATATAGACCACCAAATCACTGTCGTCTTCAGAAGTAGTTTCCGCGAATATTTCTCATATCATCGACATGTTTGGAGGTTAGAATATTCGACATGCATGACAGATACTTGACAATAACTTTAACTGGTCGATCTTGGGCGGTTACGGTTAAAGTTAAGTTATGACGTCATTTGACCATTGTCAAAATGGTGCAACCAATTTTTTTACCTAACCGGTGTTTTAACTGAACAGTTAAAGTTAAAGTAAGTTCGTGCAACCAAACCTTAGTGTTGTTTTGTATGTTTGTTACGCGCTTAGGGCGCCAATTGTGGACTAATTTCAAAATTTATTTTGTTGTTTGAAAGAGTATACTCCAGTGGTGGTCCCATTTTCACCAAGTCTGATTCTGATGATGGGATCTCTGGGAAGAGCAATCCTCAATTTTTATAGGCACACATAATGTTTTGCATATATTTTCTGACTCAATAGTGATTTTTGGGTCTGGTAATCATCATTTCATGTTGCTGACCTGATGATGAAAGCCACAGAACTCTTTAACGAATAGGACATTCTATTCTATTATTATTTCAGTTGGCTTCCGACGTTCGTCAAGAGCGCTTGCGAGCTTACCTCAAGCAACCCGTTTACTTCAATACGTTCGTTTTAGTGATGCGACAAGTCGATAGCTTGCTCAATATCGACATAATACCTATCCGTTAAAATGGAGAGGTATCTTCAGAGATCGTCATCTAGCAGCAGCTTAAGCTCGAAAAGACCTGGAGAAGAAGAGTGGCGTGCTCCGAAGCGTTATGCGCAACGAAGTAGCCGACAAATGGTTTCATCTGGCCTACAAGACCAAAACCAATTTAAAGATCTTCCTGTCCACGATGTAGACCCGGCATCAAAGACCCTGCTGAGGAACGCCTCCACAACCGTCAAGAAGATCAGTCACATTCCTCCAATAACAATATGTGTAGAAAAGGAGTGGACCCACCAGACCATCAGGGACATCGTAAGTAAGCACACAAATAGTTTCCATCTCCAATACAGGAATGGTAGTAAAGAAGCAATTTCTTGCTTTTCTGCCGAAGCGCATCAGGCCGTGAAAGATGGTCTCCGCATAGCAAAGCAATGGCATTTCCTTTATCACATACACCAGAAAGGACGAAAAGTCACCAAAAGTAGTGCTGAAAGGCTTACCAGACTCGGTGGGAGATATTTTGCCTGAACAACTTGAATCACTGGGCTTCAAACCTACATCTATAACCAAACTAAAATCTAAAAACAATACCTACCAGCAGTCCCCCCCTCCTAGTTCAACTAGATCCCGGAGCAGACGTTGTGCAATTCAGGAAAATCAAATACTTATGTGATTGTGTTATAAGAATCGAAAAGTTCAAACCAAACCACTCACAAGGCACACAGTGCTATCGTTGCCAAAGCTTTGGACATTCGTCACAGAACTGCAACCTACCAGGAAGGTGTGTCAAATGCACTGGCCAACACATATCTTCCGAATGCCCAAAAAAAGACATACAAATGCCCGCAAAATGCTGCAACTGCGACGGTGAACACCCAGCCAATTATAGGAACTGCAGCGCGAGGGTCAAATATCTAGAGCGTCTAAACACAAAAAAAGAAGCGCAGCGGTAACATATTCCTCCCGTTTTGCTTGCACCCAGAAGTGCAAGAAAAACCCAACTAAGTACCTCCAAGGCCTGGGCTGAAGTCGCTGGGGTGAAAACTACTAACTTGAAACTACCAATAGACGCAGGACCACCAGGCCTGGTATCGTTCGTCGGTACATGCATCTAGTGACGACCCAGTCTGCAACGAAATGCTACAAATTCTAATTGCTATTCAGAAACTCAAATCCCAATTAGCTAACTGTACTTCACATTTATAAAAAGTAACTTTAGTACTAACTCACCTCGGTCATTATGTCTAATTCTAAAGGAGTGCGCTTACTGTCCTGGAACGCTGACGGCGTACGTAGTAAAATTCGCGAACTGCTTGATCTTGCCGTGCATACTGTATCTGTCGATATAATAGCAATTTGTGAAACGAGACTTACAGACAACATCCACTTTCTACGCCTGGTTTTAACTGCTATCGCCATGACAAACACATCAGTGGTAGAGGGCAAGGCGTGGCCATCCTTGTCAAATCGTGTATTGTACACAGCATTGTTAAAATCCCTCCTACTAAACACATTGAGGCTATTGCCATAGCAGTTATGATATCAGGTGTGGAACATGTAATTAGAAGCGCATACCAATCTCCTAACTTGCCAATCCTTCCTAGCGATCTAGACGTCTTACTCAGTTTATCATCATCATCATCATCATCAACAGCCTATATCAGTCCACTGCTGGACACAGGCCTCTCCAAAAGGAGGATTTTGCCATAATCGCCACGCTTGGCAGGCGGGTTGGCGATCGCAGCGTCTCCTCAGTTTATCATCACACATTATTATAACAGGTGATTTTAATGCAAACCACGATTATTGGCACAGTAGTTACACAAATACTCGAGGCAGAGTTCTGTTTAGGCATATGTTACTAAATGATTACAATATTCTTGCTCCGGATGGTCCCACAAATATCGGTTATATTCAATACCACAAACCTACCAATCCAGATCTAGTTTTGACTCAAAACGTAAATAAGGTCAGTGACATCAAAGAATTAATCTCTCTCTCTTCAAACCACTACCCCATGTATTTCACAGTCGGTGGCAAGCTACATTTAAACAAAAAAGTGTGTCGCTTTTGCTTAGACAAGGCGGACTGGAAACAATATCGTGCTATTCTTGAGCAAAATATAACTCTCTCACCTCGTCGTTTTAGGTCGGTTAATAAAGTTGACTTAGCTATTAATCACCTACAAAATTTAACAATAAAAGCCAGAGATAGTTCTGTTCTTTCTACTCTTGTAACAAGTGGCCGAGTTAATGAATTACCCTACCACATAAAACAACTTATACGTCGCAAAAAACGTCTACGTAAACTTGACAAAGATTTAGCACCTGGTGACTATAAAAGCATGCAGCAAGCAAGAATATCCGCCGCGCAATAAATGGCCTATGTAATATAATAAAAACCAACATTAAAGCTCATCAAGACGCGGAATGGAACACTAAGCTTTCGAAAGTTGACAATCCAGGTAACGACATCTGGCGACTAGCCCAATCCCTCAAACCGAAAAATAGCGTTATACCACCACTCCAACGTGTTGATGGCTCCACAACTTCCAACGAAATTGAAAACTGTGACGTACTTGCCTCTGCCTTTTCCGCTAATATGTGTCTTACTATCAATACCGCGAGCCAGGACTTAGATCCCGAGATAGAAAACTTCATTAAGACAATTAATGAGCACTGCATCTCTGAGACTAACAAACTTGTAAGACCTGCCGAATTATGTAAAACTCTTAAAACCCTAAAAACACGTAAATCTCCGGGATCAGATGAAATAACTAACCTCCTAATAAAAAACTATTCTCGAAAAGCCATTGTATACCTAACATTAAGCTTTAACAGCTGTATTCAATTGGGTTACTTCCCTGCTATATGGAAAGTAGCAAAGGTCCTCTTAAGAAACCGGGTAAGAACGAGCTTATACCTACAAGCTACCGACCAATCAGTTTGTTACCTTCCCTAGGTAAACTCTTTGAAAAAAATATTTACTCACGCTTACTTGCCGAGTCTAACCAGTTTATCATTAATGAACAATTTGGTTTTCGATCTGGCCACTCCACAATTCAACAACTAGCTAGAGTCTCGGAACATATTTCTCACCATCTTAATCTTAAACAATCAACTGGTATGTTCTTACTCGACCTGGAGAAAGCATTTGACACCGTATGGCATGAGGGCCTTCTTCACAAGCTGTTAATGTTAAATATTTCATTAAATCTTGTTAAACTTATTAAATCCTATTCGGAAAATCGACTGTTTTCAGTGTTTATAGGTAGGTAGTACGAGATCTCCATACCGTAAAGTTCCAGCTGGAGTCCCTCAAGGATCCATATTGGGACCCTATTTATTTATTTTTTACCTAAACGATATCCCGATACAACCTAGGACAACTCTTGCATGTTTTGCTGACGATACAGCTTCTTATACGTCGTCTGGGGACACTGATCTTGTTATTGGACGTCTACAAATGTCGATAGATCTACTTTGCGAGTACTTTACTAAATGGAAACTAAAGCTTTATGAGACCAAACGGTAGCTATCATGTTTACTCGCCAACGTCAGCCTCCAAAACGAACCCTAAGAATAGGTGATTATTCTATCCCGTGGAAAACTAACGTCAAATATCTAGGCGTTACTATGGACAACAAACTAAACTGGACAAAACACGTAAACAACCTTCGAGTCACTGGTGCACAAGCAATGGGTGCTCAAAGCCCCATACTTAATCGTAAAAGTCACCTAAGTCCTCACACGAAAATGAGAATCTACACAACATTGATAAGGCCCTGTCTAACTTATGCCTGTCCAGTTTAGAATAGCACATCATCAATTTCTACAAGTACTGCAAAATAAGGCACTTAAAATTGCATACAATACAAAATTTAAAACCAACCTATTTCAACTTCACATCAATATTAATTTTCCAACACTTTTTCAATTTATGATAAAACTAAATAATATATTTTACAATAAAAATGTTAACCATATGAATCCACTCATCTCTAAAATTTGCAAAACTAAAATATCGGACCTGCATTATATCGTCAAATATAGTACGTACCGTTTACCTCATCACTACTTCTTGTTTTCTCCCGACGGCGTCACCGAACCTGTACGCAGGCGCATGACTAATGCATAGACCCGCGCGCGCCGTTGCTTTGCCCCCTTACTCGCCCACTGTACGCGCGGTGCGGGGGGCAGGGCGGCTCTCGCCGCTGATTGCACTCTGGTCGCATCTCTTAGTACTCACTGAGTATTTTGTTTTGGTGTGATATCTTCCTACCCTATTTTATTTACAGATGCAATGAGCGTAGATTGTATACAAAATCACGCACTCCCGCAATTTAGGAATAACTTTTTAATTAACATCATGTTCAAATAACAATCTTTAAATTTAATTTATAAGTTTATATATAGGCGCATTTAGTCTGAATAAGCATTTAATTAGTCCTTATTGTTCAATCAACACAAATTGTGATGTATTGTTGTATCATGCTATGTCAATAAAGAAATTTTAAAATCAAATCAACCGGCGGTCTTAAAGACCATGTATTCACTCTTCTTAACGTTATAATATAGCCGCATAGTTCTCACAAGCTCTAAGCATTCTCACAATGGCACTCACAGTCGGTCCGAGCAGCACCATATCATCTGCGTAACTGATGTTGTTAAGGCTAACATCATCAATCCGACATCCAACTCGCATGCTGCTCAGTTCCACTATGAGGTCATTTACATAAAGGTTGAAGAGCTTAGGAGACGTCAATCTCCCCTGTCTCACCCCGCACTCCAACCTGTACGTTTCGGAGTAGCCGTTGGCCCACCTGACAACATTAGTCTGGTTTGCATACCAGAATTTAAAAACATTGAGTATGTCCGCCGGTACATGCCTGTCACTCATCTTTTTCCAAAGCACTTCATAGGACTCAAGGTCAAAAGTCTTAGAAAGGTCAAGGAAACAAGCATATACCGACGTTCTACGATCTGTATAATATTTGACAGTATTCTTGAGTCCCACAATAGCGCTTTCAGTAGATAGTCCGGACTAGAGATGGGCGCCTACCCGGTAAAAATACGATTTTGGGTAAATATCAATAAATACCCTTTTTTTACCCACCTATTTTCAATTTTTACCGGGTAAAAATTAAAAACATTTTATTTTACTAGAAATCCACAATATTTAGTTTTTTAACACAAATTACTTAACATATGCCAAAAATATAGTATGTATGTCGTATATTCCAAATAAATAAAAGAAACTAAAAGCGTTTTTTATGTTAAAATAATGCTGTATAACTTAATAAATAAATCAAACAATTTTTAACTGATTTATACTTATCATAGACTCATTTCATTGACAAGATTTTTTTAAATGCTTTGGATTACCTGCTTTCTATAATTATTTTATTTTAGAATTTGTACTTTGTGTTCCATTTCATTCCATTCCATTTAATCTTATTAGTTAACTGCAACAGAAACACGTGCAAAAACTTAAGCTTCTTTTAAAAAGTGTAACACAGACCAGTATTTGTATAATTGACAAAAGACTACCCCGTCTTATCTCACTCGTGTTTTGTGTAGCTTCCAGGTATGGCGGGGGTGAAGGGCACAGTCCGTTGATGATTGGTATTGTTATTCGGTTGTTTACTTAGTTAAAGTGCTCTAGCACTTCATAAATGTTGTCTAGTGCAATTTTCTTAATAATATTCAGTTGTTTTCTTGAAAAGTGTGTTTGTGCTTATCAACATAAAGAAAAAGTATGTACCTACGAATCTAATTTAGGTTTCAGTCTTACATTAAATTAGCCATTGAGTTTTTAATAAATCTACTTTTAGAATATTTTTATACTGCAATCAAATGGTAATATTCATGTATTTACTATATTTAAAGATATAAAATCCAAATTAGAGTGTATTTTGCCCAATTTAAACATATTAAGCGATGAGGTCAAACAAATTATTTTGGATACAGTTGAAAAAAGAACAAAAGACTGCATTAAACTTATACATTTGACGGCCTATCTATTGGATCCAAAAACACAAGGATTAGCATTAGATGAAACTAAAGATAAAGAGGCAATGGAGTTTATTGAACAAATGGCTCAAAACCTTAATACTACTGCAATTACACATTTAGCCAATTACAAAGCTAGGAATGGATGGATGGATGAATGAAGGGCTTACTCCAGGTAAGCGCTTCAATTGGGAAAGGCGGGCGATATGAGTGCTGTGAAAGGGACTTTGCTCAACTAAGAACCTTAGTAAAGTAGCAGTTCGTATTGCAACAGCCCCTTGTACATCCGCCGCAACCGAGCGCTCTTTCAGCAAGCATGGGCATATACACTCGCGGAAAAGAAACCGCTTTACACCTGAAAGGGAAGCTAAACTTACCTGGGATCTGCTTCATAAGTACGAGCATAACGAAAGTGAAGAATTCGAAGGATCCGAATCTCCTGGATATTATAGTTCAGAAGAACTTCAAAATAATCAAGAATCTGTAGAAGACACATCTCCTGAAGAGAGCAGTTCTCACGATTTTCAGAACAATTTCATCCCAGAAGGAAACGCTTCAGGTTCCAGATCCCATGTTTTTGATGTAGAATTTTTCAACTGTGATTAAGTACTAGTAGCGATGATAACTAAAAGTAATTTATACAAAAACCCAAGTTTTAGTTTTAGAATGATAAATAAGAAATCAATACCAGACCGATGAACAAATAAGTGAGGGTTTATTCATTTCGATTTAAACGCATAAGACTGATTATCTTAACTTGAGTATGTATGTATCTTTAACATTAAAACGTTTTATTGATATTAAATATTTTTAAAATCAATGTAGCTAGTTTTATTTAACAACTTTTTTAATGACCTAAATAGCGCGTGAGAGGACATGCATATTTCGCCAATGACAAGTCTAACAACAATAAATTCCATTGTTATTTTTTATGATTATAGTTTAAAAACCTTTCAATCACATTGAGATATTATACTAGTAGCTATTAAAGAGTTCTACTTTATTCCATCATCAGTTCGATGGTATATTATTCAATCGTCATCCGAATACAAATTAAAGTATCGAATCTTAAAAGTAGATTAAATTCGAAAATTGATCGTTTTTTGCGAGTTACTAGTTTTAAGTGTGTAAAAAACGATAATTTTGCCTTCGCAACATATACGTCAAAGTAAAATGAATCAATCTAAATAAGTCTTAATTTTTACCCGGTAAAATTAATAAATATCGGGTAAAAAAGGGTATTTATTAATTTTTACCTTTCCTACCTATTTTTACCCACCCAATTTTTACCGGGTAGGTAAAAATTGCCCATCTCTAGTCCGGACCGAAAACCGAACTGAGCGTCATGCAGGTCTAGGTAACTATTTAAGCAAGAGTCGAGCACACTGTCCAATATTTTTGCGATGGTAGTCGCCAATGAGATAGGACGGTAGTTCCCTCTGTCCGAGATATCGCCTGTCCTGTTCTTTACTATGGGTACTACCGTGGTTTTCATT
Source organism: Anania fuscalis (assembly GCA_950371115.1). Classification (NCBI taxonomy): domain Eukaryota; kingdom Metazoa; phylum Arthropoda; class Insecta; order Lepidoptera; family Crambidae; genus Anania; species Anania fuscalis. Next base: position 9,906,622 of record OX493326.1, on the reverse strand, counting down.
AAATCGTGTGGGAGATATGAGTGTCTAACGCACATAGTGAAAAACATGGACAGAACCCTCGGCAAGTGAAACCCTGCAAACCTAAGGTGCTCAATGCTGAGCCCGTCGTGCCCTGGAGACTTGGCACTGGTCCTCATCGCCGATCTTACTATAGCGGCAGTAAAGCAGGTAAGCATCGAGTCCGCCGTCCCCAGGCACCCGGGCCCAACACTAGGCACCGCAACGGATGGATTCAGCGGAGACCGTACACTGAAATGTTCACGAAACATATTCGCTATCTCCACTGCGTCGGTTTTCCCCCCCACGCTAGCCGGGAGGCCAGGCCTGATATCATGTTTACTTGTTTCTGTCCAAAACTTATTGAAATTTTTTGCTGACCTGTGTTTTGCTAGAATATCCATCCTAATTTGCTCCTGATTCTTTTGACATCATTTTTAAGCAACTTTTAAATATTTTCCGTGATTCATACATTTTTTCATAAATAGGGCCAGAAGATGGGCGATTACTTAAAATCCACAATTTAAAACTAAGCCTGGCCTCCCGGTGAGCGCTGCGAACATGTTCGTTCCAGCTACATAGATATTTTTTTTCCTGCTAGTGTTAGTAGAACACGCAATCTTAGATTTCGTGGCTGCGTCACTCAAAATATGTACTACTTTGCTATACATCTCATCCAGTATGAGTTTATGTTTCGCTACCTGACATTGTGTACGGCTGCAGTGAATAAAACCTTGTGGAAAATCGATATCACGCAGACTCTCGTCACTCGATAACTTTGTAATAAATGTACGCCGGCATTTCATTCTTCGCTGCCGTGCACTTTCGAACTAGCGTACATCGTACTCGTATACTTTCGAACTAACGTACGTCGTACTCGTATACTTTCGAACTAACGTACGTCGAAATAGTGACCTTCGAACTACAGTAGCAGAGTCCATAAGTTATGGTAGGTATCAATTTGAGCCTGATCCCGGTTACCCCATATAACTGAGCTACGAGATGTTTCATGATACATTAATTTTGACCTAACTACATTTAGGTCACAATTCACATATAAAGGTAGGTGATCTGACATATACACATCTTCATCTACAGCTACATCAAAAATAGTTTTATATGCAGACATGGATACAACACAATGGTCTAACCACCTTCGACATCCATCTGCCTCACTAATGAAGGTATAGGTATTCGATTGTAAGCCTAGCTTATCAACATCAGCACAAATCCATGACTGATCTGAGCAAAAACTAACAATGAGCATTAAAGTCGCCCAGTGCGAACATACATTCAACATTGTCGCCAGCCATAATTTCTCCTATCTCTCCAAATACCTCCGTAAATAATGGCAAATTGTCCTGCGAGTCAGTTGGCATATAAACAGAAAAAAAATATCATAGAGCAATCACCAGCTCTTACCTTAATAGCGGCAAGTCGGCGGCTATTGCATTCAATTACAGTAACATCCTGAAATATTCCCTTTCTCCATAGGATGGCCACTCCCCCATAGGGCCTTCTTGTTAACAAGCCAGCCGTAGTATCTACTGAAGACTTACCAGTGAACTCAAAATCGTCACAGACACCACCCAGCAATGGTATGTCATGGGGACAGAACCATTTCTCCTGAAGGGCCACTATGTCTGATGACTTACAAATATCACGCACACTGTCAATTGATCGCTTAACAGATTTACAATTGAAGGTAGTAGTAGTAAATGAATTGGGAAGTCTAGCTCACGCTGCTGTATTCCAACCGCTCGCAAGCTCGCTGGGGCGCTCCGCGCCCCTGGAATACAGCAGCGTGATCTAGCCCTCCCAATTCATGAGTCAAAAAGGATTAACTCGTTTACTAATTTTAAATCATTTCATGCAGACGTACCTGTTTTTTCAGCAACCGCTAGACGATGCACATTTAAACATACACACCAATTATTTCTGACACTATCACCGTATTATTTCATGATCACTAATTAGCAGCGTTTTACCTTACAATAAAACGCTTATTAAATACTTACCTTATTTGAAGCTTACTAGTTTGAGATAGGCCCTTTCCGTTTTCCGCCTTTGTTTCCCTCTCTTTCTTTCCCGCTACATCTATCTCGCTCGCACGTCCCTACCACTCCCACCAGGTACCTCGAGTCATCGGAGCTCGGAGGTGTTCGCCATTGTGTCGAAAACACCAGGCAGAAATTAAATGTAAGCTTCAAATAAGGTAAGTATTTAATAAGCGTTTTATTGTAAGGTAAAACGCTGCTATTAAATAATTGACCGTTATTTGAAGCTTACTAGTTTGAGACGTGTTTGTTATCGCCTGGTGGAGTGGACGCCAATGTGAAGGATTTAGTACGTATGAGTAAATCGACTAAAACCCCTGTGAAATATATCTTAGCAGAATATACCTTAATGTTAAAATCTCTCATGCCAAAATATAGGCATATACGGATGATGATCTGATAATGGATAATTTTGAGAATAAATCTAATCGGATTAAAATAAATTAAATTACAAATTTAAGTATGCAGGCAGATATTACTTAAGTAATTGTGTAATTATGGGATGTGCGAGTAGCGTTTATATTCCTTCTTAAGATAACCTGGTTCGGTGTATTTAATGAAAAGCATAAGTAGGTAATAAGGGTTGTATAAAACGGTAAATTACCAATAAATACATACCTATATAGGACACGAAAAAGTATATTTTTAACACCAAACAAATAATAGTTGTACAATATTGTAACATATAGAACTGAAATATTTGGGTACTTCTGTAGAAGAATTAACATAAGGAAATATAATTAAATTAGCAAAAAAAAAATTACAAGCAACACTATTGTCTTATTAGGTTAATCAAATTATGTTATGGCAAAAATTACAGTTATTATTTTCATGTTATTTTATTGATTTTTCGGAATGCTAACATGCTTAGGTACTTATCAATTGACAGGGTTGAATAACCTTGTAATGCTATTACTGACAGAAGTTGGCATCACTTCTCGTTTATAAAATCTCGAAAAGGTGTTAGTAGAACGCCAATTTCCTCTTGCTAAAATTTCATCTAAAGGATAATTATTATCCCAATTCTTTGAAGCTACTGCAGAACGAAAACTACCAGCAGATGAAAAAATACCAGCTTCTGACAGGACAGACTTGACCCACCCGGCAATTACGGTGCGTGATGCGGCCTTGCTTTGACCTCTTATATTTACAAACAAATTACTACATTTGGCTAACTTGCGTCTAGAATCTAAAAGCGAAACGGTCTGCCTTATCCAGTAAACCGGGTCCAAATTATTTATATCAGTGGAAAATAATTTCCATCCGGACTGCCTATACGTAGCGTTGTCCGTTTTTGACCCAAAGATTGGCCATATAATAATGGAATCATTACAGTCAGTAAAGTGGTCTGGATCTACGGCTAATAGAGTCAAGTCATGCACTCGCCTTCCCGAACACAAAAGCAAGAGAGTTGCTGTGTGACTTCACGTAGCAAAAACATTTTCCTTTTTAACGTTTCTATGCTCTAAGAAGGATGACAAACTATCTATATTCCAAATGGGAGGTTTAGGAGCTACAGGCTTTCTTATGGCAATAGATTTTAATACATTTTTGACAAGTATATGGGAACTTAATAATCCAGCGTTTTCAACATTAGATAAAGTGGCAACTACCGATTTATGTAGTAAAACTGTGTTGTACGATAATTTGTGCACTAAGTGTAAGTCTGCGAGAAATCTAGCGACTGTTGAGCCAGTAGGACGTCATGGATCAACGTTATGCTTTTGGCACCAATGAAGCCACCTGTTCCAAGCTACTTTGTACACCTTACGGGTAGATGGTCGCCATGCAGATCGCAACAACTCTAGCTGAGCCTCATTCCATCCCATTAAACTCCCTGACCACCCCCAACTCTCCATATCTCCAGTGTCATTTCTTGAACCCGAGGTGGGGGGTGGCCCGTCGCTAGATCGACCAGATTGCGTTTCAGATTGTGGACCGTGTAAGGAGCTGCTGTCGCTCGAGTCTTCAGATCTGCGCGCCAAAATACGCGATCCCACCTGGGGACTACTACCAGGTAAACTCCGATCGCACTGTTGAGGTGGTAGAGCACCTTGGGAATGAGATAAGGTGGGGGAAACACCCATGCCAGTGGGTAGTCCCACACTTGGGAGAAAGCATTGTTGTAAAGTGCTTGATGGTCGTTCAGATCCAACGACACATAGTTGAGAACTATGTGCGTTCTTTCTGATGCAAAGAGGTCGATCATGGGGGTTCCGAACTTCCTGAAAACCTTCTCCGTACATGCTGGCAGCAGGTGCCATTCTGGTGGTGTGTTGTGGCGTGACAGGTGGTCTGCGTGGCAGTTGTATTTGCCGGGCATGTAAAAGGGGGTCAGATGTATCTGATATTTGTACAGGAGATCGAAAATTTGGGTCGTTACGTCCAGCAAAGGGAGAGACCTGGTTCCGCCTTCGTTTCTCAGGTAAGCCACAGCCGTGCGATTGTCGCACTGTACTAGTACAGTGGATTGCTGCATGAGATCGCCATGAATCTGGAGAACCTTCAAAACAGTTATCATCTCCTTGGCATTGCAATGGAGGCTCTTTTCGTGGTTGTCCCAAGTTCCGGACATCGATGTGCCGTCTAATTGAGCTCCCCAGGCTATATCGGACGCATCCGTGGTGAGAAAATGAGTTGGTGGAGCGAAGTGGATCGGCGAGCACAGGTGACAACTTTGCTGCTACCATACCAGCTCCTCGTGGGCCTTTTTCGCGAGACGAAATTCTTTTTTGGGGGGCGCATCGCGCAGCGTGTTTAGAAACAAAAGAAGATTTCGAAAATGTAGCCTGCCCTGGGGTATCACGAAACTCGCAAAATTCATAAGACCAACCAGACTCTGAAGTTCTTTTAGACATGTTCTGTCTCGCCGGACCATTGACGTTATTTTGTCCATGAGTCGGACAATTTTCTCGTCTGGTAATGACTTTTTGTTTGTCCATGGGTCCCAATGAATCCCCAGAAAAATTAAAGCCTTCTGCGGAATCGTCAGCGACTTTGGGTGATTTATTTGCCAACCCAGATCTTGTAACTGGTCTAACAAAATTTGGACATGCTTCTGCAGAATTAAACGGTCCTGGTGTACAACCAGAAAATCGTCGAGATAAACGATTATCCGCATGCCTTGTTCCTTTAGCGTGCGAGCCACCCAATTGGTCAACGAGGCAAAGACTCTTGAAGCTGTGCTGAGGCCAAAGGGAAGACAAGTCACTTGGAGTAGTTCTCCGTCGTAAACACGGCGTAAAAACCGCCTGTGGCTTTGAGAAATCGGCAGGTTAAAGTAGGCCTGCGAGAGGTCCACTTTGCAGAGCCAATCGTTTTGTTGCAAAAATTCTGGCACTCTGAATACATTTATGAGTTTGAACGGTTCGGTTATGACATATTCGTTCAGTGCCCTCAGATTGAAAATGGGCCGGATTGAGCCATCGCTTTTGGGCACAAGGAACATTTTTGACAAAAAGCTTGGAGACCGCGGGGCCACCTCCAAGACCTCCTGCTCCTTCAATTGCGTGACTATTGCAGACATTGATTCGGATTTCTCCGTTTGAAAAATATTTGTCATTGCCAGATTGGGGTTGACTAGAGGGGGCTTAAGGGTATCCTATACCCTTGTATTATTTTTAATATAAACCTTGGAGCTCCCATTTTTTTCCAACGCGGAAAGAATTCCGCTAACCGGCCCGCTCTGAAAGTTTTCGAGTCAGTATTTACGCTTTTTGCTGGTATTATTTTCCGAAGCGTTTCCTGGGCGTTTTCGGTTTCCTTTACCTTGGTCCAAGGGTCTGTTTCCCTGACGGCCCCCTCGGGAACGAAACGTTCCTCTTGAATTGTGGACCGTGCGACGGTCCGAGTTGTTTTGAACGAAACCCTGCGAGGGTCGGTTATTGTGACTGCAACCCTGCGAGGGTTGATAGCTTTGCTGACGAGAATGATGAGCCAGATGGGCGCAACATCCATGGCTAGGACCCTGCGAGGGACCAGGATAAATTGCCGACCCCTGCGGGGGGTGGCGCGAAGGCTTGAAGGATCCTGTTTGCGAAACAGGTCCGCTGTTAGACTTCACGGGCAAAAAGGCTTTTTTGACCCCTCCCGCCTTTTCCAATGCCTTGGTGAAATCCTCTTGACTAAACAGATGTCTGCTAGAAGGCGGCACTTTTCTCAATGCAGATTTGACGAGAGGGTCACGCACCATATTGGTAATACCATCACGGCGCATTTGGATCACTTCGGCGCGGTGGCCGCAAACCATTTGCAATAAATCAGAAGAAACTTTTGAGTAATCACCTTTAGAAAACAAATCTAATAATTTTTCGTGCATACCCTCAACATTTAACTCGTTCTGGTCACGCGCCCAAGTAAGCAACTCTCGTTAGCTGTTTTGGAGTGCATCCCTTTGTTTTAATACGCATAAAGTTAAGGCAGCATACGCCTTGTCTGAATAAGTGAGGTGACGCAATGAGTCATACGCTTTGACCTCTTCGTTGACCTCTAAATCCACAAAACCAGGTGTAAAGTTGTAAGATTTCTGAACCTCGGCATATCACACCTCACACCACTCGGCTTTATCAAAGTATTAAATATCCTGTAAGGTTTTTAGGATATTTTCTGGTGCCTTGGGCACTGCAGGTTCTTTGAGTTTAGTTTCTATACCAAAATCAAAGCGAAGCTCTGACCCACTCGCTCCATTATCCCGGCTCTCATCATTATACAAGATACCACTAACACTGTCATCGATTACGTTATCATCAAAATCAGGGCACTGATCAATAGAAGAATAATTGACGTTTACGCAATGACCGTTATGAGCATCAAGGTTATTAGCAGAATTTTCATAATAAGTTATTTGTTTTTTCAAATCACTAACCTGTCGAGACAACTTATCCAATTGTTCATCGTTTCGACGGGCGCGCTTGCCTTTTTTGTTACGATGCCGGTGTGAGCGCTTCCTCTTCTTGGATCTGAAGTCTGAAGAACTCGTGGAGGAGCTGCTACTGGTACTCGAGCTAGTACTGGAAGAGCTTGGAGCTTGTGCCCGCCGTCGCCGAGTATTCGAGCCACTCGATGCTGGGCCCGTACACAACCACTTGTTTTTCGGAAGTTGTGTTAATTGGATCCATCCTAAACAACAGCTTGTTAGAATTTGTAGAAATAGTTCACAGCACTAAAAGGATTTTACAAATACCCTAAAATTAAAAACCATAAAGAGAGGACTACACATTCTATAGAATGCAATTAGGTATAAAACGAACGGTAAAACCGTTAAACAAGTAAAACATTTTGTAAAAACTTACGTGTAGGTAGTCGGTAGCGGTACCCAACTCATCAGTTTCTTAATACTGATAAATTACCACACTATTATATATGCAAATCGTTATATACAGGTACAATTTTGTAAGTACGTTATTACGTTTGTCGTGATTCGGTATATTTTAATCAAATGTTGGCAACACTAACTGGTCGACCGGGAAAAAGACATGACGTAATTGAGTTGTGGTGGGGAAACACCGCAGTAGTATCGGTAGAGATCGCTTCTCGGGCAGTTGCTCGTGAGCATTTGAAGTAGGCAGTTTTTTTTTTTTTTTTAATCTCGTTCCCACTAGCATAACCAGTGCCCTTTCTTCATCGTATTCTTTATTTAGTGTTCTGTGTGTATAAAAAAAGTTTTTTTTGTTTTTATTTTTGTGTTCGAAGAAATATTAAGCTATTTTTTGTATGTTCATGTTTCTGCGATTTTTGCTAAGTTTATTTTACTAACTATATAATAAATTTTATCTCATTAATTTTTTCTTTCTTTTTGTCTGTCTAAATTATTTTCATTTTACTTTTTATCATATTTACAATTTTTCTCTATTTAATTTGTTTCTATATTCTAATTGAGCGTTTTTAATATTTACTTTTACTGTGCTTTTTGATACCTGTTTGTTTTATGTGCGTTAACACGTATTATATACTTATTATATAAACAAGTTATACAATTTATTTACTTAGTTTATAATATTATGTTTATTGTGTGTCCTAGTCATGATGATTTTTGTTACTTTTGTATTTTTAGCTAAATTATAAGTTGTGTAAAACTTTTGAAATGTAGAGCTGCTCAGACATATGACTAGCGCGTTTTGCTCTCTATAGCGCGATATCCATTTGTCAAGCGTATCTTGTATGATACGCTTGACAAATGACACCGGGCGCCGTTTATTGGCTCGAAATGCAGTGCAGGGCTGCCCCAACCCGAGTTTTCTGGTCTGGTTCCGCGCAGCATTATCTCTAAGAGATATTGCTGCGCCAACATCTCCCTCTGTTGTAACGTTTACTATGAACAGTATTGGGCCATTGATCTTGCGTTGGGACATCTCTGAACGTCTGGTGTTGTGTTCAAACTGCGTGACTAAATGCGGCGTCTCGGTGTTGCGCTTCGGGGTTGCGGCGCTTCGGTCTTTTATCACCCTCCGGGAATCGCCTTTCTTTACATTGTAAAGAGAGTCCATCATCCCGGAGAGTGCTAAAGCCGAGTTCAGGATCGTAGCCCTGGACGCCTTCACTCTACCTTGAGCAATGCTTCTCCGCCGGTACATTTTTTGCACAAAAACATTATTTTTGCTCTCAGTGGTTCTGCCCGGTACAACTTTAGCAATACGCCACTGTGGACCGCGCTATGCTATCCCATTTACGTCGTACCGGGCAGTCTGAGCTGAATGCATTGTGCTCAGCGTCTCCCAGCTTAGCAATTTGGCAGTTCCGGCATGCCGGGGGCTCGGCGGCAAGGTAACCGGCGCACTGCGAGCGGAGGTGTGCGCCTCCGCAGTGCGAGCACGAGTCCTCGGCTTCCCTGCAGACCTTCTTACTGTGTCCATATGACAGGCAGCGCGAGCATTGGACCAGTGGAGACTGATCTTCTGCCTTGAGGCGCTGCATGTCTATATGGACACATTTTGCCTCTACCAATAGTTGCCAAGCGAGCGGCGACACGCTGAGCACAACATGCATTTGATGGGGGTTTCGGGCGTTTTTCTTATACCGAATTACGGCCCTACATTCCTCTTCCTTCATCTCTTTTAATGTGTTTTTATTTTGAGTATATATAGCTTTTAAAATTTCTTCTTCACTATTACATTTATTTACATTTTTTATTATAATTAGAGGATCCTTATTTTGTATATTTTCAACGTTTAATTTTAAATTTTTGTCATTATTTAGAATTTTTTCTTTAATTTTGTTTAGCTCTTCCATTGTTTTGCATCCTAATATTACTTTTTGATCACGTCCTTTTCTTATTCTGTCTATTTTAAAACCCTCTTCTTTAGCCCTAACTACTGTCCTAATTTTCTCTAAGACTTGGTCCCCCGTGTCCATCTTGTCCTCTGAGGTAATTATTACCGAGTGCACCGCTGCATGCTCCGGGGCTTTAACCTTCGGAGAGGCAGCGGCTACACTCGCGTAACTCATTCTATTACTCCCTTCTATCTGGCTCCTCTCTACTACTTCCTTCAACTTTTTCATCTCTTCCCTACTTTCCTCCATCTTCCCTACTTTCCTCCATCAGTTTACTGTGTTCTGCCATTTTTGCTATCAACTCTTTCTCCACCCTCACTTTCTCGTCTTCCCTCTCACCATCAACTTTGCGCACCTCCACCTTCTCGGGCTCTGCAGTCCCGCTGGTCCTGTCCGGTTCCTTCCTTTCCGCAGTCCTCTCCAACTCCGCCTCTTTTACTAACACATACAGCCTCTCGAGGGCTGCCGTAACCTCCACCTTAATGTCGGTTCTAATATTTCTAGAATTCCGCAGGTGGAGTTTGGACTTTGTCAACATGGCCGTAGCCTCTGTCGTCCGGCTGTTGTACTTCGGCTCGACTCTCGGAGAGACACTGAATGTCTCGGCTGATGGTCGGCGGGCGGCAGTCGGTCTGGAGTCCTGCGTCAGGGTCTTGGCTTTAGTGGGTTGGGCAGCAGGGACCACCTTCCTGGGTGATTTCGGGGATTTGGAGTTTCCGTCCACCGTCCCTGCCTCCCATTCCCCAGTAAGCCTTCGGACCAGCGAGTCCCTCTTTGTGTTGGCGTGAGAAGGCAATTCCCTCTCACGACTGTGGTGAGTGATGACGCCTGAGGTGTGAGCCTGCTGGTCGTCAACGTGAGGGCTGGTGGAGCCGGCCTTTGTCTTGTCCGTGGACATTTTCTTCACGGGAGTGTGTATCGCGAACATGCTAGTGGGAATGCGTCGGTACGTAATAAATAATTAAAATTGTCGTATAGACAAGAATGGTCAATAAATACGTTAAAATGCTGTCGTAAAAACAGACTTTGTAAAAATAAAATTAAAACTTAAAGCTATAGATATCAACACAATAGTGTTGATATCGCCTAATCCTAACTAACCTAAACTTAAAAACAATCTCCCGATGCCCTCGGGGTTTCCACCTAAGCTCTCAGTCCAAAAAACGAAGAAAAATTTTGTCAAAATCTAACCGAGCTTAGGTGGTAAGGGAGGGTGGGGGCGAATTTTTGCCCTTTATGACGTCCTAGGGGTCCAAAAGGGGTGTCTAAAGATTCGTCTCGTCGAGACGGACAATATTGTCAAACTACGGAACCGCGGTGCCGTAGAAAATTTTGAAGCTATGGTCAAAAAACTGAAATTCAGTACTTTCAAAAATTTATTGTAAAATCCAGGAGCGTCGCAGCGTGCTGAAATTGACGGCGTCTAGCTCGTATGGACTGGATCTACAAGATAAGCCGAAAAAATTTTGAAAAACGGACAAAAATTTTCAAAGTTCAAAATTTAGTATGGAATTTTTCTAAGTCAATATCAAAATACGTAAAAAAGCCAAAAATGTATGTAAATAAGATTTTTTGACGCTTCTTTCGCTGAAACTATATAGAATCTACCAATTAAAAACTATTAGAAGCGCAAACGTGACTGTATTTCAGTTTTCAGTAGTGTTTTTAAGTTCGAAGTAGGCAGTTGCTAAGCAGTTACTATGTCAGTCGAAGTAATTTCTAATTTAGGAGGTGGAGAGTTTGTAATAAGTTAATATGGCAAGTCATGTTAAATAAATCCAAGTAAGATATTCGGCAGTAGTATCATTTACCACATCTCAGAAGTGACACCGTGATCTTCAGCCCACATAAGTCAAAGGTATGTTTAATTATTTTAAATTGAATTGTATGTAGGTACCTAAAGAAATTATAAGTTTTAAATACAATTAAGATAGGGAGTGATAAAAAAATTGCTAGCTAAGTCTGAATGGTAATTTTTAAAATTTATGTGTGCGGTATTGTGATCCGATCATGGTCGGGGCTACTCTCTGATAGAACGGGCACAATGCACAGCACATGTGTTTGAATTTGAAATTGTGTTCGTATATGGTCGGGGCTACCCTCCGATAATACTAACATAATTTGATACTCATTTATTTTAATCTACCTATCTAATTATTATTTTATTATAAACCACATTTGTATCTGGAATGTGTTTGGACATGGTTGGGGCTACTTTTCGACGGGACAGGCACGGTACTGAGTACGGTTGTGTTTTAATAATTGTTTTTATGTGATCGGGGTTACCCTCCGATAGTATTAACATAATTGAAAACGTATGTTTTTTAGTATATTGTGTTGAGCTTGTATATGGTCGGGGCTACTCTCTGATGATACTTACTCAATTCAAAGCACTCGTATAACGATAATGTAGATAATTATTATTTCATAAAAACTTATTATATATTCGTTTATTCGCGGCTACCCTCTGATCATTTCAACGAAATCGGAAGCGCGATATTTGAAAGTTTTTGTAACGGGACGCGCTTGCATGTGGTCGGGACTATCACCGCCCATACTGGCACATTCTAGACGCGCTTTAATTTGAAACTACCGAAAGTGTTTGAGTACTAAAGGGGGGTACCTAGTCTCCGACACAATACCAGCGTATCTGTATATAAGTTAATTCTTGTTTTGAGGCCGATTAGTGTGTCGATCTTTGTGTTTGGGACTAGTTAAGTGTGTTGTCCGAACGAAAATAAGAATTTATAAGCTAACAAGTAGTCATAATCATAATCTTATATTTATTGCTTTCATTCGGTACGTCAAAAAAAATAATTAATTAACATGTCCTTAAAATGATCCCTGTTAGGGCATTACAATTTAAGGTAATAGAGACAAAAATTAAAATTTATACAATGCCTAAAAGAAACCTTTTTGCGTCAAGTACTCTTTCAATGTTCTGTGAAATTTAGTATCCTTCTTTATGTTTTTTTTATATATGGTGGTAATTTATTATAAACTTTTACTGACATAATGTGGAGCACCAGAACTAACTATGTGTACTTTAGTAAAGTAGGTCTGAATAACCGATTTCGTTGACATAATTCGTTTAAGTATGTTAGTTCCTCTGCTTTAGTTTTAAAGAGTTATAGCTAAGTGGGCTATATGATGTATATGGAATTTGGAGTCAAACTGATTAAATGCGTCGGTCTTTGACCAAAGAAAAAAATTATGAAAAGAGATTGGCTAAGTATACTAATTATTATAGGAGCATCCATAACTTGTAGCAGTTGTGTAGACAGAGTAGGCCAGCTTTTGAGTGTTCGGTGAAAGCTACAGAGCAGTGAGACATGTAGTTATTTAACGTGTAGTTGTGAAGTGTAGCAATGGTTTAAGGCCATGTGTGCCATTATTCATTTTTTAATAGAATATACACAATTTTGCAACATTTTTGAGCTAAACTAAAGCGCAAAACATGTCACATCCCTGATTAGGTTTAAAAACTCGAAGCCTCAAATAAAAAAAAATGATGATAGTTGTTCCACAAAAAAAAGACGGCCTCCGTAGCCGAGAGGCGAGCTCATCGGACTGTCTATGGCGCCGCTGCCATATCTGAGGTTCTGGGTTCGATTCCCGGTCGGGGCAATGTGGAAAACGAACTTTACTATATTGTCTTGGATATGGGTGTTGTGGTACCGTCGTTGTTTTCTGATTTTCATAACAAAAATACTTTGGCTACTTACCTTACGATCAGATCAATGACTGTGTTGTGTGTGTTATGGTCCAATATTTAGTATTTGCCTTTAAAATATATTTGGATTGGGGTTAAGTATACCCTAAATTTTATTGTTAGGCAGAGCGGCTAATTGTGTCGTGCGCCAAGGGTAAGTGTGCCCTAGATTCTAGTAGCGGCTAAGTGTGTCGTGCGCCAAGGGTTAAGTGTATCCTAGATTCTTGTAGTTAAGCGTAGCGGCTAGTTGTGTCGTGCGCTAAGGGTAAAGTGTGCCCCATATTCTAGTAGTTATGAATAGCGGCTAAGTGTGTCGTGCGCTAAGGGTCAAGTGTGCCCTAGATTTTAGTATTAAAACGTAGCGGCAAGGTTTGTGTTTTGCACTAACGGTTAAGTGTGCCCTAGGTTCTAGTAGTTAAGCGTAGCGGCTAAGTGCGTAGTGAGCTAAGGGTTAAGTGAACCCTAGAACATATTACGATTTAATCTGCAATAAGAAATGTTGGTGACAGTACCTATGACGCTGTATAAACTTTTTGTTATGCTACAATTTTAATGCATACATGTAAATCATGATCATCATGAACCTTCAGTTCATTGGCTAGGTCTATCGCACATTTTAAGCAGAAGCTCTCAATAAAAACGTATTATATGGTTACCGATGTAAATCTCATTATAATGCTTACAATAAGCTTATTAGAAAAGAGCAATTATAAAGCCCTCTACTAAATGTATTCCACTCTGCCTGATTAGGTACTACTATTTTTATTTTTTGTCCAGCAGGGACATTAGTTTATAAATCATCAAATTTAGATGTGCCTACTTACATGTTATATGGACCAAAGGTTTAATAATTAAGTTAACTACTTGACTAACCCTTTAAGAATAATGATGAGAATGAGTTTATATCTAATGCTTTTGTTTTATTTAAATGAAACTACTTTTACGGATTATTTCGCGATTTATTAACATTTTATTTAACCTGACGTTTCGAACACTTTACAGCGTTCGTGGTCACAGGTAGACTAAGGTGTTATTCGTTTTTACAATATTTTGAAAAACTATAAACTACCGTCACTCAGTTAATATTAATTTGTGTTCCTATCTACGCAAAAAGAGCTAACTGTATCTAGAGGTCTTGCAGTGCGGGGCCTAGCATGGGATTTCGTTAAAACAGGATCCCATGCTGGTGGTATTTTCCAACCATCTTCTCTGTTGAAATTCGGGTGTCTTCTAATTTCAATTGCCTCCCGTAACATGCGAGGAACAAATCGTCGTTCTCTTGCAAGGACTTTAGGCTGGTCAAATCGTATGAAATGGTTGGGTGTATCTAAGGCATGTTCACACACTGCAGACTTAGTATTCCGTCTATGTTTGATGTCGGCTATATGTTCTTTTACCCGCACGCCTATACTTCGTTTTGTTTGACCGATATAGGAGAGCCCACAGTCACATTCCAGTCTGTACACCCCCGCATCTTGAAGAGGTATTTTGCACTTGACAGGTGGTAAAAATTGGTTAATCTTTTTCGGCGGCTTGAAGTAGGTTTTGATTGAAGCGCGCTTCAAAATGTTTCCAATCTTGTCAGTGACACCCTTCATATAAGGTAGTACAGCAGGTTGGCGTTCGACGGTGGAATGCTTGACCCGGGGTCTGGAACGACGTGGTACCGGCAACTGGTTTTCCCGTAGTACCTTCCTGACATGCTGGAGCTCGCCAGCCAGGTGTTGGTCGTCACAAGGTGTTGGCTTTTGTTTTAATTATTTTCGGGACCATGGATGAGATCTGCTGTTGGCAGAGGCGACTGCAGACACGAGTGAGGTCGCTCGTAGCTCCCTTCAGATCGAGACAAGAAATTTTTATATTGGGATGGGTGTTGAAGGGGTCAGCCCAGCGAGATCAATTCTACCAACACCAGGATGATCCACCCCTACTCATTAATCCTTGAGGTTTACTACAGATCATAATTTTGTTTATTACCCCGGTCCTTCATAACAGTATTGTTGGTACGTGTTTCTAACGAATAATATTATTTGCAGTAGTACTTAGTATAATAGTAATATAACAGTAAGTTGTTGGCAATTGTCTTGTTTTAAAAATATATTCATAATTAATTTTACTATATTTGTATAGTTTGCTCAATGAGGCCGTACGTCAGCTTACACATTGATCCTCATAGAATATGAAAAGATAGATTGTAAAGGCTAACGAGTGCAATAGCATTTATTAATGAAACAGAAGCAGGCCATAAATTTTGCCCTGTACAAATTAAATTTAAAAAATAAGTTTAGACTTAAAAGCCTTTCCAATTGTTGGATATTCTCTAATTAATAAGAAAAGAGGTCCAGTGTCTCAGACTCAAACATTTCATGCAATTGATGGGGTAGGTAAAATGGGTTAAAGTAGGCTAAAATTAATTGCTACATTAGCTAGCCTTTAATCGTGAATTATTTCTTTATAATCACTTAGCAACTTCTACCCACAATAGTATTTTGATTTAAAAAAATCATTTATTGATACTAAATGCTAAGAATCACATTAGGATTTGTGTTGATATGTGATGGGGTTCAGAACGCTGTTGTTGCTAGCTTGCGTTAGAATATTAATATTTTGGAGGGGAGGACTGGAAATTTTAGTCTATTCTATTTTTGAATATAGAAATAGTCTTCCAACTAACTAAACCGAATCAATTATGTTTAGTAGAAATTCTTAAATCAGGTAATGACGAAAGATCAAGGACAGCAAAAATAACTTTGTAAAAGAAACATCAGAGTTTATTAAAGTAATGTTTACAGTTCGGTGTAAACATTCAATGATATCGACACATACTAATAAATCGTTGTATAAAAAAAGAAAGTAATCGTGCTAATGGTATAAAATTATCAATATATTCATGCTACTAATCTAGGTTTCTAAATACTTACACTGCGCAAGTTGTATACCTACTTACACATTATAATAGGAAATTATTATTTATGACACAGGCATAACGGTACCACGTTGGCTATAATTAAATTAAATTTATTTGTACTTATTACATTATATCAGAATATTTTAAATAACAAAAAGTGTGCAAGCTACTAAAAATGGTACCGAACTTCACATCTGACTAAGTAAATAAAACTTTAATAACGTTATTAATATCTTTTTAGCTACTATTTTTATTAATTTTTGTGTGCCCTCTTTTGACCAATTTCATTTCAGCCGGGTTTTTATGTTCAACAGGTCTTTGATAAAAAAGTTTCGTTTATAGTTTTATTTTGAAGTATGAAGAACATTAACGTTTATCTTAAACAGTGGAAAAGGGTTCAGTCAATCATTGTAGTTACGCTTCGTCAGTTAGTACGAAAATGCGTGGTCCTGTTGGATATGTGGGTGCTTGTTGCAGGGGTGATGCAAACAAAGATAAAAATGAGCGTATTGCACTTAATACTTATTAATATATTTCACACCATAAAGTTTTAGAGCCATTTTTTTATAAAGGGGACCTTGTTAAAATAACCACGCTAAAATATTATAAAATTGTTCTAAATAGTTGTCAAAATTTGTAAGCCCGTTTAAGATTGTAATGTTGGAAAATTAATTGGACGACCGTCCGGTGTAGTGGTTCCTGCTCCGGACTACAAAGCCTGGCTGCGGGTTCGTATCCCGCGCGGGGCAAATGTTTGTGTGATGAGCACAGGTAATTGTGCCTAAGTCATGTACCTAATGAAATAAGTTTATTCATTATCTAGTAACCATAGTTCAAGCTTTGCTTAGTTTAGGGCTAGCTAGTTGGTGTGATTGCCGAAACAATTAATTATTATTCATTTTCACCCTAGTAATTATCGGAACACGCTGATCAAGTTTTTAAAGATGACCTCACGGGCTATTTTTTTATGTAATTATTAGCATTGTTGCTGCAGATAGGATAAGGCCATGGGTTAACATTAAATTTTAGAGTATCATGAATATTCTCATATTTCTAGAATAGTATACCTACATGTGATTCTAGATAGTTTTTTTTTAAAGTGAGCGAAGTACCTACCCTGTCTGAACTGTTGGTTGCATTGCATCTTTACGAAATTCGTCCGATTTATTTTTGAGGGAATCAAGAAAATTAACAGGGCATGTTTAATATACATTTTATTTACCTTAGTAATTATTTATTTTACACATTACAAAACAATAATATGATTAATTTAAATTCTGTGTCATGCTTTTTTTTCTGTTTTTCTTTATAGTTAAGATCCTCTGCGAATAGTAAATGTTACCTAGTTTGTTATTTGTTACTTAAATAAAAGTCTATTTTGTTAAAATTTGAATGTTAAGGAAGAGTGACCTCCTCTGACACAGGTACTACTGCACCTAATAGAGGAAGTCGACACTTAAATTGTAAGCTGAACTTGTGGACTGAATAAACATTTATTATTATTATTATTATTATTAATGAATAGCAGAAAACACATACTAGACATACGCATTCTTATTGACCCCGACGCCATTGTTAGGTTTTTGCGGAATTACCGCATTGATTCTGCCGATTCATAGACTGAGTGTCGATTAGGCAGTCGCAGTATCAATCTCGTTACGTTTCGTGTAAAGTACCTACCATAGAAAATTTTATTTTATTAATTCCAAAGCATTTAAATGTTTATTTTAATAATAAATTGATCACGAAAGCTAGTGATAGAAACACTAGACCAAAACGGGATCCAAATAGACTAGTGTTCTACATTACAGTGTGTTTAAAGACATACCTACAATAGGATTCCAGATGACATAAAATAACTAGATCCCAATCAATTAAAATCTATATAATATAAGTGGCTTATTGATAAATTAAAACATGGCATGAAAGATATTGACTATTTAGGAATAGTAAATATTAATACAATTTGTTTTTACCTGACATATTTTATCTTTATTTTAATTGTAATGAGACACAAAGTCTGTCATATCACTAATTGATAATAAGTAATTAATTAGAAGATTTACTGTATTTTTTTTAATCTTCCATATTACTTGTAATAGCGAAACATGTGCACTCCCTAATCATGCAAGAACCTCAATAACTTACCATGTTTTTCGAAAATAATATTCTGATTCTGAACGAATTTTTCCTGACAATATTTTTAAGATTATTGCAATGATTCTATCTATATCTATTTGTAAAGAAAACGTTTTTTTTTAAATTGGAAAATATTAAATGATCTAGTTCGTAAGAGTAGTATATTTAACCAGCAATGTTAAGTGTCATCAAACTCGTAAATTTTCGACTTATAAAGTCAACTAATAAACGCAGATCTAGTTTAGTTATGTTTACGAATGTCGTGATTATGATTTGTTATGTATATTATTGATGTCTGAAATTGTATGTGTTATTTAAGTTATTCATATGTTTCCAATGTTGAATTTACATAATGTATCCAGAATTTAATATATAAATTAGGAAACTATAGTTAAGTCAACTAATTCAGTAGAAGACGTGCTTAATTATTTTCATTGACCACAGTGTTGTTCACAATGTTAAGTAAACATATCCCAGCCTTGTAAATTTATATAATGTACCCAGAATATAATATTTAAGGTTAAGGAACTATAGTTAAAGCAACTGATTTAGTAGCGGACGTGTACCGGGAGGTTGCACTTTGCCGGATGGCCGAATGTCGTGATTCGGTATATTTTAATCAAATGTTGGCAACACTAACTGGTCGACCGGGAAAAAGACATGACGTAATTGAGTTGTGGTGGGGAAACACCGCAGTAGTATCGGTAGAGATCGCTACTCGGGCAGTTGCTCGTGAGCATTTGAAGTAGGCAGTTGCTAAGCAGTTACTATGTCAGTCGAAGTAATCATTAATGTAGGGACATAATTTCTAATTTAGGAGGTGGAGAGTTTGTAATAAGTTAATATGGCAAGTCATGTTAAATAAATCCAAGTAAGATATTCGGCAGTAGTATCATTTACCACACGTTGCACTTTTTTTTTTTTTTTTTTTAATTAAAATATTTTATCACACTTTGAAAGTCGACTATTCGCGGCGGAAAACAAGACGCCAATGGCGAACACCTCCGAGCTCCGATGACTCGAGGTACCTGGTGGGAGTGGTAGGGACGTGCGAGCGAGATAGATGTAGCGGGAAAGAAAGAGAGGGAAACAAAGGCGGAAAACGGAAAGGGCCTATCTCAAACTAGTAAGCTTCAAATAACGGTCAATTATTTAATAACTTATCTATAAAAATAAAGGAACTGTTTTTATTTATGAATATCATTTTATGCTGATTAAATGCTTGTTCTTGCTTCAGTTTACAACTGTACCAAATTGGGTACCCATTTTAGTTGTATCCCGGACTTGCAGGGTACACACTGAGACAGTGAACATAATGTTTTTTCGTTAGACGTAAACGGTTAATTTTTAATCGTGATGCAATTTGACTAGATAATGTATTGTTTATGCTTCAGTTTACAGTCGTACCAAAATAGGGTACTTAATTCTGGCTGTATCCCGGACCAGCAGGGCACACACTTCAGCATTAAAACAAAACGTTTACGAATCTTATATTATTTACAATTAATTATGAATATCCTCAATGATTTGTTTACAACCATGCCGTAATGGGTACTTATTCCTAGTTGTATCCCGGGCTTGCAGGGCACACACAAATATGAGGAACATCACCATAATTAAATAGTAAGAATATTAGACGTAACGCGTAATAACTAATTTAACGACAACAGTTTTTACAGGTCCTATTAAATGTATTCACTTATTATCACGGCACGTTAAAAGAATAGCACCACCCCTTCTCTTCCTATGGGTGTCGTAAGAGGCGACTACAGGAGAACCGCCACAAGAAGACGGGCAGCAGCGTCTCCTCTCCACCATTGGCCAAACTGCGATCGCCAACCCGCCTGCCAAGCGTGGCGATTATGGCAAAATCCTCCTTTTGGAGTTGCCTGCGTCCAGCAGTGGACTGATATAGGCTGGTGATGATGATGATGATGACTTATTATCTCAGGTAGGTCAGTATTGCGTCCACTGAAAGTGACGTGACGTAAACGTTAGTTGCACGTTTACGTTAAGAAGAGTGCATACTCAGTACTTGCTTTATTTAAATTTAACCAAACGTAAATTAATTAAAAGTTTAAATTCATCAACTTGGTTTTGGATTAACTATTTCAAATATTCATAAGTAAAGTAAAACATTATCAGATTCTCTCGACAGACAATTATAACATTTAATAAACTATTTCACTATAGTCTATCTATAGTATATGCGCGAATCCTAAGAATATTACCCTATACATAATCTACTATGCAGAAAAAAGTTTTCAAAAAGATATTACAGTGTAAATATAGCTTTATACTCAATATGAAGTGACTTGAATGTGCCATACAGTGTGTGAACCTAAATTTGCTAACTTGACATATCTTGTTACACATTACACTTCCGTGCAATGAATAGGGATTGAAAGTTTAATATTTAATTATGGAAGCTAAGAGTATTACCACAATTAAAAAAATAGTAAGTTTTCTTATCTGTTTTTTCTTTTTGGGGTTCTGAGTAATTTTCGCATGTTCGAGTAAATTTTGTAGCATCATTCTGCATACTTTACTTATTGAATTGAAAGTAGACTAATCACCATAAATAATAAATAAATAATAAACCATTTTCAAATGAAAATGCTTGGTAAAAAAAGTTATGCTTTTTACTTAGAATACTTACGATTAATGATTTAGAAGGATTTAAAGACATGACACCGTTTGTTTGTTTTTAATGTGTCGTAAGTAAGTAATGCGAATTCTTTGCTCTCAAGTGTATAGCTAATTCACTGAAGTGAGAAACTCGTTGAGAACTAGTTCTACGTTCTACCTTATCAAAACGCGTTTAACTTGAAGCAAGACAGTTACTGAAGCGCTACTCTGTACGTCGTTGTCCGTAGTCACGAGTCTTGCTGTCCCTGTTACTCATACAGGCATGAAAGTGATGTCTAGACTCGAAAACACGGACAACGCGTTACTGAGTAGTGCCTCTGTATATATGAATAGGGTAAGGTGTCCATCAGTGAACCACGAAAAAGTTAAACTTTCATAACTCAACTGTTTGTCAATAAAATTAAGTATTTTTTTGACTCCAGAACTTGTTTTTATACTTGACTTTTATTTTGTATCATAATTTTAGACCCGAACGTTACAGGATAGGTTTTATTTCAGTTTTTTTTAAATATGGGAAATGGTTTACTGTGTCCACCCCATGGGACTCAGTGAACCAGGGGGTAGGTCAACAGTGAACCAGTATGTACACACTTAACCATTAATCATTTTAAATAATTACTAACTAGATTCATGGTACAAAACTAAAGGTAAGGCTTTAATCAACAAAACTTATTATTTATGCCTTTGGCTCACAGAGATCAATCGTTCAATCAGCTTAATACGTACTAACTATTCAGTCTTAATCATTACAATAGGTTTTCATGAAAGAAAAATCAAAAAGGAAATTACAAAACAAAAATAAAATAAAAAGGGAAGTTCAGAAGAGATAGGTTAACTGGAAATTTAAATGATGCTGTTCGGCGACTGCTGCCGTCTACCTTGGGGTCCGGTAATATATATTTAATATCATTTTTTGTAACCATTGCAATATCTGGCTCCATAGGCTCACAAAACCTGTGATGAACTTTACTTTTTAACTTTAAATAAGAAACGGAGTAGTCATAACCAGGTTCAGTAATATCATCAAGAATCTTCGCAACGTAATAGCACTTTGTCTTTTTTTTCTCTGATTCAATCAAAATAATTACAAAATCTTCTTGTTTAGGTTTTCTTACTAATGATGAAAAGTCATCGGTCAATATAATTTCATCGTCTTCACTGTCACTTAAGAACTTTTCTCCACCGGAAGATGAACCACTAGCGCAAAAAGTGCCTTCAGCATTAGAATCGTCATCACTCATTGTAATTTATTTCTTCTTGGATTGTTTTTTGTTAAACAAATCCGCAGTCTTTACTTTCTTTAATTTGACTTTGTCATTCTTTTTTGCTGCTATCAAGACTTTCTCAGGAGTATCGGTGACTATCATACTTCGTCCCAGGGGTCTGCGCCGTTTTGCCTTTCTTGGACCGGCTTTCAGCGGTGGTCTAAAAATCTTTGGAGAAATAAAACTTTTCACTCCTTTAGAAGTAGAAGGTTGTTGTGGTTCAGAAATGACATTAAAAGAAGCCTGTTGCTTTGGGAAAGTGTTTTCGGTAGTCATCAGATCATAGCGGATGGGTTGAGATGATTCTTCCTGTAAAATTGAAGGAGAGGGAGTAGTAGGAGGTGAACGGTTTTCATTAATTTCATTTTCTGCGTCTGTTACGTCATTTTCTTTTCCTGGTTCTGGTCTGTCTGTTACAGTGCTTGATAGAAAATCCTCCTCTGTAAACACCGATTCATCGTATGGAAAAATTCCACATTTTTTAAATGCATTGGTGATATTTGCTGGAGTCATGGCTTTTAAATAGGCTTCTCCTGTGCATTGAGCTACATGGTAGATAGTGAGTGCTTGTCCGGGGTTTCGAAGCAGCCACGAATCAACGGCAGCGTTATAATAACTTTTAAAAGGCCCATTCAATCCCACATCTAACGGTTGCAGTCTTGCTGTAGTGTGAGGAGGCAGTGTAAGCAAAGTTACACCGGAATTCTTAGCAACGTTCAATGCCTCTAATGACAAATGACTTTCGTGGTTGTCAAGGATCAAAAGAGCTAGGTTGTCTTTAGCGCTAGATGTGTGTTGTATGAAATGCTTCATAACATCAACGAAAATTTCCGCATTCATCCATCCAGACGAAGCAGCTAAGCCGAGGGTCCCAGGAGGAGCGCCATGAAGCATATGAGATTGGAACTTCTTTCTTGGGAAGACCATTGCTGGAGGCAATGCGTGACCGGTAGCAGAAACGATACAACACGTTGTCACCAAAACCCCTCTTTCGCCGCTTGTAACTTTGGAGACGTTACTCCCTGTAACCTGTCAGGCCAAGGTCAAGAGACACAATAAAAAATCTATTATGACGTGGCCACCGGTGGGGAATTGAAGCTTGACAGGTTAAGAGCTAAGACCTTTTGAGGGCGTTGTACCGTCGTGGTTGAGGTTTCATCCAAATTATAGACACGTGTTCCGTTGCCAAAATTAGAAGATCGTTGCATAGCTTCTCTTAAGTTTTTAAAAAAAGTTTGAACATTCACTTTGTTAAAAGCCGAAGCTCGTGCTAAGCTGCATGCTTCAGGTTTTTTGAGACTTAGATCCGTGTGTTTCTTTTTGAATGATCTAAGCCACTCTTTTCCTGCAGTTTTGTTTTCTTCCCATATCGGAGGAACTTTTATGCCATTAATTATTGCCATTTGATAAGCTAACCGACGCGTGTCTCTCGCAGTAAGTCCATAAAATTTTCTCGAACAATCAAGGATGTATTCTTTCAATTCTCTTTCCTGGTGAGGTGTAAAAACAGCATTTACCTCATAATTCGGTACTAGATTCGTAGTTTCATCGATCTCGTATTTTTTTACGTATCTCCTTACAGTTGGATAGGGTAATCCGCAATCTTTTGCTGCTTTACGAATGGACTGCCCATTTTTCACTAGCGTAATAGCCCGTAACATGTCTTCTTTAGTATGTTTTCCAATTTTCCTTCTCGCCGTTTTAGTTCGCTCCATCCTGAAGCAATTGCAATTTAAATAGAATAATAAGTTCTTACACAAGATATCAATATGGAGGTCGTACACAATGAACCGATAGAGGTGGTATACAGTGAACCGGTTCACTGTTCAAGCTATGCTAGTGGTTCACTGTATACCATATCCACCATTCGACATTTAAGGTAATGTTAAAAACAAACGAAAATAATTAGAATAATAGCTGAATTTATAAACGATACTCAGATAGTTACTACAGAAGTACTATAGATTATGACCCAGAAAAACCATACCTAGCAAACTTAAACAAAAAAAATAGTACTTACGTTTTATTTTGTTTTTTCGTGTAAAATCACAATGCGTTTTGCCGCACGGGCGTCTTGGGTGCTAGCTCGCTCGCGACTGAGGAGTGGGCAGCGGGGTAAAAATCAAATACTTTCGTGTCCGCGGCACGGTTTGGCAACGTCGCGTTTACAAAATGAGATGGGTGGCTCAGTGTGTACCATTGGTTCACTGTTGGACACTCCACCCTACTCGTTTACCGACTGAATGGATTTAAATGGAATTTGAATAAAAGAAGAAAATAAGAAACTTGAAAAAAATATCAGGCTGTTGATTTCAGGGTTCGAACCGGGGTTGTCTGATTTACTGATCGCCCGATTTCATACCTGAGCTAATGTGACCTTAATGAACATGATGAAATTATCCTTTGTATTCGAATGATAATGTTACAATTTTAATTGTCTAAAACACGGATAAAACGTTTTACCCGACTGCGTAACAAGGAGGGTTAGGTTAGGTAGATTACCCGTCAACGAGGAAGGATGAAATTTTAAATAACTTTAAGCAGAGTATGATTTGAATCATACAAAATTATAAGATGATAATGAATTTAGTAAAACATGCCAGCCAATGACGAGACTTAAACGAAAAAATGCGCAACAGAAACCGCAGTTAACAATTAGTGTTGTGATTATAGCTTGGATTACATTTTAATTTCACATGATCAGGATTGCTGATTCAAATTCCCTAAATGGTAACAAATTTGTAAGTAATCTGAGAAGCTTATGTGTTCTTTTTTCAATCAATTGCCAACCAGCATTATGACGCAGTGTGCGTAATTTTTACGGTTTTACGGTTTATGTGTGAGTGTAAATTTGGATATATAATAAGCTGCAATTAAATTGACTGTCATAATCATTCACCAGTGATCTTCGTTCGATTAGTGCATCTTCGTGACCAGTGAAAGTTGAACCAAGTGCGTTACTCAAATAACAATGTTCGTGAGTTAATTACATTTAAAGAAATTTAATTCAATTAAGTAAGTAATCTTCAGTGATTTAGCTAAGTTCTAATTTCTCGTTTTATTGTTAGGTCGGAATCAGACTACCGTAAGCGCAAGTCCGTTGCCGCTCTTCTCGACTCCGAGTCGGAGCTGTCATCTGCTTCAGACAGTGAAAACATCTGGTAAATATTAACTTTATTTATGTTTTAGATGGTTCAAAACTAATCAAATTAATAACTCACTAGTTGTTACTACATCCATTTTAACGTACGTTAGTTTATTTAACTCTTTAAGACTTTGCCTAAGTGTGAAATTTGAAGTTAGGAGACTTATTTAATTATTTTAACAAGTGATATGTCTGTTATCTTTCATTCACAAGCGTAAGATACGAACTAAATAATTAATTACGCTGTTTCATAATTTCCTTTTCAATTCCAGCCCACCAAAAACAGCGTCGAAGGCGAAGCCTACCAATAAGAGGTCGAAGTCCGAGTCCAAGAAAAAGTCGAAGTATGTATTATTTATATACTTATAAAAACCGTTAATCCCTTTGTTTAAATTTAAATTTCCCTCATACTGAAATTGATCCAAACCAACTAATAATAAAAAATAAACTTTGTAATTACAAGTGTTGCACATTGTACTAGGTAATACATACATACTATCGCATATTTGTTTTCCATAACATCATTAATTTTTACAGGACAAAGACTCGCAGTTCCATTGCGGACGAGCTCTTTGGGGACGACCTAGAGCAGCCAAAGCAGGGGCAAGGCCAGCCTCTGTGGTCTTCACTGTCGCGACGAGTCGCCGGAGGTGTGAATCGGCAGGCCGTTCTCGTGGAACACGGTGAGGTCTTTGTAGACGTCAGAGTCTACAACACTGCCGACATTCAGCATTTGGCACCCCGCGATCGCTATGACAAGTGGAGCGCTCAGCTAATGCTGCAAAATACGCACGACGATCCATTTTGGCGCGCCATAAAAGAACTTTTTGGTGGCCAAAAAAACCGATTTAAAAGTGATCCGTTGTTTTACGCCGATGGTAAAAAATAGTATTAAGTAAGATTAAGGCGAGGGTATTCGGCGTGTTACTCTAATTGCGGGGGTGGGTAACTCCGCCCACTGCGGGGAGCTGCCCGCGCGGCCGGGTGCGCGCGGCGCGTAAGCAACTGAGCGCCAAATTTGAAATAGGCTTTGAAATTTCCTATCATTAAACTTAAAGAGCTCAGACTATAGCTCAGAAGTGTATTTTTATTTTAATATTATGTCATCGTAACCTTTATATTTTATAAGCTAAAATTATAAGTTATCCCCTGATCCACTGACGGCAATTATGACAAAATTTAAATATCATTAAAGTTTATCGTAATATTAAAGCTAGGTTAAACCTATTATTGTTTCATTTTGATATAGGTATTTATATTGTTTTGTAATATGATCAATACTTGTGTGTGTGTATTTTTTTTACGTGGGCGTGGTAGGTCGAATCCAAAACTATGAAAAATAAAGAAAAACACTCAAAAGTTGCCTCGGGCCCGATTTTGATGAAAACTAAAACTGCATTATTAGATGTTTGAAAAAAAAACTTATTCCTATCTGGCAATCGAACTGAAATCGAAAAAGCCGGCCAAGTGCGAGTCGAACTCGCGCGCGAAGGGTACGTAACGTACGTTAAAATCACGTTTGTTGTATGGGAGCCCCCTTAAATATTTAAAGTATTCTGTTTAGTATTTGTTGTTATAGCGACAACAAAAATACATCATCTCTGGATTTCAACTATCTAAGTATCACGGTTCATGAGATACAGCCTGGTGACAGACGGACAGACGGACAGCGGAGCCTCAGTACCTAATAGGGTCCCGTTTTACCCTTTGGGTACGGAATCCTAAAAAGAAAAACAACCGGTATTATTACACCATTCGATAGTGTCGATAAGAAAAAATTCTGGGAAGTAGTCACTACTTATACGGGAAACTTAGGGAAAACCTCATTTTTAACCAAATTGCGTGGTGGGTCGTTCTTCGCACTTATTTGGTCAATGCTTTGCACGGGTGCGTAGGGTTTGTTCACCGGAATTCTTGGTACTGAAATAACCGAAAATTCCCGGGAAAATTCATTGATTCGAATAACAGCAAATATTAGCTAATAGGAAGTATTTCCTAGGGATTTCGATACTACAATCGGATGTCTCCTACGTAAACCATCATAATGTTTTAAACCCCATCTTTACAGGAGCACCATCTAAAGATATTATTGGGTGCAGTTCTTCTGTCTTTTGCCTAGGAGTACAAATTTTTACTATGTGTAGTCGAAGTATAGCTTGTTATCACAATATATTATACAGTTTCAGAGATATTGTTGTTACGATACTTTACGGCGGATAAAACTAATCTCAAAAATGGTAACTCAACATTACGATTATTTAAGTTGTATAGTAGTAGGTAGCAAGTAAACTATTAAATTAGTATAATACCAATTAGTATTTAAATAAGTATAAAGATAGAGGTAGAGGTAAAATTAGTATTTAAACAAAATTGTGTGGTCTTTCTTTAATTTATTCATAAAAGACTCTAATAGCGGTTGCTTATTTTGGATAATACATCTTATATTATTCAGCGCCAGTTATTGTGAAATTTCTCGTATTCCTAAAGAATGGTGCATTTTTTGGATTTTAAAGTAGCCTATGTTCATCAGAAATAATGTAGGGATCTAATGGTAAAAGAATGACATTGGCTCAGTAGTTTTGGAGCCTAATCAGTCCATATAAACAAAAAATGAAACCTATCCTCTTTATACTATTAGAATAGATCAACAAATTATACTATGAAAGGTTCTTACTTTGTAGAAAGTGATTTACATAATGATTTTATCCGTAATAACGTTTCGATCGGGTTACACCGACCGTGGTCACAGGTTGACTGGTGAGCCAAAAAAAAAGGACAGGCTGAGTCAGCTTGTGACCACACCACCACTGTGTAACCAGGTCAAAACGTCAGGCAAAGGAGGTTATATTTTGTTTCTAAATTATAATCGCGTTATTTCCCGTTTAATTTGTTTTAGATTTTATCCCTTTTTTTTGGTAATTTGTACGTAAAATCATTAAAACAATATAAATCATCCTATCAATTGTCCTCCTAATCCTAAAATAAAATCCTATTAATAACAAAACAAATATTATTTTTGGCACATATATTTTACGGGTCGCCAGAGGCCAGTCAGATTCCATCCATAAAAAAATCCGGTGCTTGGTAAGACGCGATCTCCAAAGCTGAAACTCCTGCCTCATATAGGATATAAGGCGCCGTGCAAAATATTTGTAAACTTATTATTCTTGGTTGTTGAGCAAAACTGGTGTCAAAAGTCTTTTCCCAAAGAATGGGGAGATCGCATTTTACAAATCTAAAAACCTAGGATGGCAGAACCATCACAGCAGTTTCGGAAATTCTCGCCTAGATCTCGATCTATCTAGAAGTCCTCGGATTTCTGTGGCAGCTAATATGCCTCGCATGTCCTGAAATTTCCGCCTGACGTGAATGACCCTAGAGCCACGCTTATACGCCACTACAGCGATGGTTTCCTAGAACTAGACATAGACGAAATGGAGTCGGCTCTCAAACATCATAGCAAGGCAAAGCTGGAGTCACTTCAGAACTTCTAAAAGCAAGAAGGCTTCCCATCCTTGGGGAACTAAGGAGATTGTTTAACCCCGTCTTAAGCAATAGGACTACGCCGAGGGCGTGGAGCGAGGGCGCGGTTACTCGGTTTTTCAAAAAAAGGAGATAAACTCTTGAAGAACTTCAGACCGATCACGCTCCTGAGCAACGTCTATAAGCTATTCTAAAAAGTCGTCACAAATCGTCTAGGCGCAAGAGTTGACGCCCTCCAGCCAATAAATAAAACAGTGTGTCTGGGTTTCGACCGGCGATAATTTAGGGGCTATTCATTCATCTATCGACAAAAAACCCGTTATGTTATTACAGCACTGGAAAAAATGTAAAGAGATTGAAATAAAGAGAAAAGGAAAATGTTAAATTTTGGCCTGCGCGTGGTCAAGATATTTAGGGAAAAATAATCTTCCTTCTCCTATTCCCTGCTCTTTTTGCAATTCTTTTAGAGAAATATAATATTACTGAAACACTCTGTATCTTTTCCAACACATGTGCAAGCTGTAGTTTACAGATTGTGTACGTACGTAGTGTACGTACACAGCGCACACTAGCAAGTTAGTTGTGTGTATACTAACTGTCAAGTCAGCTGATCTGCGATTGGTTTAGCAGCACGGCCGGGCTGTCTCGTCGACCAATCACAGACCAATTGTAATCTGCTCCTCTTCATGCACACATGTACCTACATGTGTGTGTAAAATGCGCTTCTTATCATAATAATAATGATTGTTATCAAACATTAAAACCAATGCCAATTAAATTAATAGCCAACATTGTTTTTTTGTTTGTTCGAACTTCGAAGCTTAAGAAAAGATAATTTCAATGTTTTATGACTTAGATTGCATCCTTATTTTAAGTAGATAAGGTATTTACTTGATTTTAATTGTTGTACTCAATTAGTAATTTTAA
The DNA here is from genome assembly GCA_950371115.1 of Anania fuscalis. Lineage (NCBI taxonomy): Eukaryota > Metazoa > Arthropoda > Insecta > Lepidoptera > Crambidae > Anania > Anania fuscalis. The sequence goes on along the minus strand of OX493326.1, from coordinate 9,877,071 downwards.
AGTTTTATCTTTCCTTAGCAGAGTCAGTAGGCGGATAGAAATAAAAAATAAAATACAAGTTTTTAATAACATTTATTTTATTATGACACCCTATCACATTTTCACAGGCTACGGTCTTGCAAGTTAAGCGTTTTTGTAAGTGTAACTACCTAGGTACCTATCCAATAAATAAGTTTTTTGACAAACAACTAAATAAATTACAAATCAATCGAGAAAGTAGGTTCCGCTTGGTTCCAATCCACCTTACCTTGCTTAATTAGGAGTCAGTTTCTTTAAAGGCATTTACAAATCACCAATTTATAAAAAAAATATGAAAATATCCTTCACTGACGCCTACAGACCAAAGGTCACCTACTGACGTCCTTTTTTTACGCGCAATAACGCCACGTGTCACTGCCACTTTTCGCTTTCGTTATTGTGATGTGACGCACTTTGAATGTTAAGATCACTTTCATCACACACTAAGTCCTTCACTTCTCATGGAAGTCGAGAGGCATAGGGACCAGGGAACGTGCCGACCAGAGAACCGGCCCAGCACAACCAATCCTTCGCGCGATGCCGATGCGATGTAGGCAGGCAGGCAAGCAGGCAACGCGGTCGTAGTGCGCCGGGGCTCCATCTTGCTAGAAGTACTGCAATCCACGGCGGAGATGAAGAGGGATGTTAGATAGCAGTTCCTCCAAGGTTCCTTGAAGACACTCGAGGTAGCTGTGTCCATTGAGTCGCTCCAAAAATATTGCGCCAATTAGTTCATCAACAAGTTGGTAATTGGCAATAGGGTAGTACATAACCATTTGTTATGCAGATCGTCGAAATCGTATACCGATAGAACATCGTGTTGCACCTGACTGACACGTCACACACGCAAGGAAGCAAGTAAGAGACTGACTGAGTGACTGACTGATTTATTTCACCATACACAAAAACTGCAGCGCGCGCGCTTTGTTAAAGCCGAAAAAACGCCAGCTAGGGATGCGCTTATGATTGGATTATTTGTAAGATACCAAAACATGCCTGATTGATAGCGGATCGTGAATTGGGAATTGACACCCCGTTTTAAAATAAATCGAGAGTGCGACACAAGTTTTTGACGTGATAACGTCTTATAAATCGATGACCGACTGCACCACGACTGCACGCACGAAAGTTTCACGTTTCGCGTACGAGCGAGAGCGCGGAACAAGCGATAGAGAGGCACTATCGGCCTAAGCTTTCAGCTTGTGACGCATCTATCTCTCGTACACTCCATCGGGCTATGAGTCCGAGTTGCATCAATGTTTTATCGAACTCATTCAGTCCAAACCAATAATAATAAATGTGTGTGTTAAAGATACACACGCACTGATAAGTGATAACAATTAAGGACGTTTTAACTATTGTTTTAACAAATTAGGCCATATTGAACTGTATCAGACATTTTATTCTTAACTTACAGACGTAAAGGTTTTTTTTTATTCTTAACCACTTAGGTTTTATTGTTAGCGGCAAAAGTAAGGGATTTCTAGAGAAATCAAAACACTTATAAAATGTATAATTTTTTAGTACGAAGACGCATAAAACATTGTTGTCGTCATTAAGACTAAAATAATAACAATAAATCGCATTCAATGATATTTGTTACTAAATGTACCTAAAAAAGTTTATTACTTAACAGTACTAACTTTCAGATAGTGCAAGAATAAAAGTCCAGTCCGACCTCCGCCGTTAGTCGAAAATTTTAGCCCTAAGATCGGATCTAATGTGGGCTGTGGCACATCTCTAGCTCGCTCATGCTTTGTCCTTGCCCGACACGTGCCCCGGCGGCACCGGCGGCCTTTCGGCGCGAGCGACCAGTCGGATACTCTGCGACTTGTTCTTGTCATACGTTTACCCCTAAAATTTATTAAAAAAATAAAGTGGAATTTGAATGGTAAGAAATTTGGATTTAATGATATTGTAATTTTTTGTTTATTATTGAGACTAGCTGTTAAATTTAATGTTATGATATTATTAAACGACACTTCATAAATCTCGAATGTTAGTAGTTTTGTTTATAAAATTTAATAACTCATTACACTACAAGTTGGCGGCCGTGATGAATAACTAATTAATCGTGTACCTAAGTGGTTTTATTAAAGCTGATTACGCAACATTACTTGAGCTTGCGACAACAATAAAATAGTAGCTTGTCGTTGTCTCCGCGGTTTTTTTTTAATAATTCAAAATGATACGTAAGTAAGAACAGCTTTGATTATCAAAGAAGTGAATCTTTTCGTTTTTTGACGTGAATCAAGTCGCAAGTTCAGATTACACTCTTTGGTATCCTGATCCCTTCAATTTTGCGTACCTATTTTTGCAACCGCGTTGGCTACGTGATAGTGTGAACATAAAAATCATGGGTAAAAAACCGTTCGTTAAGTTTTAATGACTTAGCATCACAACATTAATTACAAACCTAGTCGTATTTTTTCTTATTACTTTATCGAAAAAAAAAAACAACTCAAAAACTTTAATTTACCCTAAAAACAGGGTAAATTTTTTCATGTTGGTATTCCTGACCCGGCATCTCACCCCACTGCTGACCGCGCTTGATTCTTGGATTTTGGGTTGGCTTGTGTGCGTATTTAGTGTGTCATTGTAGTAGTAATCAGCTGTAAAGGATGTAGAATTTTGTAGTTACGAAATGAGATTGTTATGATGAATATCTCCGAAACTAGCCTGAATTTTTCCCTTAAATTTTGTCAGGCTCCTTGGTATGACGTATAGATACCCCCATTAAAAGGAATGTAACTAAAATCGTTGAATCTTATAGAAATCTCCTTTGTATTTATTGATACGAACAAAGTCGTCAACTTGAAAAGTTGGCCCATGACGTACTTGTAGCTTTAGCTGTTGGGTTTTAATAATGTTAGACTTAACTATACCCTCATTTGAATGATTAACGTCGATCGGTTCAATTTGGTAATGCGATGTAAAGAATTGTTGCAGTGATGCACAACGGAATCTAAATTACTTTGGAACCAGTCATATCGTCCGCCTTGACTAAAAACTTTGTAGAAATGAGTTTTTATAGTTCTTATTACTCGTTCTACAAAGGAGGCTTTTTTGACAGAGTACGTCGAATAATGATTAATGTTATATCTTTTCATTAACTGCTTAAATAAATCATTATAAAACTCGTTTGTAAATTTTTAGGCTTTTGTTTTGATTAAGATAATACACTGTGCATTGCATCCGTAACACATTGTTTAGATTTTGTCTTCAACGGTCTAACCCAAACGTATTTTGACAAAGCATCAATTACTACCAGAATATATTTATATCCTTTATTATATGTTGAATATTTTTGAAAATCTATAAGGTCGGCTTGCCATAAGTCATTTAATCCTTTAATGATCGTATGTCGACGAAAGAAATTTCTTCTTGCAGCTTTGTGAAGTTCGTTAACTACATCTTGTTTACTCATCCTTCGTAGGTTTATCCGAAATCATAAGATCGATTTCTTTTTTTGTGTAATACAATGTACTTATATTGGTGGTAGTTAACTTTTCTAAATTGTTCAGGTATTTCTTGATATTATTTTGAATTATTTTAATTTCATTTTTTAATTGCTGAACACATTTATCCACGTATTCTTTATTTACAGCTTCATCTTCTTTTTCAGGAGTTTGTAGTCCTTTTAATCTTGACCATTTCAAATCAAAATCGCCTGTATCTGATTTTACTAATGTATTGGAAAGAGTCTCAGTGATCTCAGATAATCGTAGACGTTTATGAATGTGATGACCAAATTTATCAATATTCATTGTCGTCTTGACGGCTTCTGCAGCGCAATGATACTGCCTAATCCACCTGATGGAAGCTTTATATATTTAATATCTTTTATTATAGTAGCTTCGTATAGTTCTTCAATTATTGCATAAATTTCATGGTACACTCCAGTGTTGCCAACTGCCCATGATGCAAGTAATATTTTTAATCGTTCTACCAATTCATTGGGATCGTCCCAGTAAACCAAATCAGTATCTTTCTTTACTTCCTTTAAAATATCGATGCCTGCTCCTCGTGGAAGACTTTCTACGCTGCTAGTATGATTTCTAGAGAACTTAAATAATGGTTTGATCACGTGCATGTATTTAAATCCTTTGTTACTGTTTATTGGTTTGGATCGCAGTTACGTTTGTGCGCATTAGTTTCAATAAGTATTAATTTATAATTTTGTAAGTCTTCTTCCGTAATAAAATCTAAATTTGGTACCTTTTTATACAATAATTCTACTAAACCGGGAGTTTTTTTAAGCTACGGTTTCCAATTTTCAAAAGAAGATCAAAGTCAAAAACTCGGCTATTGCCGAGCATGAGTTTTTCTTTTACATTCCTTACACCATAAGGTATATATTTCATTACTTCAGATGACATGGACTATGATAAAGAATCATTAGCAATACTTGGTGATGACTGCAGAGATTTAAATAAGTTCTTATGGACATCACCATCATCAAAAGGTGATGTAGTGAGTGTTTTGTTAGGTGTTTTACAATCATTATCCTTTCCTTCACCATCACTCAAATTTTCTTCATCTTAATTAAAATCTTCATCTTCAGACAGAAGTATTCGACAACTCGCTTTCGGTGTCCTTGGTTCGTTTTGCTGGTTTGGTTTGATTCATATCTTCTTCTATATGACGTTTGCCCTCAGTTTTGCTTGTTAACAGTTTAAGTGGACTAACAATTGGTTTATGAGAAATCAGACACAGGTGTAGCTTGTATTTCGTTTATTAGCGAACTGGCCGTACAACATCGGTGCGTAAGTATCTAAAGGGAGTCCTTAAACCTACCCACTTTATTTTGTACATTACACCTCCCTCCCTATTACACTATATTTAATAATAACACTGAGAACAAAATATGTATCTGAGACTAAATATTGTAGAACAACATCATTTTGATAACTTACTTTGGTTAGTTTAGATAAGAATAATTATATGCTGTAGTACATTTATAAAAAAAGATAAAAGATTACAAACTAGGTTACATAATTTTATGAAAAACCATATTTTTGTGGTGGTCTCCGCTCCCTTAAAGGATAGCGGCGTTCACCGGCGGACGACGCTGCGCTATTCGAATGTAGACCACTGCCGTCCACCCCGCCAACTGACTCCTGGTCACCCGGCGCGGTCCGCGTCACCGAGCCCGACGCTGTGTCCGGCTGCGCAGACTCCACCGGCAACTGAGGCCACCCTAATAAGCCCTGCCTACTTGCGCTCTGTGACTTGTCTACTGATTCCTGTTCTAATTGATCAGTTTTTTCTTTACTTTGCTTGGATTTTAATTTAATTTGATCTATGTGTTGATGTACCATTGTGCCCTCCTTACATCTAATATTATAATCTGTGTTACCCAGTGTTTCTTCAATAATACCCTCTAACCACTTACTCGGTCCTCGATACGAGCGGAACCACACCGCATCTCCGGGCTGCAGTGCGCGGTGCCCGCCGCCGGCCGCGCGTTGCTGCCGCTGCTGTGCGCGGTGCACCCGCTGTTCCCTTGTAGGTTTTAAACGATCTAACCTAGTACGTAAAGACCTACCTAACAGTATAGCCGCTGGGCTTTCCCCGGTCGTGCTGTGTTCTGTGTTACGATACATTAGCAAAAACCGCTGCAAAGCCACTTCAGTATTTACGCCTTGCTTAATACTTTTATCTATTACTTTTTTGCAAGTTTTTACGGCATTTTCTGCAGCTCCATTCGAGGCTGGGTGATAAGGTGCAGAGAATATGTGTTCGATTCCATTATGCGATAAAAATAAACTAAGCTCTTCGCTAGTGAAAGGTGGCCCGTTATTACTTACTATCTGTCGAGGGATGCCGAACCTTGAACACATTTCTCTCAATTTAGAAATAACTGCACCCGCTGAAGTGGAATTCATATGACATCTCTCTATCCATTTAGAACAAGCGTCTTTTATAATCAAGTAGCGATGTCCCTGTATAGGCCCTAAAAAATCCAAATGCAACCTAGTCCAAGGTCGAGTTGGCCAGAGCCACGGCTGCGGCGCGTGGTGCGCCGGCGCCGGCGCACTCTCTGCGCACACGCGGCAGTCGCGGCACATCGCCTCCACGGCCTCATCCACGCCGGACCACCACACGTAACTTCAAGCGATACATTTTGTTTTTACAATACCCATGTGTACATCGTGTAGTTCCTCTAGTATTCGATTTTGACATAACTTAGGTACTATCAATCTGTGACCCCACATTACACAACTTAGGTTGTGCAGCATACAACTCGAATCGCCGGTTAAAATATGGTTTTAATTCTCTAACTTCCACCTCGTCTGGCCAGCCATCCCGAATGAAACTTAATACTCGACCGAGTATCGGATCTTTTTGGGTCTCCCTCGTAATTACGTTAAAGTCCAAAGACAATGCTTCAGACGCAAAATGCAGGTAAGTCTGCTCAGGTTCATTGCTGTCGGCGTTCGCGGCACCTTTTGCTTTATAACTATCTACTAACCGCGACAAGGCGTCCGCTGTGTTCGCACTGCTGCTGCTGCTGCACTGCTTCGCACTGCTTATATGCTGATAACAATAACGCCCAGCGTTGCATTCTACTAGCCGTCATGCTAGGAACGCCGTGTTCTGGACCAAATATGCTCACTAGGGGCTTATGATCACTCTTGAGTACGAATGGCCGGCCATATAAATATTGGTGAAACTTCTTTACTGTAAAAATAATAGCTAAAGCTTCCTTGTGAATTTGACTATAATTCATTTCGGCCGGTGTGAGCGCGCGCGACGCGTAGGCGATCACGCACTCCCGGCCCGAGGGCCGCCGCTGCGCCAGTATGGCGCCAACGCCGCGCGAGCTTGCATCGCATGTAACTACAATAGGCAATGACTCATCATAATGCGCTAACACTTCCGAACTAGTAAGCAACTTTTTTACGTAATTAAATGCCTTATCTTGTTCTACGCCCCAAGACCAATGTTTACCTTTTTTCAACAAAACATACGAGGGCGATAAGTGACAACTGAAGTTTTTTATAAACTTTCCATAAAAGTTTATCATTCCTAAAAAAGACTTTACTTCCGATACATTTTTAGGAGCAGACATTTTCAAGATGGGCTCGATTTTACTAGGGTCCACTGTTATACCCTCTTTGCTAATAACGAAACCTAAATATTTAACAGAGTCTGCAAAAAAATCACATTTATTTTTTCTCAATTTCAATCCATTTTCTTTAAGAATAGTCAATACATTATGTATAGTATCTAAATGAGATTTTCAACATGGGTTGCTGATTAAAATATCATCTAAGAACACAGTAACATTAGGTACATTTTCAAACAGTTTAGACATAATCCGTTGGAAAATACCCGGACTCGACGCAAGTCCATATGCTAGTCTGTTATACCGAAATAAACCTTTATGTGTATTAATCACAGTAAGATCTCGGGTATCATCCATCATAACCTGGTTATAGGCTTGTGAGAGGTCAAGTTTAGTATAGTATCTACTACCATGTAATCTAGTAAACAAATCATCTATTTTAGGCACAGGGTACTTATCGACTTGTAACGCACGGTTCAATGTCACTTTATAATCGGCGCAAATACGCAAAGCTCCATCAGGTTTGTGAACAATTACCAGTGGGGTCGCCCAGTCCGAGCTGTCTACGGGCTCGATGACGCCGGCGCGCAGCATGGCGTCCAGCTCGTCGTCCACGCGCGCACGCAGGGCGTACGGCAGCGACAGAACACGGGCTGCGCCCCCGCTCGCAAGCGCAATGACGCTCGTCCGCCGGTGAAGCACCCCAGTTGGCCATCGAACAACTCCTTATATCTAGAAAAGATTTTATTTACATTTTCAATGCGCTGGTCTGTATTAGCACTAGTGGGACTAATATTATAATTATTATTAATTTCCGACACATTAGGTACAGAAATTAGTAATTCCGCTAGCCACTGTCTACCTAAAAGCGTAGCCCTCCCGATTTGAAATACATATAGGTCTAATAGCTTTCTTCGATTTTTATAAATAACTTCTACTTCTATGTAGCCTAACGGTTTTACTTTGGCCCCATTATAAAATTGTACTGACAACTGACATTTTTGTAAAGGAATATTTTTAAAATACTGAACATAGTTCTTGTGTGAAATACATGATAATGGTGAACCTGTATCTATTTCCATTTGCAAATTTACTTTATTGACATTCAAAATAATGCTTACCGGCTTGTAATTACTCAACGACATCTGATACATAGGCTCTTTATCTACCTCCACCTCTTCTGTAGTTTCTCCGGCTTCTTCAACCCAATGAGCTTGCGTCGAGGTTGCCGGCGTGGACCGTGCCCCCCGGGCCCGGCCTTGTCCGCCTCCGCAACTCGCTGACGTCGTTGTCGCATTTTCTGGGCAAACCCGCCATAAATGTCCCACTTTCTTGCACCTACTGCACTTAAAATCCTTGAATTTACACTTGTTGCGTCTGTGTCTAAAGTCTCCACAAGCAAAACAACTGCCCACTTGCAAATTATGTACCGCATCCTCACTGACGATCGAAGGTCGTCCCGCTGATAAACGAAATCGCGGCACACTGGGGCCGCCTGTATGGGAGCTTTACCCATAACTCAATTATGCTCAGTAATGATGAAGATAGTGCTTTAAATGAAATAAAATGCATATTATGTTAGATTACAGATTGTATTTAACTTTCTAACATATTTATAACTTCAATATCAAGTGATTTTCGATTAATAGTAGGTAAATTTCGCATAAGGCTTAAAACGGGGTCGGAAGAAATTAATAAACGATTAATAATATCAGTAAGATTATCTGTTCGTGAAGTTTTTCTAGCAAACTGCTCTCTATATGATTTAAAATCTTTATTTCGGGCTTCCTGGGTCTCCTCACTCAACATTCCTATTGGCAGGAGTGCTTGATCAACTATTTCAGGACCATGAATCAAAATCTTATGTAATGTTGGTGTCATAGGCATCCACGAATATAAAGAGACATACAACGAAACTGTGTCCAAGCAATATTGCTTAAATTTTTTTATGTTTATCTTGAAACCACTAGAAATAGTCTGTAATATTATATAAATACGTTTAATAAGCTGCTGATCAATTTTGGTTATAGCCGAAGATATCAAAAAACATTGAAAGAATTTGCGGGCCACATTTCCGTCATTAGTATTACCAAAACCTGGTTTTGGCTTGTCTACTATCAGAAATAGTTCACTTTTAAATTTAGCTTGAATGTCTTTTTTGGTTTCCTCAACAAGCTCCTTATTTTCTTTATTAATGCGCCAAGAACGAACAGGTAGTTTATAACTTAAGTTTAATAGTGACTCAAATAGTCTTATCCATGCATGTAACACAGAAATACCGAAAGACACATAATCAGTTTTTATAGGCCTACTCAACATTATTTCAAGATTATTGAATTCTTTAGATGTCGCATCGCATAAATAACATCTCATCGTGAATTTAGTTTCAGAGAGAATATTGCATAATTTGCCATCTACCATTGTAAATATAGTATTGTGTTCAACAGCATATTTTTGACCGTCCAAATTTACTTCTGTGGGAATCAAGTTTTCGATTTGATTATCCATGTTTGCTTTTTTAGATTTCACTAATTCTTCAGTTTCTTTCATATATTGAAGGCTTATAGGTCGACAAAATCTAGGTGATGACGGTTTTGGATTTTGCCATAAAACTATAGTTTGACCGTTATTATTTCCTGTAAGCCGTAATGGCACAAGACAAGTTAAAAACATGTATTTATCATCACACGATTCCGACAAAAAACTTTGTTTGTACTGGGTGTGACTGGAGCTACCATCAAATCCCCATTTTGAATGTAATACGATTTTTTCATCAAAGCATTGAGATTCCAGAACAGGTTTTTGGGTTTGAAGTAAACGCATAGCAGTATGATCTAACAATGACTGTAGAGGAACTTCAGCATCGGTCTCTGTAACTTTAAAATCTTTTGGATAAGAATACTGTTTCTCGGCTTGAACTAGTTTATATGACGGGAAAATTTTTTTGGCGTAATTTCTAATTATTTCGTATTGGTTACGAGATAGCTGAGCTTCAATTATCAATGAAAGTGCTTCTCGGGGTGAAAGTAATTTATTATTTGCAGAAGTACTTAAATCTAAGCAGTCTTTTGCATATCGAGGTGTCTCTGCAACTTTCTTAATAACATCAGCCTCAGTGGACTTACCAGATGCTCTCATTTTCATTTGTGCGGCATATGTCAACAAATCCGCATCGAACTCAGAGCGCAAATTTAGAGTCTTTCTGCGTTTTGTGTTTTCGCTAGATTCATCGAACGAAACGAAAGGTCTCCCGCCTTTTCTAGGCGAAAAAACAGTAAATTCATGATTTTCGTCTAGCCATGATCTCTCATTACATAAGAATCTTTCTTTATGTCTGTTGTAACGTTCCCATTTTGATTTAAATTGAGATTTAAAGTATCGTAGCTGTGAAACTAAATGAGGTCGCATTTGAGAGGAACAGTTGGTCTGAGCGGCAATAAAGTCAATTATTTCATCAAATTTGCGTTCAAATGTTTTATATTTACTATTCCAAAAAACTTGTAACAATGTTTGTCTCTTAATAATCAACTGAGGCTTGGAATCTGGAAATTCATATAATGCCTGATTATAAGTTCAATGAAAATTTTTTTTTTATTCTATTTGGCGCAACTTACAATTACGTTTTACTTCTGTTCTATATAAAGGAAGGTTTGGGCTATACACTACTATTTTTAATTTAAATTGCAAGTTGCGCAATAATGAAATAAAACCTTACACTTTTTAAAGACGCGGTTTTATAAAAAGTCCATAAAATCTCCCACAAAACATAAAGTAATATTTATAAATAAATACTATTTAATGAGACCATACCTTGTTCCATATCGGACATTACTTAGAATTTGTTTAGGTTGCACAGGTTAGTTGTAAAAATAATCGAAATGTACGTTATTTAATAAAACAAAACTTAAAACGGTGTCGAATACTGCACTTTGTAGTTGTTTACTCGTCGCTTGATAACCTTTAGAATACAATGAGCATTACTAAAAGATGCTCGGGTACCTACACTATGCATAGTATGTATTTGATTTCCATATACCCTCATTTTGAGATTTTGAGTTATGGGTAAAGCTCCCATACAGGCGGCGCCAGTGTGCGCGGTCCCGAATACAGGATCTAACGAAATTAGTTACATTCCTTTATAGGGTGGTATCTAAAAATTATACTAAATACGATGCCAAAAAATAAGGTACTGTTTCATAGTCATTTTTAAAAGTTATGTTTTCTAACAAAATTATTCAATAAAATCACAGTCAAACCTGAAACACTCTGTATCTTTTCCAACACATGTGCAAGCTGTAGTTTACAGATTGTGTACGTACGTAGTGTACGTACACAGCGCACACTAGCAAGTTAGTTGCGTGTATACTAACTGTCAAGTCAGCTGATCTGCGATTGGTTTAGCAGCACGGCCGGGCTGTCTCGTCGACCAATCACAGACCAATTGTAATCTGCTCCTCTTCATGCACACATGTACCTACATGTGTGTGTAGAATGCGCTTCTTATCATAATAATAATGATTGTTATCAAACATTAAAACCAATGCCAATTAAATTAATAGTCAACATTGTTTTTTTGTTTGTTCGAACTTCGAAGCTTAAGAAAAGATAATATCAATGTTTTATGACTTAGATTGCATCCTTATTTTAAGTAGATAAGGTTTTTACTTGATTTTTATTGTTGTACTCAATTAGTAATTTTAAAGTTTTATCTTTCCTTAGCAGAGTCAGTAGGCGGATAGAAATAAAAAATAAAATACGGTTTTAATAACATTTATTTTATTATGACACCCTATCGCATTTTCACAGGCTACGGTCTTGCAAGTTAAGCGTTTTTGTAAGTGTAACTACCTAGGTACCTATCTAATAAATAAGATTTTTGACAAGCAACTAAATAAATTACAAATCAATCAAGTAAGTAGGTGCCGCTTGGTTCCAATTCACCTTACCTTGCTTAATTAGGAGTCAGTTTCTTTAAAGGCATTTACAAATCACCAATTTATTAAAAAAATATGAAAATATCCTTCACTGACGCCTACAGACCAAAGGTCACCTACTGACGTCCTTTTTTTACGCGCAATAACGCCACGTGTCACTGCCACTTTTCGCTTTCGTTATTGTGATGTGACGCACTTTGAATGTTAAGATCACTTTCATCACACACTAAGTCCTTCACTTCTCATGGAAGTCGAGAGGCATAGGGACCAGGAAACGTGCCGACCAGAGAACCGGCCCAGCACAACCAATCCTTCGCGCGATGCCGATGCGATGTAGGCAGGCAAGCAGGCACGCACGTACGTGCAACGCGGTCGTAGTGCGCCGGGGCTCCATCTTGCTAGAAGTACTGCAATCCACGGCGGAGATGAAGAGGGATGTTAGATAGCAGTTCCTCCAAGGTTCCTTGAAGACACTCGAGGTAGCTGTGTCCATTGAGACGCTCCAAAAATATTGCGCCAATTAGTTCATCAACAAGTTGGTAATTGGCAATAGGGTAGTACATAACCATTTGTTATGCAGATCGTCGAAATCGTATACCGATAGAACATCGTGTTGCACCTGACTGACACGTCACACACGCAAGGAAGCAAGTAAGAGACTGACTGAGTGACTGACTGATTTATTTCACCATACACAAAAACTGCAGCGCGCGCGCTTTGTTAAAGCCGAAAAAACGCCAGCTAGGGATGCGCTTATGATTGGATTATTTGTAAGATACCAAAACATGCCTGATTGATAGCGGATCGTGAATTGGGAATTGACACCCCGTTTTGAACTAAATCGAGAGTGCGACACAAGTTTTTGACGTGATAACGTCTTATAAATCGATGACCGACTGCACCACGACTGCACGCACGAAAGTTTCACGTTTCGCGTACGAGCGAGAGCGCGGAACAAGCGATAGAGAGGCACTATCGGCCTAAGCTTTCAGCTTGTGACGCATCTATCTCTCTTATACTCCATTGGGCTATGAGTCCGAGTTGCATCAATGTTTTATCGAACTCATTCAGTCCAAACCATTAATAATAAATGTGTGTGTTAAAGATACACACGCACTGATAAGTGATAACAATTAAGGACGTTTTAACTATTGTTTTAACAAATTAGGCCATATTGAACTGTATCAGACATTTTATTCTTAACTTACAGACGTAAAGGTTTTTTTTTTATTCTTACCACTTAGGTTTTATTGTTAGCGGCAAAAGTAAGGGATTTCTAGAGAAATCAAAACACTTATAAAATGTATAATTTTTTAGCGAAGATGCATAAAACATTGTTGTCGTCATTAAGACTAAAATAATTACAATAAATCGCATTCGTTGATATTCGTTACCAAATGTACCTAAAAAAGTTTATTACTTAACAGTACTAACTTTCAGATAGTGCAAGAATAAAAGTCCAGTCCGACCTCCGCCGTGAGTCGAAAATTTTTAACCCTAAGATCGGATCTAATGTGGGCTGTGGCACATCTCTAGCTCGCTCATGCTTTGACCTTGCCCGACACGTGCCCCGGCGGCACCGGCGGCCTTTCGGCGCGAGCGGCCAGTCGGATACTCTGCGACTTGTTCTTGTCATACTTTTACCCCTAAAATTTATTGAAAAAATAAAGTGGAATTTGAATGGCAAGAAATTTGGATTTAATGATATTGTACTTTTTTGTTTATTATTGAGACTAGCTGTTAAATTTAATGTTATGATATTATTAAACGACACTTCATAAATCTCGAATGTTAGTAGTTTTGTTTATAAAATTTAATAACTCATTACACTACAAGTTGGCGGCCGTGATGAATAACTAATTAATCGTGTACCTAAGTGATTTTATTAAAGCTGATTACGCAACATTACTTGAGCTTGTGACAACAATAAAATAGTAGCTTGTCGTTGTCTCCGTGGTGTTTTTTTAATAATTCAAAATGATACGTAAGTAAGAACAGCTTTGATTATCAAAGAAGTGAATCTTTTCGTTTTTCGTGAATCAAGTCGCAAGTTCAGATTACACTCTTTGGTATCCTGATCCCTTCAATTTTGCGTACCTATTTTTGCAACCGCGTTGGCTACGTGATAGTGTGAACATAAAAATCATGGGTAAAAAACCGTTCGTTAAGTTTTAATGACTTAGCATCACAACATTAATTACAAACCTAGTCGTATTTTTTCTTATTACTTTATCGAAAAAAAAAACAACTCAAAAACTTTAATTTACCCTAAAAACAGGGTAAATTTTTTCATGTTGGTATTCCTGACCCGGCATCTCACCCCACTGCTGACCGCGCTTGATTCTTGGATTTTGAGTTTGCTTGTGTGCGTATTTAGTGTGTCATTGTAGTAGTAATCAGCTGTAAAGGATGTGGAATTTTTTAGTTACGAAATGAGATTGTTATGATGAATATCTCCGAAACTAGCCTGAATTTTTCCCTTAAATTTTGTCAGGCTCCTTGGTATGACGTATAGATACCCCCATTAAAAGGAATGTAACTAAAATCGTTGAATCTTATATATTACGTCCGCTGCCTTACTGAGCGCCCCCGCGCCCGCGCCCGCGCTCGTGATTCTCCGGCCGCCTTCACCTGCGCCCATTGCCTCCGATCCTACCTCCACCGTGGCGGCGTCTCTTACCGCCGATTCAAATGAAACGGCCATCGTCACCAACTCTTGAAACTTCACTGGTCCCTTGGCGAATAGTTGTTGACGAATTCCGTCATCCCGTATGCCGCAAACAAACTGATCTCTTAGGTTTTCCAATAAATTCTCGCCGAACTCACACCCTTTTGACATTTTTTTCAGTACCGCCACATAACACGAAATACTTTCGTCCGCTCTTTGCGCTCTTTGTCGAAAAATAAACCTTTCTGCCAGAATCGACGGTTTTGGATTTAAATGTTCTTGCAGTAAATCGGTCACTTGCTTGAAAGTCATTTCACTAGGTTTATTTGGGCTCGATAAATCCGTTAACAGCTCGTACGCGCGATCACCCATTGCCGCAATTAGCGTCGGCAATTTAAGTTCTTCCTTAATACTGTTCACTTTGAAGTACATTTCCAGTCTTTCAACATACAATTGCCAGTTCCCGCACTCCATATCGAATTCTGATATTTTGCCGACCGCCATTTTAAAACCTCCTCGTTGCCACTGAGAAATCAGACACAGGTGTAGCTTGTATTACGTTTATTAGCGAACTGGCCGTACAACATCGGTGCGTAAGTATTAAAAGGGAGTCCTTAAACCTACCCACTTTATTTTGTACATTACAGTTTAAATATTGTTTCTAGAGCTATATCATTTGTATTTTTTGAATCTTTTAGCTTTTCTACCTTTCTTTTTACAGCTGATGCTGATTTAACAATTTGTTCCTTGAGATTTCGTTCCATTGTTCTACTCTCTTCGACTTCACTAATGAAACTGATTCGTTGTCAATTTAGCTGCTATTTAAAGAGTTTAGTCAACTACT
Source organism: Anania fuscalis (assembly GCA_950371115.1). Classification (NCBI taxonomy): domain Eukaryota; kingdom Metazoa; phylum Arthropoda; class Insecta; order Lepidoptera; family Crambidae; genus Anania; species Anania fuscalis. The sequence goes on along the minus strand of OX493326.1, from coordinate 9,861,535 downwards.
ATAAATATATCAATCTTCATTCTGTAACAACCTTTGTTTCGCTCGCAGTCTTTGTTGATAACAATATAACTAAAAGGTTTCCTCCAAACAGTTGAAAACATTTCGCGAAACTAAGACCATGACATATCAGATCCTACGTGTTCATCATAAACGTGTTTAAAATTTATATCGTCTTGCTTAAATAATATTATGAGGTTAGCATTGTCTCTTACAAGTTGTTTGGGTATTTTGGTGTAAGTTTGATTAATATAAAAACAGTCAATATTCTTATGGCGACCCATAGCAAAATAGTCCCGTATATTGTTCTGATTTTCGCAAGCAACATCGTCAAATATGATTATAGAGTCTGGTTATGCTTCATGTGGGCTCAAAATTTCACTGTTGTGAGAATACTTGTTGTAAGTAGTGTCTGCAACCATATTCATCACCCTCTCTAAAAACACGTATTTTGTCTGATACAAAGATTTTGAATAAACATACAGGTTTCGAAATCGTGGACCATTTGGATTTAATAACAAACTTATTACTAAATTAGCTTTCCCACAGTTTGATGGTCCACAAACAATGCTGCGTATAGTATTTGGTAGTAAGTTTCCATGTCGCTTTCGTTCATTAAACAAAGCAGAACCAATACGTTTTAATTCTAGTGATTCTTTTTGTTTCTGAAATTTCATATTCAACTTGAAACTTGACCGTTGTGAACCATGAGCTTCTTTAAAATGATTTCAAATTGTCAAGCCAATCTATTTTACCCATGAATTGGGAAAGACTAGATCACGCTGTTGTATTTCAAAGTCGCGGAGCGCCGCAGCGAGCTGGCGAGCGGTTGGTTAATATGACTTCAAAAGTGACTGTTGTGAACCAAGGTTTTTTACAAAATGATTTAACATATACGAGTCAATCCTTTTTTTATTCATGAATTGGGAGGGCTAGATCACGCTGCTGTATTCCAGGGGCGCGGAGCGCCCCAGCGAGCTTGCGAGCGGTTGGAATACAGCAGCGTGAGCTAGACTTCCCAATTCATTTACTACTGGTAGTAAGTCTACAATACCGTTTTTGGTCAGTATACATAATATAAACTATCAATCTACTTTAACCAATTCATTCATTCTATTTTTGTACATAAAATGCACAAAACGCCTAAATGTTATGCCGTCCGGCCACAGTTTATCGTCTAAAAATAGATCTAATTTACTTTTGACACATACAACTTAAAAGCATTATATCGTTTAGCTTTCTTCATGTTAATTAACTTTAAGGTAACGTGTTCGTTTGTTTTGTCCTTTATGTAGTTAATAATATCTTCTTCTTTGGTATCTTTACAGACATTCGAGATAAACAATGGCACTTTCAAATCCGCCGCCTTAAACTTTCCATCCGACGCCGTAGAAGCACACCCCTTTTGTCCCACAAGTTTCCTACTATCCTATGGTTACGAAACTAGAATAGCTGCCTTTCTGGTTGGAGTGTAGGAAAGGGTGCGAAAGGGACTTTAAAAATTTTTCGTATTTTTATGATACCATTGGATTGGAGGTCCACAGGGACCAACATTAGTTAAGGTCACTTTGTTGTGAAGTTATTTTTGGCGGAGTTGTGAGGTGAAAACTAAAGCTTATTTTAAAGGTCTGGGAATAAGAATAATTTTCTGATCAAAACAACGCGCCATCTGAACGACAATGACAATACAATAATTAATATGGGTTAAGTTAGATAAGAACAGTGAACTGACACCGCGCGAAGGCGAGTGAGCGAAGCGGGCGTGCCGCGGCAGCGGTCGCCGAGCGCCAGATCTCGTATATTTTTACTGGATGGTTTTCACCCTAACCACTGTTTGCCAATGAATTAGCTAGATCCCAATTATCTAGGTTAGGTTAGGTTAGAACAGTGACCTGATATCGCCAGATCTCATAACTGGACCCCGCTTCTATTAAAAAAAAATATTTTTAAACGACTTCTATTTCTATTCGTCTCTAGAGCTTCTAGCCTAGACCCAGGACCCAGGGCGACACGCATGGACTTCAATGCTCTGTGGATCTAGTTCAAATATATTTAATAGGCTTCTTACATAATATGTCATACCTTTTGTTGCTCTTAAATGTTAATTTATTAACTCAAATTGAAACTTTCACTGATTCCGATATTATACGATATTGGATCACTCAATATCGGAATTGTAATATCGGAAATTTGTTCCGCGATTCCGATATTACGAGATTCCGATATTCATGCCCTGAATGGAACTAATTTCATTGGTGCAAAGCGACATTTGGACGAGCTTTATACGTTTTTATTTGCCCAAAAAACTATAACTGCATTTTAAAATGAGTAACAAAACCGCAAAATAACTTGGCGAACCCTAGCACTCTGGTCTCCTCACATGGCTGGACTTTGGGAATCTAATATTAAAAGCATTAAAACGCATTTGTATCGTACGATAGGTCAGCAGTTACTTTCCTATGAGAACTTTTAACTGTCTTAACGCAAATACATTGTCTTTTAAATTCGCGCACTATACTGACTCCCGCTCATTTTCTAATGTCAACGCCATTACAGGCGTTTTCCGCAAGTGGATTGAATACGTCGGTTGGTCTTTCCAAACGAAAATTACTCTTGGACAGTCTCGTTCGAGATTATTGGAAAAGGTGGCATATAAACTACTTACATACCCTGCAAATAAAGCAGAAATGGAATACTCCTGATGTTTCTGTAAAACCCGGTACACTTGTTCTTGTTCACCAAGATGACACACCGCCTCTTAGATGGCCTACTGGTATTATTGAACAGGTTTTTCCCGGGAAAGATGGGATTACCCGTATCGCTTCAGTAAGGACAGCAGTTGGAATCTATAAAAGACCAATTGTCAAACTGTGTCCACTACCTAAACAATAGTCGATACGGTTATATTCGCATAATTGTTATTACACACATCATCTTTTATTTATTTGACGGCGCGTCGGAGGCGCCGAGTATTTAAATTATGACAGTTCGAGCCAGCAAGTTGATTTCATCTCCTTAAAACGACGAGCTGAATCCAGCGATGTACATCCTGAAGTAGATCAAAAGAGACCACGTCTGAATGACTCGAAATTCCAAGGAAATTGCCATCGTTGCGAAATACCGGGACACAAGCAAATAGACTGTCGAAGACCACTTCAAGAAACTGCCAGTTTAAGACAACCAACCAGCTCCAATGCAGAACAAGCAAACAACAAGACCCCATCATTGACCTGCTACACATGTGGAAAACCAGGTCATGTCTCAACAGCATGTCCAGAGAAGAGAAGTGGTGGACTAGCGGCGACGGTGAAGGAAGTCAATATCTGCGAGCAAAAGACTTCGAGAGGTACCCTTACTGCATCATCTGGTGAGGATGTCTCTTTCCTTTTTTGACAGTGGTTCTTCTTGCTCTTTATTAAAGAACAGTGTGTCCTCAAAGTTTCAAGGTACTGAGCGCAATAGTCTTGTGATATTGAACGGTATAGAAGGTGACAATTTAGAATGCACTAGACAGGTATCTAGTGTTGTACGAATTGGAGATTTAGCAATAACTCTTCTTTTTCATATTGTTCCGGATAGATTTATGTCTGAACCTGTAATAGTAGGTGAAATATTTTTGAGAATAACGTCCGGGTTTATATAGATAATGATAACCTTTTAATTGTTGCGAACGAAAATGTTAACGTCTGTGTTAATACAAGCCAATTCGTTAGAGATCGCCAAAATCCCTCCTACAAACGAGAATAAGCGCTTGGGCGTAGAATCTACACGCGCGGAGGCCTCAAAGAATATAGAAAACGCGGCTAGAGCTGATACTGTACGTTTCAATCGAGCTTCAATAAAACCGTTTTCTAACGGCGACTACGTCTTTGTTAAAAGTTCCGAGCGTAACCAGACACAGTTAGACCGAAAATTTAGGGGTCCTTTCGTGAGTGATAACGCGTTCTTGAAAATGACCGGTATGAAGTCAAAAGCGTAGACGGTTCATGTCGTACCTTAAAATACAGTCACGAGAACTTGCGTTCAGTACCAGGGGGCCATGAAGGCTTTACCGAATTAGCTGCAACCGTCATGGCCGAGGAGGAGGCCGTGACGGCGCCGGATGAGCAGTTGGGGAGTGACCAAGATGATAACTCTGAAACACTAAGTGCTCGCGGTTTTGACACCTTGACTGCAGACTCTGCCACTCTGACTGCACATTCGGGCACGGCTTCAGTTCTGTCTGAAACGATGAGTGCTGACTCAAGCGTTGACTCCGATAATGAGGGCCCTGTGATTTTTGAGGTGGAAGCAGAAGTTCATCATATTTGATGGTAGCGTACCTAGTTACTTACAATATGTTTGCGTTATGTTTAGTAAACTATGTTGTCCGGTCTCGCTTTAATAAGGAGTCGAAGGGACGCATAGTGGTAGTTGGTCGAAGGGATGATGTTGTCCGGTCCAGTCAGTGTGATTGGTCGAAGGGACTCATTTATCCGGGCCAGTTTCAAGAATCCATGGTCGAAGGGACGGTATTGTCTGGTCTAATCGGTGTGATTGGTCGAAGGGACGCACTTGTCCGGGCCAAGGCGAAGTGGTCTTTAGTCGAAGGGACAGTGTTGTCCGGTCCAATCGGTGTGATTGGTCGAAGGGACGCACTTGTCCGGTGCGAGGAGCGGATTAAGTAGACCTGTAACATATAGTAAATAAGCCCGAGGACGGTCGATCGTCAGTCCAGCCGTGACGGCGCGTCGGAGGCGCCGAGTATTTAAATTATGACAGTTCGAGCCAGCAAGTTGATTTCTGGACGAGAGTGGCGCCCCACTCTAGCGGAACGTCACAGCGCTGTCATAGGGCAGCCATCTTGATTCATGTCACTTTTGAATCGGGGGCGGCGCACGACGCACGTCAACGACGGATCGCTAACGTCTCGTTTAAATCCAATTGAATCGTTGAAGAAGTAACCAATTTATGTTAATTTAAAGTGCTAATCTAATTATAGTGTTCTAATTGTGTAAATACCGAATTTATTTCCGTCATACCCCGCCCAACTACCCACATAGGATGGATAAATCTGATACGGCTCCCGAGGAGCCTTTATATTTTATTTCTTACATAATATAACTTAAACTCGTATTTTTTATGCATTTTACTTATTTGCCCTTCCACTACCTCTTTAACTTTCACATCTTTGAAAACTCCTAGTATTTTCAAGCCGGGGAGAATGTTTGCGCCTCTTTTTGCATGAGAACCATAGAGTTCTCATGTACTGATTTGTTTTTTACGTGTGTCATCACTGATGTCACTTTTCACTTTTTTCTTCTTGCAATTACTCACGGATTGAAGACTTTCCAATACTCTTATAATTAATTTCTACTGCTCATCATCATCACTAATATAATTGAAGAGGACATCCCGCGCGGGATCAGGAGAAAAACCGACGGAATACAGGTCAGTGCATGGTTTCTCCTACTGTTCTTGTGCAAAAGAGCGCCACAACTTTTTTCCTAGACTCACAGATTTTCTGCGTTTTTATTTTCTACTTATATCTTTCGCCGCACCATATAAATTTTTGAGGACCTTTGACATAGATAGATAGATAGATACTCTTTATTGCACACCACACAAAACAAACATTACAAAAAAAAGAAAATACATTTAGAATGGTACAATTTAGGCGGTCTTATCGCTAGAAGCGATCTCTTCCAGACAACCTTCAGGTAGAGGACAGTTTACAAAGTCGAGAGGGGAAGGCGGTGAAGAGTTAAAAAAAGAAAAATATTTTTTTATTAATGAATAAGCAAGTCAATTCTATCAATAACTGTTAAAATAGATTTTTTACATATTTTTTTTTATATCCATGACTGTCTGTCATATAATTTTATACGGTATTACGCCTTTTAGTTGCACTACAAAAATGGTTGACAAATAATTATCGAAACAGCACTTTTCATTTTGATTTCGTCGATCCGGTTTCATTTTCACTTAATTTGTCAAATTACCTACCAATAAAATAACAATATGTTTTTAGGTATTATATAGTAAAAAGTTTCAAGTAGTATTTTTGTAGTCGAGTCCTAAATGGTGGCAAGCCTTAACTACATAGACTTTTAATTCACTAGCTCCTAGTCTATCATTCTTACAATAGAAATCAAAACGATCGAGAGTGCAAATTAAAGTTCAAACTCGACTGCAATAGTGTAGCGCACGAAACGGCAACGTGCGCTATGCCCGCTTCCGAGCATAGCGCACGCATATTTTGAATTTTTTGGCGGGAAAATAGGTTTTGGCTTATAATTTTGAAACCAAGAGGCCCAGAGATTTGAAATTAAGTATCGTGTGTGCTGCTATTACAACGTATTATTTCATGTTTAAAACGAAACTCGTGCAGTTACTCTTATTCACCATCCGTAAGCTGGAGACCCATGTCTTCAGCTTAGCTTAGGTTCGTAGCTTCTTAACTATTCTAGCTAAAGGTTCGATATAATTGGAGTCGAATGCTGCTATAGTGCTATTCGACCGCGAATTTTGGGGTATAAAATATTGCGAATCTTAAGTAATTACGAAGATACAGCTGTGCAAGCCAGAAACATGGGTCTCCTGCTCGCACATAGTTTTACGATCGTAGATTCAACAGTATTTCAGTGTGATGGCTAGTTTTTTGGCTATTATTGCTGCCATTATAAGTTAAATTTCTGACTATATTCTAAAACCCTAACCTTACTGGTTTGCCTAAACGGCATGTGTCAGCTAGAGACACGTTTCGCCGGCTTACACACAAGAAACACCTCATAGTAACGAAGATGAGATTGCTGCTATTTTATGACTGGAACGTTTCGATGGCTCTCATTATGCCTTAAACTAGGGTAGGCTAAGAATTCCTCTTAGAGTCACGAGGAAGCTGTAGAAATGGACATCAATGTACCTACGCAACCGTTTGCTGTGGGCCTAAGAAAAACGATCGATAGAAAATTAAAACAATAGATGGTTAAGTTACTAAGTTATACACAGCCAAAATTAGTTTAAACGTGTTTTTTTTCTCGTTACAGAAACTAAAGACCAATCACTAACAGCTTAAATGGATGAACAGAGCAGTCCTTCAAAATATTCGTCATTGACGGCCTCTGTGACTGATTTTGCAACCACTTTCGACGAAAGATTAGCTCCACGAAGGACAGAGTCCTGCCCGGACTTTATGAACTGTTTTTGATGTGATTTTGCTAGCATCTCAGGACTTGAGAAAGAAGATTCATATACAGATAGTATGCAACGTCAAAGCTCAAACTCTCTACACTCGACACTTAAAACTAACCTACGGCTCAGCTACGGAGTTATTATGTGGGGAAATAGCACGGACGCCCCTGATCTTTTAATTTTACAGAAAGAACTAGTTCAACTTTCATTTAACATAAAACAATACCGATAGCTTTAAACCATACTTCGTCGAATACAAAATGCTCACTCTTTCATGTATATACATACATCTTAGAAACGTGTAAATTTGTTAACAAATACCCGAAATTTTAGAAAAAACGAGAAGACGTTCATGTGACATACAAATTACGCCATAGACAGAAACTGACAATACCTACATCCCGCCTTAAGCTATACTCATCCGGCCCCCTTTCCATGTTCATCAAAATCTTTAATAAACTCCCAGACTCGATAAAAAATATTGACATAGAAACCACTTTCATAAATCAACTCCAAAGAACTTTTATTTTAAAACATTACTATGCTGTAAGTGAATACCTAAACGACAAATTATAAAAACGAAATAACTGATCTAATAAATTCGTATGGTCCTCCCCTCTTCTAATTGCAATACCCTACAGGGCCCATAATGTCTTATAGCATTAATCATCTAGTTTTTAGTTCATTATGAAAGCAATAAACGATTGAGTAACCAGGCAGTCAGCATTACACCCATACATGCCAAAAGGGCCATCAGCTCTAATATTCCGATAATCGTAAAATCTGCTTCGCCCAGATCCCAGAACCAGACAAGACGTATAAGATATGATTCCTACAATCGTAGCCTTACCAACCTTAACCAGTTACAAGGTCCGGAAGAAACAAAAGTTCTTACCTATCCTATTCCAAGCAGTTCCAGCAAGGCTATAGACCAGCAAGTGTACCGCCTACAAATCTTTCACCTTTACCATACTGTCCAATTACTATTGTAGCTTCTGAATATCACGAATATCTTGTTCAACCACCCATCGATAACAATGTACTAACGCTAGCGCTAAATAAATCATATACTCAATATCCATGTCCCCAGCTGGAAAATACTCCAATACTGCCTGATCATGAAAAAGTAGGTGTAGTAGGAGAATTACCTACTATGGTGCCATAGCCACCTTTTCCACGCTTAGTGTTATATAGTGTGGATTTATCCACTCCAATTACAATGCAACCTCTTCAGCATTTAGATGACGTGTTTTTACCTACGTCAGTTCCATTAGCCCACTCCTTTCATCGAGGCCGGAGGTGTTCGTACACCTCCGGCCTCGTTGTTCGGGAAGGGAACACCTGATTGTGGATGTAGATGCCCAAAAGGTGCTTTGGGTGCACGCAGCCTATTGTAGGCTTATGCAGCAGGAGTATAATGCAAAGTGCGTGTCGCTAACAACAGAAGAAGAAGGAGAGGAAGAAGTACAGAATGGGTATGAAAGCCAAATAGAAACAACGGTGACGACAGAATCGGAATCAGAATCGGCGATGCAAGCGACAGACGTCCCCATTAGGGCGAATATCTGCATGCGCGTGGAAGCGCTGCCACAGTCGCTACTTTTTTCGAATTATAGAAGAATGGAGCAGTTATTATTGCAGTAAGTTTACTTCTGTTTTATGGTATAGGTGTTTGTAAACATTTTAATAATTTTTATGTTATCTCCAAAACAAATTATATACAGGGTGTATAGCGCAGCGCGTAGGTAAGTTAAAGTCAAGGTCAAATGAGAAGTCTAGATAGTAGATAAAAATATTTCACTTAAAAAATTAAAATTTAGACATGTAAGAAATTATCACATCGGGAACCATTCCGCAAAACGACCGAAACTCATGGGTACAATGTGCGCCGGGCCGCGCAACTGTGATTGTTTATTATTTGACCCAGTTTCTCCTTCGTCCTTTTTTCCGACTTAGGACCAGCAAAGCCTCTAAAACTTAAAATTTATTTATGTTTATCCTAAAATCTGACATTTAGAATAAATTGTAGAAATGATTTAAAAAAAAAGGAAATTTACAAAAACATCCCTTATTCGCTTTATGTGCTTTGGTGTAGTTAAAAAACTCAATTAACGAATTTGCAATGATTATTATAATTATTGTCACAATCACACCAATAAGCTAGCCCCAAACTAAGCATAGCTTGTACTATGGCGACTAGATAACGTATAAACATCCATGACTTAATTACTTTTAAACTTTCGCGTTGCATAATTTAAAACTCAATGAATGAATGAATTTAGTCAGCATGTGACCACGGTCGGTGTAACCCGATCGAAACGTCAGGCAAAAGAGGTAACATTTTGTACCTTAATTATGATCGCGTTAATTATAATTGAGTTTAAATCCATGACTTCGGTACAAATGCTAGTGCTCATCACACAAACAGTGGCGTCTCGCGGGATTCGAACCCGTAACCGGTACAGGCTATGTAAATTATCTTAATATTTTAATACATTCTAGTTAGGTATAAAAACTGACGTTTTGCAAACAGTAAGTGTTTAAAATGACGTCCATTTTGCACTAAACACATTGTCACAAGTCGTTGTAAAATCAGTTTACTATTTTTATTACATTTTCACTTTCAAAACGTCTTGTAGTTCGTCACGGTCACCTCACCGTCTCTATTGGAAAACTAATTAAATAAATCAACATAACTACAATGATTGAGTTGTTTACATGGGCATCATGTAAAACTTATTTAAATTGCAACAAATGTTAGAAGTGGCGTCCGTCGTAAATTGTTTTTTAAACTCGAAAGAATCAGCTGATTGTTTTTCACTTCACCGATAGCACTTTTAAATTCGTCTGCGACCTGCGTAGTTTATTACGGTCATTGACCTCACCTTTATATTGTTTTAAACTTTCATGGTCACTAACATTAGAATAGTTTGTTACGGGATTGCTACCATGTACCTTATTTTTGAGTTCCCGATATTTCGGCACTGTTGCAAGCGCCATGATCACGGAGTAACTGAAGATCTTGCGGGTAAGTTGTTAAGGGCAAACATATCGGTCTACCCTCTTTCGCTGTCTTTTATTGCACGCGTCGGTACCATTGTCTTCAAACTCACTATTTTATCGCACCTGTTGTAACCACCCGCCCAATTGCGGCCTTTGAACTAAAAATGAGTCAATATATTTTATTAAGATCGAAATGGACTACATAAATAAAGTTGGCCTGGGATAATTTAAAATGGCTGTGTGATCGTCTAGTTTTAATGGTAGGACCGTACGTTGTGTTGATAATAGTAAACCAAATTCTTTTAGAGGTACGTGAATGTTATAACTAAGTTTTCTCCAAAGTTTCCTGGGTTTGTGCGCATTCAAGGAAGAGGAAAAGGAACGCCCCGAAGGGCGCCTGATGAGCCCCAACACCAAACGCCCATCAGGAGTGGTGGCCATGTGATAAACAAATATCGTCAAACAAACAATCTGCCACCTCCGGGAATAGGGCCTAGTCTGAAACACGCATTAAGCGTAAATATGCGCAACTAAGGGAACGACTGAGCCTAAGATATTTAATATAAAATATCAGACTAACTACTTAAACTAAAACCTACCTACTCGACTTCATGTAAAGTCAACCAAGGGTTTGGGGTCATTAAATTACCTAACCGAAATAAGTAATCTGAATCCTTTAGTCCAATATAATACCAAGATGACCCAACAGTATCTATGACAACTTGTAGAGGACGGGGTCCTGAAATCTGCATTGTGTCCTTTGTAAAGTCATCGATACTCCCACATCAACCAGCATTATTCGGATTAAAGATTCAGACCACTTTTCTAAATAGTAAGGTACCGATACTCTATACAAAACCCCTCTATATAAAATACAGATTGACCCAACAATATCCATGACATAAGTAATGCCAGATGGACATTCCCACATCAATCAAAACCGTTTGGATATGAAAAAATGTTGTAATTATTTCAATACAATACCAGATTGATTCAACAGTATCTATGACAACTTGTAGAGGACGGGGTCCTGAAATCTGCATTGTGTCCTTTGTGAAGTCATCGATACTCCCACATCAACCAGCATTATTTTGAATTCAAACTCTATTATGTATAGTTGACCCTTGGTAGCCTATCCATGATAGTCGTAAGTAAGCAGTAAAAATCGTATTTTATAAAATACTTATATTTTAATTAAATCACAAATTAATATTAAATTCTCGACTCAGTCTTGAGGATAAAGGAGTAATGAAAAGGATTTAATAAGGATGGATACCTAAAAATAGCTCATTTCCTAACTACCTAATTACTACACCCGTTAACCTAAATAAATGAAGCTATTTTTAGAGGATTGGATTAGACAGGTATCAGGAAGGATATGATTTTGGGGAAAAAGGGTTTTCCCTGCCTAACGGTACCTCTACCTGACCTACATACTTAAGAACCTAGTAACCTTCAAACGAACTTCCTAGCTGCACCCTATCTACCTATTACCTATAATACATAATAATAAAGTTTATTCGATTTTGATTAAACGTATAATTTGGAAAGTCAGATGTCACAACGTCAGAACGTATACCTGCCTGCCTAATTGTAGTTAAGTATCTACAATAAATTATAATATCAGTAGGTACACAATATCTCCCCAAACGTTAGTTATAATAGGTCAAGTAAGTTAATTTGGTAAAAGTAAAAGGTTTATAAGTCACATATTATTATGCGTAATTTTAGACGTAAAATAAAGATAGGTACGTTATAGGTAAAATGAAGATTTCAAAAGTTGTTTTGTTGTAATTTGGCTCAATTAATCGAACAATTAAGTATTCAAAAGATAAATGACAGTCATATTTGTTAAGTAAAATCACTAGGTTTTTTATATAAAACAAGATCAAAGACCTTGATTTAAACCAATCAAATTGATTTACCGTAGAAATATGTCATAGTTAAATAGCTCAAATGAGCGCAAACCGTCACGTTTTGATACGTAAATCGTATTCAAATCTGTTAAATATTTTCCGGTACCGCAAATAAACACTCAAAATAAAACACAACAAAAAGTCAAATAAAATTAACATGCACACAGAATCATGACATCGAAAATGGGTTCATACTAAGATTATAAATTAATGCACACATAATTTTGCCCAATAATCGAAATTAGGTAAATTAGCAGCGAACAAAACTGTTAAAATCCTGATGAAAAGGAATGATGTGGGATAAAAGAACATTTAAATTATCATAAATCAAGTCTAGAATTACTGTCAATTACTGGTTTGAAAAGGATTTTGGCATTAAATATTTGAATTAAAATACCCGGACTTCTTAAAATCTATAACTCACGTTCTCAGCCGTTGAACACTCGCGAACACCATCCAGGTGCAATCAATGCGAAACACCAACTCCTCAAGCCTAACCTGCTAAACTATTTAAACATAACATTTCTTCCCTGCGTCCCACGCCCCATGTCTTAAGAGCTGACGTTCGAAATCTTTCAATTTGCAGAGGTACTCAACCTTCTATGATCCACGAGCCCCATTTCGGCATAACACGGCAAATATTCTAACACATACTCTAACTTTCCTAAAGTCCTATTATTTTACTATATTTTACTAAAACAAACATGAATGTCTGTGAATATATATTTACTCCCTTTTCCTTCATTAGAAAATATATGAATATTGCGTGTCCATGTTTACTTACGTATATCAAATTATTTGACATAATGTAAATTACTAAACTAAACTAGCTTATATGCCTAGGACTTGCGTACATTATTGAGGACAAATCAAATCTTAATATTTTTTTATTTTAAGATCATTCAAAAGTTGACAACCTCTGACTTTAAGCATAGTAGAAACAAAGCTTAAAGTGCCCGTTCCGAAGCGTATGGCATACACATGGGTTTGCCTGCGGTGTTTATGATAATCCTAGCAAGTGAAAAATTTAATATTTATTTATTAATTACCTAAATCATTATTTGATTTGAAAGGGTATGGTCGTTACACTGTTCTCGACACACAACACTAACAGTATCTGACCGCGAAACAGCAGTTTGTTGTTTTTTCCGGTTTTTGCACATACGAATCACTGGATTCCAGACACTTGATGGGTTTAAATTGACAATTTGCCGCGCCGTGATCATGGCGCTTGCAACAGTGCCGAAATATCGGGAACTCAAAAATAAGGTACATGGTAGCAATCCCGTAACAAACTATTCTAATGACCTCACCTTCTCTATCCGAATAAACAAGTCTTTTGATATTCTTGTAAATTAACTGGGATTTCTTGACCGCTTCCCTGTACGTCGACAGTTAATTGTGGGCAGTGCAGGGCAGTAAATTGTAAATTGTCCTTAGTACGAAGATTTTAAGTCGCACGTTAAATGCGTCGTTCTTTAGGCACAGAACGATTTGGGTAACGTTCTCTCCAGGAATGTATGGTAGCAGCAGCCAAGCTACCACCACTTTTACCATAAGTTTAAACCAAGTCACTAAGTTCAATTTTTGTGGAATCACCATGATGCATTTAAAATTTTGTATTGCGAATTTGCGACCGTCAAACTCTGTAAACACGCACGTGCTTATAGTAACGAGTCTAGGCGGCAACTGACCGAGAGCCGCGCGCGCTGCGAGGGCGCACGGGCACGGAGCGCGGCTTGTCGCCGGGCTCATGAAGAACAATAGGCAGCGCGGGCGCTTTGAGCCGCCCGACAAGAGAAGAGAGCCGTAATGTATCGATCTTTTGTTTGCATAAACAATAGGCGCGCGGGCGCTTTGAGACGCCCGACAAGCGGAGCCGTTATGTGTTTATTATTTGTTTGTAATTGTATAGTGCGTAATTTAAGATAAATGTGGATAGTCTCATGAAAATACAAGTACGGTACGGTACGGTTTTTTTTATTAATTCATGATCAGAATCGTTAACTGAGTAATCTCCTTAATTTAACTACGCGCTGCCACTTACACGCTTTATATATACATTCTGTCAAAAAAGTTTCGGGAATTGATGATTTGTTTATGGTTCCAAATTCAATTTTTTTTTTGTTGTTGTTGTTAGATTGGCACAACTGCTTTCCATTTTGGCGCGGAGTTTGAGTTACATCTTATAATTAGATTAAATACAGTATTGTTTTAGTTATACCATATCAAGTGTGTATTGCGAATTTCATAATGGACAAAAACATCGAACAAAGAGTTTGTCTTAAATTTTGCATCGCCAATGGGATTTCGTGTTCGGAGTCTCTGAAAATGTTACAGAAGGCTTACGGTGAATCGACTTTATCAAAAACACGTGTTTATGAGTGGTACAAAGCGTTCAAAAGCGGCCGAGATGTGATGGAAGATCTGCCTCGCTCTGGTAGGCCATCAACGTCTGCTACTGAAGATAGCATCGCAAAAGCGAAGGAAATAGTGACTGAAAATCCTCATTCAAGTTTGAGAGAGCTAGCCGTCGAACTTTCTGTGTCACACGAGTCAATTCGTACCATTTTAAATAATCAATTAGGTATGATACATGTTGCCGCTCGGCTAGTCCCAAAATATCAGAATTTTCTCCAAAAAAATCAATCGCAAAAGAGTCGCTGAGGACATGCTAGAACGAGTCAATTCCGACCCAAAATTCATGAAACGCATTGTTACTGGTGACAAGACGTGGGTTTACGAGTTTGACATGCAAACTAGTCATCAAGCTTCGGAGTGGCGCCTTCAAACTGAACCGAAACCGAAGAAACCGCGCCAAACTCGATCGAAAGTCAAAGTCATGTTAACTGTTTTCTTTGACTGTCGCGGTGTTGAATTCTTGCCAGAAGGTCGATCGACGATAAAAAAGAGTATTATTTAAGCGCTATGCGGCGTTTAAGAGAGCAAATTAGACCAAAAAGGCCTGATTTGTGGCACACAGGGCCATCATTGTGAACGAATTTTTGACCAAAAACTGAACAAATACCATCGTGCAGCCACCTTATTCACCAGATATGGCTCCAGCCGACTTCTTTCTTTTTCCTAAACTCAAATTACCACTTCGTGGCACCCGGTTTAATTCGGTAGAAGACATAAAGGAGAATCTGCGGCGAGAACTGAACTCGATTCCGGAAAAAGCGTTTAAAAAATGTTTTGAGGATTGGATTATTCGTTGGCGTAACTGCGTAAGTGTATCGCTTCTGAAGGAGCATACTTTGAAGGTGATAAAATAAATTTGGATGAATAACTAATAATTATTAATCTTTTCCCGGTACTTTCTTGACAGAGTAGTATATACAAAACATGATACAATTGATTTAGTTGTTTTAATATGCGATTTAAATTTTAACAAGGGCAGTTCTACAATAGACGCTGATAATTTATTAAAAAAGCAAATACATTTTCCCATAAACGAATTACCTACTTTATGCAGTCTTAAATTGGGAACGGCAAGTTTACTCTTATTTACATCGTCAAATGAGTCTTTACCTGTTGATTTTAAAAATCAATGCAGTATCATCTGCAAATAACACTGTCTCACAGAGGTCTTGGAAGGTCATTTATGTAAATTAGAAAGAGCAGAGGCCCTAATATCGATCCCTGCGGCACGGCCATAGTAAGAGGCGACCCAAAAGACTCAGCTCCATTGATACAAACTTTTTGTGTTCTGTCTGTGAGATAAGAGTTTACTAAATCTAAGGCATCGCATGAAACACCATAGTGTCTAAGTTTTTTCAGTAAAGTTTGATGGTCCACACAATCAAAAGCCTTAGAAAGATCACAAAAAACTCCCAAAGCATCCTGCCTACTTTTCCAAGCATCAAACACGTGTTTCAAGAGTGCAACTCCAGCATCTGTAGTGCTTCTACCTTTCGTAAAGCCATATTGTTTGTTATTTAACAATTTATACATTTATAATAATATGTACCTACATTTTTAATATCATATTTAAAAGAAAACGAATTTCAATGAGACAGGAAAAAACGAGAAAAGAAAGTATTGAGAGACCTAAAAAAAAACTCTGTATAATTATAATTTACAGAATTTTACAAATTAAAGAGGACATAACTCATGGCACCTATAATATAACACAATGGTGGAATATCAGTTAATATTATTAGTGACATTGAAACTAGGCTCAAGGAATGTAATAAAAATGACTACTTTATTTTAATAATAGGAGAAGCTGACTTTAAAGAGACAAACAATTACTATACGAATTGATTATTCAAATAAGAAATATGTTAGCTAAGATTGACAACACAAACATATTAATCTGTCTCCCAACATATAGATGTGGAGACTACTCAGTGATGTTTAACTGGAGAGTTGAAACTTTCAACAACCTCCTCTGTCTAGATCAATCCATACATCGAAATGCCTATATAATTGACTCTAATATGAACCTTAGCTACGATTATGATATGTTTACTGAAAGCCGTAGATAAATAAATAACAAAGGCATGAGAAGTATCCTGAGCCAAGTAATTGATAATATTACAGGAATAGAGGAGGAACAAAAAACTGAAGAAATAATATTGAATAAAAAGACTAAACCCCATACAACACCAAAAACCAAACGAACTACCAGTGAAAATGAGACACTGTTCACAACGAATTTAAAAGACGAATTTTTTTTTTCGACTGACAGAATAGAATAATATTTATTTGCCACAGCAAAAATGGACATACATGCAGAGAGAGAAAAAAAAAAAACGAGGTGTGCCAAAAAGGACCCCCACTCAGTATTAGTCGTGGCAACTGAGGGCTGCCACGACACTGATATTCTGCGGGGGCCTATAACACTGAGGCAAAACACACAGAACAAAAAAAATAATAAAATAAAATTATAACAATAATAATCATAACAAAAAGGCGTCGGAAAGTGACGACCCCATCGCCCACTGGTTAAGCAACTAAGTGACAGATAGTTGCTTAACCAGCGCAGTCTGTCTGTACCCTAGCGACTGGTGCTAGAGCCGGTGCCAGTCGCATTACCCAGGGAAATGGGTCAAGACAGCTCCCTCGGAGGGAATGAGCGAGACTCCGATGGTATCTCGCTCACTATGATGATGGCGGAAAATAGAGAGCGCATAGGGCCGCTGCCTGGGGGTGATCGCCGGGGCGCGTCTGGAGCTGGCGCTGGACGTGGCAGCATGCGGGCCGCCAGCACTACCCGACTGGGCCGACCACCTGCCCAGTCACCACCATCATCGCCTTCAGTGCGCTTGGCACCAGCAGGGGCTTCCCAGCCCCAGCAATTGGTGCCCGCCACTGGAGGTACAAGGCACATGAGGTGGAATACAGCAATGAATGCGAACCTCATGCGCGCTTACTACGGAGCGACAGAGGGAGAAACCGGCAGGACAGGTTATCGAGCACGGATGCATCGCACATTTCTGCAGCTGGAGCCAAATTTGTCAGTCGCCGAACAAAACCTGTCGGATAGAGCTCGGTGGATATTGCGGTCTAACATCTTTAGCACCACTGAGCTCGAACAATTGCGAAACGAGGCTGTTTCCTGCGCACCACCCGCACCCACTGAGCGGACTGCCACTCCAGAGCCTTCTGGCGGCGAAAATATGGTAGTCGAAGACGAGTCGGTGGTAGCTGGTGACGCGTCGGATATAGTCGCCCAGGATTTAGAGCAAATGAGGGGGATGTTAGAGGAGGCGATTTTGGAGTACAGTAATACTCCCCTAGAAGAGAGACCAAGGCTTCCGAGGCTACCACTCAGTGTTCGGATCCGGGATGTCGTTGAGGCCGTAAACCAGATGCTGCCCCAGCATTTGGAGAGCAGCTCTGGCCTGGCTGATACCAGTACGATTCTCTTCAGTGCAGAAATGACGGTGTGCCGATTCACAGGCATCCGAGTTGCACCAAGTCCAAGTGCTGCACGTACTACTCGCAGGAGTAATACTGTGCCAGCCTGGAAGAGGAGAATCGAACAACGTATCGAGCAAGCCAGAGTCCTCATCGGCAAACTGACGTGCTTCCGCTCGGGCAATACCAGGCCAAGGATTGTGCGCTTTGTCAGGAGGGAGTTTTCTGGGATAACAATTAATTTGGCTAACCCAGAGTTTGCTCGGAAACTGACGGAGCGCATCGACGAGCTGAAGCAGAAGATCGCTGCGTGGGCGAAGCGTATCAGAAGGTACTCAGAAAGGGTTGAGAGATACGAGCAGAATCGCCTTTTCGGGAGTGACCAGAGAAAATTCTACAAACGATTGGAGAGCTCTGAACCTCGCAACACTGGTGCAAGACCGAACAAGGCCGAAGTTGTAAGCTTTTGTCGTGGCCTTTGGTCAACACCAGTGGAGCACAGCGAAGGACCCTGGATTGGCGCGATAGAGGAGGCGTGTGCATCAGTTCCTCCGATGAACCCTGTCTTCATCACTGATGAGGACGTAGCCACTGCAGTACGTCGAGCCCCGAACTGGAAATGTCCGGGACTGGATGGCCTGCAGAGTTACTGGCTAAAAGGATTCTCGGTATGCCATGCTACCTTGGCCCGCCAATTTCAGGAGGCGCTAGAGACAGGAGCTCTCCCGAACTTTCTCACTACTGGGGTCACTCACCTAGCTCTTAAAACACAAAACACCGCGGACCCGAGTAAATACCGCCCGATAACGTGTCTGCCTACCATCTATAAGACACTAACATCCGTTCTGAGCGCCAAAATTTGTGATCATATAGACGCGAATCGTCTTATGTCTGACGCTCAGAACGGATGTCGGGCTGGTAGTCGCGGTTCAAAGGAGCTTCTCCTCATAGATGCTGTCGCTGGCCAACTGGTCAAACGCAATCGCCGGAACTTCTCTGCTGCCTGGATTGACTACAAAAAAGCATTTGACTCAGTCCCCCATACATGGCTAAAGAGGGTCCTCGAACTGTATAAAATTGATTATACGGTTCGACACTTCCTCAAGAAATGTATGGAGCAATGGAGTAAGTACAATGCTTAGTCTCCAGGGCGAGAGAATGGCGGATGCTGAAGACCGAATAAGCATTAGGAGGGGTATATACCAGGGCGATTGTCTGAGTCCACTTTGGTTCTGCCTTGCCCTGAACCCTCTAAGCAGATTGCTGGAGAATTCAGGGACGGGATTTCAGTTTCGGATAGGGAGAGATTGGGTGTCGCACTTTTTTTACATGGATGACCTGAAGCTGTTAGCCCCAACAGCTCCGAAGCTGAGGGAGCTACTAAACATTGTTGTTGATTTTAGTGGCTCCATCAGAATGGAGTTCGGGGTTGATAAGTGTGCGGTTATCCATGTGACGAGGGGAAAGATTACTCGGTCGCAGGAGGTTAACCTTGGTGTCGTCCAACTGCAAACACTTTCCGAAACTGATACGTACCGGTATCTGGGTATGTCACAGAGTATAGGTTTGAGGGAATCGGACGTAAAACAGTCTGTTGGTGAAGCCTTCTTCGACCGCCTTACAAAGGTGCTTAATAGTTCTTTGTCGGGGGTCAACAAGGTCAAAGCCTATAACGGATGAGTTATGCCTATTCTCTTATACACCTTTGGCATTCTCAGATGGACTCAGACCGAACTAAACGCTCTGGATCGGAAAGTCCGCACAACTATGACACTACATAGAATGCATCACCCCAGGTCGTCGGTCATGAGGCTGTATATCCCGAGGAAATGTGGTGGTCGAGGCCTGTTAAGTGCTAAAACCATGCACGACCGCGAGGTATCTAGCCTCAGAGCGTATTTCCTAGCAAAGACCGACACAACGATGCATTGTGATGTCATAGAATGTGATAAAGGACACCCCTCTTGATCTGGCCAACGAGTCATGGCAGCCGCCGGCGATACTAAGTGTCTCTGATCGCGAGACCGTATGGAAAGGGAAAGAGCTGCACGGACGGTTTTTCAAGGCTTTACACGAGCCCCACGTGAACCGAAAAGCTTCCGTGCATTGGGTGCGCTTTGGAGACCTCTTTGGAGAAACCGAGGGGTTTGCTTGTGCGATACAAGACCAGGTTATCAGGACGAACAATTACCAAAAGTACATCATAAAGGATGGCACAGTGGACATTTGTCGGGCCTGTCGCCATCCTGGAGAATCACTCCGTCATGTGGTTTCGGGTTGTTCGGCTCTTGCTAACACTGAGTATCTGCACAGGCATAACCAAGCAGCCAAAATTCTCCACTAAGAGCTCGCCCTGAAGTACGGTCTCGTGAGCCAGAGACTACCCTATTATAAGTACTCGCCGGAGCCAGTACTCGAAAGTGACAGTATCCGGCTCTACTGGGACCGGCCCATCATCACTGACAGGACTATTCTTGCGAATAAGCCTGATATAGTGCTGATGGACCGGGCGCAATCGAAGGTGTTATTAGTGGACGTCACTATCCCTCATGACGAGAACCTTGTGAAGGCCGAGACCGAAAAGCAACGCAAGTACTTGGACCTAGTACACGAGGTTACCGAAATGTGGGAAGTGGCGTCCACTGAAATCATACCAATTGTTATATCGGCAAACGGGTTAATCCCAGCCACATTAGGTTCACACCTGAAAAGGCTGGGATTCATCGGCGGCTCGCTTCCAGCAAGGATGCAGAAAGTGGTTGTGCTTGATACCGCACGCATCGTCCGCCTATTTCTCTCTCTTTTGCCCTGAACCCGTCCAAATGTGCATCTGCCGGTCATGACCGCCCAAGAGGCGAGAGGTTTTCGGCCTATGGAGATAATAATAATAATAAGCCCCCTAAAGTTCAACTTTTCGTCCGTGCTTGACCATCTAAGCCGCGTAGCGGGGCGGAAACCCGAAACAAATCTACTTTTCGGGTCACCAACAAGGCCATGGCAAACCCATAAATATGGAGCTTAGAAGTGGAAGTAAACGTATAATGCCTCTTCCCGGGGGCGATCGCCGGGGCGCGCCTGGAGCCGATGCTGGGCGCCACAGCATGCGAGCCATCGGTGGCGAGGGTTTAGGTGGACGGCCCTTCGCCGGGGGACCTGCCTCTGGCAGGGAACCCGAACAATGCGAGTTCACCCAATCTACGACAACTAGTACAACTGTTACGCCGACCGAGGATGTTTCACAGGAGGCACCAGCCACTAATTCTGCGACCACCAAGGCCGGAAAACCCAGAGTACGTATGAGGTGGGACGATGATATAAACACCTTTATCATGCGTACGTATTACTACGTCACAAAATTAGAGACCGACCGTACTATGTACTGCAAGAACTTATTTGACCGGTTTAAGCTACAATATCCACAAATAGATGTCTCGGGCCAAAGAATCGCCGATCAACGCAGAGTTATTATCCGGAACAAATTATTACCCGACTCTGTGATAGAAAACATAAAAAAAGAAATGAGAGATCAACTTAATCGAGAAGAAAACACCACATTGCACCCAACAGGAAGTAGTCAGGAAACAATATTAACTGAGGCATGTAACTCTAGTTTCGAAGATAATCTTCCCTTGAACTCGCTTTCATTACAATCCCAGTCCGCTCCTACACAATCGTCAACAGAAACGCATACAACGCCTTCTTACACACATAACGAATCAGTCACAAATAAACAAGCAGAATATATTGAGAAACTAACAGATATGCTGCAAACCAGTCTTACTGAATACTCTGGAACAGATCCTTCTACAAGACCTAGGCTCCAAAGACTGCGTGAAAATAAACATCTTTACCGGTTAGTAGATCTTTTTAATACAAACATATTAGGAAAATTTCACACCACAGATTCTGACATAAACAGTATTCACACACTCATTTATTGCAGTGCATTAACTATATGTAAACAGCTAGGTTATAACATCCAACAAATACAACATTGTAATAAAAACAACAACAGTCGCCAATATAAAAAACCAGCGTGGCAAATCCGATTAGAGAATGACATAGTAAAGCTAAGGAAAGATATAGCTAGAGTAACACAGTACATTTCAAACCAAAATGATTTAGAGAAATTACGTCAGAAGGTAGAATCTATATTTTTTAAGAACCAGATACATTCCACTCATGAAAGAAATAATAGAAGACCTGCAGAGTATTTAGACACACTGAAACAAAAACTATCGCTGAAAGCACAAAGGTTGAAACGGTACAAAAAATCACTGCAGCGTAAAGAAGACAATAAACAATTTACAAATAATGAACAAATGTTTTACAGAAACTTGGGTAATAACAAATCTGAAGGTCAAAGCGACGAGCAAAGAGAAATACCAACTCCTGAGGATCTTAAAAACTACTGGGCTGGTATATGGGAAAAGGAAGCTAACTACAACTATCAAGCGGATTGGATTAAGGATGAGGAAAACAAATGGCAACACATTAATGAGATGGAATTTAATGAGATTGATAGAGATGACATTGAAGCTACCACTAAAAAAATGAAAAATTGGAAAGCTTCTGGGGTAGATGGACTTCACTGCTTCTGGTACAAGAAATTTTACGTTTTACACGACGTTTTAGGTAAGGTCATAACTGACGTAATTAAGGGAACTGTTAATATGCCGCCATTTTTAACACAAGGGATCACTTACATGCTGCCTAAAAGTGACAATACGAAAGATCCCTCACAATACCGTCCTATCACTTGTCTATCAACACTTTATAAACTCATCACATCATGTATCACCAATAAACTTAATACACACATAGAAAACCATAGCATTATATCAGAGGAACAAAAAGGCTGCAGGCGAAACCATCTGGGTTGTAAGGAACAGTTAGTTATTGATTCTATAATTCTCAAACATGCTCATAAACACAAAAGAAACATTAATATTACTTACATAGATTACCAAAAGGCATTTGATAGTGTTCCACATTCCTGGTTAATTCGTATTCTACAAATTTACAAAGTAAACCCTTCGATTATCACTTTCCTGGAAAATGCCATGAATGACTGGAAAACAACACTCTTACTCAATCAGATCAGAACAGAACAAATCACCATCAGAAATGGCATTTTTCAGGGTGATTCTTTGAGTCCCTTATGGTTTTGTCTAGCAATGAATCCTCTGTCAACGTTACTAAATAAAAACTTAAGGAACGGATACAAATTAACAAATACCTCGTCCATAAGCCACTTAATGTACATGGATGATATTAAACTTTTTTCTAAATCAGAACAAGCTATGAAACACCTTATCGAGACCGCAAAAACGTTTAGTGCAGATGTTGCCATGAAATTCGGCCTAGAAAAATGCAAAACATTGAGAATTGTAAAAGGCAAAATAAAATCATCTGTAGATTCTGGTGAAACTCACAGTTTCCAGCTTATGAACTCAAACGATTCATACAAATATTAAGGTATTCAGCAAGACAGGGGAATTCACCACATACAAATTAAAAAAGAACTCACTCAAAAATATTTCCGACGAATCAATTTACTTTGCAAAAAACAACTCTATTCAAAAAACTTATTTAAAGCTATCAACACATTTGCTGTACCGGTACTGACATACTCTTTCGGCGTAATAAAATGGACAAAAACTGACATAAACAAAATTGAAATAAAGACCAGAACAACACTAACTAAACAAAAATACCTACATCCAAAATCAGCAATACAGAGAATAACTATTAAAAGGGATAAAGGTGGAAGAGGCCTAATTGATCTGAAATTGTTATGGAAAGGGCAAATACAAAGAACAAGGACATTTTTCTACGAAAAATCTACCACTAGTGCCATTCATTCAGCTTCAATAGATTCTGATGACCGATACACACCACTTGATCTGAAAACTCGAGATCTTGAATTTACAAATAAACAACAACATGAAATTGATGAACTAGCGACATGGCGTAGAAAAGAGTTACATGGCAGGCACATCCACGACTTAGAACAACCACATATTGACTTAGCGGCTTCTAACAAGTGGTTGAAGTTAGGTTCACTTTACCCAGAAACTGAAGGCTTTATAATCGCGATTCAAGATCAAGTTATTAATACGAGAAACTATAAAAAGTTCATATTAAAAGATCCTCACCTTTTAACTGATAAATGCCGAAAATGTAATAGACAATCTTGTAGTGTGTGACGCACCTCACCCTATTACGTAGCATTAGGCATAGTATATAAGATAGATGTAAGGCTTAATTAAAGACATTATTATAACATCGGTCGACCTAATTACATCTTTTATTGTGCTCCTGGCCCCAACATTGCATGGCGACCCTGCCAGTGCTGCCTTTGGGCAGTGCTGTGCATCAAATAATAAAATAAATCTTTTTTTTTTATAATAAAAAATGTTTGGACAATAAGTGAATCTGTAAGACGAATAAATTGACGAAAAGTAAAACGCGCTACACTAAAAAGTGCTGTGACGATGGAAGAGATTTTTGCCTGGCTGCCGGGTGTTGACGGAGCCAGATGAAGGTACGAAAACTTGCTGGGCGCCGGTAGCTGGTAGGCGTCTAAGGATAAGGAAAGGATAGTTGCTGGGCGCTGGGAGTTGTTGGAGTTGTGATGTGATGAGAAATGTTGGCGCCGGGAGTGTCATGCGTGTCAAAGGAAAGATGAAGACGCGGGAATGGAGGACACAGAAATATTTTTTAATGTTACTTTATTTTTTTTTCAATGTTATAACCTTTTTTTTTTAACGTGGCCACGGTAGTTCTTAAGGTTTGGTAAAAATCACGTAAGTAGACAAGTCAATTAAAATTTTAATAGTAATGAATTAACAGTATTTTTACACTTTTCAATCTTTTATCTAAAAAAAAATATATAATTAGTAAGCTATTTTCAATCTTGATTAGCGATTTGGTTGCACACTTTGTAATATTATCCGTCACGTTATGTGGCGATCAGCATATTTATTCTCACTGTTATTTTATGTCTTTTTTCCAATACATTTACGTAAATAAGTATTTGTTTTTACGATTTAATCTCATATAATTTATTATATTTTTGAACGGCTATTAAATTTTAGATTCATCATTCACAAGTTTTTGTCATCAAGGAATACAAAATTACTTAAGTAATATATTAATTTAATTAAATATTTA
This sequence comes from Anania fuscalis, assembly GCA_950371115.1. Lineage (NCBI taxonomy): Eukaryota > Metazoa > Arthropoda > Insecta > Lepidoptera > Crambidae > Anania > Anania fuscalis. The sequence continues at coordinate 9,836,405 of OX493326.1, read as the reverse complement.
TTTGGTTCCTAATTTCAAACCTGATATATATTTTCTTATTAAACTACTTCATAAAACGTAATTCTTTATGATTATCAATTGTATTATTTACACTCTTTGTTTTCCATGATATTATAAATTACTTTTGGTTTTGGGTACTAAAATATCTAAGCAATTATGTACATAACTTCGTAAAAAAAAATGTATTAATAATTATAAATAAAGTATCTTTAACACACTTCTTATAATTAGGGTAATTTGGCAAAATTAAATTATGAGATTGATAGTAACTTCTGACATATAAAAATGAAATTTAAATGGTAAATCTATTTTAATCTTTGAAATTAAATTTTATAATATAATAAAATCATCACCTACATAAATTACTAACATAAAAAGTAAAGATTTGTTAAATATATAATGTTGTCATTTTAATTACGCGTTTCAATGATTTTGACTATATAAAATAACTATCTAAAATTATATTTAATCATTTTTGGACAAACAATAAGAGAACACACCTTAAACTATACATAATTTTATGAGGTTTTTACAGGTTGCCACCGAAGGCGGTATCTTTTAATTTTGAAACATGGTAATATTCAATTTTGTTTTTCAAATTAGATTTTTCTGTCTTAAAACAATAGCACAATTTTAATATATATTTTAATATTATTTAATAATAAGCCCTTATCATATATATACTTGTTTGTGAATCCAAAATTCCCAATTTAAACTTTTGATTATTATTATTTATTTTCAAATACAATAGTAGGTCATTCATGACAGGTCACATTCCATAAATAATATTTTATTATTAATGAATTTAGCAACAAAATTTTAGTTTATTTATGCTATATGCCTTAAATTTTATTCAGTCGTTTATGTATTTTTTTTTCATTATCGTACACGGTAGCGTTGGTAGATTATTAATATTTTTACTTTAAATAATAGCATTTATTTTTACCTTCTACTTCGTTTAATCTAAAACATGGTTTAAACTATTTTGGTGTAAAATAATTTTAATAATATTACCTAGAAAAATGTCTTATGATTTGTTAATACGTAGTTAGACCGACATTTATGCATTGCACCATATACGGCGACACGTGTAACGCATCAGCATTATTTTATTTGTTACCGGCTATTCTTACGAAATATGAAGCTGTTCTTAAAAGGGTAACGAATACTATCAGATATCGTTAAACTAGTAGTTGTTATGCACAATTGCAGTATCTGTTCTTTGATATTGATATCATGTTTATTCCGACTAAGTTATGGACTGAAAAGTAACTTTTTGATTTCTACTAATATCTAGTAATATGTAACAGTGGGGTACCTTTAAAGTTATTTTCGTCGATTTTTTAAAAATAAATTACTTTTATTTTATTCAAAATGTATATGGGACAAGTAATGGACAATACAAATAGTAGTAATGTGTTAATAAAAATGTAATTTTAGTAAGTGAAGCTTTGGCAAGTACTTAGTAGGTTTTTTTTTGTATGGTTACAGGGATGTATTAAACAGCTTTTGTACCTTGTTCGAGTGCATTAGGTACATTCCAAGAAAAGTATAGTTATGTGATGTAGAAAGATGAATGGAAAAGTAATGTAAAGTCAGTAGGTTTCGCGAATGTTATGAAAAGATTGTTTAGTATGACTGCAACATTAATATTTGGAGATTAGGAGACACTTTAGTAGAAATATTTTGTCAAACGATTGGACTGATCACCCAAGAGTTAACAAAATTATTTATGCTGAAGCATTCAGTTTGATAGTAATGTTTTAATGTTGGTTTGGTAATGTGAATTTGAAAGTTATGTTGAGATTTTGTTGATAAAGACACAAGTGGTACAAAACGGAGTCGAATCCTTCAGTTTGATCATGGTGTAAAGGAGATTTCTCTGTGAAAACAGTTGGAGGTCAATAGGATCTTAAATGAGGACCCGTTATTATAGTATATAAGTTTTAAAATATGGTACAAGTTACAGCTAGGGTGTCAGATCCTTCATTTGATCATGGTGTAGACGAGTTTCTCTCTGTGAAAATAGTTGGAGATTAATTATCTTAAAACATGACCCCAATAAATAAGTCTATGCGCATAGCAAGTGGTAAAGGACTAAAATGTCGTAGTAGTTAAAAGTAAAAGTCGACTATAAAATAAAAAGCTGTTACCAAATAAAAGTGTGTATAATATGAAAAGGGACCGGCCGGCCCAAATAAAGAAATTACCCAAAGAGGTAAAAATTTACCAATTACGATAGTGTGTGATAATGTGCCTACCTACTCGTATGTAGAGTTTTTTTTATAGAAGTTTTGAAAAGTAAAGTATGAGTGAGATTTTAAATAGAATATGGAAGATTGTTTTGGTGTTACACTACACTAGTACTTATTATTTTGAATTTATTGATGAAATACAATTATGTTTGTAACTGGTTTTATTATAATACTAGAATAGTAGGTATACAAAAGGAATTATGCTTATTTTTTTGTTATGTTCAAATTTAAAATTATCTGTGTATTTTTTTACGAGTAACAAAATTTTAAAAATTATATAACAGATATTTTAATAAAAAACCCTTATTACTGGTACCCACTGAAATATTATTTAAGAAAACATTTATTTGTTTCTTTTTTTCATTTACCACATAGGTAAATTCTTTAGTTCAAAGTCTAAAAGATGAAAAGGGTTTATTTAAAATTATTTTCCTTTAAAAATAAACATTGAAAATTAAATACCATAACTTTTTTTTGTAAAACGTTTTATTAAAAACGTGTTTTTTTTTCGACAAATTGACTTGTCTACCTAGCAAATGTTAAAATTAAGCGTACATGATAATATATTTTTTTAAAGAATTTTATAAATTAGTTTACTTGTCACACATTTTTTTAAGTGTATGTCAAATTAATCTGGTTTTGATTTAGTTTAAAAAAAATATTTTAAAATCTTTAATTTTATTCAAATACAATCATGAACTTATATTAAAATAACAATAAATTCGGAGAAATTAGCTATTTTAAATTGTCTTTTAATAAAACTGTTATTTTGTTCAATTTCATTATGTGATAAAATTGTTTATTACAGTTTAAAGTTTTACCAATTAGTTAATTGTTACCGTAAAATAAACTTACGATTGAAACAGAATAATTTTATTGTTATATTAGCTAGTAAAACTTGATATTTTATTAAGTGAAGTACAATGAATTGGACTTAAATAAATTAATAACTAAATTTTTATAGATCATTTTATTAGGTACTCATTCATATTCAAATTTGATTGTGTTTATTAAAAATCAATGTAATTAATTTTATTGAATTACCAATTTTAAATAGATAAACTTATTTGTACATTTTTCAAAAATCTTAAAATTATTGTAATGTTATAATTGCTTTTAAATTTCTCGAAGGCTTATTTTTTTTCTAAAATTAGACCTAACTGTAATTGAATCTTTTAAATTTATACTTACTACTACTTTTGATTATGCATACTTTTGTTTTAAAGCATAGGTATGATTGGCTGAAAAAGACATTAAAAGTTCAAAAAAAAAATTTTTATAACTTATTTTTTTTTTACAAAATACGGGGAAGGTGTAGTGTGTGACGCACCTCACCCTATTACGTAGCATTAGGCATAGTATATAAGATAGATGTAAGGCTTAATTAAAGACATTATTATAACATCGGTCGACCTAATTACATCTTTTATTGTGCTCCTGGTCCCAGTATTGCAATCTGAAACCATCCAACACATAACCAGCGCGTGCCCAAATCTCACCCAAACAGACTATACCCACCGACACAACCAGATCTGCAATATTGTGCACCAAAAGCTGGCGCAAAAGCACAAACTCATATCCGGAAAGCTATTACCGTATTATCAGTATACACCAAAGCCAGTAATGGAGAGCAGCAGTCACAAGATGTACTTTGATCGGGCCAAACATTCACAATTCACAACAACAAACAAAACAGTACACCTAATAGATATAGCAGTCCCTAATACACATAATTTACATAAAACCATTACAGAAAAAATACACAAGTATACTGAACTCTAAGAGGAGATACTTATAATATGGAACATGGACAAAGTATACATTGTGCCACTGGTGCTCTCCAGTACCGGAGTCATACCCAAACATTTGCTAGGAGTCTTACGCAACCTAGACATTTCAGAGAACACGTACATGACGATGCAAAAGGCTGCTATCCTCAACACTTCTCGCATAGTCAGAAAGTTCTTGCAGGACGATTCCATTTCCGTTCCCAACTCAGCAAACGCGGCTCACGGGCCTAAGCCCGTGAGTTCGCTGTAATTACCGAAGAAACTTCTTCGAGGATAAAAAAACTGCATTTAATAATAATAATAAACCCCGCAGGGCAGCTTTGTGGCAAGCTTTGGTGAGTAGCGACACCACGGGGTCAGTCGTTAATCCGAGTGCTCCCGAGAGTCGGCCAAGACCCTCGTCTTCGGCTTGCCGAAGTGGAACACAAGGGCGTCTACAGGATTCTCGCCTCTGGCTTGCCTTAACCGGCCGGCTAGAGTGGAGTCGCGAGAGCACGATACTCGAAGGGTGGATGTGGTTCGTAAGTGGCAAGTGGGCACGTGATGCCGGACCCTCCGGGGGGAGCAGATGATCATCGTTTAAAGTCCAGAGCCACCTCTCCACCCTTAGCCGCCAGCAACAGTGTTGCCCCTCAGTCCGGTCTTGAATGACCCATGACGCCAGGGGGGGCCCATTCAGTTGGCGGCGAGTCACCACCTGCCAATTTTTTTAGTCTGAGACTATGAACCAGGCAGGTGATCGGTAGTCTCCATCAAAAGCCCATTACCCAGTCCATCAAGTCCCTTTCCATAGAACCGGTTTAGTTTCCATCTTAACTGCAATAGTCCTTGCAACTAGCGGGTGCTGTCTTTGGGTGTATCTTCTTAATAGTGCAGGCAGAGATAGTATCCGCTAGGTGTACATATCCCAATTCAGTAACGTATCTCAAAGGGGCCTCTTCGTGTTGGATCTGTATCCCCACGAACGCCTTCCAAAAGGACCGGCCTCCGTGCCGTGATTTCCCGCAGGAGAGATACAAATAATAATAATAATAAGGCGGCGTCGGGAAGTGACGACCTCATCGCCCACTGGTTAGGCAACTAAGTGACAGATAGTTGCATAACCAGCGCAGTCAGTCTGTACCCTAGCGACTGGTGCTAGAGCCGGTGCCAGTCGCATTACCCAGGGAAATGGGTCAACAAGACGGCTCCCTCGTAGGGAATGAGCGAGACTCCGATGGTATCTCGCTCACTACATGATTATGGCGGAAAATAGAGAGCGCATAGGGCCGCTGCCTGGGGGTGATCGCCGGGGCGCGTCTGGAGCTGGCGCTGGACGTGGCAGCATGCGGGCCGCCAGCACTACCCGACTGGGCCGACCACCTGCCCAGTCACCACCATCATCGCCTTCAGTGCGCTTGGCACCAGCAGGGGCTTCCCAACCCCAGCAATTGGTGCCCGCCACTGGAGGTACAAGGCGCATGAGGTGGAATACAGCAATGAATGCAAACCTCATGCGCGCTTACTACGGAGCGACAGAGAGAGAAACCGGCAGGACAGGTTATCGAGCACGGATGCATTGCACATTTCTGCAGCTGGAGCCAAATTTGTCAGTCGCCGAACAAAACCTGTCGGATAGAGCTCGGTGGATATTGCGGTCTAACATTTTTAGCACCACTGAGCTCGAACAATTGCGAAGCGAGGCTGTTTCCTGCGCGCCACCCGCACCCACTGAGCGGACTGCCACTCCAGAGCCTTCTGGCGGCGAGAATATGGTAGTCGAAGACGAGCCGGTGGTAGCTGGTGGCACGTCGGATATAGTCACCCAGGATTTAGAGCAAATGAGGGGGATGTTAGAGGAGGCGATTTTGGAGTACAGTAATACTCCCCTGGAAGAGAGACCAAGGCTTCCGAGGCTACTACTCAGTGTTCGGATCCGGGATGTCGTTGAGGCCGTAAACCAGATGCTGCCCCAGCATTTGGAGAGCAGCTCTAGCCTGGCTGATACCAGTACGATTCTCCTAAGTGCAGAAATGACGGTGTGCCGATTCACAGGCATCCGAGTTGCACCAAGTCCAAGTGCTGCACGTACTACTCGCAGGAGTAATACTGTGCCAGCCTGGAAGAGGAGAATCGAACAACGTATCGAGCAAGCCAGAGTCCTCATCGGCAAACTGACGTGCTTCCGCTCGGGCAATACCAGGCCAAGGATTGTGCGCTTTGTCAGGAGGGAGTTTTCTGGGATAACAATTAATTTGGTTCACCCAGAGTTTGCTCGGAAACTGATGGAGCGCATCGACGAGCTGAAGCAGAAGATCGCTGCGTGGGCGAAGCGTATCAGAAGGTACTCAGAAAGGGTTGAGAGATACGAGCAGAATCGCCTTTTCGGGAGTGACCAGAGAAAGTTCTACAAACGCTTGGAGAGCTCTGAACCTCGCAACACTGGTGCAAGACCGAACAAGGCCGAAGTCGTAAGCTTTTGTCGTGGCTTTTGGTCAATACCAGTGGAGCACAGCGAAGGACCCTGGATTGGCGCGATAGAGGAGGCGTGTGCATCAGTTCCTCCGATGAACCCTGTCTTCATCACTGATGAGGACGTAGCCACTGCAGTACGTCGAGCCCCGAACTGGAAAAGTCCGGGACTGGATGGCCTGCAGAGTTACTGGCTAAAAGGATTCTCGGTATGCCATGCTACCTTGGCCCGCCAATTTCAGGAGGCGCTAGAGACAGGAGCTCTCCCGAACTTTCTCACTACTGGGGTCACTCACCTAGCTCCTAAAACACAAAACACCGCGGACCCGAGTAAATACCGCCCTATAAGGTGTCTGCCTACCATCTATAAGACACTAACATCCGTTCTGAGCGCCAAAATTTGTGATCATATAGACGCGAATCGTCTTATGTCTGACGCTCAGAACGGATGTCGGGCTGGTAGTCGCGGTTCAAAGGAGCTTCTCCTCATAGATGCTGTCGCTGGCCAACTGGTCAAACGCAATCGCCGGAACTTCTCTGCTGCCTGGATTGACTACAAAAAAGCATTTGACTCAGTCCCCCATACATGGCTAAAGAGGGTCCTCGAACTGTATAAAATTGATTATACGGTTCGACACTTCCTCAAGAAATGTATGGAGCAATGGAGTAAGTACAATGCTTAGTCTCCAGGGCGAGAGAATGGCGGATGCTGAAGACCGAATAAGCATTAGGAGGGGTATATACCAGGGCGATTGTCTGAGTCCACTTTGGTTCTGCCTTGCCCTGAACCCTCTAAGCAGATTGCTGGAGAATTCAGGGACGGGATTTCAGTTTCGGATAGGGAGAGATTGGGTGTCGCACTTTTTTTACATGGATGACCTGAAGCTGTTAGCCCCAACAGCTCCGAAGCTGAGGGAGCTACTAAACATTGTTGTTGATTTTAGTAGCTCCATCAGAATGGAGTTCGGGGTTGATAAGTGTGCGGTTATCCATATGACGAGGGGAAAGATTACTCGATCGCAGGAGGTTAACCTTGGTGTCGTCCAACTGGGGGTGGAAGTGTAGTTACGTCCCCGTCGTCACCCCTGGATACCAGTCACGTGCGGTAACGCAGCACTGACTGGTAACTGAGCACTACACGAGAGAACGTTCCGCGACTTACGCGACATGTCTTCTACGACAATGGTGGATGCGGCTGGCAAGCCCGCGACTCCCGATCGGGATAAGCGCCCTTCTCAGGGCGGGTCCGGGCTTCCAGTGTGCAGTGGTTTGGTGTCCCCCTCTGGACCGGCTGCGACTGCGCTGTTCAACCGCCCTTCTGAGGGCGAGCCGCGGTCCCCAGTGGTGGAGGTCGAGTTGCCCGAGATGGGCGAGAGTGGAGACGCGTCCGTGGTCGTGTCCCAAGAGGAGAACAGGCCTGCCTACACGGTCCGAGACTGCAAGGTCGTTGTTGACCGGATCCCCATCGAGGACAGTGGCTCTTTGCCATCCCCCGGTGGAAGGCCCAGGTCCCGGCTTAGCAAGGGAAACAAAAATCTCCTTTCGGCTTCCGCCGCATCCTTGGAGGAGGGTTGGCCCACGATCAGGCCTAACAATTACGAGGATGTAGAGATGGAGGGCTCTGCCTCGGACCCGGAAATGCCCCTCACTTCGACCCGACCCGACCAAAAACGTCCAACGGACACGGTAGGTTTGGACTTAGACTCTGATGGAGAGGCTTATACAGCCAAGAAAGTCAATCCATCACGTCGCGGTGGGTCTCATTCGGGAGGACTCCGAAAGGCCCAGGCTTTTCTGAAGGAAAGGATAGAGGATGCAGTAGAGCGGGACTTTAATGCTGAGCTTAACAAACGGGCTAAAGCCCACCTCCTTGCTCGCGAAAAGTCCCGCACAGCCGCAAACCCCGATGAATCAATTTCGGACCTTATGGACCCGAAAACCAAGGTCGACTATGCTACCCTTGACCTGATGCAGCTACAGGCACGCGGTGGCATATTCTGTGCGGAAATTACTCGCGTGGCTGCTAAATCAGGGCACTTGCAGGGTCCCATGCAGGGGTCTCTGAATAGAGCAGCCCGCGAAATAACCAGCATTTTAGGTCATTTGGCTTCACGCTCGGAGACCGAAGAGAACCGCCGCCTCAGGGTTGATAATGAAAACCTGCGGCGGGAAGGCGATAACCTCCGCAAAGAAATACTGGCCCTAAAACAGGTTCTTGCGGAGACTAATAAGAGGACTACCAAGAAAAAAGACTCAATCGATTGAGGAGCTCCTACAGATTGCCTGCAGGAGAGCTGTTGATTCCGCAGCCCAACTTATTGACGCCCGATTGGGGGAAATCGAAAGTCGACTTCCCCCGCCAAAAGCGACGCCCCGCCCGCCACTGGCGAGCGATGCCATAAATGTGGCAACGACGAGCCGCACATCGGCACCCGTAACGAAAGTGGGCGCTCAAAAAGCGCAGAGAGTGCAGAGAGCAACTTTTGCTCAAGTTGCTGCTGGGAACCTTGTCCCTGACACTGCTCCCATCGTGCCAACTGTAGGCGAATGGTCGACTGTGGTGCGGAAGGGTAGAAAGGGAAAAACCGTTTCTACTCCCACCGCTGCATCCGCAGCTTCCGCACCACCTGCCGCCCCTAACGCAGCCGCAATGACTGCCAAAAAGACGGTTCCCAAACCACCCAAACTCAGCCCTCCAAGGACAGCAGCAATAGTGGTCACGCTGCAGCCCGAGGCTGCCTCGAAAGGGACAACCTACAAGGGATGCTGACAAAGGCCAAAGAAGAAGTGAACCTTACCGACTTTGGGATCACTCATCTGAAGGTGCTGGATTCAGCCACCGGGGCGCGACTTATCCAAGTCCCGGGAGTCGAAAGTCGGGCCAAGGCTGACAAGCTGGCCTCCAGGCTTGCGGAGGTCCTTGGCGGTGACGTGTCTGTCTCAAGGCCGGAGAAACGTGCAGACGTGCGCGTATTCGGACTGGACGAGGCCGTCACTAGGGAAGAGGTTGTCGCGGCAGTGGCCAACAAAACGGGCTGCGCTCCAGCGTCGGTTAAGGTGGGTGAAATCCACCCTAGCACCAGACATATGAGCACAGTCTCCCTTTCGTGCCCGATAGCTTCTGCCAAAATCTTGGCTGAGGCCGGCCGACTCTTGGTTGGGTGGACGTCCGCACGCGTCCAAGTTCTAGAGAACCGCCCCATGCGTTGTTTTAAATGCATGGGGATGGGACACACACGGCAGATGTGTCCCTCATCAGCGGATCGCAGTGGACTTTGCTTCAGGTGTGGGCTGCCTGGACATAAGTCCGCCGAATGCAAAGCCAGGGCACACTGCGCTGTATGCGCGGAATCTGGGCGCGAAGCCGGCCACATAATGGGTGGAAGGAACTGCAACCCCACCCAAACCAGAGGAAAAACGGCCACCAAGCCAATAGCAGTCCCTGCCGAGGAGCACCAAAATCGGTGCGAAGAGGTTGATATGCTCGATGCCTAGACAACATATCAACTTTCTCCAGGGCAATGTGAACCACGCCACCGGTGGGCAGGATCTTTTCCTCCACTACATGGCGGCGTGGAACATCGATTTGGCCGTGGCTGCGGAACCATATTGGGTACCGCCACAACCTCATTGGGTAGGCGACCCTAATGGCGATGTCGCCATCATCTGCCAGACGGGACCGAACGCTATCCCGATATCTATGAGGGAACGGGGTCCGGGATTCGTTACTGCCAAATGGGGGCGATATGGCATTGTTGGGGTGTACTTTTCCCCCAATAGGCCCTTGTCCGACCTCGAGGCTTACTTGCAAGTCCTGGGTCCAGCAGTAAGAAGACTGGCACCCCTCCCAATTATTTTGATGGGTGACATCAACGCCAAATCCCGCCGGTGGGGCGGAGTGGCCACTGACGTGAAGGGGCAGGCTGTGGAAGAGTGGGTGACGGAGATGGGGCTGTGTATCCTTAATACAGGCACGGCCTACACCTGCGTGCGGCGTCGGGGAGGCTCAAGAGTCGATGTTACCTTTGCCACCCCAGACGTTGCGAGATGTGCTCGCAATTGGCGGGTCCTGGATGAGGAGACTCTTTCGGATCATATGCACATTCGGTTTGAAGTCTCCTCATCCACTGATCACGTGAGCCCTCATAACTCAAGCGGCACAGTCTTCCCGCGTTGGGCCATCTCCAAACTTGACCGGGAAAAGGCTGAGGAGGCGGCAATTGTTCAGGCCTGGTGCACGAAGGGCGCCTCACCGCCCTCAAATGTAGACGAGGGTGCCACGCGTCTCCGCTCCGCCATGACGGCGATCTGTGATGCGGCCATGCCGAGGGCTCGGCGGCAGCCAAATCGACGGCAGGTATACTGATGGTCTCAGGAGATCGCTGATCTCCGGACCGCCAGTAATGCAGCCAGGCGAGCGTTCTTGCGCTGTCGTCGGCGCGCTGTGCAAGAGCCAGTGGAAGAGGAACGCCTTTACGCTTCCTACCGAGTGGCACAGAAAGCACTGCAGGCCGCTATCTATGAGGGCAAGGCTCGAGCCAGGGAAGAGACCCTGGCTGAGCTAGATAGAGATCCGTGGGGACGTCCGTACCGTGCAGCGCGTAGTAAGCTGCGCGGACAAGCGGCACCCATTACGGAGACCCTCGAGCCGGCCCTATTGGAGCGGGTGGTCCGGGAGCTTTTCCCGGAACAAGTGGACCCGGTGGCAACAACGCTACCCTGCCTCAGAAGAGCGGCCTTGGACTCTCCTGCGCCCGCCGTCTCAGACTCCGAGATGGGGATAGCCCTGGACCGGCTTCGGGGCCGTAAAACAGCGCCGGGCCCCGACGGGATCCCGGGGAAGGTCCTCCATCTCTCAATGAAGGTGAAGGAGAACGAGGACCAGCTCCGAGGGCTCTTTAATTTGGCCCTCACAACCGGACGGTTCCCGAGTATGTGAAAGACGGGACACCTCTGCCCCCTTTAAAAAAAGAAGGTCGGTCTCCGGAGTCTCCGGCGGCCTATCGGTCCATCGTTCTGCTGGACGAGGTGGGAAAGATGCTGGAGAAGGTCGTAGTCTCTCGCCTCGTCCGCCATCTAACAGAGGAGGGTCCTGATCTCTCTGAGCGTCAGTACGGTTTCAGGGCGGGGCGATCTACTCTGGACGCTCTTTCAGCCCTAAAATCCGTCACAGAGGAGGCCGTCGAAGGGGGGAAGAGAGCGTTGGCGATATCGTTAGATATTGCGAATGCTTTTAACACCCTGCCTTTCAACGTCATTTTGACGGCGCTCCGGCACCATCGGATGCCAGAGTACCTAGTCCGGCTCATACAAGACTACCTCTCAGATTGGGAGGTAGTCTGTGTTAATAATAGGGGCGAGATGTTTCGGTGCCGCGTGGACTGTGGGGTGCCACAAGGCTCGGTCCTCGGCCCTGCCTTGTGGAACATTGGTTATGACAGCGTGCTCCGCGGCTCACTCCTGCGAGGAATGAGCGTGTTTTGTTACGCGGATGACACGCTGATTGTTGCCACAGGTGGGACCCTGGAAGAGACTACAATAAGAGCGGAGGTGGCCACCAATTTAGTGGTAGAGCGCATCGAGGAGCTAGGTCTAAGGGTGGCTCCTCATAAAACCGAGGCTCTGCTTTTTCACGGGCCTCGACGTGGACCCCCTCTTGGTGCCCGAGTCCTTGTCGCGGGCGTGCGGGTTCCGATTGGTGCCCGGATGAAGTATCTGGGCCTCGTGTTGGATGGGCGGTGGTCCTTTCATGCTCACTTCCAAGGTCTGCTTCCCAAATTAATCGGAGCAGCGGCTGCCCTGGGCCGGCTGCTGCCCAACTTGAGGGGCCCCAGCGCAGGGTGTCGTAAACTCTATGCTGGGGTGATTAAAAGCATGGCCCTCTACGGGGCCCCTATTTGGGTAAACTCCCTCGATAGGGAGAACCGTTCGCTGCTGCGCCGCCCTCAACGCATTATAGCGCTGAGGGCAATTAGGGCATACCGCACGGTATCACACGGTGCGGCATGCGTTCTGGCGGGGCTTCCTCCCTGGGAGCTGGAAGCAGAGGTACTCGACGTCGTGTATAGATACAGGACGTCGAGGAGGCGATCGGGCGAACGCCCAGCCCTCGAAGAGGTTAACCGCGTCAGACTCCTTGCTCACGAGGAGCTGATGCGGCGCTGGGAACAGGACCTCTTGGCCCCCTTCTATGGCGCTAGAACCATAGAGGCAGTGCGCCCGGTCCTCCAGGAGTGGGTCCATAGGAGGCACGGCTTTCTCACCTTCCGACTGGTGCAGGTGCTAACTGACCACGGGTGCTTCGGTTGGTACCTGTGCCGGATTGCGGCGAGAGAGCCGGACCCCAGATGCCACGAATGCGACGCTGCAGAGGACTCGGCCCAGCACACACTGGAGGCGTGCCCAGCCTGGTACCGACAGCGTCGCGTTCTGGCCTCTGCGGTTAGCGGAGACCTCTCCCTTTCGAGCGTCGTGAGATCGATGCTCGGAAGTGAAAGGGCTTGGGAGGCTATGGTCTCGTTCTGCGAGGAGGTTATGGAGCAGAAGGAGACCGCGGAGCGGATCAGAGAGGATAGTCCTGATGCTGAACCGCTCCGGCGCAGGCGGCTGGGAGGAAGGAGAAGGCGGTATGCCCGCCTTCTCCCACCACCCTAAAATGAGACCAGCGGGAGAAGAGCCGGGGGGCTCATCTCCTGCATTGCACGGTCTCACCGTCTGGGGGGGCGTCTCTAGTGTACAGGGAGGCCCCCCTTTCTAGCGCGGGAGGCCCAGCATAGGCTGGGCCGTGCGTTGGCGCGACGTGGTAGAGTCCAAACGAGAGCCCATGTCGCGCCGCTAAAACGCTGAGGGTACACCGCAGGTTTTTAGTGGGTATGCTTGTCGGATGTCAGCCACTAGGGCTGACATTCGACAAGAGAGTCCCACATAACCCGTCGTCTCCCCCGGGACGGCGGGTATGCGTGATGCATTTTCCTGCGTAAAAAAAAAAAAAAAAAAATGGTGTCGTCCAACTGCAAACACTTTCCGAAACTGATACGTACCGGTATCTGGGTATGTCACAGAGTATAGGTTTGAGGGAATCGGACGTAAAACAGTCTGTTGGTGAAGCCTTCTTCGACCGCCTTACAAAGGTGCTTAATAGTTCTTTGTCGGGGGTCAACAAGGTCAAAGCCTATAACGGATGGGTTATGCCTATTCTCTTATACACCTTTGGCATTCTCAGATGGACTCAGACCGAACTAAACGCTCTGGATCGGAAAGTCCGCACAACTATGACACTACATAGAATGCATCACCCCAGGTCGTCGGTCATGAGGCTGTATATCCCGAGGAAATGAGGTGGTCGAGGCCTGTTCAGTGCTAAAACCATGCACGACCGCAAGGTATCTAGCCTCAGAGCGTATTTCCTAGCAAAGACCGACACAACGATGCATTGTGATGTTATAGAATGTGATAAAGGACTCACCCCTCTTGATCTGGCCAACGAGTCATGGCAGCCGCCGGCGATACTAAGTGTCTCTGATCGCGAGACCGTATGGAAAGGGAAAGAGCTGCACGGACGGTTTTCCAAGGCTTTTACACGAGCCCCACGTGAACCGAAAAGCTTCCGTGCATTGGCTGCGCTTTGGAGACATCTTTGGGGAAACCGAGGGGTTTGCTTGTGCGATACAAGACCAGGTTATCAGGACGAACAATTACCGAAAGTACATCATAAAGGATGGCACAGTGGACATTTGTCGGGCCTGTCGCCATCCTGGAGAATCACTCCGTCATGTGGTTTCGGGTTGTTCGGCTGTTGCTAACACTGAGTATCTGCACAGGCATAACCAAGCAGCCAAAATTCTCCACCAAGAGCTTGCCCTGAAGTACGGTCTCGTGAGCCAGAGACTACCCTATTATAAGTACTCGCCGGAGCCAGTACTCGAAAGTGACAGTATCCGGCTCTACTGGGACCGGCCCATCATCACTGACAGGACTATTCTTGCGAATAAGCCTGATATAGTGGTGATGGGCGCAATCGAAGGTGTTTTTATTGGACGTCACTATCCCTCATGACGAGAACCTTGTGAAGGCCGAGACCGAAAAGCAACGCAAGTACTTGGACCTAGTACACGAGGTTACCGAAATGTGGGAAGTGGCGTCCACTGAAATCATACCAATTGTTATATCGGCAAACGGGTTAATCCCAGCCACATTAGGTTCACACCTGAAAAGGCTGGGATTCATCGGCGGCTCGCTTCCAGCAAAGATGCAGAAAGTGGTTGTGCTTGATACCGCACGCATCGTCCGCCGATTTCTCTCTCTTTTGCCCTGAACCCGGCCAAATGTGCATCTGCCGGTCATTACCGCCCAAGAGGCGAGAGGTTTTCGGCCTATGGAGTGAATAATAATAAAAAAAAAACATCAAGCATAATCAAGAATAATCAAAATACCTACATTAAAATTATAACAATAACATTAATCAATTCAACGAATTAAATCATCAAAAAAAAAATACAAGAAAAAAAAATCATTAACAAACCAATAAAACAACAAAATAATCAACAACAACATTCAACGACATGGAAACACTACTCAGTCAGAGCCAACCAGAGACCAGCAGCAGAACACAACTGGCTCAGCCGATAGCTCAGCACCAATAGTGTGAGTGTGCGCATGCCTTTATAAGCCCCGACCGGCCAGCAGTGATTGCATTCTCTCTGGCTAGCTCCGTAGTTTATTTGATCAGTGACTCCAACCAATCTGGTGATCAGTGGCCGCCATGTCGCTATTTTTATTTATTTGCCCACGCCCCAAAATGGTGCCAGCCACGTTAATAGCCACGTCAGTAATCATGTGTGCACATGTTTCGCATTTCAAGTCGTGAAGTGGAGAGTTGATTAGTTTCTTTATTTACAACAACACGAATGTGTGTGCGCGTGATACGCATAATGAGCAGTGAATGGACAACGCCGCCCGTCACCGTGAGTACCTGCACTGTACCTACGCTGTTTTTTACACAGTGTAGTGTTTCATATGTGATAGCTAGCAACAATAACTAGAATGCATTTTCCGTTTCCATCTGCAGGACAGGGCCACCAAATTGATGAACTGAGAGATGACGCCTTCGCTCAGCCGTCCCCAATGTGCAGGGACGCGACGCCCATCACACCTGTCCACGCGACGCGCATACTACGCTTGTAAGTATAACTATAACTATCTTCTGCTTGCTGGCAAGTTATGAGGTTATTTTTGAGTTTTTTCTTAAACGTGTTTTTTGTTTTCACATGACATCATAAATACATAAATATAATGCATCAGAATATAGCCGGACCCTTAAACAAAAGTAACTTTCTAGAAATAATACTTGAAAAGCTAGACTCTATAGTGGAATTGGATATTGTGTACATTACTGAACATTTCGTACAAAAAGGAGATGAATACAGGGTGTAAAAAAAGGCTTAACGAAGCCTTAAACCACGAATTCTATACATAAAACCAAGTAGAATGCAAAAAAATAATTGCTGGAAAATAGCTTTTACTTTTGTGTATCAAACAAAATAACTTATTTCTAACCCGCAATTTATAGCACGCACGCCACAGACTATGCCTGTGTGTGTAAGCGGTCGGCTGGAGAGCGGGTGGCGCGACAGCACTGCGCACGATTCATTGCCGGCTGTGCCCCTTAAAGGCCTTTTATGAAAGAAGTGCAGAAAAATTGTATCATGTTTCTTTGTAAAAAAGTTTGGTATTATCAATCAGAAGTCAATTTTGTAAACATCTTTGAAAAAAAATTAACTTTGACTGTCAATAACTCGGTAACCCGTCATTACCCAGGTATAGTGTAAAAGAATAAAATGATCGTTGTTTAGAATTGTGTTTGTATCCATCCATATAAGTTAAGTTTTTTACGCCACCAACAGATGGCGCTGTGTGTTTATTGAATCGCGCCTGCACTTGGTGTTGTGTTTTTGTATTAGTACGATAGCATCGAGAATTAATATGTCTTCGTTCTGAGTTTGAAGTTTTATTATTTTAACTCGTGGCTTTGGGATTCTGTACCGATATTGTACAAGGTCCTACGAGCCGAAGGACGGTTTTTGAATGAAAACGCACAAATCTTTAAAGTAGTTGTCTGTAAACAAAGTGAATAAGTTGCCTGGCTATACCTTTGTACGAGTGACGTCATCTGAATTCATTTCCGTTCCGTTCCGTGTGGTGTTTGAAGATACGCAGAGCTGTCAATTACTGGGAATTGGATGATCAAAGAACATTGGCAAGTAAAGTGCAAGTGAAACCGTGAGTACAATCTAAAGTGTTAATTAGTCAAAGTGCAGTGTAACGTAACAAAGTAACATTGACTTAGAATAAATTAGAAGATCTTGGACTTAGAGTAATTCGTTAAAAATTGACGAGACGGGGAATCCATGCCAGTTTTCAGAGCGACATAATTCCCCGTCTCGTTAAAATTACGACAAAAATAGTATCGACTTAGGATTTTCCACTCAACACTTCACTTAAGAGACTACGCATAATTTCAATATGGAGAGCGACTTGCGTGTTTTATATGAATCGAAAACACAGATGGAAAGCGGATTTACAAACTTCAAAAAATCACCCTAAGATCGAATAACTGAAAACTACATTAGGGCGAGATTAAGTATCTTAGAAAAGCAATATGAAGATTATTTAGCGCGTCATGAAAAACTGATTGAGGAATTTACTACTGCTGAAGTGGATGATACCGATTATAAGAAAAATGAGACTTTTGAGGCTGTTTTTGAGACATTTTTAGCATATAAGGTTAATCTTCAAGATAAACTTAGATATTTTACTGAAAGGGCTAAGGTTGTCGATCCCAAGTAGCAAAATAGAATAGTGACTAAGTCTAATATACCTTAACTTTATCTCATGTTTGATTTAGCTTTATTCAAAAAGGATTTCGTCAAGAGATTTTAATCTTTAAGAGATAATAGTATTAAACTACCGCTACTTTAGCAAATTAAGAATACCCAATACCAAGTTAAGTTTTTTCAAAACTATTTTGAATTAAGTTTGCCTATAGTTAAATCTATAAATCCTTTTTTACTTTACTCAGATTTTTGGAAAACTCACTTAAAACTTTATTGAATAATTTAAGACTCTGTTTAGTCTTGTAACACCTAGTTCTTGGAACCATCTTTACTAAGAATACTTAATTCCTTTTTTACTCAAATTAATCAGTTTATAGTAAAAATAGATTTAACGGGACGCTTTCATCAAAATGGAACCAACTAGAATGATGGACGAAGTTTAATAATTCATAAGATCTGGTGGTTTATGGTTAAATATAGAAAATTAAGCTCAGTGTGAATTCAAGTGCTAGTAGCAAAATCAGCTTATTGCAGTCCACTGCTGGACGTAAGTCACCTCAAAGAGCGCCAAAGGGCACGATCTTTTTAGCATTCTGTACCCAAAGGGTAAAACGGGACTCTATTACTAAGACTCCGCTGTCTGTCCGTCTGTCGAACAACAAATACTAAAAAACTGAATAAAATAAATATTAAAAGGGGCTCCCAACCAACAAACGTGTTTTTTTTTGCTCGATATTGATAACCGCAACTGGGAGACGCTTGAAATATTCACAGAATATGTAGTTAAAAATATTTGTTGGTCTATCAACGCACAGCCCAGAACGCTTAACCTAGAGACTTAAAATTATGCACATAGATACCTACCTTATACAGTGTAGGATCCACTAAGAAAGGGCTTTTTCACTCTAAAATAAGTGGGTAAATTAAAATAAATCAAATATTTATTGTACGCCAATACAACAGACTCTTCTTGCCACTGCCATCTTCCTAAGGACGTCGGTCCATCGAGCTGGGCGGCGTCATTCCTACACTACGTTTGCCGAGGCGTGATCTCTACTCGAGAACCCTTTTACTCCCCTTTCATCGGTTCTACTACAGATGTGGTCGGTCAGCCCATGCCACTTAAGGTTGCCACATTTTTGGACTATGTCCATTACTTCGGTCTTCTTCTTGGTGATGTCATTTTGGATTTTATTCCTTATCGAAATCCCAAGCACCAACCTTTCCATAGCTCGCTGAATGATCGGTACCTACCCCCGATGAACCCTGTCTTCATTACCGATGAGGACGTAGCCAGTGCAGTACGTTGAGCCCCGAACTGGAAAAGTCCGAGAAAAGATGGATTGCAGAATTACTGGTTATAATCTCGGTATGTCACGGTATCTTGGCTAAAATGCAAAACACCGCGGACCGGCACGAGAGAATGACGGCTGTGGAAGACCGAATAAGTATTAGGCGAGGTATATACAAGGGTGATTGTCTGAGTCTGAGAGAGTTTTGCCTTGCCCTGAGCCCTCTCAGCAGATTGCTGGAGAATTCGGGAACGGGATTTCAGTTTCAGAGAGGGAGTAATCAGATGTCGCACCTTTTTTATATTGATGACCTGAAGCTCGTTGTAATTTATTTTTTTAGCAATTCCATGCAAGGTTTAATTGAAGATAAATAACACTTGAAAAAAATCATCGACCTCAGGTGGGACTCGAACCCACGTCCCATCGCATACCTATCAGCTATACATATAGCTACAACATTGAACAGAATACGCTGGCTTCGACAGCGAGAAAAAACACTTGAAGAATTTCATCTTGTCACGTGACGTCCTCGGTAGCTTAGTGGTCAAAGCACTCGCCCGGTATGCGATGGGACGTGGGTTCGAGTCCCACCTGAGGTCGATGATTTTTTTCAAGTGTTATTTATCTTCACTGAAGCTCATTGTTGATTTTAGTGGATCCATCAGAACGAAGTTAGGGGTTGATAGGTGTGCGGTTATCCATGTAATTAAGTGGAAGTTTGCTCGATCGCAGGAGGTTGACCTTGATGGTGTCCTACTGCAAACCTTTTCCGAAATTGATACGTACCGGTATCTGCGAACTGTGTCACATAGTATATGTGTTAAGATTTCGGACATAAAACAGTCTGTTGGTGAAGACTTCTTCGATCGCCCTACAAAGGTGCATATGGGTTATACTATTCTCTTATACACCTTTGGCATACTCAGTCAGATGAACTCAGGCCGAATTAAACGCTCTGGATCGGAAGGTTCTCACAACTATGACACTACATAGATTGCATCACCCCAGGCCGTCGGTCATGAGGCTGTATATCCTGAGGAAATGTGTTGGTCAAGGCCTTTTAAGCGCTAAAACTATGCACAACCGCGAGGTATCTAGCCTCAGAGAGCCTATTTCCTGGCAAACTCCGTCACAACGATACATTATGATGTCATAGAATATGTTAAGAAACTCATCACTCTTGATCGTGTCAACGAGCTATGGCAGTCGCTGGTGATACTAAGTGTCTTTGATGGCGAGACCGTATGGAATAGGAAAAAGCTGCACGGGCAGTTTTTCAAGGCCCTACACGAGCCGCACGTGCTATTTGCTATACAAGACCAGGTTATCAAGACGAACAACTACCGAAAATACATTATAAAGGATGGCACAGTGGACATGTTTTGTATGACCTGCCGCCATCCTGGAGAATCACTGCCTCATGTAGTTTCAGGTTTTTCAACTCTTGCTAATACTGAGTATCTGCACAGGCATAATCAAACAGCCAAAATTCTCCACAAGAGGTCGCCCTGAAGAACAGTCTCTTGAACCAGAGACTACCTCATACAGATAATACACAGAATAGACTGATATAATGCTGATGGACCGGGCGCAATCGAAGGTGTTTTTTAAGGAACATAACTATCAATCATGACGAGAACCTTAAACGAACCGCTTATAGTCGTGGCCCATGAGCGTGATCGGTCAGTTGTTCTACTATTAGAGTTTTCTACCTTTTCTTTTTTTTAAAAACAGCTTTAGTAATATGACATCTTTGACTCAGTCCTCAGGGTCGTTGACGAGAACTTTAGATCAAGGTGACTAAGAAATGCAAGAATATATGAAGATTGCAGTACTTGGAGCACAGTAATTCTGATTCTTATGAATTAAAAGCTGATGGTAATTTTAATTTTAGAGACCAATTATAAGAAATGGTTTATTGCAGATTCTTAAAAAGTATGATCCGGGTATTATCCCAAAAGACGCTAGAACTCCTCTGAACGCAGTAAATCTGTAGACATCAAACATTGTGGCAGTGGAGAATACTGACACAAAAGATTTTAAACCAAACTTTATAAACACTTGCAAGTAATTAATTTAATAATAATAACTTTTTATTTCATTTGTGGTACGTAAGTACCACCTACGTAATTACCGCTGAATTTAAAAGACTTGATTTTACATTGTGCTTCGTCGAATTGTAAGCACTAAATACTTCGTCGAGTAAATAATTTAGAAACTGAAAAGTTTTAGTTGCATAAACCTCTTTTTATCTCAAAGTAAAGAGCACTGTGAAATGACCAGTAATTTGGTATTAGCTAAGTCAAACTAAAGAATCACTTAAAACTAATACTTGTCTTAACTTTTTCTAAACTAGCCTTACAAAATCAATGTTGTCTAAAGTCTTTCTTCGTTAAGGCAAATAAGATTTAACGCCATTTTGCTACTTGAGTAAAAAAAAAAAATTGTTTTTTCTGACATAAAATCGTCAAAATGCAGGGTAGATATAAGTTATATTTTGTTAACAGTAATTTTGACAACATTTAATAACACATATTTATTAGAATATGTAATTTTTTTGAATTTACTCCACCAAAACTTTTATTTGTAATTCATATAAATAAAATTTTAGTGTTGTTTTTTTGGTATTTTAAAGGCCCGTCTGTTTTAAAGCACTTTCTATCAATTTTACGCGAGAAAAAATAATGTGTTTTAAATTTCCAATGCATATAACGACATAATACAGCATTTTCTAGACGTAAAATTTGTTGTTTAATCGCCATCGCCATAAGGCTTCACACAGTTAGTAGTAGACTTATAAAATTCACCATATTTTCTTAAATTCTACTACATAAAGTAGAAAAGGTTTTAAAATTTACTTCATTAAGACAAGATAGAATTTGTAAAATTTTAAGTGATTATCTTAAGTAGGTTTTGTAGATATCTTCGAGTCTATTTCCTTATCTAAAGTCATCCTACAAGATTCATCTTGAAGTACGAATTAAGAGCTCTTCAAAACCATTGTCTTAAATAGGGTTAAAGTTTGTCTTAACAATAGTCTTAACTCTGTCTTAGATTATATTTAAATACTGTGCCAACTTTTACTTAACTGACCCTTGGAGGATATCTACAAGATATCTTCAGGGACATAATAGTCTTAGCCAAGACAACAGCTTGAATTAGTATTTTTGCCTTCAAGATATCTTCAATACCTAGTTGAGACATTCGTTTGCTACTTGGGATGATTCATCTAACAGTAGTAAAAACACTAAGGTAGATTCAGTTTTAAAGTTGCCAAAAATTCAACTTCCTACTTTCAGCGGTAAGTATGAACAGTGGACTTCGTTCCGCGATTTGTTCACGTCACTTGTACACAATAATGCGTCTCTTGATGACGTACAAAAACTTCACTATTTAAAAACCCAGCTGTCAGGTGAAGCAGAGCAGCTTATACGACATGTACCTCTTACGCTAAATAATTATGAGAAATCTTGGAACATGTTAAAAGATCGTTACAACAATAAGAGATACATATCCTTTTGTATACTTAAGCGCCTTTTTAGTCAACGTAGTGTTTTGCGTGAGTCATCAAGCGCTCTTAAAGAACTTTTGGATGTAACCACCGATTGTTTACATGAGTTATCTAATCTAGGAATCGATGTCAGTTCTTGGGACGTTATTGGTATATACATTGTCAGTTCGAAGTTGGACGCCGAGTCGCGCAAACAATGGGAATTGCAGGTTAGTAATTCATTTAATGATATGCCTACGCTAAAACATTTTAAAGATTCAAATACACGTTTCCGAGATTTGGAATTTATTGAACCAAAAAACTTGCCTAAAGCATCTCCTAACATTGTGTCAAAACAAAAAGCTTTACATACAACTACTTATATTTCATGCCCACATTGTTCCGAGGAACATAAATTGTATAATTGTAAAAGGTTTGCCGATGAAGATGTTGATAAGCGCCGTAGTATTGTCCAGTCATTAGGACTGTGTTTCAACTGCCTCGGGCACAATCATTCTAACAAAGTTTGTCGCGTGTTCACCAAATGCCGTATTTGCAAACGCAAGCACCATAGCCTATTGCATCCCAAAGGCCACTCTGACACAGCAGCAGCAGCCACAGTCTCTGAATTACCAGAAGAATTTGATGATGCTGCGTCGGAAAGCGAGACCATAAGTAATATTGCCGCCCATTTTTCAAAAAATACAGTCCACAAACAAGTTTTACTAGCCACAGCCATAATTAAGGCTGAATCTAAAGATGGGTCGTCTCAAGTTTTAAGAGCACTTCTGGATCAAGGGTCCCAGGCTTCATTTATTACTGAAGCTGCAGTTCAACTGCTGCGGCTTAAAAAGACAGCTACTAAAAGTGCTATATCAGGATTGGGTGGGGGACAAAGCGGCCTTACCTCTAAATATACGGTAATGCTTAATATTCAGTCGCGTTGTGACCCCTCCTTTTCTATTCAGGTTAGAGCTTATGTATTAGGAACGCTTACGTCAGTTTTACCTTAAAGGAAATTTAAATTAGTAGATTGGCCTGAGATCGCTAGCATTGAACTAGCTGATCCAAATTTCAATACCCCCAACAAATACTGTTGTCTTTTATTTACGCGAACACGATACATTTAAATGAAACTACTTTTACGGATTATTTCGCGATTTATTAACATTTTATTTAACCTGACGTTTCGAACACTTTACAGCGTTCGTGGTCACAGGTAGACTAAGGTGTTATTCGTCTTTACAATATTTTGAAAAAATATAAACTACCGTCACTCAGTTAATATTAATTTGTGTTCCTATCTACGCAAAAAGTGCTAACTGTATCTAGAGGTCTTGCAGTGCGGGGCCTAGCATGGGATTTCGTTAAAACAGAATCCCATGCTGGTGGTATTTTCCAACCATCTTCTCTGTTGAAATTCGGGTGTCTTCTTATTTCAATTGCCTCCCGTAATATGCGAGGAACAAATCGTCGTTCTCTTGCAAGGACTTTAGGCTGGTCAAATCGTATGAAATGGTTGGGTGTATCTAAGGCATGTTCACACACTGCAGACTTAGTATTCCGTCTATGTTTGATGTCGGCTATATGTTCTTTTACCCGCACGCCTATACTTCGTTTTGTTTGACCGATATAGGAGAGCCCACAGTCACATTCCAGTCTGTACACCCCCGCATCTTGAAGAGGTATGTTGCACTTGACAGGTGGTAAAAATTGGTTAATCTTTTTCGGCGGCTTGAAGTAGGTTTTGATTGAAGCGCGCTTCAAAATGTTTCCAATCTTGTCAGTGACACCCTTCATATAAGGTAGTACAGCAGGTTGGCGTTCGACGGTGGAATGCTTGACCCGGGGTCTGGAACGACGTGGTACCGGCAACTGGTTTTCCCGTAGTACCTTCCTGACATGCTGGAGCTCGCCAGCCAGGTGTTGGTCGTCACAGATACCCCTTGCTCTCTGAAACAATGATTTGCCTACGGTAGCCAACTGTCGAGGATGGTGGTGAGAGGCACCATTGAGGTATTTATCTGTATGAGTGGCTTTACGAAAAACTGTATGACTAAGAGTATGATCCGGATTCCTAGTAAGTAAAATATCTAAGAAAGCTAGTTTATTGTTTGCCTCAATTTCCATAGTAAATTTGATTTTTGGGTGGATTGAATTTAAATGTTCTAGAAAAGCAGAGACTTGATTGGTGGGTAAAATTGTAAAAGTATCATCTACGTACCGTTTATAGAACCTGGGTGTTATAGGTGATGTGCCTAGAGCTCTGGCCTCGAAGTCCTCCATGAAAATGTCTGCGACAACAGGTGATACTGGAGAGCCCATAGCTACACCATCTACTTGTACATAGAATTCATTGTCCCACAGTAAATATCCCGATGTTAGGCAATGTTCCAATAGTTCTGCGTATTCTATAGGCATATCAAGTTCAACTAACTTCCTTTTAGTAATTTCAATACAGTACTGTACTGGTAAACTTGTAAATAGGGACTGTACATCAAAACTGACCATAGTTTCATTATCCGCTAGGTTTAGGTAATTTTGTTTAGTTAAAATTATTTTTAACTAAACAATCCTCCACGCTGCATATTATTTCTTCATAAGGAATTTGACGCGGTGTTACTGCAAAATTTAATCCAAATTTGAGTACCTCAATGGTATCTAAATGGTATTAAATTTTGCCGTAACACCGCGTCAAATTCCTTATGAAGAAATAATATGCAGCGTGGAGGATTGTTTAGTTAAAAATAATTTAAAGAAAGAAGACTCGGAAGCATTACGACAAGACATATCATCAGTCCTAAGACATAGCAAAGTACCGAAGTCAAATCTTTCTCGTACTCAATATATAGCTTTAAAAAACCTAAAAACTAAACCAGAATTAACTATCCTTCGTGCGGACAAAGGAAACGCAACGGTTGTAATGGACACATCGGACTATAAGCAAAGAATGTCACAGTTACTGGCGGACGAAACCACTTACAAACGGGTTAAAATAGATCAAACCAACAAAGTTTTAAAGAAAACCAGTGACTTAGTGCGAAAACATAGTGAAAGTTTAAGTCTAGATGCTCAATACCTAATACCTTCGTGCGCAAAACCACCAAAATTATATGGGTTGCCAAAAATACACAAACCAAATGTCGCGCTACGTCCTATTGTGAGTCAGATTGATACACCAACCTACAGACTGGCTCAGCACGTAGCTAGATCACTATCTCGGTTAAGAGGAACAACTACAGCACATGTGAAGGATTCCTACCATTTTATCAGCGAGGTTAAACACCTACACCTAGCGGATAATGAAACTATGGTCAGTTTTGATGTACAGTCCCTATTTACAAGTTTACCAGTACAGGACTGCATTGAAATTACTATAAATAAAACCAATAAAACCAATT
The DNA here is from genome assembly GCA_950371115.1 of Anania fuscalis. NCBI lineage: Eukaryota > Metazoa > Arthropoda > Insecta > Lepidoptera > Crambidae > Anania > Anania fuscalis. The sequence goes on along the minus strand of OX493326.1, from coordinate 9,810,894 downwards.
TATTTCTGTAAATAGGCTTAAACTAAGCGCTTTTACACGTCCCAATATTTTTTTCCCTACCACTACTTCGGGACAATTTTGGGCTAGCGCCGAGAAGAAGTAGCGCAAGAAACTTGGTCACTATTGTCAGCCTCTTTTTAAATAGTATATAGTTTACATTACAAGATAAATGTACCTGTGCGAGCAGGGCAGTATTTATGTCCAAATATTTTTATCATTTATATAATCATTTACAGTATAATATCCTTTTTTCATTAAAGTTGTTTTAAAATGCGATTTAAATTTTAACAGGGGCAGTTCTACAATAGACGCTGGTAATTTATTAAAAAAGCGAATACATTTTCCCATAAACGAATTACCCACTTTATGCAGTCTGAAATTGGGAACGGCAAGTTTATTCTTATTTCGGGTGTTAAGATTATGGATGTCACTTTTCTTAAGGAATAAGGACAGGTTTTTGCGGATATACATTATATTTTCATAAATAAATTGGGATGCTACTGTTAGTATATTAATTTCTTTAAACAGTTCTTTTAAGGATTCTCGGGGTCCAAGGCCGTAAATTGCCCGTACAGCTCTCTTTTGCAGTACAAATATAGATTCAATGTCTGCTGCTGAGCCCCATAACAATATTCCATATGACATTATACTATGAAAATAGCTAAAATACACCAATCTTGCCGTTTCAACATCAGTCAGTTGTCTTATCTTTCTCACGGCATAAGCAGCAGAGCTAAGTCTTCCCGACAGAGTCTCGATATGCGCACCCCATTGCAAACGGGAATCTAAAGTGATTCCTAAAAATGTAGTGGAACTAGATGTATAAGTTGTTCATCTTTTGCAGTTATATGTGTCGAGACAAGTTTTACGTTGGGCATTGTGAATTTGATGCACTTTGTTTTATTTGCATTGAGCATAAGATTATTGGTGGTGAACCAATGCAATACTTGCGAGAGTGCATTATTTACATCGTCAAATGAGTCTTTACCTCTCTTGATTTTAAAAATCAATGAAGTATCATCTGCAAATAACACTATCTCACAGAGGTCTTTCGTAAAAGATGGAAGGTCATTTATGTAGATTAGAAAGAGCAGAGGCCCTAATATCGAACCCTGCGGCACGCCCATAGTAAGAGGCGACCCAGAAGACTCAGCTCCATTGATACAAACTTTTTGTGTTCTGTCTGTGAGATAAGAGTTTACTAAATCTGAGGCATCGCATGAAACACCATAGTGTCTAAGTTTTTTTAGTAAAGTTTGATGGTCCACACAATCAAAAGCCTTAGAAAGATCACAAAAAACTCCCAAAGCGTCCTGCCTACTTTCCCAAGCATCAAACACGTGTTTCAAGAGTGCAACTCCAGCATCTGTAGTGCTTCTACCTTTCGTGAAGCCATATTGTTTTTTATGTAACAATTTATTGAGGACAAAGTGTGATAAAAGTTGATTAAAAATTACGTTTTCAAAAACTTTACTAAGTACTGGTAAAATTGAAATTGGTCGAAAATTTGAAGGATCATTTTTCTCGCCTGATTTATATAAAGGAATTATCTTACTAAATTTCATCAAAGTAGGAAACTGTTTTTCTTCAATACATTTATTAAAAATAATTGTAAGATAAGGGGCTATCGTATTTATAATTGTATTGATAATATTGACTGAGATCCCCCATAAGTCCTCAGTTTTTTTCATGTTTAATTCCTTGAAAGTTTTTATTAGTATATCAGGATTAATATGTCTAAAATTAAATGGAGTTTTGCACTCATCAACACCCGACTTGAGAAGGGATTCAGCTAGTTCAGCAGAAGAAGTCAGTTCTTTAGTTGTAGAGGGAGCTATATTTGAAAAGAATTCCTCGAAAGCATTTGCAACTTCTGCATGTGAGTTAATTATTTTATCCCCAATTTTAAGAGAGTAAGTGTGATCATTCTGTTTACGCCTACATGTTTCTTTATTTATTATGTTCCATGTGGCCTTTGCTTTATTATCAGAACCCAAAATAATATTTCGAAGATGGTTTGATTTTGCAGTGGCACATACTTTTTTAAATATTTTAGAGTAATTTCTAACATGATCTATGATCTGTGGGTTCTGAGTGTTTGCTTTTAGACTATACAAGTCATATAATGTTCTTCTACTTTTGTAAATACCAGGTGTAGCCCATTCATTAAACTTACACCTGACTTTATTTGCTTTTATTTTTTTTTGTGTAAAAATTTTATCAAATTCATTTTTAATCAAGCCAAAAAGATCCTCATATAACAGATCAACACTATGGCAACTGCTAGATTTTAATGAATCTATACCATCACAAATTTTTTCTTTAAATCGGTCTATTCTATTTACGGTTATTGGCCTGCAGACAGCATCTATAATTCCTCGGACATGATGGTGCTCAAACGACGCCCTCTGGCCACTATGGTCAGACCTTAAATAATTTATAACTGATTTATCTATTACATTGCTATTGCAAAAAATATTATCTAAGCAAGTAGCTGTTGTGGGAGTCACTCTTGTTGGTTCATTAAATAAGTTAATTAAATTAAAGGATTTAAAAAGATTAAGAAAACGAGTTGAATTCGGTGAATTTACTAATATATCGATATTAAAATCTCCACACACAACTATTTTCTTACTAGAACTACAGACTTTTTTCAATGCCTCTTCCATATTGGATTCAAAAAGCTGGTAATTGGCTGATGGGGGGCTGTACACGCTTATTATTATATACTGCTCTAGCTCAACACATGCTAGTTCAATAGTTCGTTCAATCGAAAGTGACACTATATCTTTACGTTCTTTACAGTTTAACTCGCTATTTAATAGTATAAGTGACCCCCCCCCTCGTAGTGGACTTCCTTGTGAACGAACTGCCGATTTTATAATTTTCAATGTTTATCATTAACTCATATTGATTAATCCAATGCTCTGTTAAACATAGAACATGTACATTTAAATCTTGTAAGAATAAGGCTAATTCTAACTCTTTGCCAGCCAAGCCTTGCATATTTTGGTGCACAATATTAAAGGTAGGCTTAGCTTTTGTCTGCTCTCTTAGTTTAAATTATTTGAGATTGTCACAGGAATAATATTTAAATTAGTACTACTACTAATACGTTGGTCACAGTTTGAATTTTTATTAATTAATAAATTGTTAATATTATATGCTAACAAAGTAGCAATTTGTTTTTTTAATTTATATGGCAGGTGTAAAAAGCCGCCCGTTAATACAAATTTATTGTTAGTAAATTTGTTTGTGTCAAAAAACACAAACTTGTCACTATGAAGTTCTGTTAGATTGTAAAATACACTATTCAATAAATGAATTTTGTCATTTTCTTCCGTTGTTTGGTACCTACAATACGGTAGGGCACACAAAACAACTTTTTTTACATGAAGGCTAGACAAGATTGAAAAGTTTTTTATAATGTTTTTTTTTGTTATATTTTTGCTATTACCAATTAAAATTACAAGTATTGATTGACTATTAAATTTACTGTTTTCTATGCGTTTCATAATTTGATCATAAGACGCATCTGGCATACAATTGTTAGTTACATTACACTTAATTGACTTGTGTAACAATGAGCCGTAACCAACTCCTAACCTATCTGAGAAAACAATAACATTGCTTACAGGCTTACATGAGGCTAATTGAGAGTGAGATGCAGATATTGACAACTGTCTGCTGGCGTCCATCTGTAGACTTTTATCTAATACCTGGGTGATTTTAATATTGGGTAGTGATTTAAAATCTTGGTTGGAATTGTCTAATTCTAAGAGTTTGTTTGCAGCCAGGATGTGCTCATTAATTTGGTCCTGAGCAGAGTTATATTTAATAGTCATGGATTTTAATGAGTCATGTAACTTTGAGATGTCAGCCTGAAGCCTTTCAATATCCACATCATATTTACATCTACTTTCATGTAATTTATTATTATAAATTTCTAAACTGTCTAACTCTATCCGTTGTTTTCTTAACAATATATTATTGTAAAAGCATTTCTGTTTTTTAATTAATTTATTGGTTTTTGTAATAAATTTACTATTTTTATATATTTCTTAGCCTTATTATTACTTGATAACCTAATTTGTTTGTTATTTTTATTTAAATGTAAGTCTGAAACTACTGCATGCCCACCAGGGCTCCCAATCAACTCCTCGTAAAGGTTCAAGGTCTGCGAGAACTCTTGGTTGTTTTTTTCTTCTTCTAAATGCAATAATGTCCTGTTGGCATCTCGAAGTTCGATCTCCAGTTCATTATTGCGCACAAGTGTTTGTTCGAAGAGATTACTGCACTGGTCAAAGGTGTTGATGGTCTTCATTAGCTCGTCACGGTGTTCAGTGACTTCCTGGTGTTGGGCATGTAATTCAGCTAGTTCTTTCTTGAGTTGAGAGTTCTTGTCAATAGTTATTTTGATCTCTGCTTCACTCTCATCTCTTTCCCTAAGAAGTTGGTCACAGCTTTCCCTACTCTGTTTCAATTCCTCAAGCGCTATTTTGAGTTTCACCTCGGTGTTTTGTGAAGCCATTCTTCGGGTCATAATTCCACTCCGGGTAGTCATTTTGTATGATTAATATTGACTTCACCTGGAATTATTCAAAAAGAAGTGTACAAGAGATGTTTTAAACTTGGGTTTATGTTATGAGCCTGGAAACTAACAGAGTAAGTATCTACTTTGATATTTATTAAAAACGTGGATGGTTGTTTTTACTTTGATAGATAGCTACAAATCTACAATCAAGTCTCTTATATAAAATAAAATAATAGGGTTTTAGCACAAAATATACAGATTTACTGTTTTTTTTTTATAAATTTTTACTTGAGGGTATTTTTATCCAATACTAAATATAGTTTATTTAGTTAAGTTATACTAGATTTGTTTTAAATAACTATCAACATCGCCCACTGTTAATTGATTAAATGATTTTGATAAGTGTTAGAAGTACAATGTCTGCGGCAAAAGGTTGTTTTCATCAACTTTACTTCCACTATACGTCAAGTAAAGAGAGGCACAACTAGGCCGAATGTGATGAATTGTGACGAGTCTCACTTTCGTGAGGTTTGTGCAGTGTTAAATGTTGTGAAAACAGTATTACAGTAGGTAAATAGTTGATAATTATCACTATGTACGGTTTACTATACTCGTAATTTATAGGTAACCTCAACTTAATTGAATAAGTAAGTAATTTATGAGTCAAGATTCACAATCAAGCTAAATATAAATAATAATTGAAAACAGTACTCCCCTGGTTTTAGGTAATCCGTTTAACTCCTTTTAAATTTCGTTGTCAAAGCCGGCGGGCAGCTTTGTCAGATTGTATTATGTACCTAATTTGTATTTTAGGGTTTGTTTACACGTCACTTATTCTTTGTTATGTTTTGTTTTTATGATTTACGGTTAATTTACACAAAATATTAATAAATTTTTAATTAAATTTACAACAGCTGTTTTAGCTGCGTCTGACAGGCAAGGTTGCCAGAGCGAAAAAAAAAAAAAAAAAAAAAAAAGGAAGTTAGTTGAACTTGATATGCCTATAGAATACGCAGAACTATTGGAACATTGCCTAACATCGGGATATTTACTGTGGGACAATGAATTCTATGTACAAGTAGATGGTGTAGCTATGGGCTCTCCAGTATCACCTGTTGTCGCAGACATTTTCATGGAGGACTTCGAGGCCAGAGCTCTAGGCACATCACCTATAACACCCAGGTTCTATAAACGGTACGTAGATGATACTTTTACAATTTTACCCACCAATCAAGTCTCTGCTTTTCTAGAACATTTAAATTCAATCCACCCAAAAATCAAATTTACTATGGAAATTGAGGCAAACAATAAACTAGCTTTCTTAGATATTTTACTTACTAGGAATCCGGATCATACTCTTAGTCATACAGTTTTTCGTAAAGCCACCCATACAGATAAATACCTCAATGGTGCCTCTCACCATCATCCTCGACAGTTGGCTACCGTAGGCAAATCATTGTTTCAGAGAGCAAGGGGTATCTGTGACGACCAACACCTGGCTGGCGAGCTCCAGCATGTCAGGAAGGTACTACGGGAAAACCAGTTGCCGGTACCACGTCGTTCCAGACCCCGGGTCAAGCATTCCACCGTCGAACGCCAACCTGCTGTACTACCTTATATGAAGGGTGTCACTGACAAGATTGGAAACATTTTGAAGCGCGCTTCAATCAAAACCTACTTCAAGCCGCCGAAAAAGATTAACCAATTTTTACCACCTGTCAAGTGCAACATACCTCTTCAAGATGCGGGGGTGTACAGACTGGAATGTGACTGTGGGCTCTCCTATATCGGTCAAACAAATCGAAGTATAGGCGTGCGGGTAAAAGAACATATAGCCGACATCAAACATAGACGGAATACTAAGTCTGCAGTGTGTGAACATGCCTTAGATACACCCAACCATTTCATACGATTTGACCAGCCTAAAGTCCTTGCAAGAGAACGACGATTTGTTCCTCGCATGTTACGGGAGGCAATTGAAATTAGAAGACACCCGAATTTCAACAGAGAAGATGGTTGGAAAATACCACCAGCATGGGATCCTGTTTTAACGAAATCCCATGCTAGGCCCCGCACTGCAAGACCTCTAGATACAGTTAGCACTTTTTGCGTAGATAGGAACACAAATTAATATTAACTGAGTGACGGTAGTTTATATTTTTTCAAAATATTGTAAAGACGAATAACACCTTAGTCTACCTGTGACCACGAACGCTGTAAAGTGTTCGAAACGTCAGGTTAAATAAAATGTTAATAAATCGCGAAATAATCCGTAAAAGTAGTTTCATTTAAACCCCCAACAAAATTGACGTTTTGTTGGGAGCCGAGACTTATTGTCAAATTATAAAGGAAGGGCTAATTAGAGCTCCTAAAGGCACTCCAATTGCCCAAGATACTTACCTTGGATGGGTCATTTCTGGAGGAATTGTAGATCTGCATCAGGGTCGTCATAACGTTATCGTCAGCATGTACGCACAGGTTGAGGAGAATGACTTGCTTAAAAGACTTTGGGAACTGGAACCTGAACCTTTTTCGATTAAAAAACGTTTAACGGAAGCAGAACAAACCTGCAAAGATTATTACGCAGATACCACAGAAAGAGATGAATCTGGTCGTTATGTGGTACATCTCCCGTTCAAAGGTTCTGATCCTCCATGCAAGTACGGAAACTCAAAGACCATCGCCATAAAGAGGCTTCAGGGTCTTGAAAGGAAGTTCTCTAAGCAACGTGAAATTAAATCGCAATATGTCGATGTGATTGAGGAATATCTTAAACTTGGACATATGGAGAAAATAACGGATGAAGAAGAAAGGAACAATCCGAATGCCGTATATCTACCACATCATGCAGTGATTAGGGAGGATAAAATCACTACCAAATTGAAGGTGGTTTTCGACGCATCGTGTAAAGGAACGAATGGTGTTTCTCTAAACGATACCTTGATGGTAGGACCCACACTGCAACCAGATTTATAGCATATTATCGTAAAGTGGCGTAGACATCCCATATGCCTAGCTGCTGACGTGATCAAGATGTTCCGACAAGTGAAAGTAACCAAGCAACATGCTGACTTTCAAAGAATAGTGTGGCGCAAAACAACTCAAGATGAAGTAGAGGATTATCGTCCGCTGACTGTCACGTTTGGAACAGCCTGTGCGCCCTATTTAGCAGTCAAAACTTTGATGCAAATAGCCTGCGATGAGGGTCATAAATACCCACTGGCTGCTGAAAAAATCAAATCCGACGTATATATTGATGACGTCATGACTGGTTGCCAATCTGAAACTGAAGCAATCGAAGTTTACAATCAGTTGAACAAACTACTCGAAGAAGGCGGTTTTAAATTGCAGAAATGGACAAGCAACGCCGACAAACTTTTTGATGTTTTTGAAGGTGACACAGCGAGAAATATAGAGATCAAACAAGACCAGATTACAAAAGTGTTGGGACTTACCTGGAACAGGATGACCGATGAGTTTGATTACTCCGTAAAGCTCCCTCCGCGTACCGCTACTACCGCACCTGAAACAAAAAGAAAAATTATCTCCGAGATATCGCGTTTATTTGATCCTCTTGGTTGGATCTCACCTTGTTTGATCAATTCTAAGGTCTTCATCCAGAGACTTTGGATTGCTGGTATGGGCTGGGACGACGAGCTGCCGCCGGAGTTACTGAAAAAGTGGGAAATATACCGCAGTGAGTTACTCAAGTTAACAAATTTTCACATACCTAGATGGATAAATATGACCGTGGGTGACGAGCGCGTTAAGTTGCATGGATTTAGCGACGTTTCCAACATAGCATACGTTCGTGTTATTGATTTATTGGGTAATGTTTAAACCCATTTAATCACTGCTCGGTCCAAAGTGGCACCTACCACCTGGCAGCAGGAGTCCATCCCGAGACTGGAATTGTGCGGCGCAGTTCTTGTCAGCCATTTATTGGTAGAGGTTGCTGAAGTATTGGGCGTTTCAAAGTCACATTTACATGCGTGGACCGACTCTACTGTAGTTTTGTCCTGGCTGAATGATCATCCAAGCCGTTGGAAGACGTTCGTAGCCAATCGAACTTCGGAAATACTCAATCTTTTAGACAACTCACAGTGGTCCCACGTTCAGTCTAAGGATAATCCTGCTGACATTGCGTCCCGGGGTATAACTCCGACCTAACTGCTACAAAATTCTATGTGGTTACAAGGGCCAAAATGGATGTGCAACGACTCTATTAATTATGTCCGAACAACTTGTCTAAATCACAATGAAGAGGAAAGAGTAGTTCACGTCCATGCTGCTGCAATGACATCTGAAGATGAAGACGAATGGCTGTGGAGTAGATTTTCTTCGTTAAGAAGGTTGGTCAGAGTAGTAGCCTTATGCAAAAGATTTGCAAAGAGGTGCCGTGAACCCAATGTCAAACTGCTGCCTTACCTGTCTGTTTTTGAAATCAAAGGGGCATTAACCGGGTGCATTTTAATATGTCAAACCACTTGGTTTTCGTATGAAATCAGAGCACTGCAGTCTGGAAATGAGATCACTAAAAAAAGCCCCCTTACTTCATTGTCTCCATTCCTGGATGGTGATGGAGTATTGAGGGTGGGTGGAAGAATCCGTAACTCCAATTTGCCACATGAAAACAAGCATCCCGTGGTCGTGCCTAACAAATCAAAGCTAGCCAAACTTTTAGTTGCCGATGCGCACGAAAGGACATTTCATGGAGGGCAGCAACTGATGCTCCGCTACCTGCGAACTAAATACTGGATAATGAGAGCCAAGGGTTTAATTAGAACGCACATACACCATTGTGTTTCCTGTATCCGCTATGCAGGCGTTTCTCGTAACGCATTGATGGGGGACCTGCCTCCTTGTAGGGTCACACCAAGTAAGCCGTTTTTAAACACTGGCGTGGACTTCGCTGGCCCTTTTAATATACGAGTCTCAAAAGGTCGAGGTCACAAGTCCTATAAAGGGTACATTTGTTTAATTGTGTGTATGGCAACTCGAGCCGTACATCTAGAAGCTGTCTCGGATTTGACCTCGGCAGGATTCCTCACGGCTTTTAAGAGATTTGTCGCCAGACGTGGTCACTGTAGCCACCTCTGGAGTGACAACGGTACAAATTTCGTAGGTGCTTCACGTGAATTGAAGTGTCTGTTCGCCCACGAGAAATCTCAAGTGGTAGGTGAAATAGCTGAAGCTATTGCGAATAATAACACAGAATGGCACTTCATCTCTCCTCCCGCTCCAAATTTTGGAGGGCTTTGGGAAGCGGGGATAAAAAGCGTGAAACACCATTTTAAGCGTGTGATTGGAGATAGCACACTCACCTTTGAAGAGATAAGCACAGTGCTCTCTCAAATAGAAGCTTGCCTCAATTCAAGACCATTATCACAAGCCAGCTCAGTGCCAGGTGACGAAGCTCCACTTACCCCTGGTCATTTTCTTGTTGGGCAGCCACTCGTATTGGCTCCAGACTACAGCTACGAACAATATCCTTATCTTAGCACTCTTAGACGCTGGCAATTAACGCAAAGGATGGTGCAATGCTTTTGGCGACGATGGTCTACTGAATACCTGACAAACTTTTCCAAAGACACAAATGGTCAGTACGCACGCCTGGATTCAAAGTAGGGGACATTGTCTTGATCAAAGAGGACAATCTACCTCCGGCTAAGTAGTTGTATGGAAAGATAGTCGAATTGCACCCAGGTAAAGATAGTATAACGCGCGTAGTTTCGGTTCGTTGCAAAAATTCTATAATCAAGCGTCCAACTTCGAAACTGTGTCTTTTGCCAACAGATTAAAAGTATTTCTATCTTATCTTTTAAGTTCTCTGTGTATTATTTCTTATCTGTGTAATCTATCTGTTGCGATATTTTTCGTAAATATTTCATAGTGTCTGTGTATTCCACAAAAATCAAGTTTTAACTTAAAATATATTTATCCCTAAGTAATAACATGTTTTGGATCTGTTACTGGGTTTAATTGTTACCTACTTAAGATTTTAGTAGTAAGATTTTATTAAAAAAAAAAACTGTTTAAAAACAAACCGCCATTGTAATAATTTTGAGTGTATGTTTTTGCATGGTGGGCGGTTTATAAAGACTAGTCTTTGGTGGGCGGAATGTTTAGAATTGTGTTCGCATCCATCCATATAAGTTAAGTTCTTTACGCCACCAACAGATGGCGCTGTGTGTTTATTGAATCGCGGCAGCACTTGGTGTTGTGTTTTTGTATTAGTACGATAGCATCGAGAATAAATACGTATTCGTTCTGAGTTTAGAGTTTTATTATTTCAACTCGTGGCTTTGGGATTCTGTACCGATATTGTACAATCGTAATAATACGTAGAATATATGGTATTCGGCTTCGTTAAGCCTTTTTTACTCCCAATATAAAGTCAAATTAGAGAATTTTGAATTAGGAGCTATATACTCAAGAGATTCCAAGAAGAGAAGAGGTGCCTGCATCCTTGTGCGAAAAGGACTTGAGTACAAATAACTCGAAAAAGTAGCAACATACTCAATAAAGGGAATTGTAGAATGTTGTGCAATAGAATTAAATCTCAATAACATTATTATAATTTGTGTGTATTGAGTTCCTGGAACTGACATTGAATGCTTTTTAGAAAAAATGGATATCGCTTTAAATAAAATTTGCAATAATTCGTCTTGGAAAATAATAGTATGTAACATAATATAACGTATAATATTAAACATCTCTTGTTGAACCATAATCTTCAATTTTTAGTAAATCAAGTTGGTGTAGCGGCGTGTAAATAGCCGAAACACGCGGGGAGCTCCATTATGAAAGATTATGTTTGTAGATTAATTATGTTGATTCCTATGAAACCCACCCTGCGAATTGAAGAAAGAGAAATGGTTTCGTCGTCAGCACCGAAAACTATTGGCCCACTAACCTGCAGACCAGCTCAGGAATGCCTCACCAGCTCGTCTCCGCAGTTCACACTGTAGTGTGATCTACATTTAGTGATTGAAGATAGTGATAGGGTTTGATAGAAATGCTATGATATAGGGGAAAGGGCAAGGTTCAAGTAAACGACTGATTCCGCCGAGTGGCTTGTTTGCACTGATTTTATTTTATTACATACAGATTGTCGAAACATGATACGATGACTCGTACATCTTGCCTATCTAAAGAATAGAAACAGAAACACAATATACAATTATTAGATAAGCAATGAATGAAGTAAAATTAATTTAAGCAATAATAGGGGGCACTCTAAAGCGTTGCGTTGCGATGGGTGTTGTGGATGTTCCTTGATCGATGCTGAAGGTGCTGGCTGCGTGCGAGATTTCCTGGGAGATGGCTTCTTCAGTGGCCGGCACCGGAAGTTGTTTTCTATGCAGTTTCCAGTAGTAAACAGCGCAACACGTGATTAAGATAATTCCTGCCAATAAGATATAGGCAACAGAATAGTGGTGAATGTCGTGAACATTTACTTGTTCAGTGGGTTCTGCCTTTAGTTGATCAATATCTGCTTTCAGCTGATCGTATAGTAACCGGTGATCTTCAGTTGGGATAAAGGGGTCAGTGTAGCTGCTATTGATGATAGTGTTAAATATGGATATTTTCGGAGTTTCTACAGGTTCTAGTTGGTGATGCATTTCACTCAAATATTGGTTGTGTGATCGTATGCTGAACGTTTCCCCCTTGACGGTACAACCTTGATCTAAAGTAATAACTCCTGTCCCGATAATACTACGAACATCTGTTCCCGTAGTACAAAATATGCGCACTGTATATTCCTTGCAACATGAGTATAGCCAGCTGTTTCGCCGATGTAACTTGATCCACTTATCGGCGATGAACGGCGCTAAGTGGGACGAACATGGTGATTCATTTGTTGTGACGTCAGTGTTGATTAATTTGATGTCGCAAATTTAATATTTCATCGCTAAGTCATAATTCGGCTCATCTAACGAGCAGAGGATGGTGTCTCTTTGACTATGAATACATGCTCGCAGGTTTCCCTCCGATAACAGAAAAGCAGTATCCTTTTTCAAATCAAAGGCTATGTATTGATAAGAAGATATGACATAGCGTATCTGATCTCCCTTTCTTTGGGGTACAGTAATAATCTTGTCTAGCTCGTATATTTCGTTACTAACAAGTGGTATTCTTACTTCAATAATAAGATAGTTTTCGCAAACTCTCCCGAACACCTTTAGGAGTTTGTATAATTTATTATGTTGTTTACGTCCGTCAGTAATGTGAGATCTCCATGCAGTTGTCCGGATATAATGTTTATTTGTTTTTCTAGCTGCTCAGGTGAAAACAGGTGTATGTCCACTTGACCGTGACTGATATCGGTGATTGTGTTAAGTAATACTTCTTGTATGCGTCGTAGATTTGATAAAATGGTGCTTGCGGTCAAAGATGATGAAATGATGTAGTTGTTATTTTGATTGTCGAATCTGACTTGACCAACTTCAATGGTGACGTTTTTAAGTGTTTGCTTGATGAAAGTGATTTGTTTGGTCATGATTTCTTCGTTTCGTTTTATAATATTGTATTCGGATTCAATGATAAGTGTCTGATTTTTTATCAAATTACGAAGATGATTCTCGTTATGGACAATAGTCTCAATGTCGTTTTTATACTGGACTGCAAATCTTTCGTCAAGGACACCAAATAATGAATTTGCCAGATATCCAATACCGTTCACCAGGCCTCTCTTCATTTGTTTGTTTTGATAGCGTAGTAACTTGTTGAAGTGTTCTATTTCATTGATCTCGTGTTGTAATTGCCTCACAGTACTATCATATGGTATGTTCACGTGACATATGATTGTATGTAAGTGACGTATTGTTTTATATCCGATAGTCCTTGCCAGTAGGAAGTCATATTGTAATAAATAACCAACTTCCACTCGTCTCTGATGTGACGTAAGTCGGATATTTTGTCGAAATATAAGTTTTGATTTTTATCAAGGTCAGTGATATTTAATGGTATCGCATTCTGCTGCATACTCAGTGAAATTATGGACAAGAAGGCAATGAATGTCAATGATATAAAATAGGCCAGAAAGTTCTTCTTGCCCGTTCTTCTCCGACGAGTTTGTTCCTTAGGTTTTTGTCTTGACACGTTATTGTGCTCAGTTTGCTCTCGGTCGATGACGTCATGGACAGGTAACTTGATAAGTTTGATGATAGGGCGCTTGATTATATTGTTTTGCGTTTTTAGTGAAACTACTCGTACGAAGCCATCTCTCCCTAGATGGACTTCTAGAATTCGTCCAATGGCCCATTTTCCAGGTGGCATATTGTCTTCTTTGATAATAACTACGTCATTGACCTTCATGTTGTCACTTGGGTTTCTCCACTTTGATCTAGTTTGCAAGTGTTGAAGATACTCGTTGGACCACTTTTTCCAGAAATGTTTATTCATCGTCTGTACGAGATGCCATCTCGTAGGTAAGTTTATATCATCGGGTTCGTTTTGTGGCCTTGATAACAGCGAACCACCCACCAAAAAATGACCAGGAGTAAGAACTTCGTCATCAGGGTTTTCAGATAACGGGCATAATGGTCGGGAATTCATGCACGCCTCTATTTGATGTAGCAAGGTGATGAATTCTTCGTATGTTAACTTTTGGTCGCCGAGGACACGTTTAAGGTGAAACTTCATACTCTTAACCGCCGCCTCCCAAAGGCCTCCAGCACTTGGAAAGGCAGGGGCGTTGATGTGCCACGTGACTCCGATGTCATTGATATTTTTTATGAATGATGTGTCGATGGTGTCTTATATAGCCTTGTATTCTTGTTTCAAGATCTTGTCTGCTCCAACAAAGTTAGTTCCGTTGTCGGAATATACATGTTGGGGCGTTCCTCGGCGAGCACACATACGTCGGAATGCTGCCAAGAATGCTGGTGTACTTAAGTCAGCTACCAACTCTAGATGCACAGCCTTCGTTGCGAGACATACGAATACTGCGATATATCCTTTCGTAGTCTTGATACCCCGCCCCTTGTTGGCTTTGACTTCCACGTATCCAGTAAAATCCACGCCAGTGTTGGTAAAGGGGCGCGAAGGGCTGACTCTCGGTCGCGGTAGGTTTGCCATGATTTGCTGGTTGGTTTCTTGGCTGAAGCGTTTACACTCGATACACTGTCTGATGATGGTTTTCACTACTCGGATGCCTCCAACAATCCAGTATTTTTGTCTGATAAATGATAAAGTAAGTCGTGGTCCACCATGTAGCGTAGTGATATGTGCCTGATTTATTACAAGTTCAGTTAGACGATTTTTTGCTGATAGAATCACAGGATGCTTTGCAGATTGAGATATTGATGCATGTTCTAATCTTCCGCCGATTCTTAAAATGCCAGATTCGTCGATGTACGGACTGAGACTTGAGATCTTACTTGAGCTTCGAACGTGACCTTTTTTCTTCAAGTGATAAATGTCGTCTTCAAAATCCAGTGATTGAATAGTTTTAATAATCAAGTTGTGAGCCGATTGCAGTTCGTTGACCGTCAGTGTATCAGCATTTTGTTGCAAAGCGCAGTTTCGGTGTCGTAATCGCATGATGAAACGTGAAACCCAGCCGACAATGCGGATCACTCGAGTCAGTGAACCAGTGTCTTTTAATAAATTAATTATGATATTTTCGCTCTGATGTAAAGCTGAGTTCACAACTGATGTTTTCTTGATTTCGATTGTCGGAATTTCAATCTTGATAGTAGGGGTATCTAAACAAGGTGTTGGCGAATTAAGCCAAATTGGGCCTTCCCACCACAACTTGTGATCTTATAGTGAGAATGATGATAGGCCTCGGGTCGCGCAATCTGCTGCGTTGTCTTCGGATTTCACGTGATACCAACGGGATGCTGGAACGATGTTGATGATCTGTCGCACTCGATTGGCTACAAATGGCTTCCATTTGGTAATATCACCGTTGAGCCAACCCAATACCACCATTGAGTCCGTCCACGCAGTGATGCTGGATACTGATATGGAGTCTGCGACCTTCTTTATTAATTGCGATAAAAGCAAGGCACCCAATAGTTCTAATCTCGGGAGTGAGACTTGTTGATTATGTGGGGCTAACTTAGTCTTCGCGACAACTAAGCGTGTTGTGTACTCGCCCTTATGGTCACATGTTGTGATATACACGGCGCATGCATAGGCCTTTTCTGAGGCGTCGCAAAAGCCATGCAATTGATAATTTTTTTTATCACTTAGGTACCTCACAATCTGAAACCTTTCTATGTTTAGCAGATCGTCTCTAAGGCGTTGCCATTCGGCTTGTATTTCAGTGGGCAGCTCATCGTCCCATTGTAAGTCTAATAACCATGTTTGTTGAAAAATAATTTTTGCTTTTATTGTGATAGGTGATAACCATCCCAAAGGATCGTATATCTTTGATATGTCTGATAAAAGCTGTCTCTTGGTATGCTGCTTGCTGTTGGATGTATAGTCAATCTTATTTTGAAATGAGAATGTGTCGGATGATGGGTTCCACTTGAGTCCTAAGGTTTTACGGGACTCGACATCTCGGAATTCGAGGGGAGCGCTGATTTGAATTGCTGATAGTTGATTAATAAGATCAGGGTCATTGCTTGACCATTTGCGTAAGTTCATGCCGGCTCCATGCAGAACTTCAATTAACTGTTTTTGTAACTTTTTGACTTGCTTTTTACTATCGTGTCCACTCATAAGGTCGTCCATATAAAATGATGTTTCTAGCGCAGCAGCTGCTAGAGGATAGTTTTCAGCATGATCCTGTGCTATCTGACGTAATGTTCTTATCGTCAAGAATGAAGCAGCACGTCACAGTGGTAAGATAAAATTCACGTAGATGGTCATAGGATGACGATCTCCAGATGATTTTTTGCAGGGGTAGGTCCTGTTCTCTGATAAGGATCTGTCGAAACATTTTTTCAATATCTGCGGTGATGACATATTTGTGCGTCCTCCACGACAGTATTAGTCCTTGAAGATCCTGCTGCAAGTTTGGACCACATTCCATTAAGTCATTAAGACTATGGCCAGATGACGTTTTACTTGATGCATTAAAAACAGTTCTAAATTTAGTACTCGTAGAGTCCACATTCAGTACTCCATGATGTGGTAAATAACAGGTAGGCGCTGACGTCATATGATTGGTCGCCTCAGCTGTGCGCATGTGACCTAGTTCCAGATATTCTTGCATAAAGTTACAATACGCGTTTGACAGGGCGTCGTTTTTTGCCATTCTGCGTCCTCCACGACAGTATTAGTCCTTGAAGATCCTGCTGCAAGTTTGGACCACATTCCATTAAGTCATTAAGACTATGGCCAGATGACGTTTTACTTGATGCATTAAAAACAGTTCTAAATTTAGTACTCGTAGAGTCCACATTCAGTACTCCATGATGTGGTAAATAACAGGTAGGCGCTGACGTCATATGATCGGTCGCCTCAGCTGTGCGCATGTGACCTAGTTCCAGATATTCTTGCATAAAGTTACAATACGCGTTTGACAGGGCGTCGTTTTTTGCCATTCTCCTCTCAAGTTGTTTAAACTGCATGATTGCTTTAGGTTTAGATGATCCAAGGAGTTCTTCAAAGCCCTGCTTCATAGGTAGGGCTACTTGATATCTCCCAGTGTCTAGACGTATAGTTGTGGCTTGATAGAGATCTTCGCAAAATTGTTCTTGTTCAGACATATTTGATGAGTTATCGTGAATGCGCTCGACCTCCCAAAACTTCGATATATCATCGACTTCATTGATAACAACGTGGCAGTTGAATCTCTTGACGTTGCCTGTAAAATCCATTCCAACCTAGTCTGTTGAGCGATGGGTGCTTGAATTGGACCCTTGATAAGTCCACTCATGATGATCTCGGAGTAGATACTGGCATCTAGTAGTAAGTCAATCGGTTTTGAGACATTGTAGTCGGGGTCAGCGAGGTTAATATGTTGAGGATGTGCCCATGATTGTTTACTAAATGTGTTGTTTAGTTAACAATTAATAACCTTTGATATGACGAGTCGTAAAGTTGTAGTCTTCGTATAGCGATTGGCAGTCCATGGTGACTACTCCTTTGCCACTCTTGGTGCTGATGCCAATGCCAGAGACTGATGCATTGATATGACGACGTTGTAATCCTAATATTTGAGCTGCATGCTCTGATAGTAATGATATTTGAGAGCCTTGATCCAAAAGTGCTCGAAGAGTGATAAATGTGCCATCCACGGCCTTGACTCTCAATGATACAGTTGTCAACAGTATTTCTTCATCATCTGCAGCCACATGGTTTACATTATGCTGCCTGTTGTCATGCGGTTTCATAGGTCGATTGTCATTAGATGCCAATGAATTCGAAGACGGCAATGAATTCGTGGTAAGGTTATTCGATCTAGATTGCGACATATCGTCGTGAATGATTAAGTTATGATTTTCGTTGCAATACTTGCATCGTTTTGTCGAATAGCATTCCTTGCCATTGTGTTTATACAAGCAGTTTTTGCATATTTCATGTTTTGCAATCGACGCCAAGCGAGTTTCCGGATTCATATTAAGGAACCTTTTACATTGATACAAATAATGTTTTCGTCGCAAATTGGACATTTTGCTGTATATGTGGCCACTGCTTGATGAGATTTGCTCTGCGTCTTTTTATGATAGATGGGTCTGAATGTGGGTCTCGGTGTAAATGACGGTTTTGTATCGATATCTCTCTCTTTTTTTGATAAGGGCTCCAACGCTGTAAACTTGCTCTCGATAAAGTTCATGAGCTCCTCAAATGATGGAAGTTCTCTTGGTGATTTGCGATGCTCCTTGTAATCGCTATAAGTTTCGGCATCTAACTTCTTGCAAATTAAATGCACAATAAGAGGATCCCATGACGTAGTGTCGACTCCAAGGTTATGGATCGCATGTACACACTCCATTGTAGTATCGAACAAGCGTTTTAATTCAAATGAAGATTGTCGATGTACAGAAGGTTGAGATAAAAATATTTCGATCTGATTAGTGAAGAGAGCTTGAGTGTTGTTATAACGATGAGTAAGTAGGTCTCTTGCTGTTTCGTAGTTTTCGGATGATATGTTAAGATACTGAATGAGACGTTCCGCTTCACCGCGTAGCTTTCCGTTAAGATATTGCATTTTCTGTGCATTGCTAAGGCTGTTGTTGTTGTGTATAGTTTCATCAAAGAGGTCAAAAAAGGTTGGCCACTGACTATACCTTCCAGTAAACACAGGTATGTCTATCTTGGGGGTTGATTGCTGAATATGTGTCGTCGAACTCAATTTTTGGTTTAATTGGCGCTTTATTTTGTTGTACATAGTTTCGTATACCATGACCTCGTCTTCATAGTCTTGATTTTCACCTGCTAATATGTTGTCGATGCGCATATGCAGCTCGTCGATGGTGCGCCAACGATGCTGAAGTTCTTTAAGTAGGTCTTCGATTTCCCACTTTTCTTGAATGTCATTTATGCCAGGACGCTTTATCACACGAGATAATGCTCTAAAATATGTTCTTTGTTGCGAAAGGAGTTCGTCTACGGGGCTGCCCAAGTTCGTAGAACGCTCTTCATTGGATGGAAGTTTGAATGTCTGTTTATTCGAACTGTGTCCAGCGACAGGACTAGGTATCGGGAACGGAGGGTACTCAGCTATGACCTTGCGCTGTTTCTCGTAGAAGTCTCTCGTTTGATGATAAATGTTTTTCATGAAGTACTCTGAATCGTCTTCATAAGCTGCTAGTTTGGCGTTGTTCTGATCAAACTCACCCCAAAATTGATCTAGGGCTGTTACGCGTTTGTCGATGTATTCTTTGGTTTTTCTATTGGCGCTGTCTTTTCCAAAGTTAACACCAATCCTGTGGATCTCCTGGATCAGCTCATTTTGACGCTGAAGTAGGGCTTCCATGTTAATAGTGATATTGATAAATTGATGTTGATAGTATAGCGTCTGCAACCCTTATGCAGTATGTGCGTCCGTGTCTCAATTTAACTGGGGATTCCCGCTTCTGAGAGGCCAGTTAAACCGATTCGCTACTACACTTGGAATCAACAGAACACTACACTTTTAATTTCACTGCAGCACCGAACTGAAGAAATGTCTCCGATGATGCACTTGTGTAATGATATAAGTTTCTTGTACCGCGACGCGATTTAAACGAACGGGATACAAGGGAATGATAACTGGTTCAGGATGTTATCGAAGGACCATAATGTAGTGTGATCTACATTTAGTGATTGATGATAGTGATAGGGTTTGATAGAAATGCTATGATATAGGGGATAGGGCAAGGTTCAAGTAAACGACCGATTCCGCCGAGTGGCTTGTTTGCACTGATTTTATTTTATTAAATACAGATTGTCGAAACATGATACGATGACTCGTACACACACTGTGAAGCACTTTCACGAAACAGATTGTCAAATCACTGTTGGGTATTTCTAACGAGTTTCATGCAACTTTCAGCTGTCCATCACGGAGAAAAAACGAACTCCTCACCAAAATTACGCGAGAAGACGCGTCCGCGATATCGAAAAAGTTAGGAATGAGACGCATTGGTCGGCGCTCGGTGAACGGTAACCAAAACTATGGCGCCGGTTTCGCCAGGTTCAGCAAATCCAAGAGCGCGATCCTTATGGCGCGTGAACCAAATAGCCTCAGATACTAACTTATAGAAACCATTTGAAAATAATAAAATATTATTAAAGAAATAACCTATTACTTATGTTAGTAATAATAAATATTTTAAAAATTAATATTTAATACTTTCAAGGCGGGCAGCATGGTTGGGCACTTAAGGTGCCCAACCATGCTGCCCGCCTTGAAAGTTCGCAGAACTTTCAAAAGAAGAAAAATTAATAAAAGTAAATTGAGTTATAGTTATTAGAATTATGTTTATTAAATTAATTATATAACTAAATAAGAGTAAAGAGATGATATTCTTATTGAGTTGGTATGGGATACAGTTTTACAACCGGACGCTTGAAAATTCCAAATTTAGTTTTAACAGTCGCGACACGAACGACTCTATCAGAACCGGGATGAATTTCCGTGATTACACCTAATGGCCAACTTAAAGGAGAGCAATCATCCTGTCCCACAAATACGACAGTTCCGATTTCTATGGGACGGTCAGGAGAGGTCCACTTCTGTCTGACTTGCAGCGCGTGCAGATATTCCAAACGCCACTTTTTCCAGTAAGACTGAACCATACTATCTAATAATTGCTTGCGTTGAACAAGATTAATGCGCACGTCTTTCAAGTCCACGGCAGGCAAGTACTGCAATGGGGTTGACATTAAAAAAATGCGCAGGGGTTATAACTTCTGGTGAAGGATCTGAAGACACAACAGTAAGTGGGCGAGAGTTTATAAGGCACTCTATCTGAACCAATACTGTCTGCAACTCCTCATAAGTGAGAAGCTGGTTTCCTATCACACGATATAACGGCAAATGGGCTTGGGGTGTGATGGGTTTACTCTGAAGCAGTAGTTGCATTTCCGCACCCAAGCCCTTACAACGGTCCTGGCGTCCAATATCCAGAAACGTTGGCGCAAAATGGAAATAAGCAGACCTGGGCCTGTATGACAGTTCATAACATGAAAATGATCAATTAAAAGATCCACCACTAGGGAGCAAAAGAGGATGCTTAGCCTCAAATGACAAATCAGAATTAGAAAGCCTACCTCCTATGCGCAACAGCCCATCTTCGTCAAGAAACACGAATAAGCTTTGCAGCTTTTTTGAAGGCAATTTATCTTTATTAAGAACTTTGATATCTTCTGCAAAGTGAACTCTTTGAACTGAACGAATTACAGCTTTTTCTGCAGTCATAAGATTATTGACTGTGCCAGAAGAAGAAGAAACTTTCTTCATAAAACGAAGGATATAAACGACAATCCTAAGAAGCTTATCCCAAGAGGATATTCGATGAGCTAATTCATTAAAGGTCAATGGTTCACACTGAACTGTCGCAGTAAGTACCTTTGCCCTGTGTTCAGACAATTGACCTCCATTGGAAGGAGTAAAAGTTTTTACAGGCCATTCCGAAGGTAGGTTCCGAATCCACGATAGGCCGTTCCACCACAAGTCATGCGACAAGAGCTACGCGGGTAACATACCACGCGAAAGACAATCGCTCGGGTTTTCACCCCCGGCGACGTGATAATAATTTTCAGGAGGTAAATTCTCCTGACACTGGGCAACGCGGTTGCTGACAAATACTGAACACCGATGCGGTGAAGAATGTATCCATGAAAGAGCGATGGTAAAATCCGAGAACGCGAAAGTTCCTCAAATAGGAATACGCGCACGATAAGTTTCATAAGCTGTACGGATCAGCTTGGACATAAGGACCGCAGCGCAAAGTTCCAAGCGAGCAAGTGTGGTCACTTTGGTAGGGGAAACCTTTGATTTCGCACACAATAATCTCACTGTGATATTCCCAGCAGGATCAGTAGTGTGTAGGTATATGACACATCCATACCCATTCATACTGGCGTCACAGAAGGCAACGATTAGCACATTGCTATCACGTAAGACACCTACATGCCGAGGAATTTCTGGAGATGAAATTAATGGAAATTCTTGTACGAACGCCGAAAACTTTTGAATAATGATTTCGGGAGGAGTGTCATCCCATCCAATATTGGACAGCCACAGCTCTTTGATAAGCAGCGTGACATATAAAATTATAGGGGCTACTAAGCCGAGGACATCAAACAATCGAGCGCCTACAGAAAGCATGATCCGCTTAGTACATTTCTTTTCTACATTAAGAGTCGTGAAGAAAAAGCTGTCATCGACCGGTGCTCATGAAAGGCCTAATACCTTCGAAGCATTGTTAGAAGAATCATCACAAAAGTCTACTGTACTGCGATGCGAATCCGATAGATCATCTAGTAGCGCTTGAGAATTACTCGTCCACTTTACTAAATCAAAGGTGCCGGACTTAAACAACGAGATCAGTTCTCGTGAAAGAAGAATGGCGCTGGATTCATCTGCAATAGAATGAACCAAATCGTCCATATAAAGTTTAGACTCTGCCACAGTGGCAGCATCCGGGAAATGTGGCCTCATATCCTGGGCTAATTGGCGAACGGTCCGCATTGCCAAGTATGGACTTGACTTGAGTCCAAACGGGACCCGTTTAAATTGAAAGGTTCGTATTAAATCATTTTGACTGAATCTATGTAAGATTTTCAAATATTTACGATGTTCATCAGGGAGTTCAATCTGCAAATACATTTGCTTTATATCCGCAGTCATAGCGACAGGGAAAAGACGAAAATCAAGCAATAGCAAGAATAAATCTGCCTGCAAGTTGGGACCGGTATGTAACACATCGTTTAATGACAATCCGGTGTGTGTCACGGCACTAGCATCAAGTACGATCCGAGGCATCGGTTTATCCGGACGGATAACAGCATGATGCGGGATGTAGTATCCCTCGTCAGTAATATCGGACTCGGCGACTTGTGACAAGAAACCCTTATCGACATACTTATTTATTACGTCATTATAGTTTTGTTGTAAGTCAGGCGACTGTTTGAACTTGCGTTCCAAGGCCATCAATCGACGTTGAGCAGCAGTGCGAGAATTACCCAGTGCACTCGGGTCTTTAAAAAAAGGTAACGCGACAGAATACCGCCCATCATCAGCGCGAGTGACCGACGATGCAAACAAGTTCTCACATTCGGTTTCTTCTGGGCTTTAAAATTGCATATTAGGTATTTCTTCCAGTTGCCAGAATTATTGCACTAAATCATTAAGTGCGAGTGCAGAAAAAGGAGTTTTATTAATTTTATTTTGAGACTCATTACGGGGATAGTCACCCATCAACACGATACCGAACGCAGTCAATAAAGCGGGGGGCGCATTGGTGCCAGACTCCACTTTGTTGCCTAAGTAAATATACGCAAACAATTGCGCACCTAGTACGACGTCCACGTTGCCGGGAATATTCCACGTCAAATCAGCAAGGGGCAATCCCTCTAAGTAGCCGAAATCACCCTTGGTTATATAATGAGTAGGCAGCTGATCCGTTATACAGTCAACGACAAGTGCATGTATCGTGTATTTATTTTTTGGGTATACGAGAGACTCAATGTCTAAATTAACGTACCCCAATATGGGCCGAGACGCGGGGCCAATTCCCTTAACAAAAGAATTACATAAGGAAATTATAACTAAGTTAAGCGCCTTGCAACAATCAACGGTTATCAAATTATTTTGAGAGCCATTATCAATAAGGCATCGTATTATTCTGTTATTACCATTATTAGATTTTGCGTAAACTTGCGCGGTTGACAATAAAATAGAAGAAGTAACTCTAATTAACTTCAACACTTAATGACAGCGAAGCAATACCGGAGGAAACATCAACATTCGCGTTATCAATGCGCTGCGCAGGCGAAACAGGTGCGCTGTTATCAGCCGAGCAATTTTTCATAACGCACGAGTCTATGTTTACGTCGGCCTGGCCGGACGGAGCGCGCGACGGAACCACAGGTGATGTCAATGACCCTTGACCGGTCGGGAGTTGAGACACTTGAACGTAATTATTTGACCTAATATTATGATCTTTTTTATTAAAGTGTAAGTAAGTGTGATGTTTTTTCTTGCATAAATCACAAACATGCGTAGATTTACAAGACGTAACTGTGTGTGACCCACTTAAACCATTAACACAACCTTGTTTTGATTTAATGAAATCAAATCGCGCGCGCGGAGAACTTAAGTTCTTAAACTGAGAACAAGCGTAAATTAAATGATCGGTTTTGTAAATTTTTGTTTTTAGCAATTCCATGCAAGGTTTAATGGAAGATAAATAACACTTGAAAAAAAAATCATTGACCTCAGGTGGGACTCGAACCCACGTCCCATCGCATACCGGGCGAGTGCTTTGACCACTAAGCTACCGAGGACGTCACGTGACAAGATGAAATTCCTCAAGTGTTTTTTCTCGCTGTCAAAGCCAGCGTATTCTGATCAATGTTGTAGCTATATGTATAGCTGAGTAGTATACTACCGTCAACACCCTATAGAAATATTTTTACAAATATTTGACTATTTGTTAAGATCAGAAATGCTTAAACATTGTAAATTTTTGTTTTTAGCAATTCCATGCAAGGTTTAATTGAAGATAAATAACACTTGAAAAAAATCATTGACCTCAGGTGGGACTCGAACCCACGTCCCATCGCATACCGGGCGAGTGCTTTGACCACTAAGCTACCGAGGACGTCACGTGACAACGGTGACACGTAATCGGTTTTGTTACAAAATTTGCACGATTTCGTCGGCGAAGTAATAGGTACACTCTCACTACTCGCGACGAACGACTTGTAGGTATAAGGGCGGGACGACTGATTAGTGGACGACTTACTTGCGCTCGCGCTAGCGTTCGATGTCCGCGTCGAGTTATTGTTTAAACGTTGCAATATTTTTGCTTGATCTTAAACGAAAGATACCAAGTCATTATAAGACGGAATTTCTCTATTTCGAAACGCTAACTCAAACGCTTGTACCGTTTGTGAATCGATTTACCTAAGTGCGCAATGAAATTAGATAAAATCGGATAAATCTTCGATACCTAACTGTTTTAATGCCGCCTCGGAAGAGGTATACATGCCAATAAATGAATCAAGACTATTAGACGTATTTATGCAACCCTTAGAGACAAGAATATTATTTATGTAATGCGTGCCTAATGCACGTTTATCTTGAAACTTTTTTACCAAACTTTCTCAGATGATATTATAGGTTTCACCCGTAGGCACAATGCCTGCCGTGACCTTGAGTACGTCGTACGTAAGTTTACCTACTAGATACTGCACGCGCTGCGAGTCAGTCAGCTGATTATTGTTATGAATGTTCGATTTAAATCTTTCGTAGAACTTAGGCCAATTTTGTGTCTTGTCATCAAATCTTGGCAATTCTATGGGAGGCAACTTAATGTTGCATGTAACATTAGAATTAGACGATTCATTTCGCGATGATGAATTATCTGATTGCAACGCCTGAATAATATTATTTCGGATGTGCTTTACTCGAAGATATAGATCTTCAAACGCATCTAAAAGCCTGTAATCTGGCTTAAATGTCAAATCAAGTAATAACTGGTGGTCATTTAAATTATCTATTATCGTTTCGAACTGACTACGCATCTCATCAATTGGTTCAGACTTAGCCATGAAAGTGTCATTACTTTTTGACGCGTAATTAGAAATATTTTTTGTAAGATTAAATAAATCATTCATCCGCGAAAAAGTCGTTCTTTTTTAGCCGTCAAAAGGAAAAACTGTTTATCATTCAAATCACTAAACGTATTGTCTTTATCCGTAGACATTTTAAAGCAAGTATTCACAATGACGTAAAAATATGTGGAATTTGCAAAATGACGTAACCGGCGCGCAATGGCGGTACGCTGTAGGTACTTCGAGAACTTTACCAAAAATTACGTAAATCTGCGAACATCCAAGTACTTGTATGGAAAATAATACTTGTAATAAGTATTTTAAATGAAAATATGATATGCTAGTGCAATATCCGTGCTCAAGAAGGACCATTAAAATGGTGTAGCGGCGTGTAAATAGCCGAAACACGCGGGGAGCTCAATTATGAAAGATTATGTTTGTAGATTAATTATGTTGATTCCTATGAAACCCACCCTGCGATTTGAAGAAAGAGAAATGGTTTCGTCGTCAGCACCGTAAACTATTGGCCCACTAACCTGCAAACCAGCTCAGGAACGCCTCACCAGCTTGTCTCCGCAGTTCACACCGTGAAGCACTTTCACGAAACAGATTGTCAAATCACTGCTGGGTATTTATAACGAGTTTCATGCAACTTTCAGCTGTCCATTACGGAGAAAAAACGAACTTCTCACCAAAATTACGGGAGAAGACGCGCCCGCGATGTTGAAAAAGTTAGGAATGAGACGCAATGGTCGGCGCTCGGTGAACGGTAGCCAAAACTATGGCGCTGGTGTCGCCAGGTTCAGCGAATCCAAGAGCGCGATCCTTATGGCGCGTGAACGAAATAGTCTCAGATACTAACTTATAGAAACCATTTGAAAATAATAAATTATTATTAAAGAAATTACCTATTACTTAGGTTTAGTAATAATAAATATTTTAAAAATTAATTTGGGTTACTTAGGTGCTCAACCACAACCAACAAGACTGAGTAGTAAGACTTGTGTAGATAACATTGCGGCTAATTTTGGAGGCTGCAAACACGATGTAATTGAATTTGCCGCATCGGATCATACAGCACAAGTAGCCAGGTGCCCAGTTAAAAATATATATCGCTTTAAAGCGCGGCATATAGCCAGGCGTGATTTTTCTCCTGATAATATAGCTAAATTTCAGGAATGTCTGCCGTCTGCGGAATCTTAGTTTTATTAATGTTTACCAAAACAGTGACCCAAACATTAGCTATAACTGTTTCAGTGAACTCATAGCAATGTTCTATAACCTGTGCTTTCCTTATGTTACGATCAAAATACCACTCAAAAAACGTCCGACGTGGATATTAAAAGGCATCAAAATCTGTAGCAAAAAGAAACGTCAACTATTATGGAGATATAGATTGGCACCAACTTCTACCAATAGGCAAAAACTACAAAATTACACATCGCGATACAAAAAGATTATCAACTTAACACAAAAATCACAAAATAACAAAATACATAATGCAAAAAATAAATCAAAAATAACATGGAAAATAATAAACGATATTAAATATAATCAACCCAAACCGACAGTAAAATCAATAGAGCATAGTAATAAGATAAGATCAAGTCCTAGAGAAATAGCTAACCTGCTAAACGACTTTTTTGTTGATAAAACAAATAAAGATTTTCCAACGGCAGTTAATAAAATGACTAATAGCGTTTATCACTCATTATTTATGCAACCTACATCAACCCATGAAATAATTAGAATAATAGGATGCCTAAAAAATAGTAACAGTGTAGGATATGATGATATCTGTACTAAAGTTATAAAAAACTGTGCAAAACAAATCGCACCACCCCTATCACATATCATAAATTAGACACTTCTGAATGGAATTTTTCCTGAAGCTCTGAAGATATCTACAGAAAAACCCGTGTATAAAAAAGGCGATAAACATGATAAAAATAATTACCGACCAATATCTCTTATACCAACAATAGCAAAAATCTTTGAAAGGGTGATTTATGATAGACTATATACCATCATAACCATCTCAGCCACAGGACGTCCACTGCTGAACATAGGCCTCCCCCAGTGACTTCCAGATCGGCCGATTGGAAGCGGCCTGCATCCAGCGTCGTCCTGCAACCTTTACCAGGTCGTCTGCCCATCTTGTGGGTGGGCGTCCTACGCTGCGCTTACCGATACGCGGCCTCCATTCCAGAACCTTTCTGCCCCATCGGCCGTCAGTTCTACGTGCTATGTGCCCCGCCCACTGCCACTTCAGCCGGCTAATCCGTCGGGCTATGTCAGCGACTTTGGTTCGTTCACGGATCTCCTCATTTCTGATTTGATCTCGCAAAGAAACACCGAGCATAGCCCTTTCCATAGCGCGCTGTGCAACTTTAAGCTTCTTAATAAGGCCCCATAGTAAGAGGCCACGTTTCAGTTCCGTATGTCATCACTGGTAACACACACTGGTTGTATACTTTCGCCTTTAGGCACTGAGGTATTTTGGACGAGAAGATGTTGCGTAGTTTCCCGAACGCTGCCCATCCGAGTTGGATTCGTCGATTGACCTCTTTCTCAAAATTGGACCTACCCAACTGGATCACTTGTCCCAGGTAAACATATTTGTCAACAATTTCGAGAATAGAGCTCCCAACTGGTACTGGGTAGGGCGCAACATGGGCATTCGACATAATCTTTGTTTTGTTCATGTTCATCTGAAGACCTACCTGTTGGGAAACTCTATTAAGGCCATCGAGCATTGTACCGAGGTCTTCCAGCGACTCTGCCATGACCACAATATCGTCGGCAAACCGAAGGTGAGTAATGTATTCGCCATTAATGTTGATGCCGAATCCTTCCCATTCCAGGAGTTTAAAAGCATCTTCCAATGCGGCGGTAAACAGTTTCGGAGAGAGACTATATACATTTGTAGAAAAATATGATATACAAGTAAACGAACAAAAAGGGTTTTCGAAAACAGAAAAACACAAACCTTGCTATATATGACTTGGTAAAACTTGTAACGGAATGCATAGACAAAACTACTCCAGTTTGTGCCATTTATATGGACATGACAAAAGCATTTAATCATGTAAATCATGAGTTACTTTGTGACGAAGAACCCTTTCGGCTAGCTCAGGCCTGAGTTCCTCGTCAACATATGTACTGACCCCAGCCCGCGGTGCGTGCGGTGAGAGGATGTGTACCTAATTTTAGGATCCTAACAGGGATTTAACCAGATAAACCAACGGGACGTTTGCACTCTCTATATTTACCAACACACAATTGTTCCTTTTAACTGGTTCACTTCTTAATCTACCTAGACCTGTGACTGCTGTCTTACTCTCAACTTATTCTATACGGACGGATGAGGCCGGGCGACGGGGATCGGCGCGGTTCCTACTGACGGTATCGCGGATAACGGTCGGCGCGTAGCGAGGCGGGTATTTGTTAATAAACTACTTTCGTCTACGGGTAAGGAAGGCTAGCATGCGGAGTCGTATGCGTGCTCGCCGCAAGAGCATCCGGGCCGGGGATGGGCTCCCCGCAGGAGCGCGGTCAAGGTTTGGGAGTAAAGGTTCGAGTCACGCGTGCTCGCCGCTAGGCCTACGAACCTTTGGATCAGGACGTGGGTCAGGTACTTAACTAAGGTTAGTAGGGAACAGGGGACAGCGAATTGTCAGAGTTCCGGTGCTCCGAGGCAATGTGAACGGTGGACGTTCGCGCGCGCGAAGATGTCTTGCCACGGCTGCGGAACTCGGACGAGTGCCGCGGAGCTCCTTCCCACCGCGCCTTATAAAACGTTGTCGCGGGCGCGGTGCTGGCGCGGGCGCCGCGGTACGGGTGCGTAGGCATGGGCGACGGGCGTAGGGCTGTCGATACTGTGGTTCAGGGGTGTCGCGCCGCCAGATCCTCGTCACAACTTCTACAGAAACGGTTACGGTATCAGAGATGTCACACTAGATTTAATTAAATCCTATCTTAAAAATGGAGGACAATTTACAGTACCACAGGGGAGCATCTGGGAACCCTTATTATTTCTTCTCCATATTAATGATCTTCCCTTACATATAAAACATCCAATGGTTCTCATTGCAGATGATAGTACCGTTATAATAAAAGATGAAAATAAATTAACATATGAAACTGAAATGAATAACACTATGACATCTATAATAATTGGCTTAATAATAATAACTTAATTATCAATTTGACTAAAACTAAAATAATGCACTTTCGACACAGACAAACTAACTCTCTTGACATTAAATTAAATCATCTAGGGAAAGACATTGAGCATGTGGATGAAATAAAATTCCTTGGCATAAAAGTAGGCGTAGTGTATTTTTTACCGCAAAAGATGTAGAAGTCGCCTGGTCATGACCACCTCAGCACCGATCACCTGCAGCATGCTGGAGTTCATTTGCCAAAGTTTTGACCTTATGGCCAAGGTAAAGGACAGTTTGCTTGACAGGTGCCTGAATAAGCACGTCTCGCTTAGTGACGCAGAATTCGGTTTTAGACCAGGTCTTTCCACCGAGAGTGCTATCCTATGTCTCAAGCAGACTGTCCAGTATTACACAGCACGAAAAACACCAGTGTTTGCTTGTTACTTAGACCTATCAAAGGCGTTTGATTTGGTGGCTTACCAACGCCTGTGGGGCAAAATGAGATCTGAGACTAACCTGCCTGAAGAAGTTATATTGCTCTTTCAGCACTGGTTTAACAACCAAAAGAATAATGTCAGATGGGCAGGCTCACTCTCAGATGAATACAGATTAGAATGTGGTGTGCGGCAGGGTGGTCTAAGCTCTCCTACGCTCTTTAACTTATACTACTCTGTCAAGAAAGTACCGGGAAAAGATTAATAATACACAAAATGTTAGTTATTCATCCAAATTTATTTTATCACCTTCAAAATATGCTCCTTCAGAAGCGTAGTGTATTTACGCAGTTACGCCAAAGAATAATCCAATCATCAAATCATTTTTTAAACGCTTTTTCCGGAATCGAGTTCAGTTCTCGCCGCGGATCCTTTATGTCTTCTACCGAATGAAACCGGGTGCCACGAAGTGGTAATTTGAGTTTAGGAAAAAGAAAGAAGTCGGCTGGAGCCATATCTGGCGAATAAGGTGGCGGCTCGATGGTATTTGTTGAGTTTTGGCCAAAAATTCGTTCACAATGATGGCCTTGTTGGAAGGCGCATTATCGTGGTGCAAAATCCAAGAATTTTCATTCCACAAATCTGGCCTTTTTCGTCTAATTTGCTCTCTTAAACGCCGCATAACGCTTAAATAATACTCTTTTTTTAGCGTTTGACCTTCTGGCAAGAATTCTGAGTGCACAACACCGCGACAGTCAAAGAAAACAGTCAACATGACTTTGACTTTCGATCGAGTTTGGCGCGGTTTCTTCGGTTTCGGTTCAGTTGGAAGGCGCCACTCCGAAGCTTGTTGACTAGTTTGCATTTAGAACTCGTTAACCCACGTCTCGTCACCAGTAACAATGCGTTTCATGAATATTGGGTCGGAATTGACTCGTTCTAGCATGTCCTCACTGACTCTTTTGCGATTGAGTTTTTGGAGAAAATTCAGGTCTTTTGGGACTAGCCGAGCGGCAACATATTTTATACCCAATTGATTATTTAAATTGGTACCTACGAATCGACTCGTGTGACACAGAAAGTTCGACGGCTAGCTCCCTTAAACTTGAATGAGGATTTTCAGTCACTATTTCCTTGTTGATGTTATCTTCAGTAGCAGACGTTGATGGCCTACCAGAGCGAGGCAAATCTTCCATCACATCTCGACCGCTTTTGAACGCTTTGTACCACTTATAAACACGTGTTTTTGATAAAGTCTATTCACCGTAAGCCTTCTGTAACATTTTCAGAGACTCCGAACACGAAATCCCATTGGCGATGCAAAATTTAAGACAAACTCTTTGTTCGATGTTTTTGTCCATTATGAAATTCGCAATACACACTAGATATGGTGTAACTAAAAACAATACTGGATTTAATCTTATTATCAGATGTAACTCAAACTCCGCGCCAAAATTGAAAACAGTTGTGCCAATCTAACAACAACAAAAAAAAAAAATTGAATTTGGAACCATAAACAAATCATCAATTCCCGAAACTTTTTCGACAGAATGTATATGAATTGGCTCATTGATAAGCTCAGCAGTACCGGTATCGGTTGCCACGTAGACGGGGTCTGTGTAAATACCATAAGTTATGCAGATGATATGGTGTTGCCGAGCCCATCAAGTGCAACCTTGAAGAAATTGATTAATACATGCGAGTCTTATGCTGTGGCCCAGGGGCTCACATACAATGCCGTCAAAAGCTAATTCATGTTTTTTAGACCGGTCCACAAGCGATATACTAATGTGCCACTTTTTAAGCTTTTTGGAACCCCCTTGAAAGGGGTTGAGAGCTTTAAGTACCTGGGCCATTGGATCACAGAAGATCCAAAAGATAACAAGGATATTGAGAGGGAGCGGAGGTCGCTGGCTGTCCGCTGTAATATGTTGGCTCGCAGATTTGCTAAATATACTGACAAAGCTGAGATTACGCTTTTTAAGGCGTACTGTCAGTCATTTTATACGTGCAGTCTGTGGGTTAATTTTACGCAGAGGATATACAGTGATCTTCGCGTACAATATAATAACGCGTTCCGGGTTTTGATGGGGCTGCCGCGTTTCTTTAGCGCGTCTGCCATGTTTGCAGAGGCTCTCGTAGATGGGTTCGCCGCCATAATTTGTAAACGTTGCGCTGCACACCTCAGGCGCATGTACGACAGCCCCAACAGTATCCTCCTCGCTTTGGCAGACCGGTGGAACTCGCCGATGCTGGCTAGATGGATACGTCTGCCCGCAATTAAGTAGACATCTTGCTAGCAGCGGAGGGTGTGTCTGTCTTCCTATGTGTATTTTGTATTGTGTAATTTGCATTGTGTAATTTTACTAACATTAGTTCTAAGGCCAATTGTAACTACTAACCTATTATGAAACGTGATATCTGAAAATAAATGAAATGAATGAATGAATGAATGAATGAATAAAAATTGTCAAGGCATTAAACTGGAAATGCCACACTCAAGAACTATGTCTTAAAATCAACAAATTTGTTTATGCGTTGAGGAAACTCACCCAAATAACCAGCATAGACACGGCACGTATGGCA
This sequence comes from Anania fuscalis, assembly GCA_950371115.1. Classification (NCBI taxonomy): domain Eukaryota; kingdom Metazoa; phylum Arthropoda; class Insecta; order Lepidoptera; family Crambidae; genus Anania; species Anania fuscalis. Next base: position 9,778,000 of record OX493326.1, on the reverse strand, counting down.
TATTTCGGCTACGTTGACTCTATCCTGCGATATGGCATTATATTCTGGGGAAATTCGACAGATCGAGATATGGTTTTTAAATCCCAAAAACGATGTATCAGAGCACTCTGTGGACTACAACGCACTGATTCCTGTGAACCACATTCGAAAGCACTAAATATACTAACAATGCCATGTCTTTATTTGTACGAGTGTGCAGTTTTATAAATTTTATAAATTTGCGTCTGAGGTACATTAAAGAAATTTACGTGATAAAAATAAGCTATACATACAACCATCTAGAACAGCCTTAATGCAGAAGAGTGTACTCTGCATGACAATATAAATATATAACCATCTTCCAGGGCGGTTAAAGGAGCTACCAGCACAAATATTTAAAAAATGTCTCATGCGTGTGTTGCTAGACAAGGCTTATTACTCGGTTGCTGAATTTTTCAAGGAGACCTGCACATGATTAACCTAATATATATATATTTTACCTAATATGTATAAATTCTCAATTAATTTAAACCCTATTTGTGACTTTATTATTTATTATTAAATAATTGACAGGCTAAATTGACGAAATATTGGTACTTAGAGCATTAAAACATATTTGTATGCCTGAGGGCTGAAAAAAAAAAATAGGTAATAGATATGGAAAAAAATGCATTGGATTGTTAATAGGTTAATTATTTGATAAAATTTCACATTAGTGCGCGCTGTACAGTAACAAAAATAATAATAATAGGTTCACACCTGAAAAGGCTGGGATTCATCGGCGGCGGCGCTTCCAGCAAAGATGCAGAAAGTGGTGGTGCCTGATACCGCACGCATCGTCCGCCGATTTCTCTCTCTTTTGCCCTGAACCCGGCCGAATGTGCATTTGCCGGTCATTACCACCCAAGAGGCGAGAGGTTTTCGGCCTATAAATTAATAATAATAATAAGATATACATAGGCATTCGCTCCAACTATACCGCCGTGCGGCTCTTTTGAATATCAAACAATATTGCCTTCAGACGAGTTTTAAAATGGTTTAAAACTGTTAAATCACGCAATGGTGGTGGTAAAATTGTTCCAATACTTGCTAGCCGCGTGCCTAAAGCTACCTTTAAGTGCAGCAGTTTTGTGCCCAGGGATGCACAGTGGGTGAGAGCATACGCGCTTAGGGTAACGGCTACAATCGCTTGTCCAAACAAATTTATCATATAGATAGCTTGGTTTCCTAGTCTTAACTATGCCAAAAATCATCGTTGCCAAATGCAAATCCCTCGTATACTTTACATCTTTAAAACATTGTCACCATTTAAGTATGGAGTTACATGACTTCGACTAGATATATCGTAACAAAAGCGGGCACATGCATTTTGCACTCTCTAGATTAGGTTTGCTGTCTGGGCATGGATTCGGGGACCGTACACAGTGTCAAGGTAGTTAAACTTTGACAGAACCAATGCATCCACCAATTGCTAAGATCGGTCCCTATGTACCTTCTAATTTTGTAAAAGATTTTTAATCGATAAAAGCTGTTTTTGACGGCATCGGCTATATGTGACTCGTATCTGAGGTCCTCATCCATCATCAATCCGAGGTTGCGTGCTACCGGGACCCGATCAATGCTCACACCGTTGACGCTGATCTGATTACCACCCTCACCTATTTTACGGATCTGCTCCCTTGAGCCGAGCACCATATATTTAGTTTTACTTGCATTAAGTACTAGGGAATTGTGTTGTGCCCAGGTATAGATCCGAGCGAGATCCTCATTTATCTTAGTTATAGCATCATCTGCCTTACCCGGGATAAATGAGAAATATACTTGTACATCATCCGCGTAGATGTGGAACTTAGAGTTTGATAACCTTAGTTATGTCAGCGCTAAACAAAACAAACAAAAGTGGTCCCAGTACGGATCCCTGTGGCACTCCTCTATCGACTCTTGCTGTGCTAGAACAAGAAACAGAACCATCAATGTTTCGCACCTCAACATACTGTTTGCGATTTGTCAGATAAGAGTGGAACCATTTTACAGAACTAGTGTCAAATCCGTAGTATATTAATTTCGAAAGCAGCAACGAGATACTACTCTGTCAAGAAAGTACCGGGAAAAGATTAATAATACACAAAATGTTAGTTATTCATCCAAATTAATTTTATCACCTTCAAAGTATGCTCCTTCAGAAGCGATACACTTACGCAGTTACGCCAACGAATAATCCAATCATCAAAACATTTTTAAACGCTTTTTCCGGAATCGAGTTCAGTTCTCGCCGCGAATTCTCCTTTATGTCTTCTACCGAATGAAACCGGGTGCCACGAAGTGGTAATTTAAGTTTAGGAAAAAGAAAGAAGTCGGCTGGAGCCATATCTGGTGAATAAGGTGGCTGCTCGATGGTATTTGTTGAGTTTTTGGTCAAAAATTCGTTCACAATAATGGCCTTGTTGGAGGCGCATTATCGTGGTGCACAATCCAAGAATTTTCATTTCACAAATCAGGCCTTTTTCGTCTGATTTGCTGTCTTAAACGCCGCATAACGCTTAAATAATAGTCTTTTTTATCGTCGATCGACCTTCTGGCAAGAATTCTGAGTGCACAACACCGCGACAGTCAAAGAAAACAGTCAACATGGCTTTGACTTTCGATCGAGTTTGGCGCGGTTTCCTTGGTTTCGGTTCAGTTGGAAGGCGCCACTCCGAAGCTTGTTGACTAGTTTGCATGTCAAACTCGTAAACCCACGTCTCATCACCAGTAACAATGCGTTTCATTAATGTTGGGTCGGAATTGACTCGTTTCAGCATGTCCTCAGCTACTCTTTTGCGATTGAGTTTTTGGAAAAAAAAACAGGTCTTTTGGGACTAGCCGAGCGGCAACATGTTCCATACCCAATTGATTATTTAAAATGGTACGTATCGACTCGTGTGACACAGAAAGTTCGACGGCTAGCTCTCTCAAACTTGAATGAGGATTTTCAGTCACTATTTCATTAACTTTTGCGATGTTATCTTCAGTAGCAGACGTTGATGGCCTACCACAGCGAGGCAAATCTTCCATCACATCTCGACCGCTTTTGAACGCTCTGTACCACTCATAAACACGTGTTTTTGATAAAGTCAGGACAGAAGACAGAAGGTTTTGCGTTCAGGACAGGATTTTGAATCGCGGTCAAGAATGGTGCGTACATTCCACGCGCCAAAAGTAATTTTGGGTGTTTCAATATTTTTATAAATGTTACGTCGACCACGAATTTCAAGATGCGGATGCAGCCGTGGTTACTAGTACTACTAGTGGGTGGTTTTGGCAAGCGTTTGTTTTGGGCACCTTTTCTAGCCCTCTCCCCGGCTGAGCGGGGAAAGCAGTGTTCCCCTAAATAGGGCTGCTTTGTCACTCTGAGTGCTGCCGAATCCGCTCCGTCCCCCCGATTCAGAGCAAAAGCGACCACAGCGTTTACTCACACCCTCAGAGCCACTAGCGTGCAGTTCTCAGACAAAGCTCGGCTTTGATGCATCAAACCGGACCACTCTACTTCAACCCATCGCCACCAGACTTTAGCAAGATGGGAGTCCATTGTTTGGAAGCGATCACATGCGCAGGATATATTATACACAGACGTTCGCGCGGACGCAAGAGTACTCTTTTGTCTAACCCATTGATCCGATGGAACGAAAAACCTTTATGACCGGAGAGCGGCTTGATGCAGCATTTTGGCAGACAGTATCAGTAACATAATTTATAATGTAACTACAACATGAATTAAAATGTAACAGTAAAATAATAAACATAGTTACATTAACTAAATAATGTATACGACTAACCTTAATTAGGTTAATTTATTTCTTTATTTTAGTAGTCATTTAAACTACTAAAATAAGGAACTTAATTAAACTTAATAAAAACAACCCGAAAAACCTATTTTGTACTATAAAATATAAAATAAATCCGTCCCAGCGCTGCCGTTAGGAAGGGTGCTAAAAAACTGGCAGCATTGCCTCTCCTAATAATCCTCTGGCCCAGGTAGCTGCCAGCCCTTTGATCACCAGTAACTTGGGTGAACCTAATGGACACGCATCACATCACATCACCAGCCTATAACAGTCCACTGCTGGACACAGGCCTCTCCAAAAGTAGGATTTTGCCATAATCGCCATGCTTGGAAGGCGGGTTGGCGATCGCAGTTTGGACAATGGTGGAGAGGAGACGCTGCTGCCCGTCTTCTTATGGCGGTTCTCCTGTAGTCGCCTCTTACGACACCCATAGGAAGAGAAGGGGAACCTAACGGACAGTTCTTTATAAAAGTCTCGGGCCCCAAGCACTCATGGTCTCAACGCCAAACGACGCAAAAATGTAGCTCTCACTGATGGCTGCGTATTTGCGCCGCTTCAAGTACTCAGCAGAGTCTCGGCCTGTAACAGAGGAAGTGCTACTTATATGGGACAGCGGGGATCCCATTGTATTTCATAAACTTTTTTGGTCGAAAATCATAAACCATAACAAAGTTCTTAGAATCATCACTTGTCATAATAATCAAATCTCCGAATCAATCACATTGTCTAGTAGTCATTTGCCCAAAAGTTATTTAGACATAATGTTAATTTCTATAAATATAAAATCTCATAATTTTGTTAGTCATAAACATATTTGTCCTAAATATTTTTTAACATAGTCATATTCCGAATAATTATACACATATCATAAAAAAATGAGTTCAGAATCTGAATCGGTGTATTTATACATATATAAAAATTTGAGATACCATTCATTCCAAAAAAAAAAAACTTAAAATTTATGTTATCTTTTATTTATGATTTTAGATTATTAGGATTATCTGTGAAAAGAAATAAGCGTCTATAAGATTTAAAACAAAATCAAACAAGTTGACATTCCAAACTATTTCGGAAACCCGACTCGCCGTGGTCCTTTGCCGTGGTACTTGTCTGCCCAATACTAGAGTGTAATTTAAAAGCCGGAGCCGCTGCGGAAGCGAGTATGGGTGCCAGATATTTGTTACGGAAGGGCGGAAGGACTGCACTGCCCGCAGCGCCGGAGACGAGCGGAACCTATGCATGCTGCTTGTGTGATGCATGCTGCTTGTGTGATGCATGCCTGCTTGCATGCTGCATGCATTTTGCATACGTGCTTGATTGCGTGCTGTTGGAATATATGTATGCCTGCTAGCTTGCTGCATGCTTGCTTGCATGTTGCATACCTGCTTGCATGCTGCTTGCTGCATGCCTGTATGCATTCGTAGCAACGATTGACACATTGCTACATTTGCTTCTATGAATTTATGAGGATAAATTATAATTGTGTGCAATAACATTTATGATTAAAAACTATTAGAGAAATATATTTTATTGATTTTACATTTTGTGGATTATAATATTTATGGAAAATGCGTTTAGACCTTATGATGTTTCGAGATTTTAATTTTATTGCATCTTAAATTTTGGATTTCAATATTATGGTACGCGATAGTTCGGAAAATCAATAATTATAAGGAAAATTTTTCGGGCAAACAAAATTATAGATAAAAAAGTTATGAAATTCAATAGAGAATCCTCCTTTTGGAGAGGCCTGTGTTCAGCAGTGGACTGATATAGGCTGGTGATGATGATGATGAGTAATTAGTATATTTATAACAAGTAAGAGTGTGGTCATTTGTTGTGTTTAAGCCTAAGTATATAGTATAATATAGGTATGGATAAACTGAGAGTTATTGTCATCTAGTTCTATTGGAAATAATGGAAATTATTCTATAACGCTGTCCAGTAGGTAATGTTGGAAATTATAGGAATTGGGGCACCACGGTCTCTCCTGCCAACTTAGTGCTAGTCGTATCTGTCGTCACGCCTGATTATCGATATTATCTGCAGAGCTCTTGTCGCTGTCAATGTATCGGCTGTGCTTGAATCTGCCGGTATATCTGACGACGGCAAGAGACCTTACGGCATGACACTAATTCCGTGGAAACGGGGACGCAACCTACTAGCGCGCCGTCCCATATAGGTAGCACTTCCTCTGTTGCAGGCCGGGACTCTGCTGAGAACTTGAAGCGGCGCAAATATGCAGCCATCAGTGAGAGCTACATTTATGCGCCGTTTGGCGTTGAGACCATGAGTGCTTGGCGCCCAAGTGCCCGAGACTTTTATAAAGAACTGTCCATTAGGCTCACCAAGTGATCAAAGGGCAGGCAGCTACCTCGGTCAAAGGAGTAGCCTTGCTATAAGAGAAGCAATGCTGCCAGCCTTTTGAGCACCCTTCCTAACGGCAGCGCTGGGGCGGATGTATTTTATAGTAAAAAAAAGGTTTACCGAGTTCTTTTTATTAAGGTTAATTTAGTTCCTGATTTTAGTAGTTTAAATGACTCCTAAAATAAAGAAATAAATTACCCTAATTAAGGTTCGTTGTATACATTATTTAGTTAGTGTAACTATGTTTATTATTTACTGTTACATTTTTGTTCATGTTGTAGTTACATTATAAATTATTTTACTGTTACTGTCTACCTAGGGGTATAAGGGGGCACACGCACATGTTCTGCCCCAAGTGCCAACCTCACCTGCCCGCTCACCAACCCGCTTGCCCAGCGTGGTGAATACGGGCATATACCCCTCATGACATGAGTAGAAGACAAAAACCACGGCCCCTAGTTCCCGGCTGCCCTACTATTCTGGGTCACGGCAGCGGCCTCGGTTACGGTAGGACAGGGGGTGCGAAGAATCCCCGGGTTACGGACGGCTGCCACAAACCACTGACCTTGGCAACGTATAACGGACGCAGTCTACGGCTGGATGAAGACCTGGTCGAACTCGAGGAAGAGCTTAAAAACATCAGATGGCATATTCTAGGGTTGTCAGAAATTCGAAGACAGGGGGAGGACACGATGACCCTTGAATCTGGCCACATTTTCTTCTTCTGAGTGGGAGACCAACTCTCCCAAGGTGGCGTAGGTTTTATAAGGATTTGATATTGAACCGACTGAACTAGATGAATCCCGTTTATTTAATGGCCACAAAATATAATGATCAAACTTATAACTAGAAGTTTAATGTATATTACGCATATAAGTTAAGGTAGGTTATACATAAGGTTGGCACACCATACGCCCCCTATAAAAAAATAATAAAAATAATTATTACAATTTAATTTTTATTATAAGTAAAATGGTTTTGTCCTATTCTTATGAACAACATCCTGTTTTCCATCTTTTAAAATTTTTACATTGGTTGTTCGGTCTTCTAATACAATAAATGGTCCCAAATACACATTATCAAACTTATTATTACTACAATAATTTTTTAACAACAATTTGTCGCCTTTTTTGTATGTTACAGGTTTTAAATAAGTATCGTAGCGGTTTTTTCTCACAATTTTACTATGCATTAAGTTGAATTTTGCATCTTGTTGAGCTTTTTGCAATCTAAATTTAACTTCCTTAACATAATTATCTATATTATAAACTGGTTCAATCACACTGTTACATAAATTAGTAGGAATATTACAACGTTTGCCGTACACAAGTTCAAAAGGAGAATATCGGGTTTCAGTATGAACAGTTGTGTTGTAAGAAAAACACCAATAAGGAACCCACTGGCTCCAATATCTTGGATCATTGTCTGCTTGTATACGAAGAAAAGCGTTCAATGATTTGTGCGTGTTTTCTAAGGAACCTATAGATTCGTGATGGTATGCTGTGGAATTAATTTGATTTATTTTTAGTAAACTACATACCTCTTTCATGGTGGAGTTGATAAACTCAGAACCTCGATCTGGAGCTATTTCTCGAGGAATGCCGTACCTAAGAATAAAATTTTGGACAAAAGCTTTAGAAACTGATACACTATCCTTATTTTCAATAGGGTATGCTTCTATATATTTTGTTAGCTCACACGGGAGGATATAAGAAACATTAAAATAATCCTTAACTAGGGGCCCCACTATATCTAGATAAACCTTATCAAATGCAGATTCTGCTGTAGTCGTTATAACCATAGGTTGTTTTGTTGGCAAATGGTGTTTTTGTTTTTGGCATTTTTCACACCTTTTTACAAAATCCCTAGTTTCTAAATACATGTTAGGCCAAAAATAATATTTTTTAATATTATTGACCATTCGTCTTATTCCAGCATGTCCACTTGTGGGTAATTGTAACATGGCATATTAGATGCCGTTAAATAAACATATCTTTTGAAATAAATACCTAACTTCTAAAACTAACGATCTAAAATCTATAAACATTTAATTCAAACTAAATCTAATATGCTACCAAAAATAATAATATCTTATTCTGGATTATTAATTAAATCATAATCAAATAGTACAGAACCTCGCATCAGCCATTTAACGCGGAAGGTCGGTTATTCGATGCCCTACTCCCGCGCATCCCTAAGTACCGTGCAAACTAAGACCACCTGCCGATCGGATTGATTCGGTTTTCACTCCGCGACAGTCCTCTGTGTGCCATCGGACGCGAAGCCCGTGTCGCGCTCCTGCAGAAATACGTTACGCGTCGTAAATCGAACTACCTACCCTTACCACCTTTATTAGAAATCCAGCTGGGGTGAGTTCTCAAGTTTCTTCTAATCTTAATCTTAGTGCTAGTAATTGTAAATGTTCTTAGTCCCCTTTTTGCCGCCTAAACTGCTTATAGCAAATAGTAAATTGGAGTGGTAGCTAGACTTGGCCTAGGAGTCTAACCATATAAACCTCGAGTGTGGTTAATGCTCATCTTCCGGATTCCAGGATCTCGGCTCTCCTAGTCGCGAAGTCCTAATTAAGCAACGTTCGGGGCTGGGCTGCTCACCGCTGCAGCTACCTACAGCTACCTACCCGTACGCCTGACTACCGCGTACCTACCAACCACATAGCTACGAAGATTGGCTGCTACCTGCTACCTGGATCCACCTCAACAGCTTTCTCCACGTCACCTACGTCAGGCTAGTGTGCCCTCCTTTTTATCTCCGTAACGAGCGCAAAGGAAACGGACAATAAACGCCTATATCCAGTAATACTTTCAGTATTATTTCACCCATCCCTGATTTCTTCTGAGGTACGTACCTGGCTTAACCAGAGACTGCCGCAGTGGCGCCCGTAAGCGTGGTTGTCTTGTTTCCGGAAGCGTTACGTTTTTTTTTAGCACTAGGTTGGCCATTCTTCATCTTGTGAACGAGGAGGTGACTACAGTAGCGAACTGGTACGTCTCATCATTTTTTTTCTTGCTTTGCAATTGTGTAATTGTCGTATACAGATCGAGTAATTACTAGCAAACTGCTACGTATTTTCCTAAAGCTACCTACTACAAACAATTTTTAACTCAGTAGCCGTTACATTTTGTAGTGAAGTTACGTAACAGTTCGTAATCCTAATCATTCCGTATTTTGCCTATTCCATTGATTTTGCAAGTTGTAGTTTTTATTTATTTTAAATACACCGAATCGTAATTTCCCTTTGTAAAAGAACAAATCCAGTAGCACTATTTGACTAGTATTTATATAACGTACTGTTGTAGTTGAGTTTTTTAATTGTAATTTTTATTCTGGCTGGAATTTTGTCGTTGTATTGTAGTGATTGTAGTTGCTTTGGATGCGGTGATTTTGCCTATTGTTATTATTCTATTTTATTTACATTCTTTAATTAAAAAAAACCTCTCAACTCACCCCATTAAATATTTTTTATGAAATAAAAACGAGCTTACCTATGAAGTCCAAATTAGAGGCGAGGAACCAGCAAATAATGTTTTAGGCCTACGTAAACAAATTACCAAACTAACCTCACTGATACCTAACGACGATATTTTTGAATCAGGTATTGATGCCGCTGTAGATCTTGACGGAACCTATGTTTCAATAACCGAACTTACTACCCGCGTGAATGGTTTATGCGAAAAATATGATTTTAATCAAATGAAACGGGCTGAAGCACTACATAACCACATTTATCATCGCATTAGAAGGATGGATACTTCTGATACTGCTTACTTGCATAAAATAGAAACACTTACTAAAGAATTTCAAAAACTTTCTTTTAAATTCAGTAGTATTGATTCCGCCCAAAATAGCGTATTTGAGAGATCTAACTGTGCACAGTCATCTCTACAAACCGATGGTACTTCTGTTGTATCCGTCCATTGTGAGCACTCGCAGGCGCCCGATCTGACTAAGTTAAAATTCGACGGTAAAGGCTGCGTTCGCGCGTTTGTGCAAAAAGTAAAAGAATACCAAACTGTTAGGAATATACCCTCCAGTAAATTATTAAATTATGCCTCGGAAATATTTGTTGGAAACGCATTGCATTGGTATCGTAGCGTGCGGGACTCAATGGATAGTTGGGAATCACTAACAAATCAACTAATAGAGGATTTTAGTCCTTTTGACTATGATTATAGGTTGATGTCCGAGATTAGGAATAGAACACAAGGTGATCTTGAAAATATTGTCGTTTATCTTTCTATTATGTCGGAACTTTTTTCTCGTTTATCCAAACCTATCACGGAGAGCGAGAAACTTGACATATTATTGCATAATATACGTCCTTGTTATGGTACCGTACTTGCGTCATGCGTAACCGGAATAAATTCGATATCGACACTCCGCGGGTTGTGCATTAATTATGAGAAAATCCAGTGTTTGTCTTCTCAGTTTCACGAACCTCCTAGGGCCTCCACTACAACTTTAGCCCCAGATCTAGCTTATAACAAGCCTGAACACACTGAAGACACATTTTTTATAAAAATAATTTTAATAAGCAATTTAATAGTAATCTTGATTATAAAAGTAATGCTAATGTTCCTGTTTCTGCCGTCGAGTCTAAGCCTAGCTCATCAATTAATGAAAATGAAATCAATGACAATAAACCAGTTTTCTGCCCGCGTTGTCGTAGTCATGATCACTCTCTGAGACAATGCAGGCAGGAACGCTTTCGGATCTGTTTTAAATGCGGTCTGAAGGATTTTATATATTCTGATTGCCCTAAATGCCATCCCAAGTTGAATCAAAAAAACTAACTAGCGAAGATTGTTGTGATAAAATTAAAACTTATGGTTGCACTAAATTTGATAGAAAAGATTGGGAAGATTGGTCATCAACTATTAAGGTTTACTTTTCGAGTTGTTCTGTTGCAACAATCTTCGATAAAAAAACGGAAGGTGATGTCCGCCCATACATCACGGTCAGTGTAGGTAACCTATCCATGCGCGGTTTATTAGACTCTGGCTCCGCTTTCACTATCCTTGGCAATAATTCACACTTAAAATTACTAGCGAACTCTAATCTAACGCTGAACTCGTGTGACGGTAACAAATCTTTTATTACTGCAGGTGGCCACAAATTGAACTGCTTGGGTCACGTTAATATACCAGTCACTTTTAAGGATCATTTAAATAAAGTAACATTTTGAAGGCCTACATTATGCCTACAGTTAACTCATCACTTATTTTGGGCGTGGACTTTTGGAAAAAAATTCAACTATTACAAAAGTTTCAAACGCTATTACCTTTTCAAGCAATATTGATAATGAGCGTATTTGTGCCGTAAATGAAAGCAATGAACCCGATTAACATCGGGTTGCATTCTTATGAAGTATTGACAGATGCTCAGAGAGTTGATGCCGATAAAGTAATGCAACATTTCCAATCTATTTGCAAGGAAAATGTTGGTCTCGGTCGTACACATTTAGTTCAGCACCATATAGATACCGGCGATTCTCCACCCATTCGCCAACGATATTATAGGATGCCACCAGAAAAATTGCGTATAATATGTAATGAACTAGATGAGATGCTTAAACTTGGTGTTGTGGAACCTTGTGAGAGTCTCTGGTCATCTCCTATTCTACTTACCCCTAAAAAAGATGGAAAACTTAGATTCTGTTTAGACAGCCGGAAGCTAAACTCTGTCACCCGTAAGGATGCATATAAACTACCTTATATTTCAGAAATATTGGATAATCTTAAAAATGCTAAGTATCTGAGCAGTATTGATTTATCCAAGGCCTTTTGGCAGACGCCAATCGTAGAAAGCGACTGTGACAAGACTGCATTTTATGTTCCTTCACGCGGAACATTTAGATTCGTTACCATGCCCTTTGGAGTCAAACATGCGCCTGCTACACAACAAACGCTTGTAGATCAATTGTTTTATGGTCCTGAATTTGAAAATTCGGTCTACGTGTTCCTTGATGACATCGTCCTGATTTCCCCTGATTTCCAAAGCCACATATCATTGCTTTTGAAAGTTTACAATAAGTTAAAATCTGCAAATTTAACCATTAACTTGGAAAAATCTACATTCTTCCGTAGTGAACTAAAATATTTGGAATACGTGGTCAATTCCGAAGGACTACACGTCGACCCTGGCAAAGTAGAGGCAATTCTAAACTTCCCTGCACCTACTAATAAAAAAGAGGTGAAAAGGTTTTTAGGTACTGCTTCGTGGTACCGAAGATTCGTGCCAAATTTTAGTTCAATTGCTGGTCCATTAAATAAATTAACTTCAACTGGTACAGGGGCTCTTCCATTCTCTTGGTCACTCGAAGCCGAGGAATCATTTAATAAATTAAAGAAGTGCTTAGTTTCAGCACCTTTTCTATCTTGTCCAGACTATGAGAAACCTTTCGAAGTTCACACAGATGCGAGTGACTATGGCGTTGGAGCTTTGTTAACTTAAACTATTGATGGTGTCGAACTTCCAATTGCTTATATGAGCAAATCTTTATCTGCGTCGGAAAGAAACTACAGCATAACTGAGCGAGAAGCACTCGCTGCCTTGTAGCTGTTGAACATTGGCGTTGCTACTTAGACAACGGGAAAAAAAATACTGTATTTACCGACCATTCGGCTCTAAAATAGTTTATAAATCTAAGCAACCCTACCGGTCGCCTAGCACGTTAGAGTGAACGTCTGTCAGCATTCAATTTCGAAATCAAACATCGGAAGGGTGCTGATAACGTAATTCCGGATGCCTTATCTTGTGCAATTCCTGTTTCTGCCATTGAACAAAATTCGCCTACTCCCCAAAACACTAACGATGAGTGGTTTTTAAAGATCTATAATGGCTGCCAAAATTCCCCTGAATCCTTTCCTAACTACAGGATTAAAGATTTTAATCTCTATAGATTTATGAAAGGAAACAGGTAGAGAAGAAGAGAAGAAGGCAGAATTTGAATGGAAACAGGTAGTTCCACTTGAAAACAGGAACACAATAATAAAAGATAACCATTCAGATCCCACTGCTGGTCATTTTGGTGTTTTTAAGACCTATAAACGGTTAGCCCTTAATTTTTACTGGCTAGGAATGCACGCAGATGTATCAAAATTTATTTCATTCTGTGATGCCTGCATTGCTCACAAACATCAAAACCATCTTCCCCTAGGTGAGATGGGACGACCTAAGAAATGTTCGCGACCGTTTCAGATAATTAGCATAGATTTGGTAGGACCACTTCCTCCCAGTAGAAAGCAGAATTGTTACATTTTGGTGGTTGTATGTTGTTTCAGCAAATACTGCTTAATGTTTCCTATTAAACGAGCTACTGCTGAAATAGTTACTAGAATAATTGTGAAGATGGTGTCGATGTTTCATTCGCGGTTAAACTGTTGTTGAGAGTGGAAGTGCTGTCCGTTTTCACCGAACTGTTAAAAATATCGTTACGGAAAAAACTATTATCTTCCTCAAATTCTTACAACTAGTTAGTGTCATAATCGTGTGCAAGTGCAAGATAAACCTGTCGACACCCCGAGTGAAATAGCAAGTAGTGAATTGTTTCCTTTTCTTTCTGGCATAGCATCTACCGATCGCGTCAGCGGGGACACCTCACACCTCACCCCCAGGCTAAAGGACAGCATCATATTTTTTAACTCTTTCACACTCAGGGAACGGATCGGCTGCGTAAACGCACAATGGCCTTGCAACTCACACCACCAAACAAGTTCTCCTCGGACACTAATATACCTACAGCGGTAGACAGTGAGAATGACGGCTGGATAAACGCCCGCAAACGTGTAAAATTATTAAAACCAGAATATGACAATTTGGCATGTCTCGAAGAAAAGTTCAATAAACAGCTATTGATCTGGGATGCGAAAATTACCGATTCCATTGCGACGGCAGTAAGTTCAGCCCTGTCCAGTGAGATGATTAAAATTTTATCAGCGCTAGGTGAAATTAATACTAACATGATAAAACTCAACGCCGACAACTTAAACATCACTAAATCTATAAATGAAACCAATTCTCGGCTCGGTGAGCTGGAAAAATCATTAAGTTTATCGTCGGAACTTCAAGATCAATTTGACAGCCGCCTGAAAAGAATTGAAAATAGGTTGACAGGTGGTGCGGCCTTAGAGTCACAAACGATCGCACTTGATCAGAGACTATCATCACTGGAACAAAACGCAAGGCAGTGCAATCTTGAAATTTGTAACTTGCCCGAGCGGCGTGGCGAGAATCTATTAAACATAATTGAATGTCTGAGCGGTGTTATCGCATGTCCTATAAAGACCTCGGACATTGTCGCAGCTCATCGCGTTCCGCACGCCGATTCAAAAAATAAACACCCAAAGAACGTTATAGTTAAGCTCACCAATAGAATGTTGCGCGATAATGTTATTGCTGCTTATCGACGAACAAAAGGTTTAGACTCGACTAAACTTGCTATAAACGGGCCGCCGAACACCATATATATTAACGAGCATCTAACAATCAACAACAAACTCTTATTTCGTCAGTGCAGAGAAACAGCCAGAAAACAAGGTTACAAATACGTCTGGGTCAAACATGGTACAATCTTGGCACGAAAATCGGACACCTCCCCGGTCGTTGCTATCCGAAGTATGGCGGACATCGCAAAAATTCAGTAATGTTTATTTATTAAGTGGTAACTACATATATGTTATAATATCTCATATAAATAAATCTGTCAGTTTAATCACTACTCATCGCTTGATGTACTACAAATTGTACATAGATTTAGGTGGGGTATTTGTTTGGGTTAAGTTGGGCTGGCATAATTGGTGTCATTGTTGTCGCGCACACTTTTTGGGTACACTTAGTCTTTTTCACTGTAAGTTATGTACCTTAACAACATCTAAGTTGGATTTAATATGGCTGTGTCGGAATGACGAGTTGACGTGTTTTCAAAAGCAGGTAGCAATCTTTGTTATTCAACAATCACTACGATTGAATGCTACTAATAACTATCACTATCACGTAGGGTGGCGTAATAATAATATGGCTTTGATGGAAGCTCGTTGCTGCATCAATGTTTTGTTCTACCGGCATGGATTGACTTCTGGATGGGCACTTTCATACGTAATTATACTAAACAAAACTGGTGCATTCGGCATCCGGCATTTATACGAAATACAGTATACTATTATTATTGTGGACACTCAATACTATATTAGTAATATTATTTATTATAGGTCACTCACTCAGAACGGATAAGACCAAACTATCAGTTTTTTATCAAAATTGCCGAGGCTTAAGAACTAAATTGCACACTCTGTATATGAATATTTTGTCTCACAATTATGACATAATTATTTTAACAGAAACCTGGTTGCATGGAGAGGTATCTGATAACGAGTTTATAGATGCACGTTATCGAGTATTTCGATGCGACAGAGACCGAGCTGGCAGTGGGAGGCGCGACGACGGCGGCGTGCTGGTCGCGGTGCGGCGCGAGCTGTCCGCGACGCCCTGCGCCCGCGCCGCCGCTGCTGCCGCCGCGCCCGGAAGGCACTCGCTACTCGTTGATCATGTACTCATTGAGCTACGAGCACGAAATTACTGTTGCGTGCTTAGTGCTGCATATATTCCACCTAACTCAGATTCGGATATTTATCTCTCACATTTTAACTTTATTACACAAATATTAGAAACCAAGGATGCTAAGGAGTTTTTGATCGTCGGCGATTATAACTTACCGACATTGGAATGGCGAGACTGTGGGGCATATAATTTGGAACCAGTTATGTCTAGCGCTTACTGCCTACCTAATAAATATTTAATTAATTTAATGTCTACTTTAAACGGCTATCAGATAAACAAATTTAGAAACTCAAAAAATAGAATACTGGATTTATTTATAACTAATATTATTGATTCAACTACAGCGATCGCGCCCCTGGTACAACCCGACAAATATCATGCCCCTTTCTATGGCTTAATACTAATAAATAATCTTAATAAATTATCAATTACTAAAAAGTCTAGTGTACAGTTTAACTTCAACAGGGCTGATTATGACGTCATAAATAACGAAATTCTAAGCATCGACTGGGATGGCTTACTTTCGGATGAAAGTGCGGAAAGTGCAGTGTCACTTTTCTATGAAAAAATATATAATGTAATAAAAAAACACATCCCTACTTAAACTACCAAGTCATCAAGTTTTCCGATTTGGTTTACACCAGCCTTGTTACATATTTTCAAAAATAAAAAAAATGCGTGGATTAGGTGGAAAAAGTATCAAAACTTATCTGATTATGAGACTTTTGCCATAAATAGAACCCGATTCAAGAAAGAGTCACATAGATGTTACACCAATTACTTAAAATCAGTTGAAAGTAGTATTCATGATAATATAAAGCACTTTTGGAGGTACATTAAAAATAGGAAAATGACTGCTGATACCCCTAGCAAGGTGACATATGTTAACTTAACTGCTGATAATCCAAATGATGTATGTCTCCACTTTTCCTCATTTTTTAAATCCGTATTTGAGCCATCGTGCGTTACTGACAACTTCGACATAGACCATATTCCTGACAACAACCACACCTCGGACCTTATTATTAGTAATGTATCAATTTCTAAAGAACTTGTTTTAAAAGAGCTTCGTATCCTGGACACTTTAAAAGGTCCAGGCATAGACAACTTGCCACCTATTTTTCTCAGATCCACTGCCCTGACAATCTGCCAACCAGTACACCACATTTTTAACCTGTGCCTGCAAGAAGGTGTTTTCCCAACAATCTGGAAAGCTGTACGTATAGTTCCGGTCTTTAAAAGTGGAAGCAGATCTAATGTTAAAAATTATCGGCCCATATCTATTTTATCTACTTTGTCAAAGCTTTTCGAAAGGTTAGTTCACAACATTATATATCCATCTATACATAACATCATTATACCACAACAACACGGTTTTATAAAACGCCGATCTACTACCACTAATCTATTATTATATACCTCATACCTTTTTGAAGGTATTGACAGAGGCAAACAAATTGATAGTGTTTACACAGACTTTCGAAAAGCTTTCGACAGAGTGGACCATAAATTACTTTTGGACAAAATAGCATTTAACGGAATCCGTGGTAATCTGTGGCGATGGTTTAAATCTTACATAACTAACCGCACTCAAAAAGTAGTTTTGAGTGGCTATGAATCTGATTTTGTTACTATTAGTTCTGGCGTTCCTCAAGGCTCTATTTTAGGGCCGCTGTTGTTTACGTTATTTATCAACGACATAAATCATTGTTTCAAGTTTTGTGATTTTCTCTTGTATGCAGACGACCTTAAAATCTTTCGTATTATAGAAAACATGGAAGACCACTTTAAATTTCAATTAGATCTTGATCGCTTTTCTGATTATTGTGACAATAATAAACTTAGCCTAAGTATAAATAAATGTAAATTAATTACTTTTACCAAAAAACTACAAAGCAGTAGTTACACTTACAATATAAGTGGTACAAATCTTAAATCTGTTAAGTCGATCAAGGATCTAGGAGTAACATTAGATAGCAAATTGCATCTTGATTTACATGTAGATAACATAATAAGTAAAGCTTATAAAATGTACGGCTTCGTTATGCGTTCAAGTACAAAATTTACACAGTCTACTACATTCTTATGTCTTTATAATGCCTTGGTTAGATCTCAACTAGAATACGCTGTACCCATCTGGAATCCTTTCTATGGCAGGTATATGGAAACTCTAGAGAAGGTTCAAAAGAAGTTTTTGCGCGCCATGCATTTTAGATGCTTTCGGAACCGTTTGTCTAACGTTCCACTTCTAAAAAAATATAAGCTCTTGAATCTTAAACAAATACGTAAGCAACTTGAAGCTATGTTGTTGTATGACCTATACCATCACAGATACGATTGTACGCCCATTATTAATAAATTATGCTACAGAGTCCCCACTAACAGCCGTAACTACATACAATTGTTTGCTACTTCTAGATGCCGCACAAACGCTGGAAAACGCTCACCATTATTTCGACTTGTAGATGCATATAATAAAGATTGTAATGCAATTGATATTCTGGCAACGCCACCTAATACTTTCAAAAAATTAATATTTAAAACACTGCGCAGTTGTGACTAGCCCACATTAGTCGATCTTTGAACTTTATGCCTGCTGATACAAAAGGGCATTGACACCAATGAAACCAATTAAATTTAAAATTTACTTATTAACCAATAAAATTTAAATTGAATTTGAATATAAATGTTAAATGCATTTATTTTGATCTTGATCTTGCCTTCATTGCTTACCTGCAAGCAACCTTCTTACTATTACTTACTAACCTAATGCTAAATTGGATGTAACGAACGTAGATGTAAATATTGTTATACTAATAAAACTTTATATAGTTTAGACTAGTACTCAGCTCTCAACTTATGTTTGTTTTATAATTTATTTTAATTAAGCTGTGGTAAATGTCGCTGGTGTTGAAATTATTATAACTGTTACATCATTATCATTTTGAACTCTGTATTTCAACGCTGTTTTTTTACCTAAATAAATTTAAAAAAAAAAGATGTGTTTTTAATACACGGAGTTCCTTCTACTGTTATCCTGGATAACGGGAAACAATTCGTTAGCGCTACCCTAAGAAACATGCTTGCAAAGTATAAGGTACCTAATCTAGATTATACACCTAAATATTCACCTCATATTAATACCGTCGAACGTTACAATAAAACGATAGTGACTGCCGTGTCGACGTATATTGAGAATGACCATCGGGTATGGGACCAAGTCTTGCCTCCGATACAATTCGCAATTAATAGTTCGGTTAACGAAGTGACGGGTACACACCTGCTTTTCTCGTGTACGGCCGGGAGTTAGTCACATGTGGTTTACACTACATTGATACCCAACCTGATTCCGACGACTTAATATTTGAACCTCGCGATTCATATGCCGGTAATTTGGGTACTCTTTCTGGTGTTTTTAATAAAGTACAGACCTTACTTCTGCAAGCCCATTCTAGAAATTGTCAAACTTATAATTTGCGTCGCAGGCCCGCTGAGTTCAATATCGGGGATATAGTGTGGAAGAGAACATTTTACCAAAGCGATAAGGACAAGTATTTTAGTAAGAAACTAGCCCCGAAATTTTTAAAATGCAAAGTAATTGGTAAAAAGTCCCCTCTTGTGTACGAGTTAAGTGATATGGCCGATAACACATTAGGTAGTTGGCACATAAAAGATCTAAAACTTATAAACTACGCAGCATAGTAATTATTGCAGATAGATTCTATTCGTAGTATAGCATAGACGGATGTTGCTTTGAGTGTACGCAAAATCCTGTCGTTTGCGGCTCGGTACTGTAACGTGGCATATTAGATGCCGTTAAATAAACATATCTTTTGAAATAAATACCTAACTTCTAAAACTAACGATCTAAAATCTATAAACATTTAATTCAAACTAAATCTAATATGCTACCAAAAATAATAATATCTTATTCTGAATTATTAATTAAATCATAATCAAATAGTACAGAACCTCGCATTAGCCATTCAACGCGGAAGGTTCGGTAATTCGATGCCCTACTCCCGCGCATCCCTAAGTACCGTGCAAACTAAGATCACCTGCCGATCGGATTGATTCGGTTTTCACTCCGCGACAGTCCTCTGTGTGCCATCGGACGCGAAGCCCGTGTCGCGCTCCTGCAGAAATACGTTACGCGTCGTAAATCGAACTACCTACCCTTACCACCTTTATTAGAAATCCCGCTGGGGTGAGTTCTCAAGTTTCTTCTAATCTTAATCTTAGTGCTAGTAATTGTAAATGTTCTTAGTCCCCTTTTTGCCGCCTAAACTGCTTATAGCAAATAGTAAATTGGAGTGGTAGCTAGACTTGGCCTAGGAGTCTAACCATATAAACCTCGAGTGTGGTTAATGCTCATCTTCCGGATTCCAGGATCTCGGCTCTCCTAGTCGCGAAGTCCTAATTAAGCAACGTTCGGGGCTGGGCTGCTCACCGCTGCAGCTACCTACAGCTACCTACCCGTACGCCTGACTACCGCGTACCTACCAACCACATAGCTACGAAGATTGGCTGCTACCTGCTACCTGGATCCACCTCAACAGCTTTCTCCACGTCACCTACGTCAGGCTAGTGTGCCCTCCTTTTTATCTCCGTAACGAGCGCAAAGGAAACGGACAATAAACGCCTATATCCAGTAATACTTTCAGTATTATTTCACCCATCCCTGATTTCTTCTGAGGTACGTACCTGGCTTAACCAGAGACTGCCGCATAATAAATGAAAATCATTCATAGCTACCTTTTTTTCGTCATTACAAAACACTCTTTTAACATCATTTATTACAAAAAGTCGTGGCCCGGACCACTTTTTATCTTCAGGAAATATAACTGGTTAACCATTCAATGTATTTTTTATTTAACTCATTATTCATAAAATACATGTTGTCGACGTTAATTTTTTTATAAAATAACTCAAAGTCTCTCACGAACGTGTCTCGCACAGAACATGATCGACAAAATGGGTTAATATAAATAATATCTTTGTCAGGAAAATGTATAAAACTTTCAGTATCGAAGCGTCCATTTTTTCTCAAATCTTGACTCCGTATAATTTTTTAGTTTTTTAAGGAGTTCTACGACTTTTGGGTGATCAGTCCGACTGTCAATAGACTCTTTATTTACCAAAGAATTGTTTCTACATTCATTCTTACCTTTTTTAAACATACTTCGCGTCATAACATTCAAATTTTTTGTGTTCATATCTTTTAAATCATTTGAAGACACAAGAATGCGAGATAACGCGTCTGCAGCCACATTATTCGCTCCCTTGATGTACTCAATCTTATAATCATATTCTTCCATTAACAAACGAAATTTTAATAACCTGCTAGACGGGTCTTTCATACTGAATAAATAAACTAAAGGTTTGTGATCTGTATTAATTTTGAAAGTTTTCCCATAGAGGTATGGCCGAAAATATTTACCAGACCATACTATGGCTAAAAGTTCTTTTTCAATGGTTGGGTAATTTAACTCAGCTTTATTTAAAGCACGACTTGCATAAGCAATCGGCATATCATTTTTATTACACAAAACGGAATCTATTGCAATGCCCGAAGCGTCTGTATGTAGGATGAACTTATTTTCAGTAGAAAAATCGGGGTACTGAAGTATTGGTGGACTTTTTAACCCATTACCGCCCTCTGTACACATGTGTGTACACCTCTTTAATATTTATTTCTGAACGCAAACTTAAATGTCAACTCGAATTATTTCTAAAAACTAAGTTTAAATGCCACTAAGAAGAAAAAAATAAAAAAAAAGTTTGCGTGTGGCGCGAAAATATATATCAATTTGACAACTTTTTCTTGGGTAATTTTAAAGTGGCTGACGCTAGTGGTTAAATATATTTTATTTTATAAATAGGAGGCATAATTTTATTGAGTTTTACGTTAAAAGGTAAGTTTACATTGTTATTTATTATAATAAACTAAAATAGTGACAAATATTATCATATTACATAGCAAAAAGTTTCTGTTTTGTAATAACAAGGCAGACTGCATTCTTACCCTCACAAAACCTAACTTTAGTACATGTTATACCTAATTAACACTGCTTCGCTTTGATTCAGTGGATATGCTCCCTAATATTGAATTATTGTTGGTATTGTGAATAAATAAAAGGCAGTTTCAGTTTAAGTTCAGTTTATTAGGTACAGAAATTTTATTTGTTTAAACACGATGACAAACTATGACTTTCCATCACACTTCTTCAGGCTTTGGACTGACAAGTTAATACAAATTGTTAATAATAATAATACTTATCAAGCATTTAATTTAATTGTATCAAAAATAGGACGCTATTATTTTTGTATTAACTTGGCGTGTTTAAAAGTCAGAATTCATTGATATTTAGTCATATTTACAAGTTCCTATTTACACAATCACATCACAGTTACCTATTTACAATGTACTTAATTTACAAGTTCCTATTTACACAATAAAATTTACATTAAATGCTGGATGTGACGCCCTTGTTCTTGCACACACTTCCTAGCCCGATCGAGGCAATGCCTCCGAACTGAAGCAAGCACTTCGGGCTCACTGGCTATCACATCAAACGCATTTATTATCCGCGCACGCAATTGTTTCACTGAACGGATAGTATGACCGTCGTTCCCGTAAAAAGGTTTTTGGCCCTACCCCACACGTGAAAATCCAATGTCGTCAGATCAGGTGATCGCGGCGGCCAGGAGATAACGCTGCTGCGCCCGATCCAACGGCCTTGGAACGCCCAGTCCAGGTAGGCGCGTACCCGCAGGCTGAAGTGCGCAGGCGCGCCGTCGTGCTGGTAGTAGAGGTACCTCCGGCTCGCTGCAGGCACATCCAGCAGTAATTCGGGGAGGTCACGGGCCCCAGCAACGTTCTGTTTAACACTCCTGCCCACACGTTAACACTAAACTGATGCTGGAAGTGGTCCGAACGAGTAACACGCGGGTTGTACTCGCACCAATAATGTGCATTGTGCACATTAAAAAGTCCTTGGCGCGTAAATGTGCACTCGTCGGTCCATAGCACATTGTAAGTCCGGTTTCTTATGAGCCAGTGGCAGAACTCTACCCTCGGTGCGTAGTCCTGCGGCAGCAGCTCTTGGACACGAGTAAAATGGTATGGATGGAGGCTTTCATTGCGCAAAAACCGCCACACGTAATATCGGCTCACGCCAAACACACGAGCAGCGTCCGCGATGCTCGCCAATGGGTGCTGATGAAAAAAAACGATGACTTCTTCTTCAACCCGGACCGGGTGTCGTTGCCGACGCACAAGGTCGAGGCGTGGCTGGAAGCTGCCACTTTCTCGAAACCGCTGCACAGCTCCGAGTATTGTTTGTATGTGGACCATGGAGCCGTACCGATCGGCGTACAGCTGTCGCGCCCGCAACAAAACTTCTCCCGCTTCTTCATAGCACAATGCCATATTTAGGTATTCCTGGGCGTTATACCGATACGCCATCCTGAAAACTTTTTGGCGGACTGAACTCTCGCGTCGTGTGCGCTGTGCGGCGAGGGTGGCGGGGGTAGTAGTAAGCGGGAACGGGGCGCGCGCGGCAAGGCTCGGGCTCGGCAAGTGTAAGCCGCGGCGCGTGTATCCGTGTGTCGGCATGGGGCGGCACTCTTTGTCGGCGCGTTTGACTACGCCGACAGAGCGCGGCACGAGTGAGGCGAACCGCCGAGGTGCCGGTGGCACGTGTAAGGTGGGAGTGCGAGAGAGCATAGTGCCGTCCTTAACGGATTCATTGATACACCGAACGTACTACGCAAGCAGCACGGGGTGTTTTATTTTACGTTGAAATCAAAATAGTTTGAAGCGTTTTTCTCGAAAACTAGCGTATATTTTTTTTGTTTTTATAACAAAAATGATTTAGTTATTTTTTTTCTAATTGCCCTTTAAATTTGACCAGTTTATAAAAGGCGACCTTATATAAGCCATAATTCTAACTAATTTTGAAAAGTTTGATATTTTATTTATTAAAGTGTTTATGGAGTTTTCAGTCGTGTCTAAAGCAAAGGACATTTCCGGAAGAATGTAATGTTGTTGGGTGTTAGGGTTAACTGGGAACGTTGCGTCTACTGAATGTAAAAAGGACGGGCCAGTCCACCACAGAGTGGATGCGCTGAGTGTATCAGCCCTCGCCCCGCAAGAAACCAGGTCTGCTGGGTTCTCCTTGGACGGCACGTAGCTCCACTCTTGGCTTTTAGTATTATCATGGATTTCATTTATTCGATTACGAACAAATAA
The DNA here is from genome assembly GCA_950371115.1 of Anania fuscalis. NCBI lineage: Eukaryota > Metazoa > Arthropoda > Insecta > Lepidoptera > Crambidae > Anania > Anania fuscalis. The sequence continues at coordinate 9,754,000 of OX493326.1, read as the reverse complement.
AAATGCCTTTAATCGATTATAAGATGCTGATAGGCACCCTAAGACTATAGTTGAATCTGTCCAAAAATGAGAACTATCAAAAACTGTTAGAGATTTAATAATTTTCTGATATAGTCGTGTACCTATTAGGGCCCCGCATAATTCAAGACGGGGAATAGTGCTCGACTTTATAGGTGCAATTTTATTTTTGGAAGCTATAAGGCGAACGTAGACTCTGCCATCACGTGTGATTGTTTTAATGTAACAACAAGCCCCGTATGCGCGGTCTGAAGCGTCTGTAAATGTATGAATTTCTATAGTAACCAAGTCATCACTTAGCACCCAGCGTGGAATGTATATGTATTTGAGCAATGAAAGTAATTTTATCAAATTGCAATACCGTGTTTCTAACACGGCTGGGACCTTGTCATCCCAATTTGACTTAAGTTTCCACAACTCTTGTAAAATTGCTTTGGCCTGTACTATACACGGCCCTACTAGTCCGAGAGGATCAAAAATTTGACTGATCGTTGATAATATTATGCGTTTCGTTACTATAAATTTAACCTGTGGCTGAAATTCAAAAAACAATTGGTCCAAATCGGAATCCCAATAGAGTCCGAGAGTTTTATTTGGCATTGAGTCTGACAAATTTAATGCTTTATCTTTGTCACCCTTTATTTGTAACATATTCTTTAATATTTCTGGGTAATTTGACTGCCATTTACGTAAATTTAATTTAGCTGAATCTAATGCTTTAATAACGTTACCGCAAAGATCCGTAACTGATTTAACAGAGCTTCCTCCTGATAGAAAATCATCAACGTAGAAGTCGTGTGCTATCGCACGTTTCGTATGAGGGTCTGAACATTGTTCAGCAAGGGCAAGTAAACATCTAGTGGCCAAATATGGAGCGGTGGCTGTTTCGTAAGTCAATGTGTTTAATGTATAAGTTTGCAATGATTCTAAGGGTGAGAACCTAAATATAATTTGTTGAAGTGATCGTTGCGATGGGTCTACATTGATGGCCCTATACATTTATCTATATTACTAGCAACGACATATTCATGTTACCTGAGTCGAAGAATGATGGAAATGAGATCGTCCTGTATAGTAGGACCGACGAATTGTATTTCGTTAAAGGACTTATTAGATGATGTATTTGCGGTAGCATCAAATACTAGTCTCAGTTTAGTAGTTGTGCTGGAGTCGCGAGTTACTCCCTGATGATACAAGAAATTATTTATTTGATGTGTTGTCAGCAGAGGTAACCTGAAGGTTTGAAGGTGAGTTTTGTGACATGTGTCCTAAATCTAAATATTCACTAATAAATTGATGATAATTATGTTTCATTTTATCATCACGTTGTAGTTTTCGTTTTAACGATAAAAATCTATGGTTTGATATTATGTATGAATCTCCCAGGACCTTTGGTGATTCTTTAAGAGGTATGGTTAGTATAAATTTTCCATCACTGTCACGCTTTGTTGTTCTTTTGAATATTGATTCGCATTCATAGTCCTCCTTTGACATTAAATGGTTTAAAGAGACAGAGTCCAAATCCCAAAATTTATTAAGTTGAGATTCGATTGACTTACTAAAATGACAATGGTTTGTATTATTAGAGGTGGCGGGACTTTGAAGTATACTACCCGACATGATCCACCCTAATTTCGATTCACGTAATACAGGCTGATTCTTTCCTAAACTAATAGAACTCGCTCCTAGGATGTCCCAGAAGAGTTGAGCTCCTACCAGGATGTCTATGGTAGCGGGAATATTAAAAAAGGGGTCTACTAATTGTATACTATCGGGAATAGGTATTTGATCCCTATGAACAAACGTTGAAGGTAATGATGATGTAATTTGAGGCAAAATGTGGCAATCTATGCTCGCCTTATAGTTGCTATTGCAAGATTGAAGTGTAAGTGTGCATAATTTAGTGCTAGATGAAACCTGACTATTGATGCCGATGATAGTGGAGCTCGTGGTACGTTGCAACAGACCGAGTTTCTTCAGAAGTCACGAAGTTGGACGTGCTGCCGTTATCAAGAAGAGCCCGAGCGTTGTGAACTCGCCCGCCCTTTCCCACCACCTTCACCATAGCTGTGGAAAGCAATACATAAGGTTTTTTAGTAGCTGTTAAAGATGGATAAGTGTTTCTTGATAACGCTTTGTTTTTAACCTGGTTTTCAACATTGGTGGAAATGGAAGGAGGTTTATTTTTAATTAAATCTTTGTGAAGAACGCCTTGCTGCTGGCTGAATTTAAAATCAAAACCGAAAAAATCAGTCCTCGATGGGTCACATACCGACCTTACAAAGACATCGTCCTGGACCAGCTGGAGCGAGATCTGAGCGCCATTAATTGGAGTGGTCTTAATCTCAACTGTCACGACAACGTTGACCAGCTTGTAGGAGCTTTCACACAATGCGTCATAGGGCTAATAGACTTACATGCCCCAACAAGGACACGCAAATTTAAGCACCCCCCACATCCTTGGATAACTGATACAATCAAGGACATGATTCGTGTTCGAGATGATTACCACAAAAAGTACCAACAACAGAAAACCTCAGTCCTCAGAGACAGTTATAAAACTATGAGATGCCTAGTCATAAGAGCGATTCATTATGAGAAGTCCAACTTTTTTAATAAACAAATAAATAGTAATTTAAACAGCCCTAAAAAACTCTGGAAGAACCTAAAAAGTACTATTTTACCAAACAAAAAGAACATTGCTGACCTCCCTGCATCACTCCATGACCCGGATCTGATCAACACACACTTCCTGAATGTACCGGGCGAAGACAGGGTTACAATCTCGCAACTGACCTTTTACGAGCATCATAGGCATGAAAACTCTGCAACCTTTTCTTTACACACTGTCACTGAAGACTTAGTCCTCAAGACCATCAGGGATCTGAGGTCAAATGCACAAGGGGACGATGGACTGTCTCTCGACATGCTTTTGCTCACATTGCCTCACTCGCTGGGAGCTATTACTGCCATAGTTAATCAGTCAATACTTAATGGTGTTTTCCCAGAGAGCTGGAAGGTTGCAGTCGTGAGACCGTTACCTAAGACAAGTCAGCCTGGTACAGTTCAGGATCTCCGACCTATAAGTATCCTGCCATGCCTGTCAAAGATACTAGAAAAAATAGTGTGCCATCAACTTACTAACTATCTCGAAGCACAGGACATCCTGCCACACTATCAGTCTGGCTTCCGGAAAGGGTATGGTACGGCAACGGCTCTAGCAGATGTGGTCGATAACTTGTTGGCCGCTCAGGATCAGGGGATGCTAACAATTCTTACACTGCTGGACTTTTCTCGAGCCTTCGATTCGATCAATACATCCCTCCTGCTATCTAAACTGAGATATTATGGTCTTGACAGTAACTCAGTAAAATGGCTCCATAGCTATCTGACACAGCGACTGCAATATGTGGAGCTGAAACGGGTGGACGGTAACTTAAAATTTGAAAAATATATAGCGGAGTGTGTTAGAAATAGTTTTTACCGGCTGAAACTACTTTACAAACTGAGACCCTACCTGAGTGAGAGACTGAGAATCACCCTCTGTGAGTCCTTGGTCCTCAGCAAATTTAACTACTGTGACTCAGTATACGGTCCGTGCCTTTTATCAAAAACGTCCAGACTTATTCAGAGAGTGCAGAATGCATGCGCACGTTTCTGTTTTACAGTTCCTACTAGTCCGAGAGGATCAAAAATTTGACTGATCGTTGATAATATTATGCGTTTCGTTACTATAAATTTAACCTGTGGCTGAAATTCAAAAAACAATTGGTCCAAATCGGAATCCCAATAGAGTCCGAGAGTTTTATTTGGCATTGAGTCTGACAAATTTAATGCTTTATCTTTGTCACCCTTTATTTGTAACATATTCTTTAATATTTCTGGGTAATTTGACTGCCATTTACGTAAATTTAATTTAGCTGAATCTAATGCTTTAATAACGTTACCGCAAAGATCCGTAACTGATTTAACAGAGCTTCCTCCTGATAGAAAATCATCAACGTAGAAGTCGTGTGCTATCGCACGTTTCGTATGAGGGTCTGAACATTGTTCAGCAAGGGCAAGTAAACATCTAGTGGCCAAATATGGAGCGGTGGCTGTTTCGTAAGTCAATGTGTTTAATGTATAAGTTTGCAATGATTCTAAGGGTGAGAACCTAAATATAATTTGTTGAAGTGATCGTTGCGATGGGTCTACATTGATGGCCCTATACATTTATCTATATTACTAGCAACGACATATTCATGTTACCTGAGTCGAAGAATGATGGAAATGAGATCGTCCTGTATAGTAGGACCGACGAATTGTATTTCGTTAAAGGACTTATTAGATGATGTATTTGCGGTAGCATCAAATACTAGTCTCAGTTTAGTAGTTGTGCTGGAGTCGCGAGTTACTCCCTGATGATACAAGAAATTATTTATTTGATGTGTTGTCAGCAGAGGTAACCTGAAGGTTTGAAGGTGAGTTTTGTGACATGTGTCCTAAATCTAAATATTCACTAATAAATTGATGATAATTATGTTTCATTTTATCATCACGTTGTAGTTTTCGTTTTAACGATAAAAATCTATGTTTTGATATTATGTATGAATCTCCCAGGACCTTTGGTGATTCTTTAAGAGGTATGGTTACTATAAATTTTCCATCACTGTCACGCTTTGTTGTTCTTTTGAATATTGATTCGCATTCATAGTCCTCCTTTGACATTAAATGGTTTAAAGAGACAGAGTCCAAATCCCAAAATTTATTAAGTTGAGATTCGATTGACTTACTAAAATGACAATGGTTTGTATTATTAGAGGTGGCGGGACTTTGAAGTATACTACCCGACATGATCCACCCTAATTTCGATTCACGTAATACAGGCTGATTCTTTCCTAAACTAATAGAACTCGCTCCTAGGATGTCCCAGAAGAGTTGAGCTCCTACCAGGATGTCTATGGTAGCGGGAATATTAAAAAAGGGGTCTACTAATTGTATACTATCGGGAATAGGTATTTGATCCCTATGAACAAACGTTGAAGGTAATGATGATGTAATTTGAGGCAAAATGTGGCAATCTATGCTCGCCTTATAGTTGCTATTGCAAGATTGAAGTGTAAGTGTGCATAATTTAGTGCTAGATGAAACCTGACTATTGATGCCGATGATAGTGGAGCTCGTGGTACGTTGCAACAGACCGAGTTTCTTCAGAAGTCACGAAGTTGGACGTGCTGCCGTTATCAAGAAGAGCCCGAGCGTTGTGAACTCGCCCGCCCTTTCCCACCACCTTCACCATAGCTGTGGAAAGCAATACATAAGGTTTTTTAGTAGCTGTTAAAGATGGATAAGTGTTTCTTGATAACGCTTTGTTTTTAACCTGGTTTTCAACATTGGTGGAAATGGAAGGAGGTTTATTTTTAATTAAATCTTTGTGAAGAACGCCTTGCTGCTGGCTGAATTTAAAATCAAAACCGAAAAAATCAGTCCTCGATGGGTCACATACCGACCTTACAAAGACATCGTCCTGGACCAGCTGGAGCGAGATCTGAGCGCCATTAATTGGAGTGGTCTTAATCTCAACTGTCACGACAACGTTGACCAGCTTGTAGGAGCTTTCACACAATGCGTCATAGGGCTAATAGACTTACATGCCCCAACAAGGACACGCAAATTTAAGCACCCCCCACATCCTTGGATAACTGATACAATCAAGGACATGATTCGTGTTCGAGATGATTACCACAAAAAGTACCAACAACAGAAAACCTCAGTCCTCAGAGACAGTTATAAAACTATGAGATGCCTAGTCATAAGAGCGATTCATTATGAGAAGTCCAACTTTTTTAATAAACAAATAAATAGTAATTTAAACAGCCCTAAAAAACTCTGGAAGAACCTAAAAAGTACTATTTTACCAAACAAAAAGAACATTGCTGACCTCCCTGCATCACTCCATGACCCGGATCTGATCAACACACACTTCCTGAATGTACCGGGCGAAGACAGGGTTACAATCTCGCAACTGACCTTTTACGAGCATCATAGGCATGAAAACTCTGCAACCTTTTCTTTACACACTGTCACTGAAGACTTAGTCCTCAAGACCATCAGGGATCTGAGGTCAAATGCACAAGGGGACGATGGACTGTCTCTCGACATGCTTTTGCTCACATTGCCTCACTCGCTGGGAGCTATTACTGCCATAGTTAATCAGTCAATACTTAATGGTGTTTTCCCAGAGAGCTGGAAGGTTGCAGTCGTGAGACCGTTACCTAAGACAAGTCAGCCTGGTACAGTTCAGGATCTCCGACCTATAAGTATCCTGCCATGCCTGTCAAAGATACTAGAAAAAATAGTGTGCCATCAACTTACTAACTATCTCGAAGCACAGGACATCCTGCCACACTATCAGTCTGGCTTCCGGAAAGGGTATGGTACGGCAACGGCTCTAGCAGATGTGGTCGATAACTTGTTGGCCGCTCAGGATCAGGGGATGCTAACAATTCTTACACTGCTGGACTTTTCTCGAGCCTTCGATTCGATCAATACATCCCTCCTGCTATCTAAACTGAGATATTATGGTCTTGACAGTAACTCAGTAAAATGGCTCCATAGCTATCTGACACAGCGACTGCAATATGTGGAGCTGAAACGGGTGGACGGTACTTCACTGCGGTCTCAACCACAAATGGTTACTCGCGGAGTTCCTCAAGGGTCAATACTGGGGCCAATCTTGTACATCTTGTACAGTGCTGACATCACAAATACTATTACTAACTGTCATCATCATCTGTATGCTGATGACCTACAGGTGTACCTCTCTTTTGCACCCGCTGATTGCACCAGTGCTGTGGCCAAGATGAATGAGGACCTGAACAGGATCTCCGCCTGGTGCAGTTCAAACTGTCTAACCATTAACCCAAAAAAATCCCAATTCATCATCATAGGTTCGCCCAAGAATACTGCCAAATTTAAAGATACAACTTTGAATATTCATATTAATGGAGAACCTATTACCATGGTAGATTCAGTCAGAAATCTGGGACTTGTCATCGACGGCAACTTAAAATTTGAAAAATATATAGCGGAGTGTGTTAGAAATAGTTTTTACCGGCTGAAACTACTTTACAAACTGAGACCCTACCTGAGTGAGAGACTGAGAATCACCCTCTGTGAGTCCTTGGTCCTCAGCAAATTTAACTACTGTGACTCAGTATACGGTCCGTGCCTTTTATCAAAAACGTCCAGACTTATTCAGAGAGTGCAGAATGCATGCGCACGTTTCTGTTTTACAGTTCCGCCTCGGTCACATATCACCCCATTTCTCAATGATGCAAACATGATGAAGATGGAAGCACGCAGAAGATTGCACTTGACTACTATGATGTTCGGAGTCATCACTACAATGAAACCTAAATACCTCTTCTTAAAGCTGGAATGGGCCCACAGCAGATACCCCAGAAGGGAGTGTACCCACGTTTTGTCCACTCCAAAGCATCGTACCATGGCTTTTAGGGGCTCCTTCAGATTTGCTGCATCACGGTGTTGGAACGACCTGCCGCCGCCTTTGCGTGCCCTGCAAATTAGAAATACGTTTAAAACTCACGTAAAAAAATACCTAACCTCACTGCAACAAGCGGGTGGTGCAGACAGACTTACCATGGGGTATGCACGGCGCGGATGGGCGTTAGCGGGCCTGTCCCATCGTGAATAATTCCGGCGTCCGGATGAGCCTCGACTCCTCGGTTTCCTCGGCATGGTGCTCTCTAAAACCACAAAATAAAAACAATCCACTTACTGACGTACTGGACGAGGGACAAGGGAAACCAAGTCACAAGTAAATACTTACCGGGAGGTGCTGCGCAACATGCTTGCCGAGGTTTAGAACCCCTAGCAATGAATTGCGCCCATACACGATTCTGACACTCACACGGGTGGAAATCTGCCTCTCTGACGCTCTTTTTCGATAAATTACGTGGCAAACGCATGGTTATTTTTGACATCATATACATACTCTGACTAATCTGTGATCATATAGCTTGACATATATTAATCTGTGGCTTGACAGTAGTACCTAGTTGGATTTATCCACGGTGGGGCCACTGATCAAATAAGCTGTGGGACAGGCAATGGTACACAGCCATACAGCCAGAAGTAATTAAGTTTGGTTAAGTATGTGTATAATTTTCATTTAGTTATTTGTAAATTTATATGTTTTTTTTTCTTTTTCTTTTTCCGTGGCATTGTCTGTTTATGCAAATGTTGTTGGCAATAGTTTATTGTTTAAAGCGTCCCCGCCTTGCGCACCCTTTTGAGAGACAATCAAAGTCGCATCCATTCTCTTAGGATAACCTAACACTCATATAATTTTTCAAGAGTGTCTCCTCGAAAGGATGCGCAATGCCAACAATGGGTGTCCGCGGAAGACCAGCGTCATGACATGCTTGCAAGCATATCATGACAATTGCTGAGCGGAAGCCTATTTGGCACAGTCTAATTTTGTTTTATAGTCTTCTTTGTAATTTTTTTATGTGTTGTACTGTGTCAATAAAGTTTTTTCTATTCTATTCTATTCTAAGAAGAGTATTGTGCTTTAAATTACAGTATTTACAATGAGTAAGTCTGCAATTTTTACTTTGGTGGCCAGAGCGTAAACAATTTTTACAAATATTATTAAAGGATGCAATTTTCATATTGCGTGTTTCAACATCTAATGCTCGAAATGATCCACAGTTAAATAGGTAATGATCTTGCTTACACATAGGACACATAGGCCCTTGAACATTTTTATTTTCTGTAACTACAGCAAAAGACCTTTGTTTTTGAGTAGATGTGTCTGTGTTAGTATAAGTGTTTTTATTTGTTAATTTATTATTATGCTATGTCTCTAATAACTTTGCCCTATTATTTAAGAAGAAACAAAATTGTTTTAAGCTTGGTTGTTCAGTGAGAGTATTTTTATACTCTTCCCACTGTCTATTACTAATAAAATCTAGTTTTTTAGCCATTATAAATATAACTTAAATATCCCAGTGATCTGTGGGCTGTCCAAGACCGCTTAAGGCACGTAAATTCTTATTAGTAACGTCTATTAGATGACGTAATGATCTTAATGAATCCTTTTGAACTTGTTCTACGTTAAATAAAGCTTGGATGTGATTAGTAATTAATAATTTATTATTATCAAATCTTTCTGTTAGAAGTTGCCAAGCTGTTTTGTAATTGCTTGCGGTAAATTCAAGACTTTGAATAACTGAAGACGCGCTGCCTTTAAGAGAAGCACGTAAATAATGAAATTTACTGATATCATTAATCCTATTATTGTTATGAATTAGAGAAATATACGTATCTCGGAATTCGAGCCAGTGATGAAATTTCTCCGTCGAAACAAGGCGGGCTTATGTCTGGGAGGCGAAAGAAATCCTGCTTTGCACTTGTGCTCGCCCCGCCCACGTGTTCGTCGTCGTCGAGCTCAGCGTTGCTCGTCGAGCTCTCCAACACGCTGCGCGTAAACGCTGAATTTGCGTGATAAAGAACTTCAAATTGTTCCCGTTCCGCAAATTCTTTCTCCAAATCGTCCGTTAATGTTTCAATCTCGGTCTGTAATTTATTATCCAGCTATATATATATATAGCTATATATATATTAGCCGGCTGAAGTGGCAGTGGGCGGGGCACATAGCACGTAGAACTGACGGCCGATGGGGCAGAAAGGTTCTGGAATGGAGGCCGCGTACCGGCAAGCGCAGCGTAGAACGCCCACCCACAAGGTGGGCAGACGACCTGGTAAAGGTTGCAGGACGACGCTGGGTGCAGGCCGCTTCCAATCGGCCGATCTGGAAGTCACTGGGGGAGGCCTATGTTCAGCAGTGGACGTCCTGTGGCTGAGATGATGATGATGCGTATTTTTCATTGATATGCCGAAGTACCTCATAACTTTTTGAGTTTCCTGCGGCTTGCGAGAGAGTCAAATCTACAAAAAGCTGTTTAATTTTCTTACCAAACTCCTCAATCGTTTCCCCATCTTGTTTTGCTCGATGAAGTTGTTGCTGCAACGCTGTGTGGGATTTTTTAGATAATAATCTCTCCCTAATGTCTTTAATAAGGTCTGTCACAGAGCTATACGTTTCGCACAAACGCAATTTCGCGCTTTCTGATAGCCTTGATTTTAAAACAAATGTGATTTGAGCAGGTTTCTTTGACTCATCCAACATAGATTCATATAACTCAATGTTTGAAATAAGTTGTTTTGTGACATTTTCGTCATCTGTTATTACGGGTAAAAGAGAAAGGGCGGTTTTTAATTCAAATTTCACCATATTGGTGTTTCCCTCACTTTCGCTTTCGGTTTCATTTTAGAATACAATGTGTTTGTACTTATTCTAAAATTATATAAATAGTCAATAGTTTCCTTTTTTAATTTCAAACTTTCTACATTTGCTACTAAAATATCATACTCATCATTAAACTCGTTGTATAATCTTGTGCTTTCAGTACATTTTTCTGACTTTATTCTAAATGTTTTAGATTTTGGTCCTAATTTAACAAGGTAATTGCGAATATACTTGATATTACTATATAACGTATTAAGTTTTTCCGCCATAACATACTGATATAGAACCTAATTAACACTTTTTACTGTTACAATAATACTTATTAGTGTCTATAATATATTAATAATTTATTAAATTTAGCACTCACGGGATTTCCTGGTTATATCACTCACAATTCACACATTGTCCATCTTGAAGGAATTTTCTGCTTGACGTGGCCGAGTTCGTCTCAAAAATGATGATCCCCGTCTAGTCTAGCGTCTCAGACCTTGACGAATAATTGATTGAATACATTTTGTGCACTTTTACTTCGATCAGTCACATTGTTCTAGATTCACTCCGTAAAAGGAATTCAGACTTTGAACACACGAAGCAGGCTCCTATTGCAGGTTCGCCAACTCCTTAATAGTTGATATTGAAACGCCTGAACTAGATGAATCCCGTTTATTTATTTTTTTAATATTGGACAACATCACATACATTGCTCTGATCCTATGGTAAGTAGCTAAAGCACTTGTGTTATAGAAATCAGAAACAACGACGGTACCACAACACCCAGGCCCGAGACAATATAGAAAAGTTCGTTTCCTACATTTACCCGACCGGGAATCGAACCCAGAACCTCAGAGATGGCGACACCATATTAGTCCGGCGTGCTCGCCTCTCGGCTACGGAGGTCGTTATTAAATGCCCACAAAATATAATGATCAAACTTATAACTAGAAGTTAAATGTATATTACGCATATAAGTTAAGGTATACATAAGGTTGGCACATCATAGTTTCCTTGTCCACAAAGATCTCCGTGACAACGTGTTTGAGATATCCAGCGTGTCGACCCGGGTAGCGTACCTTGTACTAAAACTGACCGAGAGGTACTGCCTCAAAGTCATACAGGTATATGCGCCGACGTTGCGCCGTGCGCCGTGATGAAGATATATCTAAGGTCATACACCATACAATCAAGACCCACTTCACCGTTGTCATGGGCGACTTCAACGCCAAAGTAGAAGTACAAGAACGCGACGAATCGTATGTAGGACAGCACGGCTATGGAACCAGGAACCACAGGGGGCGAATGTTGGTAAACTTTCTGAGTATGCAGGGGCTCTTCTGCATGAACACTTTTTTCCAGAAAAAGCCCTAGAGAAAGTTGACCTGGCTAAGCCCCGATGGTAAGACGAAGAATGAGATAGACTTCATCATGGCGGACAAGAAGCATATATTTAGGGATGTCTCTGTGGTAAATAGGTTTAACACCGGTAGCGACCACCGACCGGTAAGAGGCACCCTAAATATCAACATTAGGTTGGAAAGAGGCCACATGATGAGGTCGGCTCTTCGTCCGACACTGGTCCAGGCCGGTCAAAACTCCAAAAAATTCCAGTTGGAGCTCCGAAACCGATTCGCTGCTTTGGAAACTACTGAGGACGTGGACAGGGACCTTTATGGTGTGATTAGAGTCATACGCGAAGTGGGAAACAGGCACTTTAAGGGAAAGCGAGCGTGCCGAGACGCCAAACTTTCGGGCGGGACTTTGGAACTGATGAAACGTCGACGGGAAATGCCAGAGGAAGCTTTGTCTGGCACAAATAAAAAGATCCGGAGATTGGTAAGACGCGACCTCCGCAGCTACAATAGTCGCCTCATAGAGGAGGCGATTGAGCAAAATCGGGGGTCGAAGGTCTTCACTAAAAGACTGGGAAAAAGCCACCTGACAAAGCTGAAAACCTCGGATGGCAGAATCGTCTCATCGGTTCCGGAGATTCTGGCCGAAATCAAAGGCTTTTACGGCCGATTGTACGCATTGCATTCCCTACAGCCGCAGCCCGACGCGAATGATCCAAGAGCCAAGCTAACCCGCCACTTCACTAAAGATCTCCCAGTCGGCATGGACGATTTCATGAGTAGCAGGTGAAAAATCATATGACTTGAAACTCATTTGTCACACCTGCTATTTTTTATCATATTGACTGCTACAAATCACAGACTGTGAAATCATATAATATCATGCGCATTTCTTTTCATTCGTTGATGACATGTAGCAGAGCGGGTCTAGCGAGCGCACTTGAGCGAAGGCCTTGAGCGCGCGAGCGAGTAGGAATGATTTGCTACATGTGCGTGTTAGAAAAAGACAAACATGCTGTGCTATTTTTTATGCCATCATAGGTGACGAACGATAACGATACTGAGCATTTTAAGAGCTTTAAACTTATGAACGTAAAGTTTAGATTCGTTTGTCATGATTTTTCTAACGACTGGCAGAGGTTGAAACCTTCTTGTTTGTTGAATTTTATGCTGAGCGTCGTAAGGTTTAGATTATCTTGTTATGATTTTGTAGTAGGGCACGTCAAGCTCGTTTTGTTTACAATGAAATTTCGTTATTAGTAAGTATGAATTATGATTTTATGATGTTTTCAATTTCACTAGTCGCCCGGTGATGACTGATAGGTGCGTTGCGTTACGTAATTTGAGTGCTATGTATGTTTATTAAAATTTGTTTGTGAAGAGTGTAGCATGTGTAAATGTAGTGTAGTGTAAATAAGTGTTGTAAATTGTGAACGAATATTTAGTTTGTAGACTTTGTTTGACTCAGGTCAGGACTACAATAACAATTTGTTTAAAAAATATATATATGCGTAAATAATACACATAGCACACTACGTAGCGCACGAACTATATACTTATTATGACATTTCATAAAAAAGTAGCAAAGTAACAAGGAGCAACTGTTCACAATAAATCATATTTCATTTTAAGTAGCAAATAGCAAAAGTGTAACATTATGACACTGCGAAAAATTGTCAATGATTTATCACAGGTGATTTCATATGACAATGAATGAAAAATAGCAATCATTGCCATGCCTATCTCCCAGACGTGGAGGAGGATGAGATTGAGGCGGCCCTCGGACAGCTTAGTAATGGGAAAGCTCCCGGCAAAGACGGAATCACATCTGAGCTCTCAAAAGCTGCAGGCCAACCTGTGCTTGGCGAACTTAAGAGGCTCTTCAACTCCGTCATAGCGAATGGGACAACTCCGGAAGCGTGGAAGGGGGTCGTGGTGGCATTGTTTTTCAAAAAAGGAGACAAGTCTCCTGAAAAACTATAGACCAATCACGCTCCTGAGTCACGTTCACAAGCTGTTCTCGAGGGTCATCACAAACCGTCTTTCCGCAAGTTTTGCCGCTTTCAAGCCACCGGAACAGGCTGGGTTTCGCAAAGGTTACAGTACCATAGACCACATTCACACGGTGCGGCAGGTTATACAGAAGTCCGAAGAGTATAACCAGCCCCTGTGCCTGGCCTTTGTGGACTATGAGAAAGCCTTCGACTCGGTCGAAACCTGGGCTGTTCTGGACTCCTTGCAGCGATGCCAAGTCGATTGGCGGTACGTGAAGGTGCTAAGAAGCCTGTACAGTATGGCATCAATGTCCGTCCAAGTACAAAACCACCGAACAAAACCCATCCAGCTGCTTCGAGGTGTTAGACAGGGAGATGTTATATCTCCGAAACAGTTCTCCAACGCACTGGAGGATGTGTTCAAGTCGCTGGATTGGAACGGACTGGGCATCAATGTAAATGGCGAATATCTTACGCATCTTCGCTTTGCCGATGACATAGTTATTAAACTACTTGACCGTCACTAGAAGCTTTATATTGAGATAGCATATCCGTTTCCGTCGTTTTTTTACCAGTTTTCGTACTTTTAATTCCTTTAGTTTCCGGCCCAATGGCGACACCTGGCGGCCGCGCGCCGTTTTTAGTTTTCTTTAAAAAGTGCGACGCCATTTTTGTTCATTGGCGTTTCGTATTCTGTCGAAGCAACTTGTACGCAGCAAGCTCTGTCTCTGCGTCAAGCCATAACCGTTTATTTTATAAATTATTCAAAACTAGTGATAAGAGTGAGTGAATATAAAACCACGTAAGTAGAAAAATCTTCTACTACCGCAATTGCGATGTTTAAATAAGATGTAATTATAACGAGATCTTTACATTCAACGGTTTTTCCGTTCGGATCTCAGTAACAGTTTTATGTGTTTGCCAGTTTGTACATGATATTAATAATTTAACACTTTAACACTTACTTCATTGTGTCTAGATATTTTTTAACTTCCATTTACTAAAGTGAGATTCGGCTACCGAGCAAGCGTACTCAAAGTAGCTCCAGTAGTAGCAGTTCATCATCGAGTTCGTCCTCACCTAACAAAAACTACTCCAGGAAATGGGTGAGCTCCGCAACATTGTTTCGAATCATATTGTTGCTACCGATAATTAAAATATTGTTGATGTACGTTATCAAGACGGGGCCTCAATTTGTTCAGAGGTTAGTAGGGGCCTTTATGAACAGAATTTCGTCACTGACAACTATCATGGCAATGCACAGCCGGGTTCAAATCAATACTTTACCTTTGATATTGAAACAAAATTCAAGGAACCAACTGTTCCAAAAACCCCCATTACTTTTTAAAAATGTTACTTGATGCCCAACGTTAAGATAGGTCCACTTGGTCAGATGTTAGATATGCTGAGACTCGCGGTTTCATAGAACTAGAAACAAACGAAGAGGTAAAAATGTATGACACCTTCCGTCACCAGGCATATCCCGATAGGTCTTATGCAGTCATTAACTATTGCATATTCAAACAAAAGGAAGCATTACATATTCGTAATCTTCTCTCGTGGGCCAAAAATACCGGAAAAGTTGACGAACTATTTCAAAAAGGTGATCTTCTGACCTCTTACAATTAGCTTGTGGCCACAGAGCAGAAGCTATAGAAATGCGACGAGAGACTATTACAAGCCAAGTTCGTGATCCTTTAGTTAAAGCTACACTGAACCGAATTCCCCCGACTAGTCTGCTTCAAATATATTTGAGTCTGAACCATTTACGGCTGTTTTGGAAAAGGCTGGGGGTGTTCGTAAAACATTTTTGTAATTGTCCAAAATTGATGGTTCGCGATCTAAATCGATTCTAACTAATAGCCGCCCCTCGTGGGGGCATGGCTTATGAAAATCAGTAGCTTCATCGCGTGGAGCTCATACATAACCTGGTTCATGAGCTAAACCTTGCTATGTACGC
Organism: Anania fuscalis; assembly: GCA_950371115.1. Classification (NCBI taxonomy): domain Eukaryota; kingdom Metazoa; phylum Arthropoda; class Insecta; order Lepidoptera; family Crambidae; genus Anania; species Anania fuscalis. The sequence continues at coordinate 9,738,364 of OX493326.1, read as the reverse complement.
ATATAACAACCCACCCTCGCAGGGTGAATACAACCAAAGTAACTATCCACATATGGTTCAACACATGAATCCTCAACCTCAATACGAGAGTCAGAACTTTAATGGAAGGGGTTTATTTCACAACCGAGGTACACGGCCCGCCCGCGGTGGTACAGAGCGTTCAGAGGACGCTCAAATGCTTCGAGGGACTCTAAAGGGAACCAAGGGTCAGTCCGTCCTTTATTCAATCTAAAGCGCTAAACGACTATGTAATAGCAGAACCGCTTCAATTAAATAAATATGTATCGCATCCCAGACTTTATTCAGCCCCAAGACTGGCTCTGCAAGGTCGATCTTTTACAGGCCTATTTTCATTTGAAAATAGCAGATTCACACCAGCGCTTCTACGCCTGGTATACAACCAAGAGTTGTTAGAAATGATGTGCATTCCATTTGGTTAGTCCAAATGGCAATACACGGCTCTCTCGGAGCCTTCACCTTCTCACCTTCTCAATTCTCACAAATTATTTTTATTTTTTGAAAAGGTCCTTATTGAATAAATGTTTACAATTTACTTATGTTCCTATTATTATTATTTTTTTCCTATTTATAAACAATCGACTTTCTTTAGGTTTATGAGGTCCGAAGACCTATTATAACAGTTTAAATGAAATCTCGGTATACCTTCGTTGCAAAATAAATTAACGTCAAAGTAAATATTATTCAACAAGGACTTTGTAATAGTGCTGGTTTAGTATCATCTTAATATTTAAAACAATAAAGTACTTATCAACAAGTACCAATAGTATTTCTTTTTAAATTAGTCGTGAGGAATTATCTGTTTTAGGTACCTTTATTGTAAATAATACATAGTACGAGCACTTTTTTATACATAGGGTCGGTAGTGGTACATTGAACCAGGCAGCCACTATGAACCACTACGATGTTTCCGAAACGCGACGTTGCCAAACCGTGCTTCCACCGGCGCAGGATACGTGCCTACACTCCCCTCCCGCACACCAGTTTGGGACGCGACTCCATGCGAGACTGTGCTGTAAGTGAGGATTTTGCAAAAAACCGCTGTTAAAGTAAGTTTTAATTTTAGATTTGTGTGATTTTAATCGTTATACTATAACAGATACTGTTTTCGTACTAATTACATGTGAATAAACATATATCTAAATGTCCATCGCAGCATAAGTCGTTGTTTGATGTGTCGATTTAGTCGTTGAAAATTTGAGGTTTAGAAAATGCTTGTTGTCCTACAGTGAACCACATCGGGGTGTTGAACATTGAGCCTGGTTTAATGTGTACTACTACCTGGCTCAATCTGTACGCCTTTGGGTATTTAGTAGGGTGTTTTGGAATTGAATAATTCGATGAAAATAAAGTTAGTTTATGTATAATTTCGTGTGATTACGATTATTACAAATATCATACAAAATTTTACTGTAGAAAACATATCAAATACTTACGTTACTAATAAAAAAATAATTTTCAGGATGGGTCGAGAAAAAGTTATTGCACGAAAAAAAGGGAACCATACAGCTAAAAATATGCTAAAAGCAATAAAATTACACAGGAATGGAGTAAGTATTTGATCAGCTGCCAAACAACTGAACATTGCGTACCCCACATTACGCTAGCTAGCTGACCTCATTGACAAGAGACTGACACCAAATTACGAAAACCGCGTAATATTTACTCTACCGCAAAAGGAATTAAAAGCGTACATAGTCGACTGCGCCTTAAGATTTTACGGGCTAACGGTCAAAGATTGCCGCAAAGTTGCCTACCAAATGGCAAAAATCAATAAAATTGAGGTTCCAGAAGGCTGGGAGAAAGATCAAATGGCTGGTAAGGAATGGTTTCGTTCCTTCAAGAAACGACACTCCAACCTTACATTTAAAAAACCCGAGGCTTGTAGCTTAGCACGTGCGACTGCATTAAACAGACACTGTCAAAAAATTTTTCGCCAACCTGAAGACTGCAATTGAACGGCACCCCTCATTCGGCAATGGTTGTCGAATTTACAATTTGGATGAGACGTCGACAACTACCGTGCAAAAACCATCAAAAGTGGTGGCTCTCAAAGGCAAACATAATTTGTCAAAAGTTACAAGTGGGGAAAAAGGGACATTGGTCACCACTTGTGCTATAGTCAGTGCTTCAGGACAATACCTTCCTCGTGCAATGGTGTTTCCGCGCAAAAACTTTAAAGATTTTATGTTAAAAGGTGCCCCACCTGGTACATTGGGACTTGCTCAAAAATCGGGATGGATGACTTCAGAATTGTTTGTGGAAGTGATGAAACATTTCATCAAATATGCAAATGCAAGCCCTGAAAATCCAGCTCTCCTGATACTAGACAACCATGAGTCGCACCTCTCTATTGAAGCGTTAGATCTAGCTAAATCATCTGGAGTCACCGTCCTCACATTGCACCCCCACACCACATCAAAACTTCAACCTCTTGATGTGGGGTTAAACGGACCTTTTAAGATTTTCTATAACAATGCTGTTGACCATTGGTTGTTAAATCACCCTGGTACTCCTATGACCATTTATAATGTAGCTGAGTGCGTAGGAGCTGCGTATCCCCTTGCAATGTCTCCTGTAAATATAGCTGCAGCATTCAAAAAGTGTTGCATTTTTCTATACAACCCTAATATTTTTACGGACATTGATTTTCTGCCATCGGATGTTACTGATAGACCACTACCACCAGAACTCGATATGCAAAGCTATGACGCAGAAGCTGATCTGGAAATGGCGCCAAGCCCAACCATTTTAGGGTCTACTACTGAAAATCCGGATGAGAGCCAATTATTGGACGAGCCAGTGAATTCTACTGCACAAACATCTAGTCCTGCAGTTCAAAAACCTTTTGTCAAAACTGGAAAAGACGGTGGCATAATTGATCCAATTTCTCCAATTATAACAACCTCTTGTAACATATTAATGTTACTTACATCTTTCTTATATTCGAAATTTTAAAGATAATATAAAAACGAACTAAAATGTATAATCATTAGAGAACAATTTATTCACTACGAAACCTTAAACTAAGTAAAAGTAATTAATCAAATAATAATAAACTAAAACCTTAAACTATACTTACAAATTATATTTTTAAATGCACTTATTGCTAATTTATTTTACTATGAAACATCACGTTAATAACATACAAACGACAACGTAAGTAGAAACCCTCTTTTTGGGCTTCATTGCAGTTGGTTAAAATGCTCCTTGATAATAAATACGCACGGGGCGAAGGGCGCGGGGCGTGTGTGGCCGCAGGCGCAGGCTTTCGCGACACTTGTGCGCGGGTCGCCAGCCTCGACCAGCCGGTCGATTCTCTAAGAAAAACGCAACGGACTCGCTCTAAAACTCGACTTAGCCGTACAAACGAACAAAGCCTCTATCTTGTTAGTAAGAAGGTTCATATTATTTATCATTGATGAGCGAGTGCAGCGACGAAGTGAGCGCGGTTTTGTTTACAGAATCGACAGGCTGATCTTGTAACAAAGCACCCGCGTACCGCTTGAAGCTACGCGCGATCCTTTTGTCGGTGCGCGAACTAATTTGCAATTTTATACTTTGATCTCGATGAACTGAAGAGTGTATCTTGTGATTTAACTTCTCACTCAGTGACTAAAAATAACTTTAATCCCGTATCTGGGTAAGTTGTGCATATTAATATTTTATTTTGCCAGATAAAGGTAGGAGGAATTATGTTTTAAATAATAGTTAAGGTTCGTAGCAGTCCAGTGTTGTTGTAATTGCCTATTAGCTTATTTATTCATATATAGTCCCTTAGCAATTTAGTTATTAGTTAGTACCTCTTAGTCTCGTATTCGTATGCGTATTGCATAGGTCATCTAGGTAAAATAAGAAAGATACTGCTTAGTTAGAAATACGTTAACATATTTGTATGGCCATCAGTTTACTGTAACCGTCTCTGCTAATTGCCGCGATGATGTCAATTATGCCCTCTCGCAAGTATTGCATTGGTTTACTACCAACAATCTTTTGCTCAATGCGAACAAAACTAAATGCATCAAATTTTCAATGCCTAATGTGAGACAGGTCTCAACGCATATTATTGTAAAAGATGAACAACTAGATACGACTAATTCCTCAACGTTCTTAGGAATAACTTTAGATTCGCGTTTGTAGTGGGGTGCTCATATTGAGGCTTTATCGGGAAGACTTAGTTCAGCTGCTTATGCCGTGAGAAAGATAAGACAACTGACTGATGTTGAAACGGCAAGATTAGTGTATTTTAGTTATTTTCACAGTTTAATGTCATACGGCATACTGTTATGGGGCTCAGCTGCAGATATTGAAATCATATTTGTCCTGCAAAAGAAAGCTGTTCGGGCTATTTACAATCTTAGACCCCGAGATTCGCTAAGAGAACTATTTAAAGAAATTAACGTACTTACAGTCGCTTCACAATATATTTTTTTGAAAATATTATGTATGTCGAAGGAGAACGAGACACGTGTTTTTTTTTTAAAAACTAGTCAGTCGTTGGCTTTGACTATAGCCACCGATTCTGCTGCTAAAACTGGGTTACTATTACTGCAAGCTATTCATCTACCCGTTATTCAAAGTTATTCTCATAATAGCAACTAACAATTCGTTTTAGCTTGAAAAATAAAACTAAGAATTTAATAAGAGAGAAATAACCAGCAAACTACAAGAGATTAATTAATTTTATTTGCAAGAGACAATGGTTCTACTTACATTGTATTCACCTCGAAAACTCAACACAGAATGAGCTTGCTGCTCGGTTAAATTTGGCCGCTCTTGCCGACGCCATCTTTCCCGCCAATTCAAACTGCGGTTAGATGGCGCTGCAAGTGCTCCCGTTTACATTATATTTACAGTAAAACAGCAATAATAATTCATAAAGCAATTTCTAAATTATTTTCTTAATTATTAAAGCTTTTCTAAAAGTAAATAAAGCCAGAATAAAATCGCTATTGAATTTAGGTAACTTACATTGAAATAACGCAGTACTTGTTAGTCAAAACAGCGTCTTATTAAACAAGAAAAATCACTAGAATTATTATAGGAATTGATAGTCAAAACAAGGTCTTATTTCGAAATAACATTAGTAAATAATCGATTAAGAGTTGAAATAATTTTAGATAAACAAATATTAGATTTACAAATTGTTATTAAAAAATCATAGTAAGATCGTTGCGGCGTCATGTATGTTCGCAAAAATCTGCACTTGTTTACTAAGAAAAATGACATACATAAGTATAATACCAGGCATAAAGATAAACTTGCCGTTCCAATGTTTAGATTGCACAAGGTAGGAAGTTCTTTCATGGGCAATTGTATTCGTTTTTTTAATAAATTACCACAATCCATTGTTGAAATGCCTGTATATGAATGCAAATTGCATGTTATAAGGACTCTAATGAAAAAGGGCTATTACACCGTTAGTGATTATATAAATGATAAAAATGTGTCGATTTAAAACTGCTTAGCTCACAACAAATCTTGTAAAATATTTATTTATTTTTAAAAGAGGCTGACAATAGTGACCGAGTTTCTTGAGCTGCTTCTTCTCGGCACTAGCCCACAATAGTCCCGAAGTAGTGGTAGGGAAAAAAAAATGGGACATGTAAAAGTGCCTTTTATGGCCAATTTACAGAAATAAATGATTTTGATTTTTGATTTTGCTATCCATAGAACTGCCACTTCATCCCAGTTAAAGTTTTAATGCCTAGACTTTTCTAGTACTAGATAGCTGTTTTCCCTGGCTTTGCTTACATTACACTTGCTTTGAATTCATCAACTCAAGACTAGTGGCAGTACCAGTCCTCGTTTTATCCTATGATTAATTCCTACCGACGTTTATGCAGGAACTACGACCGGGCTCACTCAATATCGAGCAAAAGCTAAGCCCAAGACTCGGACATCTCGGCGACTAGGAGGAAGCAGCTGTGCAGGGGAGTCAGGCTGAGGGCGTTGCGTGGAACCAATTTTTGTGAACCTACTCACGGCTTCAGAACTTATTTTTTTACCTAAATAATATTCTTTTCTTACTTATTTTGGCCGTTTTATTTATGCCTATTGAATAAAACGTGACACTCTGCAGAGAAAAAATTATATCCCCTAGACAATTTATGCCACCTTTGAAAGCAGGACCTCGGACAAACGCCAGAAAAAACAGAAAGAAAGGAAAAAGTAGAATAGCAACCGACACTCCCGAAAAGAATGAAATCGCTAATGACAGACAGAAAGCGCGAGAAAAAAAAAGCTAAGGTCGAAAAAATGAAACGTTCTGTTTTTACGTTGCACAAAAAGAATGAACCGATCAGGAAGAAACCAGCTAAAAGAGCTATAGCAAAAACTGGTCCTGCGGTCAAAAATGTCACCAAAAAAAAGAAACTGAAGAGAGAAGTTTCATCTGCATCCAGCTCGGAAGAAGACATTGAAGAAATCGAACTATTAAGTGAAACAGATATCAGTGAGTGCCAGGATTCTGAAGACGAGGACATGTTTCCTATTATTATGGGAAATTTTCTAAAGCTGCCTAGAAAACCAGTGGTCGATGACTACGTCTTAGTTGCGTTTGATACCAAAAAAAATAAAGTTTTCTATGTTGCTCAAATTATTGAAGAGAGTGGCGCAAATGCTTTTGGAGCTTCATTTATGAGGGTAAAGAATAAGGAACAAATGTTTATTATGCCGTTAGAACCTGATATGACAGAAGTTAATCTGAAGGACATTAAAGTAGTTTTACCACCCCCAAAAATAAACGGGACAAAAAATCGCAATTCAACTTACTGTTTTGCTGTTCGTGATGCACCTACGATAAATATTCGCTGATAAAAAAAAAGCTTGAGATTTTTATCTTCTTTGTTACTTTTTATTTTACTTTTAATCGGTCAGATATAAAAATATCTGTTAAAAGAATTTTAAACTTTTTGTATGTTGATTTATTACATTTTTAGAGGCTAAGTTTTTTATTCTGATTATAATTCTAGTAGTTTTTCACTACAATCTGTGATTTCATTTATAAGGATCTCGTACCTACTCAAAATCAAAATCAAAATCAAAATCAAAAATCAAAATACTCGCATTAAGATTAAGATTTTGTTACGTTTTCAGAAGCTTTGCTTTTATTTCTAATTGTTGTTTGTCGCAGTAGGTATTTATTAAGTGAAACCTAGCGTACACAAAATAAACATTTATTAAAAATAAGGGTGAGCACTATGGGTAGGGGTTCGCATGCCCGACTGGTAATTTGCTTCCGTAGGCCCGTACTTCCCTTGCGAAGGCGGCCGAGGGTGGATGGTGGCTCGTTGGACGGACGGCAGCAAGCAGCGTGTAAGGGTAGATTCGAGGGTATGGCCCAATTTTAAATTGTTAACTTCGTTCCCTGAAAAAACGTCCCAGCTTAATTTTCATCCTCTTAAATTAATCCGCTGATTGCGATCGCCAACATTTCCCACTACAAGCCAAGCCAAAGCAGAGAAGACGGGTTCTGTATTTCAGTAGATGGTGATGTGGCTATTAAGATCGCAATCAGAACAGAGTGCAAAAAGCTAGGTAGGTAGGTAGATAAATGAATTTATTTAACGATAAACTACAATTGCAGATTACGTAAATGTGGAAAATAGTTTTATTTTAAATTGGGGATTTTATTGAATATATTTATTTTTATTAATTTAACATTGTATTACAAAAGAAAGTTATAGCTTGGCAAATAGGTACCTAATTATTTTAATTTACACAGGCAAAAGCGAAGGAAAGTCTAGGCTAAAGAAATACCTAAGTAGATAGGCCACTACAAAAAGGTTAAATTTACAACAATCCTACTCAACACACTACGTTTAAAACACTTTTATAACCATGGTTCACTAAATTAAAAGAATACTAGTTCAACACTTACCCTATCGGGGAAAATACTAATTCCTAATTACGTAGGAACGAATTGCAGAGTAAGCAACTGTTAATAGCACGACGGCGAATAAAATAAGTCTATTCAACTATAACTGTTCCCGACCGGCCCTCGGATCGATGAGTCGGTATCCGGTAGGGCCTGTGGGCGGTGGTTCACGGTGAAGGACTTGCGGTGCGGGAAAAGAAATAAGAAGGCCGATATCGGTTTCAATGATGCAGAGCTAAGCGTAGATGGAGGGTTTTGAGAGCAGGAGGCTCTCCGGAGGTGACCACTTCGGAGGTGTGGTCTTCGTGACTTGCTGCGATCGAGTGAGTGTGGGTCGGACCACCCACGCGGTTTTTATAGTTTCCGAGCCGAAAAAACTCCCCTTCCGCTCCCCGGAGTGGGAGCGAGAGGGTAGATATTGCTATCTCACTTCCTCCGAAGGGTGGGTGTCCCAGGCAATACCGTATAGTGAGCCGTTATTCTGACTCACTATTCTATTATGTACCTACTATGGTATTGCCCGGGAACCCCTATATATTTCCCTAACGAGCCCTATATACTAATTTATTTACTATAAAAATCTTAACCTATTAGACGTTTCTATCTATATACAAAATTTCAACACTAAAGCTTAAACTAACACAGAGTTATTGACGATTCTATTACAAATTTACACAAAACGAACAAACAAATATTAACTAAACGAAACTATAACTAGGTATGTACAAATTATAGGCCGTCGTGCACATTACTCCCGCCGTGAAGCGGTGACGCAGCGCTTCAGCTTCTGGGTGTCACGACGGTCTCGGTGGTCTCGGTGGCTTCGATGGGCAGCACGACGAGCTTCTTTGTAGGGCGCCTCAGGACTCCGGTTCGGGTGGCAACGTCTGCAGCTCGAACGATGCCGTCATGGCCCGGGTAGGTCTGGATTACCTTTCCTCGGGGCCAGACGTTGCGGGGTAGGTTGGAGTCTGCTACCAGCACCAGGTCGCCGATCTTCAGGGGTGCTCCGTAGCCGTGGGGCTCCCGCCGGTATTGGAGCTCCGGCAGGTATTCTCGGACCCAGCGGCTCCAGAACTCGTCGGCTAGTCGCTGCGCCTGCCTCCAGTGGTGACGGCTGGCGACGTCGGCTTCGGTGAATGTTCCCAGCTGGTGGATACGGCCTGACCCCCCGAGTAGGAAGTGGTTGGGGGTCAAGGCTTCGGCGTCTTCGGGGTCCACGGAGACGTGCGTCAGTGGGCGGCTGTTGACGGTGTACTCCGACTCACAGAGCAACGTGGCGAGTGTTTCTTCGTGCGGATGTCGTTCTTGCAGCGTTGTAGCTAGCGCGGTCTTGACCGAGCGGACGAGTCTCTCCCAGGCCCCGCCCATGAACTGTGAGCTGGGCGGGATGTAGCGCCACCGGATAGTGTGGCTAGCGGCTTCTTCGCGGCTAGCTTCGAGTGCTGCTTTTCGGAGTTCTGTGTCGGCGCCTCGGAGGTTGGTCCCGTTGTCGGACCATATTTCGGTGGGTTGGCCTCGGCGCGCCATCATGCGGCGCAGGGCGAGGATGGCGGAGTCGGTGGAGAGTGATGCGGCGATCTCGAGGTGTACGGCCCTGGTAGTTATGCACGTGAATAGCGCCACATATCTCTTCTGATGACGGCGGCCGACGGTCACACTGAGCGGCCCGAAGTAATCGAGCCCGGTGTATGTGAACGACCTCTGGTGATGCGCTATGCGGCTCGCTGGCAGGTCCCCGGTTGGCGGGACGGCGGCCACGGCGCGTCGAAGTCGGCATGGTAGGCAGCTCTTAACTATGCTGCGTACGGTTGGTCGGGCGCGTATCACCCAGAAGCGTTGACGTACTTCGTTCATTACTGTTTCTACACCGCCGTGATGTAGTCTTCGATGTACCCAGGCTATGTAGAGGCGAGTGTACGGATGGTCGCCGTCTAACACGACAGGGTGTTTCTGTTGCTCGGTGATGTCGGCGGCTGCTACTATTCTTGACTTGATTTTGATAGTAGCATCGGCGTTGTCGAAGGTGACCGCTAGTTGTCGCAGACGGCTGTCTCGATGTACGGTTTCTTGTTTCTTAAGCGCGGCCGTCTCTTCGGGAAACGAGTCTTGTTGTGCCGCGCGTATCCACAGCTGTTCCGTTTTCACTATGTAGTCCGCCTCGAGTGGTACGAGACGGTCTTCGGTTTTATCGATGCGGCGTTTAGCGGGCGGCGTTATATTCTTATGTACGTTACGCCACGTCGGATCCGCTTCACTGTTTCGGTTTGTTTTTTTGTAGTGCACTTTATCGGTCGGTGGGCGTGTCTGCTCGGTAGGTGGGCGTGGTTTGCAGGCCGGGTTACGGAATAGGTCGATTGCTTGCAAAACTCGCGCCGTCGTTCTAGTTAGACGCAACCACGATGAAAACCGATGCACTTCGGGGAGCGATTCTGTCAGCCGAGTGTCGTTTGTTTGTAAAACGACGTGTGACCGCTCCTCGCCTGTTTTCGATGTTTCTTCTTTCTTTTCGGTCGGCCAGTGGTCGTGGGACTCGTATAGGAAGTCGGGTCCAACGAACCATCGGTGTTGCTAAGTGAAGTCGGCGGGCACTCCTCGCGTAGCGTCGTCCGCTACGTTGTGCTGTGTAGGCACTCACTTCCACTCACATGCTTGCGTTTCTTCGTCGATCTCGGCCACTCGGTGTGCGACGAACGGTTTGAAGGAGCGTGGGCCGGCTCGTAACCAGGCGAGTACGGTCTTCGAGTCGCTCCAGTAGTATCGTCGATCGGGTTTGTACTGGTATTCTTCGACTGCGGTTCGCGCTAGTCGACACCCTAGTACGGCGGCTTGAAGCTCGAGTCTCGGGATCGATGCTAGTTTGAGCGGTGCTACTCTGGCTCTGGCGGCTGCTAGCGTCACTTGCACTTGACCGTCTTTGTCTTCGATACGCCAATAGACAGCGGCTGCCTAGCGTATGCCTTTTCACTAGCATCCACGAAAGTGTGAAGTTCTCGGCGTGCCGCGCTGCTAAAGTTAGGATGGCAGCGAGGCAGGTTGATGTTGCGTAGCTCGGCGAGGTGTTGCAGCCAGTCAGTCCACTGGGCGGCTAACGGTGGTGGCAGGCGTTCGTCCCAATCTACGCCCAGCCGCCACGTTTCTTGTAACAGCTGTTTGGCTTGCACGGTGATCGGTGACGCTAAGCCTAGCGGGTCGAATAGCGACATGACGGTGCGGAGGGCCTCTCTTATCGTTGGTGTGAGGCGGTTGTCGATCTTGTCGGCCGGCACCCGGGCAAAGTCGAGGTTGAAGCCCAGAGTGTCGCTGTTTGGCCTCCAGGTAAGGCCTAAGATCTTCTGTTCGGTGTCTTGATCTAGTGTGACGTCTCGTTCGGTTGCGGGTTCGGCTTGATGTATTTTCAAGACTTCTATGTTGTTAGACGTCCACTTGCACAGGTTGAAGTTAGCCTTTTTGTGCACTTCTCGGACTTCGGTGGTGATGCGGGTAGCTTCGTCGACAGAGGTGAAGCTTTGAAGGTAGTCATCCATGTAGATTCATGATGATGGATGATAGCTTCGGTCGCATCCGGATGTATATGACGATGTAGCTCGGCGTTGTAGTTCTTTATATACAGCGCCGTGCACGGTGAGCTTGCTGCTCCGAAGATAACTGACTTCATTCGATATTCTGTAGGCGGTCCCTCCCGCCGGTTTGATCGCCAGAGGAATCGTAACGCGTCTCTGTCGTCTTCGTTGATCTGAATACGCAGAAACATTTCTTGTATGTCGGCGGCTACAGCGATTGGATGCTGTCTAAAGCGCATCAACACTCCCGGTAGAGACTGTAGGAGGTCCGGTCCTGACAACCGGTGGTCGTTCAGTGATGTACCACACGTTCGGGCTGCGGCGTCAAAGACAGGGGCGCACCTTGCCCGGTTTGGCCGGGTGTAGTACCGGGAAGTGCGGCAGGTACCAGGTGCGCTTGTCGGTGGGCGGAGTGTTGACTACCTCCGCGTAGCCCTTGTCGATCAGCTGACTCATCTGTGTCTCGTAGGCCTGCTTCAGGACCGGCTTCTTGTCTATCTTCTTTTCGGTGCTGTACATGCGAGTCAGGGCGTGATCGTAGTTGTTCGGTAGGTCGATCACCTCCGTTTTCCAGAGTAAGGCCGTAGTGTAGCCGACGTCTGGTAGTTCGGTGGTTTTCTCTCGGAGTATACGGAGGGCGCGCTCGTCGGGGTCGGCGCGCGTCGATCGGGCTTGTATTCCGAGGGATTCTAGCGCGAAGTGCTTCTTTACGGCTTCTTCTAATCGCTCTTCGACTTCGGTGATGCGGTAAACGTGGTGGACTAGGTGCCCCAGGCTCCTATTGACTGAGCCTTGGAGTACCCATCCTAGCGGAGTTCTCGAAGCCACTGGTTCTTCTGAAGTGCCTCGACGTAGCTCGTGGGCGAGAAGTAGCTCCCAGTTGTCTTGGCCGATGAGTATAGTCGGCCGGGCTTCTTCGTACTTGACTATTTCAGCGATGTCTTCGAGATGACGATATTTTTCTAACTCGATGTTCTTTATTTCTTGTGCAGCCAGCTTGAGGTTTTTTATAGTTCTCCCGCGCAAAGTGTGCTCTTCGTCTTGACCTCGCAGTCTTAGCGTGACGCGCCGCGAGTCTGTTCGGACTACTCGGGCCCCGGCGATAGCTTCGATGTGTAGTGGATCGACCGGCCCATCGGCGCCGACGCGTCTGGCAAGATCTTCGTCGACGAGAGTGACGATGGAGCCGTCGTCGAGAAGGGCGTAAGTCTTCTCGGTTGACTTCGGTCCGACGACTGTTACTGGCAATATCTTCAAGTAACTATTTTTTGCCAGTCGGTGTGTGCGAGCGGTGGAGACTGTTTCCGTTTCTTCTCGTTTGCGTAAGTAGCGGAGTCTGTTTCTTTCTCTTTCCTCGGTGTGTAGTGTAGAAGAGGTTGATGCGTCCGTTTGCAGTCGTCTTCTCTGCACTGTTGTGTGTCGCATTGATGTGAAGATTTTCTTGGTTTCAGGCAGCGGAAACATAGCCGGTGCTGTTTGGCACAGGCAGTGACTTGCCTGTTTGTAAACTGGACAGCTTCTTTCTTGATTCTCTTCCACTTGGCTGTTGTATGCGCGCTGTGGTCGCGCACGCGGTGCTGCACGTTGTAGCGGTTCTTCGGTGTTTCCGACGTTCTCTGGATCGGCGTACCGGCCGCATGTTTCGACTTCTCGGGTTACGAACCGGTACAGACGTAGAAGATCGGGTTTTTCGGTGGGTGACTCACGTGTGAAGTCGAACCACCTGTAGCGTAGCGACGGAGTTAACTTTTCGGTGATGTGCTTCACTACCTCGGGGTTGTATAGGTAGTGAGCCTGGTTCAGCGCGCGGAGTGTGGCCACGCTGTTCTTCAATTTGCTGGCGAACTGTACGATGTCTCGGGGTGAATCGGTCGGGCGCAATCGATCGATCTCGGCGAGGGCGATAGTTTCGGATCTGCCGAAACGTGTTTCTAATTCTTGTAAGATGTCAGCCGGCTTCGTGTTCACTATAAGCAGGCTGCTCACTGCTTCTTTTCCCTTGCCTTTCAAAGCTCTTCGGAGTCTTGCAGTGTTCTCGATGTCGGTGAAATACACGGAGGTTTCTTGGTAGCCCGCGCGGAATGCGAGCCATTCGAAGTGAGAGCCGTTGAATACGGGTAGCTCTCCGATGTACCTCGGAACCGTGGACGGAGTGTGGTTTGATCGCGCAGCGTGCGCGATCGCAGCCGCAAGCTCGCCGAGATGAATGCGAGTGTCGTCAGACCGGTGGGGTCTCGGCGCGATTGCAGGCGGCTGTTTTTCGGTGACCGTCTTCGATGCGGGTGCGGTTTTGATGGGTTGTTCAGAGGTTTTCACTGGCGGCACCTGGTCTAGCCATTAGGCGACCCGTGCTTGCCCCAGTGATTCTGCCCATGCGACGGAGTCTTCGTCATCGGATTCTTCTTCTTCTAGAGCCGCGAGCTTGGCCTGCTCCAGCTCCAGCTTCAGTCTTGCTATTTCAGCTTTGGCGCGCGCTACGCGCCGCGCACGATTCGAATTGTTTGAAATCGACTTCGGTTTCTTCTGTTGAGCTTCCCGGCGGCACCGTCGATGGCTGCTCGGTAGCGGGAGTGTCGTCTTGCTGTTTTTCTTCTTGACACCCCGCCGCTCTTAGCTCTGACATGCTACGAGTTACCGGCATCTTCTTATTCTTGTTCTTCTGATTCGGCTCGTTAGGACCAATGCTCCTGACCGGATCGATGAGTCGGTATCCGGTAGTGCCTGTGGGCGGTGGTTCACGGTGAAGGACTTGCGGTGCGGGAAAAGAAATAAGAAGGCCGATATCGGTTTCAACGATGCAGAGCTAAGCGTAGACGGAGGGTTTTGAGAGCAGGAGGCTCTTCGGAGGTGACCACTTCGGAGGTGTGGTCTTCGTGACTTGCTGCGATCGAGTGAGTGTGGGTCGGACCACCCACGCGGTTTTTATAGTTTCCGAGCCGAAAAAACTCCCCTTCCGCTCCCCGGAGTGGGAGCGAGAGGGTAGATATTGCTATCTCACTTCCTCCGAAGGGTGGGTGTCCCAGGCAATACCGTATAGTGAGCCGTTATTCTGACTCACTATTCTATTATGTACCTACTATGGTATTGCCCGGGAACCCCTATATATTTCCCTAACGGGCCCTATATACTAATTTATTTACTATAAAAATCTTAACCTATTACACGTTTCTATCTATATACAAAATTTCAACACTAAAGCTTAAACTAACACAGAGTTATTGAAGATTCTATTACAAATTTACACAAAACGAACAAACAAATATTAACTAAACGAAACTATAACTAGGTATGTACAAATTTTAGGCCGTCGTGCACAATAACTTTTGGTCTAGAATATGTCTAGGTATTGCACTTATTGCTCGAGGAAGTAACGTCCTCTCGACTCGTGTGAAGTTAAGGTGTATGTCGTAAAAATGGTGTCCTGCTATCCACTTCCAGCGACCGGTTGCGGTGGCTTGGCCCCGCCCCCAAGATCATACGATTTCTCGCAAACAAAAGGACGAGTTAGGGATCCGCGCGACACTCAAGCGAACCATTAGCATAATACGTTTTATGCAGTTGAGTTTTATTTAATAGGATATATTTATTTGGAATGTTAATTAATTTGTTTTTTTTTATCTACTAATTATGAATCATATTCATATTCATATTCATTTATTGCGTCATAAGTGTATACATAAGGTGTTACATTGTGTGAGATCATACTTGTGGACCCTGTAAGGGTATTGCATTCTTATTTATATTTACAAGTCAAATTCACTATTATTATTATTTAATTATAAAATCGTCATATTTAAAATTCAAAACAAAAACAGTCACATTAAATTCGCAAAATAAAATAAATAAAAGTATATAATGTCAAGAAGTAATACACGAGATTCATCGAAACTAAGATTCAATTAAATTACAGAAGAGGATCACGCAGGTTAATACAGTATGTCAAGTAGGTATAGT
Organism: Anania fuscalis; assembly: GCA_950371115.1. Classification (NCBI taxonomy): domain Eukaryota; kingdom Metazoa; phylum Arthropoda; class Insecta; order Lepidoptera; family Crambidae; genus Anania; species Anania fuscalis. The sequence goes on along the minus strand of OX493326.1, from coordinate 9,722,950 downwards.
TTTTGTGTGGAGGGTAAACCAACATTTTTTATGTTGCCAAGGAACTTGCATTAAATATTTTTATCATCCAAGAATTCTTTTAGGTCGTAGTAGCATTTGGCTATTAATTTTTTCTTTAATTGTTTAACAAATATATCGTTTTTTGTTTCGGCTTTTAAATAGTTTGGTTATTTATTATAGACCCTAATAGCCATTGACAGGGGGCCAGAAGAGGTTAACTTGAGCTTGTTTTCTGGTATTTGTAAATTGTGTTTGTGGCGGCTTGTTGGATTACGGTCACCCTTCGTCACGAAAAGTTTTGGATGATTGCGTACAAATTTTCCGAGTTCTAATATGTAGATTGAAGTCAAGGTAAGCATATTATATTTTACGAAGTATGGCCTACAGCTGTCTATGTTTTTTATGTGTGCGAGTATACGTACACACTTTTTTTGTAAAATGAAAAGGTCGTCTATATCGGGGCTATTTCCCCACATTATTATACCGTACGTTAACCAGGCGTAGCTATACGCGTAGTACGCTGTTAACGATGTGTTGAAATCGGTGTTTCTTTTTAGTGCTCTTAAAGCATATATAAACTTAGACATTTTAAGCTTAAGTTTTTTGATATGCTCTTTCCAGTTTAAATGGGTGTCAATATTCAATCCTAATAGGGTAAATGTGCTAACAGTATCTAACTTATGGTTATTAAATGAAAAGTCAATATTTAATTCTGTTTTTTGGTAGGGTCTAAATTGTAAGATTTTTGTTTTAGAGAAGTTTATTTCTAAGTTATGGTCATCCATCCACGAGGCAATACCTTGGAGTATGGCAGAAAGGTCATCGTTTAGAGCAGAGGAAGAGCGACATGGTGTTACTATGGAAAGGTCGTCCGCAAACAGCACGCAAGGATTTATTTTCTTTGATAATGTCACGCCAATTGATTAATTTTAATTGATTTTTAAATAGATTTATATTTTCGTTATTAAATTGTCTTGATTCGATTTTTCAATGTATTATTTTAGGTTTTTGTAAAGCCAATGTCAAAGTGGTACTTCTATGGTCAGAGAATCCAAACTCTTCTACTTTAGTCTGTATGTTATGTGAATTAAAGTTTGTAAATATTAAGTCCAAACAGGAACTACTTGTACTTGTTACACGAGTAGGTTCTTTTATGTGTTGATGGAAATTGTATTCCGAAAAAGCGTTTATCAAAGTAGTTGCTTGTTTGTTGTTTTCTAATAGATCGACATTGAAATCTCCCCCTAAGACGATATTTGATTTAATATTTTTAGTAATTAAAAATTCTAATAGTTTCCTTAACTGGCTATAAAAGGTATCGGTCTCCCTGCCATTCCAGTAAAGTGTTATTACAATTAAATTCAATTTTAATATTTCTATTGCACAAAATTCAACAACATACTCAATTGACATATCCATAATATCCTTACGTTCAACAAATTCGAGGGAGTCCTGCAACAAGATGCACACGCCCCCACCTACGTGATTTTTACGACAGTATGATGCCGCGACTCGGCAGCCGGTGACGTTCAGTAGATCCAGTTTGTCTTGCGTTAACCAACTTTCCGTTATGCATAGTACCTGGTACTCGGTGTAGTTATGTTCTAAAAACTCTTCTAGTATGTGGACTTTGTTGTTAAGGCTTTGCATATTTTGGTATATAATTTTAAAACTGTCTTTTGTCCCGAAATCGATGGGTTTGATCCAAAAGCGGCGTAGATGGTGTGTCTTGTATGGTTTGATTTATTGTAGTTCGTGCCGCGGATTGCTCAAGTTGTGGTTCCCCTGACACACGGCTCGGTGCGGTAGTTTCTCCGTCAATGACTAACCTATTTTTTCTTATGTAGGCGCGTTGACCGTTTTGTCGGGTCTAAGTTTTTCCTGCAGTTTTTTCCTATCTGCCAAAGAGTCCTCGTTCAAAAACTCAGATATACGTAAGCTAGTGTGTTTAAAAAATATTCCGTTTTTAATAATATACCGGACCATTCTTTTGCTTAGTAATTCGACTATGACAGGTCTTCGCGATACATTTCGGCTGGGTTTTCCTATGCGAGTTATTTCCTCTATGTATCCTGTGAGGTCCAGACGAAGAATATCTTGGAAAGCCGCGACTACTCTGTTATGTAATTCGGACTCAGTTTCCCTATAATTGTACTCAGAGAGTCCATAAATTACAAGTTTTCTGCTATTGTCTTCAGGTTGTGGTCTGTTGCTAGCGATTTTAGAGTCAGAGTTTTTTATTTGTAATATCTCTTGTTGTAGGCAATTTTTTTCTAATTCTAGTGTTTGAATTTTTTTTGATAAAGTGGAGATTTCGTTTTGTAGATTTTTTTGTTGGCTGTATAATATATTTGTATTTTTAGTTACGTCACATTTTAATTTACTTTTGGCTTTATTAATTTCTGCGTGTATTGTGTCTTTTAAATTGGTAATTATTGTTTCGTTATTCTCTTTTAGTTTTTTATCAAACATTTTGCTTAGCGTTTCCAGTGTAATCATCCCGGATTGAGTGCATTGATAGCCCGGACCCGTGACGTCCAAGTCAGCGGGAGGGGACTGGTCTGCCCCACTGTCCAGGATATCGTCGATTGACATAGTAGTCTCGTTTAGGTTTGGTTGGTATTTACCTCTGGCTGGAGTATCGTCGGTCCTCAAGCGACGCGTAACATTAGTGCACGGAGGACAGCACCAGGTGCGCTCTAGCTCCGCTTTATGGCTCAGGTAATAGGCAGATGTTATATTTACACAGGAATAGTGGTATGTGCCAGAACATCCCTTGCATCTTACTTGCTCGCTGGGGTAATCAATCGTATTATTACAGGCTAGGCAACTCGTTACAGGAGGCATTTTTCGGTAGGGTACTTTCTTGTGCAGCAGCACAGGTAGTCGAATGAGCGAATAGGAGCGTTCGAAAATGACGTTACAACCAATGGGCAGCTCTTTTGGCGGTGGCGCGCAGGCGCACTAGAGTCGCACTGGTAAACAGATAGCTAGTAATGTAACGTTTGCACTCACAGTTAATTGTTTTATAGTTTTATGTTCTATTTTATATGTAAATCCACATAAGAATCAGTTCACTGCAATCCTTAACAGTTTCACTTTACACCGTTGTTAACGCGTACGCGTGTTATCACTTTTAATGTTTATTTATCGCTTAAAATCGAAGAGCAAATTTTAAACTGTGTCGCGTATTAGGCAGGCGACTACCCCCTCTGTAGATGATGTCACATGCATCATATTTGATGCATGTGACATTTTGATTAAGAAATTATATTATTTAATTTTAAGAAAGTAATTTGTATTAGAATCTTCAATTCTAAATAATTTGACGTAGGTTAATTATTAACAAAAGTTTTAATTTATTTATTCTTTTTTTTTTAACAATATTTTAACTAACTATTTATATAAAAAGAACGTATAAAGTTACATTACCCCCTCGCGTCACCAAGGATTTTATTAATTTTAAATAAAATCCGCACTTAAGTAATAAAAGTAAAGATTTGTATTAACACTTTCACTCATATCTTTCATACATCACACAATCATAAGAGCAACAATAAATACTAAGAAATATTGACGCGTCCTATCAGTATAGAGGTTTCTGCTATTATTGAACTGGTAACCCATACAAATTATTATAGTTAATGATGTTATTTATGCGACTGGTTTACGTAAGTTAAAAAAACAATACCACTACCTAGTGGTATTGTTTTTTTAACTTACGTAAACCAGTGGTGATTTTTTGGCAGAGACTCGACATTTTATAAATTTTGGTGCCAGCTTTTTGCTAAAATATTTGTCTTTGTCGCTTAGGACGTAAGCACGTTTCATAACTAAATCGCCTACATTGAAATGAAACTACTTTTACGGATTATTTCGCGATTTATCGTGTTCGCGTAAATAAAAGACAACAGTACGCCTACATTGAATTCAGCTGTTTACGGCGCAAATTATAATGAGCGGTATTTTTCTCGTGCGCATGCCACAATTTCGCCTGTACATCATCAAAAATAGAAAGACAACCTAAATTTTCGGCGTAAATATCCCGTGGTAGAAAAAGGACCTCTTCGCCTAACTCTGTCTCTGTGTAGTGAGAACCGCAGGTGACAAGTTCTCTGCCATAGACTAAGAATGATGGCGTGAAACCAGTAGCCTCATTCACGGAGTTATTAATGGCAAACTGTACCTTTGGAATAAAGACGTCCCAAGTTCTGTGGTCATTGTCTACAAAAGTAGAAATACAAGTTATAATTGTACGATTATATCTTTCCACTGTATTAACTTGTGGCGTATATTTTGGTGTAAAAAATATGTTAGGGACGTTATATTTTTTAAATAACGCTGCTGTATCACGGCTAATAAATTGAGATCCGTTATCCATAAATATAGTCTGTGGAACTCCATGGACTAGAAAAACAGAATCTTCCATGATTTTAATAATTACGTCCGAAGTTGCTTTTTTAATGGGATATATTAAACAAAATTTTGAAAAACAACAAGTGATAACTAAAATGTAGCTATTTTGCTTGCGACTAGTAGGCAAGGGGCCCATGAGATCTATTGAGATCATCTGCCAAGGACGTGAGCACTGTTTGGGACGACCCATGACACCCAACGTTTGATGGTTGTGTGTCTTGTACTCGAGACACTTCTGACAAGAACCAACAAATTTGACGACATCTTTGTGCATGCCTGGCCAAAAATACCGCAGCATAAGGCGGTGGTAAGTTTTGAAAATACCTAAGTGTGCAGCAGTTGGCTCCGAATGGTTTTCTAAAATAACCTTTTCTCGTAGTTCAGAAGGAACTACGATTTTCCACGAAAATTCGTCGTTTAAGTTAAATTTACTTTTAGAAAGTCTATACAGAACATTGTTTTGAATTAAATAATTTGGAAAATCCTGAGACCTATTTAGACAACCGCTGTTAATAGTTTTATACCATTCATCTTTAGTGTCCGATATATCGGAAGAAGTGATGGCACTAACTGGAACGGCTCGCGAGAGAGCATCAGGTATAACGTTGTCGACGCCACGACGGTGTTAAGTTCGAAATCGAAAGAGGACAAGCGCACTCCCCATCGAGCCAATCTGCCGGTTTGGTTACTTAGAAACAGGAACCACTTTAAAGCACTGTGGTCTGTGTAGACAGTGAAGGATTTCCCGTTCTCTAAGTAACATCGCCAATGCTCTAAGGCGGTGATCACAGCTAATGTTTCACGCTCCGTGACACTATAATTTCGCTCTGATGCAGTCAAGGATCGACTCATGTAGGCGATAGGATGTTCTTTTCCGTCTCTGATCTGGGTGAGCATAGCGCCAACTCCATAGTTGCTCGCGTCAGTATGAACCTCGAAGGGTGGGTTGTAATCAGGACAAGCCAGAACGGGGGCAGAAACTAGACACTCCTTTAGCTTCTGAAAGGAAACATCAGCCTCCGCAGACCATTTGAACGGTGGTGATCCCTTTTTCAAGGATGTCAACCTATTTAAGGGGCCTGCTATGGTGCTGAAATTGGGAACGCAACGACGATACCAAGTGGCTGTCCCGAGAAAACGCTTAAGATCTTTCCGACAAGTAGGTGTCGGATAGTTAAGGATGGCTTCCACTTTCCCGGGATCGGTACGTAGTCCACAACCGTCAACGACATATCCAAGATATTTCAGTTGACTTCGGAAAAACTTACATTTTTCCAAGTTCACTGTAAGGTTGGCATGTTTGAGCTTTTCCAGTACTTTCAGCAACAGTGTCACGTGACTTTGGTAATCTCTACTGATGATTACGATGTCATCAAGGTACGCGAAGACATTTGGACCAAATTCGCCGAATAAGAGATAAACCAAACGCTGTTGAGTAGCTGGCGCATTGGTCAAACCAAAGGCAGTACTCTTAAATCGAAGCGTTCCTCTCCCTGGGACGTAAAATGCGGTCTTGTCACGATCTTCAGGCGCGATATAAATTTGCCAAAATGATTTGGACAGATCTATGCTGCTTAAAAAACGAGCGTCTCGAAGATTGTCCAAAATCTCCGAGATGTATGGCAAATTATATGCGTCGCGTTTGGTTACAGAGTTTAACTTCCGACTATCGAGGCAAAATCTTGGCTGGCCGTTCTTCTTCGTCACTAATAAGACTGGCGAAGACCAGGCGCTTTCACACGGCTCGACTACATCGAGAGCTAACATCTCATCTACCTGCTCAACCAAGATACGCTGCTTTTCCGGCGACATGCGGTAGTACCTCTGCTGTATTGGTTGGGCATCACCGGTATCGATGCGATGCGTGATCAAACTAGTTCGGCCAAGACCTTTACGCTCAAACGAAATGTCTCTAAATTGCTCAATTATGTTGTCCGCAATAAAGGACATTGTTCTGCGTCCATACAATGTTCGCCTAAGAACCAACAGTGAAAAGAAATACCTTCCCAAGTCCGAAATTACATATATTTGTATGTAAGAACAATAACTTTTGACGGACACTTCTGAAAACATAGATATTAGCAGTTATCATAGAGATTTTGAGGTTATGTTTTATTTTTACGAAACATTACTATGTTTGCTAATGTAAGCACTTCAAGCACATTTTAACGGCTAGTCATAATAAGCACCTGCTTGTTTAATATTATTTAAATACATATTTGTATAGTTCGAGCAAGATGTCTATAAGTAATACTGCAAAACATGTATCATGATTAGGCTCGTCAATTATTTGAAAATACTATTTTCCATCTTGAGATAATGACTTAAAGAGCGCTGCAATTCAAATTTTTCCCGAGATTAAAAGAATACAGAATGCAAGAAGCAATAATAAGTAAGTATTGCTTATATGCGTATTGTTTTATATAAATAAAACTCAGGTTGTGATTACTTATTTTATTCATACCAAATAAATACAACTTATACACTCTCATTTCAAACAAGTCTGGCCATGTTTGTCTTTCTAAATGGAAGCTACATATACGACAATTGCTTGGTATATAGTATTTGGATCACTAAAAAGACTTATGCGTAACATAAGTTGAATCATTTTGTTGTGACGTATCTTTACAGGTTGGAAATATGCAGCGAGAATGAGTGCCAGGAGCTCTTGAGTAGTTAGGCAGTGTAATTATGTCAGTTTGTGGCACTGATACTTCAGTTCTTGTCTTATTCAGGGTGGTTTCTGCAGGCTGATAACATCTATGACAAACAAGATCTGATGGTTGAACCTGTAAATATAAAAAATACTATAATACACAGTATACTATTACACTGAAATAAAATGCAGTATATAATTCATAATCAATATAATTATTTACCTGCCGCGGCTGAACCCAGTTCCAAATGATGTGTAAAACATGGCGGTTGATTTCTGCTTGGACTTCGTGACTTCAAGCATTTGTCAATGAACAACCACATATTAGGCATATGTGTTGATGACCAACAGTGATAGTAGAATCTTGTAGGTCTTCTACTATTGCACTTCTCTCAGATATCAATGTGTGACCCGCTTCACAAATATAGTCCGCTGAAATAGCCTGTAATATTTAAAATATTATGAGTGATTCACATCTAAAATATGTCATCTCATTCATATCAAATTAATATTACAGTTAATGCATCTCAACTGTGCACTCGAGGCCGCAGTACCGCTTGATGATGACGGCAAAGAGTAATCTTTTATAGCTATTTCGGCTCTTTGCTAGCAAGGATGACAAATGTAATGTGATGCCGTACCTAAATCAAATTAAATTAAATTAAAAAAATACAAATAAATGATATAGATCTGAGTATCTTTAATGATTTCCGTATTTGATTAAAAATAAACATGCCTGCAATAGTAGAAGTCTTTCAAAGATGATGTTCCTGATATTCACATGATGTTGAATATCAGTCCTCAATGTGATTAATTGATACATAAGTGTGAAGCGGCAACACCATATTACAAAGAGCTCCCAGCTGAGCTCAAGTTTGTAATTGCTCCTGGAATTTTATGTTTATTAGTGAATTAAAAAAAACATATTAGGTACCTAGATAAAGGTATAACCAGAATCTATTGTATGAAACAGAAAAAAATATATGCTTTACTTCTTTCTCTTTTATTTAAAAGAAACAATATCATAACTTACGCAAAGTGAAGCTGTCATATACAGTAAAAAATCTGTTCGTCTTTCAGCACCATAGAGCCACTTGCTGAACCACAATAAGTGGATTCCATCGTTAGTCCGTGTTAAAGAAAGTAATCGTAGCTAAAAGTCCGTGATTCAAGCCAGGTAGAACGCTAAAGAGGGGTATCAATATCCGTTGTTCAAGCCAAGTCATAATTTATAAAAACTTAAGTATCGCAAAACAAACCAACTACGTGCACTCAGATTCCAAAAACATTTGCGAAATGTATTTTTTCAAACGTTAGTTCGAAAACGATCGCACGTCTGACGTCTATCTGTTTTAACGTCTTGTCATCTGTCAACGTTATTGACGTTTTTATTTTGCGTGGCACAATGCTGATTTGGCCACTGAGAGTACCATAGTATTGTTATTTTAAATAAAAACAGATGATTTCTCTGTATCCCAGTTCCTTGAGGATTAAATAAATATGAGGTGTATTTTAAAATATTAACATTTTCTTAATATATTTGAGTTTATGACTAACTTTTTAAATATGTGCGTAAAGGTATTGTGCGATTGGCCAAATCACAGGAGTCCATAAACGCAGCACATTAGTATTAAAAAATAAGTACATAGCTCAAAATCGAAAAAGTCCTTTTTATTTCGATTACACAATTCAGAAGTGTCCGTTACTATCTAATGAATGCTAATTATCGCAAAATTAAGAATAGGAATTTTGGTAATTGTCAAGTTAGTGTTGGTTCTTAGGCCAGTTTTAACAATGTCCTTTTTCTGATTCACTGAGGTTTTCATAGCCGTGAATCAGGGTTTCAGTAGGCAAACCTATATGAGTATTAGAGGTACTAAGGGAAATGCTACCAAAATATTTGGGACAAATTTCGAATTTCTGCCAAAAATCAACGCCTAATATAAGCGAGGTTTTAATCTCCGGGACAACAACAGCTTCAATTAAGTGAAATTGATTTTCAAAATGTACCGGAATATTTATATAACCGACGCTTTTCAAAGTTTGACCGCCAGCAGCGGTTACAAAAATAGATTGGTAAGTAATCAATTTAAAACCATGGGATTGTAATAAAAGATGGGAATTATTTCCTAAAATAGTGACTGCTGAACCAGAGTCAAGAAGTCCAGTAAAAGGAGTACTATTTATTTTTACCGTAACATAAGGCCTAACGTCATCGATTGGTTTACTAAGAATTGTGGCAGTTCTATACGACTTAAAGAAAACGCTTATAGTGCGAAGCCAATTTTGCCAATCATCTTTATCAAAATGATTTGTTGATAAACTTCCACAATTCTGCCTATCTATTTTTTGTAACGGAAGGCTTGTCGCTGTTGCAATCTGGACATTGGGGGGTCTTTACATCCTTGCGGCCACATTTAAAACAATAAACAATATCCTTGTTTTCTGTACACTGCCTTAGATTGTGGGTATTTACACGACACCTAGGACAAAAACGAGCTTTAGGAGCTTCAATTGCATGTACATATTTTTCATTTACATTTGTTTTGTTAGAATAGTTGTTAGGGTAGTGTTTATTTTGATTATAATTTGTATTGTTATATTTATTGAATTTAGAAAAGGTGTTAGTCTGATTAAAATTTGCTCTGTTTGTATTACTTTTGAATTGAAATTTGTCTTTACTGCTATTGCCATTATATGCAAATTCTGGTGCAAGCGTGTCCGTGGTTGGACCTCTTGGTTCGTGAAAATTTGAAAGACGTGCTTGAATATTTTCAAAATTACGACAGATATTTTGTAAGAAATCGAGTGTCTCAACTTTGCCGGCTGGTGCTTGCATAGCAAGGTCTAATATTATGTAATATTATTTCTAATTTTTCGTCTTCGGATCTAGGTTTCGATAAACGTGAAGACAATCCAGACATGATCGAAAGATAAATGGTTATGTTTTCAGATTTACCTTGCGTTCTAGTACGAATTTCATTAAGAAGTCTATAATCAAAGTCAGACTGAGACGGTGAAATCGTTTTGTAATAATACAATTAGTTCGCTCCAAGAAGAAACCTTATCTCTTACGTTCCTAAACCAATGCAAAGCATCACCCGTGAAGATCTCTGTAGCGTAGGATAATGCTTTTGGGCCTGAGATATTTCTCGCGGCACAAAATTCGGTAACCCGCTGAACGAAAGCCCGAACGCAAGTTTTCCCATCATATCGTAGCTTTCCAAAATCAGTTGATTCCCCACGATCACAAGTAACAGAAATGTTAAAGGGTAAAGCAGAGGTTGCAGACTCGCTACTGCTGTGAGCGCTTAAGTTGTCAACTGCTTTATCCTTATAAGAAGCTAAAATTTCTGAGTAGTTTTTAAACTGCGCAACGTATGCATCATATTGAAGTTTAATATTATCGTTGATAATGATTCGGTTTATGCGATGATACAAATGGTTTATTAGATTTTGGGTGCGTACAAAAGAATTTTTATCTAATTCTGACTCTAAATTTAATTTGATTTTAAATAAAGTTTCACTTACGCCCCTCAAATCCTCCGCAGGCTCATAAGGGCTTTCAATAATGTCCTCGGAAGGAAATAAAGGTCCGAGCTTCGAAATTTGTTTGCGTAAGTCCTGTACCGTATGATCCGGGGTCGTGCCTCTGATAAAAACCTCATATTCTAGTTCTGACTTTTGTAAAGATAAAAATTTTACGGGAAAAGCCATTTAAAATATATATATATACGGAACCCTCAAAAAAAAAATTATTTAAAAATTGTGGGTAAGTGATGATCTAGCATTAAACGATACTATCTATTAATAAAATAGCTCCGTCTGTTACAAGTAATGTTAAGACGAACACTAAAGTTATATAAAAGAGCAAACTAAATTAAAAAAAAACGAACACAAAACCAAAAATAAAATATTAAAAAGACGTTACATAAAAATAAGCACACAACACACATACTACTTACTACGGAAGCAAATAACAGCCCATATAACCAGGTTGAGGCGCCAGTGTCGCAATAGGTATTTATTAAGTGAAACCCAGCGTACACAAAATAAACATTTATTAAAAATAAGGGTGAGCACTATGGGTAGGGGTTCGCATGCCCGACTGGTAATTTGCTTCCGTAGGCCCGTACTTCCCTTGCGAAGGCGGCCGAGGGTGGATGGTGGCTCGTTGGACGGACGGCAGCAAGCAGCGTGTAAGGGTAGATTCGAGGGTATGGCCCAATTTTAAATTATTAACTTCGTTCCCTGAAAAAACGTCCCAGCTTAATATTCATCCTCTTAAATTAATCCGCTGATTGCGATCGCCAACATTTCCCACTACAAGCCAAGCCAAAGCAGAGAAGACGGGTTCTGTATTTCAGTAGATGGTGATGTGGCTATTAAGATCGCAATCAGAACAGAGTGCAAAAAGCTAGATAGGTAGGTAGATAAATGAATTTATTTAACGATAAACTACAATTGCAGATTACGTAAATGTGGAAAATAGTTTTATTTTAAATTGGGAATTTTATTAAATATATTTATTTTTATTAATTAAACATTGTATTACAAAAGAAAGTTATAGCTTGGCAAATAGGTACCTAATTACTTTAATTTACACAGGCAAAAGCGAAGGAAAGTCTAAGCTAAAGAAATACCTAAGTAGATAGGCCACTACAAAAAGGTTAACAAATTTACAACAATCCTTCTCAACACACTACGTTCAAAACACTTTTATAACCATGGTTCACTAAATTAAAAGAATACTAGTTCAACACTTACCCTATCGGGGAAAATACTAATTCCTAATTACGTAGGAACGAATTGCAGAGTAAGCAACTGTTAATAGCACGACGGCGAATAAAATAAGTCTATTCAACTATAACTTTTTGGCTAGAATATGTCTAGGTATTGCACTTATTGCTCGAGGAAGTAACGTCCTCTCGACTCGTGTGAAGTTAAGGTGTATGTCGTAAAAATGGTGTCCTGCTATCCACTTCCAGCGACCGGTTGCGGTGGCTTGGCCCCGCCCCCAAGATCATACGATTTCTCGCAAACAAAAGGACGAGTTAGGGATCCGCGCGACACTCAAGCGAACCATTAGCATAATACGTTTTATGCAGTTGAGTTTTATTTAATAGGATATATTTATTTGGAATGTTAATTAATTTGTTTTTTTTTATCTACTAATTATGAATCATATTTGATGCATGTGACATTTTGATTAAGAAATAATATTATTTAATTTTAAGAAATAAATTTGTATTAAAATCTTCAATTCTAAATAATTTGACGTAGGTTAATTATTAACAAAAGTTTTAATTTATTTATTCTTTTTTTTAACAATATTTTAACTAACTATTTATATAAAAAGAACGTATAACGTTACATGTTTCACTGCTAAACTGTGATTGTTAACAAATTTTTTGGGGGTCTGGAACTCGTACCTGAGCCTAAAATTATTATAATACTTGCGATTATGCTATTTTTCCTAAATAATATTATACTTTGTTATTACAAGTTTGTGATTAATGTACAAAAAAAACTTTGATGAGACTGATAAAGACTAATGTTTGGTAGGATAAGGTGTTCGTAATCGCCTAAATTACATTTTTAAACATTTTTATTAATAAATCTGGATAAAAACATTTTTTTATTTATTTTTCATGTTTTTATTTTTATCACAATATAACTATTTAATCCCATTAAAAATGGTGGTTCATAGTAGAAAATACCCTGGTTTAATGAGTACCCCTAGGTGTACTCATTAAACCAATTCCCATTTTTTTTAAAAAAACGTTATTACTACAAACTACCACAAAATTTCAAAAATATTGACTTGCAAGCTGAAAGTTAGTTAAATTCACTACGTTTCAGTAAAAAAATAAGACGAGAGAAGCCAAAACTAACAAAAATACAGCTATTTGAAATTTACCAGGTTCATTGTACCACATTGTACCCTACCTACTTGTAAGTAGGCATTCTAGCAACAATAGGTACCTAATTCAAATAAAATAGTTGGTAATAATTTCAATAAGAGACAATTCTCACAAATTGGGTGGCCCAAATATTGCAGGAGTGATGGAATGTAAATTTTTTAATATTTAAATTTTTTGGTAATGGACGCCTCGGATCAGGCATGGGGAGCGCAGCTAAACGATCTGGAACTCACGGGCAGTTGGTCACCGGAAGAACAGACGTTGCACTGCAACAAGAAAGAAATGCTGGCCCTACTGTACGCTCTACAGAGCCAAGCCCAGAAACAGAGCAACAGCTCGATCCTAATACAATGCGACAACAGGATTGCAGTTATTCATTTACGAAAAGAGGGAGGCACAAAATCAATATCCTTGATGAATATAACCTATCAAATCTTGAGAATACTGGATCAACATCAAATACACTTTAGCATACACCACATCTCGGGAAAGTACAACAACGATGCCAAACACTTGTCGCGTCATCGCCAGCCTCCAGAATGGCACTTACTACCAACTTGTGTGGAAATAGTGTTTGCAAAGTTGGGAATCCCTACAATAGATTCTTATGCCTCAGATACCGCGCATGTTGTTTACAATTATTTGAGTCGAGACCTGAAAGACCGTCAAGCTCTGTTTCACGACGAGTTCAGCGTCCCATGGAACTTCCAGCTCGCACGGGTGTTTTCACCTCCGTTTCTGATCCCCAAAGTTCTAACTCACCTAAATCAGTCAACGGGAATATTTCAACTAGTGGTACCTCGGTGGGAAAAAGTGTTTTGGCGCTCGGACCTAACACTGAAAAAACGAAAACATTTAATCGATACTTCGACCGGTCTTCCTCCACCGAGAGTCGAAGACATAACGCTCGAAGTCTGAAAATGTGGGGATGGTCAGCAGCGATAGAAACATGGAACCCTGAGCAGGTGTCCTTGCTGCAAAATTCCTGGCGAAAGTCTACTGTAAACCTACGAAGTAGCTTGGAATCGTTGGACGTCTTGGTGTTATTTTTAAAAACATTTTAACATAAATAGCCCTACCGGTGCGTAACTAGCACAATATTTTTTGTTGGATTTTCATTTAGTTAATCACTTGTCATACAATACAATACTTTTGCACAAGTCTGTCGTGTCTACACTCTGTAACACTGAAGCATCACCTACCTGGTAAAATATATTCTAAAGTCCATTGCACTAAAAATGCTGAGACATCCAAAGCGCATTTGGGACGTTGGGACGTCAGTAAACTTACTGCGTTTCTCATTTGATACTCATTTGACGTCACAAATAATTTTCAAATATTACGTCATACTGCAAATTTCTTGCTTCTTTGCTCGGGTAGACGTAAACATAACATGACTTGACGTTACTGACAATTAATAGATTCCAGTCACTGCGTTATATCTGATAATCATGTAATATTTTGGCCTCAGTTTGGTTCAGCTTGGTTGGACAGCAGTACATACAGACAGTCCGGTTGGAAACTAATATCAAACTATGATGACTCTAACTTAAATCCTGTGTTTTGGGATGACAAAACCATTGATTTGCTAAAAGAAAGATGTGAAGCCGCTAAATCATTTAATTTGTTTGTTTCGATAAGGGGCATAGCTAAGCCCGCCTCACGTACTATTATAGCTGATTGGATCAAAATTTTTTTTCAAGGAAGCTGGCATTACAGCAACACTTGGAAGTGTTCGATGAGCCGTGGCCTCTAAAAGTTGGCTTAAATATCATTCCCTGGACAAAATTCTAGATCGTGGAAATTGGCTGTCAGCTAATACGTTTCAAAACTACTACAAGTAGTAATTGAAAATAATAATTCGGAAACTGTCCCACAGTTGTTCTAACAATTAAATTGGCTTTGGTTAATATTCTTATCATATAAAGTTATTCTATAAAATTACATAATTACATTGATGAAACACTGTATTTTACTTTATAAAGCTCTTTAATCACATTGGCGTAAATAAGGTTTCCTATTAGGTACTACTAAGTGGCGGCACCAGGCGAAAACAAACAGGTCTCAATATAAAGCTTCCAGTGACGGTCAAGTAGTTTAATAGCAGCGTTTTACCTGAAATAAAACGCATATTACAATACTTACCTCACTGGAAGCTTTTACTTAATTTCTGCCTGGTGTATGTGAGCTAATGAACAAAAAAGGCGTCGCACTTTTTAAAGAAAACTAAAAAAGGCGCGCGGCCGCCAGGTGTCGCCACTGGGCCGGAAACTAGAGGAATTAAAAGTACGAAAACTGGTAAAAACGACGGAAACGGATATGCTATCTCAATATAAAGCTTCCAGTGAGGTAAGTATTTTAATATGCGTTTTATTTCAGGTAAAACGCTGCTATTATGGCAGAATCGCTGCAGGATTTGCAAAAAATGCTGCACAGTCTTAATGCTGCCTCGAGACGTGTGGGGCTTAGGAAGAATTTGGACAAGACTAAAGTAATGTTCAACGAACATGTCATCCCGGAACCAATTTCCGTCGAGGGCACTACGCTCGAGGTTGCCCAAGAGTACGCCTACCTTGGACAAGTACTACAGCTCGGTAGAGACAACTTCGAGCGGGAAATCGCCAGAAGAGTGCAGCTTGGCTGGGCAGCATTTGGGAAATTGCGTCATATCTTAACGTCGACACTGGCGCAGTGCCTGAAAAGCCGGGTGTTTAACCATTGCGTCCTACCAATTTTAACCTACGGAGCCGAAACGTGGAACATGACAGTCAAGGTGGCCCACCGACTACACGTCACTCAGCGTGCTATGGAAAGGTCTATGTTGGGGATCTCATTAAGGGATAAGATCCGGAACAAGGTCATACGACATAGGACTAAGGTGACTGATATTGTCCAAAAATGTAGCAAGCTGAAGTGGCAGTGGGCTGGCCATGTCTGTCGCAGAACCGACGAGAGGTGGAGCAGGAAGGTTCTCGAATGGAGACCACGCTTAGGCAAACGTAGTGTAGGACGCCCCCCGGCTAGATGGACCGATGACCTGAAGAAGGCAGCTGGCAGCGACTGGATGCAAAGGGCGGGAGATCGTGCGATGTGGCGCTCCTTGGGGGAGGCCTATGTCTAGCTGTGGACCGCAACAGGCTGATATGATGATGATATGATACTGTCTGCCAAAATGCTGCATCCAGTCGCTCTCCGGTTTTAAGGTTCTTCGTTCCATCGGATCAATGGGTTGGACGAAAGATTGCTCTTGCGTCCGCGCGAACGTCTGAGCACTATAATATTAGGTTGGGGAAAAAGTCTTTTCGCATTATAGTATGTATGAACTTGTAATAAAATCTCTTTGGCTGTACTATTTGTATCTGGCAGGTTTTGGTATTTTTTTATTTTATTTATTAGGTTTATCTACTGTTGATACAATAATTCTAGCTTAAATATAACATTGTAAAAGGTTACAAGTCAGTTTGTTCAACAGATTTACAGACAAACACAGCTTGCTTATCATTAAATTGTACACACACGTTTATTTGAATGATTTTAGACAAAAAGACAAACAAACACATACATACTGTAATAAATAGTTAGACTAAAAATAAACCACAAACATTAGTGGATGCTTGTAATGTAAACTCAACTGTTTTAAAATAAAATAATATTTTTACGGAATTTCTGCATGGAGTCCAAAAATACATCCCGTAGCTCAGACAACTTATTATATAATTTGCAGAGACGTGAGATTGGCGAGCTCTTACCGAGCTAGCTAGCTAGTCCTACGGCGTGGCACCGAGAGAATATTAAGAATTTTGTTGCGAGGGTAGCGATAAGGAATCTTTAATTTAAATTTAAGCAGTTGTTGGCAATAATTATTAACTCTAAGAGTCTTGTATAGGAAGATCAGATCAAGAGCGTCCCTTCGTTTATCTAGATTGACCATACTGAATCTTTTTAGTCTGGCGTCATACGACCGTATTTTTTTAGCCACACCTTCGGTGAATTCGGAATTTTAAAAATACTCATAATATGTTTTCAGGCAGTTCCCAGCATAACATAATAACATAAACTTCACAATAATATACTACCTCAGCAGCATGGCTTCATCCAAAAAAGAATCAGTCACTACTAATTTACTTGCTTATACCTCTCAACTGTTTGATGCAATGGATGAAAATAAACAAACGGACAGTATATATACTGATTTTAGAAAGGCGTTTGATCGCGTAGATCACAAGATACTGTTAGATAAAATTGCGTTTAACGGTATACGTGGTAACTTGTGGCGATGGTTTAAGTCCTACATTAGCAATCGAACTCAGAAAGTAGTAAATAGAGAATTTTAATCGGAGACAGTCACAGTTACTTCCGGTGTACCCCAAGGATCCATTCTTGGGCCACTCCTCTTTGTGTTATTTGTCAATGACATTAACCAATGTTTCTCCTTTTGTAATTTTTCTATGTATGCGGATGATTTAAAAATTTACCATACCGTTACAAATCACGATGATCATTTGCGCTTTCAAAACGACCTAGACACATTTACTAGATATTGCGATGATAACAAACTAAGTCTGAGTACTAATAAATGTAAATTAATTACATTTACTAAGAAAAAGATCGTCAGCATCTTCCTATACAGGCTAGGTAATAATGTTTTGGAAAAAGTAGACTGCATGAGGGACTTGGGAATATTACTCGATTCGAAATTACATCTAGACATGCATATGGACAGTATAATTAATAAAGCTTTTAAAATGTTTGGCTTTGTGGTGCGTGCTAGTGAACATTTTAAATTTCCTACGACCTTTATACATTTATATAAGTCTCTCGTGAGAAGTCAGCTAGAATATGCAATACCAATTTGGAACCCTATTTATCAAAAATATAGTGATGCAATTGAAAAGGTACAAAAAAATTTTTTGCAATGTGCTAATTACAGATGTTTTCATAGTTACCTAAAGTATGACCAACTTTTACTAAAATACGAACTATTAAAACTTAGTGATAGGCGGACAATGTTGGACATGGTTGTGCTATGTGACTTATGCCATAATAAATACGACATTAATGAACTAGCAGATGAACTGCGGTTTTCAGTGCCAAGAAAAGCCTCTGTTCGTTCTTGTCAACAAAATGCCGTACAAATGCTGGTAAACGATCACCGTATAATAGATTGTTTAAAATATTTAATAAAAAATTTAATTTTATAGACATATTTAACGTAAAAAGGAATAAATTTAAAAATGAAGTTGTGTTAACGCTTAACAATTATTAACTTAAGTAAAGTTGTGATGTTCTTAAGAACATCATACGTTTGTAACTAGCCATTTATGTAGGTGAAAACAAAATCAACAGCTGCCTTTCAGACAAGGTTACTATTAACATCGCACTAAAATAAACAAAATCCTAATTGCTGAATTAGAGCAACAGAATATTTACACGAAAGTTATTTTATCTAATATTATATATATATCGGGTGTAAAAAAAGGCTTAACCAAGCCGAATACCACATATTCTACGTATTATTACGATATTTTTTTTCTTTTACACTATACCTGGGAAATGACGGGTTACAAAGTTATTGACAGTCAAAGTTAAAAATGTTTTTCAAAGATTTTTACAAAATTGACTTCTGTTTGATAATACTAAACTTTGTTACAAAGAAACATGATAAAAAATTTCAGTCCTTCTTTCATAAAAGGCCTTTAAAGGGCACAGCCGGCAATGAATCGTGCGCAGTGCTCTCGCGCCACCCGCTCGCCCGCCGACCGCTTATACACACAGGCATAGTCTGTGGCGTGCGCGCTATACATTGCGGGTTGAAAATAAGTTATGTTTTTTGATACCCAAAAATTAAAGTCAATTCCCAGCAATTATTTTTTTTGCATTCTACTTGGTTTTATGTATAGAATTCGTGGTTTAAGGCTTCGTTAAGCCTTTTTTTACACCCTGTATATATCGTTCTTTAGCTTACATTTTAGATAGTAAGAGTGCTGAATACCGGGCTCAATGGAATGGAGCTGATGATTTCGGAATCACCCTAGTTTTAGTTTTATTTTAACTTCATCAGATGTCTGCTCTCAACTTAAATATCACTATCTCTATGGACAATGTTGTTGGTCCTACAATTACTTATATGTATAGTAATGTAGTATTTTAAATTAAGAATCATTGTAAGACTGTTTGTTGTCCTGAATAAATAGAAAAAAAAAAAAAAAAAACATTCCAATTAGTCGAAGAATTATTGAGTTTTTTGGATATGGAAGTACCAATGATGGAAATTCAGCGCGACGATTTTTCTCTAATTACGAAACATCAGTTGGTACAATTAATTTCTGCCTGCAGAAATAACTGGCATAAGCAAAAATTTAATTTATAGGCTTATAGATTATTTTGATGACAATGTCTAGTGGGCTAGCAATAAATGAGGAAAAGTTCAAAATATTCTGCCTGAGAACCGCTGTTGTCTATTTGTTGTGAAAGCCAGGTGCCATAAGAACCTTTTCTGAATTCTTTCAATCCTAAGTATGTGGTTCGCATATTGCGGTCGCCAAACAACCGAGCCATACTCCAAGAAACTTCGCACGAGACTGTTGTATAATAAAATTTTAATTTTATAATTTCGAAAAGATTTGATGTTACGCAAAACAAAGCCAAGAGTTTTTGATGCCTTACTAATGAGTTGGTCGATATGAGGTAAGAAGGTAAGTATCTTGTCAAGTAAAATGCCCAGATCCTTAACAATTACCACTTCTGTCAGAGGTGAACCATCAATAAAATAAGGATGTGTAATAACACCACTGACCTTTCTAGTAAAATTTATGTAAAAGCACTTATCTATGTTTAGACACATCCCATTGTGCTGACACCATTGAGCAAGATTATCAAGATCAGTTTGGAGCATTTTCGAGTCCGAATCTCTGTCCACCATTTTGAGAATTTTTACATCGTCAGCGTACAAGAATGGTTTGGAATGTTTGATGTAATCGGGGATGTCATTAACAAAGATGTTAAACAGGACCGGCCCAAGGTGGGAGCCCTGTGGGACGCAACAGTTGATATCATAACTGGATGATTGAAAACCATTCGCTACAACAAAAAATGATCGATTTCTTAGATATGACTCGATCCATCCCAGTAGTGACCCGGAGAAACCGTACGCACAGAGTTTTGAAACCAAAATGCTATGAAATCTGTATATACTAGATAAAGATAAGATAAAGAACATTTATTGCGGGACATCACAATGACACATAACAAAACAGAACGCAAACAATTTCTAAGAAAACTAAAATAAAAACATGGAACATACTTGAAAAAAAAGCAAGAAGAAAAATAAAAGACAAACATAATGACCGAACTGTACCGCTATGCGCGTCGCGAAGCCCATCGCAATAGGACCTCAATCAGCATAAAGTCGTTGCCCACTACGTAGGCTACGACGCTGGTTTTCAGTAGGCCCCTGCTGAGTGATATCACGGACTACTGCGCTGCGATTCTCCCGCCGTGAGTCGCAGCGCAGTCGGAGACTCACTCATTTCGTCGAGTGGGCGGCGTCATTTTCTTCGATTTGCAGGTTGACCAGTTTCTTGGTGGGGCGCCGCAGGATGCCCCCTCGGGTCAGCACGTCCGCAGCTCGCACGACGCCGTCGGGTCCCGGGTACACGGCGGTAACTCGTCCAAGTGGCCAAGTATTTCGTGGCAATGTGTTGTCCACGATCAGTACGATGTCTCCAGTCTTCAATTCTGGGCCGTGGCCGCGCGGCTCCCGCCGGCCTTGTAGTTCGGGGAGGTATTCTTTTATCCAACGGCTCCAGAACATGTCTGCTATTCTCTGGGACGCCCTCCAATGGGTCTTGCCCAGCAGGTCTCTATCTTCGAATTGTCCCATGGCCGGTTCATGTGCAGGCTCCAGCAGCAGGAAGTGATTCGGCGTCAATGTTTCGGGTTCATCAGGGTCGACCGTAACGTGGGTGAGCGGTCGGCTGTTGACGGTGAATTCCACTTCTGCGAGGACCGTGGCCAGGACTTCGTCGCTGGTAGTGCGCCCGTTCATTACTGTCGATAGCGCTGTCTTTACTGTTTTGACTAGTCTCTCCCAAGCACCGCCCATGAATGGCGCGCCTGGCGGGATGAAGCGCCAGGTGATGCGGCGTTTGCTGGCTTCAATTTCAGTCGCGCTGTCGATGGCTCGGCGCAGCTCCTTCTCGGCACCGTGTAGGTTGGTCCCGTTGTCCGAGCAAATCTCCTTAGGGCAGCCTCTTATCGCGATGAATCGCCTCAGCGCCATTACCGCAAAGTCGGTGGTCAGCGTAGCGGCGAGTTCGAGATGAACCGCCCTGGTCGTGAGGCACGTGAAGAGGGCCACATAGCGTTTGTGCGTGGCTCGTCCAACGGTGACTTGTAGCGGCCCGAAGTAATCGACCCCCGTGTAGGAGAAGGGTCGATGATGATGGGCAAGCCTGCAGGGAGGATGGTTCCCCGTAGGCGGTGCCGACGGTGCTGCTCTTCGTATGCGACAGTGAAGGCACTCCTTGATTATCTTCTTTGTGGTGGGCCGAAGTTGCAGGATGTGGAATCTTTGGCGACACTGGTTGATGGTGGCTTCCACTCCCTGGTGATGACCGGTGAGATGGACGTGCGCGATGTACAGGCGCGTGACGTGGTGACGTCCATCCAGGATCGGCGGTCTTCGTTCTACTTCGGGTATTCCTTCTGCAGCGTCGATTCGGGACTTCAGAGTGATCATGCCGTTGTTCAGTTCAATCGCCAACTTTCTCAGTCGACTCTGGCGGTTGATGTTATGTCCTCTTCTCATGTTTTCTATGCCTTCTTCAAAGGCGTCTTCTTGGCTCGCCTTGATGATAATCTTCTCGGCTTCAATGATAAGTTCGGCGGAGATCTTCAAATACTTGTCTTCTTCATGAACCTTTTCAACTAGTTTCTTCGTTCTTCTGTCGACGCGCTGAGTACCCCAGGATGGATCTTTCTTCTTGTTTGGCTTGGTTCTTGAGAAGAATGTTCTGTGCTTCTTTGTCTTCAGAAGGTTGACGAACTGCAGAACCCTGGCTGTCGTGCGGACCAGGCGTTCCCATTTTGAGAACTTGGTTACGTCCGGCACGACTCGTGATGCGGCCGCGGTCTTCTCCTTGAGATTCAGCGTTCGCTCCTCCCCTGTAGCTTCCGGAACAGTCTTCTTTTCCTCCGGCCATGTCGTTCGATCTTCCTTCAGGAAGTTGGGGCCGGTGAACCACCTGTGGGTCTCGTCGAAATCTTTAGGCACGTCGCGTGTTGCGTCGTCGGCTACGTTGAGTTTGGTGGGAACCCAACGCCATTCCTCTGTCTTGGTGTTTTCTTCGAGCTCTGCGATCCGGTGGGCGACGAAGGGCTTGAATGACCGGGCTCCGGTTCTCAGCCAGGTCAGGACCGTTTTGCTGTCAGTCCAGAATGTTCGGGACACTGGCTTCCGGTCGTGTTCTTTGATGACTGCCTGCGCCATCCTGCTGCCCATCAACGCTGCCTGTAGCTCCAACCTCGGGATCGATGTGACCTTCAGGGGAGCCACTTTCGCTTTAGCCAAGACGAGCGGTGTGTGGATGTTTCCGTCTTCATCTTCAATGCGCCAGTAGAGCGCAGCTGCGTAGGCGGCCTCGCTGGCGTCGACGAACACGTGGAGTTCGATGTTGTCGCTGTGACTGTAGTTCGGGTAGCACCGGGGTATGCAGACCTGGTTCAGCCTCTGGAGGTGTGTTGTCCATTGCTTCCATTCCATGGTCAGGTCTTCTTCCAGTTGCTCGTCCCACGCCGTGCTTCTTCGCCATATCTCCTGGAGGATTTGCTTCGCCCCGATTGTGACAGGCGAGGCTAACCCCAGAGGATCGAATAGGGACATGACGATCTTCAGGGCTTCTCTCTTCGTCGGCCTCTTCTGTAGGATGCCCTCAGGTAGACGCGACAGGTCCAAGTTAAAGCCGAAGTGGTCGCTCGACGTTCTCCAGATGAGACCCAGAACTCGTTCAGTTTTGCTATCTTCTGCTAGGTTCATGTTTTCTTGTTTCTTCCCCGGGTCCAGTTGTTGCAGCACCGCATCAGAGTTCGATGTCCACTTCCTTAGTTCAAAGTGTGCTCGCTGGTGGATGTCTCTAACTTCTTTTGCGATCTTGATTGCCTGTTCTTCTGTCTCGAAGCTTTGGATGTAGTCATCCATGTAGTGGTTGCGTTCGATGGCACTGGCAGCTTCGGGATGTGTCTCGGCGGCTTCTTTCGCGTTGCGGTCCTTTATATAGATCGCTGTGCCAGGGGACGAGGTGGCTCCGAAGATCAGTGACGTCATTCGGTATTCGGTGGGTGGAGCGTCATGATCTGTTCTCCACAAGTAGCGGAGCGCATCCCTGTCTTCCGGTCGGATTCTCACTTGCAGGAACATTTCGGTGATGTCTGCTGATACTGCGACTCGGTGTTGCCTCATCCTTAGCAGCACGCCGGGAAGTGATTGGAGCAGGTCTGGACCGGTGAGTAGGGTGTCGTTGAGTGAAACACCCTTCGTGGTGGCTGCTGCGTCGTGCACCATCCTGACCTTGTCCGGTTTCATGGGGTTGATCACCGGGAAACAAGGCAGGTACCATGTTCTGTCTTCATTCTTATGTTCAGGTGCGACTTCAGCGTAGCCCTTTTCAATGAGCGCTTCCATTTGTTCGTGGACCTTGGCCTTCAATATAGGACTCTTCTCAATTTTCTTCTCGGTGGCACAAAGTCTTCTTAGCGCGTAGTGTCGATTGTCCGGCAGCTTGATGTCTGCCGACTTCGATAGAAGCCCTGTCTGGAAGCGGCCGTCTTCGAGGCGTTTGGTCTCCGCATCCAGTATCTTCAATGCCTGGGCTTCAGGATCGTTCTGTGGTTTCTTCGGCGCGACTCCAAATGACTCCAGAGAGAAGAAGTTCTTCAATTGTTCGTCGATTCTCTCTAGTTCCTCTGTTTCCGTAGTCACGTAGTTCACGAAGTGGACTCTCTGTCCCAGAGTCCGCGCCTGCGCCCCGTGAAGAACCCACCCCAGCTTCGTTAGGGAAGCGACTGGCTGCTGTCTGTCGCCGACGCGGGTGGTATCCGCCAGGAGAAGTGGCCAGTTGTCTTGCCCGATGAGTATTCCAGGCTTAGCTTGCTCGTAGGTGAGGTTCTTCAGGTCTTCAAGGTGACGGCAGCCAGCCAGATCGCGCTCGTCGATGCTCTGCGGAGATAGTTGCAGCTGATTGATGCTTCTTGCTTGGATGGTGTGGCGCTTCTTCTGGGCTCCCTGGATCGTTAGCTTGAGCCGCCTCGAAGACCCCGTTTCAATTTGTCGTTCACCGATTGCTTAAATGCGTAGTGGTTCTACCGGCCCTCGTAGTCCAGCCTGCTGTGCCAAGTCCTCGTCGATAAGCGTGATGGTAGAGCCGTCGTCGAGCAGTGCGTATGTGTCGATTCTTCTCTTTGGCCCGATGAAGGTCACAGGTAATATTTTCAAATACGCTTGAGGCTTCCTCGGTGTCCACGTAGAACTCACTACTTCACTTTTCTTTTCTTCTTTTTTCTGTTCACCACTCTTTGTGTGGTGTAGCAGCTGATGATGTGGATGGGGGCACCCGTCTATATTGCACTTCGTGTTGCGGCAGTGATGTACCTTTGTTCTATACCGCAGGCAACGAAAGCATAGTCTCTTCTCTTTGGCGAGATCCCATCTGTCATTGACGCTTAGCTTCTTGTATTCTTCACAGTTCCCGATGGCGTGCCCTGTCTTCTCACAACATAGGCAGCTGTATGTCTTCTGTTCGGGTTCCGTTGTGTTTGCATTGTAGGCCCGTTGCGGCCTTCTTGTTGACGCGGCGTTGTCCGGTTGTTCAGGCTGTGCATAGGGGCCGCATCGTTTGGCCTCCCGGTTCAGGAAGCGCGACAGCTTGACAAGGTCCGGTTCTTCTTTGTTCTGTTCGGCCGCGAAGTCGTACCACCGATATCGCATGGTGGAGGTCAGCTTCTCTATTGTAATCTTCGTGGTCTCGGGGTTGTAAAGGTAGTACCTCATCTTGATGGCACCCAGTGCTGCGACGATGTTCGAGACCCGGCTGGTGAAAATGCACAAGTCTCGCGCCGTGTCTTGAGGCTTCGGTAGTGTTCGTAGTCGCTCCAGTTCGGATATAGCGATGGCGTCCGGACGACCAAACCTTGCTTCTAAGGTTTTCACGACGTCTTCTGGGATGCCGTTGTACAGCAGGAGACTCTCTACTGCCTCCCTCGCACGTCCTTTGAGGCTTCGGCGCAGGCGGGCGAGGTTCTCTAATGTTGTCAACCCGTTCTTCGACTCTTCATAGGCAGCTTTGAAGATCAGCCATTCTTGATGGGACCCGGCGAATATCGGCAGTTCAGTGTTCATCTTCGGGTGACTCGCCCTCGCAGCCATAGTAATGGCGGCGGCGAGTTGCGCGATGTCACTTCTTGTTGTCTCGTTCCCTCCCGCCGGTGGAGCACCGGCGTATGCTGTCTCGTTCACTCCCGCAGGTGAGACGCCGATATGTGCTGTCTCGCTCACTCCCGCCGGTGAGATGCCGATGTATGCTGTCTCGCTCACTCCCACCTTGGGACACGTCGCGACCTGCGGGGCAGGTGCCTGCGTCGGTATCGGCGGTAGTGGTAGTGGCTCTGGGATGTGTGGTTGCTCGGTGATAGCCAGCATTTGTATGCGACTATCGTCGACCCAGGTGCCGGTGCGCTCGTTGTTGTTGTTGCCGGAGTCATCAATCACGGTGTCAAGGTCGTCTTCATCGGTGTCCGTTTCTGCCTCGATAGCCGCCACATTGGCGGCGGCTTGCTGCAGCTGGATGCGCAGGAGCTCTTCCTTGGCCTTTAGTAACCGCTTGTTCTTTCTTGATGTTATTGAAGACGTTCTCTTCTGCGCATGTGCCGCGGGCGGCTGCACCTGAGTGGGCGCAGCCGGCGGCGTTCTGGCTCAGTAGCCAGCGGACTGGACGCTTGACTCGTGGCCGAGGTGTCTGGCATAGTGGTACCAGTGTACTCGGTCCCCGACGATGTTTCCGTCTCTGACGTAGGCGCTCTCTCTTTTGTGTGAGAGCGAGTGACGGGCATCTTGACAATCTTCAATCTTCAGTCTTCAACACGTAGATCCGGCTCGAAGGACCAACAATGTGCCGGATGACACGTAGCTGGACTTGGTGTGAAGTAGAAGCCAGACGGGTCGGATGCCCCGTAGTAACTCGGTGTGAGGGGCGTGAAATAAAAACGCCTATGTCAGGTCACGGAGTAACAGCCAACCCAATATTCGAAAGTGGACTGTATTGTGTGCGGTAAGGTGGCTGTATTTTTCTTCCTAGTGTTCTTCCCAGGGCTCTTCCTATTTTCCTTAGGAGAGGTGATTCTTCTAAGCTGCTGCTCGATCGAATGAATTGCTCTGATTTCTGCCCGCCTTATATACAGTTATTTTGGCGGGAAAATCCCCACCCACGCAGTCACTGTGTGAGTGAGAGGTCGGTGGGAGCGAGAAGGGGGATGGCATGCGCTTGCTTTTCGCGGTCAAAAGGCAATACCGAAGGGAGAGCCGCATGCCATCTCTTTTTAGAAAGAGAGGGAAATAGAGCGGGCTTAAATTTTGAGTTTAATTGGCAATACCGTAAAGAGAGCCGCGCCCTATTTCCTATTATTTCTAGTCCTCGTTAACCTATACGAGGGTGTGTGCCTACTTAGGGTGTGTGTCCTAAACCCCCGGCTGTTACTTTATTTATTCAAACTTTCCATCATTTTTACAATAAATTTCACAATAAAGATATAACAAAACATAAAACGCTTACAAACTATTTTACAAACAATTATAAATCAATTTAACAAAATACTATTTTACATTTTGGACGCCGTCCTGTACACAAACATTTATACAAGGTACCACTAAAGGTGTCCACCTGCTTAAGAACTGGTTCCACTGTTCATTCACATAGAAAAGCGGTTGTAATCACCAGTTAGCAGAATCACATCAAAAAGGTTGTACAATTTTATCGAATAATACCTTATGAAGTTTTAAATTCAGTTATTTTACCTATATTTTATCTGTCAGTATAATTTTATCTTACTGTGGAAAAGTCAAACCTATATAGTTATTTTATACTCGTGGTTAAAGGTGATGAATGAAAAAAATATTTTATACGTGTTTGTTTCATTAACTTATCCTGTATACTATCGTGAATATTTTTATTTTCTTTTAGACATCATGGAATCACAACGCCGGCAGTTTTTTCAAAAAAACAAATATTAAAAGGAATAGAAAGAAATAACTACTAGTAAAGCCTAATCGATTCAAGTCACTTTGTTTCCTAAATGGTCATTTATTGTCGCATCGATCCCTGACCTCCAAAATGACCCCAATTTTGCTGGGGGGGTTAAACGCCAAAAAAGTGCTCAGAAAAAATTTAAACCTAGCTCAAACGACGGAGAAAAATTCGCTGATTCCATATATATATATAACTCAATATCGCAAAAAATGTCGCTTAGTCCCTTTTGCCTTTCACCCCCCGATATTAAAATTTCTTTTGATTTTTATTAAAAAATGTGAAGAAACTTTTTCCCCAACCTATTATATCCTGCGCATGTGATCGCTTCCAAACAATGGACTACCATCTTCCTAAAGTCTGGTGGGGATGGGTTGAAGTAGAGAGGTCCGGTTTTATCCAAGCTGAGTTTTGTCCGACAACTGCACACCAGCGGCTTTGGGGGTGTGAGTAAACGCTGTGGTCGCTTTTGCTCTGAATCGGGAGGACGGAGCGGATTCGGCAGCACTCATAGTGATAAAGCAGCCCTATTTAGGGGAGCACTGCTTTCCCCGCTCAGCCGGGGAGAGGGCTAGAAAAGTTGCCCTAAACAAACGCTCGCCCAAACTACCTATAATAAGTAAGTAAATTCCATCAATAGCTGTTGAAATAGATTTTTTACATGTATTTTTTTTATATCCATGACTGTCTGTCATATACTTTTATATGGTATTAGACCTTTTAGTTGCAATACAAAAATGGTTGACAAATAATTATCGAAACAGCACTTTTCATTTTGATTTCGTCGATCCGGTTTCATTTTTACTTAATCATTTGTCAAATTACCTAGCAATAAAATTACAATATGTTTTTATGTATTATATAGTATAAAGTTTTAAGTAGTATTTTTGTAGTCGAATCCTAAAAATGGAGGGAAGTCTTAACTACATAGACTTTTATTTCACTAGCTCCTAGTCTATCATTCTTAGAATAGAAATAAAAAACGATTGAGAGTGCAAATTAAAATGACTCCAAATAATACTACCGCACGGAACGGCAACGTGCGCTTTGCCCGCTTCCGAGCCACTATTTTGAAATGTTTGGCGGGAAAACAGGTTTTGGCTTATAATTTTGAAACCAAGAGGCCCAGAGATTTAATCGCCCACTGGTTGAGTAACTAAGTGACAGATAGTTGCTCAACCAGTGCAGTCAGTCAGTACCTTAGCGACTGGTGCGAGAGCCGGTGCCAGTCGCGCTGCCCAGGGAAATGGGTTCATAAAACGGCTCCCTCGGTGGGAATGAGCAAGACCCCGATGGTATCTGATGATCTGATCCGATGGTATATGATGGCTCCACCAAACAATGATGGAGCAAAACAGAGAGCGCATAGGGCCGCTGCCTGGGGGTGATCGCCGGGGCGCGTCTGGGGCTGGCGCTGGACGTGGCAGCATGCGGGCCGCCAGCACTTCCCGACTGGGCCGACCACCTGCCCAGTCACCGCCATCATCGCCTTCAGTGCGCTTGGCACCAGCAGGGGCTTCACAGTCCCAGCAATTGGTGCCCGCCACTGGAAGTACTAGGCGCATGAGGTGGAATAGAGCTATGAATGCAAACCTCATGCGCGCTTACTACGGAGCGACAGAGGGAGAAACCGGCAGGACAGGCTATCAAGCACGGATGCATCGCACATTTCTGCAACTCGAGCCAAATTTGTCAGTCGCCGAACAAAACCTGTCGGATAGAGCTCGGTGGATATTGCGGTCTAACATCTATAGCACCACTGAGCTCGAACAATTGCGAAGCGAGGCTGTTTCCTGCGCGCCATCCGCACCCACTGAGCGGACTGCCACTCCAGAGCCTTCTGGCGGCGAGAATATAGTAGTCGAAGACAAGCCGGTGGAGGCTGATGGCGCGTCGTATATAGTCGCCCAGGACATAGAGCGAATGAGGGGGATTCTAGAGGAGTCGATTTTGGAGTACAGTAATACTCCCCTGGAAGAGAGACCTAGGCTTCCGAGGCTACTACTCAGCGTTCGGATCCGGGATGTCGTTGAGGCCGTTAACCAGATGCTGCCCCAGCATTTGGAAAGCAGCTCTGGCCTGGCTGATACCAGTACAATTCTCTTTAGTGCAGCAATGACGGTGTGCCGATTCACAGGCATCCGAGTTGCACCACGTCCAAGTGCTGCACGTACTACTCACAGGAGTAATACTGTGCCAGCCTGGAAGAGGAGAATCGAACAACGTATCGAGCAGGCCAGATTCCTCATCGGCAAACTGACGTGCTTCCGCTCGGGCAATTCCAGGCCATGAATTGTGCGCTTTGTCAGGAGGGAGTTTTCTGGGATGACCATTAATTTGGCTAACCCAGAATTTACCCGAAAACTGACGGAGCGCATCGATGAGCTGAAGCAGAAGATCGCTGCGTGGGCGAAGCGTATCAGAAGGTACTCAGAAAGGGTTGAGAGATACGAGCAGAATCGCCTTTTCGGGAGTGACCATAGAAAGTTCTACAAACGCTTGGAGAGCTCTGAACCTCGCAACACTGGTGCAAGACCGAACAAGGCCGACGTCGTAAGCTTTTAGCGTGGCCTTTGGTCAACACCGGTAGAGCACAGCGAAGGACCCTGGATTGGCGCGATAGAGGAGGCGTGTGCATCAGTACCCCCGATGAACCCTGTCTCCATCACCGATGAGGACGTAGCCACTGCAGTACATAGAGCCCCGAACTGGAAAAGTCCGGGACTGGATGGCCTGCAGAGTTACTGGCTAAAAGGGTTCTCGGTATGCCACGCTACCTTGGCCCGCCAATTTCAGGAGGCGCTAGAGATAGGAGCTCTCCCGAACTTTCTCACTACTGGGATCACTCACCTAGCTCCTAAAACACAAAACACCGCGGATCCGAGTAAATACCGCCCGATAACGTGTCTGCCTACCATCTATAAGACACTAACATCCGTTCTGAGCGCCAAAATTCGTGATCATATAGACGCGAATCGTCTAATGACTGACGCTCAGAACGGATGTCGGGCTGGTAGCCGCGGTTCAAAGGAGCTCCTCCTCATAGATGCTGTCGCTGGCCAACTGGTCAAATGCAATCGCCGGAACTTCTCTGCTGCCTGGATCGACTAAAAAAAAGGATTTGACTCAGTCCCCCATACATGGCTAAAGAGGGTCCTCGAACTGTATAAAATTGATTATACGGTTCGACACTTCCTCGGGAAATGTATGGAGCAATGGAGTACAATGCTTAGTCTCCAGGGCGAGAGAATGGCGGATGCTGAAGACCGAATAAGCATTAGGAGGGGTATATACCAGGGCGATTGTCTGAGTCCACTTTGGTTCTGCCTTGCCCTGAACCCTCTAAGCAGATTGCTGGAGAATTCGGGGACGGGCTTTCAGTTTCGGAGAGGGAGAGATCGGGTGTCGCACCTTATTTACATGGATGACCTGAAGCTGTTAGCCCCAACAGTAGGCCTACCGCGCAAGTGGCGTCGGCATCGTCATCGACTTCACTTTGACAGTCGACGGCGATTTGGTACCGCGTAATTTCCCAAACCGACGCGTCGGCTTGATAATCGATGCCGACGCATAAAGAACGAATGATACGCTGTATTTGACAGATAAACGGTACCGCGCAAAAAATATCAAACCGACGGTCATTTCGACGCGTTGGTTTGAAGTGTCATTTCAATACGGCAGCTCCTGTAGGCCTACCGCGCAAGTGGCGTCGGCATCGTAATCGACTTCAATTTGACAGTCGACGGCTATTTGGTACCGCGCAATTTCCCAAACCGACGCGTCGGCTTGATAATCGATGCCGACGCATAAAGAACGAATGATACGCTGTTTTTGACAGATAAACGGTACCGCGCAAAAAATATCAAACCGACGGTTATTTCGACGCGTCGGCTTGAAGTGTCATTTCAATACGGCAGCTCTTGAGTCGTCGATTTGATAATTTTGATTGTTCCAATTTTAGTTTGCTTTCATTATTTTTCTTCCTAACGACTAATTACTTTTTATTTTATCGTTTTTGCTGTCTTGTGTTTTAGGAGGACCATGGCTTGGGTGGCGCTCATGGTGGCTGCGGAGGAGGAGCGCCTGAAGAAGATGAACACCACACGCAGAAGGATGGAGCGCGCATTGGCCCAGCCGTTGATGCTTCCCGACACCGACTTCATAGGACGGTTTCGCTTATCAAAAGCGAATTTTGTGAGGCTATGCGAAGATGTCATACCGCTCTTGCCCACAAATGAAAGAACCAGCGGCATTAAGCCTGAAATTAAGGTACGTATAATTGGTCGCAAAATGTCGCGAATTTATTGATTCTTTCGGGCAGGGCCAGTGATTTAGTTAATCAATACAGGATACATGAACTTATTCTTTGCTTACAGATACTTGCTGCATTAAATTTTTATGCAACTGGTAGTTACCAAAACAGTGTGGGTGCTAATGACATTATTCACCTGAGCCAGCAATCAACATCCGATTGCTTGCGTGATGTGACAGACGCGCTCAACGCTCCGGGAATTTTGAGGAAATATATAAAATTTCCACGGTCCCAGACAGAACGAGTCTCTCTAGCAATGAGGTACCAATTTGATTCTATTGTATTTATGCAATATAATACTAATTTCATTAATGGATAGGTTATGGATAGATACTAATACTAAGCTACTTTCAGATTTAACGAGAAGTTCGGATTTCCTGGGGTCATCGGCTGTATAGATGGGACCCATGTAGCCATCATAAGACCGAGCGATAATGAGGAGGCATTCTACAACAGAAAGGGCTACCACTCGCTGAATGTTCTTGCGGTGAGATGCACACTCTTTATTTTGCATTTTTTCAGCAGTGGACTCCTATCAATTCTTTTCTTGCAGAAATGGTGTTGAAAGCAGTGTTGGGCAATTATCAATTAATTTGTCAATTATCTTGTTAATTGACTAAAAAAGTAATTGCAATTAAATTAATTACATTTAAATTATTCGTAATTTAACTTTTAATTGCACCTTGCCTATAAATTAATTTGATTAATATATTATGTCAATTGCAACTCACAATAAAAATAAAAGCAATTAACTTTGTTAGTTGTTAAATGAAACAATTAAAACTAACAATTAACTTTAAGTAACAAAAAGAAATTCGTAAAAGATTTAGAAAAACTAAGCTGTAAGTCTCAGATGAATACAAAAGTGGTCAAAGGCTGTAAGTATAGCTTAATTTTTATAAATCTTTCTACATAAAAAAACTGCTTGTTGATTAAGAAATGAATATTTCCTTTTATTATGTGTTTGTATTTATGTATAACAATGTTTACATAAATACAGCAGTATTTTTTTAATTGTTAGTTTTAATTAAAATTCACAAAACAATTGAAAATTAATTTATTGTTAATTGTAGTAAATCACAACCAACAATTAATTAATTGTTACTACTACAGTTAAGAATTAAATAATTGTTAATTGTATTTATCCACAATTACAATTGATTAATTGTTAGTTGTTGTGTTTATATTTACCAATTAATCAATTGTTAATCTTTTATTCTTTTTGCAATTAAAATTTTCCCGACACTGGTTGAAAGTCATTGAGAATTATTGTTTCTTTCTCTTTTAAGGCATATTAATTTATAACTAAAAATTGTGACTTAGGCACTTATGACTGTTCTTAAATGTGAGATATTTTGCACTCACAATGTCATTTTATTTATTTATGTTTTAGTTTTATGTATGTGTCACTGAGAGACAATGTTCAGCTTAAACCACAGTACCTATCTAGAAATATAAAATTTAGAGGAAATATTATTTAGGTGTAATTTTTTTTTTCAGATTTGTGATGCGGATCTCCAGATCTTGCATGTAGATGCCTCTTTTGGTGGTGCAAGCCACGACTCTCATGTGTGGAACATGTGCCCGGTCAATCCAGCCATGCGTAGATTGCATGATGAAGGACAGAATTTATGGCTTTTGGGTAAGTAGAATAAAATAATAAGTAATGTAAATAAGTTGTTCACATAATCACACCAATTATCTAGTCCTAAACTAAGCAATACTTGTGCTATATTATATGTATTATAGAATATGTTAGGGAAAGCAGAGGGTTGTATATTGTATATAAGTTTATGATGAAAACCGGTTTAGACGTTACCAAGATATTTTGCTTTCAACCAACTTTTCACTTTGACTTAGCAATAATTTTTGCGGGTGACTAGACGGGTGACGGGTACTTATGATTAGTCATTTACAACACTGGAAGAGAGAATAGATAACGACAACAATTCAATTAAATTTCAGGTGACTCAGGCTATGCGCAGCGTCCATGGATGATGACTCCTATTCTCCATACTGCGCCGAATTCACCGGAAGCGCATTATACATCGGTTCACGTGCACACACGGAATGTCGTCGAGCGCACTTTCGGTGTGCTGAAGTCCCGGTTCCGCTGCCTCTTAGCGCACAGAACCCTGCACTACAAGCCAAGGAAGGCAGCAAAGATTGTGAATGCATGTGTTGTTCTTCACAATTTCATAAATGACCCAAACATCGAGGTCGACAGAGAGGCATTGAGTCGTGATGAAGAGCGGCAGCCTCCTCGTGCGCCAGGTCACACTCAACGAGAAGATGAACGCTTTATTGACAGGGGACAAATTGTGGAGAGGTTGTGGAGCAACCGACGCTAACATTAAGGAAAATATTTATTTATACATAAATTTTGTAATGTTTTCGCTTTTTTAATAAATTACCAGCATCAATTGTTTTACTGCCTATTTTGAAATGATTTTTATGAAAAAAGGGATATTGTTAATTATTATTTAAATGACAAAATTGTTTGGAAATCAATACCTACTGCCTTGCTCGCATAGGTGCATTTATCTTGTAATATATTGTTTTGTAATGTATATTTAAAACTTTTAAAGAGGCTGACAATGGTGACCGAGTTTCTTGCGCTGCTTCTTCTCGGCACTAGCCCTAACTTGTCCTGAAGCAGTGGTAGGGAAAAAAATCTATTGGGACGTGTAAATGTGCTTAATTTGCCTATTTGCAAAAATAAATTAGTTTTATTGGTTTTTTACTGTTTTATTGTGGCTCTTTTCCATAATATTTTTTATTCTGTCATTTTTATGGACAACATCTTGCTCTGATCCTAAGGTAAGTAGTAGCACTTATGTTATAGAAATCAGAAACAACGACGGTACCCAGACCCGAGCCAATATAGAAAAGTTCGTTTTCTACATTGACCCCACCGGGGATCGAACCCGGAACCTCAGATGGCGGCGCCATTTTAGTCCGGCGGGCTCGCCTCTCGTCCACAGAGGTCGTCGATAAGGGTAGGTGAGGTTAGATAAGTGGAGTGTTTTTGTGAATGTGGCCACTTAGCAAAAAAGCTAGCCATAGATTAGAAATAGCTTAGGGAATGATATTTTCTCTTCTTCCTTATGGACTATTTTGATAATCTAATATTTAAAGAGTTATTAATTGATATATTGAGAATCTAATCTAATAAAGAAGAGCTAAGGTTCTATGTGCCTTACTTATGATAAGTTAGAACACACGGAATATTTTTCCTGTTAATCAGACTAGTTTGATCAGAAGGAAAATTATTCCTGTTCAACAAACTAGTTTGACCATAGGGAAGGAGGGGATTGGCGCTAAAAAAACATGGATAATTGTAAAAGTATCTATTTAAGGTTTCGCTTATCGAGCGAAGTGAAGCGGCCGTTTCTTCCTGAGCCGCGGCTGCACGTTCCTGGGCCGCGGCTGCACGGTCCTGGGCCGCGGCTGCATGGTCCTGGGCCCCGGCTATTGCCTGAAGGGCAGCGTTGGTTTGCCCCTGGGCCGCAACACTTCGCTCGAAAATATCCATCGCTCGCGCAAAGAGCGCCACCGATTTTTCTTCTGCCTCGAGCCTGCGCTGGTCGAGGGCGAGGCGGTTCTGCTCCGCCTCCCATGCCCAGCGCGGCTGTGGGATTTCCGTGGCTGTGGAAAAATAAAAACAGGGTAGTAAAAACGGTTACGTATTATTACAACAGTCAATTTAACTATTATCAATCAACTACGGTCGATTCACATAAGTTCATCTCGTATATTGGACGACTCAACTACTGTTCAACTCACTTATTTTTACTTGATCTAAAATTACCTGAAATATCGGACTATTCATCAAATGTTTGTTTAAGATATTGGTTGTTTAAACTACGTACGAAATACCTAATGTACGACACACGTACTGTTTATCAATACTTCGCGCCACGTTCAATTATTTGCTAAAACGAAGGTACCGCATATAGTTTATACAAACTAGGTACTTATTTATAGTTTATTTATACAGTATTATTTAAACAACCTTTATAATTAAAGGCATTTAAAAAAATTCAATACGGGCGGGACCCATACCTACAACCATAGCTTAGGCTGAACCATCGCTGAAAGGCTTAAAGAGCATATAGCTCCTGTGAAAAACCGCCAAACTGCGAAATCAGCGATTGCCGAACACCTTCTTGAATCGGGCACTAATCACTGGATTGAATTTCATCAAACGCAAGTTCTTTCCACGGATCGCCACTTTTATTCAAGAGTTGTGCGTGAAGCTATTGAAATCAAAAAGTATAAAAATTTCAATCGGGAAGACGGTTACAAATTATCCGCGACATGGAATCCAGTGATTAAAAATAAACAATCTCGTTTTGTTTCGCGATCGAGTTCTCACCTGAATACGGACGCGGCGGTTAGTGTGCAGAATAGGGACACAGTGAGTGTAGTGTGTGACGGTACTTGGCGTGAAAATAATATCATGAGGGTAGATGAAGAATCTGCCTCTCATACGGAGTGAAGACATCGCTGTTCCAGTCAGCCTGTGACCACGGTCGGTGTAACCCGATCGAAACGTCAGGCAAAAGAGGTAACATTTTGTACCTAAATAATGATCGCGTTAATTCCCGTTTCATTGAGTTTTAAATTATGCAACGCGAAAGTTTAAAAGTAATCATAGCTTAGGAGCAACAAACTAGTGGTTAAAATAAAAAAAACCGGCCAAGTGCTAGTCGGACTCGCAAACGTAGGGTTCCGTACAATTATCTATAAAAAAACGGCCAAGTGCGAGTCGGAAGGGAGCCTTATAGAAGTATGTAAGTAAGTTTTATAGATGATAGTACGAAACCCTTTGTGCGCGAGTCTGACGCACTTGGCCGGTTTTTATTTAGTATTTGTTGTTATAGCGGCAATAGAAATACATCACCTGTGTAAATTTCAACTCTCTAACTATGACGGTTTATGAGATATTAGTCTGGTGACAGACAGACAACGGAGCCTTAGTAATAGGGTCTCGTTTTACCCTTTGGGAACGGAACCCTCAAAACTAGGAACCGACTTTAAAATAAATTAAGAACTCACTGGCTGCCGTGGTGGAGGCGTCTGCCCTGCGCTTCCGCTTCGCAGCTGGTGAGTCTGCTGCAGAGCCTGAAACAGAAATTTTACACAAATGTTTACTAGATTTATTATTAAGTTGCTATGCTCTGCCAGGGTTACATGTTATGGGACTTATGAAAATTTAAAACATCTCTCCAACCACATGTTGCACACATGTACAATTTGAATTAGATAAAAACAGGCTAAGTGCGTGTCGGGCTACGCACAGTGTAGGACTAAGTAGTTTTATTTTATATTTTACACGACTACTTAACTTCTAAGCACATGTAATATAATTCCATACTGCTTAGTAATAATTTTCTATAGAACATTCATTTTTAGTTCTCGAAGTACATTTTCTATTGTAAAGCCGACCAAGCTGTGAAAGTTTTCCTTTTCACTACGTTATTTATTTATAGCCACCGCAATTTTTTTTCACATATTATTATCCAAATACAACCATTTAACTAACAAAAATTAGCACTTTTAAGCTTAATATCTCGCAAAAGGATCCTCTGAATCGAAAAATGGTTTCGCATACCCCCTATATTTTTAATGACCTATTCAACGACTTTCGAAACCAAGAGATAGACAAGAAAATAAACTTGCCTTCTTTTGGAGGAGCACGGCTTGTGCTAGGCTGGGAGGCTGGCGGACTGGGGAGTGGGGCTTGCACGAGCAGTGGCGCTGGCTCGTCGACTGCAGGGGAGCTCACCTCTACTTCTGCACCAAGCGAGGGTGGGGGTGGGCTTGGCAGTGCCGGGAGAGGGATTTCTTCCTGAAGATGTAAATGTAAAAAAAGTATTATAAATTATTAACATCAGTAGATAGAGTCATGATTGAAAGTGTCACAATACAAGTAGATAATATTTTTTAGACTAGCATGTTTGTACCTATATAACAATGTTTGCTGTGTAGTGATGGCGGATTAATTTTTTGGGAGGTAATAGTCCAGCAGTTGATTGTCATAGGTTGTCAATGATGATGATTATGAAGGTATGTATATACCATGTTCCTGGGGATATTCATAATGTTTTGCCTGTTATTCAGACCATTAAATTGGCAATTTTATGTCTATATGGGCATAAAAGTCATTTAAGATTATTATTTTTTAATTTTCATTTAAACTAAACCCACATTCAATTGTCTAATAATTGAATAAAATGAAGTTACAAATATATCTCATATAAGATATTTTTAGAAGCATTTCACAAAGTTATGTTCAGGAACACAGTTTATTTTAAGAAATAATTGCTGTAAAATAGTCTAAATAAACAAACATTACAGTAAACCTAAGTGTCATTATGTATGTGTGAATGAAGTCATGCTATTGATAAGGGCTTGATTATTGTGCTAGAAAATAAATACTAAATTGCATTATTTGAGCATATTATGAGTCTAATAACATAACATAATACCAGTGTAGTGTAAAGCCTTAGGGCCTTACTACAAAAATATAGACTAAATTTAAACACTTGTTGCAAGATTGGTCAACCAATTAAAATTTTTTGTTAATAATATGTCTCGAATCTCTGATCTGTCAACATTTTTAATTGGTTGTTGACCAATCTTTAGACAAGTGTTTAATGGTAGTCTATCTTTTTTGTAATGCCATTTATGTTTATGGTAAACACAAAAAAGCAGCAATGGAAAAAGCAAAACATCATACATCAAAAGGAATCCGCACATCCTCATCTCCCAACACTGTCATTTTCCCGAGGATTGCATAGATCCTCTCTTCCACTGAGGTTAGCACATCAGCGGAAGGAGGACCTCCTCCTGTCCCTCGCTTGTGCACCTCTTGCTCCCCTACTTTTCGCTTGACGCGATATTTCATATCGCGCCAATACTAAACATGCAATTAAGCAACAAAAAATTGTTAGTGGAAACAAAAACATGAAATGCATTCAAACAAAATGATTAGTAAAAAGAAAATGGTTTGTTTTAGTGGAAACACAAGACAAAATGAAAGAAAAACATAGTGTAAACAAACAAGACCAAAATAACTATTAATTCATAGTGCAAACAAACAAGACCAAAATAACCATTACCCAAGATTACAACTCTGAAATCATCACACACTTACTTCACGCCACTGCCCAGCGGTTTTGCAATGCCCCATCACAGCATTGAGTTTCGCCGCCAACTCCTCCCACTGCTGCCTGATTGCGGCCTTGGCCTGAGGGGTCTCTAAGGACTGGCCTCTAGCCAAGGCC
The DNA here is from genome assembly GCA_950371115.1 of Anania fuscalis. NCBI lineage: Eukaryota > Metazoa > Arthropoda > Insecta > Lepidoptera > Crambidae > Anania > Anania fuscalis. Next base: position 9,684,056 of record OX493326.1, on the reverse strand, counting down.
CTATTCTCCTCCATGAAGCTCACGAGGAGCTCTATTTGCACCAGACTCACCTTTCTTGCCGCAGGCATCTACAAGTAAAAGGAATGTATTTACTAATATGGGTTATCTAATAATAAAATATGAGTTGGTACTAAAGAGAAATACAATGTTTACTTACTTTTGTTTTCCAAAATAGAGTTTTTAAGTTTAACACTATACTCTAACCCTGTCCAGTCAGCGGTTATGTTATGTTATGTCAATAAATATTACGTTCCGTTACCGACAACAGTGTTTAATGAAAACTAAATAAAAATACTTTTAATACCATGAAACTAAGTGATTTTTTAATTCAATCAAATAAAGTAAGGATAAATTGTTCTTTAAGTGCCTTTCAACAAACAAAATGTAAAAAGATTTGTTCAAATAACGTGTACTTTGTTTTATGTTCTTGTACTGTGTTCTGAGTAAAACGGACCGGAAGCCGACGCTACTTTATCGTTCACTCCATTCATCGACGCTCGTCAAATCGACGGCAAAATAGTTGCGCGGTACGGATGATTTGACAGCGTCGGCATCGGCATCGTAATCACCCGTCGGCATCGAGTTCAAGTCGACGCCACTTGCGCGGTAGGCCTACTGAGTCGTCGATTTGATAATTTTGAAGAATATTTCTCAGAATATTTACTAGTTACATCAACCAATACACATTTCAATATACCACACAATACTATTGAATCACAGCCTACTATCGATAGTATCGATTGGTATAACGATAGTCATAGCCGATACTATCAATAGTAATTACGATATTGAGCTTCAATACTATCGATGGTATTGCTATATACCGAAATTATGTTGCCATCGATACTATCGATAGGCCTATCGATGTTATAGATGATTTCCGAGGTCAACTATCGATAGTCAAACTATTAATAGCAAAACTATCGATAGCCAAACAATCGATAGTTCGGCAACACTGATTATAACCTCTACTTACTTCTGTCAATTTTACGTTCCGTTACCGTCAACTGCGTTTAATGAAAACTAAATAAAAACACTTTAAATACCATGAAACTAAGTGACTTCTTTATTCAATCATATAAACTAAGAATAAATTGTCGTTGTGCAACAAAATGTAAAAATATTTGTTCAAATAACTTGTACTTTATTTTATGTTCTTGTATTGTGTTCTGAATAAAACGGGCCGGAAGCCGACGCTGCTTTTTCATTCACTCTTTAAATCGACGCTCACCAAATCGACGCCAAAATAGTTGCGCGGTACGGATGATTTGACAGCGTCGGCATCGAAATCGTATTCAGCCGTCGGTATCGTGTTCAAGTCGACGCCACTTGCGCGGTAGGCCTACAGCTCTGAAGCTGAGGGAGCTACTAAACATCGTTGTTGATTTTAGTGGCTCCATTAGAATGGAGTTCGGGGTTGATAAGTGTGCGGTTATCCATGTGACGAGGGGAAACATTACTCGGTCGCAGGAGGTTAACCTTGGTGTCGTCCAACTGCAAACACTTTCCGAAACTGATACATACCGGTATCTGGGTATGTCACAGAGTATAGATTTGAGGGAATAGGACGTAAAACAGTCTACTGTTGTCTTTTATTTACGCGAACACGATACATTTGAATGAATGAATCGAGCTCCAGCATGTCAGGAAGGTACTACGGGAAAACCAGTTGCCGGTACCACGTCGTTCCAGACCCCGGGTCAAGCATTCCACCGTCGAACGCCAACCTGCTGTACTACCTTATATGAAGGGTGTCACTGACAAGATTGGAAACATTTTGAAGCGCGCTTCAATCAAAACCTACTTCAAGCCGCCGAAAAAGATTAACCAATTTTTACCACCTGTCAAGTGTAACATACCTCTTCAAGATGCGGGGGTGGATGTGGGTACAGACTGGAATGTGACTGTGGGCTCTCCTATATCGGTCAAACAAAACGAAGTATAGGCGTGCGGGTAAAAGAACTTATAGCCGACATCAAACATAGACGGAATACTAAGTCTGCAGTGTGTGAACATGCCTTAGATACACCCAACCATTTCATACGATTTGACCAGCCTAAAGTCCTTGCAAGAGAACGACGATTTGTTCCTCGCATGTTACGGGAGGCAATTGAAATTAGAAGACACCCGAATTTCAACAGAGAAGATGGTTGGAAAATACCACCAGCATGGGATCCTGTTTTAACGAAATTCCATGCTAGGCCCCGCACTGCAAGACCTCTAGATACAGTTAGCTCTTTTTGCGTAGATAGGAACACAAATTAATATTAACTGAGTGACGGTAGTTTATATTTTTTCAAAATATTGTAAAGACGAATAACACCTTAGTCTACCTGTGACCACGAACGCTGTAAAGTGTTCGAAACGTCAGGTTAAATAAAATGTTAATAAATCGCGAAATAATCCGTAAAAGTAGTTTCATTTAAATGTAAAACAGTCTGTTGGTGAAGCCTTCTTCGACCGCCTTACACAGGTGCTTAATAGTTCTTTGTCGGGGGTCAACAAGGTCAAAGCCTATAACGGATGGGTTATGCCTATTCTCTTATACACCTTTGGCATTCTCAGATGGACTCAGACCGAACTAAACGCTAGACTATATAGAATGCATCACCCCAGGTCGTCGGTCATGAGGCTGTATATCCCGAGGAAATGTGGTAGTCGAGGCCTGTTAAGTGCTAAAACCATGCACGACCGCGAGGTATCTAGCCTCAGAGCGTATTTCCTGGCAAAGACCGACACAACGATGCATTGTGATGTCATAGAATGTGATAAAGGACTCACCCCTCTTGATCTGGCCAACGAGTCATGGCAGTCGCCGGCGATACTAAGTGTCTCTGATTGCGAGACCGTATGGAAAGGGAAAGAGCTGCACGGACGGTTTTTCAAGGCTTTACACGAGCCCCACGTGGACCGAAAAGCTTCCGTGCATTGGCTGCGCTTTGTAGACCTCTTTGGGGAAACCGAGGGGTTTGCTTGTGCGATACAAGACCAGGTTATCAGGACGAACAATTACCGAAAGTACATCATAAAGGATGGCACAGTGGACATTTGTCGGGCCTGTCGCCATCCTGCCCCTCTAGCATGTACAACCAAACACGATATGATACGATATGATATAGCGATTTATCGCATATTTTTTGTCAAAATATGAACTTTTATCAAAAAAGCGAGCTTAACCGTGACGTCGCCGGCACGGACATGCTTACTGTTTCAATAAAAGTTCAAGATGGCGGCTATGTTATTATATTTTGAAAGTAAATAGGTGATAAATCGCTATATCATATCGTATCATATCGTGTTTTGTTGATCGTGCTACAGGGCCTGGAGAATCACTCCGTCATGTGGTTTCGGGTTGTTCGGCTCTTGCTAACACTGAGTATCTGCACAGACATAACCAAGCAGCCAAAATTCTCCACCAAAAGCTCGCCCTGAAGTACGGTCTCGTGAGCCAGAGACTACCCTATTATAAGTACTCGCCGGAGCCAGTACTCGAAAGTGACAGTATCCGGCTCTACTGGGACCGGCCCATCATCACTGACAGGACTATTCTTGCGAATAAGCCTGATATAGTGCTGATGGACCGGGCGCAATCGAAGGTGTTTTTAGTGGACGTCACTATCCCTCATGACGAGAACCTTGTGAAGGCCGAGACCGAAAAGCAACGCAAGTACTTGGACCTAGTACACGAGGTTACCGAAATGTGGGAAGTGGCGTCTACTGAAATCATACCAATTGTTATATCGGCAAACGGGTTAATCCCAGCCATATTAGGTTCACACCTAAAAAGGCTGGGATTCATCGGCGGCTTGCTTCCAGCAAAGATGCAGAAAGCGGTGGTGCTTGATACTGCATGCATCGTCCGCCGATTTCTCTCTCTTTTGCCCTGATCCCGGCCAACTGTGCCACTGCCGATCATTACCACCCTAGAGGCGAGAGGTTTCGGCCTATAGAAAAAAAAAAAAAAAATCTTTATTTGGCACACAGAAAAGTATGGTACAAAATTTTTGTCGGCAAAAAACATTAAATGTGCCAAAAGGGTCCCTTCCCTTCCCTCCCGCTCAGCATCAGTCGTGGCAGCTAGAACTAACTGCTACGACACTGATATTCTGCGGGGGCCCAGAAGGTATGCCTTTTCTTCTTTTTGTGTCATAATAAGACAAAAAAAAACCAGAAATAATCAATAGCATGCACATTTACAAAAAAGAAAACAAGAGAAAAAGTAATAATATTAAATTAAATTCAAAAATTGGTAGCAAAATACACAAGAAAATATCGTTCCATTATACATAATAAATAATATTCAATCAGAAAAATAATAATATTCAATTACAGGGCACAATAACATAGGACAACATACAACAACCGATTACATTATACTAAAAAAACAAATATAAAATAATAATGGATTCCGGCAGCGTAGGGTAAAGTCTGAGCCTGAACTGAGCTCACTGCCAGAGAGAATGCAATCAGTAGGCAGCCACCCACCTAACCTGTCTATGTTGTGTGTAGCGCAGTGAGTACATAAAGAAAGTAGCTACCACAGATCAGTCAGAGTGTGCCTAGAGATTGCATTCCCTCCGTCTTTACGAGCCCCGCCCGACCCGACCACCATCCGAGCCGAACGCCGCCACGTTCTTTTAACCACGATTATAATTAAAATACGCCACGTCAGTGATAGCAAGCAACGAAAATATTACAAATTGAAGAGAGAAAACAAAAATGTGTTAGTGTTGGCGCATCCTGCTGCATGTCCCGGAATTCGGAGAGGGTGAAAAAACCCGTATTATCTCGGTTTTCGTCTTGTAGCGTCGCGACGCGAAGATTTGAAATTAAGTATCGTGTGTGCTGCTATTACAACGTATTAGTTCATGTTTAAAACGAAACTCTAATTTATACAGTTACTCTTATTCACCATGTGTAAGCTGGAGACCTTTGTCTCCAGCTTACACATACTTATCGGTTCGTAGCTCCTTAACTATGGAATAGTGTCCGACTGAAGTTTCGGTTTCGGTTTCGGCCAGTTTCGGCCTAAAAAACATGTTACGGCCAAAGGTTCGGTTTCGGCCAAAAAACAGCCGAACCTTTCGGCCGCGCTGAAACTTAGAACATTGTACTTTTGTTTCACGTTTCGTCTCTGTCGGGTGCACTCGGCACGACCGCTGGGTCACTTTATTTCACAATAAAATGTTCAAACAGTTGAGAGTGGCGGATATATTGGTTATATGGACCAAACTTTAAAAAATTAAAAGTTTTAAAATAAAGAATCAACATCATCATGTACATGAACCCAAACACCACAAGTAGACTACTCACACAACGCTAGCCCATTCATAATCTCTCCAGGATCACATTCATGCACTCAAAAAATCATATTACACACATGTTCATAACTTACTACGCCATCCCATGCAAGTGTGTGTCTATGAGTGAATTCTCTTTGAGATAGAAACATTGTTATTATTTCTATCTCACTCACTCGTTTCATATTATTATTATCATTGGGTGTGTAAGTGTGCATGTGCGTCTTTGACGTACATCTTTTAGATTTTATTACCCGCGATTTGCAGAAAATCTCACTATCTTTCAGCAACTGATGCGATGACGATTAATCACTTCATGCTGTAATTTATTTAAAAATAATTTGTTTTTACAATTACACCAATTATTTAGCTCCAAATTAAGCAAAAAATCCTTGACTTAGGCACAAATACCTACTCGTGCCCATCACACAAACATTCGCCTCTTTCGGGATTCGAACCCGCAACTGCCCGACTTTGTCGTCCGAAACGCAAATAACTACACCAGTCGTTCGTAGAGTGGGTAATTGCTTCTATCAATTTGACAGTAAAATAACAACACAACACAGTTTAATTTAAAAAAATGGTTTTTAATAAATTTGCATTACATTTTTTACAAACACCATTTTAAATAACACAACGCAGACAATGAACTTTGACCTCCCATCACACTTGTCATATCACAGTAGGTAGATTTTTGTTGCCTCCCATTCTGGTGGATGCAGAGGGCAGCCCTTAAAAGTGTGTCTACTAACACGCACTAATGTTTCACTGTCACGGTCACCTCGTATTGTTTCGAAAGCACTAATAATACCTACGTGCATTTAACTGTACAGCACTGGTGATGGTTTGGCCATCTTGATCATACATAAGGTCCCACACGTGGAAATCCAGCGTAGTCAGGTCAGGCGAGCGTGAAGGCCAGGTAATAGGCCCACCGCGTTTACTCCATCGACCCTGGAACTGTGCTGTCAGGTACTCGCGAACACGGCGGTCGTAAGGCGCGGGCGCGCCATCTTGCTGGTAGTGCTAGTGCTGTCAATCCAGTGACAGAACTCCACGCGTGCGTGACACGTTAGTCCTGCGATCTCAGCTCCTCACTCCTGCACTCTCGTGAAGTGGTAGGGGTTCCTTTCTTCACTCTTTGGCGGTTTCCACACGTACCGAAAACGGCTGCAGCAGCATCCCTCGTTCTGGCTGTCAGGTGGTGACTCCGATAGGCTGTAGTTCGGCTCATGGTAGCACAAAACCATGGTTAAGTTGAGGTAGTCAGGTTTCGAATACTTGTATTGTAGGGCATGGTGACAATTTTTAACTCAAGCGGTGGTCCAGCGCCGATTGACTTATTTTTGTTACTTAATAATAAAAAAGCGTGCGCAAGGGCAACGGTAAGTGTAGCGTTAGCAAAAAAAAGAGAATATTCGGTGATGTTTTTTACTTAACATTTCGAATCTTGTATTAATGTACTAAACTTTATAATTAAGATTACTTCTGTTACCAATATTACCAAAACAAATCTGTACCTAGGCACAGAACGTGGCTGTAGTTAAGAGAGATTATCCGTTCTACAGAGATAACGTTCTACGAAACCCAACACCACGTTTTTGGTAATAACTAGTAGCTAGTAACGTTAAGCTAGAAAGGTACTAGCTGATTGTCTCCCTCTTTAGCTCCCACCTGAAAGTACTTAAGTACTCAACATTGGATTATTTTTCTACATTGGGTAGATTTATTTTGAAATGAAATGATAAAATGATAATGAAATGTAAATACACTAAAAACCTACAGTGTAGTAGTCGCAGTGGATAAGGAGTTCGCCCTAAGCGTGGAGGGTTTCGGGTTCAAATTCCGGTCAAGGCAAACCACAAAAATACTTTAAATTATTCAGCAAGTGTTTGGGGGACGAAAAACAGATTCGTAGTACAGGCAATACCGCAGTTTGGCCCTAATCAACGCCTGGTTGACTTTACTTTTAAATCTGAGAAAATAAACGTATCAAAAATAATAAATAGAAAGCAGGTTAAAAAGAAGTTTATTTCAGATTAGAGCCTTTGCCCTTTGATTTAAATCATGCATGGTCAGTGTGAGTATTCCAAAACATAACTAGCCTAGTTTGGGATCGGATCCAAAACCTCAACCTTACACGTAAAACTACTCTGTCATTCATCAGCCGTTTTCCAATTACTCAGAATAGTAAAAAAATAAAACTGTTTTTGCTAACGGTACTTTCATTTCGCTATTTGACTTTTGGCATTTCCGAAGTCCTGTGTCTTCCGCCGCCTTCAGAGTCGGTTAATAAATCAAATGAACCTTACGACAAAGCGTTAGAATCTAAACTTGAGTATCGACTGTGTTCTGGCGGTCTCTCTTTGAATTTGCGTTTGACGATGCCGGCCCTTGCGATACAATTTTTAAATTTAAATCTAATCACATTAGTTTAAAGTTTAAAATTGGATGGGTGTTGTCTGTTCTTCGGCGGCTGTTGGCAATAAATCATAGTAGCGCATGCACACAAACAAGCGAGCGTTTGTTGTTGTACTTTAGTAGTAGCTTCTTGTCCGCTACGTAGTAATCAGCTGCTTAGAGGGTGTTGATAGTTGCGTTTGATATCAAAGTTTTGATCGTGTTTTTCTCTAAAACTAAAGCTCGAATAAAAAAAAAATATTTTAATACTTTTAATACTTTTTTTTTGTCATAACGTAAACTTATTACCCTTAAAATATCTGACACTAATTCACGTACATCTTATATATGTTATTTTGGTCTTCTGCCCAATGACCTCGTTTTAGATTTTATCTCTTAACGAAATCGTAAGCATCGACCTTTCTTATACTATATACTATAGCTCGTTAAGTGACGTTAGGTCGGTGGGCTAGTTTGTCAGTCATGTTCCACGTTTCGGCTCCGCAAGTCTTCACTGGTAGGACGTACTAATCGAATACCTTGTTCTTTAAGCATCGTTGCAAATACTGCCCAGCCAAGCTGTACTCTCCTCGATTTTCCACTCGAAGTTTTTTCAACCTAACTTCAGCATTTGTCCAAGGTTACTCTTTGATAATCGAGCGCCACGCTTTTTAAGGAAACCGGCCCGGGGATGTCATGGTGTTTGAACATGACTTTAGTCTCATCTTTGTTCATATAGGATGAGACAGCGTTGAGACTATACAACAATTTTGCCAATCCTCCAGCAATTCTGACTAGGGATTTTGACGAATTTGTACGCTTACGGTTAGTCGGCATTAATAATTCCAATTTAGATACTCTTTATTGCACACCAAACAAAGAAGTTACAGTTGATATTTACAGAAAGATGTACAATTTAGGCGGTCTTTTCGCTAAAAAGCGATCTCTTCCAGACAACTTTTAGGCAGAGGACAACTACAAAGAAAGGGGAAAGTGGTGCAGAGTGCTTATTGTGTAATTTTATTTTTATACCTACAATGTTAATATCAATAAGTATAAAATACATACACATAAGTAAAAAAAAAAAAAACTTTAAAATATAAATGCTTAGATAAAAATAAACATACATATAAGGTCCGATTTTTTTAGCACTCATCCTGCTAACCTGTGACTATATAGGTAAAAAGCAATCGTGACAACCAACTTTCAAATGTGTATCATAAAAACTAAAAAAAAATGAAAATAAAAATACAAAATAACAACATCGACTTCATATTGCATAAACTGCACCATCAATACGTATAACCATCTGTGATCATCTGTCTTATTCCTTCCTCTTGTACAGAGCGAGAAAGAACTAATTTGACGTGAAAAATGGCCGGAGTTCATTCATAAACTTATACTACACGGTCAGATGTTTGGCTTGTTTACCTTTAACATTGTTAACTTAAAATTAAATAGCTTAGTGCAAATTTTCTAATTTAAAAATCTACATCATTTAGAACATACCAATTTAAAAATGCAAAGTCTTAGCTAAGTAAATGATAAATTAGCAGCTTACCAATGGTAAAACCAGTAAAACGGCCCTTATATCAGCTTATTAAGTAAGTACATGCAGTGATCTTCAGGGGGTGTGTTTCCAGATAAGGTAGTGATTCAAATTTTTCATCACACTTTCACAGGCTGTGGACTGACGAGCTATCCAAAATCATGTTAAGATTGTTTTAGGTATGCGACTTTATTATTGAGAAAGATAATTAAATTATTCTAACTCAATGAAATTCAAAATAACTAACATAATTTTATGATAACTCGGCGTGTTTAAAAATTTGAATCATCTCTCTACAACGATTGTTTGAAATGAAATGAAATGAAATGAAATGAAATTCTTTATTCTGTATATAGGCCCTCTTCCGGGCACTTATACACGTCCCAACATATAACTTAGCCCTACCACCGCTTCGGGACAACATATCGGCTGGTGATGAGAAGAAACGGCGCAAGAAACTCAGTCACCTTTGTCAGCCTGATTTTATTACAGGAAATACAATTACAAGATAGTGTAAGTGCGAGCTAGGCAGGCTATTAAGTCCATGCACTCTTGTCGTAAAGTTTATTTACACTGTTCCTTACTATTGAAAATTGAACTTAGTGTGATGTAGGTACTTAGCACTATTTAATATTATTGTATGTAGGGTAGGGCAGTTCGGAATAAACTGTTGAACTGTAAAAACGTGTCTCATTTTATCTCTGGATACTCCCGTAATCCCGCCCCGAACACAGTATATTACATTGGCGACGACTTTGCGAATTCCGTGTGCAGTGAAAAGACAATAATCATGTCGATAGGTAAACTAACCGAGTTTAATGTGAAGTGCGGTACGTGGTCATCGTACGTGGACAGGTTAAACATGTACTTTAAAGTGAACGACATTAAAGAAGATATGAAGTTACCTATTTTAATAGCCAGTATCGGTGACGAGGCATATGAGTTGCTAGTTGCCAGTCCAGTTAAACCTGAGAATTTAACGTTCGGAACGGCAAGGGAATTGATGCAGCAACATTTACAACCGATACCCTCATCATTGGCAGAAAGATATAAATTTCGGCAACGAAGACAAAATAAAGGTGAAAATATATCGTGTTACGTGGCGGAGCTTAAAAGACTTTCAAAAAACTGTAAGTTTGGTGCGAATTTGTCAGAAAACCTGCGTGATCAATTTATTTGCGGGTTACATAGTGACGTCATAAGACAGCGGCTATTCGCGGAGGATGACACGACAACTTTTACAACTGCAGTTAAACTTGCAACGTCTTTAGAAACGGCGGAAAGGGATGCAGCCATCGTGGAGCACTCAGAGGCAGCGCCGGCGGTGTCGTGCATGAGTGACAATAAGGCGGTGTATGCTATTTCGCCAGTATCGGCGCGGGGCCGAGCGGCACGAGGCCGGGCGGCCAGGCCGCTCCCGGGCCAGGCAGCGGCGAACGGGCAACATACTCAACGCCCCGGACTAGGAACTAATGTGAACAGGAGCTGTAGTGCTTGCGGAGCACGGAGTCATAATTACGGAAACTGTCGATTCCGTGATTATGTGTGTAGCAAGTGTCAGCGGACGGGCCACTTGCGGCGCGTGTGCCCGGAGTGGGGCGCAGCGCCAGCGCCGCGGGGCCCGGCTCAGCGCGGCGGCGGGCAGCCGGCGGCGGGGCCGCCCAGGGACTTCTACTTCGGTGAGGCCGATCACGAACGTGAGGAGTGCGGCGACATTGAAGACGAGTTACATCACTTATGCTTAAATAATTATAAGGCAGTAAGTGTACCGATTCAAATAGATAATAATATTATAGATATGGAAATTGATACGGGCACAGCTATATCATGTATAAGTAAGTCTAGGTATGAAAGAAACTTCTCACATTTGCCAATTGAACAAAATACAACTGTATTAAAATTCTATGATGGGTCAAAATTTAAACCTTTAGGTATCATTAGGCCTTTAGTTTCGTATAAAGGCTGCCAGAAACAATTAGAACTATTTGTGATTGACAAGGGTACAACATCTTTGTTAGGAAGACAATGGTTGTCCGAGTTAAATATTGAAGTACCTAAGTTTAAGTGTAATTTTGTATTAAATAAAGAACGGGTAAATGATAATCTGGTTTACTTGCTCGACAGATATAAGGAACTATTCAGTGGCGGGTTGGGCCGGTACACGGGTGGCTCGGCGACGCTGCGGGTGCGCGAGGGCGCGACGCCCGTGTTCCACCGCGCGCGGCCGCTGCCGTAGACGCTGCGCGCGCGCGTCGACGCCGAGCTCGACGCCATGCTGCGCGACGGCGTCATCGAACCCGTCGACTGCTCTGACTGGGCCTCGCCTCTGGTACCTATTAATAAGCCGGATGGCTCTCTTAGAATCTGTGCCGATTATAAGACAACTCTGAATCCGTCTCTGTTGGTCGACCGCTATCCACTACCAAAAATAGAAGATGTTCTGGTTAATTTGAATGGGTATGCGTATTTTAGCAAAATCGATCGTTCTCAAGCATATAATCAGATAGAACTAGACGAATCAAAAAAATATACAGTAATAAACACACACAGAGGTTTATTTCAGTACAACAGGCTAGTATATGGTTTATCATCTAGTGTAGGTATATTCCAACGTATAATGACCAATCTATTAGGTAACATACCCAATGTACAAGTGTTTTTAGATGACGTCATCATTGGAGGCCTAACAAAAACGGAAAATTTGCAAACCTTAGAGAAAGTTTTCCAACGTTTATTATCTTATGGGCTAAAATTAAAAAAGGGTAAATGTGTATTTTTAGCAGAAGAAGTTACGTATCTCGGCTATGTGGTCTCAAAAGAAGGTATTAAGCCTGATAAGTCAAAAATTGATTCAATTTTACACATGCAACAACCACAGAATATTTCAGAGTTACGATCATTCCTGGGTACTGTTAATTTTTTCGGTAGATTCATTAAAAACCTAAGCTCTTGGTTGTCACCCCTGTATAATCTGTTACGTAAAGGTACGGAGTGGAAATGGGGACCGGAGTGTGAACGATCATTTACACAAGTTAAACAGTTGTTATCAGGTAAGCACGTTTTGACTCATTACGATCAAAACAAACCCTTGATAGTTACCTGCGACGCGAGCGCGCGCGGCATCGGCGCCGTGCTGACGCAGCCGGGGCCGCGCGGACAGCAGCCGGTCGCCTACGCGTCGCGCACACTCACACACGCGGAGGCGAACTACTCGCAGATACACCGCGAAGCGCTAGCCATTATTTTTTGTGTAAATAAGTTTCACCAATATCTATACGGTAGACATTTTATTTTACGTACAGATCACAAACCGTTGGTTTCAATATTCGGTCCGAATACAGGAATACCATGTATGACGGCCAGTAGGATGCAAAGGTGGGCTATCATTCTATCGGCCTACGATTATGAGATTGAATATGTTAGCACCAGTAATAATTTCGCAGATAGTTTATCGAGATTGCCTAAACCATGTGGGAATAACAATTATTGTGATGAAATTCCCGAACAGACATACCTACACTACGCACAAGATGCGTTATTGTTAGATTATAATGAAATTAAAAAACAAACTTTGAAAGATCCCATTTTAAGTAGGATACTTAGTTACCTGCGTGACGGCTGGCCAGAAACATATGACATAACGGGGTTACGGCCTTACTTTAATAGAAAATCAGAATTGTACGAGGAGGTAGGCTGCGTTATGTGGGGTCACCGGGTGGTAATACCTGAGGGATGTAGGGATAAAGTTTTAAATATTATTCACGAGCCGCACATGGGCATTGTAAAATCCAAGGCGCTGGCACGTAGCTATGTGTGGTGGGCCGGCATCGACGAAGCCGTGGAGCGCTCGTGCCGCGAGTGCGCGGTGTGCGCAGCGCTCGCGGACGCGCCGGCGCATCACGCGCCCACGCCCTGGCCGTGGCCGGGTCGACCCTGGTCTCGCGTACATCTCGATTTTTTAGGCCCTTTGTCAGGAAAAAGTTACCTAATAGTTATCGATGCTATGTCCAAATGGATTGAAGTATTCCCTGTAAGTAGTACGTCAGCCGGTGTGACTATAGAAAAGTTACGTGAACTGTGGGCTAGGTGGGGAGTACCTAAGCAAGTAGTAAGTGATAACGGCCCTCCTTTTACAAGTAACGAATTTGCAACATTTCTGTCTGCAGATGGGGTTGATCATGTATTTTCGGCACCGTATCACCCGTCTTCGAACGGAGCGGCCGAAAATGCGGTAGAGACTATTAAGAATGTAATAAAAAAGGCGTCTCTTGTAAAAGCCGACACACAAGAAACATTAAATAGGTTCTTAATGTATTATCGAAATACGGAACATTGCTCGACAGGAGAATGTCCAGCCGTATTATTAACGGGGAGACGTTTAAGGACACGTTTAGATTTATTAAAACCAAATAGGGAAACCAAAATCCTAAAATAACAGCGAAAGCAGGTGGAAGCTGCAGGAGGCTCCACTAGGAAGCTAGGAGAGGGAGAGGAAATATGGTATCGACAGTACTTAAAAGGGGAAAAGTGGCAACCAGGGATAATAAAAAGTTCTATGGGGGGCACGAACTACAAGGTAGCGGATTCTAGCGGTAACATAATTCATCGTCACGTAGACCAATTGAGACGTAGATCTAGGAGTTCTCTAGCTTATCCATTAGATTCGTCGAAAGTGAATTTAGATCAAAGCGATAGGTATTCCCACTCAGAGAGCACGGCTCAGTCAGTCCCAGCCGAAGTGTCGCCGTCGCGCAGGGTGGCCGAGAACGAGGACGCAGACGGCGATTGCTTTAGAACACCGGAAAAGGAAGCTACTTTACCCTCGGTGCCACCGCAGAACCCAGCACAAGTACCACCTGCGCCTGCGCCTGCGACCCCTGTACCGACCCCACCCGATAGACCCATACGTCGCTGTAGATTAGATAAGGCACCTAGATATAAGTTTTAGATTGTATAAGTCATTTAAAATAAATATTAGGTTAGTGGGTGACGGTAAGTAGGTATAGTTTTGTTTTAGTGCTGAGGGATGTGATGTAGGTACTTAGCACTATTTAATATTATTGTATGTAGGGTAGGGCAGTTCGGAATAAACTGTTGAACTGTAAAAACGTGTCTCATTTTATCTCTGGATACTCCCGTAATCCCGCCCCGAACACAGTATATTACACTTAGCATGATTAAAAATACACGAAAACATTCCTCCTCATCTAACTCAAGATTTAGGTATTCTAGTTTCTACATTTTTTATTACACTGACCGACCACTTACACGCACACTCACTGAGACTTTTGAATGGTTCTACATTGACTAACTATCACAGAACAAACTAGGTTAAACTTGTGTTTGTAATAAATGATAGATTTTGCGATACTACGACGCGCGCGTGACCCGAACTAAAAGAAAGCGCACTGCTCAGCAGCGGTCGGTCAAAACTCAAAGTGCGGCCGCTAGCGCACCTGACGAAGTAGTAGTGTATAGCATTTATCGACATCGCGCGGATCGATACACTGTCATTTAATTTTAATAGTAACAATTAAGAAGAAGCTTAATATCATTTTTGTTTCTGTAAATTAAAAATCAAAAGTGATTTAATTTAAACGGTGTAAGGCCGGGTATAGCAAAAGTCCACAGTTAAATGCCACAGGATGATAGCTTGTAGCCGTTTGAGTTCTTGCTTTTGAAATTTAAAACCTACCTACTGTCGTGTCATGACGGGTGGCCTAAAAGTAGGCCCAGCGCTGGTTATTTTAAACTTTTCTGCTAAGATCGACTGATAAAGAAGGCTACAGAAGTTTACTTCTTCTGCACTTCGTTTGTGCTAAAACGCTTATTAAAAAATTATAAAATAATGTTATTTCTTAGTAAAACAGTCTCGCATAAGCAATCGATCGAAAAGTAATAGTATTCTTTATTTGCATAATACAAATTTACTTTTACTCTTTGATGAATTCGATCATAAGTGAAATTAGTACTCATAATTGTTGATATTGTAACGTTTACAACGATATCAATTGCATAGCGAGGTGAATGCTAATAGTTTTGCACATCGATACATTTCCCTTTTGTTACTCATCCCAAGGTGTCTTTAAAAATTCCGTCAATTTAATTGGCATAGGCTTAGAGCTAATTTGGTCAAAATAAATGATTGCATGCATGTAGGTAGGTCTTGCGTTTTGATTCACGGACTCGATCTTTTTAAATGACACAATAGTCTAGACAGCACTTCTCAACTGAGGTTGTATGCTCGATTGATAGTTGGTTTAAAAATAATTCAGTACCCAATGGCCAAAAAAAAATCTACAGGAAATCAGCACAATTCATAAACTAAAGATTTTAATTAAGTACCATGAACTGTGCCAGGAAAGGACCGACATACCTCGTAACTTTATATCGCGCTCAGAATACCCACAATCTAGATACGAACAGCCTTGGCCAACCTAGAAAGCGCTAAACCGCCTTCGGGCAGAGGTTGGCCCATACAGATAACATTTGATAAAAAGACAGAATCACACTTAGGAATCTTAGTAGTTAAGATAGGAATTAAAACAAATAATAATTATTATTTCATGAGCCCTGGCAATACGTCAAAATTTTTTGAGAGTGGGTACCTGGACGCTTCGAGTCAATTAGAGCGATTGGGAACTTGTATGGCCTTTGCGTAGATAAAGGATCTCGGAGATAATCGAGCATCTCAAACGATCTAGCACAAAGGGGCCGCCCCGGCCGCCGCGCTTTTCGGCAAGTGTTTTCACCGCTTGCCGACAAGGCGGCTAATTCAAAGAATGTTTGGCACGTGTCAAGGTAAAAAATCACCTGAATTTTAGTATCGAAAATCTAGTTGCACTAGCAAGACGTGTGATATCGATCACAATTTTACAATCATGCCCTACCGATACTCCAATCAGGAGTATTTTAGTGTAAATAAACTGAAACCTGTAGTGTTAATAGGAGGAACAGTGTGTAAATAAACAACCGTTGTAGATAGTGTTGATTCAAATTTTTAAACACGCCGAGTTATCATAAAATTATGCTAATTTGTTTTTTAGTTTAATCAAACATACCTAACTTTTTAATAAACTTGCATACCCCTAACACAATAAATTCTAGCATGATTTGGGATAGCTCGTCAGTCCACAGCCTGAGAAAGTGTGATGGGAAATTTGAAAAATAATTGCTGGGAAATAACTTTTATTTTTGGGTATCAAAAAACTAACTTATTTCTAACCCGCAATGTATAGCGCGCACGCCACAGACTATGCCTGTGTGTGTAAGCGGATCATGTTTCTTTGTAAAAAAGTTTAGTATTATCAAACAGAAGTCAATTTTGTAACATTCTTTGAAAAAAAATTGTAACTTTGACTGTCAATAACTCGGTAACCAGTCATTTCCCAGGTATAGTGTAAAAGAAAATAATGATCGTAATAATACGTAGAATATGCGGTATTCGGCTTCGTTAAGCCTTTTTTTACACCCGATATATATAGGTGAAAATCAATCGTAAAAACCAATTTTCAAATGTGTACCATAAAAACTAAAAAAGTTAAAAATCAAAATCAACAACATTGACTTCATATTGCATAAACTCGTCCTATCTTTAGAACGTTTAACCATCTGATTATCGTCTTATTCCTTCCCCTTGTACAGAGCAAGAAAGAGTTGAAGATAATAGAATATAGAAGATAAAGGATTAAGCGCGCGGGATTTCGTAGTTAACATCTGTGTTGATTTGCTCCGTAAATAAATTAGTAAATTGTGGTTAATAATAAAACACCAGTGTCGACTGTACTATGTTCTTAAAGCCTTTGAACCGGGCTATCTTGTGGTGAAATCAGTTTTTCATTCCGTGCAGTAATATTAAAGTTATAAGCAAATAAATTTCTAAAATTGTATTTGGCCGTTACGTACTGACCTACGACAATCCGCGGTATGCTCGCTGCGGTGAGTCACCGGTTGCTGCCCGGCCGCCCGCTGTCGTTGTATCGGTTGTATGCATCGAGCTGTGTCATGCATCGAAATGACGTCACGCCAAGTGAACTGCGCGGGATGCCGCGGCATTATTACGGAGGATAGCGCTTACATGAGGTGCGCTGCATGCATGCTGCGCATGCAAGCCATACTTTGATATTTTATGTGCCAATTTCAAAGCGGACGATTTTGGAACATTGACATCAGAATTCAAAATGATGTGGATTTGTTTTGAATGCCGAAGCAAAATACCTAAGCAGGATAATTCTCATACGCCAGTGTGCCAGCTGTTAAGCCATAATACTACTGCTGTTGGAGATAGTTTGGATATTTCGATGCATAGCCCTGATAATATTACTTTCTGTAACGGAAAGCGCCCCACACAAGTAGTGATAAAGCGCGACCTTGGCCCCCATATTATGGCTGCTGTTGTACAGGAAATAAAGCAAATGCAGGACGACTTCTAGTCGCGCCTCACCACAAGATACGTTCATTACTGACTGAGCAATTTAATGAATTCAGGACAATAGTGTTTGAAAAAATTAGCAATTAAACCTGTAAGATCGATAAATTAGAAGATAGAATTCGAGCAATAGACAAAAAAAATAATGCTGTATCAACGCAAGACAATGTGGTGGTGGTACAGCACTTATCAAACTTAGATAGTGGAAAGATTAACCAGAGGGTACAATTTGGTCCTCAGCAGAAAAATAAAGGAGCCATTGGTAAAGCTAATCCACCCATTAAAGAACACGCACCTACTACTAATATGGTACCGGTTTCTACCTTAACTTCTGATCCCGGGACCCCGATCTTAAGTCTCAGCCATGAAGCAGCTCCCGGGCCCAGAGACGGCACTGTGGTAAAAGAAAACTCTGAACAATGGACACTAGTGAGACGTAAAAATGGGCGTGCATCATTACCCGCCGTACTCCGCGGTACTGCAGCACCAGGAAAAACCACATTGCGTGCATCTGAAAGGTGAAGGTATTTGCATCTCTTCTATGTGCAAGAGTACTACAACGGAACAAGTACGTGCTTATCTCAACTCTATTAGTGGAAATAGTGATTACACAGTGAAAGAACTGAAATCATTTATTTACTCCGTTATAACCGCTGAACTGGTTGGAAAACAATTTCACCTACTTATAAAAGATAGAAGGTAAAGGATAGGACCAGTGATGAGACTAAAAATCATAAAATATGTTATTATCGGCACGAGTGCTCCCTGGATTAAATGATTACAATCAAACGATTTTGTCACGACCATCAGAACAGAATGGGGTGTTTAAGACCGGACTGTACATATTTGTATACATCCAGCGAAGAAGAGAATTTACTTGTCACCACTGGAAAACTGCAACGGGTGTCATAAGACAGAAGCGTCGCAGGTAGTAACAAGTGCGCCTCGTCATTGTTTATGTCGCAGTCGCCACCGCCTCTGAGCACGTAACGTAAAATCGCCGCAACCAGTGACTTCAGTTATGCCGCCTCCATCGTCATCATTACCAACTAGAGCCTTCAAAATGAGTGCAGTTTTAACATTATACACTGCACCACCACTTCAACCGCCCTCAAATTTTACCATAAACAAATCGCGTCTACCCTTTCTGCCAGCCAGCTTTGATGCAAATAGGCCGCCACTTCTATAGCCAGCAGTAAAATATGGTCGGTAATGTTCGTGCTGATCTCGGTTAAATTTGAAAACTGTTTTATTATAATTACTAAGATTATTGTTAATTTTTGTTTTTAGCAATTCCATGCAAGGTTTAATTGAGGGCATATAAAAACATAAAAAAAGAGAGACATAAAAAAAACACTTGAGGAATTTCATCTTGTCACGTGACGTCCTCGGTAGCTTAGTGGTCAAAGCACTCGCCCGGTATGCGATGGGACGTGGGTTCGAGTCCCACCTGAGGTCGATGATTTTTTTCAAGTGTTATTTACTAAGATTATTACAAAATAATAAATATTAAAGTACTTTGTTTCTTTTGATATTGTGAGCGATTAAAATACCGCGCCAGTTCATGAATGAAACGACGCCGCGGCCGCGCAGTCTCAAGCGCCCAAAAATACTTAGTCAAGTAACATCGCTTGCCGCATTTATATAAAGTTCAAAATAGTAGAGAAATCAGGAATTTTCTAGCGCGGTGTGAGCAAGAGAGATAGCAATAGTCCCGAATTCCCAATTGCTTGCGTAGATACACGAAACTTCCAGAGTCGGTTTCGAGATTTCTCCAGACAGTTTTCGACTCTATACGCGCGGTATAATAGCCACGCTAACCGCAGGGACCGACAGTTCGGTTGTTCGGTTTTAATTATTAGAGTGAAGTGTCAACAGAAAGAAATAAGCGCGAAAATACAAAGCGAAGTAAGTAGTGTAAAATTGCAATTTTACACTATGAATTGATCAATTAGTATTCGAAAACTCTTCTAGTCATTCATTTGAATCGTTCAGAATCCTCAATTATAAATTTTGAATTGATGAACGAGTTAAATTAAAAAAAATCTTATATTTATTCATTTGAATAGACCCTATCCTATGAGTTCTTTTTTAACTGTGATGACACAACTTAATTTTCCTGTTAAATGTTTTTTATTTTCTATTTTTATGATGCCTGTTCTATTCAATTTCTCAACTATCTTGTAAATTTCATCATCTACTATATAATTGCCATCTGCTCTTAGTGACAGTAGAAATATCAATCGCTTCACGAGGTTGATTGGATTCTCAATTTGTTCTCTTTGATTTTGATCCATTTTAGTCCCACCTGAGGTCGATGATTTTTTTCAAGTGTTATTTATCTTCCATTTTAGTTACCTTTAATTGTCTGCTCAATATGAAATCTCAAACGCAAATAAGTCATGATTAATATAACATTGGTCTATAAATACACAACAGTTTCACTAAATGTACTTAGGTTTTTCTATGTCGTTATTAATTGACGTTGTTTAATGAGAGCAGTAGGTACCAATCAATCAGTTATGTAAAGATTATTGTAATCTGTTGATGAATACCCTTTCTGCCGATGCCCGATAAAATGTCTGGTATCTCGATGTGTAAAGAGAATTACTAATAATCAGTTGGAGTTGAAATAAAACAAAATGTTATTATTTTATTATTCATGTATTAAATTAAATAATTCTTATTTCATTTTCTTAACACCACTTATTTAAATAGAATACATTTTTTAGAGCACAAATATGTTCATGATATACACAGCTTAAAATATCAGTTGAAGTTGAATATTTGCTACACAAACTTTCTAAATTAGGACAATTTCTATCTTCTAAATTATGTACATTATAGTTATTAAACATATCTTTTACCCATGATAATTTTTCATAGCCTTTAGTAAGGATACATTTATTTTTCAAAAAATCACCTACTACATTCTTATAATTCACGTACGGCACAAATCCTTGATTCCAATAAATTCATCTATTCCTTTCTATCCAAGAAACTTGTATCCGTTCTTTTTTAGTTAAGTTATAAAATGGAAATGGTGGTTTTATTAAAAGTACAACAATCTTATTATTGCTCATTTTAGCTATTTCTTTAGAAATAAACTCGTTTTGCTCGGTTTTGAATCCTTGCACACCTTCGATTGCATTATTTATTATACTCATGTTAATTTTCTAACAATATTGCTTAGAGGTTGGTATTCAAAAATACGATCGTTAATAAAGGAAAATATTGTGAATTAAAAAATAGCCTAAGGTTAGTGATTTTACAATGATCGAATATGGACAAACTTTTACCTTTATTCAATTTTCTATCAGTTTGTAGCTTAAAATTACAAATCTTGGTTTTTCTAATTGAGACGCAGTTTTGACTGACCATGAATGTTTAGTAGTTTTTGGTAATAACGGGTACTCATACAAATCCCAATTTCGAAACGCTAGTTGCACTGCTCGATTTTTTTCTAAATGTTTTAGGAGTAAAAGTTTATTTCGATCGGAAACCTTAACACGAGGAACGCGCCATTGAATTTTATGAATGTTTATTTCTATAGTATCGTTGATTTCTAAAATTACACAGTTTAAAACAGAACTACTTCTTTGCAGGATAAGTTCATGTCTACAGTTTATAATTATTTTGTTATAGTCTTCGGCAAATCCTAATATTTTATTTAAAGGAATGATAGCACTAAAGTGACCATTTTTCAGTTTTGTGCCATGTAAGTTTCACCCCCATAATGCGGCAGCTTTATTTTCACCTTCATTCATAGAAATGTAAGATTTAATTGTTGAAGTGATTCCAGCATTTTTAATACGATCAATCTCAACGCCATTTAATTCATATCGTAAATCTTGAAATAAATATAAGAATGGATTATTAATAAACTGTACATCTTTTTTTGGGCAGGGGCAAGATCAGTTAACATCTGTATTTTAATTAATACTTTGATTGGTAATTCCCCTACTCCGATGCTGGGTTTGGTGAATGGTCTAAGGAGGAGCGCAGGTCGCAGAGATCCCGTAGACAAGGCCAGTGGACTATCCTTCCCGAGGTTGCTGCCCGTTCTTGGCCAATTGCCTTAACCGGCATAGCCGAACCGTGGCGGCGCAAAACCACACACGGGCATCCGTAAGCCCAGAAGGATTAAATCCATTCTGAAAGCTCGGCCACAGCACCTTGGGAAAGTGCTGTGTGTTTATTTCCCAACCAAACCCCCCCCCCCCCCCCGTTTATGACATGAACGATAATGAGAATGCGATTATGTCATGCGATCCGGCTAACGCCCGGCGCTCGCAGGTACCCGGGCCTGCGAGTGTGAAATTTGTTACCGAAGGCCGCGCAGGGGTGGACGACCAGGCCCCCGCGTCGGCGAATGTTACTGGCGCTATACCACAAACAGGACCAGGCTCCAGCCTGGACCTGTCAGGCCTCGCAGAGGCCATACCTACTGGCACAGAATCTGTGCCACCACAACACCAGTGGACCGTAGTCGCCCACAAGCGCCCCTTGAAAAAGGGGAAGGCTGGCTCAGCGGCTCCACCACACAAACCAAACCACACACCAAACCAAGGGCCAACGGGACAACCGGAACGTAGAATACAATAAATATTTAAGGGGGCGTAAAAATCACGTTTATTGTATGGGATACAATAAACGTGATTTTTCTGCCGTTTTTATAGATAATGGTACGGAACCCTTCGTTTACGAGTCCAACTCGCTCTTGACTTGGTTTGGCTTAGTTTTTTTTTCTTCAAATGTATATCAACACGCAACTAAAAAGCATGAATATGGCATACATTTTTTGAGGTATTGGTGTTTTGTAAGGCCTTTAAAGTTTGTCTTTACTAACAGAGATAGCAATTATTATAATGTTTCTAAAACTTGCCAACTGAACGTTTTGCATCTTATTTATTGGTGGTTTACAAATAATTTTGCTGCTTTTTGAAGCAATCATTCATGCTAACTAACAGCGCAGACTTTACTAACAGTAAAAGCAATTATTATATTTTTTCTAAAACTTGCCAACTGAACGTTTTGCATCTTATTTATTGGTGGTTTACAAATAATTTTGCTGCTTTTTGAAG
Source organism: Anania fuscalis (assembly GCA_950371115.1). Lineage (NCBI taxonomy): Eukaryota > Metazoa > Arthropoda > Insecta > Lepidoptera > Crambidae > Anania > Anania fuscalis. The sequence goes on along the minus strand of OX493326.1, from coordinate 9,661,295 downwards.
AAATTATTCTTGCTAACTAACAGCGCAGACTTGAGAGAATTCAGGTTCGAATCCCGCTCGAAGCTGACAATTTTTTTGCATGTTTGTTTTAAGATGTTTATTGGTTATTGTTTGTTGGCTGTGGCACATCTTAGGTGACGGTAAGGTTTTTTTTCATAAGGTTTGGAAGCCGCCAACGACGCCGGAGGTGTCAACGCCCTCTTCTGGCTCTCGTCCTAAGAAGGCTCGTCGCTCGCTGAAACTCAGCGATAAGGATATCGCCAAAATCTTGGTGGATTCTGGCAGCGAGTTTGAGTCTGACGGAGACGATGACGAAGAGCAGGCTTATAACATGCAGGAGGAGCGATTTAGGATGAGAAGATTTCGTGACGAGGAGATAGAGCTGAGAGAAGGTGATGGAAGTGGAGAATGCGAGGATGTAGTTATGAGTGAAGAGAGAGTGATTGGTGATGGGGTGGATGAGGAACTTGAGCCACTGGGAGAATGCGAGAATGTAGCTATAAGTGAAGAGAGAGTGATTGGTGATGGGGTGGATGAGGAACTTGAGCCACCTACCGTGGCTCAAGAGCACGGAGAACGCGAGGATGAAGCTATGAGTGAAGAAAGAGTGATTGGTGATGGGGTAGATGAGGAACTTGAGCAACCTCCGGTGGGTCAAGAGTACGAAGGCCTGGATGTTTTCTCCTGGTCCGCAGATTTTTCTACGTTTTCCGGCCAAGAGGAAACATACTTGCGTACACCTGGCCCAACGGTGGGGTCTCAAGACCCTGTGCAAATATTTTTGAAAGTATGGGATGAAAGGATTATGGACGAAATAGTAAGGGAGACGAATAGGTACGCGTGGGATACTATCGCTCCATTGAGCGAGACTGAAAACGGGCTTCCAAGTACACTGCACTGGACCGACATTACAGTTCCAGAATTATATAGATATTTTGCCTTGCTCATTTACATGTCGATGTGCTATAGGGCAAGAGTCCGAGATTATTGGACGACCGGGTTCCTAGAAATACCTGCATTTCGGAACATAATGTCTAGAAATCGATTTCTAACAATCACTCGATTTTTACATTTTTGTAACAATAACCTAAACGATCCCAGCCTATCATCATATGATAAAAAAAAAAAAAAATCTTCCGATCCTTACCTACTGTATCGGGAAATTTAGGGAACTTTATACCCCTTCCAAGCACCTTAGCCTGGATGAGTCGCTGCTGCTCTGGAAGGGTCGCCTTAGCTGGGTTCAGTGTATCCGAACAAAAGCGGCCCGGTTCGGGATTAAATCCTTCGAACTGTGTGAGGCAACGACCGGATACCAGCTAAGGTGCTTACTTTACGCAGGTAAAAACTCTTCCATGTTCGCGGGATCCATCCATGGATTCGAGAACTGCACCGCTCAGGTCGTTCTCGAACTCATGGATGGATACCTAGACGTTGGACACACACACACGTTGGTTATACCAATTATCCTTGACCAGGTTTTTAAAAATGAGGCGCACGGATGTCATCGGGACTATGAATCGTCGCCGGATTAATGTTCCCGGTGACATCAAAGGCGCAAATGAAAAGCGTATGCAGCGAAGCCAATAGGTGGCTCGGCATTGCGGTGACATTAGTGTGATCGCCTGGAAAGACGTCAAACTAGTCACCGCTATATCGACCTACCACAACAACTTACAGTTGCCTGCTCAGCGAGCAGGCGAAACAATTTTAAAACCAATTTCAATAATTGAGTATAACAAATATATGGGCGGGGTTGACTCCAAGGACCAGAAACTGTCCTTGTACCCCATGGAGAGGAAGAGGGGCCAAAAATGGTACATGAAAGTGTTCAAAAGGCTGTTAAATACCAGCCTTTTGAACACTTACATAATATACACCAAAAATCCAATGCCCAGACCACTCACCCACAGGGATTTTCGTCTTGAAGTGGCCCGCGGTCTTTTAGAACGTTTCGCTGAGACCCCAGTCAACCCGGCACTTCCAGCTCAACAAGAGCTAGATAAAAACAAAAGGCGGCTTCAGAAGGCGGACCATTTTCCTGCCCAAACAGAGAAAGTCCCTGGCAAAAACAATCACAAACAAAAGAGGTGTGTGCGATGCACTGTAGCAGGCCGGCGCTCCATGGTTACTTATATGTGCACATTCTGCAATGTACCATTATGCCTCGGCCCCTGCTGGGCTGAATACCACAAACTAAAAGTACTGTAAGTATGTATGTAAGTTTATTTTTATCTAAGCATTTATATTTTATAGGTATTTTTTGTACGTGTATTTAGTTTATACTTATTGATATTATCATTGTAGGTATATAAATAAAATAACACAATAAGCACTCTGCACCACTTTCCCCTTTCTTTGTAGTTGTCCTTTGCCTAAAGGTTGTCTGAAAGAGATGGCTTTTTAGCGATAAGACATCTTTCTGTAAATATCAACTGTAACTTCTTTGTTTGGTATGCAATAACGAGTATCTATCTATCTATCTATCTGTAACCCGTGTTTTACGCCAGTCCGGTGTTTGCTCGCATCGCCCCCTCGACCCTTAAGGACTTTCAAACAGTCCAAAATAAGTTCTTGCGCCAAGCCTCGGGTGCCCCTTGGTTTGTGCGCCGTAACAATCTCCACAGAGATTTCGACATCCCGTCTATAGCCCTCTATATAAAAGAAGCGTCGAAACGCTTCTTTGGTAAGGCCATAAACCACCCCAATCCACTCGTAGTCAAAGCCGCCACGTTTACGCCCCAGAAGGATGTCGCTCGCCGATTCCGTCGGCCTCGCCACATACTCGATAGTAACCCGTTTTAAAATGAAGAATTTTAAAAATTTTAGCTGGGATCGTTGGTTTGTTGTGTGTTAGTGTGTTGTGGGCTTCGCGACTCTTCTGAGTGAGGTCTTTAAAGATATTAAAATATTAACTGTAGCGTCACAATACATTTTTGACAATATTATGTATGTTAGAAAAAACATTAGTTCGTTTAGCCTTAAATGTGATTCACATCATTATAATACTAGAAATAAAAATAAACTTACCGTTCCGAACTTCAGATTAAAGAAAGTAGGTAATTATTTTTGGGGAAAAGTATAAAAATCTTGAACAAAGTACCACAAACTCTTGTTGACATGCCTGTTTATAAGTTCAAAAACCACATTAAAAATCCTTATGGAAAAAGATACTACAAAGTTGAAGATTACTTGAACGCCAAGAGTGCATAGACTTAATAACCTGCCTAGCTCGCACTTACACTATCTTACAATTGTATTTCCTGTAATAAAACCAAGCTGACAAAGGTGACTGAGTTTGTTGCGCCGTTTCTTTTCATCACCAGCCGATATGTAGTCCCGAAGCGGTGGTAGGGCTAAGTTATATTTTGGGACGTGTATAAGTGCCCGGAAGAGGGCCTATATACAGAAAAAAAAAAAAAATTCATTGCATTTTATTTCATATGAAAGATGATTGTTTTTGGCTGAGTTGGTTACCGAGCGTATGGTTTTGTATGTATGTTAATGAATGGTATAATTGTATGTTTATGAATGATATCACCTCAGTCATACTCATCGCGAGAGTAGTGCTCTCGCGACCCCGAACTTGTCGACGGGATATTTTGATTTTTTGTAGTTTGGTAGCAGTGAAGTGTAATCTCTCGATACTTCGATAGTGTTCAATCTCATTTCTGCACTTCTCTAACTGTGTATAAGTTAACGAAGAAAAAAAAAACATGAGATTTCGTAGAATAATAATTATCACCATATTTCTTGTACATTTGATGTAGAATTTAATTTTTTGATAAAATTCCAAAAAGTTGTATTGAATTGTAGTGTTTGTTGATAGTGGTAATTAGTAAAAGAATTGTTAAAAGTAGTTCAACAGAGAATAAGTTTATTCATGACAAACAAATAGGTATTGTATTTTTTTGTAAGAAAAGATTTGTTGTGTTAATTTGTCAAAGTAAACAGTATATACCAAACCTTATATTAGATTATAAAAAATTCCGTTTTTCAAAAGTACTGCTTACATTTTTCATGTACATACACATTTCAATTATATTTTTATTAGTATAAGTTTTGTAAGCACAAACATGTTTTTCTTTTTACCTTGACTATTATCATAGTTTTTACTAAAACACTTTAAATAATAATAATGTATAAATAACATTATTATTTTAACAATTTAATTTTTATTATAGCTACTAATCGTTATTCACAATTCACAACGCATATAGATAAAATAAACACCCGGTATTCACTCGTGCGCGCCCTTGACCTCGCATGACCCCGAGCGTACAGTCGTCCGCTTCCGATCGGACATCCACTCAGCGCGGTAAATCGCGCGAATATTTGTCAACTTTGTGCAGTTTTTATGATGTCTTTTGTAAAACAATCCCTATTGTGTTATATGTCATTAAAAAGGTTATTTTATGGACTATATTGATGTATATTTAAAATTGTAAATAATTAATCATAACACGGAAGTGCAACTATAAAATATCGACAACTCAACATAGGGACCTTTTCCGTTTATTGCTTTCTAAAACCTATACCAATTAGTAAAATGAAACAGAAAAAAAAACTTATATTCTTGAATATGTTACCTACTTAACGTAGTAAACATAAAGTAGATAAATATAACAATCTGTTCACAATAATTTTTTTTAAAGCGCGCGGTGTTCTGCGCGAGCCAAAGTATGTAACAAAAGTGGCCCAACTTCATGGGCCTAAAGATTATATTATTATTATAGGACTATACCCATATTTTCCGTTTATTAGAGAGGTAATCTTCTGTAGAATATAAATGTACATAGTATCAAAATGTTACTTGTTTCAAATACATAAAACAATCATTTTATTTTTCACGGATGCATTTCTGGTGCGTCAGCGTGACAATGGCTGTTTTGTTGGCCAATAAGAAATAATGTAAACATCATAAAACTCTGGAATCAGCTTAAGTGGTTACTCTGTTTCAATAGCTACTTAGAATTGTAACTATGAACGTCGTGAGTGTAATCATCTGGCCTCACGAACAATAACAAAGCGATAAGTGTCGAGCGCAGCAAAAAATAACGATTTGTTTCAAGTGGCCCGGGCACTGCGACAATGGGGGCCGCGCGGGGGGTCCGGATTCGGAAGGGTTAATATAGTGATACATAGTTAGGAATTTATCGAGTCTGTTCAATCAAAGCTGCACACACTTTCTCTGCCGCTGCTAACTCATAAATTCTATCGTTAGTACCTATTACATAATTTGAAGGCGATTGTCGTGTTTAGTCATATGTATGCAATTTAATGTATATACTGATTATTATTTTCAATAAATGGCTGTTCAGTAATAATATTTATTTTAATTATATACCAATAATTCATATTATGTAGTTATTTTTAACTGGTTTCGGAATTGAAAGCATATCTATTCCACGCTTATTTTAATGTATATTGCGTGAGATATGCTTTCAATTCTGGAACCGAACGAATAAAGTTTTTTAAAGTACTACAGTAGAACCCACCGTTCAAATTTTCCCGCCTGTACGTGTTGGTATGGGAAAAATCATAGATGGCGCTGTCAAAAAAACATTGATGTTTTTTTCTATGTAGTTCTCATTCTTCTCGCTAGAGTAAATGTATTCTATGGCCGTCATGCAACAGGAGCAACAGAGCCGTAAGTTTTTATTAAAATTACCCATTTAGCGTGGTTATTATGTCAATATTTTGGTTAAATTTTATTTGTTATGGCACAAACTAACAATATAAACACAAATTTCATACAAAAATACGTTTACAAATGCATGACAAGTTTTCTAACCTATATGTTGCTAAAAAGCATCATTGCCAAAGATCCAACAAAGCAGTGTATTTTATTATTGTTGCCTTAAAGCAACATTGCCAATGATCCACAGAACATGCTTAGAGTGATTTCACATTAGGCGATTTAACATCGCGGCTGTCACTGCTAAAACTGCAAACTTTGTGGCTCGTGGCCATATAAAATTTCACAGCGCGGCAGTTGCGCTGCTAAATTGCCTAGTGTAAAAAGTTCTTACAGTACTTATCACGACAAATCCCAACGGATTTGGAATATTGGACTGGGTTTATTGCACCATGTTATTTTTTTTAAGTTTATGACACATGCATCTCTTGCTGCGAGATGGATTATAGTTGGTGTATTTACATGTTATGAACGTCGCTTTGGGTTTGTTTGCATATTCTGTTTGTTTGCTCATAGGTGCTTCAAGATGCTAGATCTAACCGCATTTAAGCTTAAGTGCCTATTGCAAATGCGCGATCAGACGAAGAAAGCAATGCATGCCAGATCACTTGGATCAAGATTGTTCCAGTTCTCCACCACCTTCAATTGACTCATCTTCGGAGCGCATGAATATCTTCGACGATAATTCGGATCAGGATATTCCTTTCACTCCTGTGCTACAAAGTGTATTTCCTTCTCTTAATCAAACTGACTACAATTCATCATTATCATCCATTCCTCTTCTACCATCTCCAGTTGCACAATCAACTGAAAACTAGTCTGAAAACTACTCCAACTACATCTCAAAGTCTGCTAAACAGAACCACTCGATTGAGAAAGCGTAATTATAGTGCCCGTCCACGTCTCGTCGCAAAAAAGACTAAACGTTTAATACAAATAAAGTTCAACTGGAAAAAGACCGTTCTTGCGCACATTCAACAGAAGTTGAACCCATACCGTTTTCTGATCCACCTACCGAGGAGATGACACCACGTGATTACTTCAATCAGTTCTTTTCTAAAGATATAATTTGTGACATAGTAGAACAGACGAACATTTATTCTGTTGAAAAGTTGTGTTGATCTATAAATATAACAAGGGAAGACATTCAAGATTGTATTGCTATTCACATCATCATGGGTGTAGTCAAAATGCCATGCTATCTAGACTATTGGAGCTTTATTGATATAATGCCGCTAAAGAAATATCAACTAATCCGAAGATTTATTCACTTTTCAAACAATTCTGAAGAAACGACTGATAGATTGCAGAAGGTTCGGCCAGTCGTAGAAAAAGTCCGTTTTAATTGTTTAGAATAAGAATAAGAACAATTTATTTGCATGAAACACGGTAAAATACAATGGTGACATTAATTAAAAGCTTAACATGTTTTGTCTAGTTAAGACGTGCAAATATTTATATAATCAATTAATTATTATTATTCAGACAGTACAGTACAATTCATTTACATTAAATTCAATAGGTACATTTATTTATTATTATGTCAGTAATATTATATTAAGCAGGTACCTTAATATAATATTACTGACATAATATCGACTGGTCGAATATGCGCAATCGGTAAATATGCCCGGTAGGTATTATTTCGAAAACTAACGACGCGCGGAAGTCGACAACTTTACTCCGTATACACGTCGATGCATGACCTTGAATGGCACGCAAGCCACGCGGCTCGCGCGCTATTCAGTCGCCCGAAATGCACTGTGCTTGACGGTCACGTCACTCTTATTAAAAATATACTTTAATATTCGCTTAAAATCGTTATATAAGGTCCGATTTTATTAGTGTTCATCCTGTTAACCTGTGCCTATATAGGTGAAAAGCAATCGTACAAACCAATTTTCAAATGTGTACCATAAAAACTAAAAAAGTTAAAAAAATCAATAACATTGACTGCATATTGCATAAACTCGTCCTATCTTTGCTACGTTTAACCATCTGATTATCCGTCTTATTCCTTCTCCTTATACAGAGCGGGAAAGAGTTGAAGATAGGACGAGCTTATGCAATATGAAGTCGATGTTGTTATTTTGTAATTTATTTTTAACTTTTTTAGTTTTTATGATAGACATTTGAAAGTTGGTTTTTACGATTGCTTTTCACCTATATAGTCACAGGTTAACAGGATGAACACTAATAAAATCGGACCTTATATATTGAAATATTTAGTGGGATATCTATATACTGTTGCAAACTTTGTTTAGTAGTGTATTGATGGGTAAGTGTAACTTGAACTTATTTGAATATTTGTTTATATTATTTATAGGTTATGAAAAAAACGTGTTGTAGGTAAATATGGCCACGTTGTGACCATATTTCCCGTACGTATATTTTTTTTTTTTTTGTTGAATTGTTTTCACCCGACTAACCCACCAAGAAGGAGGGTAATGTTTTTCGTGCGTATGTATGTATGTATGTATATATGTATATTATGTATGTATGTATGTAAGTTTGTCGGTTCCTTTGTTACCTTCTGTAGCCCAAACAAATTCAGGTGTCATTTGATTTGTGTTCTTCCTCGGAGTATAAACTATTTAATGGTGTTCGGGATTTTAAGATTTTTTAAATTAAATAACTAATTGTGGTTTCAGGTCATGGCGCGGTACAAATCTAGAGGTATACGAGGCAAATGGACCGAAACAACATGATAAAGGCGTTAGCGGCGGTAAAACGCGGCGTGATGAAAGTTTATACTGCCTCAAATTTTTTATTTTTATTTTTATATATTTGGGACAACAACAGCATACATAATTTTGCATATCAAACGAAAGATAACTTGAATAGCCAATAAAAGTTGACCACGAAATAATACAAATTAAAGTAGACAGTAGACATGTGTCGCCGCTGGTAAGCAGAACAGTGCAAATTAACAAATTAATCAGCTACGACTAGCAACCGGTAAAGCCATGATGAGCAGCAAGGGTGAAAACGTACAACTTTTACAAACATATATTAATACACACATAAATACAAATATACACAAACAATGATTGCAAACACACATAGACCTACGTATCCATGCGTATACACAGACACTGCCAGTGCGACATTAGGTATAGATAATTAAATCAACAACTTGAAAACGATAAAGAAGTTCGATAATGATAACATATTGTATATGAGATTGACATGTGCTGTCGTGAGATCACGTGGTTAATTGTCATCGTTATGATAGATAACAGGTAATGACGAACCTCGACCTTGCTTTACTAAAATAATGATAGATATAATTAGATGAAATAATGATAGAATGAACGCGATATTTTAATATACCGAGACGTACACTCAAGAGATATCTCACTGATAATAAGAAAGAAAAGTCATCCCTAGGAAGAAAACCATTACTCAGTATTGAGCAAGAAAATGACCTCGAAGCTCGGATCATTCGCTTGTGTAATGTTGGGTATCCCCTCACTCCACGTGTATTAAGGATCAGTGTTAAGACCTTCTGCAACATGAACAACATACCCGTATCAAGCAACAGTGCTATGATTGGCCGTGATTGGCTGAGGGGTTTCCTCAAACGTCATAAAGGCTTAAGCCAAAGAAAAGCACAAAACCTCAACCCAGCAAGAGCTCAAAAGCTCAACAAAATAGTAGTGGCTGACTATTTTGAAAAACTCCGTAAGGTCTTGGAAGACAACAATTTACTCAATAGCCCAGAACGAATATTTAATATCGATGAGAAAGGGTGTCAGTTAAATCTTCATAATGCTCCTCAAGTTTTAGCTCAACGAGGTGCAAAGAGGGTGCATTTAGTAGGCCAAGAACATGCTGAGAATGTAACAGTAGTATCGTGTGGCAATGCTTTGGGTCAAGCTATTCCACCCATGATTCTATTTAAGGGAAAGCGGATGAAACCAGAGTGGAAAGACTCATTACCAAACGGAACAAATGTCCAAATGACTTCCAAAGGAAGTATGAACATTGCTACTTTTGTTGAATGGATACACCATCTAGCCAAATACAAACTTCCTGGACCATGTGTCGTGCTGTTTGATGGAGCAAAATGTCACCTGGATTACTCCATCGTAGAAGCTGCTGATAAATTTGATATAAAGCTATTTTGCCTGCCCAGTAACACGACCCACGAACTCCAACCAATGGACAAGTCAGTGTTTCGCTCATTTGAGTACTTCTGGGATGAGGAAGTGTTGAAGTATTGGGCCGATCACGAAGACAGGAGAATCACAAAACACAGATTCGGTCTCATATTTTCAAAAGTATGGGACAAAGCTACGACGCCCTCTAACATCAAAGCTGGTTTTGAAGCTACTGGAATGTATCCGTTTGACCTGACAAAAATTCCTGAAGAAGCTTACGCGCCAAGTATTCCTACTCAAGTATCGATTCCTGAAGAATCTGTCAATTCAGCAACAAAAGATGCCAGTGACAGCGAAGATGATATACCACTGGCGGCGTTTGTTTCTTTAACAAATAGAGATTCTACCACATCTTGCTCATCTGGATCTATAGGCAAAACACAAAGCCCTTCAGTCGTGGCAGATGAAGATCACCTCCCAACCCCTAGTTCCTCTAAGTGTACGGCTACCAAAAATTTAATCCTTGGTCGATCCGAGATGTCTCCCGAAGATAAGACTGTTCATGATTCTGCAGGATTTTGTGAAACTGCTTCTTCAAATAAAAAGACTACAGATACCAAATCATCTTCATCTGAGAATATAACTGTTTCAGGCCAACCCCTGTTATCGTCTAAGGACAGAGAAATTCAGACTGCAAGTCCATCTCTTTTAGATAACGTTTTATTTGATGCTTCAAGTCCATTGCCTCCTAAAAATTTAACCCCAGTCAAGGTTTCTGATATAGCTATAATAATAATGTCATTTATTTCAATCATCAAAAGGATCATATAATTACAATTGAATTAAATTAAATAAGTGTTAAAATAATATAAAATAATAATTTAGAAAATAATATTGACTGAGGTCGCGTGTACCATATCACAATGGTTCAGGTAAACACAGTCAAATCGCTCTGCGAATGCCTTCAGTACGCTATTGCAACTGGCCCTCACCCTGCGCACCAAGGATGTGCACCGTTTGCGAATTGTTGCATAGAAGCAATCCACTCGGGCCTCGGCGAACATTCCTGACGCGCTACAGAAGCGGGGCAGTCCCAACAGCGCCCTGAAAGCATTGTTGTACTGGATACGTAGTGCATTATACTGTTTCTGCGTATAGCTCACCCACGGACCACATCACATCATACATAACAAAGGTTTTAATAATGGTCTCCATAGCGGAACTGGTGACCACACAATGGTCAAGCCAGCGTCTCGAACTATTCGCTTCACTTAAAAATGTAAAAGTATCAGAGTCTAAACCTAATAACCGAACGTCCGCACATACCCATTCCAATTCCATACAAAAGCAATCCAACTCATTATAAAATTGCTGACTAGGATGCGCGTTGAAGTCTCCAAGTATGTAGGCAGATTCGACATTATGATTATTAATAATAGCGCTTACCAGACTAACGCAGTCCGTAAACTCCGAGAGGTTCTCATTAGAATCCGTGGGCATGTACATACTTAAAAACAAGAACGATCTTAGTTCCATGTTTATCTTGACAGCACACACTCGCGGATTGTCACATTGCACTACCGGTACGTCACTAAAAACACTTTTTCTCCAGAGGAGCGCAACACCCTGCATTCCCTGCCTGCGTCTGTATTTCCGAGTGCATATAACCTGACTCTCTTTAAGTCCAGAGTGAATAGGCATCTTCTGGGCAAGCTCGCTCCATCGTAGATCCCATCTATGCTCTAGAGCAAGATTGGGGTCAAAAGTAAGCCCATCTCAAATAAAAAAAAAAAAAAAAAAAAAAAAAAACACCACCGTAGGGCCGATCCTTAAGCATACCGGCCGAATTATCCACTGCCGACGTCCCGGTGAAGCCAAACTCGTTGTCAATACCGCTTAGGAACTGAATGTCGTTAGGCAGTAACCAGGTCTCCTGTAACGCAATTATATCTGCAATGCGACATAATTGCCTGACACACTCCACTGAGCGCTTTACACTTTTGCAGTTGAAGCTTATTATATTGTATATCTTAGACTTTATATCCATTTATCAGTGATTTAGGGCCGTGTACAATACTTTTGTCGATACCGTTCGTTCTACGTGGCCTAAAATTCACAAATCGCCTAAATATTATTCCTTCAGGCCACAGATTTCGATCTAGGAATACACAACAGATTATATAATACAACAGGTTTTCCGAAATAAAGAATTTGTAGGCATTAAACTGTCGGTTATACTTAGCATCTATTCTTTCCAAGACAATACTTTCTTTCGTTTTTTCATATATATATTCCATTATGTCTCTTTCAGTCGTATCTTTGTGTACTTTGGTAATTAAAATCGGCACCTTTCTCAGTGCAGCTTTAAACTTTCCTTCGTTATTCTTAGAAATACCAGTAGTGCCTATATAACGATATTTCATAGGCTTCTTTCGAAAAGTAACTTTTTGCCATCCTTTATCATCATCATCCGATTGCACCGGCCCGTATTCAGTAGCTGACAGAGTTATTTTTCTAGACTCCGTAGGTTCATCACGTGTCGTATTCACCTGGCCGTTATTATTGTATGCAATACGATCAGCTGATAGAAGCGGCGCCGAGGCCCGCGCAGGTGACGTCACCGTCGGCTGGCTCATACCGGTTGGGGCGACCGCCGTGCCGCTATATAGTGACGGTTAAAATTTGTTTGCCGTCTACCTTCAACGCTTTTTCCAATCGCTGTGCACAATCTAATTCTCCGGCTAAATGCGTTTCTTCTCCACTGCTATTACATCCATCTATTGACGAATTAATTCCGTGTGATAACCCTATAGGGCCGCTGTCCCCCAGCCACGCACCTCGTTTCATATTAACTTTGCAAACTGAAGCCTGTACTAATGAGTCATTTTGCATCTTTAACATCTCCGTTCGCGGCTCACTCAGCTGTGCCTGCGTAACGTATGTTTCCTTCACGTCTTTCACATCGTTTTGCACTCAAAGCAGGTCTTTGAGTAGCTTCGTACAATCGAGGTGGTCAAATAACACAGGCGGTAATCGCTCCAGATCCCTAGCCACAAAAATCGGAAACAGATCTGGTTTAACTGTCTTGAAAACACTCATAATGTCCACTAGGTCTCGCTTCTCCTTCCCAGTATTTTTGCGTTTGATTTTGGCCTTTTCAACAGACACTGACTCGTACAACATCGACTTGACTTTTCGATCTCTTCAGAAGAAAACGCTGATGAACATATCCGCACTAATGTTTCTTCATCTATTACTGACAGCTTATTTTGTATGAATGAAAGCAATTCGTCGATAATAATATTGCAAGAATTGCACTTTACGACTTTCGTCATTTTCAACATAAGACGTACGGCCGTTGAGCAATGTATGTGATGTTGTCCAATATGTATGTATATGTATATGTATTGAGGCTTCAGCTCCTTTGATTACCAAATCTTCAACTCAAGATTGTAACGACAAGACTGTGGAGACTCTAGTACCAATGCCATCAACTTCATCAGGCTCTAACATATCATTCAAAATGATGTTTAAAGCTCCACAGAAAGTTTCAAGTCCAGTTGTAACAAGAAAAAAAGCTATTAACAGCCTAGCACAAGTATTAACTAAAGACATTTTTGAAAACAAAGAAAATAAAACTAAAAATACTATGTAAATTTTTGTTTTTAGCAATTCCATGCAAGGTTTAATTGAAGATAAATAACACTTGAAAAAAAATCATCGACCTCAGGTGGGACTCGAACCCACGTCCCATCGCATACCGTACCGTATTCTGATCAATGTTGTAGCTACGCTGGCTTTGACAGCGAAAAAAACACTTGAGGAATTTCAACTTGTCACGTGACGTCCTCGGTAGCTTAGTGGTCAAAGCACTCGCCCGGTATGCGATGGGACGTGGGTTCGAGTCCCACCTGAGGTTGATGATTTTTTCAAGTGTTATTTATCTTCAATTAAACCTTGCATGGAATTGCTAAAAACAAAAATTTACAATGTTTAAGCATTTCTGATCTTAACCAATAGTCAAATATTTGTAAAAATATTTCTATATGGTGTTGACGGTAGTATACTACTCAGCTATACATATAGCTACAACATTGATCAGAATACGCTGGCTTTGACAGCGAGAAAAAAACACTTGAGGAATTTCATCTTGTCACGTGACGTCCTCGGTAGCTTAGTGGTCAAAGCACTCGCCCGGTATGCAATGGGACGTGGGTTCGAGTCCCACCTGAGGTCGATGTTTTTTGTTTTCAAGTGTTATTTATCTTCAACTAAAAATACTAATAAAAAGAAGGTGACAGATAAAAACAAAAGCCAAGACAAGAATATAGATAAAGAAGGGCTAAAAAAAGAAAAAGGGAAAGGAAAAGGGAAGGGTAAGGCCATAAAGGAAATAGCGTCTAATGAGTCCTGGTATTGTTTTGTATGTCAAGAAGATAAAATTGCTGATATGAGGCTATGCAAAAATTGTGCATCTTACGTCCACGAGGAATGCGTAGGGCTTACTGCTAAAGATAAAGAAGAATACATTTGAAACCGATGCGAAGATTAAAAATAATTGAAGTATAGTTGATAAGGTAGTTATAGCTGATTGTGATAATGTTAAATTGATCTCAAAAGTGCCATTAAAAATTTTGTTTTGATTTAAGGTTAATCATAGAAGTGCCTAAGTATTTTGTTTTCTTTTTGTTAAATGTAAGGTGTGTTTCGTTTCACATTTAAAATAATTAAACAGAGTTGAATTTCTCTAAAAAAAATTTTATTTATACCTTTTTACTATTTTTAATAACTAATACAGTTAATATGCCCATAGTACGGGCATATTAACCTACATGGTGGGAAATATGGTCAATTCGCCATTTTTTTAAAAACCTAGTTTAGCCGCAATTTCATATATACCTTGGAGTATTTGTTATAGCCATATGATACATAGTTAATATACCTTACAGAAAATTGATAATAGCTATTCCTAATTACCAAAAAAGACGATGTAGGAAGTCAAACCTTAAGGTGACCATATTCGACCTTTGTACCTTATATGGTCATTAACAAAAATATAAATATAAAGACAACACACATGGTCAAATTAATTTATTTGTCAAAGAACTCCTTAATACCATAAAAAGCCCTATCTACCAACCAAATAAAGTTTGTTTTTAAATTTATTAAAAGGCAGTGACTTTATTTCGCTAGGCAGCTTATTAAACACCTTTATTGCCATTGAGTAACAAGTCTTATGAGAGGTTGCCTTTTTTCTTAATCGAAGAATTAGTTTATCCCGATATCTCGAATGGAATTTGACAACATCGCTATTTTTTGTAAAGAACTGGGAATGTTTTTTAACAAATACACTCAATTCGAAGATATAAATGCTAGGCAGTGTTAGGATTCTTAGGGTACGAAAGAGTTCTCTACAAGAATGCAATGGACCAACTCCGCAGATTGCCCTTACACACTTTTTTTGAGCAATAAACGCCTTGTTAACTGTAGTTTCATTTCCCCAAAGTATCACACCATATCTTAGAACGGAAGCTACATAGCCATGATAGGCAAGTAGGGCTGATTTTTGAGATGAGGTCTTTGCTAGTCATCGTAGTGGGTAAATAAACTTATTAATATTAGTACAGACATCTTTGATATGTCTCTGCCAAGTGCAACCGTCATCAATATATATTCCCAAGAATTTTGTATTTTGTACCTCCTCTAGTTTTTGTCCATTTAATTGTATGTCAATAGTTTCTTTATTTTTCCTTAAGTTAAATTGTATTATTTTAGTCTTACTTAAATTTACTTTGAGCCTATTCCTGCATAGCCAATCAGTGACGCTTAACACAGTTGTCATAATTTTATCATTATAATTGGATTTCGTGTCAGTACTTATAATAATTGAAATGTCATCAGCAAAAAGTACTGGTTTGCATTTAATAAAGTCAGGTAGGTCATTAACATATAGTAGAAAGAGAAGCGGCCCCAAGACACTCCCCTGTGGGACTCCACTGCGGTTTTGTTTGTATTTTGATCTGTATGATGTCATAATATTATTTACGTCAATATCATTTATTTCAACACACTATTCTCTACCGCTTACGATACGATTTTATCCATTGCAATGCTGGGCCACGAATGCCATAACAGTACAGCTTATCAATTAAGATATTATGACATACTACGTCAAAAGCCTTACTCATGTCAAAAAACATTACAGACACCAAGTGGTCCTTGTCAATACAATTGATTATTTCCGTAACCAATGAGTAAGCTGCTAATGCAGTCGATTTATTTCTTTGGAATCCATTTTGCTCAACTTTAAGAATGTCAAAATTTGTTAAATGGTCATATAATCTAGAATACATAATTTTTTCGAAGATTTTGGACATTATAGGTACTAATGTAATTGGCCGATAATTATTTATGTCATATTTATCATCCTTTTTATGTAGCGGTTTTACTACTTAACGCTTAAGAGCTGTGGAAAAGGATCCTTGTGTAAACGATAGGTTAGGTAACGGTAGTTTAAGTAAGACTAGATATGACAAAATTGGCGATCACACACCTTGAGAATTCTAGTCGCTATATTATCGTAACCAACTGACAGTGTGTTTTTTAACAAAGTTATTACTTTTTTCATCTCATATTTATTTGTAGGACGTAAGAAAATGCTTGTCATATTATTTTTAGTTAGTGTTTTCTTGGATTGCTTGTGTTTATCCGGCGAATGAATAAAGTTTTTGTAAAAATTTTCGGCCATTTCTATTTTGTCTCTGATAATTCTATTATTAGGTTTATAGACATTTATTCCCATTAAAGACAAAAGTCACTTACATAAGAACAGTATAATCTCAAAAATATATAAATCGTCGTTTGATTTGTATTGCTGCACTCACCTAACACATCAATCCGGAACTGTTTAAAACTATGAGTAAGAATCAATCACATATTGAACAACTTTGGATTTAAATGTATTAAGTGAGCTTACATTTTAAATATTAGAGGGTAATTTGTTGTAAAGCTGCGCACCTGCATAAGTAAAAATTTTTTTACCATAATTTGTTCTGGCCCTGGGTAGAAGGAGAAAACTGGCTCGACGCATGCTGCGTTTCGTCACTCGTTTGCCAAAGGATAGGTTAGTATGGAGAGAGTTGTTCAATATTTTCCAAATAAGAATGCAAGTATTATAAATATACAATTGTTTTATGTTCATTAATTTTGTTTCCCAATAAATTTTGGAAGTTGGTGTTAAAAAGTCGTAATTAAAAAGTGTTTTAATAATTTTATTTTGCATAATATCAGCTAACCTTGATTTGGCGGCGCTGCCCCAAATTTCCACTAAATATAGAAGGTGAGGTTTTACTAGTGAGTTATAAATGGTACAACGTATTTGACGCGGGATACACCGAACAATGCGTCGAAGGGATCCAACAAGAGAGGAAAGTTTGGTTCTAATGCGCTCGATATGCGCATTCCACGTCAAACGGTTGTCCATTATAAGACCGAGATATTTTTCGCAACATTTTTCTTCTAGTGTGATATTATTAATTTTAAGTGGTTCGTGCTGAGGAACAACTTTATTTTTTGCTCTAAAGACGACATAACAAGTTTTTGTTATATTAATAGTAAGGAGGTTAAACTGAAACCACATGAACAACTTATTAAGATCTTCTTGAGCTTTGTAAATTGGACGTAGTTTAGCAGAAAGGACTCAATCCACATTTTGGTCAAAAATGAGTTATGCATGCCAAAATAATCTTTATGGGTAGTACACACTATAAGTATATTTTTTAAATACATGGACTCAACCCACATGTTTGAAGACATGCGATTTTAATACAACTAAATAGCCTTAAAGCATCTGAGTCGTTTAAGATAAATATAATTCATATGGAGTAAGCATCATACTTATTCATCTAAAAGGACTCAAACTGTCTGAGTCAGTTCTGATAAAATGATCATCTATTAAAAGCTCCGTACTTTGATTCAGCTATAAAGATTCAAACTGCTTGGGTCAGTTCTGATAAAATGGTTATGTATTAAAGACTCCGCATTATTATTTATCTTAAAAAACCCATACAATCTATCATTTCAGTTAAATTAATTTTAAAATAACGAAAGTCATATATTCATTCACTAAAAGAATTCAGACTTAGTTTATATGTATTTTAATTGTGGTAAATATTATTAATATTTAAAATATTGATTATAAACTGATTATTAATACGACATTATTATATCAAAAATTAATTTCCTTCTTTGGCTGTATTAAATATAATCTAACTGGCTGTAAAAAATATATGAACTAGCTGACCCGGCGAACTTCTAACCGCCACTTTTTTTTCGTTAGTTTTTCCAATATTTGTTTATTTATACTACTATTCAGGGTAGAGACGAATTCGAAAACTAAAAACCATGAAAATCGGTTCAGCCCTTCTCCAGTTCCATTTTAGGAGAGCCTATCTTTGGAGATATCTTTGGAGTTTATAAAGTTAGTCATCTGAGACACAGTAACAAGTGTATTTATCATGAGTGCGTGTGCAGGTCACATCAAGTAAAAGTGGCGACAGAAACCAAATATGAAAAGAGTTGACAGAATACTATTAAATGTCAAAAATAAAAGCGACGAAAAAGGAGGATTTAGGCAATGTTATATGCTGCCTGTGGCAACGGTTTACCCATTCTTCAAGGATGCGCTGAAATGCCTCTCGTGTCCATGCCCCGTAACTGGGTTTCTCGATGTTTTGTTTCCAGCGAAGAAGTGCGCCTTCCTGCGGTTGGTTGTGCGTCTGGTGGACTTCTTCTAGAGTGAAGTGCTCTCCTCTAGCTTACGCAGCCAATCGGCTGTGGTAAACTTTGGTAAGTATATGCGCCTCATACTCTCATGGTGGAATGCCAGCCAGGGCGGAAGGGGTATACCCATCAGTCTACGCACCAGTGCACGGAAGTTGTCTCTAAAGCGCCACCATCGCCTTTAGACTAGAGTTAGACATTGTAATTGAGCCTTGACCTTAACTCGCACGCCATCAATCAACAGGGATAAAGGCATCTAATGGTCCATGAAAGCATATTTCCTCGGTTTTGACTGCGCAGTGCCCAATCATAGTCTATGTATCACAGGAGATGGCCCATTACTGACCCCTGGGTCATTTGCCGTATTTGCAGACAGCCCTCATTAGGAAGTACCCCTCTTTCCCTAATGTAATTCTCCAACAGTCGCAGACGATAGCTAGGTGCCTCATCAATACAACTTAAGGGATTAAAGGCGTCTTACCCTTTAGGTCAGGATTGCATCAACAGTTGAGCGACTCGACCTGAAGCCAAACTTTTGGTTAGACAGGCCCTCAGGGCCAACTTATTTAAGGTAGTCTTCGAGGTGAACGACAAAGATTCTTTCAAATATCTTAGCTATCTCATCGAGGAAGACAATCGGGCGATATCTGAAGGGAGAGTCCACCGCACAGTAGGTCCAAACTGCTATTTGAGGGACATTCGTCATTTTTTATCTTATTGTTCTTTTTTATTTTACCAATCGATAGATTTTCTTAATCTAATAAATAAATGTCAAATACATTTTTGTGTAAAACTAATCGTTTCACGGGAAAAAAATATTTTTGTTTTCTTTTGTATGGAACGAGAAATTCAATGTGCTCTTGCAGCCAATTCTCAACTTTTCCCGCCTCAAAACCGCTTTAGTGTCAATGTTTAACTTATTGACTACAATCCTACATGATTAGCGCGCGCCCAAACTTGCCCGTTCGCCTGGTATATGGATCACCATACTTTATAAAAATGATTTTTTCTTAAGTTATTTAAATACATTTATCATTTCAAATATCTGCAAACATCAAAACCTTACATTGTTGACGTGTTTTAGAACATAATAGGTATTGTTTTAGCCATAAAATAAAATAATTCCAGGAATTAATATAAGTACCGGTCTTGTTGCTTTGAAGTCTTTTGTTATTATATAGTATTACACACGTTTCTATAACAATATTTACCTTATCAGTCGGCACTCAGCGGGTCTCGATTCCGAAAAATTGCTAATGACTTTCTATTAAAGTAATGCTTATCTACTATTGTTAAAAGCCGTTTAACAATGGGTGAGGCGCTTGTATTGTTATCTATCACATCCTTAAGACGAAAAGAGATAAACGTTTGCTAATATTGAATAACAAAAGAACTATTCTGGTTATTGGGTCAGGTAAAAAGTTAATTTGTTATTTTTAATTATACTTATGTTTTCGTCCTCGAGATTGGCATAAGGCTATGTAGTACCGCCCCAGGATTCGCCACTTGTGCACACTTTTGAGAGGGTATCACCTTTTTTTTTTTTTTTTTTTTTGCTGGTATCACTAAACTTATTTGACACGGCCCGTTACAACCGATCTTCATTCGTGTTCCAGTGCTTCGCCACTTCGTTGCTCCGCTAGTATTTCCGTGATAGTTTGTTTTGAGTAAAGTGATTAGTGCAGTGTGGTGATAAAATAATGCCGAAACGAAAGAATAGTGATAAGGATGACTATGAAAACCTCACAAGGAAACTACGTAAAATTGAACGAAAATTGAAAAAGGTTTGGCGCAGAGAACGTCGATCTTCTAGTTCGTCGAGATCTTACTACGAGAATTCAAATAACAAAGGTATGCGGCATTTTTATGCCTACAAGTTACTATCCTTTATGCGTAATCTCGAAGATGCGGGCAGTTGTGGAAGGACTGTCACTCTGTCGATGATTGCGATAACCTACTTTTAAACAAAGTAGCGTTTTTTCAACAGGCGTAGGGACTGTTGACATAAATTATAAAGAGATTATTTATAACTTATTTTCCAATATCATATATACATATAATATGGTATTATGCACATTTATGCAATAAAACTTACACAGTCTGTTTCCTTTTTTGGGTAGGCAGTCTATTTAGATGTGCACTTATAATATTAACAATAATAATATTATATTATTAATGACCTACAAACTCTTATAGTTTGTTTACTTTATTTATACGACATTTTCAGAATTCACGGTAGAATCCGAAGTGATAAGTGACGATGAATTGCAATTGTATCCATCACCAAGATCTGCAATAGTGGTCCCTGAACTTACACAGGAACCGGTGTGTGAACCTTCTCCAATACTGGTGCCTGACCCGGTTCCCGAGTCGGTGCTCGAGCCAGCGTCTACCCTAACGTCCGAACTAGTGCCTGATCCAGTACCAGGGCCGTCTAGTATAGACGCGCAGTCATCGGAGCTACAACTCCATAGCTCTATTTTGGACATTCTTGGCGAGGATCCGACTGTTCCAAAAGTGATGGGTAAGGAAATATTGTCTGCCCTAGCAGTAAGGTTAGAACATATTGCAACTTCTGGATTGACTAGCGAGTTAAGAAAAGACCTTTTAAATAAATATACAGTGCCAACAAACTGTCCTCTTATTGGGGCACCAACTCTGAACCCCGAGGTGAAAGCAGCCATTACAGAATCTGTTCTAAAGCGAGATCAAAGTATTGAAAGCAAGCAGAAGCAACTAGCGATAGCTATTTCCTGTGTGACCGAGGCTATATCGCCCTTAATGTCAAACGACAACAATAACCCGAGTCAACTACAGTTATTGATGGACGCTGTTCGCATGCTTTGCGATATTCAATATAAACATACATCTATAAGAAGAGGCCTTTTATTGAACAATCTAAAAAAGGATTTAAAAGACCAAATACAAGGCACGAAAGTAGATAGCTATCTTTTTGGGCACAATTTCGCAGATAACTTAAAGACTGCGAAAGCAATTACAAAGTCGGGAGCAGAGCTTAAACCTAACGCGCCAAAGACTGTTCCACAAACTAAGAAGCCAGGTCCATCTGGACCACCTAAAAAGACCTTTCCATCAACGACCCAGCATTTAAACTGGAAGGCTCCTCCCCCGGGTCGCAGGTCAATGGGGACTCAGAGGGCGAAGGAGCCTGCTGCTCACAGGAGACAGCCCGCCGGACCATCGAGGAAATCGTCGCAGCAGAGCCAAGGTCGGAGTTGGCGCTAGAAGAGGTAAAATATGCCGGTAGGCTTTCTGCATTTTATTCAAAATGGCAAAAAAATACTGATGACGCACAAGTACTTTCATGGATTCAAGGTTATAAAATTACTTTTTCTGAACCTGTAGTCCAACCCTCTGTGCCTAAAAATATTTTTTTATCTAGTAATGAACAGCTTCGAATGACTGAGGCCATTAATAAACTTATTTCAATTGGTGCTGTATCAAAATGCGTTCCTTGTAAAGGTCAATTTTTATCTAGTTATTTTTTGGTCCCTAAGCCTAATGGCAAAGATCGCTATGTGTTAAACTTGAAAAAATTAAATCAATTTATCGATACTGTTCATTTTAAGATTGAAGATCTAAGAACTGCTTTAAAATTAATTTCAAAAAGATGTTTTATGAGTACAATTGACCTAAAAGACGCCTACTTTTTGGTCAAAATGCATCCAGAGTCCAAAAAATATTTACGCTTTATATATAATAACGAATTGAATGTATTTAATGTATTAGCATTTGGTTTATGTACAGCACTGTCGTGGGTATACTAAGAAAATGTATGTAGGTAGTACTCATTGCGTATGGAATAAATCAGTTGTTGTCTAGCACTCGGCGTGTTTTATTAAAATACCACATGGTGACAGCGGTTTAGTAGATTAAAGTGTAATCCGGGATATTATAGTTGTAAAAGTGACGAAACACGCTTGAATCTTTGTGGCGATAATCTTTGTGAATAGAATATAGGTACACGGCATTGCAACTTGCAATGGAGCACGCTCGCCCACCCGCAGAGTTGAATATGGACGGGGGACCGGTCAGCCGGGCTGATGCTTGGAAGCGGTGGAGACAACAATTCACATTATTTATCAAAGCGTCTGGAGTGCAGTCGGAGTCAACCAGTGTTAAAGCGAGTTTACTAGTAAATTTGATCGGCCCTGATGGTTTTGACGTGTATCAAACGTTCAGTTTCGAGAAAGACACCGATCGTGACAACGTAGATGTCTTGTTACAAAAGTTTGATTCTTACTTCGGAACGAAGGTAAACTTAACCCTTATGAGGTACAGGTTCTTTACGCGTAACCAGGAAGACGGTGAATCTATTCAACAATATGTAACAGCATTGAGACTGTTGAGTAAAAATTGCGAATTTGCTAACTTAGAAGAGGAGTTAATAAAGGACCGCATCGTTTGTGGTCTCCGGGACAGCAGAGTCAGAGATAGACTGCTGCGTTGCGACGACCTAAACTTGGACAAGGCCATAAAGCTGTGTCAAGCGGAAGAAGTGTCGCAGGAGAGTGAGAGGCAGCTGAGTGCCAGCGGAATGAGGAGTAGTGTGGCACACGTAGACGGTGTGGCGCTCGGGCCGCGCGCTGCCCCGCCGGACGGTGCCCGGCGGCGCGCGTTACCTGCTACGTTTGTGGTAATATGGGACACTTCGCAAGGGTATGTAATTCTAACGTTTTCAATTGCGGCAATGTGAAAAAAGTACATGAAATCGGGCGTCAGGAGAGTGATGCTAGTTCGGATGTGTGTAAATCTTTTTATATATCCACGATTAATGGCGCGAAAAGCTCAGCGGATTGGTGTGAAATAATAAAATGTGGAAATGGGCTCGAAAAATTTAAACTAGACACTGGTGCAGACATTAATGTATTATCGTATTGTAGATTTAAGCAATTGGGTTTTGATGATAATATATTGAGAAAGAAAAAGATTCGTTTACAATCATATACGGGTAACGTTATACCAGTTACAGGCTTATGTAATTTATATTGCAGTTATAAGGATATTAATTACAACCTTGAATTTGCAATAGCAGATATGAGTTGTGAAAGTGTGTTGGGACGAAAATCGTGCGCGGAAATGGGTCTTGTGAAGCGAGTGAACTCCATTGAGTTTTCTAATTATGAAGACTTATTCTCGGGCGTAGGTTGTTTGCCGGGCAAATACCATATCGTAGTAGACAATTCGGTTAGACCGGTGATATGTGCATCTAGAAAAATACCTTTGGGCTTGCGGGATAGATTGACAGAGGAGTTAAAAAAGATGGAGGATATGAACATTATTAGAAAAGTCACATACCCCACTCAATGGGTGCATCCTAGTACTAGTACTAGCGGCCAAAAAAGATAACGGTATTCGCGTATGCCTCGACCCGCGCGAGCTGAACCGCGCGGTGCAGCGCGCGCACTTTCAGCTGCCCACGGTGACGGAGCTGGCGGCGCGGTTACACGGCGCACGCTTCTTCTCGGTGCTCGATGCCAATTCTGGCTTCTGGGCCGTTCAGCTAGACGAGGAAAGCGCGGATCTTTGTACCTTCGCTACCCCTTTCGGACGTTATCAATTTTTGCGTTTACCGTTCGGTATTAATTGCGCTTCCGAGGTTTTTCATGGTAAGATGCGACAATTGCTCGAAGACTTAGAAGGTACCGATAGTTTTGTTGACGATATAATAGTGTGGGGAAAATCAAAACCAGAGCATGACAAGCGACTGATAGCTTTACTTGAGCGGGCGCGTCAGATTAATTTAAAATTTAATAAAAAAAAATACAAAATAGGTGTACAAGAAGTAACGTATCTCGGACATGTGTTCGATGCTAATGGAATGAGACCTGACTATAATAAAGTAAAAGCTATAATGGAAATTAAACAGCCGAAAGATAGGAAAGACTTAGAACGATTCTTGGGTGCTATAAATTACTTATCAAAATTTATCCCAAACTATTCCCAGCACGCCATCCCATTGACCAACCTCTTAAAAAAAGATAATAATTGGCGTTGGGAAAATAGTGAACAGTGTGCTTTTGACAAACTCAAAGAATGTGTGAGCACTGCGCCCTGCCTAGCGCTGTACGACGTGTCGCGAGCCGTGGTGCTGTCCGTGGACGCGGCCAGCGACGCGCTCGGCGCCGTGCTGCTGCAGGATGGCCGTCCCGTCGAGTACGCCTCGCGCACGCTCACTGACACTCAGCGCAGGTACGCTCAGGTGGAGAAAGAGTTACTAGCTATTGTGTTTGCATGTGAGAGATTCCATCAATATATATTTGGGAAAACCGACATACTCGTGGAGTCTGACCATAAGCCTTTGGAAAGTATATTTAAAAAGCCATTAATGTCCGTCCCGGCACGCTTGCAACGCATGCTTCTGAGAATTCAAGGTTACGACCTAAAAGTTAGATATAAGCCAGGCAAGTTAATGTATATACCAGACACTTTGTCTCGCGCGCCGTTGGCCGAGACTTACAGCGAAGAGCTTGAGAAGAATGTCCTTTACCAAGTACAATTAATAGTAAATAATTTGCCAATGTCAAATAAACGTTTAACACAGATTAAAGGTGAGACTCAAAAAGATAACACTTATAATAAATTAATAAAATACATAAAACAAGGTTGGCCATCGAATAAATACGAAGTAGACGAAAATCTGAGAAAGTATTGGTCTTTGAAGGACGAGTTATACGTCGTAGATGATGTAATATTTAAAGAAAACACTGTTTTAATTCCACATTCGCTGCGTGCAGAGATGTTACGTATAGTCCATGAGGGACATCAAGGAATAGATCGCTGCAAACGGCGCGCGAGACAAGTCATATTCTGGCCAAACATGGCGAAAGATATTGAAATGTATGTTAGGCGCTGTACTGTCTGCCAGGAGACTGGCCATGCTCCAGCACGCGAACCCATGATACCTGTGTCAATACCTAGGTTGCCTTGGCAAAAAGTGGGATCTGACATATTTGAGTATGGTAAAAAATATTATTTAGTACTGGTAGACTACTTTTCAAACTATGTTGAAGTATGTAAATTAATTAATATTTCATCTAAAATAGTAATTGATCATATGAAAGAAATATTTGCAAGACACGGCATTCCAGAGGTTGTCGTGAGTGATAATGGCACACAGTACAGCAGCCGCGAGTTTAGGCAGTTTGCGGATGACTGGGGCTTTCAGCACGTGACTTCATCCCCAAACTACCCTCAATCCAACGGCAAGAGTGAGCGGGCAGTTCAGACCGTTAAACAACTATTAATAAAATCAATCAAAAGTGGTAATGAATTTCAAATTGCTTTGCTCAATTATAGGAATACGCCGAGAAACGGTCTTAGCTCACCCGCACAAATGCTTATGAGTCGAAGGTTGCGTTGTAAGTTACCTAACAATTTAGATTTACTACAACCAAAATTAATTGATTCAAATGAATACCTCACAATGTTGGAAAAGCAAAATACAAACAAAACAAACTATGACAAATGTACGAAGCCTGCAACCGAGTTAAATAACGGTGACACAGTAATTCTCATAGATGGCAAAAAAAGGTATCGGGGTAAAGTTGTAAGCAAAGCAAATACGCCGCGCTCTTACATAGTAGAAAACAACGCAGGTACTAGGTACAGACGCAACCGCTGACACTTAATTAAGTGCGAGCAAACTAATTCAAATTCCTTTGAAGACTATGTCATAAACGATAAGGTCCAAAAAGACGAATTGGGGGAGCTGAGTCTCAGTTCAAGCGCTAAGAAAATAAAATCTTCTGAGCAAACATACTCACATACCAGCATTGAACCTGGGACTGGGACCCTACCAGATCAGCTACAACGCCCATGGACTCGTAGTTGGGTAAAGAAAATGTTAGAATTAGACTAATAAATATTTTAATTTTAATTTAAGATGTACTCCTTAACTAATTAAATACAGCTATAAATATAAAAACTCTAGGATCTAAGTACGATATTTATTAAAATGTACTAAGCTGGCACTAAGACTATTTAGGACCTAAGTAGTTAGATGAAGCACTAACTTAAAAATATATACCTATTTAAAAATAACAACATCTGTGCTAAGTATGTATGTTAAATCATATTATTAACTAGTACCAACTCAAGTCTGTATAATCATAAGTATCCTAATAATATTATATAAGTATTAGTTTTACAGAACAGAAAATTGTAACTTCTTATACTGCACGTCAGATATATAAAAGGGGGAAATAGGGATGTAAAGTAATGTAAGAATTTTGTAGGGGAGATGTCGTGGGTATACTAAGAAAATGTATGTAGGTAGTTACTCATTGCGTATGGAATAAATCAGTTGTTGTCTAGCACTCGGCGTGTTTTATTAAAATACCACAAGCACCATTCATTTTTACCAAAATTATGAAACCAGTCATTAAATTATTAAGATGTAGAGGTCATTTATCCACGGTATATTTAGATGACTATTTTTTAGTCGGATTAGGTCCTGAGACATGTATAGACAATATTTTGGACACAAGTCGCCTCCTTGAAGCTTTGGGATTTATAATTAATAAATAAAAAAGCAATCTCCAACCCAAAAACGTTTGCAAATTTTTAGGTTTTATTATTGATTCCATAAAACTACGTATTTATCTCCCAGAAGAGAAGGTGATAAAAATAAAAAATACATTGGTAAAATTTCAAAGCTTAAAGGTTTGTAAAATAAGGGACTTTGCTCATTTGGTAGGCTTATTAAATTCTGCTTGTAATGCTATTGAATATGGGCGATTGTATACAAAGAGCTTGAACGTGTCAAATACTTGAATTTGTTAAATGACGATAATTACGAGAAGTATATGAACCTGCCTGATTCTATATGTAGCGACCTTAAATGGTGGTATGAAGCGGTCATTCGCAATAGAGGCAGTAAGATTAAGACATATTGTTACTGCTTAGAGATTTTTTCCGATGCCTCAACGACTGGTTGGGGTGCCGCGTGCGGTAATGATAAAGCCAGCGGATTGTGGAGCATAAAGGAACAACGAAATCATATAAATTATTTAGAGCATATAGATATATTAGCAGCATTTTTGGGTTTAAAAATATTTGCAAAAGATAAACGCAATTATGATATCCTTCTGCGAATTGATAATACTACTGCTATTTCATACATAAATAGGATGGGTGGTGTGCAATTTCCACACCTGACACGTGTAGCAAAAGACCTATGGCAGTGGTGTGAATCTCGGGAAATTCACGTATTCGCGTCTTACATCCGGTCGGTGGATAACTGTGTTGCGGATGCCGAGTCGCGCCGCGTACACCCAGACATTGAGTGGGAATTGGCAGATTATGCTTTTCAGGATATCGTACTGCGTTTTGGGCAGCCTGAGATAGATTTATTTGCTAGCCGTCTTAATAAAAAATGTGTAAAATATGTTTCGTGGCATAAAGATCCTGACGCATATGCAATTAACGCATTCACGATATCCTGGTCTGAATACTTCTTTTTTGCGTTCCCTCCGTTTTCTATTATATTAAAAACCATCAGAAAAATTATACCAGAAAAAGCGTCCGGTATACTTGTTGTTCCATTATGGCCCACACAACCGTGGCATCCGTTATTTAATAGCTTGATAGTTGGACAAAAAATGGTGTTATCACAAAACGAGAATTTAATTTTATCTCATTCCAGCAATCGACTCGTTCATCAACAGACTACCCTGGTTGCCGCTTTATTATCCGCACGGCATTACTGAGAAGAAGAATCCCACCCTCTTCTCTAAATATAATGATGGCTTCATTGTGTGAAAATTCATTACGCCAATATGATTCTTGTTTTAAAAAATGGTTTAATTATTGTTATCATAATAATATTGATTTATTTGAGATATCTATCCCGAACGTAATATTGTTTCTAACACAGTTATTTAATGACGGTGCTCAGTTCGGAACTCTGAATAGTTGTAGGTCTGCATTATCACTCATTTCAGGAAATCAAATAGGTAATGATGATCGCATTAAGCGCTTTTTTAAAGGCGTTTATAGATTACGTCCGGCACTACCCAAATATAATAGTACATGGGATACATCTATAGTGTTAAATTGTCTTAGTAATTGGTATCCAAATACAGAAATAACATTCAAAAACCTGACTAAGAAACTAATTACATTGTTGGCTTTAGTTACAGCACATAGAATGCAAACTCTCTCCAAGATTAATATTTTTAACATTGAGAAACATGTAGTTAACATTGTAATTAAAATTCCAGAATTTATTAAGACGTCTCGAAACGGTTCTTTACAGCCAACCCTTACATTGCCATTTTTTAACCAGAACCCAGCTTTATGTCCTTGCAAAACCCTAACTGATTATATAGAACGGTCCAAAAATCTACGTGGCAATCAGAACAAACTTTTCATCAGTTTTAGAAAACCTTACTGCGCGGTTGGCCCACAAACGCTAAGCCGATGGACTAAATCTGTGTTAGAGCAATGTGGCATAGATGTTTCAATTTTTACGGCTCACAGTACGCGGCATGCTGCCACGTCAAAAGCTCGTAAGCTTGGGGCTAATTTAGACCTCATAAGAAAGACTGCCGGATGGTCTGGCAGCTCACAGGTCTTTGGGAGATTCTATAATAGGGTTACAGTAGACAATGAGCCAAGTGATAATAATGCATTTGGTTTAATGATTTTGTCCAGCTCAGTTAATGATGATACTATTAATAATTGCTAAATTAATAAAATTATACAATATATTACAATATAATTATTTTTACATGATTACTTATGCAATTATTTACATATATGTTTTTCAAGTTTACATTTATTTGTTCTTACATAACTAAATTACATAAATGATTACTATAACTCAATATTTTGATTTACTTACTGATAATTTTTATTCATTTTTGCTTGAATAAAGTCTTTATTATGGTCTTCATAAATTTGCCTATTAATATGTTCATCTACTCTCAATATCTACATAGTCTTATGCCAATCTCGAGGACGAAAACATAAGTATAATTAATGATTATTTATTTATTTATTTATTTATAGGATTACCAACATAAGTAACAGCATTTTAACATTTAGATGATTACATTATCGGGCTTATAGCTAGCTGCTCTTACAATTACAGGTTAGGTTAATTGTAGGTTTAAAATATTATGGAATGTTAACAATAAAGTATTGCTTGTTACAGTTAATTAAAATTGCGCTACATTATTCAAAATTAAAAAACAATAAAAATGAAACAAAAATAACAACTACTTACACACAATCTAAGGTACTGAGGTCATAACCTTTAAGTATCTTAAGGAATTTGGGATGGCTCTGAAAGTGAACATCAAGTTCTGGGTACTTCTTGGTAAGATTGTTATACAGACGAGTCAGACGAACAACAGGTGATCCGCGACCCATCCTTGTTCTGCAGAATTTATTTTTGAATAACTTACATGGGTATCTTGGAATTCGCGATGGAACATTGTAAGCAAGATAGTTGAGTAATGTGGGACTGTCGATGTGGTCGTTTATTAATTTATGGAGGAAGGACATATCCTGGTATATACGTCGTACAGAAAGCAGATCTAAACGAAAATATTTCGCCCTGTCTGTGTAAGTTCTTAATGTTCTAGGAGTCTTAAAACGGTAAGCTAGGCTGTGAATCCCTCCCATCCTCCCGCAAATTTATGTAGCGATATGTCTATGCTCTAAACGTAATGAAGATCGGTTGTAACGGGCCGTGTCAAATAAGTTTAGTGATACCAGCAAAAAAAAAAAAAAAGGTGATACCCTCTCAAAAGTGTGCACAAGTGGCGAATCCTGGGGCGGTACTACATAGTCTTATGCCAATCTCTTCGGACGAAAACACTCGTATAATTAAGATAGAACTTCACGTACAGGTAAGTTCGTTTAATCATCATCACATCACATCACCAGCCTATATCAGTCCACTGCTGGACACAGGCCTCTACAGAAGGAGGATTTTGCCATAATCGCCACGCTTGGCAGGCGGGTTGGCGATCGCAGTTTGGCCAATGGTGGAGAGGAGACGCTGCTGCCCGTCTTCTTGTGGCGGTTCTCCTGTAGTCGCCTCTTACGACACCCATAGAAAGAGAAGGGGTGGTGCTATTCTTTTAACGTGCCGGCACCACACGGCATTAATCGTTTAATCATTAAATATTAATTCTAAGAAATTACAGCTCTCATTTTCCCGATTACCTAAAGAGTAAGGGGTGGGAATCATGCTTTGTTCTAGTTGTTGCCAAAATAGGTCATTCAAAGCTACGCTTCGAACCCAGTCATTACTTACATTATACATACTTACTTGTGATTATAATGGAAAGTTTAGTAAATAATATTGATCTGTTCATGGTTCTTAGAGAACATGTGGGATCATTGACGGACGGAAAGCAACTTTGTGCATATTTAAAAAAGACGCTGAATCAAAACTGGACAGAAGAGTCAAGTGCATCTCTTTTACTGTTCTGTCAAAAATTTTGTTGTAGAGTCAGTGATAAATGGGCAAGATCTAATCGAACCCTAGCCAACTTTGTGAAAAAAAATGGAGATTGGTTAGAAAGTGCCATCAACTGGTCAACTAATATAACGTGTGTTTCTCAAACCGAACATCTCCAATTTCTTGAATATGATCTCAGTGAAAATGCTCCAAATCTACTTCAAACATCTACGCCTGAACCATCTACGCCAGAGTCATCTACGCCTACACCATCAACATCACATATTACACCTAGAAAACCATTTGAAGAGTTGAGCAATAAGCAAAAAAGAAGACGTGTAGAACAACTTAATAAGTCGTTTTCTCCGGAAGAACTAAATGCTGCATCAATAAAAAATATTCAAAGTAGTGGGAATACTGAGCTGAAAAAAGTTATTGAACTCTTATATAACCATCCTGAAGATGTTGACAAAGTGAAGACCTGGCTTAGCAGTAAAAAAGATAGCAACGTATATACTCCAGAAAAAGCATTATCCCTGTATATATCCCTCAACCTGTCTAAGTGGCAATATTTAAATTTAAGAGATTCTGCCCAAGAAAATAATGTATTTATATACCCGTCATACTACGTGCTTAAACAGGAAAAATTGAAGTGTTATCCCTCGCAAGAAGACTTAACTATTACTGAAGACGGGGCCACCATTAAACTTCAAGTACTGCTGGATTTGACTGCATCTAGGCTATTAGAAGCCATGAAATTTGATTTTTTATCGAAAACCGACTTAAAATTTATATCAAAATGGGGTTTTGATGGAGCTTCGAGCCAAAATAATTACAAACAAAAGGCGATTAGTACAGACTTTGACGACTCCAGTGTATTCATGGCTAGTTTAGTACCTCTAAAGCTCATGCGTGCTGAAAAAATAATATGGGAAAATGACCGTCCGTCGTCAACCGACTGTTGCCGCCCGATATTATTTAAATTTATAAAAGAAAATCGAGAGACAATAAATCTTCACAAACAAGAAATACAAATGCAAATAGAAGCACTTCAACCATCAACACTTCAAAAAGTCAATGTGAAGCATGAACTTCTGATGACTATGATTGATGGAAAGATATCTTCAATCATATCTGAAACTTCTACTGCTGTCTGTGATATTTGCCAGGCAAAGCCTGTAGAAATGAACAATTTAGAAAAAAATTATCATAAATATAAAAATAAAGACATGTATCAGTACGGATTTTCATCATTACATGCATGGATCCGTTGCATGGAATGCTTACTCCATATTGGTAATAATTTAATTTAACTGTTTTTTTTTAATTATTTGCTAGCACAGTTACGTTTGTTCTGTATTTTTACATAAATTATTTCTGGTTTCAGCTTATCGTTTGGATTTCAAAAAGTGGTCATCTAGAGGCGAAGACAAGGAGAAGATGGCACAAAGGAAACTACAAATCCAAAAAGCCTTCAAAGATGACAGCGGATTGCTTATCGATGTTGTCAAACAAGGAGCAGGCACTACCAACGATGGAAATACGGCAAGACGTTTTTTCAGCGATTACAAGACATCAGCTCGCATAACAGGCATTAATGACGATCTCATAGAAAGGTTCCAGATTATTTTACAAACAGTGGCATCTGGAGAATGTGTTAATGCTGCTAAATTTTCACAGTTTTGTAGAGAAACAGCAACTTTGTACGTCCAATTATATCCGTGGTATTACATGCCCTCTAGCGTCCATAAGTTGCTTGTACATGGTACGGATATAATAGAACACTTTGGGTTAATACCTATCGGCAAACTATCGGAAGAGGCATCAGAAGCTCGAAATAAGGATTTCCGAAAGTTTCGAGAGCACCATTCCAGAAAAGTAAGTAGGACAGCTACAAATGAAGATATTTTACATCATTTTCTTTTGTCTTCTGATCCAAAACTTACTTTTCTTAGACCACGAATGGCCAAACAACGGAAAACTACACTTTCTCCGAAAGCAGTCGAGCTTTTGATGCCTCAACCTAGTGAATCAGAGTTTATAGATGTAGATAAGTTACAAGATAGCGATAGTGATTAAGTACATTTGTAGATATTATTGTAGATTTAAGAATATTTATGTGTTAATTATAATATTATAAGCGTTATGTTTTATTTTTGTATTGAGATTTTAAAAGTTGTAAATAATAATGATAAAAAAAGAGTGTAAATAGCTGTTAAGTAAAATTTCTAATGTTTATCGCTAATAGAAAATGACAAACTTACTTAAATGTGTTTACTTCTCTATACCTTTTTTTACAAAATTTATAACATGAGTATGCATCGAACAAGCAACTTTGGGCGCGCGCTAATTATGTAGGATTGTAGTCAATAAGTTAAACATTGACACTAAAGCGGTATTGAGGCAGGAAAAGTTGAGAATTGGCTGCAAGAGCACCTTGAATTTCTCGTTCCATACAAAAGAAAACAAAAATATTTTTTTCCCGTGAAACGATTAGTTTTACACAAAAATGTATTTGACATTTATTTATTAGATTAAGAAAATCTATCGATTGGTAAAATAAAAAATAACAATAAGATAAAAAATACCGAATGTCCCTCAAATAGCAGTTTCGACCCACTGTGCGCCGGTCTCCCTTCTTTACAGAGAAGAACTAACCAACCATCCTTTCAGACTTATGGGAAGCGACCAGATTTAAAACACTCATTATACATTCCTATTAGGTGATTTCTAAGGGGTTCTGAGAACACACAACCAGGGCCATTATTTGAATCTTTTCGGCCTGAAAGCGCAGTATTGCGCCATCTAGTTCCTACCCTGTAGTTGGAAAGAAATTTTGGACCACCTCATTCTGTACAGATGGAGTCTAATAAGTGGGAGGACTCTCACTCTGGGAATAGACCAGCTACTATAACGGTAAGAAACTGAGAATTGGGAGCCCACAGCTTATCTTCTTGCGCACGAGTCAGCATAGGCATCCACATGGGTCACGTTTAAGGTCACCTATGAATTCCTCCCAGGTCTGGCTTTTTTTCCTTGTGAATTGTCGGTTTACTAGGTTTTTGTAGCCTGGAAGTATACTTCAAGGAGGTGCTTCTTTACTCCCTCATCTACAATTAGGGAGAAACGCTTACCACGTTGCCGAAAATACTCTTAGCGAGTTTGCAAGCAGGCGAAACGAAAAACCGATATTTACAGGATCATCAATACACTGCTTTCTTTTGAAGAGTGCCTCGAATAGATGGCATCGCCGCGTCGCAGACTAGATAGCAACTTCCGAAAATAGAGGGCTGCTTAGTCGACAATAGGGCCACAGAAAAACTTCAGTTCCAGGCCGCGACTATAGTTGCACATTTGGCTGACTCATTATCAAAACCCACCCAAGAGCGGTGGGCGGGAAAAGCGCGACAAGCGGGCTACTGTTCTTATTTCTTATATATTTTTTTCATTTTATATAATTTTATCATTTATTTTAAGAAGTTTTCAAACCTGAGTCTTTTCGGCGAAACGTAAATAAGGGTCTCTTCATGCAAATATTCAATTAGCCGAAAGGACTCAAACCCATATTTCATAAAATATCTAACAAACTATGTACGAAATGATTCTTAAAAATTAATCCATAAAAAGATAGTATTTTTAACCTTTAATTTAATGTAACTTTCAAATGATAACTTGCTTTATCACAGAAGAATACACATCTGAACTTTAAAAAATCATATCTCAAAAGTGACTTCGTGTGGGTTGAGTCCTTACTGCTAAACTACGTCCAATTATGTCTTGTACAGATGATCCAAAGTAGAATAGACACGTATCATCAGCGTACAATGTTATTTCACCGTGCAGACCTATTTCGTTAATGTTATTAATGTAGGTCGTAAATAAAAGTGGTCCCAAAATAGATCCTTGTGGTACACCACAAGTAATGGCACACTTATTACTTTGTGTACCATTTATTTTAACCACTTGAGATCTGTCTGTTAGGTACGATTCGAACATTCTGAGGGCAGCACCTTTGACACCAACAGTTTCTAATTTTTTGAAAAGTAATTTATGGCTAACCGTGTCGAATGCCTTTTTTAAATCAATAAAGATACCAAGTACAATATTTTTTTTGTCTATGTGTGATTTAATTTTGGTTGTTAAATTAACTGTTGCTGCAAGTGTGTTACTTTTGGGCCTAAATCCATATTGGCGATCATAAATGAAATTAATTGAGTTTAAAAAGTTGCGAGCCGTTTACGCAATATTTTTTCTAATATTTTTGATAATATTGGGAGAACTGAGATTGGCCTGTAGTTTCCAGGGTCTGTTTTTAAACCTGACTTAAAGATAGGGGTAACTTTGGCAATCTTCAGACTATTTGGAAATTCTCCATGCTGTAATAGCTTATTAAAACATTTGGTTAGGCTGCTAGATATTGACCTCTTTATACATTTTAAAGACTTTGTATTGATCTCATCAAAGCCAGCACTGGAATTAGGGTCAAGCATGCCAATAATTTTGGTTACTTCATCAATGCTGCATGGTTCTAGTATGGACAGCTCGGACCCCAGGATTGGTTGTGGCAAAGCGTTTGTGAAATTATCATGAAAAGTTTTTGGTATTTTGTTGGCTAATATAGGACCTACAGTGGAAAAGTATGTATTAAATTCAGAGCAAATCTCTTCAGGGTTTTCTATTACTTTAGAATCTACTTCAAGTTTAGGAGGTGCACAGCTTTGTTTAATTTTGTTATTAACTAGTTTCCACATTTTCTTTGGTGTGTTAGTATATTTTATAAATTCATTGTAAAAGTAACTGTCTTTAGTGTCTTGAATAAGTTTTTTCACAAATTCTTTGTGTCCTTTATAGTCCTCTTGTACTTTTTCGTTACCGGGGTTCTTCTTTAATTCGGCCCATAAGCTATTTCTCTGGTTTATTCCATATACAATGTCTTTGTTAATCCATTCTTTGAGTGGTGGATTAAGTATTTTAGTTTTCATTACTTTGCAATTATTTATTCGGTTTTTGATAATATTTTCTATATTACTATAGACCTCATCAGATTCATTAAGCTCTATTTAAAAAAGATTTATTTAATTTGTCATAGTCTATCGCTGTATATTTCGAACGTATTTTGGGTGGAGGTTTGAATTTCTTTAATTCTAAATAAATCTGTTTATGATTTATTTTTTTCTGTGGCAACACTGGCAATAAGATCTCGTCCTGAGAATTTTATTTATTTAATTGTTAAATTTTAATTTTGAGGCCTAATATTTATCGTAGAACGTACCTAAATGTGTAATTAGTGTTAAGAAATAATTTGTGAGATTGAAGTGTGTGTATTTTATGTTTATTGCGTACTTACTTATCGCCGGTGGACGAGAGTGAATGACATTGCAAATTTGCAATTACAAAAGTTTCGTACCATTGTTATTCATTGTTCTCTGTTCCAATTATTTATATAGCAAGTTAATAACGTTGTGTTTTTTGCTTTTATGTACATAAATAAATAGTAAGTCGACTTATTTTCTATTGTGATATTGACATCACCCGTGTTGAGGTTATATTTACAAACTGAAATACTTAACCTCATAGATAATAATTGACCTATCGATTCTTTGGAGTAATTTTTCATATCGTGATACATTATTTACATTATTATGCTTACTCGCAAAGCCTATGCTCGCCAGGAGGAGTCAAAACTCTTACTGGCTTTGAAGGAACTGAAGGCATCCAAGGAGTTGGTTGAGTAATTGAGTAGTGAAAGAGAGGACAATGAAAGAGAACTAATGGAAGTATGGAATAAAAATACTAATTTAAAAAAAGAGATGGCTGAGCTGCACTCCAACTATTTGTTAGTTGTTGACAAGCGGAATAAACTTCGTTCCGTGATTGATAGGTTCGACCAGTGCAGCGAAGAATATGAGCTCAATTTAAAACGCATGTCTTTGCTTCATCAAGACCTCAATGACGCCCAGGACCACATCCTACACCTGGAGACAGAGAAGCAAGATCATGTTGACTACCAAACTAATTGTTTATTCAATAAATTAGTTGGAAGTGCGCCCAGCCCCCTTCAAACTTCATCTAGCAATAAATCAGTTACAACCATTGATTTAACAGGTGACATAACTTTAAAATCCCCTTATCCTGGTTGCCTTGCTAAATTAAGTAAAAATAAAATTAGGAAATATGTCAAAGTTAATAAGTTTATTAAAAGAACTCAGAAATTAATCAAAAAGCAGAAATGTTTACAGTCTTACACCAAACAAATAGATGAAAGAAGAAAATTAGGCGATAAACTAGATCTGTACTCTATTTTATTAGAAAAAAGTGTGTCTGACTATATAAAAAATGTTAAAAACTTAGAATTAGAATTATGTAATCTTAAGAAATCACTAGATGTAATGACTCAGCGCTATGTTATCACAAAAAAAGAGTGTGGTGAACATATCTTGGCTTTGACGAGCCTCGTGTCGTCGTGTAGTTGTAATAATATAACTATAAATGAAAGTTGCTCACTTGGCTCTCAGTTAGGATGTGAGTCACCAGTTACTCTAAAATTAAAAAACAAAAAAAGTATTACCTCAAGCCATGTCTCCGTTGGTTCCCAAGCAAAGAAAAATCATAAAAATGGCCCTGTAAAATCAAGTTTGGTTATGTTCAGCGATAGAATAGGAAAAAATATGGGCCCTTTACTGAACACATACTTGGGACAAAGTATTATTAATCACTGCATGCCAGATTCAACATTTTTTGATATAATAAATTATGTTGTGAATTATAAATTTGATAAAAATACAACTTTAATGATATTAATAGGTCAATGTAAACAAAAACGACTTGACAAAATATTTAGACTCATTGCAATTGTTAAATGTAAATAAAATTGTGATGTTTACACTCCTCTATACCGTTAGTTTGCCACAGGAAGAAAATAATACTCGCTACAAAATGAATCTTTGTTTAAATACCATGACATTTAATTCTGATAAAGTTCATATTATTGATATAAATAATTTCATAAAAAAAAATCAATATCATTTGACCAGGGATAAATATTATCTCAGTGGAAAAATCAAAAGACAGATAGCAATGTCGCTATCATATTATATTAATTATTCAGCCAAGAACTTGGCTACCAAATCTGCTTCTATTGAACAGAGTAATGACATGTTAAGCCACACCTTGGAATCAGTTCCAAGTAATAATAATATACATTTAAATTAATTAATAAGACAATAGAGGAAATCTCTTGCTGTCATCCTATAATGACAAAGGAAAAGTCTAACTGCCTCAATATTGTTCATCAGAATATACAAGGCTTTTCTGGCAAAGAACTGGAATTAACATTATATTTACAAGATATGAATATACATGTCCTTTGTCTTACTGAGCACTGGCATAAGAAATGTGAAGTGCTCATAGGGATCGAAAATTGGAAAGTCATTAGTTTGTTCAGTAGAGAGTCAGCTCAGCGAGGGGGATCACTAATTCTTATTAAAAACAATATTAAGTCCAAAGAACGCACAGACATCGTGACACTCTCTATAGAGCAAACTATTGAACTAGCATGTGCTGAGCTAGAGCGGTATATCATTGTTAGTGTATATAAACCCCCATCGGCAGATTACCTTCCTTTTGAGTCCACCATGGAACAGGTATTAAATATATTATCAAAATCTAATAAGAAAATAGTTGTATGTGGAGACTTTAACATTGATTTATTAGAAGTAACTCAAAACTCTGTAAGGTTCTTAAATCTTTTTAAAT
Organism: Anania fuscalis; assembly: GCA_950371115.1. Lineage (NCBI taxonomy): Eukaryota > Metazoa > Arthropoda > Insecta > Lepidoptera > Crambidae > Anania > Anania fuscalis. The sequence goes on along the minus strand of OX493326.1, from coordinate 9,622,522 downwards.
CCTATAGTTTAATTAACCTTTTTAATGAACCTACTCGTATCACTCCTACAACGGCTACTTGCTTAGATAATATTTTCTGTAATTGTGAAGTTAGGCAAAAATCAATTATAAACTGCCTAAGATCAGATCATAGTGGACAAATAGCCACATTTGAGCACCATCATGTTTCACCTATGGTAGATATTATTTGTAGGCCAGTCACTGCCAATCAATTAGATAGATTTAAGAAAGATATTGATTATGGAATAAATGTATTACCATTCAACAGTGACACTACGGATGTGTCGTATGAAAATTTGTTTGGATTGATTAAAGATGAGTTTAACAATATATTTAAGCAAAAACATCTTAAAATAAATACAAATAAATGTAAATTCAGTGACTGGGCTACGACTGGAATTCATAAAAGTAGGAGAAACTTATATGAATTGTATGACCTAAAAGCGCAAACTCAAGACCCTAAAATTATTGAACATGACAAAAAATACTCTAAAATCTTTAAAAAAGTATGTTCAGTGGCCAAATCAAATTACATTCGTGATACTATTGCTAGCTCCAAAAATAAAATAAAAGCCACTTGGAACATCATTAATAGAGAAACGTGCAAAACTAAACAATTAGATCGCACATTTAGCCTTAATGTTGATAATAAAATTATTCAATCCGACAACGAAGTAGCAAACGCGTTTAAGGATTTTTTTTCTACTATACCTATTGCCACAACTAGTAAATTAAACTCTTCACAAGGTCTTGCAGAAACTTTTTTGAAATCAAATGTCGAGGAATGTTAATGCTATTCTAAATTTTAGGCATATAAATCCCGAAATTATTGTTAAAACTTTTAGAGAGCTAAATTTAAAAAAAAACAGAAGATTTATGGGGCATTTCAATTAATATAATCAACCATATAATTGATAGTATAGCAACGCATCTTGCTTGTATATTTAATCAGTGTATTGATGAAGGCTCATTTCCTAATTTAATGAAATACAGCAAAATCATACCCATATTTAAATCCGGAGATAAAAGTGATCCCTTTAACTATAGACCGATATCAATACTACTAGCTCTTAGTAAAATATTTGAAAAAATAGTGTTTAATCAACTCTTATCACACTTTAGAATGAACAAACTATTGCATGAGAATCAGTTTTGTTTTACCAAGGGTACCACAACTGATGCGGGAGTTGCACTCATTAAGCATATCTTCGATGCGTTTGAAAATAAGCAAGATGCTCTAGGGGTTTTTAGTGATTTGTCTAAGGCTTTCGATTGTGTAGATCACAAAACGTTATTAATGAAATTACGACATTATGGTGTCTCAAATGAATCAGAAAAATTGTTAGAGTCATACCTCACAGATAGAACGCAAACAGTTAATGTCAATGGAACTGACTCTTCCGGGGCCCCATTAGGCATGGGTGTCCCCCAGGGCTCTATATTGGGACCTTTATTATTCCTGATATATATAAATGACCTTCCTTACTTTACTAAAGACCTTTGTGAGATAGTATTGTTTGCAGATGATACATCATTGATTTTTAAAATTGACAGAGGTAAAGCTGCCTTTGACGATGTGAATGATGCTCTCTCTCAAGTAGTACGATGGTTTACTGCTAACAATCTGTTACTTAATGCAAAAAAAACCAAGCTTATCAAATTTACTATGCCCAATGTGAGGCAGGTCAGTACGCATATTAATATGTCAGACGATCATATAGATGTAGTCGATGCAACAACCTTTTTGGGAATTACAATAGACTCCCGACTGCAATGGGGTCCCCATATAATTGCCTTGTCAGGAAGGCTCAGTTCGGCGGCTTATGCTGTGAGGAAAATAAGGCTTATAACTGATGTCGAAACGGCAAGACTAGTATACTTTAGTTATTTTCATAGCTTGTTGTCGTATGGTCTATTGCTATGGGGCTCAGCTGCTGATATTGAGTCAATCTTTGTGTTGCAGAAAAGAGCTGTACGTGCAATATACTGTCTTGGACCTCGCGACTCTCTGAGGGAGGTCTTTAAAGATATTAAAATATTAACAGTAGCGTCACAATACATTTTTGACAATATTATGTATGTTAGAAAAAACCTAAGTTCGTTTAGTCTTAAATGTGATTCATCATCTCAGCCACAGGACGTCCACTGCTGAACATAGGCCTCCCCCAGTGACTTCCAGATCGGCCGATTGGAAGCGGCCTACATCCAGCGTCGTCCTGCAACCTTTACCAGTCGTCTGCCCATCTTGTGGGTGGGCGTCCTACGCTGCGCTTACCGATACGCGGCCTCCATTCCTTTAACCTTTCTGCCCCATCGGCCGTCAGTTCTACGTGCTATGTGCCCCGCCCACTGCCACTTCAGCCGGCTAATCCGTCGGGCTATGTCAGCGACTTTGGTTCGTTCACGGATCTCCTCATTTCTGATTTGATCTCGCAAAGAAACACCGAGCATAGCCCTTTCCATAGCGCGCTGTGCAACTTTAAGCTTCTTAATAAGGCCCATAGTAAGAGGCCACGTTTCAGTTCCGTATGTCATCACTGGTAACACACACTGGTTGTATACTTTCGTCTTTAGGCACTGAGGTATTTTGGACGAGAAGATGTTGCGTAGTTTCCCGAACGCTGCCCATCCGAGTTGGATTCGTCGATTGACCTCTTTCTCAAAATTGGACCTAACCAACTGGATCACTTGTCCCAGGTAAACATATTTGTCAACAATTTCGAGAATAGAGCTCCCAACTAGTACTGGGTAGGGCGCAACATGGGCATTCGACATAATCTTTGTTTTGTCCATGTTCATCTGAAGACCTACCTGTTGGGAAACTCTATTAAAGCCATCGAGCATTGTACCGAGGTCTTCCAGCGACTCTGCCATGACCACAATATCCTCGGCAAACCGAAGGTGAGTAATGTATTCGCCATTAATGTTGATGCCGAATCCTTTCCATTCCAGGAGTTTAAAAGCATCTTCCAATGCGGCGGTAAACAGTTTCGGAGAGATAACGTCTCCCTGCCTTACGCCTCGCTGCAGAGGAATAGCTTTCGTGCTCTGCTCCTGTACTTGGACCGTCATGGTGGCGTTTTTATATAAACATTTCAGCACCTCGATGTACCGATAGTCAATATGGCACCGCTGGAGAGACTGTAGCACTGCCCAAGTCTCGATTGAATCGAAGGCCTTCTCATAGTCCACAAACGCCAAGCATAGTGGTAAGTTATACTCTTCGGTCTTCTGTATAACTTGTCGAAGCGTATGGATGTGGTTTATGGTACTAAAGCCTTTTCGGAAACCTGCTTGTTCGGGAGGCTGGAAGTCATCGAACCTACGTGCGAGACGATTCGTGATGACCCTCGAAAACAACTTGTAGACATGGCTCAGAAGCGAGATGGGTCTGTAGTTCTTCAGCAAGGTGTTATCTCCTTTCTTGAAGAAGAGCACCACCACACCTGTTCCATGCCTCCGGCGTTATTCCCTCGAGCAAGACGGAGTTAAAGAGTTTCTGAAGGACCTTTAGTACCGGTGTTCCACCCGCTTTCAGAATCTCTGAGGTGATCCCGTCATCACCCGGCGCCTTGTTGTTCCTGAGCTGTTTGAGAGCCATCCTAATCTCATATAGGCTGATGTCCGGGATATCTTCGGTATAGTGTCGGGTCAGCTTAGCTCTTGGATCTGCGGCTGAACTACTAACAGGTTTAGTGACCGAGGTGTATAACTGCCCATAGAACTTTTCGATCTCCCTCAAAACTTCGGCTTTTGTCGACATTATACTACCATCCTCCGTCTTCAGCTTCGTCAGCTGGCTTTGCCCAATAGACATGTCTCTTGCACTTTGGAGCCTTGGTTCCGCTCTATCGCTTTTTTAATACTATTCGTATTAAAGTTTCGGATATCATGTCGCAAGGACTTCCATATCCGTCTATTGTGCTGCCGATACAACTTAGCGTCAACGGAGGACTACAGTGCCAGTAAACGTCGTTCTGCCATGAGTTTGAGGGTGTGGTCGGTAAGTTTTTGCGGTCTGTCTCTTCGACGGGGCTTAAAAAATTTCGACCCGACCGCCTGGACAGTTTCTACAAACCTGTTGTTAATCTCGTCCACTGACTCGCAGTTTTCTAGGCATTCAAAGCGATTTGACAGCTCAAGCTGAAAGCTTTCGGGGCAGTAAATATGGGCATTATAGGGTCGGAGCGTAGACTTCATCAAACGGGACCTTTCTAGCTTGACGTTGATGTTCAATGTGCCTCTAACCATTCGGTGATCGCTACCGGTTTTCACCCCGTTGATCACGGAGACATCATTGAACACTCGTCGCTCTGTGGTCATGATGAAGTCAATCTCATTTTTCGTGGACCCATCGGGGCTCATCCAGGTCCACTTCCTCTGAGGCGGCTTCTGGAAAAAGGAATTCATCGCGAAGAGGTCCTCCTTCTCCAGAAATTCGGCCAGCCTTTGTCCCCTAGGGTTCCGTTGCCCATATCCAAATCGCCCCACTCTCAGCTCATTATCGCCTCTCATGCCCAGTTTCGCGTTGAAGTCTCCCATAACAACATTGAAGTGGGTTTTAGTAGTATGTATGGCTCTACTAACGTCCTCATACATAATCTCCACTTCCTCATCGGGATGTGTAGAGGTCGGTGCATATACCTGTATAACCTTCAGCGAGTATCTATTTGACACTCTGAGTATCAGGTATGCCACCCTACTTGATACACTTCCGATGGTGACGATGTTGTTAATGAGGGACTTGTGGACGAGAAACCCGACACCACCTTGGGACAGTTGTTCGCCCTCCCTGTAATAGAGTAGGTTGCCAGATTTCAGGGTTATCGTGTCCTCGCCCTCTCTTCGGACTTCTGATATTCCCACGATACTCCAATGCATCCTACTCAATTCCTCTTCCAGCTCAACGATCTTCTCATCAGTCCTTAGCGTGCGGACGTTGTGTGTTACCAGGGCCAGTCTTCTTTGGGGCTGGTAGCCGAAGTTCCTCCTCCGGGGATTCTTAGCACCCCCTGACCCGCCGTCACCCTGACCGCTACCGTAGCCAGGAACAGCGGGACCACCGGAGACTGGGGGCCTGGTCTTTGTCGTGTCTGTCATTGGGGGGTGGTTGCCAGACTCGCCACGCTTGGCAGGCGGGTTGGCGAGCGCAGTTTTTTTATATTGTTTCGCACGCAGACGCTGCTCCCCGTCTCGTGCTACAGGATTTAGTCGCCTCTTACGACACGCCTCCTGCACGGCGGTGGGGAAGTGTATTCTTTACGGCCGTCCCCACACGGCACGATGAAAATGTGATTCACATAATTATAATACTAGATAACCTTGCCGTTCCGAGCTTCAGATTAAAGAAAGTGGGTAATTCATTTTTGGGGAAATGTATAAAAATCTTCAATAAAGTACCACAAACTCTTGTTGACTTACCTGTTTATGAGTTCAAAAACCACATTAAAAAAATCCTTATGGAAAAAGGATACTAAGAAAAGAAAAAGTTGAAGATTACTTGAACGACAAGAGTGCATGGACTTAATAGCCTGCCTAGCTCGCACTTACACTATCTTGTAAATGTATTTTCTGTAATAAAATCAGGCTGACAAAGGTGACTGAGTTTCTTGCGCCGTTTCTTCTCATCACCAGCCGATATGTTTTGTCCCGAAGCGGTGGTAGGGCTAAGTTATATGTTGGGACGTGTATAAGTGCCCGGAAGAGGGCCTATATACAGAATAAAGAATTTCATTTCATTTCATTTCATTTCATCAGACATAGCTGATTCAACAATTGCCATATGGTAATTGGTGTTCTTCATATTAGTGCTCACATGATCCAGAATGGATTTTCGCGTAGTAGATTCACGGGTGCAGTATTTCTTGCTAATTTTGTTAATAAGGGTGTGTCCAGCTTCATTTAACATTTCTTTGTACTGTTTGGTTTTTTTATCCTTGGTTAATAGATCAATATTAAAATCACCGAAGACAATGGCCCGATTCCTTTGATGGATTTGTGAATTGTACACTTCTAGAAAGTTTCTAAAATTAGTATCGCCTGGGTTGTACACTACTCCAATATCTAGAGAATATTTCTCGAGGCGTATCCAAAGATAATTATTTCCCTCTAGGTACTTTGATTCAGATAGGCTATGTTTTAAGTTATTGTGCACATATGCAGAAACTCCTCCACCCCTTGAGTCGGTTCGATAATTATAATAGTGTGTGTAATTGGTAAGCTGCAACTCCTCTGCTTGTGTTTCATTTCGAATCCAGGTTTCCGTTATTAAGATAAGATGACATGTACAGTTGTTGGCATGGATTGGAGAATGCATTTGAGTTCGTCAAGTTTGCCTTTTTTACGGATGCTCCGAGCATTAAGATATAAGAACGTTAGTCGAGATTTACTGGTTTGTAGGTGTTGATAGTTTTTAAGCACTTGATATGATCTATAATTGATTTCGTAGTATTAGATATTAGGTTCAGTTTTTTGAGTTCGTTTTTACGATCTTCGGTGTCCCACTAATATACTTAATTGTCAGGTCTGTTTCTCCTTTACTTAGACGTTGAGTGAGCTCCTCTTTTAGACTCTGAAGGTACTTTTGCTGTCCAGGGGTTTGATCCGAATATATTTTGATATTTTCAGGAAGCTTGTCTTTGTTACGTAGAAGTTGCTTAGCCGGACCTTGGATGTCATAGCAAACCTTTACCCTTCGATTATTTGATGTGTTGTGTTTTCCAATTCGTATAACTTTTACGGGTTTAGGTATGTCTTGAGCTATTGACCGAGTTATTTTCGTAACTTCAGCCTCATCCATCAACAATCTATCTTTTGAACTGGGATTATCTTGCTCTGGTAATCCTACAATTATTATATTTTTCTCTCTTTCGTTGCGCTCATGCACCTCACGTATTAGTTGTTCATTAAGGTGAGGTGCAGCCACTAGATAGTCCGGTTGTGCTAGCGGGCATGTCGCTTTTGTTTTATCAAGATCTGCTTTCAGTGACTTTATTCGGTCTTCGCTCTGGCATATTTTATTTTCGAGAACGTTGACTTGGTTTTTAATAAAATTTTGTTCTATCGTAATATTTAGTGATGACGATTTAATATCCTCGATCTGCGTTTTCACTTCCATTATATTATCTTGTATAAGGCTAACTGTTTGATCATTGGCTAATTTGATTTCGGCAATCTGGCTTTTAACCTCGGAGATGCTGTCCTGCATCTTACTAATAATTTGTTCATTGGACTCAACTTATTTCTCTAGCATTGAGCTCATCCGAGTTAGTTCTTTATTTACTTGTCTTATTTCACTGGAGCAGTCGCAGTCATGATCAAATTTTTATTTTCTTTTTTGAATTGTAATTAAGGAGTCCTCCTCCATAATACCTATTTGTGACAACTCGGGCTGCGATCCGCCGCATATTGTTTTGTGGCTAGTCGTTGGGAGAAGCAGGCTCATATTGAATGATTCACAGATAGTACGCGCGTAAGCGAGTCAAAAAATAGCCACCGGACTGCTCGCACGTGAAGGCTGAGGGAGGTCTCGCGCACGGTCGCACAGTTGCACTGTTGCTAAATAGCAATACTACAATCACAAACAATGAGTTCTGTATGTTCGGATTAAAGTTTGATTTTGGTTAGCACTGATTTAATTTTTTTAAGACAAAAATGGCACACGTCCTCTCTTGCGCGAGTTCGAACGACGAAAAAAAATTATTGATTTTTAATTCTTTTATAGTTTTTGGGACATTGATAGTTTGAGTTTTGTTTTGGATAATATGCCACGCAGCCTTGCATTTGTTTTTACTACCAAGCACATATTTATAATTGCTTATTTTTTGGGATTTACTAATAACTATTTTTAAAATATTAGTGTAGAGGTGATATTTTGACTTGCTTACTTCTTTTTCCGTAGGTCTTGACGTATAATACTTGTACCTTAGCTTGTTTTTTGTTTTACAAGAATTTTTAAGCCCTGCTGTTATCCATTTAGGATCAGAAGTTTTTATATAACGTTTAATTTTAATCACTGGAAAGCATAAGTCATAAAATAATCTAATTAAGTCGTGAAAATTACTAAAAGCTAGGTCAAAATCCGATTCTTCATATATGTCACTAAATGTCAGCTGTTTCATTATGTCTTGAAACTTTATAATATTGTCAGTGCTATAGTCTCTTCTAAATATTCTATATGAGTTAATGTTATCATTATAAAGCATGTCCTGAAATTTATTTAAGAAGTCTGTAACATTGGATTTAGGTATCCTATAGATGCAAATAATACAACAGCGATGGTCTGGCATAACGATACCACATACCACATACCTCAAAAGTGTTTTCTGCTTGATAGTTACTAATTATTGTAAGATTTGCAAAATTAATATTATTTTTACAAAGTATACATACACCACCACGCCGCGTTTCTTGCCTCGAATAACTGTTTGCAATAGTGTAGCCGTCCAAATGCACACACGCTTCTTCTCCTGTTTTAAGAAATGACTCACTTAGGCATATCACATCTAAATCTGATCCTATTTTTTCATTCAATTCGGTAATGTAAATTTGCAACAAATCAGTTTTATTAAGTAGTCCGGCTATGTTTTGGTGAAAAATTGTAAGGATTTGGTTTTTAGAGACGAATAAAGTTGTTGTGTTTTGAATCTGTAAATGATACCAGTCCGATATTAGCATTAACTGTTTCATTTTGGTGCTTAGCATGTTTTTTTGGGTAACCAAAAAAAATTAAAATAGTTGTCTGTGACATTTTTTTAGTTTTTAGTTCATTAACACGAAGATATGGAAAATTGATTAAGTCATGTTTGTTATAACTTAAGAATGTGTCACTGTAGTCAAGGCTATCTATCATATAATTTAATTTGGTACAAATGTCAAAGTGTTTCTTTTTACCGTCTAATTGAATAAAATGACAATTAACGAAATTTTTACATAGAAGGTGAATGCTCTTATTTAACAAGTTTTCATTTAAAAAAATATTTTTTTGTACACTTATTACAATAATGGTAAAGCTATTATTTTTTTTCAAAAATGCAGATAATTCTAATATTACTCTAGTTGGGTTACAGTCATTTTCACCAACATTAATTACTATTTTATCTTTAGTATTGAATATAATATTTTCGCATCCGTTTAGAATTTCTTCCGTTGGCGCAAGGGGTTTTGTATCTGCTGTAATACTATTGTTCTTATGTTTACTATTCATTCTTGATCGTATCAGGGCAGAAGCTAGACCTACACATTGTTGCCCTCCAAAAATATGTATTTTGTTCAAAGATTCATCATTATATTTCGTCGCTTCATTCTTCAGATATAATTAACCATGAAGTCCTTTCATCCTACAGGCAACTTCGCACTTTTTAACATTTAAAAGACACTCAATTGACTTTTAAGTTTACCTGTCGCCCAACGCTAGTGAGCTTGTCATTCTTTTATCGTGCGCGGCAACAAGCACTACTCCTCACGAAATTACGGATAGTTCAACGATTTAAATATGCCGAAAAGAAGTGCTACGAAAAAAATTTAGTATTATATTGTAAATTTTTGTTTTTAGCAATTCCATGCAAGGTTTAATTGAAGATAAATAACACTTGAAAAAAATCATCGACCTCAGGTGGGACTCGAACCCACGTCCCATCGCATACCGGGCGAGTGCTTTGACCACTAAGCTACCGAGGACGTCACGTGACAAGATGAAATTCCTCAAGTGTTTTTTCTCGCTTTCAAAGCCAGCGTATTCTGATCAATGTTGTAGCTATATGTATAGCTGAGTAGTATACTACCGTCAACACCCTATACAAATATTTTTACAAATATTTGACTATTGGTTAAGATCAGAAATGCTTAAACATTGTAAATTTTTGTTTTTAGCAATTCCATGCAAGGTTTAATTGAAGATAAATAACACTTGAAAAAAATCATCGACCTCAGGTGGGACTCGAACCCACGTCCCATCGCATACCGGGCGAGTGCTTTGACCACTAAGCTACCGAGGACGTCACGTGACAAGATGAAATTCCTCAAGTGTTTTTTCTCGCTGTCAAAGCCAGCGTATTCTGATCAATGTTGTAGCTATATGTATAGCTGAGTAGTATACTACCGTCAACACCCTATAGAAATATTTTTACAAATATTTGACTATTGGTTAAGATCAGAAATGCTTAAAAATTGTAAATTTTTGTTTTTAGCAATTCCATGCAAGGTTTAATTGAAGATAAATAACACTTGAAAAAAATCATCGACCTCAGGTGGGACTCGAACCCACGTCCCATCGCATACCGGGCGAGTGCTTTGACCACTAAGCTACCGAGGACGTCACGTGACAAGATGAAATTCCTCAAGTGTTTTTTCTCGCTGTCAAAGCCAGCGTATTCTGATCAATGTTGTAGCTATATGTATAGCTGAGTAGTATACTACCGTCAACACCCTATAGAAATATTTTTACAAATATTTGACTATTGGTTAAGATCAGAAATGTTTAAACATTGTAAATTTTTGTTTTTAGCAATTCCATGCAAGGTCAAAGCACTCGCCCGGTATGCGATGGGACGTGGGTTCGAGTCCCACCTGCGGTCGATGATTTTTTTCAAGTGTTATTTTTCTTCAATTAAACCTTGCATGGAATTACTAAAAACAAACATTTACAATGTTTAAGCATTTCTGATCTTAACCAATAGTCAAATATTTGTAAAAATATTTCTATATGGTGTTGACGGTAGTATACTACTCAGCTATACATATAGCTACAACATTGATCAGAATACGCTGGCTTTAACAGCGAGAAAAAACACTTGAGGAATTTCATCTTGTCACGTGACGTCCTCGGTAGCTTAGTGGTCAAAGCACTCGCCCGGTATGCGATGGGACGTGGGTTCGAGTCCCACCTGAGGTCGATGATTTTTTCCAAGTGTTATTTATCTTCAATTGAGTATTATAATTCAAAAATAAGAAAACTCCAAAGGAAAAAATCGGAAAATAAACGTCGACGTTTAATTGTGTATTCCTCATCGTCGGAATCCGAAGAAAATATAGGTGAGTTTTAAAAAGTGAAGTGATTTGTTATGTTAAAGTTATACGTGATGGTGGTAGTAACATATATGTTCAGCGTCTATAAGCTTTCCGGGAGGTTAACTGTGGGTTAACTCGATGGATTAGTATGACGCTAAGAAAAATGACCGGGAGGTTGACTGCGGGTCAACACGATGGTGTAAAATCAATTACTCATTGAGACATTTGAATAATATTATAACACAAAATATAGGCTTGCAAAATTTTATACATTTATTTACGATTACCTTCATTTGATAAAATTTTATTTTACTTACTGTTGTCTTTTATTTACGCGAACAAATTATTTTACTCTTAAAATACCTGCAGTTGGTAAAATTTTAGTTTTGTTTTAAAAATACTTACCTATCTTCATTTGGTAAAATTTTATTTTGGTGTTACAAATACCTTTTTTAAAAAAATCCTGTATTTCTTTGTTTAGATACCGGAGCCCAATTAACGGAAAACAATGATATACCACCTCCGATACCGCTTTCGCCGGATAATATGGCAAACGAAGAAATCGTGCTATCGGCACCAGAAGCTGCTAATGAGCCCGTGCCTGCACCTGAACTCGACCCTGCGCTTCTACAAGCATTGGGCGAGGCAAACGATGATGCCCCGGCTTATGGCCCAAACATACATCCTAACTTAGCTCAACGGTTGCTCCCTATTCTTAAGAAAGGCTTACAACAGGAAGCTAAAGAAACACTTTTAACAGACTATGCCATTCCTGACAATTGTAAATTGTTAAAAGCACCAACACTCAATGTGGAGATCTCGGCAGCCGTATCTGATTTAGTGCGAAATCGCGATAAAAAGTTGCAAACCAATCAGGATCAACTTGGGCTAGGCTTAGCGGCTGTAAGCCGTGCGGATGTCTTTACTTCTGACCGGCGATGACAAAATACAGGCTGTCAAAGTTTTGACTGACGGTTGCCGTTTGTTAGCTGACCTACATTTTACACAAACCCAAGTCCGAACTAAATTAATAACACCTGGTCTTGAAAAATCCTTTTTATCCGTTATTAAGGATTAGGAAAGAGACGAAACCCTTTTTGGTTCTAAGCTCTCAGACAAGATTAAGGCTTCGAAAGCCATAGAAAAACAAGGCCAGCAAATTAAAAAAGCCTATATCCCAAAGCCATCTACCTCGGCTACTCCAGTACCGTCACAAGCTCGTCCTCGCTACCAGGGAAACTGGATAGCCCCCCCTCGGTATCCCTCGTCGAACAGTGGGGGGGCGGACAACACCGTACAGGACCTCGACGACGTATCGGCCGTATGGCCGTGCTCCAGCAGCAGCGTCGTCATCGTCGACGCACCCGTCGACCTGTCCATCGACATCGGGGAACAACAAGCGGGCCTGAATTCGGCAACGCCACAGGTACACGCCGGCAGATAACAGCATTATTATGAATGTTGGCTGAAAGTCACAAATAACTCTGTTATTTTAGACTGGATTTGTAATGGCTACAAAATACCTTTTGTTGGTAAAGTTTTCCAAAATGTACCCGCTCATAACTCACTTTCAATAAAAGAAAAACAAGATATGTCATCAGCTGTCCTTAATTTAATAAATTTAGGCGCCATTTCCAAATGCGATCATTATAAAGATCAGTTCATTTCCGCTATATTTTTGACACTGAAATCGAACGGTGGATATCGTTTTATACTCAACCTTAAACAATTAAATAAATTTGTCTCTCATGCCCATTTTAAGATGGAAGACCATAGGACTGCATCAAAGATGATAACAGAAAAGTGTTTTATGGCTACAATCGATCTTAAAGAATCATATTTATTGGTCCCTGTAGCTGCCGAACATCGTAAATACCTACGATTTCAGTTTTGTGCCGATAACTCAGAGAAAACACTGTACGAGTTGAATGCTATGCCCTATGGTCTTTCATCAGCTCCAAGAACTTTTACTAAACTTATGAAGGAAGTGATGACATATCTAAGGCAAAAAGGTTTTAAGTCAGTCATATATCTAGATGATATATTATGTATAGGCGATACATACTCAGAGTGCCTTGAAAACGTTAACGAAACCGTCAAACTTCTTCATTGCTTCGGATTCGTAATAAATTTTGATAAAAGTTGTTTGATCCCAACACAACGTTGCAAATTTTTAGGATTCATGTATGATTCATTAGAAATGAACATATCCCTCCCCACCGACAAACGCCAAAGCATACAACTTTAGGCGTCGATATAAGTTCAAACACCAACTTGATGATTTTCAACAGTATTTATTCCACAGAGTCTGCTTTACAAAAATAGGTCTGATCACTACGACAGTACACTAACCAATGCGCCGCCATTGCGGCACGAACGCCATACTGTGGTTTTCGCCGGAAGCGGAAACTACGGAAGCGGAATTTACGTCATTCCTTTACATTTTGGATAATTACCGGACATTACATCAAATAATATAAATTAATATGACTTTAAAATTAATTAAACCTAACAGCTCGGCCTTCCTCTTAGACGCGAGTCCCATCGCGTAAATGTTTACGATCGCAATAATGTTTGGTAATATACATTAAATTATGACAAGCATTGGACAGAATCACCTACATATATACATTACTTAAATCCTAAGGTGAACATGTAATTACTTAGCTTATCTTATGTTACAGAAATCAGAAACCACAACGGTGCCCCAACAAAGAACAATCGATAAATTAGTTTTTGTTGTGTACAATTATTATGATTGATTGATTATTATAATAAACATTAGCTTTGAAAGGGTGCATGATACCATTTAAGAATAATATTATAGTTTAGACATTATTCACAAAGTAAAAAAAAAAAAATTGTAATTAAAAAAAAATTGTAATTAAAAAAAAAGTCCTTATTAGCAACATGTTTTTTTTTTCATTACAGTTTCATAATAAGTATGTGTTTAATACTTATAGTAAACATTATTTTGACTGGCTACAATCATCGTCTAAATTTTTATCTACATTTAGACCGTTGCCAACATCGTCTTCATCACCCGTGCTACTGTCAAAATCCCTATCAAAACTCATCCAAGGCTGAATTTTATCAATCGCTACCGTGCCCTCATATCGACGGCCGTTCTAACGTGACAAGGGCGTATCTTCGACAATAAACCTATCATGCTCAAGCACTTTAATGTTTCTGTAAGGGCCTTGGTATTTAACCACTAATTTCTGCGATTGACCGTCATAAGGTACCTGTCGCTCAACCCTAACCAGATCCCCCACTTTGTACTTTTTACTTGGTTTTCTGCGTAGATTATACCGCTCAGCATCTTTAACCTGCTGAGCTTCAACGCGTTTATTTACTTCCTCCCTAACAGATTCTAGCTCTTCGAGTGAAATTACATTGATAGTGTCATTAATTTTTTTTTTTTGGGCGGTAGATGTCAAAAGAGTAACAGCAGAAATTTTGTCTCCGATTTTATTTAATTATTTAAAATACTTAAAGTGTATTTTTAATTAATGTAACTACACCCACCTGCTGTCACTTATCAGCACTACTTTCTCACAATCAATCACAGAACAAACTTGTCTTTTTACACTGCGGAAATGGCACTACTAGCTGACCTGAAGTCATCCCAGGAGGAGATGGAGGCACAGTTATCGAGACGGATGGCTGACTTTGAGGCACAATTGAGAGCTGCTACACCGCCTAAGGATGAACAAACAAAACTTGCAGGTGACTTTTATGCTTTCCGGGACCTTGTGTGGGGTCTCTTGAAGAGTATGAGACAACAAATCGCTGCCTGTGCCAACACTATCGACACTATGGAAATGCGGCACAGACGTAAAGCTCTCCTCTTCAGCGGCATACCAGAGAGACATTGTCCACACGGACAATGTCTCGGATGCAGTCGTTGACACCATCAAGACAAAGCTTAATCTGCATGACTTTGATGCCTCTCAAATCACACTGTGTCATCGGTTGGGTGATAAGGCGGCCAAGCGTAGCAGACCTGTACTGGTACGCTTCGCTACTTATAACATCAAGTCCTCAATTTGGAAGAACAAGTCACTGCTCAAGGGTTTTCCTATTCCAGTCAATGAATTCCTCACAAGGATCAGGCAGGCGATTTTTATTAAGGCCCGTTCGCATTTTGGAATGCGTGATTGTTGGACCTCTGACGGAGTTATTGCAATCAAGCTTTGTGACGGCAGTAAGAGGAAAGTCAATTCACCCGAAGAGCTACAAATGCTGATCCAAAAGTTCCCGAGGCCCGCATCCAAGGACAGCCCTCAAGCACCGGTGGTGCCTATACCTACTCCTCAGGCTTTAGCTTCGAACGTGTCAAAGATTGGGACTCGCAAGCAGGCAGCTAAGAAATAATTTCGTCTTGCTATCCGGTGATGTACTATCCCCCAATTTCCAATATTGTCTCATAATGAAGGTATTCATAATGTAATACAAATCAAAATAACTTGTAGGTAATTTTTGTGTAACTTTTAGCTGTCACTGTCTTTTTTCTTTTTTTTTTTTGTTGTTTTGTTTTTCATAGCATTAGACCACTGATCAAATAAACTCTTGGACCTTCGATAACGAATAACGTTTCGTTTCTCGTTATTTATTTTTTTCTTTTTTAAATACCAGGGGGATGGGCATTGTTGGTGGCTAGCTACTGTTTTTATTCTTAGTTTATTTTACTACGCAGTGTATTGTATGTTATTGCTGATTTTTTTTATTTTATAGTTCTTGATTGTGTTAATCACTCTTGTATGGGTCAGCTGGTGGGTCATGTAGAACGTAATTTTGCTTTTATAGGTAGTCATCTAATTAATTCCATAATTATTATCATATTAACTATTATTATTTATATTATATTATATTACTTGTGCAATCATGTCTTGTATAATAAGTGATCTCCATAACTCAGCCAACTCTTCTTTATCATTTCATTCTTGCAACTCTTCGTTCGAGTCTGTGATCTCAGAATCTCATACACTTAGCGATCAACTACTGAACTGTGTCGAAAATGGCAAAAACACCCTAAATGTATGCCATATTAATGCTCAGAGCATTGCAAAACATCACTGTGATTTACTTGACAGTTTCTCGTCTGAGCTCATTCACGCCGTTCTTGTTTCTGAGACCTGGCTCAAACCCTCTTTACCTTCAGTTGCGTACAGCTTGCCGGGTTTTGTACTTGTACGAAATGATCGATTGGGAAAGGGTGGTGGTGGCGTAGCTATATATTTGAAGTCTGATATCCCCTATAAAATCATTTTGTCATCCCCTTCCAGCTACTCTGCTGCAGCGGAATATCTTTTTATTGAAATATGTCTGGCTGGAGTTATGGTGGTTCTCGGAGTCGTGTATTGCCCTCCTGCGATTGATTACTTCTCTCAGCTCGAACTCGCCCTTGAATCCCTTAGTACTGACTACTCTCATCATGTCATCATGGGCATATTGTTAAAGAAATAAATATTTTTTTCATTTTTCATTTTCATATCCACACCGAAATCCACAACTCTTCGGCTTCAAATGCTTGGAAGTTCCTAAATTCACTCGGTGTTGGCAAATCTAAATCTGATGACATCCCCATTTCTTTGAACCTTAATGACATAAACCAACATTTTACTGATCTGCCAACACTCGACGCTCACACTAAAACCAACACGTTAGCATTTATAGCTTCTCTTCCTGCTCCTGACATAGATCCTTTCACTTTCAACCCTGTTTCTGAGACTGAAATTGGTAAAGCCATTTTATCTATTACTTCTAAGGCAACCGGAGTGGATGGCATCAGCCGCCTGATGATAGTGCCCTTGATTAAAATTATCTTGCCAGTTATCACAGACATCATTAATTGGTCTCTGGACTCTGGCAAGTTTCCTGACATGTGGCGTAAAGCTCTCGTCTGTCCACTCCCCAAAGTCCGCAATCCTACTACACCTGGCCATTTTCAACCAATTTCTATTTTACCCTTCCTTTCTAAAATTCTTGAGTCCAGTGTTTTAAAACAGTTATCTTTCCACCTCTCTCAGAATAATTTATTAAATCCCTTTCAGTCTGGTTTTCGCCCCGCCCACAGTACTACCACTGCTCTTCTAAAGGTGACTGAAGATATTAGGGAGGGAATGGATACCTCTAAAGTCACTCTTCTGGTATTAATAGACTTCTCGAATGCCTTTAACACAGTGGACTATGACTTTCTTCTCGCTATACTATCCCATCTAAAAGTGTCTGATTCAGTTGTAAAATGGTTCTCATCATACCTGCGTGATCGCCAGCAATTAATCAAGACTCGGCACTCAACATCTGATTGGTACCACTTATCTTCTGGCGTACCGCAGGGTGGCATTATATCTCCTTTATTATTTTCTATTTTTATTAATTTCATCACTCTTAATCTTCGCTGCTCGTAACATCTGTATGCCGATGACTTGCAACTGTATGTCCACACAGATATCGCTCAAATATCCTCTGCAGTCAGTATAATTAATGATAGCTTGAACTATATATCTACTTGGTCTCGCAATTTTGGCGTTTCTGTTAACCCTTCAAAATGTCAAGCTATCATTGTAGGTAGTTCAAGATTGATTTCCAAAATAAGCACTGCTGATCTAGAACCAGTTGTATATGAAGGAACTTCAATTCCGTACTGCGCCAGTGTTAAGAACTTGGGCCTTATGATCGACTCGACACTTAGCTGGACTGTTCATATAGCTGAAGTTAGCCGTAAAGTAATCTGTTGCCTAAGGAGTCTCTATCGTTTAAAATTCTTTCTTCCATTTAAGACTAAGCTTATGCTGATGCAAACTCTCGTAATCCCCATCATAGACTACGCTGACTCATGCTGTTCTAACCTCTCCGAGGCACTCACCGACAAACTTGAACGTTTTCTCAATAGTTGCATTCGATTTATATTCGGCCTCCGTAAATACGATCATGTTTCTAGTTATAGGTCCCAACTAAAGTGGCTTCCCATCCGTCAGCGTAGAGACTCTCGAATTCTTGGCATTATTTACGCCGTTCTAAACAATCCTTCATCCCCTTCTTATCTTAAAAATATGTTTTCATACTTATGTCAATCTCATGACCGCTCTCTCCGTTCCTCAGACAATCTGCGGCTGGGTACCCCTGCTCATCGTTCTTCTTTTGTCTCTAAATCTTTTGCTCTGAGGGCGACACGACTGTGGAACTCACTTCCCCTCGACATTAAAAAGTCCGAGTCAAAAGTCTCGTTTAAGAACAAAGTTCGCAAATTCTTAATGTAGATTGATTGCATAATATAATATTTATTTGTAAATTTATTGGTTATCGTATGTAGGTATTTTATGTATCTTATATGTCTATATATATTATATATATTTATAAATTTGTATATATGTAAGCAAAATGTATTTTAATGTTAATATTTAATTTATTTGTTACATTACTTATTTATTGCTTTTGTTTATATTTCTTTATCTTGTATGTTTACCGCACCACTTCAAAAGCTTTCTGCATGACCTATAGGTTGACTGGCAGAGAATGCTTCTAGCATTAAGTCCACCTATTGTACATTTCTTTTTAAGTTTGTGCAATAAAGTTTTAAATAAAATAAAAAATTAATAACGGTACTTAGCATGCCCTGTGTTCTATGGTTTAGAACAAAACCAAACAGAAGTTCGGATGGGGACTTTTGGGTGGTTTTAGGAACTGTAGTGTTTAGCCCAATTTGAATGTCGGGAATGCGCTCATCCCAGGGGATCTTTTGTCTCTACCGTGATTTGACGTAGCTAATGCCTCTGTGATCGTTCGGTTAAAGCGTTCGACTTGACCATTAGCCCTTGGAGTAGCAACTGCGTTCAAGATGTGTTTTATCCCGTGTTCCTCGATGAAATCTTTAAATGTTTTGCTGGTGAAGCTAGATCCTCTATCGGTAATTAAACGAGTTGGTACTCCAAAGAATCTGATATGGTCTCTTAAAACTTTTATAGTGGTTAGTGTTTTTGTATTTTTGACAGGTGTGATGTTTATGAATTTTGTCATACTATCAATCAAAAATAATAAATAACAGTTGCCGGCTTTACTTTTTACGAAAGGGCCCAGGGGCGTGCGGTGCATATAGGTAATTAGGCAGTGCCTACCAGGTAAATGGAATAAGGTGGTACCAACAAACGTATGTCATTGATGAAAACCACTGATATTTATCAATAAAACACCCAAGAAAGTATCCACTGCCCACCTCGAAATAAAACTAATGACCGCCACTGCTGGGGCCTTATGATGCGCGCTTTCCAGACAGGCAGAAACATATTTTTTTGTGAATCGCCTCATTCGTCGAAACCAAAAATGTTTTCTCATATGACCTAGCGTCTTCTCGTAGCCATAATGACCTACGTCATCGTGGTTTTTCTTTAAAATTTGCCAGCGAGCTCCCTTCGGCACTACCCATTTTAGTTCTTCTCCTACCAACCGATATAAACGTCCGTTTTTGATTTTATAATTTTTGTAGACACCGGCAGTTTTTTCTGTGTTTGGGTCGTCAGAGTGGTTTTAATTTCTTGTATCTCAGTATCCGCGGATTGAACGGTGGTGATCCAATCTTGCTCGGACTCAATTGCCAGTACATCTAAAATATGAGACTCATTAAATTGTGTATCTATCGGGTTGCGGCTAAGGGCATCAACATGCGCCATCTTTGCCCCCGGCCTATAGTCGATTACGCAGTCATACTCTTGCAGTTGGATCCACCACCGAGCAACTCGCGGAACTAAATCTCTTTTAGTTAGCGTTGATCTAAGTGCGTTGCAGTCAGTCAGTATAGTAAAAGGAATTCCAACCAAATACACCCGGAACCGATGCAGTGAGGCTATAACCGCGAGAGATTCGAGCTCAAAAGAATGATACTTTTGCTCTTCTGGGGGATTCTTTCGGCTAAAGTACGAGACGGGCTGTAATATACCTTCCCTATTTCGTTGAAGTAGGATACCAGCAAGACCATTCTTGCTGGCGTCTGTGTGGAGTTGAGTTTCAAGCTTAGGGTCATACATAGCGAGTAACGGCCGTTGGCTAATAAGTCTTTAAAGCGTTTAAATGACTCGTTCTGAGGTTCTCCCCACACCCACCCAATATCCTTCTTTAGCAAATCAGTCATAGGGTAAGCAATTATAGCATAATTTTTAATGAACCTCCTTAAGAACCCGGAGAGGCCTAAAACTGACTTTTCTTTACGAGAACAATTGGACTCGCGTAAGGTGATGCAGATTCCTTAACTATACCGCTATAAATCATTTCTTGGACCATGTTTTAAACTAAACTCCTTTCTGAGTGGGACATACGGTATGGCCTATAAACAACTGGCTCAGAATCTTCGAGCTCAATCGTCATCTCAGTGGCATTAGTTAAACCCAAGTCTTTTAAGCTACTCGAGAAACAGTCTCCGTACTCTGCTAATACGTTTTGAAGTGCCATTCGCTGTTCGATTGTCAAGTTAGGGTTACAAACTACTGTGTTGTCTGGTTCGGTTTTACTAATAGTAATTTCAGAGATATTGGCTGTCACGTGGATCTGGTTAGCCCTAGTCAACAAGACCCCCTTTTGAATAATAATATCGCTATCGGACACATTGTGAATAAGAAGTGCACACTGATTATTGGCTACTATATATTTACAGGCAAAAGATAATATGGTTTTTTATCTGGACCCCTAATTAACCCATCAACATAAACATTTCCCTTAGCCAAAGATTCGCATCTAACAGGAATAGCTCGCAACGTGTTGACAGGAATCGTTGTATCTTCCCGGGAAATCATATGTATCTTTTCATTAAATTTAACCTTTTCGATTACTACTTTATCGGGCATTTTAGTTATGACTCTGTGAACGAGTGTCCCAACAAAATTGGATACTTAAGAACGTAATCCTCAACAACATATATCTCTACAACCTCCTTGACATTTTGTACCTCTACGGTTGAAACCACAAGTCCTAACGGTTGAACAAGATTCGCGCCAATTCCTTTCAACATTGGCAGTTCAACATCTGTTTTAAATCAAGATTTAATAATTTCGCCTCACTTTCTTTTATAAGAAAGCACTGACTACCCAAATCCAAGTGACATTGCAATATCGAATTGTTTACCTTGATATCCATTATGTATTTACTATTTATTTATCGTCAATACTAACTTCAGAGACCCTTTTTTCGTTTTTATCATTTGTACGAGAATTTAAAGGAGTTTCAGTAGTTTTATTTCTATAACAATTTACCGTCTGATGACCTATCCTGTCACAATTTGTACATTTGATTAGGGGTTTTTCGCATTTAGCAGCAGCTAAGGTTTTGATTACAATTGAAGCATCGTATACTATTGTTAAACCTGTTTTGCTCGGTCGGTTATTAATTGAGTAAGACTTATCAAATTTGTTTCTCCTTGGATTATCATTATCTTTATTACTTGAATTGCCTACCTTGACTGATCTAAAATACTTTAATACCTGTTCGGGTTCCGAAAATTGCGCAACTTGAGCGCCAACCTTAACAGCACGATCATCTACGCCGTGAAGTAAGCAGTCTACTGCCTGCCATCCAGTTATCTTACAACGGTTTAAGAGGTTGATTTTGACGTAATAGTAATGCTCTAATGATTCACCATATCGAACTCTGCTGTTCAACAGAGTGGGCAGACCCTGATATGACTTCGCGACGCCACATAATTTTGGAAGAGAATAATGTATAATTTCCCTTTCGGACCAGTTATACATTTCTGCACACTCTTCTACCTTATTTATCCATGTTAGAACTGTCTGTTCCTTAGTCATGGGATCAAAGTCTGGGATCACATTATCTTTGTACGAAAGTTTAGGTTTATCAGTGTTTTTCACATCTTTAATAATAGAAAGTACTTTATCTAAAAGAGTATTCGTGTCATTTTCAGTAGTTTTTAAACGTTTAGGCTTTGAACGAGTTTTGAAAATAAATGTCTCACCCCTACCCGATGAAAATGATGTCGACGAAGTACTTGCATGCCTGTGTCTAAGTCTCGTTCGCCGCTCGCGAGATTGCCTAATCCTTTCTCTTGATTTCCTTCTTGTTTGGTGCTCGCTCTTGCATCACGCTATCGCGTGATGTTCCAGGAATTTGCGCCGTGCAATAGTTTCCTTTCCTTCCATTATCCCGTCCTCTAAAAATCCTCCTTCCATCAACGTCACTTCTATTCGACCCTTGAGATTGGGTTCCATCCACAAAAACTTGGCTACTGTTTTCAATGGGTATGCGCCCTTGACCTCGAGCATCACCCGATCTACGCCCTTGACCTCGGGCACCATCCATTCCCAGCCCTTGACCTCGGGCATCATCAAAACCAGACCCTTGACCTCGGGTATCATCCATATTTAGCCCTTGACCTCGAGCATCATCATATCCTGGCCCTTGACCTCGGGCAATATCATAATAATACCATCCATGTTTCTGGAACTCGAGAGAAAACAAAGCTTAGAATGACTATACACCATGAAGATTACATCACTTCGATTAAACTTTCTACAAACGATATTTACCAACAAGAAAATAAAGGTAGGTATTTAAATTTCAGCTAAAGAAAAAACCAGTAAGTACTAAAACTAGTAATAAAATTATATTTTGCGATCATTTCCCCAAATTACTCACAGTAAAATCGAAAGAATAAAGAAGCTTTAATTATACTTTTGGGAAAAATGTCTTAAATACCTATGTAGACTGGTGTTACACGGCTTATAGCAAATAAAATTCACTGTACTTACATTTTGCAGGCGTGCAAGGAAATTTTATTTACTCTTTGTCAATCCCACTTCTGAACTTTAGGCGTCGATATAAGTTCAAACACCAACTTGATGATTTTCAACAGTATTTATTCCACAGAGTCTGCTTTACAAAAATAGGTCTGATCACTACGACAGTACACTAACCGATGCGCCGCCATTGCGGCACGAACGCCATACTGTGGTTTTCGCCGGAAGCGGAAACTACGGTATTTTAAATTAAAGATAATTAAATTAGGCTATACTTACATTAAATTACATTTTAATGCGATTATAAATTCATAATATTTTAAACAAATCAGAATGTATTTTTAAATTGTTGTCATACTTAAATTAATTGTTTTCAGTATTTTACATTAATCATAACATTAAATTAGCAACCGGAAGCGCAGAGTGTAAACGTCATTCCTTTTTTACATTTTGGATAATTACCGGACATTACATCAAATAATATAAATTAATATGACTTTAAAATTAATTAAACCTAACACTACGCTTAGTTCAAAAACATTCTTGTCTACCACTCTGTACGATTAGAGATCTTGCGCATTTAAACGGAGTTTTAACTTCTGCCTGTCCAGCCGTACGATACAGTTGGCTTTACACCAAAAGATTAGAAAGGCAAAAATACCTCACTCTTACAAAATACCATGATTACGAGGCAGAATTTAAACCGAATCCGAACATATTACCGGACTTAGAATGGTGTGCTAGAAATGTTCTTGATACTTCAAATCCTTTGGCGATTCCGGAGTTTGAACTTGAGATTTATACAGATGCCTCAAAATCAGGTTGGGGCGCCTGTTGTGGTAATGAGCGAGCTAACGGTTGGTGGAAAGAAAACGAGCAAAACTTCCACATAAACTATTTGGAGCTACTTGCAGTTTTTCTTGCCCTTAAAAGTTTTGGAGGTAAAACCCATTCCATCAACATACTATTGCGAGTAGATAACACAACAGCAATTAGTTATGTTAATAGAATGGGAGGCGTTCAATTTCCTCACCTGAGTGAACTAAGTAGATCAATTTGGCAATGGTGCGAGAAGCGAAAAATCTGGTTGTTTGCATCATACATAAACTCAAAAGAAAATGTGATAGCAGATTACGAGTCTAGAAAAACAAACCCAGATATAGAATTGCAATTACCCATTTCGCAGTTTGAGCGCATAGCAACCTTTTTCGGGGTACCCACCATTGATCTTTTCGCTTCTCGCACTAATGCCAAATGCACTAAATATGTATCTTGGGGGCGAGACCCTGATGCATTTAGTGTAGATGCTTTTACTCTATTCTGGGGTGATGAGTTTTTCTACGCATTCCCCCCTTTTTCTTTGATATTGAAGTGTATCCAAAAAAATATTTCTGATCAAGCAAGAGGTATCTTGGTGTTCCCGTACTAGCATTCTCAGCCTTGGTTCCCGTTGCTTAATAAATTACGTCAATTAGACTTCATGCTCTTAAGCCCTTTCTCGTCCTCTTCCAGAACTGATCAACAAGATTCGGGGAACTTTACCCTGGCTGCGACAGTGCTCTCAGGACTGCGTTTGCCTCGCGAGGAACACCGAGCTCTGCCCTAGACCTATTAATGGCTTCAATTTCTAAAAACACCCTACTTCAGTATAATGGCACGTACAAATTATGGTGGTCATTCTGCCAAACTCATACACAAAATCCCTACATAGGCTCATTGGCACATATAATGCTATTCCTAACTGAGCAGTTTAATAAAGGCGCCGCTTATGGCTCGTTAAATAGCCACCGCTCTGCGCTGGCCTTGCTTTTAGGTAATGAGGTTGTTCAAAATGATCAAGTTAAAAGACTTCTTAAGGGTGCCTATAAGCTACGCCCTGCCATTCCGAAATACACATCTACATGGGATCCTCAAATCGTTCTCAACCTAGTCGCGACTTGGACGCCTAATAGAAATCTTTCTCTAGAAAAACTTACTAAGAAATTAGTTGTGCTCCCTGCTTTATGTACTGGACACCGAGTGCAAACTCTTTCTTTAATAAAACTAAATAATATTAACCTTACCACCACTGGCATTAAAATAGGTATCTCTGATATCATAAAAACTTCAGCGGTCGGACGAGATCAGCCCGTACTGTTTTTACCTTATTTTATCGATAACCGGACAATCTGTCCTGCCACAATTATAGACGATTATATGTTTGTTACGAGGAATTTACGACCTGAGGCAACAGATCATCTCATTCTCACATTTAGAAAACCACACAGACAGGCTACCTGCCAATCCATCAGAAGATGGATAAAGCAAGTTTTAAGTGAGAGTGGCCTGGACGTGGCGCGGTTCAGCGCGCACAGCACGCGACACGCGTCCACGTCCGCGGCGCGCGCCCACGGCCTTTCGGTGGACTCCATCAGAAAGGCAGCGGGCTGGACCGCCTCTTCGAAAACATTTGCTAGGTTTTACAATCGACCTTTAACAGATAAAGGCAATTTTGCGAGATCTATATTAATGCCAGAAGGTTCTCAATAATTTAATTAACAAATAAATGTATCACACAAAGAATAATATATTGTGTATCTTAGTTTACAAATTGAAATAAATAAATGAACACTGTTGTATAATTGATATAATTATGATATGATGAGTATTATTTACACAAAATTTCTTACTCTAAACATCTACATGGTTAATTATATCTGAAGAATGGAGCGACGAAATATAATATATGATCAAACGAACTTGCAAGTGAAGTTCGATCGATATTATATGAGTACGCTTCATTTGAAGATATAGACTCCCACCCTTCCCTTACCCGCAAAAATTTTGTGTCTAATCTAATTTCCTACTTACTCTAAAGAATGACAAGCTCACTAGCGTTGGGCGACAGGTAAACTTAAAAGTCAATTGAGTGTCTTTTAAATGTTAAAAAGTGCGAAGTTGCCTGTAGGATAAAAGGACTACATGGTTAATTATATCTTCGAATGAAGCGTACTCATATAATACCGATCGAACTTCACTTGCAAGTTCGTTTGATCACATAGTATTATTTCTAGGTAACTGAGTGTCTTTTAATGACGTATCTTTTCTCCCTTCCTGAGCTTCAGCCTGTCTTGAGACATTACGACAGTAGCTTGTTTGGATTATGGAATCATCAAGGGATTGGTTTTGTCGCATAAATGCTGATTCTCTTTTTCCTTCTGATTTGCGTTTTCTGGAACTCGGTGAACATATTGTAGTTAAGTGTTGAATCCTATTTCATGCTCATGAACTTTTTTTTGTAATACATTGTTTTCCATGTGCAAGTTTTCTATTTCCGTGTGTGCACTGTCAAGTTTTCTAATTAGTTCCTCAATTTTTTGCTTCAGTTTAAGATATTTGTCGTCATAATCACGAGTAGAGAGATCGGGAAGGCTTCTTCTGGGAGACAATGAGAGATCCGCTAAAGAATTATCATTTTCCACCAGTAGAGAGTGACCTTTTACGTCATCATATTTATGTTCATATTCAGTCTCCGTAATTGATTGCCTTCTTGAAGTTATGTTTTCAGTCATTAAATATAAATTCTCTTGTGATGTGTTTGCTTTTGGAGTACTTACATATACGGGATTAATTTTACTCGATTTTGTTGTTACGGCCCGATTATCCAAGCAAACGTTACATTGCCATTGCCTTCTGCTGTCAGTTGACATCAAATTGTATTTCCTTAGCGTAATGTTTCCACATAAAATGTCATAATTATTCTTACATAACGAACACTTAACAGCTTCTTTCGTTACATCCTTCCTACATTTGTAACATTTTTTTGTCCTTGTAGCGGGTTTTTTATATGTCGATGACATTTCAGCAAACAAAAAAAAAAAAAACATAAAAAAAACAAAACAAAAAAAATTAGAAAAAGAAAAGAAAAAATAAATTGTCACTAGGATTCGAACCGCCTTTCCCTGAGATCACTTAGTCTCAGTTCGACCCTGTCTCCAAAGCGCTACGGTAACTATTGTCCAAAGTAATGAAAAGTCTGTACGGGTTGCTCCTTCAGAGTTTGTTTGAGTCGCTAAGTATGTGACCATATATGGTAATAATGGATTTCAAGCACGGTTACTACTGATGAGTCACACAAAACGACACTAGATGACTGTTTGTTTTGATGAATTCAAACACGTTTAAACTGTTTTATACACTAAACTCACTTTTGTTGATTGAGAAAATTAGCACAGTCTTTATAGTTTTTTAAAAGGAATCGATTGGTACAGTTTTTTGTGCGATTAATACACTTTTGAACACTACAAATAATAAAAACAGACAGAGCCAAATTAATTACGTGTGCTCGTGTGAACGCGCGCGCGCAAGCTTAGTTGATAGTTTTCCATTTAAATAATGGCATAAAATACGTGTTAAATACGGTAACGGTGTATGGACATGTCCGGTATTAGCGAAACGACCGGACCGCAGTTTGCGCGCTGCAGAGGAGGAAAATCAATTTAGTATCGATGAGATAACTTTACCTTACAAAGGCAAAAAAGCGGGTAATCGTCGCCAATATAATGCAAGGAAGCCTAAAAAAAGTGGGGATTCAAGGCATTCGTCAGATCTGGAGTGTCTGGATACTTCAATGACTTCCTTTTGTACGGAGGTGAAGACACGTTTCGCAACGTAGAATTCACTTCTAAAGAAGAAGCTTTGGGTTTTGGAGCCAAGGTCGTATTAGCACTTTGTCAATCGATCCAGAATAAGCCATGCTTTGTGTATTTCGATAACTACTATCTACAATCAGCTAGGAATATTTAGTCTTGGTACTGTAAAAGCAAACCGCCTGCGTGGATGCCAGAACTTACTAGAGACCGACAAAGCCCTAAAAAAGAAAGGCCGTGGCTCACACTCTCAATTTGTCTGTAATAAAAATAAAATCGCAGTTGTCAAGTGGTATGACAAACCTGTAACCTTGGCAAGCTCTTTTGCTGATGCTCGGCCTGTTGGCAAAGTGAAGCGGTTTTCAAAAGAGCATAAATCAAGAACTGACGTGACTTGCCCTCAAGTTGTAAAACATTATAACGCACACATGGGGGGCGTGGATTTATCGGATATGCTTATTGCATTATACACGGTGTCGGCTTTCATGTGGTCCAAACGAAAACCATCGATAGAGGGGTCCAGGGGCTACTCTAAGGACCCCCATGTATGTTCCGCGAAAATTTATAGTTTTCGAGAAAACAGCATTTATCAAAAATTTTTCTTAGTACCCTAAATGACGCATTTTTTTAATGATTTCTCCTAATGTATTATTACTAGAACTTTTTTTTTTTTTTGTGAATGTGAACAATTAATAGGTCTTTTATTACACCACTACATTTGTAACTCAGGCTAATTATTTTCTGCAAAAAAAAAAGTGAACTTTTTTTATTTAGATGATTTTTACTTCTTTCTTTAGGGTGGTGTTACTCCAAAAAAGCACATAACATAAAACTTCAGGACACATTTCAAAAACTTGCCTACTATGTGGACCCACTACTTGTAAAAGGGAGGTGCGCGGGGCGCGGTATACATATATAGCGCGGTTACGTGTTTTGTAACGCTCTCAGTTAAAAGGTATTTTTATATACAAAACTTAATTCTCCCGTTTAGGAGTTATGATAGTGATAACAAACGCGCCAGGCATTGAG
This sequence comes from Anania fuscalis, assembly GCA_950371115.1. Lineage (NCBI taxonomy): Eukaryota > Metazoa > Arthropoda > Insecta > Lepidoptera > Crambidae > Anania > Anania fuscalis. The sequence goes on along the minus strand of OX493326.1, from coordinate 9,594,114 downwards.
TAATATAATAAAATCTGCCTAAAGTAGCCGATTCAATCATAAATAAACTGCTGTGTTTTGTGGAGTGACTGTGTGACATTTTGTGCATTGTGTGGGTATTCCGGACATTGACCCAGACACTTGTTGCATCGGTTGACTGACCGGCTAGCAAGGACAAGGACAAGGAGCTACGAACGTTTTTCGCCAACTTGATTGAGTGTAGCTGTGGCGCAGTGCACCAACCGACGATTATAAACAGTGAATCGGTTGGATCGAACCCAAGAGAAAAAAAAATCTTTTTTTTTTTTCTTTTCCTCTTTTTGCTGTTATTTTATTTATTCTTTTTTATTTTAAAAATGTCACCAAAAAATAAGAAACACTGTTGTGGCTGCCTCAAAAAGGTGGACGGCAGAAGATTTTTGGTGTGCAGTGTAAGCAGAGACAGTTACGATTTGGACTGTGCTGGAGTACTGGAGCGTTTCTTCAATATGATGTCGGGGGAGAACAGAGCGGCCTGGAAATGCCCCGCTTGTAAGTGCAGTGAGCCCAAGACCGACAACACGAACACGCCGGCACGGGCTGAGCTCGGACACGTGACGTTGCAGCGCGGTGCTAATGCGGTGAGCCCCATGATGCTGGATTGTTCCATGGTGGAGCAGGGTCGCGAGGAGCTTAGTAACACCGTTCACAATGACACGGTTAAGCTGACGGAGAATCAAGCGATTCTTCTTGAACTGCGTCAGTTTAGGGAAGAGATGCGAGACGAGATGCTGGCGACGCGGGCCCAGATTGACGCTCTCCGGAACGAAATGCTGGCGGTCAATGGAAGGGTGGAGCATTGCGAAAACCGAATCAGCGAGCTCAATCGGTGTCTGAGCGGTTTGGAGGGGTGTTTCACCAGCGTAAGTGCTGCAAACGTGGCGCGTCTGGATGCCATCGAACAACAACTCGAGTCGGTGGGCAGGCGACAAGTGGCCTCTGGAGCGGTGGCGGGTTCTAATGCGGTCGCAGAGCTGGAGCGAGTCGTCACCGAGCTCAAACTCGAGCTAAGCGATCGTGACCAGGATGCGCTGCTGGCGGACCTGGAGATAGGCCACCTCCCAGAGGAGAAGGGCGAGAACGCAGTCCACAGTGTGGTCATCCTCGCGAGCCGCATGGGGGTGACCCTGGACGAGCGGGACGTCGTGTTCGCGGAGCGCGCGCGCTGCCTGGTGGTGCGGCTGGCGCGCCGCCGCCTGCGCGACGACCTGCTGGCCGCCGCTCGCTGTCGGCCGCTGACGGCCAGCGCGTTTTTATCAACGAGCGGCTGACCCGCTCGAACCGCCAGCTGTTTCACCGGGTGCGCGAAGTGTGCCGCTACTCCTGGACAAGGCGCGGCCGTATATTCGTTCGCAAGGCTGATGGAGCGCCGGCCTTCCAGATCCGATCGGACGAGGACTTTGTGAGAGTGTTCGGGCCTAAGACGATCTGACTATTTCTTGCCTGGAATAGTTTTCTTGTTATTACTTATCTTTGTTTTTGTTGTAATAATATTTTTACGCATAAATATCTAAATTGTAACTTTATGGGATGGAAAGTAAACAAATGTTTTTTTCATATTGAATCATATATCTGTAGTAAAATTAACTCTAAGCATGACTTGTATACATATATATTCACAGATTGTTGGTTACATAGATCACACACAGAAACATAATAGCGTCCCTCACCAGGGGGTGCGCAGTGTGGCAGTAATTTGGTTTTTTAAATTATTAATACCCAAGCCATGGGCCTAGGGTCAACAAACTTATTAGTTGGTCTATTTAATGCCGGCTCACTTCATACAAAGCATGAGGAATTCATTGCAGCTGCAGAGAATCTGCGGCCAGATATCTTGGCCATAAATGAGACCTGGTTTCGAGCAGGGGAGGAGGATGGGGCACCTAAGTTGGCTGGCTATCGCCTGGTGCATACCCCAAGACCCGTTTGCACTGGAAGGAATCGGGGTGGGGGGAGTAGGATTTTATTATCGTAGAGGATTGAATGTGAAGCTTTGTTTACACCCTAACACCATGGCTTCGGTGGAGCAGATGTGGATTACTTTAAGGTTACACAACCAGGCCATAGTTATAGGTACAGCTTACAGACCGCACTGGTTAGATGTCAACTTATTTCTTGACAGCATCACCGAATCGGTGACATCCTTTGGCAATGCCGATGGGTTAATTGTATTGGGTGATTTTTATATTAATCTTCTTGATGCTGGCAGTAGTCGATACAAAGCATTTCAGCAATTTACACAATAGACATGAGCCCGATATATCAAAACGTATATTATATCGGCTATTAGTTCAATATCATATCGTATTGATATACGATTTTACGTAACTGATATTTCAAAAACTATAATATCAACCAAAACTCAAAACTGTATATCGAAAAACTGCAACGAAACAACAAAACTGATATCGCCGAAACTATTCATAACCGAACGTACTATCGATCGATATCCTTGTTCAGTTGATATTCGCTTCGTCTCTTTCTAAGTCGGTATGCTTACATTGGAGTAAAAGAGATGACGCGGTTATTCAGATATTGTACGTTACGAGAAACCGATTTCCGCTCTTATTTGCTAGCAATAAGAGTCAATTTATCTTGTATCGATTATGTTTCGAAGATAAATCTCTCATTTCATTAAAACTGTCAAATGTGTTACTTTGCCGTAACTGAATAACCGTATCGTATATCTGCTCTTAGTTAGCAAACCGACTACAACTAGGCAATATCGATATCTGAGCCGTAACTGAATAAAACGTATAACCATCATAACTGAATAAACAGTATATCGTATCGATAAGTGATATCGGATATCATATCCGATATTGAAACTCAATATCGGTTACATATCGGTTACTGTAAAAATTGAAAACGCCCATGTCTATTACACAAACCTTGAACTTTTCTCAAATGGTCACAGAGCCAACACACTTCACTGACCACAGCGGGACCCCAATTGATGTAATCTGCACCGACATTACAAACACACTCCTGACCTGGGGGCACATGCCATGCTTCTTGATGAATTTAAAATAAAAAAAAATAGACCCACCCCTACCTGGGTGACATATAGGCCTTTAAAAAACATCCTAGCAGACCAGCTTACTTCAGACCTGGAAGCCATCAGCTGGGAGAGTTTAAGAGGAAGCAATGATGTGGATTATCAGGTGAGAGCAAGCAGAATTATAATGCGCATTCGTGACGATTACCACAGGCAGTACAAGCTACAGAAAACCAAAGCTCTCAAAAATAGTTACAAAGAAATGAAGAATATTTTTTTGCAAAGGCCATCGAGAGGGAAAAAGCAGGTTTTTTTAATAAAAATATTAATGCCAGTCTCAACAGCCCCAAAAAGCTTTGGAACAATTTAAAACGCACGGTCTTGCCTAGCAAAAAAATTTTAGCCGATTTGCCATCATCACTAAATGATCCTGACGTTCTAAATACACACTTCTTAAATGTGCCAGGGGAGAACAACGTAATAATATCGCAACTTACTTTCTTTGAACAACACAGACATAGAGACTCCATCTCATTCTCACTCACAACCGTGACGAAGGAGGTCGTACTAAAGACTATTCAGAGACTAAGGTCAAATGCTCAGGGTGATGATGGGATCTCACTGGATATGTTACTCTTGACTCTTTCCTACACCCTGGATGCCTTTACCGGAATAGTGAATAGCTCTATCCAGCGAAGTGTTTTTCCTACAGATTGGAAGGTGGCAGTGGTCAAACCGCTTCCTAAGACCAGTGAACCCTCTGTTATGCAGGACCTGCGGCCAATCAGCCTTCTCCCAATACTCTCTAAGGTCCTGGAGAGAATAGTGTGCAACCAGCTAACACAGTATCTTGAGGAAAACAACATCTTACCTCAGAAACAGTCAGACTTTCGAAAGGGCTATGGGACAGCAACTGCACTTATGGACGTAGTTGACAACTTATTGAAAGCCCAGGATCAGGGAAGGATTTCGTTGCTGTTACTACTTGACTTCTCCTGCGCTTTTGATTCAATTAATATACCCTTGCTATTATCAAAATTAAGTTACTATGGCTTAGATCATGGTGCGGTGAAGTGGTTTCATAGCTATCTGTCATGCAGGCAGCAGTACGTAGAGTTAAGGTTGAGCAATGGTACTATCACCCGATCACAGGCGCGTACACTAACCCGTGGTGTCCCACAGGGATCTATCTTGGGACCCAACTTATACATTCTATACAGTGCTGACATAGTATACAAAGTTACTCACTGCCAGTATCAGATGTATGCAGACGATTTACAACTTTATCTATCATTCTCCCCGTCTGAGCACACAACAGCTGTCTCCAGTATAAATGAGGATCTGCAACATCTTGCTGATTGGTGCTCTTTGAATTGCCTGGTTCTTAATCCAAAGAAATCCAAGCTCATGATAACCGGGACACCTAAAAGCATTTCTAAGCTCAATTATGCTGCTATGAATGTCATAATAAATGGAGAGCCCATTGAGAGGGTGGAGATGGTACGAAACCTGGGCTTGGTCTTTGATAGCCATCTTAGATTCGAAGGCCATGCCATGGAATGTGCTAGGAACTGTTTTTACAGGCTCAAACTGCTTTATAAAATAAGGCCATATTTAAATGAGAAAGTCAGAATCACACTATGCGAGTCCATAGTCTTATCAAAGCTTAATTACTGCGACACTGTTTATGGGCCCTGCCTATTGAAGAGATCTGCCAAGCTCCTGCAGAGAGTACAGAATGCCTGTGCTCGGTACTGCTTCCATGTTCCGCCCCGCTCGCATGTCTCCCCTTTCCTCAATGCTGCAAATCTCCTAAAGATGGAAGCCCGTAGAAGGCTGCACTACACATCATCTATGTTGTTTGGTATAATAGCTACCGAGAAGCCAAGTTATTTGTTTGAAAAACTTGTATGGACTCGCAATTGCAGCAGGTTCCCCGAGAGAGGGTGCATACCTACCTTCGTTACGCCAAGGCACCGCACCGTAGCCTTCAGAGGATCATTCAAATTTGCCGCCATACGCTGCTGGAACGATCTGCTTCCGCCTAAAAGTAAAAAATACGTTTAAAGTACACCTAAAAAAACATTTAATAACACTACAGAAGACAGATGAGTAAGCTTACCATCGAGGTATGCGCGTCATACGGGGGAGGCTTTCTGTTCTGGCGCAGTTGGTCGACTGTATCCCAAAGATAGGCAAACCTAGAGTAACTAGCCGGGCGATTGAGATGTGGGCACTAAATTGGGTGTTCCGTTCGAGGTTGGTGCCCTTTAGCAGGGATTTCTTTAATATCGCGTGCTTGTTGTGTATTGTAATTGTGATTATTTGTTTTGTTACTCTGTTTCTGTTTCGTCTTCTGTCCTGTAATGGTATGTGAGCGGCGGTGCATCGGAACCTTCCTGGTTTTTTCGACTGACTCTGAGCCAGAGTCGGCCGGAGAAATTGGGGGTTCTTTGGTGATCCGATGTACCGTTGACACTACCCGTCCCGCGTCCTGCGCGGTCTCTGCTGGAAACCAGCGTCGTTATGGCTCTGGCTGTAACGACAAATGCTGAGCGGGGACCTTTTTGACACTCTCTTTATGTTATTATATATATTTGATTCTGTTTGTAATTGTGCTTATGTGTCAAATAAATGTTTTCTATTTTATTCTATTCTAAAATTTCAATCAGCTACGGCAAGAGCTTCATGACAAAAAATAATAATTCTGAAATGGGAGGATTTTAACTCACGCAGTCATGAACTCAATTGATTTCCAATGGCATTAAAAAAGTTTACTTTGAGATAGTAACTAAAAGTGCGACCGCAATTGGTAAACGGCGCACAGTGACCAAAAACCGCGAATTAGGAGGATGAAATTCATTTTCATCGATGTGATGATTTGCCAAAAACATAGTGCAGTTTGACGTAGTGGTACCTAACGCATGTGAAGCTAAAATATTAAAAAATGAGGGTAAGTATAACATTTGTTATAAGGCGACAAAGACATGTCAATAACCTATTTACTTGAAATTAGATCGTTTAAGTGCGTTAGCGAGTGCAAGTGAATATTTTGTGTACGAATATATATTTGACTAGCATTTGCCCGCGGCTACGCCCCCCGCGCTAATCTAGATTTAAAAAAAAGGTATAAATACACTTTAACCTGTATGCTCGGAAAATAAGATAACAATTAATATAACAATGGCCCGCGCACACGTGTGTGCGCGACGCGAGCTTAAGAGACGTAAGGTAAAAAAAATGTTTTAAGCTAATCGCTAATCAAAGTAGGCAGTAGGTATGTGCTGCATTTATTGTATAGATAGGTTGTAGCTCGAGACATCGACACGCTTGTTATTAGTATGATAACATAAATATATACCGCGTTTTAAAAAATGCTTCTTGCAGTGTAACCAGATAATTATGAAAGGCATTTCAGTAAGATCTTACTGCAATTATGGCAAATGCCATAAAATATAAGTTTTTAGACATTGGTGAATTACTAACAGAAATTATTTTAAGATTGCCTAACATAACTCGCGTTTTTTTAATTTTATTAGGGATATTAGATTTCCTTCCGGACTCTGTTCACTTTTCAGTAAATGCATCATGCAGCAATTTATTTACATCCAGTAAGCCGAGTTGTTACGCCGGACGACCATTTGCGTATGAGCGGGGGCCTTTTTGACACATACTGCTTTTATTATGCTGTAAATGCTTTTTCTTTTTCCTTTTGTATTCTGTGTGTGTCAAATAAATATTTTTCTATTCTATTCTATTCCATTTCAGAGATATTTTTCTATTCCGCGGAAGCAGTATTTTTTTCTGGATATAGTCCTTTTCTGAACCGTAGACAAAATCTGTGTTACAATTCATGATAATTGGTAGAGTGTTAAGACGTGAAAGCGTAACAAACAATTAAAAATCAAAGTCACCTACGCCTTTATAAAATAAAATTAGTTAAGATTGAAGTTTGTATATTTGTTACCTTTTCTAATCCCACAAATTTCAAAAATTGTTGCTTAGTTATAATTTATTCTGCAAAATCCCAAGACCCTAGGTCTAGGTTTTTAAACTCGATAATAAAAAAAAAACTAAAATATAAAAGTTTATCTTCTTTTCATCCCTTATTTAAAGGGCTAAAATCCCAACAACATCCATATATCTTCTTTGTCAGAGCTTTAAACTATAAGCAATAATATTTTTTGTGATTTATAGGTACTTTGAAAACAAAGGAATTTCCACCCACAACTTTATCCCTCTTTTCACCCCATCGGGGATTAATTTATAAAAAAAAAACAGTGAAACTAATAATTTATTTTCATACGTCAGCCTAAACAAAAAATTTGGAGATCTATACTTCAAAACTGACGGACTTTCATACAAACTTTCACCTATTCCCCTATTTTAATCCCTTAAGGGTGGAATTTCTAAAAATCCTTCTTTAGTGGATGCCTACACTGTATCACCGCTTGCTCACAAAAAAAATATCCTCTTTTCACCCCCTTTAGGGTTGTTATTTTAACAACACAAACATACTTTGCGTGGGTTATCAACCGTAAGCCTAAATAAAATATTGAGTGAATTTTAGTTAGAAAATAAAGAAATTGAAATACAAAAATCCCCTTTCACCCCCATAAGGGTTGAAATTCCAAAAACAATAATATTTTTTGACTGAGTTCCCCAAGCGTATGCCTAAATAATAATTTAAGTGGATTTAACTTTAAAAACGACGGAGTTCCAATACACAACTTCATCCCCCTTTTAACCCCATCGGGGGTTAATTTATCAAACACGCTGAGATACGTGTTAATTCATTTTTGTACGTCAACCTAAATAAAAAAAATTGGTGATCCTAACTTCAAAATTGACGGACTTTCATACAAACTTTAACCCCCTATTTTACCCCCTTAAGGGTGGAATTTCCAAAAATCCTTCCTTAGTGGATGCCTACACTGAATAAGGTATCTATGTGCAAAATTTTAAGTCTCTAGGTTCAGCGGTCTGGGCTGTGCGTTGATAGACCATCAACCAATTTAGAATTTTATATAGTAGATTTTGGATTGAAAGAAAAATGCTACACATAGAAGAAGGTATGAGCTACCTTTACAATATTTTGTTGTTCATAAACAGCTTTGGAAACATTACAAAAAAATCCGTTCTTACAACTGTAAAAATCACACCTTTTTTTGGGTGTTGAGGTTACGTTTCATACGTTATATATTATGTCATACGTTTTAAGTTACATGTTGTTACATCTTGATTCCTATGTCATTAGCTAGCTCAAAGCGTGAACTATCCAAATGTATTTTATTTTTTGGCTTCTGCTTGCACCTTTTTGATAAATATATATTTTTGTAGGGAATGGCGTATCAATAAAAAAATCAAATTGGTTTAATATCCTGAAACCTTTATGACCATTCAAACCAACTTCAAAAGAATCTAAAGATTTGTTATTTTGCCACACTTTGGAAGTCATAGGGTATCCGATTTAATGGAAAAAGATAAAACTAAATTAAAAACCACCATTAGCTCGTTTTGTATTTCGGCTTCGAGGAACTGGACAAAATGTAGGCGAACCTTTTACAGATTCTCAAAGAATAATAAAGAGTGGCTTGAAAAGGTTGTAATCGCAATTGGACAAACATCAACTACACCTTCACTTTCTGGAAGGTTGTCCAGAGGCCGCCCTAAAAGGGCGTTTTCTGAAGTTTGCGATAATCATTATCATCAAATAATCATTTCCTTATACCCATTGGGCATGCAGTTAGGAGAAGTTGCCCAAGAGTGTCGCCCCAAAGATATAAGATATTACCGAGAGCACAACACCAGAAAAATGTCAAGAAAGAAACAGATGAAGACTTATTAAAAATTTTACTGGTGTCTTCAGACCCGCAAATATCTAGTCTACGGCCACTGCCTAGCAAAACTAGTAACGGTTTTCCACAGGATGTAATCCAATTGTTAGATACGCCTCATTTTGTCAACGAAAAACATAATTAAGAAAAGTATAAAATAAATAAATTTTAATTTTTCATAATTATCATTAAATACGTGTCTTAATTTCGCCTAACTTATTTATTGAAATTTTACTGTGTTTTTTAAAGTGTCAGTGGTCATAAAAACGAATATCTTACGATTTTGATTTTCGTCCCTCTAAATCTTCATTTTATAACACTGTGCGGCGCCTCATCAGGTAGCTGGGCCCGTTGCCGAGGACGCTCTGTCTCTCTCACACTTAGCTAAACTGACGTCATTACAGATACCAGTTTTGATCCCTTTGTTCAAGTTTACAAACTGTTTTGTTAGTCTTCCCTTGGCTGCTCTCGCGTTCGTACATTGTTCATACTATCCCTTTTTAATAACTGGCGTGTTAACGGACTTTTCGATTGCTTATTTACTTTTATTTTGACGACTCTGGAACGAAGACTTGGCATTTTATTGAAATGGATTACTGGACTAGATTTTGCCCTTAATACGTACTGTGTGTTTGTGTTTGTGGGTTCGTTCAAAGCATAATGCCTTACACGGCACAAGAATATGCAGAAATGCATTATTATTATGGATATGCCAGAGGAAACGCTCGACTTGCGGCAAGTCTGTATCAACAGCGGCTGTTACAACGAGGTGGACCACAACCTAAAACATATCCAGATCATCGTGTTTTCATCCGTGTGCATAATGCATTCATTGAAGGCCGCCGTCCAGGAGCACCGTATAATGAAGGTGTTTTAAGAGAAGATCCCTATTTGGTGAAAAACGTTTTGGAAGAACGTTTGTCGGCGTCTCGGTGTTCCCCATTAAAGAGTTCACAGAATTTTGCGCAAGGAAAGCTACCATCCATTCCACCTACGAAAAATTCAAGACTTGCTACCTACAGACTATGACCGACGTGTGGCTTTATCCATAGCAATGATAGCAATGATCCAGGTTTTTTTGATTCGATTTTGTGGACTGACGAATCAAAATTCATTAGGAATGGTGTTTTTAACATGCATAACACTCACGTATGGTCGCGAACAAATCCAAGGCTGATGCGCCGCCACAGCTTCCAGCACCAATTTTCTGTTAAATTGTGGACTGGAGTTTTTAACCGACAACTAATCGGCCCATTTGTTCTATAAGAAAGATTAAATGGTGCCACATACCTCAGTTTTTTGAGCGAGAATTTGTCCGACCGTATGCTAGATGCTCTGCTCGATGTTAATTTGGAGTTGCGCCAGCGAGTATTTTGCCAAAATGATGGAGCTCCGTGCCATTTCGCTAAAGTAGTTAGAAATCATTTGGACCAAACATACCCGACAGATGGATCGGACGCGGTGGACCCATCGCTGGCCACCAAGGTCCCCCGACTTAAACCCTGTCGATTTTTTTATCTGGGGATTCTACAAAGAGTTAGTGTATTATAAAGAATATAATACTATCGGAAAATTAAACACTAAACTAAGAGAAGCATAAGAGACAAAAAGACGAGTCCTTTCAACGTCTAAGAAGACAGTTTATTAAACGTTGTCGTATGTGCATAGCTGAAGGTGGACGTCACTTCGAACATTTATTATAGTAAAAAATAACTTTTAGTACGCTGACAACACTGCCCTGCGAATTTCATACATTAATTTACGAATTTCATACTAAAAATTAAAGAATAAAACTTTTACTATTTGTAAGACGTACTTCTCTGGTTATTTCGCAATGTTGTAAAAAAGTAACATAAGAATTTCGCGTAATTTAAAAAAAAACTTTTTTTTTTCTTTTTTTTTTGCTTCGTATAAATTGAAAAGAATATTTCAAAATTAATAATAAACGGAATAAAGGTAACGATAAATCGAAGAACGAGAATAATGATGATCCTAGAGATAGATCTCGAAACGACGGCCCTTTTGAATTCGAAGATGAGCAGCTGCAGATCGAAGCTTATCGTTCAATCCAAAATAGGGATAGGTCTCGCAGGCCTACCCATGACACTCTGATGACCAAATTCGAGTCTCACTTGGCTATTCCTTCAAAGCCAGTGAGTCCTTTTTCCCAAGGAACAAGTTTAGTCGTTCCTAGCCGCGCTTAGCATCAGAGCTCAGGCGCAACGCCTACCATACCGCCTAGGAGGTCACGAGTAACCTCTACTATAACCAGTGCTCAAGCCGCACAAGAAGACTTAAACAACGAGACGATCCAAAGCTTTCCACTGATTATTGAGCCGGCTAGTGCCCCATCTGATACTGGAACTATCACATTGAACTCAGGAAATATCAGTGAGACAATTTATTTCCCTAATAATTTATATATTTATTTTTAGTCAGTATTTGAAGATGAATCGTTTGTTCCTTCAAATTTAATTTCTGAAAATTCCAGTAGCCTAGTAATCAATAATATACAAATCAAACAGGACATAGTCGAAAGATATCTCGCAAGAATTGACGAATCCAAGGGAAGTGGACCTGATGGCCTCCATCCCATATTTTCGTTTATCATTTCTTGATCGTTTTATTGTTTTTCGCATGTGTCTCTTTATTAAAATTTAATGTAAAAACTATCATTGGAAACTTTAAATGCAGATGTATTATTTAATTTAATGTTAACTATAAGTAATATTGTAATGCTGTATGTCTCCTTAATAAAGATAAATAAATAAAAAAATTAAATATATTTACCCCTGGATTTAACTGATGATTGGAACAGAGCTATAATATTTAACACTGAAACTACTAACGATCCGTCTCCTTTGGATAGTGAATATAATGAGATAAGCTTTTTCTGGATCCCAAACTTTGCATTCGCACTTGGAATTAGACGTCTCACTCAATCAAGATTTGAACACTGAGATTCTCCAGACAGAAAACTTATTAGAACTAAACGCAACGAAGATTCCGACGTCTACTTCGAGCATACTACCTTATCAGAATATATTTTTTTCGGAGCTACTTGATAGTGTCATTGCGGTAAACGCTGCTGGTAATGCAGGATTCCCAGAGACTCGTAATCAGGCAACTAACAGCGATCCGACAACTGATCAAGGCCCAATAGATAATTCCGGGTAGACGCGTAAGTATTGAATTATTTTACTAATAGGCCTAGGCGTAATATTTTCAAAAAAGATTCACGTTTGTTACCGTAGGACAGGCTTTTAAAACTATGTAAAACTATTTGAGTAGGTAGGTACCGTTGTTTTAAAAGCCATATTCATCATAATGAGTACCTAGTAAATAAATAAACGACCAAGTGCCGTATTAGATTGATTACAATACAGAAAATATATAATAAATATTATTATTAAAGTCAAACAGACTTATCTAGTCAATGATACAAATAAAATGTCTTGCCAAATTAAGGGTTAATGAATTTTGCTTTAAATTTAATATATTTTGTTTTGTCAATATTTAGACTTAAATTATTAAGTCTTAGCCACGTTAATTTTTATTGGCAATGTTGGCTTGCTCTTTTTTTTGCATTTGACAACAAGAGTGGTATCGTCCGCAAAAAGTATACACTTTTGATTTGTAACATTTAGTAGGTTTTTTATATATAGCAAAAATAACAAAGGACCTAGTACACTGCCCTGGGGGACACCGCAACGGTTATAGCGGTAGGAAGAAGAATATAAATATATATTCTTATACAAAAAATATTTTACATTACCAGATAGCCGGGCGATTTCTATACATTGTTGACGTTCCGATAAATAGCTTTCTATCCAGGACAAAGCAATTCCTCTTATCCCATAACTTTCCAATTTGTTAAGAAGCAATTTGTGAAAAACGAAGTCAAATGCTTTCCTTATGTCTAAAAATATTGCTAGTGTATGCATTTCGTTTTTAAGATTTTGTGTTACTTCTTTAATGAGGTTAAAATTAGGTTTTTTATTATGGGACTAGAACACAGACCTAAATTGATACGAGATAGTTGTGTTAATAAAATATTAATGTGAACGAAGTTTAGGTAGTGTAACTTAGTTAGGTTTGAGGCTTATTGTGTGTGGCTCGACTGTGCGGTGGTGATGAATGAGAAGTTTAGATTTACTGATGAATAAGTTTACTGGTGCACCAATACAAATACATAATTATAATTAATTTGGATGGTAATAAGTGGTCGGGAAGCGCGCCGGGTGACGACTGCCGGATTTGCATCGTGCGTCCCGAAACAGCACACGATGCAAAAGTGCGAACGTCGAGCCGCTACATCATTCCCCCCCTTTTTAAAGAAAAACAAAAATTCGGGAATTAAACTTAGAAAAATTGCAATTCAAACTAATTTACAACAAGTGCAGTAGTTCCACGGTCCGATAACAAAAAGCTTACGATGCAACGAGCGTTCCGAGTAAGTAAAACATTGCTTGCAGTTGCCAGACAGATGGCGCTGCTGCCACAGTAAACATTAACTCCGCGATTAAAAATCTAAAAAAATGTAAAAGTGTAGCAAAAGTAGAAGTTGTTGAGTTTACCACGTAGATATGGACGTAATAAATCTTTGTGAGTGTTATCGTGACAAAAAGTGAAACGACTCCGGCGTTATAAACAATATTCGTGCGTCGGGTATGTTGTGGTTAAATAGTGTGATTTTGCTTACCAAACCCTATAAAGAGGATAATAAATACTAACCTTATACCCTAGTAACATTCTATAAAATCAATAACAGTGGACAGTTTAAAATAAGACATTTATCAGTGAAAACAATTTTACATTTAACGTTACTTATTCAAATTTACAATAACAAGGCAACAGCTGATGAATCATTGTGCTTGTTTCGTTTTGCTATTCACCGCTAGAGACCGTTCTAAGACGATACTGTAAGAAATTAATATCGAGCATAGGTAGTGCCATCTACTGAAAATATAACAAAATAAGACCAAATCGAGTTCTTAGTACAGCTACTCAACACTAGAGGTCACTTAAAATAAAGAAATTAAATCAAATTTAGTTTGACCACTCAACACTAGAGGTCGCTTAAAGTGAAGAAAGTAGATCGCAGTAGCCTGCCACCTAGCGTGAACTAATTAGATCAAATACTAAGACGGGATATTACAGCACCATATCACAAATGGCTTCGGCAAGGGGAAGAGTAAAAGCTACGACAAGTGGCCACAAGATGTCTTCAGCGGTCGTATGCTTTGTATGTAAATCTTTTGTTGATCCACGAAATGCGCTACTGTGTACAAGCTGCAAGCATACGTTTGAATTTGACTGTGCAGGTTTCTCCGAAAAATTATATAGAATGCTGGACCAAAAAGCGAGAACCAAATGGAGGTGTACCAAATGTGCACAGACTGGGAAAAATAAACCTAAAACGCCCCAGACTAACGTAACTACAAGAAGACAACTATACTTAGCAACCACAGGCATCAACAGCAAAATAAAAAACATAAATACAGTACAGAACTTGACAATAGACAAGGCTGAAACAGTGTCTAGACCCAGCTCAGCAAGCTACTCAGATACTCTAAATGACTCACACACACTGACAGAAAATGAACCATCTAATTTAAATGACTCACAAATTCTGACGGAAAACGACGCGTCGCAGGACTCATTCTCCTTCGCGTCACCAGATAAGTTATCGAAGAGTTTGGATTGTACACTAAATAATACGATAACAATCCAGGAAATGAAACAAACAATTAAAGAGATTACCTTAGAACTTCAGAATGCACAAAAAGAGCTCGTAATAACACAGGAAGAACTAGACAATAAAATATTAGAAAATAATGAACAAAAACGACACCTAGAGAAACTGAATGAAGAAATCAAGTTACTAAAATCCTTATGCATATCACCCACAATAACGACCACCACACACAGTACCATAAAGAAAAGGAAGAGATGCTCTACATGGATTCCAGATATACTCAGGACATTTACTCCACCGCCCTCAAATAGAATACCAAGTGACCAGTCGACTGCTTCTCCTGGAAATAAAGTCAAGTCACTAAAACAGAGAATCACCAACCTACAGGGTGAACTAACAAACGCTAGAAATGAAATACAAGCATTGAATAATCAAATTAACAACCTATCAAAAAGACTAAACCCTCTATTACTGCACTCTACTTACAACAATATGAGTTTAAATGAAAAGGGAAAAGCTAGCAGTTCTCAAAACCAATTACAGAAGAGGGAAATAAGGATCTTTGGAACCCAACAAGCAGTGGGATTGGCCTCAGCTCTATATCACTCAAGGGCAAATAGTAATTATGAAAAATATGCCTTGATCGCTGACTTAAAATCAAACGCGCGAGCTATAGATGTAATATATGGTTTACAGAACATATCGCTGAAAAAAGAAGACAAAATTGTATTATGCATAGGTGAAAATGATAAAAATTGCGAATTTGTAGTTAAACAATTACACTCCTTGTTGAATAAGTTAAATGATGTTCCTGTTTTTGTGCTCAGTGTAAGAAATAATATTCATGTTAATGTTAATAAACTTAATTATTGTATTGAAAATATATGTCAAAAATTTGAAAATTGTAAGTTCATTAATTGTAAAAACAGTAAAATATTTGACATCTGTAAATTAATAAATTATCACATTGATTATATTGACTACGACAACAGGTACATCAAAAATTTTAAAAGTATTTTTCATGACAGAGTGTGTACTAAACCAAGCCAGAACTCCTTAAAGGACAGAAAGCTGCATCGCAGAGGTACGATTCCTTATTACTTTTCGAAAAAACAACAAACTACTCAAGAGGTAGATAAAGGCTGTAATTCAATATCTTCGACCCCTGTCTGTTCTTCTAAAGTAAATAGGGGAAAAATACCATTTTATTTCCCTCCCCTTAAGGATAAGGACTTTTTTCGTGGCTAAAATACAAACATCGAAAACACTAACTATACTTCATCAGAACATAGCTAGTATACTTGCAAAACAGGAGATCTTAGAACTAACTATAAAGGAATTGCATGATATGGGAAATGTACCCGATATCATCTGCTTCACCGAAACCTTTTTACAAACTGGTCATGAATCTTATCTAAATCTTAAAGGCTATGAACTTGCGGCCAGTTATTGTAGAGATGAAAGGCGAGGAGGAACCTGTATCTTGGTAAAAAGGGGCCTGATTTTTCAGGAATTAACATATCTAAAAAGCTATGCTACCAAAAAAATATTTGAAGTGTGTGGAATACGTCTCTTACCCACTAAGACAATAATAATTTGTTTATATAGAACACCCTCATCTGACCCTAGTCTATTTCTCCATAAACTAGATTGTATGTTGAGTGACATTTCTAAAAAGTATAAAGAAAAATTAAAAATAATAATAGCCGGTGATTTAAATATAAATACGCTAAAAAGCGGAAATGTGACAACACAACTTTATGACGTGGCAAAAAATTACAATTTAAAAATTCATATTACTGTGCCAACGAGAAAACAATCATGCATAGATCACATTCTAAGCAACATTAAGGATGCGACAGCTGCCGTGCTACCTCTTTACCTTTCTGACCATGAGACGGCACAGTTGTTATCGTTTCCTATAGAAGAAAAAAGGTTCAAGCCGCCATGCTACACTATTTATAAAAGAGATTATAGTACCGGTAATATTTTAAAATTTAAAGATTGCCTAAATAATTTATTATGGTCCGATGTCTACGATAAATCTGACCCAGACGAAGCATTCTCAATATTTCATGAGCTCTTTAGCCTATTTTATAAACTATGCTTCCCTATGATAAAAATTAAAGTAAACAATAATAATAATAAAAAAAGAAATTGGATAAGTAAAGGGTTAAAAATGAGTTGTAAAACTAAACGTAGGTTACGTTATAATTACTATAAAAATAAGACGGTAATAGACAGGAACAAATACAATACTTATTCTAACATATTAAAAAAGTGCATTTTCAAATCTAAACAAAACACTAACGCCAGATTTATAACATCTAGCAAAAACAAATGTAAAGCATCATGGACCTTAATTAATGACGAACTGAATAACGGTAATACTGACAAATACATATATAAAATTAGGAACAGTAGAAATATTATACTAACAGAGCCGAAAGATATCGCCACTGCTTTTAATGATGAGTTTATCGAATTGACAAACACATCTACTACTGACGGTCGCAAGCAAACGGATCATAAGAACAGGGTACCCAACTCAATGTTTCTCAGCCCAATGTTGGAAGTCGAGGTTATGAATGAGATTATTTCTTTAAAAAACACAAGTTCAGAAGGGTTTGATGAAATCAATACGAAAGTTATTAAATCATGCATCCCTGAATTAATAGCGGTCTTGACACATCTTATCAATCTATCATTCTTGACAGGTATTTTTCCAGCTGTACTTAAATTATCAGTAGTCAAGCCTATTTTTAAGAAAGACGATAGAGAAGACATACATTGTTATCGTCCGATAACATTAATCCCTATTTTTTCAAAAATTTTTGAGAAATGTATGTTAAAGAGAATAGTAGAGTTTTGTGAAAAATATAAAATAATAAAGACGGAACAATATGGATTCCAAAAAAAAAAATCTACTACCCTTGCCATATTTTCACTAATTGACATTGTTTTGACTAATATTAATAATAATAATTGGACTACAGGCTTATTTTTTGACTTATCTAAAGCTTTTGACTTTGTTTCACATGACATATTATTAGGAAAACTAGATGCGATAGGTATAAGAGGACTCCCATTGCAGTGGATATCCACATATCTATCGCATAGACAACAATGTGTCATGATCACAAAAATTGACGACAAAAATGAAGAAGTGACCTACGCATCAGAGTATAGAGAAAACAATTGTGGCGTCCCACAAGGAAGCGTGTTGGGCCCAATATTGTTTTTACTTTATATAAATGACATTATCAATGTATCAAATCATAGATGCATCTTGTTCGCAGATGATATCTCGATAGTTGTATCGTCTGATAAAAAACACAAATCAATCAAAGACCACGAAGGTGACATTAACATTACAATAAATAATATAATTAACTACCTTGAAATGAACAATTTAAAAATCAATATTAATAAAACATTTTACATTCAATTTAATGACAATAATCGAATAAAACAAAATATTGACATGAATATTAAGTATTTAGATGATAAAATAAAAAAAGTAAAAGAAACAAAATTCCTAGGAATCATAGTAGATCAAGAGTTAAACTGGAAAGCACATTTGGATAATCTGTCGTCGAGACTGAATAGATTTGTTTATGCTCTCAGACGTATAAAAAAAATTACAAACATAAAGACAGCTATTATAACCTATCACGCTTACATCGAATCCATACTTCGCTATGGTTTGATAGTGTGGGGTAACAGTGCCGATATGAATAGAGCCTTTATCACACAAAAAAAATGTATTAGAGCTATTTGTGGGAAATCACCTCGACATTCATGCCGACCCTTATTTAAATCGCTTGGTTTACTGCCGCTGCCTTCATTATACATTTATGAAATATGCCTTTTTGTTAGGAAGCATGCATATTTATTTAAAAGGGCTTGTGATATAAATTCACGTCTGAAACGTGACCCCCAGAGACTGGTGCTAAGTGAAGCCCCGAAATTAAGAAAATATAATGTTAACTGTCTAGCTATGAGTGTTAAGATTTACAATAAGTTACCGGAAGTCCTTAAACTATTAAACAATAGACAATTTAAAGCAAAATTATATGAATGGCTCAATGATAAAAATTTCTATGATTTAAAAGATTATTTTTGTAATAAAAGCTGAACTAGTTTATATTGACATGAATGCATTAAACAAGTTGGCAGGATTGGCTATTTGACTACTAACCTAAAGATTTGCATGCTTTAATTGAATCAGGCAAAACATGTCGCTCAATTCTTGTAAATTTCAAAAACACCTGTAATACCATGTTTTAGCGCAAATAAAGAATTTTATTATTATTATTATTATTAGTTCTTTCGATAGCTCAAATTGCAAGTTAACATAAACATGTGACCTACCTACTGCAATGAATGATGCAATTGCTTTAAAGTTACAGTTCAAAATATTATAATTTAAATAATTACAATTCATTATAAAAAACATTTAAAGGTTGACTCCATACAGATTTTTATAACCACAATTTATGAAATGTTGAAAACATTTCCAGAAACAAAATATTGCGTGTTACATTGATATTAAAATTTACCTCAACGAAAATTAAAATAATGTAGTGTCTCATTATATTTTAGTATAACCATCGTAATTACATTTAGTTTACCAAAATAGAACATTTTTTTACCAATTAACCAGCTCCCATATTAAAACAAAAATAGGTACTTTTAAAATATTGCGTCATCTTTACCTCGCAATGTTTAAAATATTAGCTCCAATGCATAAGTAAATTCGCATCTCACAAAAATAATAACAATGCTCCAGCCGAATCCTTTGCGGCGAGCCTAACGAAATCACATTAATGCGGTATTAACACTGCTCCAGCCGCGTCCCATGGTCTTGATCAATTTGCCCGTACGGTCTACATGGCGATATGGCGAGCCGAATACATCAATAAACTTGCATGGGCTTTAACTACAATTAAAATATACAGATCGTCTGTCCTAGTCGCTACTTATTTTTGCTGATCAAGGACATCCGAAAATATTTCGTTCACACGTCGAAACTACGAGGAAAGCTTTAACACGCTGTTGGTATACTCCGTCGGTTATCTCATTAGTCGGGTTTCCATGCTTGCCAATAACATTGATACTTCAAGACAGCGATGTTTCGTCGCGTCGCATATTCGGGTGTGAATGTCATGTTGCAGAAACTGCCACGCTGGCGAAAACGGCAAATTCAGCTTTGGCTGCTCAACCTATTCCACGATGAATACAGATTCTGATGGCATGATGCTCCGGGATTAAGTCACGTTGTAGGCTTGGTTAGTCCCGCAAGGTTTGACTTCCGACTTACTGTTGACCGATAGTTTCTTTCGATGATGATAAGTTAACACTGATGAAGATGAGTTACAGAGTTACAGGTTGTTGAAATGCCGCTCTCCGACCAAAGCAAAATTGAGTCGCCCCCATATTTTCGCACGCACACACCGCACAGGAATTTTCTCGAACGATCGACTTGGGTCTGGTTGCTATGTCGCATTACATGACATCAGCTTGGTGGCGCGCAGATCTTCGTCACGTTCACGTTGGTCTTCATCGTCGGGTGATCACCACTGTTGAGGCTCATATGTGTGTGGCTCGACTGTGCGGTGGTGATGAATGACAAGTTCAGATTTACTGATGAATAAGTTTACTGGTGCACCAATACAAATACATAATTATAATTAATTTGGATGGTAATAAGTGGTCGGAAGCGCGGCGGGTGACGACTGCCGGATTTGCATCGTGCGTCCCGAAACAGCACACGATGCAAAAGTGCGAACGTCGAGCCGCTACAATGATAAAACATACTGACTTTTCATTAATGTTTCAATATCCTGATGTGGCTTCAATACAGAGAATAAGTAAAATATAAGAACAATGAGGTGTAACATAAATCGACGTGGTAATTGCAACAAAAATATTAGTCACTTAAGTTTAGATAATCATATCATAATCATAATATCTTTATTGTGGAGCACAGGTGTACAATATTGGGTTTACAATACAAATAGTGGTTTGTCTTAGAGCTAGCCGTGTCCTGCCTTTTGGCGTACAATCGTAAACACAAGTTATAAAAATAAGAATTCTGAATCACATTTAATAAAAAGAGATACAAATTTAATATTGATTACATGCAAGTCATCTTAAATATTATTTAGTTTATCCGTCATAAAATTGATTTACTGAATAAAAGCATTTGTCAATTAGATATTCATTAAGTTTTGTTTTAAAAGTATGTATGTCATTTATGTCTCGTATGGATTCTGGTATCCGGTTCATTACAAAAAATACTTTTGCTAAAACTACTTGTGTTAGCTCGAATAGAGCACAGTTTCGTTTTGTGGCGAGCTCGTGTCCTAAATTCGTACTTATCTAAATTATTTTTTATAAATACGGCGCATTTATAAATATATAAGGACGGAAAGGTCTTGGAGTTTTTTACTTTTAAAATATGGCTTACATGACTCATCCGATTTTAATTGATACATAGATCTTATGCAGCGTTTTTGCGCTCTAAATACAATTTCTCTATCAATGGAATTTCCCCAGAAAATTAAACCATATCTGAGAATAGAAATCTATGATATGCTGTCAACACAGCACATTCATTAACTATTAGTTGTAGTCTATATAGAGCAAATGAGAACTGGCTTAGTCTTTTGCAAACATGTTCAGAATAAAATTTCCATTTCAGTTTATTGTCTATATTAACCCAAGAAATTAAGTTAAATTCGTTTTTTCAATTGTAATGCTTAGGTAGTTGATGTGAAGATTTAAGTCGAGATTTTTTTGAGTAAAGCACATGATTTTAGTTTTATTTAAATTGATTTTTAGATTATTGGCCTCAAGTCATGAAATTATTAATTTAATTGATTTATTTATGTCAAATTCAAGAGATGTCAAGTTCTTATTAGCAAATAGAATTGTGCTGTCATCAGCAAATAAAGTCATGTGATGGCTTAATGCAGAAGGCATGTCATTGATATAAATAAGGAATAGTAACGGCCCCAAGACACTCCCTTAAGGCACTCCAAATTTGACGGTTCTGAGATTAGATTGGTAGTTTATCTCAACTTTGCATTGACGATCGATCCGGGTAATTTGAGTGATTTTTTGCCTTCCTTTCAAGTAGGATCCAAATAATTAAATAATTTATTGGCGTTACCCCTTACTCCATATGCGTCTAACTTTTTTAGTAGAATACCATGATCTACGTGGTCAAAAGCTTTGGTCATATCCATATACAGAGCAACAGTTGGTAGTCTATTGTCCATATTGCTGTATACTTTATATAAGAAATCATTGATGTTATATTAATGGATTTGTTTTGTCTAAATCCATATTGTTCAGGAACGAATATGTCATTGTATTCAAAATAAATGTATTTTTTTTTTATGAATTACTTTTTCAATAATTTTTTATAAAACCGAGGTTAGTGCCACTGATCTGTAGTTACTTATAACATTCTTATTTTCCTTTTTAAGAGAGATCACTTTTACAATTTATTGCTATGATTGGCGAGGAGTCATTTTCCCGCATCAGGACTTTGCAGTTTTGAACCTAGACATACATGTAGTGGCGATCAGATGCAACTTTCTTGGTTTTACTGAGTAGTTGTTTATTTTCCTTGGTGAGTCCTCGGCGGTCAGGCCTGGCTTGTGCGACCTCGCAACGGCCACAAAGTCTTGTTTTTTGTATCTAAGTAGAAAACCCACAATGATTGGCTTCGGTTGCGTTGCGGAGCGTGCCCGAGTAACAAAATTAATGTCAGACTTGTCGATTACACACCACTTCGAATAGATTCTCGGTCTTTTTTATTGGAATTCCTTTAATTTCTATATTGTTTAGTCTTAACATTTGATCCTTCATAGTAAGATCATTAGATAACTTCGTAATCTCCGCCTGTAGCTGAGGGTAGTCTATGTCGGCTCGGGGTTGTTTTTCTAGGCTATTTGTCCTCTCTTCGATTTGAGCCAATTTTAGAGTATTTCCTGCTACTTCTTGCTTTATGCCAATTAGCGATGCTTCTAGATTTGTAGGTTTTCCTTCATATTTTTCACATCCTGGACGATAGACGGTAGAAGCTCAAGACGAATGTTAATTCCGTTTATACCATTGCGTAGTTCTTGTAGAACGAGATCTAGGGTCGCAGCTGACGTCGTCGACGTCACTCCAGCAGACACCGCAGTCACTGGAGATTGGTTGGTTTTGCAACTAGCACATTATACGGTGGCTTGTCTTGCAGGGCCTAGTTTGCGATAATTTGCCTCTGATATATTTGCACATGCAAAACAGTATTATACAGTGCACTTAGAACAGCGAACACCGTCGGAGAAGTTAACATTACATAATGGGCATATAAACATTTTGGATTATTTGTAAATTAGAAATTATTTCGCGTCACGATTGGTAACTGTAACGGCCGATCGGCGAGCGTGCGGAATTGACATGCTCACGGTAAGGCGCGCGGCGCGAACTGAGTGACTGACCTGAACTGACTGACTGACGGACTGAGCGCGAAATATGTGGATAGAAAAGAATAATGAGATCATGGAAACATTTGAAAGCGTCATTAATATCATTTTCATGATATACTTCACGAAATGATAAGGCTGCGATACAATCAACAAATTTTTTGATGTTGTCTTTACACATATCACGCCTATATTCAAACCAACAATTTACTTTTTTCTGGTATTTAGGGTCTTTATCAACTTCAAAAGAAACACTTTGACCTGTTTCGTGGTCAGACAAACACAACAAATGAATTTTAGATTCAATATTTTGATTCAGATTGCTAGTGATCAAGTCCAAACAAGCGTTTTTACGGGTAGGATTATTTATATGATTTATAAAATTGTAATTGCTTAGTAGACTTTTTAGACCTTTAGTGTGTTTATTATTTTGCATCATGTCTTTATTCCAGTCCCCGCATAATATATTTTTTTTATTATGTTTTTTTGATAAAACAGTCAGTAGAGACTGAAATTGTTGCAGAAAGACCATCTAGCTTTGAATTTGGAGTTCTGTAAATGCATACAATTATGAGGCTGTATTACATATCTTCCACTGCATAACACTGAAATGAAAAAGGTAGCCTGAGAGATTTCTACTTTTCTGAAGTCTAAATCATTTTCTATTAGAATACAGGTACCACCTCCACGTTCGTCCCTACAGAAAGAAGCGACTAATTTAAAGTTGTCAATGTGTAGATTTTTTTAGAGCCTTTCTTTATAAAAGTTTCAGAAAAACAAATAAAATCATCACTGCCTAGCTCTTTATTTAGTTCATTTAGTGTTACCTCGAATAAATCCTGCTTGCTTAAGATGCTAGCAATATTCTGGTGGAATAATGTCAGTCAAGTCTTCGGAACGAAAAAACTATCAGTCAATCAGTCTGAGTACTTGACTTGCGTGTTAGTTTAGGAAAATAATATGGTATTAATGTTTGCTTCGTATGTTTGTTATTTTTATATATTTTTCCATTTTGTATCTCAGGTAATTTATTTGTGTGTAGGGCCATTTTGATACAATAAAGATTTAACTTTTTGCGGCGCGAGATACTTATTTTTATAATGTAAATAATCGATTTCAATATTAATTTTAAAGCATAATTCTTGTAAATACATCTTACTATCTTTTATCTGTATAAATTTACAATTGTCATATTTTTTATTAGCATCTCAATATTATAGTTTAGCAAATTTGTGTTTAGGTATGGATTATCAAGAACATTTACAATGAATACATTGAAATCTCTTAGTTTATAAAGGGCTGTTCCTAATGGGCATTGTTCATATTTTGAAAAACATTGCAATTCGAAAACAATTTTTCCAAGGAATAGACTTACGGACTGTGGTTATGTAGATAAAATTCGAAAATACTTTATATTTTATGATATATCAGTAAAAATTCATTTGACCTTAATTTGACCTCTGGTGACGTCATCACTGGCACGATGGTAAAAGATTCCTTTGCTTGTAATTGCAACATATAAAAAAGTAACCACCTATTTTGTAGTGGTGTGGAGCGAAATTTTGAGAACCGGAGAAATTCACCGGTGATTGACCAATCTCCGGAGATTCTCCGGAGATCTATGTACCTACTCGATAATTATTTTTATAGCTAGAAACCATGCTTCTGTTTAGTTTTGATTCGTTAATGTTGTTTAATTTGATAATGAACCTGTATTTATCTTACAAAAATATTTATGAAATTTTATAAATACCTACTTAATATTTATCACTAAGTATGTAATTGATAATAAATGAGTTTTTTTTTTCGGTTTACTGGTGATATTAATGTGCCACGCAGCCTTGCATTTGTTTTTACTACCAAGCACATATTTATAATTGCTTATTTTTTGGGATTTACTAATAACTATTTTTAAAATATTAGTGTAGAGGTGATATTTTGACTTGCTTACTTCTTTTTCCGTAGGTCTTGACGTATAATACTTGTACCTTAGCTTGTTTTTTGTTTTACAAGAATTTTTAAGCCCTGCTGTTATCCATTTAGGATCAGAAGTTTTTATATAACGTTTAATTTTAATCACTGGAAAGCATAAGTCATAAAATAATCTAATTAAGTCGTGAAAATTACTAAAAGCTAGGTCAAAATCCGATTCTTCATATATGTCACTAAATGTCAGCTGTTTCATTATGTCTTGAAACTTTATAATATTGTCAGTGCTATAGTCTCTTCTAAATATTCTATATGAGTTAATGTTATCTTTATTTATACTTGGAAATTTTATAGTAAGAGTTTGACCGGTGTTATGGTCAGATAACCCCAATTCATGGGTGTTACCCTTGGCTTCTCGGTCATTGCTTATTATATGATCTATACAAGTTTTCTGTCTAGTTGGCTTTTTTATGTGAAGAGTTAGATTATTGTTAAGAATAATGTCTTTATAGAATTCAGAAGCTGGTGTGCATTTTATTGTGTCAATATTAAAGTCTCCGGCCATAATGATTTTAAAGTCATCATATTTGTTACTAACATTATAAAGCATGTCCTGAAATTTATTTAAGAAGTCTGTAACATTGGATTTAGGTATCCTATAGATGCAAATAATACAACAGCGATGGTCTGGCATAACGATACCACATACCTCAAAAGTGTTTTCTGCTTGATAGTTACTAATTATTGTAAGATTTGCAAAATTAATATTATTTTTACAAAGTATACATACACCACCACGCCGCGTTTCTTGCCTCGAATAACTGTTTGCAATAGTGTAGCCGTCCAAATGCACACACGCTTCTTCTCCTGTTTTAAGAAATGACTCACTTAGGCATATCACATCTAAATCTGATCCTATTTTTTCATTCAATTCGGTAATGTAAATTTGCAACAAATCAGTTTTATTAAGTAGTCCGGCTATGTTTTGGTGAAAAATTGTAAGGATTTGGTTTTTAGAGACGAATAAAGTTGTTGTGTTTTGAATCTGTAAATGATACCAGTCCGATATTAGCATTAACTGTTTCATTTTGGTGCTTAGCATGTTTTTTTGGGTAACCAAAAAAAATTAAAATAGTTGTCTGTGACATTTTTTTAGTTTTTAGTTCATTAACACGAAGATATGGAAAATTGATTAAGTCATGTTTGTTATAACTTAAGAATGTGTCACTGTAGTCAAGGCTATCTATCATATAATTTAATTTGGTACAAATGTCAAAGTGTTTCTTTTTACCGTCTAATTGAATAAAATGACAATTAACGAAATTTTTACATAGAAGGTGAATGCTCTTATTTAACAAGTTTTCATTTAAAAAAATATTTTTTTGTACACTTATTACAATAATGGTAAAGCTATTATTTTTTTTCAAAAATGCAGATAATTCTAATATTACTCTAGTTGGGTTACAGTCATTTTCACCAACATTAATTACTATTTTATCTTTAGTATTGAATATAATATTTTCGCATCCGTTTAGAATTTCTTCCGTTGGCGCAAGGGGTTTTGTATCTGCTGTAATACTATTGTTCTTATGTTTACTATTCATTCTTGATCGTATCAGGGCAGAAGCTAGACCTACACATTGTTGCCCTCCAAAAATATGTATTTTGTTCAAAGATTCATCATTATATTTCGTCGCTTCATTCTTCAGATATAATTAACCATGAAGTCCTTTCATCCTACAGGCAACTTCGCACTTTTTAACATTTAAAAGACACTCAATTGACTTTTAAGTTTACCTGTCGCCCAACGCTAGTGAGCTTGTCATTCTTTTATCGTGCGCGGCAACAAGCACTACTCCTCACGAAATTACGGATAGTTCAACGATTTAAATATGCCGAAAAGAAGTGCTACGAAAAAAATTTAGTATTATATTGTAAATTTTTGTTTTTAGCAATTCCATGCAAGGTTTAATTGAAGATAAATAACACTTGAAAAAAAAATCATCGACCTCAGGTGGGACTCGAACCCACGTCCCATCGCATACCGGGCGAGTGCTTTGACCACTAAGCTACCGAGGACGTCACGTGACAAGATGAAATTCCTCAAGTGTTTTTTCTCGCTTTCAAAGCCAGCGTATTCTGATCAATGTTGTAGCTATATGTATAGCTGAGTAGTATACTACCGTCAACACCCTATACAAATATTTTTACAAATATTTGACTATTGGTTAAGATCAGAAATGCTTAAACATTGTAAATTTTTGTTTTTAGCAATTCCATGCAAGGTTTAATTGAAGATAAATAACACTTGAAAAAAATCATCGACCTCAGGTGGGACTCGAACCCACGTCCCATCGCATACCGGGCGAGTGCTTTGACCACTAAGCTACCGAGGACGTCACGTGACAAGATGAAATTCCTCAAGTGTTTTTTCTCGCTGTCAAAGCCAGCGTATTCTGATCAATGTTGTAGCTATATGTATAGCTGAGTAGTATACTACCGTCAACACCCTATAGAAATATTTTTACAAATATTTGACTATTGGTTAAGATCAGAAATGCTTAAAAATTGTAAATTTTTGTTTTTAGCAATTCCATGCAAGGTTTAATTGAAGATAAATAACACTTGAAAAAAATCATCGACCTCAGGTGGGACTCGAACCCACGTCCCATCGCATACCGGGCGAGTGCTTTGACCACTAAGCTACCGAGGACGTCACGTGACAAGATGAAATTCCTCAAGTGTTTTTTCTCGCTGTCAAAGCCAGCGTATTCTGATCAATGTTGTAGCTATATGTATAGCTGAGTAGTATACTACCGTCAACACCCTATAGAAATATTTTTACAAATATTTGACTATTGGTTAAGATCAGAAATGTTTAAACATTGTAAATTTTTGTTTTTAGCAATTCCATGCAAGGTCAAGGCACTCGCCCGGTATGCGATGGGACGTGGGTTCGAGTCCCACCTGCGGTCGATGATTTTTTTCAAGTGTTATTTTTCTTCAATTAAACCTTGCATGGAATTACTAAAAACAAACATTTACAATGTTTAAGCATTTCTGATCTTAACCAATAGTCAAATATTTGTAAAAATATTTCTATATGGTGTTGACGGTAGTATACTACTCAGCTATACATATAGCTACAACATTGATCAGAATACGCTGGCTTTAACAGCGAGAAAAAACACTTGAGGAATTTCATCTTGTCACGTGACGTCCTCGGTAGCTTAGTGGTCAAAGCACTCGCCCGGTATGCGATGGGACGTGGGTTCGAGTCCCACCTGAGGTCGATGATTTTTTCCAAGTGTTATTTATCTTCAATTGAGTATTATAATTCAAAAATAAGAAAACTCCAAAGGAAAAAATCGGAAAATAAACGTCGACGTTTAATTGTGTATTCCTCATCGTCGGAATCCGAAGAAAATATAGGTGAGTTTTAAATCTTTTATTTCCAAAAGTGAAGTGATTTGTTATGTTAAAGTTATACGTGATGGTGGTAGTAACATATATGTTCAGCGTCTATAAGCTTTCCGGGAGGTTAACTGTGGGTTAACTCGATGGATTAGTATGACGCTAAGAAAAATGACCGGGAGGTTGACTGCGGGTCAACACGATGGTGTAAAATCAATTACTCATTGAGACATTTGAATAATATTATAACACAAAATATAGGCTTGCAAAATTTTATACATTTATTTACGATTACCTTCATTTGATAAAATTTTATTTTACTTACTGTTGTCTTTTATTTACGCGAACAAATTATTTTACTCTTAAAATACCTGCAGTTGGTAAAATTTTAGTTTTGTTTTAAAAATACTTACCTATCTTCATTTGGTAAAATTTTATTTTGGTGTTACAAATACCTTTTTTAAAAAAATCCTGTATTTCTTTGTTTAGATACCGGAGCCCAATTAACGGAAAACAATGATATACCACCTCCGATACCGCTTTCGCCGGATAATATGGCAAACGAAGAAATCGTGCTATCGGCACCAGAAGCTGCTAATGAGCCCGTGCCTGCACCTGAACTCGACCCTGCGCTTCTACAAGCATTGGGCGAGGCAAACGATGATGCCCCGGCTTATGGCCCAAACATACATCCTAACTTAGCTCAACGGTTGCTCCCTATTCTTAAGAAAGGCTTACAACAGGAAGCTAAAGAAACACTTTTAACAGACTATGCCATTCCTGACAATTGTAAATTGTTAAAAGCACCAACACTCAATGTGGAGATCTCGGCAGCCGTATCTGATTTAGTGCGAAATCGCGATAAAAAGTTGCAAACCAATCAGGATCAACTTGGGCTAGGCTTAGCGGCTGTAAGCCGTGCGGATGTCTTTACTTCTGACCGGCGATGACAAAATACAGGCTGTCAAAGTTTTGACTGACGGTTGCCGTTTGTTAGCTGACCTACATTTTACACAAACCCAAGTCCGAACTAAATTAATAACACCTGGTCTTGAAAAATCCTTTTTATCCGTTATTAAGGATTAGGAAAGAGACGAAACCCTTTTTGGTTCTAAGCTCTCAGACAAGATTAAGGCTTCGAAAGCCATAGAAAAACAAGGCCAGCAAATTAAAAAAGCCTATATCCCAAAGCCATCTACCTCGGCTACTCCAGTACCGTCACAAGCTCGTCCTCGCTACCAGGGAAACTGGATAGCCCCCCCTCGGTATCCCTCGTCGAACAGTGGGGGGGCGGACAACACCGTACAGGACCTCGACGACGTATCGGCCGTATGGCCGTGCTCCAGCAGCAGCGTCGTCATCGTCGACGCACCCGTCGACCTGTCCATCGACATCGGGGAACAACAAGCGGGCCTGAATTCGGCAACGCCACAGGTACACGCCGGCAGATAACAGCATTATTATGAATGTTGGCTGAAAGTTAACTATAAGTAATATTGTAATGCTGTATGTCTCCTTAATAAAGATAAATAAATAAAAAAATTAAATATATTTACCCCTGGATTTAACTGATGATTGGAATAGAGCTATAATATTTAACACTGAAACTACTAACGATCCGTCTCCTTTGGATAGTGAATATAATGAGATAAGCTTTTTCTGGATCCCAAACTTTGCATTCGCACTTGGAATTAGACGTCTCACTCAATCAAGATTTGAACACTGAGATTCTCCAGACAGAAAACTTATTAGAACTAAACGCAACGAAGATTCCGACGTCTACTTCGAGCATACTACCTTATCAGAATATATTTTTTTCGGAGCTACTTGATAGTGTCATTGCGGTAAACGCTGCTGGTAATGCAGGATTCCCAGAGACTCGTAATCAGGCAACTAACAGCGATCCGACAACTGATCAAGGCCCAATAGATAATTCCGGGTAGACGCGTAAGTATTGAATTATTTTACTAATAGGCCTAGGCGTAATATTTTCAAAAAGATTCACGTTTGTTACCGTAGGACAGGCTTTTAAAACTATGTAAAACTATTTGAGTAGGTAGGTACCGTTGTTTTAAAAGCCATATTCATCATAATGAGTACCTAGTAAATAAATAAACGACCAAGTGCCGTATTAGATTGATTACAATACAGAAAATATATAATAAATATTATTATTAAAGTCAAACAGACTTATCTAGTCAATGATACAAATAAAATGTCTTGCCAAATTAAGGGTTAATGAATTTTGCTTTAAATTTAATATATTTTGTTTTGTCAATATTTAGACTTAAATTATTAAGTCTTAGCCACGTTAATTTTTATTGGCAATGTTGGCTTGCTCTTTTTTTTGCATTTGACAACAAGAGTGGTATCGTCCGCAAAAAGTATACACTTTTGATTTGTAACATTTAGTAGGTTTTTTATATATAGCAAAAATAACAAAGGACCTAGTACACTGCCCTGGGGGACACCGCAACGGTTATAGCGGTAGGAAGAAGAATATAAATATATATTCTTATACAAAAAATATTTTACATTACCAGATAGCCGGGCGATTTCTATACATTGTTGACGTTCCGATAAATAGCTTTCTATCCAGGACAAAGCAATTCCTCTTATCCCATAACTTTCCAATTTGTTAAGAAGCAATTTGTGAAAAACGAAGTCAAATGCTTTCCTTATGTCTAAAAATATTGCTAGTGTATGCATTTCGTTTTTAAGATTTTGTGTTACTTCTTTAATGAGGTTAAAATTAGGTTTTTTATTATGGGACTAGAACACAGACCTAAATTGATACGAGATAGTTGTGTTAATAAAATATTAATGTGAACGAAGTTTAGGTAGTGTAACTTAGTTAGGTTTGAGGCTTATTGTGTGTGGCTCGACTGTGCGGTGGTGATGAATGAGAAGTTTAGATTTACTGATGAATAAGTTTACTGGTGCACCAATACAAATACATAATTATAATTAATTTGGATGGTAATAAGTGGTCGGGAAGCGCGCCGGGTGACGACTGCCGGATTTGCATCGTGCGTCCCGAAACAGCACACGATGCAAAAGTGCGAACGTCGAGCCGCTACATCATTCCCCCCCTTTTTAAAGAAAAACAAAAATTCGGGAATTAAACTTAGAAAAATTGCAATTCAAACTAATTTACAACAAGTGCAGTAGTTCCACGGTCCGATAACAAAAAGCTTACGATGCAACGAGCGTTCCGAGTAAGTAAAACATTGCTTGCAGTTCTTTCGATAGCTCAAATTGCAAGTTAACATAAACATGTGACCTACCTACTGCAATGAATGATGCAATTGCTTTAAAGTTACAGTTCAAAATATTATAATTTAAATAATTACAATTCATTATAAAAAACATTTAAAGGTTGACTCCATACAGATTTTTATAACCACAATTTATGAAATGTTGAAAACATTTCCAGAAACAAAATATTGCGTGTTACATTGATATTAAAATTTACCTCAACGAAAATTAAAATAATGTAGTGTCTCATTATATTTTAGTATAACCATCGTAATTACATTTAGTTTACCAAAATAGAACATTTTTTTACCAATTAACCAGCTCCCATATTAAAACAAAAATAGGTACTTTTAAAATATTGCGTCATCTTTACCTCGCAATGTTTAAAATATTAGCTCCAATGCATAAGTAAATTCGCATCTCACAAAAATAATAACAATGCTCCAGCCGAATCCTTTGCGGCGAGCCTAACGAAATCACATTAATGCGGTATTAACACTGCTCCAGCCGCGTCCCATGGTCTTGATCAATTTGCCCGTACGGTCTACATGGCGATATGGCGAGCCGAATACATCAATAAACTTGCATGGGCTTTAACTACAATTAAAATATACAGATCGTCTGTCCTAGTCGCTACTTATTTTTGCTGATCAAGGACATCCGAAAATATTTCGTTCACACGTCGAAACTACGAGGAAAGCTTTAACACGCTGTTGGTATACTCCGTCGGTTATCTCATTAGTCGGGTTTCCACGCTTGCCAATAACATTGATACTTCAAGACAGCGATGTTTCGTCGCGTCGCATATTCGGGTGTGAATGTCATGTTGCAGAAACTGCCACGCTGGCGAAAACGGCAAATTCAGCTTTGGCTGCTCAACCTATTCCACGATGAATACAGATTCTGATGGCATGATGCTCCGGGATTAAGTCACGTTGTAGGCTTGGTTAGTCCCGCAAGGTTTGACTTCCGACTTACTGTTGACCGATAGTTTCTTTCGATGATGATAAGTTAACACTGATGAAGATGAGTTACAGAGTTACAGGTTGTTGAAATGCCGCTCTCCGACCAAAGCAAAATTGAGTCGCCCCCATATTTTCGCACGCACACACCGCACAGGAATTTTCTCGAACGATCGACTTGGGTCTGGTTGCTATGTCGCATTACATGACATCAGCTTGGTGGCGCGCAGATCTTCGTCACGTTCACGTTGGTCTTCATCGTCGGGTGATCACCACTGTTGAGGCTCATATGTGTGTGGCTCGACTGTGCGGTGGTGATGAATGACAAGTTCAGATTTACTGATGAATAAGTTTACTGGTGCACCAATACAAATACATAATTATAATTAATTTGGATGGTAATAAGTGGTCGGAAGCGCGGCGGGTGACGACTGCCGGATTTGCATCGTGCGTCCCGAAACAGCACACGATGCAAAAGTGCGAACGTCGAGCCGCTACAATGATAAAACATACTGACTTTTCATTAATGTTTCAATATCCTGATGTGGCTTCAATACAGAGAATAAGTAAAATATAAGAACAATGAGGTGTAACATAAATCGACGTGGTAATTGCAACAAAAATATTAGTCACTTAAGTTTAGATAATCATATCATAATCATAATATCTTTATTGTGGAGCACAGGTGTACAATATTGGGTTTACAATACAAATAGTGGTTTGTCTTAGAGCTAGCCGTGTCCTGCCTTTTGGCGTACAATCGTAAACACAAGTTATAAAAATAAGAATTCTGAATCACATTTAATAAAAAGAGATACAAATTTAATATTGATTACATGCAAGTCATCTTAAATATTATTTAGTTTATCCGTCATAAAATTGATTTACTGAATAAAAGCATTTGTCAATTAGATATTCATTAAGTTTTGTTTTAAAAGTATGTATGTCATTTATGTCTCGTATGGATTCTGGTATCCGGTTCATTACAAAAAATACTTTTGCTAAAACTACTTGTGTTAGCTCGAATAGAGCACAGTTTCGTTTTGTGGCGAGCTCGTGTCCTAAATTCGTACTTATCTAAATTATTTTTTATAAATACGGCGCATTTATAAATATATAAGGACGGAAAGGTCTTGGAGTTTTTTACTTTTAAAATATGGCTTACATGACTCATCCGATTTTAATTGATACATAGATCTTATGCAGCGTTTTTGCGCTCTAAATACAATTTCTCTATCAATGGAATTTCCCCAGAAAATTAAACCATATCTGAGAATAGAAATCTATGATATGCTGTCAACACAGCACATTCATTAACTATTAGTTGTAGTCTATATAGAGCAAATGAGAACTGGCTTAGTCTTTTGCAAACATGTTCAGAATAAAATTTCCATTTCAGTTTATTGTCTATATTAACCCAAGAAATTAAGTTAAATTCGTTTTTTCAATTGTAATGCTTAGGTAGTTGATGTGAAGATTTAAGTCGAGATTTTTTTGAGTAAAGCACATGATTTTAGTTTTATTTAAATTGATTTTTAGATTATTGGCCTCAAGTCATGAAATTATTAATTTAATTGATTTATTTATGTCAAATTCAAGAGATGTCAAGTTCTTATTAGCAAATAGAATTGTGCTGTCATCAGCAAATAAAGTCATGTGATGGCTTAATGCAGAAGGCATGTCATTGATATAAATAAGGAATAGTAACGGCCCCAAGACACTCCCTTAAGGCACTCCAAATTTGACGGTTCTGAGATTAGATTGGTAGTTTATCTCAACTTTGCATTGACGATCGATCCGGGTAATTTGAGTGATTTTTTGCCTTCCTTTCAAGTAGGATCCAAATAATTAAATAATTTATTGGCGTTACCCCTTACTCCATATGCGTCTAACTTTTTTAGTAGAATACCATGATCTACGTGGTCAAAAGCTTTGGTCATATCCATATACAGAGCAACAGTTGGTAGTCTATTGTCCATATTGCTGTATACTTTATATAAGAAATCATTGATGTTATATTAATGGATTTGTTTTGTCTAAATCCATATTGTTCAGGAACGAATATGTCATTGTATTCAAAATAAATGTATTTTTTTTTTATGAATTACTTTTTCAATAATTTTTTATAAAACCGAGGTTAGTGCCACTGATCTGTAGTTACTTATAACATTCTTATTTTCCTTTTTAAGAGAGATCACTTTTACAATTTATTGCTATGATTGGCGAGGAGTCATTTTCCCGCATCAGGACTTTGCAGTTTTGAACCTAGACATACATGTAGTGGCGATCAGATGCAACTTTCTTGGTTTTACTGAGTAGTTGTTTATTTTCCTTGGTGAGTCCTCGGCGGTCAGGCCTGGCTTGTGCGACCTCGCAACGGCCACAAAGTCTTGTTTTTTGTATCTAAGTAGAAAACCCACAATGATTGGCTTCGGTTGCGTTGCGGAGCGTGCCCGAGTAACAAAATTAATGTCAGACTTGTCGATTACACACCACTTCGAATAGATTCTCGGTCTTTTTTATTGGAATTCCTTTAATTTCTATATTGTTTAGTCTTAACATTTGATCCTTCATAGTAAGATCATTAGATAACTTCGTAATCTCCGCCTGTAGCTGAGGGTAGTCTATGTCGGCTCGGGGTTGTTTTTCTAGGCTATTTGTCCTCTCTTCGATTTGAGCCAATTTTAGAGTATTTCCTGCTACTTCTTGCTTTATGCCAATTAGCGATGCTTCTAGATTTGTAGGTTTTCCTTCATATTTTTCACATCCTGGACGATAGACGGTAGAAGCTCAAGACGAATGTTAATTCCGTTTATACCATTGCGTAGTTCTTGTAGAACGAGATCTAGGGTCGCAGCTGACGTCGTCGACGTCACTCCAGCAGACACCGCAGTCACTGGAGATTGGTTGATTTTGCAACTAGCACATTATACGGTGGCTTGTCTTGCAGGGCCTAGTTTGCGATAATTTGCCTCTGATATATTTGCACATGCAAAACAGTATTATACAGTGCACTTAGAACAGCGAACACCGTCGGAGAAGTTAACATTACATAATGGGCATATAAACATTTTGGATTATTTGTAAATTAGAAATTATTTCGCGTCACGATTGGTAACTGTAACGGCCGATCGGCGAGCGTGCGGAATTGACATGCTCACGGTAAGGCGCGCGGCGCGAACTGAGTGACTGACCTGAACTGACTGACTGACGGACTGAGCGCGAAATATGTGGATAGAAAAGAATAATGAGATCATGGAAACATTTGAAAGCGTCATTAATATCATTTTCATGATATACTTCACGAAATGATAAGGCTGCGATACAATCAACAAATTTTTTGATGTTGTCTTTACACATATCACGCCTATATTCAAACCAACAATTTACTTTTTTCTGGTATTTAGGGTCTTTATCAACTTCAAAAGAAACACTTTGACCTGTTTCGTGGTCAGACAAACACAACAAATGAATTTTAGATTCAATATTTTGATTCAGATTGCTAGTGATCAAGTCCAAACAAGCGTTTTTACGGGTAGGATTATTTATATGATTTATAAAATTGTAATTGCTTAGTAGACTTTTTAGACCTTTAGTGTGTTTATTATTTTGCATCATGTCTTTATTCCAGTCCCCGCATAATATATTTTTTTTATTATGTTTTTTTGATAAAACAGTCAGTAGAGACTGAAATTGTTGCAGAAAGACCATCTAGCTTTGAATTTGGAGTTCTGTAAATGCATACAATTATGAGGCTGTATTACATATCTTCCACTGCATAACACTGAAATGAAAAAGGTAGCCTGAGAGATTTCTACTTTTCTGAAGTCTAAATCATTTTCTATTAGAATACAGGTACCACCTCCACGTTCGTCCCTACAGAAAGAAGCGACTAATTTAAAGTTGTCAATGTGTAGATTTTTTTAGAGCCTTTCTTTATAAAAGTTTCAGAAAAACAAATAAAATCATCACTGCCTAGCTCTTTATTTAGTTCATTTAGTGTTACCTCGAATAAATCCTGCTTGCTTAAGATGCTAGCAATATTCTGGTGGAATAATGTCAGTCAAGTCTTCGGAACGAAAAAACTATCAGTCAATCAGTCTGAGTACTTGACTTGCGTGTTAGTTTAGGAAAATAATATGGTATTAATGTTTGCTTCGTATGTTTGTTATTTTTATATATTTTTCCATTTTGTATCTCAGGTAATTTATTTGTGTGTAGGGCCATTTTGATACAATAAAGATTTAACTTTTTGCGGCGCGAGATACTTATTTTTATAATGTAAATAATCGATTTCAATATTAATTTTAAAGCATAATTCTTGTAAATACATCTTACTATCTTTTATCTGTATAAATTTACAATTGTCATATTTTTTATTAGCATCTCAATATTATAGTTTAGCAAATTTGTGTTTAGGTATGGATTATCAAGAACATTTACAATGAATACATTGAAATCTCTTAGTTTATAAAGGGCTGTTCCTAATGGGCATTGTTCATATTTTGAAAAACATTGCAATTCGAAAACAATTTTTCCAAGGAATAGACTTACGGACTGTGGTTATGTAGATAAAATTCGAAAATACTTTATATTTTATGATATATCAGTAAAAATTCATTTGACCTTAATTTGACCTCTGGTGACGTCATCACTGGCACGATGGTAAAAGATTCCTTTGCTTGTAATTGCAACATATAAAAAAGTAACCACCTATTTTGTAGTGGTGTGGAGCGAAATTTTGAGAACCGGAGAAATTCACCGGTGATTGACCAATCTCCGGAGATTCTCCGGAGATCTATGTACCTACTCGATAATTATTTTTATAGCTAGAAACCATGCTTCTGTTTAGTTTTGATTCGTTAATGTTGTTTAATTTGATAATGAACCTGTATTTATCTTACAAAAATATTTATGAAATTTTATAAATACCTACTTAATATTTATCACTAAGTAGGTAATTGATAATAAATGAGTTTTTTTTTTCGGTTTACTGGTGATATTAATAGTTAGGCTGAATCGCTGGCAGACCGGAAGCACCCTGCACAATGCTCGATGGCTTTAATAGAGTTTCCTAACAGGTAGGTAGGGCTTCAGATAAACATGAACAAAACAATGATAATGTCGAATGCTCATGTTGCGCTCTTTACCCAGTACCAATTGGGAGGTCCATCGTCGAAATTGTTGACAAATATATTATTACCTAAGACAAGTGATCCAACTGTCTTAACTTGCCTTTCTTGATAACTATATGTATAGTTGACACTGCAATGAGCACATTTGAAAAAGCGGTATATTTTTGTCTCGCGTGCGCTACAACCTGCTGATAACAAAAAAATAAAAGCTTTCGAAAGTAAACGAAAAAGATGAGCTCTTTCTTACGATTATAAATCTCATGAGTACAGTCAGTACGCTCAACGCTGGCTTAGTCCTGATCCTGATGATATATAACCAAAGATAAGAAACGAAGCTTTTCTGATGTGGCAGTCAGTAATGACAACAGTACCATTGGAAGAAGGATTTTATTAATTTATTTAATGCAAGGAATAGTGTGTATAGCCTATTAGTGCCTATAACTAAGTTTATATATTTTTTTACACTATTGAGCAGCTTTAAGGCCTAAGGTACAATATAAACTTATCAATCAAAACACGAGAATTTCGAATTTAATGTTAGTTCATCTCACATGTACTTGAACAGTATAATAATGGCGATGAAAAGGATAATATAATATAATGCAACAAATTATAGAAGTATAGTATAAAAGGAAGAATAAATTAAAGAAAAAATTAAAAACATATGATAAAAAAAATATTAATTATGGACTACGGAAGTATCCAATAAAACTTTAAACTGTTTAAATGACTTTAATTTATTACTTAATAGCTGACACTGAGTACAGTTTACAGAATCTCTAAAACGCGTGTAGTGTCCGGCGATCGACTACTCATCGGGCTCGGTCACCCCTGCCTTTCGCTCGCACATATGTGCGTATGCACAACGTGACCCCTACAAAAATAATAACATCAAATAGTGCCAAATAAAAACAACAGTTATCAATAAATTAATATTTCCTTTAATCTTCTCTATAAGCTGAAATCACCGGAGAAAGACCCGTTTTTCTCCGGTGATTTTACCGATTACTTTCACCGGAGATTCTCCGTTTCGTGCAAACCACTATTTTCTTGTCACATAGTAATGTCAAAACATAACCTACGAAATACGAGTTTATTAATTACGTTCAATATAATAACGCTTTTAGGGCGCTGATGGGGCTGCCTCGATTCTGTAGCGCGTCAGGGATGTTCGCTGAGGCGCGAGTAGATTGTTTTTATACCATAATGCGCAAGCGGTGCGCGTCTCTGATGCGCAGGGTGCGGGCTAGCGCCAACGGCGTCCTGAGCATGTTTGCCGAGAGGTTTGACTGTCATTACGTGAATCATTGCTCAATGATGCACGTAATGACAGGCTGACGAATAAATAGTAAATACCATTTTGTCAATAATATTTGTACGGTGTGAGGCGTACACCTGAAGATTTGCTAAATGAAATACCGGAGATTGAGTTAATGTAGAGTTTATTGTTAATTAGCGTAAATACAGTACTTTGATAATGCTAAAGATGACGTGTGATTGCTATGAATGCGATGTGTGCACTGACTTATTGAGTGTAAAACTGGATTGTACAAAATGCTAAACTGCTGATGGAGTGATTTGGGCGTAATTCAATATGTACACCGTACATGCTCCCGGGGGAGAAAGATGATGGGGTGAGATGAAATGTTAAATGAATTAAATCTAGTAACAAGGTGATTGTACATTTTTTCTTAATGCTATGATTAATCTTTAATTCTATGCGCTATCATCGGAGATATTAAGAACCGATCGGAGCACTGGAGATGTGCCATGGTCTCTTTTGGATTTGTGAGAGTTAAAATGTTTGTCTTTCACTACACTACACTTTGCATTGCCACTAGATTGCCCATCTTTACTATACGAAACACTTTCACTGACACAACACTGTCCACTTGACTGCTGCTGCTGTTGCGGCTCCGCACGCTGTTCTCGGAGCTTCCGATATCGCTTCTACATGTAGACTGCTCCACCCGCTACAACGATTACGGCTACAATGTATATAGCGGCATAGTGATGAATGTCATGATTCGAGATTTCATCGCTCAATGGTATAGTTTGCTGCATCGTGTCAATTTGCTTACGAATTTCAGCCATTTGCGTTTTTTGATCATTAGCTTCATACTCTGATATATTCGATGAGCTTATGTTACTAATTTGAAAATTGAATAAGTGATTAATTGGTGCTATCTCAATTGACTCTATGTCTGCTTTGATGTTCATGCTACTCGCATCTTGTCTATGTGGATAAATAATAAAGTCTTTCGATTTGATAATGCAACCGTGACTCACTATCAGCAGGCCGGCGAGCTTTAGTTGTAGAGTGGTAATTTGATCCTCGCACATCAGCTGTAGAGTGCAGTCGCCACAACAAAAATAGAAATAAGTGTTAATTTTGTTTAATTCTTCCCATTTATTTGAGCAGAAGGATGTCGTAGCTTGACATGTTCTAGAATCTTTATGTGTCTCGCACAAGCTCTCATCATCTTTGATGTGATAAATTGGTCGTTTTAGATAGCATAAACTTGTTTCAGTGTCTAAATGCAAGCAAGAGTTCATGTCATTTTCTGATAAGGAAAGTAATGCATCTCTTTGTAGGTTAACTGCAGCATATTCAGTTACAGGTTTAAGGTACGTCATTGTATCGTTAAATTGTTTAGGTATAGGAATAATTCGTAAAATATCGTATAAGTCTCTGCTAATAAGTGGTATTTTGATCTCAAATAATACGTAATTCTTAGTTATCTTAGTTTTTACCTTTAATAACTTATAAATTGTAGTCAAGTCCGCAGTATAGACAGGTAAGGATAAATCGCTTGGTAATTTGCTTGATATTATATTCAGTTCGTTGCTTAGTTGCTCGGGTGTTAAAAGGTGTAAATTTATTTTTCCATTGTAAATATCAGTTAGAGTATCTAAAATATTGTCTTGTATACTTTGTAGATGTATAAGCATATTGTTAGTTATTAATGAAGATAAGGTAAAATCGTTGACACTTGATATATTTTGAAACCTTGTTATCAATGTGTTTATGTTGTTTTCTAGATCTAGCATTCTCTGATTTGCAAATTTGTGTTGTTTGTCCATTATATCTCTTGTTCTTTGTATAAGATTAAACTCAGCTTCCACAACCGATGTTTGATTCTTCCACAGTGCAGCCAGATGTTTTTGATTTTTTCTTATAAGTCCGATATCTTTTTCATATTGCTCTGCAAAGCGGTCGTCTAGTACTCCAAACAAACTATTTGCTACGTTGCCTAATGCATTGATAAGGCCGCGCCTCCGGCGTGAATGAACTCCAAAGTGCTGACTTAGCAACATGCGGTTGTAGTACTCCAGTTCTGAGTAACCATGACGTAGTTGCAACATTATCGCTTCGCAATGTGATTCTGTTTTTATCTTGGTACATATGTTTTCAAGGTAGTTAAAATGTTTAGAGAAAGCACGGATACCTTCCCAGTAAGGTTCCATATCGTAGTATACTATCAGCCTCCAGTCGTCTCTTATAAGGTACATGTTTGTAATTTTGTCGAAATACAAACTCTTGTTATTTTGTAGTGACGTAATGTTGTATTTGCCTTCTGTTGGCGAGAAATTGGTCATGAATAATAATAAAAGAGACATTATCATCGTTGCTAGACCGAAACCCTTTTTTGTTTGTTTACATTTTCCATTTTGTTTGTTGCTTGTTGTTTTCTTGTTAATTGCTGTGTTTTGATTTTTGGTGTCTTCATCGGCGTTGGAATTATCTAGTTTAGTTGGTAGTATAGATAATTTGACGATTGGCCTTTTTAATAACCCGTTTTTTGTTTTTAAGGTCACGACTCGGACATAACCGTCAGCACCCGGATGAAGTTCCACAACCCGTCCAAGGGCCCATTTACCAGCTGGTAGATTGGCATCGTGAATGATAACTACGTCATTTATTTGAATATTGTGTTGGGGTCGCGTCCATTTACTGCATATGTTTAATTGAGTTAAATATTCACTGCGCCATCTTTTCCAGATATCTTCAAATATCTTTTGTGCTAAGTGCCACCTAGTACGTAAATCGTGTTCTGTGTCATAAAGTGATAATGTAGGCCCATGAGTCAAAAAATGAGATGGAGTTAAAAAGTTGAGGTCATCGGGGTCTTCTGATAATGGACATAAAGGCCTTGCGTTTAGACATGCTTCTAGTTGAGCCAATATTGTGCTGTATTCTTCGAAGGTCAGCTTTTGATCGCCAACTACTCGTTTCAGGTGATACTTTAGGCTTTTAACTGCACTTTCCCAAACTCCACCTGCTGAAGGCCAGGAGGGAACGTTAAAATGCCAATTAATACCCATTTCAGTCAATTCTTTCATAAAATCTTGATTTGTTTCAAATAATTCGGACAACTCTTCTTGTAAAACCCGATTTGCTTTTATAAAATTAGTGCCTTGATCACTGTACAAATGACCAGGGGTTCCTTTTCGGGCAGCCATTCGTTTTAGGGCCGCGAGAAATGCTGATGAGGTTAAGTCGGAAACTAGTTCCAAATGTACGGCTTTGGTAGCCATACATATGAATACCGCCACGTAGCCCTTAGTGGTTTTTGTTCCTCGACCTTTGTTGGTTTTAATGAAAACGTGTCCCGTGTAATCCACTCCTGTGTGATAGAAAGGTCTTGAGGGATTACTTCGCACTGTTGGTAAATCGCCCATAATTTGGTGATGTTTGCTGGGATCGTTCCTTCTACAGGTCACACATAATCGTATTTGCTTTTTAGTTAATCTGTTTCCACCTACGATCCAATATTTTTGTCTGATAAAGGCATTGGTCAGCCTTGCTCCACCGTGAAAGGTGAGTTTATGGGCATGGTCTATGATAAGCTCTGATAACCGAGACCCGCTAGGTATGATAATTGGATGTTTCATCTCAATGTTAATATGCGCATTTTCCAACCTCCCTCCAACTCGCAGGATGCCAGCTTCATCAAGGTAAGGTTTTAGTTTTGTTATTGTGCTTTTGGTAGATACGCATTTCTTTGCTTGTAAGTTACTTATTTCTTCTTTAAATGCTTCGCTTTGCATGTCTTTTACAATTAATAACTGTGCTTGTTTTAATTCATTGAGTGATAAATATGCTTGTTTTGCCTTTTCCTTGCTAATAAATCTCCTTATCCATGCTACTACACGAATAACGCGCGAAAATGAACTGTGCTTTGCTAATAACTGCTTGATAATCGAATCTTCTGTTACAGACTGCGTAACAACATTGCTTTGCTGAGATTTCTTCGCTTCTTCGTTTGTAGTATAGACCTCTGTGTTGCTTTTTTCTTCTTTTTGATAGGTAGATAACCAAGTGGGGCCACTGAGCCATAAGTTATTCTCCTTTAACTGTGATGGTAACTGACCTCTGCTTGCTGAGTCTGCAGGATTGTCTGCCGACTTTACATAACGCCAACAATCAGCTGGCATGACCTTGACAACATTCTTCACTCGGTTAACGACAAACTGTTTCCATTTGTTGCCTGAATTTTGCAACCATGCTAGTACGACCTTTGAATCACTCCAGCCAAAAATAACAATGTTATGTTGAATTAAGCTTTCTAATACTTTAGTCATTAATTTTGCCAATAAATCGGCTGCACAAAGTTCCAACTGTGGTATAGTCAGTCCTTTGGTGGGGGGAACAAGCTTAGATTTTGCTGCGACTATAATAGGTTGTTGTAATTTTTCAATTCTGGCGTATATTACACAAGCATAAGCTTGCGAAGATGCGTCACAGAAACCATGTAATTGGATGACGTCATCTTTGTTACATCCGATCCATCGCGGTACTTCGTAATCGTTCATGTTTTTTATATCCAGCCGTAACTTATCCCAC
This sequence comes from Anania fuscalis, assembly GCA_950371115.1. Taxonomy (NCBI): domain Eukaryota; kingdom Metazoa; phylum Arthropoda; class Insecta; order Lepidoptera; family Crambidae; genus Anania; species Anania fuscalis. The sequence continues at coordinate 9,550,531 of OX493326.1, read as the reverse complement.
TCGCTAGCTATATCATTTGGTATGACGTCATCCCACTGCAATCCGCATACATATACCTTTTAAAACATCAATTTAAGTTTAGTTGTAACGGGTGCTAACCAACCTAGGGGGTCGAATATCTTTGATATTTCAGATAAAAGTTGTCGCTTGGTTGGTGAACTTAACGATTGATCAATGTTAATTTCAAACATGAATTTATCCCGTGTAGCGTCCCAAAATAAACCTAAAATTTTTGCTTTATTTTGTGACTTAAAATTGAATACTTCTTGTTTGTCACTCTTGCTCTCAATATTACATAGAATTTTGCGATTATTCGACGACCACTTTCTTAAGTTAAAGCCGCCTTTTTGCAATAATAAATGTAATTTTTCTATTAATTGTTTACCTTCATTTAATGAGTAGGCCCCATGGACTAGGTCGTCCATGTAAAAAGATTGATCCAAAACCTGTGCAGCTTCAGGAAAGGAATTACGTTCATCAGATGCTAATTGTTGTAATGTCATCATTGCTAAAAAGGGGGCGGCTTTTGTGCCGTATGTGACTGTGTTTAATTGATAAATTTGAATAGGTTGATCTTCATTTTCTCTCCACAAAACTTTTTGATACTTCCGATGTTCTTTTGCTATTTTAATTTGCCTGTACATTTTCTCTATATCTGCTGTGAAACCATAAGGATATTGTCTAAATTTAAGAATTAGCATTTGTAAATCTTGTTGAAGGTTAGGGCCTGTACACATTAAATCGTTTAAACTGTATCCTGATGACGTCTTTGATGACGCATTGAATACTGCTCTATATTTTGTAGTTGTACTGCTTTCTCGTTGGACGCAGTGATGTGGTAGATAGCACTCGAGTTTCGAGGTACTACTAGTGCGTTCCATATGTTGTAATTGCTCGTATTCTTTAAAAAATAATTTATATTCCATTGCTAAAACGGGCTCCCTACGAAATTTTCTTTCTAGATTAAAAAATTGAGCCATTGCTATTTGCTTAGATGATCCTAATTTTTCATTTATGTTGTCCTTGAGGGGTAACATGACTTCGTATTGACCATTTGGTAATCGTTTTGTTGTGTCTTTGTAATAGGAAATGCAATTTTGTTCTTCGTTTGATAAATTTGATGCTGTAGTGATATCTTCTACTTCCCAAAATGTTTTGATATCTTCTAAGTTATTTAACACGACGTTACATTGATATGTTTTGATGCTACCACATAGCAACCACCCTAAATGAGTCTGCTGTGCTATTGGTTGTGTAATATGATCTCCTTTTATGATTCCGCCCAACATTATTCTTGAATAGACTTCTGCTCCAAGTAATAAATCAACTGGACGACTAATGTTAAACTCGGGATCTGCTAAAGTAATATTTTCAATATGCTGCCAAGATGGTTTAATAAATGATTTACTCGGTAAATGCTTTACTAAATTGTTCATAATCAATACTTCGACATTAAATGAATAATCACTGACAAGTGACGAACATGTGATGTCCAACATGCCCTTGCAATTGTTTTCGGTTTGTCCTACTCCAAATATGACTCCGCTACATTTTTGTCGTTTCAAACCAATTTTTTGAGCTGCGTGTTCCGTAATTAATGATATTTGCGACCCTTGATCGATTAGAGCTCGCATTGTTTGATATGAACCATCTGCTGATAAAACATTTATTTTAGCTGTTGCTAAGAGTGTTTCGGAAGTATTTTCCTGAGACACATGAGCTGCTGAATTTAAATTATGTTGAAATTTTCCAGGTGTCGATTTTGCATTCGTTGAATTTCCACCGGACGTCGTCGGCTTTGCCTTTGTGCAGGCATCATGTAACATGGAATTATGATCGGAACCGCAAAGGCGGCATCGCTTTAATGATTTACACTTATTACCATTATGATCAAATAAACAGTTTACACATACATGCAAATTGCGGATGGTTTTTAATTTCGTTTCGTTAGACATTTCCAAGAACTTGTTGCAATTATAAAGGCCATGATTATTTTTACAAAGCGGGCACGTATGTGTCGCATATTGCTGAGGTCTTGTGATCTTATTAAATGAGTTGTTTAATGTATAATAAGGTTTTTTAATGTTACTCAATTGTTGATGTTGCTGTCTATATTGAGGAGGTGATGATGTTTTAGGTTCCTGCTTCCGTCTTGCAGTTTCCAAAGATGTAAATTTTGTTTCTAGATAGTTTAAGAATTCTTGTAAATTTGGTAGGTCGCGTGGATTCTTGATAAATTCAACGTAGTCGTTGTAGGACTCGGAATCTAATTTTTGCGATAATATATGGACCAATATTGGGTCCCAGGTGCTGACGTCAATGCCCAAGTTTTTGATTGAATGAAGGCACTCTAATGTGACGTCATGCATCTTTTTAATTGAGATAAATGTTTGCTGTTGTATATTTGGAAGACCAAGAAGAATATTAATGTAAGATGTAAATAAAAGCTTTTTGTTGTTGTAGCGATGGTTTAGAATGTCCCAACTAATAGCGTAATTTTCGGAACTAATTTGCAAATGCTGGATTAATCTTTCAGCTTCACCCTTAACCTTGCTTTTCAGAAATTGCATTTTTTGTGCATTGGAGAGCGAAGGATTGTTATGGATTGCTTCATGAAATAAGTCCTTAAACGAAATCCATTGATTGTAATAACCGTGAAAAATAGGAATGTCTAATGACGGTGTTGACTTATCCCTGTGTGAGGCAGACCATAGTTTAGTGTTAATTGCTTTCTTCAATTCTGTGTATTTCTTTTCATACTTAGTGTAGATTCTCTCATAACTCTCGTCTTGTCCGTTTTGCTCGCTATCGATTTCCCAATGAAGGCAATCGATAGCCACCCATCTCGATTGTAATGATTTTAAGGCATCCTCGAACTCCCATTTGTCCGTCAGGATGTCAATGTCAATGCTAGCAACTGTTCTGATAAATGCTCTGAAATTTGCTGTTTGTTTTTTCAACATTTCGTCTAGCTTGCTGGATGACCCTTGATTTTTAAACTGAATCTGTTTCTCTGCTGAGCGACCTGAAAGGTCAGCTGTTTGCTGTTGCTTTGCTGTCTGACCCGTTGGGTCAGCTATTTGCTGCTGTCCTGTTAACTGACTTGAAGGTTCTAACTCTACCTCTTTTTTAGCTTTTTCGAACTGCTGCACCTGTTCTGCTTTACTAGACGTACCTGCTGCTGGCATTTTTGTCATGATTAACTCTTGATACTGCTGGCTAAATAAGGTTTTTGCTGAGTTATACTTTCCAAGTGTTTGCTCATATTCGGAATTAGTAAAATAGGTATGACTCCTGCTTGCTTCTGTACGAAACCGATCATGGTTATGCTCATATTCCGTCCAATATGCTTCTAATGTCTCCAAACGTCTTTTAAAATAATCAGATGTTTTTCGTTCCGGACCATCTTTTTTAAAGTTGATAATTAATTTATTGATTGCTTCACTGATTTCGACTTGTGCTAGATATAATTCCTCAATCTCCATTGCTGCTGATATAAATAGACAGTAGTTTTAAAGTAAGTTATTAATTGGATAGATCTTACTTTATATGCTGATGCTGAATGTTCCGGTGATGCTGATTAGCTACCCAAGGTAACTCGATGATGTTGATGCTGGACTGTGCGAGCACCCTGCCCGCTGCTGCTGCGATGTGAGCGTCGCCGATGAAATAGTCTACTTGCTGATGCTGTGGTGCGAGCTGATTACTCGCTGTTGCTGATGATATTTACTCACAATTCACTGATAACTTGTCACTGATAACCCACAGTTCCTCACTAGCCGAAAAACACGACGCGTAAGGTCCCGCAGATACCGCTGCTCGAAGGACCACTTAGATGTACGGTGTGAGGCGTACACCTGAAGATTTGCTAAATGAAATACCGGAGATTGAGTTAATGTAGAGTTTATTGTTAATTAGCGTAAATACAGTACTTTGATAATGCTAAAGATGACGTGTGATTGCTATGAATGCGATGTGTGCACTGACTTATTGAGTGTAAAACTGGATTGTACAAAATGCTAAACTGCTGATGGAGTGATTTGGGCGTAATTCAATATGTACACCGTACAATATTACTAACACTAGGCTAAGATAATTTTTTATTCTTTTACTAACACACTATGATCTTATGTTGGTCGAAATAAAGATTTTATTATTATTATTCCATAGGCCGAAAACCTCTCGCCTCTTGGGCGGCAATGACCGGCAGATGCACATTTGGCCGGGTTCAGGGCAAAAGAGAGAGAAATCGGCGGACGATGCGTGCGGTATCAAGCACCACCGCTTTCTGCATCTTTGCTGGAAGCGAGCCGCCGATGAATCCCAGCCTTTTCAGGTGTGAACCTAATGTGGCTGGGATTAACCCGTTTGCCGATATAACAATTGGTATGATTTCAGTGGACGCCACTTCCCACATTTCGGTAACCTCGTGTACTAGGTCCAAGTACTTGCGTTGCTTTTCGGTCTCGGCCTTCACAAGGTTCTCGTCATGAGGGATAGTGACGTCCACTAATAACACCTTCGATTGCGCCCGGTCCATCAGCACTATATCAGGCTTATTCGCAAGAATAGTCCTGTCAGTGATGATGGGCCGGTCCCAGTAGAGCCGGATACTGTCACTTTCGAGTACTGGCTCCGGCGAGTACTTATAATAGGGTAGTCTCTGGCTCACGAGACCGTACTTAAGGGCGAGCTCTTGGTGGAGAATTTTGGCTGCTTGGTTATGCCTGTGCAGATACTCAGTGTTAGCAAGAGCCGAACAACCCGAAACCACATGACGGAGTGATTCTCCAGGATGGCGACAGGCCCAACAAATGTCCACTGTGCCATCCTTTATGATGTACTTTCGGTAATTGTTCGTCCTGATAACCTGGTCTTGTATCGCACAAGCAAACCCCTCGGTTTCCCCAAAGAGGTCTCCAAAGCGCACCCAATGCACGGAAGCTTTTCGGTCCACGTGGGGCTCGTGTAAAGCCTTGAAAAACCGTCCGTGCAGCTCTTTCCCTTTCCATACGGTCTCGCGATCAGAGACACTTAGTATCGCCGGCGGCTGCCATGACTCGTTGGCCAGATCAAGAGGGGTGAGTCCTTTATCACATTCTATGACATCACAATGCATCGTTGTGTCGGTCTTTGCTAGGAAATACGCTCTGAGGCTAGATACCTCGCGGTCGTGCATGGTTTTAGCACTTAACAGGCCTCGACCACCACATTTCCTCGGGATATACAGCCTCATGACCGACGATCTGGGGTGATGCATTCTATGTAGTGTCATAGTTGTGCGGACTTTCCGATCCAGAGCGTTTAGTTCGGTCTGAGTCCATCTGAGAATACCAAAGGTGTATAAGAGAATAGGCATAACCCATCCATTATAGGCTTTGACCTTGTTGACCCCCGACAAAGAACTATTAAGCACCTTTGTAAGGCGGTCGAAGAAGGCTTCACCAACAGACTGTTTTACGTCCGATTCCCTCAAACCTATACTCTGTGACATACCCAGATACCGGTACGTATCAGTTTCGGAAAGTGTTTGCAGTTGGACGACACCAAGGTTAACCTCCTGCGACCGAGTAATCTTTCCCCTCGTCACATGGATAACCGCACACTTATCAACCCCGAACTCCATTCTGATGGAGCCACTAAAATCAACAACAATGTTTAGTAGCTCCCTCAGCTTCGGAGCTGTTGGGGCTAACAGCTTCAGGTCATCCATGTAAAAAAGGTGCGACACCCGATCTCTCCCTCTCCGAAACTGAAATCCCGTCCCCGAATTCTCCAGCAATCTGCTTAGAGGGTTCAGGGCAAGGCAGAACCAAAGTGGACTCAGACAATCGCCCTGGTATATACCCCTCCTAATGCTTATTCGGTCTTCAGCATCCGCCATTCTCTCGCCCTGGAGACTAAGCATTGTACTCCATTGCTCCAAACATTTCTCGAGGAAGTGTCGAACCGTATAATCAATTTTATACAGTTCGAGGACCCTCTTTAGCCATGTATGGGGGACTGAGTCAAATGCTTTTTTGTAGTCAATCCAGGCAGCAGAGAAGTTCCGGCGATTGCGTTTGACCAGTTGGCCAGCGACAGCATCTATGAGGAGAAGCTCCTTTGAACCGCGACTACCAGCCCGACATCCGTTCTGAGCGTCAGACATAAGACGATTCGCGTCTATATGATCACGAATTTTGGCGCTCAGAACGGATGTTAGTGTCTTATAGATGGTAGGCAGACACGTTATCGGGCGGTATTTACTCGGGTCCGCGGTGTTTTGTGTTTTAGGAGCTAGGTGAGTGACCCCAGTAGTGAGAAAGTTCGGGAGAGCTCCTGTCTCTAGCGCCTCCTGAAATTGGCGGGCCAAGGTAGCATGGCATACCGAGAATCCTTTTAGCCAGTAACTCTGCAGGCCATCCAGTCCCGGACTTTTCCAGTTCGGGGCTCGACGTACTGCAGTGGCTACGTCCTCATCAGTGATGAAGACAGGGTTCATCGGAGGAACTGATGCACACGCCTCCTCTATCGCGCCAATCCAGGGTCCTTCGCTGTGCTCCACTGGTGTTGACCAAAGGCCACGCCAAAAGCTTACAACTTCGGCCTTGTGCGGTCTTGCACCAGTGTTGCGAGGTTCAGAGCTCTCCAAGCGTTTGTAGAACTTTCTCTGGTCACTCCCGAAAAGGCGATTCTGCTCGTATCTCTCAACCCTTTCTGAGTACCTTCTGATACGCTTCGCCCACGCAGCGATCTTCTGCTTCAGCTCGTCGATGCGCTCCGTCAGTTTCCGAGCAAACTCTGGGTTAGCCAAATTAATTGTTATCCTAGAAAACTCCCTCCTGACAAAGCGCACAATCCTTGGCCTGGTATTGCCCGAGCGGAAGCACGTCAGTTTGCCGATGAGGACTCTGGCTTGCTCGATACGTTGTTCGATTCTCCTCTTCCAGGCTGGCACAGTATTACTCCTGCGAGTAGTACGTGCAGCACTTGGACTTGGTGCAACTCGGATGCCTGTGAATCGGCACACCGTCATTGCTGCACTGAAGAGAATCGTACTGGTATCAGCCAGGCCAGAGCTGCTCTCCAAATGCTGGGGCAGCATCTGGTTTACGGCCTCAACGACATCCCGGATCCGAACACTGAGTGGTAGCCTCGGAAGCCTTGGTCTCTCTTCCAGGGGAGTATTACTGTACTCCAAAATCGCCTCCTCTAACATCCCCATCATTTGCTCTAAATCCTGGGCGACTATATCCGACGCGCCACCAGCTACCACCGGCTCGTCTTCGACTACCATATTCTCGCCGCCAGAAGGCTCTGGAGTGGCAGCCCGCTCAGTGGGTGCGGGTGGCGCGCAGGAAACAGCCTCGCTTCGCAATTGTTCGAGCTCAGTGGTGCTAAAGATGTTAGACCGCAATATCCACCGAGCTCTATCCGACAGGTTTTGTTCGGCGACTGACAAATTTGGCTCCAGCTGCAGAAATGTTTATTATTATTATTATTATTATTTAATATTTTCCCAGTTTCACAAACACAAGACTGTAAACAATGTTTTAAACATAGAAACAGATATTGCTTTGTTCCTAGCTGCAAAAATATTTCGACCAATTCCCCAAATAATTTGTTCGCATTAAAAAAGACTAAAGGGAGAAGTGTTGTCGAGAAGTACCTAAGTGTGGAGTATTTTACAGTAAAAATAATGTTTGGTTTTGAAGATCACGTTCACGTTAAGTATTACAAGAGATGGGCGTGTATTGTACATTGTATGTACTACTGTCATGAGAAAAAAATGGTTTTCTAGTTGATCAATACAAACTGATTTCGAAGAGGGTTTGAAAAGTACCATAAGTACCTACTAATTATGCATAAACCCGTAATTTACAACGATAGCTACCTAACCAGAAAATGTATGTTGTTTCTTATCTTTTCATTTTGAAAATTGCCTAAAATACTAATAATTTATACAGGTACTTTAATGTCCATTAAAGTACCTATAAGGGTGCTTCAAAAGCTGTAGATGTACTTAGTATGACATTATACAGGATCTAACGAAATTAGTTACATTTCTTTATAGGGTGGTATTTATAAATCATACTAAATACGACGCCAAAAAATAAGGTACTGTTTCATAGTTATTTTTAAAAGTTATGTTTTCTAACAAAATAAATCAATAAAATCACAGTCAAACCTGAAACACTCCGTATCTTTTCCAACACATGCGCAAGCTGTAGTTTACAGATTGTGTACGTACGTAGTGTACGTACACAGTGCACACTAGCAAGTTTGTTGTGTGTATACTAACTGTCAAGTCAGCTGATCTGCGATTGGTTTAGCAGCACGGCCGAGCTGTCTCGTCGACCAATCACAGACCAATTGTAATCTGCTCCTCTTCATGCACACATGTACTTATAGGTGTGTGTAGAATGCGCTTCTTATCATAATAATAATTATTGTTATGAAACACTAAAACCAATGCCAATTAAATTAATTGCCAACATTGTTTTTTTGTTAGTTCGAACTTCGAAGCTTAAGAAAAGATAATTTCAATGTTTTGTGACGAGGATCCGGCGGCGCGACATCCCTACACGCGAACCGGCAGATCGACATTCGATCAACCCTAGTACGCGCCCCACCAAGCCACGCCCACACCGCGCGCCCCGCACGGCGATATATAAAGCGCGGCGGGAGGGAGCTCCGTAGCAGTCGCCCGAGTTCCACAGCCGAAGCAAGATGTCTCCGCGCGCGCACGTCACTCTTGCCATTGCTTCCGCGTGTTAGAACTCTGACGATTAGCTAACCCGTGTTCCTTACTAACGTAGTTAAGATACCCGATCTATCCCTGATCCGAAGGTTTCGTGAGCTAGCGGCTTCGTGTCGCGTGCCCTAACCTTCACTCCCAGACCTTGACCGCGCTCCTGCGGTGAGCCCATCTCCGGCCCGGACGCTCTTGCGGCTTCGTGTCGCACCGACTCCGCATGCCAGCCTTCATTACCCGTAGATAACAGTAGTTACTAACAAGCACCCGCCTCGCTACGCGTTGACCATAATCCGTCCCGAGGGAATCGCGCCGATCCCCGTCGCCCCGCCTCGTCCGTCTGTATGGACTAAGTAAGACAGCAGTCACAGCCTAGGTAGATTAAGAAGTGAACTAGTTATAAGGAACATTGTGTGTGTTATTAAATACAGAGAGTGCAAACGTCCCGTGAGTTTATCTGGTTAATTCCCTGTTAGGATCCTGTAATTAGGTACACATCCCCTCACCGCACGCACCGTGGGCTGGGGCCAGTACATATGCTAACGAGGAACTCAGGCCTGAGCTAGCCGAAAGGGTTCTTCGTCAGTTTCATGACTAAGATTGCATCCTTATTTTAAGTAGATAAGGTATTTACTTGATTTTAATTGTAGTACTCAATTAGTAATTTTAAAGTTTTATCTTTCCTAAGCAGAGTCAGTAGGCGGATAGAAATAAAAAATAGAATACGGTTTTAATAACATTTATTTTATTATGACACCCTATCACATTTTCACAGGTTACGGTCTTGCAAGTTAAGCGTTGTTGTAAGTGTAACTACCTAGGTACCTATCTAATAAATATTTTTTTTGACAAACAACTAAATAAATTACAAATCAATCGAGTAAGTAGGTGCCGCTTGGTCCCAAACCATGCTTACCTTGCTTAATTAGGAGTCAGTTTGTTTAAAGGCATTTACAAATCACCAATTTATAAAAAAAATATGAAAATATCCCTTCACTGACGCCTACAGACCAAAGGTCACCTACTGACGTGCTTTTTTACGCGCAATAACGTGTCACTGCCACTTTTCAATTCACTTTTCGCTTTTATTATTGTGATGTGAATGTGACGCACTTTGAATGTTAAGATCACTTTCATCACACACTAAGTCCTTCACTTCTCACTTCTTCTTAGGCAGGCAGGCAGGCAGGCAGGCAGGCAGGCAGGCAGGCAGGCAGGCTGGCACGCACGTGCGACGCGGTCGTAGTGCGACGGGGCTCCATCTTCCTGGAAGTACTGCAATCCACGGCGGAGATGAAGAGGGATGTTAGCTAGCAGTTCCTCCAAGGTTCCTTGAAGAAGTAGCTGTGTCCATTGAGACGCTCCAAAAATACTGCGCCAATTAGTTCATCAACAAGTTGGTAATTGGCAATAGGTTAGTACATAACCATTTGTTATGCAGATTGTCGAAATCGTATACCGATAGAACATCGTGTTGCACTTGACTGACACGTCACACACGCAAGGAAGCAAGTAAGAGACTGACTGAGTGAGTGAGTGACTGAGTGTGAGTGACTGATTTATTTCACCACACACAAAAACTGTAGCGCGCGCGCTTTGCAAAAGCCGAAAAAACGCCAGCTAGGGATGCGCTTATAATTGGATTATTTGTAAGATACGAAAACATGCCTGATTGATAGCGGATCGTGAATTGAAACCCCGTTTTAAACTAAATCGAGAGTGCGACACAAGTTTTTGACGTGATAACGTCTTATAAATCGATTACCGACTGCACCACGACTGCACGCACGAAAGTTTCACGTTTCGCGTACGAGCGAGAGCGCGGAACAAGCGATAGAGAGGCACTATCGGCCTAAGCTTTCAACTTGTGACGCATCTATCTCTCTTACACTCCATCGGCCTATGAGTCAGAGTTGCATCAATGTTTTATCGAACTCATTCAGTCCAAACCACTAATCATAAATGTGTGTGTTAAAGATACACACGCACTGATAAGTGATAACAATTAAGGACGTTTTAACTATTGTTTTAACAAATTAGGCCATATTGAACTGTATCAGAGATTTTATTCTTAACTTACAGACGTAAAGGTTTTTTTTATTCTTAACCACTTAGGTTTTATTGTTAGCGGCAAAAGTAAGGGATTTCTAGAGAAATCAAAACACTTATAAAATGTTTAATTTTTTAGCACGAAGACGCATAATACATTGTTGTCGTCATTAAGACTAAAATAATAACAATAAATCGCATTCGTTGATATTTGTTACTAAATGTACCTAAAAAAGTTTATTACTTAACAGTACTAACTTTCAGATAGTGCAAGAATAAAATCTTTATTAGTAAAGTCCAGTCCGACCTCCGCCGTGAGTCGAAAATTTTTAGCCCTAAGATCGGATCTAATGTGGGCTGTGGCACATCTCTACCTCGCTCATGCTTTGATCTTGCCCGACACGTGCCCCGGCGGCACCGGCGGCCTTTCGGCGCGAGCGGCCAGTCTTACTATTATTATTTTACTCTGCGACTTGTTCTTGCCATACTTTTACCCCTAAAATTTATTGAAAAAATAAAGTCGAATTTGAATGGCAAGAAATTATGATTTAATGATATTGTAATTTTTTGTTTATTATTGACACTAGCTGTTAAATTTAATGCTATGATATTATTAAACGACACTTCATAAATTTCGAATGTTACTAGTTTTAATTACTTTTAAACTTTCGCGTTGCATAATTTAAAACTCAATGAAACGGGAATTAACATTTTGAGAAAATTTATTTAATTTATTTTGGCAAAAGAGGTAACATTTTGTACCTAAATTATGATCGTGTTAGTAGTTTTTTTTATAAAATTTAATAACTCATTACACGACAAGTTGGCGGCCGTGATGAATAACTAATTAATCGTGTACCTAAGTGGTTTTATTAAAGCTGATTACGCAACATTACTCGAGCTTGCGACAACAATAAAATAGTAGCTTGTCGTTGTCTCCGCGGTTTTTTTTTTAATAATTCAAAATGATACATAAGTAAGTACAGCTTTGATTATCAAAGAAAACGAGTGAATCTTTTCGTTTTTTGACGTGAATCAAGTCGCAAGTTCAGATTACACTCTTTGGTCAGTTTGCGGTATCCTGATCCCTTCAATTTTGCGTACCTATTTTCGCAACCGCGTTGGCTATGTGATAGCGTAAACATAAAAATCATGGGTAAAAAACCGTTTGTTAAGTTTTACTGACTTAACATCACAACATTAATTACAAACCTAGTCGTATTTTTTCATATTATTTTATCGAAAAAAAACAACTCAAAAACTGTTGGTATTCCTGACCCGGCATCTCACCCCACCGCTGACCGCGCTTGATTCTTGGATTTTGAGTTTGCTTGTGTGCGTATTTAGTGTGTCATTGTAGTAGTAATCAGCTGTAAAGGGTGTGGAATTTTGTAGTTACGAAATGAGATTGTTATGATGAATATCTCCGAAACTAGCCTGAATTTTTCGCTTAAATTTTGTCAGGCTCCTTGGTATGAAGTATAGATACCCCCATTAAAAGAAATGTAACTAATATCGTTGAATCTTATATATCTCTTATACTTACATATTTAAGTGCTTTCTGTTTCACATTGTAACAATAATTTACTTACGTCAGTATTCTCGTAGTGAAATCTAAAATAAATTAAAAAATCAATTAGAGAACCAATTTTTTTATCATGACAGTAGTACATACAATGTACAATACACGCCCATCTCTTATAAAACTTAACTTGAATGTGATCTTCTATGTTTCTGAATTAATAATATCTAAATTGCTTAAATAAACTATTTCATTCTACAACTATATTAATTTATTCAACAGGTATAATTATGTTGAAACACAGTGCAAAGTTACAATAATAGACAAGAGTACAAATTTCAAAACAAGAAGTAAATTCTTAGCAATAACTTTCTTCAGCTAGTCCGGCAACTAACTTCTTGTTTAGTTTTACATTAAAAACTGAAAAAACAACAGTAGAAAACTGCAAAAAAGAAATGCTGAATATAAATAAGAATACATTTTTAGAAAACCTAAGATGTAGTAACAGTTGCATAAGCAATACCAGTGGTTTATAGAATATATTCTTAAAAATGTTTAACTGAGACTGATGTGTAATATTGCAACTTTATTCACAAAAAAAAAAGATTACTTAAATAAATAAATATTGGACAACATCACATATACATTGCTCTGGTCTTAGGGTAACTAGCTAAATCACTTGTTATAGAAATCAGAAACAACGATGTTACCATCACACCCAGACCTGAGCTAATATAGAAAAGTTCATTTTCTACATTGACCTGACCGGGAATCGAACCCAGAACCTTCTCTTCTCTCTCTTGAAAGAATAAGTAATCAACTTGATCTATCTAGAACAAAACTATCATTAAATGTTTCGAAAGATTGAGGTAGGTATTGGCAAGTTTGTTTATATATTTTGTCTTAGTATTTTAAAATAAGGTACTCAAATGTGCAAATGATTGGAATGACTTATTAATTTGCAGGGAGATAACAATAAATGACTTATTAATTTGCAAGGAGATAAAAAAAAATGATAAGAGTAACCAGTTTTTTATTTGATTTTGCACTTTTTAACAATTTGATAAATATGTAATGCTCCCAAAAACCTTTTGCCATTTGATGGCATTTTGGTTATAATTTTCATCATAATCTTCCCACAAAATATGTACAACTTATTACTGATTTTGTGTTCAGAAACAACTTTTCCTTGACTGTACATTCACTGCTAGTCTTCTTCACGTTAATGGTACGTTTACACGCTTGCCAAGCCTTGGCAAGGATCGACAATCGCAAGCATATAAAAAGGGCGTTTGGCTTGGCTTGCGTGGGCTTGTGCCTGCTTGCTTTCGATCCAGTCGAGTGTCGGTTTTTTTACGCAGATCAAAGGGCGTTTGCGGCAAGCGCTTGCGATGCATTTACATGTTGGTCCGCGTTTAGTAGCCATTGTGATCTCGCGGCGAGTACACGCTTGCTTGATTTTACAAAAAATAAATAAAAAATGAGTTGCTGGTCAAATGAGGAGAGTCTTTCGTTTCTGGAACATTACCAAATGGAACCATGCATCTGGAATCCGAAAGATGCAAATCATAAAGATAAGAAGAAACAAGCAGATGCATGGATTCGTCTTGCAGAACTTACTGGAAGGCCAGTAAAGGAAATAAAAAATAAAAAAGAGATATTGATGACTACTTTTCGCAAGCACTTGAAAAAAAAACGTGAATCTATGCGTTCTGGCGCAGGTATGTTCCTACGATACATTTATAATTATTTTGATAGTCTGCTTAGCAAGGTGTAACTTATGTTTAAAAGCGTTGGTTAGTTTCTCGATTATTCCGCTACTATCTCGCTCTAATTTTCGATGTTTTCATTTTATTTTAGGTGCCGAAGAAATATACAATCCAACTTGGTATGCTTACGAAACCATGAATTCATTTTTACTACCAGTATATACTTGCAATGAAGGGATAAAGTAAGTTAATAAATTTATTTAATCTAAATAAAAAAACACCGTTGGTTATTATACCTACATTTATTTATACATTTTTATCAACCTATCCAATCCTAATAAAATATGGAGTAAATTCTTCCCTGACTTCTCTGCCGTTCACCGGAGATCTTCGTGGTGTTTGTGGTAACTTTTGCAATGCATTATATTCGTCGTTATCTCTACGCCATGAACCAGGGGTAACCATATTTCCACTACTATCATATACGTCAAACGAACTCTGAGGAGTATATCGATTTAAATAACTTTTACTTGTTCTCAAAAAGTTATGTAGTAATACACAAGTCATCGTAAATTCCGTTACAGTTTGTGGTTCTAAATTGATAGGGCGTCTGAATATTCTGATAACTGAGGTTAAAATTCCAAACGTATTTTCAACTACAACTCGGGATCTAGATAAATTTTGGTTAAATAACCTTTTTGGTGAGCCTACTTCATGGTTTCCAGTGTAGGGTTTCATTACGTGTTGACTCAATGCAAAAGCACCGTCAGCCAAAAACACGTATGGAATATTAATATTCGATCCTGGAAGTGGACATGGTGGTGGAAAATCTATCTCGTTTCTAATTATTCTTTTCCATAGTAAACAACTATTAAAGACGCCGCCGTCACTTATTCTTCCTTGACTTCCGATGTCTGCGAATACAAATTTGTATTTGCTATCCACTAAAGCCAAAAGGACAATGCTAAAAGTTTTCTTATAATTTAAATACTCTGTTCCACTATGCGTTGGGCTTTCAATGACTACATGGTTGCCATCCAATGCATCTATGCAATGTGGAAATTTAGTCCTGAATCCTTCTTCTATATTAAGCCGACCTTCTGCTGTGGTGGGCATCTGTAAAATGAAAGTAAATGAAGTGTAAGTTTAAGTATATTTTTTTTCCAGCAATCACAACAAATAGAAGAAGATACAGATCAGACAGAGGATGACCCTCTGATAAGAGACCGTACAAGTACGGTTACCACACCATCCAGACCACCATCTAGATCACTATCCAGACCACCATCCATACAAGCTGTTACTAATAAACGTCTTCGCCCTGCTTCTGAAACGGCTGAAAAGCAAATGGCCGTGGCTTTTGGACAATTAACAAATGTTTTGGGTCAAAGGCAGAATGAAAATATACCTGCTCACAAAGACGATGATTGCGATCTATACGCAAAATTATTGGCTATAAAGCTACGTGAACTGTCAACTGATGAACGAAAAATTATGATGTACCAAATAGATGGGTTGTTTATAAACAGAATCAGTCAAAAATCAAATAAGCGTCATACACCATACCCTCAATATTATTCTCGACCGTCGTCAATGGCTAGTGCATATTCAACACCATCTCCTCAAATCATTCTGAGTCGGCCAACATCAGTTAATAGTGTTTATTCTGAACCTATTCATAACAACCAAAGTTTTTTTCCCTCTCCAAACACACAAACTTCTTATTCAGCGCCAATAGCTCCAGCTCCGTCTACATCAACAGCACCCTCGTCATCTATTCGTATTATATCAGACCAAATCATCAACCCAGCCCCACGTGAAACCAACATTATAAACATGGCTATGTTGAATGCTTTTGAAGATTTTGATTCGTCGACATAATTCTTATTTAAATTAATAAATAATTAAACAATAAAGCAGTCGGCTAACATACATTCATAGAACAGATTTCCTATAATTCTATTAAAATCTAAGTAAATGTATAACATAATGTTTTGTTTTATTCCTACCTTAACTAGATCCTTTAGAATTTCATTAAGAGCTCGGCAAACTTCACGATATTGATATCATAGAGATACTTTAAACAAGTAGTGAAGGCTTTTGTAAGAATCACCAGATGCCAAAAATCGTAGCGTAATGGCAAGACGAAATTTGGCTGGTATAGCTTCTCTGAAGTCTGTATCATGCTTGGATATCATTGGTGAAATTTTTTGCAGTAAAAACTCAAAATCAGAATAGCTCATTCGGCAGAAGTTATCAAACTCTCCAGATGGTTCATATAAAAGTTCATTAAATTTCTCTTCTATAAATTGTCTGTAACAAATAAAATATATCGTAAGTATTGTGGCATAACTCAACTGCAACAGATAATGGTTAAATCAAAATAGTAGTTACCTGGTGCGATTATGATGAATCTTTTTCATCCACCATCTTAGCTGTCGTCGAGCTCTCCTTTTTTTTATTTCACTTTGCTTACTTTTTAAATAAAAGTACATTAAACCAAATGCAATAGCCGTCACAAGTTCGGTGTCCGCCATGCTTGGATGTATATTGCAGACTGACGCATTCACAAGCGTATAAACGCCTTTCAAACGCCAAACGAGATTTGTGGAGGCTTGGGACTGTTTTCAGTTTGCCAAGGCTTGGCAAGCGTGTAAACGTACCATAACATAGTATCCAAGGCATGGCAAGGCAGTACCTACAGGTAAGAATCTCGAGAAGACCTGAAACAAGACAATGTTTATGAATAATTCAGTTACACTACATGTGACATTTGGTTCTAGTCTGTTTATAGTGGGTTGGACTAACAGTTCAAAAGGTTGGATCATTGACAATAAAGTACATAATATTGTGTTATTACCTAGATACTTTAGTTCAGGAGTTCAACATGACCAAATTAAATTGGTGTGTTATATTTATAATTTACTTACATAAAAGATTCTTTGTACTTACATGAACATTTTAGCTTCTCTTATTTTTAAGACATTACGCATCACACTTTCAACCTTGGGTAAGTTGTTACGAGAGTCGGCTTTAACGTAATTATCGGTCATATTTTGAGGCGTAGGTTACCTAAGTTAGGTATAAATAACATTAAGAAAGAAATACTAAATAAAGAAATACAGTTGGAACAAACAATGAGAACCCGGAAAACTTTACAGTTGGACTTTGAAGACCACATAGAACGGAGAGGTTAGATTTTTATTTACGATTTTGACACATCCCATCTGACGTTGACAGATCTCAAAGCACAACCTCTTTTTTTTTCAAGTCAAACTCATCAGTGATGACGTCACAAGCCCTAAAATTTCAAAAATATATTTAAAAATAACTACGCATCAATTTAATGAAATATTCAAATTAGTTTCTTAAAATGCTCTATTCTTTCTAAAAAAATATATAAAAACAGTCACAATTTTTTTTTGGACAATGCCCATTCTGATAATAAACCGAAAGGATTTTTGTCATTAGAACCAGTAGCAAATACCACTATGTCGCCTTTCCGGAGAGTTGCTTTTATATTCTCGCAGGAGTTTAAAACTTAGGTGCATGTCGCTCCTGTCTTCATCGTAGTAGTAATTGTGTTAGGATCGTTTAAAACACAATTTCGACTATTATGTATTTTTTTCGATAATCTTAAATTGGATAGTCGCCGAGGATGAAAATCTGGGACTGTGTTTTAATGTCTTTGGTGTTATCAGTGTCTACGCGCGAAAGCTACGACACGAAATATTTCGATGTGTAGATAAGTAGCTAGATGTACAACATTAAGTTAAGGAGTTTTGTATAGTTTTACTTATATTTTAAAATCACCTCACAGCATCATACGAGTATTTCGGCCAACCACCGAGAACCACCTTTCACTTTGCTAACCTTGAAACCCACCAGTGGGCCACACCCCCTGTGTTTCTATGCCTTATTTTAATGACCATACGGTCCTATTATTTGTTAACCATAAGCAGTAGTTTTAAACTAAAATATCATTGTACACTTCACATTTGGTCGCTGTCGCCTTAGCACTGTCCCCTATAATATATTGTAATATTTAAATTAAATAAAAGGAATATTTGAAGTCTTAAATTAGCTTTTATTCCTCTTTTTGTTCGTGTAGCGAACAAAATTGGCGACCGTGACAGGACAGTGCCTAGTTTTGAAGCGATTTTTGGAGTTTTGCCTCCTGTTGAGGACGGATAGAGGTCATCACCACGTCATTCGCCACATCGAGCATCACCGAGGGTTCCGGAGGGTATCCGGCCTGATCCTGTGCTGTGTGTGCTGACGCGGGGTGTGAAAGCTCCGTAGTTCATCGTGAAATTCTCCGAAAAAACCTGTGGAGTTGCAATTTGGGAAGACGAATCAAGGTCTCGCCGACGCAGCCAGGGACCTTATGGGCGCAGAATTCCTAGGTCTGCGCTGCCATTTCTCCTGTCTGATTGTCAAGTGAGCCCGTTCCTTTTATTTCCTTCCATTTTCCCCCTTAATTTGTGTATTCAGGGGCTAGCTTTTAAATTTGCCAATATTAGATCTAAATAGGTACCTACAATATTACCTATTTGTGCTTTCTACATCTTGTGTAGCTTTCTATCGCCCTAAGCTGTATTTATTAGGTGTTTTCTATGCACACAAGCCTATTTTAAGCACGCTTAAGCATTATTGGCATCATTTGCTAAAACAATTAGTTGTGTTATAATATTTACAAAAATATATGCGCATATTTTATTAAGTGTTGCTGTCTGCTGCCTTTAAGCTGATTTAGCTAGGTTTATTAGAACATAAGCAACCCTATTTCAAGTACTCAGACGCAAGTTGTATTTAAATCTCCTAAAATTCCTTGTTATTAGAGTCTAATTGTGTTTGTTACTTACGTATTTTACAAGGCAATCCATTTTTTTAATTTTCACTAACATTCTATCACTCAATATTCACTATTATTGCCCATTTTAACGAACTAAATCACAGCGAACATTTGCTACTGTTTTCGTGCTTCCTCATATCTGTTCTCATCACAACTGGTTGCTATTTAAAACGACAAGCATTCCTATACCTTTATTATTCAATAGGCACAAAAAGATCTGGTAATATTCATTATTTCTTATCGCATTGCCTGCGTTCCAGCTAATCAGCGCTGTTTTTCCATCGCTATCGCATCGCTCGCACTGTTGCTGGCGGCTACATCGCTGCAGCGCTTACGGCGTCGTGCAGCGCACTGCGGTCAGCTGTCTACCCCAGCTTCTCAGCGTGCAACTGCACTTCGCACCGAAATAAACGAGGAGCGTATCGTATGCAATTTAATTTAGTTTGGTGTTTTAAAATTGTATTTTTCCTTTGTAAATAATGCCTGACACTGATGTTTTGAAGTCTGAAATGAGTCTTAATGATTTGTTAGCTAAACGCAGCTCAGTTAAAGGGCGCGTAACGAGGTTTAAAAACTATTTAGATTCTTTAAGCAAATGTGAGAGCCGCTTCCGCCGTTAGAATTATTTAAACTTACAAGTAAATTGACAAAATTCAAGGCATTATTTACAGAATTTGATTTACTGCAGGAACAGATAGAAGTGATTAATGTTTCTACTCAGGATGTCGAGTTGAACACAAAAGAGTTAGTCGAGCAGGATTTTTATAATTACATATTTAGCTCAGGCGCAGCAAATTGTTGACGCGAATAGTGATGATTACAAGTCTACCTCGTCGCGACGGTCTAGCGTTCATTGCCTGGGTCATGATGATAATGAAGTTCTCGGTTTTAAGTTGCCTATTATTAAGATACCTACTTTCGACGGAACTTAAGTACGGAAACTTAATGGACGGAATTTCGGGATACGTTTGTCTCGCTCGTTCATGAACGAAAAATTAGGGACGTTCATAAATTTCATTATTTGAATTCTTATCTCGAAGGGGAGGCGGCACAAGTTATTAGTAATTTGGAGGTGACCGATAACAACTATGCAGAGGCCTGGAATCTTTTATGCGATCGGTACAATAATAAGCGCCAGCTTATTAATAATCATTTAAAATCCTTATTCAGTCTCCAGTCCGTGCGGGAAACGGAAAGGTCGTTAATGTTTATTATCGATCACGTATCTAAAAACTTACGAGCTCTCCGAACTTTAGGTTTGCCTACGGAAAAATGGGACGTGTTAATTATTTATATTGTTGCACAAAAATTAGATTCAAAAACTTGTTTTAAATGGGAAGAACACCGTAATACGTTGAATGAGATACCGAGTTTTAGTGTTTTTTTTTTAATTTTTTGAGAAATCGTGCTGATGTAATTGAAACGGTTAATCGTAATTCACAGCCAGCTGTTAAACACGCGTCGTCGTCTAGCACAGGTAGGCAACGGCCTCAGACCAAGGTCATGCTAGGTACTTCTTCAGAGGACTCATCCCCACCACCACAGCCGTCTTCGTCGTCGTCGTCGAGATCTTGCTGTGTGTGCCAGGGTTCTCATCGCGTTTATGAATGTCCCGTTTTTAAGACTAAATCTATTACGGAAAAACGTATATCGTCGAGTCTTTAAAATTATGCCATGTTTGTTTACGGGAGGGTCACAAGCCACAGCGATGTAAGCTATCTGGTGGATCCAAAACTTGTGAGCATCGCCATTATACATTACTCCATGAGCGTTTGTTCAAAGGGGATGGTGCGTCTACGTCTCAATCTCAACCTCTCATATCTATGTGTGCGTTATCGGCTTCCGAAGCGCTTCTTTGTACGGCTGAAATCGATTTAACACATTCAGAGCCTAATACACGGCGCCGTGGAGCGGTAGGAGGCCACTTCCACGGCACCGTGGAGGGGCAGGGGGCCGAGCACACGGCACCGTGGATCGCGACCGTATCGTTTCTATGAGACAGTATGCCGCCGGCTTTCGAGGCAGCGTCACGTCGCTCGTGCAGTCACACGCACGATTTGTCGATCTCACAAATACTTTTTACGGATTTTGACTAGCGTGATATTTGTATTTTATAGACGGCTGTACATCACACGTAATTTTCGCGCCAAAATGAGTGAAGTGCCGGGTCCGTCGAAGCGCTTTTCCACTGATAATTCTTCGATTTCTGGTGCTAGAAAACGCCGAAAAACAATCCTTGACAGTTGTAGCTCGGACGAAAATGATTGTTCAAGTGAGGAAGCTGCTTATTCACAGTGTAATGATGAAGAAGATGCGTCTGATACATGTGATAGTGATTTAAGTATACTGGATACGCGAATTACTGCTCGCCGCCACCAGGCAGCTCCTACTTTGATACGATCTGATGATTCCCTTCATGATGAGCATGGCAACGAGGAAGAATTTTCAGTGCAGATGTCAACAGAATGAGAACCACCTTTATTGATACAAGATGACGGTCCTTTTGGTGAGATTCCCGACCATTTATTGATCAATACTATAGAAACGCCATCTGTTTCTTTCATAGACTTAGGATTCGCTACGCTCTTAAAGACTGACAAAGCGTGGAAAAGAGACATCATATCCTTGCGGGTACCCTACAAGATAGAAAAAGACAGATGTCAATGTACCTATGTGACGCAAAAAAATTATTTAACTGACTATAAATGACTTCAATTTCAAACGTCAAAATTAATTGTATTAAAATATACAAAATTACAAACGGAAAACTTATTTAAATATTTCTGTAGACATGGGGTGCTGTTCAATTATAAATTGTGATGTGACAAGAACATATAACCCAAATAAATACACATTTCACAGGTAAATACATTTTTTGATGAAAATATTTTGAAACAAATTTGTGTCTAATTCGTAATCATAATCGACAAAGAACTTGGATTTATCAGAAGAATATGAACTTTGTTTGGTGTGTGTTTGTGTATTTCGTAGTTAAAGACATAATCACAATAAATATTAGGTAAAATAGTAAATTGTATGTTTACACTAGGGATTGAACTAGCGGTGACGTCATAAGTATCGATAAAATATCAACAGCCATTTGTGGGTATAGAAGATTAGTAGCAATTACTAAAAATATATTTTTCATGTTTGTTTACAAAAAAAAACACTCCAATACTGTTTTTTTGAGATTACATTATGAGATTTTAGTTTTATTTTTGGGCATCTAAAATATAACTTGTTTATAAACGACTAAAAGAATTCTGTATAGTTTAGTCAAATATTTAGTGTAATATAAAATATTTTTTTAAGAATACCATCTAAACCTAAAATACGCGAAAAGTGATAAGATGGATAAGAGTTATAAACAGGCCAGATTGGACTCCGCGGAAACAGTCAACAGTTTGCAGTAAACATTAATGTACATTGTATAAAAGTGTAAATATGTATAAAAATAAATATTTTGATTGTTTTATTTATGTTTAAATATGCCTTACATAGTTTTTAGAGTTTACATTGATTTGATTTGATTTACAATTTTAAAATAATATTTTTTTTGCTTGATTTTATTATAAGTTTTAATTTTCAATCCAATTTATATAAAATTTAAATTAACTTGAAATTAAAACCTGTTGTAACTCTATTATTGGTCGGTTTTACATTATGTCGTTCTGTGTCAATAGAGTTAGGAATGAAACTCAGGTGTCAGTTAAATAAAATAAAAGCATTTCAAGAATTGTGACATCAAGTATGTTTTAATTTATTTAGAGGATATTAAATAATTTTGACATTGAAAATTTTTGTTTTTAGCAATTCCATGCAAGGTTTAATTGAAGATAAATATAATGAATTAAACCTTGCATGGAATTGCTAAAAACAAAAATTTTCAATGTTTAAGCATTTCTGATCTTAACCAATAGTCAAATATTTGTAAAAATATTTCTATAGGGTGTTGACGGTAGTATACTACTCAGCTATACATATAGCTACAACATTGATCAGAGATACGCTGGCTTTGACAGCGAGAAAGAACACTAGAAAAATTTCATTGTGTCACGTGACGTCCTCGGTAGCTTAGTTGGTAAAGCACTCGCCCGGCATGCGATGGGACGTGGGTTCGTGTCCCACCTGAGGTCAATGATTTTTGACGTGACAACGTCTTATAAATTGGTTTGCCGGGTGACTCTTCAAGAAACTGCGTTACGCTCCGCTCACGTTATGCGCTCACAATGAGAGCGAGTGAGAGGCACGCGTCCCTTCCACTCGGGCATGGTTAGCCCGCCTAAGAGCGAGAGAGACAGACATAAAAAGTGAAAGGCACGCGTCCCTTCCACTCGAGCACAGTTAGCCCGCCTAAGAGCGAGAGAGACAGAGCGAGAGTTCCTACTATACGAATGAATATTCACATTAAAATTATTTTACCACTCAAAGTCGTTGTCACGTAAAACTTTCGCCCGTATACCGACTTTACAGGCAACCAATTTTATCATACTTAAGTAAACAAAGGTGGGATTGTACGTTTTATGATTTATCTCTGTCTTTCAGTATGACTGGTTTTTTACTATCGCATCACACCTATTAATTATCTAGCCCTAAACTATGCAAAGCTTGTATAATGGGCCCAGCAGATGAATAAACATACTGAAATGCGTTTATTAACATTTATGATTCGGGACAAATGATCGTGTTCATCCACACAAACATTTGTCCCTTACGAAATGCGAACCCGCAACCGCTAGAGTTTGTAGTCCGGAGCGCGAACCACTACAACAGACGGCCGCACTCATTTTTTTTTCAAGTGTTATTTATCTTCAATTAATTTTGACATCATAATAATATTATGGTAAGAAAATAAGGAACAAAATTTAAAAAAAACAGAAAAGTAACAATATTTTCTCGTCAAAAACAAAATTAATAAAGATATATTTAAAAAAAATATTACAAATAAACAAAAACAAAATTAATCAATTAATCAGAATACCTACTTAAAAATAAATACATGCTTTATGTCACGATTATAGAAGTGCATTTATTTCATTTGATTGACACCTGTGTTTGATGCCCAACTCTATGAACACAGAACCACCTACTGTAAGTAGTATAATATTAACTCTGTGATTATAAGGAATATGTTGAAATGAAATTATGATATGAAATTGTTTTAAATAGGTTACATATTTAATATTTGAGCAGACAACCTGGTAAAGGTTGCAGGACGACGCTGGATGCAGGTTGCTTCCAACCGGCCGATCTGGGAGTCACTGGGGGAGGCCTATGTTCAGCAGTGGACGTCCTGTGGCTGAAATGATGATGTTGATGATGACATATTTAAAACGACCGTTTTCTTGTTTTCCATTATATAAACTTGTCCACAGTATTCAATTACTCATTTTTCGATTTAATGCGAGTAAACTTGTTTTTCAGATTTCTCAGTTTCCAGACTGTGATGTTTGCATGACAAAAATATGACCTTTTTTCGACCATATCTCAACTTTACACATACAAGCCCAGAAAGCCCCGTATCCTTTCCGTGATACTGATTTTCACCTCTTTTTTGTTTAAAGATTAAGTTTAACTTTGGGCGGGGGCAAGATCAATCAACATCTGTATTTTAATAAATACTTTGATTGGTAATTCCCCTACTCCCAGCATCTGTCCCGATGCTGGGTTTGGTGAATGGTCTAAGGAGGAGCGCAGGTCGCAGAGATCCCGTAGACAAGGCCAGTGGACTATCCTTCCCGAGGTTGCTGCCCGTTCTTGGCCAATTGCCCTAAGCTACTGGTATAACAGAAACCTCTGGCCGTACCCCAAAATATCCTTACCTAGTCCCATCCTAACTCCCTCTCCAAACCGGCATAGCCGAACCGTGGCGGCGCAAAACCACACACAGGCATCCGTAAGCCCAGAAGGATTAAATCCCTTCTGAAAGCACGGCCACAGCACCTTGGGAAAGTGCTGTGTGTTTATTTCCCAAACCCCCCCCCCCGTTAATGATATGAGTGCAAATACGAATGCGATTCTGTCATGCGATCCGGCTAACGCCCGGCGCTCGCAGGTACCCGGGCCTGCGAGTGTGAAATTTGTTACCGAAGGCCGCGCAGGGGTGGACGACCAGGCCCCCGCGTTGGCGAATGTTACTGGCGCTTTACCACAAACAGGACCAGGCTCCAGCCTGGACCTGTCAGGCCTCGCAGAGGCCATACCTACTGGCACAGAATCTGTGCCACCACAACACCAGTGGACCGTAGTCGCCCACAAGCGCCCCTTGAAAAAGGGGAAGGCTGGCTCAGCGGCTCCACCACACAAACCAAACCACACACCAAACCAAGGGCCAACGGGACAACCGGAACGTAGTCGCCACAACCGGCGCGCGGAAAGGAAAGCCCGGAAGCCTATTACCAAAGCGGCAGCCGACGACGTAGCAGCGGAAACGCAGCGCGTATCTGCGCCGCCCACCTCCACGGAGGTGGCAGCGGCACAGACTATACCGGCTCCGCCGCCACTACCACCACCAACACTACCACCACCACCACCACCACCAGCACAGTCGAAAAGGAGAAGAAAGCCGAGAGGTCATCGTAGCCGGACACATGCTGCGAATGCTTCCCCTGCTCCTGAAAAGGAGCAGTCTGGGCCTGGGGATCGCCCGGGTGAGCGGACTTCCTCGAAGCGAGCTCGCCTGGATGAGACTCAGTCACCCAGGGGAGAAGCCAAACGCGCAAAAACCGACACGAGACCAAAGCGGACGATGAGCTACGCAGATGCGAATAAATCGCATCTGAGAGTAGCGGTTACCACCGTTCCGCCGAGGGACCTCTCGTCCGCCCAGGCAGATCAGCTCAAGGAGACTATCGACGATAGTATCCTGCAGGCTGTTCTGTCTCCACCCTCTCCGAGCGCGCAAGCTCCTTCCTTCCGCGGACGCCCCTTCCTTCTGGATGGGGCACTAGCGATGTGGTGCGAGGATGCGAACGCTCTCGGCTGGCTGGTCGACAGGGTCAAAACCCTACCATCACCGATACCGGGCACCACTCTGACTGTTATTAAACAGTCAGAGATGAAGAAAAAGCTGAAGGCGGGGCTGCTTGTCCACTCCCGTATCACTGACGCTGCCACACTGCACCGAGTCCTTTGCGCCCAGAACCCGTGGTACAAAGTTGACTCATGGCAGTGTTACGATATGACGGTGGACAACAAGCCTCGAGAGGAGGATTCCAAGGAAAAGGTGATTCACCTTATCCTAGGAATCCCCGAAGACCAGAAGCAGACCATCCTGGAGAGAGATCGCCGAGTAGCCCATATGTCCGGCAGTGGCTACATCCGCTTCTTCTCTCCGGACGAGCCCGCAACAACCGGACAGGAACCGACAGCGACGAGTGAGGCCGCAGGGATAACATCCAACCCAGCGGCATCCACCTCAGCTCCCCAACCGGGTATGAGCGAGATGGAAGTAAACTCGGCGCTGCACATTGAGGGGAGCTACAGCGACGAAGATGACGTCCTGCGTAGCCCTTAGCTCCCTCAATGTCATACAGACAAACCTCCAGCACAAGCAGATAGCGGCGGCAACTTTACGCAGAGTGCTGGAGGTAAACAACAAGACCGTCGCTCTGATCCAGGAGCCCTGGATCAGGAATAATAGAGTCTGCGGCCTAAACAACATCGGTGGTAAGTTACTGCTGGACACCTCAGTTGAAAAACCGAGAACCTGCATCTACATGCCTAATAACGTAACAACAACCTTGCTTAACCAATTCTGTTCTAGAGACCTCACAGCAGTGAAGATATCTACAGTACAACAGACCGTCCTAGTGTTAGCTTCGGTGTATATGCCAAGTGAGGGCGAAATTCCTGCAAGGGAACTAGCCCAACTGGTACAACACTGCGAAGCACACGAATGGGACCTGATCATCTCCGCAGACTGCAACGCACATCACCCGCTGTGGGGAAGTAAGGACACAAACAAAAGGGGTGAGTCTTTAGCCGAATATTTACACCAAGCAAACCTGAACATTATGAACAGAGGTATAGAACCCACTTTCGTAAGCTCAAGGTATCAATCTATCATAGACGTTACTTTGGCAACACACGCGGCGGCAGACCTCATTGAGGGTTGGCATGTATCAAATGAACCCTCCTTCGCAGACCATCGCCGCGTCTGTTTCCAAATACAGTACACACAAACACACCCTGTTCCATATCGCAACCCCCGCAAAACAGATATAACAAGGTACACAAATCTACTAACCAAGTCGCTAGGTGATGTACAACTAACAGACGTAACACTTAGTACTGATAACATAGAATCAAACGTTCAGCTCCTAACTGAATCCCTTAGAGACAGTTATGAACTGGCTTGTCCTGAAGTAACACCCAAAACCTCGGGTAAAAGTACCTGGTGGGGGCCAGAACTCGACCGACTACGCAAGGGACTCAGGACACTCTTTAACCGAGCAAAAAACACCAGATCCACTGAAGACTGGGAAAAATACAAAACAGCACAAAAACACTACAAGAAAAGAATCAGATTCCGGAGAACGGAAAGCTGGCATGATTTCTGTAATACCATTAACTCAACCAACCAAGCCGCAAGAATAAAGAAAATCCTTTCAAAAGGCGATCTCAAACTCCTGGGCTCCCTGAAGAAAGAAGACGGCACTTATACAAACACAGATGAGGAAACCAGTACAGTACTACTGGAAACTCACTTCCCAGGCTGTCAAATAACGTCAGACTACGGATGGTCTGACGAGCAATACAGCACACCAACAACCCAAGAATGGGAAATTGCAGACAAGGTAGTAACGACAAATAAAATAGAATGGGCTCTAAAGAGCTTTAAGCCCTTCAAGTCGGCAGGGCTGGACGGAATCTTCCCAGCACTACTACAATGGCAGACCAACCAAGTAACAAAACATCTACTACCAATCTACAGGGCCTGCATTGCATTTAAATACATACCAAAAACATGGAGAGAGGCGAAAGTAGTCTTCCTGCCAAAACCAGGCAAGGAAGACTATACACACGCCAAAGCTTTCAGGCCCATTAGTCTAACATCATTCCTACTAAAAACACTGGAAAGACTAGTAGACCGATACCTAAGGGACGGAGCGCTAAAACGTAAGCAACTACATCCCCAACAACATGCATACAGAACAGGCAGATCAACAGAGTCAGCGCTGCACATGGTGGTGCATAAAATAGAAACGGCTATCACAAATAAAGCTTCAACCCTAGCTGCCTTCATAGACATAGAAGGGGCTTTCGACAAAACCATGCACAACAGCATTAACCACGCCCTACAGAAATACAACGTCGATCCAGTCATAAAAAACTGGATAACGCAACTAATAAGTAAAAGGGCGGTTCAAATAGTGGTGAACACTACCACAAGAGCAAAGGTAGTAAAAGGATGCCCCCAGGGTGGTGTCCTTTCACCACTCCTATGGAACATAGTAGTAGATAGCCTACTGTACAGACTAAACGAAAGAGGATACACTACTATTGGTTATGCAGACGACCTAACAATACTGATAAACGGAAACGCTGAAAATCTGCTCTGCGGAATTATGCGCTCAGCACTTCAGATAGTAGAAAAATGGTGTGACGAGCATCAACTATCAGTAAACCCGAAAAAGACAGAACTTATCCTTTTCACCAACAAAAGGAAGTTACCTCCACTACAATTACCAAAACTATTTAACACAGAACTCTCGCTATCAACTCAGGTGAAATACCTGGGCGTTATCCTTGATAACAAACTGAATTGGGCGAGTCATATCGATACAAAAATAAAGAAGGCCTGTATAGCATTTTGTCAATGTAGAAGACTAGTTGGTAAAAGTTGGGGTCTAAATCCAAAAATCACACTTTGGCTCTACACATCAGTTATCAGACCTTCTATAACTTATGGATCAGTTGTATGGTGGCCCAGAACACAACTGACCACAGTGAAAACAAAACTCCAGAGTCTACAACGACTAGCGAGCGTAGCAACTACTGGATGCATGAGAACCACCCCATCAGCCGCGCTCGAGTTCCTCCTAAACTTGAGACCGCTAGATCTCATCATACAGGAGGAAGCACAGTCAGCCGCCCTGAGACTAAGAGCAAATGGACTATGGAAACAAAACATAGAAACAACACACTCAAAAGTTCTGCAGGAGGTCCTAAAGGAGTTACCACTCCTCGAGGCGCCCATGGACAGAACTCCGTGTCAACACATCTTCGATCGAAGATACAATATCCAACTCACAGAAGAACCAAAAGACAACTCTGGCGTCGATGAAGTTAGGATATATATCTGTATATCGGCTCAAAAACGGCACACGGTACCGGAGCCGGCGTCTTCTCGAATGATTTAAACATAAATATATCGACCACACTAGACAAGTTAAACTCCATCTTCCAGGCAGAATGCATTGGTATAACCAAAGCGGCACAGGCGGTTGCAGCCAGAGACGTCCGAGATCTTGGTATAAAAATTGTCTCGGATAGTGCATCCGTACTCCAAGCCCTACAAAACAATGTCGTAACCTCCGCACTCATACTAGAGTGTCACAATGCACTCCAATCCATTGCAAACACGAACAGAGTAGTTCTGCAATGGATCAAAGGACACAGCAACTCACTGGGAAATGACACCGCAGACGAATTGGCCAAAAGAGGATCGAAGGTAGTAGTCCATGGACCGGAACCACTACTGCCTATACCTCAGGCCCAAATTAAAACGTGGCTGCGTGAAAGAACCACAGGAACCCACCATACCGAATGGATGAACAGTGTAGGATGCAGGCAAACAAAAGATGCAATTCCGGCAGCATCAAAAAAGCTTGCCCGCAGCCTCATCAGACTAAAACGGAACGAACTTCGGAAGGTTGTAGGTACTATAACCGGTCATTGTTCACTAAACAGGCACCTATTCCACATAGGAGTAACAGACAGCCCCACATGCAGAGGATGCATGGAGGCAGAGGAAACGCCGCGGCACGTGCTCATGGAGTGCGAGAGCGTGGCAGAACAACGGGTACGGATTCTCCAATCACCAGGATCACTCCCGGAGGCATTCAGGAGCCTGAAGGGTCTGCTGGCCTTCTGGGATGACTTGGGCTGGTTGGAGTAGGGGAAGGACACAGCACGCACAATGGCCCAATCGAGAGGCTAAGTGCGGACACCTCCCAGCTAAACTAACTAACTAACTAAGTTTAACTTTAGGTGCTTCAATTTCCGCGGCGATTGTGACTTGTGCCAAATCAATTTGATGCCGGTTGCAATTAATCGATAAAAAATTTGTGGCTTCAACAACACTACTACACACACACATACGTGTCACATTTTTTGTATCATTTGCAATGAGCCTTTGTCTATCTTGTACATTCTATATCTATGGTTTCTTTGCTGAGGTCTTCTGCAATTACCCCGACAGTCTCCGAGGAAAGTTTCATTTTCCCGTCACATATTGGTGTTGCTGGTCATTCATCTACGTCAGCACTCCCAAGTTCTGGTGACAACAATAGGCAAGTTGCACAAAATATCGACGACCAGCCTTCACACGAGGGAGCTACAGCAACATGGGCTTCGACAGGTTCGATGAAAACCTTAGATTTTACCAAAGCACAAGAACTATTAGTTCCAGTGCCCTCGGACCCACTTGAAGCGTTTCTATTATTTTTAAATAATGACATTCTCGATTTGATTGTACGTGAAACAAATCTTAATGCTGAAAGAGTGCTACAGCAACCTGGAGTAACTGATAAATCTAGAATTACCAATTGGAAGGAATTAACACGCGAGGAATTCATGACCTTTCTTGGGTTACTACTTCACACCGGGACTATTCGGCTAAACAGACTGAATGATTATTGGAAAACTCACTGGCTATTCAATATACCTTCTTTTAGACAATATATGTCACGTAACCGGTTCATGCTGATATTACGATGCCTGCACTTTTCATCAGATCCAAGCGACGAGGATCGATTAGCTAAAATCCGTCCAATTGTAGATAACTTCAATACTGTCATGAAAAATATTTATAGTCCAGGTAAACAGCTGTCTCTTGATGAATCCATGGTGTTGTGGCGGGAACGGCTTCTTTTTCGTCAATACATTAAAAATAAACGCCATAAGTATGGCGTTAAATTGTATGTTCTGGCTGAACCTGAAGGGATAGTATTAAAATTTCAAATATACGGTCGTGCACATGAAGAAACTTCAGGACAAGGACACACACAAAAAATTGTGTTAAAATTATTAGAGGAAAATCTGGATTCCGGCCATAGTGTCTATATGGACAATTATTATAATTCTTATGATTTGGCGGTGAAGTTGCTGGACCGACAAACATACTGCACTGGCACTTTAAGAAAAAATAGAAAAGGAAATCCTGTTGACCTCGGCACAGTAACCCTTAAAAAGGGGGAAAACAAGTCTGTTTTTTTTAAATAACGTGCACATCGGTAAATGGAGACATAAACGATATGTGCTGTATATATCAACAGAGCACGATAATGAAATGATGGAAGTTACCAACAAAAGAGGCCAAGTTCTGGTCAAACTTTCAGCAATTGTTCATTACAACAATTTTATGTCTGGGGTCGATCTACAGGACCAGATGCTGTCTTACTACCCGTGTGAAAGAAAGACCATGAGGTGGTATAAGAAACTCTTCATTCATGTACTACAAATGAGCGTTGCAAATGCTTATTATTTGTATAACAAATTTTCAACAAATCAAAAGCTGAATTTGTACGATTTTCGCCTTTCCATTTTGGAAAAGCTATTGCCTAAAAAAATAGATCAACTTAAGGTACTGAAAGTAGAGCATAAATTGACAAAAATTGAAAATGTGAAGTTGCGCAAAAAGAAGGAAGGAAGAGGCATCAGAACAATAAAAGAAATTGTTAGGAAAGAATGCAAGGGTTGCAAACAGATTAAGAAGAGGGTGGCTACTTTATATGAATGTAAAGGATGCGACGGATCGCCAGGTTTCTGTACCCAATGTTTTTGTAATTTTCATTCATAGTTTTCAGACTTTCAAGCATTTTATTTTTTAGAAACAAATAACTATTTCCTGTTTTTTATTTAGATTTACGATTTATGTATGTTTTTTTTTTTTTTAATTTTATCTTTTTTAATAATAAACACTAAACTTTTTAGTTCCACAAATGATTAATTGTTTAATTTCATCCATTAACCTAATAATAAAATATAAATAAACCATAAAATAGATTAAAACAAGATAATCTCTCCTCCCCACGGCGCCGTGTTGTCGGCCACACACATGCTGCCAGGTCGACTACACGGCACCGTGGATTATACTTTTTTTTACTTAAATTTATTCCAAATGACTTTTTTTTTGATAAATCGTCCTAGGGTGCCTTCTATTTACTATAGAAACATTAAAATAATTTGGTCCTACGCGAACATCTTTGATGATAAGGTGAGAATTGCACATACATCTCAGTATTAAATAGGCATTAAATGTGTTAATTAATCCTGATACTGGTGTCACAGTTACAGCGCGAGCGGTTCTGGATAGCGGGAGCCAGTCTTGCCTTATAACTTCTAGCATGAGGGACTCTTTGCAGCTGACTTCTCAGTTTTCGGACAGGGATTTAGTCGGCATAGCAGGTATTCCAGTGGCAAGTAAGATTGAGCGCTGCGCTGTTTGCTTGCAATCTAAGTGTAGTTCCTTTGAGGCCTTGCTCTCTTGTATTGTTTTGCCGATTGTTTCAGACAAATTGCCAACGCGCTCTTTTAGTAGGAACCATCTAAAGTTGTCAGGCATTCAGCTGGCCGATCCTCAATTTAATAAGGCATCAGACCTCGATCTGCTGCTTGGAGCGGAACTGTTTTGGGACCTACTAGGAACAAAGCAGCGCTCGTTGGGTGATAATAATCCAGTTTTGCGAAGCTCCAAGCTCGGTTGGCTCGTCACCACTCCTGTAGTCTCTGATAATTCGAATGTCGATGGCCTTCGTTGTAACTTGTCACGAAATATTGATACAAGTATCAGTGATTTGAACAATAATTTAACTAAGTTCTGGGAGCTGAAGAAGGTCCCTCGGAAGTCTATTTTATCAGAGGAAGAAGCTTTGTGCGAGCAGCACTTTCTTGAAAATACTTCTCGTGATACCGATGGCCGGTTTAATGTTAAACTTCCACTCCGTGCTGAAAGGAATTGTTTAGGAAACTCGTGACAGCTGGCCAAAAAATTTTTTTTTTAATTTGGAGTCTCGTTTAAGGAAACAGCCTTTACTGAAGGAGCTCTATTTTGATTTTATGCGTGAATACGCTGACTTAGGTCACTTGTCTGACTGTGGTGATGTTCAGCGACCTTTTGAAGTTTCATTTTTCTTGCCCCATCACCCAGTGCTTAAAAATAATAGCGAGTCTACCAAACTTCAAGTAGTTTTTAATGCTTCGGCTCGCACTTCGTCTGGATTGTCAGTCAATGACATCCAGATGACGGGCCCTACTATTCAGGACTCGTTGTTCAATATTTTGATTCGTTTTCGTCTATATAAATACGTCATCTCCGGAGACATTGAGAAAATGTATCGGCAAATAAAGGTTCATACTGACGATCGTGGTCATCAGCTTGTTTTATGACGCGACAATGAGTCCCAGCCTTTGCGCACTCTGATGCTTAATACTGTCACGTACGGATTCTCGAGTGCTAGCTTTCTGAGTACTCGTTGTCTCTGGCAATTGGGTGAAGAGACCACTGATCCTTTCATTAAGGACATCATTCAAGGAGATTTTTATGTTGACGATCTTTTGACGGGGGCTCAAACAGAGAACGAATTGCGTTACATTCAGCAGTCCGTTGCCGAAGTTCTGGCTAAAGGAGGGTTTCATCTCAGGAAGTAACGATCAAACTTGCCATCGGTGCTTGAACCTAGTTCCTCGCAGTCGTCGAGCGATCTTATGATCAGTAATGCAACAAGCACGCTAGGTATTGGTTGGATGCCCAAATCAGATGATCTTCATTTTCCAATTGAGCAGCCCTTAGTCGAAGTTGGCACAAAGAGGTCGATTTTATCATCCACTTTTAAGGTGTTCGATCCCCTTGGTTTACTGTCCGTGTGTACTATACGACCAAAGATGTAACTCCAAGAGCTTTGGGCTGAGCACAAGCTAGGGTGGGATGACCCCGTGCCAGAAAAAACTAAGTCCTCCTGGCTCACGTTCGTTAATGGTCTCAGTAGCATCGCGGGATTAAATTTGCCTAGACACATTTTGGTAGATGAGCCGGTACATATAGAAATGCATTGTTTTTATGACGCATCACAAAAGGCTTATGGAGCATGCATTTATTTAAAATCGATTAACAAGCGGGGCAAGTCTCAGGTAAATCTGCTTTGCTCTAAGTCACGTGTTGCTCCAGTCGCGCCGACTACTATTCCTCGTTGAGAGCTCTGTGCGGCCTTGCTAGGAGCCGAACTTTCTGCGGCAGTAGTCCAAGCTTTGCGAGTGAAAATTGAGCGTAGCTTTTATGAGCGTTTTGAGTTGGTTGCACACAACCAGGGGCATAAAAACCTTTGTAGCCAATCGAAGGTACAATAAAGGAACTGACAGATCTTTGCTCCTGGCGCTATGTTCCAACCTCTCAGAATCCCGCTGATCTTGTGTCGCGTGGCATTGAGCCTAAAGAAATAACTAGCTCTGTGATGTGGTGGCATGGTCCTTCTTTTTTACAGTTCGCAGAATCCTCTTGGCCGCCCACCGATATTGAGGAAATGCCATAGTTGCCGGAGATCAAGACTTTCCTGTTTTGGTGGCGGATGCTCCTCTCGATCTTTCAAGGATCTCTAGGCTATCTATTTTACAAAGAGCTTACGCACGTATCTTAAGATGGATCCATAACTCAAAACAAACAAATAAAAATAATAAACTGACAGGTCCATTACAAGCTTTCGAAATTGATAACGCCACAAAGGCAATAATTAAAATTTATCAAAAGGGTTCTTTTAATAATGAGATTAGATTATTATTTCAAAATAAGGTTTTTGAAGGCTAAATCCGACCTCGCTTCTCTAAACCCCTTTCTAGACTCTGATGGAATTATTCGTGTCGGCGAGCGTATCGCTGCTTCGTCATATGAATTTGATAAAAAACACCCCGTTTTGTTGCATGCCCGTAGTCATTTTACTGAACTTCTCTTTCGACAAGAGCACACGAGACTCTTACACGCCGGTCCTCAACTACTTCTGGCGTCTATTAGAGATCGTTACTGGCCTTTAGGCAGCCGTAATCTAGCTCGTAGGATCGCCAAAACATGTGTTGTGTGTCATCGTTTTAAGGGCTAGCACATGACTAATATAATGGGCAACTTACCGTCCGAGCGAATTAACCCCGACATACCATTTTCAAATGTAGGGACCGACTTTGCCGGCCCATTTTTTATTACAGACCGTAAAGGTAGAGGCTGTAAAATCACTAAGTGCTATTTGTGCATCTTTATTTGTTTAAATTATAAATGCATTCACTTGGAAGCTGTCAGCGAGCTTTCTAAGGACGCTTTCATGATGTCGCTCAAACGTTTCATAGCCCGTAGAGGGTTGCCAAAAAAAATATTTTGCGACAACGGCACAAATTTCGTTGCGGCTGCACGCGAAATCAATGATTTTTTAAAGTCAAAGAAAAATGTTGATTTCCTTTTAGACTTTGCAACTCAGCAGGTTATTGAATTTAAGTTTTCGCCTGCATACGCTCCTCATTTTGGAGCTTATTTCGAAGCTGGGGTAAAGTCGGCTAAACATCACTTGCGTAGGGTAATGGGGGAAGCGCATTTGACTTTTTAAGAGCTGTGTTCCTTGTTTACACAAATTAAGGCCATCCTCAACAGCCGGCCTCTCTGTCCGCTCAGCCCTTCACCCACAGACCTACAGCTTCTTACCCCGAGTCACTTTTTAATCGGCAGGCCACTGACAGCGCTGCCGGCTCCTGCCCTGATGGACTGCAACACTAGCCGCCTCGACCGTCACCATCGTTTGGAGCAGATGCGCCAGCATTTTTGGAGACGCTGGTCCAGCGAGTATGTTTCCGAACTGCAGCAGCGTACAAAATGGAAAACCCGCTGCAAGGATCTCCAAGTAAATGACCTTGTCCTGCTGAAGGATGACGCTGCTCCACCTCTCTGTTGGCGCCTCGGCCGGGTCGTCTAGATTTTCCCCGGATCAGACGGTGTGCCTCGCGTTGCTGACGTCACTACAGCCCGTGGTATCGTACGCCGCGCCCTCAATAGACTTTGCCTCTTACCGATCGCTGACGAGAAGAAGACTTGAAGGCTATACTATGCCGTCAACGCCCCGGAGGATGTCTACGCGCGAAAGCTACGACACGAAATATTTCGATGTGTCGATAGGTAGCTAGATGTACAACATTAAGTTAAGGAGTTTTGTATAATTTTACTTATATTGTAAAATCACCTCACAGCATCATAAGAGTATTTCGGCCAACCACCGAGTACCTTTTACTTTGCTAACCTTGAAACCCACCAGTGGGCCACACCCCCTGTGTTTCTATGCCTTATTTCTATGACCATACGGTCCTATTATTTGTTAACCATAAGCAGTAGTTTTAAACTAAAATATCATTGTACACTTCACATTTCGCTGTCGCCTTAGCACTATCCCCTATAATATATTGTAATATTTAAATTAAATAAAAGGAATATTTGAAGTCTTAAATTAGCTTTTATTCCTCTCTTTGTTCGTGTAGCGAACAATCAGTGCAATTTGTTGATATGCCGTTATTTATATTGCTCAATGATTTCATCGAGCAATATAAATACTCTTGTACACTATACTTTTTAATTCGATTGGTAATCTATTAAATATTGCAACTGACTGATAGTAATAACTCTGCTAGACAATGTTTAGATGGGGAATACATTTATTATTGAAATCTTTCCTCCTAGTGCATTGGCAGATTATTCTTTCGTTTGGTGTCTCAAAATCACTAATGTGTTTTGCAAAATGAGTTAATAGCACCAGGATATAAAGACTTGGAACTGTCAGTATACCAAGCCTTTTGAAATGCCTGCGACACGACTCTTGTTGTCTAATTCGAACCATGGTTCTGATCGCTCGTTTCTGCTGTACAAAAGCTCTATGTATATTGTATTGATAGCTTTTTCCCCAGAACAATATACTGTAGCGCAGTCTCGATTCGACTAAGGCGTAATATACCAGCTTTAGATGCTTTTCATCTGCTACATCCCGTGGGCTTCTCAAAACGTAGCAGGCGGAACTTAGTCTATTTTCAATGTCGTCTAATTCTTGTTTCCACTTTAAAGTTTCGTCAATATTTACACCTAAAAATCTAGTAACCTGTACCGTTTGCACAACTTTACCGTTAAACTTAGCATTTAAGATATCCATATTCCTGACATTGTTTCGAAATAGCATGGCGTTCGTTTTACTGGTATTAATCAGAAGATCATTTACATTTAACCAGTCCCTCATTGTTTCCAATGCTTGGTTTACACTTATATCTAAATTTTCAAGATCATCACCAGAGATAACTGCATTTGTATCATCAGCGAAGAGGATCAGCTTTATTGAGTCATTAGTGTTTGTATTGTTGCATTATATGTTGTATGAAATCATTTACATAGATGTTAAACAGTATTGGTCCCAAGATGGAGCCTTGTGGTACTCCCACTTTTATATTAACCATTTTAGATTTGGACATAGGGACCGCAGCGCAAAGTTCCAAGCGAGCAAGTGTAGTCACTTTGATAGGGGAAACCTTTGATTTTGCACACAATAATCTCACTGTGATATTCCCAGCAGGATCAGTAGTGTGTAGGTATACGACACATCCATACCCATTCATACTGGCGTCACAGAAGGCAACGATTAGCACAGTGCTATCACGTAAGACACCCACATGCCGAGGAATTTTCAGAAATGAAGTTAATGGAAATTCTTGTATGAACGCCGAAAACTTTAGAATAATGCTTTCGGGAGGAG
Organism: Anania fuscalis; assembly: GCA_950371115.1. Taxonomy (NCBI): domain Eukaryota; kingdom Metazoa; phylum Arthropoda; class Insecta; order Lepidoptera; family Crambidae; genus Anania; species Anania fuscalis. The sequence goes on along the minus strand of OX493326.1, from coordinate 9,512,676 downwards.
TGTCATCCCATCCAATATTGGACAGCCACAGCTCTTTGATAAGCAGCTTGGCATATAAAATTATAGGGGCTACTAAGCCGAGGACATCAAACAATCGAGCGACTACAGAAAGTATGCTCCGCTTAGTACATTTCTCTTCTACATTAAGAGTCGTGAAAAAAAAGCTGTCATCGACCGGTGCCCATGAAAGGCCTAATACCTTCGAAGCATTGTTAGAAGAATCATCACAAAAGTCTACTGTACTGCGATGCAAATCCGGAAGATCATCAAGTAGCGCTTGAGAATCACTCGTCCACTTTACTAAATCAAAAGCGCCGGACTTAAAAAACGAGATCATTTCTCGTGGAAGAAGAATGGCGCTGGATTCATCTGCAATAGAATGAACCAAATCGTCCATATAAAGTTTAGACTCTGCCACCAGTTCTCTATTCGGTTTCGTCTGGGATTAAAAATTGCATATTAGGTATTTCTTCCAGTTGCCAGAATTTTTGCACTAAATCATTAAGTGCGAGTGCAGAAAAAGAAGTTTTATTAATTTTATTTGAGACTCATTACAGGGATAGTCACCCATCAACATGAAACCGAACGCGGTCAAAAAAGCGGGGGGCGCATTGGTGCCAGACTCCACTTCGTTGCCTAAGTAAATATACGCAAACAATTGCGCACCTAGTACGACGTCCACGTTGCCGGGAATATTCCACGTCAAATCAGCAAGGGGCAATCCCTCTAAATAGCCGACATCACCCTTGGTTATGTAGTGAGTAGGCAGCTGATCCGTTATACAGTCAACGACAAGTGCATGTATCGTGTATTTATTATTGGGGTATACGCGAGACTCAATGTCTAAATTAACGTACCCCAATATGGGCCGAGACGCGGAGCCAATTCCCTTAACAAAAGAATTACTTAAGGCAATTATTACTAAGTTAAGCGCCTTGCAACAATCAGCGGTTATCAAATTGTTTTGAGAGCCATTATCAATAAGGCATCGTATTATTATTTTATTACCATTATTAGATTTCGCGTAAATTTGCGCGGTTGACAGTAAAATAGAAGAAGTAGGTCTAACTTCAGCACTTAATGACAGCGAAGGAATACCGGAGGAAACATCAACACTATGATTCGCGTTATGAATGCGCAGCGCAGGCGGAACAGGTGTGCTGTTATCAGCCGAGCAATTTTTCATAACGCACGAGTCTATGTTACCGTCGGCCTGTACGGACGGAGCGCGCGACGGGACCACAGGTGATGTCAATGACCCGTGACCGGTCGGGAGTTGAAACACTCGAACGTAATTATTTGACCCAATATTATGATCTTTTTTATCAAAGTGTAAGTAAGTGTGATGTTTCTTCTTGCATAAATCACAAACATGCATAGATTTACAAGACGTAACTGTGTGTGACCCACTTAAACAATTAACACAACCATGTTTTGATTTAATGAAATCAAATCGCGCGCGCGGAGAACTTAAGTTCTTAAACTGAGAACAAGCGAAAATAAATGATCGGTTTTGTTACAAAATTCGCACGATTTCGTCGGCGAAGTAGTAGTAGGCACACTCTCATTACTCGCGACGAACCACTTGCAGGTATAAGGGCGGGACGACTGATTAGTGGACGGCTTACTTGCGCTCGGGCCAGCGTTCGATGTCCGCGTCGAGTTATTGTTTAAACGTTGCAATATTTTTGCATAATCTTGCACGAAAGATACCAAGTCATTCCAAGACGAAATTTCTTTATTTCGAAACGTTAACTGAAACGCTTGTACCGTTTGTGAATCGATTTTCCTAAGTGCGCAATGAAATAAGATAAAATCGGACAAATCCTCGATACCTAACAGTTTTAATGCCGCCACGGAAGAGGTATACATGCCAATAAATAAATCAAGACTATAAGACTTATTTATGCAACCCTTAGAGTCAAGAATATTATTTAAGTAATGCGTGCCCCATGCACGTTTATCTTGAAACTTTATTACCAAACTTTCCCAGATGATATTATAGGTTTCACCCGTAGGCACAATGCCTGCCGTGACCTTGAGTGCGTCGTGCGTAAGTTTACCTTACTAGATACTGCACGCGCTGCGAGTCAGTCAGCTAATTATTGTTATGAATGTTCCATTTAAAGCTTTCGTAGAACTTAGGCCAATTTTGTGTTTTGCCATCAAAACTTGGCAATTCTATTGGTGGCCACTTAATGTTGCATGTAACATTAGAATTAGACGATTCATTTCGCGATGAATAATCTGATCGCAACGCTTGAATAATATTATTTCGGATGTGCTTTACTCGAAGATATAGATCTTCAAACGCATCTAAAGGCTTGTAATCTGGCTTAAACGTCAAATCAAGTGATAACTGGTGGTCATTTAAATTATCTATTATCGTTTCGAACTGACTACGCATCTCATCAATTGGTTCAGACTTAGCCATGAAAGTGTCATTACTTCTTGACGCGTAATTAGAAATGTGTTTTGTAAGATTAAATAAATCATTCATCCGCGAAAAACGTCGTTCTTTTTTAGCCGTCAAAAGGAAGAAATGTTTATCATTCGAATAACTAAACGTATTGTCTTTATCCGTAGACATTTTAAAGCAAGTACTTACAATGAATATGAGAAAAAAATTAAATGATAATTTCGAGTTGAATTATTTTAAATGACGTAAAAATATGTGGAATTTGCAAAATGGCGTAACTGGCGCGCAATGGCGGTACGCTGTAGGTAATTCGAGAACTTTACCAAAAATTACGTAAATCTGCGAACATCCAAGTACTTATATGGAAATTAATAATATTTGTAATAAGTATTTTAAATGAAAATATGATATGCTAGTGCAATATCCGTGCTTCCTACGAAACCCACTACAATTTCTCTTATATATTCTTCAGAATTTGATGTATCGCTTATTTGAGACTCACTTTGTTTGCTTAACATAGTCGCGTCTAATATTGTCGAATTCAAAACATGTTAGGAAAGTCTCGATAGGTCTAATTCCGATCTTGATCTTGGCATTTTGTTACGAATTGTCACATTCTCCATTTTATAAATAAAAAGAAAAAAAAATAGATTTTGTCAGAAATCAAACGAGAATTCTAAAATCACGAGAATTTTATAATTTTTAGACCATGCTAAGATTATTTTTACCAGCTGATATTTACTTGCCGATAAGATAAAGCATTGACGAGCTCCAAACTCTACCGCCGCGCCGAGTTTAACCGTCCCGATGGAGTTGATGATACACAGATTATTTGAGGATAGATAAAGCACCAACATTTCGTTTGCTTTTTCCGTTTCCGGTGTCAGAGAGTGAACAACTGCTGTAGTTGCTCCCTACAAGGTAATTAGTAGCAGCGAATAAGCGTGATAGGTGTACGGTGGTCCGCAGAATCGCAAGAACAAAACATTATTTACTCCGTTATAACCGCTGAACTGGTTGGAAAACAATTTCACCTACTCATAAAAGATAGAAGGTAAAGATAGGACCAGTGATGAGACTAAAAATCATAAAATACATTCTGTCAAAAAAGTTTTGGGAATTGATTATTTGTTTATGGTTCCAAATTCAAAATTATATTTTTTTTGTTGTTAGACTGGCACAACTGTTTTCCATTTTGGCTCGGAGTTTGAGTTACATCTGATAATTAGATTAGTATACCATAGATAGTTATACCATATCTAGTGTGTATTGCGAATTTCATAATGGACAAAAACATCGAACAAAGAGTTTGTCTTAAATTTTGCATCGCCAATGGGATTTAAGATAAAGATAAAAAACATTTATTGCGGGACATCACAACGACACATAACAAACAGAACGCAAACAATTAATTAGAAAACTAAAATAAAAACATGGAACATAGGGGAGAGTTCGTTATATCGTACTGCCATTTTAATCGTACCACTTCTAAATTTCCCTCTCAATGGGTATTTTAACACCAAATCGTGGCCCTGCGCAACCCCCCGCCACCCACCATTTGTAATTGATGTGACTTGACAACTGTGCGCGTGAGTGATAAAAACATTTTTTTGTGGAAGTTATTGCAAAGTTTGTCGTAAATTCGTAAGAATATGACTCGTAAACAAGGTAAGATAGAGATACACAGTTTTCATTAATTTATTACAACTTTATAGTAGATTATTGGTGGTTTTTGTTGCGTGTCTAAGTTTTGAGGTTATGCCGGACTGTTGCTTTTTTTTTAAATGACCTAGTTAGCTAAATTGTACCACTTGCAGTTGGGTAAATTGTACTGGTACGATTTAGCCGACTAGTCTAAAAGTACTTATATCTTACAGACTGTATTTTATATTGGTATAGATGACGGACCCGAAAGCTAAAATTAAATATTATAACTGGAACAAGGAGGATCTATAAAAATCTATTCTGGCTTACGAGAACAAACAATTAAGTTTGAATAAAATTTCAAAGACTTATTCTATTCCAAAACCTACAATTCTCCGGCATATAAAAAAGAAAAATAAGATTGCTGTTGATACAAAAATTCAAAAAGGGAGACCGGTTATCTTCGATGTCGAAACAGAAAATAAGTTGGCTGAGCATATTCTTCATCTCGAAACACACATGTTTGGTCTAACAATAAACGATATTCAACGTCTCGCATTTGAAATTGCTGAAATCCATAACATACAGAATAATTTTAATAAAAAAAACGCATGGCTGGCAAAGCATGGTTCTACAAATTTTTGAAAAGGCACCCACAGCTAAGTGTTCGATAACCTGAAAACACATCTATGAATAGAATTAAAGGATTCAATAGAGAAAATGTGTATCACTTCTTTGATTTGTTAGAGAAGATACAAATGGTATAGAACCTACCAATATCTTCAATGTAGACAAAAGTGGATTTTCAATCGTCCAAAAGAAAGCTCAAAAAATTGTAGGATTAAAGGGAAAGAAGCAAATTGGCGCCGCTACTAGTGGAAAACGAGGTGTCAATACCACTGCCGTATGCTGCGCTAGTGTATCGGGCCAATTTATCCCTCCAATGCTGATATTTAAAAGGATGAGACAAAACCCGGAACTTGCAAATGGTGCTCCTTTAGGCACACAGGTTGTTACTGTTTCTGAAAGCGGTAACATTAACTCTGCGCTCTTAGTTGAATGGTTAAAGCACTTTAATAAAATAGTGAAGCCCACACTTGAAAAGAAAGTTCTGCTGCTTATGGATGGACATACAACACACTCAAAAAATTTGGAAGCTCTGTGTTTAGCAAAAGATAATAGAATAATACTGTCACAACTACCAGGTCATACAACAAATCTTGACGTTTAATTTTTTAAACCACTGAGCACTTATTATATCCAAAGCACAGAAAAATGGTTAAGAACCAATGCTGGGCGACAAGTAACACAATACCAAGTTGCTCAATTATTTGGAGAAGCCTACGAAAGAGCAGCAGTGATTGGCAATATTGTGAATGGATTCAGAGCTAGTGGAATTTGGCCCATAAACAGACATATTTTTCCGGAGCATATATTTGAGGCCGCTGACAATTTGCTAACCGCTGAAACAATGAATTCAAACAACGAAAGCGTAGCACTGATACCAAATTTTACAGAATCAGAAAAAAAAGACGACCTAAAGAAAAAACAAAAGGTAGAAGAAAAGGACGACAAAGAAAACTACAATAAAGAAAAGGACTACAAAGAAAATTACAATAAAGAAAAGGACGACAAAGAAAACTACAATAAAGAAAAGGACGACAAAGAAAATTACAATAAAGAAAAGGACGATAAAGAAAACTACAATAAAGAAAAGGAGCATTTGATTTCTTCTCTTGCTGAAATACATACACAACCATCGACGTCGAAAAAACAATATATTAAACTGAAAACTACGCCTGTTGATATTAAAAAAACAATAAAAGTTTTATCACCACTGCCAAAAAATACATCAAGAGCGAAGAACACTATACAAAAAGGTATTGAAATTACATCAAGCCCATATAAAAATCAACTAGAAGAGAAGATGAAGCAGAAGAAAGTTAAAGTAAAGAAAGAAAAGGTTTGTAAACCAAAGAAACACTAAACAGTGAAAAAAGAAAAGAAAACAGCTACATCCAAGGGCAAATGCAAAAGTTTTAAAAGGAAACGATCCTCTTCCATTACTAGTAGCGATGATTCAGATGAGACACTTGTTGTGGAATTAGATGACGATGATGACAGCGATGATGATCTCGAAAATACAGGGTTACAGGTTAAGCCGACCTATTCCTGTTAAGGGCGTGTAGTTCACAACGTCCCCTACTGATTTGACTATGAACACCCTATTCTAAACTTAACTATTTTCGTTAAAATAATTTTAATTGATTTTTTATAAAAAATACCCGATTTTCGGTTAGCAGCTTAGATATTTTCAAATGTGTAAGTCTTATTATTACTATTACTTGATTTTTACATGTAAATAAGATGCTTTATGACCTCAGTAACCAAAATTGTACGTAAAATAAATACATAAGTCCGTGTAGACGATTAAAACTTTAAAAAATAAGTAAAAAGTTCCAAAGTTTATTTTTCTTTAAAGTATAATAAAAAATAAAAAAACTATGGCGCCTGTTTTGCAGATGTGCCTAAAAATATCCACGTTTTATCAGCTATCCAACGAGGTATTACAAAAGAGGGTTTTAATAAAAAAAACTAAAAAAAAACTTAGTTGCAAGCCCCCAGGTACCAGTTCTAACAGTATCTCGCCTATTGTCCTTTAAGATCAATGGGGTGCGTGCGAGCGAGATACCTGACGATTTATGCAGGTGTGAGTGAGAAAAATAATGTGCAGAAAATGGTTTGATAATACAACACGTTTTGAGTTTGTGTTTATGTTAGTCTGCTCATGTGATTCGTCCGTGGTAGATGCGATATTATTTTGTTCACTGTTTCCTACTCGACTTGGCTGTGTTTCTAAACTGTTTCTTCTCATTCGTGACTGCTGTGCTTGTAAACTGGACTCTGATTTGTGCTTGTGATACGGAACTCTTGAAGATGACGACCTACACGAATGAGGAATATGCTGACATGTTAGTTTGCTACGGATACTGCAATTGTGTGTCCGCTCATGCTCGCAATGAGTACATAACACGCTATCCTGGTCGTCGAGTGCCGGATGTGAGTGTGTTCGAGTTTATCGAAGACTTCGAGAAACTGGCTCCGTTTCAAGACGACGTACAGACTTGGGAAGACCACTTGTGATTGATGACGACGAAGAACAAAACAACGAGATAGTGGAACGATTTCGATTGGATCCAACCACTTCCACTAATATTGTTGCTGTTGACTAATATTGTTGTTGTTGACTCTCGCAATGGAAAGTATGGTTTACCGTCCATACAACGGGCCTATACCCATACCATTATACGCCGGTCCATGTTATCGAAGAGGGAGATCCCGTGAGAAGAATGGATTTCTGCAGATTTCTGTAAAATGCAGATGTCGAAGACCCGACTTTCCTGAAAAAAAATCTTGTGGACAGATGAGTCGAAGTTTTTATTTTATTTATTAAGATCACCAACAAGGTTACACCAACAGTATGCCACTTCAGAATTCTTATATGTTTAATAATAAATGTGCTAAGTGCAAACTTAATTATAGGTGACAACAGCATGCACTAGGAACAAAAGCAATACTAACCTACTTTACTTTACTGCTCAACATTAAACATTATAATTACAATAAAAAGAAAAAGAGAGACAAAGTTCCCCAGGCTTTTATCTAACCCGTTGTTCAGGCATGTGGACCTAAATTTATTTAATGTGTCAGAATAAATGTCGACATTTGCGGCCTTAGACATCGTATTATATTGCGCGAACATTCTATTCAAAGGAGAGAACAAACCTTAATTCGATTTGGAGCTCTTGGTCGCAAATAAGTTAAATCGAGATATCCTAGGTAATTTAAAAGGAACATTTAATTTAACTCTTGACAGCAATTGGGGGCAGTCTTATATCCCATTAACAAGCTTGTACAAGAAAATATTGTCCAACATAGTCCGACGATCTTTCAAAGAATTTAGTTTGAAGTAGCTAAGTCTGTCCTCATAGTGAGGTAGTTTTTTTGCTAAATTCAGGCCAAAAGACAAATGCCACAAGAATCTTTTTTGGATGCGCTCAAGTTTTTTCACATAAACATCATAATGAGGATTCCAAGCGACACTGCAATATTCCAGTCCGCTTCGCACAAGAGCGTTATACAGAATTATTTTAGTCTGAGGCTTCTTAAAATCCCTTGAGTTTCGCAGAATAAATCCAAGTGTTTTATAAGCTTTATTAACTATGTTATCCATATGCGCATTGAAACGTAACTTTGTATCCATAGTCATTCCCAGATCACGGATACTGTCTAAATTGGTGAGTGCATCATTACCAATGATATATTTTCTAAGGAAAGATGCTTTTTTACGATTAAAATGAACCACAAAACATTTTTTGGTGTTGAGAGACATGCCGTTTTTATTACACCACTCCGCAACATTGTCTAAATCTTTCTGAAGAAGAAACACATCATCCAACGAATCGATCTGTCTTAGGATTTTGAGGTCATCAGCAAACAAATAGCTTTGGGAATAATTGAAGCACAGATTTATGTCGTTAATAAAAATATTAAAGAAAACAGGCCCGAGTATGGAGCCTTGGGGGACTCCAGAACAAGCATCAACAGGATTTGATACGTATCCATTCACCACAACTACCGATTTTCGGTTGTTTAAGTAGGATTTACACCAATTCAATAAGCTGCCTGTGATGCCGATGGCAGCTAGTTTTCTGAGTAGTACGTCGTGATTGACCCTATCGAATGCTTTACTGAAGTCAGTGTATATGACATCGACACACTTTCTTTGATCTAGTGATTCCGACAAATCATCCATTAGAGTAATCAAATTGGTTGATGTCGATCTCGCCTGCACAAAGCCATGCTGATGCAGAGAGACTGTTTGTCGAAAATGCCATGAAATTATGGGACTTATCATCGATTCAAAAACTTTGGCAAAGGTGGGAAGAATAGAAATTGGTCTGTAATTATCAATTTGACTAGCGTGCCCTGTCTTGTGCAACGGTAAAATCAAAGACATTTTCCAGTTTGATGGAAAGATTCCGGTGCTCAAAGATTTGTTAAATATGCGTGAAAGTGGATATGCAAGAGCCTCAGCGCATTTAATTACAAAAATAGAAGGTATACCATCCTCACCCGCTCCTTTGTGTAGGTCAAGTCTTTTTAAAACAGTGTAAACTTGATCACTGGTAAAGGAGATCGAAGCAAGGTATCCATTCTTAGCATAGTTAGCAGTCAAATTATGGTCAATACGTGGAACATCACTACTGTACACGGATGCAAAATGGGATGCAAAGAGATTACAAATTTCGTGACCTTCCGACGCTGTCTTGTCACCAAGTGTCATTTCCACTGGGTACGACCCTTTACCATGTCTCTTGCGCTTGACGAAAGACCACAAAAGTTTAGGATTAGTACTCATGGTTTGTTCCAAGCTATTTATGTATCTGTGGTAGGCTAATTTGTGCAGTTTTTGGCATCTTCGTTTTAACATTTCAAAAGCTAAGACATCACGAGGGTTGCTATTAAACTTACGAATCTTAACTCTATACTTGTGTTTTTCTTTTAACAACTTAATCAGACCCGGTGTGAACCAAGTAGGAAGCTTGCTGTTAGGTGGCCTAGACTTGGGAACATATTTCTCTATTAAAGATCGAAGAATGGAATGGAGTTTGATCGACATCGAATCTACGGTGAGGTTTTCTGATAATACAATGTCCCACGCTACCATTTGTAGCTCTTCTATGATTTTTTGGTAATTTGCTTTGAAAAAACAAAATCTTACGTCATTTTTTGGGGAGAGAGTAAATGGTTTGTTACAAGGTACTGAGAATTGAATTTGAATTGAGACCTAAGACCCTTGACGATTTGCCCCTCAATTTGATTAGAGACATGTAGTTTCAGCATGATGGCTACCCTGCACATTTCAGGAGTAGTGTCCGAAAATGGCTGGACACAAACTATCCAAACAAATGGATTGGGCGAGGTGGGCCTTTACCCTGGCCAGCCAGAAGTCCGGACCTAACCCCGATGGATTTTTATGTTTGGGGGCATATGAAGAGTCTCGTCTACAGTGAGCCCAACCCAATAACATCAATAGAAGTATTAAGAAACAGAATTATTAATGCAGCAAATTAAATGCGAAAGACTTTGAGTACTGGTGTAGTAAAAAGTGGACTTCGAAAGAGAATGCGAAGATGTGTGCAAAACAGGGGGTCAAGCGCGAAGTTTACCATCCAAATGTTCGCATCCGATCGATCCCCGACCGAAGTTTCGATTTGAACACTAGTATGAAACAACATCGAAATCGTGGAGCTCCATCAGGACCACAGACAAATTGTAGAAGAGTATCGGATCGAATGATACTGAGTGCTAGAGATACCTTACGTGTTAAAATTTTACCGGTTTTGTAAAATTCTTTCCGGTTTTTAAAATTCATTAATCTAATGCGTAAATATGTTTTCTATTGATAGGAAATTGGTTTTTGTAATTAGTTTTCAATATTGAAACTAAGAAAAGTTTAAAAAGTCCAATTTTTATGACATTTAGATAATTACATGCGTTACACAAGAAACGTCATTGCATGTTTGTGATAAAAAAAAGAGGCAAAGTAGACAGCATAGACAGACGACGTGCTCTGTTTAATCTGTGAGAAAGGAAAACTGTAAATAAAAGTTTGTTTTGTTTGAAAAAGAATTAAAGTTAACATAGTTTGTTATATGCCAATCATCGCAAAAGACGAACGAGGCGAGCCGCGAGACCAAACAAACAAAAGTCACATTTTCGCCATTATTTGTAGTGACCAAGAAAATGTCTACACCCACTGCAGCACAGACCGAAGCATTTCTCAACTTCCTCGAGGAGCATCGTGACCTTGCCAGAGGGTTGTTGAGAAGTGTGGAAAGCTGTGCAAGTTCCCAGCGCCTGTGGGAAACCATTACCACAACGCTGAACGCCATGGGTGGATGCACCAAAACAATACAGCAGTGGCAAAGTAAGTTTTTCTTCTTCTATTTAATTACAAATATATATTAGAAGCATACGAAAATAGTAAATCATATGTTCGTCATCTACACATTTTAAGTAACTTACTGATAATATTATTTTATTTTAGGTATGGGTAGATAAAAAATATATGGCCAAGAAAGCAGCGGCAGCCGCTTGAAGGTCTGCGTCTGCTACTGGCGGTGGACCCTCTACCGCTCCGCACCTCTCCCATTGGGAATCGAGGGTCATTTCGATAATGGGAGATGGATTTGTCGAGCCACAAACAACAGCAAGGGTGGCTGCTTTTGCTGAGGTAATTTATTTCATTTCATTTATCCACAATTATCATAATACATGTAGTATCCATAAATTAATAATAATGAAGCCATTTTAAGTCAGTACTAATTTTCAAATTCTATTTATTATAATTGCTTGCAATTTGTATTAGCTCGTCTTTCTATTCTACAATTAGTTAAAAAAAAATATTTCTAATGTCTCCTACATAATTTCCTAATAATATTGTTTCAGCAAAATCAAGAAAACATAACTGCTGAACTAGAAAGTTCTACTGACAGACTACCAGAAGATGGCGCAGGTGCTAGTCACTTGGCCCCGATCATCCAAGTTCACCCACTACCACGTAAGTGCATTACCATTAGTTGTTTCTTATTTCTTTAATACAAGTGCTTCTTATTTCTATAACACAAGTGCTCTAGCTACATATCATAGGATTAGAGCAATGGATGTGATGTCCAATATTGACTTAATAATTAATTGATTGATGACCTCTGTGGCCGAGAGGCAAGCATGCTGGACTGTTAATAGCGCCGCCATCTCTAAGGTTCCGGGTTCGATCCCCGGTCGGGTCAATGTAGAATCTTTCTATATTGGCTCGGGTCTGGGTGTTGTGGTACCGTCGCTGTTTCTTATTTATATAACTCAAGTGCTTTAGCTACTTACCTTAGGATCAGAGCAATGTATGTGATGTTGTCCAATATTTATATTTATTATGAGTTTTAAATAACTAGTCTCGGCAAAACTTTTTAAAAACAAAAAAATTGCTAAAAACCCATTTCTCAGTCTAATTTTATATTTACAGATCCTACTGGAGAAAGACTACCAGAAGATGGCACAGGTACAAGTCACTCAGCTTCAATCAGCCAAGTGCACCCAATACCACGTAAGTAAATTATCATTATCTTTTATTAGTTTTATAAATCTTGCTCAATACTTTCTGAATAATATTAGTTAGTATAGTGTTTATTATTAAGACATAACATAATACAAAGTCTCTTTGTAGGCAGACGTCGGCAAAGACCACTTCGCACCAGTCTGCGAGTGAATCTGATGGTTCTGTACGGGCACGGCTGTTTCTTCTAGAAGAGAGACGTGCAGAACGTGAGCGCATTCGAAACGGGAAGCTGGCAGGGATCGAGACGGCTCTACAGGAGTTGTGTGGCCTAGTGCGGCTAGTGATTGAAAATCAATCAAGGCCCAATCAATATATAATAAATAATTATTCATGAAAGTCATAACTATTTATTATTATATTGAGAATTTTATTAGTAAATAAATGATAGTTTTATAATGTAAGAATAAATTCAATTATTTCGATAATAACACGATAGCTATGAAAGTGTCGTGAAATTTGACATTAGACCGCAGATATAACACTTGTCAAACTCAAATGTTCGGTCGGATGGAACATTTCAGAGTAGGGTTTACGACGCAACTAATGTCAAAATGATGTATGATCGGATCGACTGGAGTGCCCGATTCGACCGACCGACCGATTGCATTTCGTGCTAGGAAATACGCGAACAATCGGCCGATTATATCGAATTTGTCACTTCGCGCACTACGCCCCCTGCATACATTTAGCTTCGAGCAACACAACAACGGTGAGTCCAAATTACGAGATATGTTATTGTTTTAAAAATATGATCTATTGTGTGTCGAACAGTCGAACTACTTTACATGATTGAACTTGTTCGGTCACGCCGCGCCCGCGTGTGGCTTGTTGTTATCTGTCAGTCACTCGCTGGCTTCGGCACCGCGCGGGCAGGAGACTACACTCAGTGGTTGAGATAGACAACGCTATACACCGTGCATTCAACTGTGTGATCGGTTCGGTTTTTTGTAATTACAAACTTTTATTTAACTTGCAATGTTAATAAAGTTTTGAATACTCGTATAGTTCGGATGACAATACGTAATTAGTTTAGTGTTATTCTAAATATAATATTTTAGGGTGTTCGTTATATAAGATAGCAGAATAAATAATACTAATATTAATTTATATTCATATATTAGGTTATATGCAAATAATAGGCACACATAATATATTAATATCAAAATATTATTTAATTAGTGGGAAAACGCGCCATCTGTTATGTTGCTTGCGTAAACCAGTAACCAAGATGTCATGAGTAAGATAGGTGCGATCTTTCTTTTTAGTCATTGATTTCAGGATTTCAGGCGCAAGATGCCGCCGGACTAGTTATTTTGCTATGTACATAAATATTTTTTATTAAATCTTTCGTTGTTGTTTGTCCAAATCAATTAAGTGTTTATCAAACGTCCAAAAACAGTACAGTGTCGTACGATAATCAACAATGTACAATTTATTCTTACATTACAGATAATGCCATTTACGATTGTGCAAACATTGGAAGATGAAAAAAAGGTGCTTAGCTGCATCCCTGTAGGTTGGATGAAAAATAATTGCTTAGCATGGCCTAGAAAAAAAGCTGACAAACTTACGAGAGTAGAAAGCTCGCTTCCTGGTGCTGACTGGTTTTTGATGCAATGCACAGTAAAAAGATCAGACTTAACCTACAATGAAGGACAGTTAGCAATATCGATTATGACCGAAGTAACCGACACAGAAGAAGATGAATCTCCTGCAAACATCAAGCAAGAACGATATGTAAGCAAAGTTAAATCTCAGAATGACATACTGGAGTGTTGTTTGGTAAGTTAACTGAATAAGAATTTTATTTGTTGTACTTTTTTCTTTTGGTATCAAAACACTTTGGTTTTAAAACACTTTTAATGTAAATCTCTATTTCAAATCATTTTTTTTAAATTCTTTTAAAATTCGTATAATTTTGTCCATTCAATGAGAGCCAAGCTATAACATAGAAATAATCTATTGGCAGACCTTGATTGAAATTGAAGGATGAGGCGCAATGTAATGGTAGTTTAGATTATGTAGGTAGCTCCAAAAATTCCTAGACCCTACCTCACTTAATCCTAAATTATAAGATAAGTTAATAAGTGTTTTTTTTTTCATTTTTGTGTTAACAGGAAAAAGCGGCCATAAAATCTATCAAGAATCAACCACTGCTACAACCAATGATAGAAGTACCGGAGCCCACTATTATTAATGATCCTCTAGAGTCTCCCAACGAAATGTTTTCTTGCCTACAGACTGAAACAGAAAATGCATCGACATCTTCAACATACACGGAAGTCAATGAAAATGTGATTTCTACCGAGCCTGTTGAATTTATTTTTTATCCCTCACTGGAAACAAATACCACAACAAGCACTAAAAATTATATCACGGAAAAATTGGACAGCCTTACAGTTACTGTTTATGCTATAAAAAATAATCTGAAAGAATTACAAGAAACACAACAACAACTTATGTTACGCACTATTTCAATGCAAGCACAGTTTGAAGAGTTTTTGAGAAAAACACAAGAAAAGAATTTACATAAAGAAATAGGCTTCAACCCCATCAATAGTTTGGATTCACTACAAGAACTGGAAGATACCCTAAAAGATGATAGATGTACAACAGAACTTATTTTTAAAAAAATCTGTTGTTTGCGGTATTGGTAAGGGCAGAGGTTTAAACAATTGTTTCAGCTTGGTTGATGTAATTTTTGACAGAAGTTTTCTGACAATTTGTTCGTGGGCAGGAGGTGCACGCGGTGAGGATACAAAAAAAGTCCAAGTCAGAATAACGCAGCATTGCCTAAACCAGGCCCAAGTCAAAAAAATGCAGCAGCAGTGCCTGCACAGGGTCAACATGAGAATGCTAAAGTACCTGGACAAGGTGAAAGTCATAATATCGCGCTAGTAGAAACTACACAACATTAAGCTATAAAAGGTAAATTGTAATTTTTTTTTAAATAGAAGTTTAGGTCAAAATTATAACGGGCAGGGTTAATTTTCATATCTTTAAAAACGAGTTATAAGACTACTCTAAAATTTTATCGATGCATAATTTGTTGTCAGTTACATTAATTTTGATTTCATGCCATGGTATCAGTTAATGTACCTTATGTATTAGAGCCACCTGGTTTGTCACGTACGGATGGAAAGAGACCCGACGGCCTTACATTGGTTCCTTGGCGAAGAGGTCGATGTCTTTTATGGGACGCAACATGCGTGAGCACCTTTGCTGCGTCACATTTACGGCATACCGTAATATCGGCGGGTTCAGCTGCGGAAAATGCCGCTAAATTAAAGCATTCCAAATATGCTGCTTTGGAGACCGCGTATGATTTTATGCCGATTGCTGTGGAGACGGCTGGGCCCTGGGGTGATGAGGCACCAATCAATCAATCTGACTCACAATAGGACGTAGCGGGACATTTGGTTTGTGTATTTTTGGCAACCCATATAATTTTGGTGGTTTTGCGCACGAAGGTATTAGGTATTGAGCATCTAGACTTAAACTTTCACTATGTTTTCGCACTAAAGAAAACCAGTGACTTACGTGCGGGGAAAAGAACATATAGCCGACATCAAACATAGACGGAATACTAAGTCTGCAGTGTGTGAACATGCCTTAGATACACCCAACCATTTCATACGATTTGACCAGCCTAAAGTCCTTGCAAGAGAACGACGATTTGTTCCTCGCATGTTACGGGAGGCAATTGAAATTAGAAGACACCCGAATTTTAACAGAGAAGATGGTTGGAAAATACCACCAGCATGGGATCCTGTTTTAACGAATCCCATGCTAGGCCCTGCACTGCAAGACCTCTAGATACAGTTAGCTCTTTTTGCGTAGATAGGAACAAATTAATATGAACTGACTGACGGTAGTTTATATTTTTTCAAAATATTGTAAAGACGAATAACACCTTAGTCTACCTGTGACCACGAACGCTGTTAAGTGTTCGAAACGTCAGGTTAAATAAAATGTTAATAAATCGCGAAATAATCCGTAAAAGTAACTACTTTTATTTATATATTTTAATGAAACTTCATTTAAATGTATCGTGTTCGCGTAAATAAAAGACAACAGTAAGGCTCTTGGGACTTCTGGTTTTAATCTTGGCCTTTGTGCAGTTCTGTTTACCCATTCTTGATAGTTTATAAGATCTTCCTCAAGCTCAAAGTAATAAGCCAATTTATGTAAATTATGTATTTAAATTTATTACATAATAATATTTCTTTTATTGTTTCTACCAAACTGACCAAACATGCAAAGTAAGGTAACCTAATAAGATCACAGAATAATAGTTGCTAGGTAAATACCTACATAACCTATGTAAAATTTATAAAACTTACATTTAGGTGGTCTTCGCATATATAAATCGCACTTTTAGGCACATTTTGTTTATTTACTGCAGAACACCATTCAATCCGTGTCGATTTTGGTACATGAAAGAAATATTTTCCCGGACATAATTATACAATGTTCTCGCATGTTGGAACAAAACAAGAAATTAGGGGATCACGTTTGACTGTAGGGCGATTTTCCATGAAAAAATTACTAAGAAACCGCTAATAAATAACACAGAACTAAATCAAAACAATATAATATATTTAAAAATCGATCCAAACATGCTAATCCTAATGTTGTTTTGAAAGTCAAAGTCACACAGTTTTTTTTAACTATCGATAGTTGTTAGTTTCTTTTTTTTTCAATAATATGACACGACTTTCTGTTTGGATTGGCTACAAATAAAAAAAGGTATAAATATATTTTTTTTAAACTTAAAGATTTTTTTTAAATTAAATCAAATTATGTCATAAAATACCTAAAACATCCGTGATAAGCAATCTATCAAAACATGTTCCAAGCATCGATGTAATTAGATTTTTTTTACACACGATTGAAGTTCATGAAAAAATCGAAAATTTTAAATAGCGTGTTTGACCTCATATTAAATAGAATTTTAAAAAATACATTTATCTCTTAATTTGCCCGGAAATTAGTAGTAACCTGAATATTTTAAGTATTTTCGCAAAAAAACGAAATAGATGTTTTAAAAAAAAGTCTAACTTCTTCTAAGACTAAGACAACCATGGCTTAGATGGTTCTAAACTGTCTATACTTACTTCACCTTAAAGCTTTGCACCCATCTACCAATCACCCTGTATATTATTATTTTTGTTTTACCTTTTAGGATACTCTCATTATTTGAGGTAGAAATTTAAAGTTCAGACGGGTTGCAACCAAGCCTGATATGATAGTTTAACCTAATGAAGTTAGTGAGTAAACGTGTCACATACTAGTTTAATATATTTGTATTTATGCATGAACTTGATCAGAATTTTCTTGTTATTCTGCATGTATTTAAAATGACTACTTTTTGGATAAGGTGTAATATACTGTGATGAATTTGTAAAGTATCTAATTCTCTTTATTGATTATTGAACGAAACGTTTTATTTAATTATAGACAAAGATATTAAGTACATTTAAATAAAATTAACCTAAACTGAAATTACTAACAAAAAATAATAATTATTTCTTTTTTATAATATCGATATTTGGAAGTTGCTTTTAGTGTCACAGCACCACCTCTTTTGACATCAGCGTCAATTTTTTTTTTTTTGGAAGCTACTTTTGGCAATGGCACCATGTCTACCCAACCTAACTCTTGTACTTAAGCTGTTTTAGAATAAGCAGTTTTTAATTATTTAATTTCAGAGGAAAGAAAGAAAATAAATGTAAATGAAAATATACGTGTACCTTATTTTTTAGTATAGTTTTAAATAAACAATTAAAATTGGTATGTAAAATATTTAAAATGTTGTCAATTGATGTAATCTTAGGTATTTTAACTGAAAGTATGTTACTCTGCTTGTTGAAAAATATGTAAATATTACAATTTCACGAAGATTCACGCGAAAATAAAGCATAAACATGTAAAATAACCTCGTTGAATCCGGTCACCTTTTACAAGGTATAAGAGTATTTACATATTCATAGATTTTAAAAGGTATAAGGGAATATACCACTAATCAA
The DNA here is from genome assembly GCA_950371115.1 of Anania fuscalis. NCBI lineage: Eukaryota > Metazoa > Arthropoda > Insecta > Lepidoptera > Crambidae > Anania > Anania fuscalis. The sequence continues at coordinate 9,494,405 of OX493326.1, read as the reverse complement.
TTGAATTTGTTTTTGCATCGTATAACTTTGACCGTTTTCTCCTTCATTATGTCCATTATTTAGTACAGGTGGTACAGAATATTTATCAGTAATCAATCCTTTTAAGGTAACCTAATGCGAGATGAGCAAATCGAAGAAGCTTTAGAAGTATTAAGTCAGTCAGATATAGAAGAGAATGAACCATTTGGAGATGATGATGTTACAGATGAGGATTTCTACATAAACCAAAACCAAGAAAGCTCTTCAAGTTCTGAAGAATCTGAAAATGATATACCAGTAGTTCAACCGAATAGAGGTAGGTGCCGCAGACGAACAAGATCGCGACGACAGGTCCAAAATGCTCGTAGATCTCGTAGAAGTCGTAGTCGGGTTCGGGGGCGATCAGTCTTGCGTCTAGCTGATGTATTAAATGCATCCGAAAATGTTGACGATTTGGGAGATCCCGAATGGAAAGATTGTGATTTTGATCCAGAAACCGTGCCATTTATACAACCAGCTTATTTGCCTTTACAAAGAGATCATTTTACTAAGATTGATTACTTTATCAGTATATCGATGACAAAGTTATCGAAAATATCGTAAATAAGTCGAACTGGAGCTATTTTTCTAGAAACATGCGGGCATTAAACTTAACTTGTGAAGAATGCAAAACTTACATAGCTATTCAGATGATTATGTCTTGTATCAAAGTCAAAGTCATTTATTTTTGCAAATTGGCCATCAATGGCACTTTTACATGGCCCTATATTTTTTTTCCTACCACCGCTTTGGGACTACATATCGGCTGGTGATGAGAAGAAACGGCGCAACAAACTCAGTCACCTTTGTCAGCCTGGTTTTATTACAGGAAATACAATTACAAGATAGTGTAAGTGCGAGCTAGGCAGGTTATTAAGTACATGCACTCTTGTCATTCAAGTAATCTTCAACTTTGTAATATCCTTTTTCCATAAGGATTTTTTTAATGTGGTTTTTGAACTTATAAACAGGCAAGTCAACAAGAGTTTGTGGTACTTTATTAAATATTTTTATACATTTCCCCAAAAATGAATTACCTACTTTCTTTAATCTGAAGCTCGGAACGGCAAGTTTATTTTTATTTCTAGTATTATAATGATGTGAATCACATTTAAGGCTAAACGAACTAATGTTTTTTCTAACATACATAATATTATCAAAAATTTATTGTGACGCTACTGTTAATATATTAATATCTTTAAAGACCTCCCTCAGAGAGTCGCGAGGCCCAAGACAATATATTGCACGTTCAGCTCTTTTCTGCAACACAAAGATTGATTCGATGTCAGCAGCTGAGCCCCATAGCAATAGACCATACGACAATAAACTATGAAAATAACTAAAATATACTAGTCTTGCCGTTTCGACATCAGTTAAAAGACTCATTTTCCTCACAGCATAAGCCGCTTAACTGAGCCTTCCTGACAAGGCAATTATATGGGGACCCCATTGCAGTCGGGAGTCTATAGTAATTCCCAAAAAGGTTGTTGAATCGACTGCATCTGTGATCGTCTGACATATTAATATGCGTACTGACCTGCCTCACATTGGGCATAGTGAATTTGATGAGCTTGGTTTTTTTTTGCATTAAGTAAAAGATTGTTAGCAGTAAACCATCGTAGTACTTGAGAGAGAGTATTATTTACATCGTCAAAGGTTGCTTTACCTCTGTCAGTTTTAAAAATCAATGACGTATTATCTGCAAACAATATTATTCCACACAGATCCTTAGTAAAGTAAGGAAGGTCATTTATATACATATATCAAGAATAATAAAGGTCCCAATATAGAGCCCTGGGGCACACCCATGCGTAATGGAGCCCCGGATGAGTCAGTTCCATTGACATTAACTGTTTGCGTTCTATCTGTGAGGTATGACTCTAACAATCTTCCTGACTCATTTGAGACACCATAATGCCGTAATTTCATTAATAACGTTTTGTGATCTACACAATCGAAAGCCTTAGACAAATCGCAAAAAACCCCTAAAGCATCCTGCTTACTTTCAAATGCATCAAAGATATGCTTAATGAGTGCAACTCCCGCATCAGTTGTGTTTCTCCCCTTTGTGAAACCAAACTGATTCTCATGCAATAGTTTGTTTATTCTGAAGTGTGATAAGAGTTGATTGAAGATTAACTTTTCAAATATTTTACTAAGAGCTGGTAAAATTGATATCGGTCTATAGTTAGAGGGATCACTTTTATCTCCGGATTTAAATAAGGGTATAATTTTGCTGTACATCATCAAATTAGGAAACGAACCTTCATCAATACACTGATTAAATATACAAGCAAGATGCGTTGCTATACTATCAATTATATGGTTGATTATATTAACTGAAATGCCCCATAAATCTTCTATTTTTTTCATATTTAACTCTTTAAAAGTTTTTACAATAACTTCGGGATTTATATGCCTAAAATTTAGAATAGAAGTACATTTTTCGACATTTGATTTCAAAAAAGTTTCCGCAAGACCTTGTGAAGAGTTTTAATTACTAGTTGTAGCAATAGGTATATTAGAAAAAAATCCTTAAACGCGTTTGCTACCTCATTGTCGGATTGAATAATTTTATTATCAACGTTAAGGCTAATTGTGCGATCTAATTGTTTATTTTTGCATGTTTCTCTATTAATAATGCTCCAAGTGGCCTTTGTTTTATTTTTGGAGCTAGCAATAATATCACGAATGTAATTTGATTTGGCTACTGAACATACCTTTTTAAAGATTTTAGAGATTTTTTTCACATGTTCAATAATTTTAGGGTCTTGAGTTTGAGCTTTAAGTTTATATAATTCATATAATTTTCTCCTACTTTTATGAATACCGGTTGTGGCCCAGTCGCTGAATTTACATTTATTTATATTTATTCTAAGGTGTTTTTGCTTAAATATATTATTAAACTCATCTTTAACCAATCTAAACAAATTATCATATAACACATCCGTATTAGCGCTGTTGAATGGCAATATATTTAATTCATAATCAATATTTTTCTTAAATCGATCTAATTTATTGGTAGTGACTGGCCTACAAACAATATCCACTATTTGTAAAACATGATGGTGCTCAAATGTGGCTATTTGTCCACTATGATCTGATCTTAGACAGTTTATAATAGATTTTTGCATAACTTTACAATTACAGAAAATATTATCTAAGCAAGTAGCTGTTGTAGGAGTAATTCGTGTAGGTTCATTAAAAATATTAATTAAATTAAAGGATTTAAAAAGGTTTAGGAACCTTATAGAGTTTTGAGTTACCTCTAATAAATCAATGTTAAAGTCTCCACATACAACTATCTTCTTATTCGTTTTTGATAATTATTTTAATACCTGTTCCATAGTGGACTCAAAAAGAAGGTAATTGGCAGATGGGGGTTTATATACACTAACAATAATATACCGCTCCAGCTCAGCACACGCTAGTTCAATAGTTTGCTCTATAAAAAGTGCCACGATGTCTTTGCGATCTTTTGACTTAATATTATTTTTAATAAGAATTAGTGATCCCCCTCGTTGAGCTGACTCTCTACTGAACAAACTAATGACTTCCCAATTTTCAATCCCTATGAGCACTTCACATTTCTTAAGCCAGTGCTCAGTAAGACAAAGGACATGTCTATTCATTTCCTGTAATAACCTGTATAAACTACCCAACGCTCAGGATGTACTGGTCAAAGGAATTTAGAGTACCAATAATTGCCAACACTATGCCAAGAAATCGTTCCTTGATTCTCAGAAACGCAATAAAATTGGTAGTAGATGAAGATGTCAGTATTGAAGAACGACAAGCAGATAAATTATGGAAGGTACGACCACTGATTGACGCTGTTTTGAAAGGTTGCCTAGTCCAGGAAAAAACCAAAGACCTCTCAATCGATGAGATGATGATACCTTTTCAAGGAACATGTCGTTTGAAGCAGTACTGTCCAGGAAAGCCCAACCCTGTTGGGTTGACAGCCTTCGTGCTTGCGACGCCAGAAGGACTTGTCTGTAATTACCACATTTATCAAGGCAACACGACATATCCAGATCTTGAAGGCTCTACATATAGCTTAGGTAAAAAAGCTGTACTAACTTTAACAAAAGACTTAGTACCGGGTCATAATATATATTGCGATCGGTATTTTACTTCAGAAAAACTCCTCATGGCACTAAAGAATAAAGGGCTAATGTGTTCAGGGACTCTTATGAAAAATAGGGTTCCGCCATCTGCCCGACACGTCTTACCAGACGATCAAGTAATGAAAAAGAAGACAAGGGGATCGTGGCAAACAGCTGTACACAAAGCAAAAAAAAATTGTTATAACGAAATGGGTGGACAGTAAGCCTATGACTTTTATGTCAACCACACACGCTGATAAAACCATGGATTCCTGCGAACGCTGGTCAAAAAAGGAAAAAAAAATACGTCACAATGCCAAGACCAGAAGTTGTAAAACTTTATAACAAGAACATGGGTGGCGGCGATTTAGCTGATAGGATGTTATCAGTATGCCCGTATCGCTATCGAACAAAAAAATGGACACAACGGACTATTGCCCACTTTCTTGATTTGGCCGTGATCAATTCGTGGATATTATACCGTCAAGTTGAACTTAATAAAAGGTAGAAGACTCAAATCGATTCAACAGCTTCGGCCATTTAAATTAGATATTGCCAAAACAATGCTAAAAAATATTGTTGAAGAACAGAGGGAAGAGTCACAGGAAGAAGAGCAAGACGAAGAGTATGAGCAGCAGCACTCTAAATTCAGAAAAAGGTGCATACCTGTTCCTATTCCTTCAGATAAGTAAGGCAACACAATATATTGCACGTACAGCTCTTTTCTGCAACACAAAGATTGATTCGATGTCAGCAGCTAAGCCCCATAGCAATAGACCATACGACAATAAACTATGAAAATAACTAAAATATACTAGTCTTGCCGTTTCGACATCAGTTAGCCTCATTTTCCTCACATCATAAGCCGCTGAACTGAGCCTTCCTGACAAGGCAATTATATGGGGACCCCATTGCAGTCGCGAGTCTATAGTAATTCCCAAAAAGGTTGTTGAATCGACTGCATCTATGTGATCGTCTGACATATTAATATGCATACTGACCTGCCTCACCAAAAAAAACCAAGCTCATCAAATTCACTATGCCCAATGCATAGTGAATTTGATGAGCTTGGTTTTTTTTTTGCATTAAGTAAAAGATTGTTAGCAGTAAACCATCGTAGTACTTGAGAGAGAGCATTATTTTCATCGTCAAAGGTTGTTTTACCTCTGTTAGTTTTAAAAATCAATGACGTATCATCTGCAAACAATACTATTCCACACAGATCCTTAGTAAAGTAAGGAAGGTCATTTATATACATATTGGTACGTAGAAATTTTAGAACCACTCATGGAAACTTATTTACCTGTTAACTAATCAATTTGCAGCACATTTTTCACTAGCATCCCTAGTTACATTCATAATTTACTTAGTTTACTCAATTGTTCTATTTTGCTTAGAAATAAAACTAAAACATAACACAAACATAACCTCAGTGACAGTTTGTTTTTTTTATCTTGTGAAAGTTGCGCATAGGCAACTAACTTATATTTTTATTTACAACTGTCATTCTGAGAGTTCAATGTTGTTACTTTTGATTAGTCATTTGATCGTTCTATAGCAATTGGATTATAATACGCTATACGTTCGACTAGTCTTCAAAATTAAAAAAGTAAAGTGTCTGTCAAATACTTAGTGTTCAAGAAGTTGAATTTTTAAAATCTTAAAAAGGGTAGTTTATGGCTGATGAGTTGAAGCAGGAACTACGTAATTGTCCAAAAGCTTCCATCGCCTTGTAATAAATACCGGCGCGGAGCCGGGAAGGGCTTTTTTTGTAGCCTGTTTGCCGTCAAGCCAAGAAGTTTCGAGTGGTTGTGCGCCGAGGTGGATCGCCTGCCAGCCCCGTTAATTTTCTGGGCTGTTTGCCGACGGTTTTCTCCTTGAGGAGCTTCACCCTCGACTTCTTTAAATTATTGTACCAGCTTTTGCGAGTGACACAGCAGGATACAGATTGGAACGACGCCTGTGCCACCTCGAGCTGCTTTTAACCCCGTTTTAAGGGGTTTTTTGTATTGGGTCCTCGACACCCACACCCTGCGGACTACACGCAGCTGGGGAAGGCCTGCCTCCCTGGGTGATAGAACGCGACGGGAAGGTGTACCGAGTCGACCTCAGGAAAGAAAATATAAAATATTTTTGTTTTTATAGGGTTTACCCACCTTAAGGGTATGACGCCCACAATTTATTAACATTATAGGCTCAACCAAATTAATAATTTCTCAACCCCGTAGGTTTGAAACTCATTCCAAAATACCCACATTTCCCGACCGCTGACTGGCTGGCTCTTAACCTTTTTTTTTTTAACATCAAACTTAAATTTAAAATTCAACCCACCACTGTAACCTTTTTTGGTGTAATTAATTAATTAAATCTGGTTAAGAAGAGAAAAAAATCTTTTATTTAACAATATGTCAGGAATAATAAAGGTCCCAATATAGAGCCCTGGGGCACACCCATGCGTAATGGAGCCCCGGATGAGTCAGTTTCATTGACATTAACTGTTTGCGTTCTATCTGTGAGGTATGACTCTTAACAATTTTCCTGACTCATTTGAGACACCATAATGCCGTAATTTCATTAATAACGTTTTGTGATCTACACAATCGAAAGCCTTAGACAAATCGCAAAAAACCCCTTAAGCATCCTGCTTACTTTCAAATGCATCAAAGATATGCTTAATGAGTGCAACTCCCGCATCAGTTGTGTTTCTACCCTTTGTGAAACCATACTGATTCTTATGCAATAGTTTGTTTATTCTGAAGTGTGATAAGAGTTGATTGAAGATTAACTTTTAAAATATTTTACTAAGAGCTGGTAAAATTGATATCGGTCTATAGTTAGAGGGATCATTTTTATCTCCGGATTTAAATAAGGGTATGATTTTGCTGTACTAGTTGTAGCAATAGGTATATTAGAAAAAAATCCTTAAACGCTTTTGCTACCTCATTGTCGGATTGAATAATTTTATTATCAACGTTAAGGCTAATTGTGCGATCTAATTGTTTATTTTTGCATGTTTCTCTATTAATAATGCTCCAAGTGGCTTTTATTTTATTTTTGGAGCTAGCAATAATATCACGAATGTAATTTGACTTGGCTACTGAACATACCTTTTTAAATATTTTAGAGATTTTTTTCACATGTTCAATAATTTTAGGGTCTTGAGTTTGAGCTTTAAGTTCATACAATTCATATAATTTTCTTCTACTTTTATGAATACCGGTTGTGGCCAAGTCGCTGAATTTACATTTATTTGTATTTATTCTAAGGTGTTTTTGCTTAAATATATTGTTAAACTCATCTTTAACCAATCCAAACAAATTTTCATATGACACATCCGTATTAGCGCTGTTGAATGGCAATATATTTAATTCATAATCAATATTTTTCTTAAATCTATCTAATTTATTGGTAGTGAATGGCCTACAAACAATATCCACTATTGGTGAAACATGATGGTGCTCAAATGTGGCTATTTGTCCACTATGATCTGATCTTAGACAGTTTATAATAGAATTTGCATAACTTTACAATTACAGAAAATATTATCTAAGCAAGTAGCTGTCGTAGGAGTAATTCGTGTAGGTTCATTAAAAAGATTAATTAAATTAAAGGATTTAAAAAGGTTTAGGAACCTTATAGAGTTTTGAGTTACCTCTAATAAATCAATGTTAAAGTCTCCACATACAACTATCTTCTTATTCGTTTTTGATAATTATTTTAATTCCTGTTCCATAGTGGACTCAAAAAGAAGGTAATCGGCAGATGGGGGTTTATATACACTAACAATAATATACCGCTCCAGCTCAGCACACGCTAGTTCAATAGTTTGCTCTATAAAAAGTGCCACGATGTCTTTGCGATCTTTTGACTTAATATTATTTTTAATAAGAATTAGTGATCCCCCTCGTTGAGCTGACTCTCTACTGAACAAACTAATGACTTCCCAATTTTCAATCCCTATGAGCACTTCACATTTCTTAAGCCAGTGCTCAGTAAGACAAAGGACATGTCTATTCATTTCCTGTAATAACCTGTATAAACTACCCAACGCTCAGGATGTACTGGTCAAAGGAATTTAGAGTACCAATAATTGCCAACACTATGCCAAGAAATCGTTCCTTGATTCTCAGAAACGCAATAAAATTGGTAGTAGATGAAGATGTCAGTATTGAAGAACGACAAGCAGATAAATTATGGAAGGTACGACCACTGATTGACGCTGTTTTGAAAGGTTGCCTGGTCCAGGAAAAAACCAAAGACCTCTCAATCGATGAGATGATGATACCTTTTCAAGGAACATGTCGTTTGAAGCAGTACTGTCCAGGAAAGCCCAACCCTGTTGGGTTGACAGCCTTCGTGCTTGCGACGCCAGAAGGGCTTGTCTGTTTTTACCACATTTATCAAGGCAACACGACATATCCAGATCTTGAAGGCTCTACATATAGCTTTGGTAAAAAAGCTGTACTAACTTTAACAAAAGACTTAGTACCGGGTCATAATATATATTGCGATCGGTATTTTACTTCAGAAAAACTCCTCATGGCACTAAAGAATAAAGGGCTAATGTGTTCAGGGACTCTTATGAAAAATAGGGTTCCGCCATCTGCCCGACACGTCTTACCAGACGATCAAGTAATGAAAAAGAAGACAAGGGGATCGTGGCAAACAGCTGTACACAAAGCAAAAAAAAATTGTTATAACGAAATGGGTGGACAGTAAGCCTATGACTTTTATGTCAACCACACACGCTGATAAAACCATGGATTCCTGCGAACGCTGGTCAAAAAAGGAAAAAAAAATACGTCACAATGCCAAGACCAGAAGTTGTAAAACTTTATAACAAGAACATGGGTGGCGGCGATTTAGCTGATAGGATGTTATCAGTATGCCCGTATCGCTATCGAACAAAAAAATGGACACAACGGACTATTGCCCACTTTCTTGATTTGGCCGTGATCAAATCGTGGATATTATACCGTCAAGTTGAACTTAATAAAAGGTAGAAGACTCAAATCGATTCAACAGCTTCGGCCATTTAAATTAGATATTGCCAAAACAATGCTAAAAAATATTGTTGAAGAACAGAGGGAAGAGTCACAGGAAGAAGAGCAAGACGAAGAGTATGAGCAGCAGCACTCTAAATTCAGAAAAAGGTGCATACCTGTTCCTATTCCTTCAGATAAGTAAGGCACGTTATGAAGGAGCAGTGCATATGCCTGAAGTTGGTGAGGAGCAAAAATTTTGTCGTCGTGATGGATGTAAAAAGAAGTCCAAAATAAGGTGCATGTCATGCAAAATTAATTTATGTCTTACCCGCAATCACAACTGCTTTCAACAATTTCACAGCAAAGCACCTAGGTAAGTGCCTAGAAGATTCTAGTTTTGATACCAATTATAACTTTTCTAAACCATTTTTATTTAGATTTTAAGTTTTTTGATTAATAGGTTTTGAGATACCTATATCTTTGTTCCTGTCATTTGTAATCTATGGTCTCGTTACTTTTTGTACGGGTTTAATCTTGAGACTTTAGACTTCATTATTAAGATTGTTAGTGATTTGATTAGTAGAGTTCTGAAGGAGCATACTTTGAAGGTGATAAAATAAATTTGGATGAAATAACTAACATTTTGTGTATTATTCATCTTTTCCCGGTACTTTCTTGACAGAGTAGTATACCTTTATATGTATACAGTCCGCTTTTTACTTAACATCTCAATTAACTACACCATCGAAGGAACCTAACAATCCGTGAGCCAAGGCGCAGGAACATGTTTAATTTTAACAGAACGAATAGGAGCGTGCTTGTCGTATAATTTAAGAGATTATTGAAAACGTGACCTTCTCATCCACACTATTAGCACCCTCAATCACGGACCAGTCTATAATATCATACGCATCCTGTTTAAGAGCATCAACGTTCATGCCACTAAAATTTCGTTGCAGGAGAAATTTTGCCCTCGCTTTTGGGAGACGAATCTTATACGATAGGTAAATAAGGTCGTGATAAGAGAAAGCATCTGCATTTTTTTTTTTTTTTTAATTTATTTATTCAAACACCAAAGATAAATCACATGATTGTTATTCTGCCAAACTGTGGAACAGTTTGTCGGCAGTAGCTCTCGTGAACTAAAATACTACCAACAATGATAAACACCTAGCAAATACAGAAAAAGTCCTATATGTATATGTTTCTTAGGATAAATCTACAATAAACTAAAAAATTACACATTGAAACATTTAGCGTTTTTATCTTTATTTTTTTTTTCATTTTTATTTTTATTTTATGACATTGACCGTGCTTTTCAACATGGCCAGTGGAGTTGACAATAATCAAGTCAAGAAGAGAAGGAGCGCAGTTGGGAAAGTAGAGGGTTGCGTTAAGAGTGAGAACATTTAGGTTACAAGACGAAGTTATAGATCAACGGCGTGAGGAGCGGAAGTCGTTTTTAAATAAACAGGTATTGAAGTCTTCCATCAGTATAGTATGACTGTATAAGGGAGTCAGGTCCTCTAAAGTTTTTTCAAAAGCAGAAAAGTAATCCACCTTTGAAGAAGGATTATAGAAGACACCGAGAAGAAGCTTTGTGTGGGAAAGACTTATTTCAATAAAAATATGTTGAGCAACATCAGATAATGCGAATGGAGGAGATACGTTAACTATCGTGAAGGGACTTTGTGATCGAATATATATTGCAATGCCACCACCAGATCTAACAATGCGGTCATTCCGTACTAACTTAAAGCCTGGTAAGGAGTACGATGTTGACGCAAGACAGGCGTTTAACCATGTCTCCGATACCAGGACAGCATGTAGGTTTCTGTTGTCAAAAGCTGCTAGCATATCCGGATAGTGGGCTGGTATGCTTTGCGCATTGATATTAACCTACATTAAAGTTTTGGGATTTTTGGATTTAGTCAGCAATAAGGACATTTTTCTCAAGATATAGTTTAAACTTCACATTTTACATACTTACCTATTTTGTTTAATTGATAATTTTAAACGGGTTGATTCATGTTACTTTTCTTAGTTTATTGAAAAAATTACTTAAATAGAAAGAAATCAGATTTAGCAATTTTGCAAAAAGTTTAGTTAGACCCCAGGTTACGTTGCCACCACTTTCACGGTTAGAGACAGATGCCAGGAACTTATCCTCTCCAGTCACATCGCAAACTTTTCCACGGCTATTGTCATTTGACAATAAACGTGGAAGTGGTTCATCAAGGCCGGAGGTGTACGATGAAATCATACGACCAAGAGTCGAGCCTCGTTGTTCGAGCCTAAGGGAACACCTGATTGTGGATGTGGATGCCCAAAAGGTGCTTTGGGTGCACGCAACCTATTGTAGGCTTATGCAGCAGGAGTATAATGCAAAGTGCGTGTCACTAACAACAGAAGAAGAACAAGAGAAAGAAGTACAGAATAGGTATGAAAGCCAAATAGAAACAACGGTGACGACAGAATCGGAATCAGAATCGGCGTCGCAAGCGACAGACGCCCCCATTATGGCGAATATCTGCTTGCGCGTGGAAGCGCTGCCACAGCCGCTACTATTTTCGAATTATAGAAGAATGGAGCAGTTATTCTTGCAGTAAGTTTACTTCCGTTTTATGGTATAGGTGTTTGTAAACATTTTAATAATTTTTATGTTATCTCCAAAACAAATTATATATATACAAAACGCGCAATTTTATAAATATATGTTTGGAATTAAAGTTAAGTTAAAGTTAATTGGAGTTTTGCATACATTTTCTGAGTCAATGCTGATTTTTGGGTCTATTAATCATCATCTCATGTTGCTGACCTGATGATGAAAGCCAAGAACTCATTAATGGAGAATAGGAGTTAGAAGATAATACTGCAATTTGGCGACAGAACGTATTTCGCAGTGTGTTGAACAAACGTGGAGCTTATGAGGTACCTACCAGATAAGCCAATTTTTATTTACTGGGGGCGTAAAAGCACCCCAGCACACCCAGTGACGAAAAAAATTTAAAAGTTCCTTTCTCAAATTGGCTTGGTATTAAACGCAAGACCTTATTTTTTTGTTAAGGCATCAGGTTGGAGTGTAACAAGTTCATTTTTACTGGATGGTTTTCCACCCTAACCACTGTTTGCCAGTGAATTAGCTGGATCCCAATCATCTGGGTTAGGTTTTTTACGTTAGAACAGTGACCTGACATCGCGCGAAGGCGAGCGAGCGAAGCGAGCGTGTGCACACCCTTTGCGACACCATAGTCTGAACTAACGTACGACGAAACGACTTAACACTTAAAATTGTGTAATAAAATAAGTTTTATAAAAAGCTAAACACCGACCTGATACTTATGCACTTAATTCATGCTTATTACGAAATCAATATGAGTACTTACCATTATCACCTACCATTTTGTGATTTGTTTCAAAGTATCAATTCAAAAAAAGTTAAAAAAAACTAAGAACCGACTTCAAAAATATACTAAAATGAAAAAAAAACTAAACTAAAACATACCTAATCAGCTATTTTTGGAGTCGGTTCGTCGGTCGGAGAGTTAGTTATGTTTTAGATAAGTTCTTAGTTTTACACAACTTTTTTTTGTTTTACTATTTTTAGTGTTAGGACTTTAACAACACTTTATCGTCCAATTCAGGATCTATCATTATATGTAGATGTCGATTAAAAAGATCGTTATTAACAGAAGTGTCGCGACCATGGGAGCTGATTGACATCGGTTTGTAGAGAGAGAGGTGAATGTTTTTTTTTTTTGTGTGATTTTGATATTGGTCCCATATCTTTATTAAAAGGTATGTAGCTCGAAAGTGGTACGGGCCCAAGACGTTGTCCATATTCATGATATAAACGCCTACACTACCTTTTAAAAGGTATCTGATTTGAACGCACCATAACATTTAAAATAACGCGGCAAATCTATTAACGTTTTCTATTCGGCTACTGGAAAGTCTGATTTTGTCTATGGTTAAGCAAAAGTGCCAACAGAAAAATAAAATATCTGTCATTTCCGGCGAAATGTCAGTCAAGATGGACAGACGTAAAGGACGTGGTAAGTAAATCCATTATTATTGATGTAATCTTAGGTATTTTAACTGAAAGTATGTTACTCTGCTTTTTGAAAAATATGTAAATATTACAATTTCACGAAGATTTACGCGAAAATAAAGCATAAACATGTAAAATAACCTAGTTAAATCCGGTCACCTTTTAAAAGGTATAAGAGTATTTACATATTCATAGATTTTTAAAGGAATATACCACCAATCAATTGAATTTGTTTTTGCATCGTATAACTTTGACCGTTTTTTCCTTCATAATGTCCATTATTTAGTCTGGTACAGAATATTTATCAGTAATCAATCCTTTTATGGTAATCTAATGCGAGATGAGCAAATCGAAGAAGCTTTAGAAGTATTAAGTCAGTCAGATATAGAAGAGAATGAACCATTTGGAGATGATGATGTTGCAGATGAGGATTTCAACATAAGCCAACACCAAGAAAGCTCTTCAAGTTCTGAAGAATCTGAAAATGATATACCAGTAATTCAACCGAATAGAGGTAGGTGCTGCAGACCAACAGGATCGCGACGACAGGTCTAAAATGCTCGTAGATCTCGTAGAAGTCGTAGTCGGGTTCGGGGGCGATCAGTCTTGCGTCCAGCTGATGTATTAAATGCATCCGGAAATGTTGACGATTTGGGAGATCCTGAATGGGAAGATTGCGCTTTGATCCAGAAACCGTGCCATTTATACAACCAGCTTATTTGCCTTTACAAAGAGATCATTTTACTAAGATTGATTACTTTTATCAGTATATTGATGACAAAGTTATCGAAAATATCGTAAATAAGTCGAACTGGAGCTATTTTTCTAGAAACATGCGGGCATTAAACTTAACTTGTGAAGAATGCAAAACTTACATAGCTATTCGGATGATATTGTCTTGTATCAAAGTCAAAGTCATTTATTTTTGCAAATTGGCCACCAATGGCACTTTTACATGGCCCTATTTTTTTTTCCTACCACCGCTTTGGGACTACATATCGGCTGAAGATGAGAAGAAACGGCGCAACAAACTCAGTCACCTTTATCAGCCTGGTTTTATTACAGGAAATACAATTACAAGATAGTGTAAGTGCGAGCTAGGCAGGTTATTAAGTCCATGCACACTTGTCGTTCAAGTAATCTTCAACTTTGTAATATCCTTTTTCCATAAGGATTTTTTTAATGTGGTTTTTGAACTTATAAACAGGCAAGTCAACAAGAGTTTGTAGTACTTTATTAAATATTTTTATACATTTCCCCAAAAATGAATTACCTACTTTCTTTAATCTGAAGCGCGGAACGGCAAGTTTATTTTTATTTCTAGGATTATAATGATGTGAATCACATTTAAGGCTAAACGAACTAATGTTTTTTTCTAACATACATAATATTATCAAAAATGTTTTGTGACGCTACTGTTAATATATTAATATCTTTAAAGACCTCCCTCAGAGAGTCGCGAGGCCCAAGACAATACATATATTGCACGTACAGCTCTTTTCTGCAACACAAAGATTGATTCGATGTCAGCAGCTGAGCCCCATAGCAATAGACCATACGACTATAAACTATGAAAATAACTAAAATATACTAGTCTTGCCGTTTCGACATCAGTTAAAAGCCTTATTTTCCTCACAGCATAAGCCGCTGAACTGAGCCTTCCGGACAAGGCAATTATATGGGGACCCCATTGCAGTCGGGAGTCTATAGTAATTCCCAAAAAGGTTGTTGAATCGACTGCATCTCCCAAGTAGCAAACGAATGTTTTAACTAGGTATTGAAGATATCTTGAAGGCAAAAATACTAATTCAAGCTGTTGTCTTGGCTAAGACTATTATGTCCCTGAAGATATCTTTTAGATATCCCTGGAGGGTCAGTTAAGAAAAAGTGGGCACAGTATTTAAATATAATCTAAGACAGAGTTAAAACTATTGTTAAGACAAACTTTAACCCTATTTAAGACAGTGGTTTTGAAAAGCTCTTAATTCGTACTTCAAGATGAATCTTGTAGGATGACTTTAGATAAGGAAATAGACTCGAAGATATCTACAAAACCTACTTAAGATAATCGCTTTAAATTTTACAAATTCTATCTTGTCTTAATGAAGTAAATTTTAAAACGTTTTCTACTTTATGTAGTAGAATTTTAGTAAATATGGTGAATTTTATAAGTCTACTAAAACTGTGTGAAGCTTTATGGCGATGGCGATTAAACAACAAATTTTACGTCTAGAAAATGCTGTATTATGTCGTTATATGCATTGGAAATTTAAAACGCATTATTGTTTCTCGTGTAAAATTGATAGAAAGTGCTTTAAAACAGACGGGCCTTTAAAATACCAAAAAAACAACACTAAAATTTTATTTATATGAATTACAAATAAAAGTTTTGGTGGAGTAAATTCAAAAAAAATACATATTCTAATAAATATGTGTTATTAAATGTTGTTAAAATTACTGTTAACAAAATATAACTTATATCTACCCTGCATTTTGACGATTTTATGTCAGAAAAAACATTTTTTTTTTTTACTCAAATAGCAAAATGGCGTTAAGTCTTATTTGCCTTAACGAAGAAAGACTTTAGACAACATTGATTTTGTAAGGTAGTTTAGAAAAAGTTAAGACAAGTATTAGTTTTAAGTGATTCTTTAGTTTGACTTAGCTAATACCAAATTACTGGTCATTTCACAGTGCTCTTTACTTTGAGATAAAAAGAGGTTTATGCAACTAAAACTATTCAGTTTCTATTCTAAATTATTTACTTGACGAAGTATTTAGTGCTTACAATTCGACGAAGCACAATGTAAACTCAAGTCTTTTAAATTCAGCGGTAATTACGTAGGCGGTACTTACGTACCACAAATAAAATAAAAAGTTATTATTATTAAATTAATTACTTGCAAGTGTTTATAAAGTTTGGTTTTAAATCTTTTGTGTCAGTATTCTCCACTGCCACAATGTTTGATGTCTACAGATTTTACTGCGTTTAGATGAGTTCTAGCGTCTTTTGGGATAATACCCGGATCATACTTTTTAAGAATCTGCAATAAACCATCGATTGCAGTATGTATAATATTCTAATCAATAGACCATTTCTTATAATTGGTCTCTGAAATTAAAATTACCATCAGCTTTCAATTCATAAGAATCAGAATTACTGTGCTCCAAGTACTGCAATCTCCATATATTCTTGCATTTCTTAGTCACCTTGATCTAAAGTTCTCGTCAACGACCCTGAGGACTGAGTCAAAGATGTCATATTACTAAAGCTGTTTTAAAAACAAGAAAAGGTAGAAAACTCTAATAGTAGAACAACAGACCGATCACGCTCATGGGCCACGTCTATAAGCGGTTCGTTTAAGGTTCTCGTCATGATGGATAGAAAAAACACCTTCGATTGCGCCCGGTCCATCAGCATTATATCAGTCTATTCTGTGTATTATCTGTATGAGGTAGTCTCTGGCTCAAGAGTCTGTACTTCAGGACGACCTATTGTGGAGAATTTTGGCTGTTTGATTATGCCTGTGCAGATACTCAGTATTAGCAAGAGTTGAAAAACCTGAAACTACATGAGGCAGTGATTCTCCAGGATGGCGACAGGTCATACAAAACATGTCCACTGTGCCATCCTTTATAATGTATTTTCGGTAGTTGTTCGTCTTGATAACCTGGTCTTGTATCGCAAATAGCACGTGCGGCTCGTGTAAAGCCTTGAAAAACTGCCCGTGCAGCTTTTACCTATTCCATACGATCTCGCCATCAGAGATACTAAGTATCACCAGCGACTGCCATAGCTCGTTGACACGATCAAGAGTGATGAGTTTCTTAGCATATTCTATGACATCATAATGTATCGTTGTGACGGAGTTTGCCAGGAAATAGGCTCTGAGGCTAGATACCTCGCAGTTGTACATGGTTTTAGCGCTTAAAAGGCCTCGACCAACACATTTCCTCAGGATATACAGCCTCATGACCGACGGCCTGGGGTGATGCAATCTATGTAGTATCATAGTTGTGAGAACCTTCCGATCCAGGGGGTCTAGCGCGAAGTGACAAATCCGATATATCGGCCGATTGTTCGGGCATTTCCTAATATGAAATGCAATCGGTCGCTCGGTTGAATCGGGCATTTCAGTCGATTCGACCGATCATCATTTGACATTAGTGGCATCGTAAACCCTACTCCGAAGTGTATCGGTCCGACCGAACATTTGAGTTTGACAGGAGTTTTATCGGAAATCTAATGTCAAATTTTACGACATCGAAATAGCTATCGTCTGACCATCGTAAATGGACATATTTTTTAACATGCTTAGAAATCTTGCATTTTATACATACCTAATCATTGTTTACAACAAGTTTCACACCTCCAAGTTAAAACTTCATAACCACCGCATAGCACAAGTACCTACAATTTTACGACACAAATTATTGTAAACGTTATAAAATCTATCAAATATAATAGTTTGGTATGCCGGCTTGACAAAACAATTCATTTCTTCTTATTTTGATTTAATGATGAAACTATTAGAAATGCAATATTAGCACTAAGCCACGAATCCCTAAAAATGCAATAGGTAGGCAACATAACCATTTTTTGTCCAATCTTAGAGACCATTATATTTGGTCGGATTCGCGCTGACAGTGTGACACTCAGCTGATCAGACCAGAATAACAAACACAAACTTTTTTTACGGTTTCAAACTTTAACA
Organism: Anania fuscalis; assembly: GCA_950371115.1. Lineage (NCBI taxonomy): Eukaryota > Metazoa > Arthropoda > Insecta > Lepidoptera > Crambidae > Anania > Anania fuscalis. The sequence goes on along the minus strand of OX493326.1, from coordinate 9,476,527 downwards.
CGTCGTTATAATATTAATTTTATTTTTCTTAATTTAAAGAGCATTATTTAATAAATATGACTCATTTTCTACAATAAACTTATTATTATGCCACATAACGCCATCTATCGAATTATTTTCAAACTACTTTGCGATCAAGTATCTCAGGACAATTTTTAAAATCAATAAGCAAGCAATGACATTTCATGTGTTCAGCATTTATTTTTCTAAATGTCATAAACAATTGGAATGGTGCAATTTTCTTAGTTTAAATATTTAAAATTGATTGAAATAAACATTTTTCTGTTAATAGAAACCATGTTTACGCATTAGTTTACTAATATTTTGAATCGGCAACAGACTTTTACAAAACCGGTAAAATTTAAATACATAGTCATAACACTAGCACTCAGTATCATTCATTCCGATACTCTTCTACAATTGTCTGTGGCCACGATGGAACTTCGCGATTTCGATGTTGTTTCGCGCTAAGGTTCCAATCGAAACTTCGGTCGAGGATCGGTCGGATGCGAACATTCGGATAGTACATTTCGCGCTAGACCCCCAGAGCGTTTAATTCGGCCTGAGTCCATCTGACTGAGTATGCCAAAGGTGTATAAGAGAATAGTATAACCCATCTGCACCTTTGTAGGGCGATCGAAGAAGTCTTCACCAACGGACTGTTTTATGTCCGAAATCTTAACACATATACTATGTGACACAGTTTGCAGATACCGGTACGTATCAATTTCGGAAAAGGTTTGCAGTAGGACACCATCAAGGTCAACCTCCTGCGATCGAGCAAACTTCCACTTCGTTACATGGATAACCGCACACCTGTCAACCCCTAACTTCGTTCTGATGGATCCCCTAAAATCAACAACGAGCTTCAGGTCATCAATATAAAACAGGTGCGACATCCGATTACTTCCTCTCTGAAACTGAAATCCCGTTCCCGAATTCTCCAGCAATCTGCTGAGAGGGTTTAGGGCAAGGCAAAACTCTCTCAGACTCAGACAATCACCCTTGTATATACCTCGCCTAATACTTATTCGGTCTTCCACAGCCGTCATTCTCTCGTGCCGGTCCGCGGTGTTTTGCATTTTAGCCAAGATACCGTGACATACCGAGATTATAGCCAGTAATTCTGCAATCCATCTTTTCCCGGACTTTTCCAGTTCGGGAAAAAATGGATTGTGAAGTCCTCATCGGTAATGAAGACAGGGTTCATCGGGGGTAGGTACCGATCATTTAGCGAGCTATGGAAAGGTTGGTGCTTGGGATTTCGATAAAGAATAAAATCCAAAATGACATCACCAGGCAGAAGACCGAAGTAATGGACATAGTCCAAAAATGTGGCAACCTTAAGTAGCATGGGCTGACCGACCACATCTGTAGTAGAACCGATGATAGGGGATTAAAAGGGTTCTCGAGTGGAGATCACGCCTCGGCAAACGTAGTGTAGGAACGACGCCGCCCAGCTCGATAGACCGACGTCCATAGGAAGATGGCAGTGGCAAGAAGAGTCTGTTGTATTGGAGTATAATAAATATTTGATTTATTTTAATTTACCTACTTATTTTAGAGTGAAAAAGCCCTTTCTTAGTGGATCCTACATTGTATAAGGTATCTATGTGCATAATTTTAAGTCTCTAGGTTAAGCGTTCTGGGCTGTGCGTTGATAGACCAACAAATATTTTTAACTACATATTCTGTGAATATTTCAAGCGTCTCCCTGTTGCAATATCGAGCAAAAAAAAAACACGTTTGTTGGTTGGGAGCCCCTTTGAATATTTATTTTATTCAGTTTTTTAGTATTTGTTGTTCGACAGACGGACGGACAGCGGAGTCTTAGTAATAGAGTCCCGTTTTACCCTTTGGGTACGAAATGCTAAAAAGATCGTGCCCTTTGGCGCTCTTTGAGGTGACTTACGTCCAGCAGTGGACTGCAATAAGCTGATTTTGCTACTAGCACTTGAATTCACACTGAGCTTAATTTTCTATATTTAACCATAAACCACCAGATCTTATGAATTGTTAAACTTCGTCCATCATTCCAGTTGGTTCCATTTTGATAAAAGCGTCACGTTAAATCTATTTTTACTATAAACTGATTAATTTGAGTAAATAAGGAATGAAGTATTCTTAGTAAAGGTGGTTTTAAGAACTAGGTGTTACAATTATCTAAAGTTTATCTACAATATCAATTTTCACTTTGTAAGACTAAACAGAGTCTTAAATTATTCAATAAAGTTTTAAGTGAGTTTTCAAAAAATCTGAGTAAAGTAAAAAAGGATTTATAGATTTAACTATAGGCAAACTTAATTCAAAATAGTTGTTGAAGTGGTTAGTTAAAATAAGTAATAGCAACTGGTTTATAAACATAATTCACTTTTTATTGTAAGACCGCCATTACATGAACTACACATTACAGTAGCATAGACAAGTAAGAGTAAAAAACAAAGACTAATAAATAGTGACAGCTCGCGCGGAGTTGTTCTCAAAGTAATTACTAGATGGCGCAACACGTCTAATTTAAATAATTAGGATTATAATATTTACCTAAAATTACAACACGCCTCCTTAAATTTATAATCCTAATCTTATACTTGAACAATATTCTGAACAAATCTTAGATATACTAAATTAATGTTAACTCTAATCTGTTTTTTAGAAAAGTGGTCTTATCTACACTTTTGGTTAACATGTCTGCTAAGTTAAATTTTGTGTCAATTTTTACAATATCAATTATTTTCTTTTCATAGTTCTCATTTATATAATGATACTGCACTTCAATGTGCTTTGAATTTTTTGTAAAGTTACCATATTTAGCAATCGCAATAGCACCTGAATTATCTTCATACAATTTTATTGGTACACAAAATTTTACATCAAATGATTCACTTAACAAGTTTCTTATAAAAAGTACTTCTGTCACTGCCTCTGACATAGCGATATATTCAGCAAAAGTTGAACATTTTGTTACCGTATTTTGTTTATGTGTTTTCCAAAAAATTAAGTTCCCAAACAGTCTAATTATAAAACCTGATGTTGATTTTCTATCCACATTATCTCCTGCATAGTCAGAATCTACCATACAATCTAATATTTCAGTGTCTTTATCATCATAATATGTTAACTTTAAATCCTTAGTCTTATACAGATATTTTAAAACTCTCATTGCATATTTGTAATGAGTTAGGTTGTAACAACTTTGATATCTACTCAAATAATTTACACTGTACGCTACATCTGGCCTTGTGCCAGTACTGATATACAATAATTCACCTATTATATTTCTGTACTTTATATTTTCATCTATTTCTTTAGCTTGTTCTAATTTTAAATTTGTTTCCATTGGAGTATCATATAACTTAGTATTTTCCAAGTCATACTTTGCAGCCAAAGATTCAATATATTTTGTTTGATTTAGAGTCATTATGTGTTTATCATCACTGTATTCAATATCTATGCCAATATAGTTTTTAATTTTTCCTAAGTCTTTCATTGCAAATGTTTTCATTAAACTAGATTTTACCTCTTTTATTTTATTTTTATCTTTACAACAAATTAGTAAGTCATCAACAAATATTAATATATATATTGGATCTTTGCTTGCTCTATTGACATATAGACAGTAATCATAGTTACTTCTAACAAAATTTAACTTTTTAATAAATTTATCGAAACAATCATACCATACTCTAGGGCTTTCCTTGAGACCATAGAGAGCCTTTTGCAATTTGTAAACTTTATTGTCTGCACTTTCATAACCTTTCGGTTGATTTATATAAACTTCTGACTTTACGTAGCCATTTAAGAAGGCTGTTTCAACATCCATTTGCTCAATGAATAAATTATTTTTACAACTGTATGACAATAAGATTTTCAATGTTTGCATTTTCCCTACTGGTGAATAAACATTTTCAATATATTCCTCTTGCTGGAATCCTCTAGCAACCAACCTAGCTTTGTAAACATTATTGTTTTTCTTTTTAAAAACCCACTTAACATCAATAACTTTTTTATCTTTTGGTCTGTCAACAATTTGCCAAGTATTATTTTTATTCAGGCTGTTTATTTCCGAGTCCATTGCTATTTGCCATTGTTTATGATCATGGGAGTTCATCGCCTCCTCAAATGTATTTGGTACATTTGCATCAATATAGTTTACATATATGAAATGTGAAACTGGATTACCATACCTAACAGTTGGAGTTCTGTTTCTTTTTGACGTTTCTTCTTCTACATGCTCATCTCTAGTATTACTTAAATTATCAGTACTAACAAGATCTTTTATAGCATTATTTGAATTAGTCTCATCAGCATCTACATAATTTTCATCACTTTGGTAATCGGTTCTAAATATTTTATTTGACTCATTTGAAGTTTGGTCAATTTCTAAATCCTTTTGATCATCATATTTTTCTAAGCAAATTAATTGAGTATTTTCTTCAACTACCTGTACATGCCTTGCATTAATTATTTTATTATTTAATAGAACTCTGTAACTGTTTTCATTATAACCCACTAAAACGCCTAGTTGAGCTTTATCATCCCATTTACTTTTTCTAAGGACTTCAGGAACCCTGACATAGACTCTACTTCCATAAATTTTTAAATGCTCTACATTTGGTTTTACCCCAAAAAATATCTCATAAGGAGTTTTGTTTTCTACTGTATTTGCAATTGTCCGATTTTTTAAATATGCTGCTGTTTTTATTACTTCAGGCCAAAATCTTCTGTGAATTTTAGCTTCTCTCATTAAACACCTACCTATATCCATAGCGGACCTGTTATATCTTTCTGCTACTCCATTTAATTCATGGACGTAGGGTGGACATGGTAACAACTCTATACCTTTTTGCCTTATAAAATTATAAATTTCCTTGTTTAAATATTCTTTGCCATTATCACATTGTAATTTCTTAACCTTTTTGTTGAATATGTTTTCTACTAAATTGACAAATTCTATAAAACAACTAGCAGTTTCAGCTTTACTTTTAATACAAAAGATTCTTGTGCACTTACTAAAGTCATCGATAAATGTCAAGAAATATTTTTCCCCACCATAACCGGTTGTGTTATGTGGACCATTCAGATCAGTATGAATTAATTCTAAAATTTCAGTCGTCTTTGTCCTATTATTTTCAAAGGTTACATTAGTCATTTTACTTTGAATACAATTTGAACATTTCATTTCTGTGCTTTCAATCTTATCTGGCAAACCATCTACTAACTTGTTATTTATTAATTTATTTAAATACTGGAAATTTACATGACCAAGTGCCCTATGCCATTTCTCTTTATGAGTTAATTTTACTGAATGTGCATACATTTCTTTTTTATAGTTGTTCAATATAAAACTTTTTATACAGTATAAATTATTTATTTTATCAGCAACAGCTATTAATTCTCTAGACTGATTATAAATTTTTGCATTTTCATTTTTAGCTACTATCGTGCAATTTCTGGTGATCTTTGAAAAACTTAACAAGTTTTGCTTAATACCTTCCACAAAATAAACATTTTTTAAATCTACATGTTTTTGATTGTTATAGTTTTGGAAATAAATTTTGACAGTGCCTACTTTGGTTGCTTTTAACATTTTGCCATCTGGTAGTTTTACATCAACAGGAATTTTCAAATCTATGTAATTATAAAAATATGTATCATTAATTATTAAATGGTCTGTACACCCACTATCTAAAAGCCAGTTAATTTCATTGTCATTACAGTCCTCTTTTTTAATACACCCGGATACTTTAATTATTTCTGGATTACATACTTGAGCTGTCCATGACTCGGATGAAAAGTTGTTTGACGATTCACCTCTGGAATGACCTCCTCTGCCTCGGCCACGACCTCGGTAAAATCCACCTCTTTGGAAACCTCTCTGTAGTCCTCGCTGACCTCGACTGGATTGATATCCTGCTTGGTAACCTTGTTGACCTTGATTATTTTTTCCCTGACCGTGCCAGCAGTCTTTCTTGAGATGGCCAGTCTTTCCACAGATAAAGCATTGAGCTCTGGTTTTGGTCGCAAATGTACTCACATTGTTTTTCTTGTCTGAATCATTAGTAGTCATATTTTTCTCTTTAATTTTAGACTGTACATAATCAACTGTTCTTTGTTCTTCTGGAATTACATCAAGAAAATCTCCAATATAACTATAGCTCGGTGGAAGAGCTCTGAGTAGGTATCTCAACTTCTCCGGTTCGTCTATTTTTCCTCCAGCCACTTTAAATTCATTTACTGTTTTCTCAAAATCCACAAAGAAATCTTCTACGTTACTGTAGTTGTTTAGTCTAATCCCTTCAATTTTTCCTCTGCATATTATTTGCATAGCTGTAGACTGTGTTAAATACATCTTGTCAAACTTATTTATCATTTCATATGCTGTTTTACATTCACTTATATACTCTAGTTGTTTATCTGAGATTGTACTCATTATTATGGTCCTTGCCTTCAAATCCTTCTTTTTCCATTCCGCCTCTGCATTTTCATTTTTTACCGGCATTATTCCAATGGCGGTCTCGTTGCATTCCTTGTATTCCAATAAAGTTAGCAACCTTAGTTTCCAACTTGAATAGTTGGCACCATCAAAAATAGGTAACATTATGTCTTCTATTTTAGCCTGCTTAGCCATTTTTATGTATTTTCACCGTGATTTTCACAATAACTTTCTTTTCTTTTCGTTGCACATGTACTATAACCTCAATCGTATTTTCGTATCTTCTTCACACTTAATATTTTGTGAACCACTGTAACCACTTTAAATACAACAACTACGCTCTGCTACCATGTTGAAGTGGTTAGTTAAAATAAGTAATAGCAACTGGTTTATAAACATAATTCACTTTTTATTGTAAGACCGCCATTATATGAACTACACATTACAGTAGCATAGACAAGTAAGAGTAAAAAACAAAGACTAATAAATAGTGACAGCTCGCGCGGAGTTGTTCTCAAAGTAATTACTAGATGGCGCAACACGTCTAATTTAAATAATTAGGATTATAATATTTACCTAAAATTACAACAATAGTTTTGAAAAAACTTAACTTGGTATTGGGTATTCTTAATTTGCTAAAGTAGCGGTAGTTTAATACTATTATGTCTTAAAGATTAAAATCTCTTAACGAAATCCTTTTTGAATTAAGCTAAATCAAACATTAGATAAAGTTAAGGTATATTAGACTTAGTCACTATTCTATTTTGCTACATGGGCTATGTGATCGTCTGACATATTAATATGCGTACTGACCTGCCTCACATTGGGCATAGTGAATTTGATGCGCTTGGTTTTTTTTTTGCATGAAGTAAAAGATTGTTAGCAGTAAACCATCGTAGTACTTGAGAGAAAGCATTATTTACATCGTCACAGGTTGCTTTACCTCTGTCAGTTTTAAAAATCAATGACGTATCATCTGCAAACAATACTATTCCACACAGATCCTTAGTAAAGTAAGGAAGGTCATTTATATACATATATCAGGAATAATAAAGGTCCCAATATAGAGCCCTGGGGCACACCCATGCGTAATGGAGCCCCGGATGATTCAGTTCCATTGACATTAACTGTTTGCGTTCTATCTGTGAGGCATGACTCTAACAATTTTCCTGACTCATTTGAGACACCATAATGCCGTAATTTCATTAATAACGTTTTGTGATCTACACAATCGAACGCCTTAGACAAATCGCAAAAAACCCCTAAAGCATCCTGCTTACTTTCAAATGCATCAAAGATATGCTTAATGAGTGCAACTCCCGCATCAGTTGAGTTTCTCCCCTTTGTGAAACCAAACTGATTCTCATGCAATAGTTTGTTTATTCTGAAGTGTGAAAAGAGTTGATTGAAGATTAACTTTTCAAATATTTTACTAAGAGCTGATAAAATTGATATCGGTCTATAGTTAGAGGGATCACTTTTATCTCCGGATTTAAATAAGGGTATGATTTTTCTGTACTTCATCAAATTAGGAAACGAACCTTCATCAATACACTGATTAAATGTACAAGCAAGATGCGTTGCTATACTATCAATTATATTGTGACGAAGAACCCTTTCGGCTAGCTCAGGCCCGAGTTCCTCGTCAGCATATGTACTGGCCCCAGCCCGCGGTGCGTGCGGTGAGGGGATGTGTACCTAAATTTTAGGATCCTACAGGGAATCAATCAAGGAAACCAACGGGACGTTTGCACACTCTGTATTCAACAACACACACTGTTCCTTAAAGCTAATTCACTTCTTAGATCTGTGACTACTGTCTTACTGTTGTTACACTTTTTTTTTTTTGAGATGGTTACACTTGTTCCTTACGGTTAATACACTCCTTAATCTATCTAGATTTGTGACTACTGTCTTACTATCCATACACTTTATATTGCGGGAGGCAGGGTGACGGGGATCGGCGCGATTCCCACGGGATGGAGTCGCGGAGTACTTCGGCGCGGTGCGTGGCGGGTTTGAGTTAGTAATCTATTATATTTCTACGGGAGATGAAGGCTGGCATGCAGTGTCGTCACGTTTACGTCGCAAAAGCGCCCGGGCCGGGGATGGGTTCACCGCGGGAGTGCGATCAAGCTCTAGGAGTGAGGTTTCGTATCAACGAACTCGCCGCACGACAGCGAAACCTCGGATTAGGATGTGGGTTGGGTGCTTAACTAAGTTAGTAGGGAAGGACAGGGCAGCTAATCGCCGGTACTCCGATGTTCCGAGGCAATGGTGAATGAGTGACGTATGCGCGCACGAGAACGTCTTGCCACGGTTGCGGAGCACGGACGACTGCTCCGGAGCCCTCCCACCGCGCTTGATATAGCGTAGTCGCGGGTGGGGTGCGGGCGCGGGCACCGCGGTACGGGGGCGTAGGGCTGTCGGTAGCTGATACGGTGGCTCGCGTGCTAGGGATGTCGGTAGTCGATACGGCGGTTCGCGTGCTAGGGATGTCGCGCCGCCGGATCCTCGTCACACCTCCTCCCCGCTTTTGGAGATTTTAACCTGTAAAAATCACAAGCTCCGATATATAAGCCATATACTAAAAGGATAAAATTTCGGACTTGGTATAACAAACTGCTATATTTCTTTAGTATACAAAATTTGCTTACAAGATCTAATTAAGATTTGACCAATGTTATAATTTACTGTCTTTACAGGGGGGCTAAATCTTTATAATTTATGTCTTATATTATATTAGATATAAAATGTTTTAATTTTACTAATTTAATTTCAGTGGTAAAACAATGCTTGTTACTTCGGTTAAAATTACTGGTATTCATTTACAAAGGTTCACAAATATCTATTTCTACTAGATCGGCAAAACATCTTTGATTAATCAATTAGGTGATCTATCTAACTATTAATATTAACAATGTGTACTTATTTACGTACATTTGTAACACACTTCTTTATGGAAGTCGGTTAAACATATGTTTATCGGTTTAGCAATATAACTTTTTAATTACATACATTTTTAATATACTTCTTTTTTAGAAGTCGGTTAAACATATGTTTATCGGTTTAGCAATTCAACTATTTAGTTACATACGTTTTTAATATACTTCATTTTTAGAAGTCGGTTAAACGTATGTTTATCGGTTTAGCAGTAAGTATAACTATTTAATTACATACATTTTTAATATACTTCTTTTTTAGAAGTCGGTTAAACATATTTTTTTAATTAGTTATGTAATCTGTCTAATTGCTAACTTTTACAATTGTATTTATTTACGTACGTTTGTAATATACTTCTTTATAGAAGTCGGTTAAACATGATTGTTTAATTAGTTGTGTAATCTATCTAATTACTAACTTTTACAATTGTACTTATTTACGTACGTTTGTAATATTCTTCTTTGCAGAAGTTGGTTAAACATACATGTTTATTGGATTGACAATTTAACTAATTGCTAATTAATACAATTATGTGTTATTACCTTTTTGGTGAACTTCACACTGTTCTTATCAGGGTTCGGATTATTAGAAGTCCGTTTATTTGCCGATAATAAACGTTTCTTATACTTTATACTATCTTTGTACTAAATAATTATAACTTTATGTGTGTAAATGATGATAAATAAGAAAACGGTATTTGATTTACAAACGCGGACATCACAATGGTCGCGTGTTGTGCGCGGATAAAAAAAAATTGAGCGTGCATTCGCCGTCGCGTCGATTTCCATTGCCTCTGCCTTAGCGGTGAGGCGTATTTATCGTAAGAGATAAATATAACAGGTATTTAAATACCGAATTTAACAACTGTTCTTCCTAAGATAAATATCTGTTATAGGAAATAACAGCAAAATCATAACAGTTATCGTAAGAACAGCAGAAGAAAGTGTAACAGATGCCTAAAATATTGCCTGGCTGTCCCTGTTATGGTTGTTATCAGGGCGATAACTGTTATAATCTCCTTTCATTCATTTCTCTTATATACATGAAAGAGAGGCAACTAGTATTGACTAAACAACAAATTTAAATCAATCTCGCATTTGCAAAAGTCGTACGCAAAATGTGTCTTCTTAAATTGGTTTCATGATGTGTTTTATAGCCCTGTCTCTTTTTTTTTCATCGCGTTGAAGAGAGAAGCTCCTAGTATTTAATACATAACAAATGAAATTGTTAGAAGATTACTCAGTTTAGGGTATTTGAAATAGTCTCCTAAAATTGGTCGTATATGATCGACGTAATAATTCGGATATATTCACAAAATAAAAGCACAACATTATGTCTAGGCACCTATATCTTTTACATTTAGATGCCTAAAGATTATTTTTCAAATCAATTTCTTACATCAATGATACTAGTGTATGTTTGAATAAAAATAATATACTTTAGCTTAAAATATACCAAATCGGATACATGAGTAGAGTATCGAATATTGAAAACCTTATTGCAACTTTACAAGAGCGTATCCAAACATGTTTTTCTTACTTAATCATGATTGGTTTAAATTTTAAACATGAGCTTTAGAACCTATGGTCATCAACCTATTACCAATTTTGTACCGAGACGAGTGAATTCGGCAAAATCGGAAATAGACAAAAAGATTATGAATCTTTTTATAATGGATTATCAACCATTTAGAATGGTAGAAGACCGTGGTTTTCGGGAACTCATTTCTTTTGCATTCTTAAATTATGTTATTCCGACAAGAAAGTTTTTTGCCAACAATATGCTGCCTGCCATTTATGAAAAAACAAGATTGGAAATTAAAGAAAAAATTCGTGATGAAGCGCAGTCACTATGCATCACTGTGGATATCTGGTCAACTTCAACTAATGACTCAATGTTGGCACTTACTGGACATAACATTAAGGAATATGATTTTCAAATGTAATCGTTTCTTTTAGATTGCCTTCCTTTGACTGAAAGTCATACGGCAAAATATTTAGCTCGTGTCATTAAGGGAATTTGCGACGAATGGGATGTCACAAACAAAATACTTTTGTCTGTGTCAGATAACGGCGCCAATATTAAGTATGCTTTGGAAAGGGAACTTGGGTGGAAACATTTTCCTTGCTATAAAGTCAAAAATATTGTCCGACATTTCAAACAAAGTAATAGTGCCTGGGAGAAGCTAAAAAAATATCAAGATCAAGCCGGCTTGGCAGTTAAAAGATTGATCCAGGATGTGCCTACTAGGTGGAATTCACTGTATGCAATGCTGAAAAGGTTAGTTGAGCTAAAAGAACCTATAAACAATGCAGTTGTGAATTTAGGTACAGGCCTTGAAATTCTAACTGAATACGAGTGGTCCATTTGCGAGGAATTATGCATAGTTCTACAGCCCTGTGAAGAAGTCACGCGCGAACTTAGTGGCCAAAAATATATAACTGGAAGCCTAGTCATCCCCATTACCCGTGGACTGTTAAGGGCTCTTGAAAATATCGCAAATGTTCTAATGCCATCCGTAAATGCCTTGCGCCAGGATCTAATAAGTAATATAAAAACAAGATTCGTGCATTTGGACCGGAGCAAGACATTCGGAAACTGCATGTTTCTTGACACGCGTTTTAAATTTTATTTTGCTGACCAGCGCGTGGCAGATGAAACAAAAAAAAGGGTGATATCGTTCGTCGCTCGCCTACATGCAGAACAAACGACCGCTGAATCTCCCGGAACCTTCACAACAGATATCCCACCACCGCCAGCAGCAGCAGAACCAGCGACAAAGTCTATATGGGAAGATTACGACACTAAAATGCAAGGCCTACAACCAGAGGGAACCGCTCAGTCACGAGCAATAGTGGAAGTCCAGCGATACTACGAGGACAAAATTATTGCCAGGACAGAGTGCCCAATGAGTTGGTGGAGGACGCGGAAGTTAATTTATCCCACGCTGTACAAAGTCGCCACTACTAAAATGAATGCTATGGCGTCATCTGTACCGGGTGAAAGAGTTTTTTCCGCCGCCGGCTATATCATGAATAAAAGGCGCACACGGCTGGGAATAAGAAAATTGCAGCTGTTGCTGTTTTTGCAACAAAATTTGTAAATACTACATTGTAAATAAAATCTTGTAAATATGTACATACTGTAGATAGTATACTGTTCATTCAATCAAACCTTTTAAATGCGCCAATTTGTTACAGCTTTTAGTTAAAAATAATTAATAATAAGTACCTAAATATTTTTACCAAAAACTTAACCTCCTAAAAATCGTAATATTAGCAAATTGACAGTCCTAAGCCTGTTCCAAGCATGAAGGAAAGTTTTGATTGTATTGGATGGGTATTTTAAAGGCTGTTTGAGATTTTGGCGGCTACAGGTAGTAACAAAATAAGAAATAACAGGCTGTTATTTAATAACAGATATTTGGAACTGTTATTTTTTAACAGATATTGAGTTCTACCTGTTATAACTCATCTCTACTTTGCCTGTCGAGCGGTCGGTGGATGCGCTTGCGTTCTATGGTTCGCGTACATACCTAGCGTATGTACAATTACGCGTTAAGGTTCAACTATGATACTTTCAACGATTGGTATGCGATTGCGGTGGTATGATATTCACTACATTTATTTACTTATTACGCGTACGATTTGTAATGCACTTCTTTCTAGAAGTCGGTTTAACAGTCTTATTACTTGTTAATTAATTATTACAATGTGGACTTATTTATGTAGGTACTACGGATAATATAGTTTACTATTTAAATGTAATATTCTACGGGTAACGTGTTGAACAATATATGTTATGCTAATAAGCTATATATAATTTACTGTTTAAACATGATATCTTACGTACGGCGTTTTCGATAATTTAATTAAATGATTATCAATTGTTATGTTATTGAAAAAAAAATCGATATACTAATATGGTATCCATAATTTACTGTTTATATATAAAATATTATGGATAACGGTGCCTAAGTGTTGTTTGAATCTACGTTAAAAAATAAAAAAGGGGATATACGACCTAGTTGTTTTCGGCGTTCTCGGCTTGTTCTCGCATCTTGATGTTCTGTATCCATGTTCTTGTTTTCCGGAGTGCCTCTTCTTCTTTCTTGTGTTGTGTGGTCGACTCCTAACCACTCTGACTAGCCCTCCAGATCCTTTAGGTTTTCCTCGCGGTTGTCCGGTCTCGTAGGCGGTCCCAGTATTGGTTGTCGTAGGTGCATGATGGCTGGGGTTGCTGGTCTTATTTCGGGTTTCATCAGCGTGGGCTTTTACTAGTATTTCTTTTTGTTGTGTTTTCCTATTAACTTGACAAGTCTTACAAGTCTTTACGTACTTTGCGACGTCTTTATACATGCCTGGCCAATAATATCGTTGTGATATTCTATTTAATGTTTTAGCCGTCCCTAGGTGGCCTGCTGTCGGTGTGAAGTGGTTTACTTTCAACACGTCGTGTCTATCTCTTTCGGGCACACATAACTTCCACTCAGATGTCGGTCCTAGTCTTGGACCGTAGGCGTAATTAGTTATTTTTCGGTACAGGTTCTGGTTTTCGGTTTTATAATCGGTGTTTTCTTTTCGGTTTAGTTCTTTTAATTTTCTCTCTGTCCAATTTTTCGATTGCACAGATCAGGTTTATTTGTTCTCCTTGGTTATGTGTGTCGGTTTCATCGGTCCACTTTATTTTTGCCCCTATTCTACTAAGTAGGTCCATTCCAATTATTATTTTAGTGATTTGCGGGTGATACAACATTTGATGGCTTATATGCCTTCCTCTTGTTTTAATTTTTAGTGGCAGCGCTTGTGTGATACTTAGGGTTGCTCCACTTGCTGTGCTTGCCGTTTCTAACACGGTTTTAGGCTTAAGGTTTTCCTTTAAGTATTCTTCGTATATTGCCTTGTTTATGTACGATCTGGTCGATCCTGTGTCGACTAGTGCTTGGTATTCTGTGCCTAAAACTGCTATTTTTATGTACGGGCGGTTGTCTCCATTTTTCGTCAGTGTTTCTAATATCATGGACTTCACTATGTTGCTCTTTGCCTTGCAACATTTGATGCTTAAAACGCCGATTTTGCCGCATCCTCCACAAAACAATATTTTACTTTACCTGCACTCTCTGGATGTATGTCCGGGTTCACCGCAACTCCAGCAGCATGTGTTCGGGTCGAAATTGGAGATGTATTTTGTCGTTTCTCTGGGTACTTGTTTTACTTGTGTGATGTGCGTTTCTCGGTAGTTTTTCGTTTCGGTTTGGGCGTTTATACTGCTTCTGTTAATAAAATGTCCGTCGAAACTCATCTGACGATCATCTGTGATACTTTCGTAGTCTTTTGCTAGTTGTATCAGTTGATTTACGGTGCTAAATTCGGTTCGTTTTATGTAAAACTTGTATTTCGGGTTCATATTTTCATAAATTCTGTTTAACTTTTCTTCTTTTGTCATTTTTGCATATCTGCGCATTAATGTTTGTAAATCAATCAGGTAATCGGTAAATTTTTGAGTATAATTCTGCCTCGATGTTACTATCTTTCTGAGAAGTTCATTTTCGTAATTGTTTAGCATAAACGTTACGATGAAACATTCAATGAACTCTTCCCATGTCGTCCACGAGTCTCTGTTATTACATGATTATCAATTATCAAACCACAACACAGCCTTACCTTTTAGAAGTCTTGGTATCCCATTAGCAGGTTCTCCTTTTCAATTTCTCTTGTTTCGGTTAGCTCGTCCAGCCTCTCGAGGAACTCCACGGGGTCGTCGTACGTGTCGAAATGCAGGTTCCACCTCGATACTATGCACTTACTTGTGTTAGCATTATGTGTCCTGCCATTTTTCGATTGATCGACGTTTTTCTCTTCTTGCGACATCTCTGTGTCTTGACATTCGGTGTCGGAATTATCGGTGAATTCTTTTTTTTCGCTGGAGGACTGGTCAGGTTGGTCGGGTCGGTTTTTCGGTGTGTCTGTGGTTTCTTCCCTTACCACTTGTGCGAGGTGTTGTCTCAAGTCTCGTACTGTCAGGTTTCCGGTTTCTATGCTCCTTTTTTTTTGCACTCTTCTTCAAGTTCTTGTTTCTTCAGGTTGTATATCCAGGATGTGGGCATTAGATTTGGTTTCCTTGTCGATGGCGGTTACTACTAAGGCGTCGCTCTCTTTCCGAATTATTTTTTCCTGGGTGCGACGGCTCGGTCAGTACCCTTCCCTGGGGATTATACGGATTTTTTCGTTGGGCTCCAAAATGATGTGTACCTAAATTTTAGGATCCTACAGGGAATCAATCAAGGAAACCAACGGGACGTTTGCACACTCTGTATTCAACAACACACACTGTTCCTTAAAGCTAATTCACTTCTTAGACCTGTAAATAATTATGAAAATGTAATTATTTTGCTTACAACTACCGCTTAGTTACGCCGGCATAGGAACCCCAATTACACCACCTGTAACTATTATTAACTGTATATATTGAGGTTCCTATGCCGGAGTAACTAAGCGGAAGTTGTAAGCAAAATAATTACATTTTCATAATTATTTAGTTATGGATTTCCGCAAAGTAACGCCTGATTCTATCAATTTTATCTTAGACCTGTGACTACTGTCTTACTGTTGTTACACTTGTTCCTTACGGGTAATACACTCCTTAATCTATCTAGATCTGTGACTACTGTCTTACTATCGATACACTTTATATCGCAAGAGGCAGGGTGACGGGGATCACAGACTTTACTTCGGCGCGGTGCGTGGCGGGTTTGAGTTAGTAATCTTGTATATTTCTACGGGAGATGAAGGCTGGCATGCGGTGTCGTCACGATCACGCCGCGAGAGCGCCCGGGCCGGGGATGTGTTCACCGCGGGAGTGCCGTCAAGGTCTAGGAGTAAGGTTTTGTATCAACGAACACGCCGCACGACAGCGAAACCTCAGATTAGGATGAGGGTTGGGTGCTTAACTAAGTTAGTAGGGAAAGACAGGGCAGCTAATCGCCGGTACTCCGATGTTCCGAGGCAATGGTGAATGAGTGACGTATGCGCGCACGAGAACGTCTTGCCACGGTTGCGGAGCACGGACGACTGCTCCGGAGCTCCCTCCCACCGCGCTTGATATAGCGTAGTCGCGGCGGGGTGCGGGCGCGGGCGCCGCGGTACGGGGGTGTAGGGCTGTCGGTAGTTGATACGGTGGCTCGCGTGCTAGGGATGTCGGTAGTCGATACGGCGGTTCGCGTGCTAGGGATGTCGCGCCGCCGGATCCTCGTCACAATATGGTTGATTATATTAACTGAAATGCCCCATAAATCTTTTGTTTTTTTCATATTTAACTCTTTAAAAGTTTTTACAATAACTTCGGGATTTATATGCCTAAAATTTAGAATAGAAGTACATTTTTCGACATTTGATTTCAAAAAAGTTTCCGCAAGACCTTGTGAAGAGTTTAAATTACTAGTAATAGCAATAGGTATATTAGAAAAAAAATCCTCAAATGCGTTCGCTACTTCACTGTCAGATTTAATAATTTTCCTGTCGATATTGAGGCCAATAGTACGATCTGATTGTCTATTTTTGCCTGTTTCTTTATTGATATTTCTCCAAGTAGCTTTAATTTTATTTTCGGAGTTTGTAATATTACCACGGATATAATTAACTTTGGCCACAGAACATACTTTTTTAAAAATTTTGGAGAATTTTTTAACATATTCAAAAATGTTTGGGTCTTGAGTTTGCGCTCTTAGTTCATATAATTCGTATAATTTTTTCCTACTTTTGTGAATACCAGTCGTGGCCCAGTCACTAAATTTATATTTATAAGTATTTACTTTAATATGTTTTTGTTTGAATATATTATTAAATTCATATTTGACTAATCCAAATAAGTTTTCATATGATACATCTACAGTATCACTGTTTGGTGGTTATAAATCTATTCCACAATCAATATTATTTTTAAATCGATCTAATTTATTAGCTGTGACCGGCCTACAAACAATATTCACTATTGGCGAGACATGATGGTGCTCAAAAGAGGCTATTTGTCTACCATGGTCTGATCTGAGGCAATTTATAACTGATTTATCTACTACTTTACAATTACAGAAAATATTATCTAAGCAGGTAGCTGTTGTGGGAGTGATTCTAGTAGGTTCATTAAAAAGATTAATCAAATTATAGGATTTAAAAAGATTTAGGAACCTCACAGAACTTGGTGTTTCTACTTATATGTCAAAATTAAAATCTTTACATACAACTATCTTTTTGTTTGATTTACATACCTTTTTTAATACCTCTTCCATAGTGGACTCAAAAAGAAGGTAATCTGCCGATGGGGGTTTGTATACACTTAACAACAATATACTCTAACTCAGCACACGCTAATTCAATAGTTTGCTCTATAGGAAGTGCCACAATATCCTTTCGTTCCTTGGATTAAATATATTTTTTAAGTAATATAAATGATCCCCCTCGTGTAGCTGACTCTCTACAGAACAAGCTAACGACTTCCCAATTTACATGGAAACACCCTTAGACGAAGAACGAGAGGAAGCACCTGCTGTACCACTAGCGGAGGAACGTGATGGTGCTTTGAAGCCCAACAACTTGTTTAGTTTTGATTGGAGACATTTCCCTGACGATCCAATACCTCCAAATGACCGTAGGGAACCATTCACTAAAGTTGGCGTCGGCCCCACTGAGCCGTCTCAAGACCCCTATTTCATCTTCACTTCCATTTGGGATGCCGACATAATGGAACGTATCGTCAAGGAAATGAACAAATACGCACAGGACGTCGCATCCCACAGAATGCGCAATAATACATTGGGGCCTCAAGAGTCGTATTTCTAATTGGTACGACACCAACATTAATAAAATGTACTCATATTTTGCAATAACTTTAGCAATGGGCATGGTTGTTAAGTCAAAAATGGAGGAATACTGGACCACCGACAACGATATTTTGTGTACCGGAGCTCAGCCCTGCTGAAGCTAAGCTCTTTAAGCTTGAACCCATCTTACTACATTTAAATCAAAATTTTCAGGCTATGTACACAATGGACCAAAATATTGCATTAGACGAGAGTCTAATGCAATGGAAAGGCTGGCTTAACATCTCCCAGTTTATAAAAAAGCAGCCAAAGTCGGTGTAAAAACCTATGAGTTGTGTGAGTCGCAGACTGGATACCTATGGAGGTTTGACGTCCACGCCAAAAAACATATCTCTCGAGACCAGAATAATCCTCTGGATGCGTCCACGCCAAGCATCGTGCTGGATCTGCTCCGTGGTCTCGAGGGATATGGCTATACGGTGTGGATGGACAACTACTATAATTCCCCGGCCCTGGCTCGCCAACTCAAAGGTTTTGGGTTCGATGTGGTGGGGACGCTCCGCACCAATCGTCAATTTGTGCCCCAAGAGCTAAAAGCCCTAACAAAAATTAACATGAAAAAAGGCGATATAGCTGGGTATACGTCGGGTGACGTAGATGTTTTAGTGTGGCTCGATGAAAATCGAGTTGCATTAATCTCTACGTACCACGGCAACCAGACAAACATCTCGGAGGGCAAAATTAAACCCTGCCTAGTTCTCGACTATAACATAATGATGGGGGGCGTTGACAAAAAAGACCAGCTTTTGTCGATGTTTCCTATCGAACGAAAACGAACGCGGGTTTGGTACAAGAAATTTTTTAGAAGGCTAATGAACGTGTCGATTTCAAATTCATTTGTTATTGCCAAAAAATCCGGTTCCATTCAGCAACACCGAAATTTCAGAAGTAACTTAATACAGTCTCTTCTCAGCCGGCAAAGCACACCAAAAGCGATTCCACTTTCGACGAAAAGTCAGGTGTTCGAAGCCAAAATGCATCACCTGCTGGAACATCCAGTAGGCGCAAGTAAAAGCCGATTGCGCCGCAAGTGTTGCGTGTGCAAAAATCTCACACACTTTTACTGTGCCGGCTGTGAAAAGACTGTGTGCATCTCCTCTTGTTTTGTGTCTTTACATTCAGTTATTTTAAATACATGGTAGCCTTATGAAAAAAATCCAACGCCAATTGTTCTCCTATTAGGCATGGACGATATCATGAGGAGCAGGTGAAAAATCATATGACTTGAAAATCATTTGTCACACCTGCGACTTTTTGTCATATTGACTGCTACAAATCACAGACTGTAAAATCATATGTCATGCGCAAATTTCTTTTCATTCGTTGATGACATGTAGCAGAGCGGGTCTAGCGAGCGCAGGCCTTGAGCCCGCGAGCGAGTAGGAATGATTTGCTACAGATGCGTGTTAGAAAAAGACAAACATGCTGTGCTATTTTTTATGCCATCATAGGTGACGAACGATAACGATACAGAGCATTTTAAGAGCTTTAAACTTATGACCGTAAAGTTTAGATTCGTTTGTCATGATTTTTGTTACGAGTGGCAGGTTGAAACCTTCTAGTTTGTTGAATTTTATGCTGAGCGCCGTAAGGTTTAGATTATCATGTTATGATTTTATAGTAGGGAATGTCGAGCTCGTTTTGTTTACAATGAAATTTCGTTTTATGTGTGAATTATGATTTTATGATGTTGTTTTTAAATTCACTAGTCGCCCGGTGATGACTGATAGGTGCATACGCCAATGTAAAAATAAGTTTACTCATACATTCAGGATTTTAAAAAAAATCACATGAAAAATTTTACATTGTCAGTCCCAAGCCTGTACAAGTATGAGGGGAAGTTAATTGTATAAAAAAAAAATGCTTAAATAATACACACAAATAGCACATTACGTAGCGCACGAACTATATATGACATTTCATAAAAAAGTAGCAAAGTAGCAAGGAGCAACTGTTCACAATAAATCATATTTCATTTAAAGTAACAAATAGCAAAAGTGTTACATTATGACACTGCGACAAAAAATCATTGCCAATGATTTATCACAGGTGATTTCATATGACAAAAAATGATCATTTTGTCATATGACAATGACTGAAAAATAGCAATCATTGCCATGCCTATCTCCTATTCCACACTTTTTGTTTGATATCCATATTGAGGGAGTTGTTAAAAAATATATCGGGTGTAAAAAAAGGGTTAACCAAGCCGAATACCACATATTCTACGTATTATTACGATCATTTTTTTCTTTTACACTATACCTGGGAAATGACGGGTTACAGAGTTATTGACAGTCAAAGTTACATTTTTTTTTCAAAGATTTTTACAAAATTGACTTCTGTTTGATAATACTAAACTTTTTTACAAAGAAACATGAAAAACATTTTCAGTGCTTCTTTCATAAAAGGCCTTTAAAGGGCACAGCCGGCAATGAATCGTGCGCAGTGCTCTCGCGCCACCCGCTCGCCCGCCGACCGCTTACACACACAGGCATAGTCTGTGGCGTGCGCGCTATACATTGCGGGTTAGAAATAAGTTATTTTTTTTGATACCCAAAAATAAAATTCATTTCCCAGCAATTATTTTTTTGCATTCTACTTGGTTTTATGTATAGAATTCGTGGTTTAAGGCTTCGTTAAGAATTTTTTAACACCCTGTATATTCCACCGTTTTTTGTTGGCGGCCATCTTGGACCGATTTTCATCAAACATAGCTAGCTAGCTAAGAACACTCCCGACTAATTCACCTTTGAAACAAAAAAACATACTGTTGCATACTTTATGATCTTTCTTTTGTTAACTTCTCACTGCACCCGTTGCCATCTTTCTGCATGACCTAAATTGAGCAAATCATTGTTGAAATTACAAAGGCGCACATGTTTATATTATGATACAACAATCTAGCTTGTGTTTTGAGCAACACAACGACATAAATTACATGCACACAGGCCAAGTGGGTGCCAACTTGAAAAATGAAAAAATGAAAAATATTTATTTATGTTCAAATATCGTTTTACAAAACTAGTGGCCAGAGTCCCCTTTTAAGTATAGAAATACTTGTGTCAGAGGGCTCTGCTCTTCATATAACATAACTGTGATATTTGAAAATTTACAATGCCGAGATTATATTAGGTTAAAGAATCTAGGTATAAAGGTTTCGTTTCGTTTACAATTACAATATTAGCCATAACAAGATTAATTTGAGTCTACATTAGTCTTATATTCTCTCTCTCTCTCTCTCTCTCTCTCTGTGTGTGTGTGTATGTGTGTGTGTGTGTATGTCTAACTATGTTTAATTTACTTTAATTTAGTATGTTTCAGAAGTAATTCAGTTTCTTCACAGGTACGAGTTTTGATATAATTTATTAATTTGAATTTACATTCTTGATATGATTTATTGTATATATTAATTTCTTTATTTACTGTATTGTATAGGTAAGCTGACTGTGCGCCGTATTGTAGTTTAGCAAACACAGTTTTGAGAAAAGGCACCTCTAGAACTGTATCTTTTCTTCTCTTATTATCTGTTTTTGGATCATACGTGATGGTTTTGTGAATTTTGGTTACTGTATTTATAATATACAGTTTGCGGACAGATAACAAGTCACTAACATTATATAGAAGCTCTGTGGGGAAACGTCGGCATTTGAAATACATGACTTTTATTAATGCTCTTTGAGCTCTTTCAATTTCAATAAATCGGGTTTTGTAAGCTCCTCCCCAGATTGGTATACAATAAGTTATTATCGACTGTACTAATGCAATATATAATTCATTTAGCAAATTTCTAGATTGGGTGTGTGGTGGGGCTATGTATCGTAATGTTTTAAACAACCAAATAAACTTTCTGATCCTAGACGATATCAATTCGATTTGTGGGTACCAAGATAATTTGTGGTCTATTAATATACCTAGGTATTTAATCTGATTTGTTCGAGTTATAGACGGGCACATGCATATATTATTATTGATGACAGGATTACATTCGTGTACTTTTATATCAAATGTTTCTTCTGGTTGTGTGTTTGATTTTATGCTAAAACAAATGTAACTGGTTTTCGAATTATTTAATGTTAGGAGATTATTTTTAAGCCATTTAGCGACTAGACGCATGCCACCTTCGGCATTCACTTTGACTTTGCTCCAGCTTGGTCCATTAAAAACAATGGCAGTATCATCTGCGTAGGTAAAAATTTTTGCGTTTAACAAGTCCATAGTACATAAGTCGTTAATGTACACCAGGAACAGTGTAGGGCCGAGCACACTTCCCTGAGGTACGCCATAGTGCACGTCAACAAAGTTACTAACATGTTGATCGAGCTTAACCATTTGTTTTCTGTTGCTTAAGTAGTCCTGGAAAATCGATAGTGTGATACCTCTAACTCCAATTTTTTCCAGTTTTCGAACAAGGATGGGGACAGAGACTGTGTCAAACGCTTTTTTGAGATCAATAAAAATAGATTAACATTTATTTCCGGTATCAAGTTGCTCTGTTATAAGTGAAGTTAAGGATTCAACCGCGTCTTCAGTCGATATTCCTTTCCTAAAACCAAATTGGTTTGGAGATAGTATATTAAAAGCAGTTAAGTAGTTTATTAATCTGGTGTTAAGTAACTTTTCCAAAACTTTTGATATAGTAGATAATACAGAGATAGGTCGATAGTTGCTCACGTCATTCTTATCCCCACCCTTGTAGACTGGAGTTATAATCGATTTCTTTAACAAAGCGGGAAATGTGCCTGTTCTAAAGCATAGATTAAAAAAATGGGTCAGAACAGTGATAATTTCATTACGCATTAATCTTAGAAAACAAGTTGAGATGCCATCTCAGCCCGGCGCACTATCGGATTTTAGGTTCATGATAACAGAATTTACTTCTTCAGGGTCAGTATCTAATGGGACCATAGATTGGCACTGATCAGGAATATTTTTAAGGTAACTATTACGGTCACATTGAGAGGTATCTGAAAGAATAATCTCTGCCAAGTCTTTGCCTATATTAGCAAAATATTCGTTAATACAGTTTGTTGAATCAATAGGTGAAGGGCCAAAGTTAGCAAGTTCATCATTGATTTTTTTTTCTTTTTTAGTGTGAGTTATCTGTTTTACATGTTTCCAGAGCAATTTATTATTATTCATTGAATTTGCAAGCAACTGCCGTTCGTATTTTCTTTTAACTTTTTTTATCAAATTATTACAGAAATTCCTATAACGTTTATATGTGATTAATTTAATATCATTTCCTGTGTCAGACCGCGCTTGCTTTTGAAGGATATTACGGTTTTTAATGCACTTCAATAAACCAGGTGTCATCCAGGGTTTAATAATACGTTTGTTTTTAGCGATTTTTGAAATATTTGTACTATTAACTATACTTTCAGTAATTTTATTCAAAAGTTTTTCAATTAAATGATTAGGGTCATTGCAAATTAGTAGTTCGTTAATATTTTGACGTTGGAGATAATTAAGTGCGTTATCAAGATTAACTGTAGTTTTGACTTTTGCCACGTCGTATCCTTGTTTAGCTTTAGCCAGAACAAGAAGAGTAGTGGCGTGGTCTGTTAGAGTGGTGTCTAAGATCGCAATTAAAGCTTTTACGTTTTTATTATTTAATTTTAACATAAAGTGATCTAGACAACTCTGCTTTCTAGTTGGTAAGGAATGACCCGGCAGTATACCATGAATAGATAACATCTCAAGATAAGAGTTCCTGTTTGTTATTTCATAAGACTGTTCATTAGATTTACTAATTAGGTTTATATTAATATCTCCTGCTATTACTATATTGTTACGTGTCCCCAGGGCTTCCAGATGTGTACCAAGGGATGAGATAAAATTGTCTGCCTTTCTGTTCGATGGCGAGCGATAGATACAAAGTATGATACTGCTTACGAGATCCAGTTCCAAACAGAAAGCTTCTGTTATTTTAACTTCTTTAACTTTACTTGAGATTGTGTCCCTTATATAAACAGTTACGCCATCATTTTTGTTCAGATGATTAGTGGTTTGATATGAGTGGTAATTGTCTAGTTTGGGGATTGGTTTATCCGGGTTAAGTTGACATTCGGTCAGAACTATTATATCAACATTAAATTTAACAGAAGAAAGGGTAAGTATAAAGTCGTCAAAGTTACAGTAAATACTGCAGATATTTTGGGAGATGATCGTGAGATCACTTTTACTTCGATTATAGTGTTTTAGAAGTTCGGCGGTACTACACATAACAGCCCTAGCCACATTCAGACTGTCTATCTCGTTAAGTGTTTGAAATTGAGCAGCCATTAAAGTAATTATAAGTGAAACTAAATAACTTAACTACAGAGCACCTATATGAGTTTATTAGGATAGTTGTTGTTATACGTTGCAGATTAGTTAGAAGAAATCGTGTTTTGAGTGACAGGGTATTCTGATTTAAATTGATAATTGAATTTAAGTGTGTTAAGCATTGAGAGTATCTATGTGTTACGTATGTGTGTATGTGTTCAGGACCAGGTGTAGGATTAATAAGCATGAATATATTGGACAGTGTTAAAATTTTTTGGAAAATGATTTTTCTGTTAATTGTTTTCGATTTTATTTGAGTGTGTGGAGTTGCAAGAGAAAGACGCGTATGTTCATAACATAAAATGACTAAGAATATGTAACTAAGTACAGAAATGCTTACGAATAGTCACTTATCAGCGTCTGCATTGAATAACTGTTGAACTTGGGCTTCATTTGTGATGTGGATGATAGGCGAATTATCTGTCTTCCTGACATATATTTTGCCGTACGCAGTCCAGCAGTATTTAAATTCTTTTGACTTTGCTAGGTCTCTAGCCAGAAAGTGGAGTCGGGACGCGTAGCGTGTTAGGTGTTCACATATGAAAATTGGTGTTTCTTCATCCATATGAAAGCCCAGGTGTTTCGCGCAGAGTTTACTCTTGTTTTTAACATTAAACAGTTTAGCCATTCTAATCATTTCAGTTTTAACAAGCGTCGAACTGGTTTCCACCACAATGGAAGTGTTTTTGGCTTCTACTTTGTTACTGCGAACCCTGTAAATGTCCTTAATATCAGAAGAACTCAAGCTACAGCCCACGTTCTTTGCCAAGTGATTCACTATCTCTAACAGTTCTGTTTTATCTTCTTTACTTCTTTTTGGTACATTTTTAATTTCAAAGTTGCTTTTCCTTTGTACTTTCTGCATTTCTTCTATTTTTTCTTCCAGTAATTTTATATTCATTTTGTCTTTTTTAGACTGGCGTTCCAAGTTGTCTATTTTCTTCTTAAAGTCTTCATTTTGCAGTGAAAGGAATGCTATAGAGTTTTCAATATTTGCATTGACCACTTTTATTTCCTTGAGTGTTGGTAATATCTCTTTAAACTCTTCTTTTTGTTTAGCAAATAGAGACATCATCATCTCTTTCATTTCTTCCATCAATGAATCGGATTCCGTATCAGGATTCTCCTCGTTACGTTTTTTCCTCTTGATGCGTGAATGTACAAAATGTAGTGGTGTATGTTCCTTATCAAAAACACCTAGATTTGATTCAGACATAGATCTGTCCATTGCAATTGTAGACGACGCCGCGTTCAAACACTAGGCAAATAATAATAAAGTTATTTCTGGCACGAACCGTACCTCGAGAGTCGTAGCACGCAGATCTAGTTGTGACGTGCTCGTAGCGATACGTAGTAACCAGTTTGAGCGCAGGCAGCTGGAGCGAGTCAAAAATATCAACTATCTTGCTCGCACTTGAGGTACGCGGGGGACGAGGTAGCCACACAGTCGAACGTATCTTAATAGAATCTGCGACACGTCTGCCCGCGTCGGGGTCCGAGAAGGAGGAGAAAACTTATCCCTGTTTTTGTAACCGGACGTCAATGGCCATTAAAGCGGGGGGGGGGGGGCACGGTGCAGTTGACGTCATCGAAGTTCCCAGATGTCTGCGGTTGAGTGGATATAAAGATATTTGTCCAATTATGTAGGTAAGTACTACGTACTTTGGTATAATTTAGGTTTTGTTTGATCTTGAAGACTGTTATTCTGAGTCTGTTGCTGATTTGAAGTGTTTAACACCACATTATATTTAAGAAAAATATCTGTATTTGTTTTTTATAATGTTTATAAAGCCTTATGCCTACAATAAACCGATTGATAACTTTAGTACATTCAGTTTTTCATTAATACCTACTCGTATTCTAAAAATACTTAATGTTTCTATAAAAATATCTCCATTAGCTATCATTTTGATTTTAAAAGGCATATGGGTTGCTACAGTGATTTTAGGTCCCGATTTAGAAACTTGACAATTTATGCTTCTGTTCTTTGTTGGACGTGGATTTCTTTTGATAGAACTCTTAAAACATGTGATAAACGAGCCTTAAAAAATAATGAGTACAGAAAATAATGATCATTTTGTTTAAAAATTGATATTTTCTTGTCATAGTGCTAGTGTTAAATATGTTTTTGGTAATTTAAATTTTGGAAGGCATGTTTTATTCCGAATATCTATGTTCATTGTCTTTTGTAATATAAAATAAACCCCGTATTGTCTACTGTTACTCCAAAACTTTAAAAATATGAATTTTGCAAAAAGCGGGTTTTGTGTATATTGAAGCCCATATGCCTAAATAAAGGATAACGAATTTGGGGTAAAAACTCAATCGCAAAAGAGTCGCTAAGGACATGCTAGAACAAGTTAATTCCGACCCCACATTTATGAAACGCATTGTTACTGGTGAC
Source organism: Anania fuscalis (assembly GCA_950371115.1). Classification (NCBI taxonomy): domain Eukaryota; kingdom Metazoa; phylum Arthropoda; class Insecta; order Lepidoptera; family Crambidae; genus Anania; species Anania fuscalis. The sequence goes on along the minus strand of OX493326.1, from coordinate 9,449,545 downwards.
GAGACGTGGGTTTACGAGTTTGACATGCAAACTAGTCAACAAGCTTCAGAGTGGCCCCTTCCAACTCAGCCGAAAGAAGAAACCGCGCCAAACTCGATCGAAAGTCAAAGTCGTGTTGACTGTTTTCTTTGACTGTCGCGGTGTTGTGCACTCAGAAATCTTGCCAGAAGGTCAAACGATAAAAAAAGAATATTATTAAAACGTTATGCGGCGTTAAAGACAGCAAATTAGACAAAAAAGGCCAGATTTGTGGAATGAAAATTCTTGGAATTTGCACCACGATAATGCGCCTTCCCACAAAGCCATCATTGTGAACGAATTTTTGACCAAAAACTCAACAAATACCATCGAGCAGCCACCTTATTTACCAGATATGTCTCCAGCCGTCTTCTTTCTTTTTCCTAAACTCAAATTACCACTTCGTGGCACCCGGTTTCATTCGGTAGAAGACATAAAGGAGAATTCGCGACAAGAACTGAACTCGATTCCAGAAAAAGCGTTTAAAAAATGTTTTGGCGATTGGATTATTCGTTGGCGTAAGTGTATCGCTTCTGAAGGAGCATACTTTGAAGGTGATAAAATAAATTTGGATGAAATAACTAACATTTTGTGTATTATTCATCTTTTCCCGGTACTTTCTTGACAGAGTAGTATACCTTTTTATGTATACAGTCCGCGTTTTACAACATCTCAATTAACTACACCATCGAAGGAACCTAACAATCCGTGAGCCAAGGCGCAGGAACATGTTTAATTTTAACAGAACGAACAGGAGCGTGCTTGTCGTACAATTTAAGAAGAAGATTATTGAAAAACGTGACCTTCTCATCCACACTATTAGCACCCTCAATCACGGACCAGTCTATATCATACGCATCCTGTTTAAGAGCATCATCGTTCATGCCACTAAAATTTCGTTGCAGGAGAAATTTTGCCCTCGCTTTTGGGAGACGAATCTTATACGATAGGTAAATAAGGTCGTGATAAGAGAAAGCATCTGCATGACATTGACCGTGCTTTTCAACATGGCCAGTGGAGTTGACAATAATCAAGTCAAAAAGAGAAGGAGCGCAGTTGGGAAAGTAGTGGGTTGCGTTAAGAGTGAGAACATTTAGGTTACAAGACGAAGTTATAGATCTACGGCGTGAGGAGCGGGAGTCGTTTTTAAATAAACAGGTATTGAAGTCTCCCATCAGTATAGTATGACTGTATAAGGGAGTCAGGTCCTCTAAAGTTTTCTCAAAAGCAGAACAGTAATCCACCTTTGAAGAAGGATTATAGAAGACACCGAGAAGAAGCTTTGTGTGGGAAAGACTTATTTCAATAAAAATATGTTGAGCAACATCAGATAATGCGGATGGAGGAGATACGTTAACTATCGTGAAGGGAATTTGTGATCGAATATATATTGCAATGCCACCACCAGATCTAACAATGCGGTCATTCCGTAGTAACTTAAAGCCTGGTAAGGAGTAAGATGTTGACGCAAGACAGGCGTTTAACCATGTCTCCGATACCAGGACAGCATGTAGGCTTTTATTGTCAAAAGCTGCTAGCATATCCGGATAGTGGGCTGGTATGCTTTGCGCATTGATATAAACTACATTAAAGTTTTGGGATTTTTGGATTTAGTCAGCAATAAGGACATTTTTCTCAAGATAAAGTTTAAACTTAACATTTTACATACTTACCTATTTTGTTTAATTGATAATTTTAAACGGGTTGATTCATGTTAATTTTTTTTAGTTTATTGAAAAAAATTCTTAAATAGAAAGAAATCCGATTTAGCAATTTTGCAAGAAGTTTAGTTAGACCCCAGGTTACGTTGCCACCTCTGTCACGTTTAGGGACAGATGCCAGGAACTTATCCTCTTCAGTCACTTCGCAAACTTTTCCACGGCTATTGTCATTTGATAATAAACGTGGAAGAGTGAACCTCAGGGCCGGAAGTGTACGATGAAATTATACGACCAAGAGTCGAGCCTCGTTGTTCGTGCCTAAGGGAACACCCGATTGTGGATGTGGATTCCCGTGCTTTGGGTGCACGCAGCCTATTGTAGGCTTATGCAGCAGGAGTATAATGCAAAGTGCGTGACAGAAGATTAACAGAAGAAGAACAAGAGAAAGAAGTACAGAATACGTATGAAAGCCAAATAGAAACAACGGTGACGACAGTATCGGAATCGGCGCCGCAAGCGACAGACGCCCCCATTATGGCGAATATCTGCTTGCGCGTGGAAGCGCTGCCACAGCCGCTACTATTTTCGAATTATAGAAGAATGGAGCAGTTATTCTTGCAGTAAGTTTACTTCCGTTTTATGGTATAGGTGTTTGTAAACATTTTAATAATTTTTGTTATCTCCAAAACAAATTATATACAGGATCTAACGAAATTAGTTACATTCCTTTATAGGGTGGTATCTATAAATCATACTAAATACGATGCCAAAAAATAAGATACTATTTCATAGTCATTTTTAAAAGTTATGTTTTCTAACAAAATAAATCAATAAAATCACAGTCAAACCTGAAACACTCTGTATCTTTTCATGTGCAAGCTGTAGTTTACAGATTGTGTACGTACGTAGTGTACGTACACAGCGCACACTAGCAAGTTTGTTGTGTATACTAACTGCCAAGTCAGCTAATCTGCGATTAGTTTAGCAGCATGACCGGGCTGTCTCGTCGACCAATCACAGACCAATTGTAATTTGCTCCTCTTCATGCACACATTTACCTACATGTGTGTGTAGAATGCGCTTCTTATCATAATAATTATGATTGTTATCAAACATTGAAACCAATGCCAATTAAATTAATAGCCAACATTGTTTTTTTGTTAGTTCAAACTTCAAAGCTTAAGAAAAGATAATTTCAATGTTTTATGACTTAGATTGCATCCTTATTTTAAGTAGATAAGGTATTTACTTGATTTTAATCGGTGAGCATGTCTACAGCTTCCTCATTACTCTAAGACGATAATAATTTAATAATAGTCAGAAATTTAACTAATAATGGCAGCAATGATAGCCAAAAAAACTAGCCATCACACTGAAATGCTGTTGAAACTACGATCGTAAAACTATGTGCAAGCTGGAGACTCATGTCTCTAGCTTGCACAGCTGTATCTTCGTAATTACTCAAGATACGATTATAATTTATACCTCAAAATTCGCGGTCGAATTGCAGCATTCGACTCCAAATATATCAAAACTTAATCTTGAGTAGTTTAAGAGCTACGAATCGATAAGTATGTGTAAGCTGGAGACCCATGTCTCCAGCTTACACATTGTGAATTAGAGTAACTGTATAAGTTAGAGTTTCATTTTAAACATGAAATGATTCGTTGTAATAGCAGCACAAACGATGCTTAATTTCAAATCTCTGGGCCTCTTGGTTTCATAATTATAAGCCAAAACCTGATTTCCCGCCAAAAAATTTAAAAAAAAATGGCTCGTAAGCGGGCAAAGCGCGACGTTGCCGTTCCGTGCGCTATACTATTGCAGTCGAGTTTGAACTCAAGAGCTAGTATTATTTGGAGTCATTTTAATTTGCGCTCTCGATCGTTTTTATTTCTATACTAAGAATGATAGACAAGGAGCCTTAACATAAGGTCAAAATAGTTCCTCCATAAGTTTTTATATTTAATTTTGATGATAGTGATTTTACACGCGGATGATTTTTCATTTTTTGAGAATGATATGAATGATGATGAGAGAGAATGTAATTTGTTTTTTCACATTTTGCTAATTTACATTAAAAATATAATTCCAATATGCAAACTAATGCTGCAAATCCATTAAAATCATCCATTTTATTGATTTATAAACTATTTCAATGTTTTTAAACAAAGTAAGTAATGGTTCAAAATAATATCTATGGTCGATCTCATAAGTTTTTTAACGGTATACGATAACCTTACATCCGCTCGTTATTTACACAGAAAAGACATTTTGTCATCGGCTCGGACCGGGCCGACTATTGAAGTAAAGTAAATTAAAATATTCTTACGTTCCGAATTGCGCTATAAGCACTGTCAGCGTAAAACCGACCAAATATAATAGTCACAATTAATATTACACAAAATAGGGTTTCTTTACCTACCTGTTGCATTTATATGGATTCGTGCTAATAGTGCTTTAGCGCAATTCGGAACAAAGGGTTATTATAGCGCTACTTTCGTTTCATACTGTATGTATGGTATACTCTGACTTATCTGTGGTATCTATCAGGATTAGAGTTGGGATTCCACCCGGGTATATTCCCAAAAATGGGAAAATGTTCGGGAACATTCCTAATGAACCGGAACATAAACAGGTGGATTCGATTGTTGATATGAAATTATTTAACTCAAAAATAATGTTAAAGCTTAGGTTCTAAGCATTTTTGTTGTTATTTATTTACACATACAATAAAAAACAGTATGGAGTTATAAAAGTTAAATTTGGTTGGTTTACCTTATAATTCATGAATTGATTCTTTAATCACAATAGGCATTATTATAAAACGTACATAATTAAGATGCCAGTAAATATTCATTGTCCTAATTTTTTCTTTTTATCACCGTCCAAACCTTCTGAGATGACTCCCTTGATATAAACGAACAACTCTTACAATTGGACCAACTCCCTAACTCGAAAATAAAATTCAACTGTAAACATACATTTTGATGTTTTGTATGGAACAGCTGATTTATTTTGCAGCCGAAGAGTTGGTAAAATAGTAAAAGTTGATTGTTTGTATCACGAGAGTCGTCTTAGAAGGTTTGGACGGTGATAAAACAGTCACCCTGTCTGTATAGATGACGATAAATGTTTGATGGGTTGCAAACCCAATCCACAGTAAGAAACGAAATAATGTTTTTTTCTTTTATTTTCAATAAAGCTATTTCAAATTATAAAACGTGTTCATTTTTCCAATCGATATTTATTATCTGTAGTTTTCTATTTACAAATTAAAAGGTTTGCAAGTTACTAATTTAATAGGACAATTGATGGCTGAGCGACCCCATGTGAGAATGGCTGGTTTAGTTATCCATCGTGGCGTAGGTAGTAACTGAATTCACAGCATCATGCGAAGCGGAGTGGAGGGCATGCAGACCAAAAGTTAAGTTCTACCGGCAAGTTTACCTACATCGTGTGGTAAGTATGTGTAAGCTGGAGGCATGGGTCTCCAGCTTACACATACTTATCGGTTCGTAGCTCTTAAACTACTCAAGATTAAGTTTTGATATATTTGGAGTCGAATGCTGCAATTCGACCGCGAATTTTGAGGTATAAATTATAATCGTATCTTGAGTAATTACGAAGATACAGCTGTGCAAGCCAGAGACATGGGTCTCCAGCTCGCACATAGTTTTACGATCGTAGTTTCAACAGTATTTCAGTGTGATGGCTAGTTTTTTTGGCTATCATTGCTGCCATTATTAGTTAAATTTTGGACTATATTCTGAAGAATCTGAAAATGATATACCAGTAGTTCAACCGAATAGAGGTAGGTGCCGCAGACCAACAAGATCACGACGACAGGTCCAAAATGCTTGTAGATCTAGTGGAAGACGTAGTCGGGTTCGGGGGCGATCAGTCTTGTGTCCAGCTGATGAATTAAATGCATCCGAAAATGTTGACGATTGGGGAGATCCCGAATGGGAAGATTGCGATTTCGATCCAGAAACCGTGCCATTTATACAACCAGCTTATTTTCCTTTACAAAGAGATCATTTTACTACGATTGATTACTTTTATCAGTATATTGATGACAAAGTTATCGAAAATATCCTAAATAAGTTGAACTGGAGCTATTTTTCTAAAAACATGCGGGCATCAAACTTAACTTGTGAAGAATGCAAAACTTACATAGCTATTCAGATGATAATGTCTCGTATAAACTACCCAACGCTCAGGATGTACTGGTCAAAGGAATTTAGAGTACCAATAATTGCCAACACTATGCCAAGAAATCGTTTCTTGATTCTCAGAAACGCAATAAAATTGGTAGTAGGATGAAGATGTCAGTATTGAAGAACGACAAGCAGATAAATTATGGAAGGTACGACCACTGCTTGACGCTGTTTTGAAAGGTTGCCTGGTCCAGGAAAAAACCAAAGACCTCTCAATCGATGAGATGATGATACCTTTTCAAGGAACATGTCGTTTGAAGCAGTACTGTCCAGGAAAGCCCAACCATGTTGGGTTGAAAGCCTTCGTGCTTGCTACGCCAGACGGGCTTGTCTGTAATTACCACATTTATCAAGGCAACACGACATATCCAGATCTTGAAGGCTCTACATATAGCTTAGGTGAAAAAGCTGTACTAACTTTAACAAAAGACTTAGTACCGGGTCATATTATATATTGCGATCGGTATTTTACTTCTGAAAAACTCCTCATGGCACTAAAAGAATAAAGGGCTTATGTGTACAGGGACTCTGATGACAAATAGGGTTTCGCCATCTGCCCGACACGTTATACCCGACGATCAAGTTATGAAAAAGAAGACAAAGGGATCGTGGCAAACAGCTGTACACAAAGCAAAAAAAATTTTTTATAACGAAATGGGTGGACAGTAAGCCTATGACTTTTATGTCAACCACACACGCTGATAAAACCATGGATTCCTGCGAACGCTGGTCAAAAAAGGAAAAAAAAATACATCACAATACCAAGACCAGAAATTGTAAAACTTTATAACAAGAACATGGGTGGCGTCGATTTAGCTGATAGGATGTTATCAGTATACCCGTATCGCTACCGAACAAAAAAATGGACACAACGGACTACTGCCCACTTTCTTGATTTGGCCGTGATCAATTCGTGGATATTATACCGTCAAGATGAACTTAATAAAGGTAGAAGACTCAAATCGATTTAACAGCTTCGGACATTTAAATTAGATATTGCCAAAACAATGCTAAAAAATACTGTTGAAGAACAGAGGGAAGAGTCACAGGAATAAGAGCAAGACGAAGAGTATGAAAGGTAGAAGACTCAAATCGATTTAACAGCTTCGGCCATTTAAATTCGACATTGCTAAAACAATGCTAAAAAAATCTGTTGAAGAACAGAGGGAAGAGTCACAGGAAGAAGAGCAAGACGAAGAGTATGAGCAGCAGCACTCTAAATTCAGAAAAAGGTGCATACCTGTTCCTATTCCTTCAGATAAGTAAGGCACGTTATGAAGGAGCAGTGCATATGCCTGAAGTTGGTGAGGAGCAAAAACTTTGTCGTCGTTATGGATGTAAAAAGAAGTCCAAAATAAGGTGCATGTCATGCAAAATTCATTTATGTCTTACCCGCAATCGCAACTGCTTTCAACTATTTCACAGCAAAGCACCTAGGTTAAGTGCCTAGAAGATTCTAGTTTTGATACCAATTATAACTTTTCTAAAGCATTTTTATTTAGATTTTAAGTTTTTTGATTAATAGGTTTTGAGATACCTATATTTTTGTTCCTGTCATTTGTAATCTATGGTCTCGTTACTTTTTGTACGGGTTTAATCTTGAGACTTTAGACTTCATTATTAAGATTGTTAGTGATTTGATTAGTAGAGTTGAAACTAACTTTAAATACGATACTGTCGGTAGTTACATAAACTTTGCACGGGTATGATCTGTGCCATATTGTGATTAAAATTAATATTATAATTAGGTACGCAAAAAACTCTTGACAAGACTGATCTGATCTGGTACAAACCAAAATGATTATTTCGTTCAAAGATATAAAGGTATTTGTCCAATTATGTAGGTAAGTACTACGTAATTTGGTATAATTTATGTTTTGATTGATCTTGAAGACTGTTATTCCGAGTCTGTTGTTGATTTGAAGTGTTTAACACCACATTATATTTCAGAAAAATATCTGTATTTGTTTTTTATAATGTTTTTAAAGCCTTATACCTACAATAAACCGATTGATAACTATAGTACATTCAGTTGTTCTATAGTTACCTACTCGTATTCTAAAAATACTTAATGTTTCTATAAAAATATCTCCATTAGCTATCATTTTGATTTTAAAAGGCATATGGGTTGCTATAGTGATTTTAGGCCCCGATTTAGAAACTTGACAATTGATGCTTCTGTTCTTTGTTGGACGTGGATTTCTTTTGATAGAACTCGTAAAACATGTGATAAACGACCCTTAAAAAATAATGAGTACAGAAAATAATGATGATGATTTGTTCAAAAATTGATATTTTCTTGTCATAGTGCTAGTGTTAAATATGTTTTTGGTAATTAAAATTTTGGAAGGCATGTTTTATTCCAAATATCTATGTTTATTGTCTTTTGTAATATAAAATAAACCCCGTATTGTCTACTGTTACTCCAAAACTTTAAAAATATGAATTTTGCAAAAAGCGGGTTTTGTATATATTGAAGCCCATATGCCTAAATAAAGGATAACGAATTTGGGGTAAAAACTCAATCGCAAAAGAGTCGCTGAGGACATGCTAGAAAGAGTCAATTCCGACCCAACATTCATGAAACGCGTTGTTACTGGTGACGAGACGTGGGTTTACGAGTTTGACATGCAAACTAGTCAACAAGCTTCAGAGTGGCCCCTTCCAACTCAACCGAAAGAAGAAACCGAGCCAAACTCGATCGAAAGTCAAAGTCGTGTTGACTGTTTTCTTTGACTGTCGCGGTGTTGTGCACTCAGAAATCTTGCTAGAAGGTCAAACGATAAAAAAAGAATATTATTAAAACGTTATGCGGCGTTTAAGACAGCAAATTAGACAAAAAAAGGCCAGATTTGTGGAATGAAAATTCTTGGATTTTGCACCACGATAATGCGCCATCCCACAAGGCCATCATTGTGAACGAATTTTTGACCAAAAACTCAACAAATACCATCGAGCAGCCACCTTATTCACCAGATATGGCTCCAGCCGACTTCTTTCTTTTTCCTAAACTCAAATTACCACTTCGTGGCACCCGGTTTCATTCGGTAGAAGACATAAAGGAGAATTCGCGACAAGAACTGAACTCGATTCCAGAAAAAGCGTTTGAAAAATGTTTTGGTGATTGGATTATTCGTTGGCGTAAGTGTATCGCTTCTAAAGGAGTATACTTTGAAGGTGATAAAATAAATTTGGATGAAATAACTAACATTTTGTGTATTATTCATCTTATATTGTTTTAAACTTTCATGGTCACTAACATTAGAATAGTTGGTTACGGGATTGCTACCATGTACCTTATTTTTGAATTCCCGATATTTCGGCACTGTTGCAAGCGCCATGATCACGGAGTAACTGAAGATCTTGCGGGTAAGTTGTTAAGGGAAAACATATCGGTCTACCCTCTTTCGCTGTCTTTTATTGCACGCGTCGGTACCATTGTCTACAAACTCACTATTTTCTCGCACCTGTTCTCGACACACAACACTAACAGTATCTGACCGCGACACAGCAGTTTGTTGTTTTTTCCGGTTTTTGCACATACGAATCACTGGATTCCAGACACTTGACAATTTAAACCCATCCTCGCGATTGAAATTTTTGTACTTTGTAATTTCAATCGCTTCCCTGACCATTCTTGGTATGTAGTGGCGTTCTGTCGAAATGATCTGAGGGTTGTGAAACTCAATCCAGTGATTGAGACCCGATTCCAACAAATGCTCCGCGATTGCCGATTTCTGTTTGTCGTTGTTTTTGACCGCTTTTATGTGTTCCTTCATTCGGCACGCTATGGTACGTTTTGTTTGGCCGATATATGAACTGCCACAGCTGCAGTCAATCTTATAGACACCCGGTTTCTCCATTGGGAAACTATCTTTTGGAGATCGTAGACATTGTGTTACTTTTCTTAATGGAGTGAAGACAGTATTAAGTGAGTATTTATGAAGTACGTTTGAGATCTTGTCTGTCACTCCTCTTATGTATGGCAAGAACACAGGTTGCCCGTCTACTGTGTCTTTAAAGTGTCTTGATTTGTGTCTAGATGGTAGCTGCCCTCTATATCCATTATTCTGTAAGACTTTCTGAACATGTTCCAACTCTTGGTTTAAGTGTTCAAGGTCACACAAGTCATAGGCTCGGTTTGTCAGTGCAGTTACTACAGAATTAAGATGTCGAGGGTGGTGATGCGAGGTTGCAAATAAATTAGGTACATGGTAGCAATCCCGTAACAAACTATTCTAATTATTCATCTTTTCCTGGTACTTTCTTGACAAAGAAGTATACCTTTATATGCATACAGTCCGCTTCTTACTTAACATCTCAATTAACTACACCATCGAAGGAACCTAACAATCCGTGAGCCAAGGCGCAGGAACATGTTTAATTTTAACAGAACGAACAGGAGCGTGCTTGTCGTACAATTAAAGAAGGAGATTATTGAAAAGCGTGACCTTCTCATCCATACTATTAGCACCCTCAATCACGGACCAGTCTATATCATACGCATCCTGTTTAAGAGCATCAACGTTCATGCCACTAAAATTTCGTTACAGGAGAAATTTTGCCCTCGCTTTTGGGAGACGAATCTTATACGATAGGTAAATAAGGTCGTGATAAGAGAAAGCAACTGCATGACAGTGACCGTGCTTTTCAACATGGCCAGCGGAGTTGACAATAATCAAGTCAAGAAGAGAAGGAGCGCAGTTGGGAAAGTAGTGGGTTGCGTTAAGAGTGAGAACATTTAGGTTCCAAGACGAAGTTATAGATCTACGGCATGAGGAGCGGGAGTCGTTTTTAAATAAACAGGTATTGAAGTCTCCCATCAGTATAGTATGACTGTATAAGGGAGTCAGGTCCTCTAAAGTTTTCTCAAAAGCAGAAAAGTAATCCACCTTAGAAGCAGGATTATAGAAGACACCGAGAAGAAGCTTTGTGTGGGAAAGACTTATTTCAATAAAAATATGTTGAGCAACATCAGATGATGCGGATGGAGGAGATACGTTAACTATCGTGAAGGGAATTTGTGATCGAATATATATTGCAATGCCACCACCAGATCTAACAATGCGGTCATTCCGTACTAACTGAAAGCCTGGTAAGGAGTAAGACAGGCGTTTAACCATGTCTCCGATACCAGGGCAGCATGTAGGTTTTTATTGTCAAAAGCTGCTAGCATATTCGGATATTGGGCTGGTATGCTTTGCGCGTTGATATAAAATACATTAAAGTTTTGGGATTGTTGGATTTAGTCAGCAATACGGACATTTTTCTCAAGATATAGTTTAAACTTAACATTTTACATACTTACCTATTTTGTTTAATTGATAATTTTAAACGAATTGATTCATGTTCATTTTTTTTAGTTTATTGAAAAAAATACTTAAATAGAAAGAAATCCGATTTAGCAATTTTGCAAGAAGTTAAGTTAGACCCCAGAATACGTTGCCACCTCTGTCACGTTTAGAGACAGATGCCAGAAACTTATCCTCTTTAGACACTGCGCAAATTTTTCCACGGCTATTGTCATTTGACAATAAACGTGGAAGAGGTTCATCAAGGCCGGAAGTGTACGATGAAATCATACGACCAAGAGTCGAGCCTCGTTGTTCGTGCCTAAGGGAACACCTGATTGTGGATGTGGATGCCCAAAAGGTGCTATGGGTGCACGCAGCCTATTGTAGGCTTATGCAGCAGGAGTATAATGCAAAGTGCGTGTCGCTAACAACAGAAGAAGAACAAGAGAAAGAAGTACAGAATAGGTATGAAAGCCAAATAGAAACAACGGTGACGCAAGCGACAGACGCCCCCATTAGGGCAAATATCTGCTTGCGCGTGGAAGCGCTGCCACAGCCGCTACTGTTTTCGATTTATAGAATAATGGAGCAGTTATTCTTGCAGTAAGTTTACTTCCGTTTTATGGTATAGGTGTTTGTAAGCATTTTAATAATTTTTATGTTATCTCCAAAACAAATTATATATATACAAAACTTGATACAATACATTAAAATATTGCAAGGCAGTGCCAAATTTTGAAGAGTGACTCGGAAACCGGAACTTAACAGATTTACGTAAGCTGCAACAAAACAATTAACACTGCCAGTCCAGCTCACCTGCATCCTATTCATAAGCGGGCTAGTGTCGGCTTGATATACTACTAACCTAACCTAGCACCCTGTATATTTACGTCCTATCTTATTATTTAGTTTGATTATTTCGTCTCTCATACTCACAGCGCAATTTTATAAATAATGTTTGGAATTAACGATTGGATTTGGTGGTTAATATTCAGAATATTGGCCATTAAATTCGATCACGTACATAATTTATTTAAATTGTGAATCGTCTGTTGGACATTCCGCGGACGCACGGCTTCAGGAAGTATCGTGATTATATATTTTCAACCGACTGAAAAAAAGAGGGGGTTTTCAATTCTACTGAATGTTTTTAACAATAAATTAACAAGATCAGCCTTTAAATCAATATTTCAAGAATAGTGTGGAATATTTCAACCGACTTCAAAAAAAGGAGGAGGTTTGCAATTCGACTGTTTTTTTTTTGTATGTTTGTTAAGCGATTAGGCCGTCAATTATAGACCGATTTTTTTATTTTTTTTTTTAAATCGGTCACCCTTTGCGACACCATAGTCTAAACTAACGTACGACGAAACGACTTAACACTTAAAATTGTGTAATAAAATAAGTTTTATAAAAAACTAAACACCGACCTGATACTTATGCACTTAATTCATGCTTATTACGAGAACAATATGAGTACTTACCATTATCACCTACCATTTTGTGATTCGTTTCAAAGTATCAATTCAAAAAAAGTTTTAAAAAACTAAGAACTGACTTCAAAAATATACTTAAATGAAAAAAATCTAAACTAAAACATACCTAATCAGCTATTTTTGGAGTCGGTACTCCATAGAGAGTTATAAAATGTGTTCATTCGCACCGACTCCAAAAATAACTGATTTAGGTATGTTTTAGATTAGTTCTTAGTTTTACAAAACTTTTTTTTGTTATACTATTTTTACTGTTAGGACTTTAACAAAACTTTATCGTCCAATTGAGGATCTATCATTATATGTAGATGTCGATTAAAAAGATCGTTATTAACAGAAGTGTCGCAACCATGGGAGCTGATTGACATCGGTTTGTAGAGAGAGAGGTGAATGTTTTTTTTTTTTGTGTGATTTTGATATTGGTCCCATATCTTTATTAAAAGGTATGTAGCTCGAAAGTGGTACGGGCCCAAGACGTTGTCCATATTCATGATATAAACGCCCACACTACCTTTTAAAAGGTATCTGATTTGAACGCACTATAACATTTAAAATAACGCGGCAAATCTATTAACGTTTTCTATTCGGCTACTAGAAAGTCTGGTTTTGTCTATGGTTAAGCAAAAGTGCCAACGGAAAAATAAAATATCTGTCATTTCCGGCGAAATGTCAGTCAAGATGGACAGACGTAGAGGACGTGGTAAGTAAATCCATGATAATTGATGTAATCTTAGGTATTTTAACTGAAAGTATGTTACTTTCCTTGTTGAAAAAATGTAAATATTACAATTTCATGAAGATTCACGCGAAAATAAAGCATAAACATGTAAAATAACCTCGTTAAATCCGGTCACCTTTTAAAAGGTATAAGAGTATTTACATATTCATAGATTTTTAAAGGAATATACCACTAATCAATTGAATTTGTTTTTGCATCGTATGACTTTGACCGTTTTCTCCTTCATAATGTCCATTATTTAGTCTGGTACAGAATATTTATCAGTAATCAATCCTTTTAAGGTAACTTAATGCGAGATGAGCAAATCGAAGAAGCTTTAGAAGTATTAAGTCAGTCAGATATAGAAGAGAATGAACCATTTGGAGATGATGATGTTGCAGATGAGGATTTCAACATAAACCAAAACCAAGAAAGCTCTTCAAGTTGTGAAGAATCTGAAAATGATATACCAGTAGTTCAACCGAATAGAGGTAGGTGCCGCAGACCAACAAGATCACGACGACAGGTCCAAAATGCTTGTAGATCTAGTGGAAAACGTAGTCGGGTTCGGGGGCGATCAGTCTTGCGTCCAGCTGATGAATTAAATGCATCCGAAAATGTTGACGATTTGGGAGATCCCGAATGGGAAGATTGCGATTTTGATCCAGAAACCGTGCCATTTATACAACCAGCTTATTTGCCTTTACAAAGAGATCATTTTACTAAGATTGATTACTTTTATCAGTATATTGATGACAAAGTTATCGAAAATATCGTAAATAAGTCGAACTGGAGCTATTTTTCTAGAAACATGCGGGCATTAAACTTAACTTGTGAAGAATGCAAAACTTACATAGCTATTCAGATGATAATGTCTTGTACAAACTACCCAATGCTCAGGATGTACTGGTCAAAGGAATTTAGAGTAACAATAATTGCCAACACTATGCCAAGAAATCGTTTCTTGATTCTCAGAAACGCAATAAAATTGGTAGTAGGATGAAGATGTCAGTATTGAAGAACGACAAGCAGATAAATTATGGAAGGTACGACCACTGCTTGACGCTGTTTTGAAAGGTATCGATGAGATGATGATACCTTTTCAAGGAACATGTCGTTTGAAGCAGTACTGTCCAGAAAAGCCCAACCCTGTTGGGTTGAAAGCCTTCGTGCTTGCGACGCCAGATGGGCTTGTCTGTAATTACCACATTTATCAAGGCAACACGACATATCCAGATCTTGAAGGCTCTACATATAGCTTAGGTGAAAAAGCTGTACTAACTTTAACAAAAGACTTAGTACCGGGTCATATTATATACTGCGATCGGTATTTCACTTTTGAAAAACTCCTCATTGCACTAAAGAATAAAGGGCTAATGTGTACAGGGACTCTGATGAAAAATAGGGTTCCGCCATCTGCCCGACACGTTATACCCGACGATCAAGTTATGAAAAAGAAGACAAAGGGATCGTGGCAAACAGCTGTACACAAAGCAAAAAAAAATTGTTATAACGAAATGGGTGGACAGTAAGCCTATGACTTCTATGTCAACCACACACGCTGATAAAACCATGGATTCCTGCGAACGCTGGTCAAAAAATACATCACAATACCAAGACCAGAAATTGTAAAACTTTATAACAAGAACATGGGTGGCGTCGATTTAGCTGATAGGATGTTATCAGTATACCCGTATCGCTACCGAACAAAAAAATGGACACAACGGACTATTGCCCACTTTCTTGATTTGGCCGTGATCAATTCGTGGATATTATACCGTCAAGATGAACTTAATAAAGGTAGAAGACTCAAATCGATTTAACAGCTTCGGACATTTAAATTAGATATTGCCAAAACAATGCTAAAAAATACTGTTGAAGAACAGAGGGAAGAGTCACAGGAATAAGAGCAAGACGAAGAGTATGAAAGGTAGAAGAATCAAATCGATTCAACAGCTTCGGCCATTAAAATTAGATATTGCCAAATCAATGCTAAAAAATACTGTTGAAGAACAGAGGGAAGAGTCACAGGAAGAAGAGCAAGACGAAGAGTATAAGCAGCAGCACTCTAAATTCAGAAAAAGGTGCATACCTGTTCCTATTCCTTCAGATAAGTAAGGCACGTTATGAAAGAGCAGTGCATATGCCTGAAGTTGGTGAGGAGCAAAAACTTTGTCGTCGTGATGGATGTAAAAAGAAGTCCAATATAAGGTGCATGTCATGCAAAATTCATTTATGTTTTACCCGCAATCGCAACTGCTTTCAACAATTTCACAGCAAAGCACCTAGGTTAAGTGCCTAGAAGATTCTAGTTTTGATACCAATTATAACTTTTCTAAGAATTTTTATTTAGATTTTAAATTTTTTGATTTATAGGTTTTGAGATACCTATATTTTTGTTTCTGTCATTTGTAATCTATGGTCTCGTTACTTTTTGTACGGGTTTAATCTTGAGACTTTAGACTTCATTATTAAGATTGTTAGTGATTTGATTAGTAGAGTTGAAACTAACTTTAAATACGATACTGTCGGTAGTTACATAAACTTTGCACGGGTATGATCTGTGCCATATTGTGATTAAAATTAATATTATAATTAGGTACGCAAAAAACTCTTGACAAGACTGATCTGATCTGGTACAAACCAAAATGATTATTTCGTTCAAAGATATAAAGGTATTTGTCCAATTATGTAGGTAAGTACTACGTAGTTTGGTATAATTTAGGTTTTGATTGATCTTGAAGACTGTTATTCCGAGTCTGTTGTTGATTTGAAGTGTTTAACACCACATTATATTTCAGAAAAATATCTGTATTTGTTTTTTATAATGTTTTTAAAGACTTATACCTACAATAAACCGATTGATAACTCTAGTACATTCAGTTGTTCATTAATACCTACTCGTATTCTAAAAATACTTAATGTTTCTATAAAAATATCTCCATTAGCTATCATTTTGATTTTAAAAGGCATATGGGTTGCTATAGTGATTTTAGGTCCCGATTTAGAAACTTGACAATTTATGCTTCTGTTCTTTGTTGGACGTGGATTTCTTTTGATAGAACTCGTAAAACATGTGATAAACGACCCTTAAAAATAATGAGTACAGAAAATAATGATGATGATTTGTTCAAAAATTGATATTTTCTTGTCATAGTGCTAGTGTTAAATATGTTTTTGGAAATTAAAATTTTGGAAGGCATGTTTTATTCCAAATATCTATGTTCATTGTCTTTTGTAATATAAAATAAACCCCGTATTGTCTACTGTTACTCCAAAACTTTAAAAATATGAATTTTGCAAAAAGCGGGTTTTGTATATATTGAAGCCCATATGCCTAAATAAAGGATAACGAATTTGGGGTAAAAACTCAATCGCAAAAGAGTCGCTGAGGACATGCTAGAAAGAGTCAATTCCGACCCAACATTCATGAAACGCGTTGTTACTGGTGACGAGACGTGGGTTTACGAGTTTGACATGCAAACTAGTCAACAAGCTTCAGAGTGGCCCCTTCCAACTCAACCGAAAGAAGAAACCGAGCCAAACTCGATCGAAAGTCAAAGTCGTGTTGACTGTTTTCTTTGACTGTCGCGGTGTTGTGCAATCAAAAATCTTGCCAGAAGGTCAAACGATAAAAAAAGAATATTATTAAAACGTTATGCGGCGTTTAAGACAGCAAATTAGACAAAAAAGGTCAGATTTGTGGAATGAAAATTCTTGGATTTTGCACCACGATAATGCGCCATCACACAAGGCCATCATTGTGAACGAATTTTTGACCAAAAACTCAACAAATACCATCGAGCAGCCACCTTATTCACCAGATATGGCTCCAGCCGACTTCTTTCTTTTTCCTAAACTCAAATTACCACTTCGTGGCACCCGGTTTCATTCGGTAGAAGACATAAAGGAGAATTCGCGACAAGAACTGAACTCGATTCCAGAAAAAGCGTTTGAAAAATGTTTTGGTGATTGGATTATTCGTTGGCGTCAGTGTATCGCTTCTAAAGGAACATACTTTGAAGGTGATAAAATAAATTTGGATGAAATAACTAACATTTTGTGTATTATTTATCTTTTCCTGGTACTTTCTTGACAGAGAAGTATACCTTTATATGCATACAGTCCGCTTCTTACTTAACATCTCAATTAACTACACCATCGAAGGAACCTAACAATCCGTGAGCCAAGGCGCAGGAACATGTTTAATTTTAACAGAACGAACAGGAGCGTGCTTGTCGTACAATTTAAGAAGGAGATTATTGAAAAGCGTGACCTTCTCATCCATACTATTAGCACCCTCAATCACGGACCAGTCTATATTATACGCATGGGCGGGGGCAAGATCAATCAACATCTGTATTTTAATAAATACTTTGATTGGTAATTCCCCTACTCCCAGCATCGGTCCGATGCTGGGTTTGGTGAATGGTCTAAGGAGGAGCGCAGGTCGCAGAGATCCCGTAGACAAGGCCAGTGGACTATCCTTCCCGAGGTTGCTGCCCGTTCTTGGCCAATTGCCTTAAGCTACTGGTATAACAGAAACCTCTGGCCGAACCCCAATATATCCTTACCCCCAGTCCCATCCTAACTCCCTCTCCAAACCGGCATAGCCGAACCGTGGCGGCGCAAAACCACACACAGGCATCCGTAAGCCCAGAAGGATTAAATCCCTTCTGAAAGCACGGCCACAGCACCTTGGGAAAGTGCTGTGTGATTATTTCCCAACCCCCCCCCCGTTTATGACATGAACGACAGTAATGAGAATGCGATTATGTCATGCGATCCGGCTAACGCCCGGCGCTCGCAGGTACCCGGGCCTGCGAGTGTGAAATTTGTTACCGAAGGCCGCGCAGGGGTGGACGACCAGGCCCCCGCGTCGGCGAATGTTACTGGCGCCATACCACAAACAGGACCAGGCTCCAGCCTGGACCTGTCAGGCCTCGCAGAGGCCATACCTACTGGCACAGAATCGGTGTCACCACAACACCAGTGGACCGTAGTCGCCCACAAGCGCCCCTTGAAAAAGGGGAAGGCTGGCTCAGCGGCTCCACCACACAAACCAAACAACACACCAAACCAAGGGCCAACGGGACAACCGGAACGTAGTCGCCACAACCGGCGCGCGGAAAGGAAAGCCCGGAAGCCTATTACCAAAGCGGCAGCCGACGACGTAGCAGCGGAAACGCAGCGCGTATCTGCGCCGCCCACCTCCACGGAGGTGGCAGCGGCACAGACTATACCGGCTCCGCCGCCACTACAACCACCAACACTACCACCACCACCACCACCACCAGCACAGTCGAAAAGGAGAAGAAAGCCGAGAGGTCATCGTAGCCGGATACATGCTGCGAATGCTTCCCCTGCTCCTGAAAAGGAGCAGTCTGGGCCTGGGGATCGCCCGGGTGAGCGGACTTCCTCGAAGCGAGCTCGCCTGGATGAGACTCAGTCACCCAGGGGAGAAGCCAAACGCGCAAAAACCGACACGAGACCAAAGCGGACGATGAGCTACGCAGATGCGAATAAATCGCATCTGAGAGTAGCGGTTACCACCGTTCCGCCGAGGGACCTCTCGTCCGCCCAGGCAGATCAGCTCAAGGAGACTATCGACGATAGTATCCTGCAGGCTGTTCTGTCTCCACCCTCTCCGAGCGCGCAGGCTCCTTCCTTCCGCGGACGCCCCTTCCTTCTGGATGGGGCACTAGCGATGTGGTGCGAGGATGCAAACGCTCTCGGCTGGCTGGTCGACAGGGTCAAAACCCTACCATCACCGATACCGGGCACCACTCTGACTGTTATTAAACAGTCAGAGATGAAGAAAAAGCTGAAGGCGGGGCTGCTTGTCCACTCCCGTATCACTGACGCTGCCACACTGCACCGAGTCCTTTGCGCCCAGAACCCGTGGTACAAAGTCGATTCATGGCAGTGTTACGATATGACGGTGGACAACAAGCCTCGAGAGGAGGATTCCAAGGAAAAGGTGATTCACCTTATCCTAGGAATCCCCGAAGACCAGAAGCAGACCATCCTGGAGAGAGATCGCCGAGTAGCCCATATGTCCGGCAGTGGCTACATCCGCTTCTTCTCTCCGGACGAGCCCGCAACAACCGGACAGGAACCGACAGCGACGAGTGAGGCCGCAGGGATAACATCCAACCCAGCGGCATCCACCTCAGCTCCCCAACCGGGTATGAGCGAGATGGAAGTAAACTCGGCGCTGCACATTGAGGGGAGCTACA
Source organism: Anania fuscalis (assembly GCA_950371115.1). Lineage (NCBI taxonomy): Eukaryota > Metazoa > Arthropoda > Insecta > Lepidoptera > Crambidae > Anania > Anania fuscalis. Next base: position 9,429,902 of record OX493326.1, on the reverse strand, counting down.
GCGACGAAGATGACGTCCTGCGTAGCCCTTAGCTCCCTCAATGTCATACAGACAAACCTCCAGCACAAGCAGATAGCGGCGGCAACTTTACGCAGAGTGCTGGAGGTCAACAACAAGACCGTCGCTCTGATCCAGGAGCCCTGGATCAGGAATAATAGAGTCTGCGGTCTAAACAACATCGGTGGTAAGTTACTGCTGGACACCTCAGTTGAAAAACCGAGAACCTGCATCTACATGCCTAATAACGTAACAACAACCTTGCTTAACCAATTCTGTTCTAGAGACCTCACAGCAGTGAAGATATCTACAGTACAACAAACCGTCCTAGTGTTAGCTTCGGTGTATATGCCAAGTGAGGGCGAAATTCCTGCAAGGGAATTAGCCCAACTGGTACAACACTGCGAAGCACACGAATGGGACCTGATCATCTCCGCAGACTGCAACGCACATCACCCGCTGTGGGGAAGTAAGGACACAAACAAAAGGGGTGAGTCTTTAGCCGAATATTTACACCAAGCAAACCTGAACATTATGAACAGAGGTATAGAACCCACTTTCGTAAGCTCAAGGTATCAATCTATCATAGACGTTACTTTGGCAACACACGCGGCGGCAGACCTCATTGAGGGTTGGCATGTATCAAATGAACCCTCCTTCGCAGACCATCGCCGCGTCTGTTTCCAAATACAGTACACACAAACACACCCTGTTCCATATCGCAACCCCCGCAAAACAGATATAACAAGGTACACAAATCTACTAACCAAGTCGCTAGGTGATGTACAACTAACAGACGTAACACTTAGTACTGATAACATAGAATCAAACATTCAGCTCCTAACTGAATCCCTTAGAGACAGTTATGAACTGGCTTGTCCTGAAGTAACACCCAAAACCTCGGGTAAAAGTACCTGGTGGGGGCCAGAACTCGACCGACTACGCAAGGGACTCAGGACACTCTTTAACCGAGCAAAAAACACCAGATCCACTGAAGACTGGGAAAAATACAAAACAGCACAAAAACACTACAAGAAAAGAATCAGATTCCGGAGAACGGAAGGCTGGCATGATTTCTGTAATACCATTAACTCAACCAACCAAGCCGCAAGAATAAAGAAAATCCTTTCAAAAGGCGATCTCAAACTCCTGGGCTCCCTGAAGAAAGAAGACGGCACTTATACAAACACAGATGAGGAAACCAGTACAGTACTACTGGAAACTCACTTCCCAGGCTGTCAAATAACGTCAGACTACGGATGGTCTGACGAGCAATACAGCACACCAACAACCCAAGAATGGGAAATTGCAGACAAGGTAGTAACGACAAATAAAATAGAATGGGCTCTAAAGAGCTTTAAGCCCTTCAAGTCGGCAGGGCTGGACGGAATCTTCCCAGCACTACTACAATGGCAGACCAACCAAGTAGCAAAACATCTACTACCAATCTACAGGGCCTGCATTGCATTCAAATACATACCAAAAACATGAAGAGAGGCGAAAGTAGTCTTCCTGCCAAAACCAGGCAAGGAAGACTATACGCACGCCAAAGCTTTCAGGCCCATTAGTCTAACATCATTCCTACTAAAAACACTGGAAAGACTAGTAGACCGATACCTAAGGGACGGAGCGCTAAAACGTAAGCAACTACATCCCCAACAACATGCATACAGAACAGGCAGATCAACAGAGTCAGCGCTGCACATGGTGGTGCATAAAATAGAAACGGCTATCACAAATAAAGCTTCAACCCTAGCTGCCTTCATAGACATAGAAGGGGCTTTCGACAAAACCATGCACAACAGCACATGGCCGTAGCTAGGGGGGGGCATTGTGGGGCAATGCCCTACCTTGAAACCACAATGCCCTACCTTAAAAATATCTAAAACTAAGATAAATTATTATAATTAAATTGTTTGTTCATAGTTTGAGAAAAAAAATGTAGCGATAGGTATCTAAGTTTGCAACAAAATTTATAATGTGATGGTAAGACTCTTGTATTGGTTCAAACTAAAGCCGATGAAACGGAACGCACCAATGACAAATGTCATGATGACATTTTGCTGAATAAAAACAAAACGTCAAAACAAAAACAACCTCAAATGGATATTGTTTATATTTTATTGAATAATTTTGTCAGTACCTATGTTATAGTGATACACAATACAAATCATTCAAAACTAATACATACTGATTTAACAATTTTCATCTTATATAAAACTCTATATATTTCTATATAAGTGATTCTATATATTTTTTATATAAGTAAATCTATAGAAATATTTTTACTCGATTATTCATAATTGCATAATTTTTTTATAATTATATTATCTCGTATTAAACGTTTTATTTATGATAAAAGCTACTAAATATATTTACATTTGTCTAATTATTAATGTCATTTGTAGCCTCAAAATATTAATGACTTAATTTATTAATTACTTCCATAGTAATACTTAAGTTAACTAAAATATATTTTCAATTACAGAAGAATAAATGAATTGACATTATTAATTAGAATAAAAGTGAAAAAGTTATTTTTTTTTATAAGTTTTTAGATTAAACTTTCGATGACTAACCTCTCAATCAGCTAATTTTTTTTCCCTTTTTGCGGACGCCCATGACATTTTAGCCACCTTTCCAATTGTTTACAATTGTCAACAGTTGAAGATTCAACTGAATTATGTCCCTTTCACGTAGGAGTCTGAAAGGGACACCGTCTTATCTAAGAGCGAGAAGGCAAGATCTGGATCGTGATCCAGATTGAGCGTGTACTGGGCGCCAATATCTGTGTGATGCAGAGGGAATCCCCGTACCATAGACTGCAATATGGGCTATATTGCAATCTATGGTACGGGGAATCCCCTTTTAAACCTGACCTAAAGATTGATTATGATTGTTTGTAGTTTGGTTAAGTGAAGTGTACGGTGAAGAGTGCTTTAGACAAAAATCGATACAATTGTTATTTGTATTGCTATAAATTGAAGATTCATTTATTTCGCGATGGATATACGGGCTTTCTTTGGAAAAAAACGAAGACTTGAGGAGCAAATTGACCACGAAAAACCTAACTGTTCAAAACAGGTGGAAGCACCAAATACAATCGCTACTCCTAGTTCCGTAGCAACAGGTAACGTTAGCTATGGTATTCCGTCTGATATTGCACAAATCGGAGAACCAATAGAACAAGTTGTTTTAGACACATATCCAAAACAACACAACAGGGCCTTTGTTTCCGATTGGTTCAAGCGTTATAAATGGTTGCAGTATTCTGTCGAGAAAGATGCTGCTTTTTGCTATCCATGCCAGCAATTTTTACCTCATGGAAGCAAACAGACTTCGTACACTTCCACAGGATTTAGAAACTGGAAAAATGCCACTGATTCTAAAACTGGTTTTCCAAAACATGAAAAATCAATTTCTCATATTCAAGCTATGTCGATGTGGCAGGAGAAATTACAAAGAATATCTGCATCTAGCAGTGTTGAAACGTTAATAAATCAAAAAGTATTAGAAAAATATAGGTATTATGTAAAGTCTGTCATGGAAGTAATACAATTTCTAATTGTCAACGAATTAGCTTTGCGTGGAAATTATATTTTGGAAGAAGAAAAAGAACAAGGATTATTTCAGAATTTATTTGAATACACATGTATGAAAGATCCAAATTTGAAAGAGGTTCTCACTCATATACCACAAAACGCAACATATCGTTCACCCGAAATTCAAAATCAAATAATTCAAGCAATGGTTCAAGCGGTACGAAGTTCCATTGTCAAAGATATTAATGAATCTGACGTGAAATGGTTTACTCTAATGGAAGATGGGACGAGAGATAAAAATAACCGCGAAAATATTGCATTAGCAATACGCTACGTCAAGGATGGTGTCGTCAATGAGTCGTTGCTGATGGTTAAGACTACTGAAAATCTTGATGCAGCCACTTTCACGGAATTAACGTTAAATACTCTCACGGAAAATAACATTGACCCCTCTTGTATGCTTAGCCAATGCTATGATGGCGCAAGTGTAATGAGTGGGAAAGTTTCAGGAGTTGCGACTAGAATAGAAAATAAATTGGGCCGAAAAATTCCTTACGTCCACTGCTATAACCATCGCTTGCACTTAATAGTCATCAGGACTATCTCAGAAATGACTTTTATTCGTTTATTTTTTGACCAATGCATCATGTTACATGAATTCTTTCATCATGGCAAAATAGCTGCCTTATATGATGGAAAAAGGATTGGCCGACTCCTCGAACAACGCTGGTCTGGACATTTAGCAGTTACAAAAGTTGTATACGATAATTATTCATCGATTTTGCAGACTTTGAAAGAAATTAAAAATGGCAGATTCAACGGTGATGACGTCGCCAAGAGTATAGGTATTAAAAAAGTCATGCTTGATCTGGAATTCCGAATAGCCATGGTTGTGGCCAAAAAAATCTTATCCACGCTACAACCTGCAGACGCAGCTTTGCAAGCCCGAAGCGCAGGATTAAAAGATGCCATAACAATCATAAAGTGTGTCAAAGATGAAATTATTAAATTAAGATCAAATCAAATGTATAATCAAATTCTGGAAGAAGCTAAGTCTTTAACAAGCAATGACTGCGGCGAATCTGAAAATAGGACACAGACCTCGAAGAGGCAAGTAAAAAAACCAAATCGGATGGATGACTATTTGACGTACACCCCCTGTTCCTCCGCCAGACAAAATATAGATGAGAACGACGAGCCATTTAAGTCTGAGTATTTCGAAACGTTGGACATTTTAATTGCTGAATTACAAAGAAGGTTTTCGGACAACGATGATTTAATTAATTCGATTGCAAGTCTTGATGAGTTGGATGTAGATAAAATGGTTCCACTGAAAAATTTGGGTAAGTTTAAAAAAAAAAAATAATTCAAAAAAATTGTCATGTTCAATTTACAATTTTAACTAATTTTTCAGGTCTGAAAGTTCCATCAAGAGAAGAGGCTAGTGTGGTTAAAGCTTACTTGAGTCGTAACGAGGATATAATGGAAAATACATTGCAAGTTTTGTACAGGCAACGAGAGGCGTTCAAAGATACATATGAACTTTTTGCGTCTGTGGCGACCATAGGATGTAGCACTGCAGTGTGTGAATCTACGTTTTCAACTTTAACTGCAATCAATAGGCCTCGAAGGCTGTCAATGGGTCACGAGAGAATGGCTGGTATGGTATTTCTGGCCTTTGAAAAAAAAAGAACAAAATCAGTTGATCTGAACGAAGTTCTTCGCATTTTTAATAACATGGCGAATCGTAGAATTCAGCTGTTTTAAATGTTTTTTATTATTATGTTAGTTAATTATTATAATAAGTACGCAAAAACAATGTGATCTTAATGATATTTTTGGTCGTTTCTATTTACTCGTATCACCCCACCCAATAATTAATTATTACCTCACTCTCACTCAGACGTGGATCTCTACATCCAAATCTGGAAGTTCAACCATCTTATTCACTTGTTCTTCATCATTGAGGATTTAATAGTTCTTAGATCCATGCTCATGCACTGTCACAGTAATTATTTGTCTACGAATAACTATTCACATGATGGTGATATACATGGTGATTGATTTAGGAGCCCGTGTTTCGACGGCAGATCAATTATGATAATTTTTTTACTTCCGCCCTACCTGTAACTAATGCTGCCCTACCTCAAATTCGACCCTAGCTACGGCCCTGCAACAGCATTAACCACGCCCTACAGAAATACAACGTCGATCCGGTCATAAAAAACTGGATAACGCAACTAATAAGTAAAAGGGCGGTTCAAATAGTGGTGAACACTACCACAAGAGCAAAGGTAGTAAGAGGATGCCCCCAGGGTGGTGTCCTTTCACCACTCCTATGGAACATAGTAGTGGATAGCCTACTGCACAGACTAAACGAAAGAGGATACACTACTATTGGTTATGCAGACGACCTAACAATACTGATAAACGGAAACGCTGAAAATCTGCTCTGCGGAATTATGCGCTCAGCACTTCAGATAGTAGAAAAATGGTGTGACGAGCATCAACTATCAGTAAACCCGAAAAAGACAGAACTTATCCTTTTCACCAACAAAAGGAAGTTACCTCCACTACAATTACCAAAACTATTTAACACAGAACTCTCGCTATCAACTCAGGTGAAATACCTGGGCGTTATCCTTGATAACAAACTGAATTGGGCGAGTCATATCGATACAAAAATAAAGAAGGCCTGTATAGCATTTTGTCAATGTAGAAGACTAGTTGGTAAAAGTTGGGGTCTAAATCCAAAAATCACACTTTGGCTCTACACATCAGTTATCAGACCTTCTATAACTTATGGATCAGTTGTATGGTGGCCCAGAACACAACTGACCACAGTGAAAACAAAACTCCAGAGTCTACAGCGACTAGCGAGCGTAGCAACTACTGGATGCATGAGAACCACCCCATCAGCCGCGCTCGAGTTCCTCCTAAACTTGAGACCGCTAGATCTCATCATACAGGAGGAAGCACAGTCAGCCGCCCTGAGACTAAGAGCAAACGGACTATGGAAACAAAACATAGAAACAACACACTCAAAAGTTCTGCAGGAGGTCCTAAAGGAATTACCACTCCTCGAGGCGCCCATGGACAGAACTCCGTGTCAACACATCTTCGATCGAAGATACAATATCCAACTCACAGAAGAACCAAAAGACAACTCTGGCGTCGATGAAGTTAGGATATATACAGACGGCTCAAAAACGGCACATGGTACCGGAGCCGGCGTCTTCTCGAATGATTTAAACATAAACATATCGACCACACTAGACAAGTTAAGCTCCATCTTCCAGGCAGCGGCACAGGCGGTTGCAGCCAGAGACGTCCGAGATCTTGGCATAAAAATTGTCTCGGATAGTGCATCCGTTCTCCAAGCCCTACAAAACAATGTCGTAACCTCCGCACTCATACTAGAGTGTCACAATGCACTCCAATCCATTGCAAACACGAACAGAGTAGTTCTGCAATGGATCAAAGGACACAGCAACTCACTGGGAAATGACACCGCAGACGAATTGGCCAAAAGAGGATCGAAGGTAGTAGTCCATGGACCGGAACCACTACTGCCTATACCTCAGGCCCAAATTAAAACGTGGCTGCGTGAAAGAACCACAGGAACCCACCATACCGAATGGATGAACAGTGTAGGATGCAGGCAAACAAAAGATGCAATTCCGGCAGCATCAAAAAAGCTTGCCCGCAGCCTCATCAGACTAAAACGGAACGAACTTCGGAAGGTTGTAGGTACTATAACCGGTCATTGTTCACTAAACAGGCACCTATTCCACATAGGAGTAACAGACAGCCCCACATGCAGAGGATGCATGGAGGCAGAGGAAACGCCGCGGCACGTGCTCATGGAGTGCGAGAGCGTGGCAGAACAACGGGCACGGATTCTCCAATCACCAGGATCACTCCCGGAGGCATTCAGGAGCCTGAAGGGTCTGCTGGCCTTCTGGGATGACTTGGGCTGGTTGGAGTAGGGGAAGGACACAGCACGCACAATGGCCCAATCGAGAGGCTAAGTGCGGACACCTCCCAGCTAAACTAAACTAAACTAAACTATATCATACGCATCCTGTTTAAGAGCATCAACGTTCATGCCACTAAAATTTCGTTACAGGAGAAATTTTGCCCTCGCTTTTGGGAGACGAATCTTATACGATAGGTAAATAAGGTCGTGATAAGAGAAAGCAACTGCATGACAGTGACCGTGCTTTTCAACATGGCCAGCGGAGTTGACAATAATCAAGTCAAGAAGAGAAGGAGCGCAGTTGGGAAAGTAGTGGGTTGCGTTAAGAGTGAGAACATTTAGGTTACAAGACGAAGTTATAGATCTACGGCATGAGGAGCGGGAGTCGTTTTTAAATAAACAGGTATTAAAGTCTCCCATCAGTATAGTATGACTGTATAAGGGAGTCAGGTCCTCTAAAGTTTTCTCAAAAGCAGAAAAGTAATCCACCTTTGAAGAAGGATTATAGAAGACACCAAGAAGAAGCTTTGTGTGAACTTATTTCAATAAAAATATGTTGAGCAACATCAGATAATGCGGATGGAGGAGATACGTTAACTATCGTGAAGGGAATTTGTGATCGAATATATATTGCAATGCCACCACCAGATCTAACAATGCGGTCATACCGTACTAACTGAAAGCCTGGTAAGGAGTAAGATGTTGACGCAAGACAGGCGTTTGTCTCCGATACCAGGGCAGCATGTAGGTTTTTATTGTCAAAAGCTGCTGGCATATCCGGATATTGGGCTGGTATGCTTTGCGCGTTGATATAAACTACATTAAAGTTTTGGGATTGTTGGATTTAGTCAGCAATAAGGACATTTTTCTCAAGATATAGTTTAAACTTAACATTTTACATACTTACCTATTTTGTTTAATTGATAATTTTAAACGAATTGATTCATGTTCATTTTTTTTAGTTTATTGAAAAAAATACTTAAATAGAAAGAAATCCGATTTAGCAATTTTGCAAGAAGTTAAGTTAGACCCCAGGTTACGTTGCCACCTCTGTCACGTTTAGAGACAGATGCCAGAAACTTATCCTCTTCAGACACTGCGCAAACTTTTCCACGGCTATTGTCATTTGACAATAAACGTGGAAGAGGTTCATCAAGGCCGGAAGTGTACGATGAAATCATACGACCAAGAGTCGAGCCTCGTTGTTCGTGCCTAAGGGAACACCTGATTGTGGATGTGGATGCCCAAAAGGTGCTTTGGGTGCACGCAGCCTATTGTAGGCTTATGCAGCAGGAGTATAATGCAAAGTGCGTGTCGCTAACAACAGAAGAAGAACAAGAGAAAGAAGTACAGAATAGGTATGAAAGCCAAATAGAAACAACGGTGACGACAGAATCGGAATCAGAATCGGCGTCGCAAGCGACAGCCCCCATTAGGGCAAATATCTGCTTGCGCGTGGAAGCGCTGCCACAGCCGCTACTGTTTTCGATTTATAGAATAATGGAGCAGTTATTCTTGCAGTAAGTTTACTTCCGTTTTATGGTATAGGTGTTTGTAAGCATTTTAATATTTTTTATGTTATCTCCAAAACAAATTATATATATAATGTCCGATTTTTTTAGCACTCATCCTGCTAGCCTGTGACTCTATAGGTGAAAAGCAATCGTGAAAACCAACTTTCAAATGTGTATCATAAAAACTAAAAAAATGAAAATAAAAATACAAAATAACAACAACGACTTCATATTGCATAAACTCGTCCATCTTGAAACGTAAAACCATCTGTGATCATCTGTCTTATTCCTTCCCCTTGTAAAGAGCGAGAGAGCTAACAGACGTGAAAAATGGCCGGAGTTCATTCATAACACGCACAGATGTTTGCCTTGAATGACTAGGGGGAATGAACTTCAACCTTGTTAATAAAAAAAATGCCTTAAATGTAGCTTTTGCAAATTTTCGAATGATTAAATCGACATAATTTAAAACAAACAAATAAAAACATAATTTTGAAAATTCTTAAATAAGTAGATGTTATGTCAGCTTACCTATTTTCGGTCCTCTTATCAGCTTATCAGGTGAGTACACTAATCTTCAAGGGGTGTAGGTATTTTTCAGACAGGGAGTGATTCAAATTTCCCATCACACTTTCTCAGGCTGTGGACTGACGAGCTATCCAAAATCATGCTAGAATTAATTGTGTTAGGGGTATGCAAGTTTATTAAAGTTAGGTATGTTTGATTAAACTAAAAAAATGAATTAGCATAATTTAATGATAACTCGGCGTGTTTAAAAATTTGAATCAACACTATCTACAACGATTGTTTATTTACACGACTATTAACACACTGTTCCTCATATTTACACTACTGGTTTCAGTTTATTTACACTAAAATAATCACTATTTATTTACACTAATTGCTGTACATGGCGTCCGTTTCGCGCGATACACACATATCAAGGTACTCCTGATTGGAGTATCGGTAGGGCATGATCGTAAAATTGTGATCGATATCACACGTCTTGCTAGTGCAACTAGATTTTCGATACTAAAATTCAGGTGAATCTTTACCTTGACACGTGCCAAACATTCTTTGAATTAGCCGCCTTGTCGGCAAGCAGCGAAAACACTTGCCGAAAAGCGAGGCGGCCGGCGGCCCCTTTGTACTAGATCGTTTGAGATGCACCGAAAAGACCGACTAAAATTAGACCAGGAGCTAGTGATCTTATCTCCGAGATCCTTTACCTACGCAAAGGCCATACAAGTTCCCAATCGCTCTAATTGACTCAAAGCGTCCAGGTACCCAATCTCTAAAAATTTTGACGTATTGCCAGGGCTCATGAAATAATTATTATTATTTGTTTTTATTCCTATCCTAACTACTAAGATTCCTAAGTTTGATTCTATCTTTTTATCAAATGTTATCTGTATGGGCCAACCTCTGCCGGCGGCGGATCGGCCTCTGAAGGCGGTTTAGCGCTTTCTAGGTTGGCCAAGGCTGTTCGTACCTAGATTGTGGGTATTCTGAGCGCGATATAAAGTTACGAGGTATGTCGGTCTTTTCCTGGCACAGTTCATGGTACTTAATTAAAATCTTTAGTTTATAAATTGTGCCGATTTCCTGTAGTTTTTTTTTTGGCCATTGGGTACTGACTGAATCATTTTTAGACTAACTATCAATCGAGCATACAACCTCAGTTGAGAAGTGCTACCTAGACTATTGTGTCATTTAAAAAGATCGAGCCCGTGAATCAAACGCAAGACCTACCTCCATGCATGCAATCATTTATTTTGACCAAATTAGCTCTAAGCCTATGCCAATTAAATTGTCGGAATTTTAAAGACACCTAGGGATGAGTAACAAAAGGGAAATGTATCGACGTGTAAAACTATTGGCATTCACCTCGCTATGCAATTGATATCGTTGTAAACGTCACAATATCAACAATTATAAGTAATAATTTCACTTATGATCGAATTAATCAAATAGTAAAAGCAATTTGTATTATGCAAATAAAGAATACTATTACTTTTACTTTTCGATCGATTGCTTATGCGAGACTGTTTTACTAAGAAATAACATAATTTTATACTTCTTTTAATAACTTCTCAACTGGCGGCCAATTTGGGAACAGTTGCATTTAGCACAAACAAAGTGCAGAGGAAGGCAAACGTTCTGTAGCCTTCTTTATCAGTCGATCTTAGCAGAAAAGTTTAAAATAACCAGAGCTGGGCCTACTTTTAGGCCACCCGTCATGACGGTAGGTAGGTTTTAAATTTGAAAAGCAAGAACTCAAACGGCTACAAGCTATCATCCTGTGGCATTTAATGAGACTTTTGCTATACCCGGCCTTACACCGTTTAAATTAAATCACTTTTCGATTTTTAATTTACAGAAACAAAAATGATATTGAACTTCTTCTAATTGTTAGTATTAAAATTAAATGACAGTGTATCGATCCGCGCTATCTCGATAGATACTACATCATTAATGCTTCGTCTGGTGCGCTGGCGGCCGCACTTTGACCGATCGCTGCTGCGCAGTGCGCTTCGCTTTCTTTTAGTTCGGGTCGTGCGCCTGTCGCGATTAGATGCGTCATACGGACGCGCTTCCGGCTTCCGCGCGCGTCGTAGTATCGCAAAATCTGTCATTTATTAAAAACACAATTTTAACCTAGTTTATTCTGTGATAGTTAGTCAATGTAGAACCATCAAAAAGTCACAATGTGAGTGTGCGTGTGAGTGGTCGGTCAGTGTAATAAAAAATGTAGAAACTAGAATACCTAAATCTTGAGTTAGATGAGGAATGTTTTCGTGTATTTTTAATCATGATGAGTTCAATTTTCGATAGTAAGGAACAGTGTAAATAAACAATCGTTGTACCTAGAGAGATGATTCAAATTTTTAAACACGCCGAGTTATCATAAAATTATGTTAGGTATTATGAATTTCATTGAGTTAGAATAATCTAACTCATCGTTTTCGGTTAGTTTTAATTACCTTTCTCAATAATAAAGTCGCATACCTAAAACAATCTTAACATGGTTTTGGATAGCTCGTCAGTCCACAGCCTGTGAAAGTGTGATGGGAAATTTGAATCACTACCTTATCTGGAAACAAACCCCCTGAAGATCAGTGTATGTACTTACTTGATAAGCTGATATGAGGGCCGTTTTACTGGTTTTACCATTGGTAAGCTGCTAACTTAACATTTACTTAGCTAAGACATTGTATTTTTTTAATTGGTTTGTTCTAAATGATGTAGATTTTCAAATTAGAAAATTTGCACTCAGCTACATTTAAGCCCTAATTTTAAGTTAACAATGTTAAAGGTAAACAAGCCAAACATATGACCGTGTAGTATAAGTTTATGAATGAACTCCGGCCATTTTTTACGTCTGTTAGCTCTCTCGCTCTTTACAAGGGGAAGGAATAAGCAGTAGCGTGCGGTGCATATAGGCAATTATGCAGTGCCTACCTAAATAAAAATCCTACAGGACAGCTAACCATCTTTATTTGCCAAATTGACAATCTATAATAAAGTCTATGTTACCATTTTGTCGTCTTTATTAAACTTTCAAACTAAAGCGCGCTCGTTTCAATACTTTCAATACAAATGACCCACGGTAGGCGGTCGCGATACCGCTTACTATTTCACGCACACTTCCTTAATTTTCACACACACTTATATAATCTGTGCGCATACGTACACAGTTACAAAACACCAATTTTTGGTAAGCATTATGCGGCGCTTACCTGCTTAGCTCCCACCAGATGGCGCTCAATTTCCGCCTCCAATTTAAAAATTTAAAGTCTTATTTTAAGTAAACTTTACATTACAACTTGTTAAAATAAAATTTCAAACCCTAAAATCCTAATTATATTTATAGTAAATAGTTTTAAGTTTTAAAACGAATAATTAATTGTTTGCTAAAACTATCCTAAAAATAATGTAAACAGAGATCATTTCGATCGGCCATATTTTTTTTCTTTAGTTTGCTTTGGCTTTCATCCCGCGAGTGTTTTGAAAAGTTGTTTTTACTCTTACGGATCATAAACTGTTTCTTTTGAGTGCTATTATAGTTATTTCAGAGTTCAGTGTTGTGTTGTTGTGTTCTATAAAATGGAGAAACTACAATGTACAGTATGTAATGAGAATTCTATTTGTTTTGACAAATTACGCGCCAATCCCTTAAATCAATTTTCATTTGTGGACAACCTAGTAGCCTATTTTCATTAGCCGGGTAATTTAAGTTCCGAATTGAGTTGTAAGGTAATCGATCTCACATAGAACTAAAATTTATTTGCATAGTTTGAATACGCCAAAGCTTATTTTAGCTTAATTCGGAACAAACAAAGAGATGTCCTTGTTTATTCTGTGGCCATAATATATATTTACGAGTGTAACTTAACCTCACCTCAGTTAAAGGAGATTTTTAAAAATATTAGTGAATAATCGGGTGTTAAGTTGTCAAAAGATAATTGTTCTAATAGTGTAAAGTGTATTAAAATGTGGTGAACAAATAATACAATCTTAAAAGTAGGTAAATACCATGTTAAAATCAACAAAATAGCCGATGGGGCGCCGGTTTTGTGTGTGTTTACGTCGGAGACAAGTTAAGTTTTTGTCACTAAACTAACAACTTTATTGAATTAATTGAAGTATATAATGCTTACCGTTGCAAACATTTTACGATAAAAGATTACTGACATGTTCAAAGTTCGCGAAAAAGTAATAACCACGAAATGTCGCTGAGGAGTTATAAATATCAATTGGATAGTTGTGGTGCTCCATATAAATCTTCACTCAGTCAATTTTCTTTGCTTGTCTCGGAAAACAAGAATGCCTGGTAAGTCTTTATTTGGTTGGAGTGTAGCAAAGTGTGCAAGGCGTTTGGCACTTAGAAAATTTTTCATTAAAAATATGAAACATAATAAAACTCAAATCTTTGTTTTTCAATGTATAAGGGGGCTCAAATTAAATGCTTTTTATACTTGTGACTTTTTCTTTCCGACGCATGGTTTAACCGGAAAATGCGATAGAATATAAAGTGTTCAAACACTTAGAAAAAATTGGTGATATAATTATAAAACTTCATAAAATTCCAATCTTTGTTTTTCGTCGTATAGAGGGGCATAAACTAAACGCTTTTTATACTTGTGACTTTTTCTTTCCGACGCATGGTTTAACCGGAAAATGCGATAGAATATAAAGTGTTCAAACACTTAGAAAAAATTGGTGATATAATTATAAAACTTCATAAAATTCCAATCTTTGTTTTTCGTCGTATAGAGGGGCATAAACTAAACGCTTTTTATACTTGTGACTTTTTCTTTCCGATGCATGGTTTAACCGGAAAATGTGATAGTTTTTTTTTTTAATAATGTTACTACTTAGTGCCTACCCAGCACAAAAATCAAAGCACGCCCCTGAGAATAAGACAGATGATCACAGATGGTTTTACGTTTGAAAATGGACGAGCTTATGCAATATCAAGTCGTTGTTGTTATTTTGTATTTTTATTTTCATTTTTTTAGTTTTTATGATACACATTTGAAAGTTGGTTTTCACGATTGCTTTTCACCTATATAGTCACAGGCTAGCAGGATGCGTGCTAAAAAATCGGACATTATATACAAAACTTGATACAATACATTAAAATATTGCAAGGCAGTGCCAAATTTTGAAGAGTGACTCGGAAACCGGAACTTAACAGATTTACGTAAGCTGCAACAAAACAATTAACACTGCCAGTCCAGCTCACCTGCATCCTATTCATAAGCGGGCTAGTGTCGGCTTGATATACTACTTACCTAACCTAGCACCCTGTATATTTACGTCCTATCTTATTATTTAGTTTGATTATTTCGTCTCTCATACTCACAGCGCAATTTTATAAATAATGTTTGGAATTAACGATTGGATTTGGTGGTTAATATTCAGAATATTGGCCATTCAATTCGATCACGTACATAATTTATTTAAATTGTGAATCGTCTGTTGGACATTCCGCGGACGCACGGCTTCAGGAAGTATCGTGATTATATATTTTCAAACGACTGAAAAAAAGAGGGGGTTTTCAATTCTACTGAATGTTTTTAACAATAAATTAACAAGATCAGCCTTTAAATCAATATTTCAAGAATAGTGTGGAATATTTCAACCGACTTCAAAAAAAGGAGGAGGTTTGCAATTCGACTGTTTTTTTTTTGTATGTTTGTTAAGCGATTAGGCCGTCAATTATAGACCGATTTTTTTTTTTTTAAATCGGTCACCCTTTGCGACACCATAGTCTAAACTAATTTACGACGAAACGACTTAACACTTAAAATTGTGTAATAAAATAAGTTTTATAAAAAACTAAACACCGACCCGATACTTATGCACTTAATTCATGCTTATTACGAGAACAATATGAGTACTTACCATTATCACCTACCATTTTGTGATTCGTTTCAAAGTATCAATTCAAAAAAAGTTTTAAAAAACTAAGAACTGACTTCAAAAATATACTTAAATGAAAAAAATCTAAACTAAAACATACCTAATCAGCTATTTTTGGAGTCGGTACTCCATGAAGAGTTATAAAATGTGTTCATTCGCACCGACTCCAAAAATAACTGATTTAGGTATGTTTTAGATAAGTTCTTAGTTTTACAAAACTTTTTTTTTGTTTCACTATTTTTACTGTTAGGACTTTAACAAAACTTTATCGTCCAATTGAGGATCTACCATTATATGTAGATGTCGATTAAAAAGATCGTTATTAACAGAAGTGTCGCAACCATGGGAGCTGATTGACATCGGTTTGTAGAGAGAGAGGTGAATGTTTTTTTTTTTTGTGTGATTTTGATATTGGTCCCATATCTTTATTAAAAGGTATGTAGCTCGAAAGTGGTACGGGCCCAAGACGTTGTCCATATTCATGATATAAACGCCCACACTACTTTTTAAAAGGTATCTGATTTGAACGCACCATAACATTTAAAATAACGCGGCAAATCTATTAACGTTTTCTATTCGGCTACTAGAAAGTCTGGTTTTGTCTATGGTTAAGCAAAAGTGCCAACGGAAAAATAAAATATCTGTCATTTCCGGCGAAATGTCAGTCAAGATGGACAGACGTAGAGGACGTGGTAAGTAAATCCATGATAATTGATGTAATCTTAGGTATTTTAACTGAAAGTATGTTACTTTCCTTCTTGAAAAAATGTAAATATTACAATTTCACGAAGATTCACGCGAAAATAAAGCATAAACATGTAAAATAACCTCGTTAAATCCGGTCACCTTTTAAAAGGTATAAGAGTATTTACATATTCATAGATTTTTAAAGGAATATACCACTAATCAATTGAATTTGTTTTTGCATCGTATGACTTTGACCGTTTTCTCCTTCATAATGTCCATTATTTAGTCTGGTACAGAATATTTATCAGTAATCAATCCTTTTAAGGTAACTTAATGCGAGATGAGCAAATCGAAGAAGCTTTAGAAGTATTAAGTCAGACAGATATAGAAGAGAATGAACCATTTGGAGATGATGATGTTGCAGATAAGGATTTCAACATAAACCAAAAGCAAGAAAGCTCTTCAAGTTCTGAAGAATCTGAAAATGATATACCAGTAGTTCAACCGAATAGAGGTAGGTGCCGCAGACCAACAAGATCACGACGACAGGTCCAAAATGCTTGTAGATCTAGTGGAAAACGTAGTCTGGTTCGGGGGCGATCAGTCTTGCGTCCAGCTGATGAATTAAATGCATCCGAAAATGTTGACGATTTGGGAGATCCCGAATGGGAAGATTGCGATTTTGATCCAGAAACCGTGCCATTTATACAACCAGCTTATGTGCCTTTACAAAGAGATCATTTTACTAAGATTGATTACTTTTATCAGTATATTGATGACAAAGTTATCGAAAATATCGTAAATAAGTCTAACTGGAGCTATTTTTCTAGAAACATGCGGGCATTAAACTTAACTTGTGAAGAATGCAAAACTTACATAGCTATTCAGATGATAATGTCTTGTACAAACTACCCAACGCTCAGGATGTACTGGTCAAAGGAATTTAGAGTACCAATAATTGCCAACACTATGCCAATAAATCGTTTCTTGATTCTCAGAAACGCAATAAAATTGGTAGTAGGATGAAGATGTCAGTATTGAAGAACGACAAGCAGATAAATTATGGAAGGTACGACCACTGCTTGACGCTGTTTTGAAAGGTTGCCTGGTCCAGGAAAAAACCAAAGACTTCTCAATCGATGAGATGATGATACCTTTTCAAGGAACATGTCGTTTGAAGCAGTACTGTCCAGGAAAGCCCAACCCTGTTGGGTTGAAAGCCTTCGTGCTTGCGACGCCAGACGGGCTTGTCTGTAATTACCACATTTATCAAGGCAACACGACATATCCAGATCTTGAAGGCTCTACATATAGCTTAGGTGAAAAAGCTGTACTAACTTTAACAAAAGACTTAGTACCGGGTCATATTATATACTGCGATCGGTATTTCACTTTTGAAGAACTCCTCATGGCACTAAAGAATAAAGGGCTAATGTGTACAGGGACTCTGATGAAAAATAGGGTTCCGCCATCTGCCCGACACGTTATACCCGACGATCAAGTTATGAAAAAGAAGACAAAGGGATCGTGGCAAACAGCTGTACACAAAGCAAAAAAAAATTGTTATAACGAAATGGGTGGACAGTAAGCCTATGACTTTTATGTCAACCACACACGCTGATAAAACCATGGATTCCTGCGAACGCTGGTCAAAAAATACATCACAATACCAAGACCAGATATTGTAAAACTTTATAACAAGAACATGGGTGGCGTCGATTTAGCCGATAGGCTGTTATCAGTATACCCGTATCGCTACCGAACAAAAAAATGGACACAACGGACTATTGCCCACTTTCTTGATTTGGCCGTGATCAATTCGTGGATATTATACCGTCAAGATGAACTTAATAAAGGTAGAACACTCAAATCGATTTAACAGCTTCGGAAATTTAAATTAGATATTGCCAAAACAATGCTAAAAAATACTGTTGAAGAACAGAGGGAAGAGTCACAGGAATAAGAGCAAGACGAAGAGTATGAAAGATAGAAGACTCAAATCGATTCAACAGCTTCGGCCATTTAAATTAGACATTGCCAAAACAATGCTAAAAAATACTGTTGAAGAACAGAGGGAAGAGTCACAGGAAGAAGAGCAAGACGAAGAGTATGAGCAGCAGCACTCTAAATTCAGAAAAAGGTGCATACCTGTTCCTATTCCTTTAGATAAGTAAGGCACGTTATGAAAGAGCAGTGCATATGCCTGAAGTTGGTGAGGAGCAAAAACTTTGTCGTCGTGATGGATGTAAAAAGAAGTCCAAAATAAGGTGCATGTCATGCAAAATTCATTTATGTCTTACCAGCAATCGCAACTGCTTTCAACAATTTTACAGCAAAGCACCTAGGTTAAGTGCCTAGAAGATTCTAGTTTTGATACCAATTATAACTTTTCTAAAGGGGGATTCTATGAGAAAGTAAACCTCGAAGTTTTTTTTTCAAGTTATTTTTATGCTATCAATCATTATATTTATCGATACAAATTACTTCGAATTTCACGGTAATATAACAATTATTAGTATATTTTTATTTTTTAATTATTTTATTAAGTTGCAAACATTGACTATCGAACCTTACGTAAATATGGAAAAAAAATTTTCAAGTTAGCAACACTGTGACGTCGGTTCTGGTTTGACCTTGCAACTGTTATTGTTCTTAAAATTACTTGGATTGGATTAATAATTAACACGTGCCAGCGGATTTAATAAACGGTAAGTAGTTCTGCTGTAAAATAAAAATAAAACAATCAGTGATTAAGTTGTCCCACCCGTTGCAAAAACACACGAAAGTTTTGTTTAATACAATATGGCTTTGAGGTTATGTTTGATATTTATTAATTAGTTCTAGTGTAATAAAATAAAACCATCGGTATATTCATATCTTTTTTCTTTCAAATAAAATAAAAACTAATAGCTGTTGAATTTGGTCCCACCCGTGACAATTTTTTTCATCACGGGTGGAACGTGTGTATTATGTAGGTTACTTGTGCATTGCAAATTAGTTAAGAACATATTTATGTTTTTCTGGTCACTTTTTCACGTGTTAATAATGTCTTTTATATAGAAAAAGTTAGAGTTTTATCGTTTTACTCGTAATTTAGAATTATTTTTACCTTTTAAGGGCAATGGGTAAAACAACATCTGCTCAAAGAATGAAGAAGTATAGAGAGAGACTTAAGGACAGTCCTATAAAGTATCAAATTCATTTATCTAAAGAAAGGGAGAGAGACAAGGAAAGAAGGGATAGCACCAAGAAAAAAGAGGATTCTTCAGGACGACTAAAAAATGAAAGAAGGACTAAGGAAACTGAAAGAAAAAGGAAGTATAGAGAAAAGATGAAGCTTTTAAAACAGTCAGATACTAATACTACGGGCGAACAATTGTCCTCGTCATTGGGATCATACTCTTGTAAACAGACGATGGGAAAGGCTGTAAGCAGAGTTAATAGAAATTTGCCTTCTAGCCCAACCAAGAAAATAGCAGTAATACGCAAACTGGTCCTTGATTTAGGTGATGTGTCTTTTTTAAACAGGCCATCCAGCAGTAGTAACGGTAAACATGCCTTATCTGATGATCATAAAGGTTTAGTAACAGAATTTTATCAACGTGATGATATCAGTCGACAGGCTCCAGGAATCAAAGATATGAAGTCTGTGAAAGACCCAAAATCTGGCGGCAGAGTGTTGTGCCAAAAGCGGCATATGAATATGACAGTGAGAGAGGCTTATTCTTTATTCATACTTGAATATCCAGACATCAAAATAAAAGTAGCCAAGTTTTATCAGCTTCGCCCAGCCCATATTTTTCTGACTAGTGACATGCCGCACAATGTTTGTGTCTGTAAATACCATGCGAATTTTAATTTTCTGGTTGAATCTATTGCTAAAAAAATTACAAGGTTTCCTTCCATAAGTGGCGATTTACATGCATGCTTGGTCGTTGTACTCATTGTAAGAGCTATGATTTACGGTCTCTTCTAGACAATAATGAGGACTTGTTTCAACCTATTCAATGGAAAAAATGGATTGACATTAAAGGGCGACCTCAGGTTGTAACTGTGGGAGGGTCCATTGAAGAGGCTATTATCGAATTAAATAATCAGCTTGATCGTTTTAAGCAACACGTATATATAAAGAGAGTGCAATCAAATGCCTTTAACGAAGCAAAATGTAATTTGCAACCAAATGAAGCAGTTTTACAAATAGATTTCGCAGAAAACTATGCAGCAGTTACTCAAGATGAAATCCAGTCTGCTCACTGGAGTCACAAGCAAATAACTGTTTTCACTGCATGTGCCTGGTTGCCGAATGATAGAAAATATTCTTTTGCTCTCATAAGTGATGTGCTACGTCATGACAAACATGCAGTTTATGCATGCTTAAAAAAAATATTAACTTACCTAAAAGACAAGATTAAAGATTTGGAGATTATAAAAATATTTTCAGATGGTGCAGCATCACAATTTAAAAATAGATTCACTCTTTCAAATCTATGTTACATGTCCCACGATTTTGGAATTACAGGTTCCTGGTACTTTTTTGCTACATCTCATGGCAAAGGAGCCGCGGATGGGGTAGGAGCAATAGTTAAAAGAGCTGTTTGGAGTCAAGTTAAACAACGAAAAGTTGAAATCAACAACGCTAAAGATTTTGTAGTGGCAGCGGGTAAGACTGTTAAAAACATTAACATTTTACATTTGTCAGAAGAAGAAATCGAGGCTAATAGAAAAATGTTACATAGTAGATGGAAAGTGGCCACTGAAATTGATAAAATACAGTCGCTCCACTTTTTCAAAGGCTATAATCGTGACGACTTATTAGTGGGCACTACTGCTGATTCGGATCTGAAAAGATGCAAAGCTTTCAAGCTCAATGTTTCAGATATATACAGTATAATCTCACTAATCCGGCACTTCGATAGATCAGCACGTCCAATAATCCGGCACCCTCCGCCCACGCCTCCCTCGCCCTCCTCCCTATACCTGTGCGCTTCGGTCGCTGCGTCGTCGACGAGCAGTCTAACCTCAAAACTTATCACGTGCACGTGCTTACGTATTTGTTTTTTTTTTCAAGTGAGAATAGTTTATAGTTAAAAATGTCAAATAAACGCAAACACAAGACACTAGATTTGAATAATAAAATGGAGATTTTAAAGAAGTTAGGTAGTGGAGAAAACATGTGCAAATTGGCAAAAGAATATGGTGTTGGGCGTGCTACTATATACGATCTTAAGAAAAAAAGGCAAAAGATAGTAGATCACGTCAAGACAATGGAATCGGGGCCAGGAAAGCGTAAAACACTAAAAGTTGGAGATTGTCCAAAGATGGAAAACGCTCTTTACATGTGGTTCTTGCAACGGCGTTCTAAACACACTCCTATATCTGGAGAAATTCTGAAAACCAAAGCAATCGAATTTTATAAAAAAATTACCCACAAAGATGATTTTCGTGCCAGCGATGGATGGCTGGATAAATTTAAAAAGCGATTTGGTATCCGTCTCTTAACAGTATCGGGTGAGAAATTATCAAGCGACGAATCTGCAGTACAGCCATTTATCCAGCATTTTAAAAACAAAGTAGAAGAACTGGGTCTTCTTCCTGAACACATCTATAACGCAGATGAGAGTGGTCTGTTCTGGAGACTGTTGCCCAATAAAACATTCATATTCATATTCATATTCATTCAACATTCGTATCTTCTACAGAAGCAAGTGCACCAGGTCGTAAAGTGAGTAAAGACAGAATCACATTCATGCCGTGTTCAAATGCTACTGGAACGCACAAATTGGATTTATTAGTGATTGGCAAAGCAAAAAATCCCAGAGCTTTCAAGAACATTTGTCTGCCAGTCTGTTACAAGAATTAAAGTAGAAGTTGGGTCACGAGAGAGGTATTTAGAGAATGGTTTCATAAAGACTTTGTCCCAAAAGTAAAAAAAAATATGAAACGATCTAACTTGCCCATAAAAGCTTTACTCGTACTTGACAATGCTCCAGGCCACCCAAACGAACAAGAACTTAAATCAAGTGATGGGAATATCCAAACCATCTTCTTACCACCAAACTGCACACCTTTACTGCAGCCGATGGATCAAAACGTTATCCAAAAAATGAAGTCTTTGTATAAAAATAAATTGCTGATCCATATTATATCTCAGGATGGTGATATAACGCAGAGCCTTAAAGGATTGAATTTAAAGGATGTTGTATTCTCTCTCGCTCATGCTTGGAAGTCTGTTTCATCTAACTTAATCCAATCTTCATGGAAAAAGTTATGGCCCACAATGAATGATGTATCAGAAACAGAAGAAAAATATGAAGGGGATCCTGAAGATAATGTGCCTATTGTCGATTGGTTACAAAATCTATCAGAAAAAGGATTGGAGACAAGTGAGGAAAATTTAAACTCTTGGTTTGAAGGAATCGAAGAAACAGAGCAAATTATGACAGATGAAGAAATAATATCTGAAGCAGTACAAGAAGAAAGCTTTGTAGAAATATTAGAGCCACCAACTACTACAACTGCTGTAAGTGTTAAACCAGATAATGCATTGATTTGTTTCAATACGTGCATAACATGGGCAGAAGAAAACGGCATGTCTGCCAAAGATATTATAATTCTTCGCAACATGCGAGAAAAGGTTTTTAAGCAAGGACTACAAGTTGCACAAAAGCAGACCTCAATTAAGGATTATTTTAAAACTACATAGTTAATTACATATGTACCTACATGTTAATCGAATACATTACATACATTGACTCCCTCTATGAAATGCTTTATTTTATTCTTTACCTATGACTTTTTCACTATAATCCAATAATCTGAACATTCCAATAATCCGGCACCCTCCGGTTTTTAATAGTGCCGGATTAGTGAGATTATACTGTACTCTGAAACAGACTCAAGCAGTTGGAGTGACTCTGATAATGAAACTTTAGCATCAATATCTTTAAGAAAAGATTATAAGCCGCTTATTTTGCCTAGTAAATCGTACGTGTCCCACCCGTGACAGTGTTAGTCCCACCCGTGACACCCTTTATTTATTTTTTGTAATAAAATGTGTTTGTAATGTCTTTTTAACCCTTTACAACCGACTCATAGACAAGCGTGCATCTATCTTTGAAAAAATCTAGCGCTCCCCATAACTTATTTTGCTGAACGCGACCGGCACCGATAGCTCGTGCATGATCTAGCGCTACGTGAAAATAATAATAACACAAGTTGTGACTCGTTAGTGCGGCACAGTACCTCGCCGAAGATGGCGGCGCATTTTGGCGGACGAGGCGCTTCACGTAAGTTATAATATTTGCGATTTTTTTCATGGATTGGTTTAAATTTACTGTTTCATTCGATTAATTAAATACCAATTTATAATATTTTTACTCATTTTTGTTATTATCTTCATAATTGCCGGATTTATTTGTCATTAAATTAAAACATGCACGTTCGTGTGGCTTAGGTTTTACTTGTACTTTTTGTACCTAAAAACAGTGTTTTTTTGGTTTCGGGTTATGGTGAATTGTAAAGGTATTTATTGTTATTTTTAGGTCGCATGCTTGACGATGAGATCTTACAAGCGTTGGCTGATGGCAATGATTCAGACATTGAATGTTTTGACGATTCTGGTGACGAAGAACTTCTTTTTAATCCTGCTGTCTTCGATAATGTCGATGACCTCGATTTACCGGAAGATTCTGCTGATAGCCAAAGGGACGACCAGGTGGAAGGCAGTCCACCACCAAGTACATCTGCACCAGTACCATCTTCCATGGAACCAACAATGGAACGACCGAGTCGCTCTAGTTCCCGCCCTAGCCGCTGGAGAATGGCCTCTTTTGAAGACAGGCAGCACGTGTACCCTCAACGAACAATTAGACCAGTGAGAACACCGATTGAGTACGTGCAAGAATATTTTGATGACAAGTTTTATGAAATGGTTAGTACCTGCACCAATATATATTACTTGAGAAAGACTGGAAATGAACTAAAAACTACAAAGTCAGAGATAGAGAAACTTTTTGGTATTCATGTTTTAATGGGATGCATTCCATTCCCAAGGCTACCTATGTACTGGCGTACTGGCATTTCTCTAGACAAAATAACCAGTAAGATGAGCCGAGATCGATTCTTACAGTTACGGAATGCTCTGCATGTTGTTAGCACCGACACTGCACCACCTCAAGAAACGCCAGATCCACTGTGGAAAGTCCAACCAATGATAAAACAAGTTCGTGATGGTTGCAACAAGCAAGAAAGACTTCCCGGTTACTACTCAATTGATGAGCAGATGATACGTTTTACTGGTCGATGCCCATTGAGACAAGTCGTTAAAAATAAACCACGACCAGTTGGTCTGAAAAACTATGTGCTTACAACCAGTGATGGGCTAATGTTGGAATTTGACATTTATCAAGGAGCTAAGACAATGTTTGGGGACACTAATCTTGGCCTTGGGCCCTCAGTAGTGTTACATTTATCAAGAAGTATTCCCAGAGGCAGCTGTTTGTATCACGACAGACATTTCACTACTATTCCATTGATAGAAGAATTACAAAAACGGGACCTACACAGTACAGGGACTATTATGGCAAACAGAATACCAGATAAATCTAGTTTAAAATTCAAAAAGGACAGTCAAATGTATCGTGGTGAAAGCCAACAAATGGTAAGAGATTCCACTGTTTTAGTGAAATGGAAAGACAACAAGTCTGTTCTGGCAGCATCTAACTGCACTGGCTCCAACGAAACTGAAACAGTAAAACGGTGGGATAAAAGAACTCGATGCTACGTTGATGTGACGGCTCCCAAAATCATACAAAACTATAATCAATACATGGGAGGAGTGAATGTACTCGACCAGCAGGTCAAGTACTACAGAACATTTATTAAAACCCGGAAATGGACGCTGAAAGTGCTGATTCACTTTTATGATTTGGCTTTAGTCAATGCTTGGCGTGCTTACAAAATAGATTGTTCTTCCAATAATTACAGACGAAATAAGACTCTAGATTTGCTAGACTTTCGGCTTGAAATATCTGAGGTCTTACTGAATTCTCCTGAAAAGCGCCGCAATGAAGATATGGAGGAAGTTGAAAACATTATGCCCAGAAAATATAAAAAAAGCTCTGAAGCCTTACCCTACACTTCGGTATGATGGGTATGACCATTTACCAGTGTTCGACGACCTAAAGTCACCTAGGTTTTGTCAATTGGAGCATTGTAAAAGTCGCACAAAAGTTCGTTGCGTCAAATGTAACGTTTATCTTTGCGTGATTCGAGGACAGAATTGTTTTAAAGATTTTCATTCTCAATTATTGTAATTTTTTGTAAAACATTGTAAAATAATGTTTCTAAATATTATTAGTAGTTTAGATTACTAGTTTTGCCAAACATTGTTGTTTAATTTTATGTTAAAGTTTAATTTGGTGATTTAATTACAAAAAAATGCTAAAGATTATGTTTAATGACAAGTAGTTCCTTGTTTTGATACTCATTAATGCTAATTATAAAGACTGATTATTGTTACATTTAAACATTTCGAAAAATATATGATTCAACTTTAAAACATTGTCTAATTTCCTCATTAAACACAACAATATATAAATTTGCACGAACGTGCATATGTCAAGCTATTCCTAAGGTGCACGATCGCGCAGGCGATTTTCAGGAAAACCTGGCTTTTCAGATTTTTTTCAGCATTTTTTCAGGGTAGCTAAAACCTATATGAATACAACCTAGCACTTCAATTGCAAAAAATTAAACCTTTTTCTGTCCGGTTGTAAAGGTTCATACGATTTGACCAGCCTAAAGTCCTTGCAAGAGAACGACGATTTGTTCCTCGCATGTTACGGGAGGCAATTGAAATTAGAAGACACCCGAATTTCAACAGAGAAGATGGTTGGAAAATACCACCAGCATGGGATCCTGTTTTAACGAAATCCCATGCTAGGCCCCGCACTGCAAGACCTCTAGATACAGTTAGCTCTTTTTGCGTAGATAGGAACACAAATTAATATTAACTGAGTGACGGTAGTTTATATTTTTTCAAAATATTGTAAAGACGAATAACACCTTAGTCTACCTGTGACCACGAACGCTGTAAAGTGTTCGAAACGTCAGGTTAAATAAAATGTTAATAATTCGCGAAATAATCCGTAAAAGTAGTTTCATTTAAATGTATCGTGTTCGCGTAAATAAAAGACAACAGTACGGTTGTAAAGGGTTAATAGGGCATTGTTTTCTATTGAAATGTTACGTTCAGTTTATTGTTTCAAACAAATATTGTAGTTTGCATTAAAAAGTTTATTAAAAGAGCAGAGTTTTATTGAATATGATTCATGTGTAAAATGAATGTCCATTTTTTGTCCCACCCGTGGCAAACATTTACTGTCATTTTGATGTAATTTTACACGGTGTTATCCCCGCCTCCACTATAACTATAAAAGTATATAAAATATTTTGTTATTCTCTATATAAACCAATTTGAAGTAATTGATACAATTCGCATAAATTAGTCACACATACTGAAATAAAGGTACGAGTGTCCCACCCGTGACGGTAGAATCCCCCTAAAGAATTTTTATTTAGATTTTAAGTTTTTTGATTTATAGGTTTTGAGATACCTATATTTTTGTTCCTGTCATTTGTAATCTATGGTCTCGTTACTTTTTGTACGGGTTTAATCTTGAGACTTTAGACTTTATTATTAAGATTGTTAGTGATTTGATTAGTAGAGTTGAAACTAACTTTAAATACGATACTGTCGGTAGTTACATAAACTTTGCACGGGTATGATCTGTGCCATATTGTGATTAAAATTAATATTATAATTAGGTACGCAAAAAACTCTTGACAAGACTGATCTGATCTGGTACAAACCAAAATGATTATTTCGTTCAAAGATATAAAGGTATTTGTCCAATTATGTAGGTAAGTACTACGTAGTTTGGTATAATTTAGGTTTTGATTGATCTTGAAGACTGTTATTCCGTGTCTGTTGTTGATTTGAAGTGTTTAACACCACATTATATTTAAGAAAAATATCTGTATTTGTTTTTTATAATGTTTTTAAAGCCTTATACCTACAATAAACCGATTGATAACTCTAGTACATTCAGTTGTTCATTAATACCTACTCGTATTCTAAAAATACTTAATGTTTCTATAAAAATATCTCCATTAGCTATCATTTTGATTTTAAAAGGCATATGGGTTGCTATAGTGATTTTAGGTCCCGATTTAGAAACTTGACAATTTATGCTTCTGTTCTTTGTTGGACGTGGATTTCTTTTGATAGAACTCGTAAAACATGTGATAAACGACCCTTAAAAAATAATGAGTACAGAAAATAATGATCATTTTGTTCAAAAATTGATATTTTCTTGTCATAGTGCTAGTGTTAAATATGTTTTTGGTAATTAAAATTTTGGAAGGCATGTTTTATTCCAAATATCTATGTTCATTGTCTTTTGTAATATAAAATAAACCCCGTATTGTCTACTGTTACTCCAAAACTTTAAAAATATGAATTTTGCAAAAAGCGGGTTTTGTATATATTAAAGCCCATATGCCTAAATAAAGGATAACGAATTTGGGGTAAAAACTCAATCGCAAAAGAGTCGCTGAGGACATGCTAGAAAGAGTCAATTCCGACCCAACATTCATGAAACGCGTTGTTACTGGTGACGAGACGTGGGTTTACGAGTTTGACATGCAAACTAGTCAACAAGCTTCAGAGTGGCCCCTTACAACTCAACCGAAAGAAGAAACCGAGCCAAACTCGATCGAAAGTCAAAGTCGTGTTGACCGTTTTCTTTGACTGTCGCGGTGTTGTGCACTCAGAAATCTTGCCAGCACGGACGTAAAAAAAATACGGACGTAACCTCGTCTAACCATAAGTGAAGCATAATAATGGCGGCCCGTTTAGGCTGTGTGCGTGATTTAAGGGTTGCTATATAAACCATCAATTTCCCTGCTGTTTGGTGGTACCAATCGATCTCAGTTAACTTTTGTAATTTACATATATTTTTTAACAGAAATATAAACGGTTGATCTATGTTGACCTACCAAACATATTTTTTATGATCACTGTGATAGAAAATAAAACACATGTTACGTACAAAGAAATATATTTTTACACATGACAATAATAGTGATAAGGCTATGACTATCTATAAAATTAACCCCTTAATAACAAAAAGTAACATTGAAAAATTTTGAAAACCCCACGACGCTTAATACTAAAATACTAAAAATACTAAATAAAAAAGGATAAAAATTCTACTAGTCAGGCCTTTCATTGGATACCCATACTGAGGGAGTTTAACAAAAATATGTAATCCGCCATTTTGTTACGGCGGCCATCTTGGACCGATTTTCATCAAACAGAGCTAAAAACACTCTCGACTAATTAATCATTCAAACGAAAAAAACTAAATCACAATCGGTTCATCCGTTCGGGAGCTAAGATGCCACACACACACAAACACACACAGACACGTCAAACTTATAACACTCCGTCGTTTTTGCGTCGGGGGTTAAAAATCAAAAATACGTTTACATCATATATCATAATGGTATAATAATAATGTTAAGTACGTATATTATTATTATAATTAATAAAGATGCGCTAAAATCCTTTATGTTGTGTCAACTTTTTCTACACTTGTCTTTTGTTGTCTAATGTACGGGAAATACTTTCTATTTTAGAAATATGATGATATACGTAAGAGATATTTTATATTAAAAGTATGGGGATCTTTTATTTTACTTTTGAGAGACGGTACCCAAAAACTGACGAAATCTGATTTCAGAGAGTCACATACATAGTTTGTTGCATACAAATATAGATTTCCCCACCTTTAGGGTAATTTTCCCATTAATAAAGTGACAACACTGTTTGCATTTTACATCTAGAATTCTCGGCAAAGTATTTAAAACATAAATATTTTTTTTTATCACGAATAGTAATAACTTACGTATGATAGGTGATTCCAAGTGACTTTTTACGTTTACTCATGTAGTTTTTACATGATTTAACATCACAAGACGGCATTTTTGGAAAATAAATCGTTGACGCAACGAATGCATTTACTACGTGTCACTGGCGCCGTCACTCGGGGCGAAATGGCGGCGGATTGTCGTACCTGGTGTGTATGTGTGAGTGTAAATCATGTACAACAAACGAAATTGTAGTACCTTGCATGCTTCACATTTATTTAATGTGATGTTACGTCTGTATTTTTTTTACGTCCGTGCTTGCCAGAAGGTCAAACGATAAAAAAAAGAATATTATTAAAACGTTATGCGGCGTTTAAGACAGCAAATTAGACAAAAAAGGCCAGATTTGTGGAATGAAAATTCTTGGATTTTGCACCACGATAATGCGCCTTCCCACAAGGCCATCATTGTGAACGAATTTTTGACCAAAAACTCAACAAATACCATCGAGCAGCCACCTTATTTACCAGATATGGCTCCAGCCGGCTTCTTTCTTTTTCCTAAACTCAAATTACCACTTCGTGGCACCCGGTTTCATTCGGTAGAAGACATAAAGGAGAATTCGCGACAAGAACTGAACTCGATTCCAGAAAAAGCGTTTGAAAAATGTTTTGGTGATTGGATTATTCGTTGGCGTAAGTGTATCGCTTCTAAAGGAGCATACTTTGAAGGTGATAAAATAAATTTGGATGAAATAACTAACATTTTGTGTATTATTCATCTTTTCCTGGTACTTTCTTGACAGAGAAGTATACCTTTATATGCATACAGTCCGCTTCTTACTTAACATCTCAATTAACTACACCATCGAAGGAACCTAACAATCCGTGAGCCAAGGCGCAGGAACATGTTTAATTTTAACAGAACGAACAGGAGCGTGCTTGTCGTACAATTTAATAAAGAGATTATTGAAAAGCGTGACCTTCTCATCCATACTATTAGCACCCTCAATCACGGACCAGTCTATATCATACGCATCCTGTTTAAGAGCATCAACGTTCATGCCACTAAAATTTCGTTACAGGAGAAATTTTGCCCTCGCTTTTGGGAGACGAATCTTATACGATAGGTAAATAAGGTCGTGATAAGAGAAAGCAACTGCATGACAGTGACCGTGCTTTTCAACATGGCCAGCGGAGTTGACAATAATCAAGTCAAGAAGAGAAGAAGCGCAGTTGGGAAAGTAGTGGGTTGCGTTAAGAGTGAGAACATTTAGGTTACAAGACGAAGTTATAGATGTACGGCATGAGGAGCGGGAGTCGTTTTTAAATAAACAGGTATTGAAGTCTCCCATCAGTATAGTATGACTGTATAAGGGAGTCAGGTCCTCTAAAGTTTTCTCAAAAGCAGAAAAGTAATCCACCTTTGAAGAAGGATTATAGAAGACACCGAGAAGAAGCTTTGTGTGGGAAAGACTTATTTCAATAAAAATATGTTGAGCAACATCAGATGATGCGAATGGAGGAGATACATTAACTATCGTGAAGGGAATTTGTGATCGAATATATATTGCAATGCCACCACCAGATCTAACAATGCGGTCATTCCGTACTAACTGAAAGCCTGGTAAGGAGTAAGATGTTGACGCAAGACAGGCGTTTAACCATGTCTCCGATACCAGGGCAGCATGTAGGTTTTTATTGTCAAAAGCTGCTAGCATATCCGGATATTGGGCTGGTATGCTTTGCGCGTTGATATAAACTACATTAAAGTTTTGGGATTGTTGGATTTAGTCAGCAATAAGGACATTTTTCTCAAGATATAGTTTAAACTTAACATTTTACATACTTACCTATTTTGTTTAATTGATAATTTTAAACGAATTGATTCATGTTCATTTTTTTTTAGTTTATTGAAAAAAATACTTAAATAGAAAGAAATCCGATTTAGCAATTTTGCAAGAAGTTAAGTTAGACCCCAGGTTACGTTGCCACCTCTGACACGTTTAGAGACAGATGCCAGAAACCTATCCTCTTCAGACACTGCGCAAACTTTTCCACGGCTATTGTCATTTGACAATAAACGTGGAAGAGGTTCATCAAGGCCGGAAGTGTACGATGAAATCATACGACCAAGAGTCGAGCCTCGTTGTTCGTGCCTAAGGGAACACCTGATTGTGGATGTGGATGCCCAAAAGGTGCTTTGGATGCACGCAGCCTATTGTAGGCTTATGCAGCAGGAGTATAATGCAAAGTGCGTGTCGCTAACAACAGAAGAAGAACAAGAGAAAGAAGTACAGAATAGGTATGAAAGCCAAATAGAAACAACGGTGACGACAGAATCGGAATCAGAATCGGCGTCGCAAGCGACAGACGCCCCCATTAGGGCAAATATCTGCTTGCGCGTGGAAGCGCTGCCACAGCCGCTACTGTTTTCGATTTATAGAATAATGGAGCAGTTATTCTTGCAGTAAGTTTACTTCCGTTTTATGGTATAGGTGTTTGTAAGCATTTTAATAATTTTTATGTTATCTCCAAAACAAATTATATATATACAAAACTTGATACAATACATTAAAATATTGCAAGGCAGTGCCAAATTTTGAAGAGTGACTCGGAAACCGGAACTTAACAGATTTACGTAAGCTGCAACAAAACAATTAACACTGCCAGTCCAGCTCACCTGCATCCTATTCATAAGCGGGCTAGTGTCGGCTTGATATACTACTTACCTAACCTAGCACCCTGTATATTTACGTCCTATCTTATTATTTAGTTTGATTATTTCGTCTCTCATACTCACAGCGCAATTTTATAAATAATGTTTGGAATTAACGATTGGATTTGGTGGTTAATATTCAGAATATTGGCCATTCAATTCGATCACGTACATAATTTATTTAAATTGTGAATCGTCTGTTGGACATTCCGCGGACGCACGGCTTCAGGAAGTATCGTGATTATATATTTTCAACCGACTGAAAAAAAGAGGGGGTTTTCAATTCTACTGAATGTTTTTAACAATAAATTAACAAGATCAGCCTTTAAATCAATATTTCAAGAATAGTGTGGAATATTTCAACCGACTTCAAAAAAAGGAGGAGGTTTGCAATTCGACTGTTTTTTTTTGTATGTTTGTTAAGCGATTAGGCCGTCAATTATAGACCGATTTTTTTATTTTTTTTTAAATCGGTCACCCTTTGCGACACCATAGTCTAAACTAACGTAGGACGAAACGACTTAACACTTAAAATTGTGTAATAAAATAAGTTTTATAAAAAACTAAACACCGACCTGATACTTATGCACTTAATTCATGCTTATTACGAGAACAATATGAGTACTTACCATTATCACCTACCATTTTGTGATTCGTTTCAAAGTATCAATTTTAAAAAAAAGTTTTAAAAAACTAAGAACTGACTTCAAAAATATACTTAAATGAAAAAAATCTAAACTAAAACATACCTAATCAGCTATTTTTGGAGTCGGTACTCCATGGAGAGTTATAAAATGTGTTCATTCGCACCGACTCTAAAAATAACTGATTTAGGTATGTTTTAGATAAGTTCTTAGTTTTACAAAACTTTTTTTTGTTTCACTATTTTTACTGTTAGGACTTTAACAAAACTTTATCGTCCAATTGAGGATCTATCATTATATGTAGATGTCGATTAAAAAGATCGTTATTAACAGAAGTGTCGCAACCATGGGAGCTGATTGACATCGGTTTGTAGAGAGAGAGGTGAATGTTTTTTTTTTGTGTGATTTTGATATTGGTCCCATATCTTTATTAAAAGGTATGTAGCTCGAAAGTGGTACGGGCCCAAGACGTTGTCCATATTCATGATATAAACGCCCACACTACCTTTTAAAAGGTATCTGATTTGAACGCACTATAACATTTAAAATAACGCGGCAAATCTATTAACGTTTTCTATTCGGCTACTAGAAAGTCTGGTTTTGTCTATGGTTAAGCAAAAGTGCCAACGGAAAAATAAAATATCTGTCATTTCCGGCGAAATGTCAGTCAAGATGGACAGACGTAGAGGACGTGGTAAGTAAATCCATGATAATTGATGTAATCTTAGGTATTTTAACTGAAAGTATGTTACTTTCCTTGTTGAAAATATGTAAATATTACAATTTCACGAAGATTCACGCAAAATAAAGCATAAACATGTAAAATAACCTCGTTAAATCCGGTCACCTTTTAAAAGGTATAAGAGTATTAACATATTCATAGATTTTTAAAGGAATATACCACTAATCAATTGAATTTGTTTTTGCATCGTATGACTTTGACCGTTTTCTCCTTCATAATGTCCATTATTTAGTCTGGTACAGAATATTTATCAGTAATCAATCCTTTTAAGGTAACTTAATGCGAGATGAGCAAATCGAAGAAGCTTTAGAAGTATTAAGTCAGTCAGATATAGAAGAGAATGAACCATTTGGAGATGATGATGTTGCAGATGAGGATTTCAACATAAACCAAAACCAAGAAAGCTCTTCAAGTTCTGAAGAATCTGAAAATGATATACCAGTAGTTCAACCGAATAGAGGTAGGTGCCGCAGACCAACAAGATCACGACGACAGGTCCAAAATGCTTGTAGATCTAGTGGAAAACGTAGTCGGGTTCGGGGGCGATCAGTCTTGCGTCCAGCTGATGAATTAAATGCATCCGAAAATGTTGACGATTTGGGAGATCCCGAATGGGAAGATTGCGATTTTGATCCAGAAACCGTGCCATTTATACAACCAGCTTATTTGCCTTTACAAAGAGATCATTTTACTAAGATTGATTACTTTTATCAGTATATTGATGCCAAAGTTATCGAAAATATCGTAAATAAGTCGAACTGGAGCTATTTTTCTAGAAACATGCGGGCATTAAACTTAACTTGTGAAGAATGCAAAACTTACATAGCTATTCAGATGATAATGTCTTGTACAAACTACCCAACGCTCAGGATGTACTGGTCAAAGGAATTTAGAGTACCAATAATTGCCAAAACTATGCCAAGAAATCGTTTCTTGATTCTCAGAAACGCAATAAAATTGGTAGTAGGATTAAGATGTCAGTATTGAAGAACGACAAGCAGATAGATTATGGAAGGTACGACCACTGCTTGACGCTGTTTTGAAAGGTTGCCTGGTCCAGGAAAAAACCAAAGACTTCTCAATCGATGAGATGATGATACCTTTTCAAGGAACATGTCGTTTGAAGCAGTACTGTCCAGGAAAGCCCAACCCTGTTGGGTTGAAAGCCTTCGTACTTGCGACGCCAGACGGGCTTGTCTGTAATTACCACATTTATCAAGGCAACACGACATATCCAGATCTTGAAGGCTCTACATATAGCTTAGGTGAAAAAGCTGTACTAACTTTAACAAAAGACTTAGTACCGGGTCATATTATATACTGCGATCGGTATTTCACTTTTGAAGAACTCCTCATGGCACTAAAGAATAAAGGGCTAATGTGTACAGGGACTCTGATGAAAAATAGGGTTCCGCCATCTGCCCGACACGTTATACCCGACGATCAAGTTATGAAAAAGAAGACAAAGGGATCGTGGCAAACAGCTGTACACAAAGCAAAAAAAAATTGTTATAACGAAATGGGTGGACAGTAAGCCTATGACTTTTATGTCAACCACACACGCTGATAAAACCATGGATTCCTGCGAACGCTGGTCAAAAAATACATCACAATACCAAGACCAGAAATTGTAAAACTTTATAACAAGAACATGGGTGGCGTCGATTTAGCTGATAGGATGTTATCAGTATACCCGTATCGCTACCGAACAAAAAAATGGACACAACGGACTATTGCCCACTTTCTTGATTTGGCCGTGATCAATTCGTGGATATTATACCGTCAAGATGAACTTAATAAAGGTAGAAGACTCAAATCGATTTAACAGCTTCGGACATTTAAATAAGATATTGCCAAAACAATGCTAAAAATACTGTTGAAGAACAGAGGGAAGAGTCACAGGAATAAGAGCAAGACGAAGAGTATGAAAGGTAGAAGACTCAAATCGATTCAACAGCTTCGGCCATTTAAATTAGATATTGCCAAAACAATGCTAAAAAATACTGTTGAAGAACAGAGGGAAGAGTCACAGGAAGAAGAGCAAGACGAAGAGTATGAGCAGCAGCACTCTAAATTCAGAAAAAGGTGCATACCTGTTCCTATTCCTTCAGATAAGTAAGGCACGTTATGAAAGAGCAGTGCATATGCCTGAAGTTGGTGAGGAGCAAAAACTTTGTCGTCGTGATGGATGTAAAAAGAAGTCCAAAATAAGGTGCATGTCATGCAAAATTCATTTATGTCTTACCCGCAATCGCAACTGCTTTCAACAATTTCACAGCAAAGCACCTAGGTTAAGTGCCTAGAAGATTCTAGTTTTGATACCAATTATAACTTTTCTAAGAATTTTTATTTAGATTTTAAGTTTTTTGATTTATAGGTTTTGAGATTGTAACGGCTTGTTACAAATTCTTAAAATTAACTCACTCACTAGGACTTAACTATACTAATAATTATAATAACTACATTTATTAAAAATTTAATAAGAATCCTATCCTAATATTTACGTACCCCATTAAATAATCATTCCTTTTTCGTAAGCAAAGTCGGGCGCAACAAAACTGTAGTTTAAATAATATTCAATACGCGGTGAATAGCAATGAGATGTGTGCGCGCGAACTGGTTTCGGTGTGCGAGCGCGCTCTGCGAACGTTACACGACACATTCCTTCTATGAAAAAGTCCGTGCGTAGCCGTCTAAACGCAAGGAAAAGGAGCACAAGTTCTTTAAATTATTTAATGTGCTGTACAGATAAATATTATTACGTCCGTAATATTTAACTTCTATTATATTCGCGTTGTGTTTCCCCAATATCGGGTGAGTGTTGCAAACTAATTTTAATACCTAGTTTTAGTGCCTAGTTATTCGCGTAGTAAGTTCCTACTTAGATAAGATAAAGTGTATAAAATAGCAATGCATGCATACGTAGTGCTTTAATGTTGTTATTTAGTTTAGTCAAGACGCTTATTATGTTTTGAGATGTAGATTAGTAGATTAAAAGTCATAAACGTCCTTTCACATTTCAAAATTGCCTACGTACACGACCTTCCATGACCTTTAATGGTCATATTTTTACTTAAAAAATAGTTTATTAGTACATTTAACTGTCAATGTAATCCCTTATGTTTAGTGTTAATTAATTAGCAAATGCAGAAAACTAATGTCGAAAGTAACACTACTATTTTAGTTTAATTTACATAAGTCGACATTTTATTCACGCTTGTTGATCTAAATGTTTTAGTGTTTATTTTAGTTAAAGGATTGTTCTGTGTGACTGCCGCATCATTAATTACTATTTCTTGCCTAATCATTCCACCTGCTTCGCTTCCAAATTGATGTCGCAGTCAAACTAAAAAATTTGACATTCGCTAAAATGTCTAAATTTCCGGAATTCCAGGGTTCTTAGTTCCGGTCAAGAAACCGAAGTTGCTGTTGGCCTCTATCTCTGCCTGACTTTTCGGGACGTCGAACTGGAGCGAAAATCAACCTTGAACTGCTGCTGTGACTTTTCCTCTTGCTGCTACTGAGGACAGTGCGGTTTGATTCTTAGCCACCAGTAGTGCGTCGGTTGCAATTTTTAGGATTCCCACTTCCCTGATCATACCCTTTTAATTAATATATTTCGTATTGTTAACTTTGTTTATTTTATTTTTATGGCTTAAATCCTATTTATGTTACTGTACCTAACTAGACAGTACGGTACAAGATACCTATATTTTTGTTCCTGTCATTTGTAATCTATGGTCTCGTTACTTTTTGTACGGGTTTAATCTTGAGACTTTAGACTTCATTATTAAGATTGTTAGTGATTTGATTAGTAGAGTTGAAACTAACTTTAAATACGATACTGTCGGTAGTTACATAAACTTTGCACGGGTATGATCTGTGCCATATTGTGATTAAAATAATATTATAATTAGGTACGCAAAAAACTCTTGACAAGACTGATCTGATCTGGTACCAAAATGATTATTTCGTTCAAAGATATAAAGGTATTTGTCCAATTATGTAGGTAAGTACTACGTAGTTTGGTATAATTTAGGTTTTGATTGATCTTGAAGACTGTTATTCCGAGTCTGTTGTTGATTTGAAGTGTTTAACACCACATTATATTTAAGAAAAATATCTGTATTTGTTTTTTATAATGTTTTTTAAGCCTTATACCTACAATAAACCGATTGATAACTCTAGTACGTTCAGTTGTTCATTAATACCTACTCGTATTCTAAAAATACTTAATGTTTCTATAAAAATATCTCCATTAGCTATCATTTTGATTTTAAAAGGCATATGGGTTGCTATAGTGATTTTAGGTCCCGATTTAGAAACTTGACAATTTATGCTTCTGTTCTTTGTTGGACGTGGATTTCTTTTGATAGAACTCGTAAAACATGTGATAAACGAGCCTTAAAAAATAATGAGCACAGAAAATAATGATCATTTTGTTCAAAAATTGATATTTTCTTGTCATTGTGCTAGTGTTAAATATGTTTTTGGTAATTAAAATTTTGGAAGGCATGTTTTATTCCAAATATCTATGTTCATTGTCTTTTGTAATATAAAATTAACCCTGTATTGTCTACTGTTACTCCAAAACTTTAAAAATATGAATTTTGCAAAAAGCGGGTTTTGTATATATTGAAGCCCATATGCCTAAATAAAGGATAACGAATTTGAGGTAAAAACTCAATCGCAAAAGAGTCGCTGAGGACATGCTAGAAAGAGTCAATTCCGACCCAACATTTATGAAACGCGTTGTTACTGGTGACGAGACGTGGGTTTACGAGTTTGACATGCAAACTAGTCAACAAGCTTCAGAGTGGCCCCTTCCAACTCAACCGAAAGAAGAAACCGAGCCAAACTCGATCGAAAGTCAAAGTCGTGTTGACTGTTTTCTTTGACTGTCGCCGTGTTGTGCACTCAGAAATCTTGCCAGAAGGTCAAACGATAAAAAAAGAATATTATTAAAACGTTATGCGGCGTTTAAGACAGCAAATTAGACAAAAAAGGTCAGATTTGTGGAATGAAAATTCTTGGATTTTGCACCACGATAATGCGCCATCACACAAGGCCATCATTGTGAACGAATTTTTGACCAAAAACTCAACAAATACCATCGAGCAGCCACCTTATTCACCAGATATGGCTCCAGCCGACTTCTTTCTTTTTCCTAAACTCAAATTACCACTTCGTGGCACCCGGTTTCATTCGGTAGAAGACATAAAGGAGAATTCGCGACAAGAACTGAACTCGATTCCAGAAAAAGCGTTTGAAAAATGTTTTGGTGATTGGATTATTCGTTGGCGTAAGTGTATCGCTTCTAAAGGAACATACTTTGAAGGTGATAAAATAAATTTGGATGAAATAACTAACATTTTGTGTATTATTCATCTTTTCCTGGTACTTTCTTGACAGAGAAGTATACCTTTATATGCATACAGTCCGCTTCTTACTTAACATCTCAATTAACTACACCATCGAAGGAACCCAACAATCCGTGAGCCAAGGCGCAGGAACATGTTTAATTTTAACAGAACGAACAGGAGCGTGCTTGTCGTACAATTTAAAGAGGAGATTATTGAAAAGCGTGACCTTCTCATCCACACTATTAGCACCCTCAATCACGGACCAGTCTATATCATACGCATCCTGTTTAAGAGCATCAACGTTCATGCCACTAAAATTTCGTTACAGGAGAAATTTTGCCCTCGCTTTTGGGAGACGAATCTTATACGATAGGTAAATAAGGTCGTGATAAGAGAAAGCAACTGCATGACAGTGACCGTGCTTTTCAACATGGCCAGCGGAGTTGACAATAATCAAGTCAAGAAGAGAAGGAGCGCAGTTGGGAAAGTAGTGGGTTGCGTTAAGAGTGAGAACATTTAAGTTACAAGACGAAGTTATAGATCTACGGCATGAGGAGCGGGAGTCGTTTTTAAATAAACAGGTATTGAAGTCTCCCATCAGTATAGTATGACTATATAAGGGAGTCAGGTCCTCTAAAGTTTTCTCAAAAGCAGAAAAGTAATCCACTTTTGAAGAAGGATTATAGAAGACACCGAGAAGAAGCTTTGTGTGGGAAAGACTTATTTCAATAAAAATATGTTGAGCAACATCAGATGATGCGGATGGAGGAGATACGTTAACTATCGTGAAGGGAATTTGTAATCGAATATATATTGCAATGCCACCACCAGATCTAACAATGCGGTCATTCCGTACTAACTGAAAGCCTGGTAAGCAGTAAGATGTTGATGCAAGACAGGCGTTTAACCATGTCTCCGATACCAGGGCAGCATGTAGGTTTTTATTGTCAAAAGCTGCTAGCATATCCGGATATTGGGCTGGTATGCTTTGCGCGTTGATATAAACTACGTTAAAGTTTTGGGATTGTTGGATTTAGTCAGCAATAAGGACATTTTTCTCAAGATATAGTTTAAGCTTAACATTTTACATACTTACCTATTTTGTTTAATTGATAATTTTAAACGAATTGATTCATCTTCATTTTTTTTAGTTTATTGAAAAAAATACTTAAATAGAAAGAAATCCGATTTAGCAATTTTGCAAGAAGTTGATGCCAGAAACTTATCCTCTTCAGTCACTTCGCAAACTTTTCCACGGCTATTGTCATTTGACAATAAACGTGGAAGAGGTTCATCAAGGCCGGAAGTGTACGATGAAATCATACGACCAAGAGTCGAGCCTCGTTGTTCGTGCCTAAGGGAACACCTGATTGTGGATGTGGATGCCCAAAAGGTGCTTTGGGTGCACGCAGCCTATGGTAGGCTTATGCAGCAGGAGTATAATGCAAAGTGCGTGTCGCTAACAACAGAAGAAGAACAAGAGAAAGAAGTACAGAATAGGTATGAAAGCCAAATAGAAACAACGGTGACGACACAATCGGAATCAGAATCGGCGTCGCAAGCGACAGACGCCCCCATTAGGGCGAATATCTGCTTGCGCGTGGAAGCGCTGCCACAGCCGCTACTGTTTTCGAACTATAGAATAATGGAGCAGTTATTCTTGCAGGAAGTTTACTAGTCCGTTTCGTGGTATAGGTGTTTGTAAGCATTTTAAGAATTTTTATGTTATCTCCAAAACAAATTATATATATATATATATATATACAAAACTTGATACAATAGATTAAAATATTGCAAGGCAGTGCCAAAGTTTGAGGAGTGACTCAGAAACCGGAACTTAACAGATTTACGTAAGCTGCAACAAAACAATTAGCACTGCCAGTGCAGCTCACCTGCATCCTATTCATAAGCCGGCTAGTGTCGGCTTGATATACTACTTACCTAACCTAGCACCCTGTATATTTACGTCCTATCTTATTATTTAGTTTGATTATTTCGTCTCTCATACTCACAGCGCAATTTTATAAATATATGTTTGGAATTAACGATTGGATTTGGTGGTTAATATTCAGAATATTGGCCATTCAGTTCGATCACGTACATAATTTATTTAAATTGTGAATCGTCTGTTGGACATTTCGCGGACGCACGGCTTCAGGAAGTATCGTGATTATACAGGGTGGTCCGTCCAATGACGTCAAGATTTTTTTTTTAATTCCTCCCTCCTAGGGGTACCCAAAAATACCCCATGTATGTTTCCCGATTTTTTTTAGTTTTCGAGATACGATTTTTTTATGCTTTCATCGAAAATTTCGCTAGTGTGTACATAAAAAAATTACATAAAAAAAACTGATCGGTTTTTTTGTTTTTTTTTTAAACCTAATTCTCGTGAAGTGTTCTTTCACATGCATAAGAATTAACTGCCTAACATTGCTGCATGTTGTAACAATTTTGATCCAAAGTTAATAAATTACGTTTCTGCGAGCTTGAGTTAAATTTTCAAATTCAAATTAAAAAAAACAAGAAGGTTGCAAAGATTCTAATAAATTTTAAAAACTTCTCTAGTCTCTAAGCTTTCCAAAATGTACAAAAAAGTGGTAGGTAAAGGGGCCATTATTTCCTGTAATCGGGCTTCAAACGTAGCGGGGTGAAAATTTGGCCAATTAAGGGCGAAATTCACCGTCTGCAATTTAAACCGAGTTTAAGAAAACGCGTTTAAAATCAATCGAGATTAGAAGTTAGTTTTAAACGCAGTTTACGTCGCATCGATTACACCGGCATTGTTGTGATCTCTCTGTGATTTTGTTAACATTTGTTTTATGATGATCAACACTGATTTTTAAACCTTTTTATAGATGATGATTCAAGAGAGTCTGAAGATGTTCTCGAGCTCGAAATTGTGAGTATTAACACATTTGTTTATATTACTTTAAGTATTTGATTGTTTCATATTTTTTTATACTAAAAAAATATTTATCTATATTTCTTATATTTTATGTGCAGAATTGGTCTCAGTATACGCCAAATATGCTGAGAAGGGCCAAGACTCCTGCCTTGGCCAGATCAAAAAGCCCAGGTGGTAACCAGGGGAAAATGGTAGCTGACCCACAGCTGCCAGAGGCTGAGGAACAGCTTCCAAGGGCTGATGAAGAGCTGGCATTGGCCCATCCACAGCTGCCAGTGGCCGATTCACAGATGCCGGAGGATGACACTCAGTTGCAGGAGTCTGATCCACACCTTGCAGTGACTGAAACTAGCCATTCCAGAGTTACTCCAGCAAGGTAAGCAAGAATCTACTTAATTTTGTTTACATACTTGTAGTAGTCCAGCGATAGGAAAGCTTCTAAAAATTATTTATACAATACTAGTAAGTTATTACATTTCTTAAAAAAAAAAAAACCGGCCAAGTGTGAGTCGGACTCGCGCACCGAGGGTTCCGTACAAACCTTAGATCTAAGTATTTGATATGAATTTCAACTTGATAGCTCTACGCGTTCATGAGGAAAAAAGTAATAAGTTTATATTTATTAAAAAATATATATTTTGTTATGTAACTAAAAATTTAAGGTTTTCGGAATTTTTCCTTTATGTGTGCTATAAAACGTTGCTTCATGCCAAATTTCAAGATTCTAGGTCGACTGGAAGTACCCTTTAGGTTTTGATTCCCTTGCGAGTACTTGCGAGTTTCAAAATATGCAGCTTAAATTGCTGTTTCTTTTAATTGCGTTGACATAGAAGTTTGATTTTGTTACAGCTTAAAGGTATTATAGACTTGAGTATTTAGTATGAATTTCAATTTAATACCTCTACGCGTTTATGAGGAAATGGGTAGTAAGTTTAAAATTATTTAAAAAAAATATATTATGTGATGTAACTAAAAATTTATGGTTTTCGTAATTTTTCCTTTATCTATGCTATAAGACGTTGCTTCGTACCAAATTTCAAGATTCTGAGTTCACGGGAAGCACCCTGTAGGTTTTGATTCCCTTGCAAGTGTCGAAAATTTGCGGCATAAACGGCTGTATCTTTTGATTGCGTTGGCTTAGAAGTTTGATTTTTTCACAGCATCAAGGGACAGTAGACCTGAGTAATTGATATAAATATCAGCTTCATACCTCCACGCGTTCCTGAGAAAAAGGGTCTTGACAGACGGACGGACGGACAGACGGACAACAAAGTGATCCTATAAGGGTTCCGTTTTTTCCTTTTGAGGTACGGAACCCTAATAAGAAAAGTACTTTTATGAACCATCATAATGTATGCATTGTCAGCAACAAAATAGCATTACTCTTCCATTAGTTATTATGACACTTACAACGGCTTAGACCAAATGATTGACCAAACGATATAGAAAGGTAGTAGTGCTTCCCTATTTAAGCTCATGAGAATACCTAATAAGATTAGCTGCTAATTGGGACTTTTTCCATATTCATTTGTATTTTTTGTGGATATTAGGAGAGAGCGAAGATTATTCAATTATGAATACTCTGCAGGGTGAACATGCACTCCTGCATGAAATGATATACTTACTAAACACCCTATATAGGAGTTGTGCCTGTAGCCAGCCTTCATCAAAAGCTACCTGCCCTGGAGGGGCAAATGAGCTAGTTTAAAAACAACCTCTTTATATTTATAATATGTGTTTATATTACAGGGTTCGTACAACGCAAGTGTCAGCAGAAGCTGCTAGAGCTAGAAACACCAGTCGCAGGAGCCCAGTATCAACAAGTGAAAGGAACACTCAAAGCCTCGCAACAGAAAGAATAAATACTCTTTTAAAATGTAATGTCCATGCACAGGAGGAACATGAAATTAATATGAGTATTTTAAAAATTAAAGAAGCTAGAGAACGTGAGATTTTGGAGAGGAAAAAAATAAATACCCAACAAGAAAGAATTAAACTAGAAATACTAGAGTTAGAATTAAGGAGATTAAAGGAATAAGTAATTTCTTTAATTCTAACTGGTTTTTTGTTAAAAATAATTTCTGGCAGGGTAATTATTTTTTCACGCTCCAAAATCTCACTTTCTCTTGCTTCTTTAATTTATATATTATTGTTTTGTATGTACTTATACAATAAAGAAAAATAATAAAACTATCTTGTGAAAATTACTTATTT
The DNA here is from genome assembly GCA_950371115.1 of Anania fuscalis. NCBI lineage: Eukaryota > Metazoa > Arthropoda > Insecta > Lepidoptera > Crambidae > Anania > Anania fuscalis. The sequence goes on along the minus strand of OX493326.1, from coordinate 9,386,235 downwards.
CTTTAATTTCTTACACAAAAATATGACCAATTCATCTCAATTTCATTGAATGTACAGACAGAGTACACAACATATATTATAGTTTTGTAAGTAGAAATAATGTGTACTTCCGGCCGTCTGAGCCAGAGTCCTAGAGAGATCTCGCATATCTAGGCTAATAACGAATCGTAGGTGACGCCAATATACCTAGGTTTCATCGTTTGTGACGCAATAGATTTTTTGAAAATTGAAAAAAACCTGGCGCAGACAGCCAGAATTTCACGTTTTCCGACACTCTGGATCTCAAATTCTAGAGGGTTTTAGGGCCCCGTTTCTTATCAAAAGTTTAGTGACGCGATATGTGACGGCATCTAAAGTAGTTTCATCCATTTTGATGCAATGGTTTTCGCGGAATCATGAAAAACGTGTGGTCAGACAGCCTGATATCCGGCTGTCTGAGCCATTTTGTTTTTGCAGATATATAACGAAATATCACATTTCAGACTCATCTTTATGGATTTTACTTTAGTGACACGATATGTGACAGCTCTCGACCAGATTTGAACCTTCGTTACCCACGCGTTTAGGAGACATTCTAAAAAAACTGTTGGCACAGACAGCCGGAATCCGGCTGTCTGAGCCATCCAGTTCTACCACTTCCAGGTATTCTTGGTAGCTGGAAACTCATCTAATCGTTAGTGACGGTGATGGTTAATACGAATTATCGTTTGTGACGGCTCTATATGCCGGCAAACAAAAGATATAAGCAAATCAATTGTTCTCCATACATCGATGCATTAGGGTGACCACACTTCCCACTTTATTAGGTATGCAAATACTAGTATAGTAGAAAATCGAGGCAATTCGTTTTACGACAGCTGCTTGCCGTGTTATTTAAATACTTATTTATCTGTGATTATTACCATGTCCATTTTATCTGTGAATGTGATATTTGATTTAACAATATTTACCATACTTTAGAAATAGCACTAGCACTCGCGCACGAAGGGTTCCGTATCATTTAAAAACTGCAAAAAAACACGTTTGTTGTATGGGAGCCCCCTTAAATAATTATTGTATTCTGTCTTTTAGTATTTGCTGTTATAGCGACAACAGAAATACATCATCTGTTAAATTTTTAACTCTCTAACTATCACGGTTTATGAGATACAGCCTGGTGACAGACGGACAGCAGAGCCTCAGTAATAGGGTCCCGTTTTACCCTTTGGGTGCGGAACCCTAAAAAATCATGAATTTCTTATTTTCTGCTCCTCGTCCCAAATGAGCCGTAGGCATGTGGGAAGAGTTGGTAAATTACTCAATGAAACGGGAAATGACTCGCAAAATAAAGATATTATTTATATTCATTTTCTGCATCTTGACCCAAATGGGCCGTAGGCATGTGGAACGAGTTGATAAATTACTCAATGAAACGGGAGATGACTTGCAAAATAAAGGTATTATTTAAATTCATTTTTTGCATCTTGTCCCTAATGGGCCGTTACAGCATTTCCAGTAAAACACAGCAAATTACTCTGAATAAGAGTGTTCAAACAAATTTTCCTCTTGAATCACTTACCCTAAACAAGTTTGACGACCTCCGTGGCCGAGAGGCGAGCACGCCGGACTGTATATGGCGCCGCCATCTCTGAGGTTCCGGGTTCAATCCCCGGTCGGGTCAATGTGGAAAACGAACTTTTCTATATTGTCTCGGGTCTGGGTGTTGTGGTACCGTCGTTGTTTCTGATTTCTATAACACAAGTGCTTTAGCTACTTACCTTAGGATCAGAGCAATGTATGTGATGTTGTCCAATATTTATTTTTTTATTTTTAAGTCACACTTAACCCAAAAAGCAATTATTAGTATTGATTGGTCCTTCATACCAACGTATACGCAAATACGTATTTAAAGAACACGGCAAGCAGCTGTCGTAAAACGAGTTGCCTCGATTTTCTACTATACTAGTATTTGCATACCTAATAAAGTGAAAGTGTGGTCACCCTAATGCATCGATGTATGGAGAACAATTGATTGGCTTATATCTTTTGTTTGCCAGCATATAGAGCCGTCACAAACGATAATTCGTATTAACCATCACCGTCACTAAAGATTAGATGAGTTTCCAGCTACCAAGAACACCTGGAAGTGGTAGAACTGGATGGCTCAGACAGCCGGATTCCGGCTGTCTGTGCCAACAGTTTTTTTAGAATGTCTCCTAAACGCGTGGGTAACGAAGGTTCAAATCTGGTCGAGAGCTGTCACATATCGCGTCACTAAAGTAAAATCCATAAAGATGAGTCTGAAATGTGATATTTCGTTATATATCTGCAAAAACAAAATGGCTCAGACAGCCGGATATCAGGCTGTCTGACCACACGTTTTTCATGATTCCGCGAAAACCATTGCATCAAAATGGATGAAACTACTTTAGATGCCGTCACATATCGCGTCACTAAACTTTTGATAAGAAACGGGGCCCTAAAACCCTCTAGAATTTGAGATCCAGAGTGTCGGAAAACGTGAAATTCTGGCTGTCTGCGCCAGGTTTTTTTCAATTTTCAAAAAATCTATTGCGTCACAAACGATGAAACCTAGGTATATCGGCGTCACCTACGATTCGTTATTAGCCTAGATATGCGAGATCTCTCTAGGACTCTGGCTCAGACGGCCGGAAGTACACGAAATAATGTAATTCTTAACCAGAGGAATAGAAAGAGGATAGTAAACCAAGAATAACCATTATTGTCAGATCATATTTCCAGTTTCTATTTGATTCAATGAAGTATTTATCTTGGTAATCTGAAAGTATAAAAAACAATATTGTAGTATACACTTTGATTCCATTTGTTTCCATTTGCATATTTACATTATAACACAATTTGTTGTTAACTTACTGAGAAAAATAGTTATTTATAAATTCATGGCGCCTTCTATGATTGGGGTTAGTTCTTTGTGATCTTCCTGCATCCATATTTCCATTACTAATGTTGCCTTGTGCTAATATATTATCCCAAGAATCTGGAGAGATTACTTGGTTATCATTAGGTGGTAAAGATTCACCTCCTCTTCTGGCAATATTATGTAATACCGCTGTAGCAATGATTATTGGAAATGAATTTTGTACTGTAACTCCTAAACCAATAGCCATGGCAGGGAAACGTCTTTTCCAGACACCAAACAATCTTTCTACACAATTTCTCGTCCTTATTTGAGATTCATTGTACAAGTTTTCAGCCACAGTATTGCACTGATCCAATGGAATCATCGTATAACTGTTACATGCATAGCCTGCATCTCCAACAAGAACAGCATTTCCATAATGGCCTTGTTCAAACATTGCTCTTCTATAACAGTTGTTGAAAATATATGAGTCGTGAGTTCCTCCTGGCCAACGAGCAACCACATCAGTAAATTCTAATTTCGCATTACAGATAGCTTGAACATTGAGTGAAAAGTAGTTTTTTCTGTTACGAAAAATCTTTGGATGATCACCACCTGAAAACATTTTCAGTAACATATTTTAAATTCATGTTGTTTGGCACATTTTACTAAAATATAATAAGGTTAAATTTAACTAACCTGGCGATATTATAAACTTAACATGAGTGCAGTCTATGGCACCTATGACATATGGAAATCTAGCTCTTTTATAAAAGTCTAATTGGGTTTGGCGGATCTCATCTGGTAATTCAGGAAAATATACGGCACATGCCGTGGTCTTAGTGAAGCAACAGCAGCACTTACTTTGTGCACAATTCTATGTGCAGTAGAAGTGCTAAAATCACATAGATCTGCAGCAGTAGTTTGATAGCATCCAGTAGCATAGAAACGAAGAGCACTTAACAACTGGTTAATGGGAGACACACTGTTATTTCTAAAACGAAATAATCATTGATTAGGCAAATTATATGTGTAATGCAAATAATTCTTATATGGGTGATTCTACGATAAGAGGTAACTTGAACGGCAATCAATATTAAATAGGTTTTTTATTCCATATTGTCCAATCCTTTACAATCAATTACACCATTTTAATGTACTTCAATTAATAGAGTCACAATTAAATGCTGAAATATTATATTTTTTTCTGAAATTGCCAACAAAGTCCAAAAAAGTATCTACCCTGGCCTGTCCCTTTGCCGATTTTAGTTAAAGTTACTGCCGTACCTAATTTGTTTGTATCGCTTTCTAAACTAAAGCATGGTAAGTATGAATTTGAATAAATATACTATAATAATTTTAAGAAAAAATCCAACAAAGTATGTTTTTTGAGTATATTTTCTTAACTTAAATTTTGTCCCGTATTTTTTGTGTCTTTACCCTGGCAAATATTGTTCTACTACTACCAACATCAAAATAAAACGGAAGTATTGCAAATTCCTCTCAAGGACATCTAACGACGTGAAGTTAGCCACAAATAACAAGCGAGCTGTTAGAGGCCGCCATTTTGCTAGTTGTCGCGCGCGTCCGTGCGGTGTAGTGCTCTCGCAAAGTCATCGTGTCTCTCCACTGGTAAGTCATAAAAGTTATATTAATGATTTGATTCATTTGTGTAATATTACATTTATTCAATAATACTGTACTAATTCAAGTGGGATATTTAATTAAGCCAAAAATGTTATACGTAGATTACAATATTTGCATTTATCATGAAGACGTCTTTCCCCTGCCAAGATAAATGCCAGGGGAGAGACTTACTAGCCAGGGGAAATAAAACATATCATATAATGTAGTCACAAAGTAATTTAAATATAGTTAGATTGTACTGAAGTCAGATTTAAACGGTATATTGAAGTATTGTTATGATAAAAAAGCGATCTCTGACGTGAGGAAAAACTACAAAAGAAACGTGAAGCAGAAAGGCTAAGATATCAAAGGATTAAAAATGACCCAGAAAAGAATAAATTGCAAAAACTAAAAGAAAAAAAAAAAATTAAAAAAAAAAGAAAAAGGACTAATAAAAACTGTCGATCAAATTACTCCTAGAGAGCAACGTAAAGCACGAAAAATATGGAAGAAGAAAGCAAGAGAGCGTAGGCAACGACTTGCTTCTCAAAATGTAGCTAATGTTCCAGTTGATGATCAAATACCAAAAAGAATTTTTCAGTCAAGAGCTTTGGTTGCTAAACTTAAATCAGACCGAGCAAGAAGGCAACGATAATTAATTAATAAAAAAATATATGGAACCATAAATAGATTAAAAACTAAATTGGCATGTTACAAAAAAAGGTTACAAATATTAAGAAAACGGGAAAAACTTACACCTAACAGCAAAGTGGAAAAAGAGTTGAATTCCCCAAGTGCAAGAGATACAGTGAAGAAAAAATTGCTGTTTGCAGATGTGCTCCATCAACAATTAAAAGATAATTATTCAGCTCTTCCAAACGAAAAAGAAAAAAGGATTTTTAGAAGAATGATAAGCGGGAAATTGGTGAAAAAATATGGGATACTACAGAACGAGAAAAATATAAAACCCTTGAGAAAAGTTGGAAAAGTGCAACTAATTGATAATAAAAGGAAAGGCAAAAAAGGTTATGAAGTAATAAAGAGGAAAATTGTAGATTTTCTTGAAGAGGATTCTAATTCCAGATTATGTGCCGGTAAAAGAGATTATGTGACGAAGAAAGGAGATCGCAAACAAAAAAGAGTTCTCCTGGATACTCTGAAAAATCTCCACAGATCTTTCATGACGAAGTGCAATATAACGATCTCATATTCACTATTCTGCCGTCTAAAACCATTTTGGATAGTACAACCGAACTGTGATAAACGTGACACTTGCCTATGCGCTACACACGCCAATATAGATCTGATCCTTTCAGCTTTATTCCAAGCCAAAATTATATCTATATCAAATCATCAAAATCTGCTTCAGGAAATTTGTTGTTAACGAACAGTCTTTCCCGAGATTGCCCAATTTGTAAAAATAAAGGGCTTAGTTACAAAGAATTTGATAATGCCATTCAAATTGTGTACAGAAAATGGGAACCTGTCTCCACCACTATAGCTGATCCAAAAACGCATAAGGAAAGAAAGGTGACTAAATATATGAAAAATTCGATTGAAATATATCCTCGTGATTTAATTTTACAGTTAGATTATAGCTTGGAGAAATTCCTTCAGCATGAAAGGAATATAGTACACCAACATTCGGCTTATAAGAATAAAAAGACAACAATTTCAAAAGAAGAGGCTGTGATTCATATGGACTTCAGTGAGAATTACTTGACCAAATACGCAGAAGAGATTCAAGCATTTCATTTTGGGGGTTCGCGCCAACAAATAAGTCTGCACACGGTTGTAACTTACACGAAAGAAGACACAGATGAGTTAAAGACTACTTGCTATTGTTCGATGTCACAAAATTTATTACATTCGCCTCCAGCCATATGGGCACACTTGCAGCCAATTTTAAACAGGTTACCATCAGAAGTAGAGATTATTTATTTTTGGAGCGATGGACCCGTAACACAATATCGCAACAAATACATGTTTCACTTTCTTGTCACGCATTTGGCAGAATTTTACCCAGCCATTAAACATTTTACCTGGAACTACCACGAAGCTGGACACGGCAAGGGAGCTCCTGATGGTGTTGGTGCCGTTTGCAAAAGATCAGCAGACCGATTGGTGGGAAGTGGTAATGACATATCATCGCTGAGCGATCTGTCAGAAGCTATTCAGAAAAGCTGCCCTGGCATCAATGTTTTCCTTATTGACGAAATAAGTATTCTTGAGAAAGAAGCTTTGCTTGCTACTTCTATAGAACATATTAAGACTTTTTCCGATACTTTGCGTGTCCATCAGGTATCATGGAACATTCAAGATCCAAATAAATTGAAAATGAAGTCTTTAAGCTGCTTTTGCAATAAAATACATGCGATCATTTCAACATTGGTGTAATGATATACGCGTCCCATAAAAAATCTCGTCTTCGCGTCGAGGATGCTTACGGGCCGGATTCAGACTCTGAAAAAGACAATTGTTCTGACAGTGAACATATCACAGCACCAAACCAGATAGAAGATGAACAACAACCGTCTTCTTCGAAACATGTATTCAAGAACGGCGACTTCGTTCTAGTTAAACTTCTGTCGAAAAAAACTGAGTACCGTTACGTAGCTATGTGTACGGGTTTGGAAGAAGATAAGGAGATACAGGTAGTTTTCTGTAAAATAGGGGACAAAGTGAAAAAATATTTAAAGTTGATGAACAAGACATTTCATTTATCTCAGAAGATCAGATTGTCCAGACACTCCCTACGCCAAATCTAATATTAAAGGGGCTGAGGGTTTTCTACTCCTTCAAAAAGCCAGTGAATGTCTTTGAAAGAGCTTAAGTATTTTTATTTTTTGTTTGTATAGGCAAGGAAGTGCCCTTATTTTGTTAAACTGATACCGTTATTAAACGATGAATATTATCTTAAGTATGTTAACTATCACAAGTCTGATTATTGTTAAAAGGTGCTAGTCTAGCTACTTATTTAATTAGTATTATTAGAAGATGTTTATTTTTTTGTTAAATGTATGAAGACACGTTAATTTAATTTTGTTTTATAATTAATAAAAGGCTTTAAGGTGAGAGTATTTAAAAATACCAATAATTAATAGTCTAATAAAAAAGATGTTCCAATTAAAAGTTAAGTGTAATGTTTAATAAAAGTTGATTTTCTTAATTTAATTCATTATTTCATTGCCCGAATCTCTCCCGTGGTCTAATAAATATCTACCCTGATCATGACGTCTCTACCCTGGCCTCGATATTTACCCTGGCCTTCTAAAAAGTAATAAAATATGTGTGAAGTAACCTGCCATTGGGTGAAAAGGTTAATCAATGGGTTAATTAGCATAATTTAACATTTTCATGAAAAAAATCCAACTTTTCTCCCTGGCCGCATCTTCTATAGGCTCGAAACCTCTTATCGTAGAACTACCCATATACAGATGAATCTTGGCAAATCAAACCTTACAATATAATAATTTTAGATGAAACCTTAGAATAACTTAAATTTGATTCAGTCTGATAAAAAAAACTTAATAAGGACTATATAGGTATCAAAGCCGGGAGACTAGTTTACAAGCTACTCGTCTACACTAGGGGTTTTGCCAAGATTTTATCACAAAAAAAGTTATGTTACATATCCTTGTCAATGGCGAAAATCACCACACAACAATAAAACAAAGTTTATATTGCTACTTACATATTACTAGGAAACTCTAGTTTATCTTCAATTGATTCCAATACGGAAAGAACAGTTGGTTTTGTAAGTCGATATCTGGTTTCAAAATGTTCCTCTCTCTCGCGTATCCACCTGGAGCGACGAACAACAAACTCATCCTGATCGAAGGTTTCGTCAAAAGCGAGTTCCAATGCTCTTGTCATCTTTGTTTAAGCACAATTTTATTTTCCTTTAATTTAAAACAATAACCCCACAATTTGACAATTTACAAAAACACACTGATTGACCGATGACAGCGCTCGTAAACGCGTTTAAATACTCTAAACGTCGAAAATCGGACTCCGATTAGTTTATGTCGGTGGAATCCAAAAATCAGAACAGAACGCCGTTTAGCGCTAAAACTGAGTTTAATTCGCATTGATCGCGTTTAATTTCTTTGGTAAAATCGGCCCTAAGTAACTTCAATTGAGGAACTTGAATTTCATGAAAATAAATTCTAACGCCTTAAAACATTTAAAAAATTCTCCTTAAGAGATTTTTAAAATTGTATTATTTATTTTATTACATTATTGCTTAGTTTTAGGATCACTGTCAGCGATCCAAACGAAGCTAAAACATGTCACGCACAAAAGGATGACTCGTCAAACCAGTTAGATAAGGGACCGTTTTTACCTGCCTTACCACCCCTCACCTCACCACCGCACCCCCTGCACCCCTGCCCAAGCCGATGCGACCCAACTACGACCACAGTCGTTCACTGCTACCTGCTCGTGTTACTACTGTTCTGTCTACGTTTGTTTCCTCTGATTCATACTACTTTTGCTTGTTACCTGGACTCTTGATTTGCCTTGTGATTGACCTGTGCCTGTGCTTCGGATTCTGACTGCCTAGTGATTTGGATGAAAGTCGACCTGCATTATGCCATATTCACTTGGTGAATACGCAGAGATGCATTATTATTATGGCGTCGCGCAAGGCAATGGCCTATTAGCTGCGAGACTCTATCGGGAACAACTAGAGCGGCGAGGTGAAGTACGAGAGCATTACCCAGACCACAGAGTTTTAATTAACACTCGCAACACTCTGATGGCTGGCCGAGTTCCGGGAACTGGTCGCGGAGGGGGACATGTTGCTGATCCAGACCGAAGGGATATGGTGTTAGATGAGATCGCAATTGATCCATCTACAAGCTCAAGAAGAATAACTAGATCAACTGGAATACCGCGAACTTCAGTTCTGAGAATTTTGTAATCAGGTGAGCATTTTTTAAACATTTTTTACATTCTTAGGTAGCTTAAGTTGAGCCTTACTCTGTCAACCCATGGAGTATTCCTTAGGTGCAGTCATGGTTTTTCCTTGCACTGTAACTTTTGTGAACCCCTAAACAACCCATTAGTAGGCAAATCTCTGCCTCATCATCGCCCCGCTGTCGCTGTCTGTCGTGATTGAGTTTGTTTTTTTTTTTCAGAGGGCTACCACGCCTACCACATTCAACGCGTGCAACAGCTGCAAGCTAGCGACTATCCCCGGCGAGTCGCTTTCTGCCGAGAAATGCTGGCAAGGTCACAAGAAGACCCAGATTTTTTTAGAAAAATTCTTTGGACGGATGAGTCACGGTTCGAAAGGACAGGAGTGTTCAATATGCATAATTATCACACTTGGGCTGTGGAAAACCCACATACTGCAAGAGCCTCTAATTTTCAAAACCGCTACAGCGTGAATTTGTGGTCAGGAATACTCAACGGGCAGCTCATTGGGCATTTGAGCTGCCAGCAAGGCTAAATGGACCAGAGTATTTGAACTTCCTGGAAAATAATTTGATAGATTTATTAGGAGAAGTACCTCTAGAAACGAGAAGGACAATGTTTTTCCAAAACGACGGTGCTCCCTGCCATTATGCAAGAGAAGTAAGGGCGCACCTCAACGAAACGTTTCCAGGAAGGTGGATTGGGCGTGCAGGGCCAATTGAATGGCCTGCACGCTCACCAGACCTGAACCCAATCTATTTTTTCCTGTGGGGGTACTACAAAGAAATAGTTTATGCGCGGGATTCGAATAGCGAAGCCGAACTACGCCAGAAATTTAACGAAGCGGAAAACCAAATAAAAGCAAACAGAAGTGCGTTTCTTAGATTAAGGCAAAATTTTTTGAGGCGCTGTAGATTATGTGTTGAAGTGGGAGGGAGGCACTTTGAAAATTTGTCGTAAATTTAATTTTATTAATAAATACTTTGATTTGATTTGTATTGTTTCATTATGAACCTCAAAAAATGTTACACCAGTCATAAAAATAATTATTATTACCACCAAGATGGGTTTTCAGTAATTTGGAGCAATCACCTATTTAAAATTATAAAATTAAAGTTCCACAATTGAAGTTACTTGATTGGCCAAATTTTCACAAAGCCCGATTACAGGAAATAATGGCCCCTTTACCTACCACTTTTTTGTACTTTTTGGAAAGCTTAGAGACTAGAGAAGTTTTTAAAATTTATTAGAATCTTTGCAACCTTCTTGTTTTTTTTTTATTTGAATTTGAAAATTTAACTCTAGCTCGCAGAAACGTAATTTATTAACTTTGGATCAAAATTGTTACAACATGCAGCAATGTTAGGCAGTTAATTCTTATGCATGTGAAAGAACACTTCACGAGAATAAGGTTTAAAAAATATATATATAAACACTAGAGAAATTTTCGATGAAAGCATAAAAAAAATCGTATCTCGAAAACTAAAAAAAATCGGGGAACATACATGGGGTATTTTTGGGTTTTAAAAAAATTCTTGACGTCCACCACGACCAACCTGTATATTTTCAACCGACTGGAAAAAAGAGGGGGTTTTCAATTCTACTGAATGTTTTTAACAATAAATTAACAAGATCAGCCTTTAAATCAATATTTCAAGAATTGTGTGGAATATTTCAACCGACTTCAAAAAAAGGAGGAGGTTTGCAATTCGACTGTTTTTTTTTTGTATGTTTGTTAAGCGATTAGGCCGTCAATTATAGACCTATTTAAATTTTTTTTTTGTTTGAAAGAATAATTATACTCCCGAGGCGGTCCCATTTTCTCCAAGTCAGAATCTGATGATTTTAGGTTAGATCTGGCCCTAGGAAATCGAGGGGAATCATCATTTTTTATTGGCACAATAATGTTTTGCATACATTTTCTGAGTCAATGCTGATTTTTGGGTCTATTAATCATCATCTCATGTTGCTGACCTGATGATGAAAGCCACAAACTCATTAATGGAGAATAGGAGTTAGAAGATAATACTGCAATTTGGCGACAGAACGTATTTCGCAGTGTGTTGAGCAAACGTGGAGCTTATGAGGTACCTACCAGATAAGCCAATTTTCATTTACTGGGGGCGTATGGTGCCGGCACGTTAAAAGAATTGCACCACCACTTCTCTTCCTATGGGTGTCGTAAGAGGCGACTACAGGAAACCGCCATAATAAGATGGGCAGCAGCGTCTTCTCTCCACCATTGGCCAAACTGCGATCGCCAACCCGCCTGCCAAGCGTGGCGATTATGGCAAAATCCTCCTTTTGGAGAGGCCTGTGTCCAGCAGTGGACTGATATAGGCTGGTGATGATGATGATGATGATGGGGGCGTAAAAGCACCCCAGCACACCCAGTGACGAAAAAAATTTAAAAGTTCCTTTCTCAAATGGGGAGGAACACGCAAAGCTTTTTGTAGATGGCGCGATCGTCGCTTGTACCCTGTTGACTGCTAGTGTCAAGTGTGTATTTGCGATTTTTTCGCATATAAAGTTTTTTAGCGTTTAAAATGTATTCATTAATGTCTTTTTCTGAGCTTCAAAGCGGATTTCGTAAAAAGACCAGAACAAATAACGGAAACGTTGTGATTTGATAGAGAGGTAAGCATTGAAAATATTGAAGGTTACATTCTATTTCCTGTGCATAATTCTGGTTAATTTGGACTATATCTGTTATTTCTTCTAGATTGGAGGCTTATGAGCGGAACCAAAACTTTGGCGCTGACTATAACATTACAGATGATGTTGCATATGCCTCTCTGGCGATAGAAAAATTCAAAGACATTGATGCCGATTTTCCACTTCCTAGCTTAAGGAAACATGAAATACATCTTTATTTAGAAAGGTATGAAGTATATTCAAATAATTTCCTGATATTTATTCAATACACTTTTTAAATAATAAGTATTCATCATCTGATGCTTTTTGTTTCACAGATACAACAGCAAGGAACAAAAAGTTGTGTATGAAGCATGTCATCTCCTAACTGTCCACCTCTACTCTGCTGGTGATATCACATACATGAAAGGATAATGTAAAGCAAGGATGGAGAAAGTTAATTTTATACCATTGTGAGCGCTGCGGATAGTGGCATGTATGCATGATGTAAACATGTATCTCTAATTCAATACCAGAGGTCATGAAAGTTCTCCAGATTATGGGAAGTGTATTTAGGATATGTGGTGGACAAGCGTGGATTGGATTGTGAATTTCTAAGTAGTCTTGATAAACTTCTAAGCAAAGATACAATAATTAAATGAAGCACCCGTATAATAAAGCTAAAAAAAAGCTTGATATATGAAATAACTGTGCCCTAGTTAAGTATTAGCGTGATGCTGGGGCTTCACCTGCGTGACGCCTAACGTTCAAATAAAGGCATGATTAGCGTTTACTAAATTAAAGCATAAAGCTACGCGCTAAGTGCGTGGCCACACTTATTTGACGTTTGATTCTAGCGTCTAGCGACTTAGTTAGAGTGTGATCTGTGAGTGTGTCTTTAAAATAAAATAAAACGCTTCCAAGAACTCAATACTTTTCTTATTTTGTCTACTCCATCCTCACTTAATAACAATGCACTTTAACATTTAATTCACAAAGAGTTTTTGAATGTGACCGTGTTTTAACATGTTTAGTGTAGTAGGTGTAGCCACAACAACGCACTAAACGCCCGCTTAATCCCTTTGATGTGTCAAAAGTTACCGCCGTCTGAGCTATCGCCTAGCGTCTAATGTTATTGAAGCAAATTAGCGAACAAAGAACGGCCACACCTGCGTATTACGTCAAATAGAGCACTAAATAACGACATTAGACGCAGGTGAAGCCCCAACATTAGAGAGTTGTCCTTTAAACAGAAAATTCCTTACTACACACAAACACATAGATATTTATTTTGTACTGGTAGGAAATTCTGCAATTTGATTGATGCATAGCATGTAGTCGTGATACTATTTCTTTAGTAATAAGTATGATACTCACATTTGTGAAATGTAACTTTTTTTATAAGCATCATTATGAAGTAATGGTATATTTAAAGTTAGTAACATGTTTATAGGTTATTTGAAAATAATAATAAAAAAACAGATATAACTTCCTAGACTTTTATTGATTTTTATTATAAATAGATTCCCTAAAATTGCAGCGCTTGAGAGTTTCTCAGTTCTTCATAATAGTGAGGCCTAGTAAGTAATTGAGATTTTCCTTTATGAAAAGGAGGTACCTGTTCTAACTATTACATTTCTTTCTGTCTCTTTTGTAAGTATATTGCCTCCGCTTTGTCATTAAGTTAAAAGTTCACAGCACTACAGTAGAGAGACAGGCAAGTAGTGGAGTCCTTCATAAATTCAAGAAGAAGACAGGGTAAAGCACTAACTAATATTTTCAATGTATTAGTAATGTTTAAAACTGCTCCATGAAGCTTGTCATGATTTGGGCTTTTTAGGTTTCTGTACTTTTGTTTCAGTGCCAGTGAATTCACTAAACTGTTACCCGTTTAGTATATTATACTTTTTCCAAAATAGTCTTCTTCTATGAAATATGCTGTGAGTAATCGTGCAATTTTTGATCCGTAAAGCAGATTCCCACTGATTTTTGCGTTTATAGTCCTTAGGGAATAAATGAACTTCTTCAATTTTACAGTTTAAAGCACCACACTGTTGCATTGCGACTTTAATCCTCGAAAATATGGTGAACAAACAGAAATGATTGCAAACTTCCATACAATCTGACAGATGTTATGTCAGATCTAGGTACAAGACAATAAGCGCCCCTGGCGTGATAAAAAGTTAGTTTTTCTCCCCATTGGCTTGGTATTAAACGCAAGACCTTATTCTTTTGTTAAGGCATCAGGTTGGAGTGTAACAAGTTCATTTTTACTGGATGGTTTTCCACCCTAACCACTGTTTGCCAGTGAATTAGCTGGATCCCAAACATCTGGGTTAGGTTTCCTACGTTAGAACAGTGACCTGACATCGCGCGAAGGCGAGCGAGCGAAGCGAGCGTGTGCACACCCTTTGCGACACCATAGTCTGAACTAACGTACGACGAAACGACTTAACACTTAAAATTGTGTAATAAAATAAGTTTTATAAAAAAACTAAACACCGACCTGATACTTATGCACTTAATTCATGCTTATTAAGAGAACAATATGAGTATTTACCATTATCACCTTCCATTTTGTGATTCGTTTCAAAGTATCAATTCAAAAAAAGTTTTAAAAAACTAAGAACTGACTTCAAAAATATACTAAAATGAAAAAAAATCTAAACTAAAACATACCTAATCAGCTATTTTTGGAGTCGGTACTCCATGGAGAGTTATAAAATGTGTTCATTCGCACCGACTCCAAAAATAACTGATTTAGGTATGTTTTAGATAAGTTCTTAGTTTTACAAAACTTTTTTTTTGTTTCACTATTTTTACTGTTAGGACTTTAACAAAACTTTATCGTCCAATTGAGGATCTATCATTATATAAGGTCCGATTTTTTTAGCACTCATTCTGCTAACCTGTGACTATATAGGTGAAAAGCAATCGTGAAAACCAACTTTCAAATGTGTATCATAAAAACCTGGGTATACAATCTTCTTAATAGCACTCTGGTAATTTATTTCAAATAAGTATACAAATTCTGGAAGTCTTTTCAGTCGTTGAATTTGTTTGAAAATAAATGCACTTTTCAACTTGGTAGTATTTAAATTGTATGATTTTAAAACTTGTCAAAGATGGCAGTAGTAATCATGGATTTTTAAAAAATCCGATAGATGGCGCTGCTCATTTAGGATTTAGGGTGACCAGTATATGAATGTGTTTAATAAACTATATAATAATAAACATACATTTTAAATCAAACGGTACCAATATTTGCGTCATTTCTTAAAATAATCCATACACTTTGATCTAAAGATACATAAAATTACTTTAATCTCAATATTCTAAACAGTATGTATATTTGTGTCTGTGCTAGCAACACCATATGCAAATGGCTGCCGTTGATGCTCAGGAGTGTTGTCGGTGTAATTTGCTTGTTTTTTGTCGTTTCTCGTTTCTAGTGCTTTTTCCGTCAAGTCCGTTGAGTTGAGATTAGTCTCCTCCGGCTGCGTTGAGTTTTGTGCTAGTGAGTGACAATTTTGAGATAGGACTCGCGTGTTGTTTTCATCATGTCTAATAACAAGTGCTGTGTCCCCGGTTGTTCCAACGGCAAAGGTACGAAAACTTACTAGACCAAAGGCTTTGTGTTACGGCCTTGGTATACCTATGTATGCTATAATGGTAATTGTCTACTTTTCAGGATCTAGTGAAGTTTTACATAAATTTCCAAATCCAGCCAAGAATAAGGATCTCTTTAATACTTGGCTTCATGCTGTTGGTGGTGAAGTTCTGGGACTAGAAAATGATCACATTTTCAAGTATGGTGTCGAAATAATAGACTCAGTAATATTGTAAATTTTTGTTTTTAGCAATTCCATGCAAGGTTTAATTGAAGATAAATAACACTTGAAAAAAAATGGATGGGACGTGGGTTCGAGTCCCACCTGAGGTCGATGATTTTTTTCAAGTGTTTATTTATCTTCAATTAAACCTTGCATGGAATTGCTAAAAACAAAAATTTACAATGTTTAAGCATTTCTGATCTTAACCAATAGTCAAATATTTGTAAAAATATTTCTATAGGGTGTTGACGGTAGTATACTACTCAGCTATACATATAGCTACAACATTGATCAGAATACGCTGGCTTTGACGGCGAGAAAAAACACTTGAGGAATTTCATCTTGTCACGTGACGTCCTCGGTAGCTTAGTTGGTAAAGCACTCGCCCGGCTTGCGATGGGACGTGGGTTCGAGTCCCACCTGAGGTCGATGATTTTTTTCAAGTGTTATTTATCCTCAGTAATATTGCTGTACCAACCGAACATTTACCAGGTTAGTATCATACCATTGTTAAAATCATCATTTAATAGTTACAATATTTTTTTATTGTTATAAGCTTTCCATTGCAATCTTAAAAGATGAGGGTTTGAGTCCCGCCTTAAATAGGATTTAAAAAAAAATCAAGATAGGGATATCTTGATTTTATCTTGATAGGGATATCACTTAAAAGTGTTAAATCATATAAAAGATAGTGGCATTCCCATCTGAGTTCATTGAGTTTGAAAAATGCCTAAATAACTTTTTTTATGACATGTACCTATACTGTGCTTATTAATGTAAAAATGCTCTGTATTTGTAGGATTTTCCATCCTAGAAGTCACACATTATCCTGAAAGAAGACCTTTGCGATCAATTCAAAAGTTATCGGGGGGTACATCTTATGGTAAGTTATTTATTAAAGATGATTAGGACCAAGCATCCGCTGACAGGATCTGATCTGGGAGTTAGGACATTTTTCATTAATTTTGACAGCTCCCGCTTGCAAGTACTCTGTATCTTAAAGGAATAGTTCTCAACAAATAATTAATTCGTGTTAATTACAGATCCTGTGACCCTATATTCAGTGGCTTCAGAGTTTACAGATGAAAACACTGTTTCAGATAAAAATAAAAACATTCTTCGTAAGTATTTGATTGGACTATTGAAATTCTAGAATTCTAATTTTTTTTTATTTAATGCCAGAGTACTAAAGAAAAATGAGCTTAAAAAAAGAGTAGTGTAGCTCATAGTAACAGACACCATCATAAGTACCTTTTTTTGTGAGTCGGTATCAATCAAGTTGCTTGAAGAAATCATAGTTTGTTTGAATTTTCAGAACCCAGTAAAGAACCTCCAACTTTGGTACCTGTTGGTCCGACTCTACAACCTGATACTCAAAGTGCTGATGTAGATGTTCGAAATAAGAATAACAGTGGTAAGTCCATGAAAAATTTACTTATTATAACCTCCAAAACTACGATTCATATTTTCATCAGATGATAAAAGATCATTTACTTTCTTTGAGGTGTCATTATTAAACATGTTATATTAAGCACATTCTGACTCATGGTGCCTCCTAAAGTATTAGCTAAGCTCTTTTTGAGCTTAGCTATTACTGTAATCAGGGAACGGATGGTTAGAGTTAATAACTGAAATGTTTCTGTTATTAACCTCTAACTATATGTATAAGTCTTGACTAAGGGTGACTTCTTAAGGAAATTTAGCTTAGCTATTAGAAGTGAACTCATAGCAATAGACACCATCATAAGTACATTTTGTTTTCTTTTTGAATTTTCAGAACCCAGTATAGAACCTCCAACTTTGGTATGTGTTGGTCTGACTCTACAAGCTGATTCTCAAAGTGCTGATGTAGATGTTCAAATTAAGACTAACAGTGGTAAGTCCTTATTTAAATATGAACTTATTACTTACCTTCATAAGCTTTAATTCATATTTATGCTATAGGAAATTTGTGAAAACTAGGAATTGCATACAATTCCTACGAAATCTATAGAATTCGGGGCTTATTTAGGAAATGTGTGAAATCATAATTTGAACATTATACATTAATACACACATTTCCTAGGAAATGTATTATTCTAGGATTTGTATACAATTCCTAAATGCTTCTAGGAAATGTGTTCAATTAAAGAGTTAATGAATAGATACTGGTATCATACATTTCCTGTAACATTTACATTAGATGATGAAACATAATAACTTTCATTCAGGTGACATTATTAGACATGTTACTTACAGTGCAACCATTACCTATGTGATGATCCAATCTTAAGCAATTTCTGGACTCAGGGTGTATCATAGATGCCATTCCCAACGTAATCTTAATTGAGCAATGCCATGAACATAGATTTTAAGATTTTTTATCTGGTGCACATAGGTGAAGCGGGCTGCTAGTGCTCAATATAGATATTATTATAATAAGATTAAAACAATAAGACTGGTTGTATATTGTTGCGTAGATCTACGCAAAAATCAATTATCATTCTATTGTTTCTTGCAATACAAGCAATTAATTAATGTTTTTAATAAATAGTGCTTTAATATTTCTGTGATGAGTTAAAACAATAATGTAGGAACATTTTTGTTTCAGGATGCATGCTTAATACTGGAGTAGCAGCAAAAACTGTGAAAAAAAGAAAACCACAGACATTTATTTCTCAAACTGAGGAAAGTTTGCACAGTAAACTAATTCAAGTAGGCATTAAATTAAGTAAATGCCGAAGCACAGTGAAAAAGCAAGCTCTTAAAATAAAAGCTATGCAAAATATTTTGTCACACCCTGAATTTCTAAAGATCTTAGAAAATATGACAAGTACTGCAAAATTGTTGATACTGTTACAATTCCGAGAATATAAAAAAGGAATGAAAGGCCGGCGGTTTACACTTGAAGAGAAAATGAAGGCTCTGTCTATTTTCAAACAAAGCCCCAAGGGATACAGATTTTTTAGAAAAATATTTATTCTACCTTCACCTCAAACCCTTGTCAAGTTGCTGAGCATGGCTGACATCCGTCCAGGAATAAATAAAAATGTTATGAAACAAATAAAAAAAGCAACAGAGAAAATGAAAGTAGAAGCAAAATTGTGCATCTTGCTTTTCGACGAGATGGCGCTTAAGCCTAATGTTGCCTACAATGAAAGGAAGGATAGAGTCACAGGTTTTATATGCAATGGTGAAGACACTCAACCCGAATTTGCTGATCATGCACAAGTCTTTATGATCAGAGGGTTGGTAAAAAATTATAAGCAACCTGTGGCATACACTTTTTCACAGGCTGCCACAAAGGGACCCGAGTTGGTTAAGCAATTAAAGGAAATAATAAGCCAATTGCAAGATGCTGGATTGATAATAGTGGCAACAGTATGTGACCAAGGCACAAATAATATGCAAGCCATAAAATTACTTGTGCAAGAAACTCGAGGCATTCTTTTGAGAAAAGGAAAAGAGCAAAAGCACAACACATTTTTTTATAAATGATCAAGAGATCATACCCCTGTATGACCCTCCACACCTAATTAAATGTGTCAGAAATAATTTAATGACTAAAAACTTAAATTATATAAAAAATAATAAATCATGCACAGCTAAGTGGTCACATATCACAGATTTACATAGTGAAAATCCTGGATATAAAGGCATCAGATTGGTGCCTAAATTGACCGACTACCATTGTGTACAAACCAAAATACAGAAACAAAAAGTAAAATATGCAACACAAGTATTTAGTCAAACAGTGGAAACAAATATGGGCTACCTTGCAGGTAAACAATTATTCAAGTATTACCTAGACTTTTACAAGTTTTCCTTTCGGTTTATCTTGCCCCCATAAATAAGGATTTTGGAAAGATCAAAGTAAATATAATTTGAACAAGAAAAGGTGTTTATTATTGTCCTGGTACAAACATTTTGCATTTAATTGTAACATGCAGCTTCTTTTTTTCGTCCCCCACAAAGACAAAATTAATATCAATCAAGTAGTCAATCGAGTTATCTTTTAGTTATTGTAGACGTTTGTCACGTATATTTTTAATACAATATTGTTTTTTTTTACAGACAAAGGTATACTATCACCGGACTGTAAAGAAACCGCCAACATTTTAATATTTTTTGACCGTGTATTTGACTCCGTAAATGGGAGCTACGGCAAAAGCAAGAAACATGGGAAGCCACTTCTTGGACCTGCAACACCCACTTCAACACATCATCAGGTGTGGGAGGAATAAAAAAAACCGTCAAAACAATGAATTTTATAAAGGAAAATTATCGAAAAGTGGAATATTAACTTTACCCACCCACTTTAAAAAACTGGGTGTGGACACTAGAGGGCATAGAATATTTATTAAAACAACTACAAATAAAATATAAAATAACCTCAGTTTGGTTACGGCACCTGAATCAGGACCCAATCGAAAACTTTTTTGGGTCCATCAGAAGTCATGGATGCCGCAACATTAACCCATCTGCAAAAAAATTTGAGTCGGCATACTCTACAGCACACAAACAGCCTATCTAGTGCCCATGCTCCAGGAGCAAATTGTGAAATAGATGATTGTGTGGCGTTGAGTGACATCATCATCACAGACAGTGACTGCAAAGTGTCTGATAAATGCAAGCTAGACAATGTCCCTGACATAACTATTACACCCCGGGAAGAAAAAGCTGCTGACCCTCGGAAAATTTGAGGTTTGCAATATGTCAGTGGCTTTTTCCTGAAAAACTCTATAAAACATGTTTTCCAGGGGTGTAAACAATGTAAAAGTGACTTGGTGAACGACAAGGAGCCCGAATATATTAAATACAAAGAATACTAATAAAAAATGGCTTTGCAGTCCCACTGACTCTCTCTTGCGGTGCATCTCGAATCTGCAAGATATTAATTATGCCATAATTAAAAATAATTTTGAAAAAAACAATTTGAAAGAATTAATAAAAACAGTAGCATTGATGTTTATTGAATTTGACTTCATGACGTGTAGCTTGCACAAAGAAGAAAATATTAATTTTCTATTAAAAATATCTTGCAGATTTTTCGTATATAATTACTGTAAAGAAATCAATAGCATTTTAAATAACAAGAGAGAGTGTGATGATGATGAAGTAGAACCATTTAAATTAAAAGCCAGAAAACATTTTGTAAAATGCCTGAAAAGAAAAAAATAAATGCAGTATTTAATATTAGTGTTTTCTTTTCACCCCTAACTATTTTTGTTGGTACACAGCTTTTTCATTTACTCAGATTTGTTTACTCTTTGTTCAATATTTCCGATTTAGCTATGTGATAGCTTTAAATGAAATTATTGTTTCACACATGGTAAAAAATAAATCTAGGTAAGAAAGCTGTGTACTTAGCTATATTGAAGTACGACATAAGAAGGGGAATAGTATGTAGGTACGCTACGTATAGCTAACTATGCGTCTATATATACAATCAAAAGTTCCTAAACTCGATTCCAGAGGCGCCACTTTCGCATTTCCTGATAAAACGCAAGAGTGACATCTCTATTTCTATATATACACTCGGCATCAAAAAAATCGCACCTCTGCGAAAAAAACTTTCGAGCGTTATAAACCCTTAACACACGTATGCACCCCTACCAATATTAGTGTCATTTGAAAGCCCGATTAACACACTTAAAACAAAACCATTTCATTCAATAAATAAAAAAGTCTGATACGTCAATGAATGAGACTTTTAAAAAATGGCAATTTTGCTTCTTAAAAGAGCCATTATTTGCGCTACCTTTTGTGAGTATAAAACGGTCAACACAATTTCAATGTGGGTAAATCGCTATCTAACGGTTGAAGGGGACACACAAAAAGATCTTTCACAAGAAAAACAACATTGAAAATGTATACCACTGCTGATGAAGCCGCCCAAGTGATTGCACTACTGCAATCAGGGATGCGACAGTGTTATATCGCTCGACAATTCAACTTGAGCCGTTTTTCTGTTTGAAGAGTCTACCAGCGCTTCCTGGAGACCGGTGGCAACGTACGGAGGCATGGGTCTGATAGACGTCGCTGCCCCTCGGAAAGTAAGGACCGATTTATCGTGTCGACGTCATTGAGAAATTGGTTCTCTCATGCTGTTGAGTTGGAACATCAGCTCCAGGCAGCTCGCAGAACAACCGTCATTACACACAAAATTTGACAGATTAGATAATGATTGACAGATTTGAGATTGTTTTAAGAGTTCGTGGTTACCGCCCTGATTGGAGTATCGGTAGGGCATGATTGTAAAATTGTGATCGATATCACACGTCTTGCTGGTGCAACTAGATTTTCGATACTAAAATTCAGGTGATTTTTTACCTTGACACGTGTGCCAAACATTCTTTGAATTAGCCGCCTTGTCGGCAAGCGGCGAAAACACTTGCCGAAAAGCGCGGCGGCCGGGGCGACCCCTTTGTACTACATCGTTTGAGATGCACCGAAAAAACCGACTAAAATTAGACCAGGAGCTAGTGATCTTATCTTCGAGATCCTTTACCTACGCAAAGGCCATACAAGTTCCCAATCGGTCTAATCGACTCGAAGCGTCCAGGTACCTAATCTCAAAAAAAATTGACGTATTGCCAGGGCTCATGAAATAATAATAATAATTTGTTTTTATTCCTATCCTAACTACTAAGATTCCTAAGTTTGATTCTGTCTTTTTATCAAATGTTATCTGTATGGGCCAACCTCTGCCCGAAGGCGGTTTAGCGCTTTCTAGGTTGGCCAAGGCTGTTCGTACCTAGATTGTGGGTATTCTGAGCGCGATATAAAGTTACGAGGTATGTCGGTCTTTTCCTTGTCACAGTTCATGGTACTTAATTAAAATCTTTAGTTTATGAATTGTGCTGATTTCCTGTAGATTTTTTTTTGGCCATTGGGTACTGAATTATTTTTAAACCAACTATCGATCGAGCATACAACCTCAGTTGATAAGTGCTGTCTAGACTATTGTGTCATTTAAAAAGATCGAGTCCGTGAATCAAACGCAAGACCTACCTACAACGGCGGTATAGTCGGAGCGAATACCTATATGTCTATCTTATTAATATTTTTTTTGTCACTGCACGCACTGATGTGAAATTTAATTATTTAACAATTTAATGCATTTTTTTTCCACATCTTATTACCTATTGAAATCAAAATCAAAATCATTTATTTCTGTAAATTGGCCATAAAAGGCACTTTTACATGTCCCAATTTTTTTTTCCCTACCACTGCTTCGGGACTATTGTGGGCTAGTGCCGAGAAGAAGCAGCGCAAGAAACTCGGTCACTATTGTCAGTCTCTTTTAAAAATAAATCAATATTTTACAAGATTTGTTGTGAGCTAAGCAGTTTTAAATCCACACATTTTTATCATTTATATAATCGCTAACGGTGTAAAAGCCCTTTTTCATTAGAGTCCTTTTAACATGCAATTTGAATTCATATACAGGCATTTCAACAATGGATTGTGGTAATTTATTTAAAAAACGAATACAATTGCCCATGAAAGAACTTCCTACCTTGTGCAATCTAAACATTGGAACGGCAAGTTTTTCTTTATGCCTGGTTTTATACTTATGTATGTCATTTTTCTTAGTAAACAAGTGCAGATTTTTGCGAACATACATAATATTTTCAAAAATATATTGTGAAGCGACTGTGAGTACGTTAATTTCTTTAAATAGTTCTCTTAGCGAATCTCGGGGTCTAAGATTGTAAATAGCCCGAACAGCTCTCTTTTGCAGGACAAATATGGTTTCAATATCTGCAGCTGAGCCCCATAACAGTATGCCGTATGACATTAAACTGTGAAAATAACTAAAATACACTAATCTTGCCGTTTCAACATCAGTCAGTAGTCTTATCTTTCTCACGGCATAAGCAGCTGAAGTAAGTCTTCCCGATAAAGCCTCAATAGGAGCACCCCACTGCAAACGGGAATCTAAAGTTATTCCTAAGAACGTTGAGGAATTAGTCGTATCTAGTTGTTCATCTTTTACAATAATATGCGTTGAGACCTGTCTCACATTAGGCATTGTAAATTTAATGCATTTAGTTTTGTTCGCATTGACCAAAAGATTGTTGGAAGTAAACCAATGCAATACTTGCGAGAGGGCATAATTGACATCATCGAAAGATTCTTGGCCCCTTTTGATTTTAAAAATTATTGATGTATCATCTGCAAACAATACCATCTCACATAGATCTTTTGTAAAGTAAGGAAGGTCATTTATATATATAAGAAACAACAGCGGTCCTCATGTCGATCCCTGCGGTACACCCATAGTTAGAGGTGATCTGGAAGACTCAGCTCTATTTATACATACTTTTTGCGTTCTACCTGTGAGATATGAATTTATTAAATCTAAAGACTTCTTTGATACACCATAATGTCTCAGTTTTTTAAGTAAATTTTAATGATCTACACAATCAAAAGCTTTTGAAAGATCACAAAAGACACCTAAAGCGTTTTGCTTACTCTCCCAAGCATCAAATATATGTTTCAAGAGTGCAACTCCAGCATCGGTTGTGCCTCTACCTTTCGTGAAACCATATTGTTTATTATGTAGTAATTTATTCAGAAAAAATTGAGATAATAGTTGATTGAACATAATTTTTTCAAATATTTATATATTGAAATTCGATTATTATTATTATTATTTTATTTTTTAAATACGATAACGTTATTACAAATGTAGATTAGGTACAAATTATGATAAATGTATTATGCTAAGTTCCCACCACCGGTGATACTAATTAATTCGTAAGGCTGCTTATCTGCTTGGTTTTTGCGGGCTATTGATGTAGTGTGATGTCCATTTTTCTGTTTTTCTTATCCGTCTGACATCGAGCTATGGCTGCGTCTGCAAGCAAAAAGGCATAATTATAAATAAATAATAAATAAATCAATATTGGACAACATCACATACATTGCTCTGATCCTAAGGTAAGTAGCTAAAGCACTTGTATTATAGAAATCAGAAACAACGACGGTACCACAACACCCAGACCCGAGCCAATATAGAAAAGTTCGTTTTCTACATAGACCCGACCGGGGATCGAACCCGGATATTATATTTTTATTTCATTGTCGCTAACCTTGTGACTTACTCTGTTGACTATTAACACTCACCTTAAGGTCATGACACGCGAGTAGAACTTGATGCCGGTGTACGGGGCGCCGTTGGACCCAGCAAGTCTTTGGGTCTTCGCTATACTGCATATTAATCTTCAGTATCGGTCTAGTAGGCTATCTGAGATTGAAGTACACCTAGAACACAGAACACACCTTTAAGAAGAGGATCTAGTTGTGGTATAAGTAATTGACCAAAGTGAGAATAAATAATAAAAATACTTACGAAACAGACTCCGATGCTGGCACAATAGCCAGGCAGTGAGGTTATTTGGCTTTTGATTGATTTGAGCTATTGGGTTATACCCTTAGGTCGTACGATAACGGGAACGTTCTTTTTTCTCTGCACTATCACGTAACACTTGATAAATTTTGTTTTACACCACCTAATACTAATGCACTAATGTTCACGACCACAGTCTTAGTAAATGGATATATTTCATTTCGTTTTCGGGTAGAAGTTTCCGTCTCGACGGCCCCACCCGTACTGGTCGCCTGTCGCGGTGGTCTGTGCTACGTCATCGGGCGCACAATATATATATATTTTTTATTATTACTTTATACATAAATAAATTAGTTATAATATTGCTTATGAAGTTTATGTGTTTATTTATTTTTGAAAGTTAATTATTAAATATACTTATTGTTATTTATGTAGTTTACGTTTACTGCGTGCTCCACGCAGTAATTACGAACTGGGCCACCTAGGGCTCCAGCTGAAAATCAGCGCTGCAATTTTCTGCAGCACATGCTGAGCTGGTGCCCATTGGACACCACATCGATGCGGATCATGATATGCAGTCTTTTGTGATTTTTCTTGTTGTTTAATGTTGTTATTTGTCTGCCTTTTCTTTTTTTGTGTTTTTTGTATTTTGTATGTATTCTACTTTTCATATCGTCATACGTTTAGCGAGGATTGTTCCAAGAAATGCTAACCACATCATTTATTTTAACAATTATTACATATCTGTACCTTTAGCTGTACACCTAGCAAAACAAGGTATACATTCCCTTGGAACTATTCAATCTAACCGGCTCCCGAACTCTTAAACTACCTGATAAGAAAACAATAATGAGCAAAACTTTTCGCAGAGGTTTTTACGTAGAAAACGTAGCGAATGTCGAAGGAATAGAGATGAGCGCTCTTATTTGGAAAGACAATAAACCGGTAACATTTCTGTCTACATACGCGGGTGCATTACCAGTCGATACCATTTCGAGATACGACAAAGCCAGTAAACAAAGAGTACTTATTGATTGTCCCAAAGTAATAAAAGATTACAATTGTCATATGGGGGGTGTCGACTTGCTAGATAGTTTTATCGGAAGATATCATATTACAAGAAAAAGCAGGAAGTGGACAAACAGATTATTCTATCATTTACTTGACATGACCATCATTAACTCTTGGCTTCTGTACAAAAAACTTCAGAAGGAATCAAAACCAGATCTACTGAACCTGTGCAATTTTAGATTGGAATTGGCCAACACTTTGTGTGGTCTTGGAGAATACTGCAGTACCGGAGTGCGGGGACGTCCTAGTTCTTCAAACCTGGAAGCAGAGTTTCAGCAAAAAAGAATCGCGGACCAGCTCAAACCATGCCCCCAAAAGACATTCGGCGTGATAAAATCGACCACTGGCAGAGCTTAGGAGACCGGGCAAGGTGCAAATACCCTAATTGCAAAGGGCACACATATACGTTCTGTGTAAAATGTAGGGTCAGCCTTTGTTATAATAAAGATAACAATTGTTTTTATAAGTTTTATACAGAATAATATAAATATTTACTAATTATTTTATGTTTTTTCCTTTTTCCTAAGCAACTTGACTGACAACGTGTTTCCATACAACACATTCTCTATAAAGTGCGCAATGTCGCAGAATTGCGACAGAGTTTTTCCTATTTTGAGATATCATAATGATTTTTCCCTTGACCCTGGATTTTTTCAAATTTTTTTCTTACATTCTGTGGGTCACATAAAACCTAATAGTATTTTTTTCATCGCAATATAAAAAATCGCGCATTTAAGGGTTAAGCGCCCAGAAACTTTCTCAGGTATATTTGATGTAATTTATAATTTTAACCCCACCTCTAAATTATTTTGATTTGCAATTATTACATTTTACAGTGTACAAATATACTTTTAGGGTCATACGGACAGTACATTCCAGAATGTTGGAAAGAAATATGTGAAGAGTTTGAAATTGACAAAACTAAAATTGTATCAATTACCACTGATGGCGGCGCAAATATAGTATCAGCGGTACGATTGTTTTTAGGTGATATCATCGGATTCCCTGTATGGCATATGTCTTAAACCTTGTAGTTGACGAATACTGAAAGAAATTAAAGAATTTTCAGTACTTACCGATCACGTCAAAACCATTGTGACGTTCTTTAAGCAGTCAGTCAATGCTATGGACCAATTACGAGCCGAACAAGAATCATGTGGAAAAAAAGAAGGTGAGGTGTTGACATCGATACAAGCTGTCAGCACTAGATGGAATTCTTGCTTTGACATGCTAGAGAGATTCGTTAAACTGTCTGCACTAGTAGCTAAAATTTTAGCCACAAAAAGCCAAACTAACAAAAATACACCAGATATGGTTCCATCGTCGCAACTTAATGTGATACGAGATTTTATTGCTCCTCTTTGCCCTTTCAAAGAAGCTACTGAGGAAATAAGTGGTGCGAATTATGTAACGTCAAGCTTAGCCATTCCTCTTACAAATTTAGTTACCCAAGTTACAGATCAAGCAACTCCATCAACCTCTTTAGGGTTGATTGTAAAAAAGGCTTTACTCAAAAAAGTTGAAGACAAACTGGCTCCTTTAGAAAGAAATCCTTTTCTTTCAGTAGCTACTGTTTTGGACCCTCGGTTTAAGCGTATCCACTTTACCTCGCCAATTGGCGTGTCAAATGCTATATCCAAAATTAGTGCTGAGATTCATGCAGAACATCGGCGTAGAGGACAACGTTCTCCGGATAAAAATCCTGATCAAGCAGCATCAAAACAAGCTCATGGGTCCTCTATCTGGTCCAGACATGAGAAATTATTAAATCTGAGCATAGCTTCGTCAGAGGTTCCAAGCAGTCCTCCTCCTCTTTCGTCTCGCACGCCGTCTAGAGCGGACGCATGTCGCTCTTGTGTAAATTTTGACTTAAATAATACGTAAAAGTCTATACTTCGCCTAGTCAAGAGTGAACCCTATTGTGCCGTTTAAAGTACTCAAAGTGAAGTGACAATCGACCGACGATTTCTTTAAATCATCTGCGGTGCGCGTGACCTGCTAGCGGCCCCCCTCACCCCCGCGAGTAAACGAGACAACTGCCATAATTGCTGTCCTTGTTTCTCATAAGCGGCTTACACTCGTAGCACGTGACGTCACCAGCCCAACGCTACGAAACTTACTACGAAGTTGCTACGGCCACTGTGCTACGGACTTAGTATTGTACTCCGAGTAGTTACGATCAACGTAACGATGCGCACTCCTGAGAAATATGGATCGGCGCCAGATGTATCTGTTCTGAGTGATAATACCTCGGCGGCGGCTAGCAATATTACGACACGATTTAAAAGGAAGCGATCCACCGAACTAGCTGATTCTCAATTAGATGATATGAAAAAGGAACTTAGAGAACAAATAGAAGACTCTTTTAGACAGTTTACTGAATCACAAACAGACCAAACAAAAAATATCTTATCTACCCTAAAAGAAATTCAACAGGTCACAAACAACGTCCAGACCACCATTACGTTTTTATGTGAAGAGAACACATCGCTTAGAAAAAAAATCGAAGTTTTAGAAAACCAAGCTAAAGCCGACAAATAGCAGATAATAATTTTAGAAAACAAAATAGACGAAAACCAAAAAAACGAGAGAAAGTCAAACATAGAAATAAGGAACATACCGTCAAAAGGCGAAGAAACAAAGAAGGACTTATACACCATGATCTGCAAATTATCCGTAAATATAGGTCTAGCGCTGGAAAAATCAGATGTGAAAGATATAATTAAAATTAAAAAGAACAACATGGATAAGAGCACACTTGTAGTGGAATTTACCAACACTTTTATAAAAAAATGATATTATGCTATATAAGGCTGCGAAAACATTTAATATCAAGAATAAAACAAACAAACTAAGCGCCAAACATCTGGGCATTAATTCCAATGCTGACGTACCAATATTTATCTCGGAAAACCTGACGCAAAAGTCAGCTAGATTATATTTCTTAGCAAGAGATTTAAAGAATATAAAACACTACAAATACTTCTGGACAAGCTACGGAAAGATGTACCTACGTATGGATGACAACTCGCCAATCATTACTATAAAAAGTGAATCCCAAATACATCAACTAGCTAATAAGTGACTTTATAACAACAATTTGACTTCCAGTTTAATTTTAAATTGTGTATATTATGAAAGTTGTGTTTTTCTAAGGTATTTGTGCCAGTTCCAATACTACACAATAGCACATAAATATAACGTACAACTTTTAT
Organism: Anania fuscalis; assembly: GCA_950371115.1. Classification (NCBI taxonomy): domain Eukaryota; kingdom Metazoa; phylum Arthropoda; class Insecta; order Lepidoptera; family Crambidae; genus Anania; species Anania fuscalis. The sequence goes on along the minus strand of OX493326.1, from coordinate 9,356,739 downwards.
ACAAACTACACACATTTTTAACCACCATATATAATACACTACACACATTGTTTTTGTACATCATAAAACATTTTTACATACTAAACACATTTACACATATCGTACATAATCAAACTTTTAACCAATACACATTGTCTGTTTACAACATAACCTATTTATTCCAAAACGGAAACACAATATTAATAGCTGTGCCTTATTTTTACACACAAATCATGTACTCACAACAAAAATCGACATTTATACCGTCTCACTTTCACATAACAACACATTTATATGCATTTTCATTTCCTATTATTTCTCTAAATGGATAAGTCTGATCTCATACGACAAGAATTAGACATTACAAGTAATATAACTGCTATCCAATGTCACATAGAAAATACACATAAACAATTGCCTCCAGGCATCCCGCACCTGTCATTCATCACACAAAATATACGAAGCGTACACAAGACCTCAAATCTTGATGATCTAGATATCAATCTGGATATGCTCAGGAAGAGACTTGATATTATTATTTTGACAGAATGTCGGATCAACCCAAATAAATTTTTACCTCAAAAACTAGAATACCTGACCTACAGTTCTACTAGAAAGTTAAATCAAAACGATGGGGTTGTAGTCTTCATTAACCACACAATTGTACATACTATCAAAGAAGTTCATCTTACGGGGGCCTCATGCCTTGAAATTTCTACACCGAATCACAATATTATATGTATCTACCGGTCTCCATCTGAAAAAAACGCTACTTACTTTATAAATTCTCTTGATAACTATGTAAGCTCAACACACTTAAAAAATAGAAATATAATAATAACAGGCGATATAAATATAAATATTATGAAAGGAAACGATAACAAACACTCAGAAATATACCTAGACATGCTAGCGGCACACAGTTTATTGCCTGGTCACACCTTCAACACAAGAATAAATAGCTGTCTGGATCATATCATTACCAATTCAAATCCTATCAACTATACAGCTACTATTGCAGTTCTCTATACAACTATAACTGATCATAAGATGGCCAGTATGTTTATTTACAACAAATCAAAATACCATCAACCTCCTAAAACAAAAACTGTACCAAACTACGCGGATGCTTTAAAAACCTTAAAATCTAAAATAACAGATAACTTATTTACAATTCAAGACCCTGATATTCTAACAAATGACCTAGTTAAAATAATATCCGACTCTCTTAATCTAAACACTATAAAGATGAACATTCCAAGCAGTAAAAAAAATATAAAACCCTGGATCACATCTGGAATATTAAAATGCATATAAAACAGGAATAATTTGCAACAAAAATTAAAACTAGATAACACAAATGAAATTCTAAAAATAACATACCGTAGATACAGAAATTTCTGCAACAATTTAATAAAAAAACTTAAAAATCAATATGAAAAATCTCTACTTGATAAAGCAAAATCTAACAATAAATCTTTATGGAACTGTATAAAAAAGATCACTAACTTAAAAAAGCATAAAATCCCAAATCAAGAATTGTATACTCTAAAGGATAATCCAAGTGAATCTGCAAATCATATAAATAATCACTTTAAAAATGTAGGTAAATCTCTAGCCGAACAAATTAACATTGACAACAAATCAGTAAACGACTATATTAATTCACTTCCTTCAAGTCTTAATTCAATCGGTATCATTGAGCCAGAATCCTCCGAAATTTATTCAATAATATCAAACCTAAAATTAGAGTCTGCTGCTGGATGGGATGACATTCCTACAGCATTTATAAAAATGGCTAAAACTGAACTTGTACCTACAATCACCTATCTCAGTGCTATAGTTTTTCAACATGGTACATTCCCTAAGCTTCTAAAGCGTTCGATAATACACCCCATTTATAAGAGTGGGTGCAGAGACGACATTAATAATTATAGACACATTTCTGTACTACCTGCTATCTCAAAAATTCTTGAAAAACCAATCAATTCACGTCTAATTAAATACTTAAACAAATTCAATTTACTATCCCATCACCAGTACGGTTTTCGCGAAGGTCTTAGTACAGAAGATGCCATACATTATCTCACTAAACATATAACTAAACATATCGACGAAAAAAAGAAAACACTTTTGTGTCTTTCTTGATCTAAAAAAAGCATTTGATGCCGTCTGTGTGCCCCTCCTACTACGTAAGATGGAAAGAATGGGTATAAGGGGTACTTTCCTGAACCTATTATCTAACTACCTTACTGATCGTACACAGCGAGTAAAGATCGATACAAACATCTCTAGCAAAGATATTCTAACCTCTGAGTATGGCGTGCCGCAAGGCAGTGTACTTGGCCCTACCTTATTTTTGATGTTTATAAACGACCTCACTAACCTTAACTTAAATAACGGAAAAATCATATCATATGCTGATGATACTGCATTACTTTTTGAAGATAGCAACTGGCCATCAGTTTTTCATACAGCTGAAATAGGATTACAAAAAGTCATAAAATGGCTAAATATTAACTATAAACACGAATAAAACTAACTATATTCCATTCTCTATTATAGATTCTAATCAACCTGCCAGTGATTTAACGATAACTGCACACACATGCGTTAATGTGCATCGTAGCAACTGTAAATGCCAAAAAATTGAAAGAGTGACTACCACAAAATATCTAGGCGTGACTCTTGATAAAAATCTATCTTGGTACCCTCAACTAAACCTAGTTGCAAATCGAGCCAGAAAGTTAATTTGGCTATTTAGATACTTACGGAACATTGCTGATAAAAAACTTATAACATATATATACAAAACACTTGTACAATCGATACTAACATATTGCATAACAATTTGGGGTGGTACTTATAAGACCCAATTTATTAACATTGAACGAGCACAGCGAGGTATACTGAAAGTCATGTTAAAAAAAAAGAAAAGGCACAATACATTTCAATTATATAACGATGCTGATGTTTTCACCATCAGACAATTATATATATAACACACAATCCTTAAGGTTCACAAAGGCAACAAAATAGATCCTATTATACTTAAGAAGCGAAATCCATACTCTGTCATTAAACAACCTTCTGCAAAAACATCATTCGCAAGCCACCAAATCTCGAAACAATCAATAAAAATTTATAATAAGGTAAATAGACTAAAACATATTTACTCTTTGTCATTAACCAACTGCAAAAAAACCGTGGCAAATTGGCTTAAGCAACTAAACTATCATGAAACTGAGCGCATAGTAATGCGTTGATAACGTATTTATTTAGTCACAGTCGTCGCCGAATAATCACATGCATGGACAGTACATATAATATTATATTAACATTTTTATCACAACCCGGATAACACTGACAAACATGCACACACACACACACACACACACACACACACACACATGTGTGTGTGTGTGTGTGCGTGCGTGCGTGCGTGCGTGCGTGCGTGCGTGCGTGCGTGCGTGCGTGCGTGCGTGCGTGCGTGCGTGCGTGCGTGCGTGCGTGCGTGCGTGCGTGCGTGCGTGCGTGCGTGCGTGCGTGCGTGCGTGCGTGCGTGCGTGCGTGCGTGCGTGCGTGCGTGCGTGCGTGTCGCAAAATCTATCATTTATTAAAAACACAAGTTTAACCTCGTTTGTTCTGTGATAGTTAGTCAATGTAGAACCATTCAAAAGTCTCAGTGAGTGTGCGTGTGAGTGGTCGGTCAGTGTAATAAAAAATGTTGAAACTACAATACCTAAATCTTGAGTTAGATGAGGAGGAATGTTTTCGTGTATTTTTAATCATGCTAAGTTCAATTTTCAACAGTAAGGAACATTGTAAATAAACAATCGTTGTAGAGAGATGATTCAAATTTTTAAACACGCCGAGTTATCATAAAATTATGTTAGTTATTTTGAATTTCATTAAGTTAGAATAATTTAATTACCTTTCTCAATAACAAAGTCGCATACCTAAAACAATCTTAACATGATTTTGGATAGCTCGTCAGTCCACAGCCTGTGAAAGTGTCATGGGAAATTTGAATCACTACCTTATCTGGAAACAAACCCGCTGCTGCTATAAGCTAATATAAGGGCCGTTTTACTGGTTCTACCATTGGTAAGCTGCTAATTTAACATTTACTTAGCTAAGACTTTGCATTTTTTAAATTGGTTTGTTCTAAATGATGTAGATTTTCAAATTAGAAAATTTGCACTAAGCTACATTTAAGCCCTAATTTTAAGTTAACAATGTTAAAGGTAAACAAGCCAAACATCTGACATTGTAGTATAACTTTATGAATGAACTCCGGCCATTTTTCACGTCTGGTTAGCTCTTTCTCGCTCTGTACAAGAGGAAGGAATAAGACAGATGATTACACGTATTGAAGATGGACGAGTTTATGCAATATGAAGTCGATGTTGTTATTTTGTATTTTTATTTTTATTTTTTTTAGTTTTTATGATACACATTTGTAAGTTGGTTTTCACGATTGCTTTTTACCTATATAGTCACAGGTTAGCAGGATATGTGCTAAAAAAATCGGACATCAGCCCGTTCACACTAGTCGTAAGTCGCATATGACTAAAAGTCGAATGCTCTGGTCACCATACACTTTATATGGAGCTCTTCACATTGGATGAGACGCGATTTTTAGTCTAATACGACTCAAAAAACCATCCAACGGGCCAGCGCCCGTTGTAAGACTAAAAATCGCCTCGAATCGTGCTCGCATAGGTGCCTGCTTGTTGCTGTTCACACTAGTCGTGCATCTAATCGACTCGAGCGCGTTGTTACCTCTCTCCCCGCCCCGCTTCCTAGATCGTTACACATTGCTTGCTCACTCCATTCGTGTTTTATTCGTCGTGTTGGTTGCGCGCGCGCTGTTTTTGTTTGTTGTGTGAAAATGGAGAAAGAAATAAAACCCGAAGAACTAATTCCATTAGTTCACGAAAGAGCAGTCCGTTTTGAGATACCTATATTTTTGTTCCTGTCATTTGTAATCTATGGTCTCGTTAATTTTTGTACGGGTTTAATCTTGAGACTTTAGACTTCATTATTAAGATTGTTAGTGATTTGATTAGTAGAGTTGAAACTAACTTTAAATACGATACTGTCGGTAGTTACATAAACTTTGCACGGGTATGATCTGTGCCATATTGTGATTAAAATTAATATTGTAATTAGGTACGCAAAAAACTCTTGACAAGGCTGATCTGATCTGGTACAAACCCAAAAATAATTAAGTAGACGTGCAACCGGCACCATTATCCACAAAGAAATATAAAAAATAAGCAGTTACTAGGGGTTGTTACGACTCACGCACAAATTGAAAAAAACAATGCACTCTCGTAGAAAAAACTAACTATTAGTTAGTGGAATTGTAACTAGATATGAACATAATATTAACAGTGTAATGAGGATATTTCCTAAATACGAGAATTAAGCCATGAAACATAAAGACACTAAAATAAAAACAAGTAACTAGGCATAAGTAACAATGGTTAATTATGTACCTACTACCTACTGAAATTATAAGCCAGAGTGAGAAAAATAAAAGGAAAGTTAGCTTATTAAAGTACGTAGTAGTAATGGCGAGGATAAACAGAAACTTATATACCTACTCCAATTAAACATGTGACTGACCGATACTGCACAGCAGCAGGCACAAACATCAAATTATGGAGAAAAGAATTAAAGTGTCGGGATGCAGTGGGCAAAGGATAATGCTCACTTTGCGAACAAAAAAATATTTTTTTTTGTTTTGAGCATTGTCCTTTATAGCTTAAAAGTGAAAATAAATAAATACAAAAAATACAAAATACAAAATATTTATTTCAGTTTCTTAAACTATTATTACATGTGGGGTTTGGAATCTCCTTTTAAGCAAATATTTGCTTGTGTTAGGAGAAACCGCTCTTCTATAACAATATTATGTAATGCTAGTAGCTACCTAGTTAAAAAAAAAAAAAACATAAAAACAAACTATACATACATTAATCAATACATAACTAAAAGCAATATGTTATGTTGTGTGTGTGGCGTTCGAGTTAATATTAGTTATAAAAACTGTATGCATTGAACTAGTTCTTCTATATTTTCGTAACTTTTAGTTGCTAACCACTCAGTGACGGTCTTTTTACATTCAAATAATAATCGACCCAACATTCATGAAACGCGTTGTTACTGGCGACGAGACGTGGGTTTACGAGTTTGACATGCAAACTAGTCAACAAGCTTCAGAGTGGCCCCTTCCAACTCAACCAAAAGAAGAAACCGCGCCAAACTCGATCGAAAGTCAAAGTCGTGTTGACTGTTTTCTTTTACTGTCGCGGTGTTGTGCACTCAGAATTCTTGCCAGAAGGTCAAACGATAAAAAAAGAATATTATTAAAACGTTATGCGGCGTTTAAGACAGAAAATTAGACAAAAAAGGCCAATTTGTGGAATGAAAATTCTTGGATTTTGCACCACGATAATGCGCCTTCCCACAAGGCCATCATTGTGAACGAATTTTTGACCAAAAACTCAACAAATACCATCGAGCAGCCACCTTATTCACCAGATATGGCTCCAGCCGACTTCTTTCTTTTTCCTAAACTCAAATTACCACTTCGTGGCACCCGGTTTTTATTCGGTAGAAGACATAAAGGAGAATTCGCGACAAGAACTGAACTCGATTCCAGAAAAAGCGTTTGAAAAATGTTTTGGTGATTGGATTATTCGTTGGCGTAAGTGTATCGCTTCTGAAGAGCATACTTTGAAGGTGATAAAATAAATTTGGATGAAATAACTAACATTTTGTGTATTATTCATCTTTTCCCGGTACTTTCTTGACAGAGAAGTATACCTTTATATGTATACAGTCCGCTTCTTACTTAACATCTCAATTAACTACACCATCGAAGGAACCTTACAATCCGTGAGCCAAGGCGCAGGAACATGTTTAATTTTAACAGAACGAACAGGAGCGTGCTTGTCGTACAATTTAAGAAGGAGATTATTGAAAAGCGTGACCTTCTCATCCACACTATTAGCACCCTCAATCACGGACCAGTCTATATCATACGCATCCTGTAAGAGCATCAACGTTCATGCCACTAAAATTTCGTTACAGGAGAAATTTTGCCCTCGCTTTTGGGAGACGAATCTTATACGATAGGTAAATAAGGTCGTGATAAGAGAAAGCAACTGCATGACAGTGACCGTGCTTTTCAACATGGCCAGTGGAGTTGACAATAATCAAGTCAAAAAGAGAAGGAGCGCAGTTGGGAAAGTGGTGGGTTGCGTTAAGAGTAAGAACATTTAGGTTACAAGACGAAGTTATAGTTCTACGGCATAAGGAGCGGGAGTCGTTTATAAATAAACAGGTATTGAAGTCTCCCATCAGTATAGTATGACTGTATAAGGGAGTCAGGTCCTCTAAAGTTTTCTTACGACAATTTTGTCACGACCATCAGAACAGAATGGGGTGTTTAAGACCGGACTGTACATATTTGTATAAATCCAGTGAAGACGAGAATTTGTTTCTGTCACCACTGGAAAACTGCCGCGGGTGTTATAAGACAGCGTCGCGGGTAGTAACGAGTGCGCCTCGTCATTGTTTATGTCGCAGTCGCCACCGCCTCTGAGCACGTAACGAAATATCGCCGCAACCAGTGACTTCAGTTATGCCGCCTCCATCGTCATCATCACCAACTGAGCCTCCAAAATAAGTGCAGTTTCAACATTATACACTGCACCACCACCTCAACCGCCCCCAAATTTTACCACTAACAAACCGCGTCTACCCTTTCTGCCAGCCAGCTTTGATGCAAGTAGGCCGCCACTTCTATGGCCACCAGTAAAATATGGTCCTGTTAAGAAATCCCTTAGTGAACAAAGGCCGAAATCATATAATAATTGGCGTTCAAAACAAAAGTAAGAGTATTTTAAAATTTTTAGACCATGCTAAGATTATTTTTAGCCGCTGATATTTACTTGGCGATAAGAGAAAACATTGACGAGCTCCAAACTCTACCGCCGCGCCGAGTTTATCCGTCTCGATGGAGTTGATGATGCACAGAGTATTTGAGGATAGATAAAGCACCAACATTTCGTTTGCTTTTTTAGTTTCCGGTGTCAGAGAGTGAACACCTGCTGTAGTTGCTCCCCATAAGGTAATGAGTAGCAGCGAATAAGCGTGATAGGTGTATGGTGGTCCGCAGAATCGCAAGAACAAAACATTTATTTACTCCGTTATAACCGCTGAACTGGTAAGAAAATAATTTCACCTACTCATAAAAGAAAGAAGGTAAAAATAAGACCAGTGATGAGAATAAAAATCATAAAATATGTTAATATCGACACGAGTGCTCCCTGGATTAAATGACAACAATCAAACAATTTTGTCCCGACCATCAGAACAGAATGGGGTGTTTAAGACCGGACTGTACATATTTGTATACATCCAGCGAAGACGAAAATTTGTTTCTGTTGTGGCGTCACCGATTGCACAATGCTGACCAAACATTTTGTAGCGCTGGAAGGAACGCGGGCGAATACGCCAGTCGCAAATCACTCCCAGTCCCGTCAGGTTGTTAGGTTTACGCTAAGTTTAGTAATTAGCTTGAGTCAGATATTATAATGTAACCTTAGGAACTTCGGTCAATAAACCGTTTTATCTCCAGTGAAATCTCGTTATCATTTATGAGTCCCAGGCAGTCGTTCGAATAGATAAGCACTAAGACAAAAGTGTAAAGTGGTGACCCACGCGTTTCCGGTGTGCGGCTCGGTATTATAACCTGACGGGGGAATTGAACACGCGTTATCGGACTGCAACATTTTTTTTTGTATGGACTAAAAGTGTTTTTTTTTAATAATAAAAAGACTTTCACTTAAATCAGTGTGTGTCAAATTTACAAATGTACGAAGACGCTATGCCCAACGTAGGGCAAGTACCAGCGGTACCATCGGAGAGCCAGTCCAACCACACAGACGTCGCCATAGTAACAGTGCAGGCACGTATCCCGGAATTCTGGACGGATATGCCTAGAGTATGGTTCGCGCATTTCGAGATGATCATGAGCCCTCAGAAACAAGGTGACAGCACGAAATTTGAAATGGCCGTAGCGAAGCTCAGTCAGGAAGCACTACGCCAAGTCAGCGATTTAATACAGTCACCGCCGCCTACCGAGAAGTACAACGCGTTAAAGCAGCGATTACTAGCAGTATACGAGGAGAGCGCGGAATCACAGTTTCAGAAACTAGTAAGTGATATGGATTTAGGCACTCAAAAACCATCACAACTACTAAGGCGTATGAACGAATTAGCCAAAAATGTGGGAATATCCGGCGACGCATTGAAGAAACTTTGGATCAACAGGCTACCGCCGAACGTAAGAGCGGTATTAGCTGTCAGCGGGGATACAAAATTAGAAGACCTAGCAGCAATCGCGGACAAGATTCTGGAAAACCTGCGAACTGGGGAAGTAGCAGCTGTGAATAGCTCGCCGACAGAGATCAACACCGAGCTTGTCAAGCACATGCGGGACCTGACAGTGGAAGTAAGCAGGCTTAAAGCAGAAGTGAACGAGATCAGATCCAGAGGACGCAGCCCATTTCGTAACCAAGGACCCAGGAGATGGCAACGAGGACGGTCTACCTCGCGAGGCAGGGATGCATCATTGTTACGGCGTACACCAGAAAGCCCAGATTGGTTGTGCCAGTACCACTACCGCTTCAGAGAGAGATCCAGGTCTTGCGTAGCACCATGCAACTGGAACAAGCAGCAGCAGCAGCAGCAGCAGGACCAGGGAAACTAAGCGCGGTGCGGTCGAACGCGGTAAGCGGCTGCACCGAGGAGAACTACCGTTTGTGCGTCAAGGACTACAACAGTGGTACCGTTTACCTCATAGACACGGGTGCGAACGTCTCAGAGATACCGGTGAGTAAAGTGAACCGTAATAAAATAGAGCAAAAATGTGAATATAAGCTTTACGCGGCTAACGGAACAGAAATAAAAACGTACGGTATTTTGCCTGTAGAATTAAATTTAGGGTTAAGACGCAGTTTTAAATGGAATTTCATAATATGTGATGTAAAACAACCTATTATTGGAGCCGATTTCTTAAAGACACATAATTTAATTGTAGATTTAAACAATAGAAAATTGACTGACGGGCTGACCAATCTAAAAAAGTACGCAACGGTTACAAATAGTGTCGAGCCGACTATTTCTAGCATTCATAGGGACAATCCATTCCGTGATTTGTTGGAACAATACGCAGACATTACAAAACCAATGAATTATAAGGAACATAGCTGTCACGAAACGTACCATCATATTGAGACTGTCGGTCCACCAATTTTCGCTAGGCCTAGACCATTGCCACCGCATCGTTACCAGGCGGTAAAAGACGAATTTAAAATCATGATGGAATTAGGTATTTGCAGGCCTTCAAAAAGCCCGTGGGCCAGCCCTTTGCATGTCGTAGCAAAGAAAGACGGAAAAATACGACCGTGCGGCGACTACCGGCGCCTTAACGCAGTAACCAAACCGGATAGATATCCGATTCCCAGGGTGCAAGACTTTACCTATGCTTTATCAGGTAAGTGCATTTTTACCAAATTAGACATTAATAGGGCGTACCACAACATTCCCATTAGGCAGGAAGACATAGAGAAAACGGCGATTACGACACCTTTTGGCCTTTTTGAGTTTGTAAAAATGAGTTTTGGGTTACGTAACGCGGCACAGACTTTCCAAAGGTGGATGAACAACTCGGTTTTACAGGGAATAGAATGTTTAGAAATTAATAGCGAAGGAAACAATGCAAGCTCAGTTCTTTTTTGTTACATAGATGACGTAATAATCGCGACAAGCGATGACGTCACAGTACACAAAGAACACGTAAAACAAGTGTTTAAACGGTTCGAGAAATTTGGAATTACAATAAACCTAAAAAAATGTGTTTTTGATAGCTCAACGGTAGAATTTTTAGGATACGAGGTTAACAAAGACGGCATTCGGCCCATTAAAGAAAAAGTAAACGCTATTCAAGATTTTCCCACACCGGAAACGGTAGAACAACTCCGTAGGTTTCTGGGAATGATCAACTTTTATAGGTCGCATTTACAACATGCAGCAGATAACCAGTTGTTGCTCAACAAATTTTTACACAAATAAAAAAAAAGGGATAAAACTATAATTCAGTGGGATGCAGAATCCATTGAGGCTTTCCAAAAATGTAAAAAAAGTTTAAACAACGCCAGCTTATTGTCATACCTACAAAATCAAGGGAAATTAGCGCTTATGTGCGATGCCTCGAACACGGGAGTAGGCGCAGTACTACAACAGAGAGTTGATAACACATGGAATCCACCAGGATATTTTTCAAAAGGCCTTACTACAACCCAAAAGAAATATAGCATGTACGACCGAGAACTTTTAGCAGTATACCTAGCTATAGTACATTTTAGAAGCATGATCGAAGGTAAGGAATTAACAGTATTCACCGATCACAAGCCGTTAACGTACGCATTTAGTAAAATTAGTTCAGATCGGGAAACACCAAGACGTACACGTCAATTATTGTATATTAGCGAGTTTACAAGCGACATACAATACGTGACTGGAAACGATAACTTAGTAGCTGACGCGTTATCGCGCACAGTAGAAGCCATTGTTTGTCCGTCCGATATCAATTTCGACGAAGTCGCCCAGGTACAGGAAGGCGATCAGCAATTACGCGACTTATTAGCAGGCGTTAACAGTAACAGGTTACAAAAAGTACAGTCACCATTGTGTAACAAAGACATCTATTGTAACATCGTAGGGAACAGCGTTAGACCGTACTTACCCGAACAATTCAGGAAACTAGTTTTCGACACAATTCACAACGTTAGTCATCCAGGAATCAAAAGCACTAGAAAGATGACAACTAAGCGATATTTTTGGCCTAACATGAATAGAGACATAGGAAAATGGGGTAAGCAATGTATTTCGTGTCAGAAAGTTAAAGTTCAACGTCATACGATATCAGGTTTAGGAACTTTTCCACCGAGTGAACGTTTCGATCACGTTCACGTAGACATAGTAGGCTAACTTATACATCTGTAACGCGAGAAAGTAATGATCGGGATCCAAAATCGTGTTGTAAATTATTTCCTTTTCAAATGAAAGTAGACAGTCAAATTTAACACAGCATTGCAGAGACTTACTTCCTGCAAGTAAATAATTAGAAGAAATGTGTTTCGTGCGCTGATCGGACTTTAAAGTTAAAAAAGAAATACTGCAATAAAACTGTCTTAATAAAAGAGTAATGATACGGATAATTTAATATATAAGTGATATTTATTCTTGTTATTAGATGGCCATGTTGGGTAATAATAACTGTAATATTATAGTAAACTATGTAACAAAAATACTCGGCCTTCTGTTATATGCGCATGTTACTAGGTAAGGACTAGCCTAGCCGTATCTGTTCTTGAGAACTATAAACGTCAGTTAGGAACACGTCTTGTTATTTCAGAGTAAATATAGTTAAATGAGAGCTGGCACTTGTCAAGCTCAACAGCGTGAATGTTACGTTTGGAAGTGGGCGCTAAGTGTTGTGGTTTGGGTTACAGTGTAGGCAAAGTGTAACGAACAAAGGATCATTCGCATTTCGTACGCCGTGTGAGACAATGCGCAGGCCGAGCGCGCAAGCAGCGTGACGCTACCCACTACCAGCGAAGGGTACAGATATTTAGTAACAATGATAGACAGATTCACAAGATGGCCAGAAGCAATTCCCATAACTAACATAACGGCAGAAACAGTAAGCAAAGTTATTTATGAAAATTGGATATGTAGGTTCGGTTGTCCTAAGAAAATTACGAGTGATCAAGGCAGACAGTTCGAAAGCGAACTCTATACGTCACTGTTAAAATTTTTAGGTATTCAAAAAATACGTACTACAGCTTATCACCCGCAGAGTAACGGTATGATAGAGAGATTCCATAGATCAACAAAGGTAGCACTTAAGGCACGTTTATTAGAACACAATAAGTCTTGGTTGGACGAACTACCAACGGTTTTGTTGGGACTTCGGGCAGCTTCCAAAAGCGACAGCAACGTGAGCACAGCAGAATTGACATTAGGCCACAATTTACGTTTACCAGGAGATTTCTACGACAATAATGTAAACAACAAAGTAAGCGACGAATCTAGTTACGTTATTAATCTGAGACGAATTTTATATAGTTTACGTCCACAGTTGAGAGAAAGCAATGACAGAAGGAAACTGTTCGTACATAAAGATCTAGATAGTCATGTTTTCGTAAGAAACGACATGGTACAAAAGCCATTGACACCGTCATATAGCGGCCCTTACCTAGTCGTTAGTAGATCACCTAAAGCCTTTGTCGTAAAGATTGCAGACCATCAGTCAAATATTTCTATTGATAGAGTTAAGCCAGCCTATGTGTTTATTGAAAATTTTATACCAAATAACAATGTAAATTAAAACCCGAACAGTAATGAAAATTGCAAAGAAAATGTCAGAAACAAAATAGATGTTAATAAAAGCAAAGCAAACCCGAATGAAGTGCATAGTGAACAAAAAACGCTGAAACCTATTATTAAGGCCACACGCTGTGGTAGAGTTGTTAAGCAACCAGTGCGATTTTTGCTGAAATGATAAATATACTAGCGAAATAAAACTTTATCGGTGTCAAATACGTACTTGCAACAATAACGTGTGACAGTACACATTAAACAGTGTTTTTTTTTCTAAAATGGGAAATTACCAAAGTAAAGACGTTGTTGTTAGCGCTCAAACACAAGTAGCAAGCGCAGAAAAGCTACATCACCAAGTGAGCATATTTAATACCGTGTTAATTGTTCTGATAATACTATTTGGCATTGGCGTCCTATACGCAATACGCCGAGGATGCGTAAATACTGTAAGAAAATGGATAAGGAAGGAAACTACGAAAGTAGCGATACCCGAGGTAATTCATATACCCCGTAACACTACCCAAGTAACAGCCAGCAGACCAGGAGCAGTGTAAAAGTAGAAATAGCATCTATTTTGTTTCATTGCAAAACATAGTGCGTAGTATAAGTGTATTTAATCTGTTATGTGTCGGGTTAAGTTAAAATCGTGTATCTTCGTCAAATGTCTTTCAAACAATGTTAAATAAGTGTAAGTAATTCTGCGTAATTACATGCGTGGCGTTGCTGTAAAGGATGCTGCAGAGCCAAAGGCTGTTAATTATGTATAGCAGAGCATGCCTTACAGCAACCACCTAGAGCATTGTATGTTTTTCCCATGTTTCTCCAGAAACATTTTAAAGTCGGCCCCGAAAACAGGTGTCCGCAAAAACGTATACGGACAACATTAACGTTGTCAAATAGGTAAGATATCTTATGTAATCGTTGAATTTAATTCATTTAAATATATACTTATGTAATTGTATAAGGTAATAAGAAATAAAAGATTGTAATTTGTTCAATTCATATATTGTAATTGTGTTACAGCATGTTAGAGAGCTTCGCCTTAACACATTCTCTAAATAGAATCAAACGTATGCCCCTTAAGCATTGGAATGTAACGCCAACGCGTGACCTAGATTAGAAACATTGTATAGTTCTGAAACATTGCACTTTGATCATGAGCGAGCTCTGTCGAATCACTTATTGTTAACTTAACTAAAAGTACAGTCAGAGTCATAATCTATTGGAGTTTTATAAATTTTAGTTTTCATTTTCTTTTGTTTTTTAAAAAAAAGGGGGGGTGTGATGTGGCGTCACCGATTGCACAATGCTGACCAAACATTTTGTAGCGCTGGAAGGAACGCGGGCGAATACGCCAGTCGCACATCACTCCCAGTCCCGTCAGGTTGTTAGGTTTACGCTAAGTTTAGTAATTAGCTTGAGTCAGATATTATAATGTAACCTTAGGAACTTCGGTCAATAAACTGTTTTATCTCCAGTGAAATCTCGTTATCATTTATGAGTCCCAGGCAGTCGTTCGAATAGATAAGCACTAAGACAAAAGTGTAAACTGTCATCACTGGAGAACTGCAGCGGGTGTTATTAAACAGCGTCGTGGGTAGTAACGAGTGCGCCACGTCATTATTTATGTCGCAGTCGCCACCGCCGCCGCCACCTCTGAGCACGTAACGTAAAATCGCCGCAACCAGTGACTTCAGTTATGCCGCCTCCATCATCATCATCACCATCTAGAGCCTCCAAAATAAGTGCAGTTTTAACATTATACACTGCACCACCACCTCAACCGCCCCCCAATTTTACCACTAACAAACCGCGTCTACCCTTTCTGCCAGCCAGCTTTGATACAAGTAGGCTGCCAATCTATAGCCAGCAGTAAAATATGGTCCTGTTAAGAAATCCCCTAGTGAACATAGGCCGAAATCATATAATAATTGCCGTTCAAAACAAAAGTACGAGTATTTTAAAATTTTTAGACCATGCTAAGATTATTTTTAGCCGCTGATATTTACTTGGCGATAAGAGAAAGCATTGACGAGCTCCAAACTCTAGCGCCGCGCCGAGTTTATCCGTCTCGATGGAGTTGATGATGCACAGAGTATTTGACGATAGATAAAGCACCAACATTTCGTTTGCTTTTTCCGTTTTCGGTGTCAGAGAGTGAACACCTACTGTAGTTGCTTCCCATAAGGTAATGAGTAGCAGCGAATAAGCGTGATAGGTGTATGGTGGTCCGCAGAATCGCAAGAAGAAAACATTTATTTACTCCGTTATAACCGCTGAACTGGTAAGAAAATAATTTTACCTACTCATAAAAGAAAGAAGGTAAAAATAAGACTAGTGATGAGAATAAAAATCATAAAATATGTTAATATCGGCATGAGTGCTCCCTGGATTAAATGACAACAATCAAACAATTTTGTCTCGGTCATCAGAACAGAATGGGGTGTTTAAGACCGGACTGTACATATTTGTATACATCCAGCGAAGACGAAAATTTGTTTCTGTCACCACTGGAAAACTGCAGCGGGTGTTATTAGACAGCGTCGTGGGTAGTAACGAGTGCGCCACGTCATTGTTTATGTCGCAGTCGCCACCACCACCGCCACCTCTGAGCACGTAACGTAAAATCGCCGCAACCAGTGACTTCAGTTATGCCGCCTCCATCATCATCATCACCATCTAGAGTTTCCAAAATAAGTGCAGTTTTAACATTATACACTGCACCACCACCTCAACCGCCCCCCAATTTTACCACTAACAAACCGCGTCTACCCTTTCTGCCAGCCAGCTTTGATACAAGTAGGCTTCCAATCTATAGCCAGCAGTAAAATATGGTTCTGTTAAGAAATCCCCTTGTGAACATAGGCCGAAATCATATAATAATTGCCGTTCAAAACAAAAGTACGAGTATTTTAAAATTTTTAGACCATGCTTAGATTATTTTTAGCCGCTGATATTTACTTGGCGATAAGAGAAAGCATTGACGAGCTCCAAACTCTAGCGCCGCGCCGAGTTTATCCGTCTCGATGGAGTTGATGATGCACAGAGTATTTGACGATAGATAAAGCACCAACATTTCGTTTGCTTTTTCCGTTTCCGGTGTCAGAGAGTGAACACCTGCTGTAGTTGCTCCCCATAAGGTAATGAGTAGCAGCGAATAAGCGTGATAGGTGTATGGTGGTCCGCAGAATCGCAAGAACAAAACATTTATTTACTCCGTTATAACCGCTGAACTGGTAAGAAAATAATTTCACCTACTCATAAAAGAAAGAAGGTAAAAATAAGACCAGTGATGAGAATAAAAATCATAAAATATGTTAATATCGGCATGAGTGCTCCCTGGATTAAATGAAAACAATCAAAAAATTTTGTCCCGGCCATCAGAACAGAATGGGGTGTTTAAGACCGGACTGTACATATTTGTATACATCCAGCGAAGACGAAAATTTGTTTCTGTCACCACTCGAAAACTGCAGCGGGTGTTATTAGACAGCGTCGTGGGTAGTAACGAGTGCGCCACGTCATTGTTTATGTCGCAATCGCCACCGCCGCCGCCACCTCTGAGCACCTAACGTAAGATCGCCGCAACCAGTGACTTCAGTTATGCCGCCTCCAACGTCATCATTACCATCTAGAGCCTCCAAAATAAGTGCAGTTTTAACATTATACACTGCACCACCACCTCAACCGCCCCCCAATTTTACCACTAACAAACCGCGTCTACCCTTTCTGCCAGCCAGCTTTGATACAAGTAGGCTTCCAATCTATAGCCAGCAGTAAAATATGGTCCTGTTAAGAAATCCCTTAGTGAACATAGGCCGAAATCATATAATAATTGCCGTTCAAAACAAAAGTACGAGTATTTTAAAATTTTTAGACCATGCTAAGATTATTTTTAGCCGCTGATATTTACTTGGCGATAAGAGAAAGCATTGACTAGCTCCAAACTCTACCGCCGCGCCGAGTTTATCCGTCTCGATGAAGTTGATGATGCACAGAGTATTTGACGATAGATAAAGCACCAACATTTCGTTTGCTTTTTCCGTTTCCGGTGTCAGAGTGAACACCTGCTGTAGTTGCTCCCCATAAGGTAATGAGTAGCAGCGAATAAGCGTGATAGGTGTATGGTGGTCCGCAGAATCGCAAGAACAAAACATTTATTTACTCCGTTATAACCGCTGAACTGGTTTGAAAATAATTTCACCTACTCATAAAAGAAAGAAGGTAAAAATAAGACCAGTGATGAGAATAAAACTCATAAAATATGTTAATATCGGCATGAGTGCTCCCTGGATTAAATGACAACAATCAAACAATTTTGTCCCGACCATCAGAACAGAATGGGGTGTTTAAGACCGGACTGTACATATTTGTATACATCCAGCGAAGACGAAAATTTGTTTCTGTCACCACTGGAAAACTGCAGCGGGTGTTATTAGACAGCGTCGTGGGTAGTAACGAGTGCGCCACGTCATTGTTTATGTCGCAGTCGCCACCGCCGCCGCCACCTCTGAGCACGTAACGTAAAATCGCCGCAACCAGTGACTTCAGTTATGCCGCCTCCATCATCATCATCACCATCTAGAGCCTCCAAAATAAGTGCAGTTTTAACATTATACACTGCACCACCACCTCAACCGCCCCCCAATTTTACCACTAACAAACCGCGTCTACCCTTTCTGCCAGCCAGCTTTGATACAAGTAGGCTTCCAATCTATAGCCAGCAGTAAAATATGGTCCTGTTAAGAAATCCCCTAGTAAACATAGGCCGAAAGCATATAATAATTGCCGTTCAAAACAAAAGTACGAGTATTATAAAATTTTTTGACCATGCTAAGATTATTTTTAGCCGCTGATATTTACTTGGCGATAAGAGAAAGCATTGACGAGCTCCAAACTCTACCGCCGCGCCGAGTTTATCCGTCTCGATGGAGTTGTTGATGCACAGATTATTTGAGGATAGATAAAGCACCAACATTTCGTTTGCTTTTTCCGTTTTCGGTGTCAGAGAGTGAACACCTACTGTAGTTGCTTCCCATAAGGTAATGAGTAGCAGCGAATAAGCGTGATAGGTGTATGGTGGTCCGCAGAATCGCAAGAAGAAAACATTTATTTACTCCGTTATAACCGCTGAACTGGTTAGAAAATAATTTCACCTACTCATAAAAGAAAGAAGGTAAAAATAAGACCAGTGATGAGAATAAAAATCATAAAATATGTTAATATCGACACGAGTGCTCCCTGGATTAAATGACAACAATCAAACAATTTTTTCCCGACCATCAGAACAGAATGGGGTGTTTAAGACCGGACTGTACATATTTGTATACATCCAGCGAAGACGAAAATTTGTTTCTGTCACCACTAGAAAACTGCAGCGGGTGTTATTAGACAGCGTCGTGGGTAGTAACGAGTGCGCCACGTCATTGTTTATGTCGCAGTCGCCAACGCCGCCGCCACCTCTGAGCACGTAACGTAAAATCGCCGCAACCAGTGACTTCAGTTATGCCGCCTCCATCATCATCATCACCATCTAGAGCCTCCAAAATAAGTGCAGTTTTAACATTTTACACTGCACCACCACCTCAACCGCCCCCCAATTTTACCACTAACAAACCGCGTCTACCCTTTCTGCCAGCCAGCTTTGATACAAGTAGGCTTCCAATCTATAGCCAGCAGTAAAATATGGTCCTGTTAAGAAATCCCTTAGTGAACATAGGCCGAAATCATATAATAATTGCCGTTCAAAACAAAAGTACGAGTATTTTAAAATTTTTAGACCATGCTAAGATTATTTTTAGCCGCTGATATTTACTTGGCGATAAGAGAAAGCATTGACTAGCTCCAAACTCTACCGCCGCGCCGAGTTTATCCGTCTCGATGAAGTTGATGATGCACAGATTATTTGAGGATAGATAAAGCACCAACATTTCGTTTGCTTTTTCCGTTTCCGGTGTCAGAGTGAACACCTGCTGTAGTTGCTCCCCATAAGGTAATGAGTAGCAGCGAATAAGCGTGATAGGTGTATGGTGGTCCGCAGAATCGCAAGAACAAAACATTTATTTACTCCGTTATAACCGCTGAACTGGTAAGAAAATAATTTCACCTACTCATAAAAGAAAGAAGGTAAAAATAAGACCAGTGATGAGAATAAAAATCATAAAATATGTTAATATCGGCATGAGTGCTCCCTGGATTAAATGACAACAATCAAACAATTTTGTCCCGACCATCAGAACAGAATGGGGTGTTTAAGACCGGACTGTACATATTTGTATACATCCAGCGAAGACGAAAATTTGTTTCTGTCACCACTGGAAAACTGCAGCGGGTGTTATTAGACAGCGTCGTGGGTAGTAACGAGTGCGCCACGTCATTGTTTATGTCGCAGTCGCCACCGCCGCCGCCACCTCTGAGCACCTAACGTAAAATCGCCGCAACCAGTGACTTCAGTTATGCCGCCTCCAACGTCATCATTACCATCTAGAGCCTCCAAAATAAGTGCAGTTTTAACATTATACACTGCACCACCACCTCAACCGCCCCCCAATTTTACCACTAACAAACCGCGTCTACCCTTTCTGCCAGCCAGCTTTGATACAAGTAGGCTTCCAATCTATAGCCAGCAGTAAAATATGGTCCTGTTAAGAAATCCCTTAGTGAACATAGGCCGAAATCATATAATAATTGCCGTTCAAAACAAAAGTACGAGTAATTTAAAAATTTTTAGACCATGCTAAGATTATTTTTAGCCGCTGATATTTACTTGGCGATAAGAGAAAGCATTGACGAGCTCCAAACTCTAGCGCCGCGCCGAGTTTATCCGTCTCGATGGAGTTGATGATGCACAGAGTATTTGACGATAGATAAAGCACCAACATTTCGTTTGCTTTTTCCGTTTTCGGTGTCAGAGAGTGAACACCTGCTGTAGTTGCTCCCCATAAGGTAATGAGTAGCAGCGAATAAGCGTGATAGGTGTATGGTGGTCCGCAGAATCGCAAGAACAAAACATTTATTTACTCCGTTATAACCGCTGAACTGGTTTGAAAATAATTTCACCTACTCATAAAAGAAAGAAGGTAAAAATAAGACCAGTGATGAGAATAAAACTCATAAAATATGTTAATATCGGCATGAGTGCTCCCTGGATTAAATGACAACAATCAAACAATTTTGTCCCGACCATCAGAACAGAATGGGGTGTTTAAGACCGGACTGTACATATTTGTATACATCCAGCGAAGACGAAAATTTGTTTCTGTCACCACTGGAAAACTGTAGCGGGTGTTATTAGACAGCGTCGTGGGTAGTAACGAGTGCGCCACGTCATTGTTTATGTCGCAGTCGCCACCGCCGCCGCCACCTCTGAACACGTAACATAAAATCGCCGCAACCAGTGACTTCAGTTATGCCGCCTCCATGGTCATCATCACCATCTAGAGCCTCCAAAATAAGTGCAGTTTTAACATTATACACTGCACCACCACCTCAACCGCCCCCCAATTTTACCACTAACAAACCGCGTCTACCCTTTCTGCCAGCCAGCTTTGATACAAGTAGGCTGCAACATCTATAGCCAGCAGTAAAATATGGTCCTGTTAAGAAACCCCCTAGTAAACATAGGCCGAATGCATATAATAATTGCCGTTCAAATCAAAAGTACGAGTATTATAAAATTTTTAGACCATGCTAAGATTATTTTTAGCCGCTGATATTTACTTGGCGATAAGAGAAAGCATTGACGAGCTCCAAACTCTACCGCCGCGCCGAGTTTATCCGTCTCGATGGAGTTGTTGATGCACAGATTATTTGAGGATAGATAAAGCACCAACATTTCGTTTGCTTTTTCCGTTTTCGGTGTCAGAGAGTGAACACCTACTGTAGTTGCTTCCCATAAGGTAATGAGTAGCAGCGAATAAGCGTGATAGGTGTATGGTGGTCCGCAGAATCGCAAGAACAAAACATTTATTTACTCCGTTATAACCGCTGAACTGGTAAGAAAATAATTTTACCTACTCATAAAAGAAAGAAGGTAAAAATAAGACCAGTGATGAGAATAAAAATCATAAAATATGTTTATATCGGCATGAGTGCTCCCTGGATTAAATGACAACAATCAAAAAATTTTGTCCCGGCCATCAGAACAGAATGGGGTGTTTAAGACCGGACTGTACATATTTGTATACATCCAGCGAAGACGAAAATTTGTTTCTGTCACCACTCGAAAACTGCAGCGGGTGTTATTAGACAGCGTCGTGGGTAGTAACGAGTGCGCCACGTCATTGTTTATGTCGCAATCGCCACCGCCGCCGCCACCTCTGAGCACCTAACGTAAGATCGCCGCAACCAGTGACTTCAGTTATGCCGCCTCCAACGTCATCATTACCATCTAGAGCCTCCAAAATAAGTGCAGTTTTAACATTATACACTGCACCACCACCTCAACCGCCCCCAAATTTTACCACTAACAAACCGCGTCTACCCTTTCTGCCAGCCAGCTTTGATACAAGTAGGCTGCAACATCTATAGCCAGCAGTAAAATATGGTCCTGTTAAGAAATCCCCTAGTAAACATAGGCCGAAAGCATATAATAATTGCCGTTCAAATCAAAAGTACGAGTATTATAAAATTTTTAGACCATGCTAAGATTATTTTTAGCCGCTGATATTTACTTGGCGATAAGAGAAAGCATTGACGAGCTCCAAACTCTACCGCCGCGCCGAGTTTATCCGTCTCGATGGAGTTGTTGATGCACAGATTATTTGAGGATAGATAAAGCACCAACATTTCGTTTGCTTTTTCCGTTTCCGGTGTCAGAGTGAACACCTGCTGTAGTTGCTCCCCATAAGGTAATGAGTAGCAGCGAATAAGCGTGATAGGTGTATGGTGGTCCGCAGAATCGCAAGAACAAAACATTTATTTACTCCGTTATAACCGCTGAACTGGTTAGAAAATAATTTCACCTACTCATAAAAGAAGGTAAAAATAAGACCAGTGATGAGAATAAAACTCATAAAATATGTTAATATCGACATGAGTGCTCCCTGGATTAAATGACAACAATCAAACAATTTTGTCCCGGCCATCAGAACGGAATGGGGTGTTTAAGACCGGACTGTACATATTTGTATACATCCAGCGAAGACGAAAATTTGTTTCTGTCACCACTGGAAAACTGCAGCGGGTGTTATTAGACAGCGTCGTGGGTAGTAACGAGTGCGCCACGTCATTGTTTATGTCGCAGTCGCCACCGCCGCCGCCACCTCTGAGCACGTAACGTAAAATCGCCGCAACCAGTGACTTCAGTTATGCCGCCTCCATCATCATCATCACCATCTAGAGCCTCCAAAATAAGTGCAGTTTTAACATTATACACTGCACCACCACCTCAACCGCCCCCCAATTTTACCACTAACAAACCGCGTCTACCCTTTCTGCCAGCCAGCTTTGATACAAGTAGGCTTCCAATCTATAGCCAGCAGTAAAATATGGTCCTGTTAAGAAATCCCCTAGTAAACATAGGCCGAAAGCATATAATAATTGCCGTTCAAAACAAAAGTACGAGTATTATAAAATTTTTAGACCATGCTAAGATTATTTTTAGCCGCTGATATTTACTTGGCGATAAGAGAAAGCATTGACGAGCTCCAAACTCTACCGCCGCGCCGAGTTTATCCGTCTCGATGGAGTTGTTGATGCACAGATTATTTGAGGATAGATAAAGCACCAACATTTCGTTTGCTTTTTCCGTTTTCGGTGTCAGAGAGTGAACACCTACTGTAGTTGCTTCCCATAAGGTAATGAGTAGCAGCGAATAAGCGTGATAGGTGTATGGTGGTCCGCAGAATCGCAAGAAGAAAACATTTATTTACTCCGTTATAACCGCTGAACTAGTTAGAAAATAATTTCACCTACTCATAAAAGAAAGAAGGTAAAAATAAGACCAGTGATGAGAATAAAAATCATAAAATATGTTAATATCGACACGAGTGCTCCCTGGATTAAATGACAACAATCAAACAATTTTTTCCCGACCATCAGAACAGAATGGGGTGTTTAAGACCGGACTGTACATATTTGTATACATCCAGCGAAGACGAAAATTTGTTTCTGTCACCACTAGAAAACTGCAGCGGGTGTTATTAGACAGCGTCGTGGGTAGTAACGAGTGCGCCACGTCATTGTTTATGTCGCAGTCGCCACCGCCGCCGCCACCTCTGAGCACGTAACGTAAAATCGCCGCAACCAGTGACTTCAGTTATGCCGCCTCCATCATCATCATCACCATCTAGGGCCTCCAAAATAAGTGCAGTTTTAACATTTTACACTGCACCACCACCTCAACCGCCCCCCAATTTTACCACTAACAAACCGCGTCTACCCTTTCTGCCAGCCAGCTTTGATACAAGTAGGCTTCCAATCTATAGCCAGCAGTAAAATATGGTCCTGTTAAGAAATCCCTTAGTGAACATAGGCCGAAATCATATAATAATTGCCGTTCAAAACAAAAGTACGAGTATTTTAAAATTTTTAGACCATGCTAAGATTATTTTTAGCCGCTGATATTTACTTGGCGATAAGAGAAAGCATTGACTAGCTCCAAACTCTACCGCCGCGCCGAGTTTATCCGTCTCGATGAAGTTGATGATGCACAGATTATTTGAGGATAGATAAAGCACCAACATTTCGTTTGCTTTTTCCGTTTCCGGTGTCAGAGTGAACACCTGCTGTAGTTGCTCCCCATAAGGTAATGAGTAGCAGCGAATAAGCGTGATAGGTGTATGGTGGTCCGCAGAATCGCAAGAACAAAACATTTATTTACTCCGTTATAACCGCTGAACTGGTAAGAAAATAATTTCACCTACTCATAAAAGAAAGAAGGTAAAAATAAGACCAGTGATGAGAATAAAAATCATAAAATATGTTAATATCGGCATGAGTGCTCCCTGGATTAAATGACAACAATCAAACAATTTTGTCCCGACCATCAGAACAGAATGGGGTGTTTAAGACCGGACTGTACATATTTGTATACATCCAGCGAAGACGAAAATTTGTTTCTGTCACCACTGGAAAACTGCAGCGGGTGTTATTAGACAGCGTCGTGGGTAGTAACGAGTGCGCCACGTCATTGTTTATGTCGCAGTCGCCACCGCCGCCGCCACCTCTGAGCACCTAACGTAAAATCGCCGCAACCAGTGACTTCAGTTATGCCGCCTCCAACGTCATCATTACCATCTAGAGCCTCCAAAATAAGTGCAGTTTTAACATTATACACTGCACCACCACCTCAACCGCCCCCCAATTTTACCACTAACAAACCGCGTCTACACTTTCTGCCAGCCAGCTTTGATACAAGCAGGCTGCCACATCTATAGCCAGCAGTAAAACATGGTCCTGTTAAGAAATCCCCTAGTGAACATAGGCCGAAAGCATATAATAATTGCCGTTCAAAACAAAAGTACGAGTATTATAAAATTTTTAGACCATGCTAAGATTATTTTTAGCCGCTGATATTTACTTGGCGATAAGAGAAAGCATTGACGAGCTCCAAACTCTACCGCCGCGCCGAGTTTATCCGTCTCGATGGAGTTGTTGATGCACAGATTATTTGAGGATAGATAAAGCACCAACATTTCGTTTGCTTTTTCCGTTTTCGGTGTCAGAGAGTGAACACCTACTGTAGTTGCTTCCCATAAGGTAATGAGTAGCAGCGAATAAGCGTGATAGGTGTATGGTGGTCCGCAGAATCGCAAGAAGAAAACATTTATTTACTCCGTTATAACCGCTGAACTGGTTAGAAAATAATTTCACCTACTCATAAAAGAAAGAAGGTAAAAATAAGACCAGTGATGAGAATAAAAATCATAAAATATGTTAATATCGACACGAGTGCTCCCTGGATTAAATGACAACAATCACACAATTTTGTCCCGACCATCAGAACAGAATGGGGTGTTTAAGACCGGACTGTACATATTTGTATACATCCAGCGAAGACGAAAATTTGTTTCTGTCACCACTGGAGAACTGCAGCGGGTGTTATTAGAAAGCATCGTGGGTAGTAACGAGTGCGCCACGTCATTATTTATGTCGCAGTCGCCACCGCCGCCGCCACCTCTGAGCACGTAACGTAAAATCGCCGCACCCAGTGACTTCAGTTATGCCGCCTTCATCATCATCATCACCATCTAGAGCCTTCAAAATAAGTGCAGTTTTAACATTATACACTGCACCACCACCTCAACCGCCCCCAATTTTACCACTAACAAACCGCGTCTACCCTTTCTGCCAGCCAGCTTTGATACAAGTAGGCTGCCAATCTATAGCCAGCAGTAAAATATGGTCCTGTTAAGAAATCCCCTAGTGAACATAGGCCGAAATCATATAATGATTGCCGTTCAAAACAAAAGTACGAGAATTTTAAAATTTTTAGACCATGCTAAGATTATTTTTAGCCGCTGATATTTACTTGGCGATAAGAGAAAGCATTGACGAGCTCCAAACTCTACCGCCGCGCCGAGTTTATCCGTCTCGATGGAGTTGATGATGCACAGAGTATTTGACGAACGATAAAGCACCAACATTTCGTTTGCTTTTTCCGTTTCCGGTGTCAGAGAGTGAACACCTGCTGTAGTTGCTCCCCATAAGGTAATGAGTAGCAGCGAATAAGCGTGATAGGTGTATGGTGGTCCGCAGAATCGCAAGAAGAAAACATTTATTTACTCCGTTATAACCGCTGAACTGGTAAGAAAATAATTTTACCTACTCATAAAAGAAAGAATGTAAAAATAAGACCAGTGATGAGAATAAAAATCATAAAATATGTTAATATCGGCATGAGTGCTCCCTGGATTAAATGACAACAATCAAACAATTTTGTCCCGGCCATCAGAACAGAATGGGGTGTTTAAGACCGGACTGTACATATTTGTATACATCCAGCGAAGACGAAAATTTGTTTCTGTCACCACTGGAAAACTGCAGCGGGTGTTATTAGACAGCGTCGCGGGTAGTAACGAGTGCGCCACGTCATTGTTTATGTCGCAGTCGCCACCACCACCGCCACCTCTGAGCACGTAACGTAAAATCGCCGCAACCAGTGACTTCAGTTATGCCGCCTCCATCATCATCATCACCATCTAGAGCCTCCAAAATAAGTGCAGTTTTAACATTATACACTGCACCACCACCTCAACCGCCCCCCAATTTTACCACTAACAAACCGCGTCTACCCTTTCTGCCAGCCAGCTTTGATACAAGTAGGCTTCCAATCTATAGCCAGCAGTAAAATATGGTTCTGTTAAGAAATCCCCTAGTGAACATAGGCCGAAATCATATAATAATTGCCGTTCAAAACAAAAGTACGAGTATTTTAAAATTTTTAGACCATGCTAAGATTATTTTTAGCCGCTGATATTTACTTGGCGATAAGAGAAAGCATTGACGAGCTCCAAACTCTAGCGCCGCGCCGAGTTTATCCGTCTCGATGGAGTTGATGATGCACAGAGTATTTGACGATAGATAAAGCACCAACATTTCGTTTGCTTTTTCCGTTTCCGGTGTCAGAGTGAACACCTGCTGTAGTTGCTCCCCATAAGGTAATGAGTAGCAGCGAATAAGCGTGATAGGTGTATGGTGGTCCGCAGAATCGCAAGAACAAAACATTTATTTACTCCGTTATAACCGCTGAACTGGTAAGAAAATAATTTCACCTACTCATAAAAGAAAGAAGGTAAAAATAAGACCAGTGATGAGAATAAAAATCATAAAATATGTTAATATCGGCATGAGTGCTCCCTGGATTAAATGACAACAATCAAACAATTTTGTCCCGACCATCAGAACAGAATGGGGTGTTTAAGACCGGACTGTACATATTTGTATACATCCAGCGAAGACGAAAATTTGTTTCTGTCACCACTGGAAAACTGCAGCGGGTGTTATTAGACAGCGTCGTGGGTAGTAACGAGTGCGCCACGTCATTGTTTATGTCGCAGTCGCCACCGCCGCCGCCACCTCTGAGCACCTAACGTAAAATCGCCGCAACCAGTGACTTCAGTTATGCCGCCTCCAACGTCATCATTACCATCTAGAGCCTCCAAAATAAGTGCAGTTTTAACATTATACACTGCACCACCACCTCAACCGCCCCCCAATTTTACCACTAACAAACCGCGTCTACCCTTTCTGCCAGCCAGCTTTGATACAAGCAGGCTGCCACATCTATAGCCAGCAGTAAAACATGGTCCTGTTAAGAAATCCCCTAGTGAACATAGGCCGAAAGCATATAATAATTGCCGTTCAAAACAAAAGTACGAGTATTATAAAATTTTTAGACCATGCTAAGATTATTTTTAGCCGCTGATATTTACTTGGCGATAAGAGAAAGCATTGACGAGCTCCAAACTCTACCGCCGCGCCGAGTTTATCCGTCTCGATGGAGTTGTTGATGCACAGATTATTTGAGGATAGATAAAGCACCAACATTTCGTTTGCTTTTTCCGTTTTCGGTGTCAGAGAGTGAACACCTACTGTAGTTGCTTCCCATAAGGTAATGAGTAGCAGCGAATAAGCGTGATAGGTGTATGGTGGTCCGCAGAATCGCAAGAAGAAAACATTTATTTACTCCGTTATAACCGCTGAACTGGTTAGAAAATAATTTCACCTACTCATAAAAGAAAGAAGGTAAAAATAAGACCAGTGATGAGAATAAAAATCATAAAATATGTTAATATCGACACGAGTGCTCCCTGGATTAAATGACAACAATCACACAATTTTGTCCCGACCATCAGAACAGAATGGGGTGTTTAAGACCGGACTGTACATATTTGTATACATCCAGCGAAGACGAAAATTTGTTTCTGTCACCACTGGAGAACTGCAGCGGGTGTTATTAGAAAGCATCGTGGGTAGTAACGAGTGCGCCACGTCATTATTTATGTCGCAGTCGCCACCGCCGCCGCCACCTCTGAGCACGTAACGTAAAATCGCCGCACCCAGTGACTTCAGTTATGCCGCCTTCATCATCATCATCACCATCTAGAGCCTTCAAAATAAGTGCAGTTTTAACATTATACACTGCACCACCACCTCAACCGCCCCCAATTTTACCACTAACAAACCGCGTCTACCCTTTCTGCCAGCCAGCTTTGATACAAGTAGGCTGCCAATCTATAGCCAGCAGTAAAATATGGTCCTGTTAAGAAATCCCCTAGTGAACATAGGCCGAAATCATATAATGATTGCCGTTCAAAACAAAAGTACGAGAATTTTAAAATTTTTAGACCATGCTAAGATTATTTTTAGCCGCTGATATTTACTTGGCGATAAGAGAAAGCATTGACGAGCTCCAAACTCTACCGCCGCGCCGAGTTTATCCGTCTCGATGGAGTTGATGATGCACAGAGTATTTGACGAACGATAAAGCACCAACATTTCGTTTGCTTTTTCCGTTTCCGGTGTCAGAGAGTGAACACCTGCTGTAGTTGCTCCCCATAAGGTAATGAGTAGCAGCGAATAAGCGTGATAGGTGTATGGTGGTCCGCAGAATCGCAAGAAGAAAACATTTATTTACTCCGTTATAACCGCTGAACTGGTAAGAAAATAATTTTACCTACTCATAAAAGAAAGAATGTAAAAATAAGACCAGTGATGAGAATAAAAATCATAAAATATGTTAATATCGGCATGAGTGCTCCCTGGATTAAATGACAACAATCAAACAATTTTGTCCCGGCCATCAGAACAGAATGGGGTGTTTAAGACCGGACTGTACATATTTGTATACATCCAGCGAAGACGAAAATTTGTTTCTGTCACCACTGGAAAACTGCAGCGGGTGTTATTAGACAGCGTCGCGGGTAGTAACGAGTGCGCCACGTCATTGTTTATGTCGCAGTCGCCACCACCACCGCCACCTCTGAGCACGTAACGTAAAATCGCCGCAACCAGTGACTTCAGTTATGCCGCCTCCATCATCATCATCACCATCTAGAGCCTCCAAAATAAGTGCAGTTTTAACATTATACACTGCACCACCACCTCAACCGCCCCCCAATTTTACCACTAACAAACCGCGTCTACCCTTTCTGCCAGCCAGCTTTGATACAAGTAGGCTTCCAATCTATAGCCAGCAGTAAAATATGGTTCTGTTAAGAAATCCCCTAGTGAACATAGGCCGAAATCATATAATAATTGCCGTTCAAAACAAAAGTACGAGTATTTTAAAATTTTTAGACCATGCTAAGATTATTTTTAGCCGCTGATATTTACTTGGCGATAAGAGAAAGCATTGACGAGCTCCAAACTCTAGCGCCGCGCCGAGTTTATCCGTCTCGATGGAGTTGATGATGCACAGAGTATTTGACGATAGATAAAGCACCAACATTTCGTTTGCTTTTTCCGTTTCCGGTGTCAGAGAGTGAACACCTGCTGTAGTTGCTCCCCATAAGGTAATGAGTAGCAGCGAATAAGCGTGATAGGTGTATGGTGGTCCGCAGAATCGCAAGAACAAAACATTTATTTACTCCGTTATAACCGCTGAACTGGTTAGAAA